>CM057351.1:115679770-118662023 GCA_030015575.1 Agapanthus africanus
CACCCGTACATACCCTTGACGTAGGCCAAAATAGTAGTACGACTGTCCCAAACCAACGCATCTATCTATGCTGCAGATAAATACCCGGCAGCTACCAAACACTATGCCTTGGCGTGAGGTCAAAATACATAGCATGAATACTACCGAATATTTAACTGAAATGATGGAGGGCTACGAATGGTTTCTGGCGAAAACCTTTAACGTAATGAACTTGATATCGTTGAAGGAACGGATAGCTTTTTAGAAAATATAGTGACGAAAACCTTTACTAAAGAGGTCACTCCCGGTGAAGGGATCTCGGCTCTTTCCCCGTAGAATGAGGTGCAGGATATTCCAACTGAATACCACGATGCAAAGCAAAAGTAATCGGCTATAGTGAAGTTAATGCCCTGACGCAAACTTCTGTCCAAGGGGTCACTCCCGGTGAAGGGATCTCGGCCCTTGCCTCGTCGACTGAGGAGCAGGATATTCCAAATGAATACCACGATGCAAAACAAAAGTGAACGTCCTTGCAATAACAGCTTTTTGAAAAGTGTTCCAACAACATCAGAATAGGTTTGTTTATCTTGCATTGATCCGAATCAACGCAGTCCCATCAATTGATCACACCACAAAGAACGAAAATATACTGACGTACGTATATGCCATCCGCATTCGCCACTGGGTCCCGTCATCACCCGTTAGGTTAGCTTACTAACGGCAGAGCGGGGACTGGACTAGCGCGGATGAAAAACATATACAACATCTACTAATATATATACCAATATATTATATTCGCTCAAGGCGTGATAAGAAATGCAACATCACAGAAAGTGTACAGCATCACAGAACAATACAGATATCTGGGATCCCCGGGTTTCACAGAGCCACTACTGAAACCCGACGTTCCCCTGGTCGTGTGGATAGCCTGTGCAATGAAATCCTAGACCCCTACGGGCGCGGCAAGTCACCCGCCAAAACCTGAAGCGAGGCAGCCCCCTTCAGCTCCGTGAATGGACCACCCAGCACTCCACGGAATCCGGCAACTTGGGCACCCCTCCTGGGTCAACCTGTACCCCCTACGAGTGCGGCGAATAGCCCGCCAATCCCAGAGTGAAGCCCCCTCCGTCCCAATGCCATGAGATGCGGGCTTGTTGCCCTCCAGAACCCGGCTATCCGTGCACCCCTCCGCGGGGTAATCCTAGTACAGAAAGTAAAATATACATACACCGGGTACATCGACCGCAACCAGGTCGTGCCCCAAAATAATAATACAATCAGGCAGTGACGGCAGTCCACATATCGGATGCTCGCCCCGCAATATCAAATGTACATAATACAACAGCACTGTACTAGCATTGCATCCAGGCTATCCCCACGACCGATCCGCAACATCACAGCAAATACATAGAACATCAACGTGAAAGTCACGTTCGCAAATCCGTCTAACCGGGCTATAGCAGTTAGACCGGATTTACCGATCGAGTGACATTCACGGTCGCAGATATAATGTAAATACTGTGAAAAATGTGTTTAAAATTTTCCGATTGATCAAACTTAACAAGTGGGCCCCCAAACCAATACTGCAGCACTCACAGAAAAACATGGCCCAAATTTAATATTCCAAAACCCCTAAACTGAGCCCAAAAGCCCACTGGAGAAAAACGATAGAATGACGTCACCAATGTGCGGCGGAACCGCGGCCCAAGGGGGGGTTTGGCCGCGGTTCCGCGCTCTGTTGGTCGACTGAACATATCGAATTTTTTCAGTAGTCTTATAACTCCCTGCACATCATTATGAGACCACCAGAAAAATTTTTGGAGCAAGAAAAAATTCAACAGAAAACTGATGTGAGGTAATATGTAGATTTTGGAATTTTGGTCGATCGGAAACGCAAAACACATCAAACGAAGCTAGACGAAGTTAATGGCGAGGCTCTGATACCACTGTAAGTGCACGGCGGCGCCCCGGCCGTCAATCCGACGGCCAAACGCGGAAACGGTGATAAACTTTAAATTTTGCGGACTTAGCAAACCGGCACCACCGCGCACTAAACCCCGGATCGTGCCATTAAACTAATTCTAGCAAACAAGAGAATGAGTTAGAGATATACCGACTGATCCGAGTCCTCCGGTCTTCATCTCCACTCCGATCTCCTCTCGGGATCTCCGGTCGTCGCCTCCTCGCCGGAAGGGCACCACGTCACCTGCATCTTTTACGGGCTCCCGCCTCTATACCGAGGCAACTCGGGCATGAAGCCGGCAACTCGACATGCCCAAGGTTTGCTGTAGGATGTGTAGTGTAGTGTCTCACTTGGGTTTTGGTTGCCTTGATGGAGGAATGAAGAATAGAAAAATGGTGCTTGCATTTTTCTAGCAAGAAAATGAGATCATGAATGAAACTCTCAAGATGAAGCTCTCTTCTTCTTCTTCTCTCTTTCTTTTTCTCTCATCAAAAACTTATCATTCCTTATCAAATGAAATGGTGGAGGAAAGAATGTATATGAAGCATGAAGGGAGGTGAGTGTAGGAAGTGAAAAGAGGTGACCACATCCTAGACAAGAAAACATCAACCATGCTTACATCTTAATCATATCATATCTCATTAATGCAAAAGCATGGATGAAAGATATCATAATCAATACAATTGCAAGAAGACCCCTCCACAAATGTTATTTGCACAATTGCAAATAACCCCCTCCATCGAAAAAGTTCGGCCGGGAAAGAACAAAGGAAAACCGGCCGGAACGGAATGCAAACTGGCAACCCCAGAAAACTGGTCCCGTAATAAATTACAGGAAAACCCCAATACTGTGCATACACACCCGCATCTGTATTCCGACCGGATACAAATGCAATGAGACAAAATCTACACTGTACTATACTAGGATCCGGTTTAAACCAAAGCCGGCTAGTAACATCCGTCCGATCCTGATCCGTGCAATACCGCACGTATCTGATCGAACGCTGCCATATTACCATACGGCCTCTACAGCGTTTCGCCCGAAAGCTGAGTAACTGAAAGTGTGGTGGACTCTAAAGACTCGTCAATACTATGGCTGTGGATTTAACCACCAGCACGCCAGAGGTATAAGCCAATACGTAACGGGCCACCAGCTATTGACCAAAAGGGACGTCTATGAGCGAACTCATCCTGACACCCTACTGAGCCTGTCAGTGACAATATCCGTACAGTCCGGTCCGTTCGTCTATGAGCATCGCATGTCGGGCCTAGGGGGTTGGTAAAAGTCAGACCCCCAAAATCGGTACAAGTCGTGTCGGAGTGTAGCCCAGAACACCCTGAGATACTACTGGAATACCTACCAGTAAATCTCCTGCCTTGGCCAAGGTCTTCGTGTAATGGCTCTCCTAGACACAGCGCGACCTCACCCCCAATACCGGGAGAGACGAAACCCCCGAAGATCCGCTCACTGCCTCCATGTGGCTCGGGACTGTACCCAACTAAAACCTGTTTGCACGACTCCTTTGAGCCGTGGTAGGGTAGTAATCAAAGCACAGTGGGAACTCACACGAGACAAATGACGATCCCCAGGTCGATGAACTAACCTGTACACATGTCACCTGGGAACTGCTATATGACGTCAGGTATAAGACCAACTAGCATGTTCCCGGCGAGTCCTGTCCGGTGTACTTATAACCCAATGAGCACCTGTATACATCTTAGGTGAACCAACTGACACCAGTGGCTTGTGAGACCGGCCACCGCCCCTCGTCGGGGTCTTGACTGTATACACTAGTCTACTCTGGAGAATCGATGCCCTGTCTCGAAACTCCTGCGACTAGGGACCTTTTAAGGATGTGCTTATAGACTCCAGCTCTCACTTATATGATCGCCCTCATACTGCCGGCAGTCAAGCAAGAATCCTAGGGGCTCTATCAACGTGCAATAGCGACATGTCAGGTCACCTAAAGCAGTACACGATGATAAAGGTAAACCAGATAGCGTACTATCATCTTGAGTAAGACTGTCCTACTGGGACATGTCATCCCCTCAATCATTGCAATCACGTGCCTGTGATCCAATAATTGACTCTGAGGGCATTATCTCCAACATCGACACCATACTGAAACGGTTCAGTATGGATGATTCAAAGCGCGGTAACCTACCGGCTTGTCACGGAATCACCCATTCTAAAGAGATGTCTCCAAAGACTGATTTGGAAAGGGCTCGCATGTCATATATACCATACGCATCTGCGGTAGGCTCTATAATGTATGTGATGTTGTGTACCAGACCAGATGTAGCATACGCACTGAGCGTTGTAAGCAGGTATCAGTCTGACCCAGGGAGAAACACTGGATAGCAGTAAAGAACATTCTCAAGTACCTGAGAAGGACTAAAGAGATGTTCTTGGTGTATGGCGGAAAAGACCATCAGATCGTGGCCTTTGCTGACTCCGGCTTCCAGAGTGACAAGGATGGCTCCAAGTCCATGTCAGGTTATGTCTTTACCCTCAATGGAGGGGCGGTTTGTTGGAAGAGCTCCAAGCAGGAAACCGTTGCTGACTCGACGATGGAAGCGGAGTATATAGCTGCTTGCGATGCCACAAAGGAAGCTATTTGGATGAAGAAGTTACTCACGGAGCTTCAGGTGGATCATACCATTGTTGATCCAATACCGCTGTATTGCGACAACAACGGCGCTATAGCCTTAGCGAAGGAACCAGGTCCCATTAGATGTCCAGGAACATCTTGAGGCGGTACCACCGGATCAGGAAATCGTAGATCGCCGGGAGATCGAGGTGAGGAGAGTAGATTCGGAGAATAACACTGCAGATCCACTCATGAAGGCCATACCCCAGACTCAGTTCGAGCTGCTGATCGAGATGATAGGTCTTCGATACGGCAGTACATGGCCCTAGTGCAAGTGGGAGATTGTTAGTGTATATGCCCTAGAGGTCATTACTGTATCATACTAGTTTGTATATTACTTAATGGAAGCTTGGGATATTCATAGTTGTATAGACAGTCTTGCTCAAAATGGTAGTATGCTACTTGGTTTGTTTCCACTTCAATATGTGCTTGTGTTTCTTTTAGCATATCGCTTATACATATTAGTGGAGCCCTTAGGATATTTGCTTGATTACCAGCGTTGTGATGGCAGTCACACTAGTAGGGGCTGGATAATCTACAAGCACATCCTTATACAGGTCCCTAGTAGTAGGATTATCGAGACGGGGCATCGATACTCCGGAGTAGACTAGCGTATACGCTTCTCATCCCAGCAGGGGAGATGGTCTGTCCCACAGCTATTTGTACGTCGTACTGGAGATATTATGCGGGTGCTCGTTAGGTTATGAGTACACTGGACAGGACTCGTCAGGAACTGTTGGTTCGTACTATACCAATCGTCAGATAACATTTCCCAGGTGACAGGAGTACAACTTAGTCCGTCGACTTGACACTGTTACATCTCCTCGATTGTGTTCCCACTGTACTTTGATTACCACACTACCACGGCTCAAAGGAGTCGTGCAAACATGTTGTAGTTGGGTGCAGTCCCAAAGCACTTGGTGGCAGTAGCGGTTAGATAGGATTCGTTTCTCCCGGTATTAGGGGTTGATATCGCGCTGTGTCTAGGAGAGCCATTACACAAAGTCCCTGGCCAGGGTAAGCGAGATTTACTGGTAGTGTTTCCAGTAGTTTCTCATTGTGTTCTGGGCTACACTCCGGCACGACTTGTACCGCTATTAGGGGTCTGACGTTTACCGCCCTCTAGGCCCGACATGCGATACTCATAGACGAACAGACCGGACTGTACGGAGATTGTCTCATTCAGGCTCCGTAGGAGTGCGGATGGGTTTACCTCATCGGCCTTCTTATCGACATGTAACTGGGGACCATTACGTACTGCTAGTGCCGCTTGCGGTCTGTGGTTAAACTCACTGCTAGCGTAGTGTCGAGTCTTTAGAGTCCCATACAGAGAGTTTCCCTGCACTGGGCAAAGGGTGTAGAGGCCGTATGGTTTTACGGCAGGGCTACGATCACATACGTGCACTTGTGTGCGTAAGATATTCGGGCAGACAATACTAGTGGGCTTTGGTTTAAACCGGATCCTAGTATTGTACAGATGTATTAGTTTTGTCTTCTATGTATTCGTGTTCTACGGAATGCGGATGCGGGTGTGTATGCATGGTTGTGAGGAGCGAAGAAAGAGGTGTCTCATTAGGGTTTTGACCATTGACTTGGTCAAAACCAATAAGAAGTGGGGAAAATGTTTATTAATCTTTTTAATGATAATTTTGTTTTCGCTAATTGGTTTGACCATTTGACCTTACTTGACAATTTGACCTAGTTGACTATTGTTGACTTAGATATTTTGCAAGCACTAGACTCTTCTTATTCTTTTGGATTTATCTTTGAGATGATAATGGTCAAATCAAGGGTAGCCATCATAATTAATCATGATAAAAGATTACTATATATTTTTCTATTGCATCATTATCTTCCTCTCATTCTCTCTCATTAAATGTGAGCTCCTATGGTTTGCTTCTTCTTCCTCCTCACTGCAAATTCCTAATAGTCTCATGTATTGAGAAAATTAGGTTCTAAATGGACAAACAAACCCATCTTCTTCCTCTACATCACCTAGGGCATCAAGGGTAGCAAACTTGTGGCCCTAGTTACCACGGCTTGACGTGGAGCTCGGACTATAGACTATCGGGTGGATCGTGTTCGACTCTAGGAGGCCGCGGAGGTAACCAAGATCCGGATCGATCCTCGGAGCTTGCATGGATGAGGAGGACAGCGGAGGGATGAACCGAATGACTATTTTTGTGAGGTATAATCTCCTAAGCATAGTAGATAGAACCTCTAGTTGTTTGTTAGAAATTGTTTGGGATAGATCCGCAAGATAGTCTATGTTACCTTGTGATAAAACATTGTTTTTTTCCTATTCCGCCTTCCCGTAGTTACCGGGGTGGGTAACGTAGACTTACAGTTTTGTTTTATTTTCTTTTATAATGTGTGAATAATTCCATACATGTTAAGGCTAAGGAAGGTGGTATGAGGGATGGAAAAATCCCTTGTGCTTATCTTCGCCAAACATCTTGAAACGAACCCTGACCAAACAAACGCAACCCCCTCACTTAGGCGCTCTATACATGACATGTAGCCGTGACCTAAGTCGAGAAGTCTTTTAAGCGCACTACAATGTGACATGTATTTGTGACTTAATTGGATACATGGTTGCGGGTGGTTGGCCGAGGGTTGGAAATAAGCGTATTTAGTGGACAGACAAGGGGAACCAGTTATGGATTTAGCGTTGGAAAGCTCTCTTAAACTCGCAAATCCCATTCCTATGTCCTCCTTATCCCTGCTACTTTCGATTATCCCAACATCGTATTAAGAATGGCAAAAGATAAGCACAAGAATAATCCTAACTCTACTAACCGACCTTAACCTTAACAAGCTTACTTGAACATAAAATACGAACACTTAGAATAGAATTGAACATACGCATATACATTCTTTATTGACTCATCTAAAACTCGAATGGACATACAACCATCTCCCTGCGGATCGACCCGTGTTCAACCGGCTAGCTGCAAAGTGACACCGTCTTGATTGCGGTAATTAACTAAGCACGCAAAAAATCTAACAATCAAGAGTGATTCTTGAGATCGTAGGTAAATTCCCATGCTTGGAATCCACCATACTAAACCTCTTTAGTATGGTGTCAATGTACCTGGATTGGAACAATCGTAGCATCTATTTAGATCCATCTCTATAGATCTTAATCCCCAAGATGTAGGAGGCATCACCCAGATTCTTCAAGGAGAATCTTTGTGATAAGAAGAGCTTGACCGAGTGCAGTATTGGAACATCATTTCCTATCAAAAGTATGTCATCCACGTACAATAAGAAGAAGAAGACATTACTCTCTGACACCTTCTTGTATATACAAGGTTCATCTACATTTTTAACGAAGTCAAACTCTTTGACTGCCATATCAAAACAGATGTTCCAACTCCGTGATGCCTGCTTTATCCCGTATATTGATTTAAGAAGCTTGCACACCTTTCCGCTGCTCCTACTGTCTACGAAGTCCTCTGGTTGTGTAATGTGCACGCTCTCTTCTAAATCACTATTTAGAAAAGCGGTCTTGTCGTCCATCTGCCAGATTTCGTAGTCATGGTATGCAGCGATGGCAAGTAGGATCCGGATGGACTGAAGCATAGCCACTAGAGAAAAGGTTTCATCATAAACCACACCTGGTCGTTGACAAAAACCTTTTGCTACAAGTCTATCTTTGAAAATATCAACTTTTCTTTCTACACCAAGTTTTTTCTTGAAGATCCACTTGCTCCTGATGGGTTTTACCCCTTCAGGAGCATCTTCCAATGTTCATACTTTTTTGGTGTATATGGATTCCATCTCAGATCGCATTGCATCCAGCCATTTCACAGAGTCCCTACTCGTGATGGCCTGCTTGAAGGTAGTTGGGTCATCATCTTCCATGATACAATCCTCACTTCCACCATCAAAGAGAAAACCGTAGTATCTCTCTGGTGGATGTGGAACCCTACTAGTTCGGTGGAGAGGCTGAGGTTCGTTGGGGAATATTGAAACCTCCGGTTCTACCAAATCGTCAGTTGTAGCTTGTGTAGCTGAAACTTCTTCCAGTTCTACCTCATTAACACTAATTTCATTTACAAAAAATTTCTTTTCTAAAAAGGTGGCATATTGGAGGAAAAACATCTTTGGTTCCTCACTGTGGTAGAAGATATATCAATAGGAATCCTTTGGATATTCCACAAACATACACAAAACAGAACTTGCCTCACGCTTGTCCAGATTTTGCTTTTTAGCATAGGCCGGATAACCCTATATCTTAACTCGTTTAAGAGATGGTCTCTTCCTATTCCATATCTCATATGGAGTGGTAGGCACTGATTTGGTTGAAACTCTATTCAATAGGTATGCGTCTGTTTCAAGTGCATAACTCTAAAAGGAAACAGGCAATTCAGCAATACTCATCATAGAGCGCAGCATATCTAATATGTAGGGTTCCTAGGCACTCTCAAGAGGTCTCACAAAGCATCAACCATGCCAATTTCAAAAAATCTAGGTGCCGAGAAACCCGACTACGGATCGTTGGCTAGAAATCTAGGCGAAAATGAAATCTAGTTAACAACTTAACAAAAAGGAAACGGAAATACAACCTTTGTAGATCCGGTGCTCCACCTCGATAGCTCCGCAACGAAGTCCCCTCGCTGTCCTAGTGAATTCCCGGGCTCTAGCGTCGGCTTCATCGGAGAATAGGCGAGCTAGGTCGTCGATGTCCATGCCGAAGATGATCTACGTCGAGGCATCTCTAGATCAAGCTCCACCTTCACCAAGCCATGAAAACTTGTGAAGGAAACACCCTATACTACTTGGCAAGAGGTAGAGGATGAAGAAATAGGAAGTGGGTAGACTTTAGAATTGGTTTTCTCACTCTTTTTCTCACTTTACCATTAAAGCTATGAAGCTTTTTCTTGAAGTGAAGAAGAAGAAGAAGATGAAGAATATGATAAGTCTTTATCAAAAGAATAATAAAAATGGAAACTTATCATAATCTTAACCTTAGTTAGTTGTAGAGAATAGACCATGGTAAGTTATGATGGTTAGGGTTAAGCAAGAGACAAGAATGGTTAACTAAGTCAAAGCTTCATGAAAGTTCATGAAAAAACAAAGAAAGCCACCATTATCCTCTTATGCCAATTATTTTATTTCCAAAAAGAATAAATGAAAAAGATAAATAAATGAATAAGGAAAACCAAAACCCTAACCATTTAAATAACCATGGTTTAATTCTTTACACAAACCAAGTAAGTATGCATCATCAAACATGATACAATCATGTGCACAAAACTATATCAAATATACAATGTGCACATCCGAGCGAGAAAATCCATTTAAAGTGAACCGATACTAGTTAATGCAAAGTAACATATCAAATATATAATTATGCATTAAATCATTAAATCAACTCTTGATTTAATGATCCGGTCATATCGCATATAACCGGCTAGTGTCTAATGTATCGGCTTATCGAATCAATCCTTGATTCGATAACTAGGGTATATCTCATATAACCTAATCGATACATTCATCGCGAGAATGGAATACGGTATCACATACACGTATTATTCTCGGTCCCGCGCATATCTCATATGCGCTCCTATTTCGTTTCGCTTGAGCCAGGAAACCTCTGTGTAGGACTCTAAAGACTCGTCAATACGCCGGCAGCAGGTGATGATCATATCAAACACCCACACGCCGCAAGCGGTCTGCTAAACGTAACGGCCACCCGGGTATTGAGCGATCAGAAGATCGACGAGCAAGCCCGCTCACACTCCTGTGAGTCCAACCAGTAACACTTACCGTACAGTCCGGTCTCGTCATATGATATGTCGCATATCTTGCCTAGGGGTGGTAAACGTCAGACCACAATAGCTCGATAAGTCGTGTCTATATGAGGTCTATAATAGTTCGAGAAACTACTGGTAACACTTACCAGTATATCTCAGCAACCCTGGCCAGGGATTTCCGGTTATAGCCAATCGAACACAGTGCAACATCAACTCCCTATACCGAGAGAGACGAATCCCCTCCTATCGCTCATTGCCTCCATGTGACTCGGGACTGTACCCAAAAACCACCGTTTTGCACGCCCTCTTGGACGTGGTAAGATGGAAAGCAAAGCACAGTGGGAACCACACAAGACTCTATGACGATCTCGGGTCAACAGACTACTCTGTACCAGTGTCACCAGAGAACTGCCATCTGACGTAAGGTATAATACCATCTGGGAGTTCTCGTCGAGTCCGTCCAGTGTACCCAGTCTCTACTGAGCACCCGTATATCATCTCTGATGTCAAACACCAATGGATATGGGATCATCCATCGCCCATCTGTATGGGTCGAGATGGCATACGCTAGTCTACTCTGGTATATCGATGCCCCGTCTCGATACACCCACGACTAGGGACCTTGAAGGATGTACTTATGGACTACCTAGTCCCCACTAGTATGATCAGCATCATAGTCCAGGTAGTCAAGTATACATCCTAAGGGCTTTACCAACATGTAACAGAGAGACAATCAGTATACACGTTAAGGTAAAGAGTAACCAGATAGCATACTATCATGTCGAGCAAGAAAGTCCTCCCTATATATGTCCCAGCATCCACTACAATATACATCCTATGTACAGTAATGGCCTCTAAGGCATACATATAACTAACAATCTCCCACTTGCACTAGGGCCATCTGTAGCAGTGGTTGTAGTATCTCATACTCAACCATCCCATAAAAGTCTCTCTCTGGGAATAGGCCTTCGTGAGTGGATCCGCCGTGTTGTCCTCTGAGTCTACTCTCCTAATCTCGATCCCTTAGAGATCAACCATCTCCATGATCAGGTGATACTGCCTGAGAATATGTCTGAATCACTGATGGGACCTGCGTTCCTTGGCATAAGCCACAACTCCATTGTCACACAATGGGAGGAATATAGTTCATCTCATGAACCAATATACACCCAAACAGCTTCTTTGGTAGCATCTTTAGTAGCGATGTATCCTGCCTTTATCGTCTAGTATGTCACGGTATCTAGCTTGGAACTCTTCCAACATACCGTCCCTTTACTAAGGGTAAAGACAATGCCTACGACTGACATTCAGTCGTCTTTATCACCCTGGAACACTTCCAGTGATTCTTCCCAGGATCAACTAATACCATCTCACTATAACTAGTGAGTAGCCTAACATCCATTTAGATCTATCTCATAGATCCAAAATAGGATTCAGTAGGTATCACTTTGATCCTATATGGAGAATCCTTGTGACAAGCGGAGATTGATCGAGCGTAGCATAGGAAACTCCTTCCCTATCAAGAGTATGTCATCCACGTACTCTACGAGGATCACCACCATACTCCCTACTACCTTTTTGTTTATACAAGGTTCATCTGCCATTTTGATGATGTCAAACTCTTTGACTAATCCATCAAAATAGATGTTCCAACTCCGCGATGCCTGCTTTAATCCTATAAAGCATCTTGCACACATTTCCGCTGCTCCCACTGTCTACGAGGCCCTCTGGCTGTGTACTTATAGACTCACTCTTCTAAAACATCATTTAGAAAAGCAGTCATGACACCCAACCACCAGATATCGCAGTTATGGTATGTAGCCGTGGCAAGTAGGATCTGGATGGACTTAAGCAAAGCTACTTGAAGAGGTTTCACCACTATCCACGCCTGGTTGATGATGAAAACCTTTAACAAGTCTAGCTTTGAAAGTCTCAACCTTTCCATGTACACCAAGTCATCTTCTCAAGATACACTTGCTCCTGATGGGGATTTAACCCTTCAGATATAGCAACCAAAGTCCATACTTTGTTGGTGTATAAGGATTCCATCTCAGATCGCTAAGCATCCAGCCATTCTGACAGAGTCTTACTCCTGATGGCCAGCTCGAAACTAGTTGGGTCATCATCTCATGATGCAATCCTCGCTCCTACTGTCATAGAGAAACCGAAGTATCTCTCAGGTGGGTGAGGAACCCTACTAGATCGGCGGAGAGGCTGAGGTTCGTTGGTATCTACTGAATCCTTTGGTTCTGTCAAATCATCAGCTGCAGTTTGTATAGCTGGAACATTTCCAGTTGTACATAACAGACGTTGCCTCGAGCTTGTCCGGATTTTGCTTTTAGACATAGGCCGATCAACCCCAAATCTTAACTAACTTAAGACATGGGCTC
The DNA here is from genome assembly GCA_030015575.1 of Agapanthus africanus. Classification (NCBI taxonomy): domain Eukaryota; kingdom Viridiplantae; phylum Streptophyta; class Magnoliopsida; order Asparagales; family Amaryllidaceae; genus Agapanthus; species Agapanthus africanus. Next base: position 115,692,515 of record CM057351.1, read on the forward strand.
TTCCCATTCCATATCACATATGAAGCGGTAGGCAACTGATTTGATTTGAACCATAATTCAATAGGTATGCAGCTTCTCAAGTGCATAACCCCCTAAAAGGAAATAGGTAACTCAGTATTACTCATCATAGAGCACACCTTATCATATAGGGTGTATCTGCTCCGCCCCGATATACCATCGTGCTATGGTGTATACGGAGGAGTAATGCTGAGAGAGAATCTCATTCTCCTTTGGAATAGTCCAGAAATTCTATGCACAAGTATTCTCCTCCTTGATCTCATCAAAGGACATAATACTTTTACCCGTATTTTGGTTCTCTACTTCTCGCTTATATTATGTGAATATCTCAAAAGGTTCGGACTCATGTTTCAACAGGAACATATGACTGAATCTTGAGAGATTATCAGAGAATATAATGAAGTATAAAGAATCAGTCCTGGCATGTGTAGACAGGAGACCTTACATACATCATCATGTATCAGTCCCAAGAGTTCACTAACTCTTTCTCTGTTTCCAATAAACAGAGCTATGGTCATCTTATCTTTGTGACATGACTGGCAAGTTTCACAAGATGTAAATTCAAACTGATTTAAATATGCATCTGTATGTAACTTCAGCTAGTCGGGTCGCATTGATATGACCTAGTCTACAATGCCTCAAGAAGGATTCGTTCATTTCTGAACTCTTCCTCTTGTGTGTGTTCCATATACTAAGAACTGTAGTTTGATTTAGAACATTAATGCTTTTAGATAACGTGCCTGAACTGATCAACTTTTGATATAGGAAATGTTCAAAACATTATCCAACAATACAAAATTTTTCCATTTCTTTACTGATAAAGAGACTGATATGATTTTGTATATCAGCTTCGGTATCTAATAGCATTCGTTCAGAATCAATGTATTGGTAATACAGGGTGACAGTGACCGACAGACTTGGCTGCAACACTTGCCCCGTTTTCTGCCTCATGAAACTTATCACCCGTTCTCAGTTCTTTACCTATCTGTAGCCCATGTAACATATTACATATGCGGGATCCTGATCCGGTATCATATACCCAGGACGTAAAGGATGCAGAGAAACAGTTCTTTGTAATGAACACACCCGAAGATGATGCATCAGCATGCACTCTCTTCGTTTGGGCGGCACGGGAATTCTGGTATTTCCCAATTTCCTGCTCTCTCTTATGACAATTATAAGTAGGAGCGGGACCAACGTTCCCCAGCTCAGTATAACAAGCAGGTTCGGTCAATAATCCGTATTATTATCTTGATTAAGGCGTGATATGGTCGCTACCTGGAGAGAGAGAGAAGAAAACACTCAGCGTGCGCTCTTGCAAGATCAGATTGGTTATTATTTTATCTAATCAGGATGGCTCCCACTGCTTTTTATCAAATCTTCCTTCAAACCCTAAAAGGAAAGACTAGCCGGGATTAATTACACACTACAAGTTCGCCAATCTTTCAGCCAGGCCAGTGTCGGTACTTTGAGGGAGGTCCCCCGTGCTTTCGCACGAACCTAATTAATGTAAACCTCGTTTTCCCAGAGGCGTAACCTCGTTGACACCTTTCTAGACACCTACTTGATCGGCTAATTATAATGTGTAAAACTCTCCCAGGAGTAACAATTACTCGCAGCGGGTATCGGGATCCAACTATCTCATAGAAGGTATGCAATCTCATTGCAAATTTCAACACTTAAAATTCCCGATAATATTTTGCCCCTAGCGTGCTATGACCTTGACGTATGCCAAACAACCCATAGTCCGCTAGTCAAGTTCAACCCGTACATTTCTTGATTGAATTAAACCCACTCGCACGACCCCTGACGCATGCCAAACAACGCCGTACGAATACACAAATCCAATCGCATCGTATGCTAGCAGATAAGCACTAGTTAGCTACCGTACACTACGCCTTGACGCATGCCAAACAACCGCAGCACGAATACTAACTAGTACTTATCTAAAATGACGGAGGGCTACGACAGGTTTTTCTGAAAACCTATTGCGTAATGAACTTGATATCGTTGTAGGATCGAATGATTTTAAAAATGGAGTGCTTTTGAGGCTTTTCTAGTTTTGCTAAAGGAGTCATTCCCGGTGAATGGATCGTCGGTCCTTTCCTCGTCGAATGAGGTGCGGGATATATCATATATATCATTGTGCAAAGCAAAAACACTTAAAAGCAATCAAAAGACAAACCGAGGGGTGTAGCATCTGCCAGTTATTCCTAAAGGAGTCACTCCCGGTGAAGGGATCTCGGTCCTTTCCTCATCGAATAAGGTGCAGGATATATCGTATATACCGCTGTGCAAAGCAAGAATTGTAGCTACCTGTTTTATTTTTGAAATTCGATTCTACATCTTAGGTTTCTTTTATTTCATTAATCATATTAATGAAGTCCCATCATTTATGTACCTAAACATCACAGATAAATACGACGTACACTTATGCCATTCGCATTCGCCTCGATATCCCCTCGTGCACCGTTTGGTTAGGTAACTAACGGCAGAGCGGGGCAGGGCTAGCGCGGGTGTAAAACATAAGTAACGTCTATATAATATATCATATATACTATATACAGTATCCATCACAGAACATCACATGATCACATCACAGATATCGCAGCAGAAGATTCATATGAAATATTGGATATACTAGGACGTCCGTGTTTTCAATACGAGCCAGTATAAAACACGGATTCCACGGTCGTGAGGAATAGCCAAACCCACACCCCTAGACCCCTATGAGAGCGGCAAGCAACCCTACCAATTCTGGTGTTAGGAGACCCGGGCTCGACTCCTCGAGTTGGTCTCCCACTGGACCCCAGAACCCGGTTACTTGTGCCCTCCTCCTTGGGTCTATCCTAGTGCGGAAAAGTAAATAATATACAACGGGTGACAACTTCCGCAACCTGGAAGTGCCCCAATAAAAGAATATTACATACAAGTTTTTACATGAATGAAAATGAAAAACACTTATCTCACATAAAAAATCCCCGGCTATTCAAACACGACGATCCAATATAACATATCCAGCAACACATAACATCACATGTCATCAACGTAAGTAAATATGTGCATCCCAATTGTCGTTGACATATAGCAACGAAACCGGCGATATCACATATTACACTTACGGTCACAGAAAAGAAAGTGTAAAACTACAACAGTTGGAATCCGCAACCACCTCAGACATCGCATGCCTGACCAAATGAATTACTTTGACATCGGATGCCTAACAATTATAAACCCCGCATTTTAGTCCCAAAATCGAAAACTCTTTTCAATATCAAGTCGGGCAATTCAACAAGATTCCCGACATCCTGATCGAATGCTCGTCGCAAACTTTAGTAGGCGGCCGCACCCCCGATACCGTCGACGAAGTGCACCAAAGCGGAACACTGCTGCCGCGAGCACCCGAACGGATGCTTTCGGCGACGGGGTTCTCCTACAGTCACTTGGTCGGGGCTATGGGGTGTAGCTGTCTATTAAGTTTACCCGGCGAGTATCCGCGTACGCTAAGTGATTGCGACGGACTTTTGATCACATCAAAATTCCGTGGCAACCGATCAAGTGAGACTAAACTGCTATGTTTATAACATTCATTCGGTTATCTCATAACTTATTGTGAATTCCAATTATTGTATCCCATTCCGGATAAATAGAAAATGTCAAACTTTCCGATCGAACAGTCAAACACCCAAGTTTTCCCGAAACTGATCAACACATGAAACAAGTCTAACAACATTCGGTTCGTGCCTCAGTACCAACGGTCCAGCCGTATAAGGGTCAAGCCAACGCCTCACATGTGGCACGTCGTACTGCCCCAAACCCGAAGGTTCAAAGGGCAGTTCAAGACGGTCACATAATCGAGTTAAGGTTTGTTGTCTTCTAGAGGGTCCATCAAGTTACTTGCACTACTTAGAACGTCGTTAAACCACGGAAAAATCCAACACTTGGAAATTTCCCGACAGGGGAAAAATTGGGTATTTATATCCGGTCGAACTTTTTAACATATTCTAAAAATATCCGGAATCCACATAGACAAAATCTGATAATCCGATCGAATCATCGAATCCCCAAAACAACCCCAGAACACTCAACTGTAGAGTCACATTAAAAATAACCAGAAAATATAGGATTCAATTATATGAATTACTGTGCAGAAAACATTGGTCAAAGGGACAGTACGGCCGCGGAACCGCCGCACTATGCATAGCTGGGGTCGCGGTTCCGCGGTGGAAAAGTCCATTTAGCCCCTCGTATTTCACAGTAATTCAAATAACACCCTGCTTATTTTTCTGCATATTTTTAATTGACAAAAATCCAAAATTTTGGAAAATTTCCAAAGAGCATTTTGGGTTGGGGTTTCGGGTTCATTCGGAATTCAAACGTCGTCTAGACTTCGCCTAAGGCTCTAGCTAGGCTCTGATACCACTGTAGGCTTCCTAGGCACTCTCAAGAGGTCTCACAAGGCATCAACCATGCCAATTTCAAAAAATCTAGGTGCCTAGAAACCCGACTACGGATCGTTGGCTAGAAATCTAGGCGAAAATGAAATCAAGTTAACAACTTAACAAAAAGGAAACGGAAATACAACCTTTGTAGATCCGGTGCTCCACCTCCATAGCTCCGCAACGAAGTCCCCTCGCTGTCCTAGTGAATTCCCGGGCTCTAGCGTCGGCTTCATCGGAGAATAGGCGAGCTAGGTCGTCGATGTCCATGCCGAAGATGATCTACGTCGAGGCATCGCTAGATCAAGCTCCACCTTCACCAAGCCATGAAAACTTATGAAGGAAACACCCTATACTACTTGGCAAGAGGTAGAGGATGAAGAAATAGGAAGTGGGTAGACTTTAGAATTGGATTTCTCACTCTTTTTCTCACTTTACCATTAAAGCTATGAAGCTTTTTCTTGAAGTGAAGAAGAAGAAGAAGATGAAGAATATGATAAGTCTTTATCAAAAGAATAATAAAAATGGAAACTTATCATAATCTTAACCTTAGTTAGTTGTAGAGAATAGACCATTGTAAGTTATGATGGTTAGGGTTAAGCAAGAGACAAGAATGGTTAACCAAGTCAAAGCTTCATGAAAGTTCATGAAAAAACAAAGAAAGCCACCATTATCCTCTTATGCCAATTATTTTATTTCCAAAAAGAATAAATGAAAAAGATAAATAAATGAATAAGGAAAACCAAAACCCTAACCATTTAAATAACCATGGTTTAATTCTTTACACAAACCAAGTAAGTATGCATCATCAAACATGATACAATCATGTGCACAAAACTATATCAAATATACAATGTGCACATCCGAGCGAGAAAATCCATTTAAAGTGAACCGATACTAGTTAATGCAAAGTAATATATCAAATATATAATTATGCATTAAATCATTAAATCAACTCTTGATTTAACGATCCGGTCATATCGCATATAACCGGCTAGTGTCTAATGTATCGGCTTATCGAATCAATCCTTGATTCGATAACTAGGGTATATCTCATATAACCTAATCGATACATTCATCGCGAGAATGGAATACGGTATCACATACACGCATTATTCTCGGTCCCGCACATATCTCATATGCGCTCCTATTTCGTTTCGCTTGAGCCAGGAAACCTCTTTGTAGGACTCTAAAGACTCGTCAATACGCCGGCAGCAGGTGATGATCATATCAAACACCCACAAGCCGCAAGCGGTCTGCTAAACGTAACGGCCGCCCGGGTATTGAGCGATCAGAAGATCGACGAGCAAGCCCGCTCACACTCCTGTGAATCCAACCAGTAACACTTACCGTACAGTCCGGTCTCGTCGTCTGATATGTCGCATATCTTGCCTAGGGGTGGTAAACGTCAGACCCCAATAGCTCGATATGAGGTCTATAACAGTTCGAGAAACTACTGGTAACACATACCAGTATATCTCATCAACCCTGGACAGGGATTTCCGGTTATAGCCAATCGAACACAGTGCAACATCAACTCCCTATACCGGGAGAGACGAATCCCCTCCTATCGCTCATTGCCTCCATGTGACTCAGGACTGTACCCAAAAACCACCGTTTTGCACGCCTTCTTGGACGTGGTAAGATGGAAATCAAAGCACAGTGGGAACCACACAAGACTCTATGACGATCTCGGGTCAACAGACTACTATGTACCAGTGTCATCAGAGAACTGCCATCTGACGTAAGGTATAATACCATCTGGGAGTTCTCGGCGAGTCCGTCCAGTGTACCCAGTCTCTACTGAGCACCCGTATATCATCTCTGATGTCAAACACCAATGGATATGGGATCATCCATCGCCCATCTGTATGGGTCGAGAAGGCATACGCTAGTCTACTCTGGTATATCGATGCCCCGTCTCGATACACCCACGACTAGGGACCTTGAAGGATGTACTTATGGACTACCTAGTCCCCACTAGTATGATCCGCATCATAGTCCAGGTAGTCAAGTACACATCCTAAGGGCTTTACCAACATGTAACAAAGAGACAATCAGTATACACGTTAAGGTAAAGAGTAACCAGATAGCATACTATCATGTCGAGCAAGAAAGTCCTCCCTATATATGTCCCAGCATCCACTACAATATACATCCTATATACAGTAATGGCCTCTAGTGCATACATATAACTAACATAATAGAGTGCGATTTCTCCGCTCCGACACACCGTTGTGCTGTGGTGTATACGGAGGAGTAAGCTGAGAGAGAATCCAATTCTCTTTTAAATAGTCACGGAATTCCGTGCTTAAGTATTCTCCTCCACGATCGGATCGTAGGATTTTAATACTTTTACCCGTATGGTTCTCAACTTCATGCTTATATTCTTTGAATTTCTCTGACGTTTCAGACTTGTGTTTCAACAGGAACACATGTCCGAATCTTGAGAGATCGTTAGTGAATGTAATGAAGTACGAGGTACCACTCCAGGCATGTGTAGACATGGGACCGCATACATCACTATGTATCAGTCCAAAGAGTTCTGTGGCTCTTTCTCCGTGTCCAGTAAACGGAGTTTTGGCCAGTTTGCCTTTGAGACATGACTGGCAAGTTCCATATGATGTAAATTCGAACGGATTCAAATATCCATCCTTATGTAACTTAGCTAGTTGTGTCGTATTATGACCTAGTCTACAATGCCACAAGAATAATTCGTTCATTTCTAAACTCTTCCTCTTTTGTGTGTTTTGTACGTTAAGAACCGTGGTTTGATTTAGAATGTATATGACATTACTTAACGTTCCTGATCCAATCAACTTTTGATTCAGGAAGATGTTCATAACAATATCCTGTAGTAAAAAATTATATCCTTCTTTTTATATTAAAGAAACCGATATAATATTGCATTATCAGGTTCGGAATGTAATAACATTCGTTCAGAATCAATGTATTACCATTTGGTAATACAAGGTGATATCTACCAACTTCATTGGCTGCAACATTTGAAACATTCCCTACTCTTACAGAATGATCACCTATTACCAGTTCTCTACCTTTCTTTAGCCCATGTAACATATTACATATATGGGATCCCGATCCGGTATCTAATACCCAGGACGTAGAGTGTACTGAGAAACCGTTCTCGGTAATTAACACACCCGAAGAAGATGCATCAACATGCTCATTCCTCGTTTGGGTGGCGTGGGAATCCGGATATACCCCTTTTTCCTGCTCGGACTTATAACAATTATAAGTTAGTGTGGAACCAATGTTCCCCATCTCAGTATAATAAGCGGGTTCAGTCAATACATCCATATTATTATCTTGATTAAAGCGTGACATGGTCGCTACCTGGAGAGATAGAGAAGAAAACACTTAGTGTATTCTTTTGCAAGATTAGATTGGTTTATTATCTTATCTAATCAGGATGGTGTTAGTGTATATGCCCTAGAGGCCATTACTGTATCATACTGGTTTGTATATTACTTAATGGAAGCTTGGGATATTCACCTTGTATAAACAATCTTGCTCAATATAGTAGTATGCTAATTGGTTTGTTTCTACCTCAATGTGTACTTGTGTTTATTTTAGTATATCACCTATACACATTAGTGGAGCCCTTAGGATCTTTGCTTGATTACCAGCGTTGTGATGGCAGTCACACTAGTGGGGGCGGGGTAATCTATAAGCACATCCTTATACAGGTCCCTAGTCGCAGGACTATCGAGATAGGGCATCGATACTCCGGAGTAGACTAGCGTATCCGCTTCTCATCCCAGTGTGGGAGATGGTCTGTCCCACAGCCATCTGTACGTCGTACTGGAGATAGTATACGGGTGCTCGTTGGGTTACGAGTACACCGGACAGGACTCGTCGGGAACTGACAGGTTGGTATTATACCTATCGTCAGTTATCAGTTCCCAGGTGACATGAGTACAGCTTAGTCCGCTGACTTGACACTGTCACTTCGCCTCAAGTGTGTTCCCACTGCACGTTGATTACTACCCTACCACGGCTCAAAGGAGTCGTGCAAACAGGTAGTGGTTGGATGCAGTCCCGAAGCACTTGGAGGCAGTGACGGTTAGACAGGATTCGTCTCTCCCGGTATTGGGGGTTGACATTGCGCTGTGTCTAGGAGAGCCATTACATGAGTAGTCCCTGGCCAGGGCAAGCGAGATATACTGGCAGGCTTCCAGTGTTATCTCAGGGTGTACTGGGCTTCACTCCGACACGACTTGTACCACTATTAGGGGACTGACATTTACCGCCCCCTAGGACCGCCATGCGATGTATCAGACGAACAGACCAGACTGTACGGAGACTGTCACACTCAGACTCAGTAGGAGTTCAGATGGGGTTCACCTTGTCAGCCTTCTTGTCGGCATCTACCTGGGGACCGTTACGCACAGCTAGTGCCGCTTGCGGTCTGTGGTTAAACCCACTGCCAGACTAGTGTCGAGTCTTTAGAGTCCCACACAGAGGGCTATTTGCCTTTGGGCAAAACAGAGTAGAGGTCGCATGGTTTTGCGACAGGGTTCGTTCTCATCCGCGCACTTGTGCACGTTTGGAGTCCGGACAGATATTACTAGTAGGCTCTGGTTTGAGCCAGATGCTGGTATATGTTTTGGGGTTGATTTTATCTCTTGGTATTCATGTTCCACGGAACAAGAATGCGGGTGTGTATGCACAGTTGATTGAGGCGGAGGAAGAGGATTTTCATTAGGGTTTCGGAACGGGTGCGTATGCACAGTTGACAGTCGTCTTTTTACAAACCCTAATGGAATTATGATATATCAATTAATAATATTAATTAAATGAAATTGTGTCATGGTTGGATTTTGTTGACTTGTTGACCATGGTTGACTTGTTGACCATGGTTGAAGGTTTGACCATCATCATTACAAAAGAAAGATGCTTTTTGATTCTTGCAAAACCATTTAAAGAATGTAATGATAATGGTCATTCCATACCATCCATCAACTATTTCATTTTATTATTATTGTTAATTGATAATTCTTTTCATTTGTGATATGGTTGTAAAATGAAAAGAATAGCTCATTCTATCATAACACTTCTCTCTCCTCACTTCTTCTTCTTCCTCCTTTAGTTCAAGGAGAATCCTTCTCATGTGTTGAGAATCCCTCTCCTTGAGACAAAATCACCCCAAAGACACTCTCTACTCACTCTAGGGTTAGAGGTTTAGCAAGACGAAGATCCTAGTTCACTCAAAGTTTGAGAAAGAGCCCGAAGGTTGAACCCTCAGGTGGATCCATCTTTGACGGAAGAAGGCAACGAGAAAAGCACCATCAACCCCTACAAAGGTTTCAAGAAGAAGGAGTTAAAGTTAGGTATAACCTCCTTTCCGAGTAGCTAACTCTCTTTAGCATGATTGCTAGTTTTAGTTTAGAAAAGATCCCGACTTTGTTAGTCCATGTTGCCCCGTGCGCAAAAAATTTGATTTTTATACCGTTTCCGCCTCCCCGCAAGAACCGGGGGTCGCAACGTGGACTTACTGTGGTATCAGAGCCTAACTAAACTTAAACTAGCTTAGTAATAAAGTGTATCGTAGTTCGAACGGAAAAATCGCAAAAAACCGGAGAAACAAAACCCTAACTTTCTGTTGAAATTTTTTGTGCTCGAAAGTGAAAAAGTTTTACTCCTAAAATCGGCTCAGGGTTTTGTGAGAACACCCACGAAAAACGATCCCCTGATTCCCTCAAACAGCCGCGGTTCCGCGGCAATAGGTATGCGTTTGCCGCGGAACCGCCGCCGTTTAGGCCACTCTCGTGATCTGGTTTTGTGCAGTGTTCTTCTGGTAGGGTTTTGGGATTTTTCAGATATGTCATTTGTGCCCAGATTTTCCAGAAAAGAAAATTGTTTTTGGGGGCCTATAAATCCGTATTTTTGTCGAAGTTCACTACACTTTGACTACAATGGTTATATCTGTGATGTTTACATGTATTGAACGTCGGCTAATCGCTATATGTCGATTAGTCGGGGTTATACATATCTGTGATCTGTGTTTGATGTTGGTATGTGTATATGAATGAGTTGGACTGTCGCGGGTGAATAGCCGGGGTGGATGTGAGATGAGCTTTTGTTTTTCTTTCATTCATTTGTAATATGTAAATTGATGTAATATTATTATTTGTTTGGCCGCACAACCGGGTCGGGGTTGTAGCCGTCATTGTATAATTCTTTTTACTGTTTTTACTCCTAGGATAGACCGATGGAGGGGGTGCACAAACTACCGGGTATCTCGAAGTGCCGAGTGGCCTACTCACGGTGGTGAGGGAGGTTGCTTCGCTTCGGATACTTGGCGGGTAGTTTGCCGCACCCGTAGGGGTCTTGGGTGGGGTTTTGGTTATTCACCGCGACCGTGTAATCCGCTTTTCGTTGCAGGCTCGAACGGATTGCGGATTCCTAGTATATCCAATGTATTCATCTATGATCTGTAATGTCTATCATTGCTTTACATTTATAACTATTTAGGCGTTGCTTATGTTTTACAGCCGCGCTAGCCCAGCCCCCGCTCTGTCGTTAGTTAAGTAACCTAACGGGTGATGACGGGGCCCCGTGGCGAATGCAAATGGCATAAGCGTACGTCATATTTTGGTTGTTTTCTGCAATGGTAGGATTAAATGATGGGACGCATTAAAAGAACTAATGCAAGAATATCACGCATTAAATTAACTAATGTAAGATAATAAACCAAGCAAAAGTCGTTGGAACACTTTCGAAAAACCACTCGGTTCTTTTCAAAACTAACTTTTAAATGCGGAGCTTGAGCCGTTCCTTTTAAAAGCTATCTCGTTCCATCGATTATATCAAGTTCACTACGTTCACGGTTTCGCCAAAACGATTCATAGCCCTCCGTCGTTTCACATGAATAGTCAATAGTATTCAAGCTGTGTTTGTTGGCCAAAGTCAAGGCATAGTGATTGGTAGCTATTGGGTATTCATGTGCAGCATAGATAGATGCGTTGATTTAGAACAGTCGTACTGCCTTGTTGGCCAAAGTCAAGGGTAGGTACGGGTGGATTCAAATTAACCTGGAGAACGACGGGAAGAACTTGACATGTGACTTATGATTTGTTGGCCAAAGTCAAGGTCATAAGAGCATGTGGCAAAAATCCACATCGGGAGTTTCATAAGTACTGAAACTTGCTAGATTTGCATACCATTTGGAGTGTGGTGATTCTGGTAGGATTCCTTCAGTTTCGTCACGCAATGATATTTGGATCCCGATCCTACTGTGAGTATATGCTACTCCTCGGGAAATTTCTCACTAAACGATCAATGCTATAAACCAAGTAGGTGTCTAGAAAGGTGTTAGCGGGGCTACGCCCACAGGGAAAAGAGGTTATTTAATTAAGGAACTTCGCGAAAGCGTTGGAAAACCTCCCTCGAAGTACCGACACTGGCCTGGCTGAACGGTTAAGCAAGTATTGTGCGGTGGGATTGATCCCGACTAATTCTTCCTTTATGGTTTGAGGAGGGATTCGAGAGACAGTGGGAGCCATCCTGTTTAGACAAATTAAAAACCATTCTAAACTTGCAAGAGCATCGTGCTAAAGTGTTTCTTCTCTCTCTCCTAATTGCAGCGACCAATCGACATGACTGGACTTAAGTTACTTCTAGATAAAAACATACTGACAGGGCCAAACTACAAAGATTGGCTCAGGAATGTCAAAATGGCAATCACTTACGACAAGCTGGGGTATCTCCTTACCACCAAAGCTCCCCCCGTCCCAGGTCCCACCTCCAGCGTCGCGGATAAGGAAATCCGTAAGACCTGGGAGATTGATAGAGCGAAGGCCAAGTGCCTCGTACTTGCCTCGATGGACAACGAACATCAGAGGAGGCACGAGAATATGGACCTTGAATCCATATTTCTCCATACAAAAGAACTGTTTGGAGAGCAATCTCGTATCGCAAGATACGAAGTTTCGAAGAAGTTGTTTTCGGCAAGATTGACCGTCGGATCATCGGTAGCGGAACACGTGCTTAAGATGATTGGCTTCATTGAGGAGCTCGCGGACCTTGGGACCACGTTGGAGAATGAACTCTATACTGATTTGATTGTCCAGTCCCTTCCTTCCACTTACGCCCAGTTTATCCTTAACTTCAACATGCAAGGAAAGGAGGTTGAACTCTCCGAACTTCTGAACATGTTGAGGAGTGCTGAGAGCACCCAACAGAAAGGTAGGGAAACATCCACTTTGTTTGTAGGAGGATCTTCTTCTTCTAGGTCCAAGGCGAAAGCCAAGGGAAAGAAGAGGAAAGCCACCGCCAAACCAAGGGGCGGTGTTAGTAAAGTGGATACGAAGGGAAAAGCAAAGTCAACAAAGATAGCGGGGAAGCTTGTGGATAAAGAAGAATGCTTCTATTGTCATAAGAAAGGACACTGGAAGAATGATTGCAGGGCTTGGAAAGCCAGGACACAGGAATTGAAGCAGGTTGCGGCTTCAGCTTCGAGTGTATGTTATTGAAAACTGTCTTTCAATAAACTCTACTTCCTGGGTATTGGATACCGGATCTGGATCTCATATCCGTAATACTTTGCAGGCGTTGAGAAACCGTAGGGTTTTGAAGGCAGGTGACATGACCCTCAGAGTTGCAAACGGAGCTAGCATGGATGCTAAAGCCGTGGGGGACTATCACCTGGGAATTTCAGATGGGCATGTTTTGGTTTTGCGTAATTGTTTTTTTGTACCCAACGCAACTTGTAATATCATTTCTGTATCTTTGGTTTCTAAAGAAGGTTATGAATTTGCGTTTGTAAGTAATGTTGTAAACATTCACCTTAATCAAGTTCTGATTGGGTCAGGTACGTTGAGCAATGGTATATACGTATTAAACCAACCACAGATTTTCAATGTCCAGAATATACACAAAAGAAAGTCTCCGGAAATCAATCAGACTTTCTTATGGCATTGTAGACTGGGTCACATCAATGAGAGAAGGTTGACTAAGTTACATACAGAAGGATATTTGGATCCGTTAGAATATCAATCGTTTGCCACTTGTCAATCCTGTCTCAAAGGAAAGATGACAAAGACTCCGTTCACTGGACACGGAGTAAGAGCGAGCGAGCTCTTAGGACTCGTACACAGTGACGTATGCGGTCCAATGTCTACACATGCGCGAAGCGGTTATTCTTACTTCATTACTTTTACAGATTATTTTTCAAGGTACGGTTATGTCTTCTTAATGAAACATAAGTCCGAAGCCTTTGAAAAGTTCCAGGAATATAAGAATGATGTAGAAAAACAAACCGGCAAAAGTATCAAGATTCTAAGATCGGATCGAGGTGGAGAATACTTAAGTGCCGAGTTCCTGAATTACTTAAAAGAGAATGGAATTCTCTCTCAGCTTACTCCTCCATACACTCTGCAACATAACGGTGTATCGGAGAGACGGAACCGGACCCTATTGGATATGGTACGGTCCATGATGAGTAACGCTGAGTTACCGCGATCATTCTGGGGTATGCACTAGAATCAGCTGCATACCTTTTGAACCGAGTTCCTTCTAAGACTGTGCCTACTACACCATATGAGATGTGGTGTGGAAAGAGACCCTATCTTAAGCACATTAAGACATGGGGATGTCCAGCTTTTGTTAAAAAGCAGCATGCGGACAAGCTCGAGGCACGCTCAGTCCAGTGCAAGTTCGTGGGATATCCAAAGAACTCCAAGGGATATTTCTTCTACTGTGAAGAGGAACAAAAAGTTCTTGTTTCTCGTCATGCCTACTTCTTGGAAACTGAGTTTTTGGAAAACCAGATAAGTGGGAGCACAGTAGAACTGGAAGAAATTCCAGAACCACGGGCTATTACTGAAAGCTTAGTGGAACCAGAGGGTTCAAAAGAACAGGACATTCCTACGCAGCTCCGCAGGAGTAGTAGGCAGTCTCATCCGCCCGAGAGATACTACGGTTTTCTCATAGACGGGGATAGAGAGGATTGCATCATAGATTATGATGAGCCTACTAGCTTCCAGCAGGCCGTTCAGAGCGTTGACTCGGTAAAATGGCTGGATGCAATGCGAACCGAAATGGAGTCCATGTACACCAACAAAGTATGGACATTGGACATTGCTCCAGACGGGGTAAAACCCGTAGGATGCAAGTGGATCTTCAAAAGGAAGATTGGTGTAGATGGACAGGTTGAGACCTATAAAGCTAGACTTGTTGCAAAGGGATTTCGTCAAAGACCTGGTTTGGACTATGACGAAACCTTTTCTCCAGTGGCTATACTGAAATCCATTCGGATCCTTCTTGCCATTGCTGCCTTCCATGATTATGAGATTTGGCAGATGGACGTAAAGACCGCTTTTCTAAATGGAAATTTAGAGGAGTGTGTCTATATCGATCAGCCAGAGGGTTTCATTCAGAGTGGGAGCAGCGGAAAGGTGTGCAAGTTGCTTAAGTCCATCTATGGACTAAAGCGGGCATCGCGAAGTTGGAACATCTGTTTTGATGAGACGGTCAAGGAATTTGGCTTTATCAAAAATCCAGATGAACCATGCATCTATAGTAGATTTGTAGCGAGAACGGTAGTTTTCCTCGTTTTATACGTGGATGACATTCTCTTAATAGGAAATGACATTCCTATGCTACAATCTGTCAAAGGGTTCTTGTCACACAGGTTCTCCATGAAAGACCTGGGTGATGCCTCATACATCCTGGGGATCCGG
The DNA here is from genome assembly GCA_030015575.1 of Agapanthus africanus. NCBI lineage: Eukaryota > Viridiplantae > Streptophyta > Magnoliopsida > Asparagales > Amaryllidaceae > Agapanthus > Agapanthus africanus. Next base: position 115,707,675 of record CM057351.1, read on the forward strand.
ATCCATCGTGAGAGATCCAAGAGAATATTAGGACTTTCTCAGTCCAGGTACATCGACACCATACTGAAAAGATTCAGTATGGAAGATTCCAAGCGCGGTAACCTGCCGGCTTGTCACGGGATCACCCTCTCTAAAGAGATGTCTCCCAAGACTGATTTGGAGAGGGATCGCATGTCGATTATACCCTACGCTTCTGCTGTAGGCTCTATAATGTATGCGATGTTGTGTACCAGACCGATGTAGATTATGCACTGAGTGTGGTAAGCCGGTATCAGTCAAACCCTGGGGAGAAACACTGGATAGAGGTAAAGAACATTCTCAAGTACCTGGGAAGGACTAAGGAGATGTTCTTGGTGTATGGCGGAAAAGACCTCCAGATCGAGGCCTTTGCTGACTCCAGCTTCCAGAGTGACAAGGATGATTCCAAGTCCATGTCGGGCTTTGTCTTTACCCTCAATGGAGGGGCGGTGTGTTGGAAGAGTTCCAAACAGGAAACCGTTGCAGACTCGACTATGGAAGCGGAATACATCGCTGCATCTGATGCCGCAAAAGAAGCTGTCTGGATGAGGAAATTCTTGAAAGCACTTCAGGTGGTTCCGTCCATTGTTGATCCAATACCTCTGTATTGTGACAACAACGGGACTATAGCTTTAGCGAAGGAACCCAGGTCCCCTCAGAGATCCAGACACATCTTGAGGCGGTATCACCTGATCAGGGAGATCGTGGATCGCAAGGAGATCGAGGTTCGGAGGGTTGCTTCAGAAGAAAACACTGCAGATCCATTCACCAAGGCCTTACCCCAGACTCAGTTCGAGCGGCTGATCGAGATGATAGGTCTTCGATACGCCAGTACATGGCCTTAGTGCAAGTGGGAGATTGTTAGTGTATATGCCCTAGAGGCCATTATTGTATCATACTAGTTTCTATATTACTTAATGGAAGCTTGGGATATTCACCTTGTATAAACAATCTTGCTCAATATAGTAGTATGCTACTTGGTTTGTTTCTACTTCAATGTGTACTTGTGTTTATTTTAGTATATCACCTATACACATTAGTGGAGCCCTTAGGATCTTTGCTTGATTACCAGCGTTGTGATGGCAGTCACACTAGTGGGGGCTAGGTAATCTATAAGCACATCCTTATACAGGTTCCTAGTCGCAGGACTATCGAGACAGGGCATCGATACTCCGGAGTAGACTAGCGTATGCGCTTCTCATTCCAGTGTGGGAGATGGTCTGTCCCACAGCCATCAGTACGTCATACTGGAGATAGTATACGGGTGCTCGTTGGGTTACGAATACACTGGACAGGACTCGTCGGGAACTGACAGGTTGGTATTATACCTGTCGTCAGTTATCAGTTCCTAGGTGACATGAGTACAGCTTAGTCCACTGACTTGACACTGTCACTTCGCCTCAAGTGTGTTCCCATTGTACTTTGATTACTACCCTACCACGGCTCAAAGGAGTCGTGCAAACAGGTAGTGGTTGGGTGCAGTCCCGAAGCACTGGGAGGCAGTGACGGTTAGACAGGATTCGTCTCTCCCGGTATTGGGGGTTGACATCGCGCTGTGTCTAGGAGAGCCATTACATGAGTAGTCCCTAGCCAGGGCAAGCGAGATATACTGGTAGGCTTCCAGTGTTATCTCAGGGTGTACTGGGCTTCACTCCGACACGACTTGTACCGCTATTAGGGGGCTGACGTTTACCGCCCCCTAGGCCCGCCATGCGATGTATCAGACGAACAGACCGGACTGTACGGAGACTGTCACACTCAGACTCAGTAGGAGTTCAGATGGGGTTCACCTCGTCAGCCTTCTTGTCGGCATCTACCTGGGGACCGTTACGCACAGCTAGTGCCGCTTGCGGTCTGTGGTTAAACCCACTGCCAGAGTAGTGTCGAGTCTTTAGAGTCCCACACAGAGGGCTATTCGCCTCTGGGCAAAACAGAGTAGAGGTCGCATGGTTTTGCGACAGGGTTCGTTCTCATCCGCACACTTGTGCACGTTTGGAGTCCGGACAGATATTACTAGTAGGCTCTGGTTTGAGCCAGATACTGGTATATGTTTTGGGGTTGATTTTATCTCTTGGTATTCATGTTCCTCGGAACAAGAATGCGGGTGTGTATGCACCGTTGATTGAGGCGGAGGAAGAGGATTTTCATTAGGGTTTCGGAACGGGTGCGTATGCACAGTTGACAGTCGTCTTTTTCCAAACCCTAATGGAATTATGATATATCAATTAATAATATTAATTAAATGAAATTGTGTCATGATTGGATTTTGTTGACTTGTTGACCATGGTTGACTTGTTGACCTTGATTGAAGGTTTGACCATCATCATTACAAAAGAAAGATGCTTTTTGATTCTTGCAAAACCATTTAAAGAATGTAATGATAATGGTCATTCCAAACCATCCATCAACTATTTCATTTTATTATTATTGTTAATTGATAATTCTTTTCATTTGTGATATGGTTGTAAAATGAAAAGAATAGCTCATTCTATCATAACACTTCTCTCTCCTCACTTCTTCTTCTTCCTCCTCTAGTTCAAGGAGAATCCTTCTAATGTGTTGAGAATCTCTCACCTTGAGACAAAATCACCCCAAAGACACTCTCTACTCACTCTAAGGTTAGAGGTTTAGCAAGCCGAAGATCCTAGTTCACTCAAAGTTCGAGAAAGAGCCCGAAGGTTGAACCCTCTGGTGGATCCATCTTTGACGGAAGAAGGCAACGAGGAGAACACCATCAACCCCTACAAAGGTTTCAAGAAGAAGGAGTTCAAGTTAGGTATAACCTCCTTTCCGAGTAGCTAACTCTCTTTAGCATGATTGCTAGTTTTAGTTTAGAAAAGATCCCGACTTTGTTAGTCCATGTTGCCCCATGCGCTAAAAATTTGATTTTTATACCGTTTCCGCCTCCCCGCAAGAACCGGGGGTCGCAACGTGGACTTACAGATGGTTCCTACTGTTTTTATCAAATCTTCCTTCAAACCCGAAAAAGGTAAGATTAGCCGGGATTAATTACACCCTACAAGTTCGCTAATCTTTCAGTGAGGCCACTGTTGGTACATTGAGGGAGGTTCCCCCTGCTTTCGCACGGATCTAATTAAAATAAACCTCATTTTCCCTGGGTGTAACCCAATTAACACCTTTCTAGTCACCTACTTGATCGTTTAATTGTAATGTGCAAAACTCTTTCATGAGTAACTCTTACTGGCAGTGAGTATCGGGATCCAACTATCTCATAGAAGGTGTGCAAACTCATTGCAAATTTCAACTCTTGAAATTCCCGATGTGGTTTTTACCCCTAGTGACTTATGACCTTAACTATGGTCAACAAATCATAAGAACAAGTTAAGTTCTACCCGTCATTTCGTGATTAATTAGACCAACTTATATGACCATTAACTATGGTCAACAAAGTCATATAAATGTCCCAATTAATCGCATGATATGCCGTGTAGGAAGACATTACTTAGCTACCGTACACTATGCCTTAACTATGGTCAACAAACGAAGCACGAATACTAAGTACTTTACTTCTAAAATGACGGAGGGCTGCAGATGGTTTTTATGAAAACGTTCTCTTTGAACTTGATATCGTTGTAGAATCGAGTGATTTGAATAGGAGTGGTTTAAGCTACGCTTTTAAAATCATGTGTTTTTCAAAATAAACTGAATGGGTGTAGCATTTGCTAGCTTTTTCTAAAGAGGTTATTCCCGGTGAAGGGATCTCGGCTCTTTTCTCATCGAATGAGGTGCTGGATATTTATCAAGGAATACCACTATGCAAAGCAAGAACTAGAGGTACCTTTTTCAAAATTTGATTCTACAACATCTTTAGGTTTCTTTCCTTTCATTAATCTCATTAATGAAGTCCCATCATTTATGCTTCCTAAGAATCACAGATACAGAAACGAAAATATATATACAATGTACGCTTATGCCATCCGCATTCGCCACGGGGGCCCATCATGCACCGTTAGGTTAGATAACTAACGGTAGAGCGGGGGCAGGACTAAAACGGATGCAAAACATAAGCAACGTTTATTATATATCATATATATAATATTAAGCATTCGTCTCAGGCGGTTATATGATCTCATCACAGAACATTACCAAAGAAGTCAACATATGAATTATTGGATATACAACGAGGTCCGTGTTTTAAATTAAGCCAGTAAAAAACACGGATTCCACGGTCGTGATGAATAGCCAAACCTACATCCCAAGACCCTTACGAGAGCGGCAAGTAACCATACCAATTCAAGAGTTAGGAGACTCGGACTCAACTCCTCGAGATAGTCTCCTGCTGGTCTCTAAAACGGGTTACCTTTGCTCCCCACCTTTGGTCTATCCTAATGCGGAAAACAAAACAATATATAACAATGGTGACATCATCCTCAACCCGGAAGTGTCCCAATAAAAGAATATTACATACAAGTTTTTTACATGAATGAAAATGAAAAACTCTCATCTCAAGCAAAAACCCCGGCTATTCAAACACGACAATCAAATATAACATGCTATTCAAACACGACGATCCAATATAACATATCACAGCAACACATAACATCACATGTCATCAATATAAGTAAATATGTATATCCCAATTGTCGTTGACATATAGCAACGAAACCGACGATATATCACATATTACATTTACGCTCATATAAAAGAAAGTGAAAACTACAACAATTGGAATCTGCAACCACCTTAGACATCATAAACCTAAAATATAACATACTTCGGATTTCATGCCTAACTATATGAATTCTTTAGACATCATAAACCCGGAATATCCCATATTCTGAATTTCTTGCCTAACCTTATATACCCCGCATTTTAGTCTCAATATTGAAAAAACTTTTCAATAACTAGTCGGGTAATTCAACAAGATTCCCGACAACAAGATCAAATGCTCCTCGGAAAGTTTAGTAGATGGCCGCACCACACGATGCAGTCGACGAAGTGCACTTAGGCGGAACACCGCGGCCGCGAAAACCCGAACGGATGCTTTTGGCTATGGGTTCTCCTACAGTCACTTGGTCGAGGATATGGGGCGCGGCTATCTGCTGGGTTTCTTAGCATCCTAACTACGATTTATAGGGCATCATGTATGCAATTTTAAAAAACCTAGAATGATAAGCAACCCATGCCAAGGATCTAACTAGAAAATTAGTAGTAAGCTAAAATGTGTTTTATTCAGGTTTAGGAGATATTTCTATGGATTTGTACTATACACGTATTATAGTATTCGACTAGTGTATATTGGATTTCAGTAGTGGATTTCGAGATCCGTATCTCCATGGTAACTCCAATGATCTGCGTGCAGGTCCGATGATTTGCATGACGCTTGACGGAGTTCGATTTTGAGTTTCGTACTTGTTTGCAGGCATACGATGCGCTGTGGAATTTCTATATCTTCCGTGATTTCGGAGCCCCGTTGATTTGAGCTGATTATTGAAATGTTTTAGCGAATGGGGGTTCAAATTTAAATTCGGGGACCGAATTTATTTAAGGGAGGAAGATTGTAACATTTCAGAAAATATAAAATATTATTTTTGGAATTGAGTATTAAAATAATATATTTCGCGAAAACTAGTCGATTTGCGAAATAGGGATTTTCGTAAAATGGTATAAATATATACCAATACTTGGGAAATAATTGGAGATTAAAATGATTTATTCATTTAAAAATATATTTATCTGATTTGGGCATTTTTATAATTAATTATATGCAAGTTTAAAATTTAACTTGATTAGTGCACTACTAATCACGATTATGCCATATCCGTATTTTCACATTTGCCATGGTTAGTGCACCATGACATGTTGCATTCTTCTTGCATGTTGTTTCATTATGCTTGTTCCATTTGTATTTGGACCTTGTGAGAAAAAGAAAGAAGAAGAGATGGCATGATTGAGGGGAGAGAGATAGGGGACACATTGATGACTTGATGCATGACATGAGAGCATGCCATAAGAAAGAGAGAGAGAGAGAGAGAGGATGGCATGCTAACCCTTGACACTTCTTCATTTCTTTCTTCTTCATTTTATTTCATCAACTCCCCTTTCGTCTTCTTCATCTCTTCCTCCACCTTCTCTACCTCCATGGATCACCTCATAAACCTTGCTAAAACCTATACTCCCTTCAATAAAAATGATCACAACCTCTTCCAACAACTTATGGACTTTCCAAGCTTGGATTTTGAAGACTTTGAGCAACTCAAGAAAATTCTTGAGTTGCTAAATGAGGTAAAACCCATATCTTTTAGCTAAGTTATTATCTTTAGTATACCCTGGTTTAGTTTAGAGTTTGTATTAGTTGGGTTAGTGATGTTTGGAAATTCCAAAAGGGGGTTTTGGTGATTGTGTGGACTTGTGACATGTAGTGAGTGTTTACAAGGCCTTAGTGTTGATTTTCTGGACCAAAACAGAGATTAAAACCCGATACACGAACTTAAGATTTATTCTGTATCGGTTTGTGAAGTATTGTTAGACTACAGGGAATCTGGAGCACCATGAAATGTTTATGAGGAAAACAAGCAACATCATAAACCTATAGAAACCCACCACCAAAGTACGAGCCCTTTTTTCCACTGTACGGCCGGCGACGACGGACATTCTGAGCCTCTCTCCGGATTTCCATCATGCTCTGGTGTTTGGGTTTTGGCTGTAGCTCAATTTCTTTATAACCTATCCCCTGTACTTGCTTGTTTAGTCCCAATTAACCTGAGATAAAATCTGGGAGCTCTTGTGAGTGATTTGGCTATGTTTTCCCAATATTTGAATTCGTGGTTTTGGTATTTGATATTGTATTGGGTTGTTGGATGTTTGTACGTCAACGACGAGAGTTGTTTGGTTATTTTTGCATGCGTAGGCTATAGGTTCTATCCAATGAGCGCACCGTGTGCCGTATCGGTTTTTCGGACTTGATTTTAATAACATTGCGACTGTGTATTTATTGTAGGTACCTTCACGTGGATTTCGAGATGACGAAGCACATTGACTACGACTGAACAAGGAGTTCCGTAGGTGAGTAGATTTATAACTACGGGTGAAGTCTGGTTGATGGTGTATAGCATCCCCGCAAACATGTGTGACTTATAGTTTGGAGACAAGATATGTCATGACTTAAGTTATAGTTAATGGTTTTAGTGTGAAATCATATGATAGAAAGGATGTGTCGAATTGATATATAAGTATGTGAAACGTGAATGTGAATCACGATATATATATATATATATATATATATATATATATATATATAGTTGCAAGAGAATCAGTATGAGATTTTAATGGCATGTTACGAGGTCGATAAATATGACATGAGATTAATAAGATGACTTGATGTGAGATATTGATGTGATGAAAAGAGTATACGATGAGATATGATGACTTGGTTTGATATGTCGTTATACGGATGCGAGGCGATAAGAGATAATTGATACGTTTGTCGGCCCCCTGATATGAGATTGATATGGATGTGATGTGAGATATAGGTGTATATATATATATAATTATGTGAATTATGAGTGATATGCCGTACGAGAGTGTAGATCCATACCCTGATTGTTTTATAGGTCGATAGAATCCCTATTCAGTTTGTTGTTGCTGTACGATGGTTTACCGCACGCGATGGTTTACCGGATGATTGATCCCTACCGTTGACTAGAGGATGCCTTACGATGGATTATATCGTACGTGATGTTGTGAGGCTGAATGTCGATTGATAGATTCACCGACTCGGATATTTTATAGATATTTAATCCTTGTCTACACTGCTTAGTTTAGCCTTTAAGTAGAGGTTAGATTTGATGTGTATACCTTATAGCATTTCGCCTACGATGTACTTTATGATACGTTCATGATATTCTCATTGCATTACATATACCTATGCTAGTACACCAACACAATTATCGATGATGCGTATGATACACTTACACAGATTGCTAGCTCACACACTTTCATCATCGATAATTGCTATGTCACTTACATAGTAGAATTGTCACAACATGCTATTACTCCTAATTGTTCAGAACTGTCACATGACTCGTTGGCATGATATATTGAAATGCTAACATCATTACGATATGTTGCATGATATACTTTCTATGTTCACATCACTATACTATATAGCATGATATACTTGATATGCCCACATTTCTGTTCTATGTTTGCATACATCATGCTTTATGATTATACGCATTAAGAAGCTGTTTTCATGAGATTCTGAATTTGAGAACCATGGTAATATTTCAAAAAAAATTATTTATTATTTTAAAAACCCGGTTTCTCTTGATATGATATTTCGAGACGTCCTCCTTGAGTTTTCTCGATTCTGAGACTGGTTTGCGAAAACCGATTCGAGGAGATGGATGATCCGTTTGCGGGTTCATGGTGGACCCGGTATGATACCCCGGGAAAGAAAGGTATGTTGTGCAGTAGACGATGATCCTGGCAGAGGGACTACTACCTACCAGTGATAGTATTTGGGCTCGGCGGTTATCCGGAGGATACCGACTGGAGTCGTGAGATGATATGGGTCGATCCGGACAGACGGAGCCCATGGGCCTATCCGGAATGACAGAGCCCGAGATACGAGGATTTACGTGTCGATACTGGACACGGGTTTCATAATGTTTCGAGTGTCTATGTTGGACACTCAGGTTCCATGATTTTGATGTGTCGTTTTTGGACACACATTGGTTGATATCCGCATATTTACATGCATATGCTTTCATGAAGTTTCGAGTGTCGATGTAGGACATTCAGGTTCCATGATGTTGTTGTGTCGTTGATGGACACGTGGATGATATCTACATGCATACAGGCATTGATTATATTGTTGTCATATATTTAGACATGGTCACTAATTGATCATTGCTTTTGCGTACGTGCATTTTATAAATCAAAGTTAAGAATACGACAATCAATAACTATGTCACTTGGTAGCTAGCCGGTTGAGTACGGGTCGATCCACAGGGAGATGGATTCCTTTTTTTTATGTTCTAACGTGTTAATCCGATCAAGTCGGTTTTTTTTTACGATCTAAGAATGAGATTAAATTGATTAAAAGTCTTGCTAGGGTTAGAATTAGGTTTGTTTGGAAAAGAGATTCTTCCCACTGCTTTCAATGCCCTAGTGAAGAATATAGGTGTTAGGGTAATAGTCAACAAAGGGGATTAGCACGACTGGGAAGAAACTTAATTTCTTCCTTTTGGTGCTTACCCGTCCTTTCTTAACTCTTAGCCCTAACCTCCATTTAAATCAAGCACAACTGGTCTAACTAGGGAATCACCGCTATCTTGTAGGATAGGATGCCGTAGTGAGCGGTGTGTGGTTAATTTAAATAAAGTCCTATTATAAAAATTTTATGGGCAAAGAAAGGAGAGAGAGAGAGAGATTTACTTCTCTAAAACCTTTCCAATCCTAACCCTAACAAGTGAGGAATTACTCACTCATTATGGAAGTTATGATAAGATTCATTTTTATAATTTTAGAAGACTATCTAAGTTGCAGATAATAAAAGACAGAGAAAAATTCAAGAATTAAATTCAGATAAAAGAATGCACGATAAAAAAAAGACCTTTATTGATGACCTCTTGACGATTAAGAGGAAATTAAAATTTAATCTAGAAATTAAAAAGAGGCATCTCAAAAGAGGCACACCTTATTTAGCTTTAAGCCCTCCTATTTATAGATAGGAAAAACCCTAGGTTTACGTTCTAATCCATACATGAAATTACAAAACAACCCCAAAGACCGAGTCAAAGCTCCGACACGTGCACCGACACGTGCATTGCACGGCCGCGGAAACGCGGCAAAACAGCCTGTTTGGCCGCGGATCCGCGACCACTTTGTGGGCTCATGGGCCCATTTCTTTAGGGTTTCTTCAAGTTTCTTTTATCTTCTGTTCTCTTCATTTGGTCTCTCAGAATCTTTTCTACCTTCTTCCAAATTTCCAACAGTGCAAAAATATGTGGACTTTTACCGTAAGCTTCGCGTTGAAGACTTGAATCATGTACCACCTTTGTGCATTGAACTGCCTATCATCTTCATTTGTTTCTTGAACTGGTAGGCGGCATCATACGGATTCATCTATTGTTGGTCGTAGTCTCATATTTGTAGCGTCTTTTCATGTATTTCACCGTATAGTTCTGAGAACCTGTAACCTGCAACTATTTAGCAGACATTGATCAAAAGCACCTATTTATTTGTAATATGATTAAGAATGGGTGATATAATAATGCAAAATTCTAATATAAACAAATACCCCCAAACTTATCTTTTGCTCGTCCCGAGCAAAGCCATTTTTATTCTTAACAAAATCCTAACCTCACTTTCGCAGAGAATCACGATTGCACTGAGCTCGTGCAACAAGCCGTTAAACCGCTAGGTGTCCCTAGTAGGAGGAGTGTTGTCTCCTGAGGGTTTTCAGCGGAAACTACCCAAAAAATCTTATCATTTTGGCCTATTGACATTCATTCTTCAATTTAATATTCTAGCAAGAAATTCTATTATCCTTAACTTAGAAATTATCAACCCGTATTTTTCAAACATACTTATCTTTTAACTTAAGATCGTATATATTCTGCAAATTTACGTAGCTTTCAACATCTTTTGAATTGTCCGTCCTTCTAAGGTTACATCTCAACTTAGGAATTTTTATCATCTCTACTGAACATATAAGTCATATTCCTAACTCTCATTCAAACCCCAATCATATACCCCTACGTGTGTGTATGTATCACCCCTAGACTTGGAAATTCAATTCAAGCTATCATACTCTTGTCCAACGTCCAAAGTACTTTTAGTTGGTGAATTTTAGATGAAATTGCTCACACATCCTTCATGCAACCGTTAATACTTCATGAGGTACTAACAACCGATTACAAAATGTGTTTGCGCATTAAGGCGTAATTCCTCGTCTTGTAATACCTAAGGCTTTAGAAGTGACTCTCAAACTAGTTGGTCTAAGGCACTACGTGATAAAGCACCCTCGCTAAATATTTTTTAATTTTACGCATCCTTAAGTAATTACAAAATCAGTGTTCATTTTTTTATATTTCTTTATTCACACTTATACTTTAATTTAATTTTTTTTCTCATCGTAAGGTTTTTAGACAAGAGAAATTCATGGTATGCTCTATTATCCCAAGTTTCAAAGTGCGTGTATGTGCGAGTTGTAGGCTATATATTTTCAGAATTTAGACTAAAGGTTCTGAATTATTTTTCAGACTTACACTTCAATAAAAATTTCAATACTCTTTCCTTATTTTGACTTATCCCAAGAACTGAACTCAAAATTTACCTATTTCTAAATAAACTACAAGGACATATATTTTCTATGGTTAAACTTTAAGAGTGCATATTTTTATGGTTTTTAATTTACTATGTTTAGGATCTACTTTTTACTAACTAGTCAACCATCATGTTAAACTTAAGTTAAATATGGTCAAAATTGAACTTTTCGATTTTTATAATTTTTTACAATCATTCAATTTTTATGGGCTTTAAAATAAGTATCCAAATGCAAAAATATACATATGAATGCGAGGAAGAAACCTTACCGAGCACACCCCCAAACTTAAACTTGGCAGTGCCCTCACTGTCAGGCTACATCAAGATTGTCAAAATTGTCGACACTCTCCTGTTTTTTTGGTTTTATTTTATTATTAACGGACAAAGAAAACAAAAGATATATACACAAAAAGGTTCCCACCAAACTTAAGTGAAACAGTGTTTTCACTGTTGAAGCATTAAATTTCAGAGTTAGGGAGGAGAAAAACATAGTATCAAGCTATACAAGGCCTTACACAGGCCAAAGGTTAGCACCAACCATTCAAAAAATTTATCGTTATAATGGTGTGGTTGGTGAAAGAATGAAGTGTAGAGAAAAGAAATGTGAAACACACGAGACCATATGCCGATAGAAGCAGTATACGGTCTCGGTGGAGGAGAAAAATGGTGGAAGGGAAAAAGAAATGGTGGTGGTTCGACTTCTTCAGGTGGAGGTTGATTAATCAGAAAATCCGTGTCATTTAGGAATTCGAGATCGTCGGCGAAAATATCTTCGAAACTTTCATCGATGGTCTGATTGAACATTTCAATGATAATAAGTGTCGCGCAAGAATTCAACACACTTGATTTTTCAAATATTACAGAGCTAGGAGACTTGTAAGGCTCAACTACCATATTCTCGAAAGAGTCTAAATGAAGTTGTTTTTCTAGAATTATCGAACTCAAAATATCGGATTGTGATTCATTAATACTTGCTATCATTAAAAGAGGATTAGAAGAAGAACCAGAGAAAGTGGGAGAAAGCAGTAGAATAAGAACTTGAGGGTGGAAATGGAGTGTATAAATTAGAACAATTTGTAATGACTGATGTGTAAATAACGATTGTGCTAATCTATCAACACACTGAGAAATGAGGTTAAATCCCTCAAGATTCGTGAGAAAACATGGGTACGTTGAACTTGGTAAACCAGACATTGAAAATGAAAGTGTAACGGTTTCTTGCAAAGTTGGAACGAGGATGGAGGCAAGTCATTAAGGAAGGGTATCGGTTAAAGATTCAGGACGGTGTGCGCAGTTAATGAAAGGGATATAATGAATTGGAAAATCCGACGCCTCAAGTAAAACTGCTTCATCCTCAATAATTTCCTCAAAATTTAGTATATCCATGCAATTCTCATCAAAATCAAGAGGCATAAGAAGTTCGGGAGAAACATTTAATGACTCGTGATGATGAATTGGAGAGAAAAAATCGGTCAAATCTGTGGGTTCATCATCCAAAATATTCCCAGCGTCGATATCCTCAATCAAGTGAAAATCAATTTTTTCAGACACCTCATCAAAAGCATGGATATTTATCAATTCAGGTTCTAGAATGGAGGTGTAGAGGTCAAAAGGATTGGTAATGGTTTCACTCGAAAAGGACCCTTCACAATCTGGAAAATCAAACACGACAAAGTCGCACAACTCATTAAACGTTTTATCTTCAACTGGTGAATCATTTAGAACACTTGTTAGACATTCAAAACCAGAATTGTGGGATTCAATTGTGGATGGGTAGGTTTGATATGGAAGGATGTACAGCTCACTCTCTCCACTCAAATTGTCAATCTGTCGAACCGCCTCATCATACAATGGAAAATTTAGAGCTACTTGGAATCTAGCAACCGGGTCACTAGGTTGTATAAGGGCGGCCATGGACGCATTCAAATCCATCATCTGTTGTCTTGACGCTACCATAAAATCTTCAAACAACTGTTCCAGACTAAACATGAGTTGTGAAGAGGGTTCAGTAAAAGATTCAAAGTTTTTTGGATACTGGAAACACCCAAATGGCTGTGTAGAAGCAATGTCTAGGGAAGGTGCGAAAGTTGGGTAGGACTAGAAGGAATTGTAAGTCCACGTTGCTCACCCCGGTTCTTACGGGGAGGCGAAAACGGCGAAAAACAAAAATTTTGGCGCAAGGCAACATGGACTCTAAAGCAAGGATCTTGGCTAAACTAGAAACTTGCAAACATGTAGAGGCTTTAACTACTATGCTGTAGCAAATATACCTCATGGAACCGGTCCTTCGGGTCTTCTCTCCGCTGTCCGGCTCGTCCATCCATGCTCCGAGGGTCGATCCGAATCTTGGTCACCTCCGCGGCCTTCTTGAGTCGAAGACGATCCACCCGAGAGTTGTACACCGAGCTCCACCTCAAGCCGAGGCAACTAGGGAAACGAGATCACTAATCTGGATGCCCTAGGTTATGTAAAAGAGATAGATGGATGTGTTTGTCTATGTTGATTCTTTTTCTCTCAATACATGAGATCAAAAGAATTTTCAAGAGGACGAAGATGAAGGATAAAGCTTAGCAACCATGGAGCTTTTCTTTTCTTCTCACTTCAAGAGAGAGAATGAGAAGAGAATAATGAAAAGAATAACTTGAGAAAATGAACCATGGTTGCGATAATACACCATAACCATCATTACTAATCCTATCATGATAAAGTTGATGCTACATTGAATTGGCCATTTTCAATACTCAAGAGTTAAAAAGAAAATCAAGGAAGAGTGTAGATCTCTCTTGAAGGTCAATGGTCAACATGGTCAACGGGTCAACAAAGTCAAGAGAGGTCTAAGTGGTCAAATGGTCAATGCAATTAGCCATCACTAATCTATCACTAAAAAGATTAGTAAACAATGTCTCTGGCTCATAATGGTTTTGACCAAACGAATTGTCAAAACCCTAATGAGTCTGCCACATTACGGATTTGGCCGAACAATCTGCCAAAACCCTAATGTGGCAGGTCCTCCTTCATCGCTCCTCGAAACAGTGCATACACACCTGCATCCGCATTCCGTAGAATGCGAATGCACAGTAGACAAATCAAATCCATCTGTGCAATACTAGGATCTGGCTTAAAACAAAGCCCACTAGTATTGCCTGCCCGAAAAGCAAACGCACACAAGTGCACGTAAGTGATCGTAGCCCTGCCGTAAAACCATACGGCCTCTACACGTTTCGCTCAATGCAGGGAAACTCTCTGTGTGGGACTCTAAAGACTCGACACTACGCTGGCAGTGGGTTTAACCATAGACCGCAAGCAGCACTAGCTGTACGTAACGGTCCCCAGGTAGATGTCGATAAGAAGGCCGATGAGGTAAACCCATCCGAACTCCTACTGAGCCTGTATGTGACAATATCCGTACAGTCCGGTCTGTTCGTCTGATACATCGCATGGCGGGCCTAGGGGGCGGTGAACGTCAGTCCCCTAATAGCGGTACAAGTCGTGTCGGAGTGTAGCCCAGAACACCCTGAGATAACACTGGAAATCTACCAGTATATCTCGCTTGCCCTGGCCAGGGACTACTTGTGTAATGGCTCTCCTAGACACAGCGCGATGTCAACCCCCAATACCGGGAGAGACGAATCCTGTCTAACCGTCACTGCCTCCAAGCGCTTCGGGACTGCACCCAACTACTACCTGTTTGCACGACTCTTTTGAGCCGTGGTAGGGTAGTAATCTAAGTAGAGTGGGAACACACTCGAGGCGAAGGGACAGTGTCAAGTCGGCGGACTAAGCTGTACTCATGTCACCTGGGAACTGATAACTGACGATAGGTATAATACCAACCAACAGTTCTCGACGAGTCCTGTCCAGTGTACTCATAACCTAACGAGCACCCGCATACTATCTCAAGTACGACGTACTGACGGCCTTGGGACCGACCGTCTCCACCGCTGGGATGAGAAGCGCATACGCTAGTCTACTCCGGAGTATCGATGCCCTGTCTCGATAGTCCTACGACTAGGGACCTGTATAATGATGTGCTTATGGATTACCCAGCCCCCACGAGTGTGAGCGCTATCACAACGCTGGTAATCAAGCAAAAATCCTAAGGGCTCTACTAATATGTATATAAGCAATATGCTAAAAGAAACACATGCATATATGGAAGTAGAGACAGACCAAGTAGCATACTACCATTTTGAGCAAGATTGTCTATACAACTGTGAATATCCCAAGCTTCCATTAAGTAATATACACGGTAGTATGATATAGTAATGGCCTCTAGGGCATATACACTAACAATCTCCCACTTGCACTAAGGCCATGTACTGGCGTATCGAAGACCTATCATCTCGATCAGCCGCTCGAACTGAGTCTGGGGTAGGGCCTTCGTGAGTGGATCTGTAGTGTTATTCTCCGTATTTACTCTCTTCACCTCGATTTCCCGGCGATCTACGATCTCCCTGATCAGGTGGTACCACCTCAAAATGTGCCTGGCCTTCTGATGGGACCTGGGTTCTTTCGCTAAAGCTATAGCGCCGTTGTTGTCGCAATACAGCGGTATTGGATCAACAATGGTAGGAACCACCTGAAGCTCCGTGAGGAACTTCTTCATCCAGACAGCTTCCTTTGCGGCATCGCAAGTAGTTATGTACTCCGCTTCCATAGTTGAGTCTGCAACGGTCTCCTGCTTAGAACTCTTCTAGCAAACCTCCCCTCCATTGAGGGTAAAGACATAACCCGACATGGACTTGGAGTCATCCTTGTCACTCTGGAAGCTGGAGTCAGCAAAGGCCTCGAGCTGGAGTTCTTTTCCGCCATACACCAAGAACATCTCCTTAGTCCTTCTCAGGTACTTGAGAATGTTCTTTACCGCTATCCAGTGTTTCTCCCCTGGGTTTGACTGATACCGGCTTACAACGCTCAATGCGTATGCTACATCTGGTCTGGTACATAACATCGCATACATTATAGAGCCTACCGTAGAAGCGTAGGGTATAATAGACATGCGATCCCTTTCCAAATCAGTCTTGGGAGACATCTCTTTGGAGAGAGTGATCCCGTGACAAGCCGGTAAATTACCGCGCTTGGAATCTTTCATACTGAATCTTTTCTGTACGGTGTCGATGTACCTTGATTGTGAAAGTCCCAACATTCTCTTAGATCTATCACGATAGATCTGGATCCCCAGAATGTAGTTGGCATCGCCCAGGTCCTTCATGGAGAACCTCTGCGACAAGAATCCATTGACTGACTGTAGCATAGGAATATCATTTCCTATTAGGAGAGTGTCATCCACGTACAAGACGAGGAATACCACAGTTCTCCCTACAATCTTACTGTAAATGCATGGTTCATCTAGGTTTTTGATAAAGTCGAATTCCTTGACAGTATCATCAAAGCAGATGCTCCAACTCTGCGATGCCTGCTTAAGTCCATAAATGGACTTGAGCAACTTGCACACTCTACCGTTGCTCTCACTCTGATTGAATCTCTTCGGCTGATCCATATAGACGCACACTTCCAAATTTCCATTTAGGAAAGCCGTCTTTACGTCCATCTGCCAGATTTCATAATCTTGGAAGCAGCAATGGCAAGAAGGATCCGAATGGATTTCATCATAGCCACTGGAGAAAAGGTCTCGTCCTAGTCCAAGCCAGGTCTTTGACGAAAACCCTTTGCAACAAGTCTAGCTTTATAGGTCTCAACCTGCCCATCTAAACCAATCTTCTTTCTGAAGATCCATTTGCAGCCTACGGGTTTTACCCTTTCTGGAGCAAAGTCCAAAGTCCAAACTTTGTTGGTGTACATGGACTCCATCTCGGCCCGCATTGCATCTAGCCATTTTACCGAGTCGCCGCTCTGAATGGCTTGCTGGAAGCTAGTAGGCTCACCATAATCCATAGTACAATCCTCTCTATCCCCGTCAATAAGAAAACCATAGTATCTCTCGGGTGGATGAGACTGCCTACTACTCCTGCGGAGTGGCGCTGGGATGTCCTGTTCTTTCGAACCCTCTGGTTCTACTAAGCTTTCAGTAATGGCTCATGGTTCTGGAATTTCTTCCAGTTCTATTGCGCTCCCACTTATCTGGTTTCCAAAAACTCAGTTTCCAAGAAGCGGGCATGCCAAGAAACAAAAACCTTTTGTTCCTCTGCGTAATAGAAAAGATAACCCTTGGAGTTCTTTGGATATCCCACAAACTTAAACTGTACTGAACGTACCTCGAGCTTGTCCGCATGCTGCTTTTTTACAAAAGCTGGACATCCCCAAGTCTTAATGTGATTAAGATAGGGTTTCTTCCCACACCACATCTGATATGGTGTAGTAGGCACAGTCTTAGTTGGAACTCGGTTCAAAGGGTATGCAGCTGATTCTAGTGCATAACCCCAGAAGGATCGCGGCAACTCAACCTTACTCATCTTGGAACGAACCATATCCAATAGGGTTCGATTCCTTCTTTTCGATACACCGTTGTGTTATGGTGTGTATGGAGGAGTAAGCTGAGAGGGAATTCCATTCTCTTTTAAGAAGCCGAGAAACTCGGCACTCAAGTATTCACCACCTCGATCAGATCTCAGTGTCTTAATACTTTTGCCTGTTTATTTTTCAACTTCATTCTTGTATTCCTGAAATTTTTCAAAGGCCTCGGATTTGTGCTTCATTAAGAAGGCATATCCATACCTAGAGAAATCGTCTGTGAAAGTAATGAAGTATGAATAACCACTTCGCGCATGTGTAGACATTGGACCACACACGTCACTGTGTATGAGTCCCAAGAGCTCGCTCACTCTTTCTCCGTGTCCAGTGAACGGAGTCACTGTCATCTTTCCCATGAGACAAGATTCACAAGTGGCATAAGACTGGTACTCGAACGGATCCAAGTATCCTTCTTTATGTAACTTTGTCAACAGTGTCTTATTAATCTGACCCAGTCTACAATGCCATAAGAAAACTTGATTTAATTCCGGAGACTTTCTTTTAATTGTGTTCTTGATACTGAAGACCTGAGCTTGATCCAAAACGTATATACCGTTTTTCAATGTACCTGACCCAATCAGTACTTGATTTAGGTGGATGTTTACTACATCGCTTACAAAAGTAAACTCATATCCTTCCATAGAAAGTAAGGATACGGATATGATGTTACAAGTCTCACCTGGTACATAAAAACAGTCACGCAGAATCAATATCTGCCCAGTTGCCAGTCCTAGATGATATTCCCCTACGGATTCAGCATACATGCTAATTCCGTTAGCAACCCTGAGAGTCATATCACCTTTCTTGATAACCCTATGGTTTCTCAGAGCCTGTAACGAATTACAGATATGAGATCCTGATCCGGTATCCAATACCCAGGAGGTAGGGTTAACTGACATACAGTTCTCTATTATAAACACACCCGAAGCCGAAGCCACAACATACTTCGAATTCTGGCTACTGGCTTTACAAGCCCTGCAATCCTTCTACCCATGTTCATTCCCATAACAATAGGAAGATTCCTCTTTTACTATATCCATTCCCGAAACTTCTGCCCTTCCCTTTCTTTCTACTTCCCTGGTTTCCTTCAGGGTAGTAGGTAGAGACAGTTGAACTAAGTCAGCATCTGACCCATTCTTCAACGTGGTTTTCAGGTCCGAGAGCTCAAAAGAGCTGGTCTCTGTAAGGACGTTGCCCCCTACAGATGACCCGATAGCCAACCTCGCTGGAAGCAATTCGTTCGAGGTATCATATCTTGCGATACGAGATTGCTTTCCGTATAAATCTTTATTATGGAGGAAGATAGAAACTGAGTCCATCTTCTCGTGCTGCCTCTGGTAAATACCATCAACTGAGGCTAACACGAGGCACTTGGCTTTCGCATAGTCTTCTTCCGATGTCCTACGGATATCAATATCCGTGACAGGGGAAACAAGACCTGAGACGGCAGGGGTTGGATCAGTCAAGAGGTGTCCCAGCTTGTAATGGGCAATGGACATCTGGACAGACCTTTGCCAGTCATCACAGTCAGATTCAGTCATTTTATTATCTAGATGTAACCTAGGTGCGGTCACTGGGTCTCTGCAATTAAGAGAGAGAGAAGAAAACACTTAGCATGATGCTCTTGCAAGTTTAGATTGGTTTTTAATTTATCTAAACAGGATGGCTCCCACTGTCTCTCGAATCCCTCCTCAAACCATAAAGGAAGAATTAGTCGGGATCAATCTCACCGTACAATTCTTTCTTAACCGTTCAGCCAGGCCAGTGTTGGTACTTCGAGGGAGGTTTTCCAACGCTTTCGCGAAGCTCCTTAATTAAATAACCTCTTTTCCCTTTGGGCGTAGCCCCGCTAACACCTTTCTAGACACCTACTTGGTTTATAGCATTGATCGTTAAGTGAAAAAGTTCCCGAGAAGTAGCATATACTCACAGTAGGACCGGGATCCAAATATCATCGCGTGACAAAACTGAAGGAATCCTACCAGAATCATCACACTCCAAATGTTATGCAGCGCTAGCAAGTTTCAGTACTTTTGAAACTCCCGATGTGGATTTTTGCCTCATGCTCTTATGACCTTGACTTTGGACAACAAATCATAAGTCACGTGTCAAGTTCTACCCGTCATTATCCAGGTTAATTTGAACCCACCCGCACATACCCTTGACTTTGGCCAACAAGGCAGTACGACTGTCCCAAACCAACGCATCTATCTATGCTACATATGAATACCCAATAGCTACCAAACACTGTGCCTTGACTTTGGCCAACAAACACAGCTTGAATACTATTGACTATCCATACGAAACGACGGAGGGCTTCGGATGGTTTTGGCAAAACCGTGAACGTAGTGAACTTGATATAATCGATGGAACGAGATAGCTTTTAAAAGGAGTGGTTCAAGCTCCGCGTTTAAAATGCTGTTTTTTGAAAAGAACCGAGTGGTTTTCAAACTGTTCCAATCGACTTTTACTTGGATTATTTTCTTGCATTAATTTTAATGCGTCCCATCATTAAATCATACCATTGCAGAAAACAACCAAAATATGGTGTACGCTTATGCCATCCGCATTCGCCACGGGGCCCCGTCATCACCCGTTAGGTTACTTAACTAACGACAGAGCGGGGGCTGGACTAGCGCGGATGAAAAACATAAGCAACACCTAAATAGATATCATATATAGATATATAGCAATGATAGCCATTACAGATCACAGATGAACACTTTGGATATACTAGGAATCTGCGATTCGTTCGAGCCTGCAACGAAAAGCGGATTACACGGTCGCGATGAATAGCCAAACCCCACTCAAGACCCTTACGGGTGCGGCATACTACCCGCCAAGTACCCGAAGTGAAGCAACCTCCCTCAACACCGTGAGTAGGCCACTCGGCACTTCGAGATACCCGGTAGTTTGTGCAGCCCACCTTGGGTCTATCCTAGGAGCAAAAACAGTAAAAAGAAATTATACAATGACGGCTACAACCCCAACCCGGTTGTGCGGCCAAACAAATAATATTACATCAATTTACAAATTTTACAATGAATGAAAGAAAAATAAACTCTCAACTCACACCCATTCCCAGCTATTCATCCGCGACAATCCAACGAGTTCATACACACAAACTAACAACATTACAGATCACAGATATGTATAACCCCCACTAATCGACGTATAGCAATTAGCGGACATTCAATACATATATCACATCACAGAAAATATTCATTGGCCAAAGAGTACGAAATATCGATCAAAATACGGATTTATAACCACCCCAAAAATCAATTTGCTCTCTGGGAATTCTGGGTGGAAAAAACTTGTATTAAAAATCCGAAAACAACCAAATAAGAGCACTGCAGCAAAACGAAGTCGCGGCTGAGTCAACACGGCCGCGGATCCGCGGCCAAACCCATGGTTTGGCCGCGTTTCCGCGGTGAGTTGGCCGAGTCAGAGGCTCAGTTTTGCTGTGTGTTCTATAAAAACCCTGAGACGAATTTTCATGTAAGTTAAATTATTTTTACAACAGTATAAAAATTCGACAGAAACATGGTTTTTCCCGCACTCGTTTTGTGATTTTTTCCGATCGATATTTTTAACAGTTTGCTAACTTGCTAGTTTATGCTTAGCTAGGCTCTGATACCACTGTAAGTCCACGTTGCTCACCCCGGTTCTTACGGGGAGGCGGAAACGGCGAAAAACAATAATTTTGGTGCAAGGCAACATGGACTCTAAAGCAAGGATCTTGGCTAAACTAGAAACTAGCAAACAAGTAGAGGCTTTAACTACTATACTGTAGA
Organism: Agapanthus africanus; assembly: GCA_030015575.1. NCBI lineage: Eukaryota > Viridiplantae > Streptophyta > Magnoliopsida > Asparagales > Amaryllidaceae > Agapanthus > Agapanthus africanus. Next base: position 115,729,256 of record CM057351.1, read on the forward strand.
AAATATACCTCACGGAACCGGTCCTTCTGGTCTTCTCACCGCTGTCCGGCTCGTCCATCCACGTTCCGAGGGTCGATCCGGATCTTGGTCACCTCCGCGGCCTTCTTGAGTCGAAGATGATCCACCCGAGAGTTGTACACCGAGCTCCACCTCAAGCCGAGGCAACTAGGGAAGCGAGATCGCTAATCTGGATGCCCTAGGTTGTGTAGAAGAGATAGATGGAAGTGTTTGTCTATGTCGATTCTTTTTCTCTCAACACATGAGATCAAAAGAATTTTCAAGAGGAGTAAGATGAAGGAGAAAACCTAGCAACCATGGAGCTTTTCTTTTCTTCTCACTTCAAGAGAGAGAATGAGAAGAGAATAATGAAAAGATTAACTTGAGAAAATGAACCATGGTTGCAATAATACACCATAACCATCATTACTAATCCTATCATGATACAGTTGATGCTACATTGAATTGACCATTTTCATAACTCAAGAATTAAAAAGAAAATCAAGGAAGAGTGTAGATCTCTCTTGAAGGTCAATGGTCAACACGGTCAACGGGTCAACAAAGTCAAGAGAGGTCTAAGTGGTCAAATGGTCAATGCAATTAACCATCACTAATCTATCACTAAAAAGATTAGTAAACAATGTCTCCGGCTCATACTGGTTTTGACCAAACGAATTGTCAAAACCCTAATGAGTCTGCCACATTACGGTTTTGGCCGAACCATCTGCCAAAACCCTAATGGGGCAGGTCTTCTGTAACACCTTAGAATGTGTTTTGTAGCTATTTATATTTTAATATATGGTTTTTAATAAAAAGTTTACCAAATTAAGTTTTTAATATTTTATCCTAATTATTGTGTTTTTTTATTAGAATTTTGTTAGGCACACACACACTTGTGCATGATAACTAGGGTTGAAATTGGGGTTTAACCATCTCTTAACCTAGTTTTAGGCTTTGTTTTAGTGCTTTGGGGTTATTAGGTGTTATGGTTGCTATTATTAATTGAATATGTTTGTTTTTAAAGAGTTTTATTTGATTTGTTGACTTTGGGAGAGAGAGAGAGTGAGCATGGGCATCATGGCTTATGCCATGCTCATTAAATGAGGGAAGAGAAGAGAGTGGAGGGGGGGTTATTGCTTTCCTCTCATTTCTTTCTTTGTTCTCTCTTCTCACTCACCAACTCACTCTCACACACACACACATTTACCTGAGAGAGAGCTCCAAAAGCAGCAGCATCAGCATCATTGGCAGCAGAAGCTGAAGCAGCAGCAACAACAAAAACAATAGCAACAGCAGCAGTGACCACAACAACAACAACAACAGCTACGACAACAACAGCATCATCATCATCCTCATCTTCAGCAACAGCAGCAGCTGCCCCAGCAACAATAGCAACAGCAGTAACAATAGCAGCAGCAAGTAGCAGCAGTTGCAGCAGCACCAGAGCAGCAGCTGCAGGAGGAGCCCCCGGCACTTGCAGGAGCTCTCACCTCCTCCCTACACCTCTTCACCAGCTTCTAGGATCCCTTGGGGTATAATTTCTGAACCCAATTCCTAGTTTGCCTAGTTGTGTGTTAGTTTAGCTTCGGTGTGTGATTATTGCTAGTTTAGTGCTAATTAAGGTAATTCGTATGGAATTTTGGTTGGAATGTGTTGGTATTGGTTAACCTAGCTCCTTGTAGTGTTGTTGGTCACCTTCAACTGAGAAATGGCCAGATTACACTAAAATACCATAGGTTTTCCATTTGGTGCAATTGTCGTTTTTAAGTGTTATACTGGACATTTGTGATCTGCTATAGACCCGGACCTTGCAGAATAAAATTGAGAAGACTGGGACATGATACCTAGGTCTAGACACCACCACCAGAGCACGACCCCATAATTCCCAACCCAGGCCGCCAAATCCTTCATTTTGGCCGCCAATTGCGGCCCAGAGGGGGAATTGGGTGTTGGGGTTCTGGTGTAGGGCTTCCTGCTGTGTTTTCTAGATCATTGGCATGTCTAGTTTTGTAATATTGTACCTGTAGGAAAATCTGGGACTATATGTCGCTTTCGTGTTTAGTTGTGTTTGCGCGATACGTGAGTGGGTTCTGTGATCCAGCGTATCGCCGCGTGTCGCGATGGTTTTTAGACGCGTACACACACGATTCAGCGTATCGTGCACACGCGCGCTTAGTTCGCGACGCGAGTTTCTCGTTTCGATTCGATATCGCGTTTCGCGAGATATGTGGCTTATATGTGATTTCCATGTCTTATTTGCAGGTTTGCAGACAGAGACTACAGACGCCACTACAGGGGGAGCAGATGATAGGATTCACCCCGCGTGGAGTTTAGGTGAGTAGATATAACATCTACAGGGGAATCGCCCGCAAGGCGTTATGCGTCTGGGCTAGGATTCAATTACCTGTCGCACATTCTACGTCATTGTAGAATTGCGCCTTACTGCATTTCCTAGATATAGCTATATACTGTGACTAGCAGCCGTAGGACACTGCACACATTATTGACGGTTCATGTTGCACGAGCACGGATTGCATGCTACACACACACCGTCAATAATTGCCATGTCACACACTACCCCTTATAACTACCATTGCTTGACCCACTTGACATCTAGTTTATCGGTATACCTATAGTGCATCATACCTTTAGTGATAGGTATATTTTCACTTGCGATACAGCTACAGGTATACCTCCTACATATTTTACCTATACCGGGAGGGATTTCCTACATATGTTACCTATACCCAGGAGGGTATACGACATCAGTTCTTATAGGTAGATACCTATACTTTGCTACACCTGTATGTTAGATACATATTCAGTTGTTGTCGCATATTCTCATTTACTGATGTTACTTAGCTGTACCTTATCATGATTTCGCATACATCTGATTCAGCTATATACTTGTGTTTACCTGCTCGCATTCAGATATATCGCTTATATTATTCCTGTATTTATGCATTGTTTATCTGGATTTCATATGATGTTTTCGGGATTTGGGAACCGCGGGAGTTCATGAAATTATGCATACATGAACAACCCGGTTTCCTTGATATGATATTTCGAGCGTCCCCCATGAGTTTTATCGGTGCTGATTTTATGCTCCATACGATGTGTGGTTGCCGTATGAGAGTACATGGTGGGGCCCGGTATGGTTCCCCTCGGCAAGAAGATCGATGGGTTTGCCGATTGAGCCTGGAGGCGGGCGAGTACCTACCGGTGATTGTTTGGACCTGGCAGTTGTCTGGAGGCTACTGGCCAGAGTAGAGAGATGGATGCGGGATGACCTGTACTGTCGAGGCCGAGGGCCGACACTGCAGACGGACCCCGTGGGCTGATCCGGACTGACGGAGCCCCATATATGAGGATTTCTGTGTCGATGCTTGGCACACGGTTTCATGATATTTCTTTAACCCCTTTTTGTATATATAACAGGGGACTTAGCCGTTGTTATATATACCCTTACACCAATATTAGTGGAATGGGACGCTAATATATGTGTATTGCCCCCATCATATTTATTTCTGTACATATATTTACCTTTAGGATGCTAGAAACTTACTTGAGATTGGACTTGGGATACTAGGTGATTCATTGGGATTTGGACATTGGATATACCTATGTGATTGGTGACTTGTACATTCGGGATATAGGAGATTACTCGACATTGTACATTGAGGAGATGTGAGACTTATTTGATGTGAGTGCCCAATGTGGGGCCTGGTTTGAGGATTTGGGATTGGAGTATCTTGGTGGATTGTGATCCTGCCACGACGTCAGGTTTCCGTGGAAAATGACATTCCACCCTACACCTCACCATTACCTATCTTATGCACAGATTCATATATTGGTAGTACTTGTAGTGTACCCTTATGATAGTTGCATATTTGCTTTCTCATATCTCTATTACATAGACATTGCATACTACTATCATGCCATCATTGCTTCACATATTGATTGTACCTGCTAGTGTACTCTCCCTATTTCAGCATTGCATGATATATTATTATTGTAATCGCATATCTTAGATTCATGCTGTACGTACATTCCTACGATTACCTGCATATGTTTTATACTATTCACGAGTTGGCAACTCACCCCCGTTGTGCCACAGGTGTTTCAGGTTTTTCCCCAGAGTAGTCGAGGCAGGCTATTCCCCTATCCAGCTATCCAGCTACCATCTTTTGCTACAGATACCGCATCAGCTCACAGTACCCTTTTGCATAGGTGGGTTAGACGGTTATCTGTATTATATATTGTACCTTCGTTGTATTGTACTCTCCATCTACTGTTGTATTATTGACATAGAGACTTGGTGAGGACGATAGATGTATTATTGTGGATTTGAAGTCTTATGTATATACAGCTTCTATCTCTACTGTTATTATTTTCTGTTGTATTCATTGTGGCTGGTTTCTACAAATGGGTGTTGCTAAAATTCTAAAGAAAGAAAGTAAGACTTTTTAAAGAATTTGGGTTGCGATTTCAAATGTTTCAAAACTTATATTATCTTTTCCGTATTTTTTTTCTTGGTTTAGATTTCTGGGTTTGGCTTTCTTTTACTATGTTGCGTCTTTAGGCGTTGCGTAGTATTAGGGCCGTCACGGGCCATTTTTGGGTCGTGACAAAGTTGGTATCAGAGCGTTAGGTTTTACCTTTCGGAGTGTAGGATGACCTTAGTATGATGGAGTAGGTAGCTTAAGCGGAGTAACGTAGTGTGTGTATGTCTGCAGCATACCCACAGCGCGTTACTTTGCATTAAGTGACCTAAGTACAATTTGCTTGACATTCCTTCCTTGATGATTCATATCCTTGAGATCCGATTTCCTCATTCTTATCGAATCTCATCTTATATCTATTTATAGCCTTGCCGCCGATGACTATGGGGACTCAGAACGATGCAGCGAGGGCCGATGTCAGAGTTAGCTCGGGTGAGACGAGTACTGACCAGGATGGCACTCTAGTTGCACAGGTGCAGACGGGTAAGCCTACGATCTATACTATGGATAGACTTTTAGTAGAGATGCAGGAGTTCCGCCAGACGATGAGTTCCTTGGTCGATGTCGTTCGGGAGCTACGACAGGAGGTTGTCACCCCTGTTACGCAGCTGTCCTTTACGATCAGCATGCAGCAGTCCATCACCTACATAGCACCAGTGGTTGCAGCTCCATTTGACGAGGCACACATTCCAGAGGCTCGTACCAGCGTACCAGCCCAGAGGCAGAGGTTTGGTCGTCGAGACAGATTTCGTGGCCGTCGCGGGAGTAGCAGAGGCTTGGGACGAGGACAGTCGTTCAGCTCTCATCCCCAGGATGGTCAGCAGTCAGCACGTGGATGTTTTCGATGCGGAAGCCTTCAGCACTTCGTCAGGGATTGTTCCTCAGCACGGCGTCAGGATCGTATTCAGAGAGGCCGTGGACGTGGAAGATTTGCTCAGAGGGCTCAGTTTACCAGAGGAGTTCATCCAGCTGCGAGTAGAAGGCAGACACAGGGGTTTGCTTCTACTCATCTGGACGCGCAGACGTGCAATGTGGAGTTTTCAGGTACCCTTGAGTTATATTTTATTTTCTCTTGGTGTATTTGTTGTTTCATGCTTGTACTGTGGTTGGGTAGATTAGTCGTAGTTGTGCTAACTTCTGTCAGCGATCCTTTTGTTGTGCGACACGTATTTCAGTTTCGTGCCAATCGGATAGGAGGTAGAGATTCGTCCGTCGTTTTGATCCTTCTAGAGATGTTGGGTTTGACGTTCTCCTGGGCACGGACTGGTTAACTACGTGTTAGGCGTCTGTGGACTACCGTGTGGAAGCAAGTTAGGTTTTGTTTTCCCCGGCAAGTCAGTTCTTGTTGTGCAGGTGGATAGTTGGGCCGCCTCTCACAGCTTGAATTCAGCCTTTTTCGCTAGTCGGCTACTGAGGAGATGGCGTGGATTCTTGGCGTTCATTCGTAATACCGGAGCCACCGTGGGATTGTTGGACCGGGTTCTTTTCGTGCGAGAGTTTTCCGACGTTGTTCCAGATGAGCCGGCGAAGCTGAGGGAGCTTAAGGATCAGCTGCAGAGTTGTGGTTTGGGGAGTTTTGTGCGTCTGAGTGTTTCGCTTTTGGAAAAAACTCCTATTTCTGTTCGTCGAGGAGAAAGACGGCAGTTTAGGGTTGCGTATCGACGGATCGTCAATTGAACCGGCTTATGGTGCGGATAGGTATCCTTCACCTTGCCGTGGCGATTTCTTCGATCAGCTCCAGAGTGCGAGACATTTTTCTAAGTGTGTTTGGGATCAGGTCATCATTATTGCGGATTCGGAGTGACGGCATTCCGAAGACTGCCTTGTGCGTGCTACGGCTTTGTGTGTTTTTGTGAGTCGTGGGATTCACTGTCGCCCTAGCAGCATTCGTAGATATGATGAACCAGATTTCTGCAGGCCGTTCCTCGACCAGATTTTGTTGTGTTATTTACGACACTCTGGTCTATTTAATGTGTCTTGAGGAACAGGAGTAGCACCTGAGGATTTGTTATGCAGATACTGGGAGTGTACCAGCAGTTGCTGATTCTCAGAGTGTTTCTTCAGGCATGTTTTGTGTTGACTCCTAGGTCTTGTAGTCACGGGAGACGGTTCCGTATGGTTCCGAGGGAGTTTGTGACCGTACGGCCTAAGTCCAGACATGTGTGCTGGACGGAGATCCGCAGATTGTTGGGCTTAGCAGGTTTTACCGCCGTTTCAGGTAGGATTGCTAGAGTGGTGCTGCACCAGTGACTGAATTGACCAAAAGGAGGCTTCTTTTCTTTGGACTGAGGCATGGGTACGGAGTTTTCAGCAGTTGAAGATTCAGTTAGCAACTGCATCAGTCTTTCTTTGCTTTTGGTTCGGGCGACCTTGTTGTTTGACTGTAATGTTTCTTGAGTGGGCTCGAGGGTGTACTGAGGTGACACTATAGAGATATTGCTTTTGCTTCCCCTACATTTGGAGGAAGTACGAGGAGGATATTCCACTCATGATCTGGAGATGGCCGCGGTGGTTTTGCGTTGGAGATTTAGGGACACTACTTGTTTGAGAGTCGTGTCAGATTTTCACGGACCACCCGAGCTTAATGTACATCTTCCTGCAGCGGATTTCGATTGTTGTGATAGTCTTCTGCAGATTTACAGTTTGTGTGTGATCGTCGAGTATAGCTTGTTCGTCTCTACGGAGGGGACAACTTGCTCATTGTCCGCGCCCGACCACTTTCCTTAAGTCGCTTTCGCGAGACACTGCCCACCGAAGCTCGTTCATCAGCGATACTTGAGCATACTCGGCTGGGTAATGATTCAGAGACCTTGATTTGTGACAATGATGTGCTAAGTTAAGGACGCGTTTGTGTACCTGGTTTCATCGGGTAGGGACGTATAATCCTAGAGCATGCACGTCTGTCAACTCTCTATATGCATTCAAGTTCCACCAGCTCTGGCGTGACTTGTGAGATAGTTACGAGTGGACAGGGATGTAAAGAGAAGTTTCCGGTTTCGTTTCAAGTGTCTGTCTTGTTGTGTGCTTTGGGTCGAGCATCTGAGGCCAGCTGGAGAATTGCAATCTTTTTACCGTTCCGAAGAAGGAATGGGAGCAGATCCCCATGAATTTCGTTATGGTTTCTACCCAGGTTTGGATAGGGTGTGACTCCATTCGGATTCTGGTCATCCGGTTATACTCAGTTTGCTCAGTTGTTTTGTTAAGTTTGTTTGTTTGTTTGTTTGTTGGCAGCAGTTGGGGATCGTCACTCGCCATCGTTAGGGTTCTCCTTCGATAGCTGTTATCAGGAGACGCTCTAATTGGCCACCCTTAGGCTTAGGGGTTAGGTCGTGTCGATCACCAGTCTGTTGTTCTTCTGACTCTGCGTAAGTAGGACTTTGGACCCCAGCTAGTCTAGAGACTTCGGAGACGGTCCAGTTGTGTTAGGTCAGGATGAGGATTGTCCATTTCGAACTGAGGTCTTATGACGACGGTGTTGGTCATAGACTCGAGTTCGTAGGACAGATCATGTATTCCTATGGACTTCCCGATGAATGACGTGTTGGATGTTGGGAAGCTTATCCCAGGATTTTAGGTCCTTTTAGACCCTATAAGCGAGTTAGTTTCGTTGCCTTTAAGTTGGCACTTCCACCCAGATTATTGGATTTTCACCCCGTATTCCTTGTGATGATATTTTACAACTACCTTCTTGACCTTTCTCACATGTTTTGGCACCAGACCATTTAGCTGGATGCGATCTTTCGTTCACCCGCAGCCATGTGTGTTAATGGCTCGACAGGTGGAGAAACGTCGGTCAAAGGTCTTGCCATCTGTGAAGGGTTTTCTCGGGCGTAGCCGCGTAGTGAGATAGTCACTTGGGAGGCTGCGAGCGAGATTTGAGGATTTTAATCTTCTTTTTGAAGGTACAGGTAACAGTATAAGTTTTAAATTCGGGGACGAATTTCTTTTAAGGGGGGGAGATTGTAACACCTTAGAATGTGTTTTGTAGCTATTTATATTTTAATATATGGTTTTTAATAAAAAGTTTACCAAATTAAGTTTTTAATATTTTATCCTAATTATTGTGTTTTTTTATTAGAATTTTGTTAGGCACACACACACTTGTGCATGATAACTAGGGTTGAAATTGGGGTTTAACCATCTCTTAACCTAGTTTTAGGCTTTGTTTTAGTGCTTTGGGGTTATTAGGTGTTATGGTTGCTATTATTAATTGAATATGTTTGTTTTTAAAGAGTTTTATTTGATTTGTTGACTTTGGGAGAGAGAGAGAGTGAGCATGGGCATCATGGCTTATGCCATGCTCATTAAATGAGGGAAGAGAAGAGAGTGGAGGGGGGGTTATTGCTTTCCTCTCATTTCTTTCTTTGTTCTCTCTTCTCACTCACCAACTCACTCTCACACACACACACATTTACCTGAGAGAGAGCTCCAAAAGCAGCAGCATCAGCATCATTGGCAGCAGAAGCTGAAGCAGCAGCAACAACAAAAACAATAGCAACAGCAGCAGTGACCACAACAACAACAACAACAGCTACGACAACAACAGCATCATCATCATCCTCATCTTCAGCAACAGCAGCAGCTGCCCCAGCAACAATAGCAACAGCAGTAACAATAGCAGCAGCAAGTAGCAGCAGTTGCAGCAGCACCAGAGCAGCAGCTGCAGGAGGAGCCCCCGGCACTTGCAGGAGCTCTCACCTCCTCCCTACACCTCTTCACCAGCTTCTAGGATCCCTTGGGGTATAATTTCTGAACCCAATTCCTAGTTTGCCTAGTTGTGTGTTAGTTTAGCTTCGGTGTGTGATTATTGCTAGTTTAGTGCTAATTAAGGTAATTCGTATGGAATTTTGGTTGGAATGTGTTGGTATTGGTTAACCTAGCTCCTTGTAGTGTTGTTGGTCACCTTCAACTGAGAAATGGCCAGATTACACTAAAATACCATAGGTTTTCCATTTGGTGCAATTGTCGTTTTTAAGTGTTATACTGGACATTTGTGATCTGCTATAGACCCGGACCTTGCAGAATAAAATTGAGAAGACTGGGACATGATACCTAGGTCTAGACACCACCACCAGAGCACGACCCCATAATTCCCAACCCAGGCCGCCAAATCCTTCATTTTGGCCGCCAATTGCGGCCCAGAGGGGGAATTGGGTGTTGGGGTTCTGGTGTAGGGCTTCCTGCTGTGTTTTCTAGATCATTGGCATGTCTAGTTTTGTAATATTGTACCTGTAGGAAAATCTGGGACTATATGTCGCTTTCGTGTTTAGTTGTGTTTGCGCGATACGTGAGTGGGTTCTGTGATCCAGCGTATCGCCGCGTGTCGCGATGGTTTTTAGACGCGTACACACACGATTCAGCGTATCGTGCACACGCGCGCTTAGTTCGCGACGCGAGTTTCTCGTTTCGATTCGATATCGCGTTTCGCGAGATATGTGGCTTATATGTGATTTCCATGTCTTATTTGCAGGTTTGCAGACAGAGACTACAGACGCCACTACAGGGGGAGCAGATGATAGGATTCACCCCGCGTGGAGTTTAGGTGAGTAGATATAACATCTACAGGGGAATCGCCCGCATGGCGTTATGCGTCTGGGCTAGGATTCAATTACCTATCGCACATTCTACGTCATTGTAGAATTGCGCCTTACTGCATTTCCTAGATATAGCTATATACTGTGACTAGCAGCCGTAGGACACTGCACACATTATTGACGGTTCATGTTGCACGAGCACGGATTGCATGCTACACACACACCGTCAATAATTGCCATGTCACACACTACCCCTTATAACTACCATTGCTTGACCCACTTGACATCTAGTTTATCGGTATACCTATAGTGCATCATACCTTTAGTGATAGGTATATTTTCACTTGCGATACAGCTACAGGTATACCTCCTACATATTTTACCTATACCGGGAGGGATTTCCTACATATGTTACCTATACCCAGGAGGGTATACGACATCAGTTCTTATAGGTAGATACCTATACTTTGCTACACCTGTATGTTAGATACATATTCAGTTGTTGTCGCATATTCTCATTTACTGATGTTACTTAGCTGTACCTTATCATGATTTCGCATACATCTGGTTCAGCTATATACTTGTGTTTACCTGCTCGCATTCAGATATATCGCATATATTATTCCTGTATTTATGCATTGTTTATCTGGATTTCATATGATGTTTTCGGGATTTGGGAACCGCGGGAGTTCATGAAATTATGCATACATGAACAACCCGGTTTCCTTGATATGATATTTCGAGCGTCCCCCATGAGTTTTATCGGTGCTGATTTTATGCTCCATACGATGTGTGGTTGCCGTATGAGAGTACATGGTGGGGCCCGGTATGGTTCCCCTCGGTAAGAAGATCGATGGGTTTGCCGATTGAGCCTGGAGGCGGGCGAGTACCTACCGGTGATTGTTTGGACCCGGCAGTTGTCTGGAGGCTACTGGCCAGAGTAGAGAGATGGATGCGGGATGACCTGTACTGTCGAGGCCGAGGGCCGACACTGCAGACGGACCCCGTGGGCTGATCCGGACTGACGGAGCCCCATATATGAGGATTTCTGTGTCGATGCTTGGCACACGGTTTCATGATATTTCTTTAACCCCTTTTTGTATATATAACAGGGGACTTAGCCGTTGTTATATATACCCTTACACCAATATTAGTGGAATGGGACGCTAATATATGTGTATTGCCCCCATCATATTTATTTCTGTACATATATTTACCTTTAGGATGCTAGAAACTTACTTGAGATTGGACTTGGGATACTAGGTGATTCATTGGGATTTGGACATTGGATATACCTATGTGATTGGTGACTTGTACATTCGGGATATAGGAGATTACTCGACATTGTACATTGAGGAGATGTGAGACTTATTTGATGTGAGTGCCCAATGTGGGGCCTGGTTTGAGGATTTGGGATTGGAGTATCTTGGTGGATTGTGATCCTGCCACGACGTCAGGTTTCCGTGGAAAATGACATTCCACCCTACACCTCACCATTACCTATCTTATGCACAGATTCATATATTGGTAGTACTTGTAGTGTACCCTTATGATAGTTGCATATTTGCTTTCTCATATCTCTATTACATAGACATTGCATACTACTATCATGCCATCATTGCTTCACATATTGATTGTACCTGCTAGTGTACTCTCCCTATTTCAGCATTGCATGATATATTATTATTGTAATCGCATATCTTAGATTCATGCTGTACGTACATTCCTGCGATTACCTGCATATGTTTTATACTATTCACGAGTTGGCAACTCACCCCCGTTGTGCCACAGGTGTTTCAGGTTTTTCCCCAGAGTAGTCGAGGCAGGCTATTCCCCTATCCAGCTATCCAGCTACCATCTTTTGCTACAGATACCGCATCAGCTCACAGTACCCTTTTGCATAGGTGGGTTAGACGGTTATCTCTATTATATATTGTACCTTCGTTGTATTGTACTCTCCATCTACTGTTGTATTATTGACATAGAGACTTGGTGAGGACGATAGATGTATTATTGTGGATTTGAAGTCTTATGTATATACAGCTTCTATCTCTACTGTTATTATTTTCTGTTGTATTCATTGTGGCTGGTTTCTACAAATGGGTGTTGCTAAAATTCTAAAGAAAGAAAGTAAGACTTTTTAAAGAATTTGGGTTGCGATTTCAAATGTTTCAAAACTTATATTATCTTTTCCGTATTTTTTTTCTTGGTTTAGATTTCTGGGTTTGGCTTTCTTTTACTATGTTGCGTCTTTAGGCGTTGCGTAGTATTAGGGCCGTCACGGGCCATTTTTGGGTCGTGACATCTTCCTTCATCGCTCCTCGAAACTGTGCATACACACCTGCATCCGCATTCCGTAGAATGCGCATGCACAGTAGACAAATCAAATCCATCTGTGCAATACTAGGATCTGGCTTAAACCAAAGCCCACTAGTATTTCCAGCCCGAACAGCATACACACACAAGTGCACGTAAGTGATCGTAGCCCTGCCGTAAAACCATACGGCCTCTACACGTTTCGCTCAATGCAGGGAAACTCTCTATGTGGGACTCTAAAGACTCGATACTACGCAGGCAATGGGTTTAACCACAGACCGCAAGCGGCACTAGCTCTACGTAACGGTCCCCAGGTAGATGTCGATAGAAGGCCGATGAGGTAAGCCCATCCGAACTCCTACTGAGCCTGTATGTGACAATCTCTGTACAGTCTGGTCTGTTCGTCTGATATATCGTGTGGCCGGCCTAGGGGGCGGTGAACGTCAGTCCCCTAATAGTGTTGGAGATAGTGCCCTCAGAGTCAATTATTGGATCGCAGGTACGTGATTGCAATGATTGCGGAGGACCTATACCGGTAGGACAGTCTAACTCGAGATGATAGTATGCTATCTAGTTTGCCTTTATCAGTCGTGTACAAGTTCAGGTGACTGATTACTTGTTACACTTTGATAGAGCCCGTAAGATCTTGCTTTACTACCAAAAGTATGATGGCGATCATATACGTGAGAGTTGGGTAGTTTATATGCATATCCTTAATTGTGGTCCCTAGTGGTGGGAGTTTCGAGACAGGGCATCGATACTCCGGAGTAGACTAGTGTGTACAGTCGAGACCCTGACGAGGGGCGGTGGCCGGTCTCACAAGCCACTGGTGTCAGTTGGATCACCTAAGATGTATACAGGTGCTCATTGGGTTATGAGTACACCGGACAGGACTCGCCGGGAATCTGCTAGTTGGTATTATACATATCGTCAGATAGCAGTTCCCTGGTGACATGTGTACAGGTTAGTTCATCGACCTGAGGTTGTCATTTGTCTCGTGTGAGTCCCCACTGTGCTTTGATTTCTACCCTACCACGGCTCAAAGGAGTCGTGCAAACAGGTAGATTTTGGGTACAGTCCCGAGCCATATGGAGGCACGTGAGCGGATCGGCAGGGGATTCGTCTCTCCCGGTATTGGGGGCGAGGTCGTGCTGTGTCTAGGATAGCCATTACTCAAAGTCCATGGCCATGGCAGGAGATTTACGGGTAGGTACTCCAGTAGTATCTCAGGGTGTTATTGGGCTACACTCCGACACGACTTATACTGCTATTGGGGGTCTGACGTTACTAGCCCCCTAGGCAGATATGCGATACTCATAGACGAACGGACCGGGCTGTATATACATTGTCACTGTTAGGCTCAGTAGGGTTTCCGGATGAGTTCGCTCATCGGCCTCCCTTGAGGTCAGTCCATGGGCAGCCGTTACGCATTGCTAATGCCGCTGACGGTTTGTGGTTAAACCCACTGCCAGGGTACTGACGAGTCATTAGAGTTCCCCATAGACAGTTTCCCAAGTTCGGGCGAAACGTTGTAGAGGCCGTATGGTTTTATTGCAGGGTTCGGAAAATGCACGCGCGTTTACGCACGTCTTATTTTTCGGGCAGATGATACTGGTCGGCTTTGGTTTAAGCCGGATCCGAGTATTATATTGAGTAGGTAAAATATCTTTGTCTCAGTTGCATTTGTATTTGGTCGTAATACAAATGCGGGTATATTTATACAGTTACGGGGTTATCCTGAAATTCGTTTCAGGATCACTTTTGGAAGTTGCCAGTTTCCAGTTTTCTATCAGCCGTCTTTTAACATTCGGTTAAAGACGGATTTATCTTTTCTTGGATAAGGTTGAGTCGTGCTTCTAGAAGCTTCTAGATGGTGAGGTGGCTTAGTGACTCATCTTGGTATTAATTGTTGCATTAATGGTTAGATGATGTGTTATTATGACTCATCCTTTAGCATTAATGTTTCTTGTAATGCTTAAGATATTTGATCTAGATATTTGTTCTTGTTGTCACCTCCCCCTCTCCTACACTCACCCCACCATCCATATATAGATGGCCGGCCCCTCCTCTCTCTCACACACTCTCACTTGATGTTTTCATTTGGTTACAAAAGATATGATAGATTTTGGGGTGTATGGAATTTCACAGCTCATTTCATTCCATCACCCGATTCCCACGGCAACTTCTTTAACCGTTCATGCATGGTTTTGGACGAAGCGAGACAAAGTATTCTACTCATTCTCTACATCAATCTTGGTCGTCTCTTTTAGCAAACTTGACGACCGAGTTGCCTCAAGTCAGAGGCGGGAGCCCGTTTAAAGAATCAGTGACGTGGTGCCACCTGGATGAGCAGATCGGAGATCGACGAGATCGGAGAAGCTGCAACGGAGCGTGGGATGATGGTTAAAGAACGAAGGACTCGGATCGTTCGGTATAACCTTTCTACACTCTTTACAGTTTGTTAGTTTAGCAATAATGGCAGATCCGGGTTAAAGTATACGATAGCGCCAGTTAAAAAGTTTTTGTTCCGCATTTGTCTTCTGTAGACGGCCGGGGCACTACCGTAGACTTACAGTGGTATCAGAGCCTCACCATTTTGCTATACTAACTTGTGCTAACGCGTTTAAAATATCGATCGAACCGGAAATCAAAAACTGCAAAATCCAAGTTCTCAGTTTCTGTCGATTTTTAAAGGGGTCCTAAAATTATTCTACATATCACAGAAAACTGTGCAGGGTTTTATAAGCATACCGACCAAATTTGAGCATGTGATTCGACTATATTGCCGCGGAATCGCGGCCAAAGCCATGGTTTGGCCGCGCATCCGCGGCCATTCTATTGAATCATGCTTCCAAATTTGTACAGTGTTTTCTACTCTGGAATTTGGGGTTTTTGGTATATATCTTTTGGGCCCAGATTTTGTTATTGTTTAACAGATGTTCGTGGGGCCCACTTTGTGATATTTAGTCTTTCGAAATTTAAACATGTTAGTTTATAGTGCTTACATTATATCTCCGACCGGGAATGTCATTTGATCGGTAACCGCGTCTGATTGCTATAGTTCTTTTAGACGGGTTTGCGAACGTGACATTCGCGTTGATGTTCTGTGTTGTGCTGTGATGTCGCGGATTTGTCGTGGTTGATAGCAGTGTGCAATGGTAGTGCAGTTTGAGTTTATTTGTACATTTGATATTGCGGGGCGAGCGTCCAACTTGTGGACTGCCGTCACTGCCTGTTGTATAATATTCTTTTGGGGCACGACCAGGTTGCGGTCGATGTACCTGTTGTACTATTTTTCATTACTCTACTAGGTTTTGCCCCACGACGGAGTGCACGGATAGCCGGGTTCTGGAAGGGCAACGGGTCCGCATCTCATGGATTTGAGAGGCAGAGGGGCCCCACTCTAGAATCGGCAGACTATTCGCCGCACTCGTAGGGGGTACAGGTTGACCCAAGGAGGGTTGCCCAAGATTACCGGATTCCATGAAGTGCTGGGTGGTCCATTCACTATGTTGTAGGGGGCTGCCTCGCTTCAGGTTTTGGCGGGTAACTTGCCGCACCCGTAGGGGTCTAGGTTTCATTGCACAGGCTATCCACATGACAGGGGAACATCGAGTTTCAGCAGCGGCTCTATGAAACTCGGGGATCCCAGATTATCTGTATTGTTCTGTGATGCTTATTACTTTTCTGTAATGTTGCATATTATCACGCCTGGAGCGATTATTGTATATTGGTTTATATACTATTAAATGTTGTATATGTTTTACACCCGCGCTAGTCCAGTCCCCGCTCTGTCGTTAGTTAAGTAACCTAACGGGTGATGACGGGACCCAGTGACGAATGCGGATGGCATATACGTACATTTTAGTTTCGTTCTTTTCTGGTGTGATCGATTGATGGGACTGCGTTGATTCTGATCAATGCAAAGTAAAGCAAACTGTTTACAGTTGTTGGAACAAATTTAAAAAAATGTTATTGCAAAGACGTTTCCTTTTGTTTTGCATAGCGGTATTCAGTGGAATATCCTGCACCTCATTCGACGGGGCAAGGGCCGATATCCCTTCACCGGGACTGACCCCTTGGGCAGAAGTTTGCGTCAGGGTAATAACTTCACTATAGTCGATTACAAGTTGCTTTGCATAGCTGTATTCAGTGGAATATCCTGCACCTCATTCCAGGAGGAAAGAGCCGAGATCCCTTTACCGGAAGTGACCTCTTTAGCAAAAGGTTTTCGCCACTATATTTTAAAAAGCTATCAGGTTCCTTCAGCGATATCAAGTTCACTACGTTAAAGGTTTTTCGCCAAAAACCAGCCGTAGCCCTCCGTCACTTCTTTTGGGTATTCAGTAGTATTCAAGCTATGTATTTTGACCTAACGCCAAGGCATAGTGTTTGGTAGCTGCTGGGTATTCAATTGTTGCATAGATAGATGAGTTGGTTTGGGACAGCCGTTCTGCCATTTTGACCTAACGCCAAGGGCATGTGCGGGTGGGTTCAAATTAACAAGATAGTGACGGGTAGAACTTGGCATGTGACTTATGACATTTTGACCTAACGCCAATGTTATAAGAGCATGGGGCAAAAATCATATCGGGAGTTTCTAAAGAAACTGAAACTTGCCAAGTATGCGCATACCTTCTGGAGTATGAGTAACGTGGATGCATTCCATCACGTTATCATGCGATGAGAGTTGGATCCCGATTCCCACTGATGAGTTGGTTTACTCTTCGGGTGATCCCGATTGATTCTTCTTTCTGGTTTGGAGGAGAATTTGACAGGACAGTGGGAGGTTTCCGGATTAGATAAAGTGATAACCATTCTGATCTAGGTTAGAGTGCACGCAGAGTGTTTCTTTTCTCTCTCTCTTTGGCAGCGACCTTTGACCGACCCTAGACTTTGACTCAGTGACCATGATTGACCGAACCTTCTTAAAATACTGGGTTTTAGATTGTCTGAGTTGCATAAGTCATTGCCACTCCTTATTTTACCCTTCGAAATTCTCAGAATACCCGTATTACTACGGATATCCACTTCCATTGGATAGATCCATCGTATGGTTATATACGAACTCGAAGGGGACTTCTTCGAGGATGGATCCAGGTTCAGGAGAAAAAGAATTGGTTTATTCAGTTGTCTTTTATTATCACCTTCTCTCAGGTTGCGAGAGCTCCTTGGTTTAGGAGAGTACACCTATTACGCTTATTGGATAGTCTTATTCCAAACCATAGGCAGGTGCCGAAAGGTAGGGAATGAAGAAAACCAATTAGCCTAAGTAAGGTGTGCAGAAGGTAATATGTAAAGACAAAATAAAGGGATTAGAAAGAGGGCAAAGTAAATTGCGACTGATATCATTCACGACCAAAACCGCGTACTTCATCGCCACTCCTATTTCACCTTTAAAGGAATAAGGTTTTATTCAGTTGTCTTTTATCATCACCTTCTCTCAAGATGCGAGTACTCCTTGGTTTAGGAGGGTACACCTATTATGCTTACTGGATAGTTTTCTTCCAAACCATAGGCTGGTGCCGAACGGTAGGGAAGGAAGAAAACCATTTAGCCTAACGATGGTGTACAGAAGGTAATGACTTAAGACAAATAAAGGGATTTGGAAAGATGGCAAAGAGATATACGGTTGAAGTCATGAATTGGATTATGGAAGAGGCATTGCTATGAATACTAAGATACCCCTACGAAACATTTTCATGTTTCAGTGCATTGTTAAAAGAAAACTGTTTTACCAATTAAATACTTACTCCAAGGGTATGTATTTACCAGGTTTCATTCTCATATCTGTATGGTTTTACAGATGATGAGTGGGAGTAAGTTATTGGGAATTAGGTGATCATCCTCATTATATCGGAATTCGTTGTAATTGGTGATATTTGAGGAAATCGCCAGGGTACAGTTTTCCACCTACGACGCACAGGTTTTGAGTTGTTCAACTCAGCGGACTTATACAGAGTATTGTATGTTTTCCAAGTGTCAATCAGGACAAAGGGGTAGGTCCTCGTACTATGTTCTATTTACTTATGACTTCTCTAGTTTTTAGACAAGTGTTTCGTAGAAATACTAGGTCTAAGTTCTGAGAAGTTGTGGGTATAAGAATAAAGTAGAGAACCAGGCATCACAAGTATCGGGATTCTTCAAAGAAATCGAAGATGTGGATTCTTGTGATTGGTATTCAGATGATAGTAATGGTTTTGTGAAACTTGTTTCTCTTTCAGGTTGCTCATAATTGGATGGATTCCTAAGTTGAGTAATGCTGATTAGCCTCTTTCCATTAAGTTGATATGCACTGGAGACAGCTGCATGATTTGAATCTGGTTCCAATTAAATTAGTGCCAAAGTTTCTATATTGGATATAGAATGGTTCGTACCTTAAAAGATATTAAGGTACGGGGAGCTGTCCAGCTTATACTTAAAACCAGACTCTGGATAACTCAGGGCACATTTCTGTAATGGCTGTTTGTGGGTTGATCCTGGCTATGACGAGGGTTGATATTCTACCATTTGGAAGATCAATAGTGATATTGTTCTTGACTCGCCACAGTTTTAGTAAAATGGATTTTTTTTCAGAAAACAGTAGTGGGAATATGGTAGAACTGGAAGTGATTCCAGAACCGCAAACGATTACGGAAAATTTAATAGGACCTATATATTCAATCAGGTTAGACATTCCATTAGCCACTCCGCAGATTTGGTTGGTAACCTCAGACACCCGAGAGGTACTCCGGTAGGCTCAAGGACGGTGACAGGGAGGTTCTTATCTACCCAGACTTGACACTACTGTTGTTCCAGGCTATGAGACCCGGTAGGAGGGTTGTTGTGGTCAGTGGGAGCAGTGGAAGAATAGTGGGCAAGATGCTTATATCTATTTATAGACTTGAGCAGTTATAGCGGAGATAGATCATCTAATTTTGATGTGACAGTCATGGATTTGACTTCAATCAGGATAGGGGATGGATCTGTTAAGAAGGTAGTAGGGTGTGATGTCATGGTATCTGGATGACATACACAGAGTAGGAAGTAAAATTCCTATACTACGATCGGTTGTACTGTGGTCATCACACAGTTGTTTCTCCAGACAGGATATGGATATAATATTTGACATTCTGGTTTCTAGATCTATGGTTTTTTAGATCTGGATTTGGGTAGTTTCCCAATGTGGGTACTTTGACAGTATTCTAATGGTTTTTAGAATAGATGACTCCTATCATGGTGGTGTACCTGCAGGTGATGGAGTCACCCTCTCTAAAGGTGTCTTACAGACTAAAGGGGAGAGGGATGTGCATGATTGGCAGATCACTTGCTTAGGCAATTGAGTCAATCATGAGATGTCAAGTACCACACCAGATGTTGTTTTTGCACTAGATGCAATAAGATTGTATTAATCCAATCCTGGAGAAACATAAGGAAGCAGTTATAGAACATAAGTATATGTTCTACGGATTTGATGACGGCAGCCTCCTTCGGGAGACGATTATCATTCCAGGCTTCAAAGGTGACATGGATGACAGAGTGATTGTCAGAGTTACAGTTTTCCCTCTGACGTGGGACAGTGTTATGGACAGGTGGTCCAAGAGGATACTGTGGGAGGCTTGGTGCTGGATACTGATTAGGTTCAGTGATCGATACAGTCTAAGAAGTTTGGATTTGGAGTTCATTTATGAACTAGGTCACATCAGATATCCAGACATATTCTAAGACAGGTATTACTCAATTATGGAGATGGCTTTCTCCGCGAACTTGAGATTAAGAGAGATATAGAAAGAAACATCTAGGCGGATCCACTCACTGAGGCTATTTCTCGAACATAATAGTTTTACAAACGGGCTTTGTGAAACTGATTAGTAGAGGAGTTGGATGTTCGGTTTCACACGGGCTGTGAGTAGTCGACATCGCAATAATTAGCCTTAAGTGCAAGTGGGAGATTGTTGGAGATGTGCCCTCAGAGTCAATTATTGGATCGTAGGTACGTGATTGCAATGATTGCGGAGGACCTATACCGGTAGGACAGTCTTACTCGAGATGATAGTATGCTATCTGGTTTGCCTTTATCAGTCGTGTACATGTTAAGGTGACTGATTACATGTTACACTTTGATAGAGCCCTTAGGATCTTGCTTTACTACCAACAGTATGATGGCGATCATATACGTGAGAGTTGGGTAGTTTATATGCATATCCTTAATTGTGGTCCGTAGTCGTGGGAGTTTCGAGACAGGGAATCGATACTCCGGAGTAGACTAGTGTGTACAGTCGAGACCCCGACGAGGGGCGGTTGCCGGTCTCACAAGCCACTGGTGTCAGTTGGATCACCTAAGATGTATACAGGTGCTCATTGGATTATGAGTACACCGGACAGGACTCGCCGGGAATCTGCTAGTTGGTATTATACATATCGTCAGATAGCAGTTCCCTGGTGACATGTGTACAGGTTAGTTCATCGACCTGAGGTCGTCATTTGTCTCGTGTGAGTTCCCACTGTGCTTTGATTTCTACCCTACCACGGCTCAAAGGAGTCATTCAAACAGGTAGTTTTTGGGTACAGTCCCAAGCTATATGGAGGCACGTGAGCGGATCGGCAGGGGATTCGTCTCTCCCGGTATTGGGGGCGAGGTCGTGCTGTGTCTACGAGAGCCATTACACAAAGTCCATGGTCATGGCAGGAGATTTACTGGTAGGTACTCCAGTAGTATCTCAGGGTGTTATTGGGCTACACTCCGACACGACTTATACTGTTATTGGGGGTCTGACATTACTAGCCCCCTAGGCAGATATGCGATAGTCATAGACGAACGGACCGGACTATATATACATTGTCACTGTTAGGCTCAGTAGGGTTTCCGGATGAGTTCGCTCATCGGCCTCCCTTGAGGTCAGTCCATGGGCAGCCGTTACGCATTGCTAATGCCGCTGACGGTTTGTGGTTAAACCCACTGCCAGGGTACTGACGAGTCATTAGAGCTCCCCACTGATAGTTTCCCAAGTTCGGGCGAAACGTTGTAGAGGCCGTATGGTTTTATGGCAGGGTTCGGAAAATGCTCGTGCGTTTACGCACGTGTTATTTTTCGGGCAGATGATACTGGTCGGTTTTGGTTTAAGCCGGATCCGAGTATTATATTGAGTAGGTATAATATCTTTGTTTCAGTTGCATTTGTATTCGGTCGTAATACAAATGCGGGTATATTTATACAGTTACGGGGTTATCCTGAAATTCGTTTCAGGATCACTTTTGAAAGTTGCCAGTTTCCAGTTTTCTATCAGCCGTCTTTTAACATTCGGTTAAAGACGGATTTATCTTTTCTTGGATAAGGTTGAGTCATGCTTCTAGAAGCTTCTAGATGGTGAGGTGGCTTAGTGACTCATCTTGGTATTAATTATTGCATTAATGGTTAGATGATGTGTTATTATGACTCATCCTTTAGCATTAATGTTTCTTGTAATGCTTAAGATATTTGATCTAGATATTTGTTCTTGTTGTCACCTCCCCCTCTCCTACACACCCCCCCATCCATATATAGATAGCCGGCCCCTCGTCTCTTTCGCACACTCTCACTTGATGTTTTCATTTGGTTACAAAAGATATGATAGATTTTGGGGTGTATGGAATTTCACAGCTCATTTCATTCCATCACCTGATTCTCACGGCAACTTCATTAACCGTTCGTCCATGGTTTTGGACGAAGCGAGACAAAGTATTCCACTCATTCTCTACATCAATCTTGGTCGTCTCTTTTAGCAAACTTGACGACCGAGTTGCCTCAAGTCAGAGGCGGGAGCCCGTTTAAAGAATCAGTGACGTGGTGCCACCTGGACGAGCAGATCGGAGATCGACGAGATCGGAGAAGCCGCAACGGAGCGTGGGATGATGGTTAAAGAACGAAGGACTCGGATCGTTCGGTATAACCTTTCTACACTCTTTACAGTTTGTTAGTTTAGCAATAATGGCAGATCCGGGTTAAAGTATATGATAGCGCCAGTTAAAAAGTTTTTGTTCCGCATTTGGCGTCTGTAGACGGCTGGGGCGCTACCGTAGACTTACAAATAGCATTACAAGACGTGTCGGAGTATAGCCCAGAACACGCTGAGATAACACTGGAAACCTACCAGTATATCTCGCTTGCCCTGGTCAGGGACTACTTGTGTAATTGCTTTCCTAGACACAGCGCGATGTCAACCCCCAATACAGGAAGAGACGAATCCTGTCTAACCGTCACTGCCTCCAACCGCTTCGGGAGTGCACCCAACTACTACCTGTTTGCACGACTCCTTTAAGCCGTGGTAGGGTAGTAATCTAAGTACAGTGGGAACACACTCGAGGGGAAGTGACAGTGTCACGTCGGCGGACTAAGCTGTACTCATGTCACCTGGGAACTGATAACTGACGATAGGTATAATACCTACCAATAGTTCCCGACGAGTCCTGTACAGTGTAGTCGTAACCTAACGAGCACCCGCATACTATCTCAAGTATGACGTACTAACGGCTGTGGGACAGACTGTTAGTTATGTATATGCCCTAGAGGCCATTGTTGTACATATGATGTATATTATAATGGATGCTTGGATATATATAGAAAGGACTTTCTTGCTCGTCATGATAGTATGCTATTCGGTTTCTATTTATCTTAACATGTTGACTTGTATTGGTTTACTGTTTTTCTCTCACATGTTGATAAAGCCCTTAGGATCTGTACTCGGCTACTGGGACTATGATGTGATCATACTTGTGGGGCCACGGTAGTCGATGAGTACATCCTATAACTGTTCATAGTCGAGGGTATATCGAGACAGGGCATCGATACACCAGAGTAGACTAGCGTATACGCATCTTGACCCATATGATGGGCGATGGATGATCCCATATCCATCGGTGTTTGACATCAGAGATGGTGTACGGGTGCTCAGTGGTGACTGGGTACACTGGGCGGACTCGCCGAGAACTCCCAGATGGTGATATACCACACGTCAGATGGCAGTTCTCCGGTGACACTGGTACAGGCTAGTCTGTAGACCCGAGATCGTCATAGAGTCTTGTGTGATTCCCACTGTGCTTTGATTTCCACCATACCACACCCAAGAGGGCGTGCAAAATGGTGGCTTTTGGGTACAGTCCCGAATCACATGGAGGCAATGAGCGATAGGAGGGGATTCGTCTCTCCCGGAATAGGGAGTTGATGTTGTGCTGTGTTCGATTGGCTATAACTGGAAGTCCCAGGCCAGGGCTGATATAGAGATTTACTGGTAAGTGTTACCAGTATTTTCTCAACCCGTTATGAGCCACACATCGACACGACTTATCGGTTACTTGGGTCTGACGTATACCACCCCTAGACTTGATATGCGACATATTAGACGAAGATACCGGAATATACGGGAGTGTTACTGATTGGATTCACAGGAGAACGCACAGGCTAGCTTGTTGATCTTCTGATTGCTCAATACCTGGGTGGCTGTTACGTTTAGCTGACCGCTTGCAGCTTGTGGGTGTTTGATATGATCATCACCTGCTGCCGGCGTATTGACGATTCTTTAGTGTCCTACACAGAGGTTTCTTGGCTCAGGAAAAACGAGTAGAGGCACATATGGGATATGCGCAGGACCGAGGATAATGAGATATGAGATACCATATTAAATTCTCGCGATATTTAGATATGAACCGGCTCATCGGATCAAGTGTTGATTCGATGAATCGGTACATGATATATTAGTCGGTTATATTCGATATAGCCGGATTGTCGAATCAAGTGTTGATTCGATGATTTAATGTAAAATAATATATATGATATATTGTATTACATTATCTAATATTGGCTCACTTTATTATTTCATTTTCCTACCGGATAATACATTGATATATATGCGATATATGTTAATTGTATTATTTTCTTTTGTTGCAAATATATAATATATATGTGATATATATTATTGTGACATGATATGATTAATAATGAAACATGCTTAGTGATGATTAAATGAGATTAGGGTTTGATTAGGGTTAGATGCTTCATGCACCTTCTAGAAGTTATTCTTTTGTCATGAAGAAGATATTATGATAGATATTTTCTTATGACTCATATCTTAACCCAACCAAACCCTAGCCTTAGTTAACTCTCTACAAGGATTATCCTAGTCATCATTAACCATGGTTGCATTATTATTGATATACTCTTTTCATTATTCATTACAAAAGGAATGATTCTCATTATTCATCTTCTTCATCTCTCTTTAGCTTTGAGAAAGCTTACTAGAAATTCCTTTTGTGATGTTTCCATGTGAGAATTTGATATAAAAAGATAGAATAAATACTACTCCATCATCTTCATCTAATCTACCCCATTAGATTATGGTGTTCACCTTATTAGAGTGAGAGAGCTTGGGTTATAGAAACTTCGACGTAGATCATCGGAGAAACGGAACAATCCAAGCTAGCATGGATCGTTCGAGTCGTGGAGCCTCTCTTGAGTCCGGGAAATCGTGGATCGCGGCGAAGGGACTTCTACTCGGAGCTTATAAAGCGAAGGAGCGGACTACAAAGGTTTTAATCCCTCACACTTAGTAATAAAGTTGTTATCTTGCATGTTTAACCCTAATAATCTTGCAAAGATCCCGGCTTTGGGTTGTTCGGCACGTCTAAATTTTTATCCGGGCTTATTTGATGCCTTATGAACCTTCACAAGAGTGTCTAGGAACCCTACAGTGGTATCAGAGCCTAGCTAGAGCATTAGGCGACGTGTATACGAAGTTAAAACTCCGAACGAACCCCGATAAGACGAAACGGACCCCTCTCTGTACATTTTTTAAAAACTGTGATTTTTCAGTATTAAAAATTCCTAAAAAATTCAGCAGGGAGATTTAATAATTACAGTGAAAAACGAGGGTCCAATCTGTACAATCCGCCGCGGAACCGCGGCCGTACCACGCTTGGGCCGCGGATCCGCGCCAGTAAAGAAGGATTAGACACTCGTTTTTACACAGTAATGTATATTTCTATAATTGCTAATTTTTGGGTATTTTTAATGTGACTCAAGTGTTGAGTATTCAGGGTTTTATTTTGTAATCGTAGATTCAATCGGAATATTTAAATTCGTTATTATTTCCCGATATTTAGAAACTATTAAAATGTTCGAAAGGATATCATTAACTCACTTTTTCCCGGCACGTAAAACTTTCAAGTGTTGAATTTTTTTTCGGGTTTAAATCTTTTGGAAAATTGTACAAGTTAAGCGGTGGACCCTCTAGAAGACAACAAACCTTAACTCGATTATGTGACCGTCTTGAACTGCCTCTAAACCTTAGGGTTTGGGGCAGTACGGCGTGCCACATGTGAGGCGTTGGCTTGACCCTTCTACAGCTGGATCATCGGTACTGTGATAGTTTCTGGGATTATTTGAACTCCGCTCAAGTGTTGAGCTATTTAGGAAATTTTGGGTATTTGATTATCTGTTCGGAAAGTTTAATACTGTCTATTTATCTGGAATGTGATACAATATGTGGAATTCATATAGTTAGGCATGAAATGCGAAGTATGTGATATTTCGGATTTACGATGTCTAAAGTGACTGTGGATTCCAAATATTGTAGTTTTACACTTTCTTTTCTGTGACCGTAAGTGTAATATGTGATTTCGCCGGTTTCGTTGCTATATGTCAACGACAATTGGGATGCGCATATTTACTTACGTTGATGATATGAGATATTTTGTGTTGCTGTGATATGTTATATTGGATCGTCGTGCTCTGAATAACCGGGGGTTTTATGTGAGATGAGGGTTTTTATTTTCATTCATGTAAAATTCATTTGTAATGTAATATTCTTTTATGTGGGGAACTTCCATGTTGAGGTTGATGTCACCAGTGTATATTATTTACTTTTCCGCATTAGGTAGACCTAATGAGGGGAGCACAAGTAACCGGGTTCCAGGGTCCAGTGGGAGGCCATCTCGAGGAGTCGAGACCGGGTCTCCTAACCCTAGAATTGGCAGTGTTACCTGCCGCTCTCGTAGGGGTCTAGGGATGTGGGTTTGGCTATTCATCGCGACTATGGAATCCGTGTTTTATACAGGCTCGTATTGAAAACACGGACGTCCTAGTATATCCAATATTTCATATATGTTCTTCTGCTGCAATGTTCTGTGATGAGATCATATTACTGCCTGAGACGAATGCTTATATTATATATATATATATATGCTGATATATAAATATTACTGCTTTCGTTTCTTCAGTGATGCTTAGGAAGCATAAGCTGATGGAATTTTTATTAATAAGATTAATAAAAAGAAAAGAAACCTAAAAGATGTTGTAGAATCAAAACTTTATAAAATGGTTAGCTACAGTTTTGCTTTGCATAGCGGTATATATGATATGCCCTGCACCTTATTCGATGAGGAAAGAGCCGAGATCCCTTCACCGGGAGTGACCTCTTTAGCGAAACTGGGAGATGCTACAAACTCGCGGTTTAGTTTTTGACAGCTAATATAGTTCTTGCTTTGCACAGCGGTATATATGATATATCCTGCACCTTATTCGATGGGGAAAGAGCCGAGATCCCTTCACCGGGAGTGACCTCTTTAGCGAAACTAGAAGCCTAAAAAACACTCCTTTTCAAAAACCACATGATTCTACGACGATATCAAGTTCATTACGCTCATGGTTTTCTGAAAAACCTGCGTAGCCCTCCGTCAATTCAGATAAGTAATATTTAGTATTCGTGCTGCGGTAGTTTGGTATGCGTCACGGCGTAGTGTACGGTAGCTGATTATTACTTATCTATAGCATGAGATGCGATTGGATTAGGGTATTCGTACGGCGTTGTTTGGCATGCGTCAAGGGTCGTACGGGTGGGTTTAATTCAATCACGAATTGTACGAGTTGAACTTGACTAGCGGACTATGGTTTGTTTGGCATGCGTCAAGGTCATAGCACGCTAGGGGCAAAATATTATCGGGAATTTCAAGTGTTGAAATTTGCAATGAGATTGCATACCTCCTATGAGATAGTTGGATCCCGATACCCACTGCGAGTAAGAGTTACTCCAGGGAGAGTTTTACACAGGACAATTGGCCGATCAAGTAGGTGTCTAGAAAAGTGTTAATGGGGTTACGCCTCTGGGAAAACGAGGTTTACTTTAATTAGGTCCGTGCGAAAGCACGGGGGACCTCCCTCAAAGTACCGACACTGATCTGGCTGAAAGATTGACGAAATTGTAGGGTGTAATTAATCCAGGCTAATCTTACCTTTTAGGGTTTGAAGGTAGATTTGATAAAAACAGTGGGAGACATCCTGATTAGATAAGATAACAACCAATCTAATCTTGCAAGAGCATACGTTAAAGTGTTTTCTTCTCTCTCTCTCCAGGTAGCGACCATGTCAGGCCATAATCAAGATAATAATATGGATGTATTAACTGAACCCGATTATTATACTGTGCAAGGGAACATTGAACCCGTTTTTTATTATAAGAGTTATAAGATTGAACAGGAAAAATGAGAATATCTGGATTCTCAAGCCGCCGAAAAGAACATGCATGTTGATGCATCTTCTTCGGGTGTGTTAGTTATTGAGAACTGTTTTTCAGTTCACCCTACGTCCTGGGTATTAGATACCGGATCAGGATCCCACATATCTAAATTGTTACATGGGCTACGTAAAGGTAGAGAACTGGGAAAATGTGATCATTCCGTTCAAGTAGGGAATGGTGCAAGTATTGCAGCCAAAGCAGTTGGTGAATATCACCTAGTATTACCAAGTCGTAATGCACTGATTCTGAATGAGTGTTATTATATACCGAACATGATGTGCAACATTATATCAGTTTCTTTATTGAGTAAAGAGGGATATAATTTTGTAGTACAGGATAATTTTATGAACATCTTCCTAAATCAAAAGTTGATTGCATCAGGCTCGTTACATAATGGCATATTCATTCTCAATCAAAATACAGTCCTCAATATACAAAACACACACAAGAGGAAAAGTTCAGAAATGAACGAATCCTACTTGTGGCATTGTAGACTTGTTCATATCAATGCGACAAGGCTGGCTAAGTTACATAAGGATAGATATTTGAACCCGTTCGAATTATCATCTTATGATACTTTCCATTCAAGTCCCAAAGGCAAAATGACCAAAGCTCCGTTTAGTGGACACGGAGAAAGAGTTACCGAACTCTTAGGACTGGTACATAGTGATGTATGCGGTCCCATGTCTACACAGGCCAGGAACGGTTCTTCCTACTTTATTACATTCACTGACGATCTCTCAAGATTCGGATATGTGTTCCTAATGAAACACAAGTCTGAAGCTTTTGAGAAATTCAGAGAATATAAACACAAAGTAGAGAACCAAACGGGAAAAAGTATTAAGATTCTTCGATCTGATCGAGGAGGTGAATACTTAAGCATTGAGTTCCTAGATTATCTAAAAGAGAATGGGATTCTCTCTCAGCTTACTCCTCCTTATACACCACAGCACAACGGTGTATCGGAACGGAGGAATCGCACCCTATTAGATATGGTGCGCTCAATGATGAGTACAGCTGAGTTACCTATTTCCTTTTTGGGGTATGCGCTTGAGACAGCCATAGACCTATTGAATAGAGTTCCTACCAAATCTATGCCTACTAGTCCATATGAGATATGGAAAGGGAGGAGACCACATCTTAATTATATTAAGATATGGGGTTGTCCGGCCTATGTCAAAAGACAAAATCCGGACAAGCTCAAGGCAAGATCTGCCTTATGTAAGTTTGTAGGATATCCCAAAAATTCACAAGGGTATATCTTCTACCATCCCGAGGAACAAAAGGTGTTTGTTTCTCGACATGCCACTTTCTTAGAAAAAGGTTTTCTTATGAAACAGAATACTGGCATTGAGGTAGAACTGGAAGAGGTTCCAGCAACACAAACTGTAACAGAAGAATTGGTTGAACCAGAGAATTCAGTAGTACCCGACGAACCCCAGCCCCTACGGCGATCTAGTAGGGTTTCTCATCCACCTGAGAGATACTACGGTTTTCTCATTGATGGTGGAAGCGAGGATTGCATCATGGAAGATGATGACCCGACTAGTTTCGAGCTGGCCATCACGAGTGGTGACTCTGTGAAATGGCTGGATGCCATGCGATCTGAGATGGAATCCACGTACATCAACAAAGTATGGACTTTGGAAAATGCTCCTGAAGGGGTAAAACCCATTGTGAGCAAGTGGATTTTTAAAAAGAAATTTGGTGTAGATGGAAAAGTTGAGACTTTCAAAGATAGACTTGTAGCAAAGGGTTTTCGTCAACAACCAGGTGTGGATTATGACGAAACCTTTTCTCCAGTGGCTATGCTTAAGTCCATCCGGATCTTACTTTCCATTGCTGCATACCATGACTACGAAATCTGGCAAATGGATGTTAAGACCGCCTTTCTAAACGGTGATTTAGAAGAGAGCGTGTACATGACTCAGCCAGAGGGCTTCGTAGATAGTGGGAGCAGCGGAAATGTGTGCAAGCTGCTTAAATCTATTTATGGGTTAAAGCAAGCATCGCGGAGTTGGAACATCTGTTTTGATGTTGTAGTCAAAGAGTTTGACTTCTCCAAAAACATAAATGAACCTTGTATCTATAAAAAGGTAGCAGAGGGTAAGGTTGTCTTCCTCGTATTGTACGTGGATGACATACTCTTGATAGGAAATGATATTCCTATGCTACAATCAGTCAAGCTCTTCTTATCACAAAGATTCTCAATGAAAGATCTAGGTGATGCCTCCTGCATATTGGGAATCATGATCTATAGAGATAGATCTAAACGGAAACTGGGATTGTCCCAATCCAGGTACATTGACACCATACTAAAGAGGTTTAGTATGGAAGAATCCGAGCGTGGGAACCAACCCACGATCTCTGGACTCAATCTCTCCAAAGAGATGTCTCCCAAGACTGATTTGGAGAGAGCTCGCATGCAAGGGATACCCTATGCTTCGGCAGTAGGCTCTATCATGTATGCGATGCTATGTACCAGACCCGATGTAGCATACTCACTAAGTGTTGTGAGTCGGTATCAAGAAGATCCTGGAGAGAGTCAATGGACAGCTGTGAAGAACATTCTCAAGTACTTACGAAGGACTAAGGAGATGTTCTTGGTTTATGGTAACGGAGAACTCCAGGTGGAGTCCTTTACCGATTCCAGCTTCCAAAGTGATAAGGAAGACTCTAAGTCGCACTCGGGATTTGTCTTCACCCTCAATGGAGGGGCGGTATGTTGAAAGAGTTCCAAACAGGATACCGTTGCAGACTCGACGATGGAGGCTGAATGCATCGCTGCCAACGATGCTGCCAAAGAGGCTGTCTGGATCAAGAAGTTCATTAGTGAACTAGGTGTGGTTCCATCCATTGAACATCAAATACCTCTGTATTGCGATAAAAATGGAGCTGTGGCGTTGGTCAAGGAACCCAGGTCCCATCAAAAGTCCAGACATATTCTTAGGCGGTATCACCTGATCAGGGAGATAGTTGATCGCCGGGAGATCGAGGTCAGGAGAGTAGATACGAAGGAAAAAACTGCGGATCCATTCATGAAGGCTTTTTCCCAGATACAGTTTGAGAGATTATTCGGGATGCTAGGTATGCGATACTACAGCAGCTGGCCTTAGTGCAAGTGGGAGATTGTTAGTTATGCATATGCCCTAGAGGCCATTGTTGTACATATGATGTATATTATAATGAATGCTTGGATATATATAGAGAGAACTTTCTTGCTCGTCATGATAGTATGCTATTTGGTTTCTTTTTATCTTAACATGTTGATTTGTATTGGTTTACTGTTTTTCTTTCACATGTTGATAATGCCCTTAGGAACTGTACTCGACTACTGGGACTATGATGAGATCATACTAGTAGGGCAACGGTAGTCGATGAGTACATCCTATAACTGTTCCTAGTCGAGAGTATATCGAGACAGGGCATCGATACACCAGAGTAGACTAGCGTATACGCATCTTGACCCATATGATAGGCGATGGATGATCCCATATCCATCGGTGTTTGACATCAGAGATGGTGTACGGGTGCTCAGTGGAGACTGGGTACACTGGACGGACTCGCCGAGAACTCCCAGATGGTGATATACCACACGTCAGATGGCAGTTCTCCGGTGACACTGGTACAGGGTAGTCCGTAGACCCGAGATCGTCATAGAGTCTTGTGTGATTCCCACTGTGCTTTGATTTCCACCTTACCACGTCAAAGAGGGCGTGCAAAATGGTGGCTTTTGGGTACAGTCCCGAATCACATGGAGGCAATGAGCCATAGGAGGGGATTCGTCTCTCCCGGTATAGGGTGTTGATGTTGTGCTGTGTTCGATTGGCTATAACTGGAAGTCCCTGGCCAGGGTTGATATAGAGATTTACTGGTAAGTGTTACCAGTAGTTTCTCGACCCGTTATGAGCCACACATCGACACGACTTATCGGTTACTGTGGTCTGGCGTATACCACCCCTAGACTTGATATGCGACATATCAGACGAAGAGACCGGACTGTACGGGAGTTTTACTGATTGGATTCACAGGAGAACGCACAGGCTAGCTTGTTGATCTTCTGATCGCTCAATACCTGTGTGGCCGTTACGTTTAGCAGACCGCCTGCAGCTTGTGGGTGTTTGATATGATCATCACCTGCTGCCGGCGTTTTGACGATTCTTTAGAGTCCTACACAAAGGTTTCTTGGCTCTGGCAAAATAGAGTAGAGGCACATATGGGATATGCGCTGGACCGAGGATAATGCGATATGAGATACCGTATTAAATTCTCGCAATTTTTAGATATGAACCGGCTCATTAGATCAAGTGTTGATTCGATGAATCGGTACATGATATATTAGTCGGTTATATTCGATATAGCCGGATTGTCGGATCAAGTGTTGATTCGATGATTTAATGTAAAATAATATATATGATATATTGTATTACATTATCTAATATTGGCTCACTTTATTATTTCATTTTCTCACCAGATAATAAATTGATATATATGCGATATATGTTAATTGTATTATTTTCTTTTGTTGCAAATATATAATATATATGTAATATATATTATTGTGACATGATATGATTAATATTGAAACATGCTTAGTGATGATTAAATGAGGTTAGGGTTTGATTAGGGTTAGATGCTTCATGCACCTTCTAGAAGTTATTCTTTTGTCATGAAGAAGATATTATGATAGATATTTTCTTATGACTCATATCTTAACCCAACCAAACCCTAACCATTGTTAACTCTCTACAAGGGTTATCCTAGTCATCATTAACCATGTTTGCATTATTATTGATATACTCTTTTCATTATTCATGACAAAAGGAATGATTCTCATTATTCATCTTCTTCTTCTCTCTTTAGCTTTGAGAAAGCTTACTAGAAATTCCTTTTGTGGTGTTTTCATGTGAGAATTTGATATAAAAAGATAGCATAAATACTACTCCATCATCCTCATCTAATCTAGCCCATTAGATTAGGGTGTTCACCTCATTAGAGTGAGAGAGCTTGGGTTATAGCAACTTCGACGTAGATCATCAGAGAAACGGAACACTATAAGCTAGCATGAATCGTTCGAGTCGTGGAGCCTCTCTTGAGTCCGGGAGATTGTGGATCGTGGCGAAGGGACTTCTACTCGGAGCTTATGAAGCGAATGAGCGGACTAGAAAGATTGTAATCCCTCACACTTAGAAATAAAGTTGTTATCTTGCATGTTTAACCCAAATAATCTAGCAAAGATCCCGGCTTTGGGTTGTTTGGCACGTCTAAATTTTTATCCGGGCATGTTTGATGCCTTATGAACCTTCACAAGAGTGCCTAGGAACGCTACACAGACCGTTTCAACCGCTGGGATGAGAAGCGCATACGCTAGTCTACTCCGGAGTATCGATACCCTGTCTCGATAGTCCTACGACTAGGAACCTGTATAAGGATGTGCTTATGGATTACCCAGCCCCCACGAGTGTGAGCGCCATCACAACGCTGGTAATCAAGCAATAATCCTAAGGGCTCTACTAATATGTATATAAGCAATAGGCTAAAAGAAACACACGCACATATTGAAGTAGAGACAAACCAAGTAGCATACTACCATTTTGAGCAAGATTCTTTATACAACTGTGAATATCCCAAGCTTCCATTAGGTAATATACACGCTAGTATGATACAGTAATGGCCTCTGGGGCATATACACTAACATGAATTGAATGGTTGGACAGGAGTAGGATCAATATTTGGATAAGAAGGTGAATGGAATTGTTGATCCAAAGAATTCGCTGTGGTGAAAGGAGTGAAAGATCGGTTACGAGATTGTTCAATATGTTCAGCAATAGACATGGGTTTCGGGGTTACAACAGGACTCGAAAAAGTAGTATCAACGTAAGAAGGTGGTGAAGGTTGAAATGGTTGATACAAGGTGGATTGTGGAGTCCAACTGGATGCCCTAGACACGTCAATTCGATCTTTCAAAGAAATTTTGGGCATGGAGGGATCATCCGAAATTCGACCAAAAAAATGAGCGTAGGAAGTAATTTCTTGTTGAGAATACCAAAGTTCGGTAAGAGTTTTGCGAGGTGGGGTACCCCTGATGTGATGAGTGAAAGGAGAAGAAAAAGAATTTGGAATTTTTTTTAATTTTTTTAATATTTTTTTTAAAAGAATTGTTTGTTTTTGGAGTTTTGAAATTTTTTAAAGTGTTTTATTTTAGAAAATGTTTTTGCAAAAATTTGTACGGATCTACGACACAATTTCAAACAACCATAGTTTAAACATGCACAATCAAACCTAGAGTCAACTAGACTACTCCTAACTGGTCCAAAGGGACAAGTTGTGAGATTTCTCTTAAATAGCCTCTTCACCGCCAATTGTGGCCATGTAATCACAAATGAAGAAGAAACGGGGGTTCCGCTCACGAATCACCGTGAGACGGGCCTTTTAAACTTACATTTCTCACTTTCTAGCCTAGGCACCACAAAGTCAAGTTTAGATAAACGACTGAATGCCCACTACCTTCCTTTGTGCTAATGAGCGCGACAGTCCTTAATTGGTTGAGTTTAGATATTTTTTATTTAAACTCGAGGGTGATGCATATGCTTTTTGTGATTTCTGGGGACTTAGGAAGGGTAATGAAATCCCCACCCAAACTGAGTTGGTGTTATAGCCCCTAAGATTCCGTATTAATTATGCAAAGCAGTCAACACACTAAATATCGAAATACTTGCAAATTTTTTTTTTATTTGGCAGCGCAAAGAATCCTGCACAAAAACAATTTATTGGATAAGAGAAACAGAATCTGTGCAAAGAAACCTGCAGGAAATTATTTTAGTGGAGTGCAGAGGAGCGTAGATAAGAAATGAGATACTCAAAGAGATTTTTGGGTGCCGACATCACCAGTTGACCGCGGTTCCGCGGTCAAACCCCTGAATCTACCGCGGTTCTACGGCAGTTTAGTTGGTTTAGGTCTCCAAAAATTTTCTCTGTGTTGTTTGGATTCTCCCTGTCTGTTCAGATCCTCTGTTTCTTGATTTGTTCACTGCCTTGCTCCAGATAGGAAACAGAGTTTGCTCCAAGCCTGCACACTTGCACAAAAACCTCACAAGATGATTTTTATTTTTATTTTATTTTAATATTTTTGTAATAAATGTTTTCACTTTTTTCACTTTTTTTAAAATTTTTTTTAACCCCAAAATTACACAAAGAAAGAGACTACCGTCTTGACGGCAACGACACCATTTGATTGATCGTTGCTTTTGCGTACGTGCGTTTTAAAAATCAAAGTTAAGAATACCGCAATCAATAACGGTATCGTTTGGTAGGTAGCCGGTTGAGTATGGGTCGGTCCACAGGGAGATGGATTCCTTTTTTTTTATGTTCTAACGAGTTAATCCGATCTAGTCGGTTTTTTTTTACAATCTAAGAATGAGATTAAATCGATTAAAAGTCTTGCTAGGGTTAGGATTAGGTTAGTTTGGAAAAGGGATTCTACCTACTGCTTTCAATGCCCTAGTGAAGAATATTGGTGTTAGGGTAATAATCAACAAAGGGTATTAGAACGACTAGGAAAAACTTAGTTTCTTCCTTTTGGTCCTTGTCCGTCCTTTCCTAACTCTTAGCCCTAACCTCCATTTAAATCAACAACAACTGGTCTAACTAGGGAATCACCGCTATCTCTTAGGATAGGATGCCGTAGTGAGCGGTGTGTGGTTAATTTAAATGGAGTCCTATTATAAAAATTATATAGTCAAAGAAAGGAGAGAGAGAGATTTACTTCTCTCAAACCTTCCCAATCCTAACCCTAACAAATGAGGAATTACTCACTCATTAGGAAAGTTATGATAGGATTCATTTTTATAATTTTAAAAGACTATCTAAGTTGCAGATAATAAAAGACAGATAAAAATTCCGGAATTTAATTCAGATAAAAGAATGCACGATAAAAAATACCTTTATTGATGACTTCTTGACGATTACAAGGAAATTAAAATTTAATCTAAAAATTAAAAAGAGGCATCTCAAAAGAGGAACACCTTATTTGGCTTTGAGCCCTCCTATTTATAGATAGGAAAAACTCTAGGTTTACATTCTGATCCATACATGAAATTACAAAACAACCCGAAAGACCGACTCAAAGCACCGACACCTACAACGACTTGTCCATTGCACGGCCATGGAACCGCGACATAATGGCCTGTTTGGCCGCGGATCCATGGCCATTTGGTCGGCTCATGGGCCCAATTCATAAGGGTTTCATCAAGTTGTTTTTATCTTCTGTTCTCTTCACTTGATCTCTCAAAATATTTTCTACTTCCTTCCAGATTTCCAACAGTACAGAATTATGTGGACTTTTACCGTATGCTTCGCGTTGAAGTCTTGAATCTTGTACCACCTTTGTGCATTGAACTGCCTACTGATCTTCATTTGTTCCTTTAAATGGTATGCGGCATCATACGGATTCATCTATTGTTGGTCGTAGTCTCACATTTGTAGCGTCTTTTCATGAATTTCACAGTATTGTTCTGAGAACCTGTAACCTGCAACTATTTAGCAGACATGGATCAAAAGCACCTATTTATTTGTAATATGATTAAAAATGGGCGATATAATAATGCAAAATTCTGATATGAACAGTAACACTAGATATCATAGTATTACCTTTACGATATAGTTGACCTAGGAATCGTTGTTTTATTCGATTTCTACCTGCTGATGTTTTCTACTCACGATTTGCCAACTCACCCTCTTTGTGCCACAGTTCTAACAGGTTGACCGCATCGATCATTAGCGGTATCGCTGGCACACAGCTTTCTTTCGGGTGATTTTTCTATGGTAAGTGGGACATATTGGATTGTGCCCACTCTAATATTATTATCCCTGTTGTATCTAGTCAACTCCATCAATCAGAAACTAGCATTTGTATAATTAGTAAGAATTAGAACGATTTGTGCTTGCGAGACTTAGAGCGAGGGTATATGTTCGTTATTGGTGGATTTGATGTCTTGCTTATTCACATTATCCTTTTTGTTGATCTTCGCAGTTGGGCGTCGTATACTTATATTTCTGACTTGCGTGGTTGTGATTCCGCCGATTGGCGAAGAGCTAGCTCCCGCTTGGGGATGCCTTTATTGTTATCATGTATATGTTGTTTTGGATCAAAATATACAAGGGTGGTGCTGCCCAAATTTATAAAAAGTCCAAACATGTTTTTCAACTAGTATAATCCACATGCATTTTCATGTTCCATTATCTATGCATTTAAGAAAACGTTTGATTTTCAACATACCTTTAATACAAAACTTCACCTCTTTTATAATCTTTAAAAGGTTTAGATTTCTGGGCTTCGGCTTACTTAACTTACGTTACGCCTTTAGACGTTGCGTGATTTAAGTGCCGGTCACAAACAAAATTTCGGGTCGTGACAGTTAAGTAACCTAATGGGTGATGACGGGACCCAGTGGCGAATGCGGATGGCATATACGTATATTTTATTTTTCGTTCCTTTTTTCTATTGTATGATATATTAACTGATGAGACTGCGATGATTCTAATCAATACAGGGAAAACAAACCTATTTGATGTTGTTGGAAAAAATTTTCAAAAGCGGCTATTATAAGGACGTTTTCTTTTGTTTTGCAACGATATTCGGTTATGAATATCCAGCAGCTCATTCGACGAGGCAAGAGCCAAGATCCCTTCACCGGGAGTGACCTCTTGGACAGAAGTTTGCGTCACGGTAATAACTTCACTATAGTCGATTAATTTTTGCTTTGCATCGTGATATTCAGTTAGGAATATCCTGCACCCCATTCGACGAGGAAAGAGCCGAGATCCCATCACCGGGAGTGACCTCTTTAGCAAAAGTTTTTGCCACTAAATATTTGAAAAGCTATCCGGTTCTTTCAACGGTATCAAGTTCATTACATTAATGATTTTTCGCCAAAATCCATTCGTAGCCCTGCGTCATTTCAGACGGGTAGCACTTAGTATTCTTGCTATGTTTTTTGGCCTTAGTCAAGGCTTAGTGTATAATAGCTATTTGTTACTTTTCTGTTGCATAGATAGATGCGTTGGTTTGGGACAGTCGTACAGTCTTATTGGCCTTAGTCAAGAGCGAGTACGGGGGGGGTTCAAATTAACCTGGACAATGACGGGTAGAAATTGACATGTAACTTTTGATTTTTTGGCCTTAGTCAAGGTCATAAGAGCATGGGTAAAGATCACATCGGGAGTTTCTAAAGAAACTGAAACTTTCCAGGCATGTGCATACCTTCTGGAGTGTGATAACTTGAGTGGATTCAATCAAGTTATCATGTGATGATAGTTGGATCCCGATTCCCATTGATGCGTTGGTTTACTTTTCGGGTGATTTTAGATGATCCCGACTAATTCTCCTTTGGGTTTGGGGGAGGATTCGAGGAAACAGTAGGAGCCATCCGGATTAGATAAAGAGATTAACCATTCTGATCTAGGTTAGAGTGTACGCTGAGTGTTTCTTTTCTCTCTCTCTTTGAAAGCGACCATGCCCGACACTAGACTAAAACTCATGAACCAAGTTAACTGAACCTTCTTAAAAGACACTGTCTTTTGGATTGTCAGAGTTCATACTTCATTGTCACTGCTACTTTTAGCCTTTTCTTTTCTCCGGAACATTCTGTATCATTATGAAGATCCACAGTTGTTGGATATGACAATTGTATAGTTACATAAGAACTCTAAGAAACTTGTTCAAGATTCGATAATGGTTTCTGGTTTTGAAGAAATTGAAAAGGACAATTTAGTTGTCTTTTCCTTTTACCTTCTCTCAGGTTGTGAGGGCTTCTAGGATTAGGAGAGGGTACACCTATTGCGCATATTCGATAGTCTTCTTCCAAAGCTTAGGCTCGTGCCAATGGATGGACAAGGAAGAAAACCAATTAGCCTAAGTGTGGTGTACAAGAGGTAATAAGTAAAGATAAATAAAGGGGTTAGAAAGATGGAAAAGTAAAATACGACTTCTATCATTCACGACGAAAACGTGTATATCATCGCCACTCCTACATCACCTTTGCATTTCTCTAGAAGATTTTGTATCACTACGAAGATCCACACTTACTGGATACGCTATCGTATAGTTACATACGAACTCGAAGGAACTTGTTCCAGTTCGAGGATGGTTTCTGGTTCAGGAGAAATAGAATAAGGATTATTCAGTTTTCATTTATCTTTAACTTCTCTCAGGTTTTGAGAGCTCCTTGGATTAGGAGAGTACACTTATTACGCTTATTGGATAGTCTTCTTCCAAACCATAGCCTGGTGTCGAACGGTATGGAAGGAAGAAAACCATTCAGCCTAAGGGTGGTATATAGAAGGTAATGAGTAAGGACAAATAAAGGGATTAGAGAGATGGAAAGAATATAAATAGTTACAGTGATGAATCTAGATAATGGAAGAGGCATTACTAGGAATATCCGGATACCCATTTGAAATATTTTCATGTTTCAGTTTTACTATGAGTTGTTAATTGAAAACTGATTTCCCAATTAGATTCTTACTCCAGGGTATGTATTTATCAGATCTGATTTTCACATTTGTATGGTATTTCAGATGATGAGTGGGAGTAAGATATCGGGAATTAGGTGATTATATGCTCAATATCGGAATTCATTGCAATTGGTGATATTTGAGGAAATCACCTAGGGTTTTGCCCGACGACAAATATTTCGTTTTGAATATCCGTTGTTATGCACTAATTTCAAACTGATATATCTGTACGTTTATTTTATAAAGTGAGATATAACTTTTTGAAATTATGTCCATGACATTTACCTATATCAGCTGATGGTTAGGTAAGGAGCATTCAACAACGTTGTAATTCTTCTTAACCATAGTACAGTTTTCAACCTACGACGCACAAGGTTTGAGTTATTGAACTCAGGGGACTTATACAATGTATTTTATGTTGTCCAGTGTCCATTTGGACAAAGGGGTTGGTACTCGTCCTATATTCTGTTTACTTGTGACTTCTCAAGTTTTTAGACAAGTATTTCATAGAAATACAATGTCCAACTTTTGAGAAGTTATAGGTACAAAATAAAGTAAAGAACCATGCGTTGCAAGTATCATGATCCTTCAAGGTGATCGAAGATGTAGATACTTGTGTTTGGTATTCAGTTGATAGTAATGGTTTTGAGAACTTGCTTCTCTTTCAGGTTACTCATATCTGGATGCAGTC
Source organism: Agapanthus africanus (assembly GCA_030015575.1). NCBI lineage: Eukaryota > Viridiplantae > Streptophyta > Magnoliopsida > Asparagales > Amaryllidaceae > Agapanthus > Agapanthus africanus. The sequence goes on from CM057351.1 coordinate 115,769,334, forward strand.
CTAGTTGAGTAAAGTTGATCGGCCTCTCTCCATTTAGTTGACATGCACTAGAGACAGCTGCATGATTTCAATCTGTTTCAAATTAATTAGTGCCTCTGTTTTTATATTGGATATAGAATGGTTCATATCTAAATGATGTTAAGGTATATAGAGTTGTCCGGCTTATGCTTGAAACTAGACTCTGGATAAACTCAATGCACGTTTCAGTAATCTGTTTGTGGGTTATCCCGGGCTATATTGACGGATAACTTTCTACCATCTGGAAGATCAATAGTGATATTGTTCTTGACTCGCCACAGTTTTAGCAAAATGGACTTTTTATAGAAAATAGTAGTAGGAGTATGGTAGAACTGGAAGTGATTCTAGAACCACAAACGAATACTGAAGATTTAATTGAATTTAAAGATCAATTGGTTTTTATCATTCCATTAGACACTCCGCAGATTTGGTGGGTAACCTCAGGCGCCCGAGTGGTACTTCGCTATCCTCAAAGACGGTGACAGGGAGGTTCTTGTTTACCCAGACATGCCATTGCTGCTGTTCTAGACTATGAGATAAGTCAGGAGATGAGTATAGTGTCGTTCTAAACTAGCTTTAGAAGTGCACGCGTGTATGACACTGCCAGAAGGTTGTTTTAGTCAGTGGGAGCAGCGGAAGCATGGTGGACAAGTAGCTTATGTCTATTCATAGACTAAAGCAGGTATAGCGGAGATAGATCATCAATTTTTGATGTGACAGTCATCGGCTATGACTTCATCAGAATAGGGAATGGATCTGTTAAGAAGGTAGTAGGGTGTGATGTCCTAGTATTTGAATGACTTGATAGGAAGTGAAATTCCTATACTACGATCGGTTATACTGTGGTTGTCACACAGTGATTTCTCCAAATTGGATATGGATAATATATCAGGCATTCTTGTAACTAGATCTATGGTATTAGATCTAGATTTGTGTAGTTTCCTAATCTGGGTACTTTGACACAATTCTAAATGTGTTTTAGAATGGACGACTCCTGGCATGTTGTTGTTCCTGCAGGTGATGGAGTCACCTCTGTAAAGGTGTATTACAGACTAAAGGGGAGAGGGATGTGCATGATTGGCATAACAATTTATTAGGTAATTGAGTCAATCATGAGATGTTAAGTACCACACCAGATGTTTTTTTTTGCACGAGCTGAAATAAGTTTATATTGATCCAATCTTGGAGAAACGTTGGGAAGCAGTTTATGAATATAAGTGGATGTTCATGGGATATGGTAACAGCAGTGTCACGACGCGAAAAGTACAGAACATGATCGGCACTTAAATTACGAAACATCTCGAGGCATATGTAATCTAAGTAAGCCAGAACCCAGAAATCAAAACCAAGTAATGCAGTAGAGTGAAGGAAAAACCAATTTAATTCAAGTAGTTAGCAACATAAGCCGAAATATTCATTTTTAAAATCACAAGTCTTTTATAAAAATTTCTACAGAGTTCCTTTGTAAATACTGGCTCCGAACGTGTTACAACTTGATAAATATATACATGAATGATAAAGGCCTCCCCAAGCGGGAGCTAGCTCTTCGTAAATCAACGGCCACAACCATGCAAGCAATATAATATACAACACCGAAGGGCGAGGATCAAAACTGAAAAGAAAAATCTAACAACATGAAATCCATAATAATACAACGTGCGACTCTAGGTCGAAAGAATATACACTGGTCTTCTATGTATATTAAATAATACATGCCGGGTTGATGGAGTTTACTAGATACAACTGACTAACATATATACAATGGTGGTCCTGATGCAAAAGAACCCACCTACTAAAGCAATCACTCGGAAAGGAAGCAGTGTGCCAGCAAAGCCGTAACGAAACCTGTACGGCAAAACCTGCACGAAACTGTGGCACAACGGGGGTGAGTTGCCAACTCGTGAGTAGAAAACATCAACGAGCAGAAATCATATGTATGACACAATCCTAGGTGAATACGATCAATATACATATATATAACCTCAAATGATAAGTCTGAAGCGAGAAAAGGTGGCAAGGGTAAACATATATATAAGTGCAATCCCATGTGCTCGTATCAGTGCCTCTGGTAACAACATATCATATGAATGAGGTATGAATGCATGAAAACAGAATACATGTGAATGAAGAAACTACTTTCATAACATAGTGAGATTTGTATATAGTTAAAACGAGGTATCATCAATGAAATCAACGTAAATAGTGTCTAGCATCGACACAAAATATAAATCCTAATATCTCAGGCTTCGGCAATCCGGACTGGCCGGTATCTTCAAATCTCAATACCTCAATATCTCAAATCTCATTATTTAGGGCACCGTCATTCTGGATCGGCTCCTATCATCAATCACACGACCACGAACGGTATCCTACAGATATCCGACGCGCCAGGTAAAATCACCGTAGGGAGTCTGCCCCTGCCGGGCTCATCGTCTACACCTCGAACTTCTTGCCCCGGGTTACCTTACCGGGACCACCTCGTACCCGCAGACGGTTCATCTTTCTCCTCTAATCGGGTCTTGAAATCCATCTCATAACCTAGAAAACATCATTGTGGATGACTCATACAGCACGAGAAAACCGCACTTTTCATTTTAAAAAGAGAGAGAGAGAGAGAGAGAAGTTTATATATATTCTTGCGGTTTTCTCCAAAATCCAGGAAATCTCATGAAAATCCGAAATCTAATCATCAATAGTAAGTAAACAATGAATATCGACATAAAATTCCAAAATACTGCATAACAGTGAATAATAATATGCATGCGGTGGCAAGTAATAACTGCAATGCCTAAACTAGCATATAAAGACGAGTACGCTAATACCATGTCGAACTATGAGTTAACAAGCTATGTCAATGAGTAATATTCTCTAAAGTGCTCGTGACATGGCAATTACCGATGATGATGTGTGTGATCCGGCAAGTAAGTGTATGTGCAACATACGCATCATTGGTAATGGTGCTGGTGTCCTGATAGCATGATCTCAATAATGGCATATGAAAACACAATATAAGCATGCGATGCGATGCGAATAGCAAGAATATGCGGGAGCTGAACATTAAACACAATGATAACTGCATTTTTATAAGTATGAGTCATAGAGTTTTGCAATTTGAAATAATACGAATCGTGGTGTTTTGAAAATAAAGCCTACGGTGTTTTATGAAAAGATACGTCCTTTGAAATATCCGTAGAATCCCTTAGCCTATCTCTAAAATACTCACGATTCGTTTGTTTTGAAATAGGTATGACTCGAGTCTAATCCACCATTTATAAGTAAACTACCAGGCTAAAGTAACAGGCTGATCGAAAGGTAAGGAAACCGCCTAACATCTGAGTCGATACATATATATAATAATAGTCGGTGATCCCGCCTCAATAGTATCTCATACGATACCCTAATACAATATGACATCCTCGAGTCAAGAGTGTGGATTTAATATCAATATAGCTCGTACGGTAAATCCGTCATACGGCATCCCAAATATGGGTACGGGTAAATGTCACATCAATCACATTATTCATCTGGTATCCTCTTTATCAACTATTATGTTCGGGGGTACTGATCTACGTGCAGTACAATACTGATACCACCTATGTATGCATGCGTGTGTTTGAAAACACCATGTCGAATGGACCCGCTAAAACATAACGTCGTATCTCAAATACGAACTATATCACATCACCAATCTCATGGCCACAAGCCCAATCTCATCGACTCATCTCAAGTACTATAGTCATATTCCATATATATGTATACGTATATACACACACACACACACACACACATATAGTCCCATACCCATGTGTGTATATATACACACACACACACACATATAGTCCCATACCCATGTGTGTGTGTATATATATATATATACATTTTCCCATATACGCACAGGTAATAAAATGAATGCAGGTGTGTGCGTGTGGGGGTAAACATATTCTAGGTTTCGCAACTAAGAAGCTATGCTAGTTCCCTTCTAAAAACACCAAACTAACCAAGAACACATAATCATATCTTGATAATCATCAACGTATCGTAAACCACATATATATCCATATATATATATATATATATATATCATAACTATACTACGAACTGCGGGGGTGCTATACGCCATCCACCCGACTTCCCCCGTAGATATATATCAACACACCTTGCTTCTTGTGTGCCGATGCCGATGTCGCCATCTTCATCTTCAACATCTCGACATCACATGTGGTACCTACACATATAATCCAATCGCAATGCATATTAAAATACATTCGGAAAAACCCAAAACGGCACACGCTACGCTCATAGGGAAAAACCTATAACCTCGCATGCGAACACGACTAATAACCCTAGTCGTTGACGTTCAAACTCCACACGATGGAAACGAATTATCAAATACCAAAATCCATGTTAAAACAAGTCGTAAAACAATGCTCCAACACAAGAAAATGATCCCAGATTTTACCCTAGGTCAAATCAGCCAATTTTGCATATGCCAAGGGTCAAATTTACTGGAGATAAGGCCCTGGAACAAAAATGAGTCAATTCCTCACTGCTCTGGCCGCAAATTGCGTCCAGAATGAATTTATTTGCGGCCTGGCTTGAGAGTTTGGGGCTATGGATTCAGTGGGGGGGTCCTAGGTTGCCCGCATGTATCCCTGTCATTGCTAAATAATTTTCAGGTCACCTGGGTGTTAGCAGATTTCAATATACACTCACAGAATCCACAATTCTTCCGATATCGGGTTTCTAAGTTCGCTAAAATGGGTTCTAGTCTCTGGTTTAGGTCTCCAATCAATTACCACAGGGGTTTTATAGCCTCTACTAACCTTAATTTCACCTTTGGGTTCAGCCCAAACCCTAATCCTCAACTTAATGTTTTCAAAGTTCCCAAAACCACACAATATCGATTCTAATTTAACATGGATGCTAAAGGAATGGAAATTCTACACAAATGATGGAATAATTATCTTATTTTGCACTCATGAATCCTCTACAGCGCAAAAACTCAAACTATCTTCGTCCAAAGGGTAGATTGAGAGCTTGTGCACAATTTTTGTGAAGAGGAGATGGGGTTTTGGTGAACTTTTTGTGATGAAATGAGGGTTGAAGAGGGGGAGGGAGGAGGTGCTGCCATGATGAAGGAGAAAGAGAAGAAGATGAAGAGAATGAAGTGGAGAGAATGGCCCAAGTCAAAGAAACCCCTCTCACACTCTCTTTCTCTTGCCCATACTTCCCATGATCTTTTGTTTATTCATTTACCATTTTCCTTTCCTTTCCTTTTCTTTTCATTTCTTCTCTTTGCAATAGTAAACCCAAAACAAATAACCATACACCCAAAAATCATATAGGAAAAATGTAACAAGTGTTAAAATGATATGTGCGTGTCATGTTCACAAAACACGCTTAAAGCCCGATTAGCGAATTTTAATCGCGATTAGCACAAAATTAGTGTATAATAAATCGTAAAATTTCATAATTTCCATAAATCACATAAACCACCCTCTTTTTAGTAATTTCCCTAAATTTCCAAATTTTTCCCAATTTATCGGTATTTAATTACACTGCCTTATTAAAATATTCAATATTTTTTTATTTAATTACAAAATTCCCAAAAATAATATTTTATTTTTTTCAAATGTTACAATCTTCCCCCTTAAAGAAATTCGGTCCGCGAATTTAAATTTAAACCCCTCAATACTAAAACATTTCAGTAAAAAGTCCAAGTCGTCGGGGCTCCGAAATCATCAATACATAAAACGCATTATAGCGTAATGCATGCACATGAACAATGAGCAGATAACTCAAAAACAAAACTCCGTCAAGCATCTCGCAATCATCGGTGTCATGGGGAAGACATCAATGTCTAAATCCAATACGAAAACCAATATGATATACAATCAACACTATACATATAAACACCTGAAGGAAATGCATGCCAAACCGTGTTAAGTCGGTGTGCGATGTGCATAACACTGCACAATGGCGGACGTCTCTAGTATGAAAATAACTCTCTCTCTCTCTCTCTATATATATATATATATATATCCTCTGTTTATATGCACGCACCGCCGTTTTGAAAACAATTTAGAAGGGTTTCCTTCTTTTAAACGTTTCGTGTCATCTCAGACACGTAGGTAAATATTGAGACTATAGCTCTCTTTTTGGAAATCCCTTCGATAACTATCAATGCATGCAAAATACATCCAGGTACTGTCCTCTGACTAGTCCTTTTCAGTACGAAAACAATAATAAATATTATAAAAATGTACCGCTCTATAAGAAATCAATCCCAAAATGTGCATTTGAATGCTACGTGCTTCTGGTGCTCACAGAAATCAAAATCTATATACGTGCCATACATGTGCATAGAAACAACATCTAAGTGCAATGAGTGTGTACGAAACACCTGTCAGAGGCAACGTGTGTGCCTAACAACAAAATCAGGTGCATCGGATATGCACGAGGAATCCCGATTTAGTGCATCTGGTGTGCACCAAAATTGCATCTCATAACATGCGCCCAACATGCGCGAAAATCCAAATTAGGTGCATCCATCATGCACGAATAAAATTTAAATCATGTGCATCCAACATGCATGAAATCATGAAATCCAATATCAAGCGCCGAACATGCGCAAATCCAATCCAAGCTCGTTAAATATAAGCAAGAATCCAATCAGGTGCACAAGGTGCACAAAACAAATGTCGTGTTCCACAATGAAAATCCATGAAGTCATAAACATGTGCAAGCCGGGCACAAAACGATATCAAGTGCAATAACTTTGCACAAATCATAAATACCCAGTAGGTGCAACCATGGTGCACGAAAACAAATATCATGAAACTCGATCATCAACACTCAATCATGCGAATAGATCGCCCAAAATACCGAAATCAAGTGTGGCGGAATAGTCCCGCTCAAGCACATCCTCTAAGAATCTCTGGCCAACTATCATGGCCACTCGTAACATGTCTCGTCGACGATGACGAACTCTAGTCTGCTGGTGTGCGTAACATGACTACTCCTGGGTCCAACTCTTCTCGTAATTTATTCCAGAAAGGTCCTTTCGAGGTCTCTCCCAAATCTCGTTTCTTCCGAACTGTCCGAAAGTTATCACCTTCACTAAATCTTTTTCTTGTTCCGGAACGGCTGCATACTCATCGCGACTCCTTCTGGAAGATATATCCATATACAATGCCTTTGCATGCGTATCACATCTCTGATGTCGGCAGAGTGGAACATCATCTTATCAAGAACTCGTACGAACCTCTTACTCCACTTTTATCTAATGTCGACTGCTCTGGACTCATCTCTTCGTGGCTGCATGGACTTTGCTCCAACGGCTATACTCGTATCTAAAGTCTCCCAAGAAATGCATCTCACCACATTGCATCCGAATGAAGTCGAACCATTCGATCGATTCGTCAAAACCTCATAATCCCCCAAGAGCTCTACATCTTGGGTACGGTTTAATAATATCGAGTACATACTACAGCATCGGTGGACCATCCGTAGAAGGGCAAACCCAAGCCTCACTAATGGCACCGCGGAACTGCCGCAAACCCTAAGGTTCAAAGGCTTTCACACGGTCATTATGTCGAGCAAAGGTTTCATTCTTCTAGAGGGTCCATAGAATATCTTTCATGTCTTTCCGAATACTTTAACCTTGGAATATGGGTGTCTGACATTCGATCTCCTCTATCGACTCTCATCGTACCTGCGTGAATTCGTCTCTAGCTAGAATCAATTTATCTGATGACCTCGCATCGGGGTAAGCGAACAAACCACATGTCTAAGTAATTCATCCTTGGGTGACAAGCGACCTTCTATCATATCTCTAAATACAACTCATACTGCAATAGCTCTAACATCTAGGGCAATATCTCGTCCTTCGCAGCAGCAACTGGCTCATTCATCTGCACTCTGAACAGTGCCTCAATCATCATGAATAAGTGATACATCAATGCTCATCACATTCTGGCCGGCCTCTATCAGTGGCTCAATCCTCTGGTGCAATTCTGCACACCCGGGAAATCACATAACAGCGATCCATCAAACGCTTATGGCAAGAAAACACAATAACACGGCGTACTTATGCAAATCGTATGTCCCTTTAATCACGCCATGGTCAGTCCTCGTCTGTGACGAGCTCGTGCTGACCGCAACTCTAGCCGTAGCTCTCCCTTCCCGTAATCGTGGCAGCAAAACCATAAATTGGTACTGAGGATGATAGATCATAGGAATGAATATAATACTGTGCAAAGAAATGTACATCCTAAGGCTTCTTAAGCGGAGTATCGTATCCTAAATATGCCGCGGAACATACGTACGGTACGTCTCTCTACTCAAGCTACCTACTTCATCAACCAAGTGTCGTCCATCACTCCGAAGGTAAAACCTAACGCTCTGATACCAACTTTGTCACGACCCGAAAAATACAGAACATGACCGGCACTTAAATTACGAAATGTCTCGGGGCGTACGTAATCTAAGTAAACCAAAAACCAGAAATCAAAACCAAGTAAAGCAGTAGAGTGAAGGAAAAACCAATTTAAATCAAGTAGTTAGCACCATAAGCCGAAATATGCATTTTTAAAATCACAAGTCTTTTATAAAAATTTCGGCAGAGTTTCCTTTGTAAATACTGGCCCCGAACGGGATACAACATAAAAAATATATACATGAATGATAAAGGCACCCCAAGCGGGAGCTATCTCTTCGTCAATTGACGGCCACAACCACGCAAGCAATATAATATACAACACCGAAAGGCAAGGATCAAAACTGAAAGGAAACTAACAACATGAAATCCATAATAATACAACGCGCGACTCTAGGTCGAAAGAATATACACTGGTCTTCTATGTCAATCAAATAATACATGTCTGGTTGATGGAGTTTAGTAGATACAACTGAATAACATATATACAATGGTGGTCCTGATACAAAAGAACCCACCTACCAAAGCAATCACCCGGAAAGGAAACAGTGTTCCAGCAAAGCCGTAACGAAACCTTTACGGCAAAACCTGCAAAAAACTGTGGCACAACGGGGGTGAGTTGCCAACTCGTGAGTAAAAAACATCACCGAGCAGAAGTCGTATGTATGGCACAATCCTAGGTCAATACGATCAATATACATATATATAAATGATAAGTCTGAAACGAGAAAAGATGACAAAGGTAAACATATATATAAGTGTAATCCCATGTGCACATGTCAGTGCCTCAGGTAATAACATATCATATGAATGAGGCATGAATGCATGAAAATAGAATATATGTAAATAAAGAAACTGCTTTCATAACTTTGTGAGATTTCTGTATAATTAAAATGAGGTATCATCAATGAAATCAACGTAAACAATATCTAGCATCGACATAAAACATATATCCCAATATCTCAATATCTCAGGCTCCTGCTATCCGGACTGGCCTGTATCATCAAATCTCAATATCTCAAATCTCAGTGTCTCAAATCTCACAATCTAGGGCTCCGTCCGGATAGGCCCCTGACATCAATTACAAGACCACGAACGGTATCCTCCGGATATCCGACACGCCAGTTAAAATCACCGGTAGGCAGTCTGCCCCTGGCGGGCTCATCGTATACACCTCGAACTTCTTTCCCCCGGGTAACTTACCGGGTCCACCATGTACCCGCAGACAGTTCATCCAACACCTCGAATAGGGTATCCAAATCCATCTCATAACCGAGAAAACATCATGGTGGACGAGTCATACATCACGAGAAAACCATAATTTTCATTTTAAAAAGAGAGAGAGAGAGAAGTTTATATATATTCTTGAGGTTTTCTCCCGAATCCAGGAAATCTCATGAAAATCCGAAATCCAATCATCAATAGCAAGTAAACAATGAATATCGACATAAAACTCCATAATACTGCATAACAGTGAATAATAATATGCATGTAGTAGCAAGTAATAGCTGCAATGCCTAAACTAGCATATGAAGATGAGTACGCTAATACCATGTCAAACTATCAGTTAACAAGCTATGTCAATGTATAATATTCTCTAAAGTGTTCGTGACATGGCAATTACCGATGATGATGTGTATGAGCCGACAAGTAAGTGTATGCGGAAATACGCATTCTCGGTAATGGTGCTGGTGTCCTAACAGCATGATCTCAATAATGGCATATGAAAACACAATATAAGCATGCGATACGATGCGAATAGCAAGAATATGCGGGAGCTGAACAATAAACACAATGATAACTAATCTGCATTTATATAAGTATGATTCGTACAGTTTTGCCATTAGAAATAATATGAATCGTGTTGTTTTGAAAATAAGGGCTACGGTGTTTTAAGAAAAGATGCGTTCTTTGAAATATCCGTAGAATTCCTTGGCCTGTCTTTAAAATACTCATGATTCGTTAGTTTTGTAATAGATTTGACTCGAGTCCAATCCATCATTTACAAGTAAACTACCGGGCTAAACTAACAGGCTGATCGAAATGTAAGGAAATCGCCTAACATCTGAGCCGATACATATATATAATAATAGTCGGTGATCCCGCCTCAATAGTTTCCCATACAATATGACATCCTCGAGTCAAGAGTTCGGATCCAACATCAATATAGTTCGTACGGTAAATCCGTCGTACGGCATCCCAAATCTGGGTATGGGTCAATGTCACATCAATCACATTATTCATCTTGTATCCTCTTTATCAAATATTATGATCGGGGGTACTGATCTACGTCTAGTACAATACTGATACCACCTAGTATGAATGCGTGTGTCTGAAACACCACGTCGAAAGGACCCGCTAAAATATCACGTCGTATCTCAAATACGAACTATATCACATCACTGATCATGTGGCCTCAAGCCCAATCTCATCGACTCATCTCCAATCCCAAGTACTATCCTGATAATCTATGTATATGTATATGTATATGAATATGTATATATATACATAGTCCCATACCCATATGTGTGTGTGTGTGTGTGTGTGTGTGTGTGTGTGCACTGGTAATAAAATGAATGCAGGTGAGTGCGTGTGGGTGTAAACCAATTCTAGGTTTCACGACTAAGAAGCTATGTTAGTTCCTTTCTAAAAACACCAAACTAACCAAGAACACATAATCATATCTTGATAATCATCTATATATCATAAACCACATATATATCCATATATATATTTCATAACTGTACTACGAACTGCGGGGGTGCCATATGCCATCCACCTGACTTCCCCCATAGATATATATCTACTCACCTTGCTTCTTGTGTGTCGATGCCGATGTCGCCGTCTTCATCTTCAATGTCTCGACATCACGTGGGGTACCTACACATATAGTCCAAGCGCCATGCATATTAAAATCCGAGCGGAAAAACCCAAAACGGCATACGCTACGCTCATAGGTAAAAACCTATTACCTCGCATGCAAAAACGACCAATAACCCTAGTCGTTGACGTTCAAAAGCCACACGACAGAAACGAATTATCAAATACCAAAATCCATGTTAAAACAAGCCGTAAAAAAATGCGCCAATACAAGAAAATGATCCGAGATTTTTCTCCAGGTCAAATCAGCCAATTTTGCATATGCCAAAGGTCAAATTTACTGGAGATAAGGTCCTAGAACAAAAACGAGTCAATTCCTCATTGCTCTGGCCGCAAATTATGGCCAGAATGAATTTATTTGCGGCCTGGCTAGAGGGTTAGGGGCTAAGGTTTCATTAGGGGCTAGGGTTTCAGTGGGAGGTCCTAGGTTTCCTGCATGTATCACTGTCTTTGCTAAATAATTTTCAGGTCACCCGGGTGTTAGCAGATTTCAATATACACTCCCATAATCCACAATTCTTCCGATATCGGGTTTCTAAGTTCGCTAAAATGGGTTCTAGCCTCTGGTTTAGGTCTCTAATCAATCATCACAGGGGTTGTATAACCTCTACTAACCTTAATTTCACCTTTGGGTTCAGCTCAAACCCTACTCATCAACTTAAAGTTTTCAAAGTTCCAAAAACCACACAATATCGATTCTAATATAACATGGATGCTAAAGGAATAGAAATTCTATACTAATGATGGAATAATTACCTCATTTTTCACTCATGAATCCTCTACAGCGCCAAAACTCAAACTTTCTTGGTCCAAAGGGTAGCTTGAGAGCTTGTGCACAATTTTTGTGAAGAGGAGATGGGGTTTTGGTGAACCTTTTGTGATGAAATGAGGGTTGAAGAGGGGGAGGGAGGAGGTGCTGCCATGATGAAGGAGAAGGAGAATAAGATGAAGAGAATGAAGTTGAGAGAATGGCCCAAGTCAAAGAAACCCATCCAACTCTCTCTTTGTTTTGCCCATACCTCCCATGCTCTTTTGTTTATTCATTTTCCATTTTCTTTTTCGTTTCTTTTCTTTTCTTCTTTTTACAATAGTAAACCCAAAACAAATAACCATACACCCAAAAATCATGTAGGAAAAATGTAACAAGTGTTAAAATGACATGCGCATGTCATGTGCACAAAACACGCATAAAACCCGATTAACGATTTTTAATCGCGATTAGCAAAACATTAGTGTATAATAAATCGTAAAATTTCTTAATTTGCATAAATCACATAAAGCACCCTCTTTTTAGTAATTTCCATAATTTTCCAAAATTTTTCCAATTTATCGGTATTTAATTATACCGCCTTATTAAAATATTCAATATTTTATTATTTAATTACAAAATTCCGAAAAATAATGTTTTATTTTTTTGAAATGTTACAAGCACCTTCCTACGGGAGACAACTTGTTAGTGTATATGCCCTAGAGGCCATTACTGTATCATACTAGTATGTATATTACTTGATGCAAGCTTGGGATATTCACAGTTGTACAGACAATCTTGCTCAATATAATAGTATGCTACTTGGTTTGTCTCTGCTTTAATGTGTACTTGTGTGTTTATTTATTATATCACATATACGCATTAGTAGAGCCCTTTGGATCTTTGCTTGATTACCTGCGTTGTGATGGCGATCACACTCGTGGGGGCTGGGTAATCTACAAGCACATCCTTATACACGTCCCTAGTCGTGGGAGTACCGAGATAGGGCATCGATACTCCGGAGTAGACTAGCGTATGCGCTTCTCATCCCAGCACGGGAGACGGTCTGTCCCACAGCCGTCGGTACGTCGTACTTGAGATAGTATGCGGGTGCTCGTTGGGTTACGAGTACACTGGACAGGACTCGTCGGGAACTGATGGTTGGTATTATACCTATCGTCAGTTATCAGTTCCCAGGTGACATGAGTACAGCTTAGTCCGCTGACTTGACACTGTCACTTCGCCTCGAGTGTGTTCCCATTGTTCTTTGATTGCTACCCTACCACGGCTCTACTGAGTCGTGCAAACAGGTAGTAGTTGGGAGCAGTCCCGAAGCACTTGGAGGCAGTGACGGTTAGACAGGATTTGTCTCTCCCGGTATTGGGGGTTGACATCGCGCTGTGTCTAGGAGAGCCATTACACAAGTAGTCCCTGGCCAGGGCAAGCGAGATGTACTGGTAGGTTCCAGTGTTATCTCAGGGTGTTCTGTGCTTCACTCCGACACGACATGTACCGCTATTAGGGGTCTGACGCTTGCCGCCGCCTAGGCCCGACATGCGATGTATCAGACGAACATACCGGACTGTACGGAGATTGTCACATACAGACTCGGTAGGAGTTCGGATGGGTTTACCTCATCGGCCTTCTTATCGACATCTACCTGGGGACCGTTACGTACAGCTAGTGCCGCTTGCGGTCTGTGGTTAAACCCACTGCCAGCGTAGTGTCGAGTCTTTAGAGTCCCACATAGAGAGTTTCCCTGCACTGAGCGAAACGTGTAGAGGCCGTATTGTTTTACGGCAAGGCTGCGATCACTTACGTACACTTGTGTGCGTATGGTGTTCGGGCAGGCAGTACTAGTACGCTTTGGTTTAAGCCGGATCCTAGTATTGCACGGATGGATTTGTTTTGTCTTCTGTGCATCCGCATTCTACGGAATACGGATGCAGGTGTGTATGCACAGATTTTCGGAGTGATGAATGAGGAGGTGCCTCATTAGGGTTTTGGCAGATGGTTCGGCCAAAACCGTTATGTGGCAGTCTCATTAGGGTTTTGACAGTTCGTTTGGTCAAAACCATTATGAGCCGCGAACATCATTTGCTAATCCTATTAGTGATAATCTTATGATGGCTAATTGCATTGACCATTTGACCCCGTTGACCTCTCTTGACTTTGTTGACCGGTTGACCGGGTTGACCATTGACTTTCAAGAGGGTTCCACACTCTTCTTTTTCTTTTGGATTATGATAATGGTCATTTCAAAGTAGCCATCAACTTTATCTTGATGGGATTAGTAATGATGTTGTTTTGCATTATTTGCAACCATGGTTGTTTTTCTTTTGATCATAATATTATTCTCATTCTCTCTCTTGAAATGAGAAGCTCCATGGTTGCTAACCTTCCTCCTTCTTCTTCCTCTTCTTGATTTTCTCCTTTGATCTCATGTGTTGAGAGAAAAAGGATTCCACTTGACAAACACATCCATACATCTCCTCTACACATCCTAGGGCTTCTAGATTAGCAATCTCCTTGCCCTAGTTACCTCGGTTTGAGGTGGAGCTCGGTGTACATCTCTCGGGTGGATCGTCTTCGACTCAAGGAGGCCGCGGAGGTGACCAAAGTCCGGATCAACTATTGAGCAAGCAAAGAGAAGAGCAACAAGAAGTGAAGAACAACAAGAAGAGAAGGAGTTCAAGTTGAGGTATAACCCCTAACCGAGTAGATAACATCTCAAGTTAGGTAGCTAGTGTATTGTTTAGCAAAGATCCGGCTTTTACGGTCCATGTTACAAATTTTAGAAAAAATTTTGTTTTACCTTTTCCGCAACCCCGAAAGTACCGGGAGAGGTAACGTGGACCTAACAGTGGTATCAGAGCCTAACTAAACATAAACTAGCTTGGTAGTGAAGTGTATCGAAGTTCGAAACGGAAAAATCGAAAAAACCAAGTTGCGAAAACCTGAGTTTCTGTTAAAAATTTTTCTGGTCAAAACAAAATTTGTCATACTCCAAAAATCATCTCAGGGTTTTTAAAAGAAAGCCACCAAAAACGAGCCAACAAGTCGACCAAAGAGCCTCGTTTCCGCGGCCATCTTGGTGAGTTGTTGGGTCTATTTTGCTGCAGTGTATTTCTGACTTGGATTTAGGATTTTTAAGATGGTTTATATGTGCCCAGATTTTCCAGAATAGAAATTTGTTTTTAGGGGCCTATAAATCCGTATTTTTCCGAACTTCAATATACTTTGACTATAAAGGTTATATCTGTGATGTTCTTATGTATTGAACGTCGGCTAATCGCTATATGTCGATTAGTCGGGGTTATATATATCTGTGATCTGTGATTGTTGTTGATGGTTTGTGTATATGAACTCGTTGGATTGTCGCGGATGAATAGCCGGGGTGGATGTGAGATGAGAGTTTCTTTTTCTTTCATTCAAGTAATAAATTTGTAAATTGATGTAATATTATTTGTTTGGCCGCACAACCGGGTCGGGGTTGTAGCCGTCATTGTATAATTCTTTTTACTGTTTTTGCTCCTAGGATAGACCCATGGAGGGGGTGCACAAACTACCGGGTATCTCGAAGTGCCGAGTGGACTACTCATGGCGTTGAGGGAGGTTGCTTCGCTTCGGGTACTTGGCGGGTAGTTTGCCGCACCCGTAGGGCTCTTGGGTGGGGTTTTGGCTATTCATCGCGACCGTGTAATCCGTTTTTCGTTGCAGGCTCGAACGAATCGCGGGTTCCTAGTATATCCAAAGTGTTCATCTGTGATCTGGATTGGCTATCATTGCAGTATATCTATATATAATAACTACTTAGGCGTTGCTTATGTTTTACAGCCGCGCTAGCCCAGCCCCCGCTCTGTCGTTAGTTAAGTAACCTAACGGGTGATGACGGGGCCCAGTGGCGAATGCGAATGGCATAAGCGTACGTCATATTTTGGTTGTTTTCTGCAATGGTAGGATTTAAATGATGGGACGCATTAAAAGAACTAATGCAAGAAAATAAACCTAAAAGACGTTGTTGGAACAAGTTTTTCAAAAAGCTGTTATTGCAAGGACGTTCATTTTTGTTTTGCATCGCGGTATTCGGTTGTGAATGCCCAGCACCTCAGTCGACGAGGCAAGGGCCGAGATCCCTTCATCGGGAGTGACCCCTTGGACAAAAGTTTGCGTCAGGGTATAAACTTCACTATAGTCAATTCTTCTTGCTTTGCATCGAGGTATTCAGTTTGGAATATCCTGCACCTCATTCGACGAGGAAAGAGCCGAGATCCCTTCACAGGGAGTGACCTCTTTAGCAAAAAGTTTTCGCCACTATTTTTTCAAAAAGGGCAATCGTGTTCCTTCAACGATATAAAGTTCATTACGTTAACGGGTTTTTCGCCAAAAACCCAGCCGTAGCCCTCCGTCGTTTCGGATTAATATTATTCAGTATTCGTGCTGCGTTTGTTGACCTAGTCAAGGCGTAGTGAACAGTAGCTAAATAATATTTTTCTGTGGATTGCAAATGTGATTGGTTAGGAAAGTCGTGCGGCTATGTTGACCTAGTCAAGGGCACGTACGGGTGGGTCTAATGCAATCAGGATTATGACGGGTAGAACTTGTCTAACAGTTTGTGGCTTGTTGACCTAGTCAAGGTCAAGAACTGTTAGGGGCAAAAACCACATCGGGAGTTTCAAAAGAACTGAAACTTGCAGATTTAGCATACCTTCTGGAGTGTGGTGACTAAAGTGGATTCCATCTAGGTTATCACACAATGACAGTTGGATCCCGATCCCACTGATGAGTTGGTTTACTCTCGGGAGATTATTTCACTTAACGATCAATGCTATAAACCTAGTAGGTGTCTAGAAAGGTGTTAGCGGGGCTACGCCCCCAGGGAAAAGAGGTTCTTTAATTAAGGAACTTCGCCAAAGCGTTGGAAAACCTCCCTCGAAGTACCGACACTAGCCTGGCTGAAAGGTTAAGCAAGTATTGTGACGTGAATTAAAACCCGGCTACTTCTTCTTTTAAAAAGGTTTTAAGAAGAATTTGAGGAAACAGTGGGAGACATCCTGGTTAGATAAATTAATAAACCAATCTAATCTTGCAAGAGCATACGCTGAGTGTTTCTTTTCTCTCTCTCCAGGCAGCAACCTTTTCACGCCCTAATCAAGATAATAAAATGTATCGCTTGACCGATCCGAATTCTTATTCGGGACTGGGGAAAGTTGGTTCAGCTCTAACTTGTGACAACAGTCATGAGAATAGGAAAGGGGATTGTATGGATTTCCAGGATACCCAGTTGAAGAAGAAGCATGGTTTTGCATCTACTTCAGGTGTTCTTGTAATTGAGAACTGTTTTACGGTCAGCCCTACCTCCTGGGTACTTGATACCGGATCAGGATCTCATATCTGAAATTTATTGCAGGGACTGAGAAAAAGTAGGAAAGTTGCACCGGGTGATATGTCGCTCAGAGTAGCGAACGGAGCACAAGTTAATGCGGCAGCCGTCGGTGAATATCACCTAGTATTGCCAAATGGCAAGACTATGATTTTGAACGATTGCTACTATGTACCCTCCATGGTTTGCAACATCATATCAGTTTCTTTACTCGATAAAGATGGATATAACTTTGTTCTTGAAAAGAATATCATGAACATTTACCTTCATAAGGTACTGGTTGCAGAGGGTACACTGTGTAATGGTATCTACGTTCTAAATCAGAATACAGTTCTCAATATACAAAACACACGCAAGAGGAAGAATTCAGATACGAATGAATCCTACTTGTGGCATTGTAGACTTGGTCATATCGGAGAGAAAAGACTGAGTAAGTTGCATAAAGATGGACTCTTGAATGCGTTCGAGTTTTCATCTTATGGAACTTGTCAGTCTTGTCTCAAAGGGAAGATGACCAAATCTCCGTTCACCGGACATGGAGAAAGAGCAACCGAGCTCTTGGGACTCGTACATAGTGATGTATGTGGTCCGATGTGTATACATGCAAGGGGTGGGTTCTCGTACTTCATCACATTCACTGACGATCTTTCTAGGTTCGGATATGTGTATCTGATGAAACACAAATCTGAAGCTTTTGAGAAATTCAAGGAATTCAGAAACGAAGTAGAGAACCAGACAGGCAAAAGTATCAAGATCCTCCAGTCTCACAGGGGAGGGGAGTACTTAAGCACGGAATTCCTAGATTACTTAAAAGAGAATGGTATTCTCTCTCAGCTTACTTTTCCTTATAAACCACAGCACAACGGTGTTTCGGAGCGGAGGAATCGTACCCTACTGGATATGGTTCGCTCCATGATGAGTAATGCCGAGTTGCCTCTTTCATTTTGGGGACATGCGCTATTGACAGCAGCATACCTATTGAATGATGTTCCGTCTAAATCAGTGCCTAAGACTCCGTTCGAGATATGGAATGGAAAGAGGCCATATCTTAAAAGATCTAAGATATGGGGTTGTCCGGCTTATGTTAAAACGCATAAACCGGATAAACTAGAGGCACGGTCAGTTTTATGTAAGTTTGTGGGATATCCAAAGAATGGTTATGGATATCTATTCTACCACACCGAGGAACAGAAGGTGTTTGTTGCTCAGCATGCCGTTTTCTTAGAAACGGAGTTTCTTGCAAAAGAAATTAGTGGGAGCACGGTAGAATTCGAAGAAATTCAGCGACCACAAACTGAAACTGAAAATTTGACAGAACCTCAGGATTCAATAACCCTAGACGAACCTCAGCCACTCCACAGATTTGGTAGGATTTCTCATCCGCCCGAGAGATACTACAGTTTTCTCATTGACGGGGATCGAGAGGATTGCATCTTGGAAGAAGATGACCCTACCAGTTTCAGGCAGGCCATTATCAGTAGGGACTCTGATAAGTGGCAGGAAGCAATGCAATCCGAAATGGAGTCCATGTACGCCAATAAAGTGTGGACCTTGGATATTGCTCCACCTGGGGTAAAACCCGTTGGATGCAAATGGATCTACAAAAGGAAACTTGGTGTAGATGGGCAGGTGGAAACCTATAAAGCTAGACTCGTTGCAAAAGGTTTTCGTCAAAGACCTGGTTTGGACTATGACGAGACTTTTTCTCCGGTGGCTATGCTCAAATCCATTCGGATATTACTTGCCATTGCTGCCTTCCATGACTATGAAATCTGGCAGATGGATGTTAAGACGGCTTTCCTAAACGGTTGTTTGGAAGAGTGCGTTTACATGGATCAACCAGAAGGTTTCGTAGACAGTGGGAGCAGTGGAAGGGTGTGCAAGTTGCTTAAATCCATTTATGGATTAAAGCAGGCATCGCGGAGCTGGAACATCTGTTTTGATGAGGCAATCAAGGAATTTGATTTCATCAAGAACGAAGATGAACCCTGTGTATATAAGAAGATTGTAGGACGAACTGTCGTATTCCTAGTCTTGTACGTGGACGACATTCTTTTGATAGGAAATGACATTCCTATGCTACAATCGGTCAAGCTGTTTTTGTCACAAAGGTTCTCCATTTAGGACCTGGGTGATGCCTCGTACATTCTGGGGATCAAGATCTATAAAGATAGATCCAAGAAACTGTTGGGACTTTCACAGTCCAGGTACATAGAGACCGTACTAAAGAGATTTAGTATGGAGGGTTCCAAGCGCGGTAACATACCCGCATTGCACGGAATTACTCTCTCCAAGAAGATGTCTCCTAAGACTGACGAGGAGAGGGTTCGCATGAGCACTATACCCAACGCTTCGGCGGTAGGATATAAAATGTATGCGATGCTATGTACAAGACCAGATGTAGCTTACGCGTTGAGCGCGGTAAGCCGGTATCAGTCAGACCCAGGGGAGGACCACTGGACAGCAGTGAACAACATTCTCAAGTACCTAAGAAGGACTAAGGAGATGTTCCTGGTTTACGGTAATGGAGACCTCAGGGTCGAGTCCTTTACCGATTCAAGCTTCCAGAGTGACAAAGATGACAGCAAGTCCGTCTCGGGTTTTGTGTTTACCCTCAACGGAGGGGCGGTATGTTGGAGGAGTTCCAAGCAGGATACCGTCGCAGACTCGATGATGGAGGCTGAATACATTGCTGCAAGGGATGCCGTAAAAGAGGCGGTCTGGATAAAGAAGTTCATTAGTGAACTTCAGGTGGTTCCGTCCATTGTTGACCCAATACCTTTGTATTGCGATAACAATGGGGCTATAGCTTTAGCGAAGGAACCAAGGTCCCATCAGAAATCCAGGCACATCTTAAGGCGGTATCACCTGATCAGGGAGATCATTGATCGACAGGAGATCGAGGTGCGGAGAGTGGACACAAAGGACAACACTGCGGACCCATTCACGAAGGCTTTACCCCAGACTCAGTTCGAGCGGCTGATCGAGATGATAGGTCTTCGATACGCCAGTACATGGCCTTAGTGCAAGTGGGAGATTGTTAGTGTATATGCCCTAGAGGCCATTACTGTATCATACTAGTATGTATATTACTTGATGGAAGCTTGGGATATTCACAGTTGTACAGACAATCTTGCTCAATATAGTAGTATGCTCCTTGGTTTGTCTCTGCTTTAATGTGTACTTGTATGTTTATTTATTATATCACCTATACGCATTAGTAGAGCCCTTTGGATCTTTGCTTGATTACCGGCGTTGTGATGGCGATCACACTCGTGGGGGCTGGGTAATCCACAAGCACATCCTTATACACGTCCCTAGTCGTGGGAGTACCGAGATAGGGCATCGATACTCCGGAGTAGACTAGCGTATGCGCTTCTCATCCCAGCACGGGAGACGGTCTGTCCCACAGCCGTCGGTACGTCGTACTTGAGATAGTATGCGGGTGCTCGTTGGGTTACGAGTACAGTGGACAGGACTCGTCGGGAACTGATGGTAGGTATTATACCTATCGTCAGTTATCAGTTCCCAGGTGACATGAGTACAGCTTAGTCCGCTGACTTGACACTGTCACTTCGCCTCGAGTGTGTTCCCACTATTCTTTGATTGCTACCCTACCACGGCTCTACTGAGTCGTGCAAACAGGTAGTAGTTGGGAGCAGTCCCGAAGCACTTGGAGGCAGTGACGGTTAGACAGGATTCGTCTCTCCCGGTATTGGGGGTTGACATCGCGCTGTGTCTAGGAGAGCCATTACACAAGTAGTCCCTGGCCAGGGCAAGCGAGATGTACTGGTAGGTTCCAGTGTTATCTCAGGGTGTTCTGGGCTTCACTCCGACACGACTTGTACCGCTATTAGGGGTCTGACGCTTGCCGCCCCCCTAGGCCCGACATGCGATGTATCAGACGAATAGACCGGACTGTACGGAGATTGTCACATACAGACTCAGTAGGAGTTCGGATGGGTTTACCTCATCGGCCTTCTTATCGACATCTACCTAGGGACCGTTACGTACAGCTAGTGCCGCTTGCGGTCTGTGGTTAAACCCACTGCCAGCGTAGTGTCGAGTCTTTAGAGTCCCACACAGAGAGTTTCCGTGCACTGAGCGAAACGTGTAGAGGCCGTATGGTTTTACGGCAAGGCTGCGATCACTTATGTACACTTGTGTGCGTATGGTGTTCGGGCAGGCAGTACTAGTAGGCTTTGGTTTAAGCCGGATCCTAGTATTGCACGGATGGATTTGTTTTGTCTTCTGTGCATCCGCATTCTACGGAATACGGATGCAGGTGTGTATGCACAGTTTTCGGAGTGATGAAGGAGGAGGTGCTTCATTAGGATTTTGCCAGTTGGTTCGGCCAAAACCGTTATGTGGCAGTCTCATTAGGGTTTTGACAGTTCGTTTGGTCAAAACCATTATGAGCCGCGAACATCATTTACTAATCCTATTAGTGATAATCTTATGATGGCTAATTGCATTGACCATTTGACCCCGTTGACCTCTCTTGACTTTGTTGACCGGGTTGACCATTGACTTTCAAGAGGGTTCCACACTCTTCTTTTTCTTTTCCTTTTTCTTTTGGATTATGATAATGGTCATTTCAAAGTAGCCATCAACTTTATCTTGATGGGATTAGTAATGATGTTGTTTTGCATTATTTGCAACCATGGTTGTTTTTCTTTTGATCATAATATTATTCTCATTCTCTCTCTTGAAATGAGAAGCTCCATGGTTGCTAACCTTCCTCCTTCTTCTTCCTCCCTTTGATTTTCTCCTTTGATCTCATGTGTTGAGAGAAAAAGGATTCCACTTGACAAACACATCCATACATCTCCTCTACACATCCTAGGGCTTCTAGATTAACAATCTCCTTGCCCTAGTTACCTCGGCTTGAGGTGGAGCTCGGTGTACTTCTCTCGGGTGGATCGTCTTCGACTCAAGGAGGCCGCGAAGATGACCAAAGTCCGGATCAACCATTGAGCAAGAAAAGAGAAGAGCAACAAGAAGTGAAGAACAACAAGGAGTGAAGAACAACAAGAAGAGAAGGAGTTCAAGTTGAGGTATAACCCCTAACCGAGTAGATAACATCTCAAGTTAGGTAGCTAGTGTATTGTTTAGCAAAGATCCGGCTTTTACGGTCCATGTTACAAAGTTTAGAAAAAATTTTGTTTTACCGTTTCCGCAACCCCGAAAGTACCGGGAGAGGTAACGTGGACCTAACACAACTATCATTCGAGGCTTCCAAGGTGACCTGGATGACAGAGCGACTGTCAGAGTTTTAGTTTTCCCTCTTCTGAGGGGGCAGCAATTTGGACAAGTGGTCCAAGCAGATACTGAGGAAGGCATGACGCAGGATACTGATTAAATTCAGTGGACGATATAGTCTAAGAAGTTTGCTGTATTTGGAGTTTATTTGTGAACTGTGTCCCATCAGATATCCAGACATATTCTAAGATAGGTATTGCTCATTTCGGGAGATGATTTTCTCGGTGAACTTGAGATAAAGAGAGATATAGAAAGAAACATTGAAGCGGATCCACTCACAAAGGCTATTTCTCGAACGCGATAGTTTCATAATAGAGCTTTGTGAAACTGATTTATAGAGAAGTTGGGTGTTCGGTATCTCACAGGCTGTGAGTATGCGACACCGCAATAATTAACCTAAAGTGCAAGTGGGAGATTGTTGTCTATAGTGCCCTCAAGTCAATTATTGGATCGCAGGCACGTGATTGTGATGATTGAAGGTTGACCCATACCGGTAGAACCGTTTTACTCGAGATGATAGTATGCTATCTGTTTTGTCTTTATCATCATGTGTCTGCTTTAGGTGGCTTTACTGATCACTATTACATATTGATAGAGCCCATAGGATTCTTACTTGGCTACCAGCATTATGACGGCGATCATATACGTGGGAGCTGGGTGGTCTATTGGCACATCCTTAAATGTCCCTAGTCATGGGAGTTTCGAGACTGGGCATCGATACTCCAGAGTAGACTAGTGTATATTGATCGAGACTCCGACGAGGGGCGGTGGCCAGTCTCACAAGCCATTGGTGTTAATTTGTTCACCTAAGATGTATACAGGTGCTCACTGGATTATGAGTACACAGGACGGACTCGCCGGGAACATGCTAGTTGGTATTATACCTATTGTCAGATAGCAGTTCCCAGGTGACATGTGTACAGGATAGTCTATGGATATGGGATCGTCATTTGTTTCATGTGTGTTCCCACTGTGCTTTGATTACTACCCTACCACGGTTCAAAGGAGTTGTGCAAACAGGTTTTAGTTGGGTACAGTCCCGAGCCATATAGAAGCAGTGAGCGGATTGTCAGGGGATTCGTCTCTCCCGGTATTGGGGGTTGATGTCGCATTGTGCACTGGTGGCCATCACCAGAAATCCTTAGCCAAGGTATTCGAGAATTACTGATCTAGGATCGGTAGTTTCTCAGGTGGTGATGGGCTTCATACCGACACTATATGCCGCATTATTAGGGGCCTGACCCCTAGACTCGATATGCGATTCTCATAGACGAACATACCGGACTGTACGGATATTGTCACTATCAGGATAAGTAGGGGGTTCTGGATGAGTTTGCTCGTCGGCCTCACTTTTGCTCAATACCTGGATTGCCGTTACGTACAGCTGGTGCCGCTGACGTGCTTGTGGTTAAACCCACTGCCAACGTATTGACGAGTCTTTAGAGTCCCACACAGAGAGTTTCCCTATTTCGGGCGAAAAGATGTAGAGGCCGTATGGTTTTACGGCAGGGTTCGATCACATGCATGTACATGTGCACGTATAATGTTCGGACTGATAATACTAGTGGGCTTTGGTTTATGCCGGATCCTAGTATTATATTTATTGGATTTTTTTCGTCTCTTTATATTCGTATTTTTCGGAATACGGATACGGGTATGTATATACGGTTGACGGGTATTTTTGTAATTTATTACAAGATTACTTTTAGATGATTACACCTCATCATGGTTTAGACCTTTTTGGATTAAAAGGTTATTGAGGTGTAGGATGAGGTGTTTATTGCATTTTTGTAGCATGGCTAATTAGTGACCCGTGGTTACTATTCTAGCATGCTTAGGATTTTTGTTTATTGTGAGATTATGTTGACTTGAGATATTTTTTGTCGACTAAGATATTTTGGAGACATGGACATTTATGTGATGGCTCCATTATTTATTAACACACTCACACAACAAACAAAAAAACAAGCCATTATTATTTTTCTTTCTCTCTCTCTTGAGTTGCTCTCAACACCTCATTCTCATGGCATCTTCTTCTTCCTCTATCTCCACTTAAACCCACTCATGAGTTGAGAATCCTCGGTTGTCTTGAGATAAATTAATCCTTCATCACTCTCTACTTCATCTACGGTAAGTGGCGATCTAGGTGCCCTTGTTTCCTCGGATATGAGGTTGGAGCTCATTGCATAGATTCTCGGGTGGATCATCATAGATGGAGGGAGCCGGAGATCAAGCTTGATCAAGGAAGCCCCTGGGAACTTGGGATGATTGTTGAAGAACGAAGAACACGGATCTATTCGCTATAACCATTCTAACTCCTTTGCATGTTTTGTTATCTAGGACTTATTGGTAGATCCGGGTAATTGGTTGTGGTAGCGCCAAGTTTTATAAATTTTTGTTCCGCATTTAGTCACGGATTGATGGCCGGGGCGCTGCCGTAACCCAACAATCTTTAGGTTTCTCTCTTTTCGTTAATCACATTAATAGAGTCCCATCAATTAATGTTTCCTAAACATTACAGAAAAGTGAAACAAAAATAGAACGTACGCTTATACCATCCGGATTCTCTACTGGGCCCCATCATGCACCGTTAGGTTACTTAGCTACCGGTAGAGAGGGGGCTGGGCTAGCGCGGGTGCAAAACATAAGCAACGTTTTTTATATATCATATATATAATACAACATTCGTCTCACGCAGTTATATGATTACATCACAGAACCCAGCAGCAGAAGCAACATATGAAATATTGGATATACTAGGATTTCTGTGTTTTATATTTAGCCAGTAATGTAAAACACGGATTTCACAGTCGTGATGAATAGCCAAACCCACATCCTATAGACCCCTACGAGAGTGTCAAGTAACCCTACCAATTCTAGAATTAAGAGACCCGATCTCAACTCCTTGAGATGGTCTCCCACTGTACCGTAGAACCCGTTTATTTGTGCTCCCCTCCTTGGGTCTTTCCTAATACGGAAAAGTAAATAATATACAACAGTGGTGAAATCATCCTCAACCCGGATATGCCCCAATAAAAGAATATTACAAACAAATTTTACATGAATGAAAATTAAAAACTCTCATCTCACATAAAACCCCCAGCTATTCTTACACGATGATCAAATAAAACATATCAGCGACACATAATATCACATATCATCAACGTAAGTAAATACACATATCCCAAATTCCGCTGACATATAACAACTAGATTTGTGATACCCAATTCATTACACTTACGGTCGCAAAATAGAAATGTAATAATTAGAATCCATATATTCTTAGACATCATAAACCCGGAATATCTCATATTCCGATTTTCATGCCTAACTCTATAAACCCCGCAATTTAGTCTCATATCAAAAACACTTTTCAATAATTTAGTCGGGTAATTCAACAAGATTCCCGACTGCCCGATCGAAAACGCGCCGGAAACTATAGTAGATGACCGCACCCCCGATGCCGTCAACCAAGTGCACTAAGGTGGAACACCGTGGCCGCGAGCACCTGAGTGGGTGCTATTGGCAACGGGGTTCTCCTACTGTCACTTGGTTGGGGCAATGGGACGAGGATATCTAGTAAAGTTAATCGGCGAGTATTCGCGTACGATACGCGATTGCGACGGGGTTTCGATCCAAATCGAAACTTCATGGCAATCGATCATCCGAGACCAAAACACTAGATTTACAAACAAACTAGTTTTCGCAAAACAAATTTAATGTTGATCTTAACTACTACATCCATATCAAACTAAAAACCAAAACGATGCAATAATTACGATTACGAAACACTCCGTATTAGTCCTTTACCAAATTAACATCACATGAAATTTTGGACTAATCAAACAATACTTGAAAACCCAAAATCCAAGCAGGAAGAACACCCAAAAATAAAATATCAAAAGGGGCAAGGGGAACCGGCGATGCCAGGTTTTTGAGGTGTTTCGCCGGGTCAAAACCGGTGAAATGATCTCGTATTTTTCTAGTGTTCTAATTGTATCTCATACAACACTCTGCAGTTGTTTTAAAAAATTTCTGAGAAACTTTTAAAATCGACAGAAACTATGATCTTGGATTTTGGTGTTTCGGAGTCTTTGAGTTTCGTGATTCTAATTACATCGTCTAATTTTCTAGCTTTGGCTTTGATACCATGTAAGCCTACCCTAGCACCACCATGAGGTCCAAGTGACATCAAACTTGCCAAATACAAATCTTTATAGGTGCTAAGCTAGAATAATCTAGATCTTTAGCTAGATGATTAGGGATTTTATGTTTTATATCTACTAAGCTATAGGAAGTGAAGATGGCTTTACCCTCGTAAATCGAGTCCTTCACTTCACATGCTCTGTGTAGTAGTCCCGTGACTCCATTAGGCTCCACTTGAGGGTTTCGACGAGCATCCTCCAATGACCTTCATGCCGAAGATAATCCACGCGAAGTCCATCCAACTCAAGCTACCTCAACACTAAACTCTTTAGCGCAGGAAACACGCTACACTCGATTGATAGTTAGGTGTAGGATGGTGTAGTAGGGGATGTTAAAGCTCCCAAGTTTGTGTTCAAGCTTCATAGTTCACATAACATGTGAGGGTTGATGCTTGAACCATGACATTAAGGAAGAAGAATAAGCTAGAGAGCATGAGAGCAAAATGGGAGTAACTCAAGAAAATTGCTAAGTGTTAAAATTAGCAAGTGAATGGCTAACCCCTTGACCACACTCATTCAAGCATGGAATTATTGAAATATAAAATTGCACCCATGTTTGAATAATGATTCAAGATGAATAAACAAAGATAAAAGCCCATGCTTGCAACCATGCTCCCAAATTCTTCCATTTTCCACCTTATTTTCCATTTTTCTCAGAAATAGAAATCATGCTCTGCCACACGCGCGCGCGCGCACACACACACACATATTTATACATATTAGAAAATATTTAGTGAGTTAATGCTATTAGTTAAGATATAATTATATCACATATAATATATATAACATTATTTAATAAACACTTGATTTAATAATCTTTTTATGTCACATATTACTGACTAATATCATTTATCTGAGTATCACATTATCGAATCAACACTTGAATCTATAATCTGGCTATATCACATATAACCTAACTCGTTAAAAGATAACTGCCAGATTCCAATATCGTATCACATACACGTATTTATCAGGCCCACACACATATCACATATGTGTCCTACTTTGTTTCGCTTGAACCAGGAAACTTCTGTGTGGGACTCTAAAGACTCGTCAATACGCCAGCAGTAGGCGATGATCACATCAGTCACCTATAAGCCATCAGCGGTACTAGCTGGACGTAACGGCTACCCGGGTATTGAGCGTTATGAAGATCAACAAGCAAGCCTGTCCATACTCTCCGTGTAGCCTATCAGTAAAACTACCGTATAGTCCGGTCTCTTCGTATGATATGTCGCATATGATGTCTAGGGATGGTAAACATTAGACCCCAGTAACGTAATGAGTCTGGCCTATAACGGCTCGAGAAACTACTGATAACTCTTATCACTAAATCTCGGCAGCAACACTAGAAATAGACAACCAATTATAGCCAATCGAGCATAGCGCAACATCAACCCCCAATACCGGGAGAGACGAAACCCCTTCTATTGATCATTGCCTCCATGTAACTCGGGACTGTACCAAAAATCCACCTGCTTGCTCAACTCCTATTGAGCGTGGTAGGGAAGAAATCAAAGCACAGTGGGATCAACACAAGATTCTTTGACGATCTCGGGTCTACAGACTAACCTGTAACAGTGTCACCGGAGGACTGCTATCTGACGATAGGTATACTACCAACTAGGTGTTCTCGGCGAGTCCGTGCGGTGTACCCATACTCTAATGAGCACCTGTGTACAATTTTTGATGTCACACACCATTGGTAGGAGGATCAACCATTGCCCTCTAAGGGACAAGAAACGTACACACTAGTTTACTCTAGAATATCGATGCCCTAGTCTCGATATTCCCTCGACAAGGAACTGATTAAAGGATGTACTTTTGGACCACCCTATCCCCACTAGTATGATCTCATCATAATCCTTGTAGTCAAGTACATACCATAAGGGCTTTATCAACATGCAAGAGACAGACTGTATAAATACCAATCTAAATGTTGAGGTAAAGGTAACCTGATAGCATACTATCATGTCGAGCAAGAAAGTCTTCTCTATATATATATGTCCAGGCATCCACTATATCAACAATAATAGCCTCTAGCGCATACATATTCCTAACATGATCGTCCCAAGAAAAATATTTATTCAAGAGAGGGAGAAAAAGAAAAAGAAAAACCTTAGTAGCACACTTTCGTAGGTAACACGATTTCACTGAGCACGTGCAACAAGCTGTTAAACCTCTAGGTGGCGCTAGTAGGAGGAGTGCTGTTTCCTGAGGGTTTTCAGTAGATTACACCCACAAAATCCCATAATAAAAGAAATAAAATGAGAGTTAAGTAAAAAGATAAGAAATATAAAAGGAAGAACTTGAGAATAACAGTTTCCAACCATACCAGCTTTTCAGTTCCCATGAGCAAAATCATAATGTTCATGAATAGATGTCGGAAATCAGATAATACTTCAATAAAACATTGCCTTTAGTCTTCCTCCCTACCTTTCATTCAAACATCAGTCATATACCCCTACGTGTAACATTTCAGAAAAATAAAATATTATTTTTGGGAATTTAAATAATTAAAATAATAAATATTATGTATATTTTAATGAATTGAGATTAGTTTTAATGTCATGGTACAATTATATACAGATAAATTGAGAAAAATTTGGAAATTATATCAATTTTTTATTTTAAATGAATTTCTGAAAATTGGGAATTTTACAATTTAGTATACAATGATTTTTATATAAGTTAGTATTATTAAACTCCATTAGTACTTAATTACGCATTGATTTGTTTTGTGCTTGTGACATGCTCCATGTCATATTACACATTTGTTACATTTTTCTACCTTGGCTTCTTTCATTTTCATGCATGGCTTTTAATTGAGATGAAAAGATAATGGAATGAAAAGAAAAGAAAATGGAAAAGAAAATGAAAGTGAATAAAGAAAGAAGTAAGGGCAAGAGAGAGAGAGGTGGGTGGTCATTTGACCATGGCCATTCTTTTCCCCTCTTCATTATCTTCATCATTTTTATCTCCCCCTTCCTCTCATGCCATCCTTCTTCCTCCCCCCTCCTCTAACTCTTCACTACAACCCCAAATCCACCTCAAAACACATCATGCCCTTCATAAAAAATGTGCACAAGTTCACTACTAGCATGGGGAACCAAGAAAGTTTGGATTTTGAAGACTTGGGGGCAACTCAAGAATTTCTTGAGTTGCGAAATGAGGTATTTCCCGCACTATTAGTTTAGTATATGAGTTTCCTAACTTCTATTGTTGGTTTAGAATTGATTAAGTATATATTAGTGAGCTTTGAAAATTCCTAGATGAGGGTAAGAGTTTTCTTTGAGTTGTGATGGTGGAAGTGAGTGCAATTGGTAACCTTAAACCCCCCTTAGTGATTGAAACAAGCGACTAACCAAAAATACAGAATTTTGAAACTTCCGTGCCGGTTTGCGTTAAATTGGGAGGTGCAGGGATTCTGGAGCGACCTGAGACTTTTAGAAGAAAAACAAACAACTCCATTGACCTAAATTGGATACTTGGGGAACCCTGCAAAGACGAACCCATTCTGAGTTTACTTAGCCGAGCAGGCCGGATATTTGGTGTATGTGGCCGGCCACTTTGGGAGCATTGGTGTTACAGTTGCTTCTGTACGTCATATACCCTATATACTACACCCCAGTATTGTTTGTTTATCTTATTTTCACCTGAACTAAAATCTAGGACTAGTTTTCTAAGATTCTGTTTTGGGTTCCTCAATGTTTATGACTTGAATTTTGGATATTTTATTTTATCTCGACCACTTGAAGTTTGTACGTCGATATAGGGTGTTGTTTGGTTCTTTTGCATGCGTAGGCTATATGTTTTAATCTATAGGCACCTCGCTTGTCGTTTTGGATTTTAATCAGATTTTAATGCGATACGATATGTTATGACATGTAGGTACCTCTGCGTGAATTTCGAGACGTCAAGCAAGAGCATGGCGACATCGACATCGGCAAGCAAGGATCAGGTGAGCAAATATATATCTACGGGAGAAGTCGGGTGGATGGCGTATAGCACCCACAGAGTTCGTAGTGTAGCCTTTTATATATTATATTTATATATGAATATGTGTTATGTGAGACGTTATTATTTAGCAAGAAAGGTTTTAGGAGATCATCGGTTAAATTTTAGTGTAATTGGATGACAGTGTCGTTAGTTAGTTTCTTAGTCGCGAACCCTAGAATAAGGTTCACACACACGCATGCACACACGGGTTATGTTTTGGCGTATATGATATATGTATGCATATATATATATATGTGTGTGTGGGGGGGGGTGTTGCTATATATATTTATACACACACACACACACATATATGTATACCTGTATGATGAGGATATTATATGATTCTTGGAGATGAGTCGATGTGATTGGGCATGATACCGTCAGATCGGTGATGTGACTTGGGTCGTATTAAGAGATACGACATTATTATAGCGGATCGTTGGGCGATGTGTTTTCATACACACGCGGTTATTTGTTGATGGAATCAGAATGTACTAGACGTTAGATCAGTACCCCTAATTCAGGATATTATGATAATGATACCAGATAAATAATGAGATAAATGTGATATTCGACCCGTACCCCGATTTGGGACGCCATACGATGGATTTTACCGTATGAAGTATATATATGATGTTTGATCCGCACTCTTGACTCGAGGATGTAGTATAATAATTATATCGTACGTGACGCTATTTACGTGGGATCACCGACTATAAGATATATCGACTCGGACATAGGTGGATTTCCTTATCTTTCAATTAGTCTTTAAGTTTAGTCCTGTAGTTATCTGTTAGATATTAGAATGGGCACGAGTCATACGTATTTTCAAAACTAACGAATCATGAGTATTTTAAAAAAAGGCCTAGGGATACTATGGATTTTTCAAAGGATGCATCTTTTCTCAAAGACCATGTAGCCCTATTTTTACTAAAACCATGATTCGTGCGATTTCAGACACCAAAAACGCTATGACTCGTATATAGGAATGTATATTTCTTTATTGTTGAATTTACTATTCATTTTCCATATATTCTTGTTGTTCGCATCGTATTGAATGCTTAAATGTGTTTTCATTAGTTATTATGAACCCTGCTGTCAGGACACCAGTACCATTACCGATGATGCGTATGCTCCACATACACTTACCTGCCGACCAACACACATCATCATCGGTAATTTTCATGTCACGTACACCTTAGAAAAAATTATTTCGTAAGTATAAATTGCTAGCTGATAGTTGCAATATAGTACTAGTACGTTGCTTTCATATGCTAGTTTGACATCACATTTCTTACTTGGACACTTCGTGCATGCATATGTATATTTATTGTGCTGAAATATTATGGGGATTTATGCCGGTAATTCACTGTTTATTTACTTTTGAGATTGGGATTTCGAATTTCCAAGGGATTTCGAATTTCCAAGAGATTTCTAGATTTGGAGAAACCACAAAGATTTTATAAACTTATTACCATTTTAAAAATAGAAAATTGTGGTTTTCTCGTGATATGATTTGAGAGGTGTCCAACATGAGTTTTCTCGGCTCTTGAGCTGTATCATACACACGATTCAAGGAGGAGGAGGAGGAGGAGGAGGAACCGTCTGCAGGTGCATGGTGTAGGGTTCCTAGGCACACTAATGAAGTCTCACAAGTGATCAAACATGGCCAATTAATATTTTACAAGTGCCGAGAAACCCTAATACGAATCGTTAACTAGATATATAGGTGATGCGATGCAAATAAACGAATTATAGCTAAAGGAAAGGGGCTACAACCTTTGTAGATCCGGTCCTCCACCTCCTAGGCTCCGTGATGACGTCCCTCCGCTGTCCAAAGCGAATCCCAGACTCTAGCATCGGCTTCATCGGAGAAATGGGCGGGCTAGGTCGTCAGCTTCGATGCCGAAGATGACCTACGTCGAGGCAACTCAAGGTCAAACTCCAACTTCACCAAGTCTTGAAACTTGTGAAGAAAACACCCTATAGTACATAGCAAGAGGTAGAGGATGAAGAAATTGGAGATGGGTTCATTTTAGAATTGGATTTCTCACTCATTTGCTCAAGTTGCCATTGATGGAGGCAAGCTTTTCTTCTTGAAGAAGAAGAAGAAGATGATGATAATATGATAAGTATTATTTAAAAAAGAAAACATTATGATACTTATCATATATTCAACCATGGTTTAGTGTAGAGATTTAACTAAGGTTAGATGAATGGTTAGGGTTAGAAGAAGAAGACAAGAATGGTCACTAAGTCAAAGTTACATGAAGCATCAAGAAGCTTCATGTAAGAAAGCAACCATTTTGTTTTCTTTTCTCTTTTTCTCAAAAAAGAATAGATAAATAAATAAGTAGATAATAAAAAGAAAACCCTAACCATTACATAACCATGGTTTAATCTTTACACAAACCCAGGTGAGCATGTATCATCAAACATGATACAAACAAGTGCACAAAAATATATCACATATACAATGTGCATTTCAAGTGAGAAAATCCATTTAAAGTGAACCAATACTAGTTAATGCAAAGTAATATATCAAATATATAATTATACATTAAATCATTAAATCAACACTTGATTCAATGATCCGGTCATGTCGCATATAACCGACTAGTATCCAATGTATTGGCTTATCGAATCAATCCTTGATTCGATAACTAGGTTATATCACATACAACCATTCGATACATTCATCGCGAGAATAGAATGCGGTATCACATACACGCATTATTCTCGGTCCCGCACATATCTCATATGCGCTCCTATTTCGTTTCACTTGAGCCAGGAAACCTCTGTGTAGGACTCTAAAGACTCGTCAATACGCCGGCAGCAGATGATGATCATATCAAACACTCACAAGCCGCAAGCGGTCTGCTAAACGTAACGGCCACCCGGGTATTGAGCGATCAGAAGATCGTCGAGCAAGCCCGCTCACACTCTTGTGAATCCAACCAGTAACACTTACCGTATAGTTCGGTCTGTTCGTGTGATATGTCGCATATCTCGCCTAGGGGTGGTAAACGTCATACCCTAATAGCTCGATAAGTCATGCCGACGTAAGGTCCATAACATTCGTGAAACTACTGATAACTCTTAGAGTATATCACTGCAACCCTGGCCAGGGATTTCCTGTTATGGCCAGTCGAGCATAGCACAACATCAACCCCCAATACCGGGAGAGACGAATCCCCTCCTATCGCTCATTACCTCCATGTGAATCGGGACTGTACCCAAAATCCACCTGTTTGCATGACTCAGTAGAGCCGTGGTAGGGTGGAAATCAAAGCACAGTGGGAGACACGCAAGACTCTATGACGATCTCGGGTCAACAGACTAAGCTGTACCAGTGTCACCAGAGAACTTCCATCTGACGTGAGGTATAATACCCTCTGGGAGTTCTCAGCGAGTCCGTTCAGTGTACCCAGTCTTCACTGAGCACCCGCATACCATCTCCGATGTCAAACACAAATGGATATGGGATCATCCATCGCCCATCACATGGGTCGAGAAGATATACGCTAGTCGACTCTGGAATATCGATGCCCCGTCTCGATATTCCCATGACTAGGAACAGTGAAGGATGTACTCATTGACTGCCCAGGCCCCACTAGTATGATCTTCATCACAGTCCTGGAAGTCGAGTACACAACCTAAGGGCTTTATCAACATGTAATCAGAGAGACAGAAAGTATACATGTTAAGATAAAGAGCAACCAGATAGCGTACTATCATGTCGAGCAAGAAAGTCCTACCTATATATGTCCCAGCATCCACTACAATATACATCCTATGTACAGTAATGGCCTCTAGGGCATACATATAACTAACAATCTCCCACTTGCACTAGGGCCATCTGTAGCAGTGGTTGCAGTATCACATACTCAACCATCCCATAAAATTCTCTCTTTGGGAAAAGGCCTTCGTGAGTGGATCCGCTGTGTTGTCCTCTAAGTCTACTTTCCTTACCTCGATCACCCTGGAGATCAACTATCTCCATGATCTGGTGATGCTGCCTCAGAATATGTCTGGGTCACTGATGGGATCATGGTTCCTTTGCCAAAGCCACACTTCCATTGTCACACAATGGTGGGAACCTAGTTCATCTTATGAACCAATATACACCCAAACTTCCTCTTTGGTAGTATCTTTAATAGTGATGTTACCAGCCTTTATCGTCTAGTTTGCCACGGTATCTAGCTTGGAACTCTTCCAACATACCGTCCCTTTACTAAGGGTAAAGACAATGCCTGCGACTGACATTCAGTTGTCCTTATCACCCTGGAACCTTTCCAGTGATTCTCCCCAGAAACAACTGATACTATCTCACTATTACTAGTGAGAATCCTAACATCCATTTAGATCTATCTCATAGATCCAAAACCTAGGATTTAGGAGGTATCACTTTGATCCTATATGGAGAATCTATGTGATAAGAGGAGATCGATCGATCGTAGCATAGGAAACTGTTTTCCTATCAAGAGTATGGTGTCCACGTACTCTACGAGGATCATTACCATACTCCATACTACCCTTTTGTACATACAAGGTTCATTTACCATTTTGATGAAGTCAAACTCTTTGACTACCACATCAAAATAGATGTTCCAACTCCGCGATGCCTGCTTTATTCTGTAAAGCAACTTGCACACGTTTCCCCTGCTCCCATTGTTTACGAAGCCCTCTGGCTATGTTCTTATAGACGTTCTCTTCTAAATCAATATTTAGAAAAGTAGTCATGGCACCCAATCACCAGATATCGCAGTTATGGTATGTAGCAGTGGCAAGTAGGATCTGGATGGACTTAAGCACAACTATTGGAAAAGGTTTCATCATTATCCACGCCTGGTCGATGACGAAAACCTTTAACGAGTCTAGCTTTGAAAGTCTTAACTTTTCCATCTACACCAAGTAATATTCTCAAGATATACTTGCTCCTGATGGGGATTTAACCCTTCAGATATAGCAACCAAAGTCCATACTTTGTTGGTGTATATGGATTCCATCTCAGATCGCTAAGCATCCAGCTATTCTTACAGAGTCCCCACTCTTGATGGCCTGCTCGAAACTAGTTTGGTTCATCATCTCCTGATGCATTCCTCGCTCCCACTGTCATCGAGAAACCGAGGTATCTCTCAGACAGGTGAGGAACCCTACCAGATCGGCGGAGAGGCTGAGGTTCGTCGGGGATTATAGAATCCTTTGGTTCTGTCAAATCATCAACTGCAGTTTTGTATAGCTGGAACCTTTCCAGCTCTACAGAACTGACCTTGCCTCGATTTTGTCCGGATTTTGCTTTAGACATAGGCCGGACAATCCTAAATCTTAACTTACTTAAGAGATAGGCTCTTCCCATACCATATCTTATATGGAGTGGTAAGCAGTGATCTGATTCAAACCTAATTCAATAGGTATGCAGCTTCTCAAGCGCATAATTCCCAAAAGGAAATAGGAGACTCAGTAGTGCTCATCATAGAGCACATCATATCTAATATTGTGCGATTGCTCCACCCCGATACACCATTGTGCTGTGGTGTATTTAGAGGAGTAACACTGAGAGAGAATCTTAATCTCTTTTAGAATAGTCCAGGAATTCTATGCACAAGTATTCTCCTCCCTGATCTTATCGTAGGACATAATACTTATACCCGTATTTTGGTTCTCTACTTCCAAATTAGATTCTGCGAATACCTCAAAAGCTTCGGACTTATGTTTTAACAGGAACATATGACTGAATCTTGAGAGATTATCAGAGAATATAATGAAGTATAAAGAACCAGTCCTAGCATTTGTAGACATGAGACCTTACATACATCATCATGTGTCAGTCCCAAGAGTTCATTACCTCTTTCTCTGTTTCCAATAAACAGGGCTATGGTCATCTAATCTTTGTGACATGACTGGCAAGTTTCACAAGATGTAAATTCAAACTGATTTAAATATGCATCTAAAATGTAACTTCAGCCAGTCGGGTCGTATTGATGTGACCTAGTCTACAATGCCTCAAGAAGGATTCGTTCATTTCTGAACTCTTCCTCTTGTATGTGTTCTGTATACTAGGAACTGTAGTTTGATTTAGAACGTCAATGCTTTTAGATAACGTGCCTGAACCGATCAACTTTTGATATAGGAAATGTTCAAAACATTATCCGTCAATACAAAATTTTATCATTTCTTTACTAATAAAGAGAATGATATGATTTTGTATATCAGGTTCGGTATCTAATAGCATTTGTTCAGAATCAATGTATTGGTAATACAGGGTCACAGTGACCAACAGACTTGGCTGCAACACTTGCCCTGTTTTCTGTCTCATGAAACTTATCACCCGTTCTCAGTCTTTCTACCTTTCGGTAGCCCTATGTAACAGATTACATATCTGGGATCCTGATCCGGTATCAAATACTCAGGATGCAGAGAAAACTGAGAAACAGTTCTTTATAATGAACATACCCGAAGGAGATGCATCATATGCACTTTCTTCGTTTGCGCGGCATAGGAATTCTGGTATTCCCCTATTTCCTGCTCTGTCTTATAACAATTATAAGTTGGAGCGGGACCAACGTTTCCCAGCTCAGTATAACAAGCAGGTTTGGTCAATACATCCATATTATTATCTTGATTAAGGCGTGATATGGTCGCTACCTGGAGAGAGAGAGAAGAAAACACTCTGCGTGCGCTCTTGCAAGATCAGATTGGTTATTTATTTTATCTAATCAGGATGGCTCCCACTGTTTTTATCAAAT
Organism: Agapanthus africanus; assembly: GCA_030015575.1. Classification (NCBI taxonomy): domain Eukaryota; kingdom Viridiplantae; phylum Streptophyta; class Magnoliopsida; order Asparagales; family Amaryllidaceae; genus Agapanthus; species Agapanthus africanus. The sequence goes on from CM057351.1 coordinate 115,807,015, forward strand.
CTTCCTTCAAACCCTAAAAGGAAAGACTAGCCGGGATTAATTACACTCTATAAGTTCGCCAATCTTTCTGCCAGGCCAGTGTCGGTACTTTGAGGGAGGTTCACCGTGCTTTCGCACGGACCTAATTACAGTAAACCTCGTTTTCCCAGAGGCGTAACCCCGTTGACACCTTTCTAGACCCCTACTTGATCGGCTAATTGCAAAGTGCAAAACTCTACCAGGAGTAACAATTACTCGCAGTGGGTATCGGGATCCAACTATCATATAGAAGGTATGCAATCTCATTGCAAGTTTCAACACTTGAAACTCTCGATAAAAGTTTTTACCCCTAGCACCTATGACCTTAACTATGGTCAACAAATCATAAGTACTAGTCAAGTTCTACCCGTCATTTCGTGATTAATTAGACCCACCCACATGACCCTTAACTAAGGTCAACAAACTCACGCGACTGTCCTAACTAATCGCATCATATGCGGTGTAGGAAGACATCACTTAGCTACCGTACACTGTGCCTTGACTATGGTCAACAAACACAGCACGAATACTAAGTACTCTACTTCCTAAAATGACGGAGGGTTGCGGCTGGTTTTTGTGAAAACCTTTAACGCTTTGAACTTGATCTCGTTGCGGAATCAAATGGTTTTTAAATGGAATGTTTTTGAGGCTTTTCTAGTTTTGCTAAAGGGGTCACTCCCGGCGAAGGGATCGTCAGCCCTTTCCTCGTCGAATGAGGTGCGGGATATATCATATATATCACTGTACAAAGCAGAAACTATAGAAGCAATCAAAAGACAAACCGAGTGTTGTAGCATCTGCCAGTTATTGCTAAAGGAGTCACTCCCGGTGAAGGGATCTCGGTCCTTTCCTTATCGAATAAGGTGCAGGATGTTCTACAAGGAACACCGCGATGCAAAGAAAGAACTGTAGCTACCTATTTTATTTTGAAATTCGATTCCACAACATCAATTAGGTTTATTTTCTTTCATTAATCTCATTAATGAATATCCCATCATTTAAATTACCTAAACATCACAGATAAATATGACGTACACTTATCCCATCCGCATTCGCCTCGATGTCCCCTCGTGCACCGTTAGGTTAGGTAACTAACGGCAGAGCGGGACAGGGCTAGCGCGGGTGTAAAACATAAGTAACGTCTATATAATATATCATATATACTATATATTGTATCTATCACAGAACATCACATGATCACATCACAGATAACGCAGCAGAAAATATCATATGAAATATTGGATATACTAGGACGTCCGTGTTTTCAATACGAGCCAGTATAAAACACGGATTCCACGGTCGTGATGAATAGCCAATCCCACACCCCTAGACCCCTACGAGAGCGGCAAGAAACCCTACCAATTCTAGGATTAGGAGACCCGAACTCTACTCCTCGAGATGGTCTCCAACTGGACCCCAGAACCCGGTTACTTGTGCTCCCCTCCTTGGGTCTATGCTAATGCGGAAAAGTAAATAATATACAGATGGTGACAACATCCGCAACCTGGAAGTGCCCCAATAAAAGAATATTACATACAAGGTTTTACATGAATGAAAATGAAAAAACACTCGTCTCACATAAAAACCCCCGGCTATTCGAACACGACGATCCAGTATAACATATCCAGCAACACATAACATCACATGTCATCATCGTAAGTAAACATGCGTATCCCAATTGTCGTTGACATATAGCAACGAAACCGGCGATATCATATATTACACTTACGGTCACAGAAAAGAAAGTGTAAAACTACAACAGTTGGAATCCGCAAATTCTTTAGACATCGCATGCCTGGTCAAATGAATTCCTTAGACATCACATGCCTAACAATTATAAACCCAGCATTTTAGTCTCATTATCGAAAACACTTTTCAATATCAAGTCGGGCAATTCAACAGGATTCCCGACATTCTGATCGAATGCTCGTCACAAACTTTAGTAGGCGGCCGCATCCCGACGCCGTCGACGAAGTGCACCAAGGCGGAACACCGCTGCCGCGAGCACCCGAACAGATGCTTTCGGCGACGGGGTTCTCCTACATTCACTTGGTCGGGGCTATGGGGTGTAGCTGTCTATTAAGTTTACCCGGCGAGTATCCGCGTACACTACGTGATTGCGACGGACTTTTGATCGCATCAAAATTCCGTGGCAACCGATCAAGTGAGACTAAACTGCTATGTTTATAACGTTCATCCAGTCATCTCATAACTATTTGCGAATTCCAAGTATTGTATCACATTCCGGATAAATAGAAAATGTTAAACTTTCCGATCGAACAATCGAACACCCAAGTTTTCCTGAAACAGCTCAACACATGAAATAAGTTTAAAAACATTCACTTCGTGCCTCAGTACCAACGGTCCAGCCGTAGAAGGGTCAAGCCAACGCCTCACATGTGGCACGCCGTACTGCCCCAAACCCTAAGGTTCAAAGGGCAGTTCAAGACGGTCACATAATCGAGTTAAGGTTTGTTGTCTTCTAGAGGGTCCATCGCGTTACTTGCACTACTTAGAACGTCGTTAAACTACGGAAAAATCCAACAATTTGAAATTTCCCGGCAGGGGAAAAAGTGGGTATTTATATCCGGTCGAACTTTTTAACATATTCTAAAATTACGCAGAAAAACACATAGACAAAATTTGATAATCCGATCGAATCTACGAACTCCTAATACAACCCAGAAAACACAACTCTTGAGTAAAAATTAAAAGTATCCAGAATACACAAGAAACACCAACAGAAACAACTGAAGAAAACTCACAGCCTGATCATCACAGACGGCCGCGGAACCGCCGCAAAAGGGGGGTCAACGCCGAGGTTCCGCGGACGTACTGTAGAATTAGGCTGTAGTTTTCTGCAGTTTTTCTTACAATTTCCTGCACATTTTTCTGCATATTTTTAATTCTAAAAATTCCTCAATTTTCAAAAATGTACAGAGAGCAAGTTTGGAGTTAGGGTTTCGGTTCGATCGGACTTCAAACTCCGTCTACGCATCGTCTAAGGCTCTAGCTAGGCTCTGATACCACTGTAGGGTTCCTAGGCACACTAATAAAGTCTCATAAGTGATCAAACATGGCCAATTAATATTTTACAAGTGCCGAGAAACCCTAATACGGATCGTTAACTAGATATATAGGGGATGCGATGCAAATAAACGAATTATAGCTAAAGGAAAGGGGCTACAACCTTTGTAGATCCGGTCCTCCACCTCCTAGGCTCCGTGATGACGTCCCTCCACTGTCCAAATCGAATCCCGGACTCTAGCATCGGCTTCATCGGAGAAAAGGGCGGGCTAGGTCGTCGGCTTCGATGCCGAAGATGATCTACGTCGAGGCAACTCAAGATCAAACTCCAACTTCACCAAGTCTTGAAACTTGTGAATAAAACACCCTATACTACTTGGCAAGAGGTATACGATGAAGGAATAGGAGGTGGGTTCACTTTAGAATTGGATTTCTCACTCATTTGCTCAAGTTGCTATTGATGGAGGCAAGCTTTTCTTCTTGAAGATGAAGATGATAATATGATAAGTATTATTTAAAAAAGAAAACAATATGATACTTATCATATATTCAACCATGGTTTAGTGTAGAGATTTAACTAAGATTAGATGAATGGTTAGGGTTAGAAGAAGAAGACAAGAATGGTCACTAAGTCAAAGTTGCATGAAGCATCAAGAAGCTTCATGTAAGAAAGCAACCATTTTGTTTTCTTTTCTCTTTTTCTCAAAAAAGAATAGATAAATAAATAAGTAGATAATAAAAATAAAACCCTAACCATTACACAACCATGGTTTAATCTTTACACAAACCCAAGTGAGCATGTATCATCAAACATGATACAAACAAGTGCACAAAAATATATCACATATACAATGTGCATTTCAAGTGAGAAAATCCATTTAAAGTGAACCAATACTAGTTAATGTAAAGTAATATATCAAATATATAATTATACATTAAATCATTAAATCAACACTTGATTCAATGATCCGGTCATGTCGCATATAACCGACTAGTATCCAATGTATTGGCTTATCGAATCAATCCTTGATTCGATAACTAGGTTATATCACATACAACCATTCGATACATTCATCGCGAGAATAGAATGCGGTATCACATACACGCATTATTCTCGGTCCCGCACATATCTCATATGCGCTCCTATTTCTTTTCGCTTGAGCCAGGAAACCTCTGTGTAGTACTCTAAAGACTCGTCAATACGCCGGCAGCAGATGATGATCATATCAAACACCCAAAAGCCGCAAGCGGTCTCCTAAACGTAACGGCCACCCGGGTATTGAGCGATCAGAAGATCGACGAGCAAGCTCGCTCACACTCCTGTGAATCCAACCAGTAACACTTACCGTATAGTCCGGTCTGTTCGTCTGATATGTCGCATATCTCGCCTAGGGGTGGTAAACGTCAGACCCCAATAGCTCGATAAGTCATGCCGACGTAAGGTCCATAACATTCGTGAAACTACTGATAACTCTTACCAGTATATTACTGCAACCCTGGCCAGGGATTTCCTGTTATGGCCAGTCGAGCATAGCACAACATCAACCCCCAATACCGGGAGAGACGAATCCCCTCCTATCGCTCGTTGCCTCCATGTGAATCGGGATTGTACCCAAAAACCACCTGTTTGCACGACTCAGTAGAGCCATGGTAGGGTGGAAATCAAAGCACAGTGGGAGACACACAAGACTCTATGACGATCTCGGGTCAACAGACTAAGCTGTACCAGTGTCACCAGAGAACAGCCATCTGACGTGAGGTATAATACCATCTGGGAGTTCTCGGCGAGTCCGTTCAGTGTACCCAGTCTTCATTGTGCTCCCGCATACCATCTCCGATGTCAAACACCAATGGATATGGGATCATCCATCGCCCATCACATGGGTCGAGAAGATATACGCTAGTCTACTCTGGAATATCGATGCCCCGTCTAGATATTCCCATGACTAGGAACAGTGAAGGATGTACTCATTGACTACCCAGGCCCCACTAGTATGATCTTCATCACAGTCTTGGAAGTCGAGTACACATCCTAAGGGCTTTATCAACATGTAATCAGAGAGACAGAAAGTATACATGTTAAGATAAAGAGCAACCAGATAGCGTACTATCATGTCGAGCAAGAAAGTCCTACCTATATATATCCCAGCATCCACTACAATATACATCCTATGTACAGTAATGGCCTCTAGGGCATACATATAACTAACACATGGTGGACCCGGTGTTGTACCCCGGGACAAGATGGTCGCAGATGATTGCGTTGAGCCCGGCAGGGGAGCACTACCGATCGGTTATATGTGACGCGGTGGATATCCGGAGGATACCAATGTTGTCGTGAAATTTGATGATTTGGGCGAGTCCGGATTGCCGGAACCCAAGGGTCAGTCCGGACTGCCAGAGCCCAGGATATTGAGACATTGAGATATTGAGATTATATGATATGGGACAGTCCGTATTGCCGCAGCTCGAGATATCAAGGTATTGAGATATATGTTTTGTGTCGATACTTGACACGGATTATATGTTGATTTCTCTGATGATACTTCGATTTTTATATAGAAATCCCACAGAGATATGAAAACAGTTTTCTCATTTAGTTGCATTCTGTTTTCATGCATTCATACAACATATATGTATTATGTTGCTACCTGAGGCACTGACTCGAGCACTTGATATTAAACTTTTGTGTAGATGGTTTCATGGTTATTTATTATAAGGACTTTATGGTATGACCTATGATAGAGTCATACATGTGATTTCTGCTCCGTGAGTTTTCTACTCAAGAGTTGGCAACTCACCCCCTTTGTGCCATAATTTCTTGCAGGTTTTGGCGTACAGGTTTCATTGCGGCTTGCTGGCACACTTCTTCTTTCTAGGTGATTGCTTTGGTAGGTGGGTTCACTCGTATCATGACCACCATTTTACTTTTATTTATTTCAGTTGTATCTAGTAACTCCATCATCCAGACTTGTATTATTTGATAGACATAGAAGACAAGTATGTATATTCTTTCGACCTTAGAGTCACGCGGTGTATTATTATGGTTTTTCTCTAGTTTTCTTGAGGATATTGCTTTTCTTGATGAGTTTTGATCCTCGCCCTTCGGCGTAGTATATTATATTGCATTGCGTGGTTGTGTCGGCCAATTGGCGAAGAGCCAGCTCCTACTTTGGGATTCCTTTATATTATCCATGTTTGTACCCGTTTGGGGCCTGTATTTACAAGGAAACTCTGCCAAAATTTTTGGAAATGACTTGATGTTGTAAAAATGCATAGTATGGCTTATTTTGTTAAACCACTTGCTTAAAAATAAAGTTTTCCTTCCCTCTCTTTTCAAATGGTTTAGATTTCTGGGATTTTTGGCTTTCATGAATTAGATGGGGTCCTATAGATTTCATATGATTCTATTGCCAGTCACGTGCTATTTTTGGGTCATGACAAAGTTGGTATCAGAGCGCTGGGTTTAACCTTGGTTCGAGTCTATATTTGACTATGCGGAGTCTAGGGCGTTTATATATTCGGAAGATAGGCTTAACCTTACGGAACTTAGACTTGGTCGAGGGGGTATTAGACCTGAACTTTCGTCGCATAGGTTGTGTTAGTGAGATATGCCATATAGGCCATTATTGTATAGTACCAGTTTGTATATTACATTTTAGAAGCTTGGGATATATATATACACAGATTTATAGCAGTCTTGCTCGATATGCTAGTATGCTACTTGGTTTGTATCTATCTTAATATATGTATATGTTTCTTTTGACGTGTCGCTAATATATATTGATAGAGCCCTTAGGATCTTTGCTTGACTACCAGCGTTGTGATGGCAGTCATACTTGTGGGGGTTGGGTATTCTACAAGCACATCCTTATAGAGGTCCTTCGTCGTAGGATTATCGAGACAGGGCATCGATACTCCAGAGTAGACTAGTGTGTAGGCTTCTCATCCCAGATGGGGAGATGGTTTGTCCCATAGCCATCAGTACGTCGTACTGGAGATAGTATGCAGGTTCTCATTAGGTTATGAGTACACTGGACGTGAATCGTCAGGAACTGTTGGTTGGTACTATACCTATCGTCAGTTAGCAGTTTCCAGGTGACATGAGTACAGCTTAGTCCGTTGACTTGACACTGTCACTTCGCCTCGGGTGTGTTCCCACTGTTCTTAGATTAATACCCTACCACGGCTCTATTGAGTCGTGCAAACAGGTAGTAGTTGGGTGCAGTCCCGAAGCACTTGGAGGCAGTGACAGTTAGACAGGATTCGCCACTCCCGGTATTGGGGGTTGATATCGCGCTGTGTCTAGTAGATCCATTACACAAAGTCCCTGGCCAGGGAAAGCTAGATTTACTGGTAGTGTTTCGAGTAGTTTCTCAGGGTGTTCTGGGCTACACTCCTTCATGACTTGTACCGCTATTACAGGTCTGACGTTTACCGCCCCCCTAGGCCCGACATGCGATACTCTTAGATGAATAGACCGGATTGTACGGAGATTCTCACATTCAGGCTCAGTAGGAGTTCGGATGGGTTTTACTCATCAGCCTTCTTATCGACATCTACCTGGAGACCGTTACGTGCAGCTAGTACTGTTTGCAGCCTGTAGTTAAACCCACTTTCAGCGTAGTGTCGAGTCTTTAGAGTCCCACACAGAGGGCTTCCCTGCTTCGGGCGAAACGAGTAGTGGTCGTATTGTTTTACGATGGGGTTCATTCACATATGCGTACCTGTGCGCGTTTGGTGTTCGGGCAGTTGATACTAGTGGGCTTTGGTTTAAGCTAGATCCTTGTATTTGATTTTTTCTTGGTTCAATCTCATTGCGTTCGTGTTCTTCAGAACGCGGAAGCGGGTATGTATATACAGTTGACAGAGACAAATGAAGGAGACACCTCATTAGGGTTTTGGCCATTGACTTGATTAAGGCGTTAATGAGATGAAGGTAATTGATTATTAGTTTTAATTAGTGATAATTGTTTTATGGTTATTTGGATTGACCATTTGACTTGTTGACCAAAGTTGACTTAGATATTTTTTGTTAAGCATGAGATATTTTGTGCTTAGCATTAATGGTGACATGATAATGGTCAAATCAAATAAACCATCACAATTTTTGCTAATTAAAATTATTATTCCTTTATGCTAATAAGAGAGCTATCTCTTCATTCTATCATGATAGATTCCCTCCTAGCTCTCTCTTTTTCATCTTCTCTCTCAAATCTTAACCTCTCTCATATGTTGGGAACCAAGGGAACTTGAGACCAAACCACCAAAAATCACTTTCTACTTTCTCTAGGTTTCTTAGTCTAACACACCGAGCACACCGAGCACCTTAGTAACTTCAAGATAGAGGTTGGAGCTTAAGGTTGAGGCCTTTGGGTGGTTCTTTCTTTGACATAGAGAAGACGGTGAGAAGAAGCCATCTACACCACTCCAAGGAGCACACAACAAAGAGGAGCAACACAAGAAGAGAAGGAGTTCAAGCTTTAGGTATAATCTCTTAACCAATTAGTTAAATCACCATGTTAGTTTGTTAGTTTTTGTTTAGCAGAGATCCTCTTGCATAGTCTATGTTACCTTGTGGTAAAAAAATCGATTTTTACCCTTTCCGCCTCCCCATAAATAATGGGTTGGGTATCATAGACTGACAGTGGTATCAGAGCCTAGCTAAACAACAACTAACATGTTAGCAAAGTCTTTAAAACATCGATCCCGGACAAATCGCAAAATACATCAAAAATTTATGTTTTCTGCCGATTTTCAAAACAGGTCTAAAATTATTTTCAGAGACCTGAAAAATACATAATGGATTTTTTAGGGACACCTAAGAAAACCGAGATCGTGACTCGGTCAGACTGCATCGGAAGCGCGGCGAAACCATTCTTTTTGCCGCGGATCCGCGGTCGAGTCGACTCGGAGTCAACTTGTTTTTCCTGCAGATTGTCCAGCTTGATGTTTTGTGATTTTTCAGATACTTTGTTTCTTCTTAGATTCCTTTGTGTACAGTGTTGTATTTGGGGTAGTTTCAAATTTGAAATATCGATCGAAATTATATAAACTTTAGCTAATCGGATTATTTCTGTAATGTGTTATATGTGCTGAACGTCTACTAATCGCTATACGTCGATTAGTGGGGGTTGCACATATTTGTGATCTGTGATATTGGTTTGTGTATACGAACTTGTTGGATTTTCATGGTTGAATAGCCGAGGATGTGAGATGAGTGTTTTTCATTTTTCATTCGATGTAAATTGTAAATTGATGTAATATTGTTTTATAGTCGCACATCCGGGTTGAGGTTGTAGCCACCATTGTATATTATTTCTTTTACTGTCTTTGCTCCTTGGATAGACCCAAGGTGGGGTGCACAAACTACCGGATACATTGAAGTGCCGAGTGGCCTACTCGCTTTGTTGAGGGAGGTTTCTCTACTTCGGGTATTTGGCGGGTAGTTTGCCCCACCCGTAGGGGTCTAGGGTGGGTTTTTGGCTATTCATCACGACCGTGTAATCCGTCTTTCATTGCAGGCTCAAACGAAACATGGATTCCTAGCATATCCAATGTGTTAATCTGTGATCTGGAATAACTATCATTACGTTTGACGAATGTATATATCTATATATAATATCTAGTAGACGTTGCTTATGTTTTGCATCCGCTCTAGTCTAGCCCCCGCTCTGTCATTAGTTAAGTAACCTAACGGGTGAATGACGGGGCCCAGTGGCGAATGCGGATGGCATAAGCGTATGTTATATTTTCGTTATTTTCTGCAATGGTAGGATTAATTCATGGGACGGATTATATTAATGCAAAGAAAATAAACCAAAGTTAAATCGCTGGAACAATTTCAAAACCACTCGGTTTTTCTAAAACAGCAAAACATTTAAATGCTGAGCTTAAACCACTCCTTTTAAAAATCTATCACGTTCCTCCGATGATATCAAGTTCACTACGTTCACGATTTCTCTAAAACCATCCATAGCCCTCTATCATTTCATATGGATAGTCAATAGTATTCAAGCTATGTTTGTTGGCCAAAGTCAAGGTATAGTGATTGGTAACTATTGGATATTCATATGAAGCATGGATAGATGCGTTGGTTTGGGACAGTCGTACTACTTTTTTAGCAAAAGTCATAGGTAGGAACGGGTGGGTTCAAATTAACCTGGAAAATGACGGGTGGAACTTGACATGTGACTTATGATTTGTTGGCTAAAGCAAGGTCATAAGAGCAGGGGGCAAAAATCCACATCAGGGGTTTCTAATGAAACTGAAACTTGCTAGTGTTGCATACCATTTGGAGTGTAATAATTTTGGTAGGATTCCTTCAACTTTATCACACAATGATATTTGCATCCCAATCCTACTGTGAGTATATGCTACTCCTCGGGAAATTTTCTCACTTAACGATCAATGATATAAACCAAGTAGGTGTCTAGAAAGGTGTTAGCGAGGCTACGCCCACAGGGAAAAAGGGTTATTTAATTTTGGAACTTCACGAAAGCATCGTAAAACCTCCCTCGAAGTACCGACACCGGCCTGGCTGAACGGTTAAGAAAGTATTGTACGGTGAGATCAATCCCGACTAATACAGTAGGAGCCATCCTGTTTAGACAAACTAAAAACCACCCAAAACTGTAGGGTTCCTAGGCACTCTCAAGAGGTCTCACAAGGCATCAACCATGCCAATTTCAAAAATTACGGTGCCGAGAAACCCTAAACTAAATCGTTGGCTAGATGTTTAGCCGATAAAATGAAACTAGTTTACAGCTAAACTAAAAGAACGGATATACAACCTTTGTAGATCCGGTCCTCCACCTCCATAGCTCCGCAATGAAGTCTCCTCGCTGTCCAAGTCGAACCCCGGGCTCTAGCGTCGTCTTCATCGGAGAATGGACGGGCTAGGTCGTCGACGTCGATGCCGAAGATGATCTACGTCGAGGCATCACTAGATCAAGCTCCAACTTCACCAAGTCAAGAAACTTATGAAGGAAACACACTCTACTACTTGGCAAGAGGTAGAGGATGAAGAAATAGGAAGTGGGTAGACTTTAGAATTGGATTTCTCACTCTAATTCATCAATCACCATTGATGGACAAGCTTTTTCTTCTTGTGAGGAAGAAGAAGAAGATGAAGAAAGAATTATGATAAGTTATTAAAATGAAAAGGAAAATGAATACTTATCATAATACTAACCTTTGTTTAGTGTAGAGAATGGACCATGGTTAGATATAATGGTTAGGGTTAAGCAAGAGACAAGAATGGTGGACTAGGTCAAAGTTTCATGAAGTTTCAACTAAACTACAAAACTAGCAACCATTCTTTTCTCTTCTTTTCAAAATAAATAAATAAATGAATAAATAAGTAAGAAAAGAAAACCCTAATGATTAGTTTAACCATGGCTTAATTCTTTACACTTAACCAAGTAAACATGTATCATCAAACATGATACAATCAAGTGCACAAAAGTATATCACATATACAACTTGCACAATTCAAGTGAGAAAATCCATTTAAAGTGAACCAATACTAGTTAATGCAAAGTAATATATCAATTATACAATTATACATTAAATCATTAAATCAACACTTGATTCAATGATCCGGTCATGTCGCACACAACCGACTAGTATAGAATGTATCGGCTTATCGAATCAATCCTTGATTCGATAACTAGGTTATATCGCATACAACCATTCGACACATTCGTCGCGAGAAAGGAATACGGTATCACATACACGCATTATTCTCGGTCCCGCACATATCTCATATGCGCTCCTATTTCGTTTCGCTTGAGCCAGGAAACCTCTATGTAGGACTCTAAAGACTCGTCAATACGCCGGCAGCAGGTGATGATCATATCAAACACCCACAAGCCGCAACCGGTCTGCTAAACGTAACGGCCACCCGGGTATTGATCGATCAGAAGAACGACGAGCAAGCCCGCTCACACTCCAGTGAATCCAACCAGTAACACTACCGTACAGTCTGGTCTGATCGTCTGATATGTCGCATATCTCGCCTAGGGGTGGTAAACGTCAGACCCCAATAGCTCGATAAGTCGTGTCGATATGAGGTCTATAACAATTCGAGAAACTACTGGTAACACTTACCAGTAAATCTCAGCAACCCTGGCCAGGGATTTCCTGTTATAGCCAATCGAACACAGCGCAACATCAACCCCCTATACCGGGAGAGACGAATCCTCTCCTATCGCTCATTGCCTCCATGTGACTCGGGACTGTACCCAAAAACCACCGTTTTGCACGCCCTCTTGGACATGGTAAGATGGAAATCAAAGCACAGTGGGAACCACACAAGACTCTATGACGATCTCGGGTCAACAGACTACTCTGTACCAGTGTCACCAGAGAACTGCCATCTGACGTAAGGTATAATACCATCTGGGAGTTCTCAGCGAGTCCGTCCAGTGTACCCAGTCTCTACTGAGCACCCGTATATCATCTCTGATGTCAAACACCGATGGATATGGGATCATCCATCGCCCATCTGTATGGGTCGAGAAGGTACACGCTAGTCTACACTGGTATATCGATGCCCCGTCTCGATACACCCACGACTAGGGACTTTGAAGGATGTACTTATGGACTACCATGTCCCCACTAGTATGATCCGCATCATAGTCCAGGTAGTCAAGTACACATCCTAAGGGCTTTACCAACATGTAATAAAGAGACAATCAGTGTACACGTTAAGGTAAAGAGTAACCAGATAGCATACTATCATGTCGAGCAAGAAAGTCCTCCCTATATATGTCCCAGCATCCACTACAATATACATCCAATGTACAGTAATGGCCTCTAGGGCATACATATAACTAACAATCTCCCACTTGCACTAGGGCCATCTGTAGCAGTGGTTGTAGTATCTCATACTCAACCATCCCATAAAAGTCTCTCTCTGGGAATAGGCCTTTGTGAGTGGATCCGCCGTGTTGTCCTCTGAGTCTACTCTCCTAACCTCGATCCCCTGGAGATCAACCATCTCCATGATCAGGTGATACTGCCATAGAATATGTCTGGATCACTGATGGGACCTGCGTTCCTTGGCATAAGCCATAACTCCATTGTCTCACAATGGTAGGAACGTAGTTCATCTTATGAACCATTATACACCCAAACAACCTCTTTGGTAGCATCTTAAGTAGCGATGTATCCTGCCTTTATCGTCTAGTATGTCACGATATCTAGCTTGGAACTCTTCCAACATACCTTCCCTTTACTGAGGGTAAAGACAATGCCTGCGACTGACACTCAGTCATCTTTATCACCCTGGAACCCTTCCAGTGATTCTCCCCAGGATCAATTGATACCATCTCACTACAACTAGTGAGAATCCTAACATCCATTTAGATCTATCTCATAGATCCAAAATCCAGGATTTAGAAGGTATCACTTTGATCCTATGTGGAGAATCATTGTGATAAGCGGAGATTGACTGAGCGTAGCATAGGAAACTCCTTCCCTATCTTGAGTATGTCATCCACGTACTCTACGAGGATCGTCACCATACTCCCTACTACCTTTTTGTTTATACAAGGTTTATCTACCATTTTGATGATGTCAAACTCTTTGACTAATCCATCAAAACAGATGTTCCATCTCTACGATGCCTGCTTTATCAGATAAAGCATCTTTCTCACGTTTCCGCTGCTCCCACTGTCTACGAGGCCCTCTGGCTGTGTACTTATAGACACACTCTTCTAAAACATCATTTAGAAAAGGAGTCATGGCACCCAACCGCCAGATATCGTAGTCATGGTATGTAGCCGTGGCAAGTAGGATCTGGATGGACTTAAGCATAGCTACTTGAAAAAGGTTTCATCATAATCCACGCCTGGTAAATGATGCAAACTTTTAACAAGTCTAGCTTTGAAAGTCTCAACTTTTCCATGTACACCAAGTAATCTTCTCAAGATATACTTGCCCCTGATGGGGATTTAACCCTTCAGATATAGCAACCAAAGTCCATACTTCGTTGGTGTATATGGATTCCATCTTAGATAACTAAGCATCCAGCCATTCTTACAGTGTCTCACTCCTGATGGCCAGCTCCAAACTAGTCGGGTCATCATCTCATGATGCAATCCTCGCTCCCACTGTCATAGAGAAACCGAAGTAACTCTCAGGTGGGTGAGGAACCCTACTAGATCGGCGGAGAGGCTGAGGTTCGTTGGTTTTTACTGAATCCTTTGGTTCTATCAAATCATCAGCTACAGTTTGTATAGCTGGAACATTTCCAGTTCTACATAACTGACCTTGCCTCGAGCTTGTCCGGATTTTGCTTTTATACATAGGCCGGACAACCCCAAATCTTAACTAACTTAAGATATGGGCTCTTCCCATTCCATATCACATATGAAATGGTAGGCTACTGATTTGATTGGAACCCTATTCAATAGGTATGCAGCTTCTCAAGTGCATAACTCGCAAAAAGGAAATAGGTAACTCAGTAGTACTCATCATAGAGCACACCATATCAAATAGGGTGTATCTGCTCCGCCCCGATATACCATCGTGCTATGGTGTATTCGGAGGAGTAATGCCGAGAGAGAATCTCATTCTCCTTTAGAATAGTCCAGGATTTCCGTGCTCAAGTATTCTCCTCCTTGATCTCATCATAGAACATAATACTTATACCCGTATTTTGGTTCTCTACTTCTAACTTATATTCTATGAATATCTCAAAAGGTTCGGACTTGTGTTTCAACAGGAACATATGTCTGAATCTTGAGAGATTATCAGAGAATATAATGAAGTACAAAGAACCGGTCTTAGTATATATAGACAGGGGACCTTACATACATCATCATGTATCAGTCCCAAGAGTTTACTAACTCTTTCTCTGCTTCCAGTAAACAGAGCTGGTGTCATTATATCTTTGTGACATGACTGGCGAGTTTCACAAGATGTAAATTCAAACTGATTTAAATATGCATCTAAATGTAACTCAGCTAGTCGGGTCGCATTGATATGACCTAGTCTACAATACCTCAAGAAGGATTCGTTCATTTCTGAACTCTTCCTCTTGTGTGTGTTCTGTATACTAAGAACTGTAGTTTGATTTAGAACATCAATGCTTTTAGATAACGTGCCTGAACCGATCAACTTTTGATATAGGAAATGTTCAAAACATTATCCAACAATACAAAATTTTATCATTTCTTTACTAATAAAGAGAGTGATATGATTTTGTATATCAGGTTCGGTATCTAATAACATTCATTCAGAATCAATGTATTGGTAATACAGGGTGACAGTGACCAACAGACTTGGCTGCAACACTTGCCCCGTTTTCTGCCTCATGAAACTTATCACCCGTTCTCAGTTTTTCTACCCTTTTGTAGCCCTATGTAACAAATTACATATCTGGGATCCTGATCCGGTATCATATACCCAGGATGCGGAGGATACTGAGAAACAGTTCTTTGTAATAAACACACCCGAAGATGATGCATCAGCATGCACTCTCTTCGTTTGGGCGGCACGGGAATTCTGGTATTTCCCAATTTCCTGCTCTGTCTTATAACAATTATAAGTAGGAGCGGGACAAACGTTCCCCAGCTCAGTATAACAAGCGGGTTCGGTCAATATTCTGTTTTATTATCTTGATTAAGGCGTGGCATGGTCGCTACCAGGAGAGAGAGAGAAGAAAACACTCAGCGTGCGCTCTTGCAAGAATAGATTGGTTATTATTTTATCTAATCAGGATGGCTCCCACTGCTTTTTATCAAATCTTCCTTCAAACCCTAAAAGGAAAGACTAGCCGGGATTAATTACACAGTACAAGTTCGCCAATCTTTCAGCCAGGCCAATGTCGGTACTTTGAGGGAGGTGCCCCGTGCTTTCGCACGAACCTAATTAATGTAAAACTCATTTTCCCAGAGGCGTAACCCCGTTGACACCTTTCTAGACACCTATTTGATCGGCTAATTGTAATGTATAAAACTCTCCCAGGAGTAACTCTTACTCGCAGCGGGTATCGGGATCCAACTATCTCATAGAAGGTATGCAATCTCATTGCAAATTTCAACACTTGAAATTCCCGATAATATTTTGCCCCTAGCGTGCTATGACCTTGACGAAAGCCAACAAACCATAGCCCGCTAGTCAAGTTCAACCCGTACATTTCTTGATCGAATTAAACCCACCAGCACGACCCTTGACGAAAGCCAACAAAGCCGCACGACTACCCTAATCCAATCGCATCGTATGCTAGCAGATAAGCAGCATATAGCTACCGCACACTGCACCTTGACGAAAACCAACAAATGCAGCACGAATACTATATACAACTTATCTGAAATGACGGAGGGCTACGACAGGTTTTTCTGAAAACCTATTGCGTAATGAACTTGATATCGTTGTAGAATCAAATGATTTTAAAAATGGAGTGCTTTTGAGGCTTTTCTAGTTTTGCTAAAGGAGTCACTCCCGGTGAAGGGATCGTCGGTCCTTTCCTCGTCGAATGAGGTGCGGGATATATCATATATATCACTGTGCAAAGCAAAAACTCTTAAAAGCAATCAAAAGACAAACCGAGGGTGTAACATCTGCCAGTTATTGCTAAAGGAGTCACTCCCGTTGAAGGGATCTCGGTCCTTTCCTTATCGAATAAGGTGCAGGATATATCATATATACCGCTGTGCAAAGCAAGAACTGTAGCTACCTGTTTTATTTTGAAATTCGATTCTACAACATCTTAGGTTTCTTTTATTTCATTAATCTCATTAATGAAGTCCTATCATTTAAGTACCTAAACATCACAGATAAATACGACGTACACTTATGCCATCCGCATTCGCCTCGATGTCCCCTCGTGCACCGTTAGGTTAGGTAACTAACGGCAGAGCGGGGCAGGACTAGCACGGGTGTAAAACATAAGTAACGTCTATATAATATATCATATATACTATATACTGTATCTATCACAGAACATCACATGATCACATCACAGATATCGCAGCAGAAGAAACATATGAAATATTGGATATACTAGGATGTCCGTGTTTTCAATACGAGCCAGTATAAAACACGGATTCCACGGTCGTGATGAATAGCCAAACCCACACCCCTAGAACCCTACGAGAGCGGCAAGCAACCCTACCAATTCTAGAGTTAGGAGACCCGGACTCGACTCCTCGAGTTGGTCTCCCACTGGACTCCAGAACCCGGTTACTTGTGCCCTCCTCCTTGGGTCTATCCTAGTGCGGAAAAGTAAATAATATACAAAAGGTGACAACTTCCGCTACCTGGAAGTGCCCCAATAAAAGAATATTACATACAAGTTTTTACATGAATGAAAATGAAAAAACACTCATCTCACATAAAAACCCCCCGGCTATTCAAACACGACGATCCAATATAACATATCCAGCAACACATAACATCACATGTCATTAACGTAAGTAAACATGCGTATCCCAATTGTCGTTGACATATAGCAACGAAACCGGCGATATCACATATTACACTTACGGTCACAGAAAAGAAAGTGTAAAACTACAACAGTTGGAATCCGCAACCACCTCAGACATCGCATGCCTGACCAAATGAATTACTTAGACATCGCATGCCTAACAATTATAAACCCCGCATTTTAGTCTCAAAATCGAAAACACTTTTCAATATCACGTCGGGAAATTCAACAAGATTCCTGACATCCTTATCGGATACTCGTCGCAAACTTTAGTAGACGGCCGCACCCCCGACGCCGTCGACGAAGTGCACCAAGGCGGTACACCGCTGCCGCGAGCACCCGAACGGATGCTTTCGGCGACGGGGTTCTCCTATAGTCACTTGGTCGGGGCTAAGGGGTGTAGCTGACTATTAAGTTTACCGGCGAATATCCGCGTACGCTGCGTGATTGCGACGGACTTTTGATCACATCAAAATTCCGTGGCAACCGATCAAGTGAGACTAAACTGCTATATTTATAACATTCATTCAGTTATCACATAACTTTTGTGAATTCCAATTGTTGTATCACATTCTGGATAAGCAGAAAATGTTAAACTTTCCGATCGAACAGTCAAACACCCATGTTTTCCCGATACTGATCAACACATGAAACAAGTCTAACAACATTCAGTTCGTGCCTCAGTACCAACGGTCCATCCGTAGAAGGGTCAAGCCAACGCCTCACATGTGGCACGCCGTACTGCCCCAAACCCGAAGGTTCAAAGGGCAGTTCAAGACAGTCACATAATCGAGTTAAGGTTTGTTGTCTTCTAGAGGGTCCATCGAGTTACTTGCACTACTTAGAACATCGTTAAACTACGGAAAAATCCAACACTTGGAAATATCCCGGCAGGGGAAAATTTGGGTATTTATATCCGGTCAAACTTTTTAACATATTCTAAAATTTATCCGGAAAGCCACATAGACAAAATCTGATACTCCGATCGAAACACCGAATCCCCAAAACAACCCAGAAAATTCAACTCTTGAATAAATATTAAAAATTCCCAGGAAAACCAGCACTGTTAAGTAGGAGTTACTGTGCAAACTTCAACTTATAAAACGACAAACTGGCCTCGGATCCGCCGCACGAGCCAGGCTCGTGCCGCGGAACCGCGGCGCTTTAATGGAATTAGGGAATCGAAATTTACAGTAACTCTTAGATATTTCTGCATATTTTTAATATGGAAAAGTCCCCGAAATTAGAAAAAGTCCAGAGAGCATGGTTTGTGTTAGGGTTTCGGTTCGTTCGGGTTTCAAATTCCGTCTAGACTTCGCCTAAGGCTCTAGCTAGGCTCTGATACTACTGTAGGGTTCCTAGACACTCTCAAGAGGTCTCACAAGGCATCAACCATGCCAATTTCAAAAATTACGGTGCCGAGAAACCCTAAACTAGATCGTTGGCTAGATGTGTAGGCGATAAAATGAAACTAGTTTACAGCTAAACTAAAAGAACGGATATACAACCTTTGTAGATCCGGTCCTCCACCTCCATAGCTCCGCAATGAAGTCTCCTCGCTGTCCAAGTCGAACCCCGGGCTCTAGCGTCGGCTTCATCGGAGAATGGACGGGCTAGGTCGTCGACGTCGATGCCGAAGATGATCTATGTCGAGGCATCACTAGATCAAGCTCCAACTTCACCAAGTCAAGAAAATTGTGAAGGAAACACACTCTACTACTTGGCAAGAGGTAGTGGATGAAGAAATAGGAAGTGGGTAGACTTTAGAATTGGATTTCTCGGTCTAATTCATCAATCACCATTGATGGACAAGCTTTTTCTTCTTGTGAAGAAGAAGAAGAAGATGAAGAAAGAATTATGATAAGTTATTAAAATGAAAAGGAAAATGAATACTTATCATAATACTAACCTTATTTTAGTGTAGAGAATGGACCATGGTTAGATATAATGGTTAGGGTTAAGCAAGAGACAAGAATGGTGGACTAGGTCATAGTTTCATGATGTTTCAACTAAACTACAGAACTAGCAACCATTCTTTTCTCTTCTTTTCAAAATAAATAAATAAATGAATAAATAAGTAAGAAAAGAAAACCCTAATGATTAGTTTAACCATGGCTTAATTCTTTACACTTAACCAAGTAAACATGTATCATCAAACATGATACAATCAAGTGCACAAAAGTATATCACATATACAACTTGCACAATTCAAGTGAGAAAATCCATTTAAAGTGAACCAATACTAGTTAATGCAAAGTAATATATCAAATATATAATTATACATTAAATCATTAAATCAACACTTGATTCAATGATCCGGTCATGTCGCACACAACCGACTAGTATACAATGTATCGGCTTATCGAATCAATCCTTGATTCGATAACTAGGTTATATCGCATACAACAATTCGACACATTCGTCGCGAGAAAAGAATACGGTATCACATACACGCATTATTCTCGGTCCCGCACATGTCTCATATGCGCTCCAATTTCGTTTCGCCTGAGCTAGGAAACCTCTGTGTAGGACTCTAAAGACTCGTCAATACGCCGGCAGCAGGTGATGATCATATCAAACAACCACAAGCCGCAAGCCGTCTGCTAAACGTAACGGCCACCCGGGTATTGAGCGATCAGAAGATCGACGAGCAAGCCCGCTCACACTCCAGTGAATCCAACCAGTAACACTACCGTATAGTCCGGTCTGATCGTCTGATATGTCCCATATCTCGCCTAGGGGTGGTAAACGTCAGACCCCAATAGCTCGATAAGTCGTGTCGATATGAGGTCTACAACAATTCGAGAAACTACTGGTAACACTTACCAGTAAATCTCAGCAAACCTGGCCAGGGATTTCCTGTTATAGCCAATCGAACACAGTGCAACATCAACCCCCCATACCGGGAGAGACGAATCCCCTCCTATGGCTCATTGCCTCCATGTGACTCGGGACTGTACCCAAAAACCACCGTTTTGCAAGCCCTCTTGGACGTGGTAAGATGGAAATCAAAGCACAGTGGGAACCACACAAGACTCTATGACGATCTCGGGTCAACAGACTACTCTGTACCAGTGTCACCAGAGAACTGCCATCTGACGTAAGGTATAATACCATCTGGGAGTTCTCGGCGAGTCCGTCCAGTGTACCCAGTCTCTACTGAGCACCCGTATATCATCTCTGATGTCAAACACCGATGGATATGGGATCATCCATCGCCCATCTGTATGGGTCGAGAAGGTACACGCTAGTCTACACTGGTATATCGATGCCCCGTCTCGATACACCCACGACTAGGGACTTTGAAGGATGTACTTATGAACTACCATGTCCCCACTAGTATGATCCGCATCATAGTCCAGGTAGTCAAGTACACATCCTAAGGGCTTTACCAACATGTAATAGAGAGACAATCAGTGTACACGTTAAGGTAAAGAGTAACCTGATAACATACTATCATGTCGAGCAAGAAAGTCCTCCCTATATATGTCCCAGCATCCACTACAATATACATCCACTGTACAGTAATGGCCTCTAGGGCATACATATAACTAACAAAAACTTGCCAGAGCATCATGCTAAAGTGTTTCTTCTCTCTCTCTCCTAATTGCAGCAACCAAACATCATGACGGGCCTTAAGTTACTATTACATAAAAATATATTGACAGGGCCAAACTAAAAAAATTGGTTCAGGAATCTCAAAATGGCAATCACTTATGACAAGTTGGGGTATCTCCTTACCACAAAGGCCCCGCCGTCCCAGTTCCAGAATCGAGTGTCGCAGATAGGGAAATCCGTAAGACCTGGGAGATTGACTGCGCGAAGGCCAAGTGTCTCGTGCTTGCCTCTATGGACAAAGAACATCAGAGGAGGCACGAGAATATGGATCTTGAATCTATAATTCTCCATACTAAGGAACTATATGGAGAGGAATCCCGTATCGCAAGATACGAGACCTCGAAGAAGCTGTTTCAAGCGAGGTTGGCCATAGGATCATCTGTAGGGGAACACGTCCTGAAAATGATTGGCTATAATGAGGAGCTCGCGGACCTCGGGACCACGTTAGAGAATGAGCTGTACACTAACTTGATTCTCCAGTCCCTTCCTTCTGTAAGTCCACGTTACCTCTCCGGTTCTTTCATGCTTACGGAAATGATGAAAAACGATTTTTCGGGTCATGGTAACATGGACTATAAAACACGGATCTTTGCTAAAATACACACTAGCAAGTAACTAGAGTTTTCCCTACTCGGTTAGGGGTTATACCTCAACTTGAACTCCATCTCTTGGGCTCTTTTTAGTGGTCGGATGGTTCGTTCCTCGTCGCCTTCTCTTACCGAAGATGGATCCACCAAAGGGTCTCTACCTTGAGCTTCTTTCTCGAACTTGAGAAAACTAAAGTGTCCGGCTTGCTAGACCTTCAACCTTAGGATGAGTAGAGAGTGGCTTTGGTGTTTTATCTCCAAGGAAATGTTTCTCAACACATGAGATGAATTTTCCTTGAGCTAGAGGAAGAGGAAGAAGAAAGTATGAGAGAGAATCAATATGATAGAATGAGAATGGTTTTTTTACAACCATAACAATATATGTGAATTATCTAATTAATAATATTAATCCAAAATGAAAAAGGTGATGGTTGGTTTGATAAGACCATTATCATTTCACATTAAATGTTTTTGGAAAGATCAAAGAGCATCTTTGGAAAGAAATGATGATGGTCAATGTTTCAACCTTGGTCAACGAGTCAACCTTGGTCAACAAGTCAACCTTGGTCAATAAGTCAACAAACCCTAACCATAACCTAATTTCATTTAAATAACATCATCAATTGATATTTCACATATTCATTAGGGTTTGGTAAACGACAACCTTCAACTGTGCATACACACCCGTACCAAAACCCTAATGAGAATCCTCTTCCTCTGCCTCAGTCAACTGTGTATACACACCCACATTCGTGTTCCGAGGAGCAAGAATACTATGAGATAAAACTAACACCAAATCATATACTAGGATCTGGCTCAAACCAAAGCCTGCTAGTAACAACTCTCCGGACACCAAACGTGCACAAGTGCGCGGATGTGAACGAACCCTGTCGCAAAACCATGCGACCTCTACTCTGTTTTGCCTAAAGGCGAATAACCCTCTGTGTGGTACTCTAAAGACCTGACACTACGCTGGCAGTGGGTTTAACCACAGACCGCAAGCGGCAATAGCTGTACGTAACGGTCCCTATGTAGATGCCGATAAGAAGATGGACGAGGTGAAACCCATCTGAACTCCTACTGAGCCTGAATGTGCCAATCTCCATACAGTCCGGTCTGTTCGTCTAAGAACATCGCATGGCGGGCCTAGTGGGGTAAACATCAGTCCCCTACTAGCGGTACAAGTCGTGTCGGAGTGTAGCCCAGAACACCTGAGATAACACTGGAAACCTACCAGTCTATCTCGCTTGCCCTGGCTAGGGACTTTGTGTAATGGCTCTCCTAGACACAGCACGATATCAACCCCCAATACCGGGAGAGACGAATCCTGTCTAACTGTCACTGCCTCGAAGTGCTTCGGGACTGCACCCAAAAACTACCTGTTTGCACGACTCCTTTGAGCCGTGGTAGGGTAGTAATCAAAGTACAGTAGGAACACACTCGAGGCGAAGTGACAGTGTCAAGTCAACAGACTAAGCCGTACTCTTGTCACCTGGGAACTAATAACTGACGATAGGTATAGTACCAACCAACAGTTCCCGACGAGTCTTGTCCCGTGTACTCCTAACCTAACGAGCACCCGTATACTATCCCAAGTACGACGTACTGACGGCTGTGGGACAGACCGTCTCCCCTGCTGGGGTGAGAAGTGCATACGCTAGTCTACTCCGGAGTATCGATGACATGCCTCGATAGTCCTACGACTAGGGACCTACATAAGGATGTGCTTGTGGATTACCCATCCCCCAAGAGTGTGACTGCCATCACAACGCTGGTAATCAAGCAAAGATCCTAAGGGCTCTAATAATGTGTAAAGGTGATATGCTATAATAAACATGCACACATTAAAGTAGAAACAAACCAAGTAGCATACTACTATATTGAGCAAGAATGTCTATAGAAGGTGAATATCCCAAGCTTCTATTAAGTAATATACAAACTAGTATGATACAGTAATGGCCTCTAGGGCATATACACTAACAATCTCCCACTTGCACTAAGGCCATGTACTGGCGTATCGAAGACCTATCATCTCGATCAGCCGCTCGAACTGAGTCTGGGGTAAGGCCTTTGTGAGTGGATCAGCAGTGTTATCTTCTGTAGCAACTCTCCGAACCTCGATCTCCTGGCGACCCACGATCTCCCTGATCAGGTGATACCACCTCAAGATGTGCCTGGACTTCTGATGGGACCTGGGTTACTTCGCTAAAGCTATAGCCCCGTTGTTGTCGCAATACAGAGGTATTGGATCAACAATGGACAGAACCACCTGAAGTTCTATGAAGAACTTCCTCATCCAGACGACTTCTTTTGCGGCATCAGATGCAGCGATATATTCCGCTTCCATCGTCGAGTCAGCAACGGTTTCCAGTTTGGAACTCTTCCAACACACCGCCCCTCCATTGAGGATAAAGACATAACCCGACATGGACTTAGAATCATCCTTGTCACTCTGGAAGCTAGAGTCAGCAAAGGCCTCGATCTGGAGGTCTTTTCCGCCATACACCAAGAACATCTCCATAGTCCTTCTCAGGTACTTGAGAATATTCTTTACCGCTATCCCGTGCTTCTCCCCAGGGTTTGACTGATACCGGCTTACCACACTCAGTGCATAAGCTACATCTGGTCTGGTACACAACATCGCATACATTATAGAGCCCACCGCAGAAGCGTAGGGTATAATAGAAATGCGATCCCTTTCCAAATCAGTACTGGGAGACATCTCTTTGTAGAGGGTGATCCCGTGACAAGCCGGTAGATTACCGCGCTTGGAATCTTCCATACTAAATCTTCTTAGTATTGTGTCTATGTACCTGGACTGTGAAAGTCTTAATATCCTCTTGGATCTGTCACGATAGATACGGATCCCCAGAATGTAAGAGGCATCACCCAGGTCTTTCATGGAGAACCCGTATGACAACAACCCTTTGACAGATTGTAGCATAGGAATGTCATTTCCTATCAAGAGAATGTCATCCACGTACAAAATGAGGAATACGACAGTTCTTGTTACAAATCTACTATAGATGCATGGTTCATCTGGATTTTTGATAAAGCCAAAATCTTTGACCGTCTCATCAAAACAGATGTTCCAACTCCGCGATGCCTGCTTTAGTCCATAGATGGACTTAAGCCACTTGCACACCTTTCCGCTGCTCCCACTCTGAATGAAACCCTCTGGCTGGTCCATATAGACACACTCCTCTAAATTTCCATTCAAAAAAGCGGTCTTTTCGTCCATTTGCCAAATCTCATAATCGTGGAAGGCAGCAATGGCAAGAAGGATCCGAATGGATTTCAGCATAGCCACTGGAGAAAAGATTTCGTCATAGTCCAAACCAGGTCTTTGACAAAAACCTTTGCAACAAGTCTAGCTTTATAGGTCTCAACCTGTCCATCTATACCAATCTTCCTTTTGACGATCCACTTGCATCCTACGGGTTTTACTCCATCTGGAGCAACGTCCAACGTCAATACATTGTTGGTGTACATGGACTCCATTTCGGTCTGCATTGCATCGAGCCATTTTACCGAGTCAACGCTCTGAATGGCCTGCTGGAAGCTAGTCGGCTCATCACTATCAATGATGCAATCCTCTCTATCCACCTCTATGAGAAAACCGTAGTATCTCTCGGTCGGATGAGACGGCCTACTACTTCTGCGGAGCGGCACAGGAATGTACTGATCTTTCGAACCCTCTGGTTCTACTAAGCTTTCAGTAATAGCTCGTGGTTCTGGAATTTCTTCCAGTTCTATTGCGCTCCCACTTATCTGGTTTTCCAAAAACTCAGTTTCCAAGAAGTGGGCTTGACGAGAAACAAAAACCTTTTGTTCCTCTTCGCAATAGAAGAAATATCCCTTGGAGTTCTTTGGATATCCCACAAACTTGCACTGTACTGAGCATGCCTTGAGTTTGTCCGCATGCTGGTTTTTGACAAAAGCTAGACATCCCCATGTCTTAATGTACTTAAGATAGGGTTTCTTCCCACACCACATCTGATATGGTGTGGTAGGCACAGTCTTAGTTGGAACTCGGTTCAAAAGGTATGCAGCTGATTCTAGTGCATATCCCCAGAATGATCGCGGTAACTCAGCGTTACTCATCATGGAACGTACTATATCCAATAGGGTCCGATTCCGTCTCTCCGATACACCGTTTTTTTGCGGAGTGTATGGAGGAGTAAGCTGAGAGAGAATTCCATTCTCTTTTAAGTAATCCAGGAACTCGGCACTTAAGTATTCACCACCTCGATCAGATCTTAGTGTCTTGATACTTTTGCCTGTTTGTTTTTCTACTTCATTCTTATATTCCTGGAATTTTCCAAAGGCTTCGGATTTATGTTTCATTAAGAAGACATATCCGTACTTTGAAAAGTCATCCGTAAAAATAATGAAGTAAGAATAACTGCTTCGCGCATGTGTAGACATTGGCCCGCACACGTCGCTGTGTACGAGTCCCAAGAGCTCGCTCGCTCTTACTCCGTGTCCAGTGAACGGAGTCTTTGTCATCTTTCCTTTGAGACAGGATTGACAAGTTGCATATGATTGATATTCGAACGGATCCAAATATCCTTCTGTATGTAACTTCGTCAACCTTCTGTCATTGATGTGACCCAGTCTACAATGCCATAAGAAAGCCTGATTTGTTTCCGGAGACTTTATTTTGTGTGTATTCGTGACATTGAAAATCTGTGGTTGGTTTAATACGTATATTCCATTGTTTAATGTACCTGACCCAATCAGAACTTGATTAAGGTGAATGTTTACAACATTGCTTACAAATGCAAGTTCATAACCTTCTTTAGATATTAAAGATACATAAATGATATTACAAGTTGCATTGGGTACAAAATAACAATTACGCAAAACCAAAACGTGTCCATCTGACAACCCCAGGTGATAGTCCCCTACGGACTCAGCATCCATGCCAGCTCCGTTTGCAACTATGAGGGTCATATCACCTGCCTTCAAAACCCTACGGTTTCTCAACGCCTGCAAAGAATTATAGATATGAGATCCTGATCCGGTATCCAATACCCAGGAAGTAGAGTTTATTGATAGACAGTTTTCAATAACATACACACCTGAAGCTGAAACCGCAACTTGCTTCAGATCCTGGGTTCTGGCCTTCCAAGCCCTGCAATCCTTTTTCCAGTGTCCACTCTTGTGACAGTAAAAGCATTCTTCCTTTTCCACAAGCTTTCCTGCTACCATTGTTGCCTTTGCCTTTCCCTTCGTATCCACTTTACTAACACCGCCCCTTGGTTTGGAGGGGTTTTTCTTCTTCTTTCCCTTGGCTTTCGCTTTGGACCTAGAAGAGGAAGATCCTCCTACAAACAAAGTGGATGTTTCCCTACCTTTCTATAGGGTGCCCTCTGCACTCCTCAGCATGTTGAGGAGTTCTGAAAGTTCATCTTCTTTTTCTTGCAAGTTGAAGTTCAGGATAAACTGGGTGTAAGTGGAAGGAAGGGACTGGAAAATCAAGTTCGTGTAGAGCTCGTTCTTTAACATGGTCCCAAGGTCCGCGAGCTCCTCAATGAAGCCAATCATCTCAAGCACGTGTTCCGCTACCGATGAACCGACTGCCAATCTCGCCGAAAACAACTTTTTCGAGACTTCGTATCTGGCGATACGGGATTGCTCTCCATACAGTTCTTTTGTATGAAGAAATATGGATTCCAGTTCCATATTCTCGTGCCTCCTCTGATGTTCATTGTCCATAGAGGCAAGCACGAGGCACTTGGCCTTTGCGCAATCGATTTCCTAGGTCTTACGGATTTCCTTATCCGCGACGCTGGTTTTGGGACCTGGGACAGCGGGAGCTTTGGTGGTGAGGAGATGCCCCAACTTGTCATAAGTGATTGCCATTTTGACATTCCTGAGCCAATCTTTGTAGTTTGGCCCTGTCGGTATGTTTTTATCTAGTAGTAAGTTAAGTCCAGTCATGATGTTTGGTCGCTGCATTTAGGAGAGAGAGAAGAAACACTTTAGCATGATGCTCTTGCAAGTTTAGAGTGGTTTTTAATTTTTCTAAACAGGATAGCTCCCACTGTCTCTCGAATCACTCCTCAAACCAAAAAGGAAGAATTAGTCAGGATCAATCTTACCGTACAATACTTGCTTAACCATTCAGCCAGGCTAGTGTCGGTACGTCGAGGGAGGCTTTCCAACGCTTTCGCGAAGTTCCTTAATTAAATAACCTCTTTTCCCAAGGGGCGTAGCCCCGCTAACACCTTTCTAGACACCTACTAGGTTTATAGCATTGATCGTTAAGTGAGAAATTTCCCGTAGAGTAGCATATACTCACAGTAGGATCGGGATCCAAATATCATTGCGTGACAAAACTGAAGGATTCCTACCAGAATCATCACACTCCAAATGGTATGCAGCGCTAGCAAGTTTCGGTTCTTTTAAAACTCCCGATGTGGATTTTTGCCCCATGCTCTTATGACCTTGACTTTGGCCAACAAATCATAAGTCACATGTCAAGTTCTACCCGTCATTCTCCAGGTTAATTTGAACCCACCCGTACCTACCCTTGACTTTGGCCAACAAGGCAGTACGACTGTCCCAAACCAACACATCTATCTATGTTGCACATGAATATCCAATAGCTACCAATCACTATGCCTTAACTTTGGCCAACAAACATAGCTTGAATTCTATTGACCATCCATGTGAAACGACGGAGGGCTACGAATGGTTTTGGCAAAACCGTGAACATAGTGAACTTGATATAATCGATCGAACGAGATAGCTTTTAAAAGGAGTAGTTTAAGCTCCGCGTTTAAAAGTTATTTTGAAAAGAAACCGAGTGGTTTCGATAGTGTTCCAACGACTTTTACTTTGGTTTATTTTTCTTGCATTAATTTTAATGCGTCCCATCAATTAATCCTACCATTGCAGAAAACAACAAAAATATGACGTACGCTTATGCCATCCGCATTCTCTACGGGGTCCCGTCATCACCCGTTAGGTTACTTAACAAACGACTGAGCGGGGGCTGGACTAGCGCGGATGCAAAACATAAGCAACGCCTAAATAGATATCTACATATAGATATATACATTCGTCAGATTCAATGATAGCCATTCCAGATCACAGATGAATACATTGGATATACTAGGAATCCGCATTCCGTTCGAGCCTGTAACGAAAAGAGGATTACACGGTCGCGATGAATAGCCAATACCCTACCCTAGACCCCTACGGGTGCGGCGAACTACCCGCCAAGTACCCGAAGCGAAGCAATCTCCCTCAACGACGTGAGTAGGCCACTCAGCACTTCGAGATACCCGGTAGTTTGTGCACCCCACCTTGGGTCTATTCTAGGAGCAAAAACAGTAAAAAGAAATTATACAATGACGGCTACAACCCCATCCCGGTTGTGCGGCCATATAAATAATATTACATCAATTTACATATTACATAAAATGAAAAATAAAGAAAACTCTCATCTCACAACCCCCCGGCTATTCATCCGCGACAATCCAACGAATTCATATACATTACAGATCAAAGATATGTATAACCCCCACTAATCGACGTATAGCGATTAGTAGACGTTCAATACATATATAACATTACAGATACAACCCATTAGACAAAGTCTATAGAAAATCGACCAAAATACAGATTTGTAAACACCCCAAAAACAAACTTGTTCTCTGGAAATTCTGGGCAGAAACAAACCATTTCAAAAATCACAAAACACCAACAGGAGAAAACTGCAGGAGAAACGATCCACGGCCGAGTCAACTCGGCCGCGGATCCGCGGCGGGAGCAAGCTCCTGCCGTGGATCCGCGGTGAGTTGATCGATTCACTGGATCGTTTTTCTTGCCAGTTCTTTAAAAAGCCTGAGCCGGATTTTAATACATGATTTATTATTTTTTGAGCAGAAATAAAAATCGACAGAAACTTGATATTTTTAACGTGTTTTGCGGTTTTTCGTCCGATCGAAATTCGAGATACTTTGCTAACATGCTAGGGTGTATTTAGCCAGGCTCTGATACCACTGTAAGTCCACGTAACCTCTGCCGGTTCTTTCGGGCTTGCGGAAATGCTGAAAAACGATTTTTCGGGTTATGGTAACATGGACTATAAAACATGGATCTTTGCTTAATTACACACTAGCAACTAACTAGAGTTTTTCCTACTCGGTTAGGGGTTATACCTCAACTTGAACTCCTTCTCTTAGGCTCTTTGTGGTGGTAGGAGGGTTCGTTCCTCGTCGCATTCCCTTGCCGAAGATGGATCCACCTGAGGGTCTCTACGTTGAGCTTCTTTCTTGAACTTGAGAAAACTAAAGTGTCCGGCTTGCTAGACCTTCAACCTTAGGATGAGTAGAGAGTGGCTTTGGTGTTTTACCTCCAAGAAAATGTTTCTCAACACATGAAATGAATTTTCCTTGAGCTAGAGGAAGAGGAAGAAGAAAGGATGGGAGAGAATCAATATGATAGAATGAGAATGGTTTTTTTACAACCATAACAATATATGTGAATTATCTAATTAATAATATTAATCCAAAATGAAAAAGGTGATGGTTGGTTTGATAAGACCATTATCATTTCACATTAAATGTTTTTGCAAAGATCAAAGAGCATCTTTGGAAAGAAATGATGATGGTCAATGTTTCAACCTTGGTCAACAAGTCAACCTTGGTCAACATGTCAACAAACCCTAACCATAACCCAATTTCATTTAAATAATATTATCAATTGATATTTCACATATTCATTAAAGTTTGGTAAACGACAACCGTCAACCGTGCATACACACCCGTACCAAAACCCTAATGAGAATCCTCTTCCTCTGCCTCAGTCAACTGTGCATACACACCCGCATTCGTGTTCCGAGGAGCACGAATACTATGAGATAAAACTAACCCCAAAGCATATACTAGGATCTGGCTCAAACCAGAGCCTGCTAGTAACAACTGTTCGAACACCAAACGTGCACAAGTGCGCGGATGTGAACGAACCCTGTCGGAAAACCATGCGACCTCTACTCTGTTTTGCCCAAAGGCGAATAACCCTCTGTATGGGACTCTAAAGACCCGACACTACGCTGGCAGTGGGTTTAACCATAGACCGCAAGCGACACTAGTTGTACGTAACGGTCCCCAGGTAGATGCCGATAAGAAGACGGACGAGGTGAAACCCATCTGAACTCCTACTGAGCCTGAATGTGACAATCTCCGTACAGTCCGGTCTGTTCGTCTAAGAACATCGCATGGCGGGCCTAGGGGGCGGTAAACGTCAGCCCCCTACTAGCGGTACAAGTCGTGTCGGAGTGTAGCCAAGAACACCTGGGATAACACTGGAAACCTACCGGTCTATCTCGCTTGCCCTGGCCAGGGACTTTGTGTAATGGCTCTCCTAGACACAGCGCGATATCAACCCCCAATACCGGGAGAAACGAATCCCGTCTAACCGTCACTGACTCCAAGTGCTTTGGGACTGCACCCAAAAACTACCTGTTTGCACGACTCCTTTGAGCCGTGGTAGGGTAGTAATCAAAGTACAGTGGGAACACACTCGAAGCGAAGTGACAGTGTCAAGTCAACGGACTAAGCTGTACTCATGTCACCTAGAAACTGATAACTGACGATAGGTATAGTACCAACCAACTGTTCCCGACGAGTCCTGTCCAGTGTACTCGTAACCTAACGAACACCCGCATACTATCCCAAGTACGACGTACTGAAGGCTGTGGTACATACCGTCTCCCCTGCTGGGATGAGAAGCGCATACGCTGGTCTACTCCGGAGTATCGATGCCCTGTCTCGATAGTCCTACGACTAGGGTCCTGCATAAGGATGTGCTTGTAGATTACCCAGCCCCCACGAGTGTGACTTCCATCACAACGCTGGTAATCAAGCAAAGATCCTAAGGGCTCTACTAATGTGTAAAGGCGATAAGCTATAATAAACACATGCACACATTAAAGTAGAAACAAACCAAGTAGCATACTACTATATTGAGCAAGATTGTCTATACAAGGTGAATATCCCAAACTTCTATTAAGTAATATACAAACTAGTATGATACAGTAATGGCCTCTAGGGCATATACACTAACTCCTTCTACCTACGCCCAGTTTATCCTGAATTTCAACATGCAAAGAAAAGAAGTTGAACATCCGGAACTCCTCAACATGTTAAGGTGTGCAGAGGGCACCCTGCAGAAAGTCAAGGAAACACCCGCTTTGATTGTTGGAGGAACTTCCTCTTCTATGTCCATGGCGAAAGCCAAAGGAAAGAAGAAGAAGGCCCCCACCAAACCAAGGGGCAGTGTTACTAAGGTGGAAGCTAAGCGAAAAGCAAAGGTAGCGGGACAGACTGTGGGAAAGGAAGAATGCTTTTATTGTCACAAGAAAGGACACTGGAAGAAAGGTTGCACGGCTTGGAAGGCCAAGAACCAGGACACGAAGCAAGTTGTTGATTCGGCTTCAGGTGTGTATGTTATTGAAAATTGTTTGTCAATCAACTCTACTTCCCAGATATTGGATACCGGATCAGGATCTCATATCTGTAATTCTTTGCAGGCACTGAGAAGGCGTAGAGTTTTGAAGGTATGTGATATGCCCTCAGAGTTGCAAACGGAGCAAGCATGGATGCTGAGTCCTTGGGGGACTATCACTTAGGATTGACAGATAGACATGTTTTGGTTTTGCGCAACTGTTACTTTGTATCCAGTTCGACTTTTAATATCATATCTGTATCATTAATGTCTAAAGAAGGTTATGAATTTGCATTTATAAGCATTGTTGTAAACATTCACCTTAATCATGTTTTGATTGGGTCGGGTACATTAAGCGACGGAATATACGTATTAAACCAACCGCGGATTTTCAATATCCAGCATACACACAAAAGAAAGTCTCCAGAATTAAATCATGCTTTCTTATGGTATTGTAGACTGGGTCACATCAATGAAACACGATTGACTAAATTACATAATGAGGGATATTTGGATCCGTTCGAATATCACTCTTATGCAACTTGTCAATCTTGTCTCATGGGAAAGATGAAAAAGACTCCGTTCACTAGACACGGAGTAAGAGCAAGCGAGCTCTTGGGACTCATACACAGCGATGTATGTGGTCCAATGTCTACACATGCACGAAGTGGTTATTCATACTTCATTACTTTTACGGATGATTTTTCAAGGTATGGACATGTCTTCTTAAAGAAGCATAAATCTGAAGCCTTTGAAAAATTACAGGAATACAATAATGAAGTAGGAAAAAAAACAGGCAAGAGTATCAAGACACTGAGATCTGATCGAGGTGGTGAATATGAGTGCCGAGTTTCTGCTTTACATAAGAGAGAATGGAATTCTCTCTCAACTTACTGCTCCATACACACCACAACACAATGGTGTATCGGAGAGACCGAACCGAACCCTATTGGATATGGTACGTTCCATGATGAGTAACGCTGAGTTACCGCGATCTTTCTGGTGTTATGCACTAGCATCAACTGCATATCTTTTGAACCGGGTTCCTACCATGTCAGTGCCTACCACACCATATCAGATGTGGAGTGGTAAGAAACCCTATCTTAAACACATTAAGACATGGGGATGTCCATCTTTTGTCAAAAAGCAGCATACAGACAAACACGAGGCACGCTCAGTACAGTGCAAGTTTATGGGATATCCAAAAAACTCTAAGGGATATTTCTTCTATTACGCAGAGGAACAAAAGGTATTTGTTTCTCGTCATGCCAGCTTCTTGGAAACTGAATTTTTAGAAAATAAGATATGTCGGAGCGCAATAGAACTGGAAGAAATTCCAGAACCACAAGCTATTACTGAAAGCTTAGTAGAACCAGGAGGTTCAAAAGAACAGGACATTCCCGCACCGCTCCGCTGGAATAGTAGGCTTTCTCATCCACCTGAAAGATCCTACGGTTTTCTTATAGACGGGGATAGAGAGGATTGCATCATTGATAATGATTAGCCGACTAGCTTCAAGCCGGCCATTCGGAGCACTGACTCGGTAAAATGGCTGGATGTAATGCAGACCGAGATGGATTCTATGTACACCAACAAAGTATGGACTTTAGACGTTGTTCCAGAAGGGGTAAAACTCGTAGGCTGCAAATGGATCTTCAAAAGGAAGATTGGTGTAGATGGACAGGTTGAGACCTATAAGGCTAGACTTGTTGCAAAGGGTTTTCGTCAAAGACTTGGTTTGGACTATGACGAAACCTTTTCTCCAGTGGCTATGATCAAATCCATTCGGATCCTTCTTTCCATTGCTACCTTCCACGATTTTGAGATTTGGCAGATGGACGTAAAAACCGCTTTTCTAAATGGTAATTTAGAGGAGTGTGTCTATATGGACGAATCAGAGGATTTCATTCAGAGTGGGAGCAGCGGGAAAGTGTGCAAGTTGCTTAGGTCCATTTATGGACTGAAGCAGGCATCGCGGAGTTGGAACATCTGTTTTGATGAGACGGTCAAAGAATTTGACTTTATCAAAAATCCAGATGAACCATTCATTTATAGTAAGATTGTAGCACGAACTGTTCTATTCCTCGTTTTGTACATGGATGATATTCTCTTGATAGGAAATGACATTCCTATGCTACAATCTGTCAAAGGGTTATTCTCACACAGGTTCTCCATGAAAGACCTGGGTGATGCCTCTTACATTCTGGGGATCCGGATCTATCGTGATAGATCAAAACGGATATTGGGACTCTCGTAGTCCTGGTACATCGACACTATAATGAAAAGATTAAGTATGGAAGATTCCAAGCGCGGTAATTTACCGGCTTGTCACGGGATCACCCTCTCCAAAGAAATGTCTCCCAAGACTGATTTGGAAAGGGATCGCATGTCTATTATACCCTACGCTTCTGCGGTAGGCTCTATAATGTATGCGATGTTGTGTACCAGACCAGATGTAGCTTATGCACTGAGTGTGGTAAGCCGGTATTAGTGAAACCCTGGGGAGAAGCACTGGATAGCGGTAAAGAACATTCTGAAGTACATGAGAAGGACTAAGGATATGTTTTTGTTTTACGGCGGAAAAGACCTCCAGATCGAGGCCTTTGCTGACTCCATCTTCCAGAGTGACAAGGATGACTCCAAATCCATGTCGGGTTATGTATTTACCCTCAATGGAGGGGCGGTCTGTTGGAAGAGTTCCAAACAGGAAACCGTTGTTGACTCGACGATGGAAGCGGAGTATATAGCAGATTTTGATGCCGCAAAATAAGCAGCCTGGATAAGGAAGTTCTTTACAGAAATTTAGGTGGTTCCGTCCATTGTTGATCCAATACCTCTGTATTGTGACAACAACGGGGCTATAGCTTTAGCGAAGGAACTCAGGTCCCATCATAAGTCCAGACACATCTTGAGGCGGTATCAACTGATCAAGGAGATAATGGATCGCCGGGAGCTCGAGGTTCGGTGGGTTGCTATAGAAGATAACACTGCAGATCCATTCATAAAGGCTGAGATGATAGGTCTACGATATACCAGCACATGGCCTTAGGGCAAGTGGGAAATTGTTAGTGTGATATGCCCTAGAGGCCATTATTGTATAGTACTAGTTTGTATATTACATTTTGGAAGCTTGGGATATATATATACACACTGCTTTATAGCAGTCTTTCTCGATATGGTAGTACGCTACTTGGTTTGTATCTATCTTAATATGTGTATATGTTTCTTTTGATGTATCTCTAATACATATTGATAGAGCCCTTAGGATCATTGCTTGACTACCAGCATTGTGATGACAGTCACACTTGTGGGGGTTGGGTAGTCTACAAGCACATCCTTATACAGGTCCCTAGTCGTAGGATTATCGAGACATGGCATCGATAGTCCAGAGTAGACTGGTGTGTACGCTTCTCATCCCAGATTGGGAGATGGTCTGTCCCACGGCCATCAGTATGCCGTACTTGAGATAGTATGCCGGTGCTCATTAGGTTATGAGTACACTGGACATGACTCGTCGGGAACTATTGGTTGGTACTATACCTATCGTCAGTTAGCAGTTCCCTGGTGACATGAGTACAGCTTAGTCCGCTGACTTGACACTGTCACTTCACCTCGAGTGTGTTCCCACTGTGCTTAGATTACTACCCTACCACGGCTCTATTAAATCGTGCAAACAGGTAGTAGTTGGGTGCAGTCACGAAGCACTTGGAGGCAGTGACGGTTAGAGAGGATTCGTCTCTCCCGGTATTGGGGGTTGATATCGCGCTGTGTCTAGGAGGGCCATTACACAATGGCCCTGGCCAGGGCAAGCGAGATTTACTGGTAGTGTTTCCAGTAGTTTCTCAGGGTGTTTTAGGCTACACTCTGACACGACTTGTACTGGTATTAAGGGTCTGACGTTTACCGCCCCCCTAGGCCCGACATGCGATACTCTTAGACGAATAGACCGGACTATACTGAGATTGTCACATTCAGGCTCAGTAGGTGTTTGGATGGGTTTTACTCATCGTCCTTCTTATCGACATCTACCTGGGGACCATTACGTGCAGCTAGTACCGCTTGCGGCCTGTGGTTAAACCCACTGCCAGCGTAGTGTCAAGTCTTTAGATTCCCACACAGGGGATTTCCCTGCTTCGGGTGAAACGACTAGTGGTCGTATGGTTTTTCGACGGGGTTCGTTCACATATGCTTACCTGTGCGCGTTAAGTGTTCGGGCAGTTGAAACTAGTGGGCTTTGGTTTAAGCCAAATCCTAGTATTTGATTTTGGCTTGGTTCAATCTCATTGCGTTCGTGTTCTTCGGAACGCGCAAGCGCGTATGTATATACAGTTGACAGAGACAAATGAAGGAGATATCTCATTAGGGTTTTGTCCTTTGACTTGATTAAGACCTTAATGTGATGAAGGTAATTGATTAATAGTGATAATTGTGTTATGGTTATTTGGATTGACCATTTGACTTGTTGACCAAAGTTGACTTAGATATTTTTTGTTAAGCATGAGATATTTTGTGCTTAGCATTAATGGTGACATGATAATGGTCAAACCAAATAAACCATTACAATTTTTTCTAATTAAAATTATTATTCTTTTATGCTAATAAGGAGCTATCTCTTCATTCTATCATGATAGATTCTCTCTCCTAGCTCTCTCTTCTTCATCCTCTCTCTCAAACCCTAACCTTTCTCATGTGTTGAGAACCAAGGGAACTTGAGACCAAACCACCAAAAATCACTCTCTACTCTCTCTAGGGTTCTTAGTCTAGCACACCAAGCGCCTTAGTTACTTCAAGATAGAGGTTGGAGCTCAAGGAAGAGGCCTTCAGGTAGATCTTTCTTTAACATAGAGAAGACGGTGAGAACGAGCCATCTACACCACTCCAAGGAGCTCACAACTAGGAGGAGAAACATAAGAAGAGAAGGAGTTCAAGCTTTATGTATAATCTCATAACCAAGTAGTTAAAGCTCCATGTTAGTTTGTTAGTTTTTGTTTAGCAAAGATCCTAGTGCATAGTCTATGTTACCTTGTGATAAAAAATTCGTTTTTTACTCTTTCTGCCTCCCCGTAAGTACCGGGGTGGGTATCATAGACTTACAGGTTGACCTTGGTTGATGGAGTAAATGACTTAAGTAGAGCGACATACTGTGTATATGTTCCACGGCATACATACGATACGCTAATCCGCTTAAGAAGCCTTAGGATGTACATTTCTTTGCACAGTATTAAATTCATTCCTATGATCTATCCTCATCGATATCGGTTAGTGGTTTGTGTTACCACGATTGCATGGGCAGAGAGAGTTGCATCTAGAGTTGCGGTCGGCATGAGCTCGTCTTGGACAAGGACTGACAAGGGCGTAATTCCAGTGACACACGATTGCATAGTTTTGTCGTTTTATTATGTTTTTGGCGCCATGAGCATTTGATGGATTGCGTTTACTAAAATTTCTCGAACGTGCAGATCATCACTAGAGGATTGGGCCACTGATAGAGGCCGGCTAGAATGTGATGACCGTCAATGTACCGTTATTCTTGATGATTGAGGCACTGTTTAGCATGCAGACGAATGAGCCAAATGTTGCTGTGACTGACAAGATACCTCGACAGATGTTTGAAGCTATTGCAGCACGAGTTTATACTTAGAGATATGATAGAAGATCGCAAGTCACCCAAGGATGACTGACTAGGACATGTGGTTCATTGCATACCGCAATACGAGGTCATCAGATTGATTGATTCCAGCTTGAGAAGACTTCGAGCAGGTATGTTGAGAGTCGATAGAAAATGATCGAATGTCAGAAACCCATTTTTCCAAATTTAAGGAATTCGGAAAAACATGCAAGTAATTTTGTGGACCCTCTAGAAGAAT
Organism: Agapanthus africanus; assembly: GCA_030015575.1. Lineage (NCBI taxonomy): Eukaryota > Viridiplantae > Streptophyta > Magnoliopsida > Asparagales > Amaryllidaceae > Agapanthus > Agapanthus africanus. Next base: position 115,845,030 of record CM057351.1, read on the forward strand.
GAAACCCTAACTCGACATAATGACCATAGGAACGCTTTTGAACCTTACCGTTTGCGGCAGTTCCGCGGTGCCATTAATGAAGCTTGGGTTTGCCCTTCTACGGCTGGTCCATAGGTACTGTACCATGTACTGGATATTATTAAACTGTACTCAAGTGTTAAGCTTTCGGGAAATTATGGGACTTTGACGAATCGATCGAAGAGTTCGATGTCGTCCGGATATCATTTGATGGGATACATTACTTGGGAGACTCTAGGTATGAGTATAGCCGTTGTAGCGCAGTTCATACAGCTACGAAGTGACGAGTCCGAATCTGTCGACATTATAAATAAGTGGAGTAAGATGTTCGTACGAGATTACATTCCACTCTGTTGACATCAGAGATGTGATACGCATGCAGAGGTGTTGAATATGGATATATCTTCCAGAAGGAGTCATGATGAGTATGCAGCTGTTCCGGAATAAGATATAGATTTACTAAAGGGTCATAACTTACGAGCTGTTCAGCAGGAACGAGATTTGGGAAAGACCCCGACAGGATCTTTTAGGAATACAACATGAGGAGACTTGGACCCAGGATCGGTCGTATTACTCACCCCTGTAGGCCAGAGTTCGACATCAGCGACGAGATATGTTATGAGAGATCATGATAGTTGGCCAGAGAACTTTAGAGGATGTGCCAGAGCGGAACTGTTTCCGTCATCATTTCCATATTGGGCCGTTGAGCCGAGGAGCTATGTAACTAGCAATTCGTAGTGAGAGAAGAGAGCCTAAGGGCATAAGGCGCCAAACCATGAGCAGGAGGCAAGTAGATATCTTGCTCCGCTAGCTTTGGATGCACTGACACCTTCTCGACTTTGAAGGAAAGACACATCGACGACAGTATTTATGATTTGCGATTTGGTGATTCTAATATCACTTGTTCGTTATTTTGGATTTCGGTTTTTTTGGGTGATTTATTTGAATGATTGAGATTTATGCACAAAAGTTGCACTCGACTTCGATTTGATGTCAGTCGAGATGTTTGATTTTGATTTCATGCTTATGGGTGCATGTGATTTGACTTGTGCTTTCGGTGTAGTTTTCATGCACTTCATTATTTTGAATCGATTTTATGCACTCTGATGCACCTGGATGTGAGATTATATACCACGGTATACCTGATTTAGATTGAGATGTGTTGTATACCATCGATTTCGATTATGATATTCGATATTTGTTTAGTGCACCTGTGCACTTGATTTGGATTCTACCGCATACTTGACGCGGTCGATGCGGTTTTCGTGCGCACCAGATGCACTAAATCGGGATTCTTTATGAATATCAAATGCACCTGATATTGTTTTCAGGGACACACCGTTGCCCTCAACAGGTGTTTTCATGCACAACCGTTGCGCTTAGATTTTATTTCTGTGCACATGTATGGCACATTCATTGATTTTGATTTCTGTGTGCAGCAGATGCACGTAGCATTCTTATACACATTTTGGGATTGGTTCTTTGGAGCAGTGTATTTTATGACATTTACCATTTGGGATAGTAACTGAGCAGGACTAGTCAGAGGACAGTACCTGAATATGTTTTTGCTTGCATTGATAGTTATCGAAGGGATTTCCAAAAAGGAGCGATAGTCTTAGTATTTAACTACGTGCCTGTGATGACACGAAACATGTTACAAAGGAAACCCGTCTAAATTATTTTCAAAACGACAGGACGTGTATGTTAAACAAAGGATATATATATATATAGTTATTTTCTTACAATAAACGTCCGGTACTTGTGCCGTGATGCGCGCATCGCACAGCGATTTGAAAAAGGTTCGGCATGCATTTCTTTCTAGATGTTTTGTCGAGTTTACAACAATGCGTACTATGTACATGTTATAGTTTTGATGTATATCATGTTGATTTCCGATGATTGCGTGATGCTTGAAGGAGCCATGATTTTGAGTTATATACTCGTTTCCATGCACATGCATTGCGCTACGATGTTTTTTTATGTATTTATGATTTCGGATCCACGACGACTTGATCATTTTACTGAAATGTTTTAGTATTTTGAGGGGTTTAAATTTAAATTCGGGGACCAAATTTATTTAAGTGGGGAAGACTGTAACATTTCAGAAAAATAAAATATTATATTTGGAAAATTAAATAATTAAAATAATAAATATTATGAGTATTTTAATGAATGGAGATTAGTTTTAATGTCATGGTATAATTATATACCGATAAATTATGAAAATTTGGAAATTATATCAATTTTTCATTTTAAAAGAATTTATGAAAATTGGGAATTTTACAATTTAGTATACAATGATTTATATATAAGTTAGTATTACTAAACTCGATTAGTACTTAATTACGCATTGATTTGTTTTGTGCTTGTGACATGCACCATGTCATATTACATATTTGTTACATTTTTCTACCCTGGCTTCTTTCTTTTTAATGCATGGCTTTGTTTTAATTGAGATGAAAAGATAATGGGAAGAAAAGAAAAGAAAAAGGAAAAGAAAATGAAATTGAATAATGAAAGAAGTATGGGCAAGAGACAGAAGAGAGAGAGAGAGAGAGAGAGAGGTGATGGGTCATTTGACCATGGCCATTCTTTTACCCTCTTCATTATCTTCATCAGTTTTATCTCCCCCTTCCTCTCATGGCTGCCCTCTTCCTCCCCTCTCCTCTAACTCTTCACCACAACCCCAAATCCACATCAAAACACATCATTCCTTTCACAAAAAATGTGCACAAGCTCACTACTAGCATTGGGAACCAAGAAAGTTTGTATTTTAAAGACTTTGGGCTACTCAAGAAATTTCTTGAGTTGCCAAATGAGGTATTTCCTGCATTATTAGTTTAGTATTTGAGTTTCCTAACTACTATTGTTGGTTTAGAATAGATTAAGTGTAGATTAGTGAGCTTTGAAAATTCATAGATGAGGGTTAGGGTTTTCCTTGAGTTTTGATGGTGCAAGTGAGTGTAATTGGTGACCTTAAACCTCCCTTAGTGATTGAAAACAGCGACTAACCCAAAATACAGAATTTAGAAAATTCCGTATCGGTTTTGCGTTAAATTGTGAGGTGCAGGGAAGCTGGAGCGACCTGAGACTTTTAGATGAAAAACAAACAACTCCATTGACCTAGATTGGACACTAGGAGGACACCCTGCAAAGACAAACCGATTCTGAGCTTTCTTAGCCATGCAGGCCGGATATTTGGTGCATGTGGCTGGCCACTCTGGGAGCATTGGTGTTAGGGTTGCTTTTGTAGGTCATATACCTTATATAATACACCTCAGTATTGATTGTTTATACTATTTTCACCTGAATTAAAATCTGGGACTAGTTTTATAAGATTCTGTTTTGGGTTTCTCGATGTTCATGACTTGAATTTTGGATATTTTATTTTATCTCGACCACTTGACGTTTGTACGTCTATATAGGTCATTGTTTGGTTCTTTTGCATGCGTACGCTATAGGTTCTAACCTATAGGAACCTCGCGTGTCGTTTTGGATTTGAATCGGATTTTAATGCGATAGGATATGTTATGACATATAGGTACCTCTGCGTGAACTTCGGGACGTCAAGCAACAGCATGGCGACATCGACTTCAGCATAAAAGGATCAGGTGAGTAGATATATATCTACGTGGGAAGTCGGGTGGATGGCGTATAGCATCCCCGCAGTTCGTAGTGTAGCCTATGATATATTATATTTATATATGAATATGTGTTATGTGAGACGTTATTGTTTAGCAAGAACGATTTTAGGAGATCATGGGTTAAATTTTAGTGTTATTAGATGATAGTGTCGTTAGTTGGTTTTTTAGTGGTGAACCCTAGAATAAGGTTTACACATACGCATGCACACACGGGTTATGTTTTGGCGTATATGATATATGTGTATATATATATATATATAAATATATATGTGGGTGTGTTGCTATATATTTATATACATATACGTATACCCGTATGGTGAGGATTATATATGATACTTGGAGATGAGTCGATGTAATTGGGCATGATGCCGTGAGATCGTTGATGTGACTTGGGACATATTATGAGATATGACATTATTATAGAGGATCGTTGGGCGATGTGTTTTCATACACACACGGTTATATGTTGATGGTATCGGAATGTACTAGATGTTAGATCAGTACCCCTAATTCAGGATATTATGATAATGATACCAGATAAATAATGAGATAAATGTGATATTCGACCCGTACCTGATTGGTAGAGGAAATTTAGTGCTTACGCTATTTGTGATTAAAAAATTAACCGCAATCAAGAACGGTATCGCTTGGTAGCTAGCCGGTTGAATACGGGTCGGCCCACAGAGATTTTGTGTATTTTCTAGTTGTTCTAACGAGTCAATTCCTAATGTGGTAGGTTTGATTTTCAATAAAAACTAAAGTTGAGTTTGATTAGGATTAAAATCTTGCTAGGGTAAGGATTAGGTTAGTTTGGAAAGTCAATATTTCTCACCGCTTTCTTTGCCCGAATTAAGAACTTTTAGGTGTTAAGGTAATATTTCACAAAGGGGATTAGCACGATCGGGAAGAAACTAGGTTTCTTCCCTTTGGTCCTTGTCCGTCCTTTCTTAACTCTTACCCTGACCTCCATCGAAATCATACACAACCGGTCATTAACTATGGTATCACCGCTACCTCCTGGGATAGGGTGCCGTAGTGAGCGGTGTGTGTATGTATGCATAGAGTCCTATTTAAAATGTATAACGGGCAAGAAAGGTGGGAGAGATTTTCATCTCTCAAACCATCCCCAAACCTAACCCTAACATGTGAGGAACTACTCACTCATTTGGGATATGATAAACGAGTTTAATTTTTTTTTTAATTTAACAACTACGGCAGAGAAATAAAATTGCTACAGAAATAACTAGGGCAGAAAAGAAACTTACTCTTTTTTATTTAATGCACTCTTCAACAATTACAGGGAATGAAAATTCTAAACTAGATAAATAAAAGGAGGCATTCTCCAAAAAGAACTGTAGGGTTCCTATTTATAGAGAATAGAAACCCAAGGGTTTACATCTGATCCATATCTAAATTTACAAAACTACCCTGAGAAGCCAGGTCAATGCACCGCCACCCACCGTCAAAATGCATCGACACGTGCTCAGCACGGCCGCGGATCCACGGCCATATGCCTTATTTGGCCGCGGTTCAGCGGCCATATGGAGGGTTCTCTGTATCAAATCTTTAGGGCTGCTTCTTGTTGCATTTAACTTCTGGTTTCTTCACTTGGTTTCTCACAATATCTTCTATTTTCTCCAAGATTTCCACAGTGCAGAATGTTGTGGCCTTTTACCGTTCGCTTCATGTTGAAATCTTGAATCTTTGTGCTGCATTCGTACCTTGTGCAATTGAACTGTTCATTGATCTTCACTTGTTTCTTAAACTGTAGGAGGCAACATAAAGATTCTTTTATTTGTTGGTCATAGTCTCACTTTTGTAGCGTCTTTTCACCATTTACACTGTATTGTTCCGAGAACATGTGACCTGCAACTATTTAGCAGACATGGATCAAAAGCACCTATTTATTCGTAAAATGATTAAGAATGGGGAATATAATAATGCAAAATTATGAGATGAACAGTACCCCGATTTGGGATGTCGTACGATGGATTTTACCGTACGAAGTATAAATATGATGATTGATTCACACTCTTGACTCGAGGATGTCGTATTATATATTATATCGTACATGACGCTATTGAGGCGGGATCACCGGCTACTAGATATATCGACCCGGACTTAGGTGGATTTCCTTACCTTTCGATTAGTCTCTTAGTTTAGTCCTGTAGTTATCTGTTAGATGTTAGACTGGGCTCGAGTCATACCTATTTTCAAAACTAATGAATCGTGAGTATTTTAAAGACAGCCCTAGGGATACTACGGATTTTTCAATAGATGCATCTTTTCTCAAAGACCCCGTAGCCCTATTATTACTAAAACCACGATTCGTACGATTTCAGACACCAAAAACTGTATGACTCGTATATAGGAATGTATATTTCTTTATTGTTGCATTTACTATTCATTTTCCATATATTCTTGCTGTTCGCATCGTATTGAATGCTTAAATGTGTTTTCATTAGTTATTATGAACCCTGCTGTCAGGACACCAGCACCATTACCGATGATGCGTATGCTCCACATACACTTACCTCCCGGCCCACACACATCATCATCAGTAATTTTCTTGTCACGTACACCTTAGAAAACATTATTTCATAAGTATAAATTGCTAGCTGGTAGTTGCAATATAGTACTAGTACGTTGCTTTCATATGCTAGTTTGACATCGCATTTCTTACTTTGACAATTCGTGCATGAATATGTATATTTATTGCGATGAAATATTTTGGGGCTTTATGCTGGTAATTCACTGTTTATTTACTTTTGAGATTGGGATTTCGAATTTCCATGAGATTTCTGGATTTGGAGAAACCGTAAAGATTTTATGAACTTATTACCATTTTAAAGATAGAAAACTGCGGTTTTCTCGTGATATGATTTGAGAGGTGTCCACCATGAGTTTTCTCGATTCTTGAGCAGTATCATACACCCGATTCGCGGAGGAGGAGGAACCGTCTACGGGTGCATAATGGACCCGGTGCGGTACCCCGGGGAAAGATGGTCGTAGATGATGGCGTTGAGCCCGGTAGGGGAGCACTACCAACCAGTTATTTGTGATGCAGCGGATATCCGGAAGATTCCGACGTTGTCGTGGGATTTGATGATTTGGGCCAGTCCGGATTGCTGGAGCCCAGGGGCCAGTCCGGATTGCAGGAGCCCCGGATATTGAGACATTGAGATATTGAGATTATATGATATGGGCCAGTCCGGATTGCTGGGGCCCGAGATATCGAGGTATTGAGATATGCGTTTTGTGTCGATGCTTGACACGGATTCTATGTTGATTTCATTGATGATACTTCGATTTTTACACAGAAATCTCACTGAGATACGAAAACAGTTTTCTCATTTAGTTGCATTCTGTTTTCATGCATTCATACATCATATATGTATTATGTTGCTACCTGAGGCACTGACTCGAGCACTTGATATTAAACTTTTGTGTAGATGGTTTCATGGTTATTTATTATAAGGACTTTATGGTATGACCTATGATAGAGTCATGCATGTGATTTCTGCTCCGTGAGTTTTCTACTCAAGAGTTGGCAACTCACCCCTTTTGTGCCACAGTTTCTTGTAGGTTTTGGCGTACAGGTTTCATTGCGGCTTGCTGGCACACTTCTTCTTTCTGGGTGATTGCTTTGGTAGGTGGGTTCACTCGTATCATGACCACCATTGTACTTTTATTTATTTCAGTTGTATCTAGTAACTCCATCATCCAGACTTGTATTATTTGATAGACATAGAAGACTAGTATGTATATTCTTTCGACCTTAGAGTCACGCGGTGTATTATTATGGTTTTTCTCTAGTTTTCTTTAGGATATTGCTTTTCTTGATGAGTTTAGATCCTCGCCCTTCGGCGTTGTATTATATATTGCATTGCGTGGTTGTGTCCGCCAATTGGCGAAGAGCTAGCTCCCGCTTGGGGTTACCTTTATATTATGCATGTTTGTACGCGTTTGGGGCCAGTATTTACAAGGAAACTCTTCCAAAATTTTTGGAAAAGACTTGATGTTTTAAAAATGCATATTACGGCTTATTTTGTTAAACCACTTGCTTAAAACTAAACTTTTCCTTCTCCCCTATTTTCAAATGGTTTATATTTCTGCGATTTTTGGCTTACTTGAATTAGATGGTGTCTTATAGACTTTATATGATTCAAGTGCCAGTCACGTGCTATTTCCAGGTCTTGACACTTCGTGTGTGTAAAAGACATCATTACACTTAGAGAATTCAATTGAAGCTATCATACTCTTGTCCATCATCCAAAGTACTTTATAGTCCGTGAATAATTTCGACGAAATTGCTCACACATCCTTCATGCGACCGTTAATATTTCTTGCGGTACTAACCGACCGATTACTAAATTTTCTTGCTCATTTAGGCGTAATTATCCTCGTTTTGCAACACTTAAGGCTTAGCTGTGGCTCCCAAACTAGTTGGTCTAAGGCACTAGCCGATAAAGCACCCTCGCTATATTTTTTTATGCTGCCTTAAATAATTACAAAACTTGTGTTTATTTTTTTCTTCACCACTTATACATTTTGTAATTTTTTTTATTTCATACTAAGCTTTTTAGACAAGAGCATTTAAAGGTATCCTCTAATATCCTAAATTTCAAGATGTGTGATAGTGCATATAGTAGGGCATCAACGTTCAAATGTTTGGACTCAAAAATGAGAACTTTTTTCAGACTTATTTTTATTCTCAGATTAGTAATTTCCTTCATCTTACTAACCCTTGGGACAACGGCTCATAACTACTTATTACTAGTTTCTTTTAAGAAAACATCTAAGTTTCTTGCTTTTCTTAAACTTTTCCAATTTTATCGTATGTAATTTTTCACTTTCAAACTTTCATTATCAAAATATTTTTTTTCTTCTATTTATGACAATGCAAAATAATCCGTGAATAAACACAAAGCTCCCACAAACCTGTTTGCAGTAGTGTCCTCACCGATGCCATCTGTTAAACTAAAAAAACTGTAGACTCAGGAGGAAAAGTTAGTAACAGGGACATAAATAAATGACAGTGAATCCACCCCTAAACTTATTTTTGGCTCATAATTAGGTAAAAAATTATTTTCTTTTCGTTCAAGAGCCAAAATATATTTTTCTCCCCCTAAACTTGACTAAAATAGTATAAAGCATTTAAAATTATAAGGGGGGTTAATGTTTTTGGTTAATGCAAAGCTTTACAAAGACAAAACGTCAACACAAACCATTCAAAAAATTTATCAATGTAGCACAAAAGTTGGTAGAAGAACATGTCACCCATCGACGTAAAGAAGTGGGGATGAGATAAGAGGTGTAATAGAACGGGTTTACGTCTCGGTTTATAGAGACGAAACAGTGATGGTGGATTACTCGCATTCTTGTTCCGGATAAGAAGAATGGGTGGCGGTTCAACTTCTTTGATTGGGGACTAATTCATCACATAGCCCATGTTTTCTAAGAATGCGAGTTCTTCAGCGAAGATTTCTTCAATGCTTTCATCGATATCCCGAATATTAATCTCATCGGAAAGAACGGGATGATACTCGGATTCTATAAAAGGTTCATATTTAGCGTTAGTTGTTGACCCGGACATCTCGATAGAAGAGTTCGTATGTGTATAATAAATATCAGGGTCAAACGATAACGTATTAGTGGAGTCAAGATCAGTATCGTGAAGCTGTTCAAATTCACTACTGTCGGAATCCATCGTTTTGATAGAACATACTTGAGCATAGGGTTCGAAGGGTTCACTTTCCAACTTGTAAATGTTAAGCTCAGTTGACATCTTCCAGAAGGATAGGTTCATAAAGCTGTTACAACAATTGATTACAGCAATGGAAGTCAATAGAAAAGGTGGACTTGAAATCACCGGAATTTGGTTTCGGGGGTTTGCAACAGGCTGTGTATCAATAACCATAAAGTCCACACGGAATATAAATTTCACGACTTTGATTAACACATCCTCTAGCTCACCACTAGGTTGGGTGATAGATCGATCAGCCATGTGAAGAGTGCAGTGCGCCGGTTTTATCTCTCCGATCCCTAATTTCTCATACACAGAATACGGAAGCAAGTTAACACTGGCACCTAAATAGAGTAGAGCATGATTGATATTTTTCCCACCAATAGAAATATATATGGTAGGACTTCCGGGATCCTTTCGTTTCTTGGGTATTTTTTGTATAAAAGCCGTGCTTACATTACTCGCAAGGAAAAAAAATTTAAGCACTTGAATTTTTCTCTTCCTAGTGCACAAGTCCTTTAGGATTTTCGCATAAGACAGAACTTGTTCAATATCATCTAGGATAGGAATAATTATGTTAACTTGCTTAAGAAGTTCCACAATCTTCTCCATTTGTGGATTTGGTCTGTTGCCCTTTAACCTGTTTGGATAAGGAGATTTATCAATAAGGGTTTGGTCAAACATATGTGGAGAAGTTTGTGGAGATGGAATATGTCCCTGAATTGGAGTTGGGATCGTTTTAGGTTGACTTGTGGAAGTGTGCTGTGGGTCCGAGCCTAAGGGAAAACGGAGAATAGGATCGGAAGAAGATGGTGGACTAGACGAAGTAGGAGTAGAAGAAGAAGAAACCGGGGTATCCTTAATATCATCGACATCAATGTCATCAACATGTTCATCCACTTTGTTGTTCAGCATTCTTCCCGATCTCAACGTGGTTACGACACTCACATTATAACCTTATGAGTGGCTATGATTTGGTAGAGATTGGGATGGAAGTTTCCCTTTCTCTCTCATTCATCACGGCATTTAACTATGCAAGTTGTACTTCTATCGATTTTATACTTTCACCGTGTGAGGCGGTGTTCTGCATTAACGTTTGGATAGAAGACTTCAAATTAGCCATCGTTCGCATGGAATGTTTAATAAACGTATCTAAGGTTCATTCGAGTGCAGAAGAGTTTTTGGTACCGGCCGTTTGGAAAGAATTATTATAGGGTGAAAAATTGTTCGCCGGATTTTGAAAGGATTGTGGTTAAAAGAGGTGCTGACTCTGTGGTGGTTGCTGTAGCAGTGGAGGAACCCTTTATAGTTATTTTGGCTTAGGAACGTATTTTGAGTTTTAGTTTGGTTTTGGTTCCAAGCAAAATTAGGGTGATTCCTCCATCCCTTATTATATGTGGAAGAATAAGGATTGTTTCTATGTTTTTGCTGAAAAGGAGCATTAATTTGTTCTTGACCTTGAAACGGTGGACTCAAAGGACATTCTTCCGTTAAGTGTGATGGGTCAGAACAGCAACCACACACGGTTTCGGGGAGCGTAACTTGGTTTATGGAGGCAGATGAGAATTTTTTTCCGATAGAATCGAGTTTCTTTTGCATCGCGGCCATTTCGGATTTCACTGCGATGGAAACATCGAGCTGATGGATGCCTGTGTTAGTTATATGTATGCCCTAGAGGCCATTACTGTACATACGATGTATATTGTAGTGGATGCTAAGACATATATAGGGATGACTTTCTTGCTCGACATGATAGTATGCTATCTGGTTGTACTTTATCTTAACATGTACTCTGATTGTCACTATATTACATGTTGATAAAGCCCTTAGGATATGTACTCGACTACTGGGACTATGATGAGATCATACTAGTGGGGCCACGGTAATCAACGAGTACATCCTATAACTGTTCCTAGTCGAGGGTGTATCGAGACAGGGCATCGATACACCAGAGTAGACTAGCGTATACGCATCTTGACCCATATGATGGGCGATGGATGATCCCATATCCATCGGTGTTTGTCATCAAGGATGGTGTACGGGTGCTCAGTGGAGACTGGGTACACTGGAGGGACTCGCCGAGAACTCCCAGATTGTATTATACCTCACGTCAGATGGCAGTTCTCCGGTGACACTGGTACAGAGTACCGTGTTGACCCGAGATCGTCATAGAGTCTTGTGTGATTCCCACTGTGCTTTGATTTCCATCATACCATGTCCAAGAGGGCGTGCAAAAAGGTGGCTTTTGGGTACATTCCCGAATCACATGGAGGCAATGAGCGATAGGAGGGGATTCGTCTCTCCCGATATAGGGAGTTGATGTTGTGCTGTGTTCGATTGGCTATAACCGGAAATCCCTGGCCAGGGTTGTTGAGATTTACCGGTAAGTGTTATCTGTAGTTTCTCGAACTGTTATAGACCTCATATCGACACGACTTATCAAGCTACTGGGGTCTGACGTTTACCACCCCTAGGCGAGATATGCGACATATCAGACGACGAGACCGGATTGTACGGGAGTGTTACTGTTTGGATTCACAGGAGAATGTACAAGCTTGCTTATTGATCTTCTGAGCGCTCAATACCTGGGTGGCTGTTACGTTTAGCTGACCGCTTGCAGCTTGTGGGTGTTTGATATGATCATCACCTACTGCCGACGTATTGACGATTCTTTAGAGTCCTACACAGAGGTTTCTTGACTCAGGGAAAACGGAGTAGGGGCACATATGTGATATGTGCGGGACCGAGGATAATGCGATATGAGATACCGTATTCTATTCTCGCGATATATGTTATCAGCCGGGTCATCGGATCAAGTGTTGATTCGATGAATCGGTAAGGATAAATATTAGTCGGTTATATGCGATGTAGCCGGATTGTCGGATCAAGAGTTGATTCGATAATTTAATGTATAATAATATATATGATATATTAAATGACATTAACTAATATTAGCTCACTAAAAGATTCTTTTTCTCACTCGGATAATACATTGATATATGCGATATATATTAATTGTATTATTTTATTTGGTTACAATAAATATTATATATGTGATATATAATATTGTAACATGATATGATAAATAATTCAACATGTTTAGTAGAGATTAAACAAGATTAGGGTTTGATTTGGGTTAATGCTTTCTAGATGATTCTAGAAGGTTTAGTTTTGTTTTGTGAAAGATATTTTGTTATGACTCATCTTTAACCTAACCCAAACCCTACACCCTTGGTTAAATCTCTACAATGGTTTGGTTAACCATGGTTGCATAATTCATCATTATCATCTTTGCATTATTCATCACAAAAGGAATTCCATTATCATTCTTCATCTTCTTCCTTCTTCTTTCTTCATGGAAAAAGCTTACTAGCTTTTTTCCTAGTGATGAATAAATGTGAGAAAAAGATAAATAAAGAGAGCAAAAATCCTACTTCATCATCCTCATCTTCCCTTGCCCTTTAGATGAGAGTGTTCACTCAATTTTAGTGAGTGTTAGCTTGTGTTAACGAAACATCAAGGTAGATCATCTTTGTAACGAAGATCGGAAGCAAGACTGCATCTTTCTCTTCGTGGAACCTCTCGAGAGTCTGGAGCACGATGATCGCAGCGAAGGGACCTCAACACGGAACATATAAAGTGAAGGACCGGATCTACAAAGGTTGTAATCCCTCTCACTTAGTGTTAAAGTGTTTAGCATGTTAGTTTTCGCCTAATCTCTAGTTTAATGATCCGGCTTCGGGTTGTTCGGCACGGCTAATTTTTTAATTGGGCATGGTTGATGCCTCGTAGACCCTTGTGCGCGTGCCCAGCAACCCTATAGTGGTATCAGAGACAAGCTATAGCTTTAGGCGAAGTCTAGACGAAGTTTAAAGTCCGATCGAAACCCTGATATTTACCCTTCTCTGTATATTTTTCAAAAAGGTGGTTTTTTCTGAACTAAAAATGCTCAAAAAAACAAGCAGGAAAAACTAAGAATTACTGTGAAGTACGGTCGCCTAAGTCGACTATTTGACCCCGGAACAGTGGCGAAACCATGGGTTTTGCGGCGGTTCTGCGGCCAAAATTTGGACTTAGTCCCTGAAATTTCATGTAATTATTTTTAGGCCCTTTCTTGTTATTTTTTCCTGGGATTTTTTTAATTCCACTCAAGTGTTGAGTTTTCTAGGGTTGTATTAGGGAATTGTTGATTCGATCAGATAATTTAACTTTGTTTAGGTTGTCCGGATAATTTTAGAAACTGTTAAAAAGTTCGGGCGGATATCGATAACTCACTTTTTCCCCTGTCGGAAATTTTTTCAAAAGTTGGATTTTTTCTCCTGTTTAAAAACATTCTAAGTCGTGCAAGTAACGCGGTGGACCCTCTAGAAGACAACAAACCTTAACTCGATTATGTGACCGTCTTGAACTGCCTCTGAACCTTAGGGTTTGTGGCAGTACGGCGTGCCACATGTGAGGCGTTGGCTTGACCCATCTACGGCTGGACCATTGGTACTGTGGCATGTGATGGATGTTTTTAAACAGATTTCAAGTGTTAAGATATATTGGGGAAATCTTGGGTGTTTGATTATTTGATCGGAAAGTTTAACATTGTCTATTTATCTGGAATGTGATATAATATTTGGAATCCACAAATTGTTATGAGATAACTGATTTGAATATTATAGACATAGCAGTTTAGTCTCAGATGATCGGTTGCACGGAATTTTGATGTGATCAAAAGTCCGTCGCAATCATGTAGCGTACGCGGATACTCGCCGGGTAAACTTAATAGACAGCCACGCCCCATAGCCCCGACCAAGTGACTGTAGGAGAACCCGTAGCCGAAAGCATCCGTTCGGGTGGTCGCGGAAGCGGTGTTCCGCCTTAGTGCACTTCGTCGACGGCATCTTGGGGTGCGGCCGTCTACTAAAGTTTGCGACGAGCATTCGATCAGGACGTCGGGAATTTTGTTGAATTGCCCGACTTGACATTGAAAAGAGTTTTCGATAATGAGACTAAAATGCGGGGTTTATAATTGTTAGGCATGTGATGTCTAAGGAATTCATTTGGTTAGGCATGCGATGTCTAAAGAGATTACGGATTCCAACTATTGTAGTTTTACACTTTCTTTTCTGTGACCGCAAGTGTAGTATGTGGTGTATCGCCGGCTTCGTTGCTATACATCAGCGACAATCGGGATACACATACTTGCTTACGTTGATGATATGAGATATTATGTGTTGCTGTGATATGTTATATTGGATCGTCGCGTTTTGAATAGCCGGGGGTTTTATGTGAGATGAGAGTTTTTTCTTTTTCATTCATGTAAAATTCATTTGTATGTAATATTCTTTTATTCGGGCACTTCCGGGTTGCGGAAGATGTCACCGTTGTATATTATTTACTTTTCCACATTAGGTAGACCCAAGGAGGGGAGCACAAGTAACCGGGTTCTAGGGTCCAGTGGGAGACCATCTCGAGGAGTCGGGACCGGGTCTCCTAACCTTAGAATTGGCAGTGTTACTTTCCTCTCTCATAGGGGTCTAGGGAAGTGGGTTTGGCTATTCATCACGACCGTGGAATCCGTGTTTTATACAGGCTCGTATTGAAAACACGGACGTCCTAGTATATCCAATACTTCATATATGTTCTTCTGCTGCAATGTTCTGTGATGAGATCATATTACTGCCTGTGACGAATGTTTATATTATATATATGAGATATATGTTATATTGCAGATTTCGTTTCAAAAGAGATGCTTGCGAAGCATAATAAAATGGGATTCATTAATGAGATTAATGAAATAAAAGAAACCTAAGATGTTGTAGAAACTTGTTTAAAAACTGGTAGCTCTAGTTCTTGCTTTGCATAGCGGTGTTCCTTGTAGAACATCCAGCACCTTATTCGATAAGGAAAGGGCCGAGATCCCTTCACCGGGAGTGACCCCTTTAGCAATGACTGGCAGATGCTACACCCATCGGTTTGTCTTTTGATTGCTTTTGGAGTTTTTGCTTTGCATAGTGATATATATTATATATCCTGCACCTTATTCGATGAGGAAAGGGCCGACGATCCCTTCACCGGGAGTGACCCCTTTAGCAAAACTTGAAAAGCCTAAAAAAAAACACTCCATTTAAAATCACTCGATTCTACAACGATATCAAGTTCATTACGCAAAGGGTTTTCTTAAAAACCCATCGTAGAGCTCCGTCATTTCAGATAAGTACTGGTTAGTATTCGTGCTGCGTTTGTTGACCTTAGCCAAGGCGTAGTGTGCGGTACCTGATTAGTGCTTATCTGTATAAGTATATGATGCGATTGAGTTAGGGTAGTCGTGCTATTTTGTTGACCTTAGCCAAGGGTCGTGCGGGTGGGTTTAATTCAATCGGGATATGACGGGTTGAACTTAGCTAGCACTTATAATTTGTTGACCTTAGCCAAGGTCATAAGATGTTAGGGGCAAAATATTATTGGGAATTTCAAGTGTTGAAATTTGCAATGAGATTACGTACCTTCTATGAGATAGTTGGATCCCGATACCCACTGTAAGTAAGAGTTACTCCTGGGAGAGTTTTACACATTACAATTAGCCAATCAAGTAGGTGTCTAGAAAGGTGTTAACGGGGTTATGCCTCTGGGAAAACGAGGTTTACTTTAATTAGGTTCGTGCGAAAGCACGGGGGACCTCCCTCAAAGTACCGACACTCGCCTGGCTGAAAGATTGGTGAACTTGTAGCGTATAATTAATCCCGGCTAGTCTTTCCTTTTTGGGTTTGAAGGAAGATTTGACAAAAATAGTGGGAGACATCCTGATTAGATATATTAAATAACCAATCTAATCTTGCAAGAGCATACGCTGAGTGTTTTCTTCTCTCACTCTCCAGGTAGCGACCATATCACGCCTTAAATCAAGATAATAAAATGGATGTATTGACCGAACCCGCTTGTTATACTGAGCTGGGGAACGTTGGTCCCGCTCCAACTTATAATTGTTATAAGACAGAGCAGGAAATTAGGGAATACCAGATTTCCCGTGCCGCCCAAACGAAGAAAGTGCATATTGATGCATCATCTTCTGGTGTGTTCATTACAGAGAACAGTTTCTCAGTATCCTTTACGTCCTGGGTATGTGATACCGGATCAGGATCCCGTATATGTAATCTGTTACATGGGCTACAGATAGGTAGAGAACTGAGAACGGGTGATAAGTTTCATGAGACAGAAAATGGTGCAAGTGTTACAGCCAAGTCTGTTAGTCACTATCATCCTGTATTACCAGAATACATTGATTCTGAACGAATGTTATTAGATAGCGAACCTGATATACAAAATCATATCAGTCTCTTTATTAGTAAAGAAGGATATAATTTTATATTGTTGGATAATGTTTTGAACATTTCCTATATCAAGAGTTGTTCGGTTCAGGCACGTTATCTAATAGCATTGACGTTCTAAATCAAACTACAGTTCTTAGTATACAGAACACACACGAGAGGAAGAGTTCTGAAATGAACGAATCCTTCTTGAGGCATTGTAGACTAGGTCATATCAATGCGACCCGACTAGCTAAGTTACATTTAGATGCATATTTAAATCTGTTTGAATTTACAACATGTGAAACTTGCCGGTCATGTCACAAAGATAAGATGACCATAGCTCTGTTTGTTGGAAACAGAGAAAGAGTTAGTGAACTCTTGGGATTGATACATGCTGATGTATGAAGGTCCCCTGTCTACACATGCCAAGACCGGTTCTTTGTACTTCATTACATTCTCAGATGATCTCTCAAGATTCAGACATGTGTTCCTGTTAAAACACAAGTCCGAAGATTTTGAGATATTCACAGAATATAAGTTAGAAGTAGAGAACCAAAAATGGGTATAAGTATTATGTCCTTTGATGAGATCAAGGAGGAGAATACTTGAGCACGGAATTCCTGGACTATTCTAATGGAGAATGAGATTCTCTCTCAGCATTACTCCTCCGTATACACCACAGCACGTTGGTGTATCGGGGCGGAGCAATAGCACCCTATTTGATATGGTGTGCTCTATGATGAGTACTACTGAGTTTCCTATTTCCTTTTGGGAGTTATGCACTTGAGAAGCTGCATACCTATTGAATAGGGTTCAAATCAAATCAGTTGCCTACCACTTCATATGTGATATGGAAAGGGAAGAGCCCATATCTTGAGTTTGTTAAGATTTGGGGTTGTCCGGCCTATGTCTAAAAGAAAAATCAGGACAAGCTCGACGCAAGGTCTGTTATGTAGAACTGGAAATGTTCCAGCTATACAAACTATAGCTGATAATTTGGTAGAACCAAAGGATTCAATAGTTTCCAACGAACCTCAGCCTCTCCGCCGATCTAGTAGGGTTCCTCACCCACCTGAGAGATACTTCGGTTTCTCTATGACAGTGGGAGCGAGGATTGCATCATGAGATGATGACCCAACTAGTTTCGAGCTGGCCATCAGGAGAGGGACTCTGTAAGAATGGCTGGATGCTTATCGATCTGAGATGGAATCCTTATACACCAACAAAGTATGGTCTTTGGTTGCTTTATCTAAAGGGTTAAATCCCCATCAGGAGCGAGTATATCTTGAGAAGATTACTTGGTGTACATGGAAAAGTTGAGACTTTCAAAGCTATGCTTAAGTCCATCCAGATCCTACTTGCCACGGCTACATACCATGACTACGACATCTGGTGGTTGGGTGTCATGACTGCTTTTCTAAATGATGTTTTAGAAGAGAGCGTCTATAAGTACACAGCCAGAGGGCTTCGTAGACAGTGGGGGCAGCGGAAACGTGTGCAAGATGTTTTATGTGATAAAGCAGGCATCGCGGAGTTTGAACGTCTGTTTTGATGTGGTAGTCAAAGAGTTTGACTACATCAAAATGGTAGATGAACCTTGTATATACAAAAAGGTAGTAGGGAGTATGGTGGTGATCCTCGTAGAGTACGTGGATGACATACTTTTGATAGGAAAGGAGTTTCCTATGCTACGCTCGGTTAATCTCCGCTTATCACAAGGATTCTCCATACAGGATCAAAGTGATACCTCCTAAATCCTGGGTTTTTAGATCTATGAGATAGATCTAATTGGATGTTAGGATACTCACTAGTTGTAGTGAGATGGTATCAATCGATCATAGGGAGAATCACTGGAAAGTTTTCAGGGTGATAAGGACGACTGAATGTCAGTCGCAGGCTTTGTCTTTACCCTCAGTGGAGGGACGGTATGTTGGAAGAGTTCCAAGCTAGATACCGTGACATACTAGACGATTAAAGGCAAGATATATTGTTACCAAGGATGCTACCAAAGAGGCAGTCTGGATATATATAGGTTCATAAGATGAACTTCTTTCATACCATTGTGTGACAATGGAGTTGTGGCTTATGCCAAGGAACTACCGTCCCATCAGGTATCCGGATATAATTCTTAGGCAGTATCACCTGATCATGGAGATGGTTGATCTCCAGGGAGATCGAGGTTAGGAGAGTAGATACAGAGGATAACAGCGCGGATCCACTCACAAAGGCCTTTTTCCCAGTAGAGACTTTTATGGGATGGTTGAGTATGAGATACTTCAACCACAGCTAATTGTTGGGTATGTGATACCACAACAGATGGCCCTAGTGCAAGTGGGAGATTGTTAGTTATATGTATGCCCTAGAGGCCATTACTGTAGATACGATGTATATTGTAGTGGATGCTAAGACATATATAGGGAGGACTTTTTTGCTCGACATGATAGTATTCTATCTGGTTGTACTTTATCTTAACATGTACTCTGATTGTCTCTATATTACATGTTGATAAAGCCCTTAGGATATGTACTCGACTACTGGGACTATGATGAGATCATACTAGTGGGGCCACGGTAGTCGACGAGTACATCCTATAACAGTTCCTAGTCGAGGGTGTATCGAGACAGGGCATCGATACACCAGAGTAGACTAGCGTATACGCATCTTGACCCATATGATGGACGATGGATGATCCCATATCCATCGGTGTTTGACATCAAGGATGGTGTACGGGTGCTCAGTGGAGACTGGGTACACTGGACGGACTCGCCGAGAACTCCCATATGGTATTATACCTCACGTCAGATGGCAGTTCTCCGGTGACACTGGTACAGAGTAGTCCGTTGACCCGAGATCGTCATAGAGTCTTGTGTGATTCCCACTGTGCTTTGATTTCCATCATACCACGTCCAAGAGGGCGTGCAAAAAGGTGGCTTTTGGCTACAGTCCCGAATCACATGGAGGCAATGAGAGATAGGAGGGGATTCGTCTCTCCCGGTATAGGGAGTTGATGTTGTGCTGTGTTCGATTGGCTATAACCGGAAATCCCTGGCCATGGTTGTTGAGATTTACTGGTAAGTGTTATCAGTAGTTTCTCGAACTGTTATAGACCTCATATCAACACGACTTATCAAGCTACGGGGGTCTGACGTTTACCACCCCTAGGCGAGATATGCGACATATCAGACGACGAGACCGCACTGTACGGGAGTGTTACTGTTTGGATTCACAGGAGAATGTACAAGCTTTCTTGTTGATCTTTTGAGCGCTCAATACCTGGGTGGCGTTACGTTTAGCTGACCGCTTGCAGCTTGTGGGTGTTTGATATGATCATCACCTACTGCCGGCGTATTGACGATTCTTTAGAGTCCTACACAGAGGTTTCTTGACTCAGGCAAAACGGAGTAGGGGCACATATGTGATACGTGCAGGACCGAGGATAATGCGATATGAGATACTGTATTCTATTCTCGCGATATATGTTATCAGCCGGGTCATCGGATCAAGTGTTGATTCGATGAATCGGTATGGATAAGTATTAGTCGGTTATATGCGATATAGCCGGATTGTCGGATCAAGTGTTGATTCGATAATTTAATGTATAATAATATATATGATATATTAAATGACATTAAGTAATATTAGCTCACTAAAAGATTCTTTTTCTCACTCGGATAATACATTGATATATATGCGATATATGTTAATTGTATTATTTTATTTGGTTACAATAAATATAATATATGTGATATATAATATTGTAACATGATATGATAAATAATGCAACATGTTTAGTAGAGATTAAACAAGATTAGGGTTTGATTTGGGTTAATGCTTTCTAGATGATTCTAGAAGGTTTAGTTTTGTTTTGTGAAAGATATTTTGTTATGACTCATCTTTAACCTAACCCAAACCCTACACCCTTGGTTAAATCTCTACAATGGTTTGGTTAACCATGGTTGCATAATTCATCATTATCATCTTTGCATTATTCATCACAAAAGGAATTCCATTATCATTCTTCATCTTCTTCCTTCTTCTTTCTTCATGGAAAAAGCTTACTAGCTTTTTTCCAAGTGATGAATAAATGTGAGAAAAAGATAAATAAAGAGAGCAAAAATCCTACTTCATCATCCACATCTTCACTTTCCCTTTAGATGAGAGTGTTCACTCAATTTTAGTGAGTGTTAGCTTGTGTTAACGAAACTTCAAGGTAGATCATCTTTGTATCGAAGATCGGAAGCAAGACTGCATCTTTCTCTTCGTGGAACCTCTCGAGAGTCCGTAGCACGATGATCGCAGCGAAGGGACCTCAACACGGAGCATATGAAGTGATGGATCGGATCTACAAAGGTTGTAATCCCTCTCACTTAGTGTTAAAGTGTTTAGCATGTTAGTTTTCTCCTAATCTCTAGTTTAAAGATCCGGCTTCGGGTTGTTCGGCACGGCTAATTTTTTAATCGGGCATGGTTGATGCCTCGTAGACCCTTGTGCGCGTGCCCAGCAACCCTACAGCCTGTCCTAGATGAAGTTGGTCTAACGCTTTCCCACTGTAAAGATTGTTCAGCGAGATCTTCCAGAAATTGCCAAGCTTCACCATCGTCTTTGGACATGAAATGCCATTGACATATGGTCTCAATCATCTATTTTGTCGCTAGATTAGTGTAAGTCCGCGGCGGCGCCCCGGCCGTCGATCCGACGCAGGAAACGCGGAAACAAAAACTTTGCAAACTAGCAAACCAGCACCACCGCGCACTTTTAGCCCGGATCGGGCCATTAACCTAGCTTCTAGCAAACTAAAAGATGAGTAGAGAATTATACCAAGTGATCCGTGTCCTTCGGTCTTCGTCTCTACTCCGATCTCCCGCGGAATCTCCGTCCGTCACCTCCTCGTCGGAAAGGGCACCACGTAGCCGGATACTTTTACGGGCTCCCACCTCTGGACCGAGGCAACTCGGGCGCGAAGTTGGCTAGCCGACGCGTCCAAGATTTGTTGTAGAATAGTGTAGTAGCCATTGTCTCTTTTGGGGTTTTGAAGTTTCCTTTAGATGGAGGGAAGTAATGAACAAATGGAGATGAACTTTTGTGTATCAAAAATGAGATGATAATTTTCCACTCCCACATCGAAAATGAAACTCTCTCCCTTCTCTCCATCAAATGAACCTCACCCTCACTCAAAACAATAAGGGAGGTGAGTGTAGGAAATGAAAAGAGGTGACCATATCAAAAGGTTATGATCACAATATCATATCAACTTTCATCTCATTTCTAATCTCAATTAAAGCAAAGAGTGGATGGAAAAAGAATCTCATCATGATGCCACAAAATGCAAGAAAACCCCTCCAAAAAATGTTATTTGCACACTTGCAAATAACCCCCTCCATCATAAAAGTCCGGCCATGAAGGAACAAAGAAAAACCGGCCGGAACGGAATGCAAACTGGCAACTTCAGAAAACGGATCCCGTAATAAATTACAGGAAAACCCCGCTACTGCATATACATTCCCGCATTTGTATTCCCACTGAACACAAATGCAAAGAGACAAAATCTACACAGTCTAATACTAGGATCCGGCTTAAGCCAAAGCCGGCAAGTAAAAACCGTCCGATCACGATCCGTGCAATACCGCAGTATCTGATCGAATCCAGCCATATCTCCATACGGCCTCTACAGCGTTTAGCCCGAAACCTGAGTAACTGTGTGTGGTGGACTCTAAAGACTCGTCAATACTATGGTTGTGGATTTAACCACTAGCACGTAAGAGGTATTAGCCATACGTGACGGGCCACCAGCTATCGACTAAAAGGGACGTCGATGAGCGAACTCATCCTTACACCCTACTGAGCCTGTCAGTGACAATATCCGTACAGTCCGGTTCGTTCATCTATGAGCATCGCATGGCGGGCCTAGGGGGTTGGTAAAAGTCAGACCCCCAATAGTGGTACAAGTCGTGTCGGAGTGTAGCCTAGAACACCCTGAGATACTACTGGAATACCTACCAGCAAATCTCCTGCCTTGGCCAAGAACTTTTCATGTACTGGCTCTCCTAGACACAGCGCGACCTCATCCCCAATACCGGGAGAGACGAACCCCTGCAGATCCGCTCACTGCCTCCATGTGGCTCGGGACTGTACCCAACTAAAACCTGTTTGCACGTCTCCTTTGAGCGTGGTAGGGTAGTAATCAAAGCACAGTGGGAACTCACACGAGACAAATGTTGATCTCAGGTCGATGAACTAACCTGTACACATGTCACCAGGGAACTGCTATCTGACATCAGGTATAATCCCAACTTGCAGGTTCCCGGCGAGTCCTGTCCGGTGTACTCATAACCCAATGAGCACCTGTATACATCTTAGGTGAACCAACTGACACCAGTGGCTTGTGAGACCGGCCACCGCCCCTCGTCGGGGTCTCGACTGTATACACTAGTCTACTATGGAGAATCGATGCCCTGTCTCGAAACTCCCACGACTAGGGACCTTTTAAGGATGTGCTTATAGACCCCAGCTCCCACGTATATGATCGCCCTCATACTGCTGGTAGTCAAGCAAGAATCCTAGGGGCTCTATCAACGTGTAATAGCGACTCGTAAGGTCACCTAAAGCAGTACACGATGATAAAGATAAACCCGATAGTATACTATCATCTTGAGTAAGACTGTCCTACTTGGACCGGTCCTCCCTCAATCATTGCAATCACGTGCATGTGATCCAATAATTGACTCTGAGGGCACTATCTCCAACAATCTCCCACTTGCACTCAAGGCTAATTATTGCGATGTCGCATACTCACAGCCCGTGTGATACCGATCACCCAACTCCTCTACTGGTCAGTCTCACAAAGCTCGTTTGCGAAACTATTGCGTTCGAGGAATAGCCTCAGTGAGTGAATCCGCTATGGTGTTTCTTTCTATGTCTCTCTCTATCTCAAGTTCGCGGAGAAAGCCATCTCCCGAAATGAGCAATACCTGTCTTAGAATGTGTCTGGATGTCTGATGGGACCTAGCTCATAAGTGAACTCCAAATCCAAACTTCTTAGACTGTATCGTCAACTGAACTTAATCAGTATCCTGCGCCACGCCTTCCCTCAGTATCCACCTGGACCACCTGTCCAAAATACTACCCCTCGTCAGAGGGAAAACTATAACTCTGACAGCCACTCTGCCATCCAGGTCACCTTGGAAGCCTGGAATGATAACTGTCTCCCGAAGGAGAATGCTGCTATCATATCCCTAGAACATCAACTTATGTTCTAAAACTGCTTCCGACTGTTTCTCCAGGATTGGATCAATATCAACTTATTGCATCTACTGCAAAAACAACATCTGGTGTGGTGCTTGACATCTCATGATCAACTCAATTGCCTAAGCAAGTGATCTGCCAATCATGCACATCCCTCTCCCCTTTAGTCTGTAAGACACCTTTAGAGTGGGTGACTCCATCACCTGTAGGTATACTACCGTGCCAGGAGTCGTCCATTCTAAATACTCATAGAATGCTGTCTAAGTACCCAGATTGGGAAACTACCCAAATCTAGATTTAAAACCATAGATCTAGTAACCAGAATGTACGATATAAGATCCAATTCCTATGTGGAGAAACTACTGTGTGACAACCAAAGTATAACCGATCGTAGTATAGGAATATCACTTCCTACTTTGTGTATGTCATCAAATACCAGGACATCACACCCTACTACCTTCTTAACAGATCCATCCCCTATTCTGATGAAGTCAAACCTATGACTGTCACATAAGAAATAGATGATCTATCTCCGCTATATCTGCTTTAGTCTATAAATAGACATAAGCCTGATGTCCATCAATGCTTCCGCTGCTCCCACTGACTACTACAACCCTCTGGCAGAGTCATATAGATGTACACTTCTAAAGCCAGTTTAGAAGGACGCTATACTCATCCTCCTGCCGGGTCTCACGGTCTGGAGCAACAACAATGGAAAGTTTGGGTAAACAAGAACCTCCCTGCCACCGTCCTTGAGCATACCGAAGTACCTCTCGGGTGCCTAAGGTTACCCACCATATCTGCGGAGTGGCCAATGGAATGTCAAACTAGATTGAATCTTTAGGTTCTTATCAAATCTTTAGTAATCGTTTGCGGTTCTGGAATCACTTCCAGTTCTACCATACTCCCACTACTGTTTTCTGAAAAAATCCATTTTTAATTAAAACTGTGGCGAGTCAAGAACAATATCACTATTGATCTTCCAGATGGTAGAAAGTCAACCCTCCTCATAGCCCGGGTCAACCCACAAACAGCCATTACAGAAACGTGCCTTGAGTAGTCCAGTGTCTGGTTTTAAGCATAAGCTGGACAACTCCCCGTACCTTAACAATGTCAAGATATGAACTGTTCTATATCCAATATAGAAACAGAGGTACTGATTTTATTGAACCAGATTCAAATCATGCAGCTGTCTCCAGTGCATGTCAACTAAATGGAAGGAGGCCGATCAGCGTTACTCAGCTTTGGAATACTTCCAATTATGAGTAACATGAAAGAGAAGCAAGTTCTCTTAACCATTACTATCATCTGAATACCATATACAAGCATCTACATCTTCGATCACCTTGAAGAATCCCGATACTTGCAATACCTGGTTCCCTACTTTTCTCTTATACCTATAACTTCTCAAAACTTAGACCCTGTGTTTCTACGAAACACATGTCTAAGAACTAGAGAAGTCATAATTAAACAGAATATAGTACGAGGACCAACCCCTCTGTCCTAATGGACACTAGACAATATACAATACTCTGTACAGGTCCCTTGAGTCAAATGACTCATTCACTGTGTGTCGTAGGTTGAAAACTGTACTTTTGGTTAAGAATAATTACATCGCTGTTCAATGCTCCTTACCTAACCATCCACTGATATAGGTAAATGTCATAGACATAATTTCAAAAAGGTATGTCTCACTCTATATAAAAATAGACGTACAGATATATCAATTTGAAATTGGTGCATAACAACGAATATTCAAACCAAATATTTGCCGTCCGGCAAACTACCCAGGTGACTTCCTCAAATATCACCAATTACAATGAATTCCGATATAATGAGGATGATCACCCAATTCCCAATAACTTACTCCCACTCATCATCTGTAAAACCATACAGATGTGAGAATCCAACCTGGTAAATACATACCCTGGAGCAAGTGTCTAATTAGGAAATCAGTTTTCTTTTAACAGTACTCAGTGAAACTGAAACATTGAAATGTTTCGTTGGGGTATCCTGGTATTCCTAGTAATGCCTCTTCCATTATCCAGATTCACAACTGTAACCGTATAATTCTTTGCCATCTCTCCAAATCCCTTTATATGTCTTTAGTCATTACCTTCTGTACACCCCTTTAGGCCAAATGGTTTTCTTCTTTCCCTACCGTTCGGCACCAGCCAATGGTTTGGAAGAAGACTATCCAATAAGCATAATGGGTGTACTGTCCTAATCCTAGGAGCACTTGCAAAGTGAGAGAAGGTGAAGATAAAAGACAATCGAATGAACCTTATTCCTATTTCTCTTGAACCAGGATCCATCCCCGAACTGGAACAGGTTCCTTTCGAGTTCGTATATAACCATACGATGGATTCTCCAATAAACTTAGGATCTTTTTAGTGATACGGTGTTTCCTGGAGAAATACAAAGTTGATTTAGGATTGACGAAGAAATATTTGGTTTGGTCATGAATATCAGTCGCAATTTACTTTGCCCACTTACTAATCCCTTTCTTTGTCATAACTTAATACCTTCTGTACACCGTTTAGGCTAATTGGTTTTCTTCATTCCCCACCGTTCGGCACCAGCCTAAGGATTGGAAGAAGACTATCCAATTTGCGTAATAGGTGTACTATCTCCTAAACCAAGGAGTACTCGCAACCTGAGAGAAGGTAAAAGGAAAAGACAACTGAATAGTCCTATTCGTTTTCTCCAGAACCGGAAACCATCCTCGAATTCCTTCAAGTTCATATATAACCATACGATGGTTTTGTCCAATGGAAGTGGACGTTCGTAGTAATACGGGGTGTCCTGGAGAAAAGGGTAAAAGTAGGAGTGGCAATGAGGTTTGCAACTCTGACAATCCAAAAGCCAGTGTTAAGAAGGTTCGGTCAACTTGGCCACTGAGTCATAGTATAGGGTCGGGTCAATGGTCGCTGCCAAAGAGAGAGAGAGAAAAGAAACACTCAGCGTGCACTCTAACCTAGATCAGAATGGTTATCACTTTATCTAATCTGGAAACCTCCCACTGTAACGTCAAATTCTCCTCCAAACCTGAAAGAAGAATTAGTCGGGATCACCCCAGGAGTAAACCAACTCATCAGTGGGAATCGGGATCCAACTATCATCGCATGATAACGTGACGGAATCCGCTCACGTTATCACACTCCAGAAGGTATGCGCATATCTGGAAAGTTTTAGTTTCTTTAGAAACTCCCGATGTGATTTTTTCCCCATGCTCTTATGACCTTGACTTTGGCCAACAAATCATAAGTCACATGTCAAGTTCAACCCGTCATTGTCCAGGTTGATTTGAACCCACCCGTACAAGCCCTTGACTTTGGCCAACAAAGCTATACGGCTGTCCCAAACCAACGCATCTATCTATGCTGCATATGAATACCCAATAGCTACCAAACACTGTGCCTTGACTTTGGCCAACAAACACAGCTTGAATACTATTGACTACCCATATGAAATGACGGAGGGCTACGAATGGTTTCTGTCGAAAACCTTTAACGTAATGAACTTGATATCGTTGAAGGAACAGGATAACTTTATAAAAATATAGTGGCGAAAACCTTTGCTAAAGAGGTCACTCCCGGTGAAGGGATCTCGGCTCTTTCCCCGTAGAATGAGGTGCAGGATATTCCAACTGAATACCACGATGCAAAGCAAAAGTAAACGACTATAGTGAAGTTATTGCCCTGACGCAAACTTTTGTCCAAGGGGTCACTCCCGGTGAAGGGATCTCGGCCCTTTCCTCGTCGACTGAGGAGCAGGATATTCCAACTGAATACCATGATGCAAAACAAAAGAGAACGCCTTTGCAATAACAGCTTTTTGAAAAATGTGTTCCAACAACATCAGAATAGGTTTGTTTAACTTGCATTGATCCGAATCAACGCAGTCCCATCAATTGATCACACCACAAAATAACGAAAATAATGATGTACGTATATGCCATCCGCATTCGCCACTGGGTCCCGTCATCACCCGTTAGGTTACTTAACTAACGACAGAGCGGGGAGTGGACTAGCGCTGATGCAAAACATATACAACATCTACTAGTATATATATAATATATAATTTTCGCTCAAGGCGTGATAAAATTGCAACATCACAGAATAATACAGAGATTTGTGATCCCCAGGTTTCACAGAGCCGCTGCTGAAACCCGACGTTCCCCTGGTCGTGTGGATATCCTGTGCAATGAAAATCCTAGACCCCTACGGGCGTGGCAAGTTACCCGCCAAAACCTGAAGCGAGGCAGCCCCCTTCAGCAACGTGAATGGACCACCCTGCACTTCATGGAATCCGGTAACTTGGGCGCCCCTCCTGGGTCAACCTGTACCCCCTACGAGTGCGGCGAATAGCCTGCCAATTCTAGAGTGAAGCCCCCTCCGTCTCAATGCCATGAGATGCGGGCTTGTTGCCCTCTAGAACCCGGCTACCCGTGCACCCCTCCGCGGGGTAATCCTAGTACAGAAAGTAAAATATACATACAACGGGTACATCGACCTCGACCCGGTCGTGCCCCAAAAGAATAATACAAACAGGCAGTGACGGCAGTCCACATGTCGGACACTCGCCCCGCAATATCAAATGTACATATAAAACAAAACTGTACTAATACTGCAACCAGGCTATCCCCACGACCGATCCGAAACAACACAGCACAATCACAGAACATCAACGTGAATGTCACGTTCGCAAATCCGTCTAAAAGGGTTATAGCAGATAGACTGGATTTACCGATCGAGTGACATTCACGGTCGCAGATATAATGTAAATACTGTGAACTAGCGTGTTTAAAATTTCCGATCGAACAAATTTACCGAAGTAGGCCCCAAGCAGTACTGTAGCACTTACAGAAAATCTGGGCCCAATCAGAATATCCCAAAATCCACATTTTCAACTCAGAAGCTATCTGCAAAACTTTGGTCAAATGATCAGTCAAAAGAGCGGCGGAACCGCAGCCCAAGCATGGGTTCGGCCGCGGTTCCGCGGTGGTATGGTGAGATCACATGACCAATTTTTCACAGATTGCTTAGAATTCCCTGCACAGTATTCTGCAACAACCTGAAAAAATTTTTGAGCCAAAAAAAATTCGACAGAAACTGATACACTTGAAATTGGGTTTTCGGGATTTTTGTTCGATCGAGGATGTAAACACACTAGACCATGCTAGGCTAAGTTAATGGCGTGGCTCTGATACCAGTGTAAGTCCGCGGCGGCGCCCCGGCCGTCGATCCGACGCTGGAAACACGGAAACAAAAACTTTGCAAACTAGCAAACCGGTACCACCGCGCACTTTTATCCCGGATCGGGCCATTAACCTAGCTTCTAGCAAACTAAAAGATGAGTAGAGAAGTATACCATGTGATCCGTGTCCTTCGGTCTTCGTATCCACTCCGATCTCCCGCGGAATATCCGTCCGTCACCTCCTCGTCGGAAAGGGCACCACGTAGCCGGATACTTTTATGGGCTCCCACCTCTGGACCGAGGAAACTCGGGCGCGAAGTTGGCTAGCCGACGCGTCCAAGATTTGCTGTAGAATAGTGTAGTAGCCATTGTCTCTTTTGGGGTTTTGAAGTTGCCTTTAGATGGAGGGAAGTAATGAACAAATGGAGATGAACTTTAGTGTATCCAAAATGAGATGATAATTTTCCACTCCCACATCATAAATGAAACTCTTTCCTTCTCTCCTTTAAATGAACCTCACCCTCACTCAAAAGTGGCCAGCCCCTCATCCAGGAAATGGTGGAGAGAATAAGACTAAAACAATAAGGGAGGTAAGTGTTGGAAATGAAAAGAGGTGACCATATCAAAAGGTTATGATCACAATATCATATAAACTTTCATCACATTTCTAATCTCAATTAAAGCAAAGAGTGGATGGAAAAAGAATCTCATCATGATGCCACATAATGCAAGAAAACCCCGCCACAAAATGTTATTTGCACACTTGAAAATAACCCCCTCCATCACAAAAGTCCGGCCGTGAAGGAACAAAGAAAAACCGGCCAGAACGGAATGCAAACTGGCAACTTCAGAAAATTGATCCCGTAATAAATTACAGGAAAACCCCGCTACTGCATATACATGCCCGCATTTGTATTCCCACTGAACACAAATGCAAAGAGACAAAATCTACACTGTCTAATACTAGGATCCGGCTTAAGCCAAAGCCGTCTAGTAAAACCGTCCGATCACGATCCTTGAAATACCGCACGTATCTGATCGAACCCTGCCATATCTCCATACGGCCTCTACAGCGTTTCGCCCGAAACCTGAGTAACTCTGTGTGGTGGACTCTAAAGACTCGTCAATACTATGGCTATGGATTTAAGCACTAGCACGTAAGAGGTATTAGCCATACGTGACGGGCCACCAGCTATCGACTAAAAGGGACGTCGATGAGCGAACTCATCCTTACACCCTACTGAGCCTGTCAGTGACAATATCCATACAGTCCGGTTCGTTCATCTATGAGCATCGCATGGCGGGCCTAGGGGGTTGGTAAAAGTCAGACCCCCAATAGCGGTACAAGTAGTATCGGAGTGTAGCCCAGAACACCCTGAGATACTACTGGAATACCTACCAGCAAATCTCCTGCCTTGGCCAAGGACTTTTCATGTACTGGCTCTCCTAGACATAGCGCAACCTCACCCCCAATACCGGGAGAGACGAACCCCTGCAGATCCGCTCACTGCCTCCATGTGGCTCGGGACTGTACCCAACTAAAACATGTTTGCACGTCTCCTTTGAGCGTGGTAGGGTAGTAATCAAAGCACGGTGGGAACTCACACGAGACAAATGACGATCTCAGATCAATGAACTAACCTGTACACATGTCACCAGGGAACTGCTATCTGACATCAGGTATAATCCCAACTAGCAGGTTCCCGGCGAGTCCTGTCCGGTGTACTCATAACCCAATGAGCACCTGTATACATATTAAGTGAACCAACTGACACCAGTGGCTTGTGAGACCGGCCACCGCCCCTCGTCGGGGTCTCGACTATATACACAAGTCTACTCTGGAGAATCGATGCCCTGTCTCGAAACTCCCACGACCAGGGACCTTTTAAGGATGTGCTTATAGACCCCAGCTCCCACGTATATGATCGCCCTCATACTGCTGGTAGTCAAGCAGGAATCCTAGGGGCTCTATCAATGTGTAATAGCGACTCGTAAGGTCACCTAAAGCAATACACGATGATAAAGATAAACCAGATAGCATACTATCATCTTGAGTAAGACTGTCCTACTGGGACTGGTCCTCCCTCAATCATTGCAATTACGTGCCCGTGATCCAATATTTGACTCTGAGGGCACTATAACCAACAATTAATACCCTCATATATAATTAAACAAAGGTCCCATCTATTAATTCCATAATGAGGGCATTGGACTAGCAGATCTTTAAACTGTTCAAAGCATTTCCAAAATGGTTCATTGGGAAGCTGGGTAAACTGGTTAATCTCGCTTCGAACATGGGCGGTCTTATGATTGGGATAAAAGTTCTTAACGAATTGTCACAACCCGAATTTATTTCGTGACCGGCACTTAAATCACGCAACGTCCAAAGGCGCAACGTAAATTAAGTAAGACGAAACCCAGAAATCTAAACCCCCTTTAATTAATTTTTTTTAAATTTCGGGCAACACATCCCTCGTATTATGATCCCAAAACAGATACAACAATTTATATAGGCATCCCCAAGCGGGAGCTAGCTCTTCGCTAACCGGCAGGGTCACAACCACGCAAGACAGAACATAATTATACGATGCCCAACGGTGAAGATCAACACAAGGAATAAAGTACAACAAGACATCGAACCCACCAAACGAATACGTAACACATCGCTCAAGTCTCGCAACTACAAGTCTTGCTAAGTCTTACTACTTATACAAATACCCACTTATGATTGATGGAGTTGACTAGATACAACAGGAACAATAATACAAGAGTGGCACGATCCGACATGTACCACCTACGAAGAAAAACACCCGAATACTGCTGTGTGCCAGCTATGCCGCTACTGATCCATGCGTTCAACCTGTAAGAACTGTGGCACAACGGGGGTGAGTTGGCAACTCGTGATTAGAAAACATCATCATGTAGAAATCGAAATAAACAACGAGTCCTAAGTCAACAATATCATAAAGGTAATACTACGATATCTAGGGTGACCGTATCTGCATATGTGCCAACAATATAATCAATGCCTATCGGCAAGTGGATACCATCCAACCATATAATCAAATGCCCGTATGCATGTGGATCTCATCCACGTGTCAACCACTGAAACAACAACTCATGCATGCAAATATCATGAAAGCATATGTAGGTAAATATGAGGATATAAATCAACATGTGTCCCTCGCGACACATCAAAATTATGGAACCTGAGTGTCCAACATCGACACCCGAAACATCATGAAACCCGTGTCCAACATCGACACGTAAATTCTCATAGCTCAGGCACCGCATCCTCGGATCGGCGCTCAAATTTGTAAATCTCATGGAACCTGAGTGTCAAATATCGACACCCGAAACATCATGAAATACTCGTGTCCAGCATCGACACGTAAATACTCATCTGTCAGGCGCCGTCACCACGACTGGCCCTATTGTCATGTCCGTACATAACTCTGGTCGGTATCCCCACGATAACCGCCGAGTCTAAATACTATCGCCGATATGTACTAGCCCTCATGCCAGGCTCATCGTCTATACCACGAAAATCACTTTTTGCCCCGGGGAACCATACTCGGTCTACCATGTACCCGCAGACGGTGCCTACCGCTCCTTGAATCGGGTATCTAAAACAAGTCTCAGAACCGAGAAAACTGTAACACCTTAGATTGTGTTTTGTAGCTAATTATATTTTAATGTATGGTTTTTAATAAAAAGTTTACCAAATTAAGTTTTAAATATTTTATGCTAATTAATGAGTATTTTATTAGAATTTTGTTAGGCACACACACACTTGTGCATGATAACTAGGGTTGTTTTTGGGGTTAAACACGATTAGCAATCATGGTTAACTAACCATTTGTCTTAAGTTAGTTTTATGATTAGTTTAAGAGTTATGGTTGTATTTATTCATGATGGTTTTTAAAATGAAAATCAATTGGAAAAGGTTTTAATATTTAGGTTGAATGTTGACTTTTGAGAGAGAGAAGGAGCATGGGCTACATGGTAAGCCATGCCTCTTTAGTGAAGTAAGAGAGAGTGAGAAGGGGGGGTTGTTTGTTTCTCTCATTTCTCACTCTCACTCTCATTTCCCTCACACTCTCAAACACACACACACACTCATCAGCATCAGCACCATAAGCTTCAGCAGCAGCAGCATCATCATCAGCAGCAGGCAGCAGCAGCAGGCAGCAGCAGCAGCAGCAGGAGCTCCAGCGACTTACAGCAACTCCTTCCACTTCTTCACCTGCCTTCTAGGGTTCATTAGGGTATATTTCTTGAACCCCTTTTCGTGGTTTGCTTAAGTTGTGCATCGATTAGCTTCGATTAGTGTTAATTAGCTAGTTTAGTGCTAATTATGATGTTTTGTGTGGACTTTTGATTAAGTGATGATTGAGTGGGTAAACCTAACCTATTTTAGTGTTAATAGGGTCACTTCAACAAAGAGGTAGCCCAGATTACACTAAAATACCATAGGGTTTCCTTTTTAGTGCAAATTGTTGTTTTTATACGATATATTGGCAATCTGGAATCTGCTTTTGACCCGGACCCTTCAGGGTAAAATTGAGGAAACTGGAGCATGCTTGTTAAGTCTAGACACCACCACCAAAACACGAGCCACCCATTCAAATCCCAGGCCACCAATTAATTCAGTTTGGCTGCAAATTGCGGCCCGGAAGGGGTGTTAGGTCTTGGGGTTTTGGGTAGTGTTGTCTGCTGTGTATTGTAGTGTTTTGGCATATATTGTTTTGCAAGATTTGACCTGTAGGAAAATCTAGGACTATATATCGTATTTGGTGTCCGTTGTGTTTGCGCGATACGCGCGATACGTGAGGGGGTTCTGTGATCCAGCGTGTCGCGATAGTTTTAGACGCGTGCACACACGATTCAGCGTATCGTGCACACGCGCGTTTAGTTCGCGACGCGAGTTTCTCGTTTTGGTTCGATATCGCGTTTCGCGGAATATTTGGCTTATATGTGATTTCCATATCTTATTTGCAGGTTTGCAGGCAGGGACTACGGACACTGCCACAGGGGGGAGCAGATGGTAGGATTCACCTAGCGTGGAGTGTAAGTGAGTAGATTTAACATCTACAGGGGAATCGCCCGCATGGCGTTATGTGTCTGGGCTAGGATTCAGTACCTGTCGCATATTCTACGTCATTGTTAGAATTGCGCCTTTACTTTATTTCCTTGATATAGTTGTACGGTGACTCGCAGCCGTAGGACACTGCACATATTATTGACGGTTCATGTTGCACGAGCACGGATTGTATGCTACACACACACCATCAATAATTGCGATGTCACACACAACCCCTTATAGATACTATTGCTTGTCACACATGACATCTAGCTTATCGGTATACCTATAGTGTATCATACCTTTAGTGATAGGTACATATACACCTTGCGATACAGCTACAGGTATACCTTGCACTTGTTTTACTTATACCGGGGGGGATATCCTACATATTTTACTTATACCCAAGGGGGTATACGACATCAGTTCTTATAGGTAGATACCTATACATTGCTACACCTGTATGTTACACACATATCCAGTTGCAATCATATATTTATCTTTACTGATGTTACTTAGTTGTACCTCATTGGTTTCGCATACATCTGGTTTTAGCTACATATT
This sequence comes from Agapanthus africanus, assembly GCA_030015575.1. Lineage (NCBI taxonomy): Eukaryota > Viridiplantae > Streptophyta > Magnoliopsida > Asparagales > Amaryllidaceae > Agapanthus > Agapanthus africanus. Next base: position 115,879,824 of record CM057351.1, read on the forward strand.
CTCATTTATATGCTCGCATTTCAGAAATATCGCATATATTTATTCCTGGATTTGCGCATTGTTAATTGGATTTCACATGATGATTTCTGGATTTGGGAACCGCGGGAGTTCATGAAATTATGCATATATTGAAAAACCCGGTTTTCTTGATATGATATTTGCGCAGCCACCATGAGATTTATCGGTTCTAATTATATACTCCATACGAGGTGTGGTTGCCGTATGAGGGTACATGGTGGGGCCCGGTATGGTTCCCCTCGGCAAGAAGATCGATGGATGTTGCCGATTGAGCCTGGAGGCGGGCTAGCACCTACCGGTGACAGTACTAATGACTAGGCGGGGGTCATGGAGACACCGTTGGGAGTCATGCATGTATGCATGCGTCGAAAGGCGAGGGTCAGAGCTAGGCACTCGTGCTTTCGGGATAGCGTATGATACGTACCGATCAGGATTTCTGTGTCGATGCTTGGCACATTGTTTTCATGATATTTCTTTTAATACCTTTGTATATATAACAGGGGATTAGCCGTTGTTATATATACCCTTACACCAATATTAGTGGAATGGGACGCTAATATAAGTGTATTGCCCCCATCATATTTATTTCTGCAAATATATATATATACCTTTAGGATGTTAGAAACTTACTTGAGATTCGACTTGGGATATAGGTGATTCATTGACATTGGATATTGGATATGAAGGAGATTGTTGATTTGTACATTCGAGATATAGGAGAGCTATTCGATATTGTACATTGAGGTGATGTGAGACTTATATGTTGTGAGTGCCCAGTTTGGGGGGCTGATTTGAGGATTTTGGATTTGAGTGTCTTGAAGGATTGTGATCCTACCACGATGTCTGGTTTACGTGGAAATGACATATTCCACCCCATACCTCACACTTTTCTATTTCTTGCACAGATTCATATATTGGTAGTACCTGTTAGTGTACCCTTATGATAGTTGCATATTTACATTCTCATATCCCTATTGCATGGTTATTGCATATTATTGTCATGTTACTGTTGCTTCACATATTGATTGTACCTGCAAGTGTACTTACCTCTATTCAGCATTTGCATGACATGTTATTACTGTAATCGCATATCTTAGATTCATGCTGTACGTGCATTCCTGCGATTACCTGCATATGTTATCTACCATTCACGAGTTGGCAACTCACCCCCGTTGTGCCACAGGTGTTTCAGGTCTTTCTCCAGAGTAGTCGAGGCAGGCTATTCAGCTATTCAGCTATTCAGCTATCATCTTTTGCTACAGATACCGCATCAGCTCACAGTACTATTTTGCTTAGGTGGTTTTTGGTGGTCATCTGTATTTTGTATTGTACATTCATTGTATCTTGTACTCTCCATCTACTATTTTATTGTTGACTTAAAGACTTGGTGAGGACGTTACTGTATATTACTTGTGGGTTTGTTGTCCTTTATATACAGCTTTCTCTCTATTGTCCTTATTTCTTCGCTATAGCTTCATATTTTTGTGTTGTATTCATCTTGGCTGGTTTTTACAAAAAAGGGGTGTTGCTAAAATTTTAAAGAAATAAAGTAGGACTTTTAAAGAATTTGGGTCGCGATTTCAAATGTTTCAAAATCTTATATTATCTTTTTTGTATTTTTATGGTTTAGATTTCTGGGTTTTGGTTTTCTTTTTCTACGTTACGTCTTAGGGCGTTGCGTAGTACTAGGGCCGTCACGGGGCAATTTCGGGTCGTGACAAAGTTGGTATCAGAGCGCTAGGTTTTACCTTTCGGAGTGTAGGATGACCTTAGTATGATGTAGTAGGTAGCTTAAGCAGAGTAACGTAGTGTGTGTGTGTCTGCAGCATACCCATGGTGCGGTACTTTGCATTAAGTGACCTAAGTACAAATTGTTGAAATTCCTTCCTTGATGATTCCTATCCTTGAGATTCGATTTCCTTATTCTCATCGAATCTTATATCTATTTATAGCCTTGCCACCGATAACTATGAGGACTCAGAGTGATGTAGCGAAGGCCGAGGTCATAGTTGGCCCGGGTGAGACGAGTACTGACCAGGATGGCACTCTAGTTGCACAGGTGCAGGCGGATCAGTCTACGACACATACTATTGATAGACTTTTGGCAGAGATGCAGGACTTCCGCCAGACTATGAGTTCATTGGTTGATGTCGTTCGGGAGCTACGACAGAAGGTTGTTACCCCTGTTACTCAGTTGTCACTTGCGATCAGCATGCGGCAGTCCGTCACCTACATAGCACTAGTGGTTGCAGCTCCAGTTGATGAGGCGCATATTCCAGAGGCTCAGAGAGTTCCAGGACAGTGGAGGACTCGTACCAGTGTACCGGCCCAGAGACAGAGGTTTGGTCACCGAGACAGATTTCGTGGCCATCGCGGGAGTAGCAGAGGCTTAGGACGAGGACAGTCGTTCAGCTCGCAGCCCCAGGATGGTCAGCAGTCAGCACGTGGATGTTTTCGATGCGGAAGCCTTCAGCACTTAGTCAGGGATTATTCTTCAGCACGGTGTCAGGATCGTACTCAGAGAGGCCGTGGACGTGGAAGATTTGCTCAGAGGGTTCAGTCTACCAGAGGATTTCATCCGGCTGCGAGTAGAGGGCAGACACAGGAGTTTGCTTCTACTCATCGGGACGCGCAGACGTCCAATGTGTGGTTTTCAGGTATCTTTTATTTATATGTTCTTTTGATGTATTCGTTTGTTTTTCATGCTTGTACTGTGGTTGGGTAGATTAGTCGTAGTTGTGTTAACTTCTGTCAGCGATTCTTTTGTTTCGCGGCACATATTTCAGTTGTGTGCCAATCGGGTAGGAGATAGAGATTCGTCCGTCGTTTTGATCCTTCTAGAGATGTTGAATTTGACGTTCTCCTGGGCGCAGATTGGTTAATTACGTGCTAGGCATCTGTGGAATACCGTGAGGAAACAAGTTAGGTTTTGTTTTTCCCGGCAGGTCAGTTCTTGTTGTGCCGGCGGATAGTTGTGCCGCCTCTCACAGCTTGAATTCAGCCTTTTTCGCTAGTCGGCTACTGAGGAGATGTCGTGGATTCTTGGCGTTCATTCGTGATACGGGAGCCACAGTGGGATTGTTGGACCGGGTTCCTTTCGTGCGAGAGTTTTTCCGACGTTATCCCGGATGAGCCGGCGAAGCTTGGGAGCTAAAGGATCAGCTGCAGAGTTGTGGTTTGGGGAGTTTTGTGCGTCTGAGTGTTTCGCTTTTGGAATCTCCTATTTCTATTCGTCAAGGAGGAAGACGGCAGTTTAGGGTTGCGTATCGACGGATCGTTAATTGAACCGGCTTACGGTGCGGATAGGTATCCCTTACCTCGCATTGACGATTTCTTAGATCAGCTCCAGAGTGCGAGACATTTCCTAAGTTTGTTTGGGATCAGGTCATCATTACTGCGAATTCGGGGTGCTTTGTAGGGTTCCTAGGCACTCTAGTGAGGTCTCACAAGGCATCGAACATGCCAATTTCAAAAATTCTAGGTGCCGAGAGACCCGACTACGGATCGTTTGCTAGAAAACTAGGCGAAAAGATAACTAGTTAACACTTATCTAAAGGAATACGGAAATACAACCTTTGTAGATCCGGTTCTCCACCTCCATAGCTCCGAGATGAGGTCCTCTCCGCTGCCCAAATCGAATCCGGGCTCTAGCGTCGGCTTCATCGGAGACTGGACGGGCTAGGTCGTTGACGACGTGCCGAAGATGATCTACGTCGAAGCATCACTAGATCGAGCTCCACCTTCACCAAGCCATGAAAACTTGTGAAGGAAACACACTCTACTACTTGGCAAGAAGTAGAGGATGAAGAAATAGGAGTTGGGTTCACTTTAGAATTGGATTTCTCACTCTTTATCATCAATCACCATTGATGACCTCAAGCTTCTTCAAAGAAGAAGAAGAAGAAGAAGAAGAAGAAAGTTATGATAAGTTAATTAGAATAAATCAAAAAGAATTATTCTTAACATAACATGAACCATGGTTTGTTGTAGAGAGTTAACTCAAGTTAGATGAATGGTTAGGGTTTGAAGAAGAAGACAAAAAGGTTTCATGAGTCAAAATTGCATGAAGCTTCATGAAGCTTCATGTTGAAAGCAACCTTTTTATTTTCTTCTCACATTTTCTTTTAATCCAAATTAAAAGATAATTGCATGAATAAATGAATAAAAACCTTAACCATTTATTTAACCAAGGTATTAACTCTTTACACAAACCCTAGCTATCATATATCATCATACATGAAACAAGCATGTGCACAAAACTATATCGAATATACAATGTGCACATCCGAGCGAGAAAATCCATTTAAAGTGAACCGATACCAGTTAATGCAAAGTAATATATCAAATATATAATTATGCATCAAATCATTAAATCAACACTTGATTTAACGATCCGGTCATATCGTATATAACCGACTAGTATGCAATGCATCGGTTTATCGAATCAACCCTTGATTCGATAACTAGGGTATATCGCATATAACCTAATCGATACATTTATCGCGAGAATAAAATACGGTATCACATACACGCATTATTCTCGGTCCCGTACATATCTCATATGCGCTCCTATTTCGTTTCGCTTGAGCCAGGAAACCTCTGTGTAGGACTCTAAAGACTCGTCAATACGCCGGCAGCAGGCGATGATCATATCAAACACCCACAAGCCGCAAGCGGTCTGCTAAACGTAACGGCCACCCGGGTATTGAGCGATCTGAAGATCGACGAGCAAGCCCGCTCACACTCCAGTGAATCCGACCAGTAACACTACCGTACAGTCCGGTCTGATCGTCTGATATGTCGCATATCTTGCCTAGGGGTGGTAAACGTCAGACCCCAATAGCTCGATAATTCGTGTCGATATGAGGTCTATAACAATTCGAGAAACTACTGGTAACACTTACCAGTATATCTCAGCAACCCTGGCCAGGGATTTCCTGTTATAGCCAATCGAACACAGCGCAACATCAACTCCCTATACCGGGAGAGACGAATCCCCTCCTATCGCTCATTGCCTCCATGTGACTCGGGACTGTACCCAAAAACCACCGTTTTGCACGCCTTCTTGGACGTGGTAAGATGGAAATCAAAGCACAGTGGGAACCACACAAGACTCTATGACGATCTCGGGTCAACAGACTACTCTGTACCAGTGTCACCAGAGAACTGCCATCTGACGTGAGGTATAATACCATCTGGGAGTTCTCGGCGAGTCCGTCCAGTGTACCCAGTCTCTACTGAGCACCCGTATATCATCTCCGATGTCAAACACCAATGGATATGGGATCATCCATCGCCCATCTGTATTGTTCGAGAGGGTACACGCTAGTCTACTCTGGTATATCGATGCCCCGTCTCGATACACCCACGACTAGGGACTTTGAAGGATGTACTTATGGACTACCATGTCCCCACTAGTATGATCCGCATCATAGTCCAGGTAGTCAAGTACACATCCTAAGGGCTTTACCAATATGTAACAGAGAGACAATCAGTATACACATTAAGGTAAAGATCAACCAGATAGCATACTATCATGTCGAGCAAGAAAGTCCTCCCTATATATGTCCCAGCATCCACTACAATATACATCCAATGAACAGTAATGGCCTCTAGGGCATACATATAACTAACAATCTCCCACTTGCACTAGGGCCATCTGTAGCAGTGGTTGTAGTATCTCATACTCAACCATCCCATAAAAGTCTCTCTCTGGGAATAGGCCTTCGTGAGTGGATCCGCTGCGTTATCCTCTAAGTCTGCTCTCCTTGCCTCGATCAACCTGGAGATCAACCATCTCCATGATCAGGTGATACTGCCTTAGAATATGTCTGGATCACTGATGGGACGGGGTTTCCTGGCATAAGCCACAACTCCATTGTCACACAATGGGAGGAACATAGTTCATCTCATGAACCAATATACACCCAAACAGCCTCTTTGGTAGCATCTTAAGTAGTGATGTATCGTGCCTTTATCGTCTAGTATGCCACGGTATCTAGCTTGGAACTCTTCCAACATACCGCCCCTTTACTGAGGGTAAAGACAATGCCTGCGACTGACATTCAGTCGTCCTTATCACTCTGGAACACTTCCAGTGATTCTCCCCAGGATCGACTGATACCATCTCACTACAACTAGTGAGAGTCTTAACATCCAATTAGATCTATCTCATAGATCCAAAACTCAGGATTTAGGAGGTATCATTTTGATCCTATATGGAGAATCATAGTAATAAGCGGAGATTGATCGAGCGTAGCATAGGAAACTCCTTCCCTATCAAGAGTATATCATCCACGCACTCTACGAGGATCGTCACCATACTCCCTACTACCTTTTTGTTTATACAAGGTTCATCTACCATTTTGATGATGTCAACTTCTTTGACTAACGCATCAAAACAGACGTTCCAACTCCGCGATGCCTGCTTTATCTTATAAAACATCTTGCACACGTTTCCGCTGCTCCCACTGTCTATGAAGCCCTCTGGCTGTGTACTTATAGACGCACTCTTCTAAAACATCATTTAGAAAAGCAGTCATGACACCCAACCACCAGATATCGTAGTCATGGTATGTAACCGTGGCAAGTAGGATCTGGATGGACTTAAGCATAGATCCTTAGAAAAAGTTTCATCATGATCCACACCTGGTCAATGATGCAAACCTTTAATAAGTCTAGCTTTGAAAGTCTCAACTTTTCCATGTACACCAAGTAATCTTCTCAAGATATACTTGCTCCTGATGGGGATTTAACCCTTCAGATATAGCAACCAAAGTCCATACTTTGTTGGTGTATAAGGATTCCATCTCAGATCGCTAAGCATCCAGCCATTCTTACAGAGTCTCACTCCTGATGGCCAGCTCGAAACTAGTTGGGTCATCATCTCATGATGCAATCCTCGCTCCCACTGTCATAGAGAAACCGAAGTATCTCTCAGGTGGGTGAGGAACCCTACTAGATCGGCGGAGAGGCTGAGGTTCGTTGGAATCTACTGAATCCTTTGGCTCTATCAAATCATCTGTTGCAGTTTGTATAGCTGGAACATTTCCAGTTCTACATAACTGACCTTGCCTTGAGCTTGTCCGGATTTTGCTTTTAGACATAGGCCGGACAACCCCAAATCTTAATTAACTTAAGATATGGGCTCTTATCTTTCCATATCACATATGAATTGGTAGGCTACTGATTTGATTAGAACCCTATTCAATAGGTATGCAGCTTCTCAAGTGCATAACCACCTAAAAGGAAATAGGTAACTCAGTATTACTCATCATAGAGCACACCTTATCAGATAGGGTGTATCTGCTCCGCCCCGATATACCATCGTGCAATGGTGTATACGGAGGAGTAATGCTGAGAGAGAATCTCATTCTCCTTTAAAATAGTCCAGGATTTCCGTGCTCAAGTATTCTCCTCCTTGATCTCATCATAGGACATAATACTTATACCCGTATCGGTTCTCTACTTCTATCTTATATTCTGTGAATATCTCAAAAGGTTCGGACTTGTGTTTCAACAAGAACATATGTCTGAATCTAAAGAGATCATCAGAGAACGTAATGAAGTATAAATAACCGGTCTTGGTATGTGTAGACAGGGGACCTACATACATCAACATGTATCATCCCAAGAGTTCACTAACTCTTTCTCTGTTTCCAATAAACATAGCTATGGTCATCTTATCTTTGTGACATGACTGGCGAGTTTCACAAGATGTAAATTCAAACTGATTTAAATATACATCTAAATGAAACTTCAGCCAGTCAGGTCGCATTGATCTGACCTAGTCTACAATACCTCAAGAAGAATTCGTTCATTTCTGAACTCTACCTCTTGTGTGTGTTCCGAATACTAAGAACTGTAGTTTGATTTAGAACATCAACGCTTTTAGATAACGTGCCTGAACTGATCAACTTTTGATATAGGAAATGTTCAAAACATTATCCAACAATACAAAATTTTATCGTTTCTTTACTAATAAAGAGACAGATATGATTTTTTATATCAGGTTCGGTATCTAATAACATTCGTTCAAAATCAATGTATTACTATACAGGGTGACAGTGACCAACAGACTTGGCTGCAACACTTGCCCCGTTTTCTGTCTCATGAAACTTATCACCCGTTCTCAGTTTTTCTACCCTTTTGTAGCCCTATGTAACATCTTACATATCTGGGATCCTGATCCGGTATCATATACCATGGATGCGGAGGATACTGAGAAACAGTTCTGTATAATGAACACACCCGAAGATGATGTATCAGCATGCACTCTCTTCGTTTGGGCGGCACGGGAATTCTGGTAATCCCCAATTTCCTGCTCTTTCTTATAACAATTATAAGTAGGAGCGGGACCAACGTTCCCCAGCTCAGTATAACAAGCGAGTTCGGTCAAATATCCGTTTTATTATCTTGATTAAGGCGTGATATGGTCGCTACCAGGAGAGAGAGAGAGAAGAAAACACTCAGCGTGCGCTCTTGCAAGAATAGATTGGTTATTATTTTATCTAATCAGGATGGCTCCCACTGCTTTTTATCAAATCTTCCTTCAAACCCTAAAAGGAAAGACGAGCCGGGATTAATTACACACTACAAGTTCGCCAATCTTTCAGCCAGGCCAGTGTCGGTACTTTGAGGGAGGTCCCTCGTGCTTTCGCACGAACCTAATTAATGTAAACCTCGTTTTCCCAGAGGCGTAACCTCGTTGACACCTTTCTAGACACCTACTTGATCGGCTAATTGTAATGTATAAAACTCTCCCAGGAGTAACTCTTACTCGCAGCGGGTATCGGGATCCAACTATCTCATAGAAGGTATGCAATCTCATTGCAAATTTCAACACTTGAAATTCCCGATAATGTTTTGCCCCTAACCTCCTATGACCTTGACAAAGGCCAACAAACCATAGGATGCTAGTCAAGTTCAACCCGTCATTTCCTGATTGAATTAAACCCACCCGCACGGCCCTTGACAAAAGCCAACAAGGTCGCATGACTTCCCTAACCCAATCTGCATCATATGCATAAGCAGATAAGCACCAGTTAGCTACCGCACACTGCGCCTTGACAAAGGCCAACAAACGCAGCACGAATACTAACTACTACTTATCTGAAATGACGGAGGGCCACGACAGGTTTTTCTGAAAACCTATTGCGTAATGAACTTGATATCGTTGTAGGATCGAATGAATTTTAAAATGGAGTGCTTTTGAGGCTTTTTTTTTAGTTTTGCTAAAGGAGTCACTCCCGGTGAAGGGATCGTCGGTCCTTTCCTCGTCGAATGAGGTGCGGGATATATCATATATATCACTGTACAAAGCAAAAACACTTAAAAGCAATCAAAAGTCAAACCGAGTGTGTAGCATCTGCCAGTTATCGCTAAAAGAGTCACTCCCGGTGAAGGGATCTCGGTCCTTTCCTTATCGAATAAGGTGCAGGATATATCACATATACCTCTGTGCAAAGCAAGAACTGTAGCTACCTGTTTTATTTTGAAATTCGATTCTACAACATCTTAGGTTTCTTTTATTTCATTAATCTTATTAATGAAGTCCCATCATTTAAATACCTAAACATCACAGATAGATATGACGTACACTTATGCCATCCGCATTCGCCTCGATGTCCCCTCGTGCACCGTTAGGTTAGGTAACTAACGGCAGAGCGGGGCAGGGCTAGCGCGGGTGTAAAACATAAGTAACGTCTATATAATATATCATATATACTATATACTATATCTATCACAGAACATCACATGATCACATCACAGATATCACAGCAGAAGAATCATATGAAATATTGGATATACTAGGACGTCCGTGTTTTCAATACGAGCCAGTATAAAACACGGATTCCACGGTCATGATGAATAGCCAAACCCACACCCCTAGACCCCTATGAGAGCGGCAAGCAACCCTACCAATTCTAGAGTTAGGAGACCCGGACTCGACTCCTCGAGTTGGTCTCCCACTGGACTCCAGAACCCGGTTACTTGTGCTCCCCTCCTTGGGTCTATCCTAGTGCGGAAAAGTAAATAATATACAAATGGTGACAACTTCCGCAACCTGGAACGCCCCAATAAAAGAATATTACATACAAGTTTTTACATGAATGAAAATGAAAAACACTCATCTCACATAAAAACCCCCGGCTATTCGAACACGACGATCCAATATAACATATCCAGCAACACATAACATCACATGTCATCAACGTAAGTAAATATGCGCATCCCAATTGTCGTTGACATATAGCAACGAAACCGGCGATATCACATATTACACTTACGGTCACAGAAAAGAAAGTGTAAAACTACAACAGTTGGAATCCGCAACCACCTCAGACATCGCATGCCTGACCAAATGAATTACTTAGACATCGCATGCCTAACAATTATAAACCCCGCATTTTAGTCTCATTTATCGAAAACTCTTTTCAACATTAAGTCGGGGAATTCAACAGGATTCCCGACATCCAGATCGAATGCTCGTCGCAAACTTTAGTAGGCGGCTGCACCCCCGATACCGTCGACAAAGTGCACCAAGGCGGAACACCGCTACCGCGAGCACCCGAACGGATTCTTTCGGCGACGGGGTTCTCCTACAGTCACTTGGTCGGGGCTATGGGGTGTAGCTGTCTATTAAGTTTACCCGGCGAGTATCCGCGTACGCTACGTGATTGCGACGGACTTTTGATCACATCAAAATTCCGTGGCAACCGATCAAGTGAGACTAAATTGCTATGTTTATAACATTCATCCAGTTATCACATAACTTTTGTGAATTCCAATTGTTGTATCACATTCCGGACAAACAGAAAATGTTAAACTTTCCGATCGAACAATCGAACACCCAAGTTTTCCCGATACAGATCAACACATGAAATAAGTCTAACAACATTCAGTTCGTGCCTCAGTACCAATGGTCCAGCCGTAGAAGGGTCAAGCCAACGCCTCACATGTGGCACGCCGTACTGCCCCAAACCCGAAGGTTCAAAGGGCAGTTCAAGACGGTCACATAATCGAGTTAAGGTTTGTTGTCTTCTAGAGGGTCCATCGCGTTACTTGCACTACTTAGAACGTCGTTAAACTACGGAAAAATCCAACACTTCGAAATTTCCCGACAGGGGAAAAATTGGGTATTTATATCCGGTCGAACTTTTTAACATATTCTAAAATTTATCTGGAAAGCCACACAGACAAAATTTGATACTCCGATCGAAACACCGAATCCCCAAAACAACTCCAGAAGATTCAACTCTTGAAAAAATATTTAAAATACCCAGGAAAACCAGCACTGGAAACCAAGAATTGCTGTGGAAAATAAGATGCCACATAAGACAAAATGGTCGCGGATCCGCCGCACAAGCCATGCTCATGCCGCGGAACCGCGGCTCAATGAAGGAATTAGCAATACGAATTTTACAGTAAGCCTTTGAATTTCCTACTGATATTTATGGATATTTTTAATATGGAAAAATCCCAGATTTTGAAAAAAGGACAGAGAGCAAGTTTAGTTTGGGGTTTCAGGTTCGTTCGGACTTCAAATTCCGTCTGGACTTTGCATAAGGCTCTAGCTAGGCTCTGATACCACTGTAGGGTTCCTAGGAACTCTAGTGAGGTCTCACAAGGCATCGAACATGCCAATTTCAAAAATTCTAGGTGCCGAGAGACCCGACTACAGATCGTTTGCTAGAAAACTAGGCGAAAAGATAACTAGTTAACACTTAACTAAAGGAATACGGAAATACAACCTTTGTTGATCCGGTTCTCCACCTCCATAGCTCCGAAATGAGGTCCTATCCGCTGTCCAAATCGAATCCGGGCTCTAGCGTCGGCTTCATCGGAGACTGGACGGGCTAGGTCGTCGACGACGTGCCGAAGATGATCTACGTCGAAGCATCACTAGATCGAGCTCCACCTTCACCAAGCCATGAAAACTTGTGAAGGAAACACACTCTACTACTTGGCAAGAGGTAGTGGATGAAGAAATAGGAGTTGGGTTCTCTTTAGAATTGGATTTCTTACTCTTTATCATCAATCACCATTGATGACCTCAAGCTTCTTCAAAGAAGAAGATGAAGAAGAACAAGAAGAAAGTTATGATAAGTTAATTAGAATAAATCAAAAAGAATTATTCTTATCATAACATGAACCATGGTTTGTTGTAGAGAGTTAACTCAAGTTAGATGAATGGTTAGGGTTTGAAGAAGAAGACAAAAAGGTTTCATGAGTCAAAGTTGCATGAAGCTTCATGAAGCTTCATGTTGAAAGCAACCTTTTTATTTTCTTCTCACATTTTCTTTTAATCCAAATTAAAAGATAATTGCATGAATAAATGAATAAAAACCTTAACCATTTATTTAACCAAGGTATTAACTCTTTACACAAACCCTAGCTATCATATATCATCATACATGAAACAAGCATGTGCACAAAACTATATCGAATATACAATGTGCACATCCGAGCGAGAAAATCCATTTAAAGTGAACCGATACCAGTTAATGCAAAGTAATATATCAAATATATAATTATGCATCAAATCATTAAATCAACACTTGATTTAACGATCCGGTCATATCGTATATAACCGACTAGTATGCAATGCATCGGTTTATCGAATCAACCCTTGATTCGATAACTAGGGTATATCGCATATAACCTAATCGATAAATTCATCGCGAGAATGAAATACGGTATCACATACACGCATTATTCTCGGTCCACACATATCTCATATGCGCTCCTATTTCGTTTCGCTTGAGCCAGGAAACCTCTGTGTAGGACTCTAAAGACTCGTCAATACGCCGGCAGCAGGCGATGATCATATCAAACACCCACAAGCCGCAAGCGGTCTGCTAAACGTAACGGCCACCCGGGTATTGAGTGATCTGAAGATCGACGAGCAAGCCCGCTCACACTCCAGTGAATCCGACCAGTAACACTACCGTACAGTCCGGTCTGATCGTCTGATATGTCACATATCTTGCCTAGGGGTGGTAAACGTCAGACCACAATAGCTCGATAAGTCGTGTCGATATGAGGTCTATAACAATTCGAGAAACTACTAGTAAAACTTACCAGTATATCTCAGCAACCCTGGCCAGGGATTTCCTGATATAGCCAATCGAACACAGCGCAACATCAACTCCCTATACCGGGAGAGACGAATCCCCTCCTATCGCTCATTGCCTCCATGTGACTCGGGACTGTACCCAAAAACCACCGTTTTGCATGCCCTCTTGGACGTGGTAAGATGGTAATCAAAGCACAGTGGGAACCATACAAGACTCTATGACGATCTCGGGTCAATAGACTACTCTGTACCAGTGTCACCAGAGAACTGCCATCTGACGTGAGGTATAATACCATCTGGGAGTTCTCGGCGAGTCCGTCCAGTGTACCCAGTCTCTACTGAGCACCCGTATATCATCTCCGATGTCAAACACCAATGGATATGGGATCATCCATCGCCCATCTGTATGGGTCGAGTGGGTACACGCTAGTCTACTCTGGTATATCGATGCCCCGTCTCGATACACCCACGACTAGGGACTTTGAAGGATGTACTTATGGACTACCATGTCCCCACTAGTATGATCCGCATCATAGTCCAGGTAGTCAAGTACACATCCTAAGGGCTTTACCAACATGTAACAGAGAGACAATCAGTATAAACGTTAAGGTAAAGATCAACCAGATAGCATACTATCATGTCGAGTAAGAAAGTCCTCCCTATATATGTCCCAGCATCCACTACAATATACATCCAATGTACAGTAATGGCCTCTAGGGCATACATATAACTAACATGCTGGCATTCCGAAGACTGCCTTATGCGTGCGATGGGCTTTGGGTGTTTTTGTGAGTCGTTGGATTCACTGATGCCCTAGCAGCATTCGTAGATGTGATGAACCAGATTTCTTCAGGCCGTTCCTCGACCAGTTTCTGTTGTGTTATTTACGACATTCTGGTCTATCTAATGTGTCTTGAGGGACAGTAGTAGCACTTGAGGATTTATTATGCAGATACTGGGAGAGTACCAGCAGTTTGCTAAATTCTCAGAGTGTTTCTTCAGGCTTGTTTTGTGTTGACTTTCAGGTCCTGTAGTCACGGGAGACGGTTTTGTATGGTCCCGATGAAGATCGTGGCCGTACAGCTTAGGTCCAGACTTGTGTGCCGGACGGAGGTCCGCAGATTTTTGGGCTTAGCAGGTTCTTTACCGCCATTTCGTGCAGGATTGTTAGAGAAGTGCTGCACCGTCGACTTAATTGACTGGAAGAGAGGTTTCTTTTCTTTGGAACGAGGCATGTGTGCTGAATTTTCGGCAGTTGAAGATTCGGTTAACAACTGCATTAGTCCTTTCTTTGCTTTTGACTCGGGCGACTTTCTTGTTTAACTGTAATGTTTCTTGAGTGGGCTCGAGGGTGTACTGATGTGACACTACAGAGTCATCGCTTTTTCTTCCCGACATTTGGAGGAAGTACGAGAAGGATATTCCACTCATGATCTGGAGATGGCCGCGGTGGTTTTGCGTTGAAGATATGGGGACACTACTTGTTTAAGAGTCGTGTCAGATTATCCACGGACCACAAGTGCTTAATGAACATCTTCCTGCAGCGGATTTTGATTGTTGTGTTAGTCTTCTGCAGATTTACAGTTTTTGTGTGATCATTGAGTACAGCTTAAGTTCGTCTCTACCGGAGGGGACAGCTTGCTCATGTCCGCGCCCGACCACTTCCCTTAAATCTTTTTCGCAAGACACTTCCCGTCGATGCTCGTACGTCAGAGATACTTGAGCATATTTGGCTGGGTAATGATTCGGAGACTTTGATTTGTGACAATGACGTGCTAAGTTATGGACACGTTTGTGTACCTGACACCGTCGGGTGGAGACGTGCAATCCTAGAACATGCACATCTGTCAACTCTCTATATGCATTCAAGTTCCACCAACATTTAACGTGACTTGTGAGATAGTTACGGGTGGACAGGTATGTAAGGAGAAGTTTCAGGTTTCGTTTCAAGGTGTCTGTCTTGTTGTGTGCTTGGGTCGAGCATCTGAGGCCGGCTGGAGAGTTGCAATCTTTAACCGTTCTGAAGTAGGAGTGGGAGCAGATCTCCACAAATTTCGTTAAGGTTACTACCCAAGTTTAATCAGGGTGTGACTCCATTCGGATTCTTGTCGTCCGGTTATACTCAATGTGCTCAGTTGTTTTGTTAAGTTGAGTGTTTGTTTGGATTGTTGTCAGCAGTTTGGGATCGTCACTCGCCATCGTTAGGGTTCTCCTTCGATAGCTGTTATCAGGAGACACTCCAATTGGCCACCTTTAGGTTTAGGGGTTAGGTCGTGTCGATCATC
Source organism: Agapanthus africanus (assembly GCA_030015575.1). Lineage (NCBI taxonomy): Eukaryota > Viridiplantae > Streptophyta > Magnoliopsida > Asparagales > Amaryllidaceae > Agapanthus > Agapanthus africanus. The sequence continues at coordinate 115,895,205 of CM057351.1, forward strand.
AGTCTGTTGTTTTACTGACTCTGAGTAAATAGGACTTTGGGACCCAGCTATGTCTAGAGACTTCGGAGATGATCCAATTGATGCAGGTCAGGATGGGAATTGTCCATTGCGAACTGAGGTCTTATGCCGATTGCTTTGGTCATAGACTCGAGTTCGCAGGGACGGATCATGTATTCCTACGGACTTTCCGATGAATGACGTGTTGGATTTTGGGAAGCTTGTCCCAGGATTTTAGGTCCTTCTGAGGTCCTATAAGCAAGTTAGTTTCGTTGCCTTCAAATTGGCACTTCCGCCCAGATTATTGGATTTTCACCCCGTATTCCTTATGATGATACTCTACAATTACCTTCTTGACCTTTCTCACATGATTTTGCACCAGACCATTTAACTTAGACGCGATCTTTCGTTCACCAGCAGCCAATGGTATTAATCGCTCGGCAGGTGGAGGAACATCGGTCAAGGGTCTTGCTATCTGTGGAAGGTTTCCTTGGACGTAGCCGTATAGTGAGATAGTCACTTGGGAGGCTGCAAGCGAGATTTGAGGATTTTAATCTTCTCTTTGAAGGTACGCGTATCGGTATATTTTTAAAATTCGGGGACGAATTTCTTTTAAAGGGGGGAGATTGTAACACCTTAGATTGTGTTTTGTAGCTAATTATATTTTAATGTATGGTTTTTAATAAAAAGTTTACCAAATTAAGTTTTAAATATTTTATCCTATTTAATGAGTATTTTATTAGAATTTTGTTACGCACACACACACTTGTGCATGATAACTAGGGTTGTTTTTGGGGTTAAACACGATTAGGAATCATGGTTAACTAACCATTTGTCTTAAGTTAGTTTTATGATTAGTTTAAGAGTTATGGTTGTATTTATTCATGATGGTTTTTAAAATGAAAATGAATTGGAAAAGGTTTTAATATTTTGGTTGAATGTTGACTTTTGAGAGAGAGAAGGAGCATGGGCTACATGGTGAGCCATGCCTCTTTAGTGAAGTGAGAGAGTGCGAGAAGGGGGGTTGTTTGTTTCTCTCATTTCTCACTCTCACTCTCATTTCTCACTCTCACTCTCATTTCCCTCACACTCTCAAACACACACACACACTCATCAGCATCAGCACCAGAAGCTTCAGCAGCAGCATCATCATCAGCAGCAGCAGGCAGCAGCAGCAGGCAGCAACAGCAGCAGCAGCAGCTCCAGCGACTTACAGCAACTCCTTCCACTTCTTCACCTTCCTTCTAGGGTTCATTAGGGTATATTTCTTGAACCACATTTCGTGGTTTGCTTAAGTTGTGCATCGATTAGCTTCGATTAGTGTTAATTAGCTAGTTTAGTGCTAATTATGATGTTTTGTGTGGACTTTTGATTAAGTGATGATTGAGTGGGTAAACCTAGCCTATTTTAGTGTTAATAGGGTCACTTCAACTGAGAGGTAGCCCAGATTACACTAAAATACCATAGGGTTTCCTTTTTAGTGCAAATTGTCGTTTTTATACGATATATTGGCAATCTGGAATCTGCTTTTGACCCGGACCCTTCAGGGTAAAATTGAGGAAACTGGAGCATGCTTGTTAGGTCTAGACACCACCACCAAAACACGAGCCACCCATTCAAATCCCAGGCCGCCAATTAATTCAGTTTGGCCGCAAATTGCGGCCAGGAAGGGGTGTTAGGTCTTGGGGTTTTGGGTAGTCTTGTCTGCTGTGTATTGTAGTGTTTTGGCATGTCTAGTTTTGCAAGATTTGACCTGTAGGAAAATCTGGGACTATATATCATATTTGGTGTCCGTTGTGTTTGCGCGATACGCGCGATACGTGAGGGGGTTCTGTGATCCAGCGTGTCGCGGTGTGTCGCGATAGTTTTAGACGCGTACACACACGAGTCAGCGTATCGTGCACACGCGCGTTTAGTTCGCGACGCGAGTTTCTTGTTTTGGTTCGATATCGCGTTTCGCGGAATATTTGGCTTATATGTGATTTCCATGTCTTATTTGCAGGTTTGCAGGCAGGGACTACGGACACTGCCACAGGGGGGAGCAGATGGTAGGATTCACCTAGCGTGGAATGTAGGTGAGTAGATTTAACATCTACAAGGAATCGCCCGCATGGCGTTATGCGTCTGGGCTAGGATTCAATACCTGTCGCATATTCTACGTCATTTTTAGAATTGCTCCTTTACTTTATTTCCTTGATATAGTTGTACGGTGACTCGCAGTCGTAGGATATTGCATATATTATTGACGGTTCATGTTGCACGAGCACGGATTGTATGGTACACACACACCGTCAATAATTGCCATGTCACACACAACCCCTTATAGATACTATTGCTTGTCACACATGACATCTAGCTTATCGGTATACCTATAGTGTATCATACCTTTAGTGATAGGTACATATACACTTTGCGATACAGCTACAGGTATACCTTGCACTTGTTTTACTTATACCGGGGGGGATATCCTACATATTTTAATTATACCCAGGGGGTATACGACATCAGTTCTTATAGGTAGATACCTATACATTGCTACACCTGTATGTTACACACATATTCAGTTACAATCATATATTTACCTTTACCGATGTTACTTAGTTGTACCTCATTGGTTTCGCATACGTCTGGTTTTAGCTACATATTCTCATTTATATGCTGGCATTTCAGATATATCGCATATATTTATTCCTGGATTTACGCATTGTTAATTGGATTTCACATGATGATTTCTGGATTTGGGAACCGCGGGAGTTCATGAAATTATGCATAAATTGAAAAACCCGGTTTCCTTGATATGATATTTGCGCAGCCACCATGAGATTTATCGGTTCTGATTATATACTGCATACGATGTGTGGTTGCCGTATGAGGGTACATGGTGGGGCACGGTATGGTTCCCCTCGGCAAGAAGATCGATGGATGTTGCCGATTGAGCCTGGAGGCGGGCTAGTACCTACCGGTGATAGTACTAATGACTCGGCGGGGGTCATGGAGACACCGTTGGGAGTCATGCACGTATGCATGCGTCGAAAGGCGAGGGTCAGAGCTAGGCACTCGTGCTTTCGGGACAGGGTATGATACGTACCAATCAGGATTTCTGTGTCGATGCTTGGCACATTGTTTTCATTATATTTCTTTTAATACCTTTGTATATATAACAGGGGATTATCCGTTGTTATATATACCCTTACACCAATATTAGTGGAATGGGACGCTAATATATGTGTATTTCCCCCATCATATTTATTTATGTAAATATATATATACCTTTAGGATGTTAGAAACTTACTTGAGATTCGACTTGGGATATAGGTGATTCATTGACATTGGATATTGGATATGAAGGAGATTGTTGATTTGTACATTCGAGATATAGGAGAGCTATTCGATATTGTACATTGAGGTGATGTGAGACTTATATGTTGTGAGATCCCAGTTTGGGGGGTGGATTTGAGGATTTGGGATTTGAGTGTCTTGATGGATTGTGATCCTACCACGATGTCAGGTTTCCGTGGAAAGGACATATTCCACCCCATACCTCACACTTTTCTATTTCTTGCACAGATTCATATATTGGTAGTACCTGTTAGTGTACCCTTATGATAGTTGCATATTTACATTCTCATATCCCTATTGCATGGTTATTGCATATTATTGTCATGTTACTGTTGCTTCACATTTTGATTGTAACTGCTAGTGTACTTACCTCTATTCAGCATTTGCATGACATGTTATTACTGTAATCGCATATCTTAGATTCATGCTGTACGTGCATTTCTGCGATTACCTACATATGTTATCTACTATTCACGAGTTGGCAACTCACCCCCATTGTGCCACAGGTGTTTCAGGTCTTTCCCCAGAGTAGTCGAGGCAGGCTATTCGGCTACTCAGCTATTCAGCTATTCAGCTATCATCTTTTGCTACAGATACCGCATCGGCTCACAGTTCTATTTTGCTTAGGTGGGTTTTGGTGGTCTCTGTATTTTGTATTGTACATTCGTTGTATCTTGTACTCTCCATCTACTATTGTATTGTTGACTTAGAGACTTGGTGAGGACGTTACTGTATATTATTTATGGGTTTGTTGTCCTTTATATACAGCTTTCTCTCTATTGTCCTTATTTTTCGCTATAGCTTCATATTTTTGTGTTGTATTCATCTTGGCTGGTTTTTACAAAAAAGGGTGTTGCTAAAATTTTAAAGAAATAAAGTAGGACTTTTAAAGAATTTGGGTCGCGATTTCAAATGTTTCAAAATCTTATATTATCTTTTCCGTATTTTTATGGTTTAGATTTCTGGGTATTGGCTTTCTTTTACTACGTTACGTCTTAGGACGTTGCGTAGTACTAGGGCCATCATGGGCCAATTTCGGATCGTGACAAAAACTCGTGGTGGACGCACTGAAATATCATATCAAGAGAAACCGGGTTTTCAAACAGTACATGAATTTCTTGAAATACCCTCTCGGTTCTCAAATCCATAAATCATATGAAATCCATATCTCAATGCGTAAATCGATGAAATATAATATATGCAACATAAAACAGTAATTTGAGCATATCAAAGAAAATCCGCTATTTAAATGCATCAAGTTATTAAATATGTCATGCGGTTCCCAATTATCCAAATCCAACGCAATATCATATAAAGTGAACATGTAACTATAGCAAGGTATATGGGTATGCATGTAGGTATGCATGTATGCTATATTTCTTATGCGCCATCGCATAAGAATCAATGCCTCAATTGAACGGTTACACTAGCGCTCCGGCCAACTTCCGTGGCTAAATGTGGAACAAAATTTTTATGACGATCATAAACATTGGCGCTAGAATAAACCAAAACCGGATCTTTAACCATAAACCTAACTAGCAAATGAAGGTTCTATCTACTATGATAGAATGTATACCTAAATAAAATAAGTCCTTCGGGTCTTCGATCCTCTCCTAAAGCTCCTCGATGGATGTATGGATCGTGCTTGAACTTCGGCCTCCTTGTGTCAACGATGATCCACCTCGAGAGATCCAACCTAGAGCTTAACCTCCAAGATGAGGCAACTAGAACACTTTGGTTGGTAGACGAAGTGATCTAGAGTGAATAGAGAGTGGTTTTGGCGGCTTGGTCTCAATCGCCCTTGATTTTCAACAAATAAAACACTAGGGCTTGAGAGAGAGGAAGAAGGAGAGAGAGCTATGAGAGAGAAGGTCACTTGATCAAAAAAGAGTGAGCTCTCATATGAGGGAATAAAAATAATAATTTTAATTAGGACAATTATGATTGTTCATTTGATTTGACCATTATCATGTCACAATTATTGCTAAGCAAAATATCTCATGCTCAACAAAAATATCTAAGTCAACAATGGTCAACAAGTCAAATGGTCAAACCAATTAACCATGACACAATTAACACTAATAAAATTAGTAAACAATTTCCTCAATCTCATTATGGTTTTAATCAAGTCAATGGTCAAAACCTTAATGAGGTGTCTCCTTCACAGCCTCTGTCAACTTTATATGCGTACCCGCATCCATGTTCCGATGAACAAGAACACAATGAGACTGAACCAATCTAAAATTAAATACTAGGATCCGGCTTAAACCAAAGCCCGTTAGTATCAACTGCCCGAACACCAAACACGCACAATTGCGCATATATGAACGAACCCTATTGTAAAACCATACGACCTCTACTCGTTTCGCCCGAAGCTGGGAAACCCTCTGTGTGGGAATCTAAAGACTCGACAGTACTCTGGCAGTGGGTTTAACCACAAGCACGTCAGCAGCACTAGCTGTACGTAATGGCTACCCAGGTACGTGTTGAAAAGGAAGGCCGACAAGCAAACTCGTCCGAACTCCTACTGAGCCTATCCGTGATAATATCCGTACAGTCCGGTCTCTTCGTCAAAGAGTATCGCATATCGGGTATAGGGGTAGTGAACGTCAGACCTAATAACCTGATAAGTCATGCCTATGTAGCTCAAGACCAATCCAGGAAGCTACTGATCAACCTATCAGTAAATCCTAACTGCCTTGGCCAAGGTTTTATGGTCCTGACTAATCGATCACTGTGCGATATCAACTCCCAATACCAGGAGAGACAAATCCCCAACAATAGCTCACAGCCTTCATGTGGCTCGGGACTGAACCCAACCAAAACCTGTTTGCACGACTCAGTAGAGCCGTGGTAGGGTAGTGATCAAAGCTCAGTAGGAACTCATACGAGACAAATGCCGATCTCAGGTCTAAAGACTAACCGGTACACATGTCACCTTAGAACTTCCATTTGACGATAGGTATAGTACCATCTGGAAGTTCTCGGCGAGTCCGTCCAGTGTACTCACACCCAGTGAGCACCTGTATACGATCTTGGGTGCATCAGACCAATGGCTGCAGGACCAACCATCCCCCGACTGGGCTAGAAACGTATACCCTAGTTTACTCTGGAGTATCAATGCCCCGTTTCGATACTCACGCGACTAGGGACTATTTAAGGATGTGCTTATGGACTACCCTTCTCCCACAACTATTATAGCCATCACAACACAGGTAGTCAAGCATGATCCTACGGGCTTTATCGAGATGTAACCGCAATATGTAATAACGAGTATAACATATGCCATGTTAAGATAAAGACAAACCATAATAGTATACTACCGTATCGAGTCATTATCAATATGTGCAAGCTAGATATAACAACAATAGAAATAAATACACATATCCTGACAAAGACAAGTCAAATAATATACTATAAAACTGAGCAAGATTGTCCTGTACAAACATATCCCTATCATCCATATGTATACATATACAATACTGGCCCTTATGACATATATATCCAACAACAATGCCACTACTCAATACAATATTACATATGTATATGTGTTGTGCGTATCATGGCAATTATCGACAGTGTGTGTAGCATACAATTAGTGCTCATGCAACATGAACTGTCAATAATAGTGCAGTGTCCACAGGGTACAAGTTCAGGCACAACAAGTAATAATATGCAATGACGTTCATGCACCATCTCTATTTGTGCATATTAACATGCGGCTAAAACCATGGCATGATGTAGAGAATTCTACTGTGTAGTGACATAGCAATTATCTATGATAAAAGTATGTGAGCCGGCCAATATGTGTAAGTGTAATATACGCATCATCGATAATGGTGTAGGTGTACTAGCACATGTATATACACAATGCAATGAGAATGACATGAACGTAGCTTAAAGAACATCGTCGGCTAAATTCTATAAGGTATACGTGTCGACAATATATCCGAGTTGGTGAATCTATCAATCGGCATCCATCCCCACAACATCACGTACGGTATAATCTATCGTACGACATATCACTCAAGATTCACAACATTATATATGTCTATATAGCTATATCTCATCTCACATCCATATCAATCACATATCTTGGACCGACAATGTAACACCTTAGGATAAGGGTTAGTGAATAATTATAATTAAATAATGATTTTTAATCAAAAGTTTACCAAATTGTGTTTTAAATATTTTTCCTAATTTAATAAACATTTTTCCAAAATTTTCCTAGGCTTGCACACACATGTGCATGTAAACTAGGGTTTTTAATTCAAGTAAATACAATAATTATTAACCATGGTGGGTTAATTGTAGGATTAATTCTTTTGGATTCTTAAATGGGTTTTAAATTGGTTAATAAAAAGATTTCTTTAATTCAAATTGCTTAGGGGTTGACTTGTGAGAGAAAGAGAGAGAGGGATGCATCATGGCTCAAGCCATGCTTGCATTAAATGAGGTGAGAGAGAGAGAGGGGTGACTTTTCGTGTGATGATTGTAGCCTCCCATTTCTTTTGGTTTTCTCTCAAGTACTCACACTCTCACATACACAACACACTCACACAACACACTTACCTCTCCCCAGCTCCAGAAGCAGCAGCAGGCACAGCAACAGCAGCAGCAAGCAGAGGCAAGCACAGCAGCAGCAACATGAAGCAATAGCAGCAGCAGCAGAATTCAGCAGTGGCAGCAGTGGGCAGCAACAGCTCCAGCACTCTGTGCAGCCCCTCCCCTTCACTTCTTCTCCTTCCTGCAGCTCCCTTGGGTCGAGAGTGAGGTATATTTCCTATCTTGCTTCCATAGTTTGCCTAGTTAGTGTAGGTTTGCATCGGTTATAGGATTTTTGTGTGTTTTAGTGCAATATGGGGTGTTTAGTGTGAACTTTGTGCTAATGAGGTGTAGATTAGTTCCAGTAGGTTGATTGTGGTCTGTTGAGGCCATTGTAACTTAGTCGAACCCCGATTTCACTAAAATACCACCAGTTTCATGCTTGATGCAAAATGTCGTTTTTGTGCAAAAGTGAACTTTTCTGGATCAGCTATTGACCCGGTGAGTGCAGAATGAAATTGAGGAGACTGTAGTGTAGTGGAGTGGAGATGATGCACCAGGTGAAACCCGACCCCCTAACTCCCCCCTTTGGCCGCCAAAACCGCCATTCTGGCCGCAATTTGCGGCCAGAAAGGAAGGGTTTTGGGTGTTTTTGGGTTCTGTAGGTGTATTCCAGTGTGTAGGGTCTTTTGGTATATATATTTTTGTAAGATCATTTCTGTAGGAAAAATCTGGGACCAAATACCTGTTTTGCCGTTTTTCTAAACCTTCGCGACACGCGTGATACGTGAGTAGGTTTGGGTTCTGCGTATCGCAGCGCGTCGGGGTAGTTTCGTGGCGCGTGAGTACACGTTTTAGCGTATCGCGCACACGCACGATTGGTTTGCGACACAGGTTTCTTGTTGGATTATAATGTCGCGTTTTGTGACTTAAGCTTATGTATGATATGTGTATGTGATTCTAGGTTCGCAGGCCAGTGAGACGGACGCTGCGAAGAAGGGCAAGCAAGTGGTTGGATACACCTAGTGCGAGACACGGTGAGTAGATTTCACATCTACGGGGATATCGCCCGCATGGCGTTATGCGTCAGGGCTGATAGGACTTTGTTATTATATATTTCATGCACCCCATAGACTGCCATTGCATATTGCATTCCTTGCTATACATATATACATATTGCTTAGAACTGATTGAACTGCCATGATCATACTATTGTATATTGTTGTAACTCATCTATATTTGATATCTATATCACGGTGGATCATTGCATTGTAGTTCTTTCTCATGTGACATGACTTGATATACACATTGATGCACCTATCACATCGCAGTTACTTGTATTATTATTGGGATTTCATATGATTTATGGATTTGGGAACCGTGGCCTTTTCAAATAAGTAACCATTTAAAAACCCGGTTCCCTTGATATGATAATTTGGGGCGTCGCCCCGTGTTTTCTCGGTGCTTGAGGCACGGATTGATAGAGGGCTGACCCGGACTGACGGATGCCCGATGGATTGATATAGGGCTGACCCGGACTGACGGATGCCCGATGGAATGATATAGGGCTGACCCGGACTGGCGGATGCCCGATGGGTTGATATAGGGCTGACCCGGACTGACGGATGCCTGATGGGTTGATATAGGGCTGACCCGGACTGACGGATGCCCGATGGATTGATTGAGGGCTGACCCGGACTGATGGATGCCCGATATATTGAGAGAGGGATGACCCGGACTGACGGATTCCCGTTATACACGTGAGAGAGGGCTGACCCGGATTGACGGAGGCCGATACAGGATGTTTTGCGTGTCGATGCTAGACACGAGTATTTATGATATTTGGGTGCCGATGTTGGGCACTCGGGATTTTCAGGGATATACAGGATATGAGGGCCGATGGAGTACCGGCGTTTGAGATGTTGGGACTTGTGGTGCATACATACTTATGTAGTCCACCTCGATACTTCATGTAGATACTATATCCCCATGCTCAGCATTCATTATCACATCTCACCCTGTAGTATATCACCTGATAGAGGACTGGCATTATTATTATTATGCATACTGCCACATCGCATTGATATTATCTGCTGGCATTAGTAGAGCCACGCTACATGTGCATGCTTGCGATTACCTTTATATGTTATCTCTATTCACGAGTTGGCAACTCACCCCCGTTGTGCCACAGTGCTTGCAGGTTGCCCTGGGGAGTAGTCACGGCTGGCTGTTACCGCATCTTTTGGCACAGATACCCCTTTTGAGCTGAGTCTGCCCTTTTGCTGTTTAGGTGGGTTTTGTACGGTATCTGTTATCTTTCTGTTGTACATTGATGTATCTAGTATTCTCCATCTACTTTTCTGTATTGACTTAGAGACAGTTGTGAGGACGATATGTATGATTTTATTTTCTGGTGTCGAGCTCGCATGTGAGCCGGCTTTGTTTTATACAGTCTTATCTTTATGATATTGTCCTTGTTTTACTGTGTATTCTTCGCTACAGCGTCGTATATCATATTGTGATGCTACATTCTTGTCACTTGTTATTTCTGCTACACCTTGTTTTTACCCGACTTTCGGGGCTAATGTTTTAAAGGGGAAATGTTACCAAAATTATAAAACTTGTAACTTTCGAACTTAAAAAGGTTTTCTACTAAATAAATGGAAGTTTTTCGGACATGTACGATTGTTTTACAAAATGTTTTAAAATCACTCTATATTTATTGGTTTTGATTTCTGGGTTCGGCTTACTTAGCCGCGTTACGCCTGTAGACGTTGCGTGGTTAAGTGCCGGTCACGAGTCGAATTCTCGGGTCGTGACAAAGTTGGTATCAGAGCGTAGGTTTTACCTTCGGAGTGTAGGATGACCCTGGTATGATGGAGTAGGTAGCTGCAGCAGGGTAGCGTAGCGTGCGTATGTTCCGCGGCATACTCACGACACGGTACTCCGCTTACGCGACCTTAGGGCTTGCTGATTTGGTTCCTCCTTATATTCTTGTGATTCGATTTCCGTGTTCTTATCGAATCCAAATTTTCTTTCAGCCAATATGCCGCCTAAGACTACGAGGGCACAGAGAGCGGCCGCGAGGGCCGAGATTCGAGTTGACTCGTCCGAGACGAGGACTGATCCGGGCAGTGCACCCGTTGTACCCGAGCAGGCTGTTCCTGCCGTGACAGAGCAGATCGCCACGTTAGGGGCTGGTATGCAGGAGATGCGCCAGACGGTGGGATCTAGCATGCAGGAGATGCGCCAGATGATAGGATCGCTTGTTGAGACGCTTCGAGCGCAGCGGCCAGAGGTAGCTCCACCAGTTCCAGAGACCGCTATGGTACCTACCGCACAGCCAGTTACTCCTGCAGCCACGGAGGTGATTACAGTGTCGCTATCAGAGTTCATGAGGCTGAAGCCTCCGGTTTTCACAGGCACCGATACAGCCGAGGACCCACAGTCTTTCATCGACAGGATGGCCAGGATATGCCGTTCCCTCAGATGCGCAGATGCGAGATGGGTCGAGTTCGCGAGCTTTCGCCTGGAAGGTCTTGCGCAGAAGTGGTGTGATTCCGTGGAGAAGGGCAGAGCAGCAGGTCTTCCTCCTATGACCTGGACGGAGTTCGTGACTATATTTCTAGCCCGTTTCCTTCCCCGGAGTGTTAGAGATGCCCGAGCACGCAGGTTTGAGTCTTTGCGCCAGACGCCAGGGATGACAGTGGCAGAGTATGACGTACTGTTTACAGAGCTAGCAGTCTACGCCGCACATTTAGTGGCCACCGAGGAGTTGCGAGTCCGGAGATTTGTTCGAGGCTTGATTTCACCAGTGTTCCTCGCGATCAGCGCGCAGCACTACGAGACCTACGCAGCAGCGGTAGACGCAGCCCTAGTGGTCGAGGAGCACCTTGTTGAGACTTCGGCACTCCCAGAGCCGAAGAGAGCTCGTGCGGATACTTCAGCACAGAGACAGCCTTTTCGGCGCCGTGATAGACGTATTGCAGGCAGCAGAGATTCAGGGCGGGGCCGGTTATTCAGTTCTTATTCCCAGGATGGTCAGCGGCCGTCGTCGGGATGTTTTCGCTGTGGGAGTTCTTACCACCGTGTACGGGATTGTCCTGAGTTACCCCGGACAGAGGCGACAGCACCGCATGTTACATTACCACTTTGACCACCCCAGAGAGCGTTGCCTATCGTACCTACCGTTGCTCCGCGCCGGACTCATACACAGCGAGGTCGTGGGCGTGGAGGAGTTGCTCAGAGAGGGCGAGGTGACCGAGGCAGAGGGCAGCCAGTCACAGGTGGTGGACAGGCGAGGGTTTTTGCTTTGACACATCAGGACGCACAGGCGTCCAATGCAGTGGTTTCAGGTATCCTCCCTGTATGTTCGGTTGATGCACATGTATTGTTCGATCCCGGATCCACACACTCGTACGTATCCACGCACTTTGTGCCGAGTTTGGGTAGAGAGTCCGGCTTACTTGATCAGCCGCTTGTGGTGACTACTCCTGTGGGAGAGTCGTTTGTTGCTAGGCACGTGTTCCGATCCTGTATCGTCTGTATTGGCGAGAGAGAGTTGCCTGTCGACTTGATCCTTCTGGAGATGTTGGACTTCGACGTTCTTTTGGGCATGGATTGGTTAGCCACGTGCTATGCTTCTGTGGACTGCCGCGAGAAGACAGTTAGATTCTGTTTCCCCGGCAAGTCAGTTTTTGTTGTGTTGGGGGACCGTAGTGCCGCCCCTCACAGTGTGATTTCTTCTTTTCGCGCTGGACAGCTTTTGAGGAAGGGATGTCAGGGATTTCTCGCTTATGTTCGCGATGCTCGCGCTACAGAGGTTCCATTGGATCAGGTTCCGGTTGTTAGCGAGTTTCCTGATGTGTTCCCTGACGAGCTTCCTGGGTTGCCGCCCGAGCGCGACATTTCTTTCTGTATTGATTTGGTTCCTGGTTCGGGGCCTATTTCTATACCGCCCTATCGGATGGCCCCGGCGGAACTTCGTGAGCTGAAGGGTCAGTTACAGGATTTGCTGGACAAGGGACTTATTCGACCCAGTGTTTCTCCTTGGGGTGCTCCAGTCCTGTTCGTCAGGAAGAAGGACGGCAGCTTGCGTCTTTGTATCGACTACCGCCAACTGAACAGGGTGACAGTGCGGAACAGGTATCCTTTGCCGCGTATCGACGATTTGTTCGACCAGCTTCAGGGGGCAGGGTACTTTTCGAGGATCGATTTACGATCGGGCTATCATCAGCTGCGGGTTCGACAGGAGGACATTCCCCGGACAGCCTTCCGTACGCGCTACGGCCATTACGAGTTTTTGGTGATGTCGTTCGGACTCACCAATGCGCCAGCAGCCTTCATGGATTTGATGAACCGTATTTTCCGGCCTTACTTGGATCTGTTCATTATAGTCTTCATTGACGATATCTTGGTGTATTCCCGGAGTAGTGAGGAGCACGAGCAGCACCTGCGGATTACATTGCAGACATTGAGGGAGCACCAGCTCTATGCGAAATTCTCCAAGTGTGCTTTTTGGTTAGACAGCGTGGACTTCTTGGGTCACGTGATTTCACGAGACGGTATATGTGTTGACCCGAGGAAGATCGAGGCCGTTCAGCGTTGGCCCAGACCCACATCAGTGACGGAGATTCGCAGCTTTTTGGGGTTGGCCGGTTACTACAGGCGTTTTGTGCAGGACTTCTCACGTATTGCTACACCGTTGACCGGGTTGACCCGGAAGGGAGTTCCCTTCGATTGGACGGAGGAGTGCGAGCACAGTTTTCAGCAGCTACGGACACGGCTGACGACGGCACCGGTGTTATCTTTACCTTCCGGATCGGGCGGATTTGTGGTCTTTTGTGATGCTTCTCGAGTGGGATTGGGATGCGTCCTGATGCAGCATGATAGGGTGATCGCGTATGCCTCGCGACAATTGAAGAAGCACGAGCTGAACTACCCCACTCATGATTTGGAGATGGCAGAGTGGTCTTCGCACTTAAGATCTGGCGACATTACCTATGCGGCGAGTCGTGCCAGATATTTACGGATCACAAGAGTCTGAAATACATATTCCAGCAGCGGGACCTGAACCTTCGACAGCGTCGATGGATGGAGTTAGTGAAGGATTATGACTGCGAGATCTTATATCACCCGGGCAAGGCAAATGTGGTGGCGGATGCTTTAAGCAGGAGGCCCGGGAGTAGTTTATCTTGTTTGAGCGCAGTACAGGAGCAGTCATCCGCAGATTGGCAGATATTATGCGACAGCCGAGTACAGTTCGAGTTCACGCCGATTGGAGGACAGATAGCGCACGTCCGTGCACGCCCACAGTTGATTGATCGTATACGTGAGGCACAGCTCAGTGATGACCGATGTTCGGAGATCATGGCACAGATGGGACAGGGAAGATTTTCCGAGTTCGTGATCGATGATCAGGGGATACTACGGTTTGGAGTCAGACTGTGCGTACCTGATGCTGAGGGACTGAGGCGTGAGATTCTTGAGGAGGCACATCGATCGGTATATAGCGTCCATCCCGGTTCCACCAAGATGTATCATGATATGCGAAATGTTTACTGGTGGGACGGAATGAAGAGGGACATTGCAGATTTTGTATCGAGATGCCTGACTTGTCAGCAAGTCAAGGCTGAGCACCAGAGGCCCGCGGGAGAGCTACAGCCGTTACCCATCCCGGAGTGGAAATGGGAACAGATTTCGATGGATTTCGTGGTGGGTCTACCCAGGACTAGTCGGGGGTATGACTCCATCTGGGTGATCGTGGATCGTTTGGCGAAAGCGGCTCACTTCTTACCGGTAAAGACGACTTTCGGATTTACTCAGTACGCTCAGATCTATATTGACGAGATAGTGCGACTACACGGAGTCCCGACGTGCATTGTGTCCGACAGAGGCACCCAGTTTACTAGTAGGCTATGGCAGAGGCTTCAGGAGGCTTTGGGCACTCGCTTGAGTTTCAGCACGGCATTTCATCCGCAGACCGACGGACAGTCAGAGCGGACCATTCAGACTCTCGAGGACATGCTCAGAGCTTGTGTACTAGATTTTGGAGGTAGCTGGGATCATCATTTGCCCTTAGTAGAGTTTTCCTACAATAACAGCTACCAGGAGACCATTCAGATGGCACCGTTTGAGGCTCTTTACGGGAGGAGATGCAGGTCACCTACTTGTTGGATAGAGCTCAGTGAGAGCAGTATCTTAGGGCCACAGATCGTTGAGGAGACGACCGCGAAGATCCAATTGATTCGCGATAGGATGAGAGCAGCGCAGAGTAGGCAGAGGGCTTATGCAGACCGTCGACGACGCAGACTTGAGTTTTCTGTTGGTGATCATGTTTTCTTGAGGGTCTCCCCAATGAAAGGTGTGATGAGGTTTGGGAAGAAGGGGAAGCTTAGCCCCAGGTATGTGGGCCCCTTCGAGATCCTCGAGCGTGTCGGTGCAGTGGCTTACCGGTTAGCCCTTCCGCCCAGCTTCCCAGACGTGCACCGCGTATTCCATGTCTCGATGCTCCGCAGATATCTTCATGATCCTTCGCATGCGATTCAGCATCCGGCGATCCAGCTTGAGAGCGATCTTTCCTATGCAGAGCACCCGGTGATGATCTTGGATCGACAAGTGAAGAAATTGAGATCGAAGGAGATTCCATCAGTTAAAGTACTTTGGCGTGGCCAGAACCGTGAAGAGGTCACTTGGGAGACCGAAAGCGAGATGATGAAGACGTATCCCCATCTTTTTGAAGGTAACCTTAGTTAGATTTTTGAAATTCGGGGACGAATTTCTTTAAGGGGGAGAGATTGTAACACCTTAGGATAAGGGTTAGTGAATAATTATAATTAAATAATGATTTTTAATAAAAAGTTTACCAAATTGTGTTTTAAATATTTTTCCTAATTTAATAAACATTTTTCCAAAATTTTCCTAGGCTTGCACACACATGTGCATGTAAACTAGGGTTTTTAATTCAAGTAAATACAATAATTATTAACCATGGTGGGTTAATTGTAGGATTAATTCTTTTGGATTCTTAAATGGGTTTTAAATTGGTTAATTAAAAGATTTCTTTAATTCAAATTGCTTAGGGGTTGACTTGTGAGAGAAAGAGAGAGAGGGATGCATCATGGCTCAAGCCATGCTTGCATTAAATGAGGTGAGAGAGAGAGAGGGGTGACTTTTGGTGTGATGATTGTAGCCTCCCATTTCTTTTGGTTTTCTCTCAAGTACTCACACTCTCACATACACAACACATTCACACAACACACTTACCTCTCCCCAGCTCCAGAAGCAGCAGCAGGCACAGCAACAGCAGCAGCAAGCAAAGGCAAGCACAGCAGCAGCAACATGAAGCAATAGCAGCAGCAGCAGAATTCAGCAGTGGCAGCAGTGGGCAGCAACAGCTCCAGCACTCTGTGCAGCCCCTCCCCTTCACTTCTTCTCCTTCCTGCAGCTCCCTTGGGTCGAGAGTGAGGTATATTTCCTATCTTGCTTCCATAGTTTGCCTAGTTAGTGTAGGTTTGCATCGGTTATAGGATTTTTGTGTGTTTTAGTGCAATATGGGGTGTTTAGTGTGAACTTTGTGCTAATGAGGTGTAGATTAGTTCCAGTAGGTTGATTGTGGTCTGTTGAGGCCATTGTAACTTAGTCGAACCCCGATTTCACTAAAATACCACCAGTTTCATGCTTGATGCAAAATGTCGTTTTTGTGCAAAAGTGAACTTTTCTGGATCTGCTATTGACCCGGTGAGTGCAGAATGAAATTGAGGAGACTGTAGTGTAGTGGAGTGGAGATGATGCACCAGGTGAAACCCGACCCCCTAACTCCCCCCTTTGGCCGCCAATACCGCCATTCTGGCCGCAATTTGCGGCCAGAAAGGAAGGGTTTTGGGTGTTTTTAGGTTCTGTAGGTGTATTCCAGTGTGTAGGGTCTTTTGGTATATATATTTTTGTAAGATCATTTCTGTAGGAAAATCTGGGACCAAATACCTATTTTGCCGTTTTTCTAAACCTTCGCGACACGCGTGATACGTGAGTAGGTTTGGGTTCTGCGTATCGCAGCGCGTCGGGGTAGTTTCGTGGCGCGTGAGTACACGTTTTAGCGTATCGCGCACACGCGCGATTGGTTTGCGACACAGGTTTCTTGTTGGATTATAATGTCGCGTTTTGTGACTTAAGCTTATGTATGATATGTGTATGTGATTCAAGGTTCGCAGGCCAGTGAGACGGACGCTGCGAAGAAGGGCAAGCAAGTGGTTGGATACACCTAGTGCGAGACACGGTGAGTAGATTTCACATCTACGGGGATATCGCCCGCATGGCGTTATGCGTCAGGGCTGATAGGACTTTGTTATTATATATTTCATGCACCCCATAGACTGTCATTGCATATTGCATTCCTTGCTATACATATATACATATTGCTTAGAACTGATAGAACTACCATGATCATACTATTGTATATTGTTGTAACTCATCTATATTTGATATCTATATCACGGTGGATCATTGCATTGTAGTTCTTTCTCATGTGACATGACTTGATATACACATTGATGCACCTATCACATCGCAGTTACTTGTATTATTGTTGGGATTTCATATGATTTATGGATTTGGGAACCGTGGCCTTTTCAAATAAGTAACCATTTAAAAACCCGGTTCCCTTGATATGATAATTTGGGGCGTCGCCCCGTGTTTTCTCGGTGCTTGAGGCACGGATTGATAGAGGGCTGACCCGGACTGACGGATGCCCGATGGATTGATATAGGGCTGACCCGGACTGACGGATGCCCGATGGATTGATATAGGGCTGACCCGGACTGACGGATGCCCGATGGGTTGATATAGGGCTGACCCGGACTGACGGATGCCCGATGGGTTGATATAGGGCTGACCCGGACTGACGGATGCCCGATGGATTGATTGAGGGCTGACCCGGACTGACGGATGCCCGATATATTGAGAGAGGGATGACCCGGACTGACGGATTCC
Source organism: Agapanthus africanus (assembly GCA_030015575.1). NCBI lineage: Eukaryota > Viridiplantae > Streptophyta > Magnoliopsida > Asparagales > Amaryllidaceae > Agapanthus > Agapanthus africanus. Next base: position 115,913,076 of record CM057351.1, read on the forward strand.
CGGTATACACGTGAGAGAGGGCTGACCCGGATTGACGGAGGCCGATACAGGATGTTTTGTGTGTCGATGCTAGACACGAGTATTTATGATATTTGGGTGCCGATGTTGGGCACTCGGGATTTTCAGGGATATACAGGATATGAGGGCCGATGGAGTACCGGCGTTTGAGATGTTGGGACTTGTGGTGCATACATACTTATGTAGTCCACCTCGATACTTCATGTAGATACTATATCCCCATGCTCAGCATTCATTATCACATCTCACCCTGTAGTATATCACCTGATAGAGAACTGGCATTATTATTATTATGCATACTGCCACATCGCATTGATATTATCTGCTGGCATTAGTAGAGCCACGCTACATGTGCATGCTTGCGATTACCTTTATATGTTATCTCTATTCACGAGTTGGCAACTCACCCCCGTTGTGCCATAGTGCTTGCAGGTTGCCCTGGGGAGTAGTCACGGCTGGCTGTTACCGCATCTTTTGGCACAGATACCCCTTTTGACCTGAGTCTGCCCTTTTGCTGTTTAGGTGGGTTTTGTACGGTATCTGTTATCTTTCTGTTGTACATTGATGTATCTAGTATTCTCCATCTACTTTTCTGTATTGACTTAGAGACAGTTGTGAGGAAGATATGTATGATTTTATTTTCTGGTGTCGAGCTCGCATGTGAGCCGGCTTTGTTTTATGCAGTCTTATCTTTATGATATTGTCCTTGTTTTACTGTGTATTCTTCGCTACGGCGTCGTATATCATATTGTGATGCTACATTCTTGTCACTTGTTATTTCTGCTACACCTTGTTTTTACCCGACTTTCGGGGCTAATGTTTTAAAGGGGAAATGTTACCAAAATTATAAAACTTGTAACTTTCGAACTTAAAAAGGTTTTCTACTAAATAAATGGAAGTTTTTCGGACATGTACGATTGTTTTACAAAATGTTTTAAAATCACTCTATATTTATTGGTTTTGATTTCTGGGTTCGGCTTACTTAGCCGCGTTACGCCTGTAGACGTTGCGTGGTTAAGTGCCGGTCACGAGTCGAATTCTCGAGTCGTGACAGACAAGGTATCAACTATCTCATATCGACTCACATCCATATAACGACATATCACACTAAGACATCATATCACATCGTATACTCGTTCTCTTTCAATTCGTACCTATCAAGATTCACATCTCATTTCATATTCTCATATGGCATTATGTTGATTAGTGTCAACTTTTATCATATTATCGTTATTAAATCCTATAATCATGTCCGTCGCATTTCATTTATCAGGATATAACAATCAAACGATATTCCATATCAATGTTTGCGGTGGTGCTATACGCTATCCATCCAACTTCTCCTGTAGATATAAATCTAGTTACCTGCTAAACACCTCGCTTAACCGTTGTCGATGTGCTTCGTCGTCTCGGAATTCACGCGAAGGTACCTACAATATCAACACATATCGCAATATCATCAAAATCAATGTCCGAAAACCGATACGGCACATGGTGTGCTCATAGGTTAGAACCTATAGCTTACGCATGCAAAACCAACCAAACAACCCTCGTCCGTTGACGTATAAATGTCCAACGATGGAATCCAAACTCAAATGCAAAACCAAGATTCACAAATCGCATAACACTAAATCAACAACAAGGGAAAACCCTCCCAGATTTTGACTCAGGTAAGATTAGCCGATTCTGCACATGGGGTTGATCTAGATATAGGATAACAATGCCACAAACCAAAAATCACCAAGTTCCACTCCGATGTGGCCGCAATTTGCGGCCATAATGAATAAATTTGCGGCCAAAAATGAAGGGAATGGGCTCGTGTTTCAAGGGGTACTTCTATGTTCCCTGCACATCTCTCTGTGTTCGCTAAATATTTTTGAGGTCCTTCGAGTCATAGCAGATCTCAGAGTCCTATCACAAATCACACAAAATACGATGTCGGCAAATTTCAAAGTTCATATTTTGGATTTATGACTCAGGTCATGGCTAGGGAATCATCTCTAATGTCTAGTAAACACTCACTACATCTCAACTTATCATTTAACAGCAACTTATAATTTTCCAAGTTCACATAACCTATTTATACCGATTTCTAACTAAACTGGGATATTTAACACCAAAAACTAAACTAAAGTGTTTGTATTACATTATTTTCAACCAAAGAACTTTCTTGAGTTACCCAAGTCTTCAAAATCGAAACATGGTTGGTCAAATATGTTGAGGATGAGGTTGTGCATGCTTTTAATGAAGGAGGCATAAGGTTTTGGCAAGTATTTGGAGATGTAGCACGGGGGTAGTGAAGAATTGAAGAAGAATGGAGGTGATGAAGAAATAATGGAGAATGAAGGGGTTTGGGGAAGCCAAGTAACCCTCCCTCTCTCTCTCTTTGAGCCTCACTCTCCCTTACCCTCACTCTCTCACAACAAATATCTCTTTTGTTTTGTTCACAAATATCTCAAGGCATCAAATTTTGTTCCTTTCAAACTCTTAACTCTTTTTTCTCTTTGCTTTTATTTTCTTCTTTTTTCCTTCTCATTCTCTATCTCACAAAACTCACAATATGCATAAGTCACGACACAATGCATAACATGCACAAGTCATGGGAAAATGTCAAAATACAGATTTTACCCAAAAATCCGATAAATATCATTAATATAAATCTCCTATAAATTTTCAAATATTGGTATACACTTATACCACTTTACAAAAATCCTAATTTCGCAGATCGGGTAGTTTTCGCGAAATATATTATTTTAATATTAAATTTCCAAAAAATAATATTTTATTTTTCTGAAATGTTACTCAAATGCTATAAAGAATTCATCCCAAACGGCAATAGAGTATGTGGCTTTGTTATAAAGCCAATTTTCTGCTAGATCGCACATGGTAAAAAGGATAAGACGTAATCTCATAGCATCCACTGAAAGTTGTGAAGTGTCCATCATTGCGCATACATTTTCCAATTTGCAGATAAAACGTATGCGTCCTTAGACTCAAGCCCGCGAAATTTAGGCAATAGGTTGATGATGTGGGGTTTAATTTCAAAATTATCCCCATTAGCTGGTGGAATAGATAGACAGGTAAGAAGGGGAACGCGTATCGAGTAGCATCTCTCTTGGAGAGAGATGCGCGGTGGATTCTGCGCACCTACGGGTGGTGGCACGGGTGTGTTGGTCTGATGAAGAACCGTCCATCTCGGTTGATGTGGTGGGTGGAGGGGAAAAAGAAGATGAAGAAGTACCGACTACGGAGTCGATAGTAGAAACGCAGACAAGACGGGCAGTAGAATCCCGTGTCCAGCAGAGCATGCGCTAAGCGGGTTTAATGCACGTGGCAGCGTATGAGAAAGATTTAAAAATAGTTTTTTTTCAAAAGTGTCGGGCGTGAGACAAATCACACAAAAAATGCACAATCAACCTTAGAACTAAGGTCACCAAAGTCAAGTTACTAAACCGCTCCTAAACTTCCAAATGGACAAGCCGCAGGGTCAATCCTCCACCACCTCTGTATCGCACTTGTGGCCAGGTAAGTGCCAAGTAAGTGAGAGATATCTTCTATACGAATTACCAAAAATAGCGGGCATAATTAAGTAACCACTTTCCTTAGTCACACTTGCCTAGACACCACAAGAGAAATGCGGATAAGCGATAGATTACCCACGACCTTCCACTGTCCTAATTGAGCACGACGGTCCTTAGAGTCTTGGTCTAGATATTTTTAATTAATGCAGGGTTATGCTGATGCACGTTTCGTGATTTGTGGGGCCTAAGAAGGGTGATTAAATCCACACCTAATTTGAATTTTGGTCTTGACCCTTAAAGTCCGTATTAAAATATGCACAAGCAAACCAATTACAAAACATAGAAAAAGATTTTTGAGCGGCGATATTTTGCAAAGAATCCTGTAGAAAAATCAAATTATTGGATCTCAGAGGAGAAAGAAAGATATGAAGAAGATACCAGAGGAGTTTGGCACACAAATTCACCCACGCCGCCGCCGTTCCGTCGCCAAAAGTGCACTAATGCCGTGATTCCTCAGCAAATGGAGGGATCTTTTGAAAATAATTCTACAGTGGCCTCCTTTGCTCCTCCGGTCCTATCTGAAAGTCTCTGAATCTTGATTTCCTAGCTATAGTAACTGCAGATTTCCTCGCAAAAATCACACACTAATCGTTAAATATGCAAGTTGCGGCTTTGTTTTATTTTTATAATATGGATCGAATAAGAATTCAACCCGAATAGAAAGAAAAAAAATTACGCACGTATCACCGGCAACGGCGCAATTTGATTGGTGATGAAAAAGTGTTTTAGTAGTTACCGCAATCAGTAACGGTGTCGCTTGTAACTAGCCGAGATGAGTACGGGTCATCCGCAGAGATGCATGGAACTTTTAATCTTGATTTAGACGAGTTGATTAGAAATAGGGGAGATTGATTCTAGATCTATGTTGAACGCGGATTTAGAATATATTAGAAGAGGCTTGTAGGGTTCGTTAGAATTTAGTATTAATGTATGATTAATTAAAGATGACTCCATTTATCTTTTGATAGATTTAAAACTAGATTTATAGTTATGAATGGGGATTAGGGTTCTTGGAAGAAACTAGGGTTTCCCCCACTCTTAACCTTTGTCCCTTCATTGATCACTATTCATGTCTGGCCCTTAACAAAACAATTGTTAATCTAATCTCAAATCGCGGTCGAGACTTTCAATAAATTGATAGCGCGCCCGATAAGGATGTTAACGATTCTTTTGCTAAAATTTATAAACTTCATAAGATGTAAAAGAAGTTGAAATATTTCTTCATCTATCGATCTACCCTAATCCTATTAACCCTAGCAAACTAGGAATTACTCACGCTTGGTTGAGATAGAAGAAGAAGGGACAAAGATCATAATGAAAATACAGAAAATAAATGCGAGAATTAAACTAATGATCTACCTTTTTTAATCAACTTTACAAGTTCAAATCCTTCGTGTTTAGATTACAAGAGAAAGAAGTTGCTCTCGATCTCTGCCTCGTAAGAAGTAATTGCTCCGTCAAAATTCAAGTCGCTCTATTACATCGAATTGCGGACCTGTCGTGGATCTCTTGTTCTTTGACGGTGATTTGCTTCGTGTTAAAGGTGATGATTTCTAACTTTAGCTCTCGGTCCTTTAAATATCCTTAGAAGAAGAAACCCTGGTCCCCTGTATTAGGGTTTGTTGATACGATCCAACCCATAAAATCTCAGATCCTACGGCCATGATACGGCCGCGGATCCGCCACGCATGTTTGGTTTTACTCGCGGAAGCGCCGCTCTTTGGAGAGATGATCGCTTCAATCTTCTGCTGCTGCTAGATGTTGACACGTGGAGATTTATGTGATGTCTGGATTTTGGAAATATTTTCTGAGTCTCTGCCAGTATTGATTCTACGATTTTATTGGCAGATTTTTTATCTAGACATCTTGAATATCTTAATCTCCTGACCAGAGCTAAATCTGCATAATATCTCAATGGATAATAGTAGTAATATTTGTTATATTAGATATATAATCTTAATAATTTTATAAGGTAATAAATCTTTAAGAAATTTGATTAAGAATATTTGATATGAAATGCATATTTAAATTATCGAAATATCTTATAAATATTGTATGCATATATTTTCCTTCATGACGTTAGTTATAATATATAAACATATGGTAAATAGTATTTTACAGTTAAACCAACATATGTTCTATATTTATAATAAACATCTTATAATATTTTAAAAAAGTAAGGAAAATGTTATCTCAAATATGCAATATTTTCGACTTAACAACTTCATATTGACTTAAGTTATTTTTCTTGAGTTGAGCTCATGTGATGAGTTGGTCTCTAGCTTTCTCCATCTTCTTCACCTCCACCTCAAAGCTCAATCCCTCACTTGAGTTGTCAACCATTGAGCTTGTAAGAACCCTAGTGAGCAAGCAACACCCTTACTTTACTATCCTACACTAGATTAGTGCTTTGGTGTAGTGTGTTTACTTCACTAAAGAGTTTAGTGAAGAGGTAGTTTGGATTGGCGGACTTCAGGTGGATCATTTACGGCACGAAGTTCATCGAATCAAGTTCGTTCAACTTTCAAGTGGAGCCTAATGGAGTCGTGTGGACTACAACCCAGAGTTTTAGAAGAGAAGGACACGGTCTACAAATGTAACATTTCAGAAAAATAAAATATCATTTATGGGAAAAATTTGGAAAATTATTGAAATTACCGAAAAAAGTTATTTTATAAGATTGAGCATTTATAGATTGTTATATGATTAATTATATTTCTTTTAATGCTAATCGTGATTAAATATCGCTAATCCTGCATTAAGCTTGATTTGTGCACATGACATGCACCATGTCACATTTTAGCTCTTGTTACATTTTTATCATGGTTTCTTGTTTTATCATGCATGGCTTTGTTTTTTAAAATGAGAAATGAAAAGAATAGAAAATGATAGAATAAAAGGTATGGGCACGGGAGAGAGGGTGAGGGGTCAACATATTCATGGCATACTTCTCTCTTCACTCTTTTCCTTCATCTTTTTATCTTCTCCTCTCCCCCATGGCTGCCTCATCTCCCACCTCCACTTCATCCCCTCAAAAAAACCTCAAAACAACACCAAAACACATAAATCCTTTCTTTGAAAACATGCACAAGCTTCACACAAACACTTTGGACCAAGAAAGCAAGGATTTTGGACACTTAGGGCAACTCAAGAAAATTCTTGAGTTGCCAAATGAGCTAATTTCTGCACTATTAGGTATTTCAATTCTTTAAGCATCCATACAAGTTTAGAATCGATATTGTGTAGTTTAGCGAACTTTGCAAATTCCAAGTTAGGGATTAGGGTTTGAATTGATTCCAAAGGTGCAATTGAGCTGTAATTAGGGACTACAACTCCAGTAGTGATGGTAAATTGAACTAAAACAGAGACTTAAACAGCAAAACCCAAACTTAAAAACCCCGATATCGGGAATTTGTGAGAATTGTGATGTGTTTTTGTGATCCGCTATAACCCGGGTGACCTGAAAAATATTTAGCGAAGACTAGGAGATGTGCAGGCGACCTAAAACCTATACCCAAAACCTGAGACCGCCACTCCAAGTTTTGGCCATAAATTTACTCATTTTGGCCGCAAATTGCAGCCTGGGTAGAGTGTAAATGATCTGTGTTTGGTCCAGGGCTTTATCTCCAGTAAAATAGACCCTCCATATGTGCAAAATTGGCTAATTTCACTTAGGGTAAAATCTGGAGCATGTTTTCTATGTTCCTGAATTGGTTTTGCGGCTTTTATGAATTTGAATATTGTATTTGGTATTGTGTTTCGGTCGTGTGGCGTTTGAACATCAACGACCATGGTTATTGGTCGTGTTTTGCATGCAAGGCTAGAGGTTTTAACCTATGAGCGAAGCGTGTGGCGTTTTGGTTTTCCGCCTAATATGCATTTGCAATTGTGTATTGGTTGTAGGTACCCTACATGGACTTCGAGATGACGAGGATGAGCGTGGCGTCATCGACTCTAGCAACCGAAGCTCAAGGTGAGCGGATCTATATCTACTGGGGAAGTCGGGTGGACGGCGTAAAGCACCCCCGCAAACTTTGATGGAAACCGATTTATATATATAATATGGTTAAGGGAACCTTGTATAGAAAACTATAAATAGAGTTAAAAGATAGTTAGAGAACCATATAAGAAACTAAAGAATAGTTGGAAGTGATATGATACGGCTAATATGTGATGACGGATTTTTAGGACGATGTTTGACGATATTGCCGTTTAAGGTACTATAAGACTAGATAACCGACGTAAATGTGTCATCCGAACCATAACTATTTCCAAACTGAAGAATCGTATGCATCTTTTAAACAGAAACCTTGAGGGACGTTACGGATTTGCAAATGATATCTTTTCCTTAAAAACACCGTAGCCCCGACTTTCAAAACTACGATCCGCATATTTTAAAAACTGATTGTATGGTTCGGGTGTGTATGTGAGATTTAGATGCGATGAAAAGAGAATACGATTTGCCATGTGATATGATGATATGTTGGTATACAGATGCGAGTTGATTGAGATGATTGATACCTTTACCGGTCCCCTGATATGAGTTTGTTATGGTTGTGACCTGTGACGTAGGTATATAGATATATATAAATGTTGTGAATCATGTGTGATATGTCGTACGATACGTTAGGTCCATACCCCTCAATGTCATATAGGATGATAGGATCCCCGATGGTTTAGTTACGTCGTACGATGATTTTCCGTACGTAATGAGTTTTATGACGATTGATCCTTACCCTTGACTAGAGGTTGTCGTATGATGGATTATACCGTACGTGGTGTTGTGGCTGGGTGCCGATTGATTGATTCACCAACTCGATCATGTAGATACCTTTACCTTACAGCTTTTAGCTGATGATTTACATTATGCTTCATTCATGTTATTCTCATTGCATAGCTTATACCTGTGCTAGTACACTTACACTATTATCGATGATGCATATGTTATACTTACACAGATTTGCCGACTCACACACTTCATCATCGGTAATTGCCATGTCACTACACAGTAGGATTGCTGCATCATGATATGACCCCTTGTATAGTTCACTGCTATAGTTACATATGCACCTTATACGATGTTGCATTTTACTTGGGAGAACTTGGGAACCGCAAGATATACTTTAAAATTGGATTCATTTAAAAAGGTGGATTTCCCTCGACAAGTGCAAATTACTGATTCCATGTTGCATGATATATGAATATGCTTACATTTCTGTTATATGTCGTATACATAATGCTTTACGATTATACGGATTGAGACATGTTGTTTTCATGAGATTTCAGGATTTGAGAAACGTGGTTATTTCAAAAGAAAGTATGTATTGTTTTAAAAAAAACGGTTTCTCTTTATATGATATTTAAGTGCGTCCACCATGCGTTTTCTCGGTTCTGAGACGCGTGATATGTGAAACACGATTCGAGGAGGCCGATGATCCGTTTGCGGGTTCATGGTGGACCGGTATGGTTCCCCGGGGCGAGAAATGTTTTTTGTGGAGTAGACGATGAGCCTGGCAGGGTGGCTAGTACCTACCGGTGATTGGTTGGACCTGGCGGCTATCCGGAGGAAACCGACCGGAGTCGAGAGATGATATGGGCCAATCCGGACTGACGGATCCCGAGAGATATAAGGATTTACATGCCGATGCTGGGCACGGATTTCATGATATTTCGAGTGTCGATGTTGGACACTCAGGTTCCATGATTTTGATGTGTCGCGAGCGACACACGTTGATTTATTTCCTCATACTTTCATGCATATTCTTTTATGATATTTACAAGCATGATGTGGTTGTGTCAGTGGTTGACACGTGGACGAGATCCACATGCATACATGTATTGATTATATTGTTGGTTGTTATCCACATGCTGATAGGTGTTTATTTTTCTGCTGTTGGCACATATACTGATACAGTAACCATAGATATCATAGTATTACCTTTATGATATAGTTGACCTAGGAAATCGTTATTTTATTCGATTTCTACTTGTTGATATTTTACTACTCACGAGTAGGCAACTCACCTCCGTTGTGCCACAGTTCTTGCAGGCTGACCGCTTGAATCAGTAGCGGCATCGCTGGCACGCAGTCGCTTTCGAGTGATTGCTATGGTAGGTGGTACATATTGGATCGTACCCCTCATGTATTTATTTTTCATATTGTATATAGTCAACTCCATCAATCAAACTAGTATTTGTATAAGTAATGAGACTTAGTGTGACTTGTGGTTGCGAGACTTAGAGCGAGGTGTGTTTCGCTACTTGTGGTGTTGATGTCTGGCATACTTCTTTATCTTTTGTGGTGAACTTCGCCGTTGGGCATCGTATATTTATATTTGTTAGTGATATGTATGCCATAGAGGCCATTACTGTATATGCGATGTATATTGTAGTGGATGTTTGGACATATATATGGAGGACTTTCTGGCTCGACATGACAGTATGTTATCTTGTTGCTCTTTATCTTAACATGTACTCTGATAGTCTCTATGTTACATGTTGATAAAGCCCTTAGGATGAGTACTTGACTACCAGGAATATGATGCTGATCATACTAGTGGGGACAGTGTAGTCGCTAAGTACATCCTTCAAATATTCCTAGTCGCAGGTGTATCGAGACAGGGCATCGATATAACAGAGTAGACCAGCGTATGCTTCTTGACCCATGTAGATGGGCGATGGATGATCCCATATCCATTGTTGTTTGACATCAAAGATAGTATACAGGTGCTCAGTGGAGACTGGGTACACTGGACAGACTCGCCGAGAACTCCCAGATGGTATTATACCTCATGTCAGATGGCAGTTCTCTGGTGACACTGGTACAGGTTAGTCTATAGACCCGAGATCGTCATAGAGTCTTGTGTGATTCCTACTGTGCTTTGATTTCCATCATACCACGTCGAAGAGGGCATTCAAAATGGTGGCTTTTGGGTACAGTCCCGATTCACATGGAGGCAATGAGCGTTAGGAGGGGTTTCGTCTCTCCTGGTATAGGGAGTCGATGTTGCGCTGTGTTTGATTGGCTATAACTGTAAATCCCTGGCCAGGGTTGCCTAGATTTACTGGTAAGTGTTATCAGAAGTTTCTCGAACTGTTATGGACCTCATATCGACACGACTTATCGGTTACTGGGATCTGACGTTAACCGCCCCTAGACTAGATATGCGACATATCAGACGAAGTGATCGGACTGTACGGGAGTGTTACTGATTGTATTCACAGGAGAATGTACAGGCTTGCTTGTTGATCTTAGATTGCTCAATACACGGGTGGCTGTTACGTTTAGCTGACCGCTTGCATCTTGTGGGTGTTTTGATATGATCATCACCTACTGCCGGCGTATTGACGATTCTTTAGAGTCCTACACAAAGGTTTCCTGGCTCAGGAAAAATGGAGTAGGAGCACATATGTGATATGTGCGGGACCGAGAATAATACGTGTATCTGATACCGTATTAGATTTTCGCGATGTGTGATATCGGCCGGGTATATGTGATAAAGCCAGGTCATCGGATCAAGTGTTGATTCAATGAACTGATACAGATTATATTAGTCGGTTATTTGTGAAATAGCCGGATTATCGGATCAAGTGTTGATTTGATAATTTAATGTATAATTATATATTTGGTATATTACATTACATTAACTAATATAAGCTGACTTAAAGATTCTTTTTCTCACATGGATAATACATTGATATATATGAGATATATGTTAATTGTATTATTTTCTTTTGTTTCAAAATATATTGTATATGTGATATATAATATTGTAACAAGTTAGGGTTACAAATGCAACATGCTTTGTGGAGTTTAAACAAGTTAAGGTTTGGATTTGGGTTAACTTTTTCATGAAGCTTTCTTTTGTCTTTAGCTTAGATATTTTGTGTCGATATTTATTATCCCAACCCAAACCATAGCCTCTAGTTTATTCTCTACAAGGGTTAACTTTATCATTCTTTACCCTATGGTTGCAATTCTAACCTCACAAAACAATTCATTATTCGTCACAAATAAAATTCTTCTTCTTCTTCCTCCTGAAAAAAGTATTCTAGCATTTTGTGATGTGATGAAATAAAGTGAGAAATTGAAAACAAAAGAGCGCAAAATTCCTACTTCATCATCCTCATTTATTCTAGCCACTTAGATTAGGGTGTTTGCTTTGCTAATACTTTATTAGGGAAGCAAGAGCTTCAGTTTGAGATTCTTCAAGATAGATCATCTTAGTAGTTGAAGATTGGTAGCAAGCTTGCATCTTTCTCTTCATGAAGCCTCTCTAGAGTCCGGGTACTTGATGATCGCAGCGAAGGGACCTCAACACGGAGCTTACGAAGCAAAGGAATGGACTACAAAGGTTGTAATTGTTAGTTATATGTATGCCCTAGAGGCCATTACTGCACATAGGATGTATATTGTAGTGGATGCTGGGACATATATATGGAGGACTTTCTCGCTCGACATGATAGTATGCTATCTGGTTGCTCTTTATCTTAACGTGTACACTGATTGTCTCTCTGTTACATGTTGGTAAAGCCCTTAGGATGTGTACTTGACTACCTAGACTATGATGCGGATCATTCTAATGGGGACATGGTAGTCCATAAGTACATCCTTCAAGGTCCCTAGTCGTGGGTGTATCGAGACGGGGCATCGATATACCAGAGTAGACTAGCGTATACCTTCTCGACCCATACAGATGGGCGATGGATGATCCCATATCCATTGGTGTTTGACATCAGAGATGATATACTGGTGCTCAGTGGAGACTGGGTACACTGGACGGACTCGCCGAGAACTCCTAGATGGTATTATACCTTACGTCAGATGGCAGTTCTCTGGTGACACTGGTACAGGTAAGTCTGTAGACCCGAGATCGTCATAGAGTCTTGTGTGATTCCCACTGTGCTTTGATTTCCACCTTACCACGTCCAAGTGGGCGTGAAAAACGGTGGTTTTTGGGTACAGTCCCGAATCACATGGACGCAATGAGCGAAAGGAGGGGATTCGTCTCTCCCGGTATAGGGAGTTGATATTGTGCTGTGTTCGATTGGCTATAACCGGAAATCCCTGGCCGGGGTTGCTGAGATTTACATGTAAGTGTTACCAGTAGTTTCTCGAACTGTTATAGACCTCATATCGACACGACTTATCGAGCTACCGGGGTCTGACGTTTACCACCCCTAGGCGAGATATGCGACATATCAGACGAACAGACCGGACTGTACGGTAAGTGTTACTAGTTGGATTCACAGGAGTGTAAGCGGGCTTGCTCGTTGATCTTCTGATCGGTCAATACCCGGGTGGCCGTTACGTTTAGCAGACCGCTTGCGGCTTGTGGGTGTTTGATATGATCATCACCTACTGCCAGCGTATTGACGAGTCTTTAGTGTCCTATACAGAGGTTTCCTGGCTCAAGCGAAACGAAATAGGAGCGCATATGAGATATGTGTGGGATCGAGAATAATGCGTGTATATGATACCGTATTCTATTCTCGCGATGAATGTATCGATTGGTTGTATGCGATATAACCTAGTTATCGAATCGAGGATTGATTCGATAAGTCGATACATTGGATATTAGTCGGTCATATGCGATATGATCGGATCGTTAAATCAAGTGTTGATTTAATGATTTGATGTATAATTATATATTTGATATATTACTTTACATTAACTAGTATTGGTTCACTTAAGATTATTTTTCTCACTTGATGTGCACATTGTATATATGATATAGTTTTGTGCACTAGTTTGTATCATGTTTGATGATACATGCAAACTTGGGTGTGTATGTTTTAAACCATGGTTTAGGTTAATGGTTAAGGTCTTATTTTCTTTCTTTATTTATTTTTGACAAAACTAATTGGTGGCTTTTTGTTATTTTGGCTTGAAGCTTCATGAAGCTTCAAAGCATCTTTGAAAAAGTCATGGCATTTTGTTTTGTTCCATAACCTAACCATTATACCTAACCTTAGTTTAGTCTCTACACTTGTTTTGTCTCACCCATGGTTGCATTATGATAGAGATCACTTCATTTTCTATTTGAAAATAATTCATTCTTTTTCTTCTTCTTCATCTATTTCTTCAAGTGAAGAAAAAGAAAAGCTCTCTTGAAAAATGTCAAGTGATGATTCCAAGTGAGAAATCCAAATCCAAAGTGAACCCACTTCCTATTTCTTCATCCTCTACCACTTGCCAAGTATGATAGGGTGTTTTCTTCACAAGTTTCATGACTTGGTGAAGTTGGAGCTCGAGTTAGAGTTGCCTCGACGTAGATCATATTCGGCATCGAAGTCAACGACCTAGCCCGATCTTTTCTCCGATGAAACCACCGCGAGAGTCCAGGATTACGATGGTTGCAGCGGAGGGACGTCATCACGGAGCTAAGGAAGTGGAGGACCGGATCTACTAAGGTTGTATTTCCATTCACTTTAGAGTAAAGTTGTTTATTTGCATAGTTTCGCCTAAACTCTAGTTAACGATCGCATTAGGGTTTCTCGGCACCTAGAAAATTTTGATTTTTCCATGGTTGATCTGTTGTGGAACCTCATTAGAGTGCCTAGGAACCCTACAGTGGTATTAGAGCCTAGCTAGAGCCTTAGGCGATGAGTAGACGAAGTTAGAAACCCGATCGAACCCGAAACCCTAATCCGCAACCCCTCTCTGTACATTTCTGAAAACAGTGGATTTTTCCAAATTAAAAATATCCAAAAAATACAGCAGGGTTTTCTAGGAGTTACTGTGGAATACGTGCACGCAACTCGACTAAAGCTCGGCGGAACCGCGGCACGACCATGGCTCGTGCGGCGGTTCCGCGGCCATAATGTCACATTGTTATGTGAATTTTGCACAGTAATTCTTATATTTTAGTGATGTATTTTCTGGGAATTTTTAAATTCTACTCAAGAGTTGAGTTTTCTGGGTTGTATTGGGAATCCGTAGATTCGATCGGATTGTCTAATTTTGTCTATGCGTTTTTCCGGGTAATTTTAGAATATGTTAAAAAGTTCGACCGGATATAAATACCCAATTTTTCCCCTGTCGGGAAATTTCCAAATGTTCGATTTTTCCGTGGTTTAAAGACGTTCTAAGTAGTGCATGTAACGCGATGGACCCTCTAGAAGACAACAAACCTTAACTCGATTATGTGACCGTCTTGAACTGACCTTTGAACCTTAGGGTTTGGGGCTGTACGGCATGCCACATGTGAGGCGTTGGCTTGACCCTTCTAAGGCCGCACCGTTGGTACTGACGCTTGAAGTGAATGTTTTTAAACTTATTTCATGTGTTGAGCTGTTTCGGGAAAACTTGAGTGTTTGACTGTTCGATCGGAAAGTTTAACATTTTCTTTTTATCTGGAATGTGATACAATATTTGGAATTCACAAGTAGTTATGTGATAACTAATATGAATGTTATAAACATAGCAATTTAGTCTCAAATGATCGGTTGCCACGGAATTTTGATGTGATCAAAAGCCCGTCGCAATCACGTAGAGTACGCGGATATTCGCCGATAAACTTAATAGACAGCTACACCCCTTAGCCCCGACCAAGTGACTGGAGGAGAACCCCGTCGCCCAAAGCATCCGTTCGGGTGCTCGCGGTAGCGGTGTTCGGCCTTGGTGCACTTCGTCGACGGTATCGGGGGTGCGGCCGCCTACTAAAGTTTGCGACGAGCATTCGATCAGAATGTCGTGAATCCTGTTGAATTGCCCGACTTAATATTGAAAAGAGTTTTCGATAATGAGACTAAAATGCGGGGTATATAATTGTTAGGCATGCGATGTCTAAGTAATTCATTTGATTAGGCATGCGATGTCTAAGGAGGTTGCGGATTCCAACTGTTGTAGTTTTACACTTTATTTTCTGTGACTGTAAGTGTAATATGTGATATCGCCGGTTTCGTTGCTATATATCAACGACAATTGGGATACGCATGTTTACTTACGTTGATGACATGTGATGTTATGTGTTGCTGGATATGTTATATTGGATCGTTGTGTTTGAATAGCCGGGGTTTTTTTTATTTGAGATGAGTGTTTTTCATTTTCATTCATGTAAAAACTTGTATGTAATATTCTTTTATTGGGGCACTTCCAGGTTGCGGAAGATGTCACCGTTGATGTATATTATTTACTTTTCCGCATTAGGATAGACCCAAGGAGGGGAGCACAAGTAACCGAGTTCTAGGGTCCAGTGGGAGACCATCTCGAGGAGTCGAGTCCGGGTCTCCTAACTCTAGAATTGGTAGGGTTGCTTGCCGCTCTCGTAGGGGTCTAGGGGTGTGGGATTGGCTATTCATCACGACCGTGGAATCCGTGTTTTATACTGGCTCTTATTAAAAACACGGACGTCCTAGTATATCCAATATTTCATATGTTTCTTCTGCTGCGATATCTGTCATGTGATCATGTGATATGTTCAGATAGATATAGTATATAGTATATAGGATATATTATATAAACGTTGCTTATGTTTTACACCCACGCTAGCCCTGCCCCGCTCTGTCGTTAGTTACCTAACCTAACGGTGCACGAAGGGACATCGAGGCGAATGCGGATGGCATAAGTGTACGTCGTATTTATCTGTGATGTTTAGGTGATTTAAATGATGAGACTTCATTAATATGGTTAATGAAAGAAAAGAAACCTAAAAGATGTTGTGGAATCGAATTTTCAAAACAGGTAGCTACGGTTCTTTCTTTGCATCGCGGTGTTCCTTGTAGAACATCCTGCACCTTATTCGATAAGGAAAGGGCCGAGATCCCTTCACCGGAAGTGACCCCTTTAGCAATAACTGGCAGATGCTACACCCCTCGGTTTGTCTTTTGATTGCTTCTATAGTTTTTGCTTTGTACAGCGGTATATATGATATATCCTGCACCTTATTCGATGAGGAAAGGGCCGACGATCCCTTCACCAGGAGTGACCCCTTTAGCAAAACTAGAAAAGCCTAAAAAACACTCGATTTTAAAATCATTTGATTCTACAACGATATCAAGTTCATTACGCAATATGTTTTCAGAAAAACCTATCGTAGCCCTCCGTCATTTCAGATAAGTAGTAGTTAGTATTCGTGCTACGTTTGTTGGCCTGCGTCAAGGCGTAGTGTGCGGTAGCTAACTAGTATTTATCTGCTTATGCATATGATGCAGATTGGATTAGGGTAGTCGTGTGCCTTTGTTGGCCTGCGTCAAGGGTCGTGCGGGTGGGTTTAATTCAATCAGGAAATGACGGGTTGAACTTGACTAGCGCACTATGCTTTGTTGGCCTGCGTCAAGGTCATAGGACGCTAGGGGAAAAATTATCGGGAATTTCAAGTATTGAAATTTGCAATGAGATTGCATACCTTCTATGAGATAGTTGGATCCCGATACCCGCTGCGAGTAATTGTTACTCCTGGGAGAGTTTTACACATTACAATTAGCCGATCAAGCAGGTGTCTAGAAAGGTGTCAACGGGGTTACGCCTCTGGGAAAACGAGGTTTACTGTAATTAGGTCCGTGTGAGAGCATGGGGAACCTCCCTCAAAGTACCGACACTGGCCTGGATGAAAGATTGGCGAACTTGTAGCGTGTAATTAATCGCGGCTAGTCTTTCCTTTTAGGGTTTGAAGAAAGATTTGATAAAAACAGTGGGAGCCATCCTGATTAGATAAAATAATAACCAATCTGATCTTGCAAGAGCGCAGGTAGAGTGTTTTTCTTCTCTCTCTCTCTCCAGGTAGCGACCATATCACGCCTTAATCAAGATAATAATACGGATACTTTGACCGAACCCTCTTGTTATACTGAGCTTGGGAACGTTGAGGGAATACCAGTTTTCCCGTGCCGCCCAAACGATGAAAGTGCATATGATGCATCTCCTTCGGGTGTGCTTATTACAAAGAACTGTTTCTCAGTATCCTCTACGTCCTGGGTATTTGATACCGGATCAGGATCCTAGATATGTAATCTATTACATAGGGCATCAAAAAGGTAGAGAACTGAGAACGGGTGATAGGTTTCATGAGGCAGAAAATGGTGCAAGTGTTGCAGCCAAGTCTGTTGGTCACTGTCACCCTGTATTATCAGAATACATTGATTCTGAACAATTGTTATTAGATACCGAACCTGATATACAAAATCATATCAGTCTCTTTATTTAGATAAAGAAGGATATAATTTTGTATTGTTGGATAATGTTTTGAACGTTTCCTATATCAAAAGTTGATCGGTTCAGGCACGTTATCTAAAAGCATTGATGTTCGAAATCAAACTACAGTTCTTACTATACGGAACACACACAAGCGGAAGAGTTCAGACATGAACGAATCCTTCTTGAGGCATTGTAGACTAGGTCATATCAATGCGACCCGACTGGATGAAGTTACATTTAGATGCATATTTAAATTAGTTTGAATTTACATCTTGTGATACTTGCCAGTCATGTCACAGAGATAAGATGACCATAGTGTAGGGTTCCTAGGCACCCTAATGAGGTCTCACAAGGCATCAACTATGCCAATTTCAAAAAAACTAGGTGCCGAGAAACCCGACTACGGATCGTTGGCTAGAAATCTAGGCGAAAATGAAATCTAGTTGACAACTTAACTAAAGTTTAAACGGAAATACAACCTTTGTAGATCCGGTGCTCCACCTCCATAGCTCCGCAACGAAGTCCCCTCGCTGTCCAAATGAATTCCAGGGCTCTAGTGTCGGCTGTTAGTGTTTATGCCCTAGAAGGCCATTACTGTATCATACTAGTTTGTATATTACTTAATGGAAGCTTGGGATATTCACATGTATATAACAGTCTTGCTAAACATGGTAGTATGCTACTTGGTTTTTCTATCTTAATATGTGAGTGTAAGTATTGATAGAGCTCTTAGGATCTTGCTTGACTACCAGCGTTGTGATGGCAATCACACTAGTGGGGGCTGGGTAGTCTACAAGCACATCCTTATTCGGGTCCCTAGTCGTTGGATTATCGAGACAGAGCATCGATACTCTGGAGTAGACTAGTGTGTACGCTTCCCATCCCAGTTGGGGAGATGGTCTGTCCCACAGCCGTCAGTACGTAGTACTGGAGATAGTATACAGGTGCTCGTTAGGTTACGGGTACACCGGACAGGACTCACAGGGAACTGTTGGTTGGTTTTATACCAGTCGTCAGTGAACAGTTCCCAGGTGACATGAGTACAGCGTAGTCCGCAGACTTGACACTGCTACTTCGCCTCGAGTGTGTCCCACTGTTCTTAGATTGCTACCCTACCACGGCTCAAAGGAGTCGTGCAAACAGGTAGCAGTTGGGTGCAGTCCCAAGCACTTGGAGGCAGTGGCGGTTAGACAGGATTCGTCCCTCCCGGTATTGGGAGTTGATATCGCACTGTGTCAGAGAGCCATTACGCAAAGTCCCTGGCCAGGGCAAGCGAGATTTACTGGTAGGTTCCAGTAGTTTCTTAGGGTGTAATAGGCTTCCCTCCGACACGACTTATACCGCTATTAGGGGACTGACGCTTGCCGCCCCCTAGGCCGGATATGCGATAGTCTTGGACGAACGGACCGGACTGTATGAAGATTGTCACATCAGACTCAGTAGGAGTTCGGATGGGTTTCCTCATCGGCCTTCTTATCGACAACTACCTAGGGACCGTTACGTACAGCTAGTGCCGCTTGCGGTCTGTGGTTAAACCCACTGCCAGCGTAGTAGTCGAGTCTCTAGAGTCCCACACAGAGAGTTTCCTATTCCTGGCGAAACGATATAGAGGTCGTATGGTTTTACGACAAGGGTTCGGACGCATACGTGCGTTTACGCACGTACAACTTTCGGACAGTTTTTACCAGTCGGCTTTGGTTGAAGCCAGTTACTGGTATCCGGTTATTGGATTTTTACAGTCTTAAGTTTTTCCGTATTTATGCGGAAAGGAGGGGCGTTCTCGTAATTGTGCGGGAAGCTTCTAGAAGGTGGTGACTAAGGAGGTTAAGGTGGCATATGAAATGATTGTGATTAGTGAGTCACCTTGATGATTCTTAGATGTCTTTTGTCATTATAATGAATCATCACTAGATATTATCAAGCATGGTTGCTAAATTCTTTTCTTATTCTTTTCTTGATAAAAGAAATGCTTGATATATATCTTCTTGACTCACTATTCTCATTTCATTATTATCATCATCTTCTCTCTCCTCAAGCTCTCCCTCTTCAAACCCTAATCCTCACCTCTCATGTGTTGAGAACTAGGATTAGCTAGACTAAACAATCCATAACCATCACTCTATCTCAATCTATCTTCTTTGATTAGCAATCCAAGAAGGTTAGTTGCCTCAAGTTTAGAGGCTAAGCTTGGAGTTTTGCTCTCGGGTGGATCGTCTACTACAAAGAGAAGGCCGAGGAAGACAAGGAGATCGTAAAGACGAAGGAGTTGGTTCATTAGGTATAATCCCTAAAACACAGTAGTTTAGAAACACTTTGTGTTTGGTTATTTATAGTTTAGCTTCGATTCAAGCGGTTAGTCGATGTTTGTTCACTAAATAAGTTCGTTTTTGAAAATTCCGCCTCCCCACAAGTATTGGGGTGTAGTATATCGACTTACAGTGGTATCAGAGCCTCGCTAAACAGTAAATAACTTAATTGCAAATTTGTACGAATTTCGAACGGAAAAACGAAGCCGGAAAAACCTAAAAACATCAAGTTTCTGTCGATTTTAAAATGATGTCCTAAAATTTTTCAGGGATGTTCAGAAGGCTTGAAAAGACACCAGAAGAACACCCAAGAAATTTGGGCTCTTGAATCGGCAACGCGGCCGCGGAACCGGGGCGGATCGCACCGATCCGCCGCGCTTCCGCCGCCGAGTTGCCGAGTCAAGAACCCAAATTTCCTGTGTTGCTTCTCTGTAGTATTTGGGTTTTTCTGGAATATTTAATATTTGCTCAGGTTTCAGTTTTCCAGAGCAGTATTGGAGCAATATTAATGGTGTTTAATCGATCGAAATTGTACAGTATTTGCATATTGGATTATATCTGTGATTGTATAATGTGTTCGTAAACCTCCCCTAACTGCTAGTTTGTCAGTTGGCAGGGGGTTGCACATTTCTGAAATGGATTTTATCTGTTTGTGCATATGAACTGTATTGGACTGTTGTGGTGTATAGCCGGGGTTTTGAAATGGGTTATTATTTAATTCATTTGTTGTAAATGTAATTTGTTGTAATATTATTTTGCGGGGCACATACAAGTTGCGGTTGTAGCCACCGTTGTATTATTTCATTTTATTGTTTTTGCTCCTAGGACAGATCCAAGGTGGGGTACACAAACTGCCGGGTGGGTAGTTTGTCGTACCCGTAGGGATCTTGGGTGGGGTAACGGCTATTCATCACAACTGTGTAATCTGTCTTTTCTTGCAGGCTCAAAAGAAATACAGATTGCTTGCAAATCCAATAAAGTTTATCTGTGTTCTGGAATGTATATCATTGCGTCAGACGAATGTAAAATATCTATAAATATTGTAGCTATTTTAGACGTCACTTATGTTTTACACCCGCGCTAGCCCAGTCCCCGCTCTGTCGTTAGTTAAGTAACCTAACGGGTGATGACGGGACCCAGTGGCGAATGCAGATGGCATAAGAGGACGTCATATTTTCGTTGTTTTCTGCAATGATTGGTTAATGATGGGACGCATTATTTATAATGCAAAGAAAATAAACCAAAGTTTTAATCGTTGGAACAATTTAAAAGAAACCACTCAGTTAATTTTAAAAGCAGATATTTTTAACTGCGGAGCCTTAACCACTCCTTTTAAAAGCTATCAGGTTCCTTCGGTCATATCAAGTTCACTACGTTCACGGTTTCGCCAAAACCATTCGTAGCCCTCCGTCATTTCATTTGGGTATTCAGTAGTATTCAAGCTATGCATTTTGGCCAAAGTCAAGGCATAGTGTTTGGTAGCTGCTGGGTTTTCATTTGTTGCATAAGATAGATGAGTTGGTTTGGGACAGTCGTATTACCATTTGACCAAAGTCAGGGGTATATACGGATGGGTTCAAATTGACAAGATAATGACGGGTTGAACTTGACATGTGACTTTTGACACTTTGACCAAAGCCAAGGTTATAAGAGCATGGGGCAAAAACATATATCGGGAATTTCTAAAGAAACTGAAATTTGCAAAGAGATGCATACCATTTGGAGTTTGATGAATGTTGGTAGCATTCCTACAGCATTATCAGACGATGATATTTGGATCCCGATCCTACTGTGAGTATATGCTACTTATCAGGATATTCGTCACTTAACGATCAATGCTACAAACCTAGTAGGTGTCCAGAAAGGTGTCAGCGGGGTTACACCCCCAGAGAAAAGAGGTTATTTAATTAAGGAACTTCGCAAAAGCGTTGGAAAACCTCCCTCGAAGTATCGACACTGGCCTGGCTGAACGGTTAAGCAAGTATTGTACGGTGAGAATAGTCCTGGCTAATTCTTCTTTTATGGTTTGAGGAAGGATTCGAGAAACAGTGGGAGCCATCCAGTTTAGATAAACTAAAAACCACTCTAAACTTGCAAGAGCATCATGCTAAAGAGTTTTCTTCTCTCTCTCCTAATTGCAGCGACCCTGAAAATGACTGGACTTAAGTTACTTTTAGAGCAAAATATACTGACAGGGCCAAACTATAAAGATTGGCTGCGGAATGTCAAAATGGCTTTGACCTATGACAAATTTGGGTACGTCCTCACCGCTAAGGCACCTGCTGTCCCTGGTCCCAAATCCAGTAATGTGGATAAGGAAATCCGCAAAACCTGGGATTTAGATTGCGCGAAAGCCAAGTGCATCATGCTTGCCTCGATGAACAATGAACATCAGAGTAGGCACGAGGATATGGACCTTGATGGCATATTTCTCCATACAAAGGAACTTTATGGAGAGCAATCTCGTATAGCAAGATACGAGACCTCTAAGAACTTGTTTCGAGCGAGGTTGGCTGTCGGGTCATCGGTAGGAGAACATGTCCTAAAGATGATCAGCTACATTGAAGAGCTCGCAGACCTTGGGACGACTTTGGATAATGAGCTCTATACAGACCTTATTCTCCAGTCCCTTCCTCACACCTACGCCCAGTTTATCCTGAACTTCAACATTCAAAGAAAAGAAGTTGAACTTCCGGAACTCCTGAACTTGTTAAGGAGTGCAGAGGGCACCTTGAAGAATTCAAGGGAAACACCCGCTATGTTTGTTGGCGGTACATCTTCTTCCGGGTCCAAGGCAAAGGCCAAAGGAAGGAAGAAGAAGGCCGCACCCAGACCTAGAGGAGGTGTTAGTAAGGTGGGAGGGAAGGGAAAGAAAAAGTTTGCGATACCGGTAGTTGGCCAGGATGAGTGCTTCCATTGTCACAGGAAAGGGCACTGGAAGAAGGATTGCAAGGCGTGGAACGCCAAGAACCAGGAACCGAAGCAAGCTGTGGCTTCGACTTCAGGTGTGTTTGTAATTGAGAATTGTCTGTCGATCAACTCTACTTCCTCGGTATTGGATACCGGATCAGGATCTCATATTTGCAATTCATTGCAGGCACTGAGAAACCGTAGAGTGCTGAAGGAAGGTGATATGACCCTAAAGGTTGCTAACGGAGCTAGCGTGGGAGCTGCGTCCGTCGGGGATTATCACCTAGGATTGACGAGTGGACACATTTTGGTTTTACATAACTGTTATTTTGTACCAAGCTTAACATGTAATATCATATCAGTTTCCTTGTTATCAAATAAAGGTTATGATTTCACGTTTGTAAGAGATGTTGTCAACATCCACCTTAATCATGGTTTGATTGGGTCAGGTACACTAAATAACGGCATATATGTTTTAAACCAACTCCAAATTTTCAATGTCCAGAACACACTAAAAAGAAAGTCTCCAGATTTAAATAAAGCTTTCTTATGGCATTGTAGACTGGGTCACATCAATGAGAGAAGGTTGACTAAGTTGCATAGAGAAGGATATTTGGACACGTTCGAATATCAAACTTATGACACTTGTCAATCTTGTCTCAAAGGAAAGATGACAAAGACTCCATTTACTGGACAAGGAGTAAGAGCGAGCGAGTTCTTAGGACTCATATACAGCGATGTATGCGGTCCAATGTCTACACATGCAAGAGGTGGTTTTTCCTATTTCAATACTTTCACGGATGATTACTCAAGATACGGATTCATTTATCTGATGAAACATAAATCCGAAGCTTTTGAGAAATTCCAAGAGTATAAGAATGAAGAAGAAAACCAAACCGGCAAAAGTATCAAGACACTTAGATCTGATCGAGGTGGTGAATACTTGAGTGCCGAGTTCCTAGGTTACCTAAAAGAGAAAGGAATTCTCTCTCAGCTTACTCCTCCATACACTCCACAGCATAACGGTGTATCGGAGAGACGGAATCGAACCCTATTGGATAAGGTGCGATCCATAATGAGTAATTCTTAGTTACCGCGATCTTTTTGGGGTTATGCGCTAGAATCAGCGGCATATCTTCTTAACAGGGCTCCTACCAAGACTGTGCCTACCACTCCATATCAGATGTGGACTGGGAAGAAACCCCATCTTCAGCATATGAAGATTTGGGGATGTCCGGCTTTTGTTAAAAAGCAGCATGTGGACAAGCTCGAGGCACGATCAGTAAAATGTTTGTTTGTGGCATATCCAAAGAACTCCAAGGAATATTATTTCTATTACGCAGAGGAACAAAAGGTCTTTGTTTCTCGTAATGCCCATTTTCTGGAACATCTGTTTTTAGAAAAGGAATCAAGTGGGAGCGAAATAGAACTGGAAGAAATTCCAGAACCACAAACTGCTACTGAACGTTTGGTAGAACCGGAAGTTCAAGAAGAACAGGACATTCCCGCACCCCTCCGCAGGAGTAGTAGGCCGTCTCATCCGCCTGAGAGATACTTCGATTTTCTCATAGATGGGGATAGAGAGGATTGCATCATAGATGATGATGAACCTACTGACTTCCAGCAGGCCATCCAGAGCGGCGACTCGGTACGATGGCTAGATGCAATGCGGACCGAAATGGAGTCCATGTACACCAATAAAGTATGGACTTTGGACTTTGCTCCAGATGGGGTAAAACCCATAGGATGCAAATGGATCTTCAAGAAAAAGATTGGTGTAGATGGACAGGTGGAAACCTATAAGGCTAGACTTGTTGCAAAGGGTTTTCGTCAAAGACCTGGTTTGGACTATGACGAAACTTTTTCTCCAGTGGCTATGCTCAAATCCATTCGGGTCCTTCTTGCTATTGGTGCCTTCCATGATTATGAAATCTGGCAGATGGACGTAAAGACGGCTTTTCTGAATGGAAATTTAGAAGAGAGCGTCTATATGGATCAGCCAGAGGGTTTCAATCAGAGTGGGAGCAGCGGGAAAGTATGCAAGCTGCTTAAATCCATTTATGGACTAAAGCAGGCATCGCGGAGTTGGAACATCTGTTTTGATGAGACAGTCAAAGAAAATGACTTTATCAAAAATCCAGATGAACCGTGCATATATAGTAAAGTTGTAGCCAGAAGTGTTGTATTCCTCGTCTTGTACGTGGATGACATTATATTGATAGGAAATGACATTCCTATGCTACAATCTGTCAAAGGATTCTTGTCACACAGGTTCTCAATGAAAGACCTGGGTGATGCCTCTTACATTCTGGGGATCCGGATCTATCGTGATAGATCCAAGAGGATGTTGGGACTTTCGCAGTCCAGGTATATCGACACTGTACTGAAAAGATTCAGTATGGAAGATTCTAAGCGCGGTAATCTACCGGCTTGTCACGGAATCACCCTCTCCAAAGAGATGTCTCCCAAGACTGATTTGGAAAGGGAACGCATGTCTATTATACCCTACGCTTCTGCGGTAGGCTCTATAATGTATGCGATGTTGTGTACCAGACCAGATGTAGCTTACGCACTGAGCGTGGTAAGCCGGTATCAGTCAGACCCAGGGGAGAAACACTGGAAAGCAGTAAAGAACATTCTCAAGTACCTGAGAAGGACTAAGGAGATGTTCTTGGTTTACGGCGGAAAAGACCTCAGGTTGGAGGCCTTTGCTGATTCCAGCTTCCAGAGTGATAAGGACGATTCCAAGTCCATGTCGGGTTATGTCTTTACCCTCAATGGAGGGGCGGTGTGCTGGAAGAGCTCCAAGCAGGACACCGTTGCTGACTCGACGATGGAAGCGGAGTATATAGCTGCTTGCGATGCCGTAAAAGAAGCAGTCTGGATGAAGAAGTTCCTAACAGAACTTTAGGTGGTTCCTACCATAGTTGATCCAATACCTCTGTATTGCGACAACAACGGAGCTATAGCTTTAGCGAAGGAACCAAGGTCCCATCAGAAGACCAGACACATCTTGAGGCGGTATCACCTGATCAGGGAGATCATTGATCGTCAGGAGATCGAGGTTCGGGGAGTTGCTTCAGAAGAGAACATTGCTGATCCATTCACGAAGGCCCTACCTCAGACACAGTTCGAGAGGCTACTCGAGATCATTGGTCTTCGATATGCCAGTACATGGACCTAGTGCAAGTGGGAGATTGTTAGTGTTTATGCTCTAGAAGGCCATTACTGTATCATACTAGTTTGTATATTACTTAATGGAAGCTTGGGATATTCACATGTATATAACAGTCTTGCTAAACATGGTAGTATGCTACTTGGTTTTTCTATCTTAATATGTGAGTGTACGTATTGATAGAGCTCTAAGGATCTTGCTTGACTACCAGCGTTGTGATGGCAGTCACACTAGTGGGGGCTGGGTAGTCTACAAGCACATCCTTATTCAGGTCCCTAGTCGTTGGATTATCGAGACAGAGCATCGATACTCCGGAGTAGACTAGTGTGTACGCTTCTCATCCCAGTTGGGGAGATGGTCTGTCGCACAGCCGTCAGTACGTAGTACTGGAGATAGTATACAGGTGCTCGTTAGGTTACGGGTACACCGGACAGGACTTACAGGGAACTGTTGGTTGGTTTTATACCAGTCGTCAGTGAACAGTTCCCAGGTGACATGAGTACAGCGTAGTCCGCAGACTTGACACTGCTACTTCGCCTCGAGTGTGTCCCACTGTTCTTAGATTGCTACCCTACCACGGCTCAAAGGAGTCGTGCAAACAGGTAGCAGTTGGGTGCAGTCCCGAGCACTTGGAGGCAGTGGCGGTTAGACAGGATTCGTCCCTCCCGGTATTGGGAGTTGATATCGCACTGTGTCAGAGATCCATTACGCAAAGTCCCTGGCCAGGGCAAGCGAGATTTACTGGTAGGTTCCAGTGGTTTCTCAGGGGGTAATGGGCTTCCCTCCGACACGACTTATACCGCTATTAGGGGACTGACGCTTGCCGCCCCCTAGGCCGGATATGCGATAGTCTTGGACGAACGGACCGGACTGTATGGAGATTGTCACATCAGACTCAGTAGGAGTTCGGATGGGTTTCCTCATCGGCCATCTTATCGACAACTACCTGGGGACCGTTACGTACAGCTAGTGCCGCTTGCGGTCTGTGGTTAAACCCACTGCCAGCGTAGTAGTCGAGTCTCTAGAGTCCCACACAGAGAGTTTCCTATTCCAGGCGAAACGATATAGAGGTCGTATGGTTTTACGACAAGGGTTCGGACTCATACGTGCGTTTACGCACGTACGACTTTCGGACAGTTTTTACCAGTCGGCTATGGTTTAAGCCAGTTACTGGTATCCAGTTATTGGATTTTTACAGTCTTAAGTTTTTCCGTATTTTTGCGGAAAGGAGGGGCGTTCTCGTAATTGTGCGGGAAGCTTCTAGAAGGTGGTGACTAAGGAGGTTAAGGTGGCATATGAAATGATTGTGATTAGTGAGTCACCTTGATGATTCATAGATGTCTTTTGTCATTATAATGAATCATCACTAGATATTATCAAGCATGGTTGCTAAATTCTTTTCTTATTCTTTTCTTGATAAAAGAAATGCTTGATATATATCTACTTGACTCACTATTCTCATTTCATTATTATCATCATCTTCTCTCTCCTCAAGCTCTCCCTCTTCAAACCCTAATCCTCACCTCTCATGTGTTGAGAACTAGGATTAGCTAGACTAAACAATCCATAACCATCACTCTATCTCAATCTATCTTCTTTGATTAGCAATCCAAGAAGGTTAGTTGCCTCAAGTTTAGAGGCTAAGCTTGGAGTTTTGCTCTCTGGTGGATCGTCTACTACAAAGAGAAGGCCGAGGAGGACAAGGAGATCGTAAAGACGAAGGAGTTGGTTCATTCGGTATAATCCCTAAAACACAGTAGTTTAGAAACACTTTGTGTTTGGTTATTTATAGTTTAGCTTCGATTCAAGCGGTTAGTCGATGTTTGTTCACTAAACAAGTTCGTTTTTGAAAATTCCGCCTCCCCACAAGTATTGGGGTGTAGTACATCGACTTACATCGGCTTCGTCGGAGAAATGGCGAGCTAGGTCGTCGATGTCCATGCCGAAGATGATCTACGTCGAGGCATCGCTAGATCAAGCTCCACCTTCACCAAGCCAAGAAAACATGTGAAGGAAACACCCTATAATACTTGGAAAGAGGTAGAGGATGAATAAATAGAAAGTGGGTTCACTTTAGAATTGGATTTCTCACTCTTTATCATCACTTGCCATTAATGGAGCAAGCTTTCTTCCATGAAGAAATGAAGAAGAAGAAGAAGAATGTTATGATAAGAATTAATTAAAATAGAAAAGAAAATCCATTCTTATCATAACTCTTACCTTGGTTAAGTGTAGAGAGAGAACTATAGTTAAGTGGAGTGGTTAGGTTTTAACATGAGACAAAATGGTGACTTAATGAAAGCTTCATGAAGCTTCATTTACAAACAAAGAAAAGCCACCATTTTCCCACTCTTTTTCTTTTTCCAAATGAATAACTAAATAGAATAAATGAATAAGAAAATAATAAACCCTAACCACTCATAAAACCATGGTTCAATCTTTACACAAACCCAAGTTTGCATGCATCATCAAACATGATACAAGCAAGTGCACAAAATCATATCGCATATGCAATGCGCACATCCGAGCGAGAAAATCCATTTAAAGTGAACCGATACTAGTTAATGCAAAGTAATATATCAAATATATAATTATGCATTAAATCATTAAATCAACACTTGATTTAACAATCCGGTCATATCGTATATAACCGACTAGTATCCTATGTACTGGTTTATTGAATCAATCCTTGATTCGATAATTAGGGTATATCGCATATAACCTAATCGATACATTTATCGCGAGAATGTAATACGGTATCACATACACGCATTACTCTCGGTCCCGCACATATCTCATTTGCGCTCCTATTTCGTTTCGCTTGAGCCAGGAAACCTCTGTGTAGGACTCTAAAGACTCGTCAATACGCCGGCAGCAGATGATGATCATATCAAACATCCACAAGCCGCAAGCGGTCTGCTAAACGTAACGGCCACCCGGGTATTGAGCGATCAGAAGATCGACGAGCAAGCCCGCTCACACTCCTGTGAATCCAACCAGTAACACTTACCATACAGTCCGGTCTCGTCGTCTGATATGTCGCATATCTTGCCTAGGGGTGGTAAACGTCAGACCCCAATAGCTCGATAAGTCGTGTCGATATGAGGTCTATAACAATTCAAGAAACTACTGGTAACACTTACCAGTAAATCTCAGCAACCCTGGCCAGGGATTTCCTGTTATAGCCAATCGAACACAGCGCAACATCAACCCCCTATACCGGGAGAGACGAATCCCCTCCTATCGCTCATTGCCTCCATGTGACTCGGGACTGTCCCCAAAAACCACCGTTTTGCATGCTCTCTTGGACTTGGTAAGATGGAAATCAAAGCACAGTGGGAACCACACAAGACTCTATGACGATCTCGGGTCAACAGACTACTCTGTACCAGTGTCACCAGAGAACTGCCATCTGACGTGAGGTATAATACCATCTGGGAGTTCTCGGCGAGTCCGTCCAGTGTACCCAGTCTCTACTGAGCACCCGTATATCATCTCCGATGTCAAACACCAATGGATATGGGATCATCCATCGCCCATCTGTATGGGTCGAGAAGGTATACGCTAGTCTACTCTGGTATATCGATGCCCCGTCTCGATATACCTACGACTAGGGACTTTCAAGGATGTACTTATAGACTACCATGTCCCCACTAGTATGATCCGCATCATAGTCCAGGTAGTCAAGTACACATCCTAAGGGCTTTACCAACATGTAACAGAGAGACAATCAGTGCACACGTTAAGGTAAAGAGTAACCAGATAGCATACTATCATGTTGAGCAAGAAAGTCCTCCCTATATATGTCCCAGCATCCACTACAATATACATCCTATGTATAGTAATGGCCTCTAGGGCATACATATAACTAACAATCTCCCACTTGCACTAGGGCCATCTGTAGCAGTGGTCGAAGTATCTCATACTCAACCATCCCATAAAAGTCTCTCTCTAGGAATAGGCCTTCGTGAGTGGATCCACCGTGTTATCCTCTGATCCTTCTCTCCTAACCTCGATCACCCTGGAGATCAACCATCTCCATGATCAGGTGATACTGTCTTAGAATATGTCTGGATCACTGATGGGACCGGGGTTCCCGGGCCAGAGCCACACTTCCATTGTCACACAATGGTAGGAACCTAGTTCATCTCATGAACCAATATACACCCAAACAGCCTCTTTGGTAGCATCTTAAGTAGCGATGTATCCTTCCTTTATCGTCTAGCATGTCACGGTATCTAGCTTGGAACTCTTCCAACATACCGTCCCTTTACTGAGGGTAAAGACAATGCCTGCGACTGACATTCAGTCGTCTTTATCACCCTGGAACCCTTCCAGTGATTCTCCCCAGAATCGTTTGATATCATCTCACTACAAATAGTGAGAATCCTAACATCCAATTAAATCTATCTCATAGATCCAAAACTCAGGATTTAGGAGGTATCATTTTGATCCTACACGGAGAATCTTTGTGATAAACGGAGATTGATCGAGCGTAGCATAAGAGACTCCTTTCTTATCAAGAGTATGTTATCCACGTACTATACGAGTATCACCACCATACTCCCTACTAACTTTTTTTTATACAAGGTTCATCTACCATTTTGATGATGTCAAACTCTTTGACTAACACATCAAAACAGACGTTCCAACTCCGCGATGCCTGCTCTATCAGATAAAGCATCTTGCTCACGTTTCCGCTGCTCCCATTGTCTACAAGGCCCTCTGGCTGTGTACTTATAGACACACTCTTCTAAAACATTATTTAAAAAAGGAGTCATGGCACCCAACCGCCAGATATCGTAGTCATGGTATGTAGCCGTGGCAAGTAGGATCTGGATGGACTTAAGCATAGTTACTGGAAAAAGGTTTCATCATTATCCACGCCTGGTCAATGACGAAAAACTTTAACAAGTCTAGCTTTGAAAGTCTCAACTTTTCCATCTACACCAAGTAATCTTCTCAAGATATACTTGCTCCTGATGGGGATTTAACCCTTCAGATATAGCAACCAAAGTCCATACTTTGTTGGTGTATAAGGATTCCATCTCAGATCGCTAAGCATCCAGCCATTCTTACAGAGTCTCACTCCTGATGGCCAGCTCGAAACAAGTTGGGTCATCATCTCATGATGCAATCCTCGCTCCCTCTTTCATAGAGAAACCAAAGTATCTCTCAGGTGGGTGAGGAACCCTACTAGATCGGCGGAGAGGCTGAGGTTAATTGGAATCTACTGAATCCTTTGGTTCTGTCAAATCATCAGCTGCAGTTTGTATAGCTGGAACATTTCCAGTTGTACATAACTGACGTTGCCTCGAGCTTGTCTGGATTTTGCTTTTTAGTCATAGGCCGGACAACCCCAAATCTTAACTAACTTAAGACATGGGCTCTTCCCATTCCATATCACATATGAAGTGGTAGGCAACTGATTTGATTGGAATCCTATTCAATAGGTATGCATTTTATCAAGTGCATAACCCCTTAAGGAAAAAGGTAACTCAGTAGTACTTATCATAGAGCACACCATATCAAATAGGGTGTATCTGCTCCGCCTCGACATACCATCGTGCAATGGTATATGCGGAGGAGTAATGCTGAGAGAGAATCTCATTCTCCTTTAGAATAGTCCAGAAATTCTATGCACAAGTATTCTCCTCCTTGATCTCATCAAAGGACATAATACTTTTACCCGTATTTTGGTTACTACTTCTAGCTTATATTCTGTGAATATCTCAAAAGATTCGGACTTGTGTTTCAACAGGAACATAGGTCTGAATCACGAAAGATCATCAGAGAATGTAATGAAGTATAAAGAACCAGTCCTGGCATGTGTAGATAGGAGACCTTGCATACATCATCATGTATCAGTCCCAAGAGTTCACTAACTCTTTCTCTGTTTCCAGTAAACGGAGCTATGGTCATCTTATCATTGTGACATGACTGGCGAGTTTCACAAGATGTAAATTCAAACTGATTTAAATATGCATCTATATGTAACTCTAGCTAGTCGGGTCACTTTGATCTGACCTAGTCTACAATACCTCAAGAAGAATTCGTTCATTTCTGAACTTCTCCTCTTGTGTGTGTTCTGTATACTAAGACCTGTAGTTTGATTTAGAACATTAATGCTTTTAGATAACGTGCCTGAACCGATCAACTTTTGATATAGGAAATGTTCAAAACATTATCCAACAATACAAAATTTTATCATTTCTTTACTGATAAAGAAACTGATATGATTTTGTATATCAGGATCGGTATCTAATAGCATTTGTTCAGAATCAATGTACTGATAATACAGGGTGACAGTGACCGACAGACTTGGCTGCAACTCTTGCCCCGTTTTCTGCCTCATAAAACTTATCACCCGTTCTCAGTTTTTCTACCTTTTTGTAGCCCTATGTAACAGATTACATATCTGGGATCCTGATCCGGTATCATATACCCAGGATACGGAGGATACTGAGAAACAGTTCTGTATAATGAACACACCCGAAGATGATGCATCAGCATGCGCTCTCTTCGTTTGGGCGGCACGGGAAATCTGGTATTCCCCAATTTCCTGCTCTGTCTTATAACTATTATAAGTTGGAGCGGGACCAACGTTCCCCAGCTCAGTAAAACAAGCGGGTTCGGTCAATAATCCGTATTATTATCTTGATTAAGGCGTGATATGGTTGCTACCAGGAGAGAGAGAGAAGAAAACACTCAGCGTGCGCTCTTGCAAGAATAGATTGGTTCTTATTTTATCTAATCAGGATGGCTCCCTCTGCTTTTTATCAAATCTTCCTTCAAACCCTAAAAGGAAAGACTTGCCGGGATTAATTACATACTACAAGTTCGCCAATCTTTCAGCCAGGCCAGTGTCGGTACTTTGAGGGAGGTCCCCCGTGCTTTCGCACGAACCTAATTACTGTAAACCTCGTTTTCCCAGAGGCGTAACCTCGTTGACACCTTTCTAGACACCTACTTGATCGGCTAATTATAATGTGTAAAACTCTCCCAGGAGTAACTCTTACTCGCAGCGGGTATCGGGATCCAACTATCTCTTAGAAGGTATGCAATCTCATTGCAAATTTCAACACTTGAAATTCCCGATAATATTTTGCCCCTAGCGTGCTATGACCTTGACGAAAGCCAATAAACCATAGCCCGCTTGTCAAGTTCAACCCGTACATTTCTTGATCGAATTAAACCCACCCGCACGACCCTTGACGAAAGCCAACAAAGCCGCACGACTACCCTAATCCAATCGCATCGTATGCTAGCAGATAAGCAGCATATAGCTACCGCACACTGCACCTTGACGAAACCCAACAAATGCAGCACGAATACTATATACAACTTATCTGAAATGACGGAGGGCTACGACAGGTTTTTCTGAAAACCTATTGCGTAATGAACTTGATATCGTTATAGAATCAAATGATTTTGAAATGGAGTGTTTTTGAGGCTTTTCTAGTTTTGCTAAAGGAGTCACTCCCGGTGAAGGGATCGTCGGTCCTTTCCTCGTCGAATGAGGTGCGGGATATATCATATATATCACTGTGCAAAGCAAAAACACTTAAAAGCAATCAAAAGACAAACCGAGTGTGTAGCATCTGCCAGTTATTGCTAATGGAGTCACTTCCGGTGAAGGGATCTCGGTCCTTTCCTCATCGAATAAGGTGCAGGATATATCATATATACCGCTGTGCAAAGCAAGAACTGTAGCTACCTGTTTTATTTTGAAATTCGATTCTACAACATCTTAGGTTTCTTTTATTTCATTAATCACATTAAAGAAGTCCCATCATTTAAAGTACATAAACAGCACAGATAAATACGACGTACACTTATGCCATCCGCATTCGCCTCGATGTCCCCTCGTGCACCGTTAGGTTAGGTAACTAACGGCAGAGCGGAGCAGGGCTAGCACGGGTGTAAAACATAAGTAACGTTTATATAATATATCATATATACTATATACTTTATCTATCACAGAACATCACATGATCACATCACAGATATCGCATCAGAAGAAACATATGAAATATTGGATATACTAGGACGTCCGTGTTTTCAATACGAGCCAGTATAAAACACGGATTCCACGGTCGTGACGAATAGCCAAACCCACGCCCCTAGACCCCTACGAGAGCGGTAAGCAACCCTACCAATTCTAGAGTTAGGAGACCCGGACTTGACTCCTCGAGTTGGTCTCCCACTGGACTCCAGAACCCGGTTACTTGTGCTCCCCTCCTTGGGTCTATCCTAGTGCGGAAAAGTAAATAATATACAAACGGTGACATCTTCCGCAACCTGGAAGTGCCCCAATAAAAGAATATTACATACAAGTTTTTACATGAATGAAAATGAAAAACACTCATCTCAAATAAAAACCCCCGGCTATTCAAACACGACGATCCAATATAAGATATCCAGCAACACATAACATCACATGTCATCAACGTAAGTAAATATGTCCATCCCAATTGTCGTTGACATATAGCAACGAAACCGGCGATATCACATATTACACTTACGGTCACAGAAAAGAAAGTGTAAAACTACAACAGTTGGAATCCGCAACCACCTCAGACATCGCATGCCTGACCAAATGAATTACTTAGACATCGCATGCCTAACAATTATAAACCCCGCATTTTAGTCTCATTATCGAAAACTCTTTTCAATATCAAGTCGGGCAATTCAACAAGATTCCCGACATCCTGATCGAATGCTCATCGCAAACTTTAGTAGACGGCCGCACCCCCGATACCGTCGACGAAATGAACCAAGGCGGAACACCGCTGCCGCGAGCACCCGAACGGATGCTTTCGGTGACGGGGTTCTCCTACAGTCACTTGGTCGGGGCTAGGGGGTGTAGCTGTCTATTAAGTTTACCCGGCGAGTATCCGCGTACGCTACGTGATTGCGACGGACTTTTGATCACATCAAAAATCCGTGGCAACCGATCAAGTGAGACTAAACTGCTATGTTTATAATATTCATTCAGTTATCACATAACTTTTGTGAATTCCAATTGTTGTATCACATTCCGGATAAACAGAAAATGTTCAACTTTCCGATCGAACAATCGAACACCTAAGTTTTCCCGATACAGATCAACACATGAAACAAGTCTAAAAACATTCAGTTCGTGCCTCAGTACCAACGGTCCAGCCGTAGAAGGGTCAAGCCAACGCCTCACATGTGGCACGCCGTACTGCCCCAAACCCGAAGGTTCAAAGGGCAGTTCAAGACGGTCACATAATCGAGTTAAGATTTGTTGTCTTCTAGAGGGTCCATCGCGTTACTTGCACTATCTAGAACGTCGTTAAACTACGGAAAAGTCAAACACTTGGAAATTTCCCGACAGGGGAAAAATTGGGTATTTATATCCGGTCGAACTTTTTAACATATTCTAAAATTTATCCGGAAAGCCACATAGACAAAATCTGATACTCCGATCGAAATACCGAATCCCCAAAACAACCCCAGAAAATTCTACTCTTGAATAAATTTTAAAAATACCCAAAGAACTCAGCACTGAAAACAATGAATTACTGTGTAAAATACGATGGCAGATAAGACAAAACGGCCGCGGAACCGCCGCACGAGCCATGCTCGTGCCGCGGAACCGCGGCGCATTGGTAGAATTAGGAATACGAATTTTACAGTAACCCTTATAATTTCCTGCTGATTTCTCTGCATATTTTTAATATCGAAAAACTTCAGAATTTGGAAAAAGTCCAGAGAGCATGTTTGGTTTAGGGTTTCGGGTTCGTTCGGGCTTCAAATTGCGTCTACGCATCGCCTAAGGCTCTGGCTAGGCTCTGATACTACTGTAGGGTTCCTAGGCACCCTAATGAGGTCTCACAAGGCATCAACCATGCCAATTTCAAAAAATCTAAGTGCCGAGAAACCCGACTACGGATCGTTGGCTAGAAATCTAGGCGAAAATGAAATATAGTTGACAACTTAACTAAAGTTTAAACGGAAATACAACCTTTGTAGATCCGGTGCTCCACCTCCATAGCTCCGCAACAAAGTCCCCTCGCTGTCCAAATGAATTCCCCGGCTCTAGCATCGGCTTCGTCGGAGAAATGGCGAGCTAGGTCGTCGATGTCCATGCCGAAGATGATCTACGTCGAGGCATCGCTAGATAAAAGCTCCACCTTCACCAAGCCATGAAAACTTGTGAAGGAAACACCCTATACTACTTGGCAAGAGGTAGATGATGAAGAAATAGGAAGTGGATTCACTTTAGAATTGGATTTCTCACTCTTTATCATCACTTGCCATTAATGGAGCAAGCTTTCTTCCATGAAGAAATGAAGAAGAAGAAGAAGAATGTTATGATAAGAATTAATTAAAATAGAAAAGAAAATCCATTCTTATCATAACTCTTACCTTGGTTAAGTGTAGAGAGAGAACTATAGTTAAGTGGAGTGGTTAGGTTTTAACATGAGACAAAATGGTGACTAAATGAAAGCTTCATGAAGCTTCATTTACAAACAAAGAAAAGCCACCATTTTCTCACTCTTTTTCTTTTTCCAAATGAATAACTAATTAGAATAAATGAATAAGAAAATAATAAACCCTAACCACTCATAAAACCATGGTTCAATCTTTACACAAACCCAAGTTTGCATGCATCATCAAACATGATACAAGCAAGTGCACAAAATCATATCGCATATGCAATGCGCACATCCGAGCGAGAAAATCCATTTAAAGTGAACCGATACTAGTTAATGCAAAGTAATATATCAAATATATAATTATGCATTAAATCATTAAATCAACACTTGATTTAACGATCCGGTCATATCGTATATAACCGACTAGTATCCTATGTACCGGTTTATTGAATCAATCCTTGATTCGATAATTAGGGTATATCGCATATAACCTAATCGATACATTTATCGCGAGAATGTAATACGGTATCACATACACGCATTACTCTCGGTCCCGCACATATCTCATATGCGCTCCTATTTCGTTTCGCTTGAGCCAGGAAACCTCTGTGTAGGACTCTAAAGACTCGTCAATACGCCGGCAGCGGATGATGATCATATCAAACATCCACAAGCCGCAAGCGGTCTGCTAAACGTAACGGCCACCCGGGTATTGAGCGATCAGAAGATCGACGAGCAAGCCCGCTCACACTCCTGTGAATCCAACCAGTAACACTTACCGTACAGTCCGGTCTCGTCGTCTGATATGTCGCATATCTTGCCTAGGGGTGGTAAACGTCAGACCCCAATAGCTCGATAAGTCGTGTCGATATGAGGTCTATAACAATTCGAGAAACTACTGGTAACACTTAGCAGTAAATCTCTGCAACCCTGGCCAGGGATTTCCTGTTATAGCCAATCGAACACAGCGCAACATCAACCCCATATACCGGGAGAGACGAATCCCCTCCTATCGCTCATTGCCTCCATGTGACTCGGGACTGTACCCAAAAACCACCGTTTTGCATGCCCTCTTGGACGTGGTAAGATGGAAATCAAAGCACGGTGGGAACCACACAAGACTCTATGATGATCTCGGGTCAACAGACTACTCTGTACCAGTGTCACCAGAGAACTGCCATCTGACGTGAGGTATAATACCATCTGGGAGTTCTTGGCGAGTCCGTCCAGTGTACCCAGTCTCTACTGAGCACCCGTATATCATCTCCGATGTCAAACACCAATGGATATGGGATCATCCATCGCCCATCTGTATGGGTCGAGAAGGTATACGCTAGTCTACTATGGTATATCGATGCCCCGTCTCGATATACCCACGACTAGGGACTTTCAAGGATGTACTTATGGACTACCATGTCCCCAATAGTATGATCCGCATCATAGTCCAGGTAGTCAAGTACACATCCTAAGGGCTTTACCAACATGTAACAGAGAGACAATCAGTGCACACGTTAAGGTAAAGAGTAACCAGATAGCATATTATCATGTCGAGCAAGAAAGTCCTCCCTATATATGTCCCAGCATCCACTACAATATACATCCTATGTACAGTAATGGCTTCTAGGGCATACATATAACTAACACATAGCTCTGTTTACTGGAAACAGAGAAAGAGTTAGTGAACTCTTGGGATGATACATGTTGATGTATGTAGGTCCCCTGTCTAAACATGCCAAGACGGGTTCTTTGTATTTCATTACATTCTCTGATAATCTCTCAAGATTCAGAGATATGTTCGTGTTGAAACACAGGTCCGAACCTTTGGAGATATTCACAGAATATAAGTTAGAAATAGAGAACCAAAATCAGGTAGAAGTATTGTGTCTTATGATGAGATCAGGGAGGAGAATACTTGTGCATGGAATTCCTGGACTATTCTAAAGGAGGATGAGATTCTCTCTCAGCATTACTCCTCCGTATACACCACAGCACGTCGATGTATCGGGGCGGAGAAATCACACCCTATATGATAAGGTGTGCTCTATGATGAGTACTACTGAGTTACCTATTTACTTTTGGGAGTTATGCACGTAAGAAGCTGCATACATATTGAATAGGGTTCAAATCAAATCAGTTGCCTACCAATTCATATGTGATATGGAAAGGGAAGAGTCCATATCTTAAGTTAGTTAAGATTTGGGGTTGTCCGGCCTATGTCTAAAAGCAAAATCCGGACAAGATCGAGGCAAGCTCAGTTCTGTAGAACTGGAAATGTTCCAGCTATACAAACTGCAGCTGATGATTTGGTAGAACCAAAGGATTCAATTGTTTCCAACGAACCTCGGCCTCTCCGCCGATCTAGTAGGGATCCTCACCCACCTGAGAGATACTTCTGGTCCTCTATGACAGTGGGAGCGAGGATTGCATCATGAGATAATGACCCAACTAATTTCGAGCTGGCCATCAGGAGTGAGACTGTGTAAGAATGGCTGGATGTTTATCGATCTGAGATAGAATCCTTATACACTAACAAAGTATGGACTTTGGTTGCTATATCTGAAGGGTTAAATTCCCATCAGGAGCAAGTATATCTTGAGAATATTACTTGGTGTAGGTGGAAAAGTTGAGGCTTTCAAAGCTGGACTTGTTAAAGGTTTTCGTCATCAACCAGGCGTGGATTATGATGAAAACTTTTCTATGTAGCTATGCTTAAGTCCATCCAGATCCTACTTGCCACGGCTACATACCATGACTACGATATCTAGCGGTTGGGTGCCATGACTGCTTTTGTGAGTGATGTTTTAGAAGAGTGCGTCTATAAGTACACAGCCAGAGGGCCTCGTAGACAGTGGGAGCAGCGGAAACGCGAGAAAATTGTTTTATGTGATAAAGCAGGTATCGCGGAGTTGGAACGTCTGTTTTGATGTGTTAGTCAAAGAGTTTGACATCATCAAAATGGTAGATGAACCTTGTATAAACAAAAGGGTAGTAGGGAGTATGATGGTGATCCTCGTAGAGTACGTGGATGACATATTCTTGATAAGAAAGGAGTTTCCTATGCTACGCTCGGTCAATCTCCGCTTATCACAATGATTCTCTATATAGGATCAAAGTGATACCTCATAAATCCTGGGTTTTGGATCTATGAGATAGATCTAATTGGATGTTAGGATATTCACTAGTTGTAGTGAGATGGTATCAGTTGATCCTGGGGAGAATCACTGGAAAGGTTCCAGGGAGATAAGGACGACTAAAAGTCAGTCACATGCATTGTCTTTACCCTCAGTAAAGGAACGGTATGTTGGAAGAGTTCTAAGCTAGATACCGTGGCAAACTAGACGATAAAGGCTGGATACATCGCTACTTAAAATGCTACCAAAGAGTCAGTCTGGATGTATATTTGTTCATGAGATGAACTTAGTTCCTCCCATTGTGTGACAATAGAGTTGTGGCTTATGCCAAGGAACCTCCCTCCTATCAGTGATCCAGAGAAATTCTAAGGCAGTATCACCAGATCATGGAGATGGCTGTTCTCCAAGGTTATCGAGGTTAGGAGAGTAGACTCAGAGGACAACACGGCGGATCCACTCACAAAGGCCTTTTTCCAGAGAGAGACTATTATGGGATGGTTGAGTATCAGATATAGAAACCACTGCTACGGCCCTAGTGCAAGTGGGAGATTGTTAGTTATATGTATGCCCTAGAGGCCATTACTGTACATAGGATGTATATTGTAGTGGATGCTGGGACATATATAGGGAGGACTTTCTTGCTCGACATGATAGTATGCTATCTGGTTGCTCTTTATCTTAACGTGTACACTGATTGTCTCTTTGTTACATGTTAGTAAAGCCCTTAGGATGTGTACTTGACTACCTGGACTATGATGCGGATCATACTAGTGGGGACATGGTAGTCCATAAGTACATCCATCAAGGTCCCTAGCGTGGGTGTATCGAGACGGGGCATCGATATACCAGAGTAGACTAGCGTATACCTTCTCGACCCATACAGATGGGCGATGGATGATCCCATATCCATTGGTGTTTGACATCAGAGATGATATACGGATGATCAGTGGAGACTGGGTACACTGGACGGACTCGCCGAGAACTCCCAGATGGTATTATACCAGACGTCAGATGGCAGTTCTCTGGTGACACTGGTACAGGTTAGTCTGTAGACCCGAGATCGTCATAGAGTCTTGTGTGATTCCCACTGTGCTTTGATTTCTACCTTACCACGTCCAAGAGGGCGGGCAAAACGGTGGTTTTTGGGTACAGTCCCGAATCACATGGAGGCAATGAGCGATAGGAGGGGATTCGTCTCTCCCGGTATAGGGAGTTGATGTTGTGCTGTGTTCGATTGGCTATAACCGGAAATCCCTGGCCAGGGTTGCTCAGATTTATTGGTATGTGTTACCAATAGTTTATCGAACTATTATAGACCTCATATCGACACGACTTATCGAGCTACTGGGGTCTGATGTTTACCACCCCTAGGCTACATATGCGACATATCAGACGAACAGACCGGACTGTACGGTAAGTGTTACTGGTTAGATTCACAGGAGTGTGAGCGGGCTTGCTCGTTGATCTTCTGATCGCTCAATACCCGGGTGGCCGTTACGTTTAGCAGACAGATTGCGGCTTGTGGGTGTTTGATATGATCATCACCTACTGCCGGCGTATTGACGAGTCTTTAGAGTCCTACACAGAGGTTTCCTGGTTCAAGCGAAACGAAATAGGAGCGCATATGAGATATGTGCGGTACCGAGAATAATGCGTGTATGTGATAACGTATTCTATTCTCGCGATGAATGTATCGATTGGTTGTATGCGATATAACCTAGTTATCGAATCGAGGATTGATTCGATAAGTCGATACATTGGATATTAGTCGGTCATATTCGATATGACTGGATCGTTAAATCAAGTGTTGATTTAATGATTTGATGTATAATTATATATTTGATATTGTCACGACCCGAAAGAGCACGTGACTGGCCCTTGAACCATATGAAGCCTATAGGACTCCATCTGAGCCAAGCAAGCCAAAAGCCCAGAAATCTAAAACCATTTTAAGAATAAGTAAAAAAACTGGTTTAAAGAAGTGAAGAATACAGGTTTGAAATCAAGGTTTTTAAATAACTAAGCCGAAGGTACGTTTTGAAAACAATAAAGTCTTTTCTAAAAATTTCGGCAGAGTTTCTTTTGTAAAACTGGCCCC
Organism: Agapanthus africanus; assembly: GCA_030015575.1. Taxonomy (NCBI): domain Eukaryota; kingdom Viridiplantae; phylum Streptophyta; class Magnoliopsida; order Asparagales; family Amaryllidaceae; genus Agapanthus; species Agapanthus africanus. Next base: position 115,954,838 of record CM057351.1, read on the forward strand.
GAATGGGGTACAACAAGGATAACAATATAAATAGGCAATGATAAAGGCATCCCCAAGCGGGAGCTAGCTCTTCGTCAATCGACGGTCACAACCACACAAAGATATGCTAATATACAACGCCAAGTGGCGAGGATCGAATCCAAAAGAAAGCTCAAAAGCAACAGTAAAACCACAATACTACTAAGCGCGACTCTAGGTCGAATAATACAACACTGTCTCTAAGTCTGAAAGAATATACAAGATTTGGTTGATGGACAATTTCTAGATACAATGAAATAAATAAATACAAAGGTGATTCCTAATACGAAAGAATCCACCTACCAAAGCAAATCACCCGCAAGAAGGTAGTGTGCCAGAAATGCCGCAATAGGACCTGTACGGCAAAACCTGCAAGAACTGTGGCACAACGGGGGTGAGTTGCCAACTCGTGAATAGAAACATCTACAAGCAGAAACCGAATGCAAGACATAAACCTAAGTCAACGATCAGTAATATAATCCACAAGAGTACATCTGAGTGTAGCAAGGTGGCAAGGTAACATCTAATCATGTATGTAGTGCCAAGTACTCAGGTAATAACATGTCATCAGTATAAGGTATGTCTGCATAAGGTAGATATGATGAAATATCAAAGATATCAATACACATATATTAGCGTCCCATACCACTAATATTGGTGTAAGATAAGTGTAAATCCAGTCTGTATATTATCCATATCTGTATATCTGTGGAACCCGTCCACCTGTCACCCACTGACAGCAAGCATCATGTATGCAATGTGAGGATATAACCAAAATCATGGAAAACTCATCATGAAACCCGTGCCAAGCATCGACACGTAAATCCTCATCCATATGGGGCTCCGTCTGCGGTATCGGCCCTCGGCCCCCGGAAGTACGAGTCAACCCATGTCCATCTCTGGGCTCCGTCTGCGGTATCGGCCCGTCGGCCCCCGGCAGTACGCCCATCTCTCAGCTCCAGGCGGTATCCCCCGGATATCCGCCGAGCTCAAATACAATCACCGGTAGGTACTCGCCCGCCTCCAGGCTCAATCGGCATAACCCATCGATCATCTCGCCGAGGGGAACCATACCGGGCCCACCACGAACCCGCAAACGGTACATCACCTCCTCGAATCGGGTTTCAAGCACACGTCTCAGCACCGAGAAAACGCGTGGTGGATGCACCGAAATATCATATCACGAGGTACCGGGTTTTCATAAAAGTGCCTCTTTTATTAAATAATCCCACGGTCCTCAAAACCAGAAATCACATGAAAATCCACATCGAGAAGTAAATCCAATGCAACGTGCTATATAATCAATCCATGATGTATGCGACAAGTAAAGAGAGGTAATCATATCGGAAATCATGCAACATGGAATATCTTGCAGTCCTCAATCTCAATCAAGTATGAATCATCTACGTTTGTGTACAGGTACATGTGTACAATATGCCAAGCAGTAATCATATCATGAATGCAACAGTACTACAGTGTAGTGGCATGGCAATTATCGATGATGAAGTGTGTGAGCCGGCAAATAGTGTACGTGAAACATACGCATCATCGATAATGGTGCTGGTGTCCTAACAGCATGATAATAGCTTAATAATGAACATATGCCCGCAATGCGAATAGCAGGAAAATGCAGATATCTAGTAGTCAACACCACAGAGAAGTATCTACTATGCAACTACATCTAAGTATCAGGTCAATCAGGAGGGGTAGGTGTGGAAACCTCCTAAATCTGAGTCAATGTATATATATATATATATAGTCGGTGATCTCGCCTCAATGTCATATCATAAGATATCCTCGAGTTATGAGTGCGGATCTATCATCAATATTGGCTCGTACGGTAAATCATCGTACGGCATCCCCAATAGCTGGGTAGGGTCAACATCTCACTGTATCATCACATAACAGATACCACCACCATCAGATCATATAGTCTGGAGTACTACTCTATGTCTAGTACAAACGGTAACATCAGTAAGTATGCATGCGGGGGTAAACACATATCCCAAGCCCGCAAGAAGCACAAGTCATATCCCACATATGAATCGTATCAAATCACCGATCCCAGGGCACCAAGCCCACATCATCGACTCATCTCCAAAGTCATCACATATCATCAATCACAGTGCAAGTACAAGTGATAAGCAAGGGTGTGTGTGTAGGTGTAATTCTATCCTAGGGTTCGCGACTATGAACTACACTAGTCACTTCTAACCCTACATTATCCACAATACACCTATATCACAATAAACTGCAAAGTAATCTATCTACGGACTGCGGGGGTGCTATACGCCATCCACCCGACTTCCACCTGTAGATATAATCTACTCACCTGTAACCCGTGTGTCGGTGTCGATGTCTCCGTCATCTTCCGCATCGCCTCGGATCGTCGCGGTGTACCTACACAAATCAAACGTATCGCATCGCATCAAAACCAAATCAACACTTGAAACGACACACTAAATCCAATACGATACGATAAGGGGGCCTATAGGTGAGAACCTATGGCACGCCTTCAAAACCATTAATAAATCCTCTATATCGTCTTATAAACGACAAATAGTCGAGGCAAAACACATTCCACCATTTTAGAATCAAAAATACGGAATACGGAAATACGAATCCAAAACAACAACTTAGGATATATGTCCCAGATTTCACCCTAGAAAGAATCTGTCAAAACTAGAAGTACCCAGGGCCAAGAATTGAGGAAATGGGGGCATGCACGAAAAACGAGGAATTTCCTCTCAGGTCTGGCCGCAAATTGCGGCCAGAAAAGGGATTTTGGCGGCCTCACCGTGGATTGGGGAGCTAGGGTTTTGGGTGTTGCCTCTAGGTTGCCTGCACATCTCAATTTCCACACAATATTATTTTAGGGTTCTCGAGGTGTTAGCAGATTCTTAATAACAGTGGCAGATTCCAGTTTTTCCCCGATATCGGTTACAAAAATCCGTATTCTTGTTCCCATTTCAGGTTTGGGTTCAAATTAGCATCACACCAGGGTTTCTAGGGTCTCAACAAGCCTCAATTTCATCTTAGTTTCAGTTTTTACCCTAACCCTTATCTTGAAATCTCAAAAGTCCACCAAAAGACACGATATCGATACTAAACTAGAATTGATGCATAAGGAAATTGAAATGCTACAAGAGGGTGCAGAAATTACCTCCTTTGGCAACTCAAGAAAATTCTTGAGTTGCTCAAAGTGCTCCAAATCCAATCTTATTAGGCTCAAAGTGAAGCTAGTGAGCTTGGGACCATTTTTTGTGAAGTGGGAATGGGGTTTTGGGGTTGATTTCATTGTGGATCTAGGGTTTTAGTGAAGGGGGAGAATGAGGGAAGAGAGAGCAGCAACAGCTCAAGAAGAAGAGGGAAGAGAAAAATGAGAAGGGAATGATGGAGGCATGGTTGAAAAAGGTAAGGTTGACTTGTCTCCTCTCTCTCTCATCATTACTTACTTTTCCTTTTTCTTTTCTTTTAAAATCCCAAACCTTCTCACCTCAATAGTAATCCCAAAAGAAAACCATGGCTAAAAATACACAAGTGTGGAAAAAAAGTGGTATGTGCAAGTTTTGCACAAAATTGCCAAAAAAACCGATTAGCGATTTTAATCGCGATTAGCACTAAATTAGTGTCAAACTAATCACAAAAACTTAAAAATGTCATAATTCACTAATTTACCCTATTTTAGAATTTTCCATAATTTTTCATAATTTTTCTAACATTTTTCCTATTTATTTGCATTTAATATTAAAAAAAATCAATAAAATAATATTAAATTATAAAAATTCCCAAAATTAATATTTTATATTTTTGAAAATGTTACAATCTACCCCCCTTAAAGAAATTCGGTCCCCGAATTTAAATTTAAACCCCCAATACTAAAAACAATTTCAGTAATAATCCATTTGTCGGGGCTCCGAAAATATCAACACATAAAACATCACAGCGCAATGCATGCGCATGAAGAATGAGCAGATAACTCAAAAGCAAAACTCCGTCAAGCATCTCGCAATCATCGGAGTCGAGGTAAAAACACAATGTCAAATCCAATACAAAACCGATGTGATATGGATCAATACTACACATGTAGACATCTAATCCATACATGTAAGTAGTTGATGCAAAAGCATGCAAAAGTATATCCAGGTACCGTCCACTGACCGGTCCTGCTCAGCATGAAAGCAAAAATCCAACATCATAAAAGGTACTGCTCCAAAAGGAATAAATCCCAAAAATGCACATAACACAATCCTGTGCGTCTGGTGCGCACGGAAATCAAAAATCCATAAATGTGTCAAACAGGTATACAAAACAACATCTAGGTGCAACGGGTGTGCACGAAACATCTGTCGTAGGCAACGTGTGTGCCTGACAGAAAAATCAGGTGCATGTGACATGCATGAATAATCCCGATTTAGTGCATCTGGCGTGCACCAAAATCGTATATCAAAACACTAAAGGTGCATGAAAACTATGCTGGAAGTGTAAATCAAATCACTGAATACAGTAGACATGAAATCTCAATCAATATCTCGAATGTAATAACTCAGCGCAAATATATAAGTATCTAGTGGGTGCATGAAACCAATATCATGAAACTCAGTCATCAAAACTAAATCATGCAAACAGAACGCCCAAAATACCGAAATCCAAAATGACGGATACGTGATAATCGAATCACAACATCACAAATCATAAAAACCGTCGTCGGTAGTTCCTCCTTCAAGGTCGAGAAGGAGTCGGTGCAATCCACTGCTAGCAGCGCAGGATATCTACCTGCCTCTTGCTCACGGTCTGGCGTCCTCTGACTCTCTGGGTCCTTATCTTCTCTGCGGATTACCAATCTCACAGTCAATCGGCTCATCGGCCCTGTCAGGTGTGCTAACGGGGACGATTCCGTTCTGGCACTTCTCTGGTCACCTCTCGGTCAAACCTCACGACCACTCGTAAGGCAGCAAATCACTGGCGTCGGCCTCTGGCTCTCTGAAAGCACGTCACACATCTGATCCTGGGTGCAAACATCGTTGCAGCAATGTCCTGGAAGGAATCCTGCTCAAGGTCTCTTCCAATCATGCCTATGCCGATCTGTACGGAGGCTGGCTCTCCTGCACAACCTCTTCTCGCTCAAAAGACACCTGTGTCCTCAGCACAATATCTTCTCAGAAATTGGTCACATCCCAACGTCTCTGTAAGCAAATCAGGTCTCTAGTCTCGACGGGAAGCAATGACAGCTCGTCAGTGTTTCACACGAACCTCTGGTTTCAACTGTCTCTATCATCGTCCACTATGACGTCATGCCAAGCTACTATGTACTGCACTGTTCTCGGCCACGGTCAATCTGAAGTCTCTCACACGGACTCGAAGTCGCGTATTCTGTAGCTTCATCATTCCGTAGCAGATGTCAGGCCGAACTGGTCCTCGGGAATACGTCCCAACCATCGGAGGAATACTCATCACTCGTCCGTCCTTGATCAATTCGCAACGCATCTGGTTAAGTTCCTTTATCCGAACTTGGTCAACTACCTTGTCGACAATGCCGAACTCTGGCCTGCTGGGTGTGCGCAAAATGACTACTCCTGGGTCCAGGTCTTTTCGTAACGTACTCCAGAAAGGTCCTGTCGAGGTTCCTTTCTCAAATCTCAATCCTGCCGAATTGCCCGGTAGTCGTCATCCAATGCTGAAGCTAAAGCTTATTCCGGAACGGCTGCATACTTATCGCGCTTCTTTCTGGAAGATATATCCATATACCACGCCTCGGGGTGCATATCACATCTCTAATGTCAGCGGAGTGGGACATCATCTCGTCGAAATATCTCGCGAACTCTTTTCTTCACTCTGTGTCAATGTCGACTGATTCGGACTCGTCTCATCATGGCTGCATGTACGGTGCTCCAACGGCTATGCTCGCATCTGGAGTCTCCCAAGCAGTGTCCCATCACGATATCCGAAAGATGTCGAACCATCCGATCGACTCGCCAGATCCTCATAATCCCCCAAGAGCTCACATCTCGGGTACAGTTTAATAGTATCGAGTACATGCCACAGCGTCGGTGGTCCAGCCGTAGAAGGGCAAACCCAAGCCTCACTAATGGCGCCGCGGAACCGCCGTAAACCCTAAGGTTCAAAGGCTGTCACACGGTCATTAAGTCGAGTTAGGGTTTCATTCTTCTAGAGGGTCCATAGAATCACCTGCATGTCTTTCCGTATACTTTAAACTTGGAAAGTAGGCTCCTGACATTCGATCGTCTCTATCGACTCTCACGAACTTGCGTGAAGTCGTCTCTAGCTGGAATCAATCCGCCTGATGACCTCGCGTCGGGGTAGCGAACTCACCACACGTCCTAGTCATTCATCCTCGGTGACTAGCGACTCGCTATCATCTCTCTAAGAACATGCTCATGCTGCAGTAGCTCCAACCATCTGGGCGATATCTCGTCATTTGCAGCAGCAACTGGCTCATACGCCTGTACGCCGAACAACGTCTCAATCCTCCAGGAAAGGCGATATATAAGCGGTCATCTCTGAGTCGGTCTGCTCTAGATCTGAGTAAGACTCTCCACACTGGAAATCTTCAACTCAACTGGGCCCGCTCCGGCGCAAAATCGGACGAATCACCTTCGTCTCTCAAATCGGGTAGACTAGCTATCATCTGTCTCATATCTGCCTGAAAGCTCCGGCAATCTCAGCTCGTAAGCTCCGAAAGCAACATCATGTCAATCTCAGCAACAGCTGGTCCATCGGTCTACACGATAGGCGACATCACATCTCTGAGGTATGCTGTACATCAACAGTCATCTCTCAACTGGCAGCTCTAACAATGGCCCGATCATCCGGTGCAAAACCAAACACTCGCCTCCACTAGAGGTCACAATCACCAACACTAACTCGAGACATTCCCATGTCACCAGAAAACACAATGGTCGGCCCTCGTACCAAACGAGCTCACACCGGCCGTAACCCTAGCAGCAGCCCAAACTGCGCTCAAACATGGTGACAGGAATCTCAATCGAGTATCAAAGAGAGCACATCAATGGCAAGAAAGGAAACAACAGATCCCAAGTGGATACATGATCATAGGAAGGAACAGCATCAATGGAGGTATGATCATGAAACTAGTGGAAGCGGGAATCTCAAATGGATGTATAATCCTGGATATGAAGAGAATCACTGATCTCGAAAAACATGCACATCCTAAGGTTCCTTAAGCGGAGTGGCGTGTCGTATGTATGCCGCGGAACATACCAACGGTACGTCACTCTACTTTAGTCACATAATCCATCAACCAAGGGTCATCCTAGTACGACGAAAGTTCGGGTCGAATACCCCCTCGACCAAGTCTAAGTTCCGTAAGGTCAAGCCTAAGTTCCGTATATAAATAACTCCCTAGGCTCCACATAGTCAAACTTAGACTCGAACCAAGGTCAACCTAGCGCTCTGATACCAACTTTGTCACGACCCGAAAGAGCACGTGACTGGCCCTTGAACCATATGGAGCCTATAGGACTCCATCTGATCCAAGTAAGCCAAAAGCCCAGAAATCTAAAACCATTTTAAGAATAAGTAAAGAAAACTGGTTTAAAGAAGTGAAGAATACAAGTTTGAAATCAAGGTTTTTAAATAACTAAGCCGAAGGTACGTTTTGAAAACAATAAAGTCTTTTCTAAAAATTTCGGCAGAGTTTCTTTTGTAAAACTGGCCCCGAATGGGGTACAACAAGGATAACAATATAAATAGGCAATGATAAAGGCATCCCCAAGCGGGAGCTAGCTCTTCGTCAATCGACGGTCACAACCACACAAAGATATGCTAATATACAACGCCAAGTGGCGAGGATCGAATCCAAAAGAAAGCTCAAAAGCAACAGTAAAACCACAATACTACTAAGCGCGACTCTAGGTCGAATAATACAACACTGTCTCTAAGTCTGAAAGAATATACAAGATTTGGTTGATGGACAATTTCTAGATACAACGAAATAAAAAAATACAAAGGTGATTCCTGATACGAAAGAATCCACCTACCAAAGCAAATCACCCGCAAGAAGGTAGTGTGCCAGAAATGCCGCAATAGGACCTGTACGGCAAAACCTGCAAGAACTGATGCACAACGGGGGTGAGTTGCCAACTCGTGAATAGAAACATCTACAAGCAGAAACCGAATGCAAGACATAAACCTAAGTCAACGATCAGTAATATAATCCACAAGAGTACATCTGAGTGTAGCAAGGTGGCAAGGTAACATCTAATCATGTATGTAGTGCCAAGTACTCAGGTAATAACATGTCATCAGTATAAGGTATGTCTGCATAAGGTAGATATGATGAAATATCAAAGATATCAATACACATATATTAGCGTCCCATACCACTAATATTGGTGTAAAATAAGCGTAAATCCAGTCTGTATATGATCCATATCTGTATATCTGTGGAACCCGTCCACCTGTCACCCACTGACAGCAAGCATCATGTATGCAATGTGAGGATATAACCAAAATCATGGAAAACTCATCATGAAACCCGTGCCAAGCATCGACACGTAAATCCTCATCCATATGGGGCTCCGTCTGCGGTATCGGCCCTCGGCCCCCGGCAGTACGAGTCAACCCATGTCCATCTTTGGGCTCCGTCTGCGGTATCGGCCCGTCGGCCCCCGGCAGTACGCCCATCTCTCAGCTCCAGGCGGTATCCCCCGGATATCCGCCGAGCTCAAATACAATCACCGGTAGGTACTCGCCCGCCTCCAGGCTCAATCGGCATAACCCATCGATCATCTCGCCGAGGGGAACCATACCGGGCCCACCACGAACCCGCAAACGGTACATCACCTCCTCGAATCGGGTATCAAGCACACGTCTCAGCACCGAGAAAACGCGTGGTGGACGCACCGAAATATCATATCACGAGGTACCGGGTTTTCATAAAAGTGCCTCTTTTATTAAATAATCCCACGGTCCTCAAAACCAGAAATCACATGAAAATCCACATCGAGAAGTAAATCCAATGCAACGTGCTATATAATCAATCCATGATGTATGCGACAAGTAAAGAGAGGTAATCATATCGGAAATCATGCAACATGGAATATCTTGCAGTCCTCAATCTCAATCAAATATGAATCATCTACGTTTGTGTACAGGTACATGTGTACAATATGCCAAGCAGTAATCATATCATGAATGCAACAGTACTACAGTGTAGTGGCATGGAAATTATCGATGATGAAGTGTGTGAGCCGGCAAATAGTGTACGTGAAACATACGCATCATCGATAATGGTGCTGGTGTCCTAACAGCATGATAATAGCATAATAATGAACATATGCCCGCAATGCGAATAGCAGGAAAATGCAGATATCTAGTAGTCAACACCACAGAGAAGTATCTACTATGCAACTACATCTAAATATCAGGTCAATCAGGAGGGGTAGGTGTGGAAACCTCCTAAATCTGAGTCAATGTATATATATATATATATAGTCGGTGATCTCGCCTCAATGTCATATCATAAGATATCCTCGAGTTATGAGTGCGGATCTATCATCAATATTGGCTCGTATGGTAAATCATCGTACGGCATCCCCAATAGCTGGGTAGGGTCAACATCTCACTGTCTCATCACATAACAGATACCACCATCATCAGATCATATAGTCTGGAGTACTACTCTATGTCTAGTACAAACGGTAACATCAGTAAGTATGCATGCGGGGGTAAACACATATCCCAAGCCCGCAAGAAGCACAAGTCATATCCCACATATGAATCGTATCAAATCACCGATCCCAGGGCACCAAGCCCACATCATCGACTCATCTCCAAAGTCATCACATATCATCAATCACAGTGCAAGTACAAGTGATAAGCAAGGGTGTGTGTGTAGGTGTAATTCTATCCTAGGGTTCGCGACTATGAACTACACTAGTCACTTCTAACCCTACATTATCCACAATACACCTATATCACAATAAACTGCAAAGTAATCTATCTACGGACTGCGGGGGTGCTATACGCCATCCACCCGACTTCCCCCTGTAGATATAATCTACTCACCTGTAACCCGTGTGTCGGTGTCGATGTCTCCGTCATCTTCCGCATCGCCTCGGATCGTCGCGGTGTACCTACACAAATCACACGTATCGCATCGCATCAAAACCAAATCAACACTTGAAACGACACACTAAATCCAATACGATACGATAAGGGGGCCTATAGATGAGAACCTATGGCACGCCTTCAAAACCATCAATAAATCCTCTATATCGTCGTATAAACGACAAATAGTCGAGGTAAAACACATTCCACCATTTCAGAATCAAAAATACGGAATACGGAAATACGAATCCAAAACAACAACTTAGGATATATGTCCCAGATTTCACCCTAGAAAGAATCTGTCAAAACTAGAAGTACCCAGGGCCAAGAATTGAGGAAATGGTGGCATGCACGAAAAACGAGGAATTTCCTCTCAGGTCTGGCCGCAAATTGCGGCCAGAAAAGGGATTTTGGCGGCCTCACCGTGGATTGGGGAGCTAGGGTTTTGGGTGTTGCCTCTAGGTTGCCTGCACATCTCAATTTCCATACAATATTATTTTAGGGTTCTCGGGGTGTTAGCAGATTCTTAATAACAGTGGCAGATTCCAGTTTTTCCCCGATATCGGTTACAAAAATCCGTATTCTGGTTCCCATTTCAGGTTTGGGTTCAAATTAGCATCACACCAGGGTTTCTAGGGTCTCAACAAGCCTCAATTTCATCTTAGTTTCAGTTTTTACCCTAACCCTTATCTTGAAATCTCAAAAGTCCACCAAAAGACACGATATCGATACTAAACTAGAATTGATGCATAAGGAAATTGAAATGCTACAAGAGGGTGCAGAAATTACCTCCTTTGGCAACTCAAGAAAATTCTTGAGTTGCTCAAAGTGCTCCAAATCCAATCTTATTAGGCTCAAAGTGAAGCTAGTGAGCTTGGGACCATTTTTTGTGAAGTGGGAATGGGGTTTTGGGGTTGATTTCATTGTGGATCTAGGGTTTTAGTGAAGGGGGAGAATGAGGGAAGAGAGAGCAGCAGCAGCTCAAGAAGAAGAGGGAAGAGAAAAATGAGAAGGGAATGATGGAGGCATGGTTGAAAAAGGTAAGGTTGACTTGTCTCCTCTCTCTCTCATCATTACTTACTTTTCCTTTTTCTTTTCTTTTAAAATCCCAAACCTTCTCACCTCAATAGTAATCCCAAAAGAAAACCATGGCTAAAAATACACAAGTGTGGAAAAAAAGTGGTATGTGCAAGTTTTGCACAAAATTGCCAAAAAAACCGATTAGCGATTTTAATCGCGATTAGCACTAAATTAGTGTCAAACTAATCACAAAAACTTAAAAATGTCATAATTCACTAATTTACCCTATTTTAGAATTTTCCATAATTTTTCATAATTTTTCTAACATTTTTCCTATTTATTTGCATTTAATATTAAAAAAAATCAATAAAATAATATTAAATTATAAAAATTCCCAAAATTAATATTTTATATTTTTGAAAATATTACAGATATATTACTTTACATTAACTAGTATTGGTTCACTTAAGATTATTTTTCTCACTTGATGTGCACATTGTATATATGATATAGTTTTGTGCACTAGTTTGTATCATGTTTGATGATACATGCAAACTTGGGTGTGTATGTTTTAAACCATGGTTTAGGTTAATGGTTAAGGTCTTATTTTCTTTATTTATTTATTTTTGACAAAACTAAATTGTGGCTTTTTGTTATTTTGGCTTGAAGCTTCATGAAGCTTCAAAGCATCTTTAAAAAAGTCATGCCATTTTGTTTTGTTCCATAACCTAACCATTATACCTAACCCTAGTTTAGTCTCTACACTTGTTTTGGCTCACCCATGGTTGCATTATGATAGAGATCACTTCAGTAATCCCTAACTCTTAAAAGTAAAGTTGTTTACTTGTAAAGTTTACCATAATTCTCTAGTTAAGATCATAGTTATGGTTACTTAGCACCCCAATTTTTTATAAAATGGCATGTGTGATGCCTTGCTAAACCTTGTTGTCGTGCTATACAGCTGTACAGTGGTATCAGAGCCAAGCTAGAGTATTTGGCATTGTCTAGACGAAGTTTAAAGTCCGATCGATCTCCGAAACCCCGAAAAATCCCACTTTCTTGAAAAAATTTCAAAAGTTAAAATTTTTCATATTAAAAATACTCAGAAAATCATGCAGGGAATTCTAAGGATTAGTGTAAAGTACGAAGCCATAACTCGCTCAAGTGACCGCGGAACCACGGCAAAACCATGCGTTTGGCGGCGGTTCGGCGGACAACTTCAGGAGTTAGGGGCTAATACTTCAGGCTTTATTCTTGGGTACTTTTTTATGCTTCTGGAAATTTTTAATTCCACTCAAGTATTGAGCTTTCAGAGAAATATTGGGAACTCGTTGATTCGATCGGAAAGTTTAACTTCGTTTATGTTTTTCCGGGTAATTTAGAACGTGTTAAAAAGTTCCAACGGATATGAATAACTCACTTTTTCCACTGTCGGAAAACATTCAAGTGTTGGATTTTTCCTGAGTGTAAAACTTTCAGAAAATCATGCAACCGAATTTGTGGACCCTCTAGAAGAACGTAACCTTAACTCGATTATGTGACTGTCAAAACCTCCACTGAACCATATGGTTTGTGGTAGTTTAGCATTGCCACATATGAGGCGTTGGTTTGACCCTTCTACGGCTGGTTCATAGCGGCTGTGACATGTTCTGGGACTTTTTGAACTCCGCACAAGTGTTTTGCTATTTGGAAAATCTTTGGTGTTTGTTTATTCGATCAGAAAGTTTAACATTGTCTATTTATCTGGAATGTGATACAATATGTGGAATTCATATAGTTAGGCATGAAATGCGAAGTATGTAATATTTCTGATTTAAGATATTAATAGTGATTGTGGATTCCAAATGTTGTAGTTTTTCACTTTTTTTCTGCGACCATAAGTGTAATATATGGTGTATCACCGGTTTCGGTGGTATATGTCAACGACAACTGGGATACACATATTTACTTACGTTGATGATATGTGTTGCTGTGATATGTTATATTGGATCGTCGTGTTTTGAATAGCCAGGGGGTTTTATGTGAGATGAGGGTTTTTATTTTCATTCATCTAATTCAATTGTATGTAATATTCTTTTATTGGGGCACTTCCGGGTTGAGGATGATGTCATCATTGTATATTATTTACTTTTCCGCTTTAGGATAGACCCAAGGCGGGGAGCACAAGTAACCGGGTTCAAGGGTCCTGTGGGAGACCATCTCGAGGAGTCGAGACCGGGTCTCCTAACTCTAGAATTGATAGGGTTGCTTGCCGCTCTCGTAACGGATGCGGGTTTGGCTATTCATCACGACCGTGGAATCCGTGTATTATACCGGCTTAACTTAAAACACGGAATTCCTAGAATATCCAATATTTCATATGTGTTTCTTCTGCTGCAATGTTCTGTGATGAGATCATATTACTGCCTGAGATGAATGTTTATATTATATATATGAGATATATGTTATATTGCTTATTTCGTTTCAAATGTGATGCTTGTGAAGCATAATAAAATGGGACTTCATTAATGAGATTAATGAAATAAAAGAAACCTAAAGCTGTTGTAGAAACTTGTTTAAAAACCGGTAGCTCTAGTTCTTGCTTTGCATAGCGGTATTCCTTGTAGAATATCCAGCACCTTATTCGATAAGGAAAGAGCCGAGATCGCTTCACCGGGAGTGACCTCTTTAGCAAAACTGGCAAATGCTACAAACTCACGGTTTAGTTTTTGATTTCTTTTATAGTTCTTGCAATGCACAGTGGTATTTGTGAAATATCCTGCACCTTATTCGATGAGGAATGAGCCGAGATCCGTTCAACGGGAGTGACCTCTTTAGCGAAACTAGAAAAGCCTCGAAAACACAACTTTTCAAAATCACTTGTTTCTACAATGATATCATGTTCATTACGCTCATGTTTTTCTGAAAAACCTGCGTAACCCTCCGACATTTTAGGAAATAGAGTACTTAGTATTCGTGCTGCGTTTTTTGACTATAGTTTAGGCGCAGTGTACGGTAGCTGAGTGATGTTTTCCTTTATAACATATGATGTGATTAATTAGGACAGTCATATGACTTTGTTCACTATATTTAAGGGTCATGTGGGTGGGTCTAATTAATCAAGAAATGACGGGTAGAACTTGACTAGTGTTTATGATTTGTTGACCATAGTTAAGGTCATAAGTCACTCCGGGTAAAAGCTTTATCGGGAATTTCAAGTGTTGAAATTTGCAATAAGATTGCATACCTCCGATGAGATAGTTGGATCACGATACCCGCTGCGAGTAAAATTTACTCCTGGGAGAGTTTTACACATTATAATTAGCCGATTAAGTAGGTGTCTAGAAAGGTGTCAATGGGGTTATGCCTCTAGGAAAACGAGTTTTACTTTAATTAGGTCCGTGCGAAAGCACGAGGAACCTCCCTCAAAGTACCGACACTGGCCTGGCCGAACGATTGGCGAACTTGTGAGCTATAATTAATCCCGGGTAGTCTTTCCTTTTAGGGTATGAAGGAAGATTTGACTAAAACAGTGGGAGACATCCTGATTAGATATATTAATAACTAATCTAATCTTGAAAAAGCGCACGCAGAGTGTTTTCTTCTCTCTCTCTCCTGGTTGCGACTATGTCACGCCTTAATCAAGACAAAAATATGGATGTATTGACCGAACCCGCTTGTTATACTGTGCTAAGGAATGTTCGTCCCACTCTAACTTATAATTGTTATAAGACCGAGCAGGAAATAGGGGATTACAAGAATTCCCGTACCACCCAAACGAAGAAAGTGTATGATGATGCATCTTCTTCGGGTGTGTTCATTACCGAGAACTGTTTCTCAGTATCCTTTACATCCTGGGTATGAGATACCGGATCAGGATCCCGCAAATGTAATCTGTTACATGGGCTACAGATAGGTAGAGAACTGAGAACGGGTGATAAATTTCAAGAGTTGGAAACGGTGCAATTGTTGCAAGCCAAGTGATCAGTCGAAAATATTGCATTTTTAACACATCAATTTCCCTACCATTAGCACTCATCTATAGGTGTTCGGTGTTAATATAGCATATATTAGCAAAACAACTGTAAAATACCAATTAACTTGTGTTATATATTAAAACCGGCATTTCTGAGGGAAATTGAGTGTTTATCATTGCATCGCATAATCTTTGTGTAGCGCAACACTTGTCTCGAGAATCTGTGCAGAAAATTTCAGGAGAAAAGCCGAAACAGTCAAAATTGCTGATAAAAATGCGCCAAGTCCAAGACTTGTGATCTGGCAGAAATCGAGAAAGCAAAATGATATTCAACACATCAGAAATTTCCAAAATGTCAGCCCAAGAAATACCAGAGAATTCAATGCCCCAAGGCCTCAATAGTGCCGCGGATCGGCGGCCAAAGGCACATTCCCGCCGCGGATCTGCGGCTGCATGGTGACATCATCACTTCCATTTTCCACACGTGTCTTGTTATAAAGGCCTCAGCTTCCAGAAGACTCCAGAAACACCACGTGGCTTCATCCAGAAGGCTCGGCCTAACAACCTAGCTCTAGAATATTCCATCCAATTAACTTCTTCTAGAAGCCTCTCTCTAACAAACCTTTGGAGGGAAATTTGAAATTTGAATTCTAGATCTAAGGTTGAGATGTCTATAAAAGGAAACCTAGATCTAGGGTTTTGGGTTGTTCATTAACCATTACACACACAAGTTGAGTGACACAACTTGTGCATTCAAACCCTAACCCTAATCCAATCCAATCCAAAGCTAAATTCACGAACACCGAGTACAGTTCAAGCAAGAAGCCTTCAACCTTTTAGGAGTGAAGCCGATCTTCAACCGAGCAAGAGATCCAAGACGATCCGCGACTCATGAAGACGAGCGAAGCCAAATCGACGATCGAGTTCTTTCCTCATTGTTGATCTTGAGAGAATTGTTACAAAATTGTTGATAAATAAAAGGCGAAATTCTTTATCTTGCTTTCTTTACATTCTTGCATCATGATTAGATCTTGATTTGTGATTGTGTTCTTTGATACGATGTTTGAGTAAAACTCCGCTCGTGAAGGAGTCGAAAGAATCAATAGATGATGATGATTAGATCTTGAAACGATTCTTAATTCCTATAAGTTTTGTAAACTTTAGTAAATTGAAGAATCGGCAACCTAGTTCCGAGCAATGCTTTCTTGATTGTGTTCGCTCTTAATTAGTGATCCACGATCGATTCTTGAATTTACTAGAGGCTAGTTTTTGAAAGAAATTCATCGAAAGGACAAAGGATGAGATGAAGAAACCCTAGTTTCTTCGAAAGATCCTTAAACCACGATTAATCGTCATCGATGTAGTATCAAATCATTAATGGATAAGAAAACTTGATCAATAGATTTCATCAATTCTATAGATTCGATCGATTCCTACGAGCCTCACTTAGATTCTTGAAACCTAAATCGATTGGAAATCATCAATTCTTCATTCTTTATTTTAATGTTTTCTTGTTATTAGATCTAGATTTTAGATAATTCTTGAAATTCACTTTTAAAATCTTGAATTGAATTGTGTTTTTTCTCTTTTCTTTAATTTTCAATTCATCTAATTCAAATTTGAACAGATCTAACTTTCCCTGTGGACGATCCGCACTCGCTAACATGCTACAATCGACATCGTTATTGATTGCGGTCAAAAAATTTCTTTGGTTGTGATTTCTATACATTTTCTACCGACACGAACCGAGAATTCATTCAATAACCAAGTCTGTTGGCAGTTATCACCCTGTATTAAAAAAATACATTGATTCTAAATGAATGTTATTAGATACCGAACCTGATATACAACATCATATCAGTATCTTTAATTAATAAAGAAGGATATAATTTTGTATTGTTGGATAATGTTTTGAACATTTCCTATATCAAGAGCTAATCTGTTCAGGCACGTTATAAAAAAGCATAAACTTTCTAAATCAAACCGCAGTTCTTAATGTACAGAAAACACACAAGAGGAAGAGTTCAGAAATGAACGAATCCTTCTTGAGGTTTTTTAGTCTAGGTCATATCAATGTGACCCAACTAGCTAAGTTACATTTAGATGCCTATTTAAATTAGTTTGAATTTACATCTTGTGAAACTTGTCAGTCATGTCACAAAGATAACATAACCATAGCTCTATTTATTGGAAACAGAAAAAGAGTTAGTGAACTCTTGTGATTGATCCATGGTGATGTATGAGGTCCCCTGTCTACACATGCCAGGATTGATTCTTTGTACTTCAGAAGTAGAGAACCAAAACCGGTATAAGTATTATGTCCTTTGATGTGATCAGGGAGGTGAATACTTGAGCACGGAATTCCTGGACTATTCTAAAGGAGAATGAGATTCTCTCTCAGTATACACCACAATACGTTGGTATATCGGGGTGCAGCAATCGCGCCCTTTGTGATAAGGTGTGCTCTATGATGAGTACTACTGAGTTACCTATTTCCTTTTGGGGGTTATGCACTTGAGAAGCTGCATACCTATTGAATAGGGTTCCAACCAAATCAGGTGCCTACCACTCCATATGTGATATGGTATGGAAAGAGCCCATCCTTTAAGGATGTTTAGATTTGGGGTTTTCCAAAGCAAAATCCGGACAAACTCGAGCCAAGGTCAATTTTGTGGAAGTTTGTTCGATATCCCAAGCATTCGCAAGGGAATATCTTTTACCAAACTGGGGAGAAAAAGTTGTTTTGTTTCTCAGCATGCCACATTTTGGAAAAGGAATTTCTTATGAAGAAATTAGTGGTCATGAGGTAGAACTGGAAAAGGTTACAGCTATACAAACTGCAGCAGATGATTTGGTATACCCGAAGGATTCAATAGTTTCTAACGAACCTCAGCCTCTCCGCCGATCTAGTAGGGTTCGTCATCCACCTGAGAGATACTTCGGTTTCTCTATGACAGTGGGAGCGAGGATTGCATCATGAGATGATGACCCAAATTGTTTCGAGCAGGCCGTCAAGAGTGGGGACTCTGTAAGAATGGCTCAATGCTTAGCGATCTGAGATGGAATCCATATACACCAACAAATTATGGACATTGGTTGCTCATTAACCATTACACACACAAGTTGAGTGACAGAACTTGTGCATTCAAACCCTAACCCTAATCCAATCAAATCCAAAGCCAAATTCAAGAACACCGAGTACAATTCAAGCAAGAAGCCTTCAACCTTTTAGGAGCGAAGCCAATCTTCAACCGAGCAAGAGATCCAAGACGATCCGCGACTCACGAAGATGAGCGAAGCCAAATCGACGATCGAGTTCTTTCCTCATTGTAGATGTTGAGAGAATTCTAACAATATTGTTGATAAATAAAAGGTGAAATTCTTTATCTTGCTTTCATTACATTCTTGCATCATGATTAGATCTCGATTTGTGATTGTGTTCTTTGATATGATGTTTGAGTACAACTCCACTCGTGAAGGAGTCGAAAGAATCAATAGATGATGATGATTAGATCTTGAAACGATTCTTAATTCCTATAAGTTTTGTAAACTTTAGTAATTTGAAAAATCGGCAACCTAGTTACGAGCGATGCTTTCTTGATTGTGTTCGCTCTTAATTAGTGATCCACGATCGATTCTTGAATTTACTAGAGACAAGTCTTTGAAAGAGATTCGTCGAAAGGACAAAGGATGAGATGAAGAAACCCTAGTTTCTTCGAAAGATCATTAAACCTCGATTAATCGTCATCGATCTAGAATCAAATCATTAATGGATAAGAAAACGTAATCAATAGATTTCATCACGTCTAT
The DNA here is from genome assembly GCA_030015575.1 of Agapanthus africanus. NCBI lineage: Eukaryota > Viridiplantae > Streptophyta > Magnoliopsida > Asparagales > Amaryllidaceae > Agapanthus > Agapanthus africanus. The sequence goes on from CM057351.1 coordinate 115,973,733, forward strand.
AGATTCGATCGATTCCTACGAGCCTCACTTCTATTCTTGAAACCTAAATCGATTGGAAATCATCAATTCTTCATTCTTCATTTTAATGTTTTCTTGTTATTAGATCTAGATTTTACATAATTCTTGAAATTCACTTTTAAAATTCTGAATTGAATTTTCTTTTTTCTCTTTTCTTTAATTTTCAATTCATCTAATTCAAATTCGAACGGATCTCACTTTCCCTGTGGACGGTCCGCACTCGCTAACGCGCTATAATTGACACCGTTATTGATTGCGGTCAAAAAATTTCTTTGCTTGTGATTTCTATACATTTTCTACCGACACGAACCGAGAATTCATTCAATCAAATGGCGCCGTTGCCGTGGATAATGCGCTAATTTGTTCGTTTTTGAAATTTTATTTCAAAATTTTAATCCATCTATATTTTTAGATCTAAATTCGCACAAACACTAAACGTTTTGTTGTGGTTTGTTGTGAGGAAATCTGGAATCTGCGGAGCAATTGGAAATTTTTTTGGAATGTTCCAGAGGGCTCAGTAAGTGAACAGAAGTATTTGTACCAATTTTCGTGCAGGAACCTCAGCATTTCACCGCGCATCCGTGGCCTAAGGAGCTTCCCGCGGCGGAAACGCGGAGGCACTGTAGCATCATTGTACCAAATTTTTTCAGGTCATCTCTGACTTTCTTATCTCTCTCTCTGTCTGCTCCAATAACAAATTTGCTGCAGGTTTCTTTGCAAAAATTCGCAGCGCTGCAAAAAGCAAAAATTGTGCGTGTTTGATCTTGGTTGTTTGCATATTAATACGGAATTTAAGGGGCACGGCCAAATTCAGATTAGGTGGGGAGTTCATTACCCTTCCTAAGCCCCAAAAATCACAAACTTGCATCCGCATTACCCTCATCACTCTAAGGACCGTCGCGCTCACTTAGGACAGGAGAAGGCCGTGGGTAATCTATTGCTTATCCGCGTATCTTTTGTGGTGTCTAAGGCAAGTGTGTCTAAGGCAAGTGGTTACTTAATTAGGCCCACTACTTAAGTAGTGGAGAACCTTCCACTTACCTGGCATTTACCTGGCCACAGGAGAGACAAAGAGGTAGTAGAAGATTGATCCTGCGACTTATCTTTTGGCAGTTAGGAGTGGTCTAGAGCCTTGACCTAGGTGATCGCTAGACTTAGGGTTGCTTATTGCATTTGTTGTGATTTGCATCATTTTTTTCTTCTTCAAAAACCCAAATATTTTTCAAAACAAACACCACTTCATTCATTTCCCCTAATTATCATAACGCTGCCACTTGTACTAATCCTTTTAGTGCAAGATAGGCTGGACACGGGATTCTAGTGCCCGTTTAGTCCGCGTTCCCCTGATCGACTCCGAAGTCGGTATTTCTACATTTAATTCTTCTTTACCCACCACCAGACCAACATCGATGGACACTTCTCCATCGAACTTCTTTACCACTACTCTGCCACCGTCCGCAGGTGCGCAGAATACACCACGCATCTCTCTCCAAGATAGGTGCTATCCTATGCGAGGTCCTCTTTCGACCTGTCTATCCATTCCACCAGCCAATGGGAACAATTTTGAAATAAAACCCCAATACATCAACCTTCTGCCCAAATATCAGGGTCTCGAGTCTGAAGACGCATATGTCTTTATTACCAAATTTGAAAATGTATGCGCAATGATGGGTACATCACAGCTTTCTGTGGATGCTATGCATCTCCGTCTTCTCCCATTTACCTTGTGCGATATAGCCGAGAAATAGCTGTATAACACTACAACACATTCTATCTCGAAATGGGGAGAATTCGTAAAAGCATTCCTAAAGAAATTATACCCAAATCATAAGACGGCTCGAGTCCGTAGAGAAATAAATCAATTCACCAAGCTTCCAAATGAACCATTTTCAAAATGTCTTGAATGCTTTAAGGATCTGTTAGTTCAATGTCCATATCACGGAAACCCTAGATGGGATCTGTGCAGAATCATATATGAGGGCATTAATCCTAACACAAAACAGACCCTTGAATCCATGTGTCAAGGCAACATCATGACCAAAGATGATGGGGAAGCATGGAAATTCCTAGAAGATTTCGCTGAAAAATCTTTACAGTGGGATTGTGTGAGTCAATCGTCAAGGGGTGGCAATAAGCAATCGGAAGTTTTTATAGGAGTTAGAGCTGATATTTCAGCTACGCAAAAGAAACTCAAGACTATGGAAAATAAATTTTTAGCCGCCGCCCTAAATCAAATGTCACTCTCCAAAACTGTATGTGGATGATATTCTGATCCTCCTCATTTAACAGAAGAATGTCCACTAAATTCTCCCTTGCAAGGTCATGAGCATATCAATCCTGCTTTTCAAAGATCTAGAAACGATCCGTATTCTTCTACATATAATCAGGGTTGGAAGAATCACCCTAACTTTGCTTGGAACCAATCACAAACTCAAAACACGGTTCCAAATCAAAACAACTTTCAAAGGGTCCCTCCACCACAACAGAAACCACTTCAATTGAGTCAGCACCCTTTCCAAGCACAAAATTTTCAAAATCCGGTCAACACATTAGCACCAAATAATCCTTTGCTGTTGACCGGGACTGTTGAATCCTCTTCATTCATGAACTTGCTTTGGACAATAAAGTCTTCCTTCGATAAAATCGAGATAAACTCTGCGTCCCAAAGCGAGACTATAAAATCGATGGAAGAAGAAATTACACGATTAAAAGTTGAAATGAGCGCAAGAGAAAAAGGGAAACTTCCAGCTCAACCTTTGCCCAATCCTGGCTATTCACATCATGTGAGTGCAATCACCAAGTTGAGATCTGGAAGAGTGCTTGACAATCACGTTGGGGAAGAGATTGATGACACTGAAAAATCCATCAATGATACCCCGGCTGTGACCTTTCCTTCCACTTCTACTTCTAATTCTAACCCTAGTTCGTCTACCCCACCATTTTCTTCCGAGCCTATTCTCCGTTTTCCCCAAGGCTCGACACCTCAGCCCACCTCTTCTAGTCCACCGAAAACGATCCCCACTCCTATTCTTAGATCGTTTCCACCCACATGATCTTCTCTAGTGTTGGACTCCGACCTTATTGCTCAAGATCCTTACCCGAATCGGTTAAGGAGAAACACGCTGAGTCCACAAATGGAGAAGATCACTGAAATGTTTAAACAGGTTAACATCAACATCCCTCTTCTAGATCCAATACAACAAGTTCCCGCATATGCGAAAGTTCTTAAAGACTTGTGCACTAGAAAGAGGAAGACTCAAGTGCCCAAGAAGATTTTCATGGCAAAGACAGTAGACACAGCTTTCCACCAATAATTACCGAGGAAACATAAGGATCCTGGCTATCCTACTATTTCCATTTCTATCGGGGAAAATCACATCAACCGTGCTCTACTCGACCTTGGCGCATGTGTTAACCTACTTCCTTTCTCGGTATACGAGCAGTTAGGGGTCGGAGAGCTAAAACCAGCCCATTGCACTCACCAGATGGCTGACCGATCAAGCACCAAACCAAGGGGTGAACTAGAGGATGTGTTAAATAAAATGGGGGAATTTGTATTCCCTTTAGATTTTATTTAATTGATACACAGCCTGTAGCGAACCCACGGAATCAAATTCTGGTGATTTTAGGTCGCCCCTTTTTGGACACTTCCAACGCAATCATCAACTGTCGTAATGGTTCTATGACGCTATCCTTCGGGAATAGGTCAATTGAGCTGAACATTTACAAGTTGGGAAGTGTACCCTCCGAACCTACCGCTCAGGTCTGTTCTATCGAATTAATGGAAGTCGACCATAGCGAATTTTACGATCCTCATGATACCGATCTTGATTCTTTTCATATGTTGTTGTTTGAACCAATTATGTATCATACACATACGGACTCTTCCACCGAGTTTTCCAGGTCAACAACTAACACTGATTATGAACCGTTTATAGAGTCTGAAGATCACCCCGCGCTTTGTGATGACATTATTCTTCGGAGTATTGATGAGACTTTTGAGGAAATATTCGCTGATGAACTCGCATTTTTGATTGACACGGGTGTTGAGATGAATCATCTCCCAATCAATGAAATTGAACGTCCACCCCTTCTTCTGAACTGTAAAAAGAATGTGAGTAATCCATCACAATCATTGCATCGTCTCTCTAAAATGAGACGCATACACATTCTATTCCACCACTTACCCTTTCCCCACTTCTTCTTCCACCAACCGATGCACTACATTGATAAAATCTTCGTATGGTTGGTGTTAACTTTCGGTCTTTGCAAAGCTTGGAATCGACCAATAATTTTTGACCCCCCCTCATATGATTTTCAAAGCTTAACATTGTTTAACTCAAGTTTGGGGTGGGTATAATCTGGCTCTTGAAAAGAAAATTTTTACGAAAAAAATTATGTGCCAAGAATAAGTTTGGGGGAGGATTTTCACTAAAATATTTTCCCCCATTTAATAAATTTCCTCCCAAGCTTACAAGTTTTTTGAGATCTAGCGGATGGCAACAGTGAGGACACTGTTGTAAACAAGTTTGGGGGAGGTTTGTGCTTATTTTCGTATCATTTGCATCATACTTTGCATAAGCACAAAACATTTTGAAAAATCTATAAAAATTTAAAAAATTTCAAAAAATAAAAATTTTGTACATAAATAAGATAATAAAAGATTAGATAGTGAAAAATTACATGCAAAAGATTAGAAAAATTTAAGAAAACCAAGAATATTAGAAGTTTTCTTAAACGAACTAGTAATAAGTAGTTATGAGCCGTTGTCCCAAGGGTTAGTAAGATGAAGGAAGTCACTAATCTGAGAATAAAAATAAGTCTGAAAAATAGTTCATATTCTAGAAGCCAAACATTTTGAACGTTGATACCCTACTATTCGCACTTACACACGTCTTGAAACTCGGGATAGTAGAGGATACATTGAAATGCTCTTGTCTAAAAGCCAAAGTATGAAGGAAATAAAAAAAATATGAATAAAATATAAAATGGTGAGAAAAATGAACACTGGTTTTATTATCGCCAAGGCAGCAATAAAAAAATATAGCGAGGGTGCCTCTTCACCTAGTGCCTTAGACCAACTGGTCTGCGAGTCAATGCTAAGCCTTAGGTGGTGCAAGACGAGGAAAAACACCTAATAAGCAAGCACATGAGTAATCGGTCGGGTAGTACCTCAAGAAGTATTAACGGTCGCATGAAAATGTGTGAACAAATCTAAATATTCATTAATTAAAAAGTACTGAGGCAGATGGACAAGAGTATGATAGCATGAATTGAATTCTCCGGGTGTAGGGATGTTCTTCACACACACGTAGGGTTATATGATCGATGTTTGGAAGAAAGATAGGAATGAAGAATAAAGACGATGTTTTATTGAGGGATGATTTGATTTCTAACATCTTTTCATGACTATTAAGATATGGCTCATGACAACTGAAAAGCTAGCATAGTTGAAAACCTTAATTTTCAAAGACTTTCTTTTATAATTCTTATCTTTATATGTAAATTTCACGGTCTTCCATTTATTATTGGATTTTGAGGGTGCAATCCGCTGAAAACCCTCAGGAGACAACACTCCTCCTACTAGGGACACCTAGAGGTTTAAAGGCTTGTTGCACGTGCTCAGTGCAATCGTGTTGCCTACGAAAGTGTGCTAGTTAGTTTTTCTTTTTCTTTATTTTCTCCTTCTCTTTTTAATAAAACAGTTCGCTCGAGACGACCAAAAATAAGTCTGGGGGAATTTGATCAATCGAAAAGATTGCAATTTTAACACATCAATTTCCCTACCATTGGCACTCATCTATAGGTGTTCGGTATTAATATAGCAAATATTAGCAAAACAGCTGTAAAATACCAATTAAATTGTGTTATATATTAAAACTGGCATTTCTGAGGGAAATTGAGTGTTTATCATTGCATCGCATAATCTTTGTGTAGCGCAACACTTGTCTCAAGAATCTGTGCAGGAAATTTCAGGAGAAAAGCCGAAACTGTCAAAAGTGCTGATAAAAATGCGGCAAGTCCAAGACTTGAGATCTGGCAGAAATCGAGAAAGCAAAATGATATTCAACGCATCAGAAAAGTGCCAAAATGTCAGCCCAAGAAATACCAGAGAATTCCATGCCCCGAGGCCTCAATAGTGCCGCGGATCCGCGGCCAAAGGCCCATTCCCGCCGCGGATCCGCGGCTGCATGGTGACATCATCACATCCAATTTCCAAACGTGTCTTGTTATAAAGGCCTCAGCTTCCAGAAGACTCCAGAAATACCACGTGGCTTCATCCAGAAGGCTCGGCCTAATAACCTAGCTCTAGAATATTCCCTCCAACTAACTTCTTCTAAAAGCATCTCTCTAACAAACTTTTGGAGCGAAATTTGAAATATGAATTCTAGATCGAAGGTTGAGATGGCTATAAAAGGAAACCTAGATCTAGGGTTTTGGTTTGTTCATTAACCATTACACACAGTGACACAACTTGTGCATTCAAACCTTAACCCTAATCAAATCAAATCCAAAGACAAATTCAAGAACACCGAGTACAATTCAAGCAAGAAGCCTTCAACCTTTTAGGAGCGAAGACATTCTTCATCCGAGCAAGAGATCCAAGACGTTCCGCGACTCACGAAGACGAGCGAAGCCAAATCGACGATCGAGTTCTTTCCTCATTGTAGATGTTGAGAGAATTGTAACAAAATTGTTGATAAATAAATGGTGAAATTCTTTATCTTGCTTTCTTTACATTCTTGCATCATGATTAGATCTTGATTTGTGATTGTGTTCTTTGATATGATGTTTGAGTACAACTCCACTCGTGAAGGAGTCGAAAGAATCAATAGATGATGATAATTAAATCTTGAAACGATTCTTAATTCCTATAAGTTTTGTAAACTTTAGTAAATTGATGAATCGGCAACCTAGTTCCGAGCGATGCTTTCTTGATTGTGTTCGCTCTTAATTAGTGATCCACGATCGATTCTTGAATTTACTAGAGGCTAGTTTTTGAATGAGATTCATCGAAAGGACAAATGATGAGATGAAGAAATTCTAGTTTCTTCACAAGATCCTTAAACCTCGATTAATCGTCATCGATCTAGTATCAAATCATTAATGGATAAGAAAACGTAATCAATAGATTTCATCATGTATATAGATTCGATCGATTCCTACGAGCCTCACTTTGATTCTTGAAACCTAAATCGATTGGAAATCAGCAATTCTTCATTCTTGATTTTAATGTTTTCTTGTTATTAGATCTAGATTTTAGATAATTCTTGAAATTCAGTTTTAAAATCTTTAATTCAATTGTCTTTTTTCTCTATTCTTTAATTTTCAATTCATCTAATTCAAATTTGAACGGATCTTACTTTCCCTGTGGACGATCCGTACTCTCTAACATGCTATAATCGACACCGTTATTGATTGCGGTCAAAAATTTTCTTTGCTTGTGATTTCTATACATTTTCTACCGACACGAACCGAGAATTCATTCAATAACCAAGTCTGTTGGCAGTTATCACCCTGTATTAAAAAAATACATTGATTCTGAATAAATGTTATTAGATACCGAACCTGATATACAACATCATATCAGTATCATTATTTAATAAAGAAGGATATAATTTTGTATTGTTGGATAATATTTTGAACATTTCCTATATCAAGAGTTGATCAGTTCAGGAACGTTATCAAAAAGCATAAACGTTCTAAATCAAACCACAGTTCTTAATGTACAGAACACACACACAAGAGGAAGAGTTCAGAAATGAACGAATCCTTCTCGAGGTTTTGTAGACTAGGTCATATCAATGTGACCCGACTAGCTAAGTTACATTTAGATGCATATTTAAATTAGTTTGAATTTACATCTTGTGAAACTTGCCAGTCATGTCACAAAGATAAGATGACCATAGCTCTGTTTATTGGAAACAGAAAAAGAGTTAGTGAGCTCTTGGGATTGATCCATGGTGATGTATGAGGTCCCATGTCTACACATGCCAGGATTGGTTCTTTGTACTTCAGAAGTAGAGAACCAAAACGGGTAAAAGTATTACGTCCTTTGATGTGATAAGGGAGGAGAATACTTGAGCACGGAATTCCTGGACTATTCTAAAGGAGAATGAGATTCTCTCTCAGCATTACTCCTCCGTATACACCACAATACTATGGTATATTGGGGTTGAGCAATCACACCCTATGTGATAAGGTGTGCTCTATGATGAGTACTACTGAGTTACCTATTTCTTTTTGGGAGTTATGCACTTGAGAAGCTGCATACCTATTGAATAGGGTTCTAACCAAATCAGGTGCCTACCACTCCATATGTGATATGGTATGGAAAGAGCCCATCTTTTAAGGATGTTAAGATTTAGGGTTGTCCAAAGAAAAATCCGGACAAACTCGAGGCAAGGTCAGTTCTGTGGAAGTTTGTTGGATATCCCAAGCATTCGCAAGGGAATATCTTCTACCAAACTGGGGAGGAAAAGTTGTTTTGTTTCTCAGCATGCCACCTTTTGGAAAGGGAATTTCTTGTGAAGAAATTAGTGGTCATGAGGTAGAACTGGAAAAGATTCCAGCTATACAAACTGCAGCTGATGATTTGGTATACCCGAAGGATTCAATAGTTTCTAACGAACCTCAGCCTCTCCGCCGATCTAGTAGGGTTCCTCATCCACCTGAGAGATACTTCGGTTTCTCTATGACAGTGGGAGCGAGGATTGCATCATGAGATGATGACCTAACTTGTTTCGAGCAGGCCATCAAGATTAGGGACTCTGTAAGAATGGCTGAATGCTCAGCAATCTGAGATGGAATCCATATACACGAACAAATTATAGACATTGGTTGCTTTATCTGAAGGGTTAAATTCCCATTAAAAGCAAGTATATCTTTTGAATATTACTTGGTATACATGGAAAAGTTAAGACTTTCAAAGCTATGCTTAAGTCCATCCAGATCCTACTTTCCATTGCTACATACCATAACTACGATATCTGGCGGTTGGGTGTCATGACTGCTTTTCTAAATAGTGATTTATAAGAGAGAATTTATAAGTACATAGCCAGAGGGCTTCGTAGGCAGTGGGAGCAGCGGAAACGTATGCAAGTTGCTTTATGGGATAAAGCAGTCATCGTTGAGTTGGAACGTCTGTTTTGATGCGGTAGTCAAAGAGTTTGACTTCATCAAAATGGTAGATGAACCTAGTTTATACAAAAAGATAGTAGAGGTTATGGTGGTGATCCTCATATTGCACGTGGATAATATACTCTTGATAGGAAAGGAGTTTCCTATGCTACACTCGGTCAATCTCCTCTTATCATAAGGATTCTCAATATAGGATCAAGGTGATACTTCATAAATCTTGGTTTTGGATCTATGAGATAGATCTAATTGGATGTTAGGATTCTCACTTGATGTAGTGAGATGGTATCAATCGATCCTGGGGAGAATCACTAGAAAGGTTCCAGGGTGGTAAGGTCGACTGAATGTCAGTCACATGCATCGTCTTTACCCAAAGTGGAGGGACGGTATGTTGGAAGATTTCCACGCTAAATACCGTGACATACTAGACGATAATGGCTGGATAAGTCACTCCCAAGGATGCTACCAAAGAAATAGTCTGGATGTACACTAGTTCATGATATGAACTTCGTTCCTACCATTGTGTGACAATAGAGTTTTGGCTTTTGCCAAGGAACCCCCGTCCAATCAGAGATCCAGACATTTTCTTAGGCAGTATCACCTGATCATGGAGATGTTTATCTCCAGGGAGATCAAGGTTAGGAGAGTAGACACAGAGGACAACAGCGCAGATCCATTCACAAAAGCCTATTTCCCAGTAGAGACATTTGTGGGATGGTTGAGTATGAGATACTTCAACCACAACTGATTGTTGTGTATGAGATACTGCAACAGATGGCCCTAGTGCAAGTGGGAGATTGTTAGTGATATGTATGCTCTAGAGGCCATTACTGTACATGCGATGTATATTATAGTGGATGCTTGGACATATATATGGAGGACTTTCTTACTTGACATGATAATATGCTATCTGGTTGTTCTTTATCTTAACATATACTCTGATAGTCTATATGTTACATGTTGATAAAGCCCTTAGGATGAGTATTTGAATACCAGGACTATGATGCAGATCATACTAGTGGGGACAATGTAGTCGCTAAGTACATCCTCCAAATGTTCCTAGTCGCAGGTGTATCGAGACACGGCATCGATATACCAGAGTAGACTAGCGTATGCTTCTTGACCCATGTAGATGGGCGATGGATGATCCCATATCCATTGATGTTTGACATCAGAGTTAGTATATGGGTGCTCAGTGGAGACTGGGTACACTGGACGGACACGCCGAGAACTCCCAGATAGTATTATGCCTCACGTCAGATGGCAGTTCTCTGGTGACACTGGTTCAGGTTAGTCTGTAGACCCGAGATCGTCATTGAGTCTTGTGTGATTCCCACTGTGCTTTGATTTCCATCATACCACGTCCAAGAGGGCGTGCAAAATGGTGGCTTTTGGGTACAGTCCCGAATCACATGGAGGCAATGAGCGATAGGATGGGTTTCGTCTCTCCCGGTATAGGGAGTTGATGTTGCGCTGTGTTCGATTGGCTATAACTGGAAATCCCTGGCCAGGGTTGCTGAGATTTACTGGTAAGTGTTATCAGTAGTCTTTCGAACTGTTATGGACCTCATATCGACACGACATATCGGTTACTGGGGTCTAACGTTAACCACCCCTAGATTAGATATGCGACATATCAGACGAAGAGACCGGACTGTACGGGAGTGTTATTGATTGGATTCGCAGGGGAATGAATAGGCTTTCTTGTTGATCTTATGATTTCTCATTACACGGGTGGCTGTTACATTTAGCTGACCGCTTGTAGGTTGTGGGTGTTTTGATATGATCATCACCTACAGCCGGTGTATTAACAATTCTTTAGAGTCCTACACAGAGGTTTCCTGGCATAGGCAAAACGGATTAGAAGCACATATGTGTTTTGTGCGGGACCGAGAATAATACGTGTATGCGATACCGTATTAGATTCGCGTGATATATGATATCGGCCGGGTATATGTGATATAGCCGGGTTACCGGATCAAGTGTTGATTCGATGAACTGATACAGATTATATTAGTCGGTTATTTGTGAAATATCCGGATTATCGGATCAAGTGTTGATTTGATAATTTAATGTATAATTATATATTTGATATATTACATTACATTAACTAATATAAGCCCACTCAAAGATTCTTTTTCTGACATGGATAATACATTGATATATATGAGATATATGTTAATTGTATTATTTTCTTTTGTTACAAAATATATTGTATATGTGATATATAATATTGTAACAAGTTAGGGTTACAAATGCAACATGCTTTGTGGAGTTTAAACAAGTTAGGGTTTGGATTTGGGTTAGCTTTTTCATGAAACTTCATGAAGCTTTCTTTTGTCTTTAACTTAGATATTTTGTGTTGATATTTATTAACCCAACCCAAACCTTAGCCTCTAGTTTAATCTCTACAAGGGTTAACTTTATCATTCTTAAACCCATGGTAGCAATTCTAACCTCACACAATAATTCATTATTGATCACAAATGAAATTATTTTTCTTCTTCCTCTTGAAAAACGTTTTCTAGCTTTTTGTGATGTGATGAAATAAAGTGAGAAATTGAAAACAAAAGAGAGCAAAATTCATACTTCATCATCCTCATCTATTCTCGCCACTTAGATTAGGGTGCTTGCTTTGCTAATACATGATTAGTGAAGCAAGATCTTGGGTTTGAGATTCTTCAAGGTAGATCATCTTAGTAGTTGATGATTGGAAGCAAACTTGCATCTTTCTCTTCATGGAGTCTCTCTAGAGTCGGGATACTTGATGATCGCAGCGAAGGGACCTCAACACGGAGCTTATGAAGCGAAGGAACGGACTACAAATGTTGTAATCCTTAACTCTTAGAAGTAAAGTTGTTTACTTGTAATGTTTACCCTAATTCTCTAGTTAAGATCTTAGTTAGGGTTACATAACACACCAAATTTTTATAAAATGGCATGTGTGATGCCTTGCTAAACCTTGTTGTCGTGCTATACAACCCTAAAATATTTATGCTTTGCATAGTTGTCGATCCGCCGTTTGGCAAAGAGCTAGCTCCCGCTTGAGGATGCCTTTTTTTATTTTCATGTATTGTGGTTTTTGATAAAAAAAAAATACAAAGGAGTTGCTGCCCAAATTTTTCAAAGTCGAAACATGTTTTTCAACTACTAAACCCACTTGCATTTTCAGGTCTCACTATTTATGCATTTAAAGAAAATGATCCATTTTTCATCATAATTTTATTTCAAAACTTCACCTCTTATATTTCTTAAAAAGGTTTAGATTTTTGCGTTTCGGCTTACTTGAATTACGTTACGCCTTTAGACGTTGCGTGATTTAAGTTCCGGTCACGAGCTAATATTTCGGGTCGTGACAACAAAGGTTGTAGCCATCCAACTCTTAGTGTAATGTTTATGATATCAAGTTAAACCCTAACCATCTAGTTTATGATCTTGGTTAGTGTAGATTAGTACCCCGAAATTTTTTAAAACGGCATGGTTGATGCTAGTAAAACCTAGTGGTGGTGCTAACACACACTTTCAACTTAAGCGGAGCAGTGTATCGTAAGTATGATGCGGAACATACACATGGTACTTCATTCTACTTAAGTTACCTAATCCATCATCCAAGGTCAACATACATAACGAAAGTTCGGATCTTATACCCCCCTCAGTCAAGTCTAAGTTTCGTAAGGTCAAACCTAGGTTCCGAAATATATATACGACCTAGACTCCGCATAGTCAAACCTAGAACCAAGGTTAAACATAACGCTCTGATACCAACTTTGTCACGACCTGAAATTGGCAAGTGAATCACGTGAAGTCTATAGGACCCCACCGTAATCCAAGTAAGCCAAAAGCCCAGAAATCTAAACATTTTTAGGAAAATAATAGAGGTGGAGTTTTGAAATGAAGGTATAATGAATTCAAGTTCTTTAAAATTTATAGTTAATGATAAATAAAATTATAAGTGAGTAGTATACTATTGTTGAAAACATTTTCGTCTTTTGAAATTTTTGCAACACCTCCTTTGTAAATTTTGTTCCAAAACCGATACATAACAACAACAATAATAATATAGACATCCCCAAGCGGTAGCTAACTCTTCGCCAATTGATGGAAAAAAACCACACAAATAAGGATATACGACGCCCAAAGCGAAGTTCAATAATAGAAAAGAAAGTAAAGAAACGAAAACAACAGCAAACCCAGAATAAACAATAATACACACCTCTCGCTCTAAGTCTGATAGAATATACAAGTCTGTGGTTTCTATGTCCACCAAATATACATAATCTGTTTGATGGACCTTTTAACTAGATTACAACTGAAAATAATATATACAAAAGGTGGTCACGATCCAAAGTGTACCACACCGACCAATGCAAATCACCTAGAAGAAAGCTGTGTGCCAGCAAGCCGCTAATGTATCCGAGCGGACGATCTTGCAAGAAATACTGTGGCTCAACGGGGATGAGTTGTCAACTCGTGAGTAGAAGACATCATCAGGTAGCAATCGAATGTATGACGATCTCTTTGATCATACAGTAATATAATTATATAATACCGGGTGATAACAATGGTAAACATGTATACATAAGTATTATAATCGAAGATTATCGTGAATGGTTCCGTAGCACCCTCACTACCTTTTATAGGGCATCAAGCATGCAATTTTAAAGAACCTAGAGTTCTAAGCAACCCATAACCAAGGATCTGACTAGAGGATAAGGGTTTAAAACACATGTGAACAACTTTACTCTAAGTGAACAAGGAACACAACCTTTGTAGACCTGTCTTTCACTTCAAAAGCTCCGTGTACTAGTTCCTTCTCTCTAAGTAGTGGTCTCCCGGACACTTGTTAGGCTCCACTAGGTGAAAGAAACAAGCTTTCTTAAAGATCTTTGAGGACGAAGATGAACTACGTCGAGAAATCTCCAACTCAAGATACTTCTTCACTAATTGGTAAACTATGAAGAAACAACCTATACTGAATGGCTAGTCTAGTGTAGATTGATGAAGTAGGAATTTTGCTCACTTTAGAATAATTTTTCTCACTCTTTTTCTTCAGCTCAAGAAAGCTAGAAAAAAAAATGGAGATGAAGAAGAAGCTCAAAAGAATCATCATCCATGAACAATGGGTGTGAAAATATCGTATATAACTCATGTAGCGACTTAACCAAGGCTAAAAATAATGGTTAGATTAATAAATATCTAGAGGAAAACAAAATTAGTGGACTAAGTCAATGGTTTACACAAGATTCTCCAAGCTTCATAAGCCATGACAAATTCCACCTAATTTTGATTTTCCCTTAATAATTAAATCCCCACATTATCTTAAGAATGGTTTGAGTCTCATACACCCAAGTCCAATTCATCATCTAGCATGACGCATAAGAATAATACATTAATATATACCACATATATATTAAATGTACAATGAGAAAAAGAAATTCTTAAGTGAGGTAATTTTAGTTAATGCATATTATTATATCAAATATATAATTACGCATTAAATTATTAAATCAACACTTGATTTAATAACCCGGCTGTATTGCATACAACCGACTAATATCATTCATATGTATATCACATATACATATCACATATCATCGAATCAACACTTGATTCAACAATCCGGTTATATCACATATAACCAGTATCGCGAGATGGGAATACGGTATCACATACACGTATTAATCGCGGTCCCGCACATATCACATATATTCCCTACTTCGTTTCGCATGAGCTAGGAATCCTCTGTGTAAGACTCTAATGACTCGTCAATATGCCGGCAGTAGGTAATGATCATATCAATCACTCACAAGCCGTCAGCGGTACTAGCTGGACGTATCGGCTATCCAGGTATTGAGCACTCAGAAGATCAACAAGCAAGCTTGTCCATACTCCTGTGAATCCAATAAGCAACAATACCGTACAGTACGGTCTCTTCGTCTGATATGTCGCATATCTAGCCTGGAGGGTGGTAAACGACAGACCCCAATAGCTTGATAAGTGATGCTGATGTGAGGCTCATAACGGGTCGATAAACTATTGATAACACTTACCAGTAAATCTATGTATCAGCCCTGGACAAGGACTTCCTATTATAGCCAATCGAGCACAGCGCAACATCAACCCCCAATACCAGGAGAGACGAAGCCCCTCCTATCGCTCATTGCCTCCATGTTACTCAGGACTATACCAAAAAACTACCGTTTTGCAAGCCCTCTTGAACGTGGTAAGGTGGAAATCAAAGCACAGTGGGAATCACATTAGACTCTATGACGATCTCGGGTCTTCAGACCAACCTGTACCAGTGTCACAAGAGAACTGCTATCTGACGATAGGTATAATACCATATAGGAGTTCTCGGCGAATCCTGTTCAGTGTACCTAGTCTCTACTGAGCACCCATATACCATCTTTGATGTCAAACACCAATAGATGTGTGATCATCCATCGCCCATCAAATGGGTCAAGAAGTGTATACGCTAGTCTACTCTGGAATATCGATGGCCCGTCTTGATACACCCTCGAATATGAACAATTAAAGGATGAAATTATAGACTGCCCTGGTCCCACTAGTATGATCTCCATCATAGTCATGGTAGTCAAGTACACATCCTAAAGGCATTATCAACATGTGAGAGAAAGACAGTATCACAATACAAGTCTACATGTTAAGATAAAGAGCAACCCGATAGCATACTATCATGTCGAGCAAGCAATTCCTCTCAATATATGTCCAAGCATCCACTATAAAATACAATCATGTACAATAATGGCCTCTAGGGCATACATACAACTAACAATCTCGCATTTGCATTAAGGCATGTTGTTGTAGTATCTCATACCCAACATCCCAAAGAGTTTCTCAAATTGTATCCGGGGTATGGCCTTCATGAGTGGATCCGTCATGTTATTCTTTGTGTCAACTGTCCTAACCTTGATCTCCCGGCGATCAACCATCTCCTAGATCAGGTGATACCGCCTCAGAATATACCTGTATCGCTGATGGGACCTGGGTTCCTTGGCCAAAGCCACAGCTCCATTGTTATCACAATACAAAGGTATTGGATGCTCGATGGATGGAACCACTCCAAGTTAAATTATGAACATCTTCATCCAGACAGCCTCTTTGGAAGCATAGTTGGCAGCGATGTATTTAGCCGCCATCATCGAGTCTGCCACAGTTTCTGCTTGGAACTCTTCAAACAAATCGCGCCTCCATTGATGGTGAAGACAAAACCCGACACCGACTTAGAGTCATCATTATCACCATGGAAGCTCGAGTCGGTAAAGGACCCCACTTAGAGTTCACCGTTACAATACATCAAGAACATTTCTTTAGTCCTTCTCATGTACTTAAGAATGTTCTTCACAGCTGTCCAGTGATTATCTCCAGGATCTGATTGATACCTTCTTACAACACCCAGTGTGTACGCTACATCCGATCGGTTACATAACATCGCATACATGATAGACCCGCCTGCCGAAGCATAGGGTATACCTTGCATGCGAGCCCTCTCCAAATTAGTCTTGGGGGACATCTCTTTGGAGAGAGTGATTCCTGAGATTGTGGGTAAATTCCCACACTTGGAATCCTCCATACTAAACCTCTTTTGTAAGGTGTCAATGTACCTGGATTGGAACAATCCTAGGATCCGTTTAGATCTATTTATATAGATCTTAATCTCCAGAATGTAGGAGGCATCACCCAAATATTTCATGGAGAATCTTTGTGATAAGAAGAGCTTGACCGAGTGCAGCTGTAACGTTTTGAAAATCGTTTCGGTGAAAATTCGAAAAAAACGGTAAAATAAGGGGGTTTTCTGTAAAAAGTCAAAATACAAATATCTTATTATAAAAAATTAAATATACATATTCTAGCTATGTAATTGCTAGTATTTGGTGTTTATTGAGCCACTGGTGAAATTTCAAATTTTCTGAAAAAAATTATTTTAATATTATTTTAAGCCGTCACTAATATATTTAATTAGGGAAAATTACAAATTGGAATGAGTTGAAACAAATTTTGTGCATCATAAAACTTTAAATAAAATTTTATCATGTGGTTTTTGAAACGAAATCGTTTGCCAAAACGGTTTAGAAAATATCGAAGAAAAAGGCTTTTTTCGGTGAAATTAGTGTAAATGATTGTTTGGGGTATAACATTTATCTTTTTCCCCCACTCCCACACCCACACTCACCCACCCCATGTGGCTGAATTCAGCAGCACATCCCCCCCATTTCCCCACTCCATTCCACACAAAAAAGAAAAGAAAAGAAAAGAAAAAGGGAAATGAAAGAAAGTCAAAAGGGGGTGTAGACTTTGTCTTTTTCTCCCCATTTTTCTCCACCTCCCTCTCTCTCCTCCCCCACTCCCTCTATGGCTGAAAATTCCTGCACAAACAGCCCTCTTTCTCCCCCCCATTGTTCCATCTCTTTTGCTTCAAAAAATTCATCAAATACCCATCAAAAAAATCCCAAAATCAAAATCTAGTTCTTACCCATTTTAGTGTAGCCTTAGATGCATGGATCTTGGTGCAAGAATTTCATTTTGGAGGTCTAGATTTCATGTTTGATCATGGATTTTTGAGGTATAAATCTTGGCTTTTTGTTTAATTTGTTGCTAATACTTTAGTCTAGCTTAATTATAAGTTTAATGGTGGTTTAATTGTGTGTTTGAAAGTTCAAGAAAAGAACTTGAATGCAAGTGAGGGTTTGTGAAATTCAAGAGAAGAATTTGAATCATGTTAGGGTTATATGTTATGAGATTATGCTTGTGTGATGTTTTGACATATTAATGGTAGCTAAATCAAATTTTGTTAGTTGTTAGTTAAAAATTGTGATAATTACACAAATTTGCTATCTAGGTTTTTGGAAATGGTTAAATAATTGGGTTTAAAATTTTAATTAGTTTTTTTATCATATTATTAACTTTATTAAGTGTAGTTTAACACTTTAGTTCATGGAAATCCAACCTAAATTGTAGTTTGTGCATTTTTGCTATGAAATTGTTAAAAAGGGTATTTTGTAAACTAGAATATTAGTGTTTTTGGAATTTAATGAGATTAAATTCCGGAAATTATTTCTATGACTTATTTAAGATATTTAATACGTATATTGGCCGCTACATTCATTTAAACATCATGTTTTGTGCAAAAACGGCGAATTGTGCTTGCTAGATTTTCGGAAAAATGACTTTTTAAGTGAAATTGGGGTTTTTGTGAGTTTTAACCTAGTTTATATTAAAATTAGTGTTCGTGAATGTGCAAATGAGTGTGATTGGGTTTTTCTCGATGGTTTGACGTTTGTACATCGACATCGAGGGTTGGTTTGACTATTCTTGCATGCGTAGGCGATAGGTTTGGACCTATGCGTGATACGCGTGCCGATTTGATTTTCGTATGCCGTTTCGATTTCGAATTTAGTTTTAATGTGATACAGTGCGAAGTCTGGCAAATGGATGTTAAGACCGCCTTTCTAAACGGTGATTTAGAAGAGTGCGTGTACATGACTCAGCCAGAGGGCTTCGTAGACAGTGGGAGCAGCGGGAAGGTGTGCAAGCTGCTTAAATCCATTTATGGATTAAAGCAAGCATCGCGGAGTTGGAACATTTGCTTTGACGTCGTTATCAAAGAGTTTGATTTCGTCAAAAACCCAGATGAACCTTGTATCTACAAGAAGGTGGCAGAGAGTAAGGTTGACTTCCTCGTATTGTACGTGGACGACATACTCTTGATAGGAAATGATATTCCTATGCTGCAATCGGTCAAGCTCTTCTTATCACAAAGATTCTCAATGAAAGATCTTGGTGATGCCTCCTGCATATTGGGAATTAGGATCTATAGAGATAGATCCAAACGGATTTTGGGATTGTCCCAATCCAGGTACATTGACACCATACTAAAGAGGTTTAGTATGGAAGAGTCCAAGCGTGGGAACTTGCCCACGATCTCTGGAGTAACTCTCTCCAAAGAGATGTCTCCCAAGACTGATTTGGAGAGAGCTCGCATTCAAGGGATACCCTATGCTTCGGCAGTAGGCTCTATCATGTATGCAATGCTATGTACCAGACCCGATGTAGCATACTCACTAAGTGTAGTGAGCAGGTATCAAGCTGATCCTGGAGAGAGTCACTGGACAGCTGTGAAGAGCATTCTCAAGTACTTGCGAAGGACTAGATATATGTTCTTGGTGTATGGTAACGGAGAACTCCAAGTGGAGTCCTTTACCGATTCGATCTTCCAGAGTGATAAGGACGACTCTAAGTCGCAGTCGGGCTTTGTCTTTACACTTTACGGAGGGGCGGTTAGCTGGAAGAGTTCCAAGCAGGAAACCGTGGCAGACTCGACGATGGAGGCTGAATACATCGCTGCCAACGATGCTGCCAAAGAGGCTGTCTGGATCAAGAAGTTCATTGCTGAACTTGATGTGGGTCCATCCATTGAGCATCCGATACCTTTGTATTGCGATAACAATGGAGCGGTGGCTTTGGCCAAGGAACCCAGGTCCCATCAGCGGTCCAGGCATATTCTGAGGCGGTATCACCTGATCCGGGAGATAGTTGATCGCCGGGAGATCGAGGTCAGGTGAGTTGACACGAAGAACAACACGGCTGATCCACTCACGAAGGCCATTCCCCAGATACAGTTTGAGAGACTCTTTGGGATGCTCGGTATGCGATACTACAGCAGCTGGCCGTAGTGCAAGTGGGAGATTGTTAGTTGTATGTATGCCCTAGAGGCCAGTATTGTACAGATGATGTATATTATATTGGATGCTTGGACATATATAGAGATGACTTTCTTGCTCGATATGATAGTATGCTATCTGGTTACTCTTTATCTTAACACGTACACTAGTCTCTTTATACTGTCTTATAGTTACATGTTGGTAAAGCCCTTAGGATGTGTACTTGACTACCTGGACTGTGATGCAAATCATACTAGTGAGGACATGGTAGTCCATAAGTACATCCTTCAAGGTCCCTAGTCGTGGGTGTATCGAGACGGGGCATCGATATACCAGAGTAGACTAGCGTATACGCTTCTCGACCCATGAGATGGGCGATGGATGATCCCATATCCATTGGTGTTTGACATCAGAGATGGTGTACGGGTGCTCAGTGGAGACTGGGTACACTGGACGGACTCGCCGAGAACTCCCAGATGGTATTATACCTCACGTCAGATGGCAGTTCTCTGGTGACACTTGTGCAGGTTAGTCTGTAGACCCGAGATTGTCATAGAGTCTTGTGTGATTCCCACTGTGCTTTGATCTCCACCTTACCACGTCCATGAGGGCGTGCAAAACGGTGGTCTTTGGGTACAGTCCCGAGTCACATGGAGGCAATGAGCGATAGGAGGGGTTTCGTCTCTCCCGGTATTGGGGGTTGATGTTGCGCTGTGCACGATTGGCCGTAACAGGGAAGTCCCTGGCCAGGGCTGATCAGAGATTTGCTGGTAAGTGTTACCAGTAGTTTCTCGACCCGTTATGAGCCTCACATCGGCACGACTTATCGAGTATTGGGGTCTGACGTTTACCACCCCTAGACTTGATATGCGACGTATCAGACGAACAGACCGGACTGTACGGTAAGTGTTACTGGTTGGATTCACAGGAGTGTGAGCGGGCTAGCTCGTCGATCTTCTGATCGCTCAATACCCGGGTGGCCGTTACGTTTAGCAGACCGCTTGCGGCTTGTGGGTGCTTGATATGATCATCATCTGCTACCGGCGTATTGACGTGTCTTTAGAGTCCTACACAGAGGTTTCCTGGTTCAAGCGAAACGAAATAGGAGCGCATATGAGATATGTGCGGGACCGAGAATAATGCGAGTATGTGATACCGCATTTCATTCTCGCGATAAATGTTTCGATTGGTTATATTCGATATGACCTAGTTATCGAATCATTGATTCGATAAATCGATACATTGAATACTAGTTGGTTGTGTGCGACATGACCGGATCATTGAATCAAATGTTGATTTAATGATTTAATGTATAATTATATATTTGATATATTACTTTGCATTAGCTAGTATTGGTTCACTTTATATGGATTTTCTCACTTGATGTGCAAAAAGTATATGTGATATACTTTTGTGCACACCTTTGTATCATGTTTGATGATACTTGATTGTTTAGTTAAGTATATAGAATTAAACCATGGTTGATTTGATAATTAGGGTTTTGCATATTCATTTATTTATTTATTTATTCATTTATTTATTTGAAAAAGATTTAAAGAGAATGGTGGCTTTCTTTTGTCATTAGTTGAAGCTTCTTGAAGCCTTGACTTTTTCAACCATTCTTATCCTCATGCTTAACCCTAACTCTCCAAATGACCATGGTTTATTCTCTACACTTAACCCTAGTTATAGTTATGATAAGTTTGTATTTTCTTTTCATTTTTAAAAGAGAACTTATCATAACTAGCTTCATCATCTTCTTCTTCTAAAAAGAAAAAGCTTGCTACTTTAATGGCAACTTGAGTTCTAGTGAGAGAAATCCAATTCTAAATTGAACCCACCTCCTATTTCTTCACCCTCTACCTCTTGCCAAGTTGTTTTGGGTGTTTTCTTCACAAGTTTCATAACTTTGTGAAGTCGGAGCTTGAGCTTGTGCAACCTCGACGTAGATCGTCTTTGACAAGAAGCCGACGACCTATTCCGTACGTTTCTCCGATGAAGCCGTCACGAGAGTCCAAGGTTCAAGATGGACAGCGAGAGGACGCCCTCGTGGAGCTAAGGAAGTGGGTATCCGGATCTACAAAGGTTGTAGCATCCTAACTTTTAGTTAATTTGTTAACTAGATTATCTTTTCGCCTAAACATCTAGTCTAAGATCCGTAGTCTAGGGTTTCTCGGCACCATTTTTTTTAAATTGGCATGTTCGATGCCTTGTGAGACCTCACTGGAGTGCCTAGGAACCTTTCACATGGAAAAGTTGAGGCTTTCAAAGCTATGGTTATGTTTATCCATATCCTACTTGCCACGGCTACATACCATGACTACGATATCTGGTGGTTAGGTGTTATGACTGCTTTTCTAAATGATGTTTTAGAAGAGAGCGTCTATAAGTACACAGCCAGAGGGCTTTGTAGACAGTGTGAGCAGCGGAAACATGTGCAAGATGTTTTATATGATAAAGCAGGCATCGCGGAGTTGGAACATCTGTTTTGATGTGGTAGTCAAAGAGTTTGACTTCATCAAAATGGTAAATGAACCTTGTATATACAAAAAGGTAGTAGGGAGTATGGTGGTGATCCTAGTAGAGTATGTGGATGACATACTATTGATAGGGAAGGAGTTTCCTATGCTACGCTCGGTCAATCTCCGCTTATCACAAGGATTCTCCATGTAGGATCAAAGTGATACCTCCTAAATCCTGAGTTTTGGATCTATGAGATAGATCTAATTAGATGTTAAGATACTCAGTAGTTGTAGTGAGATGGTATCAATCGATCCTGGGGAATATCGCTCGAAAGGTTCCAGGTTGATAAGGACGACTGAATGTCAGTCGCAGGCATTGTCTTTACCCTCAGTGGAGGGACGGTATGTTGGAAGAGTTCCAAGCTAGATATCGTGACTTACTAGACGATTAAAGGAAAGATACATCGTTACCAAGGATGCTGCCAAAGAGGCAGTCTGGATATATTAGTTCATGAGTTGAACTTCGTTCCTACCATTGTGTGACAATGGTGTTGTGGCTTTAGCCAAGGAACTACCATCCCATCAGAAATCTAGATATGATTCTTAGGCAGTATCACCTGATCATGGAGATGTTTGATCTCCAGGGGATCGAGGTCAGGAGAGTAGACTCAGAGGACAACACGGCGGATCCACTCACAAAGGATTTTTCCCAGTAGAGACTTTTATGGGATGGTTGAGTATTAGATACTTCAACCGCAGCTAATTGTTGGGTATGTGATACCACAACAGATGGCCCTAGTGCAAGTGGGAGATTGTTAGTTATATGTATGCCCTAGAGGCCATTACTGTACATACGATGTATATTTTAGTGGATGCTTAGACATATATAGGGATGACTTTCTTGCTCGACATGATAGTATGCTATCTGGTTACTCTTTACCTTAACATGTACACTGATTGTCTCTCTGTTACATGTTGGTAAAGCCCTTAGGATATGTACTCGACTACTGGGACTATGATGAGATCATACTAGTGGGGCCACGGTTGTCTACGAGTATATCCTATAACTGTTCCTAGTCGAGGGTGTATCGAGACAGGGCATCGATACACCAGAGTAGACTAGCGTATACGCATCTTGACCCATATGATGGGCGATGGATGATCCCATATCCATCGGTGTTTGACATCAAGGATGGTGTACGGGTGTTCAGTGGAGACTGGGTACACTGGACGGACTCGCCGAGAACTCCCAGATGGTATTATACCTCACGTCAGATGGCAGTTCTTCGGTGACACTAGAACAGAGTAGTCTGTTGACCCGAGATCGTCATAGAGTCTTGTGTGATTCCTACTGTTCTTCGATTTCCACCTTACCACGTCTAAGAGGGCATGCAAAACGGTGGTTTTTGGGTATAGTCCCGAATCACATAGAGGCAATGAGCGATAGGAGGGGATTCGTCTCTCCCGGTATAGGGAGTTGATGTTGTGCTGTGTTCGATTGGCTATTACCAGAAATCCCTGGCCAGGGTTGCTGAGATTTACTGGTATGTGTTACCAGTAGTTTCTTGAACTGTTATAGACCTCATATCGACACGACTTATCGAGCTACTGGGTCTGACGTTTACCAACCCTAGGCGAGATATGCGACATATCAGACGACGAGACCAGACTGTACGGGAGTGTTACAGATTGGATTCGCAAAAGAACTAGCGGGCTTGCTTGTTGATCTTCTGATCGCTCAATACCCGGATGGCCATTACGTTTAGCACACCGCTTGCGGCTTGTGATTGTTTGATATGATCATCACCTATTGCCGGTGTATTGACGAGTCTTTAGAGTCCTACATTGGGGTTTCCTAGCTCAAGCGAAATGGAGTAGGAGCACATATGTGATATGTGCGGGACCGAGATTAATACGATATGAGATACCGTATTGTATTCTCGCGATTCGTGACATTGATCGGTTGTATGCGATATCGCCGGGTTATCCGATCCAGTGTTGATTCGATAAGTTGTTACTTTTGATATTAGTCGGTTATAGCCGGATTATTAAATCAAGAGTTGATTTAATAATTTAATGAATAATTATATATTTGATATATTATATTGCATTAACTAGTATTAGCTCACTTATGATTTATTTTCTCACTTGTTTGTGCACATTGTTTATATATGATATATGAAAGTGTACATGTTTGTATCATGCTTGATGATACATCAAAGTTGGGTGTATGAGACTCATACCAGGATTAGGCTAAAGATTAGGGTTATTGTTTTATCTTAAGATTTAACAAAAGGGTTTAACTTAGTCAAAGTAATCAAGCTTGAAGAAGCTTGGAGAAGCTTTGACAAAGTGCACTCTTTTGTCATTTCTTTTGTTATTCTTTAACCTAATCTTTAACCTAAAGCCTTGGTTAATTCTCTACATGAGTTAAGCATGGAGGCTTAACTCAACCATGGTGCCATTATTTATTGGATAAGTTTTCATTTGGATGGATGATTTTATTATTCTTTTCTTCTTCTTCATCATCAAGCTCCATCCAAAAGCTTACTAGCTCCAATGGTGCTATGAGAAAAAGAGTGAGAAAATCAATTCTAAAGTGAGCCCACTTCCTACTTCTTCATCCTCTACCGCTGCCATATATTAGAGTGTGTTCTCTTCACAAAGTTTATGACCTAATGAAGGAATAGCTTGAGTTTGTGTCTCCCCGACGTAGATCATCTTCGGCCTCGAAGTCAACGTAGCAAGCACGTTCGTTCTTCTCGTGGAGCTTCTCAAGAGTCCGGAGTTCATGATCGCAGTGATTGGGACATCTACATGGAGCTAATGAAGTGAAGGACTGGATCTACAAAGGTTGTAATCTCTTTCACTTGGTGTTAAAGTTGTTAATATGCATGTTTTCGCCTAAACCCTAGTTTAAAGATCCATATTAGAGTTGTTCGGCACGGCTAAAATTTTAATCGGGCATGGTTGATGCCTCATAGACCCTTGTGCGCGTGCCTAGTAACCCTACAATATTGAGCAAGAAAGTCCTCCCTATATATGTCCAAGCATCCATTACAATATACATCCTATGTATAGTAATGGCCTCTAGGGCATACATATAACAAACAAACCCTAGCCGGGGATTTCCAGTTAAAGCAAATCGAACACAACGCAACACCAACTCCCTATACCGGGAGAGACGAAATCCCTCCTATCGCTCATTACAACCATGTGATTTGAGACTGTACCCAAATGTCACCGTTTTCATGCCCTCTTGGACGTGGTATGATGGAAATCAAATCACAGTGGGAATCACACAAGTCTCTATGATGAACTCGGGTCTACAGGCTAACCTGTACCAGTGTCGCCAGAGAACTGCCATTTGACGTGAGGTATAATACCATCTGGATGTTCTCGTTGTTAGTTATATGTATGCCCTAGAGGCCATTACTGTACATAGGATGTATATTGTAGTGGATGCTGGGACATATATAGGGAGGACTTTCTTGCTCGACATGATAGTATGCTATCTTGTTACTATTTACCTTAACGTGTACATTGATTGTCTCTCTATTACATGTTGGTAAAGCCCTTAGGATGTGTACTTGACTACCTGGACTGTGATGCGGATCATACTAGTGGGGACATGGTAGTCCATAAGTACATCCTTCAAAGTCCCTAGTCGTGGGTGTATCGAGACGGGGCATCGATATATCAGAGTAGACTAGCGTATACCTTCTCGACCCATACAGATGGGCGATGGATGATCCCATATCCATCGGTGTTTGACATCAGAGATGATATACGGGTGCTCAGCAGAGACTGGGTACACTGGACGGACTCGCCGAGAACTCCCAGATGGTATTATACCTCATGTCAGATGGCAGTTCTCTGGTGACACTGGTACAGAGTAGTCTGTTGACCCGAGATCGTCATAGAGTCTTATGTGGTTCCCACTGTGCTTCGATTTCTATCTTACCACGTCCAAGAGGGCATGCAAAACGGTGGTTTTTGGGTACAGTCCCGAGTCACATGGAGGCAATGAGCGATAGGAGGGGATTCGTCTCTCCCGGTATAGGGGGTTGATGTTGCGCTCTGTTCGATTGGCTATAACAGGAAATCCCTGGCCAGGGTTGCTGAGATTTACTGGTAAGTGTTACCAGTAGTTTCTCGAATTGTTATAGAACTCATATCGACACGACTTATCGAGCTATTGGGGTCTGACGTTTACCACCCCTAGGTGAGATATGCGACATATCAGACGATCAGACCGGACTGTACGGTAGTGTTCCTGGTCGGATTCGCAGGAGTGTGAGCGGGCTTGCTCGTCGATCTTCTGATCGCTCAATATCCGGGTGGCCGTTACGTTTAGCAGACCGCTTGCGGCTTGTGGGTGTTTGATATGATCATCACCGGCTGCCGGCGTATTGACGAGTCTTTAGAGTCCTACACAGAGGTTTCCTGGCTCAAGCGAAACGAAATAGGAGCGCATATGAGATATGTGCGGGACCGAGAATAATACGAGTATGTGATACTGTATTCGATTCTCGCGATGTGACATTGATCGGTTATAAGTGATATAGCCGGGTTATCGGATCAAGTGTTGATTCGATAAGTTGTTACTAATGATACTAGCCGGTTACATGCGATATGACCGGATCGTTAAATCAAGTGTTGATTTAATGATTTAATGCATAATTATATATTTGATATATTACTTTGCATTAACTAGTATCGGTTCACTTTATAATGGATTTTCTCACTCGGATGTGCTCATTACATATGCGATATGATTTTGTGCACTAGATTGTATCATGTTTGATGATACA
The DNA here is from genome assembly GCA_030015575.1 of Agapanthus africanus. Taxonomy (NCBI): domain Eukaryota; kingdom Viridiplantae; phylum Streptophyta; class Magnoliopsida; order Asparagales; family Amaryllidaceae; genus Agapanthus; species Agapanthus africanus. The sequence goes on from CM057351.1 coordinate 116,000,847, forward strand.
TGCATTTTGGTTAAATGTAAAGAATTAAACCATGTTTTATGTGGATAATTAGGGTTTTGATTTCCTTATTCATTTATTAATCTTTTTCTTTTTGGAAAAAGGAAAAAGGAAATGAGAAAATGGTTGCTATTTTGTTTGTATTCTTTGAAGCTTCATGAACTTTGACCATTGCAACCATTTTGTCCTCTTATACAAACCCTAACCATTCATCTAACTTGAGTTAACTCTCTACAATTAACCATGGTCTTGTTATGATAAGGTTTGATTATTCATTTCATTTTTAATTAACTTATCATAACTATTATCTTCTTCTTCCTCATTTTTCTTCAAGTGAAGAAAGCAAGGTCATCAATGGTGATTGATGATAAAGAGTGAGAAATCCAATTCTAAAGTCTACCCACTTCCTATTTTTTCATCCTCTACCTCTTGCCAAGTAGTAGAGTGTGTTTCCTTCACAAGTTTTTAGGGCTTGGTGATGGTGGAGCTTGATTTAGCGATGCCTCGACGTAGATCATCTTCGGCATGGACATCGACGACCTAGCTCGCTTTTTCTCCGACGAAGCCGACTCTAGAGCCCGGATTCCTTTTGGACAGCGGAGACGATTTCGTTGCGGAGCTATGGAGGTGGAGCACCGGATCTACAAAGGTTGTATTTCCGATATCCCATTAGTTAAGTTGTTAACTAGATTGTTTTTCGCCTAGAAATCTAGCAAACGATCCGTAGTCGGGTCTCTCGGCACCGTTAATTTTTGAAATTGGCATGTTCGATACCTTGTGAGACCTCACTAGAGTGCCTAGGAACCCTACACTGGTATCAGAGACTAGCTAGAGCCTTAGGGGAAGTCCAGACGGAATTTGAAGTCCGAACGAACCCGAATCCCGATCACAATCATGCTCTCTGGACATTTTGTAAAATCGTGGTTTTTTCCAAATTAAAAGTGCTTAAAAAATTCAGCAGAGTATTGTATGAATTATCATGAAAAATGAGCCACTAATTCCCCAGTTTGACCGCGGAACCGCGGCGTTGACCCCCCTTTAGCGGCGGTTCCGCGGCGCATTGAAGGCATTAGCGACGGTTCTTTGCACAGTAATTCATAACTCTGTTGTTTGTATTTTCTGAGCATTTTTAATACTGTTTCAAGAGTTGAATTTTCTGGAGTTGTTTTGGGGATTCGGTATTTCGATCGGGGTATCAAATTTTGTCTATTTGGCTTTCCGGATAAATTTTAGAATATGTTAAAAAGTTCGACCGGATATAAATACCCAATTTTTCCCCTGTCGGGAAATTTCCAAGTGTTGGATTTTTCCGTAGTTTAACGACGTTCTAAGTAGTGCAAGTAACTCGATGGACCCTCTAGAAGACAACAAACCTTAACTCGATTATGTGACCGTCTTCAATTGTCCTTTGAACCTTAGGGTTTAGGGCAGTACGGCGTGCCACATGTGAGGCGTTGGCTTGACCCTTCTACGGCTGGACCGTTGGTACTGAGGCACGAACTGAATGTTGTTAGACTTGTTTCATGTGTTGATCTGTATCGGGAAAACTTGGGTGTTCGATTGTTCGATCGGAAAGTTTAACATTTTCTGTTTATCCGGAATGTGATACAACAATTGGAATTCACAAAAGTTATGTGATAACTGAATGAATATTATAAACATAGCAATTTAGTCTCACTTGATCGGTTGCCACGGAATTTTGATGTGATCAAAAGTCCATCGCAATCACGTAGCGTACGCGGATATTCGCCGATAAACTTAATAGACAGCCTCACTCCATAGCTCCGACCAAGTGATTGTAGGAGAACCCCGTCGCCGAAAGCATCCGTTCGGGTGCTCGCGGCAGCGGTGTTCCTCCTTGGTGCACTTCGTCGACGGTATCGGGGGTGCGGCCGCCTACTAAAGTTTGCGACGAGCATTCGATCAGGATGTCGGGAATCCTGTTGAATTTCCCGACTTCATATTGAAAAGTGTTTTCGATAATGAGACTAAAATGCGGGGTTTATAATTGTTAGGCATGCGATGTCTGAGTAATTCATTTGGTCAGGCATGCGATGTCTGAGGTGGTTGCGGATTCCAACTGTTGTAGTTTTACACTTTCTTTTCTGTGACCGTAAGTGTAATATGTGATATCGCCGGTTTCGTTGCTATATGTCAACGACAATTGGGATGGACATATTTACTTACGTTGATGACATGTGATGTTATGTGTTGCTGGATATGTTATATTGGATCGTCATGTATAAATAGCCTGGGGTTTTTATGTGAGATGAGTGTTTTTCATTTTCATTCATGTAGAAACTTGTATGTAATATTCTTTTATTGGGGCACTTCCAGGTTGCGGAAGTTGTCACCGTTGATGTATATTATTTACTTTTCCGCACTAGGATAGACCCAAGGAGGAGGGCACAAGTAACCGGGTTCTGGAGTCCAGTGGGAGACCAACTCGAGGAGTCGAGTCCGGGTCTCCTAACTCTAGAATTGGTAGGGTTGCTTGCCGCTCTCGTAGTGGTCTAGGGGTGTGGGTTTGGCTATTCATCACGACAGTGGAATCCGTGTTTTATACTGGCTCGTATTGAAAACACGGACGTCCTAGTATATCCAATATTTCATATGTTTCTTCTGCTGCGATATCTGTGATGTGATCATGTGATGTTCTGTGATAGATACAGTATATAGTATATATGATATATTATATAGGCGTTACTTATGTTTTACACCCGCGCTAGCCCTGCCCCGCTCTGTCGTTAGTTACCTAACCTAACGGTGCACGAGGGGACATCGAGGCGAATGCGGATGGCATAAGTGTACGTCGTATTTATCTGTGATGTTTAGGTACTTAAATGATGGGACTTCATTAATGAGATTAATGAAATAAAAGAAACCTAAGATGTTGTAGAATCGAATTTCAAAATAAAACAGGTAGCTACAGTTCTTGCTTTGCACAGTAGTATATATGATATTTCCTGCACCTTATTCGATAAGGAAAGGACCGAGATCCCTTCACCGGGAGTGACTCCTTTAGCAATAACTGGCAGATGCTACACCCTCGGTTTGTCTTTTGATTGCTTTTAAGTGTTTTTGCTTTGCACAGTGATATATATGATATATCCCTCACCTCATTCGACGAGGAAAGGACCGACGATCCCTTCACCGGGAGTGACTCCTTTAGCAAAACTAGAAAAGCCTAAAAAACACTCCATTTCAAAATTCATTCGATCCTACAACGATATCAAGTTCATTACGCAATAGGTTTTCAGAAAAACCTGTCGTAGCCCTCCGTCATTTCAGATATGTACTAGTTAGTATTCGTGCTGCGGTTGTTTGGCCTCCGTCAAGGCGTAGTGTACGGTAGCTAACTAGTGCTTATCTGCTAGCATATGATGCGATTGGATTAGGGTATTCATACGGCGTTGTTTGGCCTCCGTCAAGGGTCGTGCGGGTGGGTTTAATTCAATCAGGAAATGACGGGTTGAACTTGACTAGCGGACTATGGGTTGTTTGGCCTCCGTCAAGGTCATAGCACGCTAGGGGTAAAATATTATCGGGAATTTCAAGTGTTGAAATTTGCAATGAGATTGCATACCTTCTATGAGATAGTTGGATCCCGATACCCGCTGCGAGTAATTGTTACTCCTGGGAGGGTTTTATACATTACAATTAGCCGATCAAGTAGGTGTCTAGAAAGGTGTTAACGAGGTTACGCCTCTGGGAAAATGAGGTTTACATTAATTAGGTTCGTGCGAAAGCACGGGGGACCTCCCTCAAAGTACCGACACTGGCCTGGCTGAAAGATTGGCGAACTTGTAGTGTGTAATTAATCCCGGCTAGTCTTTCCTTTTAGGGTTTGAAGGAAGATTTGATAAAAAGCAGTGGGAGCCATCCTGATTAGATAAAATAATAACCAATCTATTCTTGCTAGAGCGCACGCTGAGTGTTTTCTTCTCTCTCTCCCCTGGTAGCGACCATATCACGCCTTAATCAAGATAATAATGCGGATAATTGACCGAACCCGCTTGTTATACTGAGCTGGGGAATGTTGGTCCCGCTCCAACTTATAATTGTTATAAGACAGAGCAGGAAATTGGGGAATACCAGATTTCCCATGCCGCCCAAACGAAGAGAGTGCATGCTGATGCATCATCTTAGGGTGTGTTCGTTACAAAGAACTGTTTCTCAGTATCCTCCGCATCCTGGGTATATGATACCGGATCAGGATCCCAGATATGTAATCTGTTACATAGGGCTACAAAAGGGTAGAAAAACTGAGAACGGGTGATAAGTTTCATGAGGCAGAAAACGGGGCAAGAGTTGCAGCCAAGTCTGTCGGTCACTGTCACCTTGTATTACCGATACATTGATTCTGAACGAATGTTATTAGATACCGAACCTGATATACAAAATCATATCAGTTTCTTTATTAGTAAAGAAAGGATATAATTTTGTATTGTTGGATAATGTTTTGAACATTTCCTATATCAAAAGTTGATCGGTTCAGGCACGTTATCTAAAAGCATTAATGTTCTAAATCAAACTACAGTTCTTAGTATACATGAACACACACAAGAGGAAGAGTTCAGAAATGAACGAATTCTTCTTGAGGTATTGTAGACTAGGTCAGATCAATGTGACCCGACTAGCTAGAGTTACATATAGATGCATATTTAAATCAGTTTGAATTTACATCTTGTGAATCTCGCCAGTCATGTCATAAAGATAAGATGACCATAGCTCTGTTTATTGGAAACAGAGAAAGAGTTAATGAACTCTTGGGATTGATACATGTTGATGTATGCAAGGTCCCCTGTCTACACATGCCAGGACTGGTTGTTTATACTTCATTACATTCTTTGATAATCTCTCAAGATTCAGTCATATGTTCCTGTTGAAACATGAGTCCGAACCTTTTGAGATATTCACAGAATATAAGCGAGAAGTAGAGAACCAATATACGGGTAAAAGTATTATGTCCTTTGATGAGATCAAGGAGGAGAATACTTGAGCACGGAAATCCTGGACTATTCTAAAGGAGAATGAGATTCTCTCTCAGCATTACTCCTCCGTATACACCATAGCCAGATGGTATATCGGGGCGGAGCAATCACACCCTATATGATAAGGTGTGCTCTATGATGAGTACTACTGAGTTACCTGTTTCCTTTTGGGAGTTATGCACTTATGAAGCTGCATACCTATTGAATTAGGGTTCGAATCAAATCAAAGCCTACCATTTCATATGTGATATGGAAAGGGAAGAGCCCATGTCTTAAGCTAGTTAAGATTTGGGGTTGTCCGGCCTATGTCTGAAAAGCAAAATCCGGACAAGCTCGAGGCAATGTCAGTTATGTACAACTGGAAATGTTCCAGCTATACAAACTGCAGCAGATGATTTGGTACAACCAGAGGATTCCGTAGATACCAACGACCCTCAGCCTCTCCGCCGATCTAGTAGGGTTCCTCACCCACCTGAGAGATACTTCGGTTGCTCTATGACAGTGGGAGCGAGGATTGCATCATGAGATGATGACCCAACTAGTTTCGAGCTGGCTATCAGGAGTGAGACTCTGTAAGAATGGCTGGATGCTTAGTGATCTGAGATGGAATCCATATACACCAACAAAGTATAGACTTTGGTTGCTATATCTGAAGGGTTAAATCCCCATCAGGAGCAAGTATATCTTGAGAAGATTACTTGGTGTACATGGAAAAGTTGAGACTTTCAAAGCTAGACTTGATAAAGGTTTTCGTCATTGACCAGGCGTGGATAATGATGAAACCTTTTCCAGTACCTATGCTTAAGTCCATCCAGATCCTACTTGCCACGGCTACATACCATGACTACGATATCTGGCGGTTGGGTGCCATGACTGCTTTTCTAAATGATGTTTTTGAAGAGTGCGTCTATAAGTACACAGCCAGAGGGCTTCGTTGACAGTGGGAGCAGCGGAAACGTGTGCAAGATGCTTTATAGGATAAAGCAGGCATCGCGGAGTTTGAACATCTGTTTTGATGAAGTAGTCAAAGAGTTTGACATCATCAAAATGGTAGATGAACCTTGTATATACAAAAAGGTAGTAGGGAGTATGGTGGTGATCCTCGTAGAGTACGTGGATGACATACTCTTGATAAGAAAGGAGTTTCTACGCTCGATCAATCTCCGTTTATCACAATGATTCTCCGTGTAGGATCAGAGTGATACCTCATAAATCCTGAGTTTTGGATCTATGAGATAGATTTAATTGGATGTTGGGATTCTCGCTAGTTGTAGTGAGATAGTATCAATTGATCCTGGGGAGAATCACTGGAAGTGTTCGAGGGTGATAAAGACGACTGAATGTCAGTCGCAGGCATTGTCTTTACCCTCAGTAAAGGGACGGTATGTTGGAAGAGTTCCAAGCTAGATACCGTGACATACTAGACGATAAAGGCTGGATACATCGCTACTTATGATGCTACCAAAGAGGATGTTTGGATGTATATTAGTTCATGAGATGAACTATGTTCCTACCATTGTGAGACAATGGAGTTGTGGCTTGTGCCAAGGAACGCCGGTCTCATCAGTGATCCAGACTTATTCTAAGGCAGTATCACCTGATCATGGAGATGGTTGATCTCCAGGGTGATCGAGGCAAGGAGAGCAGACTCAGAGGATAACACGGCGGATCCACTCACGAAGGCCTATTCCTAGAGAGAGACTTTTATAGGATGGTTGAGTATGAGATACTTCGACCACTGCTACAGATGGCCCTACTGCAAGTGGGAGATTGTTAGTTATATGTATGCCCTAGAGGCCATTACTGTACATAGGATGTATATTGTAGTGGATGCTGGGACATATATAGGGAGGACTTTCTTGCTCGACACGATAGTATGCTATCTGGTTACTATTTGCCTTAACGTGTACATTGATTGTCTCTCTATTACATGTTGGTAAAGCCCTTAGGATGTGTACTTGACTACCTGGACTGTGATGCGGATCATACTAGTGGGGACATGGTAGTCCATAAGTACATCCTTCAAAGTCCCTAGTCGTGGGTGTATCGAGACGGGGCATCGATATACCAGAGTAGACTAGCGTATACCTTCTCGACCCATACAGATGGGCGATGGATGATCCCATATCCATCGGTGTTTGACATCAGAGATGATATACGGGTGCTCGGCAGAGACTGGGTACACTGGACGGACTCGCCGAGAACTCCCAGATGGTATTATACCTCACGTCAGATGGCAGTTCTCTGGTGACACTGGTACAGAGTAGTCTGTTGACCCGAGATCGTCATAGAGTCTTGTGTGGTTCCCACTGTGCTTTGATTTCCATCTTACCACGTCCAAGAGGGCGTGCAAAACGGTGGTTTTTGGGTACAGTCCCGAGTCACATGGAGGCAATGAGCGATAGGAGGGGATTCGTCTCTCCCGGTATAGGGGGTTGATGTTGCGCTGTGTTCGATTGGCTATAACAGGAAATCCCTGGCCAGGGTTGCTGAGATTTACTGGTAAGTGTTTCCAGTAGTTTCTCGTATTGTTATAGACCTCATATCGACACGACTTATCGAGCTATTGGGGTCTGACGTTTACCACCCCTAGGTGAGATATGCGACATATCAGACGATCAGACCGGACTGTACGGTAGTGTTACTGGTCGGATTCACAGGAGTGTGAGCGGGCTTGCTCGTCGATCTTCTGATCGCTCAATACCCGGGTGGCCGTTACGTTTAGCAGACCGCTTGCGGCTTGTGGGTGTTTGATATGATCATCACCTGCTGTCGGCGTATTGACGAGTCTTTAGAGTCCTACACAGAGGTTTCCTGGCTCAAGCGAAACGAAATAGGAGCGCATATGAGATATGTGCGGGACCGAGAATAATATGAGTATGTGATACTGTATTCGATTCTCGTGATGTGACATTGATCGGTTATATGTGATATAGCCGGGTTATCGGATCAAGTGTTGATTCGATAAGTTGTTACTAATGATACTAGCCGGTTATATGCGATATGACCGGATCGTTAAATCAAGTGTTGATTTAATGATTTAATGCATAATTATATATTTGATATATTACTTTGCATTAACTAGTATCGGTTCACTTTATAATGGATTTTCTCACTCGGATGTGCGCATTACATATGCGATATGATTTTGTGCACTAGATTGTATCATGTTTGATGATACATGCATTTTGGTTAAATGTAAAGAATTAAACCATGTTTTAAGTGGATAATTAGGGTTTTGATTTCCTTATTCATTTATTAATCTTTTTCTTTTTGGAAAAAGGAAAAAGGAAATGAGAAAATGGTTGCTATTTTGTTTGTATTCTTTGAAGCTTCATGAACTTTGACCATAGCAACCATTTTGTCTTCTTATACAAACCCTAACCATTCATCTAACTTGAGTTAACTCTCTACAATTAACCGTGGTCTTGTTATGATAAGGTTTGATTATTCATTTCATTTTTAAATAACTTATCTTAACTCTTATCTTCTTCTTCCTCATTTTTCTTCAAGTGAAGAAAGCAAGGTCATCAATGGTGATTGATGATAAAGAGTGAGAAATCCAATTCTAAAGTCTACCCACTTCCTATTTCTTCATCCTCTACCTCTTGCCAAGTAGTAGAGTGTGTTTCCTTCACAAGTTTTTAGGGCTTGGTGAAGGTGGAGCTTGATTTAGCGATGCCTCGACGTAGATCATCTTCGGCATGGACATCGACGACCTAGCTCGCTTTTTCTCCGACAAAGCCGACTCTAGAGCCCGGATTCCTTTTGGACAGCGGAGACGACTTCGTTGCGGAGCTATGGAGGTGGAGCACCGGATCTACAAAGGTTGTATTTCCGATATCCCATTAGTTAAGTTGTTAACTAGATTGTTTTTCGCCTAGAAATATAGCAAACGATCCGTAGTCGGGTCTCTCGGCACCGTTAATTTTTGAAATTGGCATGTTCGATGCCTTGTGAGACCTCACTAGAGTGCCTAGGAACCCTACACTCGGCGAGTCCATCCAGTGTACCAAGTCTCCACTGAGCACCTGTATACTTTCTCTGATGTCAAACATCAATGAATATGGGATCATCCATCGCCCATCTACATGGGTCAAGAAGCATATGCAAGTCTACTCTGGTATATCGATGCCCTATCTCGATACACCTGCGACTAAGAACATTTGATGGATGTACTTAGCGACTACACTTTCCCCACTAGTATGATCTGCATCATAGTCCTGGTAGTCAAGTACTCGTCCTAAAGGCTTTATCAGCATGTAAAATAGAGACTATCAGAGTACATGTTAAGATAAAGAGCAACCAGATAGAATACTATCATGTCGAGCAAAAAACTCCTCCATATATATGTCCAAGCATCCACTACAATATACATCGCATGTACAGTAATGGCCTCTAGGGCATACATATCACTAACAACTTATGCCATCAGCATTCGCCACGGGGTCCTGATAAGTCGAAAATACTTCATTTTTAAACCAGCAATTTCCCTATCTTTTGCATTCATATAGAAGTGTTCGGCATTAATATCGCACAAATTAGCAAATCAGACATAAAATATCAGATTGCATGTGTGAGACTTTTAAACCGGCACTATAAAGAAAATTGACTGCATTTCATTGCATGACATCATTCCTATATATCGCAACTTGTGTTTCGAAGTCTGTGCAGGACATTACAAAAGATCGGTCAAATTTACAAACAAAGACTGCTAAAGAATACGCCAACTCAAGAATTTAGAATCTGGCAATGATCTAAGAAGTATTCAGAGATTCAACATATCATAAAAATACAAAAAAGTCATCAAGAGTCCACATCAGAAGCAAGAAGCTCCAAAGCAGCCAAGTGGCCGCGGAACCACGGCCGGAGCCGCCTGGAGCGCGGTTCCGCGGCGGCTTGTCCTCATCACCCCCACTTCTCTGCTGCAATATCTCCACCTCACTTCCAGAAGCTCTTCAAGCCATTGCAAATTCCAGAATACTCCTGAACCAGTTCAGCAAACTCAGGGTTTCTAAGCTAAACATTCCTAGCTTAAAGTCTAAGCTAAGCACCTAACTAACTTACAACAAACTTTTGGAGGGAATTGCAAATTCAAAATCCTAGACCTAGGGTTTTGGAAATCTATAAATAGGACCCAAGGCTCACTAGAAGTGGAGACTCGTATATTGTAAATCAATCATTTGTGGGTTGATCATTAGTTGTTGACTGTTGAGAAACCCTAGTTCTTCATCTACCCACATTCTTGGCACCTCCAAACCCTAACCCTAATCCAATCTAGAAATACCCAATTCAAGATCCATGGAGTTCAAGCAAAGCAAGTCTTCAAACATCCTTTAGAAGCAAAGTCGGTATTCAACGGAGCACGAGATCGAAGCGATCCAAGACTCAGGTAGCCAAGCGATGCAAGATTCGACGAGCGAAGTTCCTACCTCCTGTAAATCTTGAGAGTTGTAACTACTTGTTGATGTAATAAAGGTGAAGATTCTTTAACTTGCTTATTTTTAATTCAAGCATTATAATTCATTTCGATTCTTGAATATGTACTTTGTGATGATGCTTGAATAAAACTCCGCTCGTGGAGGAATCGAAACAATTGTAAAATGATGATGTTGATGAATTGTTAAATGTTTCCTGAAGTCTTAAAACAATTGTAAATTCTTGAAAATCGATTAATCAATGATCTAGATCGATGCGAATGTGTTCTTAATTCCTTTCGCACGATCTAGAGATCGACAATTGATCATTCGACTTTCAAGAAGCTATCTAGTGAATGTTATTCATCGAAAGGACAAAGGATAGGATGAGGAACCCTAATTCTTCCCAAGATCCTTGATCCTCGATGAATTCTACATCGATTTATCATCAATTTATTACTAGATAAGAAATCGTAATCTTGAATCTTCATCACATCTACAATTTACTCGATTCCTACGAGCTTTACTTCAAATCTGGAAACCCTAAAGTGATTGGAATTCTATCGAAACTCGATTCTCGATGTTTATCATATTCTTGATTCTTGATTAGAATAGTGACACTTGAAACTCATTGATAAAAATCTTGAATCATGTTTTCTTTTCCTTTCTATTAAGTTTTCAATTCAAACAAATCAAGATACGAACGAATCGCACAATCCCAATGGACGATCCGCACTCGCTAACGATCTACATCCGACACCGTAGTTGATTGCGGTCAAATAATTCTTTGATTGTGAATTCTATTCATTTTCTAAACCGACACACAAAGAAATTAAGAATCAATCAAATGGCGCCGTTGCCGGGGATCGCGCGCTAATTCGTTTTATATTGAAATTTGAATTGAAAGATTTATTCCATTGTAATTTTGTGATCAAAATTCGCGCAAAATCTAAACGATTTGTTGTGTTTTATTGCAAGGAAATCTGGATCTTGCTGTGAAATTGGAAAATTATTTGGAGAATTCCAGAGGACACAGGGGTTGAATATACACCTTCTGTGAAAATTGTGTGCAGGGAACCCTCAACATCACCGCGTTTCCGCGGCCCTAGCCTCTTATTACGGCGGTTCCGCGGCCCCCTCAAGGTGTTGCTGCACCAACTTTGCTCAGGTGACTTCTATCTTTCTTATCTCCCTCCTCATCTGCTCCAATTAACATTTTGTGCAGGTTTCTATGCAAAAATCGCAGCGCCACGGAAAAATAAAAATTAAATTGAGCTTGTTTTGATTTTAGTGGTTGTTTGCATAATTAATACGGACATTAAGGGGCAAAGACCAAATCCAGATTAGGTAGGGAGTTCATTACCCTTCCTAAGCCTCGAAAATCACAAAATTGCATCCGCATTTACCCCAATTAACTAAAAAACATCTAGAGATGACTCTAAGGACCGTCGTGCTCACTTAGGACAGAAGAAGGCTGTGGGTAATTCATTGCTTATCCGCGTTTCTCTTGTGGTGTCTAAGGCAAGTGTGTCGAAAGCTAGTGGTTACTTAATTAGGCCCACTACTTACGTAGTGGAGAACCTCCCACTTACCTGGCACTTACCTGGCCACAGGAGAGACAAAGAGGCAGTGGAGGATTTATCCTGTGTCTTGTCTTTTCGAAGTTAGGAGTGGTCTAGAGATTTGACCTAGGCGACCCCTAGAATTAGGGTTTTGTGTGTTGCATTTGTTGTGTTGCATCATATTTTCAAAAATCCGTCTTATTATCAAAACAAACACCGCATTCATTCATTCATTACCCCTAATTATAAGTCAACGCTGCCACTTGTACTAACCCTTTTTAGTACAAGATAGGCTGGACACGGGATTCTTGTGCCCGTTTAGTCCGCGTACCCTTTATCGATCCCGAAGTCGGTATTTCTCCATTTACTTCTTCTTTACCCACCACCACACCCACATCGATGGATCCACCTCCATCGAATTTCTTTAACACTAATCTGCCGCCGTCCGTTGGTGCGCAGAATCCACCCCGCATCTCTCTCCAAGAGAGGTGCTATCCACTGCGAGGTCCTCTTTCGACCTGCTTATCTATTCCACCAGCCAACGGGGATAATTTTGAAATTAAACCCCAATACATCAACCATTTACCCAAATTCCACGGACTCGAGACTAAGGACGCTTACGTTTTCATTACCAAATTTGAAAACGTATGCGCAATGATGGGTACGTCACAATTTTCAGTGGATGCTATGTGTCTACGTCTTCTTCCATTTAATTTGTGCGATAGCCGAGAAGTGGCTAAATAACACTACCACACACTCTATCACGAATTAGGAAGAATTCGTCGCGACATTACTTAAGAAATTTTACCCAATGCAAAAGATAGCTCGAATCCGTAGTGAACTGAATCAATTTACCCAGCTCTTCTGAACCATTCTCTAAATGCTTTGAACGTTTCAAGGATCTGTTGGTTCAGTGTCCTCATCACGGCATCCCGAGATGGGATCTTTGCCGAATCATTTATGAGGGCATTAACCCAAACACTAAACAGAACCTTGAAAACATGTGTCAAGGTACTTTTATGACCAAGGATGATGGGGAAGCTTGGAAATTTTTAGAAGAGTTCGCTGAAAAATCACTACAGTGGGAGAGTGGAACCCAATCATTGAATAGGGGTGGCGTACTCCAAATAGATGTGTCCATAGGTGTTTGAGCTGAGATGGCAGCAATGCAAAAGAAGCTCGACGCTATGGAACACAAATTTTCTGCAGCCTTCCTAAACCCAATGTCACTCCCCAAAACTGTATGTGGCTGCTGTTCTGATACGTCTCATTTAACGGAAGAATGTCCATTAAACGCTGCATTTCAAGGTCACGAGCATACTAATGCCGCATTTCAAAGACCTAGAAACGATCCATATTCTTCCACTTACAATCAGGGTTGGAGGAATCGCCCGAATTTTGCTTGGAACCAACAACAATCTCAAAACACGGTTCCAAACCAAAATAATTTTCAAAGGGCTCTTCCGCCACAACAGCAACAACTTCAACTCACTCAGCACCCCTACCAGTCACAAAATTTCCACAACTATGTCAACACTCCTGCACAGTCTAATCCTATGCAGTTGACCGGTTCTGACGAACTTTCTCAATTCACTCAAACCATGAAATCACTTTTGTCAAATTTCATAGAGGTTTCGGCTGAGGTTAGAACTTCAGTCAGTGAGATAAAGAAAAACTCAGCATCCCAAGATGAGAGTATCAGATCGATGGAAGCTGAAATCGCACGACTTAAAGCCGAAATGAGTGCGAGAAAAAAATGGAAATTTCCTTCTCAACCCCTACCAAATCCTGGGCATTACAATGTAAATGCCATCACAACGTTGAGATCGGGAAGAGTGCTGAACAATCATGTCGGGGAAGGAATTGATGATATTGAAATTCCTATCAATAACACCCCGGCTGAGACCTTTCCTCACACATACAGTTCTACTTATGATCCTTATTCTTCTACCCCACCACCTTCGCGCGAGCTTATTCTCCATTTCACACTAGGCTCGACACCACATTATAGCCCTTCTAGTTCTCCATAGATGGTCCCCACTCCTCTTTTGGGATCACGTCTACCCCCTCTTCCTTCTCCTATGCTGGACCCGACGCTTATTGCGAAAGCTCTTTACCCGAATCGGTTAAGGGGTAATAGAACGAGTCCTCATATGGAGAAAATTATGGAAATGTTCAAACAGGTTAACATCAACATCCCTCTCCTAGATGCTATTCAACAAGTCCCCGCTTATATGAAAATTCTTAAAGACTTGTGCACTAGGAAGAGGAAGACTCATGTGCCTAAGAAGGTCTTTATGTCTAATAATATTAGCACTACTTTTATCCCCCAGCTACCAAAGAAACGTAAGGACCCAGGATGTCCTACAATATCAATTTCAATGGGGGGTAAAAACATAAATCGTGCTCTTTTAGACATTGGCGCAAGTGTTAACCTACTTCCATATTCTGTATATGAGCAACTAGGGATTGGAGAGCTGAAACCTGCTCACTGCACTCTCTAAATGGCAGACCGTTCAATCACGAAACCAAGGGGTGAACAAGAGGATGTGTTGATAAAGGTCGGGGAATTTGTATTCCCTGTAGACTTCATTGTACTTGATACACAGCCTGTAGCAAACCCCCGGGGCCTAATTCCGGTGACTCTAGGTCATCCTTTCCTTGCCACTACCAACGCTGTTATTAACTGTAGAAATGGTTCAATGAACTTATCATTTGGAAATATGACCATTGAACTAAATATCTACAATGTTGGAAGTCAGCCATCAGAACACTCTGCTCATATTCTAGATGTGTGCTCTGTCCACGAGATCGCTCCCGATAGTTGCGGAGTTGAGGAACTTTGCTTTATAGATCTCGACGACATTACCACATCTCTGTTTGACTTTACACATGATCTTAGTGAGGACACTTTTCCTACACTTGAGTCCTGCACTCCTGACTGTTCTCCACCCGAGTCTGTATCTTTCACAGGCTCTGAGCTTCTTTGTAATTCCAAAAATCACTCGATGATCCCTCCTTCTATCATTTCTCCGCCTGAATTAGATCTCAAAATTTTACCTTCTCATCTTAAATATGCTTATTTTGGTGAGAAGGAGTCTTTACCGGTTATCATATCCGCTTCTCTAGCATCAGAGCAAGAGAATGCACTTTTATCGGTATTCAGATCTAACAAAGAGGCGTTTGGTTGGACTATGGCGGACAACAAAGGGATTAGTCACTTGATAGTTGAACATCATATACATGTGATGGATGATGCCAGACCAACCCGGGAACCACAGAGACGGTTGAATCCCGTCATGAAGGAAGCGGTGATGAAAGAGATCGTCAAATGCCTAGGTAATGGTATTATATACCCCATCTCCGATAGCCAATGGGTGAGTCCTATACATGTCGTCCCTAAGAAATACGGCATCACTGTTATAACCAATGAGGCAAATGAGTTGATTCAGACACGCGCCCAAACTGGTTGGCGTGTATGTATTGATTATAGAAAACTCAATGCCGCCACGAGGAAAGACCACTTTCCTCTACCATTCTTTGATCAAATGCTGGAACGGTTAGCAGGACGAGAGTATTATTGTTTTATGGACGGATACTCAGGCAATAATCAGGTCCACATCGCCAAAAAGGAAAAAGATAAAACCACTTTTACTTGTCCTTTTGGTACCTTTGCTTACAGTCGCTTGCCCTTTAGGTTATGCAATGCTCCCGCTACCTTTCAGCGGTGTATGATGGGGATATTCTCTGATATGGTAGAGAATTTTCTGGAGATCTTTATCGATGATTTCTCGATTTTTGGAGACTCTTTTTCTGATTGCCTAGCGAATCTTGACGCTGCTTTTACTCGTTGCAAAGAGAAGAACTTAACTTTGAACTGGGAAAAATACCATTTCATGGTCCAAGAAGGAATTGTACTTGGACATGTTATTTCACAGAAAGGTATTGTGGTTGATAGAGCTAAGATAGATGTCATTCAAAATCTCCCTCATCCCAAAAGCGTCAAAGATATTCGATCTTTCCTTGGCCATGCGGGCTTTTATAGAAGATTCATTAAGGACTTTAGCAAAATTGCTAGACCTTTAACTCTTCTCCTGGCCAAGGATACGACCTTCCACTTTGACTCGGTCTATGAGATAGCTTTCGACTCGCTTAAACACTCAGTCTCTTCAGCCCCCAATCTATCGTCTCCAAATTGGGACTACCCCTTTTAGCTGATGTGTGACGCATCCGACTTTGCAGTAGGTGCAGTCTTAGGACAACACATCGAAAAGATGCCACACGTGATATACTATGCAAGTAAGACCCTGAATGATGCTCAAATCAATTATACAACCACCGAAAAGGAACTTTTAGCGGTTGTATTTGCATTAGAAAAATTCAGGCCTTACTTAATTGGCTCTCCTATAGTTGTGTACACTGACCATTCCGCCTTAAAACAACTTCTGGCAAAGAAAGATGCAAAAGGTCGACTAATACGTTGGATCCTTCTCCTACAAGAATTTGATCTTGTTATTAAAGATAAGAAAGGATGTGAAAACATAGTAGCTGACCATCTTTCACGCATCTCTTCTTCCCCTATGACCCTGCCGATCAATGATTCGTTTCCTGACGAACAACTCTTGAGCGTATCCAATGAACCTTGGTTCAGGGATATAGTGAACTATCTTGTCACGGGACTTATACCCAGCGATTGGTCAAAACAGGAAAAATACCGTTTTCTATCCCAAGTAAAACACTTTTACTGGGACTATCCATATTTGTTTAAGTATTGTCCTTATCAGATCATTCGCCGGTGTGTCCCGAAAGAAGAGTTCAAGAGTGTTCTTTCTTTTTGTCATGATCAGGCCTGTGGGGGTCACTTCGGTCCTAAAAAGACGGCAGAAAAGGTTTTGCAATGTGGTTTTTATTGGCCGACCTTATTCAAGGACGCATTTGACTATTGCAAAACTTGTACACAATATCAGTACACGGGTAGAATCTCCCAGAGAAATGAAATGCCTCAGCAACCCATTCTGGTTGTCGAAATATTCGATGTTTGGGGCATTGATTTTATGGGTCCCTTTCCCAACTCCTTTGGGAATTTGTACATACGGTTGGCGGTTGATTATGTCTCGAAGTTGGTTGAAGCCATTCCATGTCGCACTAATAACAGGAAAGTTGTCATTAAGTTCTTGAAAGAGAATATATTTTCGCGATTTGGACACCCACGCGCTATTATTAGCGATAATGGGACACATTTCTGCAACAGGTCTTTCGAGACTTTGATGCGGAAATACTCAATCAACCATCGACTTTCTACACCCAATCATCCCCAAAAGAGCGGGCAGGCTGAGATCTCAAACAGACAGATCAAACTAATCCTGGAAAAGACTGTTGCTAAAAATAGAAAAGACTGGTCGACCAAACTGACGGATGCTCTTTGGGCATTCCGAACTGCATTTAAAACCGACCTAGGGATGTCTCCATATAGGATAGTGTTTGGGAAGCCATGTCACTTACCCGTCGAAATTGAGCATAAAGTATTGTGGGCTATTAAGGAAATCAACTTTGACTTAAACCAAGCATGTAACTTTCGGAAGCTGCAAATAAATGAGCTAAGCGAACTCCGTGATGAAGCTTATGATAACGCTGTAATCATAAAGAATAAGACTAAGGTATTTCACGATAAAAACATTTTGAGTAAAACGTTTTCACCAGGTCAACAAGTCCTTCTTTATGATTCACGACTACACCTTCACGCGGGTATGCTTCGATCTCGGTGGAAGGGACCTTTTGTTGTGCGGTCTGTATACCCGCACGGGACAGTAAAAGTACAAAATGTTAAAAACGGCACATTTTTCAAAGTGAATGGACATAGACTAAAGACGTATTTTCCCACTGACCCCACGGGGGAGCTCCTGTTCTTACAGGAGCCATTTTATTGGGATTAAAATTCCTCCGTCTCACCTTCATATCCTGCATATCACTGCATCATCTTTTTGAATGGAGATGAGTGAAAAAAGTAAGTTTGAGGGAGGTTCTTCACTTATATATTTTGCCTCCGCTAATAATTCCTCCAAGACTTACACGTTTTGTAGATATAGCTGTTGGCAACAGTGAGGACACTGTTGAAAAAAAGTTTGGGGGAGGTTTGTGCTTATTTTTTGCATCATTTGCATATCATTTGCATGAGCACAAAACATTTCTTTAAAAACTTATAAAAAAGAATTTTCAAAATCCATAAAAATTTAAAATTTTGAAAATACAAAAATATTTTAATATTTAACATTTTTTTACATAAATAAGATAATAAAAGTTTAGATAATGAAAAATTACATCCTTGAGATTAGAAAAATTTAAGAAAACCAAGAAAATTAGATATTTTCTTATACGAACTAGTAATAAGTAGTTATGAGCCGTTGTCCCAAGGGTTAGTAAGATGAAAAACGTTACTAATCTGAGGATAAAAATAAGTCTGAAAAATAGTTTCTATTCTGGAAGCCAAACATTTTGAACGTTGATACCCTGCTATTCGCACTTAGACACGTCTTAAAGGCTGGGATAGTAGAGGATACCTTGAAATTCTCTTGTCTTAAAGCCAAAAGTATGAAGGAAATAAAAAAAATGATGAAGAAAATATAAAATGGTGAGAAAAATGGACACTGGTTTTGTTATCGCCAAGGCAGCAATAAAAAAATATAGCGAGGGTGCCTCTTCACCTAGTGCCCTAAGGCCAACTGGTCTGGAAGTCACTGCTAAGCCTTAGGTGGTGCAAGACGAGGAAAATACACCAAGTAAGGAAGCACAGGAGTAATCGGTCGGTTAGTACCTCAAGAAGTATTAACGGTCGCATGAAAGTGTGTGAGCAATCTCATCTAAATATTCATTAATTAAAAGGTACTGAGGCTGATGGACAAGAGTATGATAGCTTGAATTGAATTCTCCGGGTGTAGGGATGTACTTACACACACGTAGGGTTATATGATCGATGTTTGGAAGAAAGATAGGAATGAAGAATAAGATGATGTTTTATTGAGGGAGGACGTGATTTCCGACATCTTTTCATGACTATTAAGATAGGGCTCATGACAACCGAAATGCTAGCTTAGTTGGAAACCCAAATTTTCGAAGCTTTTCTTTTACAATTCTTTTCTTTAAATGTAATATTCATGATCTTCTTTTTATTATTGGATTTTGTGGGTGCAATCCGCTGAAAACCCTCAGGAGACAACACTCCTCCTACTAGGGACACCTCGAGGTTTAAAGGCATGTTGCACGTGCTCAGTGCAATCGTGTTGCCTAAGAAAGTGTGCTAGTTAGTTTTTCTCTTTCTTTATTTTCTCCTTCTTTTTAATAAAAAGTTCGCTCGAGACGATCGAAAATAAGTTTGGGGGAATTTGATCAGTCGAAAATACTGCATTTTTAAACCGACAATTTCCGTATCTTTTGCATTCATATAAAAGTGTTCGGCATTCATATCGCACAAATTTGCAAATCAGTCGTAAAATATCAGATTGCATGTGTTAGACTTTTAAACCGGCACTATAAAGAAAATTGAATGCATTTCATAGAAAGGCATCATTCCTATATATCGCAACTTGTGTTTCAAAGTCTGTGCAGGACATTACAAAAGATTGGTCAAATTTACAAACAAAGAATGCTAAAGAATACGGCAACTAAAGGATTTAGAATCTGGCAATGATCTAAGAAGTATTCAGAGATTCAACATATCATAAAAATACCAAAAAGTCATCAAGAGTCCACAGCAGAAGCATGAAGCTCCAAAGCAGCCAAGTGGCCGCGGAACCGCGGCCGGAGACCCCTTGAGCCGCGGTTCCTCGGCGGCTTGTCCTCATCACCCCCACTTCTCTGCTGCAATATCTCCACCTCACTTCCAAAATCTCTTCAAGCCATTGCAAGTTCAAGAATACTCATGAAGCTTCTGCCAGTTGAGCAAACTTAGGGTTTCTAAGCTAAACATTCCTAGCTTAAAGTCTAAGCTAAGCTCCTAACTAACTTACAACAAACATTTGGAGGGAATTGCAAATTCAAAATCCTAGACCTAGGGTTTTGGAAATCTATAAATAGGACCCAAGACTCACTAGTAGTGGAGACTCATATATTGTAAATCAATCATTTTTGGGTTGATCTTTAGTTGTTACCTGTTGAGAAACCCTAGTTCTTCATCTACCCACATTCTTGACACCTCCAAACCCTAACCCTAATCCAATCTAGAAATACCCAATTCAAGATCTATGGAGTTCAAGCAAAGCAAGTCTTCAAACATCCTTTAGAAGCAAAGCCGGTATTCAACGGAGCACGAGATCGAAGCGATCCAAGACTCTAGAAGCCGAGCGATGCAAGATTCGACGAGCGAAGTTCCTACCTCTTGTAAATCTTGAGAGTTGTAACTACTTATTGATGTAATAAAGGTGAAGATTCTTTAACTTGCTTATTTTTAATTCAAGCATTATGATTCATTTTGATTCTTGAATATGTACTTTGTGATGATGCTTGAATAAAACCCCGCTCGTGGAGGAATCAAAACAATTGTAAAATGATGATGTTGATGAATTGTTAAACGTTTCCTTAAGTCTTTAAACAATTGTAAATTCTTGAAAATGGATTGATCGATGATCTAGATCGATGCGAATGTGTTCTTGATTCCTTTCGCATGATCTAGAGATCGACAATTGATCATTCGACTTTCAAGAAGCTATCTAGTAAATGTTATTCATCGAAAGGATAAAGGATAGGATGAGGAACCCTAATTCTTCGCAAGATCCTTGATCCTCGTTGAATTCGACATCGATTTAACATCAATTTGTAACTAGATAATAAATCGTAATCTTGAATCTTCATCACATCTACAACTTACTCGATTCCTACGAGCTTTACTTCAAATCTTGAAACCCTAAAGTGATTGGAATTCTATCGAAACTCAATTCTCGATGTCTATCATTTTCTTGATTCTCGATTAGAATAGTGACACTTGAAACTCATTGATAAAAATCTTGAATCATGTTTTCTTTTCCTTTCTATTAAGTTTTCAATTCAAACAAATCAAGATACGAACGAATCGCACAATCCCTGTGGACGATCCGCACTCGCTAACGATCTACATCCGACACCGTAGTTGATTGCGGTCAAATAATTCTTTGATTGTGAATTCTATTCATTTTCTAAATCGACACACAAAGAAATTAAGAATCAATCAGGTCCCGTCATGCTCCGTTAAGTTAGGTAACTAACGGTAGAGCGGGGGCTGGGCAAGCGCGGATGCAAAACATAAGCAACCTTTATTATATATCATATATATAATATTAATGATTCGTCTCAGGCGGTTATATGATCTCATCACAGAACATTAACACAGAAGTCAACATATGAAATATTGGATATACTAGGTGTTGGAGATAGTGCCCTCAAAGTCAATTATTGGATCGCAGGTACGTGATTGCAATGATTGAGACAGGACCTATACCAATATGACAGTCTTGCTCGAGATGATAGTTTTCTATCTTGTTTGTCTTTATCATCGTATACATGCTTTAGTTCACTATTGCATGATGATAGAGCCCATAGGATTCTTGCTTGACTACCAGCAGTATGATGGCGATCATATACGTGGGAGCTGGTGTCCATAAGCACATCCTTAAAGTGTCCCTAGTCGTGGGAGTTTCGAGACAGGGCATCGATACTCCAGAGTAGACTAGTGTATACAGTCGAGACCCCGACGAGGGGCGATGGCCGGTCTCATAAGCCACTGGTGTCAGTTTGATCACCTAAGATGTATACAGGTGCTCATTGGGTTATGAGTACACCGGACAGGACTCACCGGGAACCTGCTAATTGGTATTACACATATCGTCAGATAGCAGTTCCCTGGTGACATGTGTACGGTTAGTTCATCGACCTGAGGTCGTCTTTTGTCTCGTGTGAGTTCCTACTGTGCTTTGATTTCTACCCTACCACGGCTCAAAGGAGTCGTGCAAACAGGTCTTTTTTGAGTACAGTCCCGAGCCACATGGAGGCAAGTGAGCGGATCGGCAGGGGATTCATGTCTCCCGGTAATGGGGGTGAGATCGCGCTGTGTCTAGGAGAGCCATTACACAAAGCCCTCGGCCGAGGCAGGAGATTTACTGGTAGGTACTTAACTAGTATCTCAGGGTGTTCTGGGCCACTCTATGACACGACTTATACTGCTATTGGGGGTATGACATTACCAGCCCCTAGGCAGATATGCGATACTCATAGACGAACGGACCGGACCGGACTGTATGTATATTGTCACTGTTAGGCTTAGTAGGGTTTATGGATGAGTTCGCTCGTCAGCTTCCCTTCCAATCAATACATAAGTAAACCGTTACGTACAGCTTGTACCTCTGACGTGCTAGTGGTTATACCCAGTGCCAGTGTGTTGATGAGTCATTAGAGTCCCCCACATACACTTTCCCATGTTCAGGCGAAACGTTGTAGAGGCCGTATGGTTCTATGGCAGGGTTCGGAAAATGCACGTTCGTTTTCGCACGTGTCATTTTTCGGGCAGATAATACTGATCGGCTTTGGTTTAAGCCGGATCCGAGTATTATACTGTGTAGATATAATATCTTTGTCTCAGATGCATTTGTATTCGGTCGTAATACAAATGCGGGTATGTTTATATCATTACGGTGTTATCCTGAAATTCGTTTCAGGATCACTTTTGGAAGTTGCCAGTTTCCAGTTTTCTAGCGCCCATATTTTACATTCGGTTAAATACGGACTTATATTTTCTTGGGATGATTGTGGAAGATTCTAGAGGCTTCTAGAAGGTGGTGACTAGGTTCATGCATCTTTGTGACTCATTAGTGCATTTAATGATGTTTGATGACTAAGGTTAATGATTCATCACTTGCATTAATGGTGTTCATACTAGGTGTTATGTGACTCATTCTTTCTTTTGCTTTGTGGTCGCCACTCCCTCCTCCTACACTTACCCCCCTCCTATATATGTCCGGCCCCTTGCTTGTGAAGGGAATGGTTGTTGTTTTGAGAAAAGATTATAGTTTATGTGTATGGAAATTTCATAGCTATTTTCATTCCATCACCCGATCCAAAAGGTAACTTCATTAACCGTTCGTCCGTGAATTTGGACGTAACTAGACAAAATTTTCTACTCATTCTCTGCATCATCTTGGTCGTCTCTTCTAGCAAACTTGACGATCGAGTTGCCTCGGTTCAGAGGCGGGAGCCCGTTTAAAGATCCGTCGACATGGTTCTACCTGGACGAGATGATTGGAGATTCAGCAGATCGGAGCAGCCGCAACAAAGCGTGGGATGATGGTTGAAGACCGAAGCACTCGGATCGTTCGGTATAACTCTTCTACCCACATTGTATTTTGTTAGTTTAGCTTTAATGGCAGATCCGGGTTATAGTATGTGATAGCGCCAGTTGTAAAAAGTTTTTGTTCCGTATTTGGCGTCTGTTAGACGGCCGGGGCGCTACCGTGGACTTACAGTGGTATCAGAGCCTCACCATTAGGCTTTACTAACTTGTGCTAACGCGTTTAAAACATCGATCTAACGGAATTTCAAAAACTGCAATTTTCTGGGTTAAAGTTTCTGTCGTTTTTTAAAAGGGTCTAAAAATTATTTTGCATATCACTGAAAAGAGAGCAGGCTTTTTTAAGAATTCTGGTGAAATTTGGTCAACTGAAGCTTCCAAAGCGCCGCGGAACCGCCGCGCAAACCCTAGTTTGGTCGCGGTTCCACCGCCGGTTTGGAGCTACAGTAAACCATTTTTCTATAGTAGGTTCTTCTTGTAAAATTGTGGTTTCTGGAATATTTCTTTTGGGCCTATATTTTGTTACTGTACAGCAGATGTTTGTGGGGCCCACTTTCGGAAATTTTGTCGATCGAAATTTAAACGTGTTAGTTTACAGTACTTACTTTATATCTCCGAACGGGAATGTCATTTGAGCGGTAAACCGAGTCTAATTGCTATAGTTCTTGTAGACGGGTTTGCGAACGTGACATTCGCGTTGGTGTTTTGTGTTGTGCTGTGATGTTGCGGATTTGTCGTGGTGGATAGCAGGGTGCAATGATAGGGCAGTTTGGATTTATTTTTACATTTGATATTGCGGAGCGAGCGTCCAACATGTGGACTGCCGTCACTGCCTGTTGTATAATATTCTTTTGGGGCACGACCGGGTTGAGGTCGATGTACCCGTTGTACATATTTTTATTTCTGTACTAGGTTTATCACGCGAAGGAGTGCACGGATAGCCGGGTTCTAGAGGGAAACAGGTCTGTATCTCATGGCTTTGAGAGGCAAAGGGACCTCACTCTAGAATTGACAGACTTTTCGCCGCAATCGTAGGGGGTACAGGTTGACCCAAGGAGGGGTGCTCAATTTACCGGATTCCGTGAAGTGCCGGGTGTTCCATTCACTATTTTGTGGGGACTACCTCGCTTCAGGTTATGGCGGGTAACTTGCCGCACCCGTAGGGAACTAGGTTTCATTGCACAGGCTATCCACGCGACTAGGGGAACATCGGGTTTCAGCAGCGGCTCTGTGAAACCCGGGGATCCCAGATTATCTAAATTGTTCTGTGATGCATATTACTTTTCTGTAATGTTGCATATTAACACGCCTTCAGCGATTATTGTATATTGGTATATATACTATTAGATGTTGTCTATGTTTTACACCCACGCTAGTCCAGCCCCCACTCTGTCGTTAGTTAAGTAACCTAACGGGTGAAGACGGGACCCAGTGACGAATGCTGATGGCATATACGTACATTATATTTTCGTTCTTTTCTGGTGTGATTGATTGATGGGACTGCGTTGATTCTTATCATTCCAAGTAAAACAAACCTATATTTGATGTTGTTGGAACAAATTTTAAAAAAAGTGTTATTATAAAGATGTTTCCTTTTGTTTTGCATAGTGATATTCAGTTAGAATATCCCGCACCTCATTCGACGAGGCAACGGCCGAGATCCCTTCACCGGGAGTTCCCCCTTGGGCATAAGTTTACGTCTGGGTAATAACTTCACTATAGTCGATTAGAAGTTGCTTTGTATCGCGGTATTCAGTTGGAATATCCTGCACCTCATTCCACGAGAAAAGAGC
The DNA here is from genome assembly GCA_030015575.1 of Agapanthus africanus. NCBI lineage: Eukaryota > Viridiplantae > Streptophyta > Magnoliopsida > Asparagales > Amaryllidaceae > Agapanthus > Agapanthus africanus. The sequence goes on from CM057351.1 coordinate 116,025,918, forward strand.
CGAGATCCCTTCACCGGGAGTGACCTCTTTTGCAAAGGTTTTCGTCACTATATTTTTATAAAAAGCTATCAGGTTCCTTCAACGAGATCAAGTTCATTACGTTAAAAGTTTTTTCGCCAAAAACCAGCCGTAGCCCTCCGTCGTTTCTTATGGATTGTCAGTAGTATTCAAGCTATGTTTGTTGACTAAAGTCAAGGCATAGTGTTTGGTAGTTGCTGGGTATTCATCTGATGCATAGATAGATGTGTTGGTTTAGGACAGTCGTATTACCCTATTGACTAAAGTCAAGGGTATGTACAGGTGGGTTCAAATCAACCTGGAAAATGACTGGTAGAACTTGACATGTGACTTTTGATTTGTTGACTAAAGTCAAGGTCATAAGAGCATGAGGCAAAAATCACATCGGGAGTTTCAAACATACAGGAAACTTGCCAGGCATGCGCATACCTTTTGGAGTGTGATAACTTGAGTAGATTCCATCAAGTTATCATGCGATGATAGTTGGATCCCGAATCTCACTGATGAGTTGGTTTACTCTTCGGGTGATCCTGATTAATTCTTCTTTCTGGTTTGGAGGAGAATTTGAGATAACAGTGGGAGGTTTCCTGATTAGATAAAGTGATAACCATTCTGATCTAGGTTAGAGTGCACGCAGAGTGTTTCTTTTCTCTCTCTCTTTGGCAGCGACCTTTGACCGACCCAAGACTATGACTCAGTGGCCAAATTTGACCGAACCTTCTTAAAATACTTTCCTTTGGATTGTCTTAGTTGCATAAATCATTGCCGCTCCTTCTTTTACGCTTTGCATTTCTCAGAACACCCCGTATTACTACGGATATCCACTTCCATTGGATAGATCCATCGTATACTTATATACGAACTCGAAGGGACTTCTTCGAGGATGGATCCAGGTTCAGGAGAAATAGAATTAGTTTATTCAGTTGTCTTTTGTTATCACCTTCTCTAAGGTTGCGAGGGCTCCTTAGTTTAGGAGAGTACACCTATTACGCTTATTGGAAAGTCTTATTCCAAACCATAGGCTGGTGCCGAAAGGAATATATAAAGACAAAATGAAGGGATTAGAAAGAGGGCAAAGTAATTTGCGACTGTTATCATTCACGACCAAACCGCGTACTTCATCACCACTCTTATTTCACCTTTGCGTTTTCCCCAGTTCGGGAGAAATAGAATATGGTATTATTCAGTTGTCCTTTATCGTCACCTTCTCTCAAGTTGCGAGTACTCTTAGGATTAGGAGAGTACACCTATTATGCTTACAGGATAGTCTTCTTCCAAACCATAGGCTGATGCGGAACGGTAGGGAAGGAAGAAAACCATTTAGCCTAACGAAGGTGTACAGAAGGTAACGACTAAAGATAAATAAAGGGATTTGGAGAGATGGCAAAGAAATATACGGTTACAGTCAAGAATATGATTATGGAAGAGGCATTACTAGGAATACCAGGATACCCCTACGAAACATTTTGATGTTTCAGTTACACTGTACATTGTTAAAAGAAAGCCGATTTACCAATTAGAAGCTTACTCCAGGGTATGAATTTACCAGGTGAGTTTCTCACATCTGTATGGTTTTACAGATGAGGAGTGGGAGTAAGTTATTGGAAATTAGGTGATTATCCTCATTATATCGGAATTCGTTGTAATTGGTGATATTTGAGAAAATCGCCAGGGTACAGTTTTCAACCTACGATGCACAGGTTTTGAGTTATTCAACTCAGTGGACTTATACAGAGTATTGTATGTTATCCAGTGTCCATCAGGACATAGGGATAGGTCCTCGTACTATGTTCTGTTTACTTGTGACTTCTCTAGTTTTTAGACAAGTGTTTCGTAGAAATACAATGTCTAAGTTTTGAGAAGTTCTGGGTATAAGAATAAAGTAGAGAACCAGGTATCGCAAGTATCGGGATTCTTCAAAGAGATCGAAGATGTAGATTCTTGTGATTGGTATTCAGATAATAGTAATGGTTTTGAGAAACTTGTTTCTCTTTCAGGTTGCTCATAATTGGATGGATTCCTAAGTTGAGTAATGCAGATTAGCCTTTCACCATTAAGTTGATATGCACTGGAGACAGTTGCATGATTTGAATTTGGTTCCAATTAAATTAGTGCCTCTATTTCTATATTGTATATAGATTGGTTCATATCTTAACGATGTTAAGGTACGGGTAGTTGTCCAACTTATGCTTAAAACCAGACACTAGATAGCTCAAGACACGTTTCTGTAATGGCAGTTTGTGGGTTGGCCCTGGCTTCGATGAGAGTTGATTTTTCTACCATCTGGAAGATCAATAGTGATATTGTTCTTGACTCGCCACAGTTTTAGTAAAAATGGATTTTTTCAGAAAACAGTAATGGGAGTATGGCAGAACTGGAAGTGATTCCAGAACAGCAAACGATTACGGAGAATTTAATAGGACCTATATATTCAATTAAGTTTGACATTCCAATAGCCACTGTTGGATATATGTATGCCCTAGAGGCCATTATGATATAGTGTATGTACTGATGTGTATATATATATATATATATTCGGGTGACAGTCTTGCTCAAAATGATAGTATGCTATCTGGTTTTACTTTATCATATGTTCACTTGATCATGTTTATATTCATTTGGTATATGTTGATAAAGCCCTAAGTATATTGGCTTAACTACTGGAATTATGATGCGGATCATACTAGTGGGACATCTGTAGTTTATAAGCATATCCTTGAAATTTTCCTAGTCGTAGGTATATCGAGACAGGGCATCGATATTCCAGCTTAGACTAGCGTATACCATTCTTGTTCCATATGATGGGCGATGGATGATCACATATCCGTCTGGTGTGTTGACACCGAAGATAGTATACGGGTGCTCAGTGAGACTGGGTACACTGAACGGACTCACCGAGAACTCCTATATGGTATTATATCATACGTCGGATAGCAGTTCTCAGGTGACACTGGTACAGGTTAGTCTGTAGACCCGAGATCGTCATAGAGTCTTGTGTGTCCTCCCACTGTACTTTGATCTCCACCCTACTGCGGCTCTACTGAGTCGTACAAACAGGTGGATTTTGGGTATAGTCTCGAGGCATGTGGAGGCAGTGAGCGATAGGAGGGTTTTCGTCTCTCCCGGTATTGGGGGTTGATGCTGTGCTGTGCACGATTGGCTATAACGGGAAGTCCCTGGCCAGGGCTGCTGAGATATTACTGATAAGTGTTATCAGTAAGTTTCTCGATCTGTTATAGACCATATACCGGCATGACTTATTGAGTTATTGGGGTCGACGATTCCATCCATAGACTCGATATGCAGCATGTCTGACGAAGAGACCGGACTGTACGGTTAGTGTTGCCAGATGGATTGACAGGAGTTTTGACAGGTTCGCTTGTTCTTATTCTGATCGCTCAATACCCGGGTAGCCGTTACGTTTAGCTGACCGCTTGCGGCTTGTAGGTGTTTGATATGATCATCATCTACAGCTGGCGTATTGACGAGTCTTAGAGTCCCACATAGAAGTTTCTCGGCTCTGGCGAAACGAAGTGGTGCACATATGAGATATGCGCGGAGCCTCGATTAAATACTAGTATATGATACTGTATTTAATCGGGCATTTAATATTAGTCGGGTCATATGAGATATGATGGATTTATTAAATCAAGTGTTGATTTAATATTGGCTTTTATATTATTTATTTAAAACCTTTTCTTCTTATGGATACATGGATGTATATGTACATGATGATGTGCACACATACATACATACATGAATTGTATCATGGTTGATGATACAAAGAGGAAGGCAATATAAGAATCATATTGTAGATAAGATAATGTTTGGATTTTTCATTAAAGATTAAAGGCAAAAGAAATGGTTAATGAGTCATTGCTTCCACACTCATCTACACATTTCTTTAACTCAACCATAGTTTCCATTCCTTTTGCCTTTTAACCTTAAATGAAATATCTAGATTTTTTCTTACTATGGTTAAAGTTATGATAAGATCTCTCTCTCTCTCTCTTATTTTTCTTTTTACATTATCATTATCTTAGAAAAAGAAAAGAGTGAGACTTCTTCTTCTTCCTCAAACCCTAGCTCTCTTTTAATGGTTAAAAAGAGTTAGAAAAAGAAAAGAAAAGGTAATAAATAAGAATTTCAACCACTTCATCATCCTACACAACCTTAGCCATCTTGTGTAGGGTGTTGTGCTTCAAGGATTTCCAAAGATCGTAGGAAGCATCAAGCTTAGGGCAAAGTGCTTCGGGTGGATCGTCGTGGACGAGGAGTTGATCAAGTGGACCTTTGCAAACCCTAGGAGTCTTCCAAAGTGAACTACAAAGGTTGTAGTTTCAACACTTAGCATAACATAAACTTTATTTGTTGATACTATTAATAGTTACTTCATAAATTCTAGTTCGATTCTTTGTATAGTTTGCTTAGCACCTCAAAAATTTTATTGTTATAGCATGTATGATGCTTCTAAACCCTAATAGAGGTGCAAAGGAAACCCTACATGGTATCAGAGCCAAGCTAGAGCTTTGTAGTAACCTAGACGACGTTGAAAACAACGAACGGACGAAAAACGACACCCGGGAGGGTGCTCTCTGGAAATTTTTCCAAAACCTGGTATTTTTCAAATTAAAAATATGTAAAAAACAGAGCAGGAAATTGTATGGACCCACAAGAAAAACGATGCCCTAATTCAACTATACGGCCGCGGAACCGCGGCCAAGAGTGGCTTGTTGCGGCGGTTCCGCGGTGGTATAGGTGATTCATGGGCCGTATTTTCTTGTGCTGGCCCGTATGTGTTTGCTGGTGTTACTGGTATTTTTAGAATCTGCTCAGGTGTTGAGCTTTCAGAGCAGTTTCTGGTTGTCTAAATCGTTTGATCGGATGTTTCAACGTCGCTTAGTTTAATAGTAGTATGTGTTACAATAATTGAAATCTACAAATTTGTTTGTTGCGTGTAAATCTAGCAGTTCGGTCTTGGGATTAACGGAAATCTTGTTGAATTATCCGGTTTGTTTTGAAAAGGTGTTTTCTTGAATGAGACCCAAATGCGAGCTTTACATTGTTTAGGCATGAAATCTTGTATATGTGATATTCTGGATTTGTGTTGTCTAAAGGCGGTTAAAGATTCCAATTGTTGTATTTTTCCATTTTATTTCTCTGTGTCGATGAGATTTGATATGCAGGATTGTCGCAATGAATAGCCGGGTGGTTTTCTTTTTGTGTGAGATGAGAGTATTCTTTCAATTCATCTAATATTAATTTGTATGTAATATTATTTTATTTGGGACACTTCCGGGGTGAGGTTGTTGTCACCAGTGTTGTATATTATTTACTTTTCCGCATTAGGATAGACCCAAGGTGGAGGGCACAAGTGACCGGGTTCTTGGGTTCAGTGGGAGGCCATCTCGAGGAGTCGAGACCGGGTCTCCTAAACTCCAGAATTGGTAGGGTCGCTTGCCGCTCTCGTAGGGGTCTAGGGGTGTGTGCTTGGCTATTTATTGCGACCGTGGAATCCGTATTTTTATTGCTGGCTAAATATAAAATACGGACCTCCTAGATATCCTTTATATGCTTCTGCTGCTTTTATTATCTGATGTGATCTTTTAATGCATATCTGAGACCAATGAAATTTTATATATGATATATATTAAACGTTGCTTATGTTTTTCACCCGCACTAGCCCCGTCCTGGTATGCCGTTAGTTAAGTAACCTAACGGTGCATATCAGGACACTGTGACGAATGCGAGTGGGATAAGTGTACGTTATATTTTCGTTTCTTTCTGTAATGGCTTAGGATTTAAATGATGGGACTACATTAATGAGATTAATGTAAAAGATAAATGAACCTAAAAAGATGTTGTAGAATCAGATTTTAAACACACTCGGCCTTTTTGTAAGAAAAAAGCAAGTTTCAAAATGTGGAGCTTAAGCCAATCCTTTTAAACTCATTAGATTCTACAACGATATCAAGTCCAAAGCGTCAAAAGTTTTCTTAAAAACTATCCGCAACCCTCCGTCATTTTAGGAAGCAGAGTACTTAGTATTCGTGCTGCGTATTTTGACTTTAGTTAAGGCGCAGTGAACGGTAGCTGAGTGATGTCTTCCTATCCAGCATATGATGCAGATTAGTTAGGACATTCATATGATTATGTTGACTTTAGTTAAGGGTCATATGAGTGGGTCTAGTTAATCACGAAATAACGGGAAGAACTTGACTAGTACTTATGATATGTTGACTTTAGTTAAGGTCATAAGTACTAGGGGTAAAAATGATATCGGGAATTTCAAGAGTGGAAAATTACAATGAGATTGTATACCTACTATATGATAATAGGATCCCGATCCCACTGCGAGCAAATGTTGCTCCCGGGAGAATTTTGTACTTTACAATTAGCTGACTCGGTAGGTGTCTAGAAAGGTGCTAAACGGGGCTATGCCTCTGGGAAGACGAGGTTTACTTTAATTAGGTCCGTGCGAAAGCATGGGGAACCTCCCTCAAGTACCGGCACTGGCCTGGCTGAGAAGTTGGCGAAGTTGTAGAATGTAATTAATCCCGGCTAGTTTTCTTTTTAAAAGGTTTTAAAGAAAATTTGATAAAAACAGTGGGAGACATCGATTAGACAAGATAATAACTAATCTGATCTTTGCAAGAGCATTCGCTAAGTATATTCTTTTCTCTCTCTTAATTGCAGATACCCATGACAGGACTTGAGCTTCTATTAGATAAAAACAAGCTGAATGGGACCAACTATAAAGACAGGCTGAGGAATTTAAACATAGCCTTGACTTATGATAAAGTATCATATGTCCTTACAGCACCAGCCTTGCCCCCCTAGGTCCTAAACCTTCAGTTGCGGATAGGGAAATCCGCAAAACATGGGACACTGACTGTGCCACGGCAAAATGCCTCGCGCTTGCATCGATGGATAACACACATCAGAAGCAGCACGAGAATATGGACGTACAATCCATATTCCTCCATACAAAAGATTTGTATGGAGAGCAATCCGCGTATTACGATACGAAGCGTCTAAGAAACTGTTTCAGATGCGCATGACCGCTGGCACAGCAGTAGGAGACCATGTTCTAAAAATGATAGCTCTCATAGAAGAGCTTGAGGACCTTGGGTGGACAATGGACAATGAACAGTATACAGATATTATTCTACAGTCTCTCCGCTCCACCTTTGCTCAGTTCATCGTTAACTTCAACATGCACAACATGGAGAAGGAACTGCCTGAACTCCTTAATATGTTAAGGAGTGCAGAGAGCACACTGAAGTCAGTGAAGACTCCCGTTATGTCTGTTGGGAAATTCCTCCTCAACTTACCCAAAGGCTAAGGCCAAGGGAAAGATGAAGAAGAAACCCACCAAACCTAAGGGTGGAGTCAAAAAGGTGAAGGGAAAAGGCAAGTCCAAGGTTGGGGCATCAGAGAAAGGTGAATGATTCCATTGCAAGAAGACGGGACACTGGAAGAGGAATTGTATTGAGTACCTAGCACTCAAGAAGAAGCATGTTGATGCTTCAGCTTCAGGTGTTTTCGTAATTGAAAACTGTTTTTCTATTAATTCTGCATCCTGGGTATTGGATACCGGTTCGGGTTCTCATATTTGCAATTCTGTGCAGGCGTTGAGAAATAGCAGAGTTCTGAAGACAGGTGATCATACTCTCCAAGTTGGAAATGGTTCCAATGTAAATGCAGTTTCAGTAGGAGAGTATCACCTAGGTTTGCCTTCGGGTTGTATATTGGTTTTGAACCCGTGTTATTTTGTACCAAGTATGCTTTGTAATATTATATCATTTTCCTTGTTAGACAATGAAGGATATCATTTTGCTGTGCAACACAATGTTATGAACATTAGACTGAATCAAGAGTTGATTGGTTGTGGTACATTAAATAACGGGATATACGTCCTTAATCAACACACAGTTTTCAACATACAACACAAAAATAAAAGGAAATTTTCAGAAATAAATGAAGCTTTTCTTTGGCATTGTAGACTTGGTCATATTAATGAAACAAGACTAAACAAGCTTCATAAAGATGGATATTTAAATTCATTTGAGTATAAATCTTATGCAACTTGCCAGTCTTGTATCAAAGGTAAAATGACCAAAACCCCCTTTACAGGACACGGAGAAAGAGCTACTGAGCTCCTAGGCCTCATACATAGTGATGTATGCGGACCAATGTCTACACATGCAAGAGGCGGTTTTTCATACTTCATAACTTTTACTGATGATTTCTCAAGATTTGGTCATGTATATTTGATAAAACATAAATCTGAAGCTTTCGAGAAATTCAAGGAGTATAAACATGAAGTAGAAAACCAAACAGGAAAGAGTATCAAGATACTTCGATTGGATCGAGGTGGAGAGTACTTAAGTACTGAGTTCTTAGACTTCCTAAAAAAGAATGGGATTCTCTCTCAGCGCACTCCACCTTACACACCACAGCAAAACGGTATGTCAGAACGAAGGAACCGTACCCTATTAGATATGGTACGATCCATGATGAGTGATGCTGAGTTACCTCTCTCGTTTTGGGGGTATGCATTGGAAACAACAGCTTTTCTGTTAAACAAAGTTCCAACCAAAACCGTGTCTACCACACCATATGAGATATGGCATGGGAAGAAACCATCTCTTAAAAGAGTTAAGATTTGGGGTTGTCCTGCTTTTGTTAAAAAGCAGAATCCAGACAAACTCGAGACACGATCAGTCAAATGTATATTTGTAGGATATCCTAAACATTCGTTTGGGTATCTTTTTTACCACAAAGAGGAACAAAAAGTGTTTGTTTCTCAGTATGCCACCTTTTTAGAAGATGAGATTTTTTCAAACAATACAAATGGCAATGTGGTAGATCTAGAAGAAGTTCTAGAAACACAAATTACAGATGACAACTTGGCTGAACCTGAAGTTATAACAGAATCTAATGAACCTCAGCCACTCCGTAGATCTGGTAGGATTTCTCGCCCACCGGAGAGATACTACGGTTTTCTCATTGATGGTGATAGAGAAGACTGCATCATGGATGATGATGATCCTTCCAGTTTTCATCAGGCTATCACGAGTGGTGACTCTGTGAATTGGCTGGATGCCATGAGATCCGAAATGGAGTCCATGTACACCAACAAAGTATGGACTTTGGAAGATGTACCCTCCGGGATAAAACCTGTGGGATGCAAATGGATCTTTAAAAGAAAGATCGGTGTAGATGGACAGGTAGAGACCTATAAGGAAAGGTTGGTAGCGAAAGGTTTTCGTCAAAGACCAGGCTTGGACTATGACGAGACTTTCTCTCCGGTAGCCATGCTTAAATCCATTCGGATCCTACTCGCTATTGCTGCTCACTACGACTATGAAATCTGGCAGATGGACGTTAAAACTGCATTCCTAAATGGTGATTTAGAGGAATGCGTTTATATGGATCAACCAGAGGGATTCATTGATAGTGGGAGCAGCGGTAAAGCATGTAAGTTACTTAAATCCATTTATGGATTAAAACAGGCATCACGGAGTTGGAACATCTGTTTTGATGATGTTATCAATGAGTTTGATTTCATCAAAAATCCAGATGAACCTTGTGTTTATAAGAAGACTGTAGGAAGAAATGTCGCAATCCTCGTATTGTACGTAGATGACATACTTCTGATAGGAAATGACATTCCTATGCTACAGTCGGTCAAATCATTCTTATCACAAAGGTTCTCCATGAAGGACCTGGGAGATGCCACATACATATTGGGTATACGGATCTATAGGGATAGATCCAAACGGTTATTGGGATTGTCCCAAACCAAGTACATTAACACCATCCTAAAGTGGTTTAGTATGGAAGACTCAAAGCGGGGTGCCTTACCCGCTTGCCATGGAGTCACTCTCTCAAAAGACGATTGCCCAAAGTCTGATATAGAGAGAGCTCGCATGAGCATTATTCCCTATGCTTCGGCAGTAGGATCGATAATGTATGCGATGTTATGTACACGCCCTGATGTTGCTTATGCACTTAGTGTAGTAAGCAGGTATCAATCTAACCCAGGGGAGAATCACTGGATTGCTGTAAAGAACATTCTTAAGTACTTGCGAAGGACTAAAGAATTGTTCTTGGTGTATGGTAATGGGGATCTCCAAATGGAGGCCTTTACCGATTCGAGCTTCCAGAGTGACAAGGATGACAGCAAGTCTATCTCAGGGTTTGCATTTACCCTCAATGGAGGGACGGTGAGTTGGAAGAGTTCCAAACAGGATACCGTTGCAGACTCAACGATGAAAGCTGAATATATTGCTGCAAATTATGCTGCCAAGGAAGCTGTCTGGATGAGAAAATTTGTAACACCCGAGCCCAATAATACTATTTATATTACTAGTTGAGGGTTATATCTTGCTCATTCCAATTATCCTGATTGTTTGGTGCTTTTTGCAAAATTTTAACCGGTTAAGTCATTTTGGCACATAACAAATTTTAACTCCTAAAATGAAATTAAAAATGTCCATGTTGACCTACTCGTCGCCACTAGTCGCGTGGTAGCGTCCGCGTGTCGAGATTCCGTCCCGTTCGGCTAAACGGGCATGTTTGGACGACTACGCGCGCGTGCAAGTGTCCGACTTGGGGGCATGCATTTTGATCATTAAACACCTCTTTTCAAAATTTGGAACCCGCTTAAAATCCTATAATTTGAATTTGGAACATTTGGGCGCAACCCGGGCTCGAGTTGGAAATGTTTCATTTCGCGCCAAAATACCCATTTTAATTTAATATACTAAACTATAATATTTATACTCTCAATCATAACTGTTGCGTCCTTTTAACCAATTAGATCCTTTAAACCTTTTCCAAATCATTCCTGTCCAATCACGAGCCTTTTTCCCTCGTGGGCCCCCCCGTTTCACTCTGTCTCTCTCTGTCTCTCTCTCCAACAAACTCTCTCTCTCTCTCTCTCCTCCTATATATATAATTAACATGCAGCCGCCTTCCCTCCTTCCTCCTCCATCACGAGAACACCTCCGAACCCAAACCCTAGCCCCTCGTACTCGCGCCGCCGACCTCCCCGCGACCTCGCCGTCGCCGTCAGCACCTCCTCAACCTAGCCGCACCCTCCTACCTCCTTCCTCCGCCACTTCCCGCGCCTGCACCCAACCCCGACGCCACCTTCTGCACCGCAGACCTCGCCGTCGCCGCCGCCTCCTGTCGCCAACGACGCCGGAGACTCCCTCTCCTCCTCCTCGTCGCGACCTCGTCGTCGCCTTCCTCCTCCCCTCGCCGGACCACCATCAGACCCGAGCCCGACCCTGCACCAATCCCCGAGTCGCCGGAGAACCGTGCCGTCGACCCTCGTCGACGTCACCCGCGCCACCTCCGACCACCTCCTTTCCCCCTCGATCACCAGAGCCGACCACCACCCTCCTCTACTCGTCGCACTACCCTCTCCAGCGAACCCGAGGCTGTCCGGCCTTCGCAGCCGCCGTCGCTGCCTCGCCGGCGTTCCAGCGCCGTCGAGCCCGCCGGGGTTACCCCTGGTATCTCCCTGTAAGCTTTCCCTGTCATTCCTTTTGTGCGAAACCCCTCGCTGGTCGATTGCTCATGTTTATCGTGTTTGCTAACTTCGTTACTTTTGACTTTTGCTGGTTTCCGACCATGCCGTCTTTTGGACCCGACGCTCCAGCGAAGTACCCTGGTCCGTGTGGTCCCGTTGTTCGCTGTTGGGACTCGATCCGTGACCCGTGCACCCGTCTCGTGTTTTCTGCCGACTTCGCATCCGTGCTTTCCGGTTTGCGAAACCGTCGAGGCAAGTATTACTTGCTACATGCTATGTTATACTAATTAGGTGTGCTTGACTCTTAAAACCTGTTAAGATTAACTAGCGATGTTACTTTTCTCAATTGGACGGAATATGATATATATCACGATACAGTAACCTAAACCGTATTTTGCCACTGTAACCCTAATAACAAAACTACCAGTTAATCATTTTGCTACCTAAAGGACGATAATTGTACACATATAGCTTTATTACTTTCTGTTATTGATATTGCACTACCCAGTGATTATTGCACCTCAAGGGTGCTCGAACCTGTTAATATAATACAACTGCACCATATTCTTGTAACATTGTGATTAAGTGAGCCGTTATTGTTAATTACTTTATTGCTGCTGTTACTCATTTGATCGTACACCTGTTGAGAGCACATACTCGGTTACATTGCATATTGACTTGACCCTGCTACACCTGATATATTCACATGTACTGATACACCGGACATGACATCCTATACATACTGACTCACCCTAGTGGACTACAACCTGACTTATTACCTGATCTCATGCCTAATGCCGACAAACCTGACCATTCCTGCTGTCTATCCAGACAGACCTACTTTTACATGATTTTGTGTTGGCATTAGTCCTCGACTACTGAATACCTGACCTGACATACATAACTTGGGGGTATGGGGAAATCAAAGGTGAAACCGACTTGTAACTCAACAGTTCGATACTTGTTCTGATCAGTCTTACGGGCTTGGCCAGTCCGGGAGTGATGATGCTGACATCACTCATCCATCCTACTACCTATTACTGCTTAGCGGCACGTCTCGGATTCAGCCCCGAGGACCTTGACCGTGGTCCCGGGCACGCACGGGATACTATTGAGTTACATCGACGATTCATCAATTGATTTCAAAGACTAGAGAGTAGAAACCTGATAGGACAGTTTAGTCACCATTGCACATTTCCCTGTTCTGTTATTTCTTAGTACTTCTTTATTCATGTTCATACTTGCATTGCTTATTACCATGTTTATATTATATACTTGATGTCGTGACGCGCTGACGTCTGGGTTTTGCATGGCCCAGATTCTTTACCACTGTCGCCGACCGTGCAGGAGAACTTCAGCCAGCAGGCTGATTTGAGTTCTATAGTGGTTAGTTCGTTTATTGCATTTTATTTCCAGGAGCGATCCCGCATTATGGGACGTACCATTCTATTATTATATTGGATCATTTGCTTTCGCACTTATTGTTTATTGACTCTCGTTATTATGGATTTGGACATGTGCTAGATTAGTTTATTTATATTGTTCTTGATATCTCTACAACCGTAATGTGACTGTGGATGGATACGTCCTACCCACAGGTAGCATGGTTGGCTATGTCACGTGCCCAATCTTGTGTACTCTGGGAAGCGGGACGTGACATGGTTCTTTTGGTATCAGAGCCCTAGGTTAATTGGGTTGATTCTTTTGTAGTTGGGTATGGTGCCCGATACACGAATCAGAATACCCGTGATTTGGAAACATGTCCTGCCACCTTGACCGTTTTACCATCCTTGAATCATTCTTCCGGATCATGTCGACATGAAAACTTACTTTGCATTGTCAACTCGAAAACCTAACTTCTTGTTATCTCTAGGACTTAGGCGACTTTGGTGGAGTTAAGTAATTGGGGCTATGATACCGCGGCATAGCTACAATGCAGTACTCTATTTAAGTATCTTGGAGTTCTAGCCTTGATCTATACTCAGAATCTATCATCATGCTAATGTTGGGTACTTTGATTTCCAGGAATATGGCCGGTCAGAATTTGAAGATGGACCAAAGCCGTGCGGTCTTAGCCGCCAGGCGTAGAGTGATAAGGGGATTGCTGGAGAATCTAAAGGAACAGACCGAGCTGGAACCAGCATCTGCACTGAACCAAACGTCTGTACGTAGAAGTATTCCGGTGAACAGGCACAGCGTAGCACCAATGAAGAAAACAATTGTGGGTGATCGGAAAAGGAGCGTGATTTGTAACTACTGCCATATACCCGGACATGTGCGAAAGGAGTGTCGTAAGAGGCTGGGACTCTGTTTTAGATGTGGAGCGGCAGATCACGCCGTTAGTTCTTGTCCGTCGAAGCTTCGTACAAGGGATGATGTTCAGAAGCCTCCGCAGAGACCGTTCCAAGGGCAGAGACAGTTGAATCAAGGATTTAATCAGGATCGAGCTTTCACGCTGATAGCCGAGGAAGCTAAGGCATCAGGAGAAGTGGTTTCAGGTAATTCACTCGTTCATGGTTTTCCCGCATTGGCATTATTTAATTTCGGAGCATCCCACTATCTTATGTCATCCAAATTTATGACTACACACTCGATTACCTGCACAACCCTGTCTAGTTTTTGGGACATACACATTGGGAATGGGGAAATCATAGCTAGTAAGGAATGTAGAGGTTGTACAGTCGTTGTGTGCGGGCGGGAGTTCTTTTGCGGATTTCTTAGTGATAGATATGGGCAGTTATGAAGTAGTCTTGGGAATGGATTTTCTTGGCACTTTCCACGCACACATCGATTGTAGGGCAAGGAAGGAAACTTTCCAGACACCCTGAGTTTACTTTCACTGGAGGAAGCAGTTCTGTCGGGCCAGTCGAGTTTAGGGCTAGGCCGACGAACAATGTTCTTGCGGCTATGGTGGTGGGTAGTAATGAAGAGCCGGCAGTTGTTCGCGACTTTGTGGATGTATTTGATGATATGCTAGTATGCTCGAAGGTTCCGGAGGAGCATGCTGAGCATCTAAAGATCGCACTGCAGACGCTGAGGCAGGAGAAATTATTCGCGAGGATGAGTAAGTGCAAATTCTGGCTGGAAGAAGTGAAGTTTCTGGGGCATGTCGTGTCGGGCGATGGAATCGCCGTTGATCCCGAGAAGATTGCAGCAGTTCGAGATCGGCCAACTCCAAAGAATGTTGCGGAGATAAGAAGTTTTCTTGGACTCGCCGGATACTACAGAAGATTTGTGGAGAACTTCGCTCGTTTAGCCGAGCCGTTAACCAAGCTTACGCGCAAGGAGGTACCGTTTGTTTGGACGGAGGGATGTGCATTGGCCATCGAGACGTTGAAGCAGAAGTTGATAACCGCTCCTATCCTGACCGTACCAGATAATTCAGGAGGACTGGTGATTCATAGCGACGCATCCGGAAAAGGATTGGGATGTGTTTTGATGCAGAACGGGAAGGTCGTCGCTTACGCATCGAGACAACTGAAGACTCATGAGAAGAATTATCCGACTCATGACTTAGAGCTTGCAGCCGTGCTCTTCGCCCTGAAGATTTGGAGACACTACCTTTTGGGCGAGAGAGTTGAAGTCTTTACAGATCACAAGAGTTTAAAGTATGTATTCACTCAGAAGGAGTTGAACATGAGACAACGCAGATGGTTGGAGCTGATGGCCGACTACGACCTTGATCTTAAGTACCATCCGGGAAAGTTAACGTCGTGCCAGATGCGCTAAGTCGGTTACCAGCAATCCAGGTATTGACTGCACAAAGGGAGATCATTGCGGATTTTCAGAGATTTGACTTGGAGGTTGTGCTACCACATGCTACGGGACAGTTGATGCAGTTGCAAGTACAGTCGTCCTTAGTTGAGAAGGTTAAAGCGGCACAATCGCAGGATCCTAGACTGCAAAAGTTTCGAGAGAAGGTTGGAGCCGGACTACGAACCGATTTACTAATCCATGAAGACGGTTCGTTGAGATATGGTAGCCGTGTGTGTGTGCCAAAAGGAGATGTGCGTGAAGAGCTTATGAGGGAGGCACACAGTTCAGCTTACTCTGTACATCCAGGAGGGACAAAGATGTACCGAGATATTCGACAGCATTTCTGGTGGGAAGGTATGAAACGGGAAATTGCTCGCTTCGTGGCTAAGTGCTTGGTGTGTCAGCAAGTCAAGGCTGAACACCAAAGGGTTGCTGGTTTGTTGCAACCACTTCCGATCCCTCAGTGGAAGTGGGAACATATAACCATGGATTTCGTGACGGCTTTACCGCGGAGTCCAAAGGGCAACAATGCAGTATGGGTGGTTGTCGATCGGTTGACCAAGGCAGTTCACTTTATTCCTTTTCGGGTTGGTCAATCGACAGAGACTTTGGCAGAGCGGTACATGCAGGAGATTGTGAGATTGCATGGAGTACCGGTAAGCATCGTGTCCGACCGGGACACTCGATTCTTGTCGCACTTTTGGAGGAGTTTACAAGAAAGTTTGGGGACTCGATTGAAGTTTAGCACAGCTTATCATCCTCAAACTGATGGACAATCGGAGAGAACGATCCAGACCCTTGAAGATATTTTGAGGGCTTGCATGTTAGACTTCAAAGGTTCTTGGGAGGATCATCTACACCTGGTGGAGTATTCGTACAACAATAGCTTCCAAGCAACTATTCAGATGGCTCCGTTTGAAGCACTGTATGGTCGTAAGTGCCGTTCACCTGTTTGTTGGGATGATGTTGGTGAACGAAGGTTACTAGGACCATATTTGGTGGTACAGACAGTCGAGAAGGTGAATACAATCAGGAAGCATATGAAGGCAGCTCATGACAGACAGAAAAGTTGGGCTGACACGTCAAGAAGACCTCTAGAGTTCGCCGTGGGTGATTTGGTATTCCTGAAGATATCACCGACTAGAGGGGTGATTCGCTTTGAAAGTCGGGGAAAGCTTAGTCCTCGATTCGTTGGACCCTTCGAGATATTGGAGCGTGTTGGAGAGGTAGCGTACCGTTTGGCGTTACCATAGTCATTGGCAGGAGTACACGATGTGTTTCATGTGTCTCAACTACGGAGGTATGTTCGTGATGAGACTCATGTCTTGGATCATTCGGAGTTGACTGTACGGGAGGACCTAACCTTTGAGGAGCGACCAGTTGAAATCAAGGATCGAAGAGAAAAGGTTCTTAAGAACAAGGTTATCACTCTTGTGCTAGTTTCTTGGGGTAATCGATCGCATGGAGAATCCACTTGGGAGCGAGAAGACGAGATCCGGCAGAAATTCCCTCACCTTTTCCAGTAGTTAGCTATCTTGTATTCTTGGAATTTCGAGGACGAAATTCTTTTTGTAGTTGGGTATGATGTAACACCCGAGCCCAATAATACTATTTATATTACTAGTTGAGTGTTATATCTTGCTCATTCCAATTATCCTGATTGTTTGGTGCTTTTTGCAAAATTTTAACCGGTTAAGTCATTTTGGCACATAACAAATTTTAACTCCTAAAATGAAATTAAAAATGTTCATGTTGGCCTACTCGTCGCCACTAGTCGCGTGTTAGCGTCCGCGTGTCGAGATTCCGTCCCGTTCGGCTAAACGGGCAAGTTTGGACGACTACGCGCGCGTGCAAGTGTCCGACTTGGGGGCATGCATTTTGATCATTAAACACCTCTTTTCAAAATTTGGAACCCGCTTAAAATCCTATAATTTGAATTTGGAACATTTGGGCGCAACCCGGGCTTGAGTAGGAAATGTTTCATTTCGCGCCAAAATACCCATTTTAATTTAATATACTAAACTATAATATTTATACTCTCAATCTTAACTGTTGCGTCCTTTTAACCAATTAGATCCTTTAAACCTTTTCCAAATCTTTCCTGGCCAATCACGAGCCTTTTTCCCTCGTGGGCCCCCCCGTTTCACTCTGTCTCTCTCTCCAACAAACTCTCTCTCTCTCTCTCTCCTCCTCCTATATATATAATTAACATGCAGCCGCCTTCCCTCCTTCCTCCTCCATCTCGAGAACACCTCCGAACCCAAACCCTAGCCCCTCGTACTCGCGCCGCCGACCTCCCCGCGACCTCGCCGTCGCCGTCAGCACCTCCTCAACCTAGCCGCACCCTCCTACCTCCTTCCTCCGCCTCTTCCCGCGCCTGCACCCAACCCCGACGCCACCTTCTGCACCGCAGACCTCGCCGTCGCCGCCGCCTCCAGTCACCAACGACGCCTGAGACTCCCTCTCCTCCTCTTCGTCGCGACCTCGTCGTCGCCTTCCTCCTCCCCTCGCCGGACCACCATCAGACCCGAGCCCGACCCTGCACCAATCCACGGGTCGCCGGAGAACCGTGCCGTCGACCCTCGTCGACGTCACCCGCGCCACCTCCGACCACCTCCTTTCCCCCTCGATCACCAGAGCCGACCACCACCCTCCTCTACTCGTCGCACTACCCTCTCCAGCGAACCCGAGACTGTCCGGCCTTCGCAGCCGCCGTCGCTGCCTCGCCGGCGTTCCAGCGCCGTCGAGCCCGCCGGGGTTACCCCTGGTATCTCCCTGTAAGCTTTCCTTGTCCTTCCTTTTGTGCGAAACCCCTCGCTGGTCGATTGCTCATGTTTATCGTGTTTGCTAACTTCGTTACTTTTGACTTTTGCCGTTTTCCGACCATGCCGTCTTTTGGACCCGACGCTCCAGCGAAGTACCCTGGTCCGTGTGGTCCCGTTGTTCGTTGTTGGGACTCGATCCGTGGCCCGTGCACCCGTCTCGTGTTTTCTGCCGACTTCGCATCCGTGCTTTCCGGTTTGCGAAACCGTCGAGGCAAGTATTACTTGCTACATGCTATGTTATACTAATTAGGTGTGCTTGACTCTTAAAACCTGTTAAGATTAACTAGCGATGTTACTTTTCTCAATTGGACGGAATATGATATATATCACGATACAGTAACCAAAACCGTATTTTGCCACTGTAACCCTAATAACAAAACTACCAGTTAATCATTTTGCTACTTAAAGGACGATAATTGTACACATATAGCTTTATTACTTTCTGTTATTGATATTGCACTACCCAGTGATTATTGCACCTCAAGGGTGCTCGAACCTGTTAATATAATACAACTGCACCATATTCTTGTAACATTGTGATTAAGTGAGCCGTTATTGTTAATTACTTTATTGCTGCTGTTACTCATTTGATCGTACACCTGTTGAGAGCACATACTCGGTTACATTGCATATTGACTTGACCCTGCTACACCTGATATATTCACATGTACTGATACACCGGACATGACACCCTATACATACTGACTCACCCTAGTGGACTACAACCTGACTTATTACCTGATCCCATGCCTAATGCCGAAAAACCTGACCATTCCTGCTGTCTATCCAGACAGACCTACTTTAACATGATTTTGTGTTGGCATTAGTCCTCGCCTACTGAATACCTGACCTGACATACATAACTTGGGGGTATGGGGAAATCAAAGGTGAAACCGACTTGTAACTCAACAGTTCGATACTTGTTCTGATCAGTCTTACGGGCTTGGCCAGTCCGGGAGTGATGATGCTGACATCACTCATCCATCCTACTACCTATTACTGCTTAGCGGCACGTCTCGGATTCAGCCCCGAGGACCTTGACAGTGGTCCCGGGCACGCACGGGATACTATTGAGTTACATAGACGATTCATCAATTGATTTCAAAGACTAGAGAGTAGAAACCTGATAGGACAGTTTAGTCACCATTGCACATTACCCTGTTCTGTTATTTCTTAGTACTGCTTTATTCATGTTCATACTTGCATTGCTTATTACCATGTTTATATTATATACTTGATGTCGTGACGCGCTGACGTCTGGGTTTTGCATGGCCCAGATTCTTTACCACTGTCGCCGACCGTGCAGGAGAACATGAGCCAGCAGGCTGATTTGAGTTCTATAGTGGTTAGTTCGTTTATTGCATTTTATTTCCAGGAGCGATCCCGCATTATGGGACGTACCTTTCTATTATTATATTGGATCATTTGCTTCCGCACTTATTGTTTATTGACTCTCGTTATTATGGATTTGGACATGTGCTAGATTAGTTTATTTATATTGTTCTTGATATCTCTACAACCGTAATGTGACTGTGGATGGATACGTCCTACCCACAGGTAGCATGGTTGGCTATGTCACGTGCCCAATCTTGCGTACTCTGGGAAGCGGGGCGTAACAAAATTCATCGCGGAGCTAGGAGTAGTTCCAACCATTATTGATTCAATACCTCTGTATTGTGACAATAATGGGGCTATGGCGTTGGCCAAAGAGCCCAGGTCCCATCAGAAGTCCAGACACATCCTGAGGAGATATCATGTGATACGGGAGATAGTTGATCGCCGCGAGATCGAGATTAAGAGAGTAGACACAAAGGACAACGCTGCGGATCCATTCACCAAGGCCCTCCCTCAGCCGCAGCATGAGCGACTTTTTGAGATGTTAGGTATGAGATATGCCAATAACTGGCCTTAGTGCAAGTGGGAGATTGTTGGATATATGTATGCCCTAGAGGCCATTATGAGATAGTGTATGTACTGATGTGTATATATATATATATTCGGGTGACAGTCTTGCTCAAAATGATAGTATGCTATCTGGTTTTACTTTATCATATGTTCACTTGATCATGTTTATATTCATTTGGTACATGTTGATAAAGCCCTAAGGATATTGGCTTAACTACTGGAATTATGATGCGGATCGTACTAGTGGGACATCTGTAGTTTATAAGCATATCCTTGAAATGTTCCTAGTCGTAGGTATATCGAGACAGGGCATCGATATTCCAGCTTAGACTAGCGTATACCATTCTTGGTCCATATGATGGGCGATGGATGATCCCATATCCGTCTGGTGTGTTGACACCGAAGATAGTATACGGGTGCTCAGTGAGACTGGGTACACTGAACGGACTCACCGAGAACTCCTATAAGGTATTATATCATATGTCGGATAGCAGTTCTCAGGTGACACTGGTACAGGTTAGTCTGTAGACCCGAGATCGTCATAGAGTCTTGTGTGTCCTCCCACTGTACTTTGATCTCCACCCTACTGCGGCTCTACTGAGTCGTACAAACAGGTGGATTTTGTGTATAGTCTCGAGGCATGTGGAGGCAGTGAGCGATAGGAGGTGTTTCGTCTCTCCCGGTATTGGGGGTTGATGCTGTGCTGTGCACGATTGGCTATAACGGGAAGTCCCTGGCCAGGGCTGCTGAGATATAACTGATAAGTGTTATCAGTAAGTTTCTCGATCTGTTATAGACCATATACCGGCATGACTTATTGAGTTATTGGGGTCGACGATTCCATCCCTAGACTCGATATGCAGCATGTCTGACGAAGAGACCGGACTGTACGGTTAGTGTTGCCAGATAGATTGACAGGAGTTTTGACAGGTTCGCTTGTTCTTATTCTGATCGCTCAATACCCGGGTGGCCGTTACGTTTAGCTGACCGCTTGCGGCTTGTAGGTGTTTGATATGATCATCATCTACTGCTAGCGTATTGAGGAGTCTTAGAGTCCCACATAAAAGTTTCTCGGCTCTGGCGAAACGAAGTGGTGCACATATGAGATATGCGCGGAGCCTCGATTAAATACTAGTATATGATACTGTATTTTAATCGGGCATTTAATATTAGTCGGGTCATATGAGATATGATGGATTTATTAAATCAAGTGTTGATTTAATATTGGCTTTTATATTATTTATTTAAAACCTTTTCTTCTTATGGATACATGGATGTATATGTACATGATGATGTGCACACATACATACATACATGAAATGTATCATGGTTGATGATACAAAGAGGAAGGCAATATAAAAATCATTTTGTAGATAAGATAATGTTTGGATTTTTCATTAAAGATTAAAGGCAAAAGAAATAGTTAATGAGTCATTGCTTCCACACACATCTATACATTTCTTTAACTCAACCATAGTTTCCATTCCTTTTGCCTTTTAACCTAAAATGAAATATCTAGATTTTTTCTTACTATGGTTAAAGTTATGATAAGATCTCTCTCTCTCTCTCATTTTTCTTTTTACATTATCATTATCTTAGAAAAAGAAAAGAGTGAGACTTCTTCTTCTTCCTCAAACCCTAGCTCTCTTTTAATGGTTAAAAAGAGTTAGAAAAAGAAAAGAAAAGGTAATAAATAAGAATTGCAACCACTTCATCATCCTACACAACCTTAGCCATCTTGTGTAGGGTGTTGTGCTTCAAGGATTTCCAAAGATCGTAGGAAGCATCAAGCTTAGGGCAAAGTGCTTCGGGTGGATCATCGTGGACGAGGAGTTGATCAAGTGGACCTTTGCAAACCCTAGGCGTCTTCCAAAGTGAACTACAAAGGTTTTAGTTTCAACACTTAGCATAACATAAACTTTATTTGTTGATACTATTAATAGTTACTTCATAAATTCTAGTTCGATTCTTTGTATAGTTTGCTTAGCATCTCAAAAATTTTATTGTTATAGCATGTATGATGCTTCTAAACCCTAATAGAGGTGCAAAGGAAACCCTACAGCCACTTCGCAGACATAGTGGGTAACCTCAGACACCCGAGAGTTACACCGGTAGCCTCAAGGACGGTGACAGGGAGGTTCTTGTTTACCCAGACTTGACACTACTGTTGTTCCAGACTATGAGACTCGGCAGAAGGATAATTATAGCGTCGTTCTAGACTAGCTTTAGAAGTGTACGTATATATTTTTCTGCCAGAGGGTTTTCGTAGTCAGTGGGAGCAGCGGAAGCATAGTGAGCAAGTAGCTTATGTCTATTTATAGACTTGAGCAGATATAGCGGAGATAAGATCATCTAAATTTGATGTGACAGTCATAGGTTTGACTTCATCAGAATAGGGGATGGATCTGTTAAGAAGGTAGTAGGGTGTGATGTCCTGGTATTTGGATGACATACACAGAGTAGGAAGTAAAATTCTTGTACTACGATCGGTTGTACTGTGGTCGTCACACGGTTGTTTCTCCAGACAGGATATGGATATAATATCAGACATTATGGTTACTAGATCAATGGTATTAGATCTAGATTTGGGTAGTTTCCCAATGTTGGTACTTTGACAGTATTCTAATAGTATTTTAGAATAGAAGACTCCTGGCATGGTGGTGTACCTGCAGGTGATGGAGTCACCCTCTCTAAAGGTGTCTTAGAGACTAAAGGAGAGAGGGATGTGCATGATTGGCAGATCACTTGCTTAGGCAATTGAGTCAATCATGAGATGTCAAGTACCACACCAGATGTAGTTTTTGCACTAGATGCGATAAGTTTATATTAATCCAATCCTGAAGAAACATAAGGAAGCAGTTTTAGAACATAAGGTGCATGTTTTATGGATTTGATGACGGCAACCTCCTTCGGGAGACGGTTATCATTCCAGGCTTCAAAGGTGACATAGATGACAGAGTGATTGTCAGAGCTATAGTTTTCCCTCTGACTAGGGACAGTATTATGGACAGGTAGTCCAAGAGGATACTGTGGAAGGCATGGTGCTAGATACTGATTAGGTTCAGTTATCGGTACAGTCTAGGAAGTTTAAATTAGGAGTTCATTTATGAATTAGGTCCCATCAGATATTCAGACATATTCTAAGACCGGAATTACTCGATTCGGGAGATGGCTTTCTCCGTGAACTTGAGATTAAGAGAGACATAGAAAGAAACATCAGGGCGGATCCACTCACGGAGGCTATTTTCTCGAACACAAGAGTTTTTATAAACTAGCTTTGTGAAACTGATTAGTAGAGGAGTTGGGTGTTCGGTATCACACGGGCTGTGAGTATGCGACATCACAATAATCAGCCTTAAGTGCAAGTGGGAGATTGTTAGAGATAGTGCTCTCAAAGTCAATTATTGGATCGCAGGTACGTGATTGCAATGATTGAGGCATTACCTATACCAATATGACTGTCTTGCTCGAGATGATAGTTTGTTAACTGGTTTTTTTTATCATCGTATATATTCTTTAGTTCACTATTGCATGATGATAGAGCCCATAGGATTCTTTCTTGACTACCAGCAGTATGATGGCGATCATATACGTGGGAGCTGGGGTCTGTAAGCACATCCTTAAAGTGTCCCTAGTCGAGCGAGTTTCGAGACAGGGCATCGATACTCCAGAGTAGACTAGTGTATACAGTCGAGACCCCGACGAGGGGCGATGGACGGTCTTACAAGCCACTGGTGTCAGTTTGATCGCCTAAGATGTATATAGGTGCTCATTGGGTTATGAGTACACCGGGCAGGACTCGCCGGGAACCTGCTAATTGGTATTATACATATCGTCAGATAGCAGTTCCCTGGTGACATGTATACAGGTTAGTTCATCGACCTGAGGTCGTCATTTGTCTCGTGTGAGTTCCCACTGTGCTTTGATTGCTACCCTACCACGGCTCAAAGGAGTCGTACAAACAGGACTTTTTTGGGTACAGTCCCGAGCCACATGGAGGCAAGTGAACGGATCGGCAGTGGATTCGTCTCTCCCGGTATTGGGGGTGAGATCGCGCTGTGTCTAGGAGAGCCATTACACAAAGCCCTCGGCCGAGGCAGGAGATTTACTGGTAGGTACTCCAGTAGTATCTCAGGGTGTTTTGTGCCACTCTCTGACACGACTTATACTGCTTTTGGGGGTCTGACGTTACCAGCCCCTAGGCAGATATGCGATACTCATAGACGAACAGGCCGGACTGTATATATATTGTCACTGTTAGGCTCAGTAGGGTTTATGGATGAGTTCGCTCGTCAGCTTCCCTTCCAATCAATACATAGGCAAACCGTTGTAGGGTTCCTAGGCACTCTAATGAAGTCTCACAAGGCATCAACCATGCCAATTTCAAAAAAATCTAGGTGCCGGGAAACCCGATTACGGATCGTTGGCTAGAAATCTAGGCGAAAAAGCAACTAGTTAACTACTTAACTAAGAGTAACGGAAATACAACATTTGTAGATCCGTTTCTCCACCTTCATAGCTCCATGATGAAGTGTCCTCGCTGTCCAAAACGAAATCCGGGCTCTTGCGTCGGCTTCATCGGAGAAATGGCGAGCTAGGTCGTCGATGTCCAAGCCGAAGATGATCTACGTCGAAGCATCGCAAGATCAAGCTCTCACTTCACCAAGTCATGAAACTTGTGAAGAAAACACACTCTACTACTTGGCAAGAGGTAGAGGATGAAGAAATAGGAAGTGTGTAGACTTTAGAATTGGATTTCTCACTAATTTCATCAATCTACCATTGATGAAGTCAAGCTTTTTCTTCATCAAGTGAAGAAGAAGAAGAAGTTAAAGTTATGATAAGTTAATTAGAAAATAGAAAATAAAAGAATACTTATCATAATCAACCATGGTCAAGTGTAGAGAATTAACTAAGTTAGATTAATGGTTAGGGTTAAAGATAAAGACAAAGTGGTCACTTTGGTCAAAGCTTTATGAAGCTTCAAAAAGCTTCATGAAAGAAAATAAAATAAAGAAACCATTTTTCTTTTCTTTTATGCTTTTATTAATATCCAAAATGAATAAAAAAATAATTAAATGAAAAAGCAAAACCCTAATCATTAAGTTAACCATGGTTTAATTCTATACACTTAACCAAATTAGCATGTATCATCAAACATGATACAATCAAATGTACAAATGTATATCACATATACAATGTGCACAAATCAAGTGAGAAAATCCATTTAAAGTGAACCAATATTAGTTAATGCAAAGTAATATATCAAATATATAATTATGCAATAAATCATTAAATCAACACTTGATTCAATGATCCGGTCATGTCGCACACAACCGACTAGTATTCAATGTATCGGCTTATCGATTCAACGCTTGAATCGATAACTAGGTTATATCGCATACAACCAGCCGACACATTGATCGCGAGAATAAAATACGGTATCACATACACGCATTATTCTCGGTCCCGCACATATCTCATATGCGCTCCTATTTCGTTTCGCTTGAGCCAGGAAACCTCTGTGTAGGACTCTAAAGACTCGTCAATACGCCGGCAGCAGATGATGATCATATCAAACACCCACAAGCCGCAAGCGGTTTGCTAAACGTAACGGCCACCCGGGTATTGAGCGATCAGAAGATCGACGAGCAAGCCCGCTCACAGTCCTGTGAATCCAACCAGTAACACTTACCATACAGTCCGGTCAGATCGTCTGATATGTCGCATATCTCGCCTAGGGATGGTAAACGTCAGAACCCAATAGCTCGATAAGTCGTGTAGATATGAGGTCTATAACACTTCGAGAAACTACTGGTAACACTTACCAGTAAATCTCAGCAACCCTGGCCAGGGATTTCCTGTTATAGCCAATCGAACACAGCGCAACATCAACCCCCTGTACCGTGAGAGACGAATCCCCTCCTATCGCTCATTGGCTCTATGTGACTCGGGACTGTACCCAAAAACCACCGTTTTGCACGCCCTCTTGGACGTGGTAAGATGGAAATCAAAGCACAGTGGGAACCATACAAGACTCTATGACGATCTCGGGTCAACAGACTACTCTGTACCAGTGTCACCAGAGAACTGCCATCTAACGTGAGGTATAATACCATCTGGGAGTTCTCGGCGATCCCGTCCAGTGTATCCAGTCTCTACTGAGCACCCGTATATCATCTCTGATGTCAAACACCAATGGATATGGGATCATACATCGCCCATCTGTATGGGTCGAGAAGGTACACGCTGGTCTACTCTGGTATATCGATGCCCCGTCTCGATACACCCACGACTAGGGACTTCGAAGGATGTACTTATGGACTACCATGTCCCCACTAGTATGATCCGCATCATAGTCCAGGTAGTCAAGTACACATCCTAAGGGCTTTACCAACATGTAATAGAGAGACAATCTGAGTACACGTTAAGATAAAGAGTAACCAGATAGCATACTATCATGTCGAGCAAGAAAGTCCTCCCTATATATGTCCCAGCATCCACTACAATATACATCCAATATACAGTAATGGCCTCTAGGGCATACATATAACTAACAATCTCCCACTTGCACTAGGGCCATCTGTAGCAGTGGTTGTAGTATCTCATACTCAACCATCCCATAAAAGTTTCTCTCTGGGAATAGGCCTTCGTGAGTGGATCCGCCGTGTTGTCCTCTGAGTCTGCTCTCGTAACCTCGATCAGCCTTGGAGATCAACTATCTCCATGATCAGGTGATACTGCCTTAGAATATGTCTGGATCACTTATGGGACCCGCGTTCCTTGGCAAAAGCCACAACGCCATTGTCACACAATGGTAGGAACTAAGTTCATCTCATGAACTAATATACATCCAAACAGCCTCTTTGGTAGCATCTTAAGTAGCGATGTATCCAGCCTTTATCGTCTAGTATGTCACGGTATGTAGCTTGGAACTCTTCCAACATACCGTCCCTTTACTGAGGGTAAAGACAATGCCTGCGACTGACATTCAGTCGTCTTTATCACCCTGGAACACTTCCAGTGATTCTCCCCAGGATCAACTAATACCATCTCACTACAGCTAGTGAGATTCCTAACATCCAATTAGATCTATCTCATAAATCGAAAATCCAGGATTTAGTAGGTATCACTTTGATCCTATTTCGAGAATCTTTGTGATAATCGGAGATTGATCGAGCGTAGCATAGGAAATTACTTCCCTATCAAGAGCATGTCATCCACGTATACTTCGAGGATCACCATTATACTCTCTACTACCTTTTTGTTTATACAAGGTTCATCTACCATTTTGATGATGTCAAACTCTTTGACTAATCCATCAAAACAGATGTTCCAACTCCGCGATGCCTGCTTTATCAGATAAAGCATCTTGCTCACGTTTCCGCTGTTCCCACTGTCTACGAGGCCCTCTAGCTGTGTACTTATAGACACACTCTTCTAAAACATCATTTAGAAAAGGAGTCATGGCACCCAACCACCAGATATCGTAGTCATGGTATGTAGCCGTGGCAAGTAGGATCTTGATGGATTTAAGCATAGCTACTTGAAAAGGTTTCATCATTATCCACGCCTGGTCAATGACGAAAACCTTTAACAAGTCTAGCTTTGAAAGTCTCAACTTTTCCATCTACACCAAGTAATCTTCTCAAGATATACTTGCTCCTGATGGGGATTTAACCCTTCATATATAGCAGCCAAAGTCCATACTTTGCTGGTGTATAAGGATTCCATCTCGGATCGCTAAGCATCCAGCCATTCTTACAGAGTCTCACTCCTGATGGCCAGCTCGAAACTAGTTGGGTCATCATCTCATGATGCAATCCTCGCTCCCACTGTCATAGAGCAACCGAAGTATCTCTGAATCGAGGGTGAGGAACCCTACTAGATCGGCGGAGAGGCCGAGGTTCGTTGGTATCTACTGAATCCTTTGGTTCTACCAAATCATTTGCTGTAATTTGTATGGCTGGAACATTTCCAGTTCTACATAACAGACCTTGCCTCGAGCTTGTCCGGATTTTGCTTTTAGACATAGGCCGGACAACCCTAAATCTTAACTAACTTAAGATATGGGATCTTCCCATTCCATATCACATATGAAGCGGTAGGCAACTGATTTGATTGGAACCCTATTCAATAGGTATGCAACTTCTCAAGTGCATAACCCCCTAAGGAAAAAGGTAACTCAGTATTACTCATCATAGAGCACACCATATCAAATAGGGTGTATCTGATCCGCCCCGACATACCATCGTGCAATGGTGTATACGGAGGAGTAATGGTGAGAGAGAATCTCATTCTCCTTATGAATAGTCCAGAATTTCCGTGCTCAAGTATTCTCATCCTCGATCACATCACAGGACATAATACTTATACCCGTATTGGTTCTCTACTTCTAACTTATATTCTATGAATATCTCAAAAGGTTCGGACTTATGTTTCAACAGGAACATATGTTTGAATCTAAAGAGATCATCAGAGAACGTAATGAAGTACAAAGAACCGGTCTTGGCATGTGTAGACAGGGGACCTTATATACATCAACATGTATCAACCCAAGAGTTCACTAACTCTTTCTCTGTTTCCAATAAACAGAGCTATGGTCATCTTATCTTTGTGACATGACTGGCGAGTTTTACAAGATGTAAATTCAAACTAATTTAAATATGCATCTTTATGTAACTCTAGCTAGTCGGGTCACATTGATCTGACCTAGTCTACAATACCTTAAGAAGGATTCGTTCATTTCTGAACTATTCCTCTTGTGTGTGTTCCGTATACTAAGAACTGTAGTTTGATTTAGAACATTAATGCTTTTAGATAACGTGCCTGAACCGATCAACTTTTGATATAGGAAATGTTCAAAACATTATCCATCAATACAAAATTATATCATTTCTTTACTTTTTAAGAGACTGATATGATTTTGTATATCAGGTTCGGTATCTAATAGCATTTGTTCATAATCAATGTATTGGTAATACAGGGTGACAGTGACCGACAGACTTGGCTGCAACACTTGCCCCGTTTTCTGCCTCATGAAACTTATCACCCGTTCTCAGTTTTTCTACCCTTTTGTAGCCCTATGTAATAGATTACATATCTGGGATCCTGATCCGGTATCATATACCAAGGATGCGGAGGATACTGAGAAACAGTTCTGTATAATGAACACACCCGAAGATGATGCATCAGCATGCACTCTCTTCGTTTGGGCGGCACGGGAATTCTGGTAATCCCCAATTTCCTGTTCTGTCTTATAATAATTATAAGTTGGAGCGGGACCAACGTTCCCCAGCTCAGTATAACAAGCGGGTTCGGTCAATAATCCGTATTATCTTGATTAAGGCGTGACATGGTCGCTACCAGGAGAGAGAGAAGAAAACACTCAGCGTGTGCTCTTGCAAGAATAGATTGGTTATTATTTTATCTAATCAGGATGGCTCCCACTGCTTTTTATCAAATCTTCCTTCAAACTCTAAAAGGAAAGACTAGCCGGGATTAATTACACACTACAAGTTCGCCAATCATTCAGCCAGGCCAGTGTCGGTACTTTGAGGGACGTCCCCCGTGCTTTCGCACGAACCTAATTAATGTAAACCTCGTTTTCAAAGAGGCGTAACCCCATTGACACCTTTCTAGAGACCTACTTGATCGGCTAATTGTAATGTATAAAACTCTCCCAGGAGTAACTCTTACTCGCAGTGGGTATCGGGATCCATCTATTTCATAGAAGATATGCAATCTCATTGCAAATTTCAACACTTGAGATTCCCGATAATATTTTTCCCCTAACGTGCTATGACCTTGACGAAAGCCAACAAACCATAGCCCGCTAGTCAAGTTCAACCCGTACATTTCTTGATCGAATTAAACCCACCCGCACGACCCTTGACGAAAGCTAACAAAGCCGCACGACTACCCTAATCCAATCGCATCGTATGCTAGCAGATAAGCAGCATATAGCTACCGCACACTGCACCTTGACGAAAGCCAACAAATGCAGCACGAATACTATATACAACTTATCTGAAATGACGGAGGGCTACGACAGGTTTTTCTGAAAACCTATTGCGTAATGAACTTGATATTGTTGTAGGATCGAATGAATTTTGAAATGGAGTGTTTTTTAGGCTTTTCTAGTTTTGCTAAAGGAGTCACTCCCGGTGAAGGGATCGTCGGTCCTTTCCTCGTCGAATGAGGTGCGGGATATATCATATATATCACTGTGCAAAGCAAAAACACTTAAAAGCAATCAAAAGACAAACCGAGTGTGTAGCATCTGCCAGTTATAGCTAAAGGAGTCACTCCCGGTGAAGGGATCTCGGTCCTTTCCTCATCGAATAAGGTGCAGGATATATCACATATACCGCTGTGCAAAGCAAGAACTGTAGCTACCTGTTTTATTTTGAAATTCGATTCTACAACATCTTAGGTTTCTTTTATTTCATTAATCATATTAATGAAGTCCCATCATTTAAATACCTAAACATCACAGATAAATACGACGTACACTTATGCCATCCGCATTCGCCTCGATGTCCCCTCGTGCACCGTTAGGTTAGGTAACTAACGGCAGAGCGGGGCAGGGCTAGCGCGGGTGTAAAACATAAGTAACGTCTATATAATATATCATATATACTATATACTGTATCTATCATAGAACATCACATGATCACATCACAGATATCGCAGCAGAAGATTCATATGAAATATTGGATATACTAGGACGTCCGTGTTTTCAATACGAGCCAGTATAAAACACGGATTCCACGGTCGTGATGAATAGCCAAACCCACACCCCTAGACCCCTACGAGAGCGGCAAGCAACCCTACAAATTCTAGGGTTAGGAGACCCGGACTCGACTCCTCGAGTTGGACTCCCACTGGACCCCAGAACCCGGTTACTTGTGCTCCCCTCCTTGGGTCTATCCTAGTGCGGAAAAGTAAATAATATACAAAGGGTGACTACTTCCGCAACCTTGAAGTGCCCCAATAAAAGAATATTACATACATGTTTTTACATGAATGAAAATGAAAAAACACCCATCTCACAAAAAAAACCCCGGCTATTCAAACACGACAATCCAATATAACATATCCAGCAACACATAACATCACATGTCATCAACGTATGTAAATATGCGCATCCCAATTGTCGTTGACATATAGCAACGAAACCGGCGATATCACATATTACACTTACGGTCACAGAAAAGAAAGTGTAAAACTACAACAGTTGGAATCCGCAATCTCTTCAGACATCGCATGCCTGACCAAATGAATTACTTAGACATCGCATGCCTAACAATTATAAACCCCGCATTTTAGTCTCAAAATCGAAAACTCTTTTCAATATTAAGTCGGGCAATTCAACAAGATTCCCGACATCCTGATCGAATGCTCGTCGCAAACTTCAGTAGACGGCCGCACCCCGATACCGTCGACGAAGTGTACCAAGGCGGAACACCGCTACTGCGAGCACCCGAACGGATGCTTTCGGCGACGGGGTTCTCCCACAGTCACTTGGTCGGGGCTATGGGGTGAGGCTGTCTATTAAGTTTACCCGGCGAGTATCCGCGTACGCTACGTGATTGCGACGGACTTTTGATCACATCAAAATCCCGTGGCAACCGATCAAGTGAGACTAAAGTGCTACGTTTATAACATTCATTCAGTTATCTCATAACTTATTGTGAATTCCAATTATTGTATCCCATTCCGGATAAATAGAAAATGTTAAACTTTCCGATCGAACAATCGAACACCCACGTTTTCCCGATTCAGCTCAACACATGAAATAAGTCTAACAACATTCAGTTCGTGCCTCAGTACCAACGGTCCAGCCGTAGAAGGGTCAAGCCAACGCCTCACATGTGGCACGCCGTACTGCCCCAAACCCGAAGGTTCAAAGGGCAGTTCAAGACGGTCACATAATCGAGTTAAGGTTTGTTGTCTTCTAGAGGGTCCATCGCGTTACTTGCACTACTTTGAACGTCGTTAAACTACGGAAAAATCCAACACTTGGAAATTTCCCGACAGGGGAAAAATTGGGTATTTATATCCGGTCGAACTTTTTAACATATTCTAAAATTTATCCGGAAAGCCACACTGACAAAATTTGATAATCCGATCGAATATACGAATCCCCAAAACAACCCCAGAAAATACAACTCTTGAAACAGTATTAAAAATGCCCAGAAAATAAAACTCTTGAAACAGTATTAAAAATGCCCAGAAAATACAAACAACAGAGATATGAATTACTATGCAAAGAACCGTCGCTAATGCCATCAATGCGCCGCGGAACCGCCGCTAAAGTGGGGTCAACGCCGCGGTTCCGCGGTCAACTAGAGGAATTAGAGGCTCGTTTTTCATGGTAATTCATACAATTCCCTGCTGAATTTTTTAAGCATTTTTAATATCGAAAAACTCCAGATTTTAGAAAAAGTCCAGAGAGAATGTTCGGTTTAGGGTTTCGGGTTCGTTCGGGTTTCAAACTTCGTCTGGACTTCGCCTAAAGCTCTAGCTAGGCTCTGATACCACTGTAGAGTTCCTAGGCACTCTAATGAAGTCTCACAAGGCATCAACCATGCCAATTTCAAAAAAATCTAGGTGCCGGGAAACCCGACTACGGATCGTTTGCTAGAAATCTAGGCGAAAAAGCAACTAGTTAACTACTTAACTAAGAGTAACGGAAATACAACCTTTGTAGATCCGTTTCTCTACCTCCATAGCTCCATGATGAAGTGTCCTCGCTGTCCAAAATGAAATCCCTGCTCTTGCGTTGGCTTCATCGGAGAAATGGCGAGCTAGGTCGTCGATGTCCTTGCCGAAGATGATCTACGTCGAAGCATCGCAAGATCAAGCTCTCACTTCACCAAGTCATGAAACTTGTGAAGAAAACACACTCTACTACTTGGCAAGAGGTAGAGTATGAAGAAATAGGAAGTGGGTAGACTTTAGAATTGGATTTCTCACTCATTTCATCAATCTACCATTGATGAAGTCAAGCTTTTTCTTCATCAAGTGAAGAAGAAGAAGAAGATAAAGTTATGATAAGTTAATTAGAAAATAGAAAATAAAAGAATACTTATCATAATCAACCATGGTCAAGTGTAGAGAATTAACTAAGGTTAGATTAATGGTTAGGGTTAAAGATAAAGACAAAGTGGTCACTTTGGTCAAAGCTTCATGAATCTTAAAAAAGCTTCATGAAAGAAAATTAAATAAAGAAACCATTTTGCTTTTCTTTTATGCTTTTATTAATATCCAAAATGAATAAACAAATAATTAAATGAAAAAGCAAAACCCTAATCATTAAGTTAACCATGGTTTAATTCTATACACTTAACCAATTTAGAATGTATCATCAAACATGATACAATCAAATGTACAAATGTATATCACATATACAATGTGCACAAATCAAGTGAGAAAATTCATTTAAAGTGAACCAATATTAGTTAATGCAAAGTAATATATCAAATATATAATTATGCATTAAATCATTAAATCAACACTTGATTCAATGATCCGGTCATGTCGCACACAACCGACTAGTATTCAATGTATCGGCTTATCGATTCAACGCTTGAATCGATAACTAGGTTATATCGCATACAACCATCCGACACATTGATCGCGAGAATGAAATACGGTATCACATACACGCATTATTCTCGGTCCCGCACATATCTCATATGCGCTCCTATTTCGTTTCGCTTGAGCCAGGAAACCTCTATGTAGGACTCTAAAGACTCGTCAATACGCCGGCAGCAGATGATGATCATATCAAACACCCACAAGCCGCAAGCGGTCTGCTAAACGTAACGGCCACCCGGGTATTGAGCGATCAGAAGTTCGACGAGCAAGCCCGCTCACACTCCTGTGAATCCAACCAGTAACACTTACCGTACAGTCCGGTCTGATCGTCTGATATGTCGCATATCTCGCCTAGGGGTGGTAAACGTCAGACCCCAATAGCTCGATAAGTCGTGTCGATATGAGGTCTATAAGACTTCGAGAAACTACTGGTAACACTTACCAGTAAATCTCAGCAACCCTGGCCAGGGATTTCCTGTTATAGCAAATCGAACACAGCGCAACATCAACCCCCTATACCGAGAGAGACGAATCCCCTCCTATCGCTCATTGGCTCCATGTGACTCGGGACTGTACCCAAAAACCACCGTTTTGCACGCCCTCTTGGACGTGGTAAGATGGAAATCAAAGCACAGTGGGAACCACACAAGACTCTATGACGATCTCGGGTCAACAGACTACTCTGTACCAGTGTCACCAGAGAACTGCCATCTGACGTGAGGTATAATACCATCTTGGAGTTCTCGGCGAGTCCGTCCAGTGTATCCAGTCTCTACTGAGCACCCGTATATCATCTCTGATGTCAAACACCAATGGATATGGGATCATCCATCGCCCATCTGTATGGGTCGAGAAGGTACACGCTAGTCTACTCTGGTATATCGATGCCCCGTCTCGATACACCCACGACTAGGGACTTCGAAGGATGTACTTATGGACTACCATGTCCCCACTAGTATGATCTGCATCATAGTCCAGGTAGTCAAGTACACATCCTAAGGGCTTTACCAACATGTAATAGAGAGACAATCTGAGTACACGTTAAGGTAAATAGTAACCAGATATCATACTATCATGTCGAGCAAGAAAGTCCTCCCTATATATGTCCCAGCATCCACTACAATATACATCCTATGTACAGTAATGGCCTCTAGGGCATACATATAACTAACAATCTCCCACTTGCACTAGGACCATCTGTAGTAGTGGTTGTAGTATCTCATACTCAACCATCCCATAAAAGTCTCTCTCTGGGAATATGTCTTCGTGAGTGGATCCGCCGTGTTGTCCTCTGAGTCTGCTCTCCTAACCTCGATCAGCCTTGGAGATCAACTATCTCTATGATCAGGTGATACTGCCTTAGAATATGTCTGGATCACTGATGGGACCTGCGTTCCTTGGCAAAAGCCACAACGCCATTTTCACACAATCGTAGGAACTAAGTTCATCTCATGAACTAATATACATCCAAACAGCCTCTTTGGTAGCATCTTATGTAGCGATGTATCCAGCCTTTATCGTCTAGTATGTCACGGTATCTAGCTTGGAACTCTTCCAACATACCGTCCCTTTACTGAGGGTAAAGTCAATGCATGCGACTGACATTCAGTCGTCTTTATCACCCTGGAACACTTCCAGTGATTCTCCCCAGGATCAACTAATACCATCTCACTACAGCTAGTGAGATTCCTAACATCCAATTAGATCTATCTCATAGATCCAAAATCCAGGATTTAGTAGGTATCACTTTGATCCTATTTCGAGAATCTTTGTGATAATCAGAGATTGATCGAGCGTAGCATAGGAAACTACTTCCCTATCAAGAGCATGTCATCCACGTATACTACGAGGATCACCATTATACTCCCTACTGCCTTTTTGTTTATACAAGGTTCATCTACCATTTTGATGATGTCAAACTCTTTGACTAATCCATCAAAACAGATGTTCTAACTCCGTGATGCCTGCTTTATCAGATAAAGCATCTTGCTCACGTTTCCGCTACTCCCACTGTCTACGAGGCCCTCTGGCTGTGTACTTATAGACACACTCTTCTAAAACATCATTTAGAAAAGGAGTCATGGCACCCAACCACCAGATATCGTAGTCATGGTATGTAGCCGTGGCAAGTAGGATCTGGATGGATTTAAGCATAGCTACTTGAAAAGGTTTCATCATTATCCACGCCTGGTCAATGACGAAAACCTTTAACAAGTCTAGCTTTGAAAGTCTCAACTTTTCCATCTACACCAAGTAATCTTCTCAAGATATACTTGCTCCTGATCGAGATTTAACCCTTCAGATATAGCAGCCAAAGTCCATACTTTGCTGGTGTATAAGGATTCCATCTCAGATCGCTAAACATCCAGCCATTCTTACAGAGTCTCACTCCTGATGGCCAGCTCGAAACTAGTTGGTTCATCATCTCATGATGCAATCCTCGCTCCCACTGTCATAGAGCAACCGAAGTATCTCTGAATCGAGGGTGAGGAACCCTACTAGATCGGCGGAGAGGCCGAGGTTCGTTGGTATCTACTAAATCCTTTGGTTCTACCAAATCATTTGCTGTAATTTGTATGGCTGGAACATTTCCAGTTCTACATAACAGACCTTGCCTCGAGCTTGTCCGGATTTTGCTTTTAGACATAGGCCGGACAACCCTAAATCTTAACAAACTTAAGATATGGGCTCTTCCCATTCCATATCACTTATGAAGCGGTAGGCAACAGATTTGATTGGAACCCTATTCAATAGGTATGCAACTTCTCAAGTGCATAACCCCCAAAGGAAAAAGGTAACTCAGTATTACTCATCATAGAGCACACCATATGAAATAGGGTGTATCTGATCCGCCCCGACATACCATCGTGCAATGGTGTATACGGAGGAGTAATGCTGAGAGAGAATCCCATTCTCCTTATGAATAGTCCAGAATTTCCGTGCTCAAGTATTCTCCTCCTCGATCACATCACAGGACATAATACTTATACCCGTATTGGTTCTCTACTTCTAACTTATATTCTAGGAATATCTCAAAAGGTTCGGACTTATGTTTAAACAGGAACATATGTTTGAATCTAAAGAGATCATCAGAGAACGTAATGAAGTACAAAGAACCGGTCTTGGCATGTGTAGACAGGGCACCTTACATACATCAACATGTATCAACCCAAGAGTTCACTAACTATTTCTCTGTTTCCAATAAACAGAGCTATGGTCATCTTATCTTTGTGACATGACTGGCGAGTTTCACAAGATGTAAATTCAAACTAATTTAAATATGCATCTTTATGTAACTCTAGCTAGTCGGGTCACATTGATTTGACCTAGTCTACAATACCTTAGGAAGGATTCGTTCATTTCTGAACTATTCCTCTTGTGTGTGTTCCGTATACTAAGAACTGTAGTTTGATTTAGAACATTAATGCTTTTAGATAACGTGCCTGAACCGATCAACTTTTGATATAGGAAATGTTCAAAACATTATCCATCAATACAAAATTATATCATTTCTTTACTTTTAAGGAGACTGATATGATTTTGTATATCAGGTTCGGTATCTAATAGCATTTGTTCATAATCAATGTATTGGTAATATAGGGTGACAGTGACCGACAGACTTGGCTGCAACGCTTGCCCCGTTTTCTGCCTCATGAAACTTATCACCCGTTCTCAGTTTTTCTACCCATTTGTAACCCTATGTAACAGATTACATATCTGGGATCCTGATCCGGTATCATATACCAAGGATGCGGAGGATACTGAGAAACAGTTCTGTATAATGAACACACCCGAAGATGATGCATCAGCATGCACTCTCTTCGTTTGGGCGGCACGGGAATTCTGGTAATCCCCAATTTCCAGCTCTGTCTTATAATAATTATAAGTTGTAGCGGGACCAACGTTCCCCAGCTCAGTATAACAAGAGGGTTCGGTCAATAATCCGTATTATTATCTTGATTAAGGCGTGACATGGTCGCTACCAGGAGAGAGAGAGAAGAAAACACTCAGCGTGCGCTCTTGCAAGAATAGATTGGTTATTATTTTATCTAATCAGGATGGCTCCCACTGCTTTTTATCAAATCTTCCTTCAAACCCTAAAAGGAAAGACTAGCCGGGATTAATTACACACTACAAGTTCGCCAATCTTTCAGCCAGGCCAGTGTCGGTACTTTGAGGGAGGTCCCTCGTGATTTCGTACGAACTTAATTAATGTAAACCTCGTTTTCCCAGAGGCGTAACCCCATTGACACCTTTCTAGACACCTACTTGATCGGCTAATTGTAATGTATAAAACTCTCCCAGGAGTAACTCTTACTCGCAGCGGGTATCGGGATCCAACTATCTCATAGAAGGTATGCAATCTCATTGCAAATTTCAACACTTGAAATTCCCGATAATATTTTGCCCCTAACGTGCTATGACCTTGACGAAAGCCAACAAACCATAGCCCGCTAGTCAATTTCAACCTGTACATTTCTTGATCGAATTAAACCCACCCGCACGACCCTTGACGAAAGCCAACAAAGCCGCACGACTACCCTAATCCAATCGCATCGTATGCTAGCAGATAAGCAGCATATAGCTACCGCACACTGCACCTTGACGAAAGCCAACAAATGCAGCACGAATACTATATACAACTTATCTGAAATGACGGAGGGCTACGACAGGTTTTTCTGAAAACCTATTGCGTAATGAACTTGATATTGTTGTAGGATCGAATGAATTTTGAAATGGAGTGTTTTTGAGGCTTTTCTAGTTTTGCTAAAGGAGTCACTCCCGGTGAAGGGATCGTCGGTCCTTTCCTCGTCGAATGAGGTGCGGGATATATCATATATATCACTGTGCAAAGCAAAAACACTTAAAAGCAATCAAAAGACAAACCGAGTGTGTAGCATCTGCCAGTTATTGCTAAAGGAGTCACTCCCGGTGAAGGGATCTCGGTCCTTTCCTCATCGAATAAGGTGCAGGATATATCACATATACCGCTGTGCAAAGCAAGAACTGTAGCTACCTGTTTTATTTTGAAATTCGATTCTACAACATCTTAGGTTTCTTTTATTTAATTAATCATATTAATGAAGTCCCATCATTTAAATACCTAAATATCACAGATAAATACGACGTACACTTATGCCATCCGCATTCGCCTCGATGTCCCCTCGTGCACCGTTAGGTTGGGTAACTAACAGCAGAGCGGGGCAGGGCTAGCGCGGGTGTAAAACATAAGTAACGTCTATATAATATATCATATACACTATATACTGTATCTATCATAGAACATCACATGATCACATCACAGATATCGCAGCAGAAGAATCATATGAAATATTGGATATACTAGGACGTCCGTGTTTTCAATACGAGCCAGTATAAAACATGGATTCCACGGTGGTGATGAATAGCCAAACCCACACCCCTAGACCCCTACGAGAGCGGCAAGCAACCCTACCAATTCTAGGGTTAGGAGACCCGGACTCGACTCCTCGAGTTGGTCTCCCATTGGACCCCAGAACCCGGTTACTTGTGCTCCCCTCCTTGGGTCTATCCTAGTGCGGAAAAGTAAATAATATACAAAGGGTGACTACTTCCGCAACCTTGAAGTGCCCCAATAAAAGAATATTACATACAAGTTTTTACATGAATGAAAATGAAAAAACACCCATCTCACATAAAAACCCCCGGCTATTCAAACACGACGATCCAATATAACATATCCAGCAACACATAACATCACATGTCATCAACGTAAGTAAATGTGCGCATCCCAATTGTCGTTGACATATAGCAACGAAACCGGCGATATCACATATTACACTTACGGTCACAGAAAAGAAAGTGTAAAACTACAATAGTTGGAATCCGCAATCTCTTCAGACATCGCATGCCTGACCAAATGAATTACTTAGACATCGCATGCCTAACAATTATAAACCCCGCATTTTAGTCTCAAAATCGAAAACTCTTTTCAATATTAAGTCGGGCAATTCAACAAGATTCCCGACATCCTGATCGAATGCTCGTCGCAAACTTCAGTAGACGGCCGCACCCCGATACCGTCAACGAAGTGTACCAAGGTGGAACACCGCTACTGCGAGCACCCGAACGGATGCTTTCGGCGACGGGGTTCTCCTACAGTCACTTGGTCGGGGCTATGGGGTGAGGCTGTCTATTAAGTTTACCCGGCGAGTATCCGCGTACGCTACATGATTGCGACGGACTTTTGATCACATCAAAATCCCGTGGCAACCGATCAAGTGAGACTAAAGTGCTACGTTTATAACATTCATTCAGTTATCTCATAACTTATTGTGAATTCCAATTATTGTATCCCATTCCGGATAAATAGAAAATGTTAAACTTTCCGATCGAACAATCGAACACCCAAGTTTTCCCGATTCAGCTCAACACATGAAATAAGTCTAACAACATTCAGTTCGTGCCTCAGTACCAACGGTCCAGCCGTAGAAGGGTCAAGCCAACACCTCACATGTGGCACGCCGTACTGCCCAAAACCCGAAGGTTCAAAGGGCAATTCAAGACGGTCACATAATCGAGTTAAGGTTTGTTGTCTTCTAGAGGGTCCATCGCGTTACTTGCACTACTTCGAACGTCGTTAAACTACGGAAAAATCCAACACTTGGAAATTTCCCGACAGGGGAAAAATTGGGTATTTATATCCGGTCGAACTTTTTAACATATTCTAAAATTTATCCGGAAAGCCACACTGACAAAATTTGATAATCCGATCGAATATACGAATCCCCAAAACAACCCCAGAAAATACAACTCTTGAAACAGTATTAAAAATGCCCAGAAAATACAAACAACAGAGATATGAATTACTATGCAAAGAACCGTCGCTAATGCCATCAATGCGCCGCGGAACCGCCGCTAAAGTGGGGTCAACGCCGCGGTTCCGCGGTCAACTAGAGGAATTAGAGGCTCGTTTTTCATGGTAATTCATACAATACCCTGCTGAATTTTTTAAGCATTTTTAATATCGAAAAACTCCAGATTTTAGAAAAAGTCCAGAGAGCATGTTTGGTTTAGGGTTTCGGGTTCGTTCGGGTTTCAAACTTCGTCTGGACTTCACCTAAGGCTCTAGCTAGGCTCTGATACCACTGTAGGGTTCCTACGCACTCTAATGAAGTCTCACAAGGCATCAACTATGCCAATTTCAAAAAAATCTAGGTGCCGGGAAACCCGACTACGGATCGTTGGCTAGAAATCTAGGCGAAAAAGTAACTAGTTAACTACTTAACTAAGAGTAACGGAAATACAACCTTTGTAGATCCGTTTCTCCACCTCCATAGCTCCATGATGAAGTGTCATCGCTGTCCAAAACGAAATCCGGGCTCTTGCGTCGGCTTCTTAGGAGAAATGGCGAGCTAGGTCGTCGATGTCCATGCCGAAGATGATCTACGTCGAAGCAACGCAAGATCAAGCTCTCACTTCACCAAGTCATGAAACTTGTGAAGAAAACACACTCTACTACTTGGCAAGAGGTAGAGGATGAATAAATAGGAAGTGTGTAGACTTTAGAATTGGATTTCTCACTCATTTCATCAATCTACCATTGATGAAGTCAAGCTTTTTCTTCATCAAGTGAAGAAGAAGAAGAAGATAAATTTATGATAAGTTAATTAGAAAATAGAAAATAAAAGAATACCTATCATAATCAACCATGGTCAAGTGTAGAGAATTAACTAAGGTTAGATTAATGGTTAGGGTTAAAGATAAAGACAAAGTGGTCACTTTGGTCAAAGCTTCATGAAGCTTCAAAAAGCTTCATGAAAGAAAATAAAATAAAGAAACCATTTTGCTTTTCTTTTATTCTTTTATTAATATCCAAAATCAATAAACAAATAATTAAATGAAAAAGCAAAACCCTAATCATTAAGTTAATCATGGTTTAATTCTATACACTTAACCAATTTAGAATGTATCATCAAACATGATACAATCAAATGTACAAATGTATATCACATATATAATATGCACAAATCAAGTGAGAAAATCCATTTAAAGTGAACCAATATTAGTTAATGCAAAGTAATATATCAAATATATAATTATGCATTAAATCATTAAATCAACACTTGATTCAATGATCCGGTCATGTCGCACACAACCGACTAGTATTCAATGTATCGGCTTATCGATTCAACGCTTGAATCAATAACTTGGTTATATCGCATACAACCATCCGACACATTGATCCCGAGAATGAAATACGGTATCACATACACGCATTATTCTCGGTCCTGCACATATCTCATATGCGCTCCTATTTCGTTTCGCTTGAGCCAGGAAACCTCTGTGTAGGACTCTAAAGACTCGTCAATACGCCGGCAGCAGATGATGATCATATCAAACACCCACAAGCCACAAGCAGTCTGCTAAACGTAACGGCCACCCGGGTATTGAGCGATCAGAAGATCGACGAGCAAGCCCGCTCACACTCCTGTAAATCCAACCAGTAACACTTACCGTACAGTCCGGTCTGATCGTCTGATATGTCGCATATCTCGCCTAGGGGTGGTAAACGTCAGACCCCAATAGCTCGATAAGTCGTGTCGATATGAGGTCTATAACACTTCGAGAAACTACTGGTAACACTTACCAGTAAATCTCAGCAACCCTGGCCAGGGATTTCCTGTTATAGCCAATCGAACACAGCGCAACATCAACCCCCTATACCGGGAGAGACGAATCCCCTCCTATCGCTCATTGGCTCCATGTGACTCGGGACTGTACCCAAAAACCACCGTTTTGCACGCCCTCTTGGACGTGGTAAGATGGAAATCAAAGCACAGTGAGAACCACACAAGACTCTATGACGATCTCGGGTCAACAAACTACTCTGTACCAGTGTCACCAGAGAACTGCCATCTGACGTGAGGTATAATACCATCTGGGAGTTCTCGGCGAGTCCGTCCAGTGTATCCAGTCTCTACTGAGCACCCGTATATCATCTCTGATGTCAAACACCAATGGATATGGGATCATCCATCGCCCATCTATATGGGTCGAGAAGGTACACGCTAGTCTACTCTGGTATATCGATGCCCCGTCTCGATACACCCACGACTAGGGACTTCGAAGGATGTACTTATGGACTACCATGTCCCCACTAGTATGATCCGCGTCATAGTCCAGGTAGTCAAGTACACATCCTAAGGGCTTTACCAACATGTAATAGAGAGACAATCTGAGTACACGTTAAGGTAAAGAGTAACCAGATAGCATACTATCATGTCGAGCAAGAAAGTCCTCCCTATATATGTCCCAGCATCCACTACAATATACATCCTATGTACAGTAATGGCCTCTAGGGCATACATATAACTAACAACCGTTACGTACAGCTTGTACCTCTGACGTGCTAGTGGTTATACCCAGTGCCAGTGTATTGATGAGTCATTAGAGTCTCCCACAGACACTTTCCCAAGTTCGGGCGAAACGTTGTAGAGGCCGCATGGTTTTATGGCAGGGTTCGGAAAATGCACATGCGTTTTCGCACGTGTCATTTTTCGGGCCGATAATACTGATCGGTTTTGGTTTAAGCCGGATCTGAGTATTATACTGTGTAGATATAATATCTTTGTCTCAAATGCATTTGTATTCGGTCGTAATACAAATGCGGGTATGTTTATACCATTACGGGGTAATCCAGAAATTCATTTCAGGTCACTTTTGGAAGTTGCCAGTTTCGAGTTTTCTATCGCCGGTATTTTACATTCGGTTAAATACGGATTTATCTTTTCTTGAGATGAGTGTGGAAGCTTCTAGAGGCTTCTATAAGGTGGTGACTAGGTTCATGCACCTTTGTGATTCATTAGTGCATTTAATGATGTTTGATGACTAGGGTTAATGATTCATCACTTGCATTAATGGTGTTCATACTAGGTGTTATGGGACTCAATCTTTCTTTTACTTTGTGGTCACCACTCTCTCCTATATATGGCCGGCCCCTTGCTTGTGAAGGGAATGGTTGTTGTTTTGAGAAAAGATTATAGTTTATGTGTATGGAAATTTCATAGCTATTTTCATTCCATCACCCAATCCAAAAGGCAAGTTCATTAACCGTTCGTTCGTGAATTTGGACATAACGAGACAAAGTGTTCTACTCATTCTCTGCATCATCTTGGTCGTCTCTTCTAGCAAACTTGACGATCGAGTTGCCTCGGTTCTGAGGCGGGAGCCCGTTTAAAGATCCGTCGACGTGGTGCCACCTGGACGAGAAGATTGGAGATTCAGCAGATCGGAGCAGCCGCAACAAAGCGTGGGATGATGGTTGAAGACCGAAGGACTCGGATCGTTCGGTATAACTTTTCTACCCACTTTGTAGTTTGTTAGTTTAGCTTTAATGGGAGATCCGGGTTATAGTACGCAATAGCGCCAGTTGTAAAAAGTTTTTGTTCCGCATTTGGCGTCTGTTAGACGGCCGGGCCGCTACCGTGGACTTACACTAGGAGGTCCGTATTTTAAATTAAGCCAGTAAAAAATACGGATTCCACGGTTGTGATGAATACCCAAACCCACATCACTAGACCCATACGAGAGCGGCAAGCAACCCTACCAA
The DNA here is from genome assembly GCA_030015575.1 of Agapanthus africanus. Classification (NCBI taxonomy): domain Eukaryota; kingdom Viridiplantae; phylum Streptophyta; class Magnoliopsida; order Asparagales; family Amaryllidaceae; genus Agapanthus; species Agapanthus africanus. Next base: position 116,070,163 of record CM057351.1, read on the forward strand.
TTCTAGAGTTAGGAGACCCGGACTCGACTCCTCGAGATAGTCTCCCACTGGACTCTAGAACCCGGTTACTTGTGCTTCCCGCCTTAGGTCTATCCTAATGCGGAAAACGAAATAATATACAACAATGGTGACATGATCCTTAACCCGGATGTGTCCCAATAAAAGAATATTACATACTAGTTTTTTACATGAATGAAAATGAAAAACTCTCATCTCACGAGAAAACCCCGGCTATTCAAACACGACGATCCAATATAACATATCACAGCAACACATAACATCACATGTCCTCAACGTAAACTAAATATGCGTATCTGAATTATTGTTGACATATAGCAACGAAACCGGCCATATACCACATATTACATTTACGGTCGAGGAAAAGAATGTGAAAACTACAACAATTGGAATCCGCAACCACCATAGGCATCATAAACCTGAAATATCACATTCTTCGGATTTCATGCCTAACCATACGAATTCATTAGACATCATAAGCACGGAATATCCTATATTCCGAATTTAATGCCTAACCTTATAAACCCCGCATTTTTGTCTCAATATTGAAAAAAATTTCAATAACTACTCGGGTAATTCAACAAGATTCCCGACAACCTGATCGAATGATCATTGGAAACTTTAGTAGACGACCGCACCCCACGATGCCGTCGATGAAGTGCACTTAGGCGGAACACTGAGGCCGCGAGCACCCGAACGGATGCTTTTGGATATGGGTTCTCATACAGTCACTCGGTCGGGGATATGGCGCGCGGCTATCAGCTGGGTTCCTTAGTATCCTCACTGTGATTTATAGGGCATCATGTATGAAATTTTAAAAAACCTAGAGTGCTAAGCAACCCATGCCAAGGATCTGTAAGTGCACGGTGGCGCCCCGGCCGTCAATCCGACGCCGGAATGCGGGAGCGGTGATTTACTTTAGCTTTTTAAACCGGCACCACCGCGCACTATCAACCCGGATCGGGCCATTAAACTAGTCCTAGCTATCTAGAGAGGGGGTAGAGAGATATACCGAGTGATCCGTGTCCTTCGGTCTTCTCGTCGTCGTCCCGATCTCCCCGCGGAATCTCCGGTCTCCACCAAGTCGCCGGAAGGGCACCACGTCGCCGGCTTCTTTTACGGACTCCCACCTCTGGACCGAGGCAACTCAGGCACGAAGTTGGCGAGTCGACGTGCCCAAGGTTTGCTATAGAATAGTGTAAAACTTGTGTCTCATTTGGGGTTGTGGAAGTTGCCTTTTGTGGAAGAAATGAACTAAGTCATTTGGAGATGGAGTCAAGGGAATTTTGCAAAGCCAAAAGAGAACCAAATCCCCTTGCTAAAATTTTGGACAGCCCCATGAAGGAGTGGTCGGCCCTTGCATGGTCAAGAAAATATGAGAGGAGAGTGTTGGTTGCCCAATGAGAAAAGAGTGAGCCCCCATATCAAACAAGAGAAGGAAAAAGTGATGATGAAAAGAAATAATCACCAACTAAAACCCACACTCCACCACCTAATCAACAACCATGATTGCTTCAAAAAGTCAAGCAATCATGAACTCAAGAAAGTCAAGGGAGGCAAAACCATCATGATCCAACAATATGCAAAGACCCCCTTCAAAAATGCTTATTTGCACAAATGCAAATAAGCCCTCCTCCACCAATCTTCAGCCAATGAAAGATACAAAGAAATATGGCTGAAACGGAAAACAAACTGGCAACTCCAAAAAACTGATCCCGTAATAAATTACAGGAAAACCCCGCTACTGTATATATATACCCGCATTTGTATTCCGACCGAAATACAAATGCAATGAGATAAAATCTACACTGTACTATACTAGGATCCGGCTTAAACCAAAACCCGCTAGTATTATCCGTCTAATCCTGATCTGTGCAATACCGCACGTATCTGATCGAACCCTGCCATATATCCATACGACCTCTAGTACTAACCGTCCGATCCTGATCCGTGCAATACCGCACGTATCTGATCGAACCCTGCCATATCTCCATACGGCCTCTACAGCATTTCGCCCGAAACTTGAGTAACTAAATGTGGGGGACTCTAAAGACTCGTCAATACTATGGCTGTGGATTTAACCACTAGCACGTTAGAGGTATTAGCCATACGTGACGGGCTACCAGCTATTGACCAAAAGGGACGTCGATGAGCGAACTCATCCTGACACCCTACTGAGCCTGTCGGTGACAATATCCGTACAGTCCGGTCCGTTCGTCTATGAGCATCACATGGCGGGCCTAGGGGGTTGGTAAAAGTCAGGCCCCTAAATGCGGTACAAGTCGTGTCGGAGTACAGCCCAGAACACCCTGAGATACTACTGGAATACCTACCAGTAAATCTCCTTCCTTGGCCAAGGACTTTTCATGTACTGGCTCTCCTAGACACAGCGCGACCTAACCCCCAATAACGGGAAAGACGAACCCCTGAAGATCCGCTCACTGCCTCCGTGTGGCTCGGGACTGTACCCAACTAAAACCTGTTTGCACGTCTCCTTTGAGCGTGGTAGGGTAGTAATCAAAGTACAATGGGAACTCACACGAGACAAATGACGATCCTCAGGTCGATGAACTAACCTGTACACATGTTACCAGGGAACTGCTATCTGACGTCAGGTATAAGACCAACTAGCAAGTTCCCGGCAAGTCCTGTCCGTTGTACTCATAACCCAATGAGCACCTGTATACATCTTAGGTGAACCAACTGACACCAGTGGCTTGTGAGACCGGCCGCCGCCCCTCGTCGGGGTCTCGAATGTATACACTAGTCTACTCTGGAGTATCGATGCCCAGTCTCGAAACTCCAACGACTAGGGACCTTTTAAGGATGTGCTTATAGACTACCAGCTCCCACGTATATGATCGCCCTCATACTGCTGGCAGTCAAGCAAAAATCCTAGGGGCTCTATCAACGCGTAATAGCGACCTGTATGGTCACCTAAAGCAGTACACGATGATAAAGATAAACTAGATAGCATACTATCATCTTGAGTAAGTGATTAATCCAAAAATTGTAGTTTACCGTAATCAGAAACGGCGTCGCTTCGCAGCTAGCCGGTGAATACGGGTCGATCCGCAGGGATGTGTTAATTTCTGATTTTGTGTTATAACGAGTTGATTCAAATCGTGGTTGGTTTTTTATCGATTGAGTTTAAGATGAATTTATGTGATAAGAAAGGACTCGTTAGGGTTAGGTCGAAGGTAGGGGTGTTGAGATCTATGTTTTCACCTCTTTCAATGCCATGATTTAAGCTTTTTAGAAATATCACAACAATTATTAGCAAAGGGGATTAGGATGATCGGGAAGAAACAAAGTTTCTTCCTCTAGATCCTTGTCCGTCCTTTCCTATTAATTGATGTGATCTTCATGGATGTCATATAAGTCCGGCCTTTTATACTATGGTTCACCGTTACCTTGTAGGTAGGGTGCCGTAGGGGGCGGATCGTATATGAATGCATGAAGATTTCGTTTTAAAAATAAGTTGGCATTGAAGGAGGTGAGAGACATCCATCTCTCACTTACTCCCTTGTTCCTAACCCTAACGAGCGAGGATTTTACTCGCTCATTAGGGAATTGTTGCAAAGAGACATTTTTATGTTTATGTTTTAAAGGTTAACTACTTGGTGCAGATTAAGGAGGATTACACTAGAGCAAGAATTAAATAACTAGGGTAAGTAAAAGATTATACTAAGGCAAGAATTAAATAAAGCTAAAGACTTACAAGAAAAGATGATGCTCCGAATTCTTCAACAAATCTCACTTTTATTGATTATCAAGAGGCATACATTTTTACAGATCTAGATTACAATTTATAAGTAACTAGTGAAGCTAGGGTTACAGACCCTCGTAGACATGAAATTACTGATTTACCCCCTAAAAATCCCAACAATGAAACGACACACCGACACAAGAAGTCGGTGCCGACACGGGCTCTGTATGGCCGCGGTTCCGCGGCAAAGACATGCCTTTGGCCGCGGTTCCGCGGCCATTTAGTGGGATTGGCCCACTATCTTTCTGTGCTGGGTCACTCTTCTCTTGGGCTCTCTGATCTTACTGTTTGTTTCTCTGTTGGGCTTTCTAGTATTCTCCAGATTCCCAGTGAAACTTGTAAGGATCTTTTTGACCGTTTCACTTGACGTTCGTCTCGGCTTGAGTAGGATCCGTGTGCTGGTTGGTCAGAAGTCCATTTCCTGTATCAACTTTGTCTTTTTCACTGTATTTGCTTCAAAAGTCTGTATCCTGTATCATGTAACAAACGATCGTCAAAAGCACCTGTCTACTTATAAATTGCACAAAAAGTGGGGCGTATAAATTGCAATATTATGATGTGAACAAATACCCCCAAACTTACCTTTTGCTCGTCCTCGAGCAAACTTATTATTTTATTCTGACCTAGCCACACTTTCGCAGGGAAACGCGATTGCACTGAGCACGTGCAACAAGCCGTTAAACCTCTAGGTGTCCCTAGTAGGAGGAGTGTTGTCTCCTGAGGGTTTTCAGCGGATTACACCCACAAAATCCTATCAACTTGGTTTCTCGACTTTTGTTCTCCATTTAGGTTTTCTAACAAGGAAATCTATTATCGTTGACCCGCAAATTATCCACCCATATTCTTCACGCTTGCTCATTATTTAACTTAAGATTACACACATCCTGTAGAATTACCTAGCTTTCGGCATTTCTTAAGTTTTCCTTCTAGAGTTCCATCTCCACTTAGGAATTTCTATCAACTCTATTAAAGACACAAGTTCTATTCTTCATTCCTTTCTCTTATCTAAACTCTAATCACATATCCCCACGTGTGTGTAAATATCACCCCTACACTTGGAAATTCAAATCAAGCAATCGTACTCCAGCCCAGTGTCCAAAGCACTTGTGAGACTTTGCTTTCACATTCTTCATGCGACTGTTAATACTTCTTGAGGTACCAACAACCGATTACCAAATGCGTTAGCACTTTAAGGCGTACTTCCTAGTTTTGCAACACCCAAGGCTTTTAGCACCTTCGCTAAATATTTTTCTTTTTTTTTTTTTTTAGCCTTAAGTAATCACAAAAACCAGTGTCCATTTTTTCTTTATCCACTTTTTTTTTTCTTTTTCATTGTGCTAAGGACGTTAGACATGAGTATTTCAAGGTCTCTTCTACTAATCCAAGTTTCAAGGTGCGTGTTTGTGCAATTTGTAGGGTATACATTTTCAGAATCCAGACTTAAGTTAGGAACTATTTTTCAAACTTATACTCTAATAAGAGTTTTAATACTTTTCCTTCGTTTCGACTTATCCCAAGAACTGAACCCAAAATTTGCCTATTTCTAAATAACCTACAAAGACATATGCTTTCCACAGTTAAACTTTAAGGAAGGTTATTTTTAGGGTTTTTAATTTGCTAAGTCTAAGATTTAGTTTTTCCTAGTCAGTTAACCTATTTATCAAACCCAAGTCAATTAACCAGAATTGAATACATTAATTTTTATACTTTTTGAAAAAATTTCAATTTTTATGGGTTTTTCAGTTTTCTAAATTTTTTTTTATTTTTTTCAAATTTTTAAATTTTTATGATTTTTATAAAATTGCAATGCAGAAATAACTATGCAAAAGGAAAACAAGGATATATACAATATGCAATGCAAGGATAACTATATACATCACCTCTAATACCCCCAAACTTGAACAAAGCAGTGCCCTCACTGCCCGGCCCCACGTCGCGCTCGTGAGCGTGAACGTGATCTCTCCCCCCTAGCCAATAGTGTCTGTATCCCCCTCTCAATCTCCGTCAACCGACGGTCGTGCTCTCGTGCCGTCGCCCGAAACTCATCCCTCAAAGAGTCTAATCTCCTCACTGTTCTTCTCATTAATCGTGCATGTTCTTGGGGAGTTAGCTCTTCCCCGCTCGAAGTCGAGCTCGAGCTGGGGGTGTGTGCAAGTATGTTTTCTCCCGGCTCTGTCCGTGTCCAAATATCCGTTAGTCTAGAGTAGGACGACGAGACGCCCTCTAAAAGTGGTCGGACCGGGGTACCGTCTATCAAATGTGAGTCAAATTCCTCGGCTGGGAGGAAATAACGGCAGAGCTGGGTAACTAGCATGGGGCATGGGTACACAGGACCTCGTTTACCCGAACCTATGGAGTGAAGCAAAACTTTGCACATGTCGAATCTAGGGTTTTTCGTCATTAAAGTATGAACGACATGTAAGGAAGGGGTGAAAAAGGTTGTGTTGTGAGAACTTCCAAAAATATTGTTTTGTGCCCACCGGCACACAGTTAAAACATTTGCGAAGAGGGTCCGTGCTTGGATCCCCTTGCGCGGTTCTCGCGCACAGTCATTACCCATTAAAGGAATATAATCTTCAAAGCGAAGGGGTTGTTCATGTGCGGGGACACGAGGTATGAGTGTAACCTCGTGTATCATGCCCCTGTCGATGCGAATTTCTTGAGTTCCCCAATTCAATTTAATATAACCTAAGTTGTCTAGGCTATTCTCTTCCATTGACTCATAAAATTGGGTGACTAAGCTAGGGACAGCAAATGCAGATCCATGGTTATATAGGAGGAAATTCCATCCCCTCTGTGCAATTTCCTGTGGGAAGTATGATCCATAGATCTCATGTGCAAACACAGGGGAAAAGTCCCTTTCAAATTGGAATTTATGAGCCATAAAGATGTGTGCAGGAAAATGTATGTAATAACAGAGAGGAAAGGAACAGATGTACCTCCCCCGAAAATTTCAGGGGGTGAAGCTTCTGATGCGTGGCGGGTCAGCGGCTGGAGGCGGCGGATGCGGCGGTTGCGCGGCGGGTTGACGGCGGCACAGCGAAATTCTTCTGGAACAGATCGGTGGCGGCGCTAGGGTTTTAAGGAGAATGAAAGAATTAGGGTAAAATGACAGGGGGGGTCGGGTTCCATTATATAGGGGGAAAAGGGTGATTTACAAAAAACACCCTCAAGGGTGAGGGTTTTATTCGTAAAAACAGCGTGTAATCTCCAAATTTGCTATTTGGTCCAAAAGATTATTTTTATTATTTATGTTTTTTTTTAATGTAATTTTTATGGTATTTTGGGAATATACATACAAGTGATATACACACCCCCAAACTTATTTGAAATAGTGTCATTGGGAAACAAAGTTTGGGGGTGAAAGCGGAGGAAGATCAATCAGTGTAAATCGGCTCCTGCAAAAACAGGAGCTCCTCCGAAGGATCCGCAGTGAAGAACGGTTTTAGTCGATGCCCATTTACCTTAAATAAGGTACCGTCTTCAGGGTTCTCAAGATCAACCGCACCGTGCGGATAAACGGTGCGGACCACAAAAGGTCCTCTCCATCTGGACCTGAGCTTACCAGGATGCAAGTGTAACCGAGTGTCATAAAGTAGAACCTGTTGACCAGGTTCAAAAGTTTTTCGTAAAAGGTGTTTATCGTGGAACACCTTGGCTCGGTTTTTAGCAGTTATGGCATTGTCATATGCCTCATCCCTTAGCTCCTCCAACTCATTCAATTGCAGCTTTCTGTTGCTGCCCGCATCTCCTAAAGACAAATTTAGCTCTTTGATAGCCCAGAAAGCTTTGTGCTCAATCTCCACTGGGAGGTGGCAAGCCTTCCCATACACAAGCCGGTATGGAGACATACCCAGATCGGTTTTATATGCAGTACGGAAAGCCCATAGTGCATCTATCAATTTAAGCGACCAATCCTTACGGTTTTTAGAAACCGTTTTCTCCAAAATTTGCTTTATCTGCCGATTTGAAATCTCGGCTTGCCCACATGTTTGGGGGTGATATGGCGTTGACAATTTGTGGGTGATAGAATATTTACGCATCAAGGACTCGAAAGTCCTATTGCAGAAGTGAGAACCATTATCACTTATAATTGCCCGAGGGTGCCCGAATCGAGAAAATATGTGTTCTTTAAGGAATCGAACGACAACTTTATTATCGTTCGTTCGACTGGGCACAGCCTCGACCCACTTAGAAACGTAGTCAACCGCCAACAGAATATACACATTTCCAAAAGAGTTAGGAAATGGTCCCATAAAATCTATACCCCAAACATCAAAAATGTCCACCACCAAAATAGGTTGGAGTGGCATTTCGTTTCTCCGCGAAATCCGGCCTAAATGTTGGCACCGGGAGCAAGTTTTGCAGTATTCAAATGCATCCTTGAAGAGTCGTGGCCAATAGAAACCACACTGCAAAACTTTTTCGGCTGTCTTCTTTGGGCCAAAGTGCCCGCCACATGCTTGATCGTGGCAGAAAGACAGCACGCTCTTGACCTCACTCTCGGGCACACACCGACGAATGATTTGGTCGGAACAGTATTTGAAAAGATAGGGTTCATCCCAGTAAAAATGCTTTACTTGGGACAAAAATCGAAGCTTATCCTGTTTCGACCAATCATTAGGAATCAGGCCGGTGGCTAAATAATTTACAATATCGGCGAACCATGGTTCGCAAGAAACAGTCAAGAGCTGCTCGTCGGGAAAAACGTCAGAGATTGGAAGATCGAGCGTGGGCGAAGAAGGGAGTCGTGATAGGTGATCAGCTACTACGTTTTCGCATCACTTTTTGTCCTTAATGACAAGATCAAATTCTTGCAATAAAAGGATCCAACGTATTAGCCTTGACTTAGCATCCTTCTTCGCAAAAAGGTGGCGAAGAGCCGAATGTTCAGTATAAACAACGACTGGAGAGCCGATTAAATAAGGCCGAAATTTTTCGAGTGCGAACACAACAGCTAAAAATTCTTTCTCTGTTGTTGTGTAATTAAGTTGGGCCTCATTTAGTGTTCGGCTGGTATAATAAATCACGTGCGGCATCTTATTAATGTGCTGTCCAAGAACAGCACCAATAGCAAAGTCTGATGCGTCGCACATGATTTCAAAAGGGTGCGTCCAGTCGGGAGATGAGAGGATGGGTGCAGTGACAAGTGAATGTTTTAACGACTCGAATGCTTCAGTGCATGTGGAGTCAAAAGCGAAGGTCGTGTCCTTGGCCAGTAAGAGAGTCAAGGGTCTAGCAATCTTGCTAAAGTCCTTGATAAACCGTCTGTAAAAACCGGCGTGGCCAAGGAAGGCTCTGATATCTTTGACGCACTTTGGGGGAGGTAGGTTAGAAATCACTTCGATTTTAGCCCTGTCTACCTCGATGCCGTTTTGCGAAATGACATGTCCTAGAACGATGCCCTCTTGTACCATGAAATGGCATTTCTCCCAATTTAATGTTAGGTTCTTATCCCTGCAGCGGGTAAGAACAGCGTCAAGATGGCGTAAACACTCGTCGAAGGAGTCGCCAAAGATGGAGAAATCGTCCATAAAAATCTCCAAGAACTTTTCGACCATGTCTGAAAAGATCCCCATCATACACCGCTGAAATGTCGCGGGTGCGTTGCATAACCCAAAAGGCATGCAACGATAAGCAAAAGTGCCAAAGGGACAAGTGAATGTTGTCTTGTCTTGATCCTCTTTGGCGATGGGGACTTGATTGTAACCGGAATAACCATCGAGAAAGCAGTAGAACTCGTGCCCTGCCAATCGCTCGAGCATTTGGTCAATGAAAGGTAAGGGAAAGTGGTCCTTCCTCGTTGCGGCATTGAGTTTCCTATAGTCTATGCAGACTCGCCACCCAGTTTGGGTGCGAGTGGGAATCAACTCATTTGCCTCGTTTGTAATGACCGTAATGCCCGATTTCTTGGGCACGACGTGGATTGGGCTAACCCATTGGCTATCCGAGATAGGGTAAATGATACCGCTATCCAGACATTTGACAATTTCCTTCTTAACCGCCTCTTTCATGATGGGGTTGAGGCGCCTTTGTGGATCTCGTGCTGGCTTGGCATCATCCATTAAGTGTATATGATGTTCGACTATGAGGGGACTAATCCCCTTAATGTCCGCCATAGACCAGCCGAAAGCTTGCCGATTATTAAGTAAGACCGTCAAGAGAGCCTTCTCTTGCTCAAGAGCTAGAGAGGCTGATATAATGACAGGTAAGGTCTCATTATCACCTAGATATGCATATTTTAGGTGTGTCGGCAAAAGCTTTAATTCGAGTTTAGGAGGTGAAACAATAGATGGTAGCAAAGGGGTAATTGTTTCAAACTCGAATGATTCCATCAAAGGTTCGTACCGAGTGTACGCAACAGTGTCGGATGGTTCTACTAACTCATCCGCAAAAGCAAAAGACTCCAAATCAGGTGATGAGTCTTCGAAATCGTCGACGAATGTAAAACATTCAAAATCGTTATCCGCCGCGAAAGCTGAGTCGGATTCTAGGAGGAACGCACTAGTGGCGTTAACATTACTGTGGTCGAATAAAAAATTCTCGAACTCACAGTCCTCCTCCGCGATCTCATTGATCGAGCAAACGTCAAGTACGCTAGCATTGGGCTTAGCAGGCTGACTTCCTAACTTGAAAATATTGAGCTCAATTGTCATATTGCCGAAAGATAGGTTCATTGAACCATTACGACAATTGATCACTGCGTTGGAAGTAGCCAAAAATGGTCGACCTAGAATTACCGGAATTTGGTTCCGGGGGTTTGCAACAGGTTGTGTATCCATCACTATAAAGTCAACGGGGAAAATGAAATCCTCTACTCTTATTAACACATCCTCCAGCTCTCCCCTAGGATGGGTTATTGACCGGTCGGCCATTTGGAGAGTACAGTGAGTGGGCTTAAGCTCTCCAACGCCCAATTCCTCGTACACAGAATAGGGTAGCAAATTGACGCTCGCGCCAAGATCTAAGAGTGCTCTATTGATATTCTTGTCCCCGATTGTTATCGAAATGGTAGGACACCCGGGGTCCTTTTGTTTTGGGGGAAGGGAATTTACAAGAGCATCACTAATAGCACTGGCCACACAAACTTTCTTTGGCACTTGCGACTTCCTCTTTTTGGTGCACAAGTCCTTTAAAATTTTGGCATATGAAGGAACTTGCTGAATTGCATCCAAAAGAGGGATGTTTATGCTAACCTGTTTGAACAACTCGACAATCTTTTCCATTTGAGGAGTTGGTTTATTTGATCTCAACCGATTAGGAAAAGGAACATTTTGAAAGGTGGTTGAGTCCAATTTTTGTGGATCAGATTGTCGAGTTGGAACGGTACCTCGTGTAGATGTGTTCATGTCGTGAGAATTAGGTCCGTTCAAGCTAGAAGAGGTAGAGCCATGTGAAGGGTGGAGAATAGGCTCTAAAGAAGAAGATGGTGAAGAAGATGAAGAAGACCCACCGGCAGGGGTGTCATTGTTAATGCCCACATTGTTCCGCAACACTTTTCCCGATCTCAACATGGTCACCGCATTTACGTTATGATTTTGCTGATTGTGTGCAGCATGTGCGTGACCGGGATTGGGCAACGGTTGAGACGGGAGTTTTCCTTTTTCGCGCTCGCTCAAAGCTGCGTTGAGTTGTGCAATTTGTGCCTCTATAGATTTGATACTCTGATCATGGGAGGCACTATTTTGCACTAAAGTTTGAATAGAAGTCTCAAGTCTTGCTGTAGACTGTGTAGATTGCTTAAGGAACGCATCTAGACTTCTTTCGAGCGAGCTAACCTTATCATTATTAGGTTGAACATAATTATTTGGCTGGTACGCATTGTTCGGCACAAAGTTGTTCACCTGATTAGGGTAAGGTTGTTGTTGAAATTGTTGCGGTTGATATTGAGTTTGCGAGGGTGCTTGTTGTTGTTGTGGTGGAGGAGGTCTTTGAAAATTATTATTATTTCCTTGGAATTGTTGATTTTGGTTCCAAGCGAAATTTGGGTGACTCCTCCACCCCGGATTATACGTTGAAGAATACGGATCGTTCCTTTGTCGTTGCTGGAATGCAGCATTGACTTGATCCTGTCCTTGTGTAGATGCATTATAAGGACATTCTTCAGTCAGGTGCGATGGATCCGCACAACAAGCACAGACAGTACGTGGGGGCATAGCAGGGGCAGGAGAAGACGACGAGATTTTAGTCTCGATCGCTTCTAGCTTTTTCGTAAGAGCGGCCATCTCGGCCTTCATAGCAATCGACATCTCTATTTGATGTATGCCTCCCCTAGATTGACCCCTAGAAGCTGATGTGGTCTTTGTGCTCTCCCACTGTATTGTCTGCTCACTAAGATCCTCGAGAAACTGCCACGCCTCATCATTAGACTTAGAGAGAAAATGACCTTGACAGATGGTTTCTAGCAACTGCTTCGTTGCTGAGTTCAATCCCTCATATAATGTTTGGCAAAGTTGCCAACTTTCTATCCCATGGTGCGGGCATTGAACTAATAGGTCTTTGAATCTCTCGAAGCACTTCCAGAAAGGTTCGGAAGGCAGTTGTGAGAATTGAATTATTTCATTTCGAATTCTGGCAGTTTTATGGTGAGGATAGAACTTTTTCAGAAAAGCCTTCACAAACTCATCCCAATTTCTTATGGAATGTGATGCGGTGCTATATAGCCACTTCTCGGCTAGGTCACATAAGGTGAAAGGAATGACCCTTAGCCTTATAGCGTCATCACTCAATTGGGTTGTTTTCATCATAGCGCACACATTTTGGAATTTATTAATAAAGATATAAGCGTCTTCAGTTTCCAAACCGTGAAATTTCGGCAGCATATTGATGAAATGTGGTTTAATCTCAAAATTGTCCCCATTTGCCGGTGGGGGTGAAAGACAAGTGGGTAAAGAAGTGCGGATGGGGTAGAAGAGGTCCTGGAGCGCAACTCGTGCGGGCGCTGCAACAGGCGGCTGGTTCGGGTTATTCGCACCTGGTGGAGGTGGAATCATTCCCGTCTGCAAGGTATTATTGGGGTTGAATCCCGACATACCTTCGGTGGAAGAAATTAAAGGTGAAGGTAAGAAAGTGGACGGATTATCGACTTCGGTGTCGAAGGGTTCGTTGGTCGGTACCAACGAAACGCGGACTAATCGGGCGTCTGTATCCCTAGTCCAAAGTGGCATACACTAAAAGGGATAGTGCAGTCAGAAAAAAGAAAAACAGAATGTGGGGGTAAGATAACGTCAATGAAGGAGAGATGGTGGAAATGAGGTGCAAGTTTTCTTAGCGGCAAGTTGCAAGTTTTGAAAAGATTTTTCTTTATTTTTTTTATTTGTGTGTGAGTTTTGCAAAGAGGTTTTTGAAAAACGGACTCGTGACACAACTGTATCAACCACACATGCACAATCAGGCCTAGATCTAGGGTCGCCTAGGTCTACTAGACAGCTCCTAACTAGGGCTAGAAATAGACCTCAAACCGCCTCTTCACGGACAAATACGGCCAGGTAAGTGGGAAGGAACCACCACTACAGTGGGCCTAATTAATAACCACTAGCCTAGACACCGCAATGTCGGTTAGGATAAACGGCCGATGCCTACCCTAGTCCTTTTCCTATTGAGCTCGCTGTCCTTAGGTCTGAGTCTAATCTTTTTTAATTAAAGGTGGTCGATGCAAAATGCTTTAGGTGTTTTCTGGGGTCCTGGGAAGGGTGATGAAATCCCCACCCAATCTGAGTTTGGTCAAATAGCCCCTTAAATCCGATTAAAATATGCAAAACAAATAAAATCACTTGCAATCAATTTTAGCGCGGCGCAAAGAAACCTGCAGAAATCTGTTATTTAGAAGGGGAAGAAAGACTCTTTACGCAAAGAATTCCTGCAGAAAATTTTCACAGACAGAGATATGGAGGTTGCAGAGGAGATGGAGAGAAAACAAACCACACAAATTTTTAGGGCTGACGTGGCACCTCAAGCACGGAACCGCGGCATATGGCCTCTTTTGGCGGTGGAAGCGCGACACTTTAGTGGTTTCAGCCTCTGGAAAATTTTGTACAGTTCTGTGCTTGCACTTCCTCTCTGTTTTGATGTTCTCTTTACTGTTTTAACCCTCTGTAAAATTCCAGATCCAAAAGTTCTTGTCGTTCCTGCAAGATTCAAACGAGAACCCTTCAAACAGATAAAAATAATGAAAAGCTAATTTTTGTATTTTGTATTTTCTGATTTTTATAATTTTTTTTTAAAGTTTATATCAACCCGAAATCATACAAAAAAAAGAAAATTACGCCATCCCCGGTAACGACGCCATTTGATTAATCCAAAAATTGTAGTTTACCGTAATCAGAAACGGCGTCGCTTCGCAGCTAGCCGGTGAATACGGGTCGATCCGCAGGGATGTGTTAATTTCTGATTTTGTGTTATAACGAGTTGATTCAAATCGTGGTTGGTTTTTTATCGATTGAGTTTAAGATGAATTTATGTGATAAGAAAGGACTCGTTAGGGTTAGGTCGAAGGTAGGGGTGTTGAGATCTATGTTTTCACCTCTTTCAATGCCATGATTTAAGCTTTTTAGAAATATCACAACAATTATTAGCAAAGGGGATTAGGATGATCGGGAAGAAACAAAGTTTCTTCCTCTAGATCCTTGTCCGTCCTTTCCTGTTAATTGATGTGATCTTCATGGATGTCATATAAGTCCGGCCTTTTATACTATGGTTCACCGTTACCTTGTAGGTAGGGTGCCGTAGGGGGCGGATCGTATATGAATGCATGAAGATTTCCTTTTAAAAATAAGTTGGCATTGAAGGAGGTGAGAGACATCCATCTCTCACTTACTCCCTTGTTCCTAACCCTAACGAGCGAGGATTTTACTCGCTCATTAGGGAATTGTTGCAAAGAGACATTTTTATGTTTATGTTTTAAAGGTTAACTACTTGGTGCAGATTAAGGAGGATTACACTAGAGCAAGAATTAAATAACTAGGGCAAGTAAAAGATTATACTAAGGCAAGAATTAAATAAAGCTAAAGACTTACAAGAAAAGATGATGCTCCGAATTCTTCAACAAATCTCACTTTTATTGATTATCAAGAGACATACATTTTTACAGATCTAGATTACAATTTATAAGTAACTAGTGAAGCTAGGGTTACAGACCCTCGTAGACATGAAATTACTGATTTACCCCCTAAAAATCCCAACAATGAAACGACACACCGACACAAGAAGTCGGTGCCGACACGGGCTCTGTATGGCCGCGGTTCCGCGGCAAAGACATGCCTTTGGCCGCGGTTCCGCGGCCATTTAGTGGGATTGGCCCACTATCTTTCTGTGCTGGGTCACTCTTCTCTTGGGCTCTCTGATCTTACTGTTTGTTTCTCTGTTGGGCTTTCTAGTATTCTCCAGATTCCCAGTGAAACTTGTAAGGATCTTTTTGACCGTTTCACTTGACGTTCGTCTCGGCTTGAGTAGGATCCGTGTGCTGGTTGGTCAGAAGTCTATTTCCTGTATCAACTTTGTCTTTTTCACTGTATTTGCTTCAAAAGTCTGTATCATGTATCATGTAACAAACGATCGTCAAAAGCACCTGTCTACTTATAAATTGCACAAAAAGTGGGGCGTATAAATTGCAATATTATGATGTGAACAGTAAGACTGTCCTACCGGGATAGGTCCTCCCTCAATCATTGCAATCACGTCCCTGTGATCCAATAATTGACTCTTAGGTCACTATCTCCAACAATCTCCCACTTGCACTCAAGGCTAATTATTGCGATGTCGTATACTCACAGCCCGTGTGATACCGAACACCCAACTCCTCTACTAGTCAGTCTCACAAAGCTCGTTTGCGAAATTATTGCGTTCGAGGAATAGCCTCAGTGAGTGGATCCGCCTTGAAGTTTCTTTCTATGTCTCTTTATATCTCAAGTTCTCGGAGAAAACCATCTCCCGAAATGAGCAATACCTATCTTAGAATGTGTATGGATGTCTGATGGGACCTAGCTCATAAATGAACTTCAAATCCGAACTTCTTAGAATGTATCGTCAACTGAACTTAATCAGTATCCTGCGCCACGCCTCCCTCAGTATTGCCTTGGACCACCTGTCCAAAATACCGCCCCTCGTCAGAAAGAAAACTATAACTCTGACAACCTCCTTGTTGTCCAGGTCACCTTGGAAGCCTGGAATGATAACTGTCTCCCGAATGAAGCTGTCGTTATCATATCCCTAGAACATCCACTTATGTTCTAAAACTGCTTCCGACCGTCTCTTCAGGATTGGATCAATATCAACTTATTGCATCTACTACAAAAACAACCTCTGGTGTGGTACTTGACATCTCATGATTGACTCAATTGCCTAAGCAAGTGATCTGCCAATCATGCACATCCCTCTCCACTTTAGTCTATAAGACACCTTTAGAGAGGGTGACTCCATCACCTGCAGGTATACTACCGTGCCAGCAGTCGTCCATTCTAAATACTCTTAGAATGCTGTCTAAGTACCCTAATTAGGAAACCACCCAAATCTAAATCTAAAACCATAGATCTAGTAACCAGTATGTCTGATATAATGTCCAAGTCCCATGTGGAGAAACCACTGAGTGACGACCAAAGTATAACCGATCGTAGTATAGGAATATCACTTCCTACTCTGTGTATGTCATCCAAATACCAGGACATCACACCCTACTACCTTCTTAACAGATCCATCCCTATTCTGATGAAGTCAAACCTATGACTGTCACATCAGAAATAGATGATCTATCTCCGCTACATCTGCTTTAGTCTATAAATAGACATAAGCCACTTGTCCACTATGCTTCCGCTGCTCCCACTGACTACGACAACCCTATGACAGAGTCATATAGACGTGCACTTCTAAAGCCTGTTTAGAATGACGCTATATTCATCCTCCTGCCGGGTCTCACAATCGGGAACAACAGCAATGGAAAGTCCGGGTAAAAAAGAACCTCCCTGTCACCGTCCTTGAGGCTACCGGAGTACCCCTCGGGTGCCTGTGGTTACCCACCATATCAGCGGAGTTGCCAATGGAATGTCAAACCAGATTGAATCTTTAGGTTACTATCAAATCTTCAGTAATCGTTTGCGGTTCTGGAATCACTTCCAGTTCTACCATACTCCCACTACTGTTTTCTGAAAAAATCCATTTTTATTAAAACTGTGGCAATTCTAGAACAATATCACTATTTATCTTCCAGATGGTAGAAAATCAACCCTCGTCATAGCCTGGGTCAACCCACAAACAGCTATTACAGAAACGTGCCTTGAGTTATCAAGAGTATGGTTTTAAGCATAAGCCAGAAAACTCCCCGCACCTTAACATCGTTAAGATATGAACTGTTCTATATCCAATATAGAACCAGAGGCACTGATTTAATTTAACCAGATTCAAATCATGCAGCTTTCTCCAGTGCATGTCTACTAAATAGAAGGAGGCCGATCAGCGTTACACAACTTAGGAATGCTTCCAATTATGAGTAACCTGAAAGAGAAGCAAGTTCTCTTAATTATTACTATCAACTGAATACCATACACAAGTATCTACATATTCGATCACCTTGAAGAATCCCGATGCTTGCAACACCTGGTTCTCTACTTTATTCATATACCTATAACTTCTCAAAATTCGGACCTTGCGTTTCAACGAAAACACTTGTCTAAAAACTAGATAAGTCATAAGTAAACTGAATATAGTACGAGGACCAACCCCTCTGTCCTTATGGACGCTGGACAACATACAATACTCTGTATAAGTCCCTTGAGTATAATAACTCACTCTCTATGTGTTGCTGGTTGAAAACTGTACTTATGGTTAAGAAGAATTACACCGCTGTTTAATGCTCCTTACCTAACCATCCACTGATATAGGTAAATGTCGTAGACATGAATTCAAAAAGGTATATCTCACTCTATGAAAATAGACGTACAGATATATCAATTTGAAAT
The DNA here is from genome assembly GCA_030015575.1 of Agapanthus africanus. NCBI lineage: Eukaryota > Viridiplantae > Streptophyta > Magnoliopsida > Asparagales > Amaryllidaceae > Agapanthus > Agapanthus africanus. The sequence goes on from CM057351.1 coordinate 116,087,899, forward strand.
TTGTGCACAACAACGGATATTCAAAACCAAATATTTGCCGTCCGGCAAACAACCCAGGTGACTTCCTCAAATATCACCGATTACAACGAATCCCGATATAATGAGGATGATCACCAAATTCCCAATAACTTACTCCCACTCATCATCTGTAAAACCATACAGATGTGAGAATCATACCTGATAAATACATACCCTGGAGAAAGTGTCTAACTAGGAAATCAGTTTTCCTTTAACAGTACAAAGTGAAACTGAAACATTGAAATGTTTCGATGGGGTATCCCGGTATTCCTAGTAATGCCTCTTCCATTATCCATATTCACAACAGCAACCGTGTAATTCTTTGCCATCTTTCCAAATCCCTTTATATGTCTTTAGTCATTACCTTCTGCACACCCTCTTAGGCTAAATGGTTTTCTTCCTTCCCTACCGTTCGGCACCAGCCTATGGTTTGGAAGAAGACTATCCAATAATCGTAATGGGTGTACTGTCCTAATCTTAGGAGCACTCGCAATGCGAGAGAAGGTGAAGATAAAAGACAACCGAATAAACCTTATTCCTATTTCTCCTGAACCAGAATCCATCCCCGAACTGGAACAAGTTCCTTTCGAGTTTGTATATAACCATACGATGGAGTATCCAATAAATTGTGGATCTTCGTAGTGATACGGAGTGTCCTGGAGAAATACAAAGGTGATTTAGGATTGGCGAAGAAATACTTGGTTTGGTCGTGAATAGCAGTCGCAATTTACTTTGCCCTCTTACTAATCCTTTGATATGTCTTTACTTAATACCTTCTGTACACCATCGTTATGCTAATTGGTTTTCTTCATTCCCCACCGTTCGGCACCAGCCTAAGGTTTGGAAGAAGACTATCCAATTTGCGTAATAGGTGTACTATCTCCTAAACCAAGGAGTACTCGCAACCTGAGAGAAGGTAAAAGAAAAAGACAACTGAATAGTCCTATCCGTTTTCTTCAGAATCGGAAACCATCCTCGAATAAATTCCTTCGAGTTCGTATATAACCATACGATGGTTTTGTCCAATGGAAGTGGACGTTCGTAGTAATACGGGGTGTCCTGGAGAAAAGGGTAAAAGTAGGAGTGGCAATGAGGTTTGCAACTCTGACAATCCAAAAGCCGGTGTTTAAGAAGGTTCAGTTAATTTTGGTCTCTGAGTCATAGTCTTAGGGTCGGGTCAATGGTCGCTGCCAAAGAGAGAGAGAAAAGAAACACTCAGCGTGCACTCTAACCTAGATCAGAATGGTTACCAATTTATCTAATCTGAAAATCTCCCACTGTACCGTCAAATTCTCCTCCAAACCTGAAAGAAGAATTAGTCGGGATCACATGAGGAGTAAACCGACTCATCAGTGGGAATCGGGATCCAACTATCATCGCAAGATAACGTGACGGAATCCCCTCACGTCATCACACTCCAGAAGGTATGCGCATATCTGGCAAGTTTCAGTTTCTTTAGAAACTCCCGATTTGGATTTTACCCCATGCTCTTATAACCTTGACTTTGGCCAACAAATCATAAGTTACATGTCAAGTTCTACCCATCATTCTCCAGGTTAATTTGAGCCCACCCGCACAAGCCCTTGACTTTGGCCAACAAGGCTATACGACTGCCCCAAACCAACGCATCTATCTATGTTGCATATGAATACCCAACAGCTACCAAACACTGTGCCTTGACTTTGGCCAACAAACACAGCTTGAATACTATTGACTACCCATATGAAACGACGGTGGGCTACGAATGGTTTCTGGCGAAAACCTTTAACGTAAAGAACTTGATATCGTTGAAGGAACTGATAGCTTTTTAGAAAAATATAGTGACGAAAACCTTTGCTAAACATGTCACTCCCGGTGAAGAGATCTCGGCTCTTTCCCCGTAGAATGAGGTGTAGGATACTCCAACTGAATACCATGATGCAAAGCAAAAGTAAACAGCTATAGTGAAGTTATTTCCCTGACGCAAACTTTTGTCCAAGGGGTCACTCCCGGTGAAGGGATCTCGGCCCTTGCCTCGTCGACTGAGGAGCGGGATATTCCAACTGAATAACACTGTTCTAAACAAAAGAGAACGTCCTTACAATAACAGCTTTTTGAAAAGTGTTCCAACAACATCAGATTAGGTTTGTTTAACTTGCATTGATCCGAATCAACGCAGTCCCATCAATTGATCACACCACAAAGAACGAAAATAATGACGTACGTATATGCCATCCGCATTCTCCACTGGGTCCCGTCATTACCCGTTAGGTTAGTTAACTAACGTCAGAGCGGGGACTGGACTAGCGCGGATGCAAAACATATACAACATCTACTAGTATATATATCAATATATAATATTTCGCTCAAAGCGTGATAAAATGCAACATCACAGAAATGTAATAAGCATTACAGAAACAATACAGATATCTGGGATCCCCGGGTTTCACAGAGCCGCTGCTAAAACCCGACGTTCCGCTGGTCGTGTGGATAGCCTCTGCAATGAAATCCTAGACCCCTACGGGCACGGCAAGTTACCCGCCAAAACCTGAAGCGAGGAAGCCCCTTCAGCAACGTGATGGACCACCCGGCACTTCACGGAATCCGGTAACTTGGGCACCCCTCCTGGGTCAACCTGTACCCCCTACGAGTGCGGCGAATAGCCCGCCAATTCTAGAGTAAAGCCCCCTCCGTCCCAATGCCATGAGATGCGGGCTTGTTTCCTTCTAGAATCTGGATATCCGTGCACCCCACCTTGGGGTAATCCTAGTACAGAAAGTTAAATATACATACAACGGGTACATCAACCTCGACCTGGTCGTGCACCGAAAGAATAATATAAAAACAGGCAGTGACGGCAGTCCACATGTCGGACGCTCGCCCCGCAATATCAAATGTACATAATACAACAAAAACTGTACTAACATTGCATCCAGGCTATCCCCCACGACCAATCCGCAACATCACAGCAATACACAGAACATCAACGTGAATATCACGTTCGCAAATCCGTCTAACCGGGCTATAGCAGTTAGACAGGATTTACCAATAGAGTGACATTCACGATCGCAGATATAATGTAAATACTGTGAACTAATGTGTTTAAAATATCTGATCGATCAAATTTTACCAAGTGGGCCCTAAGCAATACTGTAGCAGATGAAGAAATTCTGGGCCCAAAAAGAATGTTCCAAAAACCCTATTTTCAAGTCAGGAGGCCTCTGTAAAAAATTGATGCATTGAAGATACAAGGTGGCGGCGGAACCGCGGCCCAAACAGGGGTTTGGCCGCGGTTCCGCGGTGGAATAATGGGTTCATGCAACCAAATTTTACCAGAGTTCTCCTACTTCCCTGCACATGTTTCTGAAACAACCTGAAAAATTTTTCGACCCCAAAAAATTTCGACAGAAACCTGATGCTATTTGAAAATGCAGTTTTGGAATTTGTTCGATCGGAAACGTAAACACATTAGACCAAGCTAGACTAGGTTAATTCCGAGGCTCTGATGCCACTGTAAGTGCACGGCGGCGCCCCGGCCATCAATCCGACGCAGGAATGCGGAAGCGGTAATTTACTTTAACTTTTTAAACCGGCACCACCGCACAATATCAACCCGGATCGGGCCATTAAAGTAGTCCTAGCTATCTAGAGAGGGGGTAGAGAGATATACCGAGCGATCCGTGTCCTTCGGTCTTCTCGTCGTCGTCCCGATCTCCCCGCGGAATCTCCGGTCTCCACCAAGTCGCCGGAAGGGCACCACGTCGCCGTCTTCTTTTACGGGCTCTAACCTCTGGACCAAGGAAACTCGGGCACGAAGTTGGCGAGTCGACGTGCCCAAGTTTTTCTATAGAATAGTGTAAAACTTGTGTCTCATTTGGGATTGTGGAAGTTACCTTTTGTGGAGGAAATGAACTAAGCCATTTGGAGATGGAAACAAGGGAATTTTGCAAAGCCAAAAGAGAACCAAATCCCCTTGCTAAAATTTTGGACAGCCCCAAGAGGGAGTGGCCGGCCCTTGCATGGTCAAGAAAATATGAGAGGAGAGTGTTGGTTGCCCAAAGAGAAAAGTGTGAGCCCCCATATCAAACAAGAGAAGGAAAAAGTGATGATGAAAAGAAATAATCACCAACTAAAACCCACACTCCACCAACTAATCAGCAACCATGATTGCTTCAAAAAGTCAAGCAATCATGAACTCAAGAATGTCAAGGGAGGCAAAACCATCATGATCCAACAATATGCAAAGACCCCCTTCCAAAATGCTTATTTGCACAAATGCAAATAAGCCCTCCTCCACCAATCTTCAGCCAATGAAAGATACAAAAAAATATGGCTGAAACGGAAAACAAACTGGCAACTCCAAAAAACTGATCCCGTAATAAATTACAGGAAAACCCCGCTACTGTATATACATACCCGCATTTGTATTCCGACCGAAATACAAATGCAATGAGACAAAATCTACACTGTAATATACTAGGATCCGGCTTAAACCAAAGCCCGCTAGTATTATCCGTCCGATCCTGATCTGTGCAATACCGCACGTATCTGATCGAACCCTGCCATATATCCATACGGCCTCTAGTACTAACCATCCGATCCTGATCCGTGCAATATAGCACGTATCTGATCGAACCCTGCCATATCTCCATACGGCCTCTACAGTGTTTCGCCCGAAACTTGAGTAACTGAATTTGGGGGACTCTAAAGACTCGTCAATACTATGGCTGTGGATTTAACCACTACCACATCAGAGGTATTAGCCATACGTAACGGGCTACCAGCTATTGACCAAAAGGGACGTCGATGAGCGAACTCATCCTGACACCCTACTGAGCCTGTCAGTGACAATATTCGTACAGTCCGGTCCGTTCGTCTATGAGCATCGCATGGCGGGCCTAGGGGGTTGGTAAAAGTCAGACCCCCAAAAGTGGTACAAGTCGTGTCGGAGTACAGCCCAGAACAACCTGAGTTACTACTCGAATACCTACCAGTAAATCTCCTGCCTTGGCCAAGGACTTTTCATGTACTGGCTCTCCTAGACACAGCGCGACCTCACCCCCAATACCGGGAGAGACGAACCCCTGAAGATCCGCACACTGCCTCCATGTGGCTCGGGACTGTACCCCACTAAAACCTGTTTGCACGTATCCTTTGAGCGTGGTAGGGTAGTAATCAAAGTACAGTAGGAACTCACACGAGACAAATGACGATCCTCTGGTCGATGAACTAACCTGTACACATGTCACCAGGGAACTGCTATCTGACGTCCGGTATAAGACCAACTAGCATGTTCCCGGCGAGTCCTGTCCGGTGTACTCATAACCCAATGAGCACCTGTATACATCTTATGTGAACCAACTGACACCAGTGGCTTGTGAGACCGGCCACCGCCCCTCGTCGGGGTCTCGACTGTATACAGTAGTTTACTTTGGAGTATCGATGCCCTGTCTCGAAACTCCCACGACTAGGGACCTTTTAAGGATGTGCTTATAGACTACCAGCTCCCACGTATATGATCGCCCTCATACTGCTGGCAGTCAAGAAAGAATCCTAGGGGCTCTATCAACGCGTAATAGCGACCTGTATGGTCACATAAAGCAGTACACGATGATAAAGATAAACCAGATAGCATACTATCATCTTGAGTAAGACTGTCCTACCGGGATAGGTCCTCCCTCAATCATTGCAATACGTGCCTGTGATCCAATAATTGACTCTGAAGGCACTATCTCCAACAGGATCTAGCTATAAAATTAGGAGTAAGCTGGCATGTAATCAAACATTACACTAAGTGAACAAGGAATACAACCTTTGTAAATGTCACGACCCGAAATTGGCACGTGACGGCCCTAATACTACGCAACGTCTACAGGCGTAACGCCGTAAAAGAAAGCCAAAACCCATAAATCTAAACCATTAGAAGAAAAGAAAAGGTAAGAAACATTTTTAAAAGTCTTTGAAATCACAACTCAAATTCTTTAAAAGTCCAACTTTCTTTCTTTAAAATTTTAGCAACACCTTCGTTGTAAAAACTAGCCCCAAAAATGGGTACAGCATAAATAAAAGTTAAGCATCCCCAAACGCGAGAAAATACACGTCCAAAGGAGAAAAACAATCACCACAACAAATATACGACGCCGTAGCGAAGAAATAAAAGACGATAGAAAGGAAACTGTATAAAAGGTAACAAGTCACAAAAAATATAAAATATCGTCCTCACACAAGTCTCTAAGTCAGACATGAAAATATAGTATATGGAGGGTACAAGGATACAACGAATAAACAATACAACACGAATAACCACAAAACCCACCTAAGCAAAAACTACACACTGTGAGCCGATGCGGTATCCGTAGCAAAAGATGATAAGATGGATGAATAGCCTCCCTCGACAACTCTGGGGAACACCCTGCAAAACAACTGTGGCACAACGGGGGTGAGTTACCAACTCGTGAATAGTAAATAACATATGCAAGTAATCGCAAGTATGCAGGTACAGCGTGAATCTATCATAAACAATTAAAAGAAATAAAAGGTCATATGAATGCAATAATCATGAAAGGTACACTAACAGGTACTACTAATACATGAAACAATGCATAAATAATAAATGTAGAGTGTGGAATGAAACATGTCAATTCCACGGAATCATGACATCGTGGTAGGATCACAATCCAACAAGACAATCCAAATCCGAAATCTTCAAATCAACCCCCAAATTGGCTCTCATATCATATAAGTCTCACAAATCCTGGATGTACAATATCGAATAAATCTCGTATATCCTAAATGTACAAATCAGCAATCTCATATATATCCTGTATCCAATATCAAATGAATCACCTATATCCCAAATCTAATATCAAGTAAAATTCTAACAACCTAAATATGTTTGCATGCATAAATATGATGATGTATATAAATTAATGTTAATACACATATATTAGCTTCCCATTCCACTAATATTGGTGTAAGGGCATATATAACAGCTTCCTAACCAACTGTTATTTGTAGAAAAAGTAAAAATGTCAATACATATATTAGCGTCCCATTCCACTAATATTGGTGTAAGGACATATATAACAGCGTCCTAACCCACTATTATATATACAAGGAGTAAAAAGGAAAATCATGAAAACAATGTGTCAAGCATCGACACAGAAATACTGATCTATCAGGTGCTGTCACCATGACTGGCCCCTGATAAGTACGTATCATACGCTATCCCGAAAGCTCAAGTGCCTAGCTCTAACCCTTGCCACTCGACGTATCTATACGTACATGACTCCCGTCGGTATCTCCATGATAACCGCTGAGTCATTAGTAATGTCACCGGATGGTATGGTTCCCCTGCAACTCATCGTCTAGCATCACGACCTCATTCTTGCATCGGGGTACCTCCGGGCCCAACCATGTACCCGCATACGGACCCCTCCGTTCCTCGCATGGGGTATATATATATCTGAACCGATAAATCTCATGGTGGCTGCTAAAATATCAAATCAAGGAAAACCGGGTTTTTCAAACAATGCATAATTTCATGAACTCCCATGGTCCCCAAATCCAGAAAACATCATGAAAAATCCATATCACAATGTGAAAATCCATGAATATAATATAGGCAACATAAAACTGTAATGAAAGCATATAAACGAAAAGCCGCTAATTAACTGCAACAAGTTAATATAAATATCATGTGGTTCCTAATTTCTTCAATTCTAAATAACATCAAGTATAGGTAAACATGTAGCTATAACAAGATATACGTGTAAACAATTAGGTATAGCAAGATAAATGTTTCTACCTAAAAGTAATGATGTAGTATACCCCCTAGGTATAAGTGAAATATGTATGCAAGGTATACCTGTAGCAATGGCATAAAGTGTGTGTGTACCTAACACTAATGGCACAATACCCTATAGGTATACAGGTATCTAGCATGTAAGTATGTGAAGGAATATATGTAAGCATGTAAGTATACATGTATGCAATATGTCATATGCGATAAGAAATATGAATCAATGTCACAATGTCCCTAACCAAGCAATATCCTAACTATAAGTGGTTTGTGTGTGACATGGCAATTATTGACGGTGTGTGTAGCATACAATCAGTGCTCGTGCAACATGAATCGTCAATAATATGTGCAGTGTCCTAAGGCTCCTAGTCCAAGCACAACAATATCTAAGTAATAGGGTAAATGCGCAATTCTAAATATGACATAGAATATACGACAGAAATAACATCTCTAGCCCAGACGCATAACACCATGCGGGCGATTCCCCTGTAGATGTTAAATTAACTCACCAACGCTCCTGGCTAGGTGAAGTCTACCACCAGTTTTCCCTTTGTAGCAGTGTCCGAAGTCCTCGCCTGCGAACCTGCAACATAATACGATAAAATATGTATATATTAATAATAGACCCAAAATACATACAATCTACACGGACCAACACGACACACATACATACTCCAAAGGGTCCGTATTGTAGCTAACGCGTATAGCGACATTACGAAACCAACTCAACGCAACAACAACACGTAACACGCATCGTATCAGATACCGTATCGCACGAAACGAAACACTAGAAACACACAAGTGGTCCCAGATTTTTCTGTACGAGTAATTTGTAAAAATTGAATGTACCATGAGATCACAAATAACCCCAGAGACCACTACCCAAAAACCCAAACCCCAACTCCCCAGTCTGGCCGAAAATTGCGGCCAGAACCATTAAATTTGCGGCCGCACGGAAAGAGATTGGACTCGTATTTTTAGGGTAGGTTCTAGGTCACTACACTAGGTTACTGTCATGTCAATTTTTGCAACAACTACCTGGTTTAACAGCAGATCATCCGAGACCCCAAAACAACACTAAAAATATGATATTTACCCGAAACGATACGATACGTGATAAAAACAGAAACTTTAAAGCTAAGCTACACAATAAACATCTAAAGAACAGGAGGAAATCATTACCTACACAAAAGAACACAAAGATCCTAGCTTTGCATGCTCCTAGGCATCCATAAGGCAAAACCAAGATAAAGATGTGATTTTGAAGAACTTGTGAATATTTGTGATGAATTGTGTAGGAAATGGAGGGTGTTAAGTTTGACTGAAAGTAAGAGAAGGGGAAATGAGAAAGAGATAGAGAAAAGGGAGTGATTGATTGATAAAGAGAGAGGGAGGTGTGATTAAGAGAGATTTTGTCGATCAAAAATATTTACCACAATGAAGAACGGCGTCGCATGAAGCTAGCCGGTGAATACGGGTCGGTCCACAGGGATTTTGTAATTTTCCTTAAAGTTCTTACGAGCTAATTCCAAATGGTGTTTGGTCTTTTAATTAAATCTAAAACAAAGTTGTGTTATACTAGGATTATAAACTTGCTAGGATTAGGTTTAGGTAAAGTTTGGTAAACAAAGATCTACACCTCTTTTCAATGTCTTAATTTAGATTTGATTTTAGGGGTTATGGTAAATTTTAATAAAGGGGATTAGGATGATTGGGAAGATGTTCTTCCTCTAGATCCTTGTCCTTCCTTTCTTAACCTTTACCCCAACCTCCATGGAACACTCACAACTCCTGTCTTTTTTGCTACGGATCACCGTTACCTCACGGGTAGAGTGCCGTAGGGAGCGGAAGATGAGAGTATGCATAGAGTCCTAATGTTCATAATAGATTGGCAAAGAAATGAGATGAGAGTTCTTCATCTCTCAAACCCTTCCCTACTCCTAACCCCAACAAGCGAGGAAACTACTCGCTCATTGAGCGAATTAAGAAAGACATAATTTTTGTTTTGTTTTTATTAAAGAGAAGAAACATCTATTGCAAGTTAATAAAATTCTAAACTAAATTAAACTAGGGCAAGTAAAGAATTTACCTAGGGCAGATATAAATAACTAGAACTAGGGCAAGAAAAAATTCCTACTTATGATTGATGCACTCCAAACTTCAAAGAAAACAGAATTTTATTGATGAATAGAGGTTTGAGAAAATACAAGGGTTTGGGTTCTATTTATAGGATATAAAAACCCTAGGTTTACAATTGATCTGCCTGTCTACAATTACAAATATACCCTCAGGAAATCTTTTCAGAGCCGCCATAGGTTTTCGTAAAATTTTCACCGAGTACGGGCATTGGACGGCCGCTGATCCGCGGCATGGGTAGGCTTTAGGCTGCAGTTCCGCGGCCCTTTGGTGAGCTTATATGCTGCACTTTTGTGTGCTTGTTTGTGGCTTCTTGGGCTTCTATATTCTTTGGAACTTTTATCAATTGGGCTTCTACGTTGGTTCCAGATCTTCAGTGAACAATTTATAGTGGTCTTTTAACCGTTTGCCTTGACGTTTTGGACTTTGCATTGCCTTGTTGATTGTGAACTGTTCTTCATCTAGGCTTGACTAGGATCCTTCTATTTGTTGGTCAAAAGTCCCTTTTTGTGTCGTCTTTTGTCTTTTTCACTGTTTTTGCTCCAAAAATCTGTAACCTGTACTATGTAGCAGACATGGGTCAAAAGCACCTGTTTTCATTGTAAAATGTATAAGAATGGGGATTACAAAATGCAATATTATGATGTGAACAAATACCCCCAAACTTATCTTTTGCTCGTCCTCGAGCAAACTTATTTTTTTTATTCTCGATAAAAATCTAACCTAGCCGCACTTTCGCAGGGAAACGCGATTGCACTGAGCACGTGCAACAAGCCGTTAAACCTCTAGGTGTCCCTAGTAGGAGGAGTGTTGTCTCCTGAGTGTTTTCAGCGGATACTACCCACAAAATCCTATCAATTTGGCTTTTCGTCTTGTGTTTTCCAATTAGGTTTTCTCACAAGGAAATCTATTATCGTCAACCCGTAAATTATCCACCCATATTCTTCACACTTCCTCATCATTTAACTTAAGATTATATATGTTCTATAACTTACTTAGCTTTCGGCATTTCTTAAGTTTTCCTTCTACGGTTCCATCTCCACTTAGGATTTTTTATATACTCTACTAAAGATACGAGTTCTATTCTTCATTCCTTTCTCTTATCTAAACTATAATCACATATCCCCACGTGTGTGTAAATATCACCCCTACACTTGGAAATTCAAATCAAGCAATCGTACTCTTGTCCATTGTCCAAAGCACTTATTAATTGTTGAATTTCGCTTACACATCCTTCATGCGACCGTTAATACTTTTTGAGGTACCAACAACCGATTACAAGATGCGTTAGCACTTTAAAGCGTACTTCCTAGTCTTGTAACACCCAAGGCTTTAGCAGTGACTCCCAAACCAGTTGGTCTAAGTCACTAGGTGATGAAGCACCCTCGCTAAATTTTTTCTATTTTTTAGCCTTAAGTAATCACAAAAACCAGTGTTCATTTTTTTCCTTTATTCACTTTTTTTTTCTTTTATTTTCATTGTACTAAGGACTTTAGACAAGAGCATTTCAAGGTCTCCTCTACTATTCCAAGTTTCAAGGTGCGTGATTGTGCGATTTGTAGGGTATACATTTTCAGAATCTAGAATTAAGCTAGGAATTATCTTTCAAACTTGTACTCTAGTAAAAATTTCAATATTTTTCCTTCGTTTCGACTTAGCCCAAGAAGTGAACCCAAAATTTGCCTGTTTCTAATTAAACTACAAAGACATATACTTTCTACCGTTAGATTTTAAGGAAGGTTATTTTTAGGGTTTTTAATTTACTAAGTCTAAGATCTAGTTTTTCCTAGCCAGTTGACCTATTTATTAAACTCAACTCAATTAACCAAAATTGAATACATTAATTTTTAAAAAATTATAAAATTTTACAATTTTTATGGGTTTTTCATTTTTAAATTTTTTTTTTTTCAAATTTTTAAAATTTTTATGATTTTTATATAAAGGTGCAATGCAAAAGTATACAAATGAATGCGAAGAAATCAAACTTACCGAGCATACCCCCGAACTTAAACTGGACAGTGTCCTTACTGTCATGTTGCACCAAGTGGGTCGATAATGTCGGCAATTATATTTACATATTATACACACCCCAAAACTTATTTGAAATAAAGTTTTGAAGACGTTGATTGGAAATTCGGGGGTGAAAGTGGAGGAAAATAAATCAGTGTAGATCGGCTCCTGCAAAAGCAGGAGCTCCTCCGAGGGGTCCGCTGTGAGGAACGGTTTCAATCGATGCCCATTCACTTTGAATAAAGTATTGTCCTCTGGATTTTCAAGATCAACCGCACCGTGCGGATAAACGGTGCGGACTACAAAAGGTCCTTACCATCTAGAACGGAGCTTGCCGGGGTGATAATGTAACCGAGTATCATAGAGTAAAACCTGTTGACCAGGTTTAAATGTCTTTCGTAAAAGGTGTTTATCGTGGAACACCTTAGCTCAGTTCTTAGCAATTACAGCATTATCATATGCCTCATCCCGCAGCTCTTCTAGTTCATTCAACTGCAGCTTTCGGTTGCTGCCCGCATCTTCTAAAGATAAATTCATCTCTTTGATAGCCCAAAATGCCTTATGCTCAATCTCTACTGGGAGGTGGCAAGCCTTCCCGTAAAAAAGCCGGTATGGAGACATACCATGATCGGTCTTGTATGCAGTACGGAAAGCCCATAGTGCATCGAGCAGTTTGAGTGACCAATCTTTACGGTTTTTAGAAACCGTTTTCTCCAAGATTTGCTTAATTTGCCGATTTGAGACATCGGCTTGCCCACATGTTTGGGGATGGTATGGCGATGACAGCTTATGGGTGATAGAATATTTGCGCATTAAGGACTCAAAAGTCTTATTGCAAAAGTGAGAACCATTATCACTTATTATCGCTCGAGGGTGCCCAAATCTTGAAAAGATGTGTTCTTTAAGAAATCGAACGACAACCTTGTTGTCTTTCGTTCAACTAGGCACAGCCTCGACCCACTTTGAAACGTAGTCAAAAGCCAAAAGAATATACACATTTCCAAAAGAGTTAGGAAATGGTCCCACGAAGTCTATACCCCAAACATCAAAAATATCCACAACCAAAATTGGTTGGAGCGGCATTTCGTTTCTCCGCAATATCCCGCCCAAGTGTTGGCACCGGGAGCAAGTCTTGCAGTATTCATATGCATCCTTGAAGAGTCGTGGCCAATAGAAACCACACTGCAAGACTTTCTCGGCTGTCTTCTTTGGGCCAAAGTGCCCGCCACATTCTTGATTGTGGCAAAAAGACAGCACACTCTTAACCTCATTTTCCGGTACACACCGACGAATGATTTGGTCGGAACAGTATTTAAAAAGATAAGGTTCATCCCAGTAAAAATGCTTTACTTGGGACAAGAATCGAAGTTTATCCTATTTCGACCAATCTTTAGGTATCAAGCCGGTGGCTAAGTAGTTTACAATATCGGCGAACCATGGTTCGCAAGAAACGGTCAAGAGTTGCTCATCGGGGAAAGCATCAGTGATTGGAAGTTCAAGTGTAGGCGAAGAAGGAAGTTGTGAAAGGTGATCGGCCACTACGTTTTCACATCCTTTTTTGTCCCTTATGACAAGGTCAAATTCTTGTAGCAAGAGGATCCAACGTATGAGCCTCGACTTAGCATCCTTCTTCGCAAAAAGGTGGCGAAGAGCTGAATGATCAGTATACATAATGACTGGAGAGCCGATTAAATAAGGCCGAAATTTCTCAAGTGCAAACACAACCGCAAAAAACTCTTTTTCTGTTGTTGTGTAGTTTAATTGGGCCTCATTTAATGTTCGGCTAGCGTAATAAATCACGTGAGGCATCTTATTAATGTGTTGTCCAAGAACAGCACCAATGGTAAAATCTGATGCGTCGCACATGATTTCGAAAGGGTGCGTCCAGTCTGGAGATGAAAGAATGGGCGCAGAAATGAGAGAGTGTTTCAGAGACTCGAACGCTTCCATGCAAGTTGAGTCGAAATCAAATGTTGTGTCCTTGGCCAATAAGAGAGTCAAGGGTCTAGCAATCTTGCTAAAATCCTTGATGAAGCATCTATAAAAACCGGCATGGCCAAGGAAAGCTCGGATATCTTTGACGCATTTAGGAGGAGGAAGATTAGAAATGACTTCAATTTTGGCTCTATCAACCTCTATGCCGTTTTGCGAGATGACATGTCCTAAGACAATGCCTTCTCGTACCATAAAGTGGCACTTCTCCCAATTTAACGTTAGGTTCTTATCCCTACAGCGGGTAAGAACTGTGTCAAGATGTCGTAAACACTCGTCGAAGGAGTCACCGAAAATGGAGAAATCATCCATAAAGGTTTCCAAAAACTTCTCGACCATGTCCGAAAAGATCCCCATCATACACCGCTGAAATGTAGCGGGTGCATTGCATAACCCAAAGGGCATGCGACGATAAGCAAAAGTGCCAAAGGGACAAGTAAATGTGGTCTTGTCTTGATCTTCTTTGGCGATGGGGAATTGGTTATAACCGGAATAGCCATCTAAAAAGCAGTAGAACTCATGCCCCGCCAATCGTTCTAGCATTTTGTCAATGAAAGGTAAAGGAAAGTGGTCCTTCCTTGTCGCGGCATTGAGTTTTCTATAGTCGATGCAAACTCGCCACCCAGTTTGGGTGCGAGAAGGAATTAACTCATTTGCCTCATTGGTAATGACCGTGATGCCCGATTTCTTTGGCACGACATGAATGGGGCTAACCCATTGGCTATCCGAGATAGGGTAAATGATACCACTATCAAGACATTTAACAATCTCCTTCTTGACCGCCTCTTTCATAATGGGGTTGAGGCGTCTTTGTGGATCCCTTGCCGGCTTGGCATCATCCATCAAGTGTATATGATGTTCGACAATGAGGGGACTAATCCCCTTGATGTCCGCCATAGACCAGCCGAATGCTTGCCGATTATTGTGTAAGACCATTAAAAGAGCCTTCTCTTGCTCGAGAGCTAGAGAGGCAGATATGATAACGGGTAAGGTCTCATTCTCACCTAGATAAGCATATTTTTGGAGCGACGGCAAAAGCTTTAGTTCGAGTTTAGGTGGTGAAACAATAGATGGTAACAATGGAGTAACTATTTCAAACTCGAAGGATTCCATCAAAGGTTCAAATTGAGTGTACGCTACCGACTCGGATGGTTCAACTAACTCATCCGGAAAAGAAAAAGACTCAAACTCGGGTGGAGAGTCTTCAAGATCGTCGACAAAGGTGAAACATTCATAATCCTTGTCCGTCGTGAAAGCTGTGTCAGATTCTAGGAGGAACGCACTAGTGGCGTCAACATTGCTGTGGTCAAACATAAAATTTTCGAACTCACAGTCCTCCTCCGCGATCTCATTGATCGAGCAAACATCAAGTACGCTAGAATTAGGCTTGCAAGGCTGACTTCATAACTTGAAAATGTTGAGTTCAACTGTCATATTGCCAAAAGATAGATTCATTGAACTGTTACGACTGTTGATTACCGTGTTACAAGTCGTGAGGAATGGTCGACCAAGTATCACCGGAATTTGATTACGGGGGTTAGCGACAGGTTGTGTATCCATAACAATAAAGTCAACGGGGAAAATGAAATCCCCTACTCTAATTAACACATCCTCCAACTCTCCCCTAGGATGGGTGATTGATCGGTCGGCCATTTGGAGAGTACAATGAGTAGGCTTAAGCTCTCCAACGCCGAATTGTTCGTACACCGAATAAGGTAGCAAATTGACACTAGGACCAAGATCTAATTGTGCTCTATTGATGTTCTTGTCCCCAATTGTGATTGAAATAGTAGGACAACCGGGTCCTTGTGCTTTAGGGGTAAAGAATTGACAAGAGCATCACTAACAGCACTAGCCACAAAAACTTTCTTGGGTACTTGTGACTTCCTCTTTTTGGTGCATAAGTCCTTTCAGATTTTTGCATATGAAGGAACTTGTTGGATTGCATCCAAAAAAGGGATATTTATGCTAACCTGTTTGAACAACTCTACAATTTTCTCCATCTGTAGGGTTGGTTTATTGGATCTCAACCGATTTGAAAAAGGAACATTTTGAAAGATGTTGAGTCCAATTTTTGCGGATCAGATAGTTGAGTTGGAACGGAACCCCGTGTCAATGTATTCGTGTTGTGAGAAGTGGGTCCATTCGAGCTAGAAGAAGTAGAGCCATGTGAAGGATGGAGAATAGGCTTTAATGAAGAAGAAGAAGAAGAAGGTGAAGAAGATGAAGAAGGACCACCGGCAGGGGTGTCATGGTTAATACCCACATTGTTTTGCAGCACTTTTCCGGATCTCAACGTGGTCACATCATTTACGTTATGATTCTGCTGTTCATATGCAACATGTGCGTGACCGGGATTTGGGAGTGGTTGAGACAGAAGCTTTCCTTTCTCTCGCTCTTTCAATGCTGCGTTGAGTTGTGCAATTTGTGCCTCAATAGATTTGATGCTTTGATCGTGTGAGGCACTGTTTTGCACCAAAGATTGAATTGAAGTCTCTATCCTTGCTGTGGACTGTGTAGATTTCTTTAGGAACACTTCTAGACTTCTTTCGAGCGAGCTAACAGCATTTTGAGGGGGAACAAAATTGTTGGGTACAAAATTGTTCATTAGATTAGGGTAAGGTTGCTGTTGGAAAGGTTGCTGAAATTGAGTTTGTGGAGGTGCTTGTTGTTGTGGAGGAGGAGCCCTTTGAAAATTGTTGTTTCCTTGGGATTGTTGATTTTGGTTCCAAGCGAAATTTGGGTGACTCTTCCAACTCGGATTGTATGTCGAAGTGTATGGATCATTTCTTTATCGTTGCTGAAAGGCAGCATTGACTTGATCTTGTCCTTGAGTAGAAGCAGTGTGAGGACACTCTTCGGTGAGATGTGATCGATCCGAACAACAAGCACAAACAGTTCGGGGAGGCACAACAGGGGCAGGAGAAGGCGATGAGATTTTGGTCTCAAGCGCTTCTAGCTTTTTCGTAAGAGCGGCCATCTCGGCCTTCATAGCAATCGATATATCCAATTTATGTATGCCTGCCCTAGATTGACCACTTGAAGAAGATGATGTGGTCTTGGTGCTCTCCCATTGAATTGTTTGTTCACTAAGGTCCTTAAGAAACTGCCACGCTTCCTCACTTGATTTGGTTAGAAAGTGACCTTGACAGATGGTTTCTAGCAACTGCTTCGTTACCGGGTTCAATCCCTCGTATAATGTTTGGCAGAGTTGCCAACTTCCGATCCCGTGATGAGGGCATTGAACGAGTAGGTCTTTCAATCTTTCAAAACACTTCCAAATTGGTTCCGACGTAAGCTGAGAAAATTGTATAATCTCGTTACGGATTCTAGCAGTTTTGTGATGAGGATAGAAATTTTTAAGAAAAGCATTCACAAACTCGTCTAAATTTCTAATCGAATGTGATGCTGTGCTGTATAGCCACTTCTCGGCTAAGTCACATAAGGTGAAAGAAATGACCCTTAGCCTTATAGCGTCATCACTTAATTGGGTAGTTTTCATCATTGCGCAAACATTTTGGAATTTGTTGATAAAGATATATGCATCTTCGGATTCCAAACCATGAAACTTGTGCAGCATATTGATGAAGTGGGGTTTGATCTCAAAATTGTCCCCATTAGCCGGTAGGAGGGAAAGACAAGTAGGAAGGGCGGTGCGGACGGGGTAGAAAAGATCCTGGATCGCGACTCGTGCGGGTGCTTCAACAGGCGGGTGATTCGGGTTATTCGCACCTAACGGAGGTGGAATCATTCCCGTCGGTAAGGTGTTGTTAGGATTGTATCCCGACATACCTTCGGAAGAAGAATGTGATGGTGAAAGTGAAGAAGTGGACAGGATTTCGACTTCAGAGTCGAAAGGTTCGTCGGTCGGTACCAACGAAATACGGACTAATCGGGCGCTAGGGTCCCTAGTCCAACTGGACATACACTAAGAGGGTTAGTGCAGTCGAAAGATGAAAAACAAAATGTGGAGGTAAGAAAACGTCAATGAGAAGAAGTGGTGTAAGTGAGTGCAAAGATTTCTTTAGCGACAAATTGCAAGTTTTGAAAAGATTTTTCCTTTTTTTTATGTGATCTTTTACAAAATGATTTTTGAAAAGAGACTTGTGACACAAATGCAATTAACCACAAATGCACAATCAGGCTTAGGTCTAGGGTCACCTAGGTCAGCTAGACAGCTCCTAACTGTTCCAAAGGGCTAGAAATAGGACCTCAAACCGCATCTTCACCGCCAATTGCGGCCAGGTAAGTTGGAAGGAACCACACTGTGGGCCTAATTAAAAACCACTAGCCTTGACACACTTGCCTAGGCACCGAAAAGTCAGTTTATGATAAACGGCCGATGGCTATACTAGTCCTCTGTCCTATTGAGCGTGACGTCCTTAGGGCTGAGTCTAATATTTTTTAATTAAGAGTGGTCAATGCAAATGCTTTAAGTGATTTCTGGGGTCCTGGAAAGGGTAATGTAATCCCCACCCAATATGAATTGGTCAATAGCCCTGTAAAGTCAGATAAAAATATGCAAAGCAGTAAATCACTTGCAATCAATTTGCTATTTAGCGCGGCGCAAAGAATCCTGCAGAAAATCAATTATTGGAAGGGGAAGAAGATTTTTAGCGCAAAGAATCCTGCAGAAGATTTGACAGAAGATATATGGGGATTTGCAGAGGGGAGAATGAGGAAGCAAACCGAGCAAATTTCGCGCAAAGAAGAGTTAGGACGACTGTGGGACCGCGGTTTTGACCGTGTTGGGGCCGTGGAAACGCGGTTGGATGGGAGGTTCAGGTCTCCAAAAAGTTGCTGCAGTTTTGTGCTTCCAATACCTCTCTAGTTTGATGTATCTTTTTCTGTTTCTCCTTCTGTGTTGCTTCAGATCTGTCAATCCTGCAAAAATTCACAAAGAAAACCCTTCAAACAACAAAAGATGATAGATTTTTTTTATTTTTTTATTTTTTTTGAAGATTTTTATGGTTTTTTATATTTTAAATCAACCCGAAAGTACAAAAAACGAAATTATACGTCATCCCCGACAACGGCGCCATTTGATTAAGAGAGATTTTGTCGATCAAAAATATTTACCGCAATCAAGAACGGCGTCGCATGAAGCTAGCCGATGAATACGGGTCGGTCCACAGGGATTTTGTAATTTTCCTTAAAGTTCTTACGAGCTAATTCCAAATGGTGTTTGGTCTTTTTAATTAAATCTAAAACGAAGTTGTGTTATACTAGGATTAGAAACTTGCTAGGATTAGGTTTAGGTAAAGTTTGGTAAACAATGATCTACACCTCTTTTCAATACCTTAATTTAGATTTGATTTTAGAGGTTATGGTAAATTTTAATAAAAGGGATTAGGATGATTGGGAAGATGTTCTACCTCTAGATCCTTGTCCTTCCATTCTTAACCTTTACCCTAACCTCCATGGAAAACTCACAACTCCGGTCTTTTATACTACGGATCACCGTTACCTCAAGGGTAGAGTGCCGTAGGGAGCGGAAGATGAGAGTATGCATGGAGTCCTAATGTTCATAATAGATTGGTAAAGAAAAGTGATGAGAGATCTTCATCTCTTAAACCCTTCCCTACTCCTAAGCCCAACAAGCGAGGAAACTACTCGCTCATTGAGGGAATTAAGAAAGACATAATTTTTGTTTTGTTTTTATTAAAGAGAAGAAACATCTATTGCAAGTTAATAAAATTCTAAACTAAATTAAACTAGGGCAAGTAAAGAATTTACCTAGGGCAGATATAAAAAACTAGAACTAGGGCAAGAAAAAATACCTACTTACGATTGATGCACTCCAAACTTCAAAGAAAACAGAATTTTATTGATGAATAGAGGCATGAGAAAATACAAGGGTTTGGGTTCTATTTATAGGACATAGAAACCCTAGGTTTACAATTGATCCGCATGTCTACAATTACAAATATACCCTCAGGAAATCTTTTCAGAGCCGCCATAGGTTTTCGTAAAATTTCACCGAGTACGGGCATAGGACGGCCGCGGAACAGCGGTATGGGTAGGCTTTGGGCCGCGGTTCCGCGGCCCATTGGTGAGCTTATATGCTGCACTTTTGTGTGCTTGTTTGTGGCTTCCTGGGCTTCTATATTCTTTGGAACTTTTATCAATTGGGCTTCTACGTTGGTTCCAGATCTTCAGTGAACAATTTGAAGTGGTCTTTTAACCGTTTGCCTTGATGTTTTGGACCTTGCATTGCCTTGTTGATTGTAAACTGTTCTTCGTCTAGGCTTGACTCAGATCCTTCTGTTTGTTGGTCAAAAGTACCTTTTTGTGTAGTCTTTTGTCTTTTTCACTGTTTTCGCTCCAAAAACCTGTAACCTGTACTATGTAGCAGACATGGGTCAAAAGCACATGTTTTCATTGTAAAATGCATATGAATGGGGATTACAAAATGGAATATTATGATATGAACAAGGTGCTGTTAAGGGTGAGTGCACCTTGCATTTAAAACATCATTAATGCTTTCACAGACACCTTGCCACCTCATCTCATCCAAACAAATATCTTCTCTTCTTCTCACAAAAGATCTAGGGTTTAGGTTAAGGATTGGATTAAACAAGGATTAGGTTAGGTGACAAGGTTGCTAAGATCAAAATTAGCACAAACAAATCCTCGCATTTACGTGCACACGTGCGTGCATGCTTATAACAAATAACAATAAATTATTGATTAAATGTTATAAAATGCGAGGAACCCGAATTGGTAAACTTTTTACAGTAAACCCGCACTAACGTCTAAATGAACACTAACCGAAATCTAAGGCGTTATAATCTCCCCCATTATAAATATTCGTCCCCGAATTTAAAATTCTCACTAAGCGTACCTCCAAAGAGAATATTACAAACTCTCAAATCTCGCTCGCAGCCTCCCAAGTGATTACCTCACTATACAACTACGTCTAAGAAAAACCCTTCACAGATGGCAAGACCCTTGACCGAAGTATCTCCACCTGCCGAGCCATTAACACAATTTGGCTGCTGGTGAACGAAAGATCGCGTCCAAGCTAAATGGTCTGGTGCTGAATCATGTGAGAAAGGTGATGAAGGAAATTTCAAAGTATCGACACAAGGAATACGTGGTGAATACACAATAATCTGGGCGGAAGTGCCAAATTAAAGGCAACGAAACTAACTCGCTTTAAGGATCTCAAAAGGACCTACAAGTCTGGGATAAGCTTCCCAAAACTCAACATGTCAATCACCCGAAAAGTTCGCAGGAATACATGATCTCCAACTGCGAACCCAAGTCTGCGACCATCACGGTCGGCATAAGACCTCTGTCTGCATTGGGCTGCCATCATCCTGACCTGAACCAACTGGATCATCTCCGAAGTCTCTAGTCTAGCTGAGGACCAAAAATCCTACTACGCACAGTCAGAAAAACAGACTGGTGATTGACACAACCTAACCCCTAAACCTAGGGGTGGCCAATTGGAGTTACTCCTGATAATAGATATCGAAAGAGAACCCTTACAATGGCGAGTGACGATCCCCAACTGCCGACAACAACCTACGCACGCACAAGCATAACCTCCATAGTCAGTATAGCCCGCTCTCACAAAAACATCATCTTGCGGATGGAAAAATGGAGCTAAAGCTCATCCAGTACCCAAGACTTCCTGAAGTGCCTGCCCAAGACGGCAAGAAAACTGGGTGCCTTCATTGGAAACGACCCATGAAGGAACTCCGTGCAACGCACAAACTTAACAAATAACAACTGAGCAAACTGAGCAAAACCGGACAACAAACATCCAAATGGAATCACACCCTGTCTAGACCTGGGTAGACACCATAACGAAACTTGTGGAGATCTGCTCCCACTCCCACTCCGGAACGGTTAAAGGTTGCAACTCTCCAGCCGGTCTCACATGCTCAACCAAAGCACACAACAAGACAGACACCTTGAAACGAAACCAGAAACTTCTCTTTACATCCCCGCCCACCCGTAACTATCTCACAAGTCACGTCAATGTTGGTGGAACTTGAATGAGTACAGAGAGTTGATAGTTGTGCCTGCTCTAGGATTTCACGTCTCTACCCAATTGTATCAGGTACACAAACACGGCCCTAAACGTAGCACACCCTTGTCATAAATCCAGGACTCAAAATCATTACCCAGCCGAGTATGCTCAAGAATCTCTGACGAACAAGCATCGACGGGCAGTGCCTCGCGAAAACGATTAAGGAAAAGTGATCGGGCGCGGACATGAGCAAGCTGTCCCCTCAGTAGAGGAGAACACAAGTTGTACTCAATGATCGCACAAGAACTGTAAATTTGCAGAAGACTGTCTCAACAATAAACACCCGCTGCAGGAAGATGTCCATTAAGCTCTGGTGGTCAGTGAAAATCTGACACGACTCTCGAACTAGTAGTGTCTCCAAATCTCCAATGCAAGACCACCACGGCCATCTCCAGATCATGAGTGGGATATCCTGCTCGTACTTCCTCCAGATGTTGGGAAGCAAAAGCGACAACTTTATAATGCCGCTTCAGCGCAAAATCGAGCCCCACTCGCGAAACATCACAGTTAAACAACAAAGTTGCCCTAACCAGAATGCAAAGAAAGATTGATGCAGTTGTTAACCGAGTCCTCAACTGCCGAAACTCCGCACACATACCTCAGTCCAAACAAAAGAAACCTCCTTTTCGGTCATTTCAGTCAACGGTGCAGCACTATACTAGCGATCCTGCAAGAAACGGCGGTAAAAACCTGATAAGCCCAAAAATCTGCGGACCTCCGTCCCGTACACAAGTCTGGGCCTAAGCTGTACGGCCACGATCTTCCTCGGAACCATACAAAACCGTCTCCCGTAACTACAAGACCTAGGAGTCAACACAAACAAGCCTGAAGGAACACTCCGAGATGTTAGTGTATATGCCCTAGTGGCCATTACTGTATCATACTAGTTTGTATATTACTTGATGGAAGCTTGGGATATTCACTTTGTATTTACATTCTTACTCAAAATAGTAGTATGCTACTTGGTTTGTTTCTACTTTAATGTGTACATGTGATTCTTATAGCATATCGCCTTTACACATTAGTGGAGCCCTTAGGATTTTTGCTTGATTACCAGCGTTGTGATGGCAGTCATACTCGTGGGGGCTGGGTAATCGGCAAGCACATCCTTATGCAGGTCCCTAGTCGTAGGACTATCGAGACAGGGCATCGATACTCCGGAGTAGACTAGCGTATGCGCTTCTCATCCCAGCTTGGGAGACGGTCTATC
Source organism: Agapanthus africanus (assembly GCA_030015575.1). NCBI lineage: Eukaryota > Viridiplantae > Streptophyta > Magnoliopsida > Asparagales > Amaryllidaceae > Agapanthus > Agapanthus africanus. Next base: position 116,111,086 of record CM057351.1, read on the forward strand.
CCACAGCCGTCAGTACGCCGTACTTGAGATAGTATGCGGGTGCTCGTTAGGTTACGAGTACACTGGACAGGACTCGTCGGGAACTGTTGGTTGGTATTATACCTATCGTCAGTTATCAGTTCCCAGGTGACATGAGTACAGCTTAGTCCATTGACTTGACACTTTCACTTCGCCTCGAGTGTGTTCCCACTGTTCTTAGAATGCTACCCTGCCAAGGCTCAAACGAGTCATGCAAACAGGTAGCAGTTGGGTGCAGTCCTGAAGCACTTGGAGGCAGTGACGGTTAGACAGGATTCGTCTCTCCCGGTATTGGGGGTTGATATCGCGCTGTGTCTAGTAGAGCCATTACACAAAGTCCCTGGCCAGGGAAAGCGAGATAGACTGGTAGGTTTCTAGTGTTATCTCAGGGTGTTCTGGGCTATACTCCGACACGACTTGTACTGCTATTAGGGGACTGACGTTTACCGTCCCTTAGGCCCGCCATGTGATACTCTTAGACGAACAGACTGGACTGTACGTAGACTGTCACATTCAGGCTCAATAGGAGTTCAGATGGGTTTACCTCGTCTGTCTTCTTATCGGCATCTACCTGGGGACCGTTACGTACAGCTAGTGCCGCTTGCGTTCTGTGGTTAAACCCACTTCCAGTGTAGTGTCAAGTCTTTAGAGTCCCACACAGAGGGTTATTCTCCTTTAGGCAAAACGAGTAGAGGTTGCATGGTTTTGCAACGGGGTTCGTTCACATCCGCGCACTTGTGCACGTTTGGTGTCCGGACAGCTTATACTAGCGGGCTTTGGTTTAAACCAGATCTTAGTATATGTTTCGGGATTGGTTTTATCTCTTTGTATTCGTGTTCCTCGGAACACGGATACGGGTGTGTATGCAAAGTTGACTTAGGCAGAGGCAGAGGACTTTCATTAGGGTTGATGACCATTGTCATTTTCTTAACCCTAATGTTTATGTGTGAAATATAATTATTAATATTAGTTAATTATAATTGTGTTATGGTTAGGGTTGTTGACCATTTGACTATGGTTGACATGTTGATCTATGTTGACAAATTGACCATCATCATTTCATATGAAAGATGCTCTTTGATTCTTGCAAAAGTAATTAATGTGAAATGATAATGGTCATTTCAAGATTAACCATCACAATTATCTTTAGCTAATTATTTATTTATCATAATTCACATATATGTGGGAAGGTTGGCTTTATTCTTCTCATTCTATCATTCTCACCTCTTCCTCTCTCTCTCAAAGCTCTCCCCTCTCATGAGTTGAGAACCATTGAGCTTGAGATAAATCCTTCAAAATTACTCTCTACTTTTTCTAAGGTTCTAGATTTACCACACCAAGCACCTTAGTTACTTCTAGTTTGAGGTTGGAGCCAAAGGTAGAGGCCCTCGGGTGGATCTTTCTTCGGCAAGAGAAGGCGACGAGGAGAACCCGTTCATCCCACTCCAAGGAGCAAGAAGAGAAGGACTTCAAGACTTAGGTATAACCCTTTTACCGAGTAGCTAACTCTTTTAGCTTAGTAGTTAGTTTATGTTTAGCAAAGATCCCTCCTTTGGTTAGTCCATGTTGCCTAGTGTTGTAAAAATTGAATTTTTCATAACGTTTCCGCCTCCCCGTAAGCACCGGGATGGGCAACGTGGACTTACATTGGTATTAGAGCCTAGCTAAACACAAACTAACTAGTTAGCAAAGTATCTAGAACTTCGATCGGAAAAAATCGCAAAACACGTTTTCTAAAACCCAAGTTTCTGCCGAATTTTATTTCTGATCCAAAAATAATAAATCATGTACTAAAAATTGGCTCAGGCTTTTGTTAGAACAGGCAAGAAAAACGATCCAGTGAGTCAACAAACTCAACGCGGTTCCACGGCAAGAGCTTGCTCCTGCCACGGATCCGCGACCGAGTTGACTCGGCTGCTAATCGTTTCTCCTCCAGTTTTCTTCTGCTGGTGTTTTGTGATTTTTGAGATGGTTTGTTTTTGCCCAGAATTTCCAGAGAACAAGTTAGTTTTTAGGGTGGTCACAAATCCGTATTTTGATCGAACTTCTTTACTGTTTCCTGATTTAAAATCAGGAAAGCCTACGGAAGAGGCTTCAAAAAGGGTCACGTGCTCACACGTGACCAACTGTCACGTGTTGACACGTGACATCTAAAAGTATCGGCAAGGCAGATTCAGTTTCCCGACTACATCAAAGAAAAGGGCTTCAGAAAGGGTCACGTGTGAGCACGTGACCAGGCTCACGTGTCGGCACATGACATTTAAAAGCAGCGGCAAAGGCACAAAAGTTCTCTGATTAAATCAAGAAAAAGGCTCCAGACGAGGATCACGTGCTCACACGTGACCAGGGGTCACGTGGTGGCATGTGACGGCTAAGCAGCGACCAGAAGGCAGAGCGCAAAAAGAAAGAAGAGGGCTCGTTCCAAGGGGGTCACGTGCCCACACGTGACCAGGGGTCACGTGGCCACACGTGACCAGGGGTCACGTGGCCACACGTGACCGGCTTTCAAAGCCTATTTGTTAACAGAATTAAATTCTGAGAAGAGATATCTCAAATCTTTCCAAGGGAACCGATTGAATTAAAGATTTAAAGGTGATTAAATATCATCTATTTGTGGAAAAAGCATGAACTTGGAAAGATTTCCCCTTAAAATCTAACCGAAATAACAAAGGAGAATCTCTGGATTTAAAATCCAATGGTGAATAAAATTCACCTAATAATCCAAAGGTCCAAAACGAATGGTGAATACAAATTAAATCTCTCAATGAAAGATTCACCAAAACTAATTGATTCGACTGCTTCTCCTATAAATAGGAGCCAAGAGACACACACAGAGACATATATAGATGCAGAGGGAGAAAAGAGAGAGAGAGCCAGAATACTTTGGAGGAATTTAGATCTTCTGCAAAAGAAAACCCTTGGTAAGAAAGGGAAGGCTTTTTGAAAGAAAAGAGAATTTAATTCTCAACAGAGTTTAACTCTGATTTTAAACAGAAGAACATAGTTCTCTCTTTAGTGGATGATCTGTAAAGTGCACATCTCCCCTTGAATTGTGAATTTAATTCTCATTGGGTTGAGATCCTGCCATGCAGATCCAAAGCATAGAGAGGGAATGGAAGCTTGAGAATTTAATTCTCACAGAACTATAGGAATTTAATTCCTTTTAAAATAAAATTAGGGTTTGACCCTATGTTATGGGAATTTAATTCCTTCAGAATGAACAGAATCAGGGTTTAACCCTAGTTAAGAACATAGTTCTGTTAAAATAACCGGAATTTAATTCCCGTAAGAAAGAAGAAATTAGGGTTTCACCTATGACAAAATCTCATTCCTCAGAATAATTCTCTAAAAGAGAGTAGGAATTTAATTCCTTAAAGCTGTTATTAGGGTTTAACCCTATGATAGAATGTAGTTCTTCACATATATGAGGAATTTAATTCCTACAGAAAATTCAGAGTTCAACTCTATCCCAGAATATAAATCTTCAAAAGGAAATAGGAATTTAATTCTTCTAAAATTATTGTTAGGGTTCAACCCTACGAAGAATTTAATTCTTGAAAGGGATTAACAGAGGCAGGGTCATGTGCCACCACGTGACCCCCGAAAAGATCCACAGAGAAGGGCTTTTAAGGCAGTGCCTCACATGACCCACGTGACCTTTGGCAGAAGCTTTAACATACAAGCATTTAAATGCCCGTCACGTGATGGCACGTGATGCTCCAAAAGATGCGACATTCTCAGCAGAACAAAAGAAGGGAGGGCGCCCTTACGTGCTACCGCGTGACCCCTCTTGCCTTAGTGTTTAACTCTAAATTGGAACCCCTGAATCCAGTGTTAAAACACTGTCTGGCCTTAGTGTTCAACACTAATCAAAGAACTTTATTTGCAGTGTTTATCACTGAATTTCTTAGTGTTTAACACTAATTTGAAGCCTCTGCTGCTAGTGTTTGATACTGATTTGCTCTAGTGTTTAACACTAATTTGAACCCCCCCGTTGCTGGTGTTTAACACCAACTGTCTTTTAGTGTTAAAACATTAACTTGATCCCAGTGTTCAACACTGTTGAATTAACGTTAGCCTAATTGGCTAGATGGGCAGAGGCAAAGCCTCTCCTTCGATGGACCAACGGGAAGCCAATATTCCAAACATGATTGGACTTAGCCCAAGATGGCCATAAGTCCTCAATTCAGACTTAACTGGGCTAATGGGCTCATAACATAATTAATCGGTCTTGATCCCAAATTGGGCAAAAGACTATTTAATCCACCCCGGTTCAAGGGTACATCTCTTCACTCCTTTGATACTTGGCGTTGTAATTCCTCAACGTCTTCAAAGAGGTGACGGGTCCTGATGACCACACAATGACGCGGACTGTGGGGTCCTTAAACTCATGGACTATGAGGTCCTTAACCTTGACCGAGATGTCTTAAAACTAACTGTGGACTGTGGAGTCCTTAAACCCATGGACTATGAGGTCCTTAACCTTGACCGAGATGTCTTAAAACTAACAACGGACTGTGGGGTCCTTAAACTCATGGACTATGAGGTCCTTAACCTTGACCGAGATGTCTTAAAACTAACTGTGGACTGTGGAGTCCTTAAACCCATGGACTATGAGGTCCTTAACCTTGACCGAGATGTCTTAAAACTAACAACGGACTGTGGGGTCCTTAAACCCATGGACTATGGAGTCCTTAACCTTGACCGTAATGTTTTAAAACAAACATTGGACCGCAATGTCCTTAAACTACCCATGGACCGCAATGTCCTTAAACTACCCATAGACCGCAATGTCCTTAAACTACCCGAGGACCTCAATGTCCTTAAACTACCTACCGACCGTAACGTCACTAAACTAAACAACAGAGCCCCCTTTTATTGCTCTCTTGTTGGATCCAAACGATCCCGTTAAGTTGATCTTAGTATAAAAAAAAAACTAGACGAACGTATCCTTAACAATCGTTTAAGTCGATTTTTGTCTCAAATGAGGCTAACGTATCCTTAAACCCAAACCCCCAAACCCAAATCTAAGATAATACAGATTTGGACTATTCCACGCCCTACGGGCGACGATATAACTCAATCTCCATATACAATCCACGGGCAACTAAACATAAAATGAATACACACGACACGAAGTGACCATCTGGAGAAGGAGAAAGTGGTTACCGCGACGCGGTAGCGTAATTAACAGCAGGGGCTTGCGCCTGCAGGGAAGTGTTAGTGTATATGCCCTAGAGGCCATTACTGTATCATACTAGTTTGTATATTACTTGATGGAAGCTTGGGATATTCATCTTGTATAAACAATCTTGCTCAATATAGTAGTATGCTACTTGGTTTGTTTCTACTTCAATGTGTACATGTGTTTATATTAGTATATCACCTATACGCATTAGTGGAGCCCTTAGGATCTTTGCTTGATTACCAGCGTTGTGATGGCAGTCACACTAGTGGGGGCTGGGTAATCTATAAGCACATCCTTATACAGGTCCCTAGTCGCAGGACTATCGAGACAGGGCATCGATACTCCGGAGTTGACTAGCGTATGCGCTTCTCATCCCAGTGTGGGAGATGGTCTGTCCCACAGCCATCAGTACGTCGTACTGGAGATAGTATACGGGTGCTCGTTGGGTTACGAGTACACTGGACAGGACTCGTCGGGAACTGACAGGTTGGTATTATACCTATCGTCAGTTATCAGTTCCCAGGTGACATGAGTACAGCTTAGTCCGCTGACTTGACACTGGCACTTCGCCTCGAGTGTGTTCCCACTGCACTTTGATCACTACCCTACCATGGCTCAAAGGAGTCGTGCAAACAGGTAGTGGTTGGGTGCAGTCCCGAAGCACTTGGAGGCAGTGACGGTTAGACAGGATTCGTCTCTCCCGGTATTGGGGGTTGACATCGCGATGTGTCTAGGAGAGCCATTACACGAGTAGTCCCTGGCCAGGGCAAGCGAGATATACTGGTAGGCTTCCAGTGTTATCTCAGGGTGTTTTGGGCTTCTCTCCGACACGACTTGTACCGCTATTAGGGGACTGACGTTTTACCGCCCCCTAGGCCTGACATGCGATATATTAGACGAACAGACCGGACTGTACGGAGACTGTCACATTCAGACTCAGTAGGAGTTCAGATGGGGTTCACCTCGTCAGCCTTCTTGTTGGCATCTACCTGGAGACCATTACGCACAGCCAGTGCCGCTTGCGGTCTGTGGTTAAACCCACTGCCAGCGTAGTGTCGAGTCTTTAGAGTCCCACACAGAGGGTATTCGCCTCTGGGCAAAACAGAGTAGAGGTCGCATGGTTTTGCGACAGGGTTCGTTCTTATTCGCGCACTTGTGCACGTTTAGAGTCCGGACGGATTTTACTGGCTGGCTCTGGTTTGAGTCAGATACTGGTATATGTTTTGGGGTTGCTTTTATCTCTCAGTATTCATGTTTCTCGGAATAAGAATGCAGGTGTGTATGCACAGTTGTTGGAGGAGGAGGAAGAGGACTTTCATTAGGGTTTCGGAACGGGTGCGTATGCACAGTTGACAGTCGTCTTTTTCCAAACCCTAATGGATTTATGTTATATAAATTAATAATATTAATAAAATAAAATTGTGTCATGGTTGGATTTTGTTGACTAGTTGACCATGGTTGACTTGTTGACCATGGTTGAAGGTTTGACCATCATCATTACAAAAGAAAGATGCTTTTTGATTCTAGCAAAATTCATTTAATGTTTGAAATGATAATGGTCATTCCTAAACCTTCTATCAACTATTTCATTTTCATTATTATTATTAATTTGATAATTCTTTTTCTTTTGTGATATGGTTGCAAGAAAGAAAAAGAGAGCTCATTCTATCATTTGGCTTCTCTCTCCTCACTTCATCTTCTTCTTCCTCTAGCTCAAGGAGAATCCTTCTCATGTGTTGAGAATCCCTCTCCTTGAAAGAAAAACACCCCAAAGACACTCTCTACTCACTCTAGGGTTAAAGGTTTAGCAAGCCGAAGATTCTAGTTCTCTCAAAGTTCGAGAAATAGCCCGAAGGTTGAACCCTCAGGTGGATCCATCTTTGACGGAAGAAGGCAACGAGGAAGAACCATCAACCTCTACAAGTTTTCAAGAAGAAGGAGTTCAAGTTAGGTATAACCTTTCATCCGAGTAGCTAACTCTCTTTAGCTTGTTTGCTAGTTTAGTTTAGAAAAGATCCCGACTTTGTTAGTCCATGTTGCCCCATGCGCTAAAAATTTGATTTTTATACCGTTTCCGCCTCCCCGTAAGAACCGGGGGCCGCAACGTGGACTTACAGTGGTATCAGAGCCTAACTAAACTTAAACTAGCTTTGTAGTAAAGTGTATGGAAGTTCGATCGAGAAAAATCGCAAAACCGGAAAAACCAAAACCCTAAGTTTCTGTTGAAATTTTTTGTGCTCTAAATGTAAAAAGTTTTACTCCTAAAATCGGCTCAGGGTTTTGTGAAAACACCCACGAAATACGATCGCATGATTCATTCAAAGCGCCGCGGTTCCGCGGCAATGGGTGGCTTAGGCCGCGGAACCGCCTCCGTTTTGTCTCTTCTTGTGCTCCTGTTTCGTGCAGTGTTCTACTGGTAGGGTTTTGGGATTTTTAAGATATGTCATTTGTGCCCAGATTTTCCAGAAAAGAAACTTTCTTTTGGGGGCCTATAAATCCGTATTTTTATCGAACTTCACTACACTTTGACTATGTTGGTTATATCTGTGATGTTTGTATGTATTGAACGTCGGCTAATCGCTATAAGTCGATTAGTCGGGGTTATACATCTCTGTGATCTGTGTTTGATATTGGAATGTGTATATGAATGTGTTGGACTGTCGCGGGTGAATAGCCGGGGTGGATGTGAGATGAGCTTTTGTTTTTCTTTCATTCATTTGTAATATGTAAATTCATGTAATATTATTATTTGTATGGCCACACAACCGGGTCGGGGTTGTAGCCGTCATTGTATAATTCTTTTTTCTGTTTTTGCTCCTAGGATAGACCCATGGAGGGGTGCACAAACTGCCGAGTACTTGGTGGGTAGTTTGCCGCACCCGTAGGGGTCTTAGGTAGGGTATTGGCTATTCACCGCGACCGTGTAATCCGCTTTTCGTTGCAGGCTCGAACGGATTGCGGATTCCTAGTATATCCAATGTATTCATCTGTGATCTGTAATGTCTATCATTGCTATATTTATAACTATTTAGGCGTTGCTTATGTTTTACAGCCGCGCTAGCCCAGCCCCCGCTCTGTCGTTAGTTAAGTAACCTAACGGGTGATGACGGGGCCCCGTGGCGAATGCGAATGGCATAAGAGTACGTCATATTTTGGTTGTTTTCTGCAGTGGTAGGATTTAAATGATGGGACGCATTAAAAGAACTAATGCAAGAATATCACGCATTAAAAGAACTAATGCAAGATAATAAACCAAGTTAAAGTTGTTGGAACACTTTCGAAAAACCACTCGGTTCTTTTCAAAACTAACTTTTAAATGCGGAGCTTGAGCCACTCCTTTTAAAAGCTATCTCGTTCCATCGATTATATCAAGTTCACTACGTTCACGGTTTCGCCAAAACCATTCGTAGCCCTCTATCATTTCAGTTAAATATACGGTAGTGTTCAAGCTATGTATTTTGACCTCACGCCAAGGCATAGTGATTGGTAGCTGCCGGATATTTATCTGTTCCATAGATAGAATGCGTTGGTTTGAGACAGTCGTACTGCCATTTTGGCCTACGTCAAGGGTAGGTACGGGTGGGTTCAAATTAACCAGAATAATGATGGGAAGAACTTGACATGTGACTTATGACATTTTGACCTCACGCCAAGGTCATAAGAGCTTGGGGAAAAAATCCACATCGGGAGTTTCATAAGTACTGAAACTTGCTAGATTTGCATACCATTTGGAGTGTGGTGATTCTGGTAGGATTCCTTCAGTTTCGTCACGCGATGATATTTGGATCCCGATCCTACTGTGAGTATATGCTACTCCTCGGGAAATTTCTCACTAAACGATCAATGTTATAAACCTGGTAGGTGCCTAGAAAGGTGTTAGCGGGGCTACGCCCCCGGGAAAAAGAGGTTATTTAATTAAGGAACTTCGCGAAAGCGTTGGAAAACCTCCCTCGAAGTACCGACACTGGCCTGGCTGAACGGTTAAGCAAGTATTGTGCGGTGGGATTGATCCCGACTAATTCTTCCTTTATGGTTTGAGGAGGGATTCGAGAGACAGTAGGAGCCATCCTGTTTAGACAAATTAAAAACCATTCTAAACTTGCAAGAGCATCATGCTAAAGTGTTTCTTCTCTCCCTCCTAATTGCAGCGACCATTCGACATGACTGACTTAAGTTACTTCTAGATAAAAACAAACTGACAGGGCCAAACTACAAAGATTGGCTCAGGAATGTCAAAATGGCAATCACTTACGACAAGCTGGGGTATCTTCTTACCACCAATGCTCCCCCCGTCCCAGGTCCCACCTCCAGCGTCGCGGATAAGGAAATCCGTAAGACTTGGGAGATTGATTGCGCGAAGGCCAGGTGCCTCGTGCTTGCCTCTATGGACAACGAACATCAGAGGAGGCACGAGAATATGGACTTAGAATCCATATTTCTTCATACAAAAGAACTTTATGGAGAGCAGTCTCGTATCGCAAGATACGAAGTGTCGAAGAAGTTATTTTCGGCAAAGTTGGCCGTTGGATCATCGGTAGCGGACCACGTGCTTAAGATGATTGGCTACATTGAGGAGCTCGTGGAACTTGGGACCACGTTGGAAAGTGAACTCTATACGGATTTAATTCTCCAGTCCCTTCCATCAACTTACGCCCAGTTTATACTAAACTTCAACTTACAAGAAATAGAAGTTGAACTTTCAGAACTCCTCAACATGCTGAGGAGCGCAGAGGGCACCCTACAAAATGGTAGGCAAACACCCGCTTTGTTTGTAGGAGGATCTTCTTCCTCTAGGTCAAAGGCGAAAGCCAAGGGAAAGAGGAAGAAAGCCCCCTCCAAACCAAGGGACGGTGTTAGTAAAGTGGGTACAAAGGGAAAGGAAAAGGCAACAATGATAGCGGGGAAGCTTGTGGGTAAAGAAGAATGCTTCTATTGTCATAAAAGTGGACACTGGAAGAAAGATTGCAGGGCTTGGAAAGCCAGGACACAGGAACTGAAGCAGGTTGCGGCTTCAGCTTCAGGTGTGTATGTTATTGAAAACTGTCTATCAATAAACTCTACTTCCTGGGTATTGGATACCGGATCAGGATCTCATATCTGTAATTCTTTGCAGGCGTTGAGAAACCGTAGGTTTTTGAAGGCAGGTGACATGACCCTCAGAGTTGCGAACGGAGCTAGCATGGATGCTAAAGCCGTGGGGGACTATCACCTGGGAATGTCAGATGTGCATGTTTTGGTTTTGCGTAATTGCTTTTTTGTACCCAACGCAACTTGTAATATCATTTCTGTATCTTTGGTTTCTAAAGAAGGTTATGAATTTGCGTTTGTAAGTAATGTTGTAAACATTCACCTTAATCAAGTTCTGATTGGGTCAGGTACATTAAGCAATGGTATATACGTGTTAAACCAACCACAGATTTTCAATGTCCAGAATACACACAAAAGAAAGTCTCCAGATATCAATCAGGCTTTCTTGTGGCATTGTAGACTGGGTCACATCAATGAGAGAAGGTTGACTAAGTTACATACAGAAGGGTATTTGAATCCGTTCGAATATCAATCGTATGCCACTTATCAATCCTGTCTCAAAGGAAAGATGACAAAGACTCCGTTCACTGGACACGGAGTAAGAGCGAGCGAGCTCTTGGGGCTCGTACACAGCGACGTGTGCGGTCCAATGTCTACACATGCGTGAAGCGGTTTTTCTTACTTCATTACTTTTACGGATGATTTTTCAAGGGTCGGACATGTCTTCTTAATGAAACATAAATCCGAAGCCTTTGGAAAATTCCAGGAATATAAGAATGAGGTAGAAAAACAAACCGGCAAAAGTATCAAGATTCTAAGATCGGATCGAGGTGGAGAATACTTGAGTGCCGAGTTCCTGAACTACTTAAAAGAGAATGGAATTCTCTTTCAGCTTACTCCTCCATACACTCCGCAACATAACAGTGTATCGGAGAGACGGAACCGCACCCTATTGGATATGGTACGGTCCATGATGAGTAACGCTGAGTTACCGCGATCATTCTGGGGGTATGCGCTAGAATCAGCTGCGTACCTTTTGAACCGAGTTCCCACTAAAACTGTGCCTACCACACCGTATGAGTTATGGAGTGGGAAGAAACCCTATCTTCAATATCTGAAGATCTGGGGATGTCCGGCTTTTGTCAAAAAGCAGCATGCGGACAAACTCGAGGCACGCTCAGTACTGTGCAAGTTTGTGGGATACCCAAAGAACACCAGGGGGTATCTTTTCTACTACGCAGAGGAACAAAAAGTCCTTGTTTCTCGTAATGCCCACTTTCTAGAACACCAGTTCTTAGAAAAGGAAATTTGTGGGAGCGCAGTAGAACTGGAAGAAATTCCAGAACCTCAGACTATTACTGAAAGCTTAGTGGAACCAGAGGGTTCGAAAGAACAGGACATTCCTACGCCGCTCCGCAGGAGTAGTAGGCAGTCTCATCCGCCCGAGAGATACTACGGTTTTCTCATAGACGGGGATAGAGAGGATTGCATCATAGATTATGATGAGCCTACTAGCTTCCAGCAGGCCGTTCGGAGCGTTGACTCGGTAAAATGGCTGGATGCAATGCGGACCGAAATGGAGTCCATGTACACCAACAAAGTATGGACGTTGGACATTGCTCCAGACGGGGTAAAACCCGTAGGATGCAAATGGATCTTCAAAAGGAAGATTGGTGTAGATGGACAGGTTGAGACCTATAAAGCTAGACTTATAGCAAAGGGTTTCCGTCAAAGACCTGGCTTAGAATATGACGAAACCTTTTCTCCAGTGGCTATGTGAAATCCATTCGGATCCTTCTTGCCATTGCTGCCTTCCACGATTATGAGATTTGGCAGATGGACGTAAAAACCGCTTTTCTAAATGGAAATTTAGAGGAGTGTGTCTATATGGACCAGCCAGAGGGTTTCATTCAGAGTGGGAGCAGCGGAAAGGTGTGCATGTTGCTTAAGTCCATCTATGGACTAAAGCAGGCATCGCGGAGTTGGAACATCTGTTTTGATGAGACGGTCAAGGAATTTGGCTTTATCAAAAATCCAGATGAACCATGCATTTATAGTAGATTTGTAGCGAGAACTGTAGTATTCCTCGTTTTATACGTGGATGACATTCTCTTAATAGGAAATGACATTCCTATGCTACAATCTGTCAAAGGGTTCTTGTCGCACAGGTTCTCCATGAAAGACCTGGGTGATGCCTCATACATCCTGGGGATCCGGATCCATCGTGATAGATCCAAGAGGATATTAGGACTTTCTCAGTCCAGGTACATCGACACCATAGTGAAAAGATTCAGTATGGAAGATTCCAAGCGCGGTAACCTACCGGCTTGTCACGGGATCACCCTCTCTAAAGAGATGTCTCCCAAGACTGATTTGGAGAGGGATCGCATGTCTATTATACCCTACGCTTCTGCGGTAGGCTCTATAATGTATGCGATGTTGTGTACCAGACCAGATGTAGCTTATGCACTGAGTGTGGTAAGCCGGTATTAGTCAAACCCTGGGGAGAAACACTGGATAGCGGTAAAGAACATTCTCAAGTACCTGAGAAGGACTAAGGAGATGTTCTTGGTGTATGGCGGAAAAGACCTCCAGATCGAGGCCTTTGCTGACTCCAGCTTCCAGAGTGACAAGGATGATTCCAAGTCCATGTCGGGTTTCGTCTTTACCCTCAATGGAGGGGCGGTGTGTTGGAAGAGTTCCAAACAGGAAACCGTTGCAGACTCGACTATGGAAGCGGAATACATCGCTGCATCTGATGCCGCAAAAGAAGCTGTCTGGATGAGGAAGTTCTTAAAAGAACTTCAGGTGGTTCCGTCCATTATTGACCCAATACCTCTGTATTGCGACAACAACGGGGCTATATCTTTAGCGAAGGAACCCAGGTCCCATCATAGATCCAGGCACATCTTGAGGTGGTATCACCAGATCAGGGAGATCGTGGATCGCAAAGAGATCGAGGTTCGGAGGGTTGCTTCAGAAGAGAACACTGCAGATCCATTCACCAAGGCCCTGCCCCAGACTCAGTTCGAGCGGCTGATCGAGATGATAGGTCTTCGATACGCCAGTACATGGCCTTAGTGCAAGTGGGAGATTGTTAGTGTATATGCCCTAGAGGCCATTACTGTATCATACTAGTTTGTATATTACTTAATGGAAGCTTGGGATATTCACCTTGTATAAACAATCTTGCTCAATATAGTAGTATGCTACTTGGTTTGTTTCTACTTCAATGTGTACATGTGTTTATATTAGTATATCACCTATACGCATTAGTGGAGCCCTTAGGATCTTTGCTTGATTACCAGCGTTGTGATGGCAGTCACACTAGTGGTGGCTGGGTAATCTATAAGCACATCCTTATACAGGTCCCTAGTCGCAGGACTATCGAGACAGGGCATCGATACTCCGGAGTAGACTAGCGTATGCGCTTCTCATCCCAGTGTAGGAGATGGTCTGTCCCACAGCCATCAGTACGTCGTACTGGAGATAGTATACGGGTGCTCTTTGGGTTACGAGTACACTGGACAGGACTCGTCGGGAACTGACAGGTTAGTATTATACCTATTATCAGTTATCAGTTCCCAGGTGACATGAGTACAGCTTAGTCCGCTGACTTGACACTGGCACTTCGCCTCGAGTGTGTTCCCACTGCACTTTGATCACTACCCTACCACGGCTCAAAGGAGTCGTGCAAACAGGTAGTGGTTGGGTGCAGTCCCGAAGCACTTGGAGGCAGTGACGGTTAGACAGGATTCGTCTCTCCCGGTATTGGGGGTTGACATCGCGCTGTGTCTAGGAGAGCCATTACACGAGTAGTCCCTGGCTAGGGCAAGCGAGATATACTGGTAGGCTTCCAGTGTTATCTCAGGGCGTTTTGGGCTTCACTCCGTGTCACGACCCGAAAGTACGGAACGTGACCGGCACTTAGATTACGAAGCGTCTAGAGGCGCCACGTGACATAAGTAAGCCGAAGCCCAGAAATCTAAACCATAAAAGAAGAAAAGAAAAGAAAACAAGTATAAAAACATCAGCAAATTTTACCAAAAATTTCGGCAGAGTCTCCTCTGTAAAAACTGGCCCCCAAACGGGTACAACAAGTATAATATGAATAAACAATAAAAAGCATCCCCAAACGGGTGCTAGCTCAACGCCAACAGGCGGAGACAACCACAACAATCACAATAATATACAACGCCAAAAGGCGAGGCTCAAATCTCAAAAGAAAACAAAAACCACCAGATCAGAATAACACATGCGCGACTCTAAGGTCGAAATAAACAACTGGTCCAATAAACTTATCAAGTAATACAAATATGGTTGATGGAGCTTTCTAGATACAAATGAAATAATAAAAATACAACGGAGGTTCAGATACAAATGAACCAACCTACCGTGCAAATCACCCGAAATGAAACTGATGTGCCAGCAACTGCCAAGGGAAACCTGTACATCGCACCTGTAAAGAATTTGGCACAACGGGGGTAAGTTGCCAACTCATGAGTAGAAGACATCTACGAAAAGAAATCGAATGCACGACGCTATCCTAGGTCATAATAATACACTACTATATCCCAAACATCTAGTAATTGCAGAGTAATACTACGTATAAGTGCAAATACTCCGTGTCGTGTCCGTGCCTCGTATAGTACTATGTCATATGAAATGAAATGCATGCACCTTGAATGTAAAGTAACAAATCCTGAAATCCAGATATATATGTATGAGAACCTTTAGCTGTTATCATAGTAAGGTGTGTATAAGCATCTGAAATCTCAACAATGAAATCCATGGAAATCCGTGTCAAGCATCGACACAACACATGTGACCTCAAGTCTCAATATGTCGGGCTCCGTCAGTCCGGATCGGCCCATATCATCAAATCCCACGACAACGGTCGGTATCCTCCGGATATCCGCCGCGCCAGACATCACCGGTAGGTAGCTTTCCCCTGCCAGGCTCATCGTCTACAACTCGATCTTCTTGCCCCGGGGTACCATACCGGGCCCACCATGTACCTGAGACGGTTCATCCACTCCTCGAATCGGGTCTCGAAATCCATCAGAAAACATGAAATACTCATGGTGGACGACACATACATCACGAGAAAACCGCATCTTATTTTAAAAAGAGAAGAAGAGAGAGAGAGAAGTTTTTATATATTTTTGCGGTTTTCCCCAAAAAAATCCAGAAATCTCATAGAAATCCAAATCTCAAAATCATGAGTAACTATATGATAAGTGTCGGCATATGCCCATAATACTGCATGATAACACGAAAATATGAATGCATGAATGTCTAAGTAATGAGTATCATGTCTTATACTTAACATCGGTTTAGTTGTTAACTGATTCTATCAATAAAAGATAATATGATCTAAAGTGTACGTGGCATAGCAATTACCGATGAAGATGTGTGTGAGCCGGCAAATAAATGTGCGTGGAATATGCGCATCATCGGTAATGGTGCTGGTGTCCTAACAGGTAAAGTTTATACTGATTATAGCAACATATAAAAGAACATGCACCATGATGATTACTGTATGAATGTAAATACAGATGTGCATTATCCACTCCTCTGCGAGATACGAGTACAACTACCACTATGTGAGTCGAACCTAAACCAGTGTCCATCTAACATCCTAAGAAACTAAACCTAATAGACTAGTCAGTAAGAAACTAGAGTCTACATAAGGTCTGAATCAATATCTCTAATAGTCGGCGATCCCGCCTCAATAGCGTCACGTACGTAGTACGGCTTCCTCGAATCAAGAGTGCGGATCAATCATCAAATCTAAGCCTCGTACGGTAAAATCCATCATACGGCATCCCAATATCGGGGTACGGTCAAGTATCTCCTAGGTGTCTCCTCATTCGTATAATGTCATATGTATCATATTGTGATTAAGTCATACTTATATGATATCGGCATCAGGTCATACCAATATAATGTCGTAATCAAGTTATACATATATCATATCGTAATCAGTCACAAGTTACAGTCCGGGTATTATTCTAGCTTCCCATGTACATCAATATCACCACCACTCCTTGTAACTTATATATTCATGTTCATTATCTCATTCTCTAATGATCCGCTAACACTTATTACGACTGTATAGTCAAGAATCACGGCATCAAGCCCAGTTATACTGTTTCATCATACCTCGGATATCATATCACATCAATGAATCACCTATACGTGTTGTACATATATGTATATACCTATACCTAGTTCTATATATATCCACATACACGTACCCCATGTCGAGTTTCAGTGTGTGCGTGGGTGTGTTTCTATCTGAAACCTACGAATCTCTTCCAAGGTACTCATCCTCTGATATGGTTTTCCTAAATCGGTCTAGTCCAGCCTAGGGTCAATACTAGGGTCCTACTAGGGTCACGTCTGGTTTCCTAATGTCAATAAGTACTATTCCTATTCTACGTTGCGGGGGTGCTAAACGCCATCCACCCGACTTCCCCCCATAGATATGCATCTACTCACCTGGTCCATATCTGCCGAAGACAGTGTCGCCATCCTCCTCTTCATCGCCCGCAGTCCACGTGGGGGTACCTAGACGTAAACATATAAATAGCATCGTAAACCGAATCACATACAAAAGTCAAACGATACAAGGAACAAGCATAGGTTAAAACCTATGTCCCGTCCATGCAAAAGAACCAAATACCGCTCGATATCGGCGTACAAACTCCGATGGATCGAGATAACATCAACAAACAACTTGTAGTTTTAAAACACATTACTTATATTATAAAACATGATTTAATTCATCGAAACACAAAAATCCATCAAATCGCCCGATTTCGTAAAACCCGAAAATGCCAATTTACCGTTTTACTTCAAAACTTGATGTTTAAATGAAACTAATGGTCATAATTTTCATTAAACAACATAACGAAGTCATAAAAACCATTTCTATAATTTAATCCCATCAATTTGTATCAAACCAAAATTTCTAGTTTGCAATTTTATCAAATTTTAACACGTTCACAACAAAATTCACAATTTCACAACTAAACTTGGTTTTGCACGAACTAAATTATTAAACTACAATTTAAAATGTTCATAATGTCATAAAAACCCTAATTGGTATTTGATCTCAATTACCTAGTCAATTTCCTCAAAACCTAGTTTGCAAATAAAAAAGAAACTAGCATAATTAGCATAATTTTTAAACTAAAATTTTGCAACTAGTAACTAGATTATGTCTAACCCTCACTTAACAAATTAATCTACACATTAACACTACAATCTAACAATAAAAACCCTAATTCTAATTTTATCTAACTTATTTACATGGTTTGCAAAAATCTAGTTTAAAAAATGATCCTAATTAAAACAATTTTAAAGTAACATTTTACAATTTAACAATTGAACTAGAATTTGCATGATTTAAATTATTAAACCACACATTACAACCATGAGAAAGTTATAAAAACCCTAAACTTAGTTCAAACCCTTTCTTGAAATTTCATTTTAGCAATTAGAATCATAATTAAATGTCATAATTAACTAAGTTGAAATAATTAAATAGCAAGTAACCATGGGTTAAAGATTATACCTCAAAATCATGAGTTAAACATGCAACTTGATCTTCAAAATCTTTCTCTTGCTCCTAATCTTCAAGCTAATTGAAGTCAAGAATAAAGGGTAAAGGTTTATTTAGGAATTTTGTGAGATTTGTATTGATTTTTCATGGATTTTAATGAAAATTTGAAGTGGAAATGAGGTGGTGAAATGGGAGGGGCTGCCATAGGGAGGGACGGCCACACATGAGGAGATGGAGGGAAGGAAAAGAGTGTAGGCTAGTGTAGAAAGTTCTTTCATTAATTTCCTTCTTTAAGTCTTTTCACTTTTATTCATTTTCTTTTATTTATTTTCCAAAAATCTAATCTCTAGAACCTACTTGAAGACACAAGAGAAAGAGGGGAAGCCAAGATCAGCCCAAAAAGTGTGAGGGGGTAAAAGAGAGTGTGGTTTTGTTTGGGAAAAGATAAAAGTTATACCGCACTTCATTTGCACTAATTTCACCGAAAAAAGCCTTTTTCTTCGATATTTTCTAATACCGGTTAACAACCCTATTTTAATTCAAAAACCACTTGTTAAAATTTTGTTTAATATATTATGATGCACAAAATTTGTTTCAACTCATTCCGGTTTGTAATTTTCCCTAATTAAATTTATTAGTGACGGCTTAAAATAATATTAAAATAATTAATTTCGGAAAAATTTTCAGAAATTTTGAAATCTCACCAGTGGCTCAATAAACACCAAATACTAGCAATTACATAGCTAGAATATTTATATTTAATTTTAAAATAAAGATATTTGTATTTTGACTTTTTACAGAAAACCCCCTTATTTTCCCGATTTTCCGAAATTTCACCAGAACGATTTTCAAGGCGTTATACTCCGACACGACTTGTACCGCTATTAGGGGACTGACGTTTTACCGCCCCCTAGGCCCGACATGCGATGTATTAGACGAACAGACCGGACTGTACGTAGACTGTCACATTCAGACTCAGTAGGAGTTCAGATGGGGTTCACCTCGTCAGCCTTCTTGTCGGCATCTACCTGGGGACCGTTACGCACAGCTAGTACCGCTTGCGGTCTGTGGTTAAACCCACTGCCAGTGTAGTGTCGAGTCTTTAGAGTCCCACACAGAGGGTATTCGCCTCTGGGCAAAACAGAGTAGAGGTCGCATGATTTCGCAACAGGGTTCGTTCTCATTCGCGCACTTATGCACGTTTGGAGTCCGGACGGATTTTACTGGCTGGCTCTGGTTTGAGTCAGATACTGGTATATGTTTTGGGGTTGCTTTTATCTCTCAGTATTCATGTTCCTCGGAACAAGAATACAGGTGTGTATGCACAGTTGTTGGAGGAGGAGGAAGAGGACTTTCATTAGGGTTTCGGAACGGGTGCGTATGCACAGTTGACAGTCGTCTTTTTCCAAACCCTAATGGATTTATGTTATATCAATTAATAATATTAATAAAATGAAATTGTGTCATGGTTGGATTTTGTTGACTAGTTGACCATGGTTGACTTGTTGACCATGGTTGAAGGTTTGACCATCATCATTACAAAAGAAAGATGCTTTTTTATTCTAGCAAAATTCATTTAATGTTTGAAATGATAATGGTCATTTCTAAACCTTCCATCAACTATTTCATTTTCATTATTATTATTAATTTGATAATTCTTTTTCTTTTGTGATATGGTTGCAAGAAAGAAAAAGAGAGCTCATTCTATCATTTGGCTTCTCTCTCCTCACTTCATCTTCTTCTTCTTCTAGCTCAAGGAGAATCCTTCTCATGTGTTGAGAATCCCTCTCCTTGAAAGAAAAACACCCCAAAGACACTCTCTACTCACTCTAGGGTCAAAGGTTTAGCATGCCGAAGATTCTAGTTCTCTCAAAGTTCGAGAAAGAGCCCGAAGGTTGAACCCTCAGGTGGATCCATCTTTGACGGAAGAAGGCAACGAGGAAGAACCATCAACCTCTACATGTTTTCAAGAAGAAGGAGTTCAAGTTAGGTATAACCTTTCATCTGAGTATCTAACTCTCTTTAGCTTGTTTGCTATTTTAGTTTAGAAAAGATCCCGACTTTGTTAGTCCATGTTGCCCCATGCGCTAAAAATTTGATTTTTATACCGTTTCCGCCTCCCCGTAAGAACCGGGGGTCGCAACGTGGACTTACAGGAAGAGCGTCCCCACAATCAAAAACCCCTCAAGCGAGGGGGAATCTGACGAAGTCTGCTACAACGGACGCATCCGTTTAAACCTTCGATGTACGGTGCCATAAATCAACTTGGCATCTTCGGAGAGGTGGACAGATAGCACCAATTAGCATCTGCCCCGAGCCTCAGGTGAGACGCCAGTCGCGCCGTCGTTCGGAGGGGAACATATTCTGGCATGCCCGGTGGGACCTTTTCCTCTTTCCACTCCACACTTCGTGTGTCGTGATTCGCGAACCAATCGCGGTTCGCTAATGGTTGCCCTTGGATTTCAAAATACTAAGACTTGGCGTCTTGCTTATTGCAGAAAGCAAAGAATCGATGGCCTCCACTTGTGCGACATGCTCGGACTGCAATTGCAACCAACGCTCTGCCTCGCCAGGAGGTATAGCCTACGGACCCCAAGCTGCTTCGCTATTCACAATGCCCATGGAACAGGTCACTCGAGCTACCACAGGATTATTTTTTGGGACCATGCTCCCGCCGACAAGCTTCACCGCTCCGGTGCTGACCAAGGAAGCTCCCAAGAAGTCGATCTTTGATCGTCTTACCCCTGCCGCGGCCCCTCTCAACGGGTCGCCCAACACCAGCGCCTCGGTCTTCGCTAGATTGGGCCAGAACTCCTGTGGACCCACAATGGGGCCTACAATCCCAGAGAAGGGTGCTTCTAAGAAAGTGACCGTTCCTGCTCCTGAAGTCGTCAAGGCGGCTTCCCCTGCCAAAAAGTCGGTCTTTACAAGATTGACGGCTCCAGCTCCCGCTCCTGCTACCCAAAGGACATCGGTCTTTGACAGGCTAACACCAGCAACTACCCCCCACCTACAAAGGGGGCAAGACGAAGCCATCCTCACCGCTGAACCAGCGCCGTCCGCTCGACACGCTCGACGTCGTCACTGGCGCCGAGTAAGGAAGGCTGGGGGCAACTCCCCCTATGGGCTAACTCCACCAGCCCCAACGGTGGAAGCTAATGCTGCCGTTCCAACTGGGAACAGCTTCGAGATGCTAAATAAGGTGCGAAGGAATTCTCCTACTGCGTTGCTAAAGAGGTCTCCTCCTCCACTAAAATAGGTTGCGGAAATAAAGCCAGAACAGCCCCGATCCCCTCAACGGCTGTCTTCCAAAATCTATAAGGTTTGGCGGCAGGCCCGAGACTCGATGATCGATCCAAACTTCTCCCGCCAGCACAAGAAGCTGAAAATCCAACAGGAAGCCAGCCACCAAGCTAAACCACGAAAGGCTGTCTAGGTGCCCACCTCAACGGCCCCCTCAACATCCACTGCTCATAAAAGGAGGAAGCCAGAGAAGATCCCCCAGCCTGCAACGACAGACACTAAGCCCAGACACCCTAAGTCTGGGGGCATGATGGTCCATACCGTATACATGGCGTCAGGAAAGGAAGACAGCCGTGCGTCTACAGGTCATAGACCGCTTACACGGTCGGTGACCAAAGCTCAGCAGCAATAGCAAAAGCTCCAGGAAATGATGAATGCTATGGCCGCACTTACCGGGCCAAAAGAAAACCCAGAAACGTCCTCGGACGAACGTCAGGAGGAAGAAACCGACACCGAATTCCTTCGCCGAATATTGGAGAAGAAGGACAAAGAGGTTGCTGAACAAGCAGCCAACATACAGCGTATGGGCCTTCTCTTCCAAGATATGATAGGAATGATGATCCAACAGGACCCACCCGCTGAGAATCCCTCGATCGTCCTTTAAGACGACAGGGGAGAAACGTCAAATCCACCACTGGCCCTCTCAACAGCCAAGGAGGAGACAATCGCTAAGGCTGATTTGGTCGACTATATAGCCCAGCAAATCCGGGTTCATCATGCGACTGAGGCAGCTGGTCATGTCGTAAAAACGGGCCGGCCATATCCAAGCTGGTACGACCAAATCAAGTACCCGCCGGGTTACACAATTCCAAATTTCTATGTTTACAAGGGGACCGGCAATCCCCACCAACATGTCGCCCAGTTCAGGGCCCTTTGCGGTAACACCGGAGGTGATGATAAACTGTTGCTTCGCCAGTTCGTAGGCAGCTTATTAGAAACAGCGCTCGAATGGTATTCGGAACTCCCGAACGATTCTATCAAGACGTTCGCTGAAATGGAGTAGCTATTCACTCAGCGATTCGCAAGCGCCAGCGAACGCACTCCAATAACGACATTGATTAACGCCAGGGTAAAACCAAGCGAAACTTGGGTCCAGTATGCTATACGTTGGCGGAATTTGTGGTCGAAATGCAAGCAACGCATTGAGGAAGCGCCCGCGGTGGGCATGTTCGTGGGAACCCTAGACCCTCACACAACTATCTCCCAGTTTCTGATGTTCTTTAAGCTAACCACATTCCAGGCTTTAATTGACAAGTTGGCTCAGATGGACCAGATGGGTAATTGACCACCTCCCCCGAAGCCAGAACCTCGGAATGACAAGGGTAAAAGAAAGGCCACCTTCGTCGCCAATGCCTAGCAGCAACCCAATGCCCCAAAGCTGGCGGATCAATTGGAAGAAAGACGCCGGTATTATAATGAGAAGATGATGTTATTTATATGTATGCCTTAGAGGCCATTACTGTACATTGGATGTATATTGTAGTGGATGCTGGGACATATATAGGGAGGACTTTCTTGCTCGACATGATAGTATGCTATCTGGTTGATCTTTACCTTAACGTGTACACAGGCTGTCTCTCTATTACATGTTGGTAAAGCCCTTAGGATGTGTGCTTGGCTACCTGGACTATGATGCGGATCATACTAGTGGGGACATGGTAGTCCATAAGTACATCCTTCAAAGTCCCTAGTCGTGGGTGTATCGAGACGGGGCATCGATATACCAGAGTAGACTAGCGTGTACCTTCTCGACCCATACAGATGGGCGATGGATGATCCCATATCCATTGGTGTTTGACATCAGAGATGATATACGGGTGCTCAGTAGAGACTGGGTACACTGGACGGACTCGCCGAGAACCCCCGGATGGTATTATACCTCACGTCAGATGGCAGTTCTCTGGTGACACTGGTACAGAGTAGTCTGTTGACCCGAGATCATCATAGAGTCTTGTGTGGTTCCCACTGTGCTTTGATTTCCATCTTACCACGTCCAAGAGGGCGTGCAAAACGGTGGTTTTTAGGGACAGTCCCGAGTCACATGGAGGCAATGAGCGATAGGAGGGGATTCGTCTCTCCCGGTATAGGGAGTTGATGTTGCGCTGTGTTCGATTGGCTATAACAGGAAATCCCTGGCCAGGGTTGCTGAGATTTACTGGTAAGTGTTACCAGTAGTTTCTCGAATTGTTATAGACCTCATATCGACACGACTTATCGAGTTATTGGGGTCTGACGTTTACCACCCCTAGGCGAGATATGCGACATATCAGACGGACAGACCGGACTGTACGGTAGTGTTACTGGTTGGATTCACTGGAGTATGAGCGGGCTTGCTCGTCGATCTTCTGATCGCTCAATACCTGGGTGGCCGTTACGTTTAGCAGACCGCTTGCGGCTTGTGGGTGTTTGATATGATCATCATCTGCTGCCGGCGTATTGACGAGTCTTTAGAGTCCTACACAGAGGTTTCCTGGCTCAAGCGAAACGAAATAGGAGCGCATATGAGATATGTGCAGGACCGAGAATAATACCAGTATGTGATACTGTATTCAATTCTCGCGATATGTGACATTGATCGGTTATATGCGATATAGCCAGGTTATCGGATCAAGTGTTGATTCGGTAAGTTGTTACTGTTGATACTAGCCGGTTATATGCGATATGACCGGATCATTGAATCAAGTGTTGATTTAATGATTTAATGCATAATTATGTATTTGATATATTACTTTGCATTAACTAGTATTGGTTCATTTAAAATGGATTTTCTCACTCGGGTGTGCGCATTGCATATGCGATATGAATTTGTGCACTTGCTTGTATCATGTTTGATGATACATGCCTTATTTGTTAAGTGTATAGAATTAAACCTTGGTTAATGGAATGGTTAGGGTTTACTATTTGATTATTCATTTTCATTCATTTGTTTATTCTTTTTGGAAAAGAAAAAGAGCATGATAAAATGGTGGCATTTTTGTTTTGTTCATGAAGTTTCTTGAACACTTTGACTTTGTAACCCTTTTGTCTCATGCTTAAACCTAACCACTTCATTTAACCCTAATTAGTTCTCTACACTTAACCATGGTCATGTTATGATAAGTTTGGATATTCTTTTCTTTTTTGAATTAACTTATCATAATTTTCTTCTTCTTCTTCTTCATATCTATCATGAAGAAAGCTTAGGTCATCAATGGTGATTGATGATAAAGAGTGAGAAATCCAATTCTAAATTGAACCCACGTCCTATTTCTTCATCCTCTACCTCTTGCCAAGTAGTAGAGTGTGTTTCCTTCACAAGTTTTCATGACTTGGTGAAGTTTGGAGCTTGATCTTGCGATGCCTCGATGTAGATCATCTTCGGCATGGACATCGACGACCTAGCTTGCCCATTCTCCGACGAAGCCGACACTAGAGCCCTGGAACTCATTTGGACAGCGAGGATACTTCGTTGCGGAGCTATGGAGGTGGAGAACCGGATCTACAAAGGTTGTATTTCCGTATTCTTATAGTTAAGTGTTAACTAGTTTAATGTTTCGCCTAGATTTCTAGCCAACAATCCGTAGTCGGGTTTCTCGGCACCTAGATTTTTTGAAATTGGCATGGTTGATGCCTTGTGAGACCTCTTGAGAGTGCCTAGGAACCCTATAGTGGTATCAGAGCCTAGCTAGAGCCTTAGGCGATGCGTAGACGGAGTTAGAAGTCCGATCGACCCGAAACCCCGACTTTAAAATGCTCTCTGGACATTTTTGTAAAATGTGGATTTTTTCAAATTAAAAATATGCAGAAAAATCAGCAGGTAAATCTAAGAATTACGATGCAAAAATTACCTAATGATCTTTCTAAAGTGCGGCGGAACCGCGGCATTAGCGTGCTAATGCGGCCCTTCCGCGGCCCTTTTGTCTTATCTGCCATTGAATTTTGCACAGTAACTCCTATTTTTCAGTGCTGGTTTTCCTGGGAATTTTTAATATGGAATAAAGAGTTGAGTATTTTGGGTTGTATTGGGAGTTCATACATTCGATCGGATTGTCAAACTTTGTCTATGTGTCGTTCCGGATAATTTTTTTGAATATGTTAAAAAGTTCGACCGGATATAAATACCCAATTTTTCCCCTGTCGGGAAATTTCCAAGTGTTGGATATTTCTGTAGTTTAATCACGTTCTAAGTAGTGCAAGTAACACGATGGTCCCTCTAGAAGACAACAAACCTTAACTCGATTATGTGACCGTCTTGAACTACCCTTTGAACCTTCGGGTTTGGGGCAGTACGGCGTGCCACATGTGAGGCGTTGGCTTGACCCTTCTACGGCTGGACCGTTGGTACTGAGGCACGAACTGAATGTTTTTAGACTTATTTCATGTGTTGATCTGTATCGGGAAAACTTGGGTGTTCGATTGTTCGATCGGAAAGTTTGACATTTTCTATTTATCCGGAATGGGATACAATAATTGGAATTCACAAGAAGTTATGAGATAACTGAATGAATGTTATAAACGTAGCAGTTAAGTCTCACTTGATCGGTTACCACGGAATTTTGATGTGATCAAAAGTCCGTCGCGATCACGTAGCGTACGCGGATATTCGCCGGTAAACTTAATAGACAGCTACACCCCATAGCCTCGACCAAGTGACTGTAGGAGAAGCCCGTCGCCGAAAGCATCCGTTCGGGTGCTCGCGGTAGCGGTGTTCCGCCTTGGTGCACTTCGTCGACGGCATCGGGGGTGCGGCCGCCTACTAAAGTTTGCGACGAGCATTCGATCAGGTTGTCGGGAATCTTGTTGAATTGCCCGACTTGATATTGAAAAGAGTTTTCGGTAATTGAGACTAAAATGCGGGGTTTATAATTGTTAGGCATGCGATGTCTAAAGAATTCATTTGGTCAGGCATGCGATGTCTGAAGAGATTGCGGATTCCAACTGTTGTAGTTTTACACTTTCTTTTCTGTGACCGTAAGTGTAATATGTGATATCGCCGGTTTCGTTGCTATATGTCAACGACAATTGGGATGCGCATATTTACTTACGTTGCTGACATGTGATGTTATGTGTTGCTGGATATGTTATATTGGATCGTCGTGTACGAATAGCCGGGGGGTTTTATGTGAGATGAGTGTTTTTCATTTTCATTCATGTAAAAACTTGTATGTAATATTCCTTTATTGGGGAACTTCCAAGTTGCGGAAGTTGTCACCTTTTGTATATTATTTACTTTTCCGCACTAGGATAGACCCAAGGAGGAGGGCACAAGTAACCGTGTTCTGGAGTCCAGTGGGAGACCAACTCGAGGAGTCGAGGCCGGGTCTCCTAACTCTAGAATTGGTAGGGTTGCTTGCCGCTCTCGTAGGGGTCTAGGGGTGTGGGTTTGGCTATTCATCGCAACCGTGGAATCCGTGTTTTATACTGGCTCGTATTGAAAACACGGACGTCCTAGTATATCCAATATTTCATATGATTCTTCTGCTGCGATATGTGTGATGTGATCATGTGATGTTCTATGATAGATACAGTATATAGTATATATGATATATTATATAGACCTTACTTATGTTTTACACCTGTGCTAGCCCTGCCCCGCTCTGCCGTTAGTTACCTAACCTAACGGTGCACGAAGGGACATCGAGGCGAATGCGGATGGCATAAGTGTACGTCGTATTTATCTGTGATGTTTAGGTACATAAATGATGGGACTTCATTAATGTGATTAATGAAAGAAAAGAAACCTAAGATGTTGTAGAATCGAATTTCAAAATAAAACAGGTAGCTATAGTTTTTGCTTTGCACAGCGGTATATATGATATATCCTGCACATTATTCGATAAGGAAAGGACCGAGATCTCTTCACCGGGAGTGACACCTTTAGCAATAACTGGCAGATGCTACAACCCTCGGTTTGTCTTTTGATTGCTTTTAAGAGTTTCTGCTTTGCACAGTGATATATATGATATATCCTGCACCTCATTCGACGAGGAAAGGACCGACGATCCCTTCACCGGGAGTGACTCCTTCAGCAAAACTGGAAAAGCCTCAAAAACACTCCATTTTAAAATTCATTCGATCCTACAACGATATCAAGTTCATTACGCAATAGGTTTTCAGAAAAACCTGTCGTAGCCCTCCGTCATTTCAGATAAGTACTAGTTAGTATTCGTGCTGCGGTTGTTTGGCATGCGTCAAGGCGTAGTGTACGGTAGCTAACTAGTGCTTATCTGCTAGCATACGATGCGATTGGATTAGGGTATTCGTACGGCGTTGTTTGGCATGCGTCAAGGGTCGTGCGGGTGGGTTTAATTCAATCAGGAAATGACGGGTTGAACTTGACTAGCGGACTATGGGTTGTTTGGCATGCGTCAAGGTCATAGCACGCTAGGGGCAAAATATTATCGGGAATTTCAAGTGTTGAAATTTGCAATGAGATTGCATACCTTCTATGAGATAGTTGGATCCCGATACCCGCTGCGAGTAAGAGTTACTCCTGGGAGAGTTTTATACATTACAATTAGCCGATCAAGTAGGTGTCTAGAAAGGTGTTAACGGGGTTACGCCTCTGGGAAAACGAGGTTTACAGTAATTAGGTTCGTGCGAAAGCACGGGAGACCCCCCTCAAAGTACCGACACTGGCCTGGCTGAAAGATTGGCGAACTTGTAGTGTGTAATTAATCCCGGCTAGTCTTTCCTTTTTGGGTTTGAAGGAAGGTTTGATAAAAAGCAGTGGGAGCCATCCTGATTAGATAAAATAATAACCAATCTATTCTTGCAAGAGCGCACGCTGAGAGTTTTCTTCTCTCTCTCTCCTGGTAGCGACCATATCACGCCTTAATCAAGATAATAATATGGATTATTGACCGAACCCGCTTGTTATACTGAGCTGGGGAACGTTGGTCCCGCTCCTACTTATAAATGTTATAAGACAGAGCAGGAAATAGGGGAATACCAGATTTCCCGTGCCGCCCAAACGAAGAGAATGCATGATGATGCATCATCTTCGGGTGTGTTCATTACACAGAACTGTTTCTCAATGTCCTTTACGTCCTGGGTATATGATACCGGATCAGGATCCCAGATATGTAATCTGTTACATAGGGTTACAGAAAGGTAAAGAACTGAGAATGGGTGATAAGTTTCATGAGGCAGAAAACGGGGCAAGAGTTGCAGCCAAGTCTGTCGGTCACTGTCACCCTGTATTAACAGTACATTGATTCTGAACAAATGCTATTAGATACCGAACCTGATATACAAAATCATATCAGTCACTTTATTAATAAAGAAATGATAAAATTTTGTATTGTTGGATAATGTTTTGAACATTTCCTATATCAAAAGTTGATCGGTTCAGGCACGTTATCTAAAAGCATTAATGTTCTAAATCAAACCACAGTTCTTAGTATACAGAACACACACAAGAGGAGAAGTTCAGAAATGAACGAATTCTTCTTGAGGTATTGTAGACTAGGTCAGATCAATGTGACCCGACTAGCTAGAGTTACATAAAGATGCATATTTAAATTAGTTTGAATTTACATCTTGTGAAACTCGCCAGTCATGTCACAAAGATAAGATGACCATAGCTCTGTTTATTGGAAACAGAGAAAGAGTTAGTGAACTCTTGGGACTGATACATGATGATGTATGCAAGGTCTCCTGTCTACACATGCCAGGACTGGTTCTTTATACTTCATTACATTCTCTGATGATCTTTCGAGATTCAGACCTATGTTCCTGTTGAAACACAAGTCCGAACCTTTTGAGATATTCACAGAATATAAGTTAGAAGTAGAGAACCAAAATATGGGTATAAGTATTATGTCCTTTTATGTGATCAAGGAGGAGAATACTTGTGCACGGAAATCCTGGACTATTTTAAAGGAGAATGAGATTCTCTCTCAGAATTACTCCTCCGTATACACCATTGCACGATGGTATGTCGGGGCGGAGCAGATACACCCTATTTGATATGGTGTGCTCTGTGATGAGTAATACTGAGTTACCTTTTTCCTTGGGAGTTATGCACTTATGAAGCTGCATACCTATTGAATTACGGTTCGAATCAAATCAAAGCCTACCATTTCATATGTGATATGGAAAGGGAAGAGCCCATATCTTAAGTTAGTTAAGATTTGGGGTTGTCCGGCCTATGTCTAAAAGCAAAATCCGGACAAGCTCGAGGCAACGTCTGTTATGTAGAACTGGAAACGTTCCAGCTATACAAACTGGAGTTGATGATTTGGTAGAACCGAAGGATTCAATAGATTCCAACGAACCTCAGCCTCTCCGCCGATCTAGTAGGGTTCCTCACCCACCTGAGAGATACTTCGGTTTCTCTATGACAGTGGGAGCGAGGAATGCATCATGAGATGATGACCCAACTAGCTTCGAGCTGGCCATCAGGAGTGAGACTCTGTAAGAATGGCTGGATGTTTAGCGATCTGAGATGGAATCCTTATACACCAACAAAGTATGGACTTTAGTTGCTATATCTGAAGGGTTAAATCCCCATCAGGAGCAAGTATATCTTGAGAAGATTACTTGGTGTACATGGAAAAGTTGAGACTTTCAAAGCTAGACTTGTTAAAAATTTGCATCATTTACCAGCCGTGGATAATGATGAATCCTTTTCCAGTACCTATGCTTAAGTCCAACCAGATCCTACTTGCCACGGCTACATACCATGACTACGATATCTGGCGGTTGGGTGTCATGACTGCTTTTCTAAATACTGATTTAGAAGAGTGCGTCTATAAATACACAGCCAGAGGGCCTCGTAGACAGTAGGAGCAGCGGAAACATGTGCAAGATGCTTTATAGGATAAAGCAGGCATCACGGAGATGGAACATCTGTTTTGATGGATTAGTCAAGGAAGTTGACATCATCAAAATGGTAGATGAACCTTGTATATATATAAAAAGGTAGTAGGGAGTATGGCGGTGATCCTCGTAGAGTACGTGGATGACATACTCATGATAGGAAAGGAGTTTCCTATGCTACGCTCGATCAATCTCCGCTTATCACAAAGATTCTCCACGTAGGATCAAAGTGATACCTACTAAATCCTGGGTTTTGGATCTATGAGATAGATCTAAATGGATGTTAGGATTCTCACTAGTTGTAGTGAGATGGTATCAATCGATCCTGGGAAGAATCACTGGAAGTGTTCCAGGATGATAAAAACGACTGAATGTCAGTCGCAGGCATTGTCTTTACCCTCAGTAAAGGGACGGTATGTTGGAAGAGTTCCAAGCTAGATACCGTGACATACTAGACGATAAAGGCAGTATATATCGCTACTAAAGATGCTACCAAAGAAGCTGTTTGGGTGTATATTGGTTCATGAGAAGAACTATGTTCCTCCCATTTTGTGACAATGGAGTTGTGGCTTATGCCAAGGAACGCAGGTCCCATCAGTGATTCAGACTTATTCTAAGGCAGTATCACCTGATCATGGAGATGCTTGATCTCCAGAATGATCGAGGCAAGGAGAGCAGACTTAGAGGATAACGCAACGGATCCACTCACGAAGGCCTATTCCCAGAGAGAGACTTTTATGGGATGGTTGAGTATGAGATACTGCAGCCACTGCTACAGATGGCCCTAGTGCAAGTGGGAGATTGTTAGTTATATGTATGCCCTAGAGGCCATTACTGTACATTGGATGTATATTGTAGTGGATGCTGGGACATATATAGGGAGGACTTTCTTGCTCGACATGATAGTATGCTATCTGGTTGATCTTTACCTTAACGTGTACACAGGCTGTCTCTCTATTACATGTTGGTAAAGCCCTTAGGATGTGTGCTTGGCTACCTGGACTATGATGCGGATCATACTAGTGGGGACATGGTAGTCCATAAGTACATCCTTCAAAGTCCCTAGTCGTGGGTGTATCGAGACGGGGCATCGATATACCATAGTAGACTAGCATGGACCTTCTCGACCCATACAGATGGGCGATGGATGATCCCATATCCATTGGTGTTTGACATCAGAGATGATATACGGGTGCTCAGTAGAGACTGGGTACACTGGACGGACTCGCCGAGAACTCCCAGATGGTATTATACCTCACGTCAGATGGCAGTTCTCTGGTGACACTGGTACAGAGTAGTCTGTTGACCCGAGATCATCATAGAGTCTTGTGTGGTTCCCACTGTGCTTTGATTTCCATCTTACCACGTCCAAGAGGGCGTGCAAAACGGTGGTTTTTGGGTACAGTCCCGAGTCACATGGAGGCAATGAGCGATAGGAGGGGATTCGTCTCTCCCGGTATAGGGAGTTGATGTTGCGCTGTGTTCGATTGGCTATAACAGGAAATCCCTGGCCAGGGTTGCTGAGATTTACTGGTAAGTGTTACCAGTAGTTTCTCGAATTGTTATAGACCTCATATCGACACGACTTATCGAGCTATTGGGGTCTGACGTTTACCACCCCTAGGCGAGATATGCGACATATCAGACGGACAGACCGGACTGTACGGTAGTGTTACTGGTTGGATTCACTAGAGTGTGAGCGGGCTTGCTCGTCGATCTTCTCATCGCTCAATACCGTTACGTTTAGCAGACCGCTTGCGGCTTGTGGGTGTTTGATATGATCATCATCTGTTGCCGGCGTATTGACGAGTCTTTAGAGTCCTACACAGAGGTTTCCTGGCTCAAGCAAAACGAAATAGGAGCGCATATGAGATATGTGCAGGACCGAGAATAATACCAGTATGTGATACTGTATTCAATTCTCGCGATATGTGACATTGATCGATTATATGCGATATAGCCGGGTTATCGGATCAAGTGTTGATTCGGTAAGTTGTTACTGTTGATACTAGCCGGTTATATGCGATATGACCGGATCATTGAATCAAGTGTTGATTTAATGATTTAATGCATAATTATGTATTTGATATATTACTTTGCATTAACTAGTATTGGTTCATTTAAAATGGATTTTCTCACTCCGGTGTGCGCATTGCATATGCGATATGATTTTGTGCACTTGCTTGTATCATGTTTGATGATACATGCCTTATTTGTTAAGTGTATAGAATTAAACCTTGGTTAATGGAATGGTTAGGGTTTACTATTTGATTATTCATTTTCATTCATTTGTTTATTCTTTTTGGAAAAGAAAAAGAGCATGATAAAATGGTGGCATTTTTGTTTTGTTCATGAAGTTTCTTGAACACTTTGACTTTGTAACCCTTTTGTCTCATGCTTAAACCTAACCACTTCATTTATCCCTAATTAGTTCTCTACATTTAACCATGGTCATGTTATGATAAGTTTGGATATTCTTTTCTTTTTTGAATTAACTTATCATAATTTTCTTCTTCTTCTTCTTCATATCTATCATGAAGAAAGCTTAGGTCATCAATGGTGATTGATGATAAAGAGTGAGAAATCCAATTCTAAATTGAACCCACTTCCTATTTCTTCATCCTCTACCTCTTTCCAAGTAGTAGAGTGTGTTTCCTTCACAAGTTTTCATGACTTGGTGATGTTTGGAGCTTGATCTTGCGATGCCTCGACGTAGATCATCTTCGGCATGGACATCGACGACCTAGCATGCCCATTCTCCGACGAAGCCGACACTAGAGCCCTGGAACTCATTTGGACAGCGAGGATACTTCGTTGCGGAGCTATGGAGGTGGAGAACCGGATCTACAAAGGTTGTATTTCCGTATTCTTATAGTTAAGTGTTAACTAGTTTAATGTTTCGCCTAGATTTCTAGCCAACGATCCGTAGTCGGGTTTCTCGGCACCTAGATTTTTTGAAATTGGCATGGTTGATGCCTTGTGAGACCTCTTGAGAGTGCCTAGGAACCCTATAGATGAAGCGTCCCTACTCGTTCCCACGAGACAAGACGAAACGGTTATTCGAGCTGGCAGTACGCAACAGACATATAAACCTACCAAATCCAAGGCGATCGCCACAACCCACTGAGGTGAATAACCCTAACTATTGCCCTTACCATCAAACGGTAAGTCATCCGATTGAGGATTGCTTCATCTTCAAAGGATGGATTGAAGATCAATACCTCCAGGGGAAGTTTGCACTGTCCGAAAAGTGGAAGGTGAACCCACCACAGCCGCATACTCGTAAGAAAGAAGATACACAGGGGGCAACCTGTTCCTTTATTGAAGAAGCTCCATTGGAGGTCATTCTGTCAACTAAAACCAAAAGAATGCTGAGGGACCTTCATGCGTACCCTGCGATCGAATGGAAGGACCCACTTGAACCTCAAATTATCGAAGGGATGTTGAAGCCGCGCCCAACTACGAAGACTCGTGGCGATGGCCCAAATACTCACGCCCAACCGTCAAAATCTTCGAAGAAAAAGAAAAAGAAATCCAAGAAGCCCGTGAAGCCTGGAGACAAGCGCACGAACTTGCAGAAGCAAATCGACGCGATGGGAGAGTACAATCAAAAGGCGCGAACTCCTGTCACGCTGCAAGAGTTCCTCAACCACATCGTTCAAGAGGAAGATGAGGGAGAGAGTTCGTCGGATGAATCCGAGGGATATGTGGCGAGTTGTAACGTAATCTCCCACTCGTTTACCGACGATGAAAAAACTCCTGGCACTAAGAAACTGGGGACAGAGCCTGAACCAGAGCGTGTGTGGCCAACAGATGAAATGATCGACGCCTTTCTAGACGAGATTCGTCTAAAGAGTAAAGCGGATCAGGAGCGTGAGACGGCCGCATCGGAAGGAGCCAAATGCAGGCGACTGAACGAAAGAGTTGAAGTACTCCCGCCAGATCGAAAGGCATCCAAGGCCGACAAGAAGATATTCAAGACGAGGAAAAGGTTTGCCAAAGACATGTCAATGAGAATGAAGCTACCACCCTCGGAAGAAAACACGCTCAATGGGGCGGAGAGGCACCCTAATTATTGCGCATATCATCGGAAAATTTCACACCCCACGGAGGAGTGCGACGCCTTTAGGATATGGTGGCAGGGATATGTTGCTCATCGGCAACATTTTAAGCGCATGAAACGCAAGACTCGTCGGGAACGAAGAAGTACTGCCGACGGGCACAACAGAACTACTGGCAACTGTTACATGGTTAACGCCGGAGGGTCACAAGTTCTTACCTTTGGGAGCGACTCTGATGAAGAAATGGCTCTGGGCCCTCTCTTTAAAGAATCCGTTTTAGAGAAAGAGGAGGAACCGGAGGCCTGCGAAAACATTCAGCTGCGCAATCGCACGCACCCGGAAAAGAATCTCGGGCCCTTAAATAGAAAAGATAAGGGAAAGGAAAAGGTCACTGAGGATATCACTTTAGTTGACCAAGTCATGAAAGAGTTGACTACCAAAGACCCTCCAAGGAAAGGTAAGGTGGACTACAACATCCTCGCGCACCTAAGGAAGCTACCTTCTCAACTTAGCATTCTCGATGCCCTCCTATTATCAAAAGAAGCGCGAGATTCACTGATTAAGGTGTTACAAGAACCTGAGCAATTCCAAGCCTTCCTCGCCACTGAAAGGATGAAGGATGAACTGGAGGAAGTGCATACGGCCGACATCACTTTCGGTGACGAAGACCTCCTTCTCGGGACGTGCGACCACAATCGTCCCCTATATGTCTCTGGATATTGCCATGATATCAGGATAGGCAAGATCCTGGTGGATAATGGATCCTCCGTCAATCTCCTTAGCGTTCGGGTGTTAAAGGAAATCTGCATGAGTGTGCAACACCTCGCTCGTGACAAAATTACCATCTCCGGTTTCGATTCACAATCGTCACGGACTCTCGGATCCGTGATACTAACATTACGCTTTGGACTACTCGTCACAGACATCAAATTCCATGTCATTGACGCCAAGACCTGCTACAACGCCTTGCTCGGTCGTCCTTGGTTACACGAGTACAACATCATCCCTTCTACACAACATCAGTGTATGAAGTACTTTAAGGATGGTTTCGAGTATACCGTAACAGGTGAGCTGAACCCATTTTCCGTGAACGAAGTCCGCAAATACGAAGATGCCAAATACTTTTTGCCAGATTTCGAGGATACAGAAAGGTGTCGCAAGCCGGAGAACAAAGCCGCCGCCACCATCCCTATTTTCGGGAGCGATACCGAAGAAGAAGAGATAGTTTATGCTGGGCCGTCTCAACGCAACAACCCGGGGACGTCCGCCCCCATGTTGATCTTCGGAAGTGACTCGGAAGATGAGGTTAATGCCGTGTTCTCCAATCGGCCGTCAATATAAGCATCCCCTAGCGATGATCAGAGTTTGCAAATAACCATGGTGCCGCGAGAACACTACAAGGATCTCGACACACTTCAAGCTTACAATATGCAGGACCTGTAGACGTTTTACGTCCCTCCCAGTCAAAGGGGTGAGAAGGTATTCCTATTTTACCGATCCTTAGAGACGAAAGTAGAGAAAGAGATCTGGCATGGCGCGGATGCTACACTCGACAGGCTCCAACCCATCCGTTTGCCCAGATATTACACAAATGGACTAAAGAGGCTATTGAAGCGCCAAGGAGTACCCTTAAGACAGACTGTTCGACAAGCTCGGTTCTACAACAGGATTTGGGATGTCCCTGGGACTCAACGCAAATTGCCCAACGGGAAAATGGAAACACTTGGGCTTGGATACGTGAGAGCCGGAAAACGGGAACGGGCCCACAGTAGCTACGCCATATATACCTTTGATGAAGAAGAGGACGCCCTGTCAGGAAATGCCAACCCCTCATCAAAACTAGATCCCGCGATTGAAGTGCCGAGTCCGTCGTTTGAAGAACGAATGGACAAGCTTACCAGGAAAGCGGGTCAAAAAGCTCAGGAAGACCCCAACCGCGAGATGGCCATCTACGAGAAGGCCAGGACGCAACGTCTGTTTCAACAGGCTGCAAAAGACAAAAATGCTCCTCCCTGTCAACCCGTTGTACAAAAGGTCTGACGCAAAAGAGGAAGTAAATCAAGAAGCGGAAAGAAAAGCCGACAACAACGACGCAGGAATAGAGTGTTACGTGATCGGGTATTGCGCGGCTCGGATTTGTCCCTCATGAAGAAGATGAGTCGAGCGTACTCCTTCCCCCGAGACAAGACGGAGAGGTTACTCGAGCTCATTATAAAACATCAAATGATCGCGCTTCCAGAGTCTAAGCACCCTGAGCAAGCTAACAAGGCTTCTCATCTGAGCTATTGCTTTTATCACCGAGCCATAGGACACCCTATCGAAGACTGCTTCACCTTCAAGAACTGGGTCAAGGACCAGTACCAACAGGGCAGATTTGCTTTATCCAACGGCTGGAGGGTAACGCCGCCACAAAAACATGAACCCAAAGCTGCAAGAGCAGAACCGGATCCACCTCAGTCTTGGAAGCGGATTCGCACCTGTTACATGAT
Source organism: Agapanthus africanus (assembly GCA_030015575.1). Classification (NCBI taxonomy): domain Eukaryota; kingdom Viridiplantae; phylum Streptophyta; class Magnoliopsida; order Asparagales; family Amaryllidaceae; genus Agapanthus; species Agapanthus africanus. The sequence goes on from CM057351.1 coordinate 116,147,545, forward strand.
TACGATATTAAAAGAAGAGCCCAAGAACATGGATGACCTTCACTGGTGCTTTGAGAACGACAATAATGAGGTGATCTTAGAATTTCAGCCAGCTCCGAAAGAACTGGAAGATGGCATACATACTACTGCAGATAACCTCAAGAAGATTGAGTTGGGATCGACAGATGATCCGCGACCGACATTCGTCAGCGAGCTGCTATCTGAAGAAAGGGTGGCTGCGTTAAAGAACGTGCTTCTACTACATAAAGACTGCTTCGCGTGGAACTATTCCGAGATGCCAGGATTAGATCCGGAGATTGTCGTGCATAAATTAGCAATATCCCCGAATATCAAGCCAGTCAAGCAGGCGCGGAGATGGATGCCTAGGAACCCTACAGTGGAATCAGGGTTTGATTATTCTTCGCGACCGTGTAATCCGCTCTTCGTTACAGGCTCTTACGAAATGCGGATTCCTAGTATATCCAATGTGTTCATCTATGATCTGGAATGGCTATCATTGCATGTGACGAATGTATATATATCTACATATGATATCTATTTAGGCGTTGCTTATGTTTTGCATCCACGCTAGTCCAGCCCCCGCTCTGTCATTAGTTAAGTAACCTAACGGGTGATGACGGGACCCCGTGGCGAATGCGGATAACATAAGCGTACGTCATATTTTCGTTGTTTTCTGCAATGGTAGGATTAATTGATGGGACGCATTAAAAATAATGCAAGAAAAATAAACTAAGTAAAAGTCATTGGAACACTTTCAAAACCACTCGGTTCTTTTCAAAACCAACTTTTAAATGCGGAGATTGAACCACTCCTTTTGAAAGCTATCTCGTTCCTTCGATTATATCAAGTTCACTACGTTCACGGTTTCGCCAAAACCATTCGTAGCCCTCCGTCGTTTCACATGAAAGGTCAATAGTATTCAAGCTATGTATGTTGGCCAAAGTCAAGGCATAGTGATTGGTAGCTATTGGGTATTCATGTGCAGCATAGATAGATGTGTTGGTTTGGGACATTTGTATTGCCTTGTTGTCCAAAGTCAAGGGTAGGTACGGGTGGGTTCAAATTAACCTGGAGAATGACGGGTAGAACTTGACATGTGACTTATGATATGTTGGCCAAAGTCAAGGTCATAAGAGCATGGAGCAAAAATCCACATCGGGGGTTTCTAAAGAAACTGAAACTTGCTAGCGCTGCATACCATTTGGAGTGTGATGATTCTGGTAGGATTCCTTCAGTTTTTTCACGCGATGATATTTGGATCCCGATCTTACTGTGAGTATATGCTACTCCTCCGGAACTTTCTCACTTAACGATCAATGCTATAAACCAAGTACGTCTCTAGAAAGGTGTTAGCGGGGCTATTCCCAGAGGGAAAAGAGGTTACTTAATTAAGGAACTTCGCGAAAGCGTTGGAAAACCTCCCTCGAAGTACCGACACTGGCCTGGCTGAACGGTTAAGCAAGAATTGTACGGTGAGATTGATCCCAACCAATTCTTCCTTTATGGTTTGTGGAGGGATTCGAGAGACAGTGGGAGCCATCCTGTTTAGACAAATTAAAAATCATTCTAAACTTGCAAGAGCATCATGATAAAGTGCTTCTTCTCTCTCTCCTAATTGCAGCGACCAAATATCATGACTGGACTTAAGTTACTTCTAGATAAAAACATACTGACAGTGCTAAACTGTAAATATTGGCTCAGGATTGTCAAAATGGCAATCACTTATGACAAGTTGGGGTATCTCCTTACCACCAAAGCTCCCCGTGTCCCAGGTCCCAAAACCAGCGTCGCGGATAGGGAAATCCGCAACACCTGGGAAATCGACTGCGCGAAGGCCAAGTGCCTCGTGCTTGCCTCTATGGACAATGAACATCAGAGGAGGAACGAGCATATAGACCTCGAATCCATATTTCTCCACACAAAAGAACTGTATGGAGAGCAATCCCGTATCGCCTGATACGAAGTGTCGAAAAAGCTGTTTTCGGCGAGATTGGCCGTCGGATCATCATGTAAGTCCACGCTAGCGCCCCGGCCGTCTACAGAAGCCAAATGCGGAACAAAAACTTTTTAACTGGCGCTATCGTATACTTTAACCCGGATCTGCCATTATTGCTAAACTAACAAACTGTAAAGAGTGTAGAAAGGTTATACCGAACGATCCGAGTCCTTCGTTCTTTAACCATCATCCCACGCTCCGTTGCGGCTGCTCCGATCTTGTCAATCTCCGATCTGCTCGTCGAGGTGGCACCACGTCGACGATTCATTAAACGAGCTCCCGCCTCTAACTTGAGGCAACTCGATCGTCAAGTTTGCTAAAAGAGACGACCAAGAATGATGTAGAGAATGAGTAGATGACTTTGTCTCACTTCGTCCAAGTCTGTGGACGATCGGTTAATGAAGTTGCCGTGGGAATCGGGCGATGGAATGAAATGAGCTGTGAAATTCCATACACCCCAAAATCTATCAAATCTTTTGTAACCAAATGAAAACTTCAAGTGAATGAGGAGGAGGAGAGGGGACCGGCCACTTATATAGAGGAGGAGGGTGAGTGTAGGAGCAATCAAGGAGGTGACCATAATAAGAAGCTTATCCTCACAAAATATCAAGAATAAATATCTTAAGGAAAACAAGAATCATTGAAATCAAAGCATGAGTCATAATCCTTGTCACCACTTTCTAGAAACTTCTAGAACCTTCTAGAAGCATGACTCACCCTCATCCAAGAAAAGATAAATCCGTCTTTAACCGAATGTTAAAAGACGGCTGATAGAAAACTGGAAACTGGCAACTTCCAAAAGTGACCCTGAAACGACTTTCAGGATAACCCCGAAACTGTATAAATATACCCGCATTTGTATTACGACCGAATACAAATGCAACTGAGACAAAGATATTATATCTACTCATTATAATACTTGGATCCGGATTAAACCAAAGCCGACCATTATCATCTGCCCGAAAAATAACACGTGCGTTAACGCACGTGCATTTTCCGAACCCTGCCATAAAACCATACGGCCTCTACAACGTTTCGCCCGAACTTGGGAAACTGTCTGTGGGTGACTCTAATGAGTTGTCAGTACCCTGGCAGTGAGTTTAACCACAAACCGTCAGCGGCACTAGCAATGCGTAACGGCTGCCCATGGACTGACCTCAAGGTAGGCCGATGAGCGAACTAATCCGGAAACCCTACTGAGCCTAACAGTGACAATGTATATACAGTCCGGTCCGTTCGTCTATGAGTATCGCATATCTGTCTAGGTGGCTAGTAACGTCAGACCCCCAATAGCAGTATAAGTCATGTCGGAGTGTAGCCCAATAACACCCTGAGATACTACTGGAGTACCTACCAGTAAATCTCTTGCCACGGCCGTGGGCTTTGTGTAATGGATCTCCTAGACACAGCACGATCTTGCCCCCAATACCGGGAGAGACGAATCCCCTGCCGATCCGCTCACGTGCCTCCATATGGCTCGGGACTGTACCCAAAAGCTACCTGTTTGCACGACTCCTTTGAGCCGTGGTAGGGTAGAAATCAAAGCACAGTGGGAACTGACACGAGACAAATGACGACCTCAGGTCGATGAACTAACCTGTACACATGTCACCAGGGAACTGCTATCTGACGATATATATAATACTAACTAGCAGATTCCCGGCGAGTCCTGTCCGGTGTACTCATAACCCAATGAGCACCTGTATACATCTTAGGTGATCCAACTGACACCAGTGGCTTGTGAGACCGGCCACCGCCTCTCGTCGGGGTCTCGACTGTATACACTAGTCTACTCCGGAGTATCGATGCCCTGTCTCGAAACTCCCATGACTAGGGACCACAATTAAGGATATGCATATAAACTACCCAACTCTCACGTATATGATCGCCATCATACTGTTGGTAGTAAAGCAAGATCCTAAGGGCTCTATTAAAGTGTAACATGTAATCAGTCACCTGAACATGTACACGACTGATAAAGGCAAATCTGATAGCATACTATCATCTCGAGTAAGACTGTCCTACCGGTATAGGTCCTCCGCAATCATTGCAATCACGTACCTGTGATCCAATAATTGACTCTAAGGGCACTATCTCCAACAATCTCCCACTTGCACTCAAGGCTAATTATTGCGAAGCCGACTACTCACAGCCCATGTGAAACCGAACATCCAACTCCTCTACTAATCAATTTCACAAAGCCCGTTTGTAAAACTATTGTGTTCGAGAAATAGCCTCAGTGAGTGGATCCGCCTAGAAGTTTCTTTCTATATCTCTCTAAATCTCAAGTTCGCGGAGAAAGCCATCTCCCGAATCGAGTAATACCTGTCTTAGAATATGTCTGGATATCTGATGGGACCTAGTTCATAAATGAACTCCAAATCCAAACTTCTTAGACTGTATCGATCACTGAACCTAATCAGTATCCGGCACCATGCCACCCACAGTATCCTCTTGGACCACCTGTCCATAATACTGTCCCTCGTCAGTGGGAAAACTATAACTCTGACAATCACTCTGTCATCCATGTCACCTTTGAAGCCTGGAATGATAATCGTCTCCCGAAGGAGGCTGCCGTCATCAAATCCGTAGAACATGCACTTATGTTCTAAAACTGCTTCCTTATGTTTCTCAGGGATTGGATTAATATAAACTCATCGCATCTAGTGCAAAAATAACATTTGGTGTGGTACTTGACATCTCACGATTGACTCAATTGTCTAAGCAAGTGATCTGTCAATCATGCACATCTCTCTCCCCTTTAGTCTATACGACACCTTTAGAGAGGGTGACTCCATCACCTGCAGGTACACCACCATGCTAGGAGTCAACTATTCTAAAAACCATTAGAATATCTGTCAAAGTACCCACATTGGGAAACTACACAAATCCAGATCTAAAACCATAGATCCAGAAACCAGAATGTCAAATATTATATCCATATTCTGTCTGGAGAAACAACTGTGTGACGACCACAGTACAACCGATCGTAGTATAGGAATTTTACTTCCTACTCTGTGTATGTCATCAAATACCATGACATCACACCCTACTACCTTCTTAACAGATCCATCCCTTATTCTGATTGAAGTCAAACCTATGACTGTCACATCAAAAATAGATGATCTATCTCCGCTATAACTGCTCTAGTCTATAAATAGACATAAGCATCTTGCCCACTATGCTTCCATTGCTCCCACTGACTACGACAACCCTCCTACCGGGTCTCATATCCTGGTACAACAGTAGTGTCAAGTCTGGGTAAACAAGATCCTCCCTGTCACCGTCCTTGAGGCTACCGGAGTACCTCTCGGGTGTCTGAGGTTACCCATCATATCTGCGGAGTGGCTAATGGAATGTCAAACCTGATTGAATATATAGGTCCTATTAAATTTTCCATAATCGTTCGCGGTTCTGGAATCACTTCCAGTTCTACCATACTCCCACTACTGTTTTCTGAAAAAGATTCATTTTACTAAAACTGTGGCGAGTCAAGAACAATATCACTATTGATCTTCCAAATGGTAGAATATCAACCCTCGTAATAGCCAGGGGCAACCCACAAATAGCCATTACAGAAACGTGCCCTGAGTTATCCAGAGTCTGGTTTTAAGCATAAGCTGGACAACTCCCCGTACCTTAATATCTTTTAAGGTACGATCCATTCTATATCCAATACAGAAACTTTGGCACTTATTTAATTGGAACCAGATTCAAATCATGCAGCTGTCTCCAGTGCATATCAACTTAATGGAAAGAGGCTAATCAGCATTACTCAACTTAGGAATTCATCCAATTATGAGTAACCTGAAAGAGAAACACGTTTCTCAAAACCATCACTATCATCTGAATACCAATCACAAGAATCTACATCTTCGATCTCTTTGAAGAATCCCGATACTTGTGACACCTGGTTCTCTACTTTATTCTTATACCCACAACTTCTCAAAACTTAGACCTTGTATTTCTACGAAACACTTGTCTAAATACTAGAGAAGTTATAAGTAAACAGAACATAGTACGAGGACCTACCCCTTTGTCCTGATGGACACTGGACAACATACAATACTCTGTATAAGTCCGCTGAGTTTAAGCAACTCAAAACCTGTGCATCGTAGGTTAAAAACTGTACCCTGGCGATTTCCTCAAATATCACCAATTACAACGAATTCCGATATAATGAGGATAATCACCTAATTCCCAATAACTTACTCCCACACATCATCTGTAAAACCATACATATATGAGAATAAAACCTGGTAAATACATACCCTTGGAGTAAGTATCTAATCGGGAAAACAGTTTTCTTTTAACAATGCACTGAAACATGAAAATGTTTCGTAGAGGTATCCTGGTATTCATAGCAATGCCTCTTCCATAATCCAATTCATGACTTCAACCGTATATTTTATTGTCGTTTCTCCAAATCCCTTTATTTGTCTTTAGTCGTTACCTTCTGTACACCATTGTTAGGCTAAATGGTTTTCTTCCTTCCCTACCGTTCGGCACCAGCCTATGGTTTGGTAGAAGACTATCCAGTAAGCATAATAGGTGTACCCTCCTAAACCAAGGAGTACTCATATCTTGAGAGAAGGTGATGATAAAAGTCAACTGAACAATACCTTATTCTTTTAAAGGTGAAATAGGAGTGGCGATGAAGTACGCGGTTTGGTCGTGAATGATAAAAGTCGCAATTTACTTTGCCCTCTTTCTAATCCCTTTATTTTGTCTTTACATATTACATTCTGCACACCCTACTTAGGCTAATTGGTTTTCTTCATTCCCTACCTTTCGGCACCTGCCTATGCTTTGGAATAAGACTATCCAATAAGCGTAATAGGTGTACTCTCCTAAACCCAGGAGCTTTCGCAACCTGAGAGAAGGTTATAATAAAAGACAACTGAATAAACCAATTCTATTTCTCTTGAACCTTGATCCATCCTCGAAGAAGTCCCTTTGAGTTCGTATATAACCATACGATGGATCTATCCAAAGGAAGTGGATATCCGTAGTAATACGGGTGTTCTGTGAAATGCAAAGGGTAGAAGAAGGAGTGGCAATGACTTATGCAACATAGACAATCCAAAAGCCAGTATTTCAAGAAGGTTCGGTCAACTTGGTCACTGAGTCAAAGTCTAGGGTGGGTCAAAGGTCGCTGCCAAAGAGAGAGAAAAGAAACACTCTGCGTGCACTCTAACCTAGATCAGAATGGTTATCACTTTATCTAATCTGGAAACCTCCCACTGTCCTGTCAAATTCTCCTCCAAACCTAAAGAAGAATCAATCGGGATCATCTGAAGAGTAAACCAACTCATCAGTGGGAATCGGGATCCAACTCTCATCGCATGATAACGTGATTGGAATGCATCCACGTTACTCATACTCCAGAAGGTATGCGCATACATGGCAAGTTTCAGTTTCTTTATAAACTCCCGATATGATTTTTGCCCCATGCTCTTATAACCTTGGCTTTGGTCAAAATGTCATAAGTCACATGCCAAGTTCTACCCGTCACTATCTTGTCAATTTGAACCCACCCGCACATGCCCCTGACTTTGGCCAATCGGCAGAACGACTGTCCCAAACTAACTCATCTATCTATGCAACAAATGAATACCCAGCAGCTACCAAACACTATGCCTTAACTTTGGCTAAAATGCATAGCTTGAATACTACTGAATACCCAAAAGAAGTGACGGAGGGCTACGGCTGGTTTTTGGCGAATAAACTTTAACGTAATGAACTTGATATCGCTGAAGGAACCTGATAGCTTTTTTTTTTTTAAATATAGTGGCGAAAACCTTTTGCTAAAGAGGTCATTCCCGGTAAAGGGATCTCGGCTCTTTCCTCGTGGAATGAGGTGCAGGATATTCCACTGAATACCGCTATGCAAAGCAACTTGTAATCGACTATAGTGAAGTTATTACCCTGACGCAAACTTCAGCCCAAGGGGTCAGTCCCGGTGAAGGGATATCGGCCCTTGCCCCGTCGAATGAGGTGCAGGATATTCCACTGAATACCGCTATGCAAAACAAAAGGAAACGTCTTTGCAATAACACTTTTTAAATTTGTTCCAACAACTGTAAACAGGTTTGCTTTACTTTGTATTGATCAGAATCAACGCAGTCCCATCAATAATCACACCAGAAAAGAACGAAAATAAAATGTACGTATATGCCATCCGCATTCGTCACTAGGTCCCGTCATCACCCGTTAGGTTACTTAACTAACGACAGAGCGGGGACTGGACTAGCGCGGGTGTAAAACATATACAACATCTAATAGTATATAAACCAATATACAATAATCGCTCCAGACGTGATAATATGCAACATTACAGAAAAGTAATAAGCATCACAGAACAATACAGATAACTGGGATTCCCGAGTTTCACAGAGCCGGTGCTGAAACTCGACGTTCCCCTGTCGTGTGGATAGCCTGTGCAATGAAACCTAGACCCTTACGGACGCGGCAAGTTACCCGCCAAAACATGAAGCGAGGCAGCCCCCTACAGCATAGTGAATGGACCACCCTACACTTCACGGAATCCGGTAATCTTTGGCACCCCTTCTTGGGTCAACCTGTACCCCCTACGAGTGCGGCGAATAGTCTGCCAATTCTAGAGTGGGACCCCTCTGCCTCTCAAAGCCATGAGATGCGGACCCGTTTCCCCCCAGAACCCGGCTATCCGTGCACTCCGTCGCGGGGCAAAACCTAGTACAGTAATGAAAAATAGTACAATAGGTACATCGACCGCAACCTGGTCGTGCCCCAAAAGAATATTATACAACAGGCAGTGACGGCAGTCCACATGTTGGACGCTCGCCCCGTAATATCAAATGTACAAATAAACTCAAACTGCACTACCATTGCACACTTCTATCCACCACGACAAATCCGCAACATTACAGCACAAAACAGAACATCAACGCGAATGTCACGTTCGCAAACCCGTCTTAAAGAACTATAGCAATCAGACGCGGTTTACCGATCAAATGACATTCCCGGTCGGAGATATAATGTAAGCACTGTAAACTAACGTGTTTAAATTTCGATCGACTAAATATCACAGAGTGGGCCCCACGCAAATCTGCTGAACAGTAACAAAATCTAGGCCCAAAATATATATACCAAAAACGGGTTCACGAGATATGAAAAGAGAAGAATAAAGAGATGGAGGGAGGGAGAGAGAAGGGACTTACATGCACAAGCCGGTATTGTCACCGGGCTTGTCTATCCGCCGATAGCCTCGCGTTAGTAGCGAGACCTTCTTGAAGACTTCTTCATGTTCTTCTTCTTGGACTCTAGGTGAAGAGGAAGAAGTGAGAGATAGAAAAATGTGAGGAAGGAAAAGATAGAGGAGGACAATAAAGATGGTGTAATGGTGAATTATGTATAATAATATATGCATTCAACATGAGAATTAAAAGAGAAATGAAAGGTCGCCATTCAATTTGGAAATGAAAGGTCTCATTTGTAGGTTATGAGAAGAATAAAAAATGATAAAAATAATTGCAAGAATGGGGATTTGAACATGCGACTTATGGAATAACAATGCAAGGACTTAACCAATGAGCTATAAGGTTGTTCATGCATATATTTAATTAGAATTAAATATATGATGTTGCTTAAAAAGAAAATGGGCTTTTTAGATGGGCTGTAGAGAATAAGAATAATGGATTTGGGTTAAATATTTAAGAAAGGAAAAATAAGAATGAGAAGTTAAAAACTTAAATATAAGAAAAAGAAATTGTACCTAAAAAAATACATAATAGATTGAGGAATAAAATAATAATAAATTTAATAGAAGAAGGAAAATACCAAGTACAAATAAATACGGTATATTATTGAAGAGGGATAATACAAATGTATAAAGATTTTGGGTTCATTACATTCTACCCTTCTTAAAAATAATTTCGTCCTCGAAATTACTCAAGAAGGATGATGTAACAGAGTAAGGAAATAGGATTAGGATGATGTCTTCTTCGAGCTCTGTCGATTGATACTCTAACCAATTGAGCTAATAAGTCTATAAGATACAAATAGAAAGGATGAATAAGAATTAAGGATTCAAAAGTGGAGAGATGGACTTCAAGGAAACCGAAGGTGGAGTTCAAGATGGATTCAAGGAATATGTAATGTAAAGAATGTTTTCAGTTGCTGTTTTTTGTGTTTTATATTGCTTAGGTTGTTCACGCAGAACAGAACTGCATGATAGGGTTTCATACAGCTCTGACCTGCATGGGCCACCAACAAAACCTGTCACGCCCCGCTTCCCAGTGTACGGCGAAGTGGACGCGACGAGGCCCGCTACGTATGTACTCAGAAATACATACGCTAAGCGTAACTAAGCAATATAAAATAATCACAAGAGACCAAAGATGGAAAATAACAGCAACTTTTATTAATAACATTCTTTTTACAATGCATGAAATAGAAATACATCTGAACTGAAAAGCAATGCCTAAACAATGGCATAATAAAGGAAATACTGAGAAGAGCAAGTACAAAGTCTAGAGCTCTGGGTCTTCCTGGAATTCCTCCAAATCTTCACTTGTAGGCTCGGTCTCAACTTGGTCCAACGCACCTGACGACATTCAAAGAAGAGAGAAATAGAATGTCGTCAGCGAACAGGTCGCTCGGTAAGTCCCAAAGAAAATGAAGAATGAGAGTGACAGAGTATGGTATTTTCTAAAGTTTTGTATTGTAGTATATTATAGAATATTGTTTAACGATATTGTTTGTAGCTCGGTACAGAAAGCTGCCAGTGTATACGAGGGGAGTCTCTATATGCTAGAGACTAAGGGCACGTATAGTACAAGGAACCGTTCATGCCACGGTACAACAGCAACTGAATATAGGTTAGGTGTCTTAATCTGACCACCTCATTCCACTTTTAACATCTTCCGTACCAATCTACCCCTTTAAACCCCGCGATGTTATATTTGTATTGTTATCTTATAAACTTGTAATGATTGCTTGATTGACTTGATTGACTTGATTTACTGATTGACTGATTGACTGACAGAAACCATGATATCAGAAAACGGTTATAACCGTAGAGTCATGTAAATGGAATACTGGGAAACATGTAAAAGGAATATCCATGGTTCGGTTCAGCCAAGTTATATAAATTGATAATTGTATTCATGGATTCATGTACTCATTTTGAATTGGAATCTTGTAGATTATAGGTTGACTTGAATTATATTCAAGTCAGATTAATCAGACTCAAACCCGAGTCAGACAATCAGAATTGTGAATCGAGGACTTATAATTGTTAGGGTCCTTAGGGTAATTTGTGAAACTTGAGGGGGTTTTATGTAAAAATATTTTTGTATAGTTTTCAAAATATAACTCAAGTATTTAATTATCGTCTTTATGTACATACAACAATTTAATGATCAAGATAAATATGTATACATGTTCGAATAGCATGAAGTGAGTCAAGTATATTATTCGAGTAACTACCATAAACAATGCTGTAAAGAAATATTATGTACGACTAATTAATCATGTTGAACGAATGTGGAATATAAACAGAGATATGTCTCTAAATGTTTTGCATGCGTAAGTTCCAGTTTCACCTAAATACGACTACCGGTTTGAGAGATATATATGTTTTCGTATCGTCGCGCAAAACGGATCAGAATCTATTCGGCACCGTCATATATTTTTAAAACGCAGTTTGAGTTAATTTCTATCGGGTTTCAGGTTACGAAGATTATTAGAAAATTTTAGGTATTTCAATGAACATATCGAAAACACCAAGATTCACATGATTTGGATTTCTAAAGATCTAGTTATGATCATTTTAATATCAGCGTTTAAAACAGAAATTCAGATTTCTGGACAGCAACTATGTATTCTATTGCAAAGCCTATATCAGGTTGTTTCATGCATTCCTAAGTAATATAATATACATAAAATTATAATTCTATCAATGGTGCATCTACACATCTAAATTTTGTCACAAACGGACATCGGGTGTTCGAGTTATGTCCAATTTAAAAACAGTGTGCGAATCGGAACAGATTCTGTCCAGATCCGTCACTTAATATTGTAACGCAGTTTTCTTTATCATAGATGGGTTTTCAGTAAAACTATAAAACTATGAAAATCTAGATCATTCGATGTAGATATCAAAAACACCTGAGTTTTCTCAATTTGGACCCCGGTATACCAAGTTATGTGTCCTAGAAATTGACCGATAACTGCAGTTTTCTGTTTTACGATCAGTGAATAAATATGATGTAATTCCTAAACCGTTATGCGGATCGATCTAAAATTTTTACAGCGTGTAAAAAAATAATATATTCTATCATATGTAAATTCCGTGAAATTTTCAGAAGTAAAAATTAATTTCTAAAAATTATTTTAAAGCTAAAGGTATTTATGTGTATACTAAAATCGGCAGAAAGATTAACTCGTATTTTATGCAGGCTTCTATTTTTCTTTTAATAAACAAACCGATTTCATGTGACATTATAGATATATTGTGGCATAAAATTTGTGTTCTCACAACTTGTAATAAACATTCCTAGTCATGAACAAAGAATTAAAAATACTTTAATTTGAACAAGAGGTAATAAGATATTATTAAACCATATATAACCATATGTATCTAGAATTATATATATGTATATGTTTATGTTTATTTTTCTCTTAAGGATTACGATATGGATAAAAACGGGTTCACGAGATATGAAAAGAGAAGAATAAAGAGATGGAGGGAGGGAGAGAGAAGGGACTTATATGCACAAGCCGGTATTGTCACCGGGCTTGTCTATCCGCCGATAGCCTCGCGTTAGTGGCGGGACCTTCTTGAAGACTTCTTCATGTTCTTCTTCTTGGACTCTAGGTGAAGAGGAAGAAGTGAGAGATAGAAAAATGTGAGGAAGGAAAAGATAGAGGAGGACAATAAAGATGGTGTAATGGTGAATTATGTATAATAATATATGCATTCAACATGAGAATTAAAAGAGAAATGAAAGGTCGCCATTCAATTTGGAAATGAAAGGTCTCATTTGTAGGTTATGAGAAGAATAAAAAATGATAAAAATAATTGCAAGAATGGGGATTTGAACATTCGACTTATGGAATAATAATGCAAGGACTTAACCAATGAGCTATAAGGTTGTTCATGCATATATTTAATTAGAATTAAATATATGATGTTGCTTAAAAAGAAAATGGGCTTTTTAGATGGGCTGTAGAGAATAAGAATAATGGATTTGGGTTAAATATTTAAGAAAGGAAAAATAAGAATGAGAAGTTAAAAACTTAAATATAAGAAAAAGAAATTGTACCTAAAAAAAATACATAATAGATTGAGGAATAAAATAATAATAAATTTAATAGAAGACGGAAAATACCAAGTAAAAATAAATACGGTATATTATGGAAGAGGGATAATACAAATGTATAAAGATTTTGGGGTCATTACATTCTACCCTCCTTAAAAATAATTTCGTCCTCGAAATTACTCAAGAAGGATGATGTAACAGAGTAAGGAAATAGTAATAGGATGATGTCTTCTTCGAGCTCTGTCGATTGATACTCTAACCAATTGAGCTAATAAGTCTACAAGATACAAATAGAAAGGATGAATAAGAATTAAGGATTCAAAAGTGGAGAGATGGACTTCAAGGAAACCGAAGGTGGAGTTCAAGATGGATTCAAGGAATATGTAATGTAAAGAATGTTTTCAGTTGCTGTTTCTTGTGTTTTATATTGCTTTGGTTGTTCACGCAGAACAGAACTGCATGATAGGGTTTCATACAGCTCTGACCTGCATGGGCCACCAACAAAACCCGTCACGCCCCGCTTCCCAGTGTACGGCGAAGTGGACGCGACGAGGCCCGCTACGTATGTACTCAGAAATACATACGCTAAGCGTAACTAAGCATATAAAATAATCACAAGAGACCAAAGATGGAAAATAACAGCAACTTTTATTAATAACATTCTTTTTACAATGCATGAAATGGAAATACATCTGAACTGAAAAGCAATGCCTAAATAATGGCATAATAAAGGAAATACTGAGAAGAGCAAGTACAAAGTCTAGAGCTCTGGGTCTTCCTGGAATTCCTCCAAATCTTCACTTGTAGGCTCGGTCTCAACATGGTCCAACGCACCTGACGACATTCAAAAAAGAGAGAAATAGAATGTCGTCAGCGAACAGGTCGCTCGGTAAGTCCCAAAGAAAAATGAAGAATGAGAGTGACAGAGTATGGTATTTTCTAAAGTTTTGTATTGTAGTATATTATGGAATATTGATTAACGATATTGTTTGTAGCTTGGTACAGAAAGCTGCCAGTGTATACGAGGGGAGTCTCTAGATGCCAGAGACTAAGGGCACGTATAGTACAAGGAACCGTTTATGCCACGGTACAACAGCAACTGAATATAGGTTAGGTGTCTTAATCTGACCACCTCATTCCACTTTTAACATCTTCCGTACCAATCTACCCCTTTAAACCCCGCGATGTTATATTTGTATTGTTATCTTGTAAACTTGTAATGATTGCTTGATTGACTTGATTTACTGATTGACTGATTGACTGACTGAAACCATGATATCAGAAAACGGTTATAACCGTAGAGTCATGTAAATGGAATACTGGGAAACATGTAAAAGGAATATCCATGGTTCGGTTCAGCCAAGTTATATAAATTGATAATTGTATTCATGGATTCATGTACTCATTTTGAATTGGAATCTTGTAGATTATAGGTTGACTTGAATTATATTCAAGTCAGATTAATCAGACTCAAACCCGAGTCAGACAATCAGAATTGTGAATCGAGGTCTTATAATTGTTAGGGTCCTTAGGGTAATTTGTGAAACTTGAGGGGGTTTTATGTAAAAATATTTTTGTATAGTTTTCAAAATATAACTCAAGTATTTAATAATCGTCTTTATGTACATACAACAATTTAATGATCAAGATAAATATGTATACATGTTCGAATAGCATGAAATGAGTCAAGTATATTATTTGAGTAACTACCATAAACAATGCTGTAAAGAAATATTATGTACGACTAATTAATCATGTTGAACGAATGCGGAATATAAACAGAGATATGTCTCTAAATGTTTTGCATGCGTAAGTTCCAGTTTCACCTAAATACGACTACCGGTTTGAGAGATATATATGTTTTCGTATCGTCGCGCAAAACGGATCAGAATCTATTCGGCACCGTCATATATTTTTAAAACGCAGTTTGAGTTAATTTCTATCTGGTTTCAGGTTACGAAGATTAATAGAAAATTTTAGGTATTTCAATGAACTTATCGAAAACACCAAGATTCACATGATTTGGATTTCTAAAGATCTAGTTATGATCATTTTAATATCAGCGTTTAAAACAGAAATTCAGATTTCTGGACAGCAACTATGTATTCTATTGCAAAGCCTATATCAGGTTGTTTCATGCATTCCTAAGTAATATAATATACAGAAAATTATAGTTCTGTCAATGGTGCATCTACACATCTAAATTTTGTCACAAACGGACATCGGGTGTTCGAGTTATGTCCAATTTAAAAACAGTGTGCGAATCGGAACAGATTCTGTCCAGATCCGTCACTTAATATTGTAACGCAGTTTTCTTTATCTTAGATGGGTTTTCAGTAAAACTATAAAACTATGAAAATCTAGATCATTCGATGTAGATATCAAAAACACCTGAGTTTGCTCAATTTGGATCCCGGTATACCAAGTTATGTGTCCTAGAAATTGACTGATAACTGCAGTTTTCTGTTTTACGATCAGTGAATAAATACGATGTAATTCCTAAAACGTTATGCGGATCGATCTAAAATTTTTACAGCGTGTAAAAAAATAATATATTCTATAATATGTAAATTCCGTGAAATTTTCAGAAGTAAAAATTAATTTCTAAAAATTATTTTAAAGCTAAAGGTATTGATGTGTATACTAAAATCGGCAGAAAGATTAACTCGTATTTTATGCACGCTTCTATTTTTCTTTTAATAAACAAACCGATTTCATGTGACATTATAGATATATTGTGGCATAAAATTTGTGTTCTCACAACTTGTAATAAACATTTCTAGTCATGAACAAAGAATTAAAAATACTTTAATTTGAACAAGAGGTAATAAGATATTATTAAACCATATATAACCATATGTATCTAGACTTATATATATGTATATGTTTATGTTTATTTTTCTCTTAAGGATTACGATATGGATAAAAACGGGTTCACGAGATATGAAAAGAGAAGAATAAAGAGATGGAGGGAGGGAGAGAGAAGGGACTTACATGCACAAGCCGGTATTGTCACCGGGCTTGTCTATCCGCCGATAGCCTCGCGTTAGTAGCGAGACCTTCTTGAAGACTTCTTCATGTTCTTCTTCTTGGACTCTAGGTGAAGAGGAAGAAGTGAGAGATAGAAAAATGTGAGGAAGGAAAAGATAGAGGAGGACAATAAAGATGGTGTAATGGTGAATTATGTATAATAATATATGCATTCAACATGAGAATTAAAAGAGAAATGAAAGGTCGCGTCTCATTTGTAGGTTATGAGAAGAATAAAAAATGATAAAAATAATTGCAAGAATGGGGATTTGAACATGCGACTTATGGAATAACAATGCAAGGACTTAACCAATGAGCTATAAGGTTGTTCATGCATATATTTAATTAGAATTAAATATATGATGTTGCTTAAAAAGAAAATGGGCTTTTTAGATGGGCTGTAGAGAATAAGAATAATGGATTTGGGTTAAATATTTAAGAAAGGAAAAATATGAATGAGAAGTTAAAAACTTAAATATAAGAAAAAGAAATTGTACCTAAAAAAATACATAATAGATTGAGGAATAAAATAATAATCAATTTAATAGAAGAAGGAAAATACCAAGTACAAATAAATACGGTATATTATTGAAGAGGGATAATACAAATGTATAAAGATTTTGGGGTCATTACACCCTTCCTTCCACTTATGCCCAGTTTATCCTGAACTTCAACTTGCAAGAAAAAGAAGTTGAACTTTCAGAACTCCTCAACATGCTGAGGAATGCAGAGGGCACCCTACAGAAAGGAAGTGAAACATCCACTTTGTTTGTAGGAGGATCTTCCTCTTCTAGGTCCAAGGCGAAAGCCAAGGGAAAGAAGAAGAAAACCCCCGCCAAACTAAGGGGCGGTGTTGTAGGGTTCCTAGGCACACTAATGGAGCCTCACAAGTGATCAAACATGCAAATTTCTAAAAATTACGGTGCCGAGAAAACCTAGAACGGATCGTTAACTAGATAAATAGGAGAAGTAAGCAAGTAATCGAATTAAATGCTAAGGGAAAGTGACTACAACCTTTGTAGATCCGGTCCACCACCTCTTAGGCTCCGTGATGAAGTCCCTCCGCTGTCCAAAACGAACCCAGGACTCTTGCATCGGTATCATCGAAGAATGGGTGGGCTTGATCGTCGGTTCGATGCCGAAGATGATCTACGTCGAGGCATCACAAGAACAAGCTCCGCCTTCGCCAAGTCAAGAAACTTGTGAAGACAACACACTCTAATACATGGCCAGTAGTAGAGAATGAAGAAATAGGAAGTGGGTAGACTTTTGTTTTGGATTTCTCACTAGTTTTCATCACTTGCCATTGGAGTAGCAAGCTTTCTCCTTTTGTTGAAGAAGATGAAGAAGAAGAAGAAGATATGATAAGTCTTGAATTATTTGATAAATAAATCAATACTTATCATGACATCAACCATGATTTAGTGTAGATATTTAACTAAGATTAGATGAGTGGTTAGGGTTAAAGAAGAGACAAGAATGGTGACTTAGTCAAGGTTTCAAGAAGCTTTAACTAAAAACAAAACAAGTCCACCATTTATCTTTCCCCTTTTCTTTTTTCAAATGAAACAAATAAAATAAATAAATAAATAAATGAATAAGCAAATGAAATGATACCCTAACCACTCACTAACCATGGTTCAATACTTTACACAAAACCAAGAAAGAATGTATCATCAAACATGATACAATCATATGCACAAAATATTTCATATATACAATGTGCAATACAAGTGAGTAAATCCATTTAAAGTGAACCAATACTATTTAATGCAAAGTAATATATCAAATATATAATTATACATTAAATCATTAAATCAACACTTAATTTAACGGTCCGGTCATATCGCATATAACCGACTAGTATCCTATGTATCGGCTTATCGAATCAATCCTTGATTCGATAACTAGGTTACATCGCATATAACCAATCGATACATTCATCGCGAGAATGGAATACGGTATCACATACACGCATTATTATCGGTCCCGCACATATCTCATATGCGCTCCTATTTCATTTCGCTTGAGCCAGGAAACCTCTGTGTAGGACTCTAAAGACTCATCAATACGCCTACAGCAGATGATGATCATATCAAACACCCACAAGCCGCAAGCGGTCTGCTAAACGTAACGGCCACCCGGGTATTGAGCGATCAGAAGATCGACGAGCAAGCCCGCTCACACTCCTG
This sequence comes from Agapanthus africanus, assembly GCA_030015575.1. Lineage (NCBI taxonomy): Eukaryota > Viridiplantae > Streptophyta > Magnoliopsida > Asparagales > Amaryllidaceae > Agapanthus > Agapanthus africanus. Next base: position 116,166,069 of record CM057351.1, read on the forward strand.
TGAATCCAACCAGTAACACTTACCGTATAGTCCGGTCTGTTCGTCTGATATGTCGCATATCTCGCCTAAGGGTGGTAAACGTCAGATCCCAATAGCTCGATAAGTCATGCCGACGTAAGGTCCATAACATTCGTGAAACTACTGATAACTCTTACCGGTATATCACTGCAACCCTGGCCAGGGATTTCCTGTTATGGCCAGTCGAGCATAGCACAACATCAACCCCCAATACCGGGAGACACGAATCCCCTCCTATCGCTCATTGCCTCCATGTGAATCGGGACTGTACCCAAAAACCACCTGTTTGCACAACTCAGTAGAGCCGTGGTAGGGTGGAAATCAAAGCACAGTGGGAGACACACAAGACTCTATGACGATCTCGGGTCAACAGACTAAGCTGTACCAGTGTCACCAGAGAACTGCCATCTGAAGTGAGGTATAATACCATCTGGGAGTTCTCGGCGAGTCCGTTCAGTGTACCCAGTCTCCACTGAGCACCCGCATACCATCTCCGATGTCAAACACCAATGGATATGGGATCATCTATCGCCCATCGCATGGGTCGAGAAGATATATGCTAGTCTACTCTGGAATATCGATGCCCCGTCTCGATATTCCCTCGACTAGGAACATTTCAAGGATGTACTCATAGACTATCCAGGCCCCACTAGTATGATTTGCATCACAGTCCTGGAAGTCGAGTACACATCCTAAGGGCTTTATCAACATGTAACAGAGAGACGGAAAGTATACATGTTAAGATAAAGAGCAACCAGATAGCGTACTATCATATCGAGCAAGAAAGTCCTATCTATATATGTCCCAGCATCCACTACAATATACATCCAATGTACAGTAATGGCCTCTAGGGCATACATATAACTAACAATCTCCCACTTGCACTAGGGCCATATGTAGCAGTGGTTGCAGTATCACATACTCAACCATCCCCTAAAAGTCTCTCTTTGGGAAAAGGCCTTCGTGAGTGGATCCGCCGTGTTGTCCTCTGAGTCTACTATCCTAACCTAAATCACCCCGAAGATCAACTATCTCCATGATCAGGTGATGCTTCCTCAGAATTTTTCTGGGTCACTGATGGGACCAGGGTTCCAGGGTCGAAGCCACACTTCCATTGTCATACAATGGCAGGAACCTAGTTCATTTTATGAACCAATATACACCCAAACTGCCTCTTTGGTAGTATCTTTAATAGCGATGTTACCAGCCTTTATCGTCTAGTTTGCCACGGTATCTAGCTTGGAACTCTTCCAACATACCGTCCCTTTACTGAGGGTAAAGACAAAGCCCGTGACTGACATTCAGTCATCTTTATCACCCTAGAACTCTTCCAGTGATTCTCCCCAGGATCGATTGATACCATCTCACTACATTTAGTGAGAATCCTAGCATCCAATTACATCTATCTCATAGATGAAAACTCAGGATTTTGGAGGTATCACTTTGATCCTATTTGGAGAATCCTAGTGATAATAGGAGATTGACCGATCGTAGTATAGGAAACTCTCTTCCTATCAAGAGTATGTTGTCTACGTACAATACGAAGATGACCACCTTACTCTCTACTACCCTTTTGTATATACAAGGTTCGTCTACCATTTTGATGAAGTCAAACACTTTGACTATCACATCAAAACAGACGTTCCAACTCCGCGATGCCTGCTTCATTATGTAAAGCAACTTGCACACGTTTCCGCTGCTCCCACTGTTTACGAAGACCTCTGGCTGTGTTCTTATAGACGTTCTCTTCTAAATCAGTATTTAGAAAAGCAATCATGGCACCCAACCGCCAGATATCGTAGTCATGGTATGTAGCCGTGGTAAGTAGGATCTGGATAGACTTAAGCATAGCTACTGGAAAAAGGTTTCATCATTATCCACGCCTGGTCGATGACGAAAACCTTTAACAAGTCTAGCTTTGAAAGTCTCAACTTTTCCATCTACACCAAGTAATCTTCTCAAGATATAATTGCTCCTGATGGGGATTTAACCCTTCAGATATAGCAGCTAAAGTCCATACTTTGCTGGTGTACATGGATTCCATCTCAGATCGCTAAGCATCCTGCCATTCTTACAGAGTCCCTACTCTCGATGGCCTGCTCGAAACTAGTTGGGACATCATCTCATGATGCAATCCTTGCTCCCACTGTCATCGAGAAACCGAGGTATCTCTCAGGTGGGTGAGGAACCGTACTAGATCGGCGGAGAGGCTGAGGTTCGTTGGAATCTACTGAATCCTTTGGTTCTACCAAATTGTCTGCTATAGTTTGTATAGCTGGAACCTTTCCAGTTCTACATTACAGACCTTGCCTCGAGCTTGTCCGGATTTTTCTTTTAGACATAGGCCGGTCAACCCCAAATCTTAACTAGCTTAAGACATGGGCTCTTCCTGTCACGACCCGAGAATTCGACTCGTGACCGGCACTTAACCACGCAACGTCTACAGGCGCAACGCGGCTAAGTAAGCCGAACCCAAAAATCAAAACCAATAAATAGAGTGATTTAAAACGTTTTGTAAAAAGCAATAGTAAATGTCTGAAAAACTTCCATTTATTTAGTAGAAATCCCTTTTTAGTTCACAAGTTATGAGTTTTATAATTTTGGTAACATTTCCTTTTTAAAAACATTAGCCCCGCAAGTCGGGTAAAAGTAAGGTGTAGCGGAAATAACAAGTGACATGAATAAAGCATCACAATATGATATACGACGCCGTAGCGAAGAATACACAGTAAAAAAAGGACAATATCATAAAAGATGAGACTGCATAAAGTAAAGTCGGCTCACATGCGAGCTCGACACCAGAAAATAAAACCATACATATCGTCCTCACAACTGTCTCTAAGTCAAAACCGAAGGTAGATGGAGAGTACTAGATACATCAATATACAACTGAAAGATAACAGATACCGTACAAAACCCACCTAAACAGCAAAAGGGCTATCTCTGCTCAAAAGGGGTATCTGTGCCAAAAGATGAGATAACAGCCAGCCGTGACTACTCCCAAGGGCAACCTGCAAACACTGTGGCACAACGGCGGTGAGTTGCCAACTCGTGAATAGAGATAACATATAAAGGTGATCGCAAGCATGCACATATAGCGTGGCTCTACTAATGCCAGCAGATGATATCAATGCATGTCAACAGTGGATACAGTAGTAATGCATGTACTCTAACAGGTAAATGCCACAGGATGAGATGTATAGTAATCAATACTGAGTATGGGATAAATAATATCTACATGGACTATGTCAACATGGAAAGCAATAATCGGTGCCTCAAACTGCACCCAAATCCCACATATACTCAGGCGCCGGCACACCCATCGGCCCTCAAATCCTGTATATCTCGGAGGAATCACGAGTGCCCAACATCGGCACCCAAAACATCATAAAATACCCGTGTCCAGCATCGACACGTAAATCCTCGAACATCGGGCGCCGTCAGTCCGGACCGGCCCCGCGGGGTCTGTCTGCGGTATCGGCCCTCGGCCCCGGCAGCATGGATCATCCCGCATCCATCACTCGACTCTGGTCAGTATCCTCCGGACAACTGCCAGGTCCAACCAATCACCGGTAGGTACTCGCCCGCCTCCAGGCTCAATCGGCAAATCCCATCGATCGTCTCGCCGAGGGGAACCATACCGGGCCCACCACGAACCCGCAAACGGAACATCCACTCCTCGAATCGGGTTTCAAGTACACGTCTCAGCACCGAGAAAACGCGTGGTGGACACACCAAAATATCATACCACGAGGTACCGGGTTTTTCAAAATAGCATATCTTTCCTTAAAAATTCCACGGTCCTCAAAACAGAAATCACATGAGAATCCAATACCAATAGTGAAATCCAATGCGAGGTACAATATACATCAATCCATGGTATAGGTATAAGGGGAAAACCGCTTTTTAAAGTAGTTTCATTTCCGGTTTTAAAAGATATCATGCGGCTCCCAATATACATGTAGGTCATATCAAATCACATATGAGGCGAACTATAGCAATATAAACATGGCAGCTCTATAGTGAGTGTGACATGATAATTACTAACGGTGTGTGTGTAGCATGTAAATAGTGCCCGTGCAACATAAACCGTTAGTAATAGTGCGGTGTTCTATCAGTTCTAAGCAATATATATATCAACACAGCAGAGAATGCAATATGCGATGACAGTCTATGAGGTGCATGCAACATATAGTAAATAAGTCCTATCAGCCCTGACGCATAACGCCATGCGGGCGATATCCCCGTAGATGTGAAATCTACTCACCGTGTCTCGCGCTAAGTGTATCCAACCACTTGCTTGCCCTTCTTTGCGGCGTCCGTCTCACTGGCCTGCGAACCTAGAATCATAAACACATATCACACACATAAGCTCAAATTCGTCAAAAACGCGATATCACGGTCAAACTAGAAACTCGTGTCGCAAACTAATCGCGCGTGTGCGCGATACGCTAAAACGTGTACTCACGCGCCACAAAACTACCCCGACGCGCCGCGATACGCAGAACCCAAACCTACTCACGTATCACGCGTGTCGCGAAGGTTTAGAAAAACGGCAAAACAGGTAACTGGTCCCAGATTTTTCTACAGAACTAATCTTAAAAATATAAATATACCAAAATACCCTACACACAAAAACACACCTACAGAACCCAAAAACCACCAAAACACCCCCTGTCTGGCCGCAAATTGCGGCCAGAATGGCGGTTTTGGCGGCCAAAGGGGGGAGTTAGGGGGTCGGGTTTCACCTGGTGCATCATCTCCACTCCACTACACTACAGTCTTCCCAAAATCATTCTGCACTCACCGGGTCAATAGCAGTTCCAGAAAACTCAGATTTTCCCCAAATACGACATTTGCATTCAATATGAAATCTGGTGGTATTTTAGTGTAATAGGGGTTGGACTAGGTTTACATGGTCACAACAAACCTCAAGCATCCTACTGGAACAAATCTACACCTCATTAGCACAAAGTTCACACTAAACACCCCATATCGCACTAAAACACACAAAAATCCATAAACCGATGCAAAACTACACAATCTAAGCTAACTAGGGAATCAAGTTAGGAAATATACCTCACTCTCGACCCTAGGGAGCTGCAGGAAGAAGAAGAAGTGAAGGGAAGAGGCTGTGGTTGCTGCTGCTATGCTTGCTGTTCCCTATTGCTGCTGCTACTGTTCCCTGCTGCTGATGCTGCCTCTTGCTGCTGCTGTTTCCATGCTGCTGCTGCTGCTGGGATTTTCTTCAGTTGCTTGTTTCTGCTGCTGGTGCTGGAATGAGGTAAGTGTGTGTGTGAGTGTTTGTGAGGAAATGGCAAAGGAATGGGGGCAACACTCAAGTCCAAGGTCAACCCTCCTCTCTCTCTCCACAACATGGCCAAGCATGGCTGAGCCATGCCTCTCTCTCTCTCTCAACTCAACACAATTAAAATTAAAACAAAAGACTTAATTCTAATATTAACCTACCATGGTAATATTATGGTATTATCACATTTCAAAAACCCTAGCTTACATGCACAAGTGTGTGCAAGCCTAGGAGAATTTTGGAAAAATGTTTATTAAATTAGGAAAAATATTTAAAACACAATTTGGTAAACTTTTTATTAAAAATCATTATTTAATTATAATTATTCACTAACACTTATCCTAAGGTGTTACAATCTCTCCCCCTTAAAGAAATTCGTCCCCGAATTTCAAAAATCTAACTAAGGTTACCTTCAAAAAGATGGGGATACGTCTTCATCATCTCGCTTTCGGTCTCCCAAGTGACCTCTTCACGGTTCTGACCACGCCAAAGTACTTTAACTGATGGAATCTCCTTCGATCTCAATTTCTTCACTTGTCGATCCAAGATCATCACCGGCTGCTCTGCATAGGAAAGATCAGGCTCAAGCTGGATCGTCGGATGCTGAATCGCGTGCGAAGGATCATGTAGATATCTGCGGAGCATCGAAACATGGAATACGGGGTGCACGTCTGGAAAGCTGGGCGGAAGGGCTAATCGGTAAGCCACTGCACCGACACGCTCAAGGATCTCGAAGGGGCCCACATACCTGGGGCTAAGCTTCCCCTTCTTCCCAAACCTCATCACACCTTTCATTGGGGAGACCCTCAAGAAAACATGATCACCAACAGAAAACTCAAGTCTGCGTCGTCGACGGTCTGCATAAGCCCTCTGCCTACTCTGCGCTGCTCTCATCCTATCGCGAATCAACTGGATCTTCGCGGTCGTCTCCTCAACGATCTGGGGCCCTAAGATACTGCTCTCACTGAGCTCTGTCCAACAAGTAGGTGACCTGCATCTCCTCCTATAAAGAGCCTCAAAAGGTGCCATCTGAATAGTCTCCTGGTAGCTGTTATTGTAGGAGAACTCTACTAAGGGCAAATGATGATCCCAGCTACCTCCGAAATCTAGTACACAAGCTCTGAGCATGTCCTCGAGAGTCTGGATGGTCCGCTCTGACTGTCCGTCGGTCTGCGGATGAAAAGCCGTGCTGAAACTCAAGCGAGTGCCCAAAGCCTCCTGAAGCCTCTGCCATAGTCTACTAGTAAACTGCGTGCCTCTGTCGGACACAATGCACGTCGGGACTCCGTGTAGTCGCACTATCTCGTCAATATAGATCTGGGCATACTGAGTAAATCCGAAAGTCGTCTTCACCGGTAGGAAGTGAGCCGCTTTCGTCAAACGATCCACGATCACCCAGATGGAGTCATACCCCCGACTAGTCCTGGGTAGACCCACCACGAAATCCATCGAAATCTGTTCCCATTTCCACTCCGGAATGGGTAACGGCTGTAGCTCTCCCGCGGGCCTCTGGTGCTCAGCCTTGACTTGCTGACAAGTCAGGCATCTCGATACAAAATCTGCAATGTCCCTCTTCATTCCGTCCCACCAGTAAACATCTCTCATATCATGATACATCTTGGTGGAACCGGGATGTACGCTATATACCGATCGATGTGCCTCCTCAAGAATCTCACGCCTCAGTCCCTCAGCATCAGGTACGCACAGTCTGACTCCAAACCGTAGTATCCCCTGATCATCGATCACGAACTCGGAAAATCGGTCCTGTCCCATCTGTGCCATGATCTCTGAACATCGGTCATCACTGAGCTGTGCCTCACGTATACGATCAATCAACTGTGGGCGTGCACGGACATGCGCTATCTGTCCTCCAATCGGCGTGAACTCGAACTGTACTCGACTGTCGCATAATATCTGCCAATCTGCGGATGACTGCTCCTGTACTGCGCTCAAACAAGATAAACTACTCCCGGGCCTCCTGCTCAAAGCATCCTCCACCACATTTGCCTTGCCCGGGTGATATAAGATCTCGCAGTCGTAATCCTTCACTAACTCCATCCATCGACGTTGTCGAAGGTTCAGGTCCCGCTGCTGGAATATGTATTTCAAGCTCTTGTGATCCGTAAATATCTGGCACGACTCACCGTATAAGTAATGTCGCCAGATCTTAAGTGCGAAGACCACTGCTGCCATCTCCAAATCATGAGTGGGGTAGTTCTGCTCGTGCTTCTTCAATTGTCGCGAGGCATACGCGATCACCCTATCATGCTGCATCAGAACGCATCCCAATCCCACTCGAGAAGCATCACAAAAGACCACAAATCCGCCCGATCCGGAAGGTAAGGATAACACCGGTGCCGTCGTCAGCCGTGTCCGTAACTGCTGAAAGCTGTGCTCGCACTCCTCCGTCCAAACGAAAGGAACTCCCTTCCGGGTCAACCCGGTCAACGGTGTAGCAATACGTGAGAAGTCCTGAACAAAACGCCTGTAATATCCGGCCAATCCCAAAAAGCTGCGAATCTCCGTCACCGATGTGGGTCTGGGCCAACGCTGAACGGCCTCGATCTTCCTCGGGTCAACACATATACCGTCTCGTGAAATCACGTGACCCAAGAAATATACGCTGTCTAGCCAAAAAGCACACTTGGAGAATTTCGCATAAAGCTGGTGCTCCCTCAATGTCTGCAATGTAACCCGCAGGTGCTGCTCGTGCTCCTCACTACTCCGGGAATACACCAAGATATCGTCAATGAAGACTATGATGAACAGATCCAAATAAGGCCGGAAAATGCGGTTCATCAAGTCCATGAAGGCTGCTGGCGCATTGGTGAGTCCGAACGACATCACCAAAAACTCGTAATGGCCGTAGCGTGTACGGAAGGCTGTCCGGGGAATGTCCTCCTGTCGAACCCGCAGCTGATGATAGCCCGATCGTAAATCGATCCTCGAAAAGTACCCTGCCCCCTGAAGCTGGTCGAACAAATCGTCAATACGCGGCAAAGGATACCTGTTCCGCACTGTCACCCTGTTCAGCTGGCGGTAGTCGATACAAAGACGTAAGCTGCCGTCCTTCTTCCTGACGAACAGGACTGGAGCACCCCAAGGAGAAACACTGGGTCGAATAAGTCCCTTGTCCAGCAAATCCTGTAACTGACCCTTCAGCTCACTAAGTTCCGCCGGGGCCATCCGATAGGGCGGTATAGAAATAGGCCCCGAACCAGGAACCAAATCAATACAGAAAGAAATGTCGCGCTCGGGCGGCAACCCAGGAAGCTCGTCAGGGAACACATCAGGAAACTCGCTAACAACCGGAACCTGATCCAATGGAACCTCTGTAGCGCGAGCATCGCGAACATAAGCGAGAAATCCCTGACATCCCTTTCTCAAAAGCTGTCCAGCGCGAAAAGAAGAAATCACACTGTGAGGGGCGGCACCACGGTCCCCCAACACAACGAAAATCGACTCACCGGGGAAACAGAATCTAACTGTCTTCTCGCGGCAGTCCACAGAAGCATAGCACGTGGCTAACCAATCCATGCCCAAAAGAACGTCGAAGTCCAACATCTCCAGAAGGATCAAGTCGACAGGCAACTCTCTCTCGCCAATACAGACGATACAGGATCGGAACACGTGCCTAGCCACAAACGACTCTCCCACAGGAGTAGTCACCACAAGCGGCTGATCAAGTAAGCCGGACTCTCTACCCAAACTCGGCACAAAGTGCGTGGATACGTACGAGTGTGTGGATCCGGGATCGAACAATACATGTGCATCAACCGAACATACAGGGAGGATACCTGAAACCACTGCATTGGACGCCTGTGCGTCCTGGTGTGTCAAAGCAAAGACCCTCGCCTGTCCACCACTTGTAACTGACTGACCTCTGCCTCGGTCATCTCGTCCTCTCTGAGCAACTCCTCCACGCCCGCGACCTCTCGGTGCATAAGTCTGGCGCGGAGCAACGGTAGGCACAACGGGCAACGCCCTCTGGGGTGGTGAAGGTGGTAAGGTAACATGCGGTGCTGCCGCCTCCCTCCGGTGTGTCTCTGGACAATCTCGAACGAGGTGAAGTAGGCTGCCACATCTGTAGCAACCCCGCGGCGACTGCTGACCGTCCTGGGGATACGAACTAAACATCCGACCCCGTCCCGAATCTCTGCTACCCCTCGTACCGGAACGATACCTGTCGCGGCGTCTGAATGACTGCCTCCGTGCGGAAATACTGGTACGAACTCTCTTCGGCTCTGGAAGTACTGAAGTCTCGACAAGGTGCTCCTCGACCACTAGGGCTGCGTCTACAGCTGCTGCATAGGTTTCGTAGTGCTGCGCGCTGATCGCCAGGAACACGGGTGAAATCAAGCCTCGAACAAATCTCCGGACTCGCAACTCCTCGGTGGCCACTAGATGTGGGGCGTAGACTGCTAGCTCTGTAAACAGTACGTCATACTCTGCCACTGTCATCCCTGGCGTCTGGCGCAAAGACTCAAACCTGCGTGCGCGGGCATCTCTAACACTCCGGGGAAGGAAACGGGCTAGAAATATGGTCACGAACTCCGTCCAGGTCATAGGAGGAAGACCTGCTGCTCTGCCCTTCTCCACTGAATCACACCATTTCTGCGCAAGACCTTCCAGGCGAAAGCTCGCGAACTCAACCCATCTCGCATCTGCACATCTGAGGGAACGGCATATCCTGGCCATCCTGTCTATGAAAGACTGTGGGTCCTCGGCTGTATCGATGCCTGTGAAAACTGGAGGCTTCAGCCTCATGAACTCTGATAGCGATACTGTAATCACCTCCGTGGCTGCAGGGGCAACTGGCTGTGCGGTAGGCACCATCGCGGTCTCTGGAACTGGAGGAGCTACCTCTGGTCGCTGCGCTCGAAGCGTCTCAACTAGCGATCCTATCATCTGGCGCATCTCCTGGATACCAGCCCCTAACGAGGCGATCTGCTCTGTCACGGCAGGAACAGCCTGCTCGGGTACCACCGGCGTACTGCCCGGATCAGTCCTCGTCTCGGACGAGTCAACACGAATCTCGGCCCTCGCGGCCGCTCTCTGTGCCCTCGTAGTCTTAGGCGGCATAATGGCTGAAAGAAAATTTGGATTCGATAAGAACACGGAAATCGAATCACAAGAATATACGGAGGAATCAAATCAACAAGTCCTAAGGTCGCGTAAGCGGAGTACCGTGTCGTGAGTATGCCGCGGAACATACGCACGCTACGCTACCCTGCCGCAGCTACCTACTCCATCATACCAGGGTCATCCTACACTCCGAAGGTAAAACCTATGCTCTGATACCAACTTTGTCACGACCCGAGAATTCGACTCGTGACCGGCACTTAACCACGCAACGTCTACAGGCGCAACGCGGCTAAGTAAGCCGAACCCAGAAATCAAAACCAATAAATAGAGTGATTTAAAACGTTTTGTAAAAAGCAATAGTAAATGTCTGAAAAACTTCCATTTATTTAGTAGAAATCCCTTTTTAGTTCACAAGTTATGAGTTTTATAATTTTGGTAACATTTCCTTTTTAAAAACATTAGCCCCGCAAGTCGGGTAAAAGTAAGGTGTAGCGGAAATAACAAGTGACATGAATAAAGCATCACAATATGATATACGACGCCGTAGCGAAGAATACACAGTAAAACAAGGACAATATCATAAAAGATGAGACTGCATAAAATAAAGTCGGCTCACATGCGAGCTCGACACCAGAAAATAAAACCATACATATCGTCCTCACAACTGTCTCTAAGTCAAAACCGAAGGTAGATGGAGAGTACTAGATACATCAATATACAACTGAAAGATAACAGATACCGTACAAAACCCACCTAAACAGCAAAAGGGCTATCTCTGCTCAAAAGGGGTATCTGTGCCAAAAGATGAGATAACAGCCAGCCGTGACTACTCCCAAGGGCAACCTGCAAACACTGTGGCACAACGGCGGTGAGTTGCCAACTCGTGAATAGAGATAACATATAAAGGTGATCGCAAGCATGCACATATAGCGTGGCTCTACTAATGCCAGCAGATGATATCAATGCATGTCAACAGTGGATACAGTAGTAATGCATGTACTCTAACAGGTAAATGCCACAGGATGAGATGTATAGTAATCAATACTGAGTATGGGATAAATAATATCTACATGGACTATGTCAACATGGAAAGCAATAATCGGTGCCTCAAACTGCACCCAAATCCCACATATACTCAGGCGCCGGCACACCCATCGGCCCTCAAATCCTGTATATCTCGGAGGAATCACGAGTGCCCAACATCGGCACCCAAAACATCATAAAATACCCGTGTCCAGCATCGACACGTAAATCCTCGAACATCGGGCGCCGTCAGTCCGGACCGGCCCCGCGGGGTCTGTCTGCGGTATCGGCCCTCGGCCCCGGCAGCACGGATCATCCCGCATCCATCACTCGACTCTGGTCAGTATCCTCCGGACAACTGCCAGGTCCAACCAATCACCGGTAGGTACTCGCCCGCCTCCAGGCTCAATCGGCAAATCCCATCGATCGTCTCGCCGAGGGGAACCATACCGGGCCCACCACGAACCCGCAAACGGAACATCCACTCCTCGAATCGGGTTTCAAGTACACGTCTCAGCACCGAGAAAACGCGTGGTGGACACACCAAAATATCATACCACGAGGTACCGGGTTTTTCAAAATAGCATATCTTTCCTTAAAAATTCCACGGTCCTCAAAACAGAAATCACATGAGAATCCAATACCAATAGTAAAATCCAATGCGAGGTACAATATACATCAATCCATGGTATAGGTATAAGGGGAAAACCGCTTTTTAAAGTAGTTTCATTTCCGGTTTTAAAAGATATCATGCGGCTCCCAATATACATGTAGGTCATATCAAATCACATATGAGGCGAACTATAGCAATATAAACATGGCAGCTCTATAGTGAGTGTGACATGACAATTACTAACGGTGTGTGTGTAGCATGTAAATAGTGCCCGTGCAACATAAACCGTTAGTAATAGTGCGGTGTTCTATCAGTTCTAAGCAATATATATATCAACACAGCAGAGAATGCAATATGCGATGACAGTCTATGAGGTGCATGCAACATATAGTAAATAAGTCCTATCAGCCCTGACGCATAACGCCATGCGGGCGATATCCCCGTAGATGTGAAATCTACTCACCGTGTCTCGCGCTAAGTGTATCCAACCACTTGCTTGCCCTTCTTTGCGGCGTCCGTCTCACTGGCCTGCGAACCTAGAATCATAAACACATATCACACATATAAGCTCAAATTCGTCAAAAACGCGATATCACGGTCAAACTAGAAACTCGTGTCGCAAACTAATCGCGCGTGTGCGCGATACGCTAAAACGTGTACTCACGCGCCACAAAACTATCCCGACGCGCCGCGATACGCAGAACCCAAACCTACTCACGTATCACGCGTGTCGCGAAGGTTTAGAAAAACGGCAAAACAGGTAACTGGTCCCAGATTTTTCTACAGAACTAATCTTAAAAATATAAATATACCAAAATACCCTACACACAAAAACACACCTACAGAACCCAAAAACCACCAAAACACCCCCTGTCTGGCCGCAAATTGCGGCCAGAATGGCGGTTTTGGCGGCCAAAGGGGGGAGTTAGGGGGTCGGGTTTCACCTGGTGCATCATCTCCACTCCACTACACTACAGTCTTCCCAAAATCATTCTGCACTCACCGGGTCAATAGCAGTTCCAGAAAACTCAGATTTTCCCCAAATACGACATTTGCATTTAATATGAAATCTGGTGGTATTTTAGTGTAATAGGGGTTGGACTAGGTTTACATGGTCACAACAAACCTCAAGCATCCTACTGGAACTAATCTACACCTCATTAGCACAAAGTTCACACTAAACACCCCATATCGCACTAAAACACACAAAAATCCATAAACCGATGCAAAACTACACAATCTAAGCTAACTAGGGAATCAAGTTAGGAAATATACCTCACTCTCGACCCTAGGGAGCTGCAGGAAGAAGTAGAAGTGAAGGGAAGAGGCTGTGGTTGCTGCTGCTGTGCTTGCTGTTCCCTATTGCTGCTGCTACTGTTCCCTGCTGCTGATGCTGCCTCTTGCTGCTGCTGTTTCCATGCTGCTGCTGCTGCTGGGATTTTCTTCAGTTGCTTGTTTCTGCTGCTGGTGCTGGAATGAGGTAAGTGTGTGTGTGAGTGTTTGTGAGGAAATGGCAAAGGAATGGGGGCAACACTCAAGTCCAAGGTCAACCCTCCTCTCTCTCTCCACAACATGGCCAAGCATGGCTGAGCCATGCCTCTCTCTCTCTCTCATGCCAACTCAACACAATTAAAATTAAAACAAAAGACTTAATTCTAATATTAACCTACCATGGTAATATTATGGTATTATCACATTTCAAAAACCCTAGCTTACATGCACAAGTGTGTGCAAGCCTAGGAGAATTTTGGAAAAATGTTTATTAAATTAGGAAAAATATTTAAAACACAATTTGGTAAACTTTTTATTAAAAATCATTATTTAATTATAATTATTCACTAACACTTATCCTAAGGTGTTACACTTCCCTTTCCATATTTCATATGAAATGGTAGGCAACTGATTTGATTGGAACCCTATTCAATAGGTATGCAGCTTCTTAAGCGCATAACCCCAAAAGTAAATAGGTAACTCAGTAATACTCATCATAGAGCACACCATATCTAATATTGTGCAATTGCTCCGCCCTGATACACCGTTGTGCTGTGGTGTATACGGAGGAGTAATGCTGAGAGAGAATCTCATTCTCCTTTAGAATAGTCCAGGATTTCCGTGCTCAAGTATCCTCCTTCTTGATCTCATCAAAGGACATAATACTTATACCCGTATTGGTTCTCTACTTCTAACTTATATTCTATGAATATCTCAAAAGGTTCGGACTTGTGTTTCAACAGGAACATATGTCTGAATCTTGAGAGATTATCAGAGAATGTAATGAAGTACAAAGAACCGGTCTTGGTATGTGTAGACAGGGGACAACATACATCAACATGTATTATCCCAAAAGTTTACCAACTCTTTCTCTGTTTCCAATAAACAGAGCTATGGTCATCTTATCTTTGTGACATGACTGGCGAGTTTCATAAGATGTAAATTCAAACTAATTTAAATATGCATCTTTATGTAACTCCAGCAAGTCGGGTCGCATTGATATGACCTAGTGTACAATACCTCAAGAAGGATCCGTTAATTTCTGAACTCTTCCTCTTGTGTGTGTTCCGTATACTAAGAACTGTAGTTTGATTTAGAACATTAATGCTTTTAGATAACGTGCCTGAACCGATCAACTTTTGATATAGGAAATGTTCAAAACATTATCCAACAATACAAAATTTTATCATTTCTTTAATAAAGAGACTGATATGATTTTGTATATCAGGTTCGGTATCTAATAACATTCGTTCAGAATCAATGTATTACAATACAGGGTGACAGTGACCGACAGACTTGGCTGCAACATTTGCCCCGTTTTCTGCCTCATTAAACTTATCACCCTTTCTCAGTTTTTCTACCCTTTTGTAGCCCTATGTAACAGATTACATATCTGGGATCCTTATCCGGTATCATATACTCAGGATACGGAGGATACTGAGAAACAGTTCTTTGTAATGAACACACCCGAAGATGATGCATCATATGCACTTTCTTCGTTTGGGCGGCACGGGAAATCTGGTATTCCCCAATTACCTGCTCTGTCTTATAACAATTATAAGTTGGAGCGGGACCAACGTTCCCCAGCTCAGTATAACAAGCGGGTTCGGTCAAAATTCCGTTTTATTATCTTGATTAAGGCGTGATATGGTCGCTACCAGGAGAGAGAGAGAAGAAAACACTCTGCGTGCGCTCTTGCAAGATCAGATTGGTTATATATTTTATCTAATCAGGATGGCTCCCACTGTTTTTATCAAATCTTCTTTCAAACCTTAAAAGGAAAGACTGGCCGGGATTAATTACACTCTACAAGTTCGCCAATCTTTCAGCCAGGCCAGTGTCGGTACTTTGAGGGAGGTTCCCCGTGCTTTCGCACGGACCTAATTACTGTAAACCTCGTTTTCCCAGAGGCGTAACCCCGTTGACACCTTTCTAGACACCTACTTGATCGGCTAATTGTAAAGTGCAAAACTCTCCCAGGAGTAACAATTACTCGCAGTGGGTATCGGGATCCAACTATCATATAGAAGGTATGCAATCTTATTGCAAATTTCAACACTTGAAATTCCCGATAAAGGTTTTTACCCCTAGCACCTATGACCTTAACTATGGTCAACAAATCATAAGTACTAGTCAAGTTCTACCCGTCATTTCGTGATTAATTAGACCCACCCACAAGACCCTTAACTAAGGTCAACAAAGTCACGCGACTGTCCTAACTAATCGCATCATATGCGGTGTAGGAACACATCACTTAGCTACCGTACACTGTGCCTTGACTATGGTCAACAAACACAGCACGAATACTAATTACTCTACTTCCTAAAGTGACGGAGGGTTGCGGCTGGTTTTTGTGAAAACCTTTAACGCTTTGAACTTGATCTCGTTGCGGAATCAAATGGTTATTTAAATGGAATGTTTTTGAGGCTTTTCTAGTTTTGCTAAAGGGGTCACTCCCGGTGAAGGGATCGTCGGCCCTTTCCTCATCGAATGAGGTGCGGGATATATCATATATATCACTATGCAAAGCGGAAACTATAGAAGCTATCAAAAGACAAACCGAGTGATGTAGCATCTGCCAGTTATTGCTAAAGGAGTCACTCCTGGTGAAGGGATCTCGGTCCTTTCCCTATCGAATAAGGTGCAGGATGTTCTACAAGGAACACCGCGATGCAAAACAAGAACTGTAGCTACCTGTTTTATTTTGAAATTCGATTCCACAACATCTTAGGTTTCTTTTATTTCATTAATCATATTAATGAAGTCCCATCATTCAAGTACCTAAACATCACAGATAAATACGACGTACACTTATGCCATCCGCATTCGCCTCGATGTCCCCTCGTGCACCGTTAGGTTAGGTAACTAACGGCAGAGCGGGGCAGGGTTAGCGCGGGTGTAAAACATAAGTAACGTCTATATAATATATCATATATACTATATACTGTATCTATCATAGAACATCACATGATCACATCACAGATATCGCAGCAGAAGAATCATATTAAATATTTGATATACTATGACGTCCGTGTTTTCAATACGAGCCAGTATAAAACACGGATTCCACGGTCGCGATGAATAGCCAAACCCACACCCCTAGACCCCTACGAGAGCGGCAAGCAACCCTACCAATTCTGGAGTTAGGAGACCCGGACTCGACTCCTCGAGTTGGTCTCCCACTGGACTCCAGAACCCGGTTACTTGTGCCCTCCTCCTTGGGTCTATCCTAGTGCGGAAAAGTAAATAATATACAAACGGTGACAACTTCCGCTACCTGGAAGTGCCCCAATAAAAGAATATTACATACAAGTTTTTACATGAATGAAAATGAAAAACACTCATCTCACATAAAAACCCCCGGCTATTCAAACACGACGATCCAATATAACATATCCAGCAACACATAACATCACATGTCATCAACGTAAGTAAATATGCGTATCCCAATTGTCGTTGACATATAGCAACGAAACCGGCGATGTCACATATTACACTTACGGTCACAGAAAAGAAAGTGTAAAACTGCAACAGTTGGAATCCGCAACCGCTTTAGACATCGCATGCCTAATCAAACGAATTCCTTAGACATCGCATGCCTAACAATTATAAACCCCGCATTTTAGTCTCATTATCGAAAACTCTTTTCAATATCATGTCGGGTAATTCAACAAGATTCCCGACATCCTGATCGAATGCTCGTCGCAAACTTTAGTAGGCGGCCGCACCCCCGATGCCGTCGACAAAGTGCACCAAGGCGGAACACCGCTGCCGTGAGCACCCGAACGGATGCTTTCGGCGACGGGGTTCTCCTGCAGTCACTTGGTCGGGGCTATGGAGTGAGGCTGTCTATTAAGTTTACCGGCGAGTATCCGCGTTCACAACGTGATTGTAACGGACTTTTGATCACATCAAAATTCCGTGGCAACCGATCAAGTGAGACTAAAGTGCTATGTTTATAACATTCATTCAGTTATCTCATAACTTATTGTGAATTCCAATTATTGTATCACATTCCGGATAAGATAGAAAATGTTAAACTTTTCGATAGAACAATCGAACACCCAAGTTTTCCCGATCAACCGAATGAAATAAGTTCAAAGACATTCACTTCATACCTCAGTACCAACGGTCCAGCCGCAACGCCTCACATGTGGCACGCCGTTCTGCCCCAAACCCTAAGGTTCAAATGGCAGTTCAAGACGGTCACATAATCGAGTTAAGGTTTGTTGTCTTCTAGAGGGACCATCGCGTTACCTGCACTACTCAGAACGTCCTTAAACCACGGAAAAATCCAACACTTGGAAATTTTCCGGCAGGGGAAAAAGTGGGTATTTATGTCCGGTCGAAATTTTTAACATATTCTAAAATATCCGAAAAACACATAGACAAAATTAGACAATCCGATCGAATGTACGAACTCCTAATACAACCAAAAAAAACTCAACTCTTGATTTCAGATAAAAAAACTTCCCAGGAAAACCAGCACTGCAAAATAGGAATTACTGTGCAAAATTGAATGCCTAATAAGACAAAACGGCCGCGGAACCGCCGCATTAGCATGCTAATGCCGCGGTTCCGCCGCACTTTTGAGGGATCATTAGTTACTTTTTGCACAGTAATTCTTAGAATTTCCTGCTGATTTTCTGCATATTTTTAATTCTCAAAAATCCACGAAAACAGAAAATGTCCAGAGAGCACTTTCAAGTCGGGGTTTCGGGTCGATCGGACTTCTAACTCCGTTTACGCATCGCCTAAGGCTCTAGCTAGGCTCTGATACCACTGTAGGGTTCCTAGGCACACTAATGGAGTCTCACAAGTGATCAAACATGCAAATTTCAAAAAATTAGGGTGCCGAGAAAACCTAGAACGGATCGTTAACTAGATAAATAGGCGAAGTAAGCAAGTAATCGAATTAAATGCTAAGGGAAAGTGACTACAACCTTTGTAGATCCGGTCCACCACCTCCTAGCCTCCGTGATGAAGTCCCTCCGCTGTCCAAAATGAACCCAGGACTCTTGCATCGGTATCATCGAAGAATGGGCTGCCTTGATCGTCGGTTCGATGCCGAAGATGATCTACGTCGAGGCATCACAAGAACAAGCTCCTCCTTCGTCAAGTCAAGAAACTTGTGAAGACAACACACTCTAATACATGGCCAGTAGTAGAGAATGAAGAAATAGGAAGTGGGTAGACTTTAGTTTTGGATTTCTCACTAGTTTTCATCACTTGCCATTGGAGTAGCAAGCTTTCTCCTTTTGTTGAAGAAGATGAAGAAGAAGAAGAAGATATGATAAGTCTTGAATTATTTGATAAATAAATCAATACTTATCATTACTTCAACCATGGTTTAGTGTAGAGATTTAACTAAGGTTAGATGAGTGGTTAGGGTTAAAGAAGAGACAAGAATGGTCACTTAGTCAAGGTTTCAAGAAGCTTTAACTAAAAACAAAACAAGTCCACCATTTATCTTTCCCCTTTTCTTTTTTCAAATGAAACAAATAAAATAAATAAATAAATAAATGAATAAGCAAATGAAATGATACCCTAACCACTCACTAACCATGGTTCAATACTTTACACAAAACCAAGCAAGAATGTATCATCAAACATGATACAATCATGTGCACAAAATATATCATATATACAATGTGCAATACAAGTGAGTAAATCCATTTAAAGTGAACCATGTAAGTCTACGTTAGCGCCCCGGCAGTCTACAGACGCCAAATGCGGAACAAAAACTTTTAAACTGGCGCTACCGTATACTTTAACCCGGATCTGCCATTATTGCTAAACTAACAAACTGTAAAGAGTGTAGAAAGATTGTACCGAACGATCCGATTCCTTCGTTCTTCAACCATCATCCCACGCTCCGTTGCGGCTGCTCCGATCGCGTCGATCTCCGATATCCTCGTCGAGGTGGCACCACATGATCGGTTCTTTAAACGGGCTCCCGCCTCTGACTCGAGGCAACTCGATCGTCAAGTTTGCTAAAAGAGACGACCAAGAATGATGTAGAGAATGAGTAGATGACTTTGTCTCACTTCGTCCAAATCCGTGGACGATCGGTTAATGAAGTTGCCGTGGAAATCGGGTGATGGAATGAAATGAGCTGTGAATTCCATACACCCCAAACTATCATAATCTTTTTCTACAAATGAAATCCACACCCATGAGAGAGAGAGGAGGGGGCCGGCCTTATATAAAGAGAGGGGGGTGACCGTAGGAGAGGGGGGGTAACCTTAAGTAAATATCATGTGTGAACACATGGAAAAATCAAGCATAAAGATCTTTAAGCAAAACAAGAAATGGTTGATTTTAAAGCATGAGTCACACGACACCTCACCCAATCTAGAACCTTCTAGAACCTTCTAGAAGCACGACTCACTCTCATCCAAGAAAAGATAAATCCGCCTTTAACCAAATGTTAAAAGACGGCTGATAGAAAACTGGAAACTGGCAACTTCCAAAAGTGATCCTGAAACAACTTTCAGGATAACCCCGAAACTGTATAAATATACCCGCATTTGTATTACGACCGAATACAAATGCAACTGAGACAAAGATATTATACCTACTCAATATAATACTCGGATCCGGCTTAAACCAAAGCCGACCAGTATCATCTGCCCGAAAAATAACACGTGCGTAAACGCACGTGCATTTTCCGAACCCTGCCATAAAACCATACGGCCTCTACAACGTTTCGCCCGAACTTGGAAAACTGTCTGTGGGGGACTCTAATGACTCGTCAGTACCCTGGCAGTGGGTTTAACCACAAACCGTCAGCGGCACTAGCAATGCGTAACGGCTGCCCATGGACTGACCTCAAGGGATGCCGATGAGCGCACTCATCCGGAAAACCCTACTGAGCCTAACAGTGACAATGTATATACAGTCCGGTCCGTTCGTCAATGAGTATCGCATATCTGCCTAGGGGGCTAGTAACGTCAGACCCCCAATAGCAGTATAAGTCGTGTCGGAGTGAAGCCCAATTACACCCTGAGATACTACTGGAGTACCTACCAGTAAATCTCCTGCCATGGCCATGGACTTTGTGTAATGGCTCTCCTAGACACAGCACGACCTCGCCCCCAATACCGGGAGAGACGAATCCCCTGCCGATCCGCTCACGTGCCTCCATATGGCTCGGGACTGTACCCAAAAGCTACCTGTTTGCACGAATCCTTTGAGCCGTGGTAGGGTAGAAATCAAAGCACAGTGGGAACTCACACGAGACAAATGACGACCTCAGGTCGATGAACTAACCTGTACACATGTCACCAGGGAACTGCTATCTGACGATAGGTATAGTACTAACTAGCAGATTCCCGGCGAGTCCTGTCCGGTGTACTCATAACCCAATGAGCACCTGTATACATCTTAGGTGATCCAACTGACACCAGTGGCTTGTGAGACCGGCCACCGCCCCTCGTCGGGGTCTCGACTGTACACACTAGTCTACTCCGGAGTATCGATGCCCTGTCTCGAAACTCCCACGACTAGGGACTACAATTAAGGATATGCATATAAACTACCCAACTCTCACGTATATGATCGCCATCATACTGTTGGTAGTAAAGCAAGATCCTAAGGGCTCTATCAAAGTGTAACATGCAATCAGTCACCTGAACATGTACACGACTGATAAAGGCAAACCAGATAGCATACTATCATCTCGAGTAAGACTGTGCTACCGGGATAGGTCCTCCGCAATCATTGCAATCACGTACCTGCGATCCAATAATTGACTATGCGGGCACTATCTCCAACAATCTCCCACTTGCACTCAAAGCTAATATTGCGATGTCGACTACTCACAGCCCGTGTGAAAACGACACCCAACTCTTCTACTAATCAGTTTCACAAAGCCCGTTTGTAAAACTATTGTGTTCGAGAAATAGCCTCAGTGAGTGGATCCGCCTAGAAGTATCTTTCTATATCTCTCTTAATCTCAAGTTCGCGGAGAAAACCATCTCCCGAATTGAGTAATACCTGTCTTAGAACATGTCTGGATATCTGATGGGACCTTAGTTCATAAATGAACTCCATATCCAAACTTCTTAGACTGAATCGATCACTGAACCTAATCAGTATCGGGCACCTTGCTTTCCACAGTATCCTCTTGGACCACCTGTCCATAATACTGTCCCTCTTCGTCAGAGGGAAAAACTAAAACTCTGACAGTCACTCTGTCATCCACGTCACCTTTGAAGACTGGAATGATAATCGTCTCCCGAAGGAGGCTGCCGTCATCAAATCCGTAGAACATGCACTTATGTTCTATAACTGCTTCCTTATGTTTCTCCAGGATTGGATTAAAACAAACTTATTGCATCTAGAGCAAAAACAACATTTGGTGTGGTACTTGACATAACATGATTGACTCAATTGCCTAAGCAAGTGATCTGCCAATCATACACATCCCTCTCCCCTTTAGTCTATACGACACCTTTAGAGAGGGTGACTCCATCACCTGCAGGTACACTACCATGCTAGGAGTCAACTATTCTGAAAACCATTAGAATATCTGTCAAAGTACCCACATTGGGAAACCACCCAAATCTAGATCTAAAACCATAGATCCAGAAACCAGAATGTCTAATATTATATCCATATCCTGTCTGGAGAAACAACTGTGTGACGACCACAGTACAACCGATCGTAGTATAGGAATTTTGCTTCCTACTCTGTGTATGTCATCCAGATACCATGACATCACACCCTACTACCTTCTTAACTGATCCATCCCCTATTCTGATTGATGTCAAACCCATGACTGTCACATCAAAATTAGATGATCTATCTCCGCTATAACTGCTCAAGTCTATAAATAGATATAAGCTACTTGCCCACTATGCTTCCGATGCTCCCACTGACTACGACAACCCTCCTACCGGGTCTCATATCCTGGAACAACAGTAGTGTCAAGTCTTGGTAGATAAGAACCTCCCTGTCACCGTCCTTGAGCCTACCGATGTACCTCTCGGGTGTCTGATGTTACCCACCAAATCTGCGGAGTGGCTATTGGAATGTCAAACCTGATTGAATATATAGGTCCAATTAAATTTTCCGTAATCGTTCGCGGTTCTGGAATCACTTCCAGTTCTACCATACTCCCACTACTGTTTTCTGAAAAAAGATCCATTTTACTAAAACTGTGGCGAGTCAAGAACAATATCACTATTGATCTTCCAAATGGTAGAATATCAACCCTCGTCATAGCCAGGGTCAACCCACAAGCAGCCATTACAGAAACGTGCCCTGAGTTATCTAGTGTCTGGTTTTAATCATAAGCTGGACAACTCCCCGTACCTTAATATCTTTTAAGGTACGAACTATTCTATATCCAATATAGAAACTTTGGCACTTATTTAATTGGAACCATATTCAATCCATGCAGCTGTCTCCAGTGCATATCAACTTTAATGGAAAGAGGCTAATCAGCATTACTCAACTTAGGAATCCATCCAATTATGAGCAACCTGAAAGAGAAAACTCGTTTCTCAAAACCATCACTATCATCTGAATACCAATCACAAGAATCTACATCTTCGATCTCTTTGAAGAATCCCGATACTTGTGATACCTGGTTCTCTACTTTATTCTTATACCCACAACTTCTCAAAACTTAGACCTTGTATTTCTACGAAACACTTGTCTAAATACTAGAGAAGTTATAAGTAAACAGAACATAGTACGAGGACCTACCCCTTTGTCCTGATGGACACTGGACAACATACAATACTCTGTATATGTCCGCTGAGTTGAACAACTCAAAACCTGTGCGTTGTAGGTGGAAAACTGTACCCTGGCGATTTCCTCAAATATCACCAATTACAACGAATTCCGATATAATGAGGATGATCACCTAATTCCCAATATCTTACTCCCACTCATCATCTGTAAAACCATACAGATATGATAATGAAACCTGGTAAATACATACCCTTGGAGTAAGTGTCTAATCGGGAAAACAGTTTTTCCTTTAACAATGCACCGAAACATGAAAATGTTTCGTAGGGGTATCCTGGTATTCAAAACAATGCCTCTTCCATAATCCAATTCATGACTTCAACCGTATATTTTATTGACGTCTCTCCAAATCCCTTTATTTGTCTTTAGTCGTTACCTTCTGTACATCATCGTTAGGCTAACTGGTTTTCTTCCTTCCCTACCGTTCGGCACCAGCCTATGGTATGGAAGAAGACTATCCAGTAAGCATAATAGGTGTACCCTCCTAAACCAAGGAGTACTCGCATCTCGAGAGAAGGTGACGATAAAAGACAACTGAATAATACCTTATTCTTTTAAAGGTGAAATAGGAGCGGCGATGAAGTACTCGGTTTTGGTCGTGAATGATATCAGTCGCAATTTACTTTGCCCTCTTTCTAATCCCTTTATTTTGTCTTTACATATTACCTTCTGCACACCTTACTTAGGCTAATTGGTTTTCTTCATTCCCTACGTTTCGGCACCAGCCTATGGTTTGGAATAAGACTATCCAATAGGCGTAATAGTTGTACTCTCCTAAACCAAGGAGCCCTCGCAACCTGAGAGAAGGTGATAATAAAAGACAACTGAATAAACCAATTCTATTTCTCCTGAACCTGGATCCATCCCCGAAGAAGTCCCTTCGAGTTCGTATATAACCATACGATGGCTCTATCCAATGGAAGTGGATATCCGTAGTTTTACGGGTGTTCTGAGAAATTCAAAGGGTAAAAGAAGGAGTGGCAATGACTTATGCAACTCAGACAATCCAAAAGCCAGTATTTTAAGAAGGTTCGGTCAACCTGGTCACTGAGTCATAGTCTAAGGTCGGTCAAAGGTCGCTGCCAAAGAGAGAGAGAGAAAAGAAACACTCTGCGTGCACTCTAACCTAGATCAGAATGGTCATCAGTTTATCTAATCCGGAAACCTCCCACTGTCCTGTCAAATTCTCCTCCAAACCTAAAGAAGAATCAATCGGGATCACCCGAAGAGTAAACCAACTCATCAGTGGGAATCGGGATCCAACTCTCATCGCATGTTAACGTGATGGAATGCATCCACGTTATTCATACTCCAGAAGGTATGCGCATACTTGGCAAGTTTCAGTTTCTTTAGAAACTCCCGATATCATTTTCTTGCCCCATGCTCTTATGACCTTGGCGTATGTCAACAAATCATAAGTCACATGTCAAGTTCTGCCCATCATTATCTTGTTAATTTGAACCAACCCGTACATACTCTTGACGTATGCCAACAAGGTAATACGACTGTCCCAAACCAACTCATCTATCTATGCAACAAATGAATACCCAGCAGCTACCAAACACTATGCCTTGACGTATGCCAACAAACATAGCTTGAATACTACTGACCATCCATGAGAAACGACGGAGGGCTACGACTGGTTTTTGGCGAAAAACCTTTAGCGTAGTGAACTTGATATCGCTGAAGGAACCTGATAGCTTTTTAAAATATAGTGGCGAAAACCTTTTGCTAAAGAGGTCACTCCCGGTAAAGGGATCTCGGCTCTTTCCTCGTGGAATGAGGTGCAGGATATTCCACTGAATACCGCTATGCAAAGCAACATGTAATCGACTATAGTGAAGTTATTACTCTGACGCAAACTTCTGTCCAAGGGGTCGGTCCCGGTGAAGGGATATCGGCCCTTGCCTCGTCGAATGAGGTGCTGGATATTCCACTGAATACCGCTATGCATAACAAAAGAAAATGTCTTTGCAATAACACTTTTTAAATTGTTCCAACAACTGTATACAGGTTTGTTTTTACTTTGCGTTGATCAGAATCAACGCAGTCCCATCATTAATCACACCAGAAAAGAACGAAAATAAAATGTACGTATATGCCATCCGCATTCGTCACTGGGTCCCGTCATCACCCGTTAGGTTACTTAACTAACGACAGAGCGGGGACTGGACTAGCGCGGGTGTAAAACATATACAACAACTAATAGTATATAAACCAATATACAATAATCGCTCCAGGCGTGATAATATGCAACATTACAGAAAAGTAATAAGCATCACAGAACAATACAGATAATCTGGGATCCCCGAGTTTCACAGAGCCGCTGCTGAAACTCGACGTTCCCCTGTCGTGTGAATAGCCTGTGCAATGAAACCTAGACCCCTACGGGTGCGGCAAGTTACCCGCCAAAACCTGATGCGAGGCAGTCCCCCACAGCATAGTGAATGGAACACCCGACACTTCACGGAATCCGGTAATCTTGGGCACCCCTCCTTGGGTCAACCTGTACCCCCTACGAGTGCGGCGAATAGTCTGCCAATTCTAGAGTGGGACCCCTCTGCCTCTCAAAGCCATAAGATGCGGACCCGTTGCCCTCCCGAACCCGGCTATCCGTGCACTCCGTCTCGGGGAAAAACCTAGTACAGTAATGAAAAATAGTACAATAGGTACATCGACCGCAACCTGGTCGTGCCCCAAAAGAATATTATACAACAGGCAGTGACGGCTGTCCACAAGTTGGACGCTCGCCCCGCAATATCAAATGTACAAATGAACACAAACAGTACTACCATTGCACACTGCTATCCACCACGACAAATCCGCAACATCACAGCACAACACAGAACATCAACGCGAATGTCACGTTCGCAAACCCGTCTAAAAGAACTATAGCAATCGGACGCGGTTTACCGATCAAATGACATTCCCGGTCGGAGATATAATGTAAGCACTGTAAACTAACGCGTTTAAATTTCGATCGACCAAATATCAAAAAGTGGGCCCCACGACTTACTGGTGAACAGTAACAAAACCTGGGCGCAATTGATATATATCAAAAACCCCAAAATCCAACACTGAACACACTGACCAAATTTGGGAGCACGTGCTCCCCACGTGGCCGCGGATGAGCGGCCAAACCATAGGTTTGGCCGCCCTTCCGCGGCAGCCTGGAGGGATCACGACCCCAAATTTTGTCGTGGTTCTTAAATATGCCTGCACGGATTTTTAAGACATCCAGAATTCAATTTTGAGACCGTTTAAAATTAACAGAAACTGTTGGGCATGGATTTTGCAATTTTCGATTTCCGGTCGGATCGATGTTTTAAACGCGTTAGCACAAGTTAGTATAGCAAAATGGTTAGGCTCTGATACCACTGTAAGTCTACGTTAGCGCCCCGGCAGTGTACAGACGCCAAATGCGGAACAAAAACTTTTAAACTGGCGCTACCGTATACTTTAACCCGGATCTGCCATTATTGCTAAACTAACAAACTGTAAAGAGTGTAGAAAGATTGTACCGAACGATCCGAGTCCTTCGTTCTTCAACCATCATCCCACGCTCCATTGCGGCTGCTCCGATCGCGTCGATCTCCGATATCCTCGTCGAGGTGGCACCACATGATCGGTTCTTTAAACGGGCTCCCGCCTCTGACTCGAGGCAACTCGATCGTCAAGTTTGCTAAAAGAGACGATCAAGAATGATGTAGAGAATGAGTAGATGACTTTGTCTCACTTCGTCCAAATCCGTGGACGATCGGTTAATGAAGTTGCCGTGGAAATCGGGTGATGGAATGAAATGAGCTGTGAATTCCATACACTCCAAACTATCATAATCTTTTTCTACAAATGAAATCCACACCCATGAGAGAGAGAGGAGGGGGCCGGCCTTATATAAAGAGAGGGGGGTGACCGTAGGAGAGGGGGGGTAACCTTAAGTAAATATCATGTGTGAACACATGGAAAAATCAAGCATAAAGATCTTTAAGCAAAACAAGAAATGGTTGATTTTAAAGCATGAGTCACACGACACCTCACCCAATCTAGAACCTTCTAGAACCTTCTAGAAGCACGACTCACTCTCATCCAAGAAAAGATAAATCCGCCTTTAACCAAATGTTAAAAGACGGCTGATAGAAAACTGGAAACTGGCAACTTCCAAAAGTGATTCTGAAACAACTTTCAGGATAACCCCGAAACTGTATAAATATACCCGCATTTGTATTACGACCGAATACAAATGCAACTGAGACAAAGATATTATACCTACTCAATATAATACTCGGATCCGGCTTAAACCAAAGCCGACCAGTATCATCTGCCCGAAAAATAACACGTGCGTAAACGCACGTGCATTTTCCGAACCCTGCCATAAAACCATACGGCCTCTACAACGTTTCGCCCGAACTTGGGAAACTATCTGTGGGGGACTCTAATGACTCGTCAGTACCCTGGCAGTGGGTTTAACCAAAAACCGTCAGCGGCACTAGCAATGCGTAACGGCTGCCCATGGACTGACCTCAAGGGATGCCGATGAGCGCACTCATCCGGAAAACCCTACTGAGCCTAACAGAGACAATGTATATACAGTCCGGTCCGTTCGTCAATGAGTATCGCATATCTGCCTAGGGGGCTAGTAACGTCAGACCCCCAATAGCAGTATAAGTCGTGTCGGAGTGAAGCCCAATTACACCCTGAGATACTACTGGAGTACCTACCAGTAAATCTCCTGCATGGCCATGGACTTTGTGTAATGGCTCTCCTAGACACAGCACGACCTCGCCCCCAATACCGGGAGAGACGAATCCCCTGCCGATCCGCTCACGTGCCTCCATATGGCTCGGGACTGTACCCAAAAGCTACCTGTTTGCACGACTCCTTTGAGCCGTGGTAGGGTAGAAATCAAAGCACAGTGGGAACTCACACGAGACAAATGATGACCTCAGGTCGATGAACTAACCTGTACACATGTCACCAGGGAACTGCTATCTGACGATAGGTATAGTACTAACTAGCAGATTCCCGGCGAGTCCTGTCCGGTGTACTCATAACCCAATGAGCACCTGTATACATCTTAGGTGATCCAACTGACACCAGTGGCTTGTGAGACCGGCCACCGCCCCTCGTCGGGGTCTCGACTGTACACACAAGTCTACTCCGGAGTATCGATGCCCTCTCTCGAAACTCCCACGACTAGGGACTACAATTAAGGATATGCATATAAACTACCCAACTCTCACGTATATGATCGCCATCATACTGTTGGTAGTAAAGCAAGATCCTAAGGGCTCTATTAAAGTGTAACATGCAATCAGTCACCTGAACTTGTACACGACTGATAAAGGCAAACCAGATAGCATACTATCATCTCGAGTAAGACTGTGCTATCGGGATAGGTCCTCCGCAATCATTGCAATCACGTACCTGCGATCCAATAATTGACTATGAGGGCACTATCTCCAACAAACCAATACTATTTAATGCAAAGTAATATATCAAATATATAATTATACATTAAATCATTAAATCAACACTTGATTTAATGATCCGGTCATATCGCATATAACCGACTAGTATCCTATGTATCGGCTTATCGAATCAATCCTTGATTCAATAACTAGGTTACATCGCATATAACCAATCGATACATTCATCGCGAGAATGGAATACGGTATCACATACACGCATTATTCTCGGTCCCGCACATATCTCATATGCGGTCCTATTTCGTTTCGCTTGAGCCAGGAAACCTCTGTGTAGGACTCTAAAGACTCGTCAATACGCCGGCAGCAGATGATGATCATATCAAACACCCACAAGCCGCAAGCGGTCTGCTAAACGTAACGGCCACCCGGGTATTGAGCGATCAGAAGATCGACGAGCAAGCCCGCTCACACTCCTGTAAATCCAACCAGTAACACTTACCGTATAGTCCAGTCTGTTCGTCTGATATGTCGCATATCTCGCCTAGGGGTGGTAAACGTCCGACCCCAATAGCTCGATAAGTCATGCCGACGTAAGGTCCATAACATTCATGAAACTACTGATAACTCTTACCGGTATATCACTGCAACCCTGGCCAGGGATTTCCTGTTATGGCCAGTCGAGCATAGCACAACATCAACCCCCAATACCGGGAGAGACGAATCCCTTCCTATCGCTCATTGCCTCCATATGAATCGGGACTGTACCCAAAAACCACCTGTTTGCACAACTAAGTAGAGCCGTGGTAGGGTGGAAATCAAAGTACAGTGGGAGACACACAAGACTCTATGACGATCTCGGGTCAACAGACTAAGCTGTACCAGTGTCACCAGAGAACTGCCATCTGACGTGAGGTATAATACCATCTGGGAGTTCTCGGCGAGTCCGTTCAGTGTACCCAGTCTCCACTGAGCACCCACATACCATCTCCGATGTCAAACACCAATGGATATGGGATCATCCATCGCCCATCGCATGGGTCGAGAAGATATACGCTAGTCTACTCTGGAATATCGATGCCCCGTCTCGATATTCCCTCGACTAGGAACATTTTAAGGATGTACTCATAGACTATCCAGGCCCCACTAGTATGATCTTCATCACAGTCCTGGAAGTCGAGTACACATCCTAAGGGCTTTATCAACATTTAACAGAGAGACGGAGAGTATACATGTTAAGATAAATTGCAACCAGATAGCGTACTATCATGTCGAGCAAGAAAGTCATATCTATATATGTCCCAGCATCCACTACAATATACATCCAATGTACAGTAATGGCCTCTAGGGCATACATATAACTAACAGGTGTTAGTAAAGCGGATACGAAGGGAAAGGCAAAGGCAACAAAGGTGGCGGGAAAGCTTGTGGATAAGGAAGAGTGCTTTTACTGTCACAAGAGTGGACACTGGAAGAAAGATTGCAGGGCTTGGAAGGCCAGAAACCAGGATCTGAAGCAAGTTGCGGATTCAGCTTCAGGTGTGTATGTTATTGAAAACTGTCTATCAATAAACACTACTTCCTGGGTATTAGATACCGGGTCAGGATCTCATATCTGTAATTCTTTGGAGGCATTGAGAAAGCGTAGGGTTTTGAGGGCAGATGATATGACCCTTAGAGTTGCAAACGGAGCTAGCATGGATGCTGAGGCCGTGGGGGACTATTACCTGGGAATGTCAGATGGACATGTTTTGGTTTTACGTAATTACTTTTTTGTACCCAAT
Source organism: Agapanthus africanus (assembly GCA_030015575.1). NCBI lineage: Eukaryota > Viridiplantae > Streptophyta > Magnoliopsida > Asparagales > Amaryllidaceae > Agapanthus > Agapanthus africanus. The sequence continues at coordinate 116,196,573 of CM057351.1, forward strand.
GCAACTTGTAATATCATTTCTGTATTTTTAATATCTAAAGAAGGTTATGAATTTGCGTTTGTAAGTAATGTTGTAAACATTCACCTTAATCATGTTCTGATTGGGTCAGGTACATTAACCAATGGTATATATGTATTAAACCAACCACAGATTTTCAATGTCCAGAATACACACAAAAGAAAGTCTCCGGAAACAAATCAGGCTTTCTTATGGCATTGTAGACTGGGTCACATGAATGGGAGAAGGTTCACGAAGTTACATACAGAAGGATATTTGGATCCGTTCGAATATCAATCATATGCAACTTGTCAATCTTGTCTCAAAGGAAAGATGACAAAGACTCCGTTCACTGGACACAGAGTAAGAGCGAGCGAGTTCTTGGGACTCGTACACAGCGACGTGTGCGGTCCAATGTCTACGCATGCACGAAGAGGTTATTCTTACTTCATTACTTTTACGGATGACATTTCAAGGTACGGATATGTCTTCTTAATGAAACATAAATCCGATGCCTTTGGAAAATTCCAGGAATATAAAAATGAAGTAGAAAAAAAAAACAGGTAGAAGTATCAAGACACTGGGATCTGATCGAGGTGGTGAATACTTGAATGCCGAGTTCCTGGATTACCAAAAAGAGAATGGAATTCTCTCTCAGCTTACTCCTCCATACACTCCGCAACATGACGGTGTATCGGAGATACAGAACTGAACCCTATTGGATATGGTACAGTCCATGATGAGCAACGCTGAGTTACCGCGATCATTCTGAGGATATGCACTAGAATCAGCTGCATACCTTTTGAACCGAGTGTTAGTTATATGTATGCCCTAGAGGCCATTACTGTAAATGAGATGTATATTGTAGTGGATGCTGGGACATATATAGGTAGTACTTTCTTGCTCGACATGATAGTACGCTATCTGGTTGCTCTTTATCTTAACTTGTATACTTGCAGTCTTTCTATTACATGTTGATAAAGCCATTAGGATGTATACTCGACTTCCAGGACTATGATGTAGATCATACTAGTGGGGCCTGGGTAGTCAATGATTACATCCTTCAATGTTCCTAGTCGTGGGAATATCGAGACGGGGCATCGATATTCCAGAGTAGACTAGCGTATATCTTCTCGATCAATGTGATGGGCGACGGATGATCCCATATCCATTAGTGTTTGACATCAGAGATGGTATGCGGGTGCTCAGTGGTGACTGGGTACACTGAACGGACTCGCCGAGAACTCCTAGATGGAATTATACCTCACGTCAGATGGTTGTTCTCTGGTGACACTGGTACAGCTTAGTCTTTTGACCCGAGATCGTCATAGAGTCTTGTGTGTCTCCCACTGTTCTTTGATTTCCACCCTACCACGGCTCTACTGAGTCGTGCAAACAGGTGGTTTTTGGGTACAGTCCCGATTCACATGGAGGCAATGAGCGATAGGAGGTGATTCGTCTCTCCCGGTATTGGGGGTTGATGTTGCGCTATGCTCGACTGGCCATAACTGGAAATCCCTGGCCAGGGTTGCACTGATTTACTGGTAAGTGTTATCAGTAGTTTCATGCTTGTTATGGACCTTACATCGGCATGACTTATCGAGCTACTGGGGTCTGACGTTCACCACCCCTAGGCGAGATATGCAACATATCAGACGAACATACTGGACTGTGCGGTAAGTGTTACTGGTTGGATTCACAGGAGTGTGAGCGAGCTTGCTCGTTGATCTTCTGCTCACTCAATACCCGGGTGGCCGTTACGTTTAGCAGACCGCTTGCAGCTTGTGGGTGTTTAATATGATCATCACCTACTGCCGTCGTATTGACGAGTCTTTAGAGTCCTACACAGGGGTTTCCTGGCTCAAGCGAAACGAAATAGGAGCACATATGAGATATGTTCGGGATCGAGAATAATACCATTATGTGATACTGTATTCTATTCTCGCGATTTGTATCATCGGACGGTTATATGTGATATAGCTGGGATACCGAATCAAATGTTCATTCAATATATTGATACACTTGATACTAGTCGGTTATATGCAATATGACCGGATCGTTAAAGAAAGGGTTGATTTAATGATTTAATGTATAATTATATATTTGATATATTACTTTACATTAACTATTATTAGTTCACTTAAGATTGATTTTCTCACTTGATGTGCACAAGTTGTATATGTGATATATTTTTGTGCACTAGTTTGTATCATGATTGATGATACATGCATTCTTGGGTGTGTGTTTGGATAACACCATGTTTAGGTTAATGGGTTGAGTTTTATTCTTTTAATTTATTTTGGTAAAAATAAAATGGTCTTTTTCTTTTGTCATTGCTAGAAGTTACATGATACTTCAAGCATCTTTTGACAAAGTCAAAACCATTTTGTGTTTATTCTTTAACCTAACCATTACTTAAACCCTAGTTACTCTCTACATGAGTTAACTTACCTATGCTTGCATTATGATAAGTCTTCACTTGATTTATTTTTCAAAAAAAAAAGATAATTCATTTTCTTTCTTCTTCTTCTTCTTCTTCTTCATGAAGAAAAGAAAACCTTGCTAGAAAATTTCAAGTGTTGAAATCAAGTGAGAAATCCAAATCCAAAGTAAACCCACTTCCTATTTCTTCATCCTCTACTACTTGCCATATTGTATAGGGTGTTTTCCTCACAAGGTTCATGACCAAGTGAAGATGGAGCTTGAGTTTGAGTCGCTTCGACGTAGATCATCTTCGGCATCGAAGTCAATTACCTAGCCCGCTTATTTCTCTGACGAAACCAACGATAGAGTCCGGGATCCCGATGATCGCAGCGGAGGGACGTCAACACGGAGTTATGGAAGTGGATGACTGGATCTACAAAGGTTGTATTCCCATTCACCTGTAGTTAAAGTTGTTAACTTGCATTGCTTTCGCCTTACCTCTAGTAACGATCTTGCATTAGGGTTTCTCGGCACATGAAAAAAATTGATTTTGGCATGGTTGATCGGTTGTAGAACCTCATTAGTGTGCCTAGGAACCCTACAGTGGAATCAGAGCCTAGCTAGAGCTTTAGGCGAAGTGTAGACGAAGTTAGAAACCCGATCGAACCCCGAAACCCTAAACAAAACCCTTCTCTGTACATTTTCTGAAATTGTGGATTTTTGTGAACTAAAAATTGTCAAAAAATTCAGCAGGGTTTTTTAAGAGTTACTGTGAAGCACATGACCCCAAGTCTACCAATGCGCAGCGGCACCGCGGCCCCACCCTGGCTTGCTCGGCGGTTCCGCGGCCCCGCCCTGGCTTGCGCGGCGGTTCCACGGCCATATTGGCGAATCTTGCCACGTGGTTTGCACAGTAATTTCTTTCTGTAAGTGCTGTGTTTTCTGGGAATTTTTAACTTCTACTCAGCAGTTGAGTTTTCTGGGTTGTTTTGAGTACTCGATGATTCGATCGGATCATTTAACTTTGTTTATTGTGTTTTTCCGGGTAATTTTAGAACATGTTAAAAAGTTCGACCGGATATAAATACCCACTTTTTCCCTTGCCGGGAAATTTCCAATTGTTTGATTTTTCCAAAGTTTAAGAATGTTCTAAGTAGTGCAAGCAACTCGATGGACCCTCTAGAAGACAACAAATCTTAACTCGATTATGTGACCGTCTTGAACTGCCCTTTGAACCTTAGGGTTTGAGGCAGTACGGCGTGCCACATCTGAGGCGTTGGCTTGACCCTTCTACGGCTGGACCGTTGGTACTGTGGCATGAAGTGGATGTTTTTAAACTTATTTCAAGTATTGAGCTTTTCGGGAAAAGTTGGGTGTCTGATTGTTCGATCGGAAAGTTTAACATTGTCTATTTATCTGGAATGTGAAAAAATATTTGGAATCCACAAATAGGTATGAGATAACTGATTTGAATGTTATAAATCTAGCAGTTTAGTCTCACTTGATCGGTTGCCACAAAATTTTGATGTGATCAAAAGTCCGTCGCAGTCACGTTGCATACGCGGATACTCGCCGGGTAAACTTAATAGACAGCTTCACCCCATAGCCCCGACCAAATGACTGTAGGAGAACCCCGTCGCCAAAAAGCATCCGTTCGGGTGCTCGCGGCAGCGGTGTTCCGACTTAGTGCACTTCGTCGACGGCATCCGGGGGTGCGGCCGTCTACTAAAGTTTGCGACGAGCATTCGTTTTGGATGTCGGGAATCTTGTTGAATTGCCCGACTTGATATTGAAAAGTGTTTTAGATAATGAGACTAAAATGCGGGGTTTATAATTGTTAGGCATGCGATGTCTAAGTAATTCTTTTGGTTAGGGATGCGATGTCTATGCAGGTTGCGGATTACAACTGTTGTAGTTTTACACTTTCTTTTCTGTGACCGTAAGTGTAATATGTGATATCGCCGGTTTCGTTGCTATATTTCAACGACAATTGGGATGCGCATATTTACTTACGTTGATGACATGTGATGTTATGTGTTGCTGGATATGTTATATTGGATCGTCGTGTTTGAATAGCCGGGGTTTATTTTATGTGAGATGGGTGTTTTTCATTTTCATTCATGTAAAAAACCTGTATGTAATATTCTTTTATTGGGGCACTTCCGGGTTGAGGATGATGTCACCATTGTATATTATTTACTTTTCCGCATTAGGATAGACCCAAGGCGGGGTGCACAAGTAACTGGGTTCGAGGGTCCAGAGGGAGACCATATCGAGGAGTCGAGTCCGGGTCTCCTAACTCTAGAATTGGTAGGGTTGCTTGCCGCTCTCGTAGGGGTCTAGGGGTGTGGGATTAGCTATTCATCACGACCGTGGAATCCGTGTTTTATACAGGCTCAAAATAAAACACGGACGTCCTAGTATATCCAATATTTCATATGATATTTTCTGCTGTGTTATCTGTGATGTGATCATGTGATGTTCTGTGATGGATACTGTATATAGTATATATGATATATTATATAGACGTTGCTTATGTTTTACACCCGCGCTAGCCCTGCCCCGCTCTGCCGTTAGTTACCTAACCTAACGGAGCAGACGGGACATCGAGGCGAATGCGGATGGCATAAGCGTACGTTGTATTTATCTGTGATGTTTAGGTGGACTTAAATGATGGGACATTCATTAATGAGATTAATGAAAGAAAATAAATCTAAAAGATGTTGTGGAATCGAATATCAAAAATAAAACAGGTAGCTACAGTTCTTGCTTTGCATCGCGGTGTTCCTTGTGGAACATCCTGCACCTTATTCGATAAGGAAAGGGCCGAGATCCCTTCACTGGGAGTGACCCCTTTAGCAATAACTGGCACATGCTACAACCCTCGGTATGTCTTTTGGTTGCTTCTATAGTTTTTTCTTTGCACAGCGGTATATGTGATATATCCTGCACCTTATTCGATGAGGAAAGGGCCGACGATCCCTTCACCGGGAGTGACCCCTTTAGCAAAACTAGAAAGGCCTCAAAAACACTCCATTTAAAAACCATTTGATTCCGCAATGAGATCAAGTTCAAAGCGTTAAAGGTTTTCTTAAAAACCATCCGCAACCCTCCGTCATTTTAGGAAGTAGAGTACTTAGTATTCGTGTTGTGTTTGTTGACCATAGTCAAGGCACAGTGAACGGTAGCTAAGTGATGTCTTCCTACACCGCATATGATGCGATTAGTTAGGACAGTCACGTGACTTTGTTGACCATAGTTAAGGGTCATGTGGGTGGGTCTAATTAATCATGAAATGACAGGTAGAACTTGACTAGTGCTTATGATTTGTTGACCATAGTTAAGGTCATAAGTGCTAGGGGTAAAAAACCATTATCGGGAGTTTCAAGTGTTGAAATTTGCAATGAGATTGCATACCTTCTATATGATAGTTGGATCCCGATAACCACTGCGAGTAATTGTTACTCCTGGGAGAGTTTTGCACTTTACAATTAGCCAATCTAGTAGGTGTCTAGAAAGGTGTCACCAGGGTTAGGCCGCTGGGAAAACGAGTTTTACTTTAATTAGGTCCGTGCGACAGCACGGGGAACCTCCCTCAAAGTACTGGCACTGGTTTGGCTGAAAGATTAGCGAACTTGTAGAGTGTAATTAATCCCGTCTAATCTTTCCTTTTAGGGTTTGAAGGAAGATTTGATAAAAACAGTGGGAGCCATCCTGATTAGATAAACTAAATAACCAATCTAATATTGCAAGAGCGCACGCAGAGTGTTTTCTTCTCTCTCTCTCCAGGTAGCGACCATGCCACGCCTTAATCAAGATAATATTATGGATGTATTGACCAAACCCGCTTGTTATACTGAGCTGGGGAACGTTGGTCCCGCTCCAACTTATAATTGTTATAAGACAGAGCAGGAAATAAGGGAATACCAGGATTCCCATGCCGCCCAAATGAAGAAAGTGCATAAGATGCATCTCCTTCGGGTGCGTTCATTACAAAGAACTATTTCTCTGTATCCTCTAGGTCCTGGGTATTAGATACCGGATCAGGATCCCGCATATGTAATCTGTTACATAGGGCTACAGAAAGGTAGAGAACTGAGAACGGATGATATGTTTCATGAGATAGAAAACAGTGCAAGTGTTGCAGCCAAGTCTGTTGGTCACTATCACCCTGTATTACCAAAATAGACTGATTCTGAACGAATGTTATTAGATACCGAACCTGATTTACAAAATCAAATCAGTCTCTTTATTTACGAAAGATGGATATAATTGTAGGGTTCCTAGGCACTCTCAAGAGGTCTCACAAGGCATCAACCATGCCAATTTAAAAAATACGGTGCCGAGAAACCTTAGACTAGATCGTTGGCTAGATGTTTAGGCGATAAAATGAAACTAGTTTACAGCTAAACTAAAAGAACGGATATACAACCTTTGTAGATCCGGTCCTCCACCTCCATAGCTCCGCAATGAAGACTCCTCGCTGTCCAAGTTGAACCGCGGGCTCTAGCGTCGGCTTCATCGGAGAATGGACGGGCTAGGTCATCGACGACGATGCCGAAGATGATCTACGTCGAGGCATCACTAGATCAAGCTCCACCTTCACCAAGCCATGAAAACTTGTGAAGGAAACACACTCTACTACTTGGCAAGAGGTAGAGGATGAAGAAATAGGAAGTGGGTAGACTTTAGAATTGGATTTCTCACTAGTTTCATCAATCCACCATTGATGAAGTCAAGCTTCTTCATGTGAAGAAGAAGAGCAAGAAGATGATAGAATACGATAAGTATTGAATAATTAGAAAATAAATGAAATACTTATCATATACTAACCTTAGTTGAGTGTAGAGAATAGACCATGGTTAACTTGAATGGTTAGGGTTAAGTATAAGACAAGAGTGAAGACTTAGTCAAAGCTTCAAGAAGATTCAACTAACAAACAAAATAATCCACCATTCATTTATCCTTTCCAAAATGAAAAAGAAAATAAATAAATGAATAAATAAGTAAATGGAAAAACAAAACCCTAACAATTAGTTTAACCATGGTATATTCTTTACACTTAACCAAGTTAACATGTATCATCAAACATGATACAATCATTTGCACAAAAAGTATATCACATATACAACTTGTACATCCAAGTGAGAAAATCCATTTAAAGTGAACCAATACTAGTTAATGCAATGTAATATATCAAATATATAATTATACATTAAATCATTAAATCAACACTTGATTTAACGATCCGGTCATATCGCATATAACCGACTAGTATCCAATGTATCGGCTTATCGAATCAATCCTCGATTCGATAACTAGGTTATATCACATACAACCATTCGACACATTCATCGCGAGAATGAAATACAGTATCACATACACGCATTATTCTCGGTCCCGCGCATATCTCATATGCGCTCCTATTTCGTTTCGCTTGAGCCAGGAAACCTCTGTGTAGGACTCTAAAGACTCGTCAATATGCCGGCAGCAGATGATGATCATATCAAGCACCCACAAGCCGCAAGCGGTCTGCTAAACGTAACGGCCACCCGGGTATTGAGCGATCAGAAGATCGACGAGCAAGCCCGCTCACACTCCAGTGAATCCAACCAGTAACACTACCGTACAGTCCGGTCTCGTCGTCTGATATGTCGCATATCTTGCCTAGGGGTGGTAAACGTCAGACCCCAATAGCTCGATAAGTCGTGTCGCTATGAGGTCTATAACAATCCGAGAAACTACTGGTAACACTTACCAGTAAATCTCAGCAACCCTAGCCAGGGATTTCCTGTTATAGCCAATCGAACACAGCGCAACATCAACTCCCTATACCGGGAGAGACGAATCCCCTCCTATCACTCATTGCCTCCATGTGACTCGGGACTGTATCCAAAAACCACCATTTTGCACGCCCTCTTGGACGTGGTAAGATGGAAATCAAAGCACAGTGGGAACCACACAAGACTCTATGACGATCTCGGGTCAACAGACTACTCTGTACCAGTGTCACCAGAGAACTGCCATCTGCCGTAAGGTATAATACCATCTGGGAGTTCTCGGCGAGTCCGTCCAGTGTACCCAGTCTCTACTGAGCACCCGTATATCATCTCTGATGTCAAACACCAATGGATATGGGATCATCCATCGCCCATCTGTATGGGTCGAGAAGGTACACGCTAGTCTACTCTGGTATATCGATGCTCCGTCTCGATATACCCACGACTAGGGACTTCGAAGGATGTACTTATGGACTACCATGTCCCCACTAGTATGATCCGCATCATAGTCCAGGTAGTCAAGTACATATCCTTAGGGCTTTACCAACATGTAACAGAGAGACAATCAGTGTACACGTTAAGGTAAAGAGTAACCAGATAGCATACTATCATGTCGAGCAAGAAAGTCCTCCCTATTTATATCCCAGCATCCACTACAATATACATCCAATGTACAGTAATGGCCTCTAGGGCATACATATAACTAACAATCTCCCACTTGCACTAGGGCCATCTGTAGCAGTGGTTGTAGTATCTCATACTAAACCATCCCATAAAAGTCTCTCTCTGGGAATAGGCCTTCGTGAGTGGATCCGCCGTGTTAACCTCTGGGTCTGCTCTCCATGCCTCGATCACCCTGGAGATCATCCATCTCCATGATCAGGTGATACTGCCTTAGAATAAGTCTGGATCACTGATGGGACCGCCGTTCCTTGGCAAAAGCCACATCTCCATTGTCTCACAATGGTAGAAACGTAGTTCATCTCATGAACCAATATACACCCAAACAGCCTCTTGGGTAGCAACTTAAGTAGCGATGTATCCAGCCTTTATCGTCTAGTATGCCACGGTATCTAGCCTGGAACTCATCCAACATACCGTCCCTTTACTAAGGGTAAAGACAATGCCTGCGACTGACATTCAGTCGTCTTTATCACCCTGGAACACTTCCAGTGATTCTCCCCAGGATCGATTGATACCATCTCACTACAACTAGTGAGAATCCTAACATCCAATTAAATATATCTCATAGATCTAAAACTCAGGATTTAGGAGGTATCACTTTGATCCTATATGAAGAATCATTGTGATAAGCGGAGATTGATCGAGCGTAGCATAAGAAACTCCTTTCTAATCAAAAGTATGTCATCCATGTACTCTACGAGGATCACCACCATACTCCTTACTACCTTTTTGTTTATACAAGGTTCATCTACCATTTTGATGATGTCAAACTCTTTGACTAATCCATCAAAACAGATGTTCCAACTCCGCGATGCCTGCTTTATCAGATAAAACATCTTGCACACGTTTCCGCTGCTCCCACTGTTTACGAAGCCCTCTGGCTGTGTACTTACATACGTTCTCTTCTAAAACATCATTTAGAAAAGATGTCATGGCACCCAACCGCCAGATATTGTAGTCATGGTATGTAGCCGTGGCAAGTATGATCTGGATGGACTTAAGCATAGATCCTTAGAAAAGGTTTCAACATAATCCTTACCTGATCAATGATGCAAACCTTTAACAAGTCTAGCTTTGAAAGTCTCAACTTTTCCATGTACACCAAGTAATCTTCTCAAGATATACTTGCTCCTGATGGGGATTTAACCCTTCAGATATAGCAACCAAAGTCCATACTTTGTTGGTGTAAAAGGATTCCATCTCAGATCGCTAAGCATCCAGCCATTCTTACAGAGTCTCACTCCTGATGGCTAGCTCGAAACCAGTTGGGTCATCATCTCATGATGCAATCCTCGCTCCCACTGTCATCGAGAAACCAAAGTATCTCTTAGGTGGGTGAGGAACCCTACTAGATCGGCAGAGAGGCTGAGGTTCTTTGGAATCTACTGAATCCTTTGGTTCTACCAAATCTTCTGCTGTTGTTTGTATAGCTGGAACCTTTCCAGTTCTACATAACAGACCTTGTCTCGAGCTTGTCCGGATTTTGCTTTTAGACATAGGCTGGACAGCCCCAAATCATAACTAATTTAAGATATGGGCTCTTCCCTTTCCATATCACATATGAAATGGTAGGCTACTGATTTGATTGGAACCTAATTCAATTGGTATGCAGCTTCTTAAGTGCAAAACCCCCAAAGGAAAAAGGTAACTCAGTAGTACTCATCATAGAGCACACCATATCAAATAGGGTGTAATTGCTCCGCCCTGATATACCATCGTGCTATGGTGTATTCGGAGGAGTAATTCTGAGAGAGAATCTCATTCTCCTTTAGAATAGTCCAGGAATTCCGTGCTCAAGTATTCTCCTCCTCGATCACATCAAAGGATATAATACTTATACCCATATTTTAGTTCTCTACTTCTTAATCATATTCTGTGAATATCTCAAAAGGTTCGGACTTGTGTTTCAACAGGAACATAGGTCTGAATCTCGAAAGATCATCAGAGAATGTAATGAAGTACAAAGAACCAATCTTGGCATGTGTAGACAGGGGACCTACTTACATTAACATGTATCATCGCAAGAGTTCACTAACTCTTTCTCTGTTTCCAATAAACAGTGCTATGGTCATCTTATCTTTGTGACATGACTGGCGAGTTTCACAAGATGTAAATTCAAACTAATTTAAATATGCATCTATATGTAACTCTAGCTAGTCGGGTCACTTTGATCTGACCTAGTCTACAATACCTCATGAAGAATTCGTTCATTTCTGAACTCTTCCTCTTGTGTGTGTTCTGTATACTAAGAACTGTAGTTTGATTTAGAACATTAATGCTTTTAGATAACGTGCCTGAACCGATCAACTTTTGATATAGGAAATGTTCAAAACATTATCCAACAATACAAAATTTTATCATTTCTTTATTAATAAAGAGACTGATATGATTTTGTATATCAGGTTCGGTATCTAATAACATTCGTTCAGAATCAATGTATTACAATACAGGGTGAAAGTGACCGACAGACTTGGCTGCAACATTTGCCCCGTTTTCTGCCTCATGAAACTTATCACCCGTTCTCAGTTTTTCTACCCTTTTGTAGCCCTATGTAACATATTACATATCTGGGATCCTGATCCGGTATCATATACCCAGGATGCGGAGGATACTGAGAAACAGTTCTTTGTAACGAATACACCCGAAGATGATGCATCAGCATGCACTCTCTTCGTTAGGGCGGCACGGGAATTCTGGTAATCTCCAATTTCCTGCTCTGACTTATAACATTTATAAGTTGGAGCGGGACCAACGTTCCCCAGCTCAGTATAACAAGCGGGTTCGGTCAATAATCCGTATTATTATCTTGATTAAGGCGTGATATGGTCGCTACCTGGAGAGAGAGAGAAGAAAACACTCAGCATGCGCTCTTACAAGAATAGATCGGTTATTATTTTATCTAATCAGGACGGCTCCCACTGCTTTTTATCAAATCTTCCTTCAAACCCTAAATGGAAAGACTAGCCGGGATTAATTACACACTACAAGTTCGCCAATCTTTCAGCCAGGCCAGTGTCGGTACTTTGAGGGAGGTCCCCCGTGCTTTCGCACGAACCAAATTAATGTAAACCTCGTTTTCCCAGAGGTGTAACTCCGTTGACACCTTTCTAGACACCTACTTGATCGGCTAATTGTAATGTATAAAACTCTCCCAGGAGTAACAATTACTCGCAGCGGTTATCGGGATCCAACTATCTCATAGAAGGTATGCAATCTCATTGCAAATTTCAACACTTGAAATTCCCGATAATATTTTGCCCCTAGCAGCTATATGACCTTAACATAGTCAACAAATCATAAGTGCTAGTCAAGTTCAACCCGTCATTTCCCGATTGAATTAAACCCACCCGCACGACCCTTAACATAGTCAACAAAGTCGCACGACTACCCTAATCCAATCACATCATATGCTTATGCAGATAAGCACTAATTAGCTACCGCACACTACGCCTTAACATAGTCAACAAACGTAGCACGAATACTAACTAGGACTTATCTGAAATTACAGAGGGCTACGACAGGTTTTTCTGAAAACCTATTGCGTAATGAACTTGATATCGTTGTAGAATCAAATGATTTTGAAATGGAGTGCTTTTGAGGCTTTTCTAGTTTTGCTAAAGGAGTCACTCCCAGTGAAGGGATCGTCGGTCCTTTCCTCGTCGAATGAGGTGCGGGATATATCCTATATATCGCAGTGCAAAGAAAAAACACTTAAAAGCAATCAAAAAACAAACCGAGGGTGTAGCATCTGCCAGTTATTGCTAAAGGAGTCACTCCCGGTGAAAGGATCTCGGTCCTTTCCTTATCGAATAAGGTGCAGGATATATCATATATACCGCTGTGCAAAGCAAAAACTGTAGCTACTTGTTTTATTTTGAAATTCGATTCTACAACATCTTAGGTTTATTTTTATTTCATTAATCACATTAATGAAGTCCCATCATTCAAGTACCTAAACATCACAGATAAATACGACGTACACTTATGCCATCCGCATTCGCCTCGATGTCCCCTCGTGCACCGTTAGGTTAGGTAACTAACGGCAGAGCGGGGCAGGGCTAGCACGGGTGTAAAACATAAGTAACGTCTATATAATATATCATATATACTATATACCTGTATCTATCACAGAACATCACATGATCACATCACTGATATCACAGCAGAAGAATCATATGAAATATTGGATATACTAGGACGTCCGTGTTTTCAATACGAGCCAGTATAAAACACGGATTCCACGGTCGTGATGAATAGCCAAACCCACACCCTTAGACCCCTACGAGAGCGGCAAGCAACCCTACCAATTCTGGAGTTAGGAGACCCGGACTCGACTCCTCGAGTTGGTCTCCCACTGGACTCCAGAACCCGGTTACTTGTGCCCTCCTCCTTGGGTCTATCCTAGTGCGGAAAAGTAAATAATATACATCAACGGTGACAACTTCCGCAACCTGGAAGCGCCCCAATAAAAGAATATTACATACAAGTTTTTACATGAATGAAAATGAAAAACACTCATCTCACATAAAAACCCCCGGCTATTCAAACCCGACGATCCAATATCACATATCCAGCAACACATAACATCACATGTCATCAACGTAAGTAAATATGCGCATCCCAATTGTCGTTGACATATAGCAACGAAACCGGCGATATCACATATTACACTTACGGTCACAGAAAAGAAAGTGTAAAACTACAACAGTTGGAATCCGCAGTCTCTTTAGACACCGCATGCCTAATCAAATGAATTCCTTAGACATCGCATGCCAAACAATTATAAACCCCGCATTTTAGTCTCAAAATCGAAAACTCTTTTCAATATCAAGTCGGGCAATTCAACAAGATTCCCGGCATTCTAATCGAATGCTCGTCGCAAACTTTAGTAGGCGGCCGCACCCCCGACGCCGTCGACGAAGTGCACCAAGGCAGAACACCGCTGCCGCGAGCACCCAAACGGATGCTTTCGGCGACGGGGTTCTCCTACAGTCACTTGGTCGGGGCTATGGGGCGAGGCTGTCTATTAAGTTTGTCCGGCGAGTATCCGCGTACGCTACGTGATTGCGACGGACTTTTGATCACATCAAAATTCCGTGGCAATCGATCAAGTGTGACTAAAGTGCTGTGTTTATAACATTCATTCAGTTATCTCATAACTTCTTGTGAATTCCAATTATTGTATCACATTCCGGATAAATAGAAAATGTCAAACTTTCCGATCGAACAATCGAACACCCATGTTTTCCCGATACAGATCAACACATGAAACAAGTCTAAAAACATTCAGTTCGTGCCTCAGTACCAACGGTCCAGCCGTAGAAGGGTCAAGCCAACGCCTCACATGTGGCACGCCGTACTGCCCCAAGCCCTAAGGTTCAAAGGGCAGTTCAAGACGGTCACATAATCGAGTTAAGGTTTGTTGTCTTCTAGAGGGTCCATCGAGTTACTTGCACTACTTAGAACGTCTTTAAACCACGGAAAAATCCAACACTTGGAAATTTCCCGACATGGGAAAAATTGGGTATTTATATCCGGTCGAACTTTTTAACATATTCTAAAATTTATCCGGAAAGCCACACAGACAAAATTTGAAAATCCGATCGAAACACCGAATCCCCAAAACAACCCCAGAAAATTCAACTGTTGAATAAAATTTAAAAATTCCCATAAAATCCAGCATCAGAAATGAGGAGTTACTGTGCAAATCTTACTGTGAGACAGGGCCGTACGGCCGCGGAACCGCCGCATGAGCCAAGCTCATGCCGCGGATCCGCGGTGGTATAGATGAATTAGGATGTCGTTTTGCACCATAACTCTTAGATCTTCCTGCTGAATTTTTTGGCAATTTTTAATTTGGAAAAATCCATGTTTTCAGAAAAAGTACAGAGAGCAATTTGTATTGGGGTTTCGGGTTCGTTCGGAATTCAAACGTCGTCTAGACTTCGCCTAAGGCTCTAGCTAGGCTCTGATACCACTGTAGGGTTCCTTGGCACTCTCAAGAGGTCTCACAAGGCATCAACCATGCCAATTTCAAAAATACGGTGCCGAGAAACCCTAGACTAGATCGTTGGCTAGATGTTTAGGCGATAAAATGAAACTAGTTTACAGCTAAACTAAAAGAACGGATATACAACCTTTGTAGATCCGGTCCTCCACCTCCATAGCTCCGCAATGAAGACTCCTCGCTCTCCAAGTTGAACCCCGGGTTCTAGCGTCGGTTTCATCGGAGAATGGACGGGCTAGGTCATCGACGACGATGCCGAAGATGATCTACGTCGAGGCATCACTAGATCAAGCTCCACCTTCACCAAGCCATGAAAACTTGTGAAGGAAACACACTCGACTACTTGGCAAGAGGTAGAGGATGAAGAAATAGGAAGTCGGTAGACTTTTGAATTGGATTTCTCACTTGTTTCATCAATCCACCATTGATGAAGTCAAGCTTCTTCATGTGAAGAAGAAGAGCAAGAAGATGATAGAATACGATAAGTATTGAATAATTAGAAAATAAATGAAATACTTATCATATACTAACCTTAGTTGAGTGTAGAGAATAGACCATGGTTAACTTGAATGGTTAGGGTTAAGTATAAGACAAGAGTGAAGACTTAGTCAAAGCTTCAAGAAGATTCAACTAACAAACAAAATAATCCACCATTCATTTATCCTTTCCAAAATGAAAAAGAAAATAAATAAATGAATAAATAAGTAAATGGAAAAACAAAACCCTAACCATTAGTTTAACCATGGTACATTCTTTACACTTAACCAAGTTAACATGTATCATCAAACATGATACAATCATTTGCACAAAAAGTATATCACATATACAACTTGTACATCCAAGTGAGAAAATCCATTTAAAGTGAACCAATACTAGTTAATGCAAAGTAATATATCAAATATATAATTATACATTAAATCATTAAATCAACACTTGATTTAACGATCCGGTCATATCGCATATAACCGACTAGTATCCAATGTATCGGCTTATCGAATCAATCCTCGATTCGATAACTAGGTTATATCACATACAACCATTCGACACATTCATCGTGAGAATGAAATACAGTATCACATACACGCATTATTCTCGGTCCTGCGCATATCTCATATGCGCTCCTATTTCGTTTCGCTTGAGCCAAGAAACCTCTGTGTAGGACTCTAAAGACTCGTCAATACGCCGGCAGCAGATGATGATCATATGAAGCACCCAAAAGCCACAAGCGGTCTGCTAAACGTAACGGCCACCCGGGTATTGTGCGATTAGATGATCGACGAGCAAGCCCGCTCACACTCCAGTGAATCCAACCAGTAACACTACCGTACAGTCCGGTCTCGTCGTCTGATATGTCGCATATGTTGCCTAGGGGTGGTAAACGTCAGACCCCAATAGCTCGACAAGTCATGTCGATATGAGGTCTATAACAATTCGAGAAACTACTGGTAACACTTACCAGTAAATCTCAGCAACCCTGGCCAGGGATTTCCTGTTATAGCCAATCGAACACAGCGCAACATCAACTCCTTATACCGGGAGAGACGAATCCCCTCCTATCGCTCATTGCCTCTATGTGACTCGGCACTGTACCCAAAAACCACTGTTTTGCACGCCCTCTTGGACGTGGTAAGATGGAAATCAAAGCACAGTGGGAACCACACAAGACTCTATGACGATCTCGGGTCAACAGACTACTCTGTACCAGTGTCACCAGAGAACTGCCATCTGACGTAAGGTATAATACCATCTGGGAGTTCTCGGCGAGTCCGTCCAGTGTACCCAGTCTCTACTGAGCACCCGTATATCATCTCTGATGTCAAACACCAATGGATATGGGATGATCCATCGCCCATCTGTATGGGTCGAGAAGGTTCACGCTAGTCTACTCTGGTATATCGATACCCCGTCTCGATATACCCACGACTAGGGACTTTGAAGTATGTACTTATGGACTACCATGTCCCCACTAGTATGATCCGCATCATAGTCCAGGTAGTCAAGTACGCATCCTTAGGGCTTTACCAACATGTAACAGAGAGACAATCAGTGTACACGTTAAGGTAAAGAGTAACCAGATAGCATACTATCATGTCGAGCAAGAAAGTCCTCCCTATATATGTCCCAGCATCCACTACAATATACATCCAATGTACAGTAATGGCCTCTAGGGCATACATATAACTAACAATAATTTTGTATTGTTGGATAATGTTTTGTACATATCCTATATCAAGAGTTGATCGGTTCATGAACGTCATCTAAAAACATATACATTCTAAATCAGACCACAGTTCTTAACGTATAGAACACACACAAGAAGAAGAGTTCAGAATTGAACGATTCCTTCTTGAGGTATTATAGACTAGGTCATATCAATGTGACCCGACTAGCTAAAGTTACATTTAGATGCATATTTAAATCAGTTTGAATTTACATCTTATGAAACTTTCCAGTCATGTCACAAAGATAAGATGACCATAGCTCTGTTTACTCGAAACAGATAAAGAGTTAGTGAACTCTTGGGACTGATACATAGTGATGTATAAAGGTCCCCAGTCTACATATGCCAGGACTGGTTCTTTGTACTTCCTTACGTTCATTGATGATCTCTCAAGATTCGGACACATGTTCTTGTTGAAACACATGTCAGAATCTTTTGAGAAATTCAAAGGATATAAATTAGAAGTAGAGAACAAAAAATGGGTATAAGTATTATGTCCTTTGATGTGATCAGGGAGGAGAATACTTGAGCACGGGATTCCTGGACTATTCTAAAGGGGAATGGGATTCACTCTCAGCATTACTCCACCGTATACACCACAGAACAACGGTGTATCGGGGTCGAGCAATCACACCCTATATGATATGGTGCGCTCTACGATGAGTACTACTGAGTTACATGTTTCCTTTTAGGGGATACGCACTTAAGAAGTTGCATACCTATTGAATTAGGTTCGAATCAGATCACTGCCTACCACTCCATATGAGATATGGTATGGGAAGAGACCATCTCTTAAGTAAATTAAGATTTGGGATTGTCGGCATATGTCAAAGGCAAAATCCGGACAAGTTCGAGGCAAGGTCAGTTCTGTAGAACTGGAAGGAGTTCCAGTTATACAAACTACAGCTGATGATTTGATAGAACCAAAGGATTCAATAGTCCCCGACGAACCTCAGCCTCTCCGCCGATCTCGCAGGGTTCCTCATCCTCCTGAGAGATAATTTGGTTTCTCGATGACAGTGGGAGCGAGGATTGTATCATGAGATGATAACCCAACTAGTTTCGAGCAGGCCATCGAGAGTAGGGACTCTGTAAGAATGGCTGGATGCTTAGCGATCTGAGATGGAATCCATGTACACCAACAAAGTATGGACTTTGGATGCTGTATCTGAAGGGTTAAATCCCCATCAGGAGCAAGTATATCTTGAGATGATTAATTGGTGTAGATAGAAAAGTTGAGACTTTCAAAGCTACACTTGTTAATGGTTTTCATCATCGACCAGGCGTGGATAATGATGAAACCTTTTCCAGTGGCTATGCTTAAGTCCATCCGGATCCTACATAACATTGCCGCATACCTTGACTACGATATCCGGTGGTTGGGTGTCAAGACTATTTTTCTAAATACTGATTTAGAAGAGAACGTCTATAAGTACACAGCCAGAGGGCTTCGTAAACAGTGGGAGCAGCGGAAACATGTGCAAGTTGCTTTACAGGTTAAAGCAGGCATCATGGAGTTGGAACGTCTGTTTTGATGTGGTAGTCAAAGAGTTTGACTTCATCAAAATGGTAGATGAACCTTGTACATACAAAAGGGTAGTAGAGAGTAAGGTGGTCGTCCTCGTATTGTACGTGGACAACATACTCTTGATAGGAAAAGAGTTTCCTATACTACGATCGGTCAATCTCCTCTTATCACATGGATTCTCCATATAGGATCAAAATGATACCCCCTAAATCCTGGGTTTTGGATCTATGAGATAGATCTAAATGGATGTTAGGATTCTCACTAATTGTAGTGAGATGGTATCAGTTGATCCTGGGGAGAATCACTGGAAAGGTTCCAGGGTGATAAGGACGACTGAATGTCAATCACAGGCATTGTCTTTACCCTCGGTGGAGGGACGGTATGTTGGAAGAGTTCCAAGCATGATACCGTGGTAAACTAGACGATAAAGGCTGGTGACATCGCTATTAAAGATACTACCCAAGAGACAGTTTGGGTGAATATTGGTTCATAAGATGAACTAGGTTCCTACCATTGTGTGACAATGGAAGTGTGGCTTTGGCCTAGGAACCCCGATCCCATCTGTGACCCAGACATATTCTGAGGCAGCATCACCTGATCATGGAGATAGTTGATCTCCACGGTGATCGAGATTTGGAGAGTAGACTCATAGGACAACATGGCGGATCCACTCACAAAGGCTTACCCAAGAGAGAGACTTAGATGGGATGGTTGAGTATGTGATACTACAACCACTGCTACAGATGGCCCTAGTGCAAGTGGAAGATTGTTAGTTATATGTATGCCCTAGAGGCCATTACTGTACATGAGATGTATATTGTATTGGATGCTGGGACATATATAGGTAAGACTTTTTTGCTCGACATGATAGTACGCTATTTGGTTGCTCTTTAACTTAACATGTATACTTGCAGTCTCTCTATTACATGTAGATAAAGCCCTTAGGATGTGTACTCGACTTCCAGGACTATGATGTAGAACATACTAGTGGGGCCTGGATAGTCAATGAGTACATCCTTCAATGTTCCTAGTCGTGGGAATATCGAGACGGGGCATCGATATTCCAGAGTAGACTAGCGTATATCTTCTCGATCCTTATGATGGGCGATGGATGATCCCATATCCATTGGTGTTTGACATAAGAGATGGTATGCGGGTGCTCAGTGGTGACTGGGTACACTGAACGGACTCGCCGAGAACTCCCAGATGGAATTATACCTCACGTCAGTTGGCAGTTCTTTGGTGACACTGGTACAGCTTAGTCTGTTGACCCGAGATCGTCTTAGAGTCTTATGTGTCTCCCACTGTGCTTTGATTTCCACCCTACCATGGCTCTACTGAGTCGTGCAAACAGGTGGTTTTTGGGTACAGTCCCGATTCACATGGAGGCAATGAACGATAGGAGGGGATTCGTCTCTCCCGGTATTGGGGGTTGATGTTGCGCTATGCTTGACTGGCCATAACTGGAAATCCCTGGCCAGGGTTGCACTGATTTACTGGTAAGTGTTATCAGTAGTTTCATGCTTGTTATGGACCTTACATCGGCATGACTTATCGAGCTACTAGGGTCTGACGTTCACCACCCCTAGGCGAGATATGCAACATATCAGACGAACAGACCGGACTGTGTGGTAAGTGTTAATGGTTGGATTCACAGGAGTGTGAGCGGGCTTGCTCGTTGATCTTCTGATCGCTCAATACCCGGGTGGCCGTTACGTTTAGCAGACCGCTTGCGGCTTGCGGGTGTTTGATATGATCATCACCTACTGCCGGCGTATTGACGAGTCTTTAAAGTCCTACACAGGGGTTTCCTGGCTCAAGCGAAACGAAATAGGAGCGCATATGAGTTATGTGCGGGACCGAGAATAATACCAGTATGTGATACTGTATTCTATTCTCGTGATTTGTATCATCAGACGGTTATATGTGATATAGCCGGGATACCGAGTCAAATGTTGATTCGATATATTGATACACTTGATACTAGTCGGTTATATGCAATATTATCGGATCGTTAAATCAAGTGTTGATTTAATGATTTAATGTATAATTATATATTTGATTTATTACTTTACATTAACTAGTATTAGTTCATTTAAGATTGATTTTCTCACTTGATGTGCACAAGTTGTATATGTGATATATTTTTGTGCACTAGTTTGTATGATGATTGATGATACATGCAAACTTGGGTGTGTGTTTGGAAAACACCATGTTTAGGTTAACGGTTAAAGTTTTATTCTTTTTATTTATTTTGGTAAAAATAAAATGGTCTTTTTCTTTTGTCTTTGCTAGAAGTTACATGATACTTCAAGCATCTTTTGACAAAGTCAAAACCATTTTGTTTTTATTCTTTAACCTAACCATTACTTAAACCCTAGTTTACTCTCTACATGAGTTAACTTACCCAAGGTTGCATTATGATAAGTCTTCACATGATTTATTTTTCAAAAAAAAAGATAATTCATTTTCTTTCTTCTTCTTCTTCTTCTTCATGAAGAAAATAAAACTTTGCTAGAAAATTTCAAGTGTTGAAATCAAGTGAGAAATCCAAATCCAAAGTGAACCCACTTCCTATTTCTTCATCCTCTACCACTTTCCATGTTGTATAGGGTGTTTTCTTCATAAGGTTCATGACCAAGTGAAAATGGAGCTTGAGTTTGAGTCATCTCGATGTAGATCATCTTCGGCATCGAAGTCAATGACCTAGCCCGCTTATTTCTCCGACGAAACCAACGCTAGAGTCCACGATCCCGATGATCGCAGCGGCGGGACGTCAACACGGTGCTATGGAAGTGGATGACCGGATCTACAAAGTTTGTATTCCCATTCACTTGTAGTTAAAGTTGTTAACTTGCATTGCTTTCGCCTTACCTCTAGTAACGATCTTGCATTAGGGTTTCTCGGCACATGAAAAAATTTGATTTTGGCATGGTTGATCAGTTGTAGAACAACATGAGTGTGCCTAGGAACCCTACACCGAGTTCCAACTAAGACTGTTCCTACTACACCATATCAGATGTGGTGTGGGAAGAAACCCTATCTTAATCACATTAAGACATGGGGATGTCCAGATTTTGTCAAAAAGCAGCATGCGGACAAACTCGAGGCACGCTCAGTACGGTGCAAGTTTGTGGGATATCCAAAGAACTCCAAGGGATATTTCTTCTATTGCGAAGAGGAACAGATGGTTTTTGTTTCTCGTCATGCCCACTTCTTGGAAACAGAGTTTTTGGAAAATCAGATAAGTGGGAGCGCAATGGAACTGGAAAAAATTCCAGAACCACGAGCTATTACTGAATGCTTAGTAGAACTAGAGGGTTCGAAAGATCAGGACATTCCTGCGCCGCTCCGTAGAAGTAGTAGGGACTCTCATCCGCCCGAGAGATACTACGGTTTTCTCATAGACGGGGATAGAGAGGATTGCGTCATTGATAGCGATGAGCCGACTAGCTTCGAGCAGGCCATTCAGAGCGTCGAATCGGTAAAATGGCTAGATGCAATGCGGACCGAAATGGTGTCCATGTACACCAACAAAGTATGGACGTTGGACGTTGCTCCAGATGGGGTAAAACCTGTAGGATGCAAGTGGATCTTCAAAAGGAAAATTGGTGTAGATGGACAGGTTGAGACCTATAAGGCTAGACTTGTTGCAAAGGGTTTTCGTCAAAGACCTGGTTTGGACTATGACGAAACCTTTCTCAAGTGGCTATGCTAAAATCCATTCGGATCCTTCTTGCCATTGCTGCCTTCCACGATTATGAGATTTGGCAGATGGACGTAAAGACCATTTTTCTAAATGGAAATTTAGAGGAGTGTGTCTATATAGACCAGCCAGAGGGTTTCATTCAGAGTGGGAGCAGCGGAAAGGTGTGCAAGTTGCTTAAGTCCATCTATGGACTAAAGTAGGCATCGCGGAGTTGGAACATCTGTTTTGATGAGACGGTCAAAGAATTTGGCTTTATCAAAAATCCAGATGAACCATACATCTATAGTAGATTTGTAGCAAGAACTGTAGTTTCCTCGTTTTATACGTGAATGACATTCTCTTGATAGGAAATGACATTCCTATGCTACAATCTGCCAAAGGGTTCTTGTCACACAGGTTCTCTATGAAAGACCTGGGTGATGCCTCTTACATTCTGGGGATCCGGATCTATCGTGACAGATCCAAGAGGATATTCGGACTTTCACAGTCCATGTACATCGACACCAAGCTGAAAAGATTTAGTATGGAAGATTCCAAGCACGGTAATCTACCGGCTTGTCACGGGATCACCCTCTCCAAAGAGATGTCTCCCAAGACTGATTTGGAAAGGGATCACATGTCTATTATACCCTATGCTTCTGCGGTAAGCTCTATAATGTATGCGATGTTGTGTACCAGACCAGATGTAGCTTATGCACTGAGTCTGGTAAGCCGGTATCAATCAAACCCTGGGGAGAAACACTGGATAGCGGTAAAGAACATTCTCAAGTACCTGAGAAGGACTAAGGAGATGTTCTTGGTGTATGGCGGAAAAGACCTCTAGATCGAGGCCTTTATTAACTGTAAGTCCATGTTACCTCTCCCGGTACTTACGGGCTTGCGGAAATGATGAAAAATGATTTTTCAAGAGGTGGTAACATGGACTAAAAATACGGATCTTTGTTAAACAACTACCTAACAACCTAACATGAGTTTTACCTACTCGGTTAGGGGGCTATACCTTTCTTGGACTCCTTCGTCTTCAACTCTTTCCGGTGTACGGATCGGCCTCACCTCGTCGTCTCCTTGCGCCGAAGATGGATCCACCTGAAAGCTTCTACCTTTGGCTTCTTCTTCGAACTTGAAGAAACTAGAATAGTTGGTTTGCTAAACCATGTGAACTAGGAAGAGTAGAGAAGTTATATGGGTTTTATTTTATCTCTAAGAAAATGTTTCTCAACTCGTGAGAGGGTGTTGCCTGGAACTGGAGACAGAGCATGAGGAAGAGCAAGAGAGAGAGCTCAAGCAAGAGAGAGAAATGAAATGAGAGAATGAGTAACTCTTTTGCCATCCAAGCTCTCATAATCCAAAACCATCATAACAAAATAGTAATCAAGTATTATGTGATGATTCAAGTCAAAATGGCTATATCATTTCATACACTCATTTTGCAAAAACAAACAAGCAAGTAAAAGTCTTTGTCATGAAATGATAGCCATTGTCATGATGATGGTCAACTAGTCCAACCTAGTCAACCGGTCAACAAAGTCAACAAGTCAACAAAGTCAACCCCTCAACAACCATGTCACCATAACTTAATTAATAATATTGTTAATTATATTTCTTATTCTCATTAGAGTTTAGCCAAAAGTCAATAATCAACAGTCAACAGTCAACAACCTCAATGAGAATCCTCTGCCTCTGTCTCTCTGTCAACTGTGCATACACACCGACATCCGCGTTCCGAGGAACACGAATACAAACGAGATAAAACCAATCCCAAAATGCACACTAGGATCTGGCTTAAACCAATGCCCGCTAGTGTTAACTGTCCGGACACCAAACGTGCACAAGTGCACGGATGTGACCGAACCCTGTCGCAAAACCATGCGACCTCTAGTATTTTGCCTAAAGGCGAATAACTTTCTGTGTTGGACTCTAAAGACTCGACACGACGTTGGCAGTGGGTTCAACCATAGACCGCAAGCGGCACTAGCTGTGCGTGACGGTCCCAAGGTAGATGCCGACAAGAAGACTGACGAGGTGAAACCCATCTGAACACCTACTGAGCCTGAATATGACAATCTCTGTACAGTCCGGTCTGTTCGTCTGATACATCGCATGGCGGGCCTAGGGGCGGTAAACGTCAGTCCCCTAATAGCGGTACAAGTCATGTCGGAGTGTAGCCCAGAACACCTTGAGATAGCACTAGAAACCTACCAGTATATCTCGCTTGCCCTGTCCAGGGACTACTCATGTAATGGCTCTCCTAGACACAGCGCGATGTCAACCCCCAATACCGGGAGCGATGAATCCTTTCTAACCGTCACTGCCACCAAGTGCTTCGGGACTGCACCCAACTACTACCTGTTTGCACGACTCCTTTGAGCCGTGGTAGGGAAGTAATCTAAGTACAGTGGGAACACACTCGAGGCGAAGTGACAGTGTCAGGTCAGCGGACTAAGCTGTACTCATGTCATCTGGGAACTGATAACTGACGATAGGTATAGTACCAACCAACAATTCCCGACGAGTCCTGTCCAGTGTACTCGTAACCTAACGAGCACCCGCATACAATCTCAAGTACGACGTACTGACGGCTATGGGACAGACAGTCTCCCACACAGGGATGAGAAGCGCATACGCTAGTCTACTCCGGAGTATCGATGGCCTGTCTCGATAGTCCTGCGACTAGGGACCGGCATAAGGATGTGCTTATAGATTACCCAGCCCCCACGAGTGTGACTGCCATCACAACGCTGGTAATCAAGCAAAGATCCTAAGGGCTCCACTAATGTGTATAGGTGATATACAAAAATAAACACATGTACACATTAAAGCAGAAACAAACCAAGTAGCATACTACTATATTGAGCAAGATTGTCTATACAAGGTGAATATCCCAAGATTTCATTAAGTAATATACAAACTAGTATGATACAGTATCGGACTCTAGGGCGTATACACTAACAATCTCCCACGTGCACTAAGGCCATGTACTGGCGTATCGAAGACCTATCATCTCGATCAGCCGCTCGAACTGAGTCTGGGGTAAGGCCTTTATGAGTGGATCAGCAGTGTTATCTTCCGTCGAAACTCTCCGAACCTCGATCTCCTGGCAACCCACGATCTCCCTGATCAGGTGATACCGCCTCAAGATGTGTCTGGATTTATGATGGGACCTGGGTTCCTTTGCTAAAGCTATAGTGTAACGTTTTCAAAATAATAAAATATGATTTTTGGGAAATTTTATAATTTAATATTTTTTTAATGAATATTTTAATATTCTGGTATTATTAAATACAAATAAATGGGGAAAAATCATGGAAAATTCTAAAATAAGGTATTTTATGGAATTATGCCATTTTAAAGTTTTTAAGATTAGTTATATGCTAATTTAGTGTTAATCGCGATTAAAAATCGCTAATTGGATTTTTAGCATTTTTGTGCAAAAATGTGCACATATCATTTTCTACACTTGTGCATTTCTACCATGGCTTTTCTTTTGGGTCTACTATTCAAGTGAGAAGAGTTTAGTGAAGAAAAGAAAAGAAAAAGTAGTATGATGAGAGAGAGAAAGGGACCAAGTCAACCTTCACCTTTTTGAACCATACCCCATCATTTTTTTCCTTCTCCTTTTCTCTCCCCTCTCATGAAGAGCTGCTGCTGCTCCTGCTCCCTCTCATTTCCCTTCCCTTCACTTCATAGATCCACCATGAAAACAAAGCCAAAACCCTATTCCCACTTCACAAAACATACTCCCAAGCTCACTAGCTTCACATTGTACCTAGCTAGATTGGATTTGGAGGACTTTGAGCAACTCAAGAATTTTCTTGAGTTGCCAAAGGAGGTAATTTCTGCACCTATTAGAGTAGTATTTCATTTCCTTGTGCATCAATTCTAGTTTCATATCGATATTGTGTCGTTTTGTGGACTTTGGAGAATTCAAGTTAGGGTTTAGGGTAAAACTGAAATCAAAGATGGAATTGAGGATTGTGGTGACCTTAGAATCCCTTGTGTGGTGCTAATTTAGACCCAAACCTGAACTTGAAACCAGAATACGGAATTACGGAATTGATATCGGGGAAAACAGTAAATCTGGAAGTGTTTTGTGGAATCTGCTATCACCCCGAGACCCCAAAAATAAAACTGAGTTGACAGTGAGATGTTGTTCACACCATAATATTGTATTTTATATTCCCCATTCTTATGAATTTTACAAT
Organism: Agapanthus africanus; assembly: GCA_030015575.1. NCBI lineage: Eukaryota > Viridiplantae > Streptophyta > Magnoliopsida > Asparagales > Amaryllidaceae > Agapanthus > Agapanthus africanus. The sequence continues at coordinate 116,223,125 of CM057351.1, forward strand.
GAAAACAGGTGCTTTTGACGCATGTCTGCTACATGTTACAGGTTACAGGTTCTTGGACAGGAAACAGTGAAAACGATGAAAAGATGATGCAAAAGTGGACTTTAACCAACAAACAGAGAATCTTGATCAAGCCTACATAAGGAACAATTCACAAAGCAAGATTCAAGACATCGACTCAAAGCGAACGGGTAGAAGTCCACTACAAATTGTTCACTGAAAATCTGGAACCAACCTAGAAGCCCAAATGGAAAAAGATATATAGAAATAAGAAGCCGAAGCCAACAGAAATCAGCCCAGGAAAACTCATGGCCCAACTCCATCTTTTGGCCGCGGAACCGCGGCCAAACCAGGCCTCGGGCCGCGGTTCCGCGGCGGTCCTGGGTGATCAAATGAAATAAATTTTACCAAGATGTGGCGGCGGCTTTGACTAGTCAACTCAGGGCTATATTTGTAATTGTAGACATGCGGATCAAAATGTAACCCTAGGGTTTCCTATTCTCCATAAATAGGAACCCAAAGCATTGTAATTTCTTATGCCTCCCTTTAATGAATAAAATTTAGAAATCTTTTGGAGAGCATCGGTGTTTCTTCTCCATTCAGAAATTCAGATCTGACAACCCTGCATGGATGATTGGAGGGATGCATCTGTAAGTAATTTAATTTCTTGCCTTAGTGTAGATTTAAATTCCTTGCCCTAGGTAGATTTAATTTCATGCCCTAGGAACTTGTTTAGAGTTAGCTTTGAGGAAGGATTTTGAGAGATGAGATCTCTCATCCTTTTCTTACCCACCAAATATTTACAATAGGACTCCATGCATACATGCACATACCGCTCCCTACGGCACTCTATCCCTCGAGGTAGCGGTGATACCGTAGTATAAAGGCCCGGGTGTGATGTTTTCCATGGAGGTTAGGGTAAGGATCTCTAAAGGAAGGACAAGAACCTAGAGGAAGGAACACCTTCCCGAACGGATCTAATCCCTTTTATTGATAATTACCATAACTCCTCACAGATCTTCATTCGGGTATTGAAAGCGGTGAGATTTAATTACATTTCCAAACCATCCCTAAACCTAGCCCTAGCAAGAGTAGATCTCTAGATAATTGCTCTAGGTTAATTAGGTTTTTAGATTTAATAATTAATCCGAACACCCTTCGGAATTAACTCGTAAGCGCGAATCGGAAACTCACAACATCCCTGTGGACCGACCCGTACTCACCGGCTAGCTGCAAAGCGACGCCGTTCTTGATTGCGGTTACAAATATTTTTGATCTATCTTTTAGAAAGCGCAAGCACGCTGAATCATACCAATCAAATGGCGCCGTTGCCGGGGATGGCGTAGAATTTTCTTTTCGCAATTTCGGGTTAATCATAAAATTTAGAAAAAAAAATCTAAAAAATAAAAAAAAATACAAAAATATATAATTTGTTATTTTTGGAAGGGATACTTTGTTGTTTAAATTTTTGCAGGAACAAACTCGGATCTGGAAATTTACAGAAAGCCAAACAGAAATCAGAAAATCGGAACAGAAGAGATTTTAAACAACAAAACAGCTGAAAAAATTTGGAGTCTCGAAAAGTCCAACTCACCGCCCTTCCGCGGACAAAACCAACCTTAGGCCGCGGAACCGCGGCTAACTTGTAAGATCAGAGCGTCAGAAAAAATCTTGGGACTCGAGCCAGCTAACCGACCGCGGAAACGCCGCGGGAGGTGGCCTCAGACCGCGGGAACGCGGCATCTTGGTGACTTTAGCTCTTGAAATTGCACTGTAAGTCTCCTCTGTTTTTTCTCTGTACATTTTGAAATATCTTTTCTAAAAATTCCTGCAGGATTTTGTGCGCTATAAAAATATTTCCCGTTCCAAATAACGATCTTGTGCAGGATTTTTGGGCCCCGCTTGAACTAAATTGATTGCAAGAAATATTTTGTTGTTGCAAATCTTTTCTCGAATAACTTTTTGCAACAATTCTTTCCAAATAAAGATTCTTGTGATATGCTTCAAATAATAACCAATTGCAAGTAATATTTTGCTGTTGCATATCTTTTCTATAAAATATTTTGCTGTTGCATATCTTTTCTCTAAAATATTTTTGCAACAAAATTTTTTCCAAATAAAGAAAAAAAATGAAAATAACAAGGACAAATATTTTATAGAGCTTGCAAAATTTTTTAGCCCCAAATAAATCCTTGCACCACCAACCATCCTTCTTGTCACCTTTCTTCTTCTAGCATGGGTACCCCACATAAAAAATCTCTTGCCGAACTTTGGTATCCCGAACCTAATTTTGCGTCATATGTCAATGTGTTCGGTCAATTTAAAGACGATCCTTCCATGCCAAAAAAATCGTTGAAAGATCACATAGAGGAGTCTAGGAGAAACAGTTTGACTTTTTAACCCACTTTGTGTCAACCGAGTCAACCTTCACCACCTCCATATGTTGACACCACTTTTTCAAGTCCTTCTGTCACTCCTAGGCCGATGTCCATTGCTGAGCATATTGCTCAATCTCGCAGTCGATCTTTCACCCCTCTCTACTCATCTAGTTCTAGGGATCCACACGACTATTCACCTTCTTATCCATATGTTGACCCTACCCCTGTCCTACCACCCACTTCCTATCAGTCCTACCCGACTTTTCCACCTTCACTAGACACTGTTTCTTCACAGCCATTAGGGAGTTTCACATATCCAAACAATTTCGAATCTTTTACCGAAACCCCCTTACCACCCAAGTCTAGTTTGGAAGAGGCGTTGGAGGCATATATCGCAGCAACAAGCAAAATGGTTAGGAATGTGGAAGCGTCCGTTGCCACCCTTATGCAACCTGCTGAACCGGTAGCTAGTTTCCAACTAGCTCCAAATTTTCCATTGTATGAGGAGGCGGTTGGACAGAGAGAGAATGTGAGAGGATTTCCAAATCAAACCTACCCATACCCTATTGAATCCAACAACTCCAATTTTCAAACATGTGTCCAAAATGATAAGTTGTGTGATTTTGTAGTGCTTGATTTGCCAGATTGTGAGGAACCCCTTTCGAGTGAAACCGCACCTAATCCTTTCGATCTTTACACCTCCACTCTAGAACCTAAATCGATAAATATCCATGCTTTTGATGACGTGTCTACAGAAATTGATTTTCACTTGATTGAGGATATAGACGCCGGGAATATTTCGGATGATGAACCTGTCGATTTACTTGAGATTTTATGTTCAAATCATCATCCCGAGTTATTAAGTGTTTCTCCAGAATCTCATATGCGTCTAGATTTTGATGATAATGGCATGGATAAGCTAAATAATGAGTTGAATATTGTGGATAATATTGAGGAGAGTATTGAGGATAATATTTAGGTTGAATCATTTTTGTTTGATGTGTCTGATTTTCCAATTCATCCTCCTGAACCTTTGACAGTTATATCACCTCCCTCTTTCCCATCTTTCCGACCCCGTTTGAAGACTGTGAGCTTGAAACCTTTTCATTTGAATCTGACACAGATCTCACAGATGATAACACTTACGAGTGTTTCACTTTTTCGGACGATGTTGATGACTCACCGCCCGAGTTTGAGTCCTTTACATTTTCAGATGAGCCATCAGACTCGGTTGATTATAGTAGTTTCGAACCATTAATGGAATCTTTCAAGTTTAAAACAGTTTACTACGGTGAGAAAGATATTATCCCTAATTCACTCCCTTTCGTCTTTCCCATTGTTCCGACCGAACATATGACCGTTACGCTTTCATCTCCTATACCAAGTTCGGCGTACCCATGTTTTCTTGCGAATCTTGAGGGATTTGATCCCATTTCTCGACGAGTTGATAGGTTAGCGCAATCGCTTTTAACATATCGGTCATCACATATTGCGCTAATTTATTTACTCAATTTACACCCTCAAGATCGTACTCCACTTCTTTCTTCTTTCCGCCATTCTTCTCCCCCACCGAGACCATATTCTCTTCTTCCTACACGGTCTCGCGTGTTTCTCATTTCTTTCTTCTACACCCCATTCTTTCACCAACTTGACCGTTACCACGATAAGATTTTTGAATGGTTGGTGTTAACCTTTGGCTTGTGTAAGGCCAAGCTTAAGTTTGGGGGGAACCTTTGTATATATGTATATATATTTTTTGTTTTCTTTTTCTATAAAAAAGAACAAAATTTTTTTCAGAACAATAAAAAATAAAAAAATTATAAATAAATAAACAGGGGAGTGCCGGCATTTTTACACACTTGGTTTAGCATGACAGTGAGGACACTGTCAAGTTCAAGTTTGGGGGTATTAGGTATGCTCGGTACGTCTTCTTCCTTCGCATTCATTTATACATATTTTTGCATTTGCATACTTATTTGAAAACCCATAAAAAATTGAAAATTTTCAAAAATTATAAAAATTATTGTATTCAATTTTGGCTTGAGTTTGACAAATAGGTTAACTGCCTAGGAACAACTAGATCTTTGACTTAGTAAATTAAAAACCCTAAAAATAACCGTCCTTAAAGTTTAACAGTAGAAAGTATATGCCTTGTAGTTTATTTAGAAATAGGCAAATTTTGGGTTCACTTCTTGGGCTAAGTCGAAACAAGGGAAGAGTATTGATGTTCTTATTAGAGTATAAGTTTGAAAAATAGTTCCTAGCTTAAGTCTAGATTCTGAAAACGTATACCCCTACAATTTGCACAATCACACACCTTGAAACTTGGAATAGTAGAAGAGACCTTGAAGTGTTCTTGTCTAAAGTCCTTAGTACGAAGAAAATAAAAGAAAAAGGTGAATAAAGAAAAAAATGAACACTGGTTTTTGTGATTACTTAAGGCTGTAAAAATAGAAAAATATTTAGCGAGGGTGCTTCATCACCTAGTGCCTTAGACCAACTGGTTTGGGAGTCACTGCTAAAGCCTTGGGTGTTGCAAGACTAGGAATTACGCTTAAATGTGCAAACACATCTTGTAATCGGTTGTTGGTACCTCAAGAAGTATTAACGGTCGCATGAAGGATGTGTAAGCAAAATTCTTAAAAATTCACCTACTAAGAAGTGCTTTGGACAATGGACGAGAGTATGATTGCTTGATTTGAATTTACAAGTTTAGGGGTGACTTATACACACACGTAGGGATATGTGATTGGAATTTAGATAAGAGAGAGGAATGAAAAATAGAACTTATATCTTTAATAGAGTTGATAGAAATTCCTAAGTCGAGATGGAATCCTAGAAGGAAAACTTAGGAAATACCGAAAGCTAAGTAGATCTGCAAGATATATATAATCTTAAGTTAAATGATGAGGAAGTGTGAAGAATGTGGGTGGATAATTTACGGGTAAAAGATAATAGAATTCCTTGTTAGAAAACCTAATTGGAAAACAAAAGTCGAAAAGCCAAATTTATAGGATTTTGTGGGTAATATCCGCTGAAAACCCTCAGGAGACAACACTCCTCCTACTAGGGACACCTAGAGGTTTAACGGCTTGTTGCATGAGCTCAGTGCAATCGCGTTTCCCTGCGAAAGTGCGGCTAGGTTAGATTTTTATCCAGAATAAAAAAATAATTTTGCTCGAGGACGAGCAAAAGATAAGTTTGGGGGTATTTGTTCACACCATAATATTATATTTTATATTCCCCATTCTTATGCATTTTACAATGAAAACAGGTGCTTTTGACGTATGTCTGCTACATGTTACAGGTTACAGGTTCTTGGATAGGAAACAGTGAAAACGATGAAAAGATGATGCAAAAGTGGACTTTAACCAACAAACAGAGAATCTTGATCAAGCCTACATAAGGAACAATTCACAAAGCAAGATTCAAGACATCGACTCAAAGCGAACGGGTAGAAGTTCACTACAAATTGTTCACTGAAAATCTGGAACCAACCTAGAAGCCCAAATGGAAAAAGATATATAGAAATAAGAAGCCCAAGCCAACAGAAATCAGCCCAGGAAAACTCATGGCCCAACTCCATCTTTTGGCCGCGGAACCGCGGCCAAACCAGGCCTCGGGCCGCGGTTCCGCGGCGGTCCTGGGTGATCAAATGAAATAAATTTTACCAAAATGTGGCGGCGGCTTTGACTAGTCAACTCAGGGCTATATTTGTAATTGTAGACATGCAGATCAAAATGTAACCCTAGGGTTTCCTATTCTCTATAAATAGGAACCCAAAGCATTGTAATTTCTTATGCCTCCCTTTAATGAATAAAATTTAGAAATCTTTTGGAGAGCTTCGGTGTTTCTTCTCCATTCAGAAATTCAGATCTGACAACCCTACATGGATGATTGGAGGGATGCATCTGTAAGTAATTTAATTTCTTGTCTTAGTGTAGATTTAAATTCCTTGCCCTAGGTAGATTTAATTTCATGCCCTAGGATCTTGTTTAGAGTTAGCTTTGGGGAAGGATTTTGAGAGATGAGATCTCTCATCCCTTTCTTACCCACCAAATATTTACAATAGGACTCCATGCATACATGCACATATCGCTCCCTACGGCACTCTATCCCTCGAGGTAGCGGTGATACCGTAGTATAAAGGCCCGGGTGTGATGTTTTTCCATGGAGGTTAGGGTAAGGATCTCTAAAGGAAGGACAAGAACCTAGAGGAAGGAACACCTTCCCGAACGGATCTAATCCCTTTTATTGATAATTACCATAACTCCTCACAGATCTTCATTCGGGTATTGAAAGCGGTGAGATTTAATTACATTTCCAAACCATCCCTAAACCTAGCCCTAGAAAGAGTAGATCTCTAGATAATTGCTCTAGGTTAATTAGGTTTTTAGATTTAATAATTAATCCGAACACCCTTCGGAATTAACTCGTAAGCGCGAATCGAAAACTCACAACATCCCTGTGGACCGACCCGTACTCACCGGCTAGCTGCAAAGCGACGCAGTTCTTGATTGCGGTTACAAATATTTTTGATCTATCTTTTAGAAAGCGCAAGCACGCTGAATCATACCAATCAGATGTGCAGGCACCATAGAACCACCACACCAAACCCTAGCCCCCAACTCCATAGTGAGGCCGCCAATTATTCCCTTCTGGCCGCAAGTTGCGGCCAGAGCAGGGGGGATCTGTCTCAAATTTTGTGCATGGCCCTATTTCCTCTATTCTTGACCCTGGGTATGTCTAGTTTTGACTGATTCTTTCTAGGGTAAAATCTGGGTTGATTTTCCTATGTTGGTGCATGATTTACGACTTGTTTTAGCATGGATTTTGGTATTTGGTGATTCATTCCTGTCGGGTGGCGTTTGGACGTCAACGACAAGTGGATATTGATCGTGTTTACATGCGAGTCGATAGGTTTTTACCTATGCGGGTAGCGTGTGCTATTTTGGTTTTCGATGTGATTTTCATGTGCTTTAGCATTGTGATATACTTGTTGGTACCCTACGAGATGTTGAGGAAAAGAAGATGAAGATGGCGACATCGGCACCGACACATGAGAAGCAAAGTGAGTAGATTATTTCTACGGGGAGAAGTCGGGTGGATGGCGTATAGCACCCCCGCAGTCCGTGGTGATGTATACGAATACGTATACACACATATATTTATTATGTGTTTGTTTAGGATTATTAATGGTAATAATGGATTATTGGTGATAAGGATGTATTGGTTAAGAATAGTGCGAAGCCCTAGAGTAGTGGTTGCACCCACACTCACACATACACACATACTTGCATACATTCTTTCATTTATCTGTGCGCATGTGATGGTGTGTATATCTACACATGGGTATGGGACGATGTGTTCATATACGAGTTTTGAAGATGATACGTGGGATTGAGATGAGCCGATGAGATTCGATTGAGGCCGTGAGATTTGGCGACATGACAGAGTTCGTATTGGAGATGTGATATGATGGTAGTGATACCTGTCATGTTATGAGATATTATGATATCGACTTAGATTTAGGTGGTTTCTATACCCCTCTCTATTGACTTGGTTGTGGGTTCGTAGTTCGCATAGTAGGCGTTAGACTAGACCCGAGTCATACCTATTTCAAAACTAACGAATCAGGGATATTTTAAAGATAGGAAAAAGGGTTTATACGGATATTTTAAAAAAGCGCATCTTTTCTTAAAACACCGTAGCCCTTATTTTACAAAAAGCCCTGATTCGTCTTATTTCAAAAGGCAAGGTTGCAGGATATATCTTTTGAGGCAGGTTCTCTACTGTTGCGTTAACTACTCGAATCCGCACATTCATGCTGTTTGCATTGCATCGCTTATATTGTTGATATATTCTGCTAGGACACCAGCACCATTATCGATGATGCGTATGTTCTACGTACACTTGTTTGCCGGCTCACACACTTCATCATCGATAATTGCCATGTCACTACACTGTAGTACTGTTGCATTCAGGATATGACCCTTGCACGACATATTGATATGCTTACCTTTCTGCTATATGTCGCATACATGCTGCTTTCTGATTATACGCAATGAGATATGTTGTTTCCATGATATTTCTGGTTTTGGGAACCGTGGGTGTTTCAAAGAGGATATGTAATTGTTTAAAAAACCCGGTTACCCGTGATATGATATTTCAGTGCGCCCACCATGTGTTCTCTCGGTGCTGAGAGCGACATGTGAAACCCGATTCGAGGAGGCGGATGAGGCCGATTGCGGGTACATGGTGGAACCGGTATGGTTCCCCGGGGCAAGAAATGTTTTTCGTGGAGTAGACGATGAGCCTGGCAGGGTGGCGAGTACCTACCGGTGATTTTGTTGGACCTGGCGGTTATCCGGAGGATACCGACGAGAGTCGATAGATGGATATGGCGTACTGCCGGGGCCGAGGGCCGATACCACAGACAGAGCCTGTGGGCCGATCCGGACTGACGGAGCCCGATATATGAGGATTTGTGTGCCGATGCTGGGCACAGTTTTCATGATGTTTTCGAGTGCCGATGCTGGGCACTCCGGTTCCATGATTTTGACATGTCGCGAGGGACACAGGTGGTTTATATCCTCATATTTCCATGCATATGCTGATGATATTTACATGCATGATGGTTTTGTCATTGGGTGACGAGTGCACGGGATCCACGTACATGCAGATTGATTTTATTGATTGTACCTCACATTTATGTTATGCTATTACCTGAGGCACTGGCACGAGTACTTGGCACTACAGTCATGTATAGAGATTACATTGCCAGTTTAGCATGTTTCAGACTTATTCATATTGAGGTTTTTGTATATCTGATCGTATTGACCTAGGATGGGTCATGTATTCGATCTCTGCTTGTAGATATTTTCTATTCACGAGTTGGCAACTCACCCCCGTTGTGCCAAAGTCCTTGCAGGTTTTTGCCGTACAGATTCCATAGCGGCATTTCTGGCACACTGCTTCCATATGGGTGACTTGCGTTGGTAGGTGGGTTCTTTTGTATCAGAACCGCCATTGCTCCTGTATTATTCATTGTATCTAGTCATTCCATCAACCAAAACTTGTATATTGTTTCAGACTTAGAAAACAGTGTTGTATTATTTCGACCTTAGAGTCGCGCTTGTAGTATTACGGTTTTCCGGCTGTTTTGAGTTTCTTTTTGGCTTTTGATCCTCGCCCTTTGGCGTTGTATATTATTATTGCTTGCGTGGTTGTGACCGTCGATTGACGAAGAGCTAGCTCCCGCTTGGGGATGCCTTTTATCATTTCTTATATTATTCTTGTCGTACCCCGTTCGGGGCCAGTTTTTTCAAAAGGAACTCTGCTGAAATTTTCAGGAAAGGTTACACATTTTAAAAATACACATTCGGCTTAGTTATTTAAAAACTTTGATTTTCGAAACATGATTTCTTTACTTTTCAAAACCAGTTTTCCTTATTTACTCTTTAAATGGTTTTAGATTGCTGGGCTTTTGGCTTACTTGGATCAGATGGGGTCCTATAGACTTCATATGGTTCAAGGGCCAGTCACGTGCTCTTTCGGGTCGTGACAAAGTTGGTATCAGAGCGCTCGGTTGACCTTGCTTCGAGTCTGAGTTTGACTATGTGGAGCCTAGGGCGTTATTTATATACGGAACTTAGACTTAGTCGAGGGGGTATTAGACCCGAACTTTCGTCGTGTAGGATGACCCTTGGTTGATGGAATAGGTGACTAAAGTAGAGTGACGTACCGTGGGTATGTTCCGCGGCATACTTACGACACGCCACTCCACTTAGGAAACCTTAGGTTGTACATTTCCTTGCACCGTATTATATTCCTTCCTATGATCTACCTTCATCGATACTGGTTATGGTTTTGCTGCCGCGATTGCACGGGCAGGGTGAGCTACGGCTCGAATTGTGTCAGCATGAGCTCGTCGGGGACGAGGGCTGACCAGGGCGTGATTCCAGAGAAATACGGATTGCATTGAGGCTTCGTATTTTGTGTTTCCGCACTATGTGCGTTTGACAGATCGCTGTTGCGAGATTTCCCGGGTGTGCTGATCGGCACCAGAGGATTGAGCCACTGATAGAGGCCAGCCAGGATGTGATGACCGTTGGTATATCTCTTATTCATGTTGGTTGAGGCGCTGCTTAGCGTACCGACGAATGAGCCAGTTGTTGCTGCGAATGATGAGATATCGCCCAGATGATTGGAGCTACTGCAGCATGAGAATATACTTAGATATATGACGGTGAGTCGCTAGTCACCGAGGATGAATGACTAGGACATGTGGTTCGTTCGCTTACCCCGATGCGAGGTCATCAGGTAGATTGATTCCAGCTAGAGACGACTTCACGCAGGTTCGTTGAGAGTCGATTGAGACGATCGAATGTCAGGAACCCATTTTCCAAGTTTAAAGTATTCGGAAAGACATGCAAGCGATTCTATGGACCCTCTAGAAGAATGAAACCCTAACTCGACTTAATGACCGTGTGAAAGCCTTTGAACCTTAGGGTTTGCGGCAGTTCCTCGGCGCCAATAGTGAGGCTTGGGTTTGCCGTTCTACGGCTGGACCACCGATGCTGTGGTATGTACTCGATACTATTAAACTGTACCCGAGATGTTGAGCTCTTGGGGGATTGTGAGGTTCTGACGAGACGATCGGACGATTCGAAATCATTCGGATATCATGTGATGGGACACAGCTTGGGAGACTCCAGATACGAGCATAGCCGTCGGAGCGCAGTCCGTGTGGCCACGATGAGATGAGTCCGAATCAGTCGATATTGGAGCAAGGTGGAGTAAAGAGTTTGCACGAGATTTCGACGAGATGACGTTTCACTCCGCTGACATCAGAGATGCGATATGCACGCTGAGGACGTGTTCGGCTAGATATCTTCTACTGAGTGATGAAGATACTGAGTTCGTGATTTCGAGTCCGTGTTAGAGATTTCGGATGGACCGTAGCCGAGGACATTGCAGTGCGCAGATAGTGACGCGACGTCGAATGGTCGATGATACAGACAAGCGGGACAAGAAGTTCGTGCGAGATGCAGATGAGCTATTACTACACCCCGTTAAGATTAAAGGACGGATTTGCATACAGAGGCGCAGGGATGCGACCAGCTTCCGAGGAGTGTTGTACTAAGGACGCAGATGTACAGAGAGCGAGAAAAATTGCGCCAGAATACCAGCCTCCTTGCAGTTTCGCTTAGGCAAGATCAGAAGAGACCTTGAGTAGGATTCCTTCCAGTACACTGCTGCCATAAGAGTTGCACCCAGGAACGGATGTGTGTTGGGCATTCAGAGGACCCGAGGTTGGCGCCAGAGATGTGCTGCTTTACGAGCGGTAGTGAGGATTGACCGAGAGATGACCAGGAAAGTGCCAGAACGGAATCGTTCCTGTCAGCACACCTGACCGGGCCGATGAGCCGATGGATTGCGAGATTGGTAATCTACAGGAAAGATAAGGAACCAGAGGCAGAGGACGCCAGCCGCGAGCAAGAGGCAAGTAGATATCTTGCGCCGCTAGCACCAGATGTACCGGTACCTTCTCGACCCTGAAGGAGGATATACCGACGACGGTATTTATGATTTGTGATTTTGTGATTTGATTATCGCGTATCCGTCATCTTGGATTTCGGTATTTTGGGCGATCTATTTGCATGATTTAGCCTTGATGACTGAGTTCCATGATATTTGATTTTGTGCACCATGGTGCACTTACTGGGTATTTATACCTTGCACCTAGTTATTACTCTAGAGGTGTTGATTGTGATTTCATGCCTACTTTTTGCCGGTGATTTGATTTACGCTTCCAGCATAGTTTCATGTACTTTTAGTGTTTTGATTTGTGCACGCTGATGCACCCGGTTGTGAGTTTTTCCATCGCGGTACACCTGATTTGATTAAGCCGCGTTGTATATCGTTTCGTGCCTTGGCTGCACCTGCTTATGAATTTATGGATTTCATACGATTGATTTGATGTTGTGCATATGTTACGCACACGATTGGATTTTTGCACTCGGTATAGCTTATATGTGCTTGTAGGCATTGATATGTATTTTGTGCACGCAGTTGCACACGTTTATGATTTTCTTTATATCTGGGTACACTTAGTGTTGCTGCTTACGCATTTGAGTTATTGCTGGTATTTGTGCATGGGATGCACCAGTTCTATACTTCGTGCGTTTGACGCACCAGTTTTATGTTTCTTGCGTTTATCGCATCAGATTTATATTTCGTGCCTTTGTTGCACCGGATTTATATTTTGTGCATTATGGTTGCACCTGACATCGATTTGATGCCTTTCGGTATGTCGATTTTGATTGTGACATTGATGTGGATTCTTGCACTCCGTGCTTTTGACTGGACTTACGCATGTTCGGCGTTGCTATTGGATTTTGTGATTCCGTGCATGTTGAGTGCGCAGGGTCTAGATTTTCATCCGTGCACGATGGATGCACCGATTTGGATTTTCGCGCATGTTGGGCGCAGGCTTTGAGATACGATTTTGGTGCACACCAGATGCACTAAATCGAGATTCTTCGTGCATGTCAGATGCACCTGTTGTGGCTGCCAGGCACACACGTTGCCTATGACAGATGTTTCGTGCACACCCGTTGCACCTAGGTGATGTTTTGTGCACCTGTATGGCACATATATGGATTTTGATTTCCGTGCGCACTAGATGCACAGGGTGGTGTTATGTGCTTTTTTGGGATTTATTCCTTTTGGAGCAGTACATTTTCATGATATTTGATATTCGTTTTGTACCGAGCAGGACTAGTCAGAGGACAGTACCTGGATTTATTTTGCATGCATTGATAGTTCGAAGGGATTTCCAAAGAGTGAGCTATGGTCTCGATATATATATATACCTACGTGTCCGATATGACACGAAACGTTTAAAAACAAGGAAACCCTTCTAAATTGTTTTCAAAACGGCGGAACGCACCTGTTAAACAAAGGATATATATATACGTATATAGTTATTTTCTTGTGAAAAACGTCCGCCTCTGTGCAGTGTTACGCGCATCGCACAGCGACTTAAAAGATTTGGCATGCATTTACATCAGCTATTTACATGTATGGATTGGATGTCTACATGTATAGTTCTGATCTATATCATATTGGTTTTGTATTGGATTTGACATTTGTGTCTTTACCATGACTCCGATGATTGCGGGATGCTTGATGGAGTGTTGCTTTTGAGTTATCTGCTCAGTACTCATGCGCATGCATTGCGCTATGATACGTTTTATGTATTGCTGATTTCGGAGCCCGAAGACTTGGAAATTGTATTGAAATATTTTAGTATTTGGGGGTTTAAATTTAAATTCGGGGACCGAATTTCTTTAAGGGGGGTAGATTGTAATGTTTTCAAAATAATAAAATATGATTTTTGGGAAATTTTATAATTTAATATTATTTTAATGAATATTTTAATATTCTGGTATAATTAAATACAAATAAATGGGGAAAAATCATGGAAAATTCTAAAATAAGCAATTTTATGGAATTATGCCATTTTAAAGTTTTTAATATTAATTATATGCTAATTTAGTGCTAATCGCGATAAAAAATCGCTAATTGGATTTTTAGCATTTTTGTGCAAAAATGTGCACATATCATTTTCTATACTTGGTTGCTTGTGCATTTCTTCCATGGCTTTTCTTTTGGGTCTACTATTCAAGTGAGAAGAGTTTAGTGAAGAAAAAAAAAGAAAAAGTAGTATTATGAGAGAGAGAAAGGGACCAAGTCAACCTTCACCCTTTTGAACCATACCCCATCATTCTTTTCCTTCTCCTTTTCTCTCCCCTCTTATGAAGAGCTGCTGCCGCTCCTGCTCCCTCTCATTTCCCTTCCCTTCACTTCATAGATCCACCATGAAAACAAAGCCAAAACCCCATTCCCACTTCACAAAACTTACTCCCAAGCTCACTAGCTTCACATTGAACCTAGCAAGATTGGATTTGGAGGACTTTGAGCAACTCAAGAATTTCTTGAGTTGCCAAAGGAGGTGATTTCTGCACCTATTAGAGTAGTATTTCATTTCCTTGTGCATCAATTCTAGTTTCATATCGATATTGTGTCGTTTTGTGGACTTTGGAGAATTCAAGTTAGGGTTTAGGGAAAACTGAAATCAAAGATGGAATTGAGGATTGTGGTGACCTTAGAATCCCTTGTGTGATGCTAATTTGGACCCAAACCTGAACTTGAAACCAGAATACGGAATTACGGAATTGATATCGGGGAAAACAGTAAATCTGGAAGTGTTTTGTGGAATCTGCTCTCACCCCGAAACCCCAAAAATAAAACTGAGTTGACAGTGAGATGTGCAGGCACCATAGAACCACCACACCAAACCCTATCCCCCAACTCCACAGTGAGGCCGTCAATTATTCCCTTCTGGCCGCAAATTGCGGCCAGAGCAGGGGGGATCTGTCTCGAATTTTGTGCATGGCCCCATTTCCTCTATTCTTGACCCTGGGTATGTCTAGTTTTGACTGATTCCTTCTAAGGTAAAATATGGGTTGATTTTCCTATGTTGGTGCATGATTTACGACTTGTTTTAGCATGGATTTTGGTATTTGGTGATTCATTCCTGTCGGGTGGCGTTTGGACGTCAACGACAACTGGATATTGATCGTGTTTACATGAGAGTTGATAGGTTTTTACCTATGCGGGTAGCGTGTGCTATTTTGGTTTCCGATATGATTTTCATGTGCTTTAGCGTTGTGATATACGTGTAGGTACCCTACGAGATGTTGAGGCAAAGAAGATGAAGATGGCGACATCGGCACCGACACATGAGAAGCAAGGTGAGTAGATTATATCTATGGGGAGATGTCGGGTTGATGGCGTATAGCACCCCCGCAGTCCGTGGTGATGTATACGAATACGTATACACACATATATTTATTATGTGTTTGTTTAGGATTATTAATGGTAATAATGGATTATTGGTAATAAGGATGTATTGGTTGAGTATAGTGCGAAACCCTAGAGTAGTGGTTGCACCCACACTCACACATACACATATACTTGCATACATTCTTTCATTTATCTGTGCGCATGTGATGGTGTGTATATCTACACATGGGTATGGGACTATGTGTTCATATACGAGTTTTGAGGATGATACGTGGGATTGAGATGAGTCGATGAGATTCGATTGAGGCCGTGAGATTTGGCGACATGACAGAGTTCGTATTGGAGAAGTGATATGATGGTAGTGATACCTGTCATGTGATGAGATATTGTGATATCGACTCAGATTTAGGTGGTTTCCATACCCCTCTCTATTGACTTGGTTGTAGGTTCGTAGTTCGCATAGTAGGCGTTAGACTAGACCCGAGTCATACCTATTTCAAAACTAACGAATCAGGGATATTTTAAAGATAGGAAAAAGGGATATACAGATATTTTCAAAAAGCGCATCTTTTCTTAAAACACCGTAGCCCTGATTCGTCTTATTTCAAAAGGCAAGGTTGCAGGATATATCTTTTGAGGCAGGTTCTCTACTGTTGCGTTGACTATTCGATTCCGCACATTCATGTTGTTTGCATTGCATCGCTTATATTGTTGATATATTTCAGTCATACTGCTAGGACACCAGCACCATTATCGATGATCTGTATGTTCCACGTACACTTGTTTGCCGGCTCACACACATCATCATCGATAATTGCCATGTCACTACACTGTAGTACTGTTGCATTCAGGATATGACCTTTGCACGACATATTGATATGCTTACCTTTCTGCTATATGCCGCATACATGCTGCTTTCTGATTATACGCATTGAGATATGTTGTTTCCATGATATTTCTGGTTTTGGGAACCATGGGTGTTTCAAAGAGGATATGTAATTGTTTAAAAAACCCGGTTACCCGTGATATGATATTTCAGTGCGTCAACCATGTGTTTTCTCGGTGCTGAGAGCGACATGTGAAACCCGATTCGAGGAGGCGGATGAGGCCGATTGCGGGTACATAGTGGACCCGGTATGGTTCCCCGGGGCAAGAAATGTTTTTCGTGGAGTAGACGATGAGCCGGCAGGGTGGCGAGTACCTACCGGTGATTTTGTTGGACCTGGCGGTTATCCGGAGGATACCGACCAGAGTCGATTGATGGATATGGCGTACTGCAGAGGCCGAGGGCCGATACCGCAGACAGAGCCTGTAGGCCGATCCGGACTGACGGAGCCCGATATATGTGGATTTACGTGCCGATGCTGGGCACAGTTTTCATGATGTTTTCGAGTGCCGATGCTGGGCACACATGTTCCATGACACAGGTGGTTTATATCCTCATATTTCCATGCATATGCTGATGATATTTACATGCATGATGGTTATTGTCATTGGGTGACGAGTGGACGGGATCCACGTACATGCAGATTGATTTCATTGATTGTATCTCACATTTATGATATGCTATTACCTGAGGCACTGGCACGAGCACTTGGCATTACACTCATGTATAGAGATTACATTGCCAGTTTAGCATGTTTCAGACTTATTCATATTGAGGTTTATATGTATATCTGATCGTATTGACCTAGGATGGGTCATGCATTCAATCTCTGCTTGTAGATATTTTCTATTCACGAGTTGGCAACTCACCCCCGTTGTGCTACAGTCCTTGCAGGTTTTTGCCGTACAGATTCCATAGCGGCATTTCTGGCACACTGCTTCCATATGGGTGACTTGCGTTGGTAGGTGGGTTCTTTTATATCAGAACCACCATTTCTCCTGTATTATTCATTGTATCTAGTCATTCCATCAACCAAAACTTGTGTATTGTTTCAGACTTAGAAAACAGTGTTGTATTATTTCGACCTTAGAGTCGCGCTTGTAATATTACGGTTTTCCGGCTGTTTTGAGTTTCTTTTTGGCTTTTGATCCTCGCCCTTTGGCGTTGTATATTATTATTGCTTGCGTGGTTGTGACCGTCGATTGACGAAGAGCTAGCTCCCGCTTGGGGATGCCTTTTATCATTTCTTATATTATTCTTGTTGTACCCCGTTCGGGGCCAGTTTTTACAAAGGAAACTCTGCCGAAATTTTCAGGAAAGGTTACACATTTTAAAAATACACATTCGGCTTAATTATTTAAAAACTTTGATTTCCGAAACATGATTTCTTTAAATTTCAAAACCAGTTTTCCTTATTTACTCTTTAAATGGTTTTAGATTGCTGGGCTTTTGGCTTACTTGGATCAGATGGGGTCCTATAGACTTCATATGGTTCAAGGGCCAGTCACGTGCCCTTTCGGGTTGTGACATATAGCCCCGTTGTTGTCGCAATACATAGGTATTGGATCAATAATGGAGGGAACCACCTGAAGTTCAGTTAAAAACTTCCTTATCCAGACAGCTTCTTTTGCGGAATCAGCAGCAGCGATATATTCCGCTTCCATCGTCGAGTCAGCAACGGTTTTCTGTTTGGAACTCTTCCAACACACCGCCCCTCCATTGAGGGTAAAGACATAACCCGACATGGAATTGGAATCATCTTTGTCACTCTGGAAGCTGGAGTCCGCAAAGGCCTCGATCTGGAGGTCTTTTCCGCCATACACCAAGAACATCTCCTTAGTCCTTCTCAGGTACTTGAGAATGTTCTTTACCGCTATCCAGTGTTTCTCCCTAGGGTTTGACTGATACCGGCTTACCACACTCAGTGCATATGCTACATCTGGTCTGGTAGACAACAACGCATACATTATAGAGCCTATCACAGAAGCGTAGGGTATAATAGACATGCGATCCCTTTCCAAATCAGTCTTGGGAGACATCTCTTTGGAGAGGGCGATCCCGTGACAAACCGGTATATTACCGCGCTTGGAATCTTCCATACTGAATCTTTTCAGTATGGTGTCGATGTACCTGGACTGTGAAAGTCCTAATATCCTCTTGGATCTGTCACGATAGATCCGGATCCCCAGAATGTACGAGGCATCACCCAGGTCTTTCATGGAGAACCTGTATGACAAGAACCCCTTGACAGATTGTAGCATAGGAATGTCATTTCCTATTAAGAGAATGTCATCCACGTATAAAATGAGGAATACTACAGTTCTCGCTACAAATCTACTATAGATGCATGGTCAATCTGGATTTTTGATAAAGCGAAATTCTTTGACCGTCTCATCAAAATAGATGTTCCAACTCCGCGATGCCTGCTTTAGTCCGTAGATGGACTTAAGCAACTTGCACACCTTTCCGCTTCTCCCACTCAGAATGAAACCCTCTGGCTTGTCCATATAAACACACTCCTCTAAATTTCCATTTAGAAAAGCGGCCTTTACGTCCATCTGCCAAATCTCATAATCGTGGAAGGCAGCAATGGCAAGAAGGATCCGAATGGATTTCAGCATAGCTACTGGAGAGAAAGTCTCGTCATAGCCCAAACCAGGTCTTTGACGAAAACCTTTTGCAACCAGTCTAGCTTTATAGGTCTCAACCTGTCCATCTACACCAATCTTCCTTTTGAAGATCCATTCGCATTCTACGGGTTTTACCCCATTTGGAGCAACGTCCAACGTCCATACTTTGTTGGTGTACATGGACTACATTTCGGTCCGCATTGCATCCAGTCATTTTACCGAGTCAACGCTCTGAATGGCCTGCTGGAAGCTAGTCGGCTCATCATAATCAATGATGCAATCCTCTCTATCCCCGTCTATGAGAAAACCGTAGTATCTCTCGGGCGGATGAAACTGCCTACTACTCCTGCTGAGCGGAGCAGGAATTTCATGATCTTTTGAACCGTCTGGTTCTACTAAGCTTTCAGTAATAGCTCGTGGTTCTGGAATTTCTTCCAGTTTTATTGCGCTCCCACTTATCTGATTTTCCAAAAACTCAGTTTCCAAGAAATGGGCATGAAGAGAAACATAAATCTTTTGTTCCACTTCGCAATAGAAGAAATATCCCTTGGAGTTCTTTGGTTATCCCACAAACTTGCACTGTACTGAGCGTGCCTCGAGTTTGTCCGCATGTTACTTTTTGACAAAAGCTGGACATCCCCAAGTCTTAATGTGATTAAGATAGGGTCTTTTCCCACCCCACATCTGATATGGTGTAGTAGACACAGTCTTAGTTGGAACTCGGTTCAAAAGGTATGCAGCTGATTCTAGAGCATATCCCCAGAATGATCGCGGTAACTCAGCGTTACTCATCATGGACCGTACCATATCCAATAGGGTTCGGTTCCGTCTCTCCGATACACCGTTATGTTGCGGAGTGTATGGAGGAGTAAGCTGAGAGAGAATTCCATTCTCTTTTAAGTAATCCAGGAACTCGGCACTCAAGTATTCACCACCTCGATCCGATCTCAGTGTCTTGATACTTTTGACGGTTTGTTTTTCTACTTCATTCTTATATTCCTGGAATTTTCCAAAGGCTTCGGATTTATGTTTCATTAAGAAGACATAACCGTACCTTGAAAAGTCATCCGTAAAAGTAACGAAGTAAGAATAACTGCTTCGTGCATGTGTAGACATTGGGCCGCACACGTCACTGTGTATGAGTCCCAAGAGCTCGCTCGCTTTTACTCCGTGTCTAGTGAACGGAGTCTTTCTCATCTTTCCTTTGAGAAAGGATTGACAAGTGGCATACGATTGATATTCGAACGAATCCAAATATCATTCTGTATGTAACTTCGTCAACCTTCTCTCTTTGATGTGACCCAGTCTACAATGCCATAAGAAAGTCTGATTTATTTCCGGAGACTTCCTTTTGTGTGTATTCTGGACATTGAAAATCTGTGCTTGGTTTAGTACGTATATACCATTGATTAATGTACCTGACCCAATCAGAACTTGATTAAGGTGAATGTTTACAACATTACTTACAAACGCAAATTCATAACCTTCTTTAGAAATCAAAGATACGGAAATGATATTACAAGTTGCGTTGGGTACAAAAAAGCAATTACGTAAAACCAAAACATGTCCATCTGACATTCCCAGGTGATAGTCCCCCACGGCCTTAGCATCCATGCTAGGTCCGTTTGCAACTTTGAGGGTCATGTCACCTGCCTTCAAAACCCTACGGTTTCTCAATGCCTGCAAAGAATTACAGATATGAGATTCTGATCCGGTATCAAATACCCAGGAAGTAGAGTTTAGTGAGAGACAGTTTTCAATAACATACACACCTGAAGCTAAAGCCGCAACTTGCTTCAGATCCTGTGTTCTGGCTTTCCAAGCCCTGAAATCTTTCTTCCAGAGACCACTCTTGTGACAGTAAAAGCATTCTTCCTTATCCATAAGCTTCCCCGCTTCCTTTGTTGCTTTTTCCTTTCCCTTCGTATCCACCTTACTAACACCGCCCCTTGGTTTGGCGGGGGTTTTCTTCTTCTTTCCCTTGGCTTTCGCCTTGGACCTAGAAGAGGAAGATCCTCATACAAACAAAGTGGATGTTTTCCTACCTTTCTGTATGGTGCCCTCTGCACTCCTCAGCATGTTGAGGAGCTCTGAAAGATCAACTTCCTTTTCTTGCAAGTTGAAATTCAGGATGAACTGGGCGTAAGTGGAAGGAAGAGACTGAAAAATCAAGTCCGTATAGAGCTCATTCTCCAACGTGGTTCCAAGGTCCGCGAGCTCCTCAATGAAGCCAATAATCTTAAGCACGTGCTCCGCTATCGATGATCCGATGGCCAATCTTGCCGAAAATAACTTCTTCGACACTTCGTATCTTGCGATACGAGATTGCTCTCCATACAGTTCTTTTGTATGGAGAAATATGGATTCGAGGTCCATATTCTCGTGCCTCCTCTGATGTTCATTGTCCATAGAGGCAAGCAAGAGGCACTTGGCCTTCGTGCAATCGATCTCCCAAGTATTACGGATTTCCTTATCCGCGATGCTGGAGGTGGGACCTAGGACAGGGGGAGCTTTGGTGGTAAGGAGATACCCCAACTTTTCATAAGTGATTGCCATTTTGACATTCCTAAGCCAATCTTTGTAGTTTGGCCCTGTCAGTATGTTTTTATCAAGAAATAACTTAAGTCCGGTCATGATGCTTGGTCGCTGCAATTAGGAGAGAGAGAAGAAACACTTTAGCATGATTCTCCTGCAAGTTTAGAGTGGTTTTTAATTTGTCTAAACAGGATGGCTCCCACTGTCTCTCGAATCCCTCCTCAAACCAAAAAGGAAGAATTAGTCAGGATCAATCTCACCGTACATTACTTGCTTAACCGTTCGGCCAGGCTGGTGTCGGTACTTCGAGGGAGGTTTTCCAACGATTTCGCGATGTTCCTTATTTAAATAACCTCTTTTCCCTGGGGGCGTAGCCCCGCTAACACCTTTCTAGACACCTAATTGGTTTATAGCATTGATCGTTAAGTGAGAAATTTCCCGAGGAGTAGCATATACTCACAGTAGGATCGGGATCCAAATATCATTGCGTGCCAAAACTGAAAGAATCCTACCAGAATCATCACACTCCAAATGGTATGCAGCGCTAGCAAGTTTCAGTTCTTTTGAATCTCCCGATGTGGATTTTTTCCCCATGCTCTTATGACCAACAAATCATAAGTCACATGTCAAGTTCTACCCGTCATTCTCCAGGTTAATTTGAGCCCACCCGCACATACCCTTGACTTTGGCCAACAAGGTAGAACGACTGCCCCAAACCAACACATCTATCTATGCTGCACATGAATACCCAATAGCTACCAATCACTATGCCTTGACTTTGGCCAACAAACATAGCTTGAATACTATTGACCATCCTTATGAAACGATGGAGGGCTACGAATGGTTTTGGCGAAACCGTGAACGTAGTGAACTTGATATAATCGAAGGAACGGGATATCTTTTAAAAGAAGTGGCGTAAGCTCCGCGTTTAAAAGTTATTTTTGAAATGAAACCGAGTGGTTTTTGAAAGTGTTCCAACGACTTGTACTTGGTTTATTTTTCTTGCATTAATTCCAATGCGTCCCATCATTTAATCCTACCATTGCAGAAAACAACCAAAATATGACGTACGCTTATGCCATCCGCATTCGCCACGGGGCCCCATCATTACCCGTTAGGTTACTTAACTAACGACAGAGCGGGGGCTGGACTAGCGCGGATGCAAAATATAAGCAACGCCTAAATAATATCATACATAGATATATTGCAATGATAGCCATTTCAGATCACAGATGAATACATTTGATATACTAGGAATCCGCAATTTGTACGAGCCTGTAACGAAAAGTGGATTACACGGTTGCGATGAATAGCCAATACCCCACCCTAGACCCCTACGGGCGCGGCAAACTACCCGCCAAATATCTGAAGCGGAGCAACCTCCCTCAACGACGTGAGTAGGCCACTCGGCACTTCGAGATACCCGGTAGTTTATGCACCCAACCTTGGGTCTATCCTTGGAGCAAAACCAGTAAAAAGAAATTATACAATGACGGCTACAACCCCGACCCAGTTGTGCGGCCAAAATTAATATTACATCAATTTACATATTACATGAATTGAAAGATAAAAGAAAACTCTCATCTCACAACCCCCCCGGCTATTCATCCGCGACAATCCAATGAATTCATATACACATACCATCAACATTACATATCACAGATATGTATAACCCCCATTAATCGACGTATAGCGATTAGCGGACGTTCAATACATATAACACATCACAGATATATACCCGTAAGCTTAAGTCTTTAGAAGTTCGATCAAAATACGGATTTTTAGGCCCCAAACCCAAATTTTTCTTTCTGGAAAATCTAGGCAGAAAAAACATATTTTGAAAATCCCAAAACAACCCCAGAAACACACTGCAGCAAAATTGTGCCACGGCCGAGTCAACTCGGCCGCGGAACCGCGGCGGGAGCATGCTCCCAACGCGTTTCCACGGCGACTTGACAGGTTCGTTGGACCAATTTTATTGGGTGTTTTAACAAAAGCCTGATCCGATTTTTAAGATAAGATTTATCATTTTTTGGACAGAAAAAAATTCGGCAGAAACTTGATTTTACGGGTTCGTTTCGCGACTATTTCTTCGATCGAACTTCTAGTTACTTTGCTAACATGTTAGATAGTGTTTAACTAGGCTCTGATACAACTGTAAGTCCACGTTACCTCTCCCGGTACTTACGGGCTTGCGGAAATGATGAAAAATGATTTTTCAAGAGGTGGTAACATGGACTAAAAATACGGATCTTTGTTAAACAATTACCTAACAACCTAACTTGAGTTTTACCTACTCGGTTAAGGGGCTATACCATTCTTGAACTCCTTCGTCTTCAACTCTTTCCGGTGTACGGATCGGCCTCACCTCGTCGTCTCCTTGCGGCGAAGATGGATCCACCTGAAAGCTTCTACCTATGGCTTCTTCTTCGAACTTGAAGAAACTAGAACACTTGGTTTGCTAAACCTTGTGAACTAGGATAAGTAGAGAAGTGATATGGGTTTTCTTTTATCTCTAAGGTAATGTTTCTCAACTCATGAGAGGGTGTTGCCTTGAACTAGAGAGAGAGCAAGAGGAAGAGCAAGAGGGAGAGCTCAAGCAAGAGAGAGAAATGAAATGAGAGAATGAGTAACTCTTTTGCCATCCAAGCTCTCATAATACAAAACCATCATAACAAAATATTAATCAAGTATTATGTGATGGTTCAAGTCAAAATGGCAATATCATTTCGTGCACTCATTTTGCAAAAACAAATAAGCAAGCAAAAGTCTTGCCATGAAATGATAGCCATTGTCGTGATGATGGTCAACTAGTCCAACCTAGTCAACCGGTCAACAAAGTCAAAAAGTCAACAAAGTCAACACCTCAACAACCATGTCACCATAATAATTAATTAATATTATTGTTAATTATATTTCTTATTCTCATTAGGGTTTAGCCAAAAGTCAATAGTCAACAGTCAACAACCCCAATGAGAATCCTCTACCTCTGTCTCTCTGTCAACTGTGCATACACGCCCGCATCCGCGTTCGGAGGAACACGAATACAAACGAGATAAAAACCAATCCCAAAATGTACACTAGGATCTGTCTTAAACCAAAGCCCGCTAGTGTTAACTGTCCGGACACCAAACGTGCACAACTGCACGGATGTGACAGGACCCTGTCGCAAAACCATGTGACCTGTCGCAAAACCATGCGACTTCTACTCTTTTGCCTAAAGGCGAATAGCTTTCTCTGTGGGACTCTAAAGACTCGACACAACGCTGGCAGTAGGTTCAACCACAGACCGCAAGCTGCACTAGCTGTGCGTGATGGTCCCCAGGTAGATGCCGACAAGAAGACTGACGAGGTGAAACCCATCTGAACTCCTACTGAGCCTGAATGTGACAATCTCTGTACAGTCCGGTCTGTTCGTCTGATACATCGCATGGCGGGCCTAGGGGGCAGTAAACGTCAGTCCCCTAATAGCGGTACAAGTTGTGTCGGAGTGTAGCCCAAAACACCCTGAGATAGCACTGGAAACCTACCAGTATATCTCGCTTGCCCTGACCCGGGACTACTCGTGTAATGGCTCTCCTAGACACAGCGCGGTGTCAACCCCCAATACCGGAAGAGACGAATCCTGACTAACCATCACTGCCTCTAAGTGCTTCGGGACTGCACCCAACTACTACCTGTTTGCAAGACTCCTTTGAGCCGTAGTAGGGTAGTAATCTAAGTGCAGTGGGAACACACTCGAGGCGAAGTGACAGTGTCAAGTCAGCGGACAAAGCTGTACTCATGTCACCTGGGAACTGATAACTGACGATAGGTATAGTACCAACCAACAGTTCCCGATGAGTCCTGTCCAGTGTACTCGTAACCTAACGAGCACCCGCATACTATCTCAAGTATGACGTACTGACGGCTGTGGGACAGACTGTCTCCCACACTGGGATGAGAAGCGCATACGCTAGTTTACTCTGGAGTATCGATGCCCTACCTCGATAGTCCCGCAACTAGGGACCTGCATAAGGATGTGCTTATAGATTACCCAGCCCCCACGAGTGTGACTGCCATCACAACGCTGGTAATCAAGCAAAGGTCCTAAGCGCTCCACTAATGTGTATAGGTGATATACTAAAATAAACACATGTACACATTAAAGCAGAAACAAACCAAGTAGCATACTACTATGTTGAGCAAGATAGTCTATACAAGATGAATATCCCAAGCTTCCATTAAGTAATATACAAACTAGTATGATACAGTAATGGCCTCTACGACATATACACTAACACTGACTCCAGTTTCCAGAGTGACAGGGATGATTCCAAGTCCATGTCGGGTTATGTCTTTACCCTCTATGGAGGGGCGGTGTGTTGGAAGAGTTCCAAACAGGAAACCGTTGCAGACTCGACGATGGAAGCGGAATATATCGCTGCTGCTGATGCCGCAAAAGAAACCGTCTAGATAAGGAAGTTCCTAACAGAACTTCAGGTGGTTCTGTCCATTGTTGGCCCAATACCTCTGCATTGTGACAACAACGGGGCTATAGCTTTAGCGAAGGAACCCAGGTCCCATGAGAAGTCCAGACACATCTTGAGGCGGTATCACCTGATCAGGGAGATCGTGGGTCGCCAGGAGATCGAGGTTCGGAGAGTTGCTACAGAAGATAACACTACTGATCCATTCATGAAGGCCTTACCCCAGACTCAGTTCGAGCGGCTGATCGAGATGATAGGTCTTCGATACGCCAGTACATGGCCTTAGTGCAAGTGGGCGATTGTTAGTGTATATGCCCTAGAGGATATTACTGTATCATACTAGTTTGTATATTACTTGATGGAAGCTTGGGATATTCAGCTAGTATTGACAATCTTGCTCAAAATAGTAGTATGCTACTTGGTTTGTTTCTACTTTAATGTGTACATGTTTTTCTTATAGCATATCGCCTTTACACATTAGCGGAGCCCTTAGGATCTTTGCTTGATTACCAGCGTTGTGATGGCAGTCACACTCGTGGGGGCTGGGTAATCCATAAGCACATCCTTATGCAGGTCCCTAGTCATAGGACTATCGAGACAGGGCATCGATACTCCGGAGTAGACTAGCGTATGCGCTTCTCATCCCAGCTTGGGAGACGGTCTGTCCCACAGCCGTCGGTACGTCGTACTTGAGAGAGTATGCGGGTGCTCATTAGGTTACGAGTACACTGGATAGGACTCGTCGGGAACTGTTGGTTGGTATTATACCTATCGTCAGTTATCAGTTCCTAGGTGACATGAGTACAGCTTAGTCCGTTGACTTGACACTTTCACTTCGCCTCGAGTGTGTTCCCACTGTTCTTAGATTGCTACCCTACCACGGCTTAAAGGAGTCGTGCAAACAGGTAGCAGTTGGGTGCAGTCCCGAAGCACTTGGAGGCAGTGACGGTTAGACAGGATTCGTCTCTCCCGGTATTGGGGGTTGATATCGCGCTGTGTCTAGGAGAGCCATTACACAAAGTCCCTGTCCAGGCAAGCGAGATTGACTGGTAGGTTTCTAGTGTTATCTCAGGGTGTTCTGGGTTACACTCCGACCCGACTTGTACCGCTATTAGGGGACTGACGTTTACCGCCCCCTAGTCCCGCCATGCGATACTCTTAGACGAACAAACCGGACTATACGGAGACTGTCACCTTCAGGCTCAGTAGGTGTTCCGAAAGGTTTACCTCGTCAGTCTTCTTATCGGCATCTACCTCGGAACCGTTACGTACAGCTAGTCCCACTTGCGGTCTATGGTTAAACCCACTGCCAGCGTAGTGTCGAGTCTTTAGAGTACCACACAGCGGGTTATTCTCCTTTAGGCAAAACGAGTAGAGGTCGCATGGTTTTGCGACGGGGTTTGTTCACATCCGCGCACTTGTGCATGTTTGGTGTCCGGACAGCTTATACTAGCGGGCTTTGGTTTAAGACAGATCTTAGTATATGTTTCGTGATTGGTTTTATCTTTTTGTATTCGTGTTCCTCGGAACACGGATACGGGTGTGTATGCACAATTAACAGAGGCAGAGGCAGAGGACTTTCATTAGGGTTGATGACCATTGTCATTTTCATAACCCTAATATTTATGTGTGAAATATGATTATTAATATTAGTTAATTATAATTGTGTTATGGTTAGGGTTGTTGACCATTTGACTATGGTTGACATGTCGACCTATGTTGACAAATTGACCATCATCATTTTATATGAAAGATGTTCTTTGATTCATGCAAAATAATTAATATGAAATGATAATGGTCATTTCAAGATTAACCATCACAATTACCTTTAGCTAATTATTTACCTATCATAATTCACATATATGTGAGAAGGATGGCTTTATTCTTCTGATTCTGTCATTCTCATTCTCTCTCATCCTCTTCCTCTCTCTCAAAGCTCTCCCCTCTCATGAGTTGAGAACCATTGATCTTGAGATAAATCCTTCAAAATCACTCTCTACTCTTTCTAAGGTTCTAGGTTTAGCACACCAAGCACCTTAGTTACTTCTAGTTTGAGATTGGAGCCAAAGGTAGAGGCCCTCGGGTGGATCTTTCTTCGGCAAGAGAAGGCGACGAGGAGAACCCGTTCATCCCACTCCAAGGAGCAAGAAGAAAAGGACTTCAAGACTTAGGTATAACCCCTTTACCGAGTAGCTAACTCTTTTAGCTTGGTAGTTAGTTTATGTTTAGCAAAGATCCCTCCTTTGGTTAGTCCATGTTGCCTAGTGTTGTAAAAATCAAATTTTTCATAACGTTTCCGCCTCCCCGTAAGCACCGGGGTGGGCAACGTGGACTTACATGAGAATCTAGCAAACAGCTGGTGCTCTTCCAGTATGTGCAAAACAAATCCTCAAGTGCTGCTCCTGTTCCTCAAGACACATTGAAAAAGACCAGAATGTCGTCAATGACACAACAATAACTGGTCGAGGAACGGTCTAAAGAAATCTGGTTCATCATATCTGGGAATGCTGCTAGGGCATTGGTGAGTACGACGACACCACCAAAACACACAAAGCCCGTAGCACGCACATGGCAGTCTACAGAATGTCATCATTCCGAACCCGCAACAATGATGACCTGATCCCGAACAAACTTAGAACATGTCTCACACTCTGGTGCTGATCGAAGAAATTGTCAATGCGAGGTAAATGATACCTATCCGCACCGTAAGCCGGTTAAATTGACTATCAATCAATACACAACCTAAACTGCCGTCTTCCTCCTTGACGAACAGAAATAGGAGCTCCCTAATGCGAAACACTCAGACGCACAATCCAGCCAACAAACAACTCTGCAGCTAATCCTTAAGCTCCCTAAGCTCCGCCGGCTCATCTGGAACAACGCCGGAAAACTCTCGCACGAAAGGAACCCGGTCCAACAAACCACCTGTGGCTCCGGTACCATGAATGACGCCTAGAATCCACGACATCCTCTCCTCAAAAGCCGACCAGCGAAAAAGGCTGATTTCGAGCAGTGAGAGGCGACACAACTATCGACCTGGACAACAAGAACTGACTCGCCGGGGAAAACAACACCTGGCTGTTTTCTCGCGGCATGCCACAGCCGCCTAGCACGTAGATAACTAGTCCGTGCCCAGGAGAACATCAAATCCAACATCTCTAGAAGGATCAAGTGACAGGGGAATCTCCTACCCGATTGGCACACAACTGAAATACGTGTTGAGCAACAAAAGAATCGCTGACAGAATTTAAATCACAAACGGCTGATCTACCCACACGACTCTCCTCGTCCCAAACCTCTGCTACTCCCGCGACGGTCATGAAAGCTGTCTCGACGACTAGGCCTCTGTCTCTGAGATGGTACACCGGTACGAGTCCTCCACAGTTCCGGAACTCCCAAATAATCTGGAATACGTGTTTCGTAAACTGGGTCTGCATCCACCAGTGCTATGTAGGTGACGGACTGCTGCATGATGATCGTAAGGAACAACTGGTTAACATGGGTGACTGTTAGTTGTATGTAGGCCCTAGAGGCCAGTATTGTACAGATGATGTATATTATATTGGATGCTTGGACATATATAGAGAGGACTTTCTTGCTCGATATGATAGTATGCTATCCGGTTGCTCTGTCTTAACATGTATACTTGTCTCTTGATACTGTCTTATAGTAACATGTTGGTAGAGCCCTTAGGATGTGTACTTGACTACAAGGACTTTGATGCAGATCATACTAGTGGGGCCATGGTAGTCCATAAGTACATCCTTTAATGTTCCTAGTCGTAGGTGTATCGAGACAGGGCATCGATATACCAGAGTAGACTAGCGTATACGCTTCTCGACCCATGAGATAGTCGATGGATGATCCCATATCCATTGGTGTTTGACCTCAGAGATGGTATACGGGTGCTCAGTGGAGACTGGGTACACTGGACGGACTCGCCGAGAACTCCCAGATGGAATTATTCCTCACGTCAGATGGCAGTTCTCTGGTGACACTTCCGCAGGATTAGTCTGTAGACCCGAGATCGTCATAGAGTCTTGTGTGATTCCCACTTTGCTTTGTTTTCCACCTTACCACGTCCAAGAGGGCATGCAAAACGGTATTTTTTAGGTACAGTCCCGAATCACATGGAGGTAACGAGCGATAGGAGGGGTTTCGTCTCTACCGGTATTGGGGGTTGATGTTGCGCTGTGCTCGATTGGCCATAACAGGGAAGTCCCTGACCAGGGCTGATATAGAGATTTACTAGTAAGTGTTACCAGTAGTTTCTCGACCCGTTATGAGCCTCAGATCGGCACGACTTATCGGTTATTGGGGTTTGACGTTTACCACCCTTAGACTTGATATGCGACATATCAGACGAGGAGACCGGACTGTACGGGAAGTGTTACTGTTAGGCTTTTATAGGAGTTGGCGCAGGCTTGCTTGATGATCTTCTGATCGCTTAATACCCGGGTAGCCGTTACGTCCAGCTAGTACCGCTGACGGCTTGTGAGTGCTTGATGTGATCATCACCTACTGCCGGCGTATTGACGAGTCTTTAGAGTCCTACATAGAGGTTTTACTGGCTCAGGCAAAACGAAATAGGAGCGCATATGTGATATGCGCGGGACCGAGAATAATGCGTGTATGTGATACCTTATTCTATTCTCGCGACTTTTTGTATCGGTCGGTTATATGTGATATAGCCGGGTTATCGAATCAAGTGTTGATTCGATAAGTCGATACATTAGATGTTAGTCGGCTATATGAGATATAACCGGATTATTAAGTCAAGTGTTGATTTAATAATTTAGTGTATAATTGTATATATGATATACTAATTTACATTAACTAACATTTATTCACTTAAGGATTTTTCTCATATGTGCACAACTTTAATATATATGTGATATATATTAAAATGTGTTTTCTTTCTGTATCATGGTTGTTGATACAACATGCATGGGTGTATGATACTTACACCATGCTATTTGTTGTGTTTGGTTTAATATTTAAAGTAATTACAAAATTAGTGGAAGATTAGAAAAATGCTTGAAACTTGTGGAAGCTTGTGGATGTATTGACTAAGTCCACTAAGTTTGTTTTTACTTTGGATATTTGTTAACCTAACCATCACATTTAGCCATGATTATGTCTCTACATGAGTTAGTATATGATACTCACTCACCCATGGTTAGCTCACTCACTTGATCATTATCTTTCTCTCTTTATTTCTTCATCTTCTTCCTTGAGCTAAAAAGCTCTCTAGGGTTTGATCCAAAGTGAAAAACATCGTGAGAAAAAAAATTCTAAAGTGAACCCACTTTCTATTTCTCCATCCTCTACTAGACTAGCACTTTAGTTTAGGGTGTTTGCTTCACTAATTCTCTAGTTAGTGAAGTAGTAGCTTGAGTTGGTATTCCCTCGATGTAGATCATCTTCGGCCTCGAAGACTTAAAGCAAGGACGTTTCTTTCAACTCGTGAAGCCATGCAAGAGCCCTGGAGAACCATGATCGCAGCGAAGGGACTACAACAAGGAGCTTTAGAAGCGAAGGACCGATCTACAAAGGTTGTATTTCGTATTAACTTAGTGAAAAATGTTATTTAATTGCATGTGTAACCCTAATTATCTAGCAATGATCTTGTTTAGGGTTGTTCGGCACGGCTAAAATTTTAATCGGGCATGGTTGATGCCTTGTAGAACCTTGTTAGAGTGCCTAGTAACCCTATAGTGGTATCAGAGCCTAGCTAGGGCATTAGGCGACGTGTTTACGAAGTTAAAACTCCGATCGAACCCCGTAACGTCAAAACGACCCCCTCTCTGGAGAAATTTTAAAAATTCGAATTTTTCTGTATTAAAAATACCTTAAAAAATCAGCAGGGAATTTAAAGCAACACTGTGAAAAACAAGGTTCTAAACCGTACGGACTGCCACGGAACCGCGGCAATACCTTGCTTGTGCCGCAGATCCGCGGCCGTACAGTCGGGTTTGACTTTTCGTTTTGCACAGTTATGACCATATCTGCTAGTGTATCTTTCTGGGTATTTTTAATCTGCCTCAGGTGTTGAGTGTTCTGGAGATTATTTTGTATACGTTGATTCGATCGGAAAATTTAATTTCATTATGTTTTCCGGATAATTTAGGAAGTATTAAAATGTGTAAGTCCATGCTACCTCTCCCGGTACTTTCGGGCATGCGGAATTTGGTGAAAAACAATTTTCTAGAGGTGGTAACATGGACTCAAAACCGGATCTTTGTTAAACATCTAACTAACAACCTAACTAGGAGTTATTAACTACTCGGTTAGGGGGTTATACCTATCTTTCTTGAACTCCTTCGTCTTCAAGCCTCGATGGTTGTCCGGATCGGCTTCACCCCGTCGTCTCCTTGCGCCGAAGATAGATCCACCTGAAAGCTTCTACCTTTGGCTTATTCTTCGATCTTTGAAGAAACTAGTTCACTTGGTTTGCTAAACCTTATGAACTAGATTTAGTAGAGATGAGTGTGTTGGGATTTTCTCTATGGTTCTCGGTTCTCAACACATGAGACAAGTGAACCATAGACTAAAGAGCGGGAGAGCAAGAAGAAGGAGATGAGAGCACAAGAACAAGAGAGAGAATGAGAATGATAGAATGAGAAAGACTTTTCTCTCTTGGCTCTCATAATCCGAAACCATCATCACAAAAATAGTAATCAAGTATTGTGTAAATGGTTTAAGTCAAAATGGTTATATCATTTCATGCACTCATATTGCACAAGAGAACAAGCAAGTGAAAAGTCTTTGCCATGAAATGATAGCCATTGTCATCATGATGGTCAACTAGTCCAACCTAGTCAACCGGTCAACAAAGTCAACAAGTCAACAAAGTCAACCCCTCAACAACCATGTCACCACAATACTTAATATTATTGTAAATCATATATCATATTCTCATCAGGGTTGAGCAAAAAGTCAATAGTCAACAGTCAACGGTCAACAACCCTAATGAGAATCCTCTGCCTCTGTTTCTCCATCAACTGTGCATACACACCCGCATCCGCGTTCCGAGGAACACGAATACATACAGGATAAATCCAATCCCAAAACGTATACTAGGATCTGGCTTAAACCAAAGCCCGCTAGTGTTAACTGTCCGGACACTCCGGACACTGTACGTGCACAAGTGCACGGATGTGACCGAACCCTGTCGCAAAACCATGAGACCTGTCGCAAAACCATGCGACCTCTACTCTTTTGCCTAAAGGCGAATAGCTTTCTGTGTGGGACTTTAAATACTCGACACTACGCTGGCAGTGGGTTTAACCACAGACCGCAAGCGGCACTAGCTGTGCGTAATGGTCCCCAGGTAGAAGCCGACAGGAAGATTGACGAGGTGAAACCCATCTGAACTCCTACTGAGCCTGAATGTGACAGTCTCCGTACAGTCCGGTCTGTTCGTCTGATACATCGCATGGCGGGCCTAGGGGGCGCTATACGTCAGTCCCCTAATAGCGGTACAAGTCGTGTAGGAGTGAAGCCCAAAACACCATGAGATAACACTGGAAGCCCACCAGTATATCTCGATTGCCCTGCCCAGGGACTACTCGTGTAATGGCTCTCCTAGACACAGCGCGATGTCAACCCCCAATACCGGGAGAGACGAATCCTGTCTAACCGTCACTGCCTCCAAGTGCTCCGGGACTGTACCCAACTACTACATGTTTCACGACTCCTTTGAGCCGTGATAGGGTAGTAATCAAAGTACAGTGGGAACACACTCGAGGCGAAGTGACAGTGTCAAGTCAGCGGACTAAACTGTACTCATGTCACCTGGGAACTGATAACTGACGATAGGTATAATACCAACCGGTCAGTTCCCGACGAGTCCTGTCCAGTGTACTCGTAACCTAACGAGCACCCGTATACTATCTCCAGTACGACGTACTGATGGCTGTGGGACAGACCATCTCCCACACTGGGATGAGAAGCGCATACGCTAGTCTACTCCGGAGTATCGATGCTCTGTCTCTATAGTCCTGCGACTAAGGACCTGTATAAGGATGTGCTTATAGATTACCCAGCCCCCACTAGTGTGACTGCCATCACAACGCTGGTAATCAAGCAAAGATCCTAAGTGCTCCACAAATGCGTATAGGTGATATACTAAAATAAACACGTGTACACAATGAAGTAGAAACAAACCAAGTAGCAAACAATTATATTGAGCAAGATTGTTTATACAAGGTGAATATCCCAAGCTTCCATTAAGTAATATACAAACTAGTATGATACAGTAATGGCCTCTAGGGCATATACACTAACAATCTCCCACTTGCACTAAGGCCATGTACTGGCGTATCCAAAACCTATCATCTCGATCAGCCGCTCGAACTGAGTCTGGGGCAAGGCCATGGTGAATGGATCTGCAGTGTTATCTTCTGAAGCGACCCTCCGAACCTCGATCTCCTGGCGATCCATGATCTCCCTGATCAGGTGATACCGCCTCAAGATGTGTGTGGATCTCTGATGGGACCTTTGTTCCTTCGCTAAAGCTATAGCCCCGTTGTTGTCGCAATACAGAGGTATTGGATCAACAATGGACGGAACCACCTGAAGTTCTTTCAAGAACTTCCTCATCCAGACAGCTTCTTTTGCGGCAGCAGATGCAGCGATGTATTCCGCTTCCATCGTCAAGTCTGCAACGGTTTCCTGTTTGGAACTTTTCCAACACACCGCCCCTCCATTGAGGGTAAAGACAAAACCCGACATGGACTTGGAATCATCCTTGTCACTCTGGAAGCTGGAGTCAGCAAAGGCCTCGATCTGGAGGTCTTTTCCGCCATACACCAAGAACATCTCCTTAGTCCTTCTCAGGTACTTGAGAATTTTCTTTACCGCTATCCAGTGTTTCTCCCTAGGGTTTGACTGATACCGGCTTACCACACTCGGTGCATAAGCTGCATCCGGTCTGGTACACAACATCGCATACATTATAGAGCCTACCGCAGAAGCGTAGGGTATAATAGACATGCGATCCCTCTCCAAATCAGTCTTGGGAGACATCACTTTAGAGAGGGTGATCCCGTGACAAGCTGGTAGGTTACCGCGCTTGGAATCTTCCATACTGAATCTTTTTAGTATGGTGTCGATGTACCTGGACTGTGAAAGTCCTAATATCCTCTTGGATCTATCACGATGGATCCGGATCCCCAGGATGTATGAAGCATCACCCAGGTCTTTCATGGAGAACCTGTGTGACAAGAACCCCTTGACAGATTGTAGCATAGGAATGTCATTTCCTATTAAGAGAATGTCATCCACGTATAAAACGAGGAATACTACAGTTCTCGCTATAAATCTACTATAGATGCATGGTTCATCTGGATTTTTGATAAAGCCAAATTCCTTGACCGTCTCATCAAAACAGATGTTCCAACTCCGCGATGCCTGCTTTAGTCCGTAAATGGACTTAAGCAACTTGCACACCTTTCCGCTGCTCCCACTCTGAATGAAACCCTCTGGCTGGTCCATATAGACACACTCCTCTAAATTTCCATTTAGAAAAGCGGTCTTTACGTCCATCTGCCAAATCTCATAATTGTGGAAGGCAGCAATGGCAAGAAGCATCCGAATGGATTTCAGCATTGCTACTGGAGAAAAGGTCTCGTCATAGTCCAAACCAGGTCTTTGACGAAAACCCTTTGCTACCAGTCTAGCTTTATAGGTCTCAACCTGTCCATCTACACCAATCTTCCTTTTCAAGATCCACTTGCATCCTACGGGTTTTACTCCGTCTGGAGCAACGTCCAACGTCCATACTTTGTTGGTGTACATGGACTCCATTTCGGTCCGCATTGCATCCAGCCATTTTACCGAGTCGACGCTCTAAACGGCTTGCTGGAAGCTAGTAGGCTCATCATAATCTATGATGCAATCCTCTCTATCCTCGTCTATGAGAAAACCGCATTATCTCTCGGGCGGATGAGACTGCCTACTACTCCTGCGGAGCGGCGTGGGAATGTCCTGTTCTTTTGAACCCTCTGGTTCCACTAAGCTTTCAGTAATAGTCTGTAGTTCTGGAATTTCTTCCAGTTCTACTGCGCTCCCACTTATTTCCTTTTCTAAGAACTGGTGTTCTAGAAAGTGGGGATGACGAGAAACAAAAGCCTTTTGTTCTTCTTCACAGTAGAAGAAATATCCCTTGGAATTCTTTGGATATCCCACAAACTTGCACTGTACTGAGCGTGCCTCGAGCTTGTCCGCATGCTGCTTTTTGACAAAAGCTGGACTTCCCCATGTCTTAATGTGCTTAAGATAGGGTCTCTTCCCACACCACATCTCATATGGTGTAGTAGGCACAGTCTTAGTTGGAACTCGGTTCAAAAGGTATGCAGCTGATTCTAGCGCATACCCCCAGAATGATCGCGGTAACTCAGCGTTACTCATCATGGACCGTACCATATCCAATAGGGTTCGGTTCCGTCTCTCCGATACACCGTTATGTTGCGGAGTGTATGGAGGAGTAAGCTGAGAGAGAATTCCGTTCTCTTTTAAATAGTCCAGGAACTCGGCACTCAAGTATTCACCACCTCGATCAGATCTTAGAATCTTGCTACTTTTGCCGGTTTGTTTTTCTACTTCATTCTTATATTCCTGGAATTTTCGAAAGGCTTCGGACTTATGTTTCATTAAGAAGACATAACCGTACCTTGAAAAGTCATCCGTAAAAGTAATGAAGTAAGAATAACCGCTTCGCGCATGTGTAGACATTGGACCGCACACGTCGCTGTGTGCGAGTCCCAAGAGCTCGCTCGCTCTTACTCCGTGTCCAGTGAACGGAGTCTTTGTCATCTTTCCTTTGAGACAGGATTGACAAGTGGCATACGATTGATATTCGAACGGATTCAAATATCCTTTTGTATGTAACTTCGTCAACCTTCTCTCATTGATGTGACCTAGTCTACAATGCCATAAGAAAGTCTGATTTATTTCCGGAGACTTTCTTTTGTGTGTATTCTGGACATTGAAAATCTGTGGTTGGTTTAATACGTATATTCCATTGCTTAATGTACCTGACCCAATCAAAACTTGATTAAGGTGAATGTTTAGAACATTACTTACAAACGCAAATTCATAACCTTATTTAGAAACCAAAGATACAGAAATGATATTACAAGTTGCGTTGGGTACAAAAAAGCAATTACGCAAAACCAAAACATGTCCATCTGACATTCCCAAGTGATAGTCCCCCACGGCCTTAGCATCCATGCTAGCTCCATTTGCAACTTTGAGGGTCATGTCACCTGCCTTCAAAATCCTACGGTTTCTCAACGCCTGCAAAGAATTACAGATATGAGATCCTGATCCGGTATCCAATACCCAGGAAGTAGAGTTTATTGAAAGACAGTTTTCAATAACATACACACCTGAAGCTGAAGCCGCAACCTGCTTCAATTCCTGTGTCCTGGCTTTCCAAGCCCTGCAATCATTTTTCCAGTGTCCCTTCTTATGACAATAGAAGCATTCTTCTTTATCCACAAGCTGCCCCGCTTTCTTTGTTGCCTTTGCCTTTCCCTTCGTATCCACTTTACTAACACCGCCCCTTGGTTTGGCGGAGGCTTTCTTCTTCTTTCCCTTGGCTTTCGCCTTGGACCTAGAAGAGGAAGATCCTCCTACAAACAAAGTGGATGTTTCCCTACCTTTCTGTTTGGTGCCCTCTGCACACCTCAGCATGTTGAGGAGTTCTGAAAGTTCAACTTCTTTTTTTTGTAAGTTGAGTTTCATGATAAACTGGGCGTAAGTGGAAGGAAGGGACTGGAGAATCAAGTCCGTATAGAGCTCGTTCTCTAACGTGGTCCCAAGTTCCGCGAGCTCCTCAATGAAGCCAATCATCTTAAGCACGTGTTCTGCTACCGATGATCCGATGGCCAACCTTGCCGAAAATAACTTCTTCGACACTTCGTATCTTGCGATACGAGATTGCTCTACATACAGTTCTTTTGTATGGAGAAATATGGATTCAAGGTCCATATTCTCGTGCCTACTCTGATGTTCGTTGTCCATAGAGGCAAGTACGAGGCACTTGGACTTCGCGCTATCAATCTCCCAAGTCTTACGGATTTCCTTATCCGCGACGCTGGACGTGGGACCTGGGACAGGGGGAGCTTTGGTAGTAAGAAGATACCCCAGCTTGTCATAAGTGATTGCCATTTTGACATTCCTGAGCCAATCTTTGTAGTTTGGCCCTGTCAGTATGTTTTTATCTAGAAGTAACTTAAGTCCAGTCATGTCGATTGGTCGCTGCAATTAGGAGAGAGAAGAAGAAACACTCAGCATGATGCTCTTGCAAGTTTAGAGTGGTTTTTAGTTTGTCTAAACAGGATGGCTCCCACTGTTTCTCGAATCCCTTCTCAAACCAAAAAGGAAGAATTAGCCAGGATCAATCTCACCGTACAATACTTGCTTAACCGTTCGGCCAGGCTGGTGTCGGTACTTCGAGGGAGGTTTTCCAACGCTTTCGCGACGTTCCTTAATTTAAGAACCTCTTTTTCCTGGGGGCGTAGCCCCGCTAACACCTTTCTAGACACCTACTTGGTTTATAGCATTGATCGTTAAGTGAGAAATTTCCCGAGGAGTAGCATATACTCACAGTAGGATCGGGATCCAAATATCATTGCGTGACGAAACTGAAGGAATCCTACCAGAATCATCACACTCCAAATGGTATGCAACACTAGCAAGTTTCAGTTCTTTTGAAACTCCCGATGTGGATTTTTGCCCCATGCTCTTATGACCTTGACTTTGGCCAAAATATCATAAGTCACATGTCAAGTTCTACCCGTCATTCTCCAGGTTAATTTGGATCCACCCGTACCGACCCTTGACTTTGGCCAAAATGGCAGTACGACTGTCCCAAACCAACGCATCTATCTATGCTACACAAGAATACCCAATACCTACCAATCACTATGCCTTGACTTTGGCCAACATACATAGCTTGAATACTATTGACTATTTATGTGAAACGACGGAGGGCTACGAATGGTTTTGGCGAAACCGTGAACGTAGTGAACTTGATATAGTCGATGGAACGAGATAGCTTTTAAAAGGAGTGGCTCAAACTCTGCATTTTAAAAGTTGGTTTTGAAAAGAACCGAGCGGTTTTTCGAAAGTGTTCCAACGACTTTTACTTGGTTTATTTTCTTGCATTAGTTCTTTTAATGCCTGTTATTCTTGCATTAGTTCTTTTAATGCGTACCATCATTTAATCCTACCATTGCAGAAAACAACCAAAATATGACGTACGCTTATGCCATTCGCATTCGCCACGGGGCCCCGTCATTACCCGTTAGGTTACTTAACTAACGACAGAGCGGGGGCTGGGCTAGCGCGGCTGTAAAACATAAGCATCGCCTAAATAATATCATATATAGATATATTGCAATGATAGACATTTCAGATCACAGATGAACACATTGGATATACTAGGAACCTGCAATTCGTACGAGCCTGTAAAGAAAAGCAGATTACACGGTCGCGGTGAATAGCCAATACCCCACCCAAGACCCCTACGGGTGCGGCAAACTACCCGCCGAGTACCCGAAGCGAAGCAACCTCCCTCAACCCCGTCAGTAGGCCACTCGGCACTTCGGCATACCCGGTAGTTTGTGCACCCCCTCCATGGGTCTATCCTAGGAGCAAAAACAGTAAAAAGAAATTATTCAATGACGGCTACAACCCCGACCCGGTTGTGCGGCCATACAAATAATTATTACATCAATTTACAAATTTACTTGAATTGAAAGAAAAGAAAACTCTCGTCTCATAACCCCCGGCTATTCACCCGCGACAATCCAATGAATTCATATACACAAACCAATAACATTACAGATCACAGATTTGTATAACCACCACTAATCGACATATAGCTATTAGCAGACGTTCAATACAAATATCACATCACAGATAAAACCCGTCAGCTTAAGTCTTTAGAAGTTCGATCAAAAATACGAATTTTTAGGCCCCAAAAACCAAATTTTCGTTCTGGAAAATCTGGGCTGGAAATACATATTCCAAAAATCCCAAAATACCCCTATAGAACAAACTGCAGTGAAGATGATCCAGAGAGGAACTCAATCGGCCGCGGAACCGCGGCAATAGCAAGCTATTGCCGCGTTTCCGCGGTGGTTTGGTGAGATCTCTGGACCGTTTTTCTACAGTAGACTATAAAAATCCTGAGTCGATTTTTAAAGCATGATTTATTTCTTTTACAGAACTTTAAAAATCGACAACAACTTTGAATTTCGGGTTTATTTCGGGACTTTTTCTTTGATCGATCTTCTAGCTACTTTGCTAACATGTTAGATAGAGTTTAACTAGGCTCTGATACCACTGTAAGTCCATGCTACCTCTCCCGGTACTTTCGGGCATGCGGAATTTGGTGAAAAATAATTTTCTAGAGGTGGTAACATGGACTCAAAACCGGATCTTTGTTAAACATCTAACTAACAATCTAACTAGGAGTTGTTAACTACTCAGTTAGGGGGTTATACCTTTCTTTCTTGAACTCCTTCGTCTTCAAGTCTCGATGGTTGTCCGGATCGGCTTCACCCCGTAGTCTCCATGCGCCGAAGATAGATCCACCTGAAAGCTTCTACCTTTGGCTTCTTCTTCGATCTTTGAAGAAACTAGTTCACTCGGTTTGCTAAACCTTATGAACTAGAGTGAGTAGAGAAGAGTGTGTTGGGATTTTCTCTATGGTTCTTGGTTCTCAACACATGATATAAGTGAAACATAGACTAAAGAGAGGGAGAGCAAGAAGAAGGAGATGAGAGGTCAAGAATAAGAGAGAGAATGAGAATGATAGAATGAGAAAGACTTTTCTCTCTTGGCTCTCATAATCCAAAACCATCATCACAAAAATAGTAATCAAGTATTGTGTAAATGGTTTAAGTCAAAATGGCTATATAATTTCATGCACTCATATTGCACAAGAGAACAAGCAAGTGAAAAGTCTTTGCCATGAAATGATAGTCATTATCATCATGATGGTCAACTAGTCCAACCTAGTCAACCGGTCAACAAAGTCAACAAGTCAACAAAGTCAACCCCTCAACAACCATGTCACCACAATACTTAATTAATATTATTGTTAATCATATATCATATTCTCATCAGGGTTGAGCAAAATAACAATAGTCAACAGTCAACGGTCAACAACCCTAATGAGAATCCTCTGCCTCTGTTTCTCCGTCAACTGTGCATACACACCCGCATCCGCGTTCCGAGAAACACGAATACATACTGGATAAATCCAATCCCAAAACGTACACTAGGATCTGGCTTAAACCAAAGCCCGCTAGTGTTAACTGTCTGGACACTGTACGTGCACAAGTGCACGGATGTGACCGAACCCTGTCGCAAAACCATGCGACCTGTCGCAAAACCATGCGACCTCTACTCTTTTGCCTAAAGGCGAATAGCTTTCTGTGTGGGACTCTAAAGACTCGACACTACGCTGGCAGTGGGTTTAACCACAGACCGCAAGCGGCACTAGCTGTGCGTAATGGTCCCCAGGTAGATGCCGACAAGAAGACCGACGAGGTGAAACCCATCTGAACTCCTACTGAGCCTTAAAGTGACAGTCTCCGTACAGTCCGGTCTGTTCGTCTGATACATCGCATGGCGGGCCTAGTGGGGCGGTAAACGTCAGTCCCCTTATAGCGGTACAAGTCGTGTCGAAGTGAAGCCTAAAACAACCTGAGATAACTCTGGAAGCCTACCAGTATATCTCGATTTCCGTGGCCAGGGCCTACTCGTGTAAGGGATCTCCTAAACACAGCGCGATGTCAACCCCCAATACCGGGAGAGACGAATCCTGTCTAACCGTCACTACCTCCAAGTGCTTCGGGACTGTATGTCACGACCCGAAAGAGCACGTGACTGGCCCTTGAACCATATGAAGTCTATAGGACCCCATCTGATCCAAGTAAGCCAAAAGACCAGAAATCTAAAACCATTTTTAAGAGTAAGTAAAGAAAACTGGTTTAAAGAAGTGAAAGAAAACATGTTGAAGTCCAGGTTTTTAAATAACTAAGCCGAATGTGCATTTTTAAAAGGTAAAGTTTTTTCTAAAAAGTTCGTCGGAATTTCTTTTGTAAATACTGGCCCCGAACGGGTTACAACAAGCACAACATATATACAATGATAAAAGGCATCCCCAAGCGGGAGCTAGTTCTTCGTCAAACGACGGTCACAACCACAAAAGCAACAATAATATACAACGCCGAAAGGCGAGGGTCAAACCAAAAGAACTCAATAAGCAAGAAAACCGCAATACTACTAAGCGCGACTCTAAGGTCGAATAATACATCACTAATGTCTAAGTCTGAAACAATATACAAGTTTGGTTGATGGAAATTCTAGATACAATGAATAATATAAGTACAATGGTGGTTCTTGTTGCAAAAGAAACCACCTACCAAATGCAATTCACCCGCAAGGAAGCAATGTGCCAGAAATGCCGCAATGAAACCTGTACGGCAAACCTGCAAGAACTGTGACACAACGGGGGTGAGTTGCCAACTCGTGAAAAGAGAATATCTACAAGCAGAAACCGAATGCAAGACATGATCCTAAGTCAATACGATCAGTATATAAACCTCAAGAATAAGCCTGATACATGATAAGGTGGCAAAGTAACATCTAAACAGGTATGTAGTGCCAAGTACTCAGGTAATAGCATGTCATAGATGTAAGGTATGTCTGCATGAAGTAAAGATGATGAAGTATCAATACACGTATATTAGCATCCCATACCACTAATATTGGTGTAAGGGTATATATAACAGCGCCCTCATACCCTGTTATATATACAAATGAAGTATGATCAGTGTAAATCCAGTCTGTATATGATCCATATCTGTATATACGTGGAACCCGTCCACCCGTTACCCAATGACAATAAACGTGGAACCCGTCCACCCGTCACCCAATGACAATATGCATCATGTATGCAATATGAGGATATAAACAAAATCATGGAAAAACATCATGAAACCCGTGCCTAGCATCGACACGTAAATTCTCGTCCATATGGGGCTCCGTCTGCGGTATCGGCCCTCGGCCCCCGGCAGTACGGGTCAACCCATGTCCATCTCTGGGCTCCGTCTGCGGTATCGGCCCTCGGCCCCGGCAGTACGGGTCAGCCCATATCCATCTCTCAACTCCGGTCGGTATCCTCAAGATATCCGCCGAGCTCAAATACAATCACCGGTAGGTAGTAGTCCCTCTGCCGGGCTCACCGTCTACTACACAACGAAACCGTTCTCGCCCTGGGGTACCATACCGAGTCCACCATGTACCCGCAATCGGCCTCATCCGCCTCCT
This sequence comes from Agapanthus africanus, assembly GCA_030015575.1. Taxonomy (NCBI): domain Eukaryota; kingdom Viridiplantae; phylum Streptophyta; class Magnoliopsida; order Asparagales; family Amaryllidaceae; genus Agapanthus; species Agapanthus africanus. The sequence continues at coordinate 116,266,248 of CM057351.1, forward strand.
CGAATCGGGTTTCACATGTCGCTCTCAGCACCGAGAAAACACATGGTGGACGCACTGAAATATCATATCAAGGGTAACCGGGTTTTTAACACAATTATATATTATCTTTTGAAATTCCCACGGTTCCCAAATCCAGAAATATCATGGAAACAACATATCTCAATGCGTATAATCAAAACGTGATGCATGTGACATGTAAGAAAGGTAAGCATATCATAAGTCATGCAACATGGAATAGTAATGTGCACATGTCGAGGGAAACCGCTCTTTTAAAACGAATCAGTTTTGAAGAACATCTTGCGGTTCCCAAATCTTTAATCAAGTCATAATCATCTATGTTTGTGTACAGGTATAAGTGTACAATATGCCATGCAAGAATCATATCATGAACGCAACAGTACTACAGTGTAGTGGCATGGAAATTATCGATGATGAAGTGTGTGAGCCGGCAAATAGTGTACGTGGAACATACGCATCATCGATAATGGTGCTGGTGTCCTGACAGCATGATAATAATATAGCAATAAACATATGCAAAGCAATGTGAATAGCATGAATATGCGGAAATCAAATGATCAACACCACAGTGAAGAATCTACTATGTAAACTACAGATCTAAGTATCAGGTCAATCAGGAGGGGTATGGAAACCACCTAAATCTGAGTCGATATATATAGATATACTAGTCGGTGATCCCGCCTCAATAATATCGCGTACGATACAGTATATCGTAAGACATCCTCGAGTCATGAGCGCGGATCTATCATCAATATAGGCTCGTACGGTAAATCATCGTACGGCATCCCAATAGCTGGGTACGGGTCAATATCACACTATCTCATCACGTCTCAGGTATCACTATCATCGTATCACATAATCTGGGGCACTGATCTAAGTCTAGTACAATCGATACCGTCTATATAAATGCATGTGTAAACACACGTCCCAAGGCCCGCTAAAGATCACGTATCGTATCCCAAATACGAATCACATCAAATCACCGATCTCGCGGCACAAGGCCCAACATCTTCGACTCATCTCCAATGCCATCCAATATCATCAACACAGTGCAAGTATAAGGAATATACAAGGGTGTGCGTGTAGGTGTAATTCTATTCTAGGGTTCGCGACTATGAACTACACTAGTCACTTCTAACACTACACTATCCATAATACACCTAACTAGCATATATAATATAACAACTACGGACTGCGGGGGTGCTATACGCCATCCACCCGACTTCCCCTAGTAGATATAATCTACTCACCTTGCGTCTTCATTTGTGGACGTCGCCACGCGCTTGCTTGTCGTCCCGAAGTCTTCATGGGGTACCTGCACATCAAAGTATCGTATATGCGCATTAAAACCAAATCAAAGCTAACACGGCACACGAAACCCAAAACGATACGATAAGAGGCCTATAGGTTAGAACCTATGGCACGCCTTCAAAACCATCAATAAATCCTCTATATCGTCGTATAAACGCCAAATAGTCGAGGTAAAACAAAAGACACAAATTCAGACTTAAGAATACGGAATACGGAAATACGAATCCAAAACTGCAACTTAGGAAACATGTTCCAGATTTCACCCTAGGTCCAATTAGACAAATCTATACATACCAAGGACCTAATCTACAGATAAGGGAACACCAAAACCAAAACGAGCCAAATCCACCATAGTCTGGCCGTAAATTACGGCCAGAATGGGGAAATCTGCGGCCGGCTTGATGAGTTAGGGGTTGGGGCCTTGGTGGTAGCTTCCTGGGTGCCTGCACATGTCAATGTCCAATCAATTTTAATTTATGGTGTCTCGGGTGATAGCAGATTCAATATACCCTTCACAGATTCTACAATTTCTCCGATATCGGTTTCTAAAATCCGTATTCTGGGTTTAAGCTTCCGGTTAGGGTCTCAATTCATACACTAGGGTGTTGGTGTAGCCTCTATTGAACTCAATTTCACATTACAACTCATAATTCTTCACAACCCTAACTAGGTTTTACCTCAAGTCACCAAATCACACAATATCGGTTCAAAACTAAACATGGGGTATAAGTAATACTAAAACTAAGCTAATAGTCCAAAAAAACACCTCATTTGGCAACTCAAGAACTTTCTTGAGTTGCCCCTAGTGGCCAAAATCCTTGCTTCTTTAGTTAAATGTGTAGATCTTGAGCTTGTGCACACTTTTAATGAAATGGAGATTGGGTTTTGGAGTTGTTTTTGAGGTGAAATGGGCATTGAAGTTGGAGGAAGGGGGAGGAAGCAGGAGCTGCAGCAGCAACTTGAAGGAGAGGGAGGGAAAATGAGTGAGGAATGAAGGGAATGGCCAAGTCTTGGTCAACACATCTCACCCTCTCATTCTCTCACTTGCCCATACCCAATATTATAATCTTTTCCCATTTCTTTTCTTTTCTTTTTCTCTCAACATCCTTCTCCCAAGAATAGTAAACCCATAGTGAACCATGGCAAGAAATTCACAAGTGTGAAAAAGAATGATATGTGCATGTTTTGCACAAAAATGCTAACAAACCGATTAACGATTTTTAATCGCGATTAGCACTAATTTAGCATATAACTAATCTATTAAACTTAGAAATGGCATAATTCTCTAATTTACCCTATTTTAGAATTTTCCATAATTTTCCATAATTTTTCCCCATTTATTTGTATTTAATAATATCAAAATATTAAAATATTCAATAAAATAATATTAAATTATAAAAATTCCCAAAATTAATATTTTATCTTTTTGAAATGTTACAATATATCCCCCTTAAAGAAATTCGGTCCCCGAATTTCAATTTAAACCCCCAATATTAAAACATTTCAGTAAAAATCCTATTTGTCGGGGCTCCGAAAACATCAATACATAGCGAATATCATAAAAATGTACTGCTCTACTAGAAATCAATCCCCAAAATGCATATATAAGAATATCCTGTGCGTCTGGTGTGCAAGGAATCAAAATCCATATATATGTCAAACAGGTGTACAAAACAACATCCAGGTGCATCTGGTGTGCACGAAACATCTGTCGTAGGCAACGTGTGTGCCTGACAGTAAAAATCAGGTGCATGTGACATGCACGAAGAATCCCGATTTAGTGCATCTGGCGTGCACCTAAATCGTATATCAAAACACTAAAGGTGCATGAAAACTATGCTGGAAGTGTAAATCAGTTCACTGTATAAGATAGGCGTGAAATCACAATCAATACCTCGAATGTAATAACTCATGCACAAAATATAAATATCCAGTGGGTGCATGAAACAATATCATGAAACTCAGTCATCAAAACTAAATCATGCAATAGAACACCCAAAATACCCAAAATCCAAGATGACGGATACGTGATAATCGAATCAAAAAATCACAAATCATAAATACCGTCGTCGGTAGTTCCTCCTTCAAGGTCGAGAAGGAGTCGGTGCATCCAATGCTAGCAGCGCAAGATATCTACTTGCCTCTTGCTCACGGTCTGGCGTCCTCTGACTCTGGGTCCTTATCTTCTCTGCGGATTACCTATCTCGCAGTCAATCGGCTCATCGGCCCTGTCAGGTGTGCTAACGGGGACGATTCCGTTTTGGCACTTCTCTGGTCATCTCTCGGTCGATCCTCACGACCACTCGTAAGGCAGCATGTCACTGGCGTCGTCCTCTGGCTCTCTGAATGTACATTACACATCTGATCCTGGGTGCAAACATCATTGCAGCAATGTCCTGGAAGGAATCCTGCTCAAGGTCTCTTCCGATCTTGCCTATGCCGAACTGTACGGAGGCTGGCTCTCTTACATAATCTCTCCTCACTCGATAGACATCTGTGTCCTCAGCACAATATTTTCTCGGAAATTGGTCGCATCCCAACGCCTCTGTAAGCATATCAGGTCTCTAGTCTCGACGGGAAGTAATGACAGCTCGTCAGCGTCTCGCCCGAACCTCTGGTTCCACCTGTCTCTATCGTCGTCCACTATGACGTCACGCCATACTATCTACGCACAGCACTGTTCTCGGCCACGGTCAATCTGAAGTCTCTCGCACGGACTCGAAATCGCGTACTCTGTAGCTTCATCATTACGTAGAAGATGTCAGGCCGAACAGTTCCTCGGGAACACGTCCCAACCATCGGAGGAATACTCAATACTCGTCCGTCCTTGATCAATTCGCAACGCATCTGGGTAAGTTCGTTTATCCGAACCTGGTCAACGAACTTTTCGATGACGCCGAACTCTGGCCTGCTGGGTGTGCGCAATATGACCACTCATGGGTCTAGGTCTTTTCGTATCGTTTTCCAGAAAGGTCCTATCGAGATTTCTCTCTCAAATCTCTTTCCTGCCGGATTGCCCGGAAGTCATCATCCATTGCTGAAGCAAATTCTTATTCCGGAACGGCTGCATACTTATCGCTCTTCTTTCTGGAAGATATATCCATATACAACGCCTCTGGGTGCGTATCACATCTCTGATGTCAGCGGAGTGGGACGTCATCTCGTCGAAATCTCTTGCGAAATCTTTTCTTCACTCTGCTTCAATGTCGACTGATTTCGGACTCGTCTCATCGTGGCTGCATGGACTGTGCTCCAACGGCTATACTCGTATCTGGAGTCTCCCAAGCAATGCATCCCATCACATGATATCTGAATGATGTCGAACATTCGATCGACTCGTCGGGACCTTATAATCCCCCAAGAGATCAACATCTTGAGTACAGTTTAATAGTATCTAGTACATTCCACAGCGTCGGTAGTCCAGCCGCAGAAGGGCAAACCCAAGCCTCACTAATAGCGCCACGGAACTTCTGCAAACCCTAAGGTTCAAAGGCTTTCACACGGTCATTAAGTCGAGCTAAGGTTTCATTCTTCTAGAAGGTCCATAGAATCACCTGCATGTCTTTCCGTACACTTTAAACTTGGAACATGGGCTCCTGACATTCGATCGTCTCTATCGACTCTCAACGAACCTGCGTGAAGTCGTCTCTAGCTGGAAACAATCAATCTGATGACCTCGCATCGGTCAACGGACGAACCACATGTCCTAGTCATTTATCCTCTGGTGACTAGCGACTCGCTATCATCTCTCTAAGTATGTACTCATGCTGCAGTAGCTCCAACCATCTGGGCGATATCTCGTCAATTGCAGCAGCAACTGGCTCATTCGCCTGCATGCCGAACAGCGCCTCAATCCTCCAGGAAAGGCGATACATTGGCGGTCATCTCTGAATCGGTCTGCTCTAGATCTGAGTAAGACTCTCCACACTGGAAATCTTCGACTCAACTGGGCCCGCTCCGGCGCATAAATTGGACGAATCACCTTCGTCTCTCAAATCGGGTAGACTAGCTATCATCTGTCTCATATCTGCCTGGAAGCTCCGACAATCTCAGCTCTTATGCTCCGGAAGCGACATCCTGTCAATCTCAGCAACAGCTGGTCTATCTGTCTGCACGGTAGGCGACATCATAATCTCTGAGGTCTGCTGTACATCAACAGTCCTCTCCCAACTGGCAGCTCTAACAATGGCCCGATCATCCGGTGCAAAACCAAGCACTCGCCTCCACTAGAGGTCACAATCACCAATACTAACTCAAGACGTTCCCATGTCACCAGAAAACACAATGGTCGGCCCACATACCAGACGAGCTCGCCCTGACCGTAACCCTAGCAGCAGCCCAAACTGCGCTCAAACATGGCGACAGGAACCTCAATCGAGTATCAAAGAGAGCAGATCAATGGCAAGAAGAGAACAACAGATCCAAAGCGGATACATGATCATAAGAAGGAACAACATCAATAAAGGTATGATCATGAACTAATAGAATCGGGGATCTCAAATGGATGTATAATCATGGATATGAAGAGAATCACTGATCTCGAAAATATGTACATCCTAAGGTTTCTTAAGCGGAGTGGCGTGTCGTAAGAATGCCGCGGAACATACCCACGGTACGTCACTCTACTTTAGTTACCTATTCCATCAACAAAGGGTCATCCTATACGACGAAAGTTCGGGTCTAATACCCCCTCGACTAAGTCTAAGTTCCGTAAGGTCAAGCCTAAGTTCTGTATATATATAAACGCCCTAGGCTCCACATAGTCAAACTTAGACTCGAACCAAGGTCAACCTAGCGCTCTGATACCAACTTTGTCACGACCCGAAAGAGCATGTGACTGGCCCTTGAACCATTGAAGTCTATAGGACCCCATCTGATCCAAGTAAGCCAAAAGCCCATAAATCTAAAACCATTTTTAAGAGTAAGTCAAGAAAACTGGTTTAAAGAAGTGAAAGAAAACATGTTGAAGTCAAGGTTTTTAAATAACTAAGCCGAATGTGCATTTTTAAAAGGTAAAGTTTTTTCTAAACAATTCGGCGGAGTTTCTTTTGTAAATACTGGCCCCGAACGGGGTACAACAAGCACAACATATATACAATGATAAAAGGCATCCCCAAGCGGGAGCTAGCTCTTCGTCAAATGACGGTCACAACCACACAAGCAACAATAATATACAATGCCGAAAGGCGAGGGTCAAACCAAAAGAACTCAATAAGCAAGAAAACCGCAATACTACTAAGCGCGACTCTAAGGTCGAATAATACATCACTAATGTCTAAGTCTGAAACAATATACAAGTTTGGTTGATGGAAATTCTAGATACAATGAATAATATAAGTACAATGGTGGTTCTTGATGCAAAAGAAACCACCTACCAAATGCAATTCACCCGCAAGAAAGCAATGTGCCAGAAATGCCGCAATGAAACCTGTACGGCAAACCTGCAAGAACTGTGGCACAACGGGGGTGAGTTGCCAACTCGTGAAAAGGGAATATCTACAAGCAGAAACCAAATGCAAGACATGATCCTAAGTCAATACGATCAGTATATAAACCTCAAGAATAAGACTGATACATGATAAGGTGGCAAAGTAACATCTAAACAGGTATGTAGTGCCAAGTACTCAGGTAATAGCATGTCATAGATGTAAGGTATGTCTGCATGAAGTAAAGATGATGAAGTATGAATACACATATATTAGCGTCCCATACCACTAATATTGGTGTAAGGGTATATATAACAGCGCCCTCATACCCTGTTATATATACAAATGAAGTATGATCAGTGTAAATCCAGTCTGTATATGATCCATATCTGTATATACGTGGAACCCGTCCACCCGTCACCCAACGACAATAAACGTGGAACCCGTCCACCCATCTCCCAATGACAATAAGCATCATGTATGCAATATGAGGATATAAACAAAATCATGGAAAAACAACATGAAACCCGTGCCTAGCATCGACACTTAAATCCTCGTCCATATGGGGCTCCGTCTGCGGTATCGGCCCTCGGCCCCCGCCAGTACGGGTCAACCCATGTCCATCTCTGGGCTCCGTCTGCGGTATCGGCCCTCGGCCCCGGCAGTATGGGTCAGCCTATATCCATCTCTCAACTCTGGTCGGTATCCTCCAGATATCCGCCGAGCTCAAATACAATCACCGGTAGGTAGTAGTCCCTCTACCGGGCTCACCGTCTACTACACAACGAAACCGTTCTCGCCCCGGGGTACCATACCGGGTCCACCATGTACCCGTAATCGGCCTCATCCGCCTCCTCGAATCGGGTTTCACATGTCGCTCTCAGCACCGAGAAAACACATGGTGGACGCACTGAAATATCATATCAAGGGTAACCGCGTTTTTAACACAATTATATATTCTATTTTGAAATTCCCACGGTTCCCAAATCCAGAAATATCATGGAAACAACATATCTCAAAGCGTATAATCAAAACATGATGTATGCGACATGTAAGAAAGGTAAGCATATCATAAGTCATGCAACATGGAATAGTAATGTGCACATGTCGAGGGAAACCGCTCTTTTAAAACGAATCAGTTTTGAAGAACATCTTGCGGTTCCCAAATCTCTAATCAAGTCATAATCATCTATGTTTGTGTACAGGTACAAGTGTACAATATGCCATGCAAGAATCATATCATGAACGCAACAGTACTACAATGTAGTGGCATGGCAATTATCGAAGATGAAGTGTGTGAGCCGGCAAATAGTGTACGTGGAACATACGCATCATCGATAATGGTGCTGGTGTCCTGACAGCATGATAATAATATAGCAATAAATATATGCAAAGCAATGTGAATAGCATGAATATGCGGAAATCAAATAATCAACACCACAATGAAGAATATACTATGTAAACTACAGATCTAAGTATCAGGTCAATCAGGAGGGGTATGGAAACCACCTAAATCTGAGTCGATATATATAGATATACTAGTCGGTGATCCCGCCTCAATAATATCGCGTACGATACAGTATATCGTAAGACATCCTCGAGTCATGAGCGCGGATCTATCATCAATATAGGCTCGTACGCTAAATCATCGTACGACATCCCAATAGCTGGGTACGGGTCAATATCACACTATCTCATCACGTCTCAGGTATCACTATCATCGTATCACATAATCTGGGGCACTGATCTAAGTCTAGTACAATCGATACCATCTATATAAATGCATGTGTAAACACACGTCCCAAGGCCTGCTAAAGATCACGTATCGTATCCCAAATACGAATCACATCAAATCAACGATCTCGCGGCACAAGGCCCAACATCATCGACTCATCTCCAATGTCATCCAATATCATCAACACAGTGCAAGTATAAGGAATATGCAAGGGTGTGCGTGTAGGTGTAATTCTATTCTAGGGTTCGTGACTATGAACTACACTAGTCACTTCTAACACTACACTATCCATAATACACCTAACTATCATATATAATATAACAACTATGGACTGCGGGGGTGCTATACGCCATCCACCCGACTTCCACTAGTAGATATAATCTACTCACCTTGCGTCTTCATTTGTGGACGTCGCCACGCGCTTGCTTGTCATCCCGAACTCTTCATGGGGTACCTACACATCAAAGTATCGTATATGCGCATTAAAACCAAATCAAAGCTAACACGGCACACGAAACCCAAAACGATACGATAAGAGGCCTATAGGTTAGAACCTATGGCATGCCTTCAAAACTATCAATAAATCCTCTATATCGTCATATAGACGCCAAATAGTCGAGGTAAAACACAAGACACAAATTCAGACTTAAGAATACTGAATAGGGAAACACGAATCCAAAACAGCAACTTAGGAAACATGTTCCAGATTTCACCCTAGGTCCAATTAGACAAATCTATACATACCAAGGACCTAATCTAAAGATAAGGGAACACCAAAACCAAAACGAGCCAAATCCACCATAGTCTGGCCGCAAATTGCGGCCCGAATGGGGAAATCTGCGGCCGGCTTGATGAGTTAGGGGTTGGGGTCTTGGTGGTACCTTCCTGGGTGCCTGCACATGTCATTGTCCAATCAATTTTAATTTTGGGTGTCTCGGGTGATAGCAGATTCAATATACCCTTCACAGATTCCACAATTTCTCCGATATCGGTTTCTAAAATCCGTATTCTGGGTTTAAGCTTCAGGTTAGGGTCTCAATTCATACACTAGGGTGTTGGTGTAGCCTCTATTGAACTCAATTTCACATTACAACTCATAATTCTTCACAACCCTAACTAGGTTTTACCTCAAGTCACCAAATCACACAATATCGGTTCAAAACTAAACATGGGGTATAAGTAATACTAAAACTAAGCTAATAGTCCAGAAAAACACCTCATTTGGCAACTCAAGAACTTTCTTGAGTTGCCCCTAGTGGCCAAAATCCTTGCTTCTTTAGTCCAATGTGTAGATCTTGAGCTTGTGCACACTTTTAATGAAATGGAGATTGGGTTTTGGAGTTGTTTTTGAGGTGAAATGGGCATTGAAGTTGGAGGAAGGAGGAGGAAGCAGGAGCTGCAGCAGCAACTTGAAGGAGAGGGAAGGAAAATGAGTGAGGAATGTAGGGAATGGCCAAGTCTTGGTCAACACATCTCACCCTCTCATTCTCTCACTTGCCCATACCTAATATTATAATCCTTTCCCATTTCGTTTCTTTTCTTTTTCTCTCAACATCATTCTCCCAAGAATAGTAAACCCATAGTGAACCATGGCAAGAAATGCACAAGTGTGAAAAAGAATGATATGTGCAAGTTTTGCACAAAAATGCTAAAAAACCGATTAGCGATTTTTAATCGCGATTAGCACTAATTTAGCATATAACTAATCAATTAAACTTAGAAATGGCATAATTCTCTAATTTACCCTATTTTAGAATTTTCCATAATTTTTCCCCATTTTTTTGTATTTAATAATTCAAAAATATTAAAATATCAAATAAAATAATATTAAATTATAAAAATTCCCAAAATTAATATTTTAACTTTTTGAAATGTTACACTGTACCCAACTACTACCTGTTTTCACGACTCCTTTGAGCCGTGGTTGGGTAGTAATCAAAGTACAGTGGGAACTCACTCGAGGCGAAGTGACAGTGTCAAGTCAGCGGACTAAGCTGTACTCATGTCACCTGGGAACTGATAACTGACGATAGGTATAATACCAACCGGTCAGTTCCTGACGAGTCCTGTCCAGTGTACTCGTAACCTAACGAGCACCCGTATACTATCTCCATTACGACGTACTGATCGCTGTGGGACAGACCATCTCCCACACTGGGATGAGAAACGCATACGCTAGTCTACTCCGGAGTATCGATGCCCTGTCTCGATAGTCCTGCGACTAGGGACCTGTATAAGGATGTGCTAATAGATTACCCAGCCCCCACTAGTGTGACTGCCATCACAACGCTGGTAATCAAGAAAAGATCCTAAGGGCTCCACTAATGCGTATAGGCGATATACTAAAATAAACACATGTACACATTGAATTAGAAACAAACCAAGTAGCATACTACTATATTGAGCAAGATTGTTTATACAAGGTGAATATCCCAAGCTTCCATTAAGTAATATACAAACTAGTATGATACAATAATGGCCTCTAGGGCATATACACTAGTTTCTTTTACTGATGCTTAAATCCATCCGGAGCCATACTGATGCCGCAAAAGAAGCTGTCTGGATGAGGAAGTTCTTGAAAGAACTTCAGGTGGTTCCGTCCATTGTTGATCCAATACCTCTGTATTGCGACAACAACGGGGCTATAGCTTTAGCGAAGGAACCCAGGTCCCATCAGAGATCCAGGAACATCTTGAGGCGGTATCACCTGATCAGGGAGATTGTGGATCGTCAGGAGATCGAGGTTCGGAGAGTCGCTTCAGAAGATAACACTGCAGATCCATTCACCAAGGCCCTGCCCCAGACTCAGTTCGAGCGGCTGATCGAGATGATAGGTCTTCGATACGCCAGTACATGGCCTTAGTGCAAGTGGGAGATTGTTAGTGTATATGCCCTAGAGGCCATTACTGTATCATACTAGTTTGTATATTACATAATGGAAGCTTGGGATATTCACCTTGTATATACAATCTTGCTCAAAATAGTAGTATGCTACTTGGTTTGTTTCTATTTCAATATGTACATGTGTTTATTTTTGTATATCGCCTATACACATTAGTGGAGCCCTTAGGATCTTTGCTTGATTACCAGCGATGTGATGGCCGTCACACTAGTGGGGCTGGGTAATCTATAAGCACATCCTTATGCAGGTCCCTGGTCGCAGGACTATCGAGACAGGGCATCGATACTCCGGAGTAGACCAGCGCATGCCCTTCTCATCCCAGTGTGGGAGACGGTCTGTCCCACAGCCGTCAGTACGTCGTACTTGAGATAGTATGCGGGTGCTCGTTAGGTTACGGGTACACTGGACAGGACTCGTCGGGAACTGACTAGTTGGTATTATGCCTATCGTCAGTTATCAGTTCCCAGGTGACATGAGTACAGCTTAGTCCGCTGACTTGACACTGTCACTTCGCCTCGAGTGTGTTCCCACTGTACTTTGATCACTACCCTACCACGGCTCAATGGAGTCGTGCAAACAGGTAGTGGTTGGGTGCAGTCCCGAAGCACTTGGAGGCAGTGATGGTTAGACAGGATTCGTCTCTCCCGATATTAGGGGTTGACATCGCGCTGTGTCTAGGAGAGCCATTACACGAGTAGTCCCTGGCCAGGGCAAACGAGATATACTGGTAGGCTTCCAGTGTTATCTCAGGGTGTTTTGGGCTTCGCTCCGGCACGACTTGTACCGCTATTGGGGGACTGACGTTTACCGCCCCCTAGGCCCGCCATGCGATGTATCAGATGAACAGACCGGACTGTACGGAGAATGTCACACTCAGGCTCAGTAGGAGTTCAGATGGGTTTCGCCTCGTCGGTCTTCTTGTCGGCATTGCCTGGGGACCGTTACGCACAGCTAGTGCCGCTTGCGGTCTGTAGTTAAACCCACTGCCAGCGTAGTGTCGAGTCTTTAGAGTCCCACACAGAAAGCTTTTCGCCTTTAGGCAAAAGAGTAGAGGTCGCATGGTATTACGACAGGTCGCATGGTTTTGCGACAGGGTTCGGTCACATCCGTGCACTTGTGCACGTACAGTGTCCGGACAGTTTACACTAGCGGGCTTTGGTTTAAGCCGGATCCTGGTGTACCTTATGGGACTGGATTTATCCAGTTTGCATTCGTGTTCCTCGGAACGCGGATGCGGGTGTGTATGCACAGTTGACAGGGTGACAGAGGCAGTGGATTCTCATTAGGGTTGTTGACAGTTGACCGTTGACTATTTGACTTTTTGCTCAACCCTAATGAGAATATGATATGTGATTAACTATTATATTGATTAAGTATTATGGTGACATGGTTGTTGACTTTTGTTGATTTTGTTGACTTGTTGACTTGTTGACTTTGTTGACCGGTTGACTAGGCTTGACTAGTTGACCATCATGATAACCATAGCAATCATTCCATGGCAAAGACTTTTACTTGCTTGCTCATTTGTGTAAAATGAGTGCATGATATGATATGGTTATGGTTGCTTCAACCATCACATAAGACTTTTTTGGTATGATGAGTTATGATGACTTTGGATTATGAGAGGGTGAGAGACAAAATACTTGCTCATTCTCTCTCTTGTTCTTGAGCTCTCTTGCTTTGCTCTCACCCTCATCCTCTTGCTCCCTCTCTTGACTCTATGGTTCATATCTCTCATGAGTTGAGAATCAAGAACCATAGATAAAATCCCATTCTAATTCTTCTCTACTCATTCTAGTTCACTAGGTTTAGCAAACCAAGTGAACTAGTTTCTTCAAAGAACGAAGAAGGAGCGAAAGGTTGGAGCTTTCAGGTGGATCTATCTTCGGCATACGGAGACGACGAGAAGAAGCCAATCCGGACCACCATCGGAGCTTGAAGACGAAGGAGTTCAAGACAAGCAAGGTATAACCCCCTAGCCGAGTAGCTAGAAACTCATAGTTAGGTTGTTAGATAGATGTTTAACCAAGATCCGGGTTATAGGTCCATGTTACCACCTCCGTAAAAATCGTTTTTTACCAAATTCCGCATTCCCGAAAGTACCGGGAGAGGTAGCATGGACTTACAGTGGTATCAGAGCCTAGTTAAACTCTATCTAACATGTTAGCAAGTAACTAGAAGATCGATCAAGAAAAATGTCCCGAAAACGAACCCCAAAAATTCGAGTTTCTGTCGATTTTTTTACTGTTCAAAAGTTGATTATTTTAACACCTAAAATCGGCTCAGGGTTTTTAGAAGCCACTGTAGAAAAATCATCAACCGATCCCTCTAAACGACCGCGGAAACGCGGCAATAGCTTGCTATTGCCGCGGTTCCGCGGCCTTCTTGGCGCCTCTCTGGTGTTTCTTTGCTACAGTGTGCATCTGGGGGTATTTTGGGAATATTGGTACATGTATTTTCAACCCAGATTTTCCAGAACGAAAATTTTATTTTGGGGTCCCGAAAATCCGTATTTTTGATCGAACTTCTAAAAGACTTAAGCTAACGGGTTTTTTCTGTAATGTGATATTTGTATTGAACGTCTACTAATCGCTATATGTCGATTAGTGGGGGTTATACAAATCTGTGATCCGTAATGTTGCTGGAATGTGTATATGAATATGTTGGATTGTCGCGGGTGAATAGCCGGGGGTTGTGAGACGAGAGTTTTCTTTTCTTTCAATTCATGTAAATTTGTAAATTGATGTAATAATTATTTGTATGGCCGCACAACCGGGTCGGGGTTGTAGCCGTCATTGTATAATTTCTTTTTACTGTTTTTGCTCCTAGGATAGACCCATGGAGGGGGTGCACAAACTACCGGGTATGCCGAAGTGTCGAGTGACCTACTCATAGAGATGAGGGAGGTTGCTACGCTTCGGGTACTTGGCGGGTAGTTTGCCGCACCCGTAGGGGTCTTGGGTGGGGTATTGGCTATTCACCGCGACCGTGTAATCTGTCTTTCGTTACAGGCTCGTACGAATTACAGATTCCTAGTATATCCAATGTATTCATCTGTGATCTGAAATGTTTATCATTGCAGTATATCTATATATGATATTATTTAGGCGTTGCTTACGTTTTACAGACGCGCTAGCCCAACCCCCGCTCTGTCGTTAGTTAAGTAACCTAACGGGTAATGACGGGGCCCAGTGGCGAATGCGAATGACATAAGCGTACGTCATATTTTGGTTGTTTTCTGCAATGGTACGATTAAATGATGGGACGCATTAAAAGAACTAATGCAAGAATATCACGCAATAAAAAAACTAATGCAAGATAATAAACCAAGTTAAAGTCGTTGAAACACTTTCGAAAAACCACTCGGTTCTTTTCAAAACTAACTTTTATATGCGGAGCTTGAGCCACTTCTTTTAAAAGCTATCTCGTTCCATCGACCAAATCAAGTTCACTACGTTCACGGTTTTGCCAAAACCATCCGTAGCCCTCCATCATTTCAGTTAAATATTCGGTAGTATTCAAGCTATGTATTTTGACCTCACGCCAAGGCATAGTGATTGGTAGCTGCCGGATATTTATCTGTTGCATAGATAGAATGCGTTGGTTTGAGACAGTCGTACTGCCATTTTAGCCTACGTCAAGGGTATGTACGGGTGGGTTCAAATTAACCTGGATAATGATGGGACGAACTTGACATGTGACTTATGACATTTTGACCTCACGCCAAGGTCATAAGAGCATGGGGCAAAAATCCACATCGGGAGTTTCATAAGTACTGAAACTTGCTAGATTTGCATACCATTTGGAGTGTGATGATTCTGGTAGGATTCCTTCAGTTTCGTCACGCGATGATATTTGGGTCCCGATCCTACTGTGAGTATATGCTACTCCTCGGGAAAATTCTCACTAAACGATCAATGCTATAAACCTAGTAGGTGCCTAGAAAGGTGTTAGCGGGGCTACGCCCCCAGGGAAAAGAGGTTCTTTAATTAAGGAACTTCGCGAAAGCGTTGTAAAACCTCCTTCGAAGTACCGACACCAGCCTGGCCGAACGGTTAAGCAAGAATTGTGCGGTGGGATTGATCCCGACTAATTCTTCCTTTTTGGTTTTAAGGAGGGATTCGAGAAACAGTGCGAGCCATCATGTTTAGACAAACTAAAAACCACTCTAAACTTGAAAGAGCATCATGCTGAGTGTTTCTTCTTCTCTCTCCTAATTGCAGCAACCAAATCAACATTACTGGACTTAAGTTACTCCTAGATAAAAATATACTGACAGGGCCAAACTACAAAGATTGGCTCAGGAATGTCAAAATGGCAATCACTTACGACAAGCTGGGGTATCTTCTTACCACCAAAGCTCCCTCTGCCCCTGGTCCCACTTCCAGCGTCGCGGATAAGGAAATCCGCAAGACTTGGGAGATTGATAGCGCGAAGGCCAAGTGCCTCGTACTTGCCTCGATGGACAACGAACATCAGAGGAGCCACGAGAATATGGACCTTGAATCCATATTTCTCCATACAAAAGAACTGTATGGAGAGCAATCTCGTATCGCAAGATACGAAGCGTCGAAAAAGTTATTTTCGGCAAAGATGGCCGTCGAATCATCAGTAGCCGAGCACGTGCTAAAGATGATCGGCTACATTGAGGAGCTCGCGGACCTAGGGACCACATTGGAGGGTGAACTCTATACGGATATAGTTCTGCAGTCCCTTCCTTCCACTTACGCCCAGTTCATACTGAACTTCAACTTACAAGAAAAAGAGGTTGAACTTTCAGAGCTCCTCAACATGCTGAGGAGCGCAGAGGGCACCCTACAGAAAGGTAGGGAAACATCCACTTTGTTTGTAGAAGGATCATCTTCTTCTAGGTCCAAGGCGAAAGCCAAGGGAAAGAAGAAGAAAGCCCCCGCCAAACCAAGGGGCGGTATTAGTAAAGTGGATACGAAGGGAAAAGCTAAAGCAACAAAGATAGCGGGGAAGCTTGTGGATAAGGAAGAATGCTTCTATTGTCATAAGAAAGGACACTGGAAGAATGATTGCAGGGCTTGGAAAGCCAGGACACAGGAATTGAAGCAGGTTGTAGCTTCAGCTTCAGGTGTGTATGTTATTGAAAACTGTCTTTCAATAAACTCTACTTCCTGGGTATTGGATACCGGATCAGGATCTCATATCTGTAATTCTTTGCAGGCGTTGAGAAACCGTAGGGTTTTGAAGGCAGGTGATATGACCCTCAGAGTTGCGAACGGAGCTAGCAAGGATGCTAAAGCCGTGGGGGACTATCACCTGGGAATGTCTGATGGACATATTTTGGTTTTGCGTAATTGCTTTTTTGTACCCAACGCAACTTGTAATATCATTTTTGTATCTTTAGTTTCTAAAGAAGGTTATGAATTTGCGTTTGTAAGTAATGTTGTAAACATTCACCTTAATCAAGTTTTGATTGGGTCAGGTACATTGAGTAATGGTATATACGTATTGAACCAACCACAAATTTTCATTGTCCAGAATACACACAAAAGAAAGTCTCCGAAATAAATCAGACTTTCTTGTGGCATTGTAGACTGGGTCACATCAATGAGAGAAGGTTGACGAAGTTACATACAGAAGGGTATTTGAATGCGTTCGAATATCAGTCGTATGCCATTTGTCAATCCTGTCTCAAAGGAAAGATGACAAAGACTCCGTTTACTGGACATGGAGTAAGAGCGAGCGAGCTCTTGGGACTCGTACACAGTGACGTGTGCGGTCCAATCTCTACAAATGCGCGAAGCGGATATTCTTACTTCATTACTTTTATGGATGACTTCTCAAGGTACGGTTATGTCTTCTTAATGAAACATAAGTCCGAAGCCATTGGAAAATTCCAGGAGTATAAGAATGAAGTAGAGAAACAGACCGGCAAAAGTATTAAGATTCTAAGATCGGATCGAGGTGGAGAATACTTAAGTGCCGAATTCCTGGACTATTTAAAAGAGAACGGAATTCTCTCTCAGCTTACTCCTCCATACACCCCGCAACACAACAGTGTATCGGAGAGACGGAACCGCACCCTATTGGATATGGTGCGGTCCATGATGGGTAACGCTGAGTTACCGCGATCATTCTGGGGGTATGCGCTAGAATCAGCTGCGTACCTTTTGAACCGAGTTCCGACTAAGACTGTGCCTTCCACACCATATGAAATGTGGAGTGGGAAGAAACCCTATCTTCAATATCTGAAGATCTGGGGATGTCCGGCTTTTGTCAAAAAGCAGCATGCGGACAAGCTCGAGGCACGCTCAGTACTGTGCAAGTTTGTGGGATACCCAAAGAACACCAGGGGGTATCTTTTCTATTACGCAGAGGAACAAAAAGTCCTTGTTTCTCGGAATGCCCACTTTCTAGAACACCAGTTCTTGGAAAAGGAAATAAGTGGGAGCGCGGTAGAACTGGAAGAAATTCCAGAACCACGGACTGTTACTGAAAGTTTTGTGGAACCAGAGGGTTCGGAAGAACAGGACATTCCTACGCCGCTCCGCAGAAGTAGTAGGCAGACTCATCCGCCCGAGAGATACTACGGTTTTCTCGTAGACGGGGATAGAGAGGATTGCATCATAGACTATGATGAGCCTACTAGCTTCCAGCAGGCCGTTCAGAGCGTTGACTCAGTGAAATGGCTGGATGCAATGCGGACCGAAATGGAGTCCATGTACACCAACAAGGTATGGACGTTGGACATTGCTCCAGACAGGGTAAAACCCGTAGGATGCAAGTGGATCTTCAAAAGGAAGATTGGTGTAGATGGACAGGTTGAGACCTATAAAGCTAGGCTGGTAGCAAAGGGTTTTCGTCAAAGACCTGGCTTGGACTATAACGAAACCTTTTCTCCAGTAGCCATGCTGAAATCCATTCGGATCCTTCTTGCCATTGCTGCCTTCCACGATTATGAGATCTGGCAAATGGACGTAAAGACCGCTTTTCTAAATGGAAATTTCGAGGAGTGTGTCTATATGGACCAACCAGAGGGATTTCATTCAGAGTGGGAGCAGCGGAAAGGTGTGCAAGTTGCTTAAGTCCATCTATGGACTAAAGCAGGCATCGCGGAGTTGGAACATTTGCTTTGATGAGACGGTCAAAGAATTTGGCTTTATCAAAAATCCAGATGAACCATGCATCTATAGTAGATTTGTAGCGAGAACTGTAGTATTCCTTGTTTTATACGTGGATGACATTCTCTTAATAGGAAATGACATTCCTATGCTACAATCTGTCAAGGGGTTCTTGTCACACAGGTTCTCCATGAAAGACCTGGGTGATGCCTCGTACATTCTGGGTATCCGGATCTACCGTGACAGATCCAAGAGAATATTAGGACTTTCACAGTCCAGGTACGTCGACACCATACAGAAGAGATTCAGTATGGAAGATTCCAAGCGCGGTAACCTACCGGCTTGTCACCATACACACATTACGTTACTCTGCTTAAGCGACCTACTCCATCATACCAAGGTCATCCTACACTCCGAAAGGGAAAAACCTGGCGCTTTGATACCAACTTTGTCACGACTCGAAAGCATGTGACGGCCCTAATACTACGCAACGTCTACAGGCGTAACGCAGTAAAAGAAAGCCAAAACCCAGAAATCTAAACCATTAAAAGAAAAGAAAAGGTAAGAAACATTTTTAAAAGTTTTTGAAATCACCACCCAAATTCTTTAAAAGTCCAACTTTCTTTCTTTAAAATTTTGGCAGCATCTACTTTGTAAAAACTAGCCCCAAAAATGGGTACAACATAAATAAAAGTAAAGCATCCCCAAACGGGAGCAAATACACGCCCAAAGGCAAAAAACAATCACCACAACAAATATACGACGCCGTAGCGAAGAAATAAAAGACGATAGAAAGAAAACTGTATAAAAGACAACAAGTCACAAATAATATACAATGTCGTCCTTACACAAGTCTATAAGTCAAACATAAAAATTTAGTAGATGGAGGATACAACGAATATACCATATAACACGAATAACCATAAAACCCACCTGAGCAAAAACTACACACTGTGTGCCGATGCGGTATCCGTAGCAAAAAATGTTAAAATGGATGAATAGCCTGCCTCGACTACTATGGAGAACACCCTGCAAAACAACTGTGGCACAACGGAGGTGAGTTGCCAACTTGTGAATAGTAAATAACATATGCAGGTAATCGCAAGTATGAACGTACAGCGTGAATCTATGATAAGCAATTAAAAGCAATAAAAGGTCATTTGAATGCAATAAGAAAGAAAGGTACACTAACGGGTACTACTAATACATGAAACAGTGCATAAATAATAAATGTAGATTATGGAATGAAACATGTCAATTCCATGGAATCCTGACATCGTGGTAGGATCACAATCCAACAAGACAATCCAAATCCGAAATCTTCAAATCAGCCCCCAAATTGGATCTCATATCATATAAGTCTGACAAATCCTGGATGTACAATATCGAGTAAATCTCGTATATCCTAAATGTACAAATCAGCAATCACATATATATCCTGTATCCAATATCAAATGAATCACCTATATCCCAAATCCAATATCAAGTAAAAATCTAACACCCTAAATATGTTTGCGTGAATAAATATGATGATGTATATAAATTAATGTCAATACACATATATTAGCGCCCTATTCCACTAAAATTGGTGTAAGGACATATATAACAACGTCCTAACCCACTGTTATATATACAAAGAAGTAAAAATGTAAATACACATATATTAGCGTCCCATTCCACTAATATTGGTGTAAGGGCATATATAACAACGTCTTAACCCACTGTTATCTATACAAAGAGTAAAAAGGAATATCATGAAAACAATGTGTCAAGCATCGACACAGAAATACTGATCTATCAGGTGCTGTCACCATGACTGGCCCCTGATAGGTACGTATCGTACGCTATCCCGAAAGCTCGAGTGCCTAACTCCGACCCTCGCCTCTCGACGTATCTATACGTACATGACTCCCGTCGATAACCCCATGATAACCGCTGAGTCATTGGTAATGTTACCGGATGGTATGGTTCCCCTGCAACTCATCGTCTAGCACCACGACCTCATTCTTGCCTCAGGGTACCACCGGGCCCCACCATGTACCCGCACACGGACCCCTCCGTTCCTCACGTGGGGTTTATATATATCCGAACCGATAAATCTCATGGTGGCCACTGAAATATCATATCACGGGAAACCGGGTTTTTCAAACAATGCATAATTTCATGAACTCCCACGGTCCCAAAATCCAGAAAACATCATGAAAAATCCATATCATAATGCGAAAATCCATGAATATAATATATGCAACATAAAACTGTAATGAAAGCATATAAAGGAAAAGCCGCTAATTAACTGCAACAAGTTAATATAAATATCATGCGGTTCCTAATTTCTCCAATTCTAAATAACATCAAGTAATGATGTAGTATACCGCCTTGGTATAAGTGAAATATGTATGCAAGGTATACCTGTAAGTGCACGGCGGCGCCCCGGCCGTCAATCCGACGCCGGAATGCGGAAGCAATGATTTACTTTAAACTTTAAAACCGGCTCCACCGCGCACTATAAATACCCGGATTGTGCCATTAATCTAGTCCTAGCTAACTAAATGATGGGTAAGGAGATATACCGAGCGATCCGTGTCCTTCGGTCTTCTCGTCGTCTTCCCGATCTCCCCGCGAAAACTCCGGACGTCACCTCCTCGCCGGAAGGGCACGACATCGCCGGCTTCTTTTACGGTCTCCCACCTCTGGTCCGAGGCAACTCGGGCATGAAGTTGGCGAGTCGACGTGCCCAAGGTTTGTTGTAGAATGTGTAGTGCTCTTTGTCTCTAATGGGGTAGAGGTAGTTGCCATATGGCGGAGGTATGAGATATCAACTTTTGGAGATGAGCAAAGGGGTTTTTAGCAAGCCAAAAAGATCAATTTTTCCTACCCAAAAATTGGGACAGCCCACCCCTTAATGTGGCCGGCCATATCAACAAGAATAGAATGAGAGGAGTGTGTATGAATGAAAAAGAATGAGCCCCCATAATGCTAGAGAGAGAGAGAAGGTTATCATGAAGAATCATCATCACAAAACCAAGTCACACTCAACCATCATAACCAACCATCATCATCAAGCATGATGACTCCAAAAGGTCAAACCATCATGAAGCATCATGAACAAGGAAGTCAATATGATGGTGGAACTATCATGATACAATAATATGCAAAGACCACCCTCCAAAATGCTTATTTGCACAAATGCAAATAAGCCCTCCTCCACCATTCTTCAGGCAATGAATGATACAAAGAAATATGGCCGAAACGGAAAACAAACCGGCAACTCCAAAAAACTGATCCCGTAATAAATTACAAGAAAACCCCGCTACTGTATATACATACCCGCGTTTGTATTCCGACCGAATACAAATGCAAAGAGACAAAATCTACACTATGCAATACTAGGATCCGGCTTAAACCAAAGCATGCTAGTATTATCCGTCTGATCCTGATCCGTGCAATACCGCACGTATCTGATCGAACCCTGCCATATATCCATACGGCCTCTAGTACTAACCGTCCGATCCTGATCCGTGCAATACCGCACGTATCTGATCGAACCCTGCCATATCTCCATACGGCCTCTACAGCGTTTGGCCCTAAACTTGAGTAACTGAATGTGGGGGACTCTAAAGACTCGTCAATACTATGGCTGTGGATTTAACCACTAGCACATCGGAGGTATTATCCATACGTGACGGGCTACCAGCTATTGACCAAAAGGGATGTCGATGAGCGAACTCATCCTGACACCCTACTGAGCCTGTCAGTGACAATATCCGTACAGTCCGGTCTATTCGTCTATGAGTATCGCATGGCGGTCCTAGGGGGTTGGTTAAAGTCAGACCCCCAAAAGCGGTACAAGTCGTGTCGGAGTGTAGCCCAGAACACCCTGAGATACTACTGGAATAACTACGAGTAAATCTCCTGCCTTGGCCAAGGACTTCATGTAATGGCTCTCCTAGACACAGTGCGACCTCACTCCCAATACCGGGAGAGACGAACCCCTGCAGATCCGCTCACTGCCTCCATGTTGCTCGGGACTGTACCCAACTAAAACCTGTTTACACGTCTCCTTTGAGCGTGGTAGGGTAGTAATCAAAGTACAGTGGGAACTCACACGAGACAAATGACGATCTCAGGTCGATGAACTAACCTGTACACATGTTACCAGGGAGCTGCTATCTGACGTCAGGTATAAGACCAACTAGCATGTTCCCGGCGAGTCCTGTCCGGTGTACTCATAACCCAATAAGCACCTGTATACATCTTCGGTGAACCAACTGACACTAGTGGCTTGTGAGACCGGCCACCGCCCCTCGTCGGGGTCTCGACTGTATACACTAGACTACTCTGGAGTATCGATGCCCCGTCTCGAAACTCCTACGACTAGGGACCTTTTAAGGATGTGCTTATAGACTACCAGCTCCCACGTATATGATCGCCCTCATACTGCTGGCAGTCAAGCAAGAATCCTAGGGGCTCTATCAACGTGCAATAGTGACCTGTAAGGTCACTTAAAGCAGTACACGATGATAAAGGTAAACCAGATAGCATGCTATCATCTTGAGTAAGACTGTCCTACCGGGATAGGTCCTCCCTCAATCATTGCAATCACGTGCCTGTGATCCAATAATTGACTCTGAGGGCACTATCTCCAACAATCTCCCACTTGCACTCAAGGCTAATTATTGCGATGTCGCATACTCACAGCCCGTGTGATACTGAACACCCAACTCCTCTACTAGTCAGTCTTACAAAACCTGTTTGCGAAACTATTGCGTTCGAGAAATAGCCTCAGTGAGTGGATCCGCCTTGATGTTTCTTTCTTTGTCTCTCTATATCTCAAGTTCATGGAGAAACCCATCTCCCGAAATGAGAAATACTTGTCTTAGAATATGTTTGGATGTTTGATGGGACCTAGCTCATAAATGAACTCCAAATCCAAACATCTTAGACTGTATCATCAACTGAACTTAATCAGTATCCTGCGTCATGCCTCCCTCAGTATTGCTTTGGACCACCTGTCCAAAATACTGCCCCTCTTCAGAAGGAAAACTATAACTCTGACAACCTTCTTGTCGTCTGTAAGTCCATGCTACCTCTTCCGGTACTTTCGGGCATGCGGAATTTGGTGAAAAACAATTTTCTAGAGGCGGTAACATGGACTCAAAACCGGATCTTTGTTAAACTATCCACCTAACAACCTAATTAGGAGTTGTTAACTACTCGGTTAGGGGGTTATACCTTTCTTTCTTGAACTCCTTCATCTTTGACTCTCGATTGTGTACGGATTGGCTTCACTCCGTCGTCTCCTTGCGCCGAAGATCGATCTGAAAGCTTCCTAGGCACCCTATAGTGGTCTCACAAGGCATCAAACATGCCAATTTACAAAAATTATGGTGCCGAGAAGCCCTAATACGGATCGTCGGCTAGAATCCTAGGCGAAAAACAAATCTAGTTAACACTTTAACTAAAGATCCGAAGTTACAACCTTTGTAGATCCGGATATCCACTTCCTTAGCAACACGTAGTCGTCCTCTCGCTGTCCTTCTCGAGTCCTAGACTCAATCGTCGGTTTCATCGGAAAGACGAGCGGGCAAGGTCGTCGGCTTCGTGCCGAAGATGATCTACGTCGAGGTTGCACAAGTTCAAGCTCCAACTTCACCAAGTGGTGAAACTTGTGAAGAAAACACCCAAAACAACTTAGCAAGAGGTAGAGGGTGAAGAAATAGGAGGTGGGTTCACTTTAGAATTGGATTTCTCACTTTGGAACTCAAGATGCCATTGATGGCATCAAGCTTTCTCTCTTGAAGATGAAGAAGAAGAAGTAGATAGAATATGATATGTATTGTGAAAAAGAATAATAAAATCAAATACTTATCATGTTCTAACCTAGGTTAAGTATAGAGAATAAACCATGGTCACTTGGATGGGTTAGGGTTAAGCATGATGACAAGAATGGTTACAAAAGTCAAAGCTTCATGAAGCTTCAACTTAAAACAAAGAAAGCCACCATTCTCATCATAATCCTTTTTAAATAAATAAATAAATGAAAATGCAAAACCCTAATCAACACTTAACCATGGTTTAATTCTTTATACTTAACAACAAGATCAAGTATCATCAAACATGATACAAATATGTGCAAAAAAGTATATCACATATACTTCTTGCACATCAAGTGAGAAAATCCATATAAAGTAAACCAATACTAGTTAATGCAATGTAGTATATCAAATATATATAATTATACATTAAATCATTAAATCAACACTTGATTTAACGATCCGGTCATATCCCATATAACCGACTAGTATCCAATGTATCGGCTTATCGAATCAATGATTCGATAACTAGGTCATATCGAATATAACCAATCGAAACATTTATCGCGAGAATGAAATGCGGTATCACAAACACGCATTATTCTCGGTCCCGAACATATCTCATATGCGCTCCTATTTCGTTTCGCTTGAGCCAGGAAACCTCTGTGTAGGACTCTAAAGACTCGTCAATGCGCCGGTAGCAGATGATGATCATATCAAGCACCCACAAGCCGCAAGCGGTCTGCTAAACGTAACGGCCATCCGGGTATTGAGCGATCAGAAGATCGACGAGCTAGCCCGCTCATACTCCTGTGAATCCAACCAGTAACACTTATCGTACAGTCCGGTCTGTTCGTCTGATACGTCGCATATCAAGTCTAGGGATGGTAAACGTCAGACCCCAATAACCGATAAGTCGTGCCGATGTGAGGCTCATAACGGGTCGAGAAACTACTGGTAACACTTAGCAGCAAATCTCTGATCAGCCCTGGCCAGGGACTTCCCTGTTACGGCCAATCGAGCACAGCGCAACATCAACCCCCAATACCGGGAGAGACGAAACCCCTCCTATCGCTCATTGCCTCCATGTGACTCGGGACTGTACCCAAAGACCCCCGTTTTGCATGCCCTCATGGACGTGGTAAGGTGGAGATCAAAGCACAGTGGGAATCACACAAGACTCTATGACGATCTTGGGTCTACAGACTAACCTGCACAAGTGTCACCTGAGAACTGCCATCTGACGTGAGGTATAATACCATCTGGGAGTTCTCGGCGAGTCCGTCCAGTGTACCCAGTCTCCACTGAGCACCCGTATACCATCTCTGATGTCAAACACCAATGGATATAGGATCATCCATCGCCCATCCCATGGGTCGAGAAGCGTATACGCTAGTCTACTCTGGTATATCGATGCCCCGTCTCGATACACCCACGACTAGGGACCTTGAAGGATGTACTTATGGACTACCATGTCCCCACTAGTATGATCTGCATCATAGTCCAGGTAGTCAAGTACACATCCTAAGGGCTTTACCAACATGTAATCATAAGACAGTTTAAAGAGACTAGTGTACATGTTAAAATAAAGAGTAACCAGATAGCATACTATCATATCGAGCAAGAAAGTCATCTCTATATATGTCCAAGCATCCAATATAATATACATCATGTGTACAATACTGGCCTCTAGGGCATACATACAACTAACAATCTCCGACTTGCCCTAGGGCCAGCTGCTGTAGTATCGCATACCGAGCATCCCGAAGAGTCTCTCAAACTGTATCTGGGGAATGGCCTTCGTGAGTGGATCCGCCGTGTTGTTCTTCGTGTCAACCCTCCTGACCTCGATCTCCCGGCGATCAACTATCTCCCGGATCAGGTGATACCGCCTCAGAATATGCCTGGATCGCTGATGGGACCTGGGTTCCTTGGCCAAAGCCACCGCTCCATTGTTATCGCAATACAAAGGTATTGGATGCTCAATGGATGGAACCACTCCAAGTTCAGTAATGAACTTCTTGATCCAGACAGCCTCTTTGGCAGCATCGTTGGCAGCGATGTATTCAGCCTCCATCGTCGAGTCTGCCACGATTTCGTGCTTGGAACTCTTACAGCTAACCGCCCCTCCGTAAAGGTTAAAGACAAAGCCCGACTGCGACTTAGAGTCGTCCTTATCACTCTGGAAGCTGGAATCGGTAAAGGACTCCACTTGGAGCTCTCCGTTACCATACACCAAGAACATATCTCTAGTCCTTCGTAAGTACTTGAGAATGCTCTTCACAGCTATCCAGTGATTCTCTCCAGGATCAGCTTGATACCTGCTCACTATACTTAGTGAGTATGCTACATCGGGTCTGGTATATAGCATCGCATACATGATAGAGCCTACTGCCGAAGCATAGGGTATCTCTTGCATGCGAGCTCTCTCCAAATCAGTCTTGGGAGACATTTCTTTGGAGAGAGTGACTCCAGAGATCGTAGGCAAGTTCCCACGCTTGGACTCTTCCATACTAAACCTCTTTAGTATGGTGTCAATGTACCTGGATTGGGACAATCCCAAAATCCTTTTGGATCTATCTCTATAGATCCTAATTCCCAATATGCAGGAGGCATCACCAAGATCTTTCATTGAGAATCTTTGTGATAAGAAGAGCTTGACCGATTGCAGCATAGGAATATCATTTCCTATCAAGAGTATGTCGTCCACGTACAATACGAGGAAGACAACCTTACTCTCTGCGACCTTCTTGTAGATACAAGGTTCATCAGGAATTTTGACGAAATCAAACTCTTTGATAACGACGTCAAAGCGAATGTTCCAACTCCGCGATGCTTGGTTTAATCCATAAATGGATTTAAGCAGCTTGCACACCATCCCGCTGCTCCCACTGTCTACGAAGCCCTCTGGCTGAGTCATGTACACGCACTCTTCTAAATCACCATTTAGAAAGGCGGTCTTAACATCCATTTGCCAGATTTCATAATCATGATAAGCAGCGATGGCAAGCATGATCCGGATGGATTTAAGCATAGCCACTGGAGAAAAGGTCTCGTCATAGTCCACACCTGGTCTTTGACGAAAACCCTTTGCTACAAGTCTAGCTTTGAAAGTCTCCACTTTCCCATCTACACCAAGTTTCTTCTTGAAGATCCACTTGCTCCCAATGGGTTTTACCCATTCAGGAGCAACGTCCAAAGTCCATACTTTGTTGGTGTACATGGATTCCATCTCGGACCGCATAGCATCCAGCCATTTCACTGAGTCCCCACTCGTGATGGCCTGCTCGAAGCTAGTTGGGTCATCATCCTCCATGATGCAATCCTCGCTCCCACCATCCATGAGAAAACCGTAGTATCTCTCAGGTGGGCGAGGAACCCTACTAGATCAGCGGAGAGGCTGAGGTTCGTTGGAAGCTACTGAATGCTCTGGTTCCACTAAATCTTCTGTTGTGTTTTGTTCAGCTGGAACCTCTTCCAGTTCTACCTCAGAGCCACTAATTTCTTTTGCAAGAAATTCTTTTTCTAAAAAGGTGGCATGTTGAGCAACAAATACTCTTTGTTCCTCACTGTGGTAGAAGATATACCCTCGCGAATATTTGGGATATCCAACAAACTTACACAAAACAGATCTTGCCTCGAGTTTGTCCGGTTTTTGTCTTTTGACATAGGCCGGGCAACCCCATATCTTTATAAAATTAAGATATGGTCTCTTCCCTTCCCATATCTCATATGGTGTGGTAGGCACAGATTTGGTGGGAACCCTGTTCAGTAGGTATGCTGCCGTTTCCAGTGCATATCCCCAGAAGAAAACAGGTAACTCAGCTACACTCATCATAGAGCGCACCATATCTAATAGGGTGCGGTTTCTCCGCTCCGATACACCGTTGTGCTGTGGTGTATATGGAGGAGTTAGCTGAGAGAGAATCCCATTCTCTTTTAGGATGTCCAAGAATTCAATGCTCAAGTATTCTCCTCCTCGATCAGATCGTAGGATTTTAATACTTTTTCCGGTTTGGTTCTCAACTTCTTGTTTATATTCTCTAAATTTCTCAAAAGCTTCTGATTTGTGTTTCATCAGGAACACATATCCGAATCTAGAGAGATCGTCAGTGAATGTAATGAAGTACGAAGAACCATCCCTGGCATGTGTAGACATAGGACCGCATACATCACTATGTTTAAGTTCCAAGAGTTCGGTAACTCTTTCTCCGTGTCCCGTAAACGGAGTTTTGGACATCTTGCCTTTGAGACATGACTGACAAGTGTTATAAGATGAAAATTCAAACGGATTTAAATATCCATCTTTATGCAACTTAGCTAGTCGTGTCGCATTGATGTGGCCCAGTCTGCAATGCCACAAGAAGGATTCGTTGAGTTTAGAACTCTTCCTCTTGTGTGTGTTTGTTATGCTCAGAACTGTTGATTGATTCAGAACATAAATGCCATTGCACAACGTGCCTGATCCAACCAACTTTTGGTTACGGAAAATGTTCATAACATTGTCCTGTAATACAAAATTATATCCCTCTTTACCTAATAAAGAAACCGATATAATGTTGCATATCAGGTTCGGCATGTAATAGCATTCGTTCAGAACCAATGTATTACCAGTTGGTAATACAAGGTGATATTCTCCGACAGTCTTAGCTGCAACAATTGCAGCATTTCCAACTCTAATATCTTTATCACCTTCTCCAAGTTCTCTTCCTTTTCTAAGCCCATGTAACTGATTACACATATGGGATCCTGACCCGGTATCTAATACCCAGGACGTAGAGTAAATGGAGAAACAGTTCTCAGTAACGAACACACCCGAAGAAAATGCATCAACATGTACTTTCTTCATTCGGGTGGCATGGGAATCTTGGTATTTCCCTATATCCTGTTCATTCCTATAACTCTTATAAGAAAGAATGGAACCAACGTTCCCCAGCACAGAATAACATGCGGGTTCGGTCAATACATCCATATTATTATCTTCATTAGGGCATGAAATGGTCGCTACCTGGAGAGAGAGAGAAGAAAACACTATAGCGTATGCTCGTGCAAGATCAGATTGGTTATTATCTTATCTAATTAGGATGGCTCCCACTGCTTTTTATCAAATCTTCCTTCAAACCCTAAAAGGAAAGACTAGCCGGGATTAATTACACACTACAAGTTCGCCAATCTTTCAGCCAGGACAGTGTCGGTAATTTGAGAGAGGTCCCCCGTGCTTTCGCACGAACCTAATTAATGTAAACCTCGTTTTCCCAGAGGCGTAACCCCGTTGACACCTTTCTAGACACCTACTTGATCAGCTAATTGCAATGTGTAAAACTCTCCCAGGAGTAACTCTTACTCGCAGTGGGTATCGGAATCCAACTATCTCATAGAAGGTATGCAATCTCATTGCAAATTTCAACAATTGAAATTCCCGATAATATTTTGCCCCAAGCATCCTATGACCTTGACGGAGGTCAACAAACCACAGGGTGCAAGTCAAGTTCAACCCGTCATTTCTTGATTGAATCAAACCCACCCGCACGACCCTTGACGGAGGTCAACAAGGTCGTACGACTACCCTAATCCAATCTGCATCATATGCATAAGCAGACAAATACTAGTTAGCTACCGCACACTACGCCTTGACGGAGGTCAACAAACGTAGCACGAATACTAAGTAGGATTTATCTGAAATGACGGAGGGCTACGTCAGGTTTTTCTGAAAACCTATTGCGTAATGAAGTTGATATCGTTGTAGAATCAAATGAAGTTTTAAAAATGGAATGATTTTGAGGCTTTTCTAGTTTTGCTAAAGGGGTCACTCCCGGTGAAGGGATCGTCGGCCCTTTCCTCGTCGAATGAGGTGCGGGATATATCATATATATCACTGTGCAAAGCATAAACTATAGAAGCAATCAAAAGCAAACCGAGTGTGTAGCATCTGCCAGTTATTGCTAAAGGAGTCACGCCCGGTGAAGGGATCTCGGTCCTTTCCTCATCGAATAAGGTGCAGGATATATCACATATACCGCTGTGCAAAGCAAGAACTGTAGCTACCTGTTTTATTTTAAAATTCGATTCCACAACATCTTATGTTTCTTATCTTTCATTAATCACATTAATGAAGTCCCATCATTTAAATACCTAAACATCACAGATAGATATGACGTACACATATGCCATCCGCATTCGCCTCGATGTCCCCTCGTGCACCGTTAGGTTAGGTAACTAACGACAGATAAGGCCAGGGCTAGCGCGGGTGTAAAACATAAGTAACGTCTATATAATATATCATATATACTATATACTATATCCATCACAGAATCACATCACAGAAATCGCAGCAGAAGAAACATATGAAATATTGGATATACTAGGACGTCAGTGTTTTCAATACGAGCCAGTATAAAACACGGATTCCACGGTCGTGATGAATAGCCAATCCCACACCCCTAGACCCCTACGAGAGCGGCAAGCAACCCTGCCAATTCTAGGGTTAGGAGACCCGGACTCGACTCCTCGAGTTGGTCTCCCACTGGACCACAGAACCCGGTTACTTGTGGTCCCCTCCTTGGGTCTATCCTAATGCGGAAAAGTAAATAATATACAAAGGGTGACAACTTCCGCTACCTGGAAGTGCCCCAAATAAAAGAATATTACATACAAGTTTTTACATGAATGAAAATGAAAAACACTCATCTCACATAAAAACCCCCCGGCTATTCGAACACGACGATCCAATATAACATATTCAGCAACACATAACATCACATGTCATCAACGTAAGTAAATATGCGCATCCCAATTGTCGTTGACATATAGCAACGAAACCGGCGATATCACATATTACACTTACGGTCACAGAAAAGAAAGTGTAAAACTACAACAATTGGAATCCGAACTTCTTTAGACATCGCATGCCTAATCAAATGAAATACTTAGACATCACATGCCTAACAGATATAAATCCCGCATTTTAGTCTCATTATCGAAAACTCTTTTCAATATCATGTGGGACTAAACTGCTAGATTTATAACATTCATTCAGTTATCTTATAACTGTTTGTGTATTCCAATTATTGTATCACATTCCAGATAAACAGAAGATGTTAAACTTTCCGATCGAACAGTCGAATACCCAAGTTTTCCCGATACAGCTCAACACATGAAATAAGTATAACAACATTCAGTTCATGCCTCAGTACCAACGGTCCAGCCGTAGAAGGGTCAAGCCAACACCTCGCATGTGGCACGCCGTACTTCCCCAAACCCGAAGGTTCAAAGGGCAGTTCAAGACGGTCACATAATCGAGTTAAGGTTTGTTCTCTTCTAGAGGGTCCATCGCGTTACTTGCACTACTTAGAACGTCGTTAAACTACGGAAAAATCCAACACTTGGAAATTTCCCGACAGGGGAAAAATTGGGTATTTATATTCGGTCGAACTTTTTAACATATTCTAAAAATTATCCGGAAATACACAAAGACGAAATTTGATAATCCGATCGAAACATCGAATCCCCAAAACAACCCCAGAAAATTCAACTCTTGAATAAATATTAAAAATTCCCAGAAAATCCAACACCAGAAAAGAGGAATTACTATGTAAACAGGAATTGATGATGTCACCATATGACCGCGGAACCGCCGCAGAAGCCAGGCTTCTGCTGCGGTTCCGCCGCACTTTGGTGGATTCATGGGTACGGGCTTCACAGTAATTCTTACAATTCTCTGCTGATTTTTTCTGCATATTTTAAATGTGGAAAAATGCCAGATTTTAGAAAAAGTCCAGAGAGCATGTTTGGTTTAGGGTTTCGGGTTCGTTCGGGCTTCAAATTGCGTCTACGCATCGCCTAAGGCTCTAGCTAGGCTCTGATACCAGTGAAAGGTTCTTAGGCACCCTATAGTGGTCTCACAAGGCATCAAACATGCCAATTTACAAAAATTATGGTGCCGAGAAACCCTAATACGGATCGTCGGCTAGAATCCTAGGTGAAAAACAAATCTAGTAAACACTTTAACTAAAGATCGGAAGTTACAACCTTTGTAGATCCGGATATCCACTTCCTTAGCTCCACGTAGTCGTCCTCTCGCTGTCCTTCTCGAGTCCTAGACTCAATCGTCGGCTTCATCGGAAAGACGAGCGGGCAAGGTCGTCGGCTTCGTGCCGAAGATGATCTACGTCGAGGTTGCACAAGTTCAAGCTCCAACTTCACCAAGTGGTGAAACTTGTGAAGAAAACACCCAAAACAACTTGGCAAGAGGTAGAGGGTGAAGAAATAGGATGTGGGTTCACTTTAGAATTGGATTTCTCACTTTGGAACTCAAGATGCCATTGATGGCATCAAGCTTTCTCTC
Organism: Agapanthus africanus; assembly: GCA_030015575.1. Classification (NCBI taxonomy): domain Eukaryota; kingdom Viridiplantae; phylum Streptophyta; class Magnoliopsida; order Asparagales; family Amaryllidaceae; genus Agapanthus; species Agapanthus africanus. Next base: position 116,298,888 of record CM057351.1, read on the forward strand.
TTGAAGATGAAGAAGAAGAAGTAGATACAATATGATATGTATTGTGAAAAAGAATAATAAAATCAAATACTTATCATGTTCTAACCTAGGTTAAGTGTAGAGAATAAACCATGGTCACTTGGATGGGTTAGGGTTAAGCATGATGACAAGAATGGTTACAAAAGTCAAAGCTTCATGAAGCTTCAACTTAAAACAAAGAAAGCCACCATTCTCATTATAATCCTTTTTAAATAAATAAATAAATGAAATGCAAAACCCTAATCAACACTTAACCATGGTTTAATTCTTTATACTTAACAACAAGATCAAGTATCATCAAACATGATACAAATATGTGCAAAAAAGTATATCACATATACTTCTTGCACATCAAGTGAGAAAATCCATATAAAGTGAACCAATACTATTTAATGCAATGTAGTATATCAAATATATATAATTATACATTAAATCATTAAATCAACACTTGATTTAACGATCCGGTCATATCGCATATAACCGACTAGTATCCAATGTATCGGCTTACCGAATCAATGATTCGATAACTAGGTCATATCGAATATAACCAATCGAAACATTTATCGCGAGAATGAAATGCGGTATCACATACACGCATTATTCTCGGTCCCGCACATATCTCATATGCTCTCCTATTTCGTTTCGCTTGAGCCAGGAAACCTCTGTGTAGGACTCTAAAGACTCGTCAATACGCCGGTAGCAGATGATGATCATATCAAGCACCCACAAGCCGCAAGCGGTCTGCTAAACGTAACGGCCATCCGGGTATTGAGCGATCAGAAGATCGACGAGCTAGCCCGCTCATACTCCTGTGAATCCAACCAGTAACACTTACCGTACAGTCCGGTCTGTTCGTCTGATACGTCGCATATCAAGTCTTGGGGTGGTAAACGTCAGACCCCAATAACCGATAAGTCGTGCCGATGTGAGGCTCATAACGGGTCGAGAAACTACTGGTAACACTTACCAGCAAATCTCTGATCATCCCTGGCCAGGGACTTCCCTGTTACGGCCAATCGAGCACAGCGCAACATCAACCCCCAATACCGGGAGAGACGAAACCCCTCCTATCGCTCATTGCCTCCTTGTGACTCGGGACTGTACCCAATGACCACCGTTTTGCACGCCCTCATGGACATGGTAAGGTGGAGATCAAAGCACAGTGGGAATCACACAAGACTCTATGACGATCTCGGGTCTACAAGACTAACCTGCACAAGTGTCACCTGAGAACTGCCATCTGACGTGAGGTATAATACCATCTGGGAGTTCTCGGCGAGTCCGTCCAGTGTACCCAGTCTCCACTGAGCACCCGTATACCATCTCTGATGTCAAACACCAATGGATATGGGATCATCCATCGCCCATCCCATGGGTCGAGAAGCGTATACGCTAGTCTACTCTGGTATATCGATGCCCCGTCTCGATACACCCACGACCAGGGACATTGAAGGATGTACTTATGGACTACTATGTCCCCACTAGTATGATCTGCATCATAGTCCAGGTAGTCAAGTACACATCCTAAGGGCTTTACCAACATGTAATCATAAGACAGTTTAAAGAGACAAGTGTACATGTTAAGATGAAGAGTAACCAGATAGCATACTATCATATCGAGCAAGAAAGTCATCTCTATATATGTCCAAGCATCCAATATAATATACATCATGTGTACAATACTGGCCTCTAGGGCATACATACAACTAACACGATCCACCCGAAAGCTTCTACCTTTGGCTTCTTCTTCGAGCTTTGAAGAAACTAGTTCACTCGGTTTGCTGAACCTTGTGAACTAGAGTGAGTAGAGAAGAGTGTGTTGGGATTATACTCTATGGTTCTTGCTTCTCAACACATGAGACAAGTGAACCATAGACTAAAGAGAGGGAGAGCAAGAGGAAGAGGATGAGAGCTCAAGAACAAGAGAGTGAATGAAAATGATAGAATGAGAAAGACTTTTCTCTCTTCGCTCTCATAATCCAAAACCATCATAACAAAACATAGCAATCAAGTATTATATGATGGTTTAAGCTAAAATAGCCATATCATTTCATGCACTCATTTTTCACAAGAGGACAAGCAAGCAAAAAGTCTTTGCCATGAAATGATAGCCATTGTCATCATGATGGTCAACTAGTCAAACCTAGTCAACCGGTCAACAAAGTCAACAAGTCAACAAAGTCAACCCATCAACAACCATGTCACCATAATACTTAATTAATATTATTGTTAATCATATATCATATTCTCATTAGGGTTGAGCAAAAAGTCAATAGTCAACAGTCAACAGTCAACAACCCTAATGAGAATCCTCTGTCTCTGTCTCTCCGTCAACTGTGCATACACACCCGCATCCGCGTTCCGAGGAACACGAATACATACTGGATAAAACCGATCCCAAAACGTACACCAGGATCTGGCTTAAACCAAAGCCCGCTAGTGTTAACTGTCCGGACACAGTACGTGCACAAGTGCACGGATGTGACCGAACCCTGTCGCAAAACCATGCGACCTGTCGCAAAACTATGCAACCTCTACTCTTTTTCCAAAAGGCGAATAACTTTCTGTGTGGGACTCTAAAGACTCGATACTACGCTGGCAGTGAGTTTAACCACAGACCGCAAGTGGCACTAGCAGTGCGTAACGGTCCCCAGGTAGATGCCGACAAGAAGACTGACAAGGTGAAACCCATCAGAACTCTTACTGAGCCTGAATGTGACAGTCTCCTTACAGTCCGGTCTGTTCGTCTGATACATCGCATGGCGGGCCTAGGGGGCGGTAAACGTCAGTCCCCTAATAGCGGTACAAGTCGTGTCGGAGTGAAGCCCAAAACACCCTGAGATAACACTAGAAGCCTACCAGTAAATCTCGATTGCCCTGGCCAGGGACTACTCGTGTAATGGCTCTCCTAGATACAGCGCGATGTCAACCCCCAATACCGGGAGAGACGAATCCTGTCTAACCGTCGCTGCCTCCAAGTGCTTCAGGACTGCACCCAACTACTACCTGTTTGCACGACTCCTTTGAGCCGTGGTAGGGTAGTAATCAAAGTATAGTGGGAACACACTCGATGCGAAGTGACAGTGTCAAGTTAGCGGACTAAGCTGTGCTCATGTCACCTACGAACTGATAACTGAAGATAGGTATAATACCAAACGGTCAGTTCCCGACGAGTCCTGTCCTGTGTACTCGTAACCTAACGAGCACCCGCATACTATCTCCAGTACGACGAACTGATGGCTGTGGGACTGACCATCTCCCACTCTGGGATGAGAAGCGCATGCGCTAGTCTACTTCGGAGTATCGATGCCCTGTCTCGATAGTCATGCGACTAGGGACCTGCATAAGGATGTGCTTATAGATTACCCAGCCCCCACTAGTGTGACTGCCATCACAACGCTGGTAATCAAGCAAAGATCCTAAGGGCTCCACTAATGTGTATAGGTGATATAATAAAATAAACACATGTGTACATTGAAGTAGAAACAAACCAAGTAGCATACTACTATATCGAGCAAGATTGTTTATACAAGGTGAATATCCCAAGCTTCCATTAAGTAATATACAAACTAGTATGATACAGTAATGGCCTCTAGGGCATATACACTAACAATCTCCCACTTGCACTAAGGCCATGTACTGGCGTATCGAAAATCTATCATCTCGATCAGCCGCTCGAACTGAGTCTGGGGCAAGGACTTGGTGAATGGATCTGCAGTGTTATCTTCTGAAGCGACCCTCCGAACCTCGATCTCCTGGCGATCCACGATCTCCCTGATTAGGTGATACCGCCTCAAGATGTGTCTGGATCTCTGATGGGACGTGGGTTCCTTCGCTAAAGCTATAGCCCCATTGTTGTCGCAATACAGAGGTATTGGATCAACAATGGACGGAACCACCTGACGTTCTTTCAAGAACTTCCTCATCCAGACAGCTTCTTTTGCGGCATCAGATGCAGCGATGTATTCCGCTTCCATCGTCGAGTTTGCAACGGTTTCCTGTTTGGAACTCTTCCAACACACCGCCCCTCCATTGAGGGTAAAGACAAAATCCGACATGGACTTGGAATTATCCTTGTCACTCTGGAAGCTGGAGTCAGCAAAGGCCTTGAGCTGGAGGTCTTTTCCGCCATACACAAAGAACATCTCCTTAGTCCTTCTCAGGTACTTGAGAATGTTCTTTACCGCTATCCAGTGTTTCTCCCAAGGGTTTGACTGATACCGGCTTATCACACTCAGTGCATAAGCTACATCCGGTCTGGTACACAACATCGCATACATTATAGTACCGCAGAAGCGTAGGGTATAATAGACATGCGATCCCTCTCCAAATCAGTCTTGGGAGACATCTCTTTAGAGAGGGTGATCCCGTGACAAGCCGGTAGGTTACCGCGCTTTGAATCTTCCATACTGAATCTTTTCAGTATGGTGTCGATGTACCTAGACTGTGAAAGTCCTAATATCTTCTTGGATCTGTCACGATAGATCCGGATCCCTAGAATGTATGAGGCATCACCCAGGTCTTTCATGGAGAACCTGTGTGACAAGAACCTCTTGACAGATTGTAGCATAGGAATGTCATTTCCTATTAAGAGAATGTCATCGACGTATAAAACGAGGAATACTACAGTTCTCGCTACAAATCTACTATAGATGCATGGTTCATCTGGATTTTTGATAAAGCCAAATTTCTTGACCGTCTCATCAAAACAGATGTTCCAACTCCGCGATGCCTGCTTTAGTCCATAGATGGACTTAAGCAACTTGCACACCTTTCCGCTGCTCCCACTCTAAATGAAACCCTCTGGCTGGTCCATATAGACACACTCCTCTAAATTTTCATTTAGAAAAGCGGTCTTTACGTCCATGTGCCAAATCTCATAATCGTGGAAGGCAGCAATGGCAAGAAGGATCCGAATGGATTTCAGCATAGCTACTGGAGAAAAGGTCTCGTCATAGTCCAAACCAGGCCTTTGACGACAACCCTTTGCAACCAGTCTAGCTTTATAGGTCTCAACCTGTCCATTTACACCAATCTTCCTTTTGAAGATCCACTTGCATCCTACGGGTTTTACCCCGTCTGGAGCAATGTCCAACGTCCATACTTTGTTGTTGTACATAGACTCCATTTCGGTCCGCATTCCATCCAGCCATTTTACCGAGTCGACGCTCTGAACGGCCTGCTGGAAGCTAGTAGGCTCATCCTAATCTATGATGCAATTCTCTCTATCCCCGTCTATGATAAAACCGCAGTATCTCTCGGGCGGATAAGACTGCCTACTACTCCTGCGGAGCGGCGTAGGAATGTCCTGTTCTTTTGAACCCTCTGGTTCTACTAAGCTTTCAATAATAGTCTGTGGTTCTGGAATTTCTTCCAGTTCTATTTCGCTCCCACTTGTTTCCTTTTCTAAGAACTGGTGTTCCAGAAAATGGGCATTACGAGAAATAATGATCTTTTGTTCCTCTGCGTAATAGAAGAGATACCCCCTGGAGTTCTTTGGGTATCCCACAAACTTGCACAGTACTGAGCGTGCCTCGAGTTTGTCCGCATGCTGCTTTTTTACAAAAGCCGGACATCCCCAGATCTTCAGATATTGAAGATAGGGTTTCTTCCCACTCCATATCTCATATGGTGTGGTAGGCACAGTCTTAGTTGGAACTCGGTTCAAAAGGTATGCATCTGATTCTAGCGCATACCCCCAGAATGATCGCGGTACCTCAGTGTTACTAATCATGGACCGTACCATATGCAATACGGTTCCGTCTCTCCGATACACCGTTATGTTGCGGAGTGTATAGAGGAGTAAGCTTAGAGAGAATTCCGTTCTCTTTTAAATAGTCCAGGAACTCGGCACTCAAGTATTCACCACCTCGATCCGATCTTAGAATCTTGATACTTTTGCCGGTTTGTTTTTCTACTTCATTCTTATATTCCTGGAATTTTCCAAAGGCTTCGGATTTATGTTTCATTAAGAAGACATAACTGTAGACATTGGATCGCACACGTCGCTGTGTACGAGTCCCAAGAGCTCGCTCGCTCTTACTCCGTGTCCAGTGAACGGAGTCTTTGTCATCTTTCCTTTAAGGCAGGATTGACAAGTGGCATACGATTGATATTCGAACGGATTAAAATATCCTTCTGTATGTAACTTCGTCAACCTTCTCTCATTGATGTGACCCAGTCTACAATGCCATAAGAAAGTCTGATTTATTTCCGGAGACTTTCTTTTGTGTGTATTCTGGACATTGAAAATCTGTGGTTGGCTTAATACGTGTATACCATTGCTTAATGTACCTGACCCAATCAGAACTTGATTAAGGTGAATGTTCACAACATTACTTACAAATGCAAATTCATAACCTTCTTTAGATAATAAAGATACAGAAATGATATTACAAGTTGCATTGGGTACAAAATAGCAATTACGCAAAACCAAAACATGTCCATCTGACAAGCCCAGGTGATAGTGCCCCACGGACACAGCATCCATGCCAGCTCCGTTTGCAACTCTGAGGGTCATATCACCTGCCTTCAAAACCCTACGCTTTCAGTGCCTGCAATGAATTACAGATATGAGATCCTGATCCGGTATCCAATACCCAGGAAGTAGAGTTTATTGAAAGACAGTTTTAAATAACATACATACCTGAAGCTGAAGCCGCAACTTGCTTCAGTTCCTGTGTTCTGTCTTTCCCAGCCCTGCAATCATTCTTCCAGTGTCCCTTCTTATGACAATAGAAGCATTCTTCTTTATCCACAAGCTGCCCCGCTTTCTTTGTTGCCTTTGCCTAGCCCTTCGTATCCACTTTACTAACACCGCCACATGGTTTGGCGGGGGCTTTCTTCTTCTTTCCCTTGGCTTTCGCCTTGGACCTAGAAGAGGAAGATCCTCCTACAAACAAAGTGGATGTTTTCCTACCTTTCTGTAGGGTGCCATCTGCGCTCCTCAGCATGTTGAGGAGTTCTAAAAGTTCATCTTCTTTTTCTTGTAAGTTGAAGTTCTGGATAAACTGGGCGTAAGTGGAAGGAAGGGACTGTAGAATCAAGTCCGTATAGAGCACATTCTCCAACGTGGTCCCAAGGTCCGCGAGCTCTTCTATGTAGCCAATCATCTTAAGCACGTGTTCCGCTACCGATGATTCGACGGCCAATCTTGCCGAAAATAACTTCTTCGACATTTCGTATCTTGCGATACGAGATTGCTCTCCATACAGTTCTTTTGTATGGAGAAATATGGATTCGAGGTCCATATTCTCGTACCTCCTCCGATGTTCGTTGTCCATAGAGGAAAGCACGAGGCACCTGGCCTTCGCGCAATCAATCTCCTAAGTCATACGGATTTCCTTATCCGCGACGCTGGAGGTGGGACCTGGGACAGGGGGAGCTTTGGTGTTAAGAAGATACCCCAGCTTGTCGTAAGTGATTGCCATTTTGACATTCCTGAGCCAATCTTTGTAGTTTGGCCCTGTCAGTATGTTTTTATCTAGAAGTAACTTAAGTCCAGTCATGTCGATTGGTCGCTGCAATTAGGAGAGAGAAGAAACACTCAGCATGACGCTCTTGCAAGTTTAGAGTGGTATTTAGTTTGTCTAAACAGGATGGCTCCCACTGTTTCTCGAATCCCTCCTCAAACCAAAAATGAAGAATTAGCCAGGATCAATCTCACTGTACAATACTTTCTTAACCGTTCGGCCAGGCTGGTGTCGGTACTTCGAGAGAGGTTTTCCAACGCTTTCGCGAAGTTCCTTAATTTAAGAACCTCTTTTCCTTTGGGGCGTAGCCCCGCTAACACCTTTCTAGACACCTACTTGGTTTATAGCATTGATCGTTAAGTGAGAAATTTCCCGAGGAGTAGCATATACTCACAGTAGGATCGGGATCCAAATATCATCGCGTGACAAAACTGAAAGAATCCTACCAGAATCATCACACTCCAACTGGTATACAGTGCTAGCAAGTTTCAGTTCTTTTGAAACTCTCGATGTAGATTTTTGCCCCATGCTCTTATGACCATGGCATGAGGTCAAAATGTCATAAGTCACATGTCAAGTTCTTCCCATCATTATCCAGGTTAATTTGAACCCACCCGTACCTACCTTTGACGTAGGCCAAAATGGCAGTACGACTGTCTCAAACCAACGCATTCTTTCTATGCAACAGATAAATATCCGGCAGCTACCAATCACTATGCCTTGGCGTGAGGTCAAAATACATAGCTTGAATACTACCGAATATTTAACTGAAATGATGGAGGGCTACGAATGGTTTTGGCGAAACCGTGAACGTAGTGAACTTGATATAATCGATGGAACGAGATAGCTTTTAAAAAGAGTGGTTTAAGCTCCGCGTTTAAAAGTTATTTTGAAAAGAAACCGAGTGGTTTTTGAAAGTGTTCCAACGACTTTTACTTGGTTTATTTTTCTTGCATTAGTTCTTTTAATGCGTGATATTCTTGCATTAGTTCTTTTAATGCGTCCCATCATTTAATCCTACCATTGCAGAAAACAACCAAAATATGACGTACGCTTATGCCATTCGCATTCGCCACGGGGCCCCGTCATTACCCGTTAGGTTACTTAACTAACGACAGAGCGGGGGCTGGGCTAGGGCGGCTGTAAAACATAAGCAACGCCTAAATAATATCATATATAGATATATTGTAATGATAGCCATTTCAGATCACAGATGAACACATTGGATATACTAGGAACCCGCAATTCGTACGAGCCTGTAACGAAAAGCAGATTACACGGTCGCGGTGAATAGCCAATACCCCACCCAAGACCCCTACGGGTGCGGCAAACTACCCGCCAAGTACCCGAAGCGAAGCAACCTCCCTCAATTCCGTGAGTAGGCCACTCGGCACTTCGGGATACCCGGTAGTTTGTGCACCCCCTCCAAGGGTCTATCTTAGGAACAAAAACAGTAAAAAGAAATTATACAATGACGGCTACAACCGCGACCCGGTTGTGCGGCCATACAAATAATTATTACATCAATTTACAAATTTACATGAATTGAAAGAAAAGAAAACTCTTGTCTCACAACCCCCGGCTATTCACCCGCGACAATCCAATGAATTCATATACACATTCCAATGACATTACAGATGACAGATTTGTATAACCCCCACTAATCGACATATGGCGATTAGCAGACGTTCAATACAAATATCATATCACAGATGAAAACCCGTCAGCTTAAGTCTTTAGAAATTCGATCAAAAATACGAATTTTTAGGCCCCAAACACAAAATTTTCGTTCTGGAAAATCTGGGCTGAAAAGACATATTGCAAAATCCCAAAACAACCCCAGAAATACACTGCACAAAATTTGGACCTCGGCCGAGTCAACTCGGCCGCGGAACCGCGGCGGGAGCGTGCTCACGCCGCGTTTCCACGGCGCTTTGATCGGTTCGTGGGACCAAATTTTGTGGTTATTTAATAAAAATCCTGAGCCGATTTTTAAGATGAAATTTATCAATTTTTGAACAGAAAAAAAATCGGCAGAAACTTGACATATCGGGTTCGTTTCGTGACTTTTTCTTTGATCGATCTTCTAGTTACTTTGCTAACATGTTAGATATAGTTTAACTTGGCTCTGATACCACTGTAAGTCCATGCTACCTCTCCCGGTACTTTCGGGCATGCGGAATTCAGTGAAAAACAATTTTCTAGAGGCGGTAACATGGACTCAAAACGGGATCTTTGTTAAATTATCTACCTAACAACCTAACTAGGAGTTGTTAACTACTCGGTTAGGTGGTTATACCTTTCTTTCTTGAACTCCTTCGTCTTTGACTCTCGATGGTGTACGGATTGGCTTCACTCCATTGTCTCCTTGCGCCGAAGATCGATCCACCCGAAGCTTCTACCTTTGGCTTCTTCTTCGAGCTTTGAAGAAACTAGTTCACTCGGTTTGCTAAACCTTGTGAACTAGAGTGAGTAGAGAAGAGTGTGTTGGGATTATACTCTATGGTTCTTGCTTCTCAACACATAAGACAAGTGAACCATAGACTAAAGAGAGGGAGAGCAAGAGGAAGAGGATGAGAGCTCAAGAACAAGAGAGTGAATGAAAATGATAGAATGAGAAAGAATTTTCTCTCTTCGCTCTCATAATCCAAAACCATCATAACAAAACATAGAAATCAAGTATTATGTGATGGTTTAAGCTACAATAGCCATATTATTTCATGCACTCATTTTTCACAAGAGAACAAGCAAGCAAAAAGTCTTTGCCATGAAATGATAGCCATTGTCATCATGATGGTCAACTAGTCAAACCTAGTCAACCGGTCAACAAATTCAACAAGTCAACAAAGTCAACCCCTCAACAACCATGTCACCATAATACTTAATTAATATTATTGTTAATCATATATCATAATCTCATTAGGGTTGAGCAAAAAGTCAATAATCAACAGTCAATAGTCAACAACCCTAATGAGAATCCTCTGCCTCTGTCTCTCCGTCAACTGTGCATACATACCCGCATCCGCATTCCGAGAAACACGAATACATACTGGATAAAACCGATCCCAAAACGTACACCAGGATCTGGCTTAAACCAAAGCCCGATAGTGTTAACTGTCCGGACACTGTACGTGCACAAGTGCACGGATGTGACCGAACCCTGTCGTAAAACCATGCGACCTGTCGCAAAACCATGCGACCTCTACTCTTTTGCCTAAAGGCGAATAACTTCTGTGTGGGACTCTAAAGACTCGACACTACGCTGGCAGTGGGTTTAACCACAGACCGCAAGCGGCACTAGCTGTGCGTAACGGACCCTAGGTAGATGCCGACAAGAAGACTAACGAGGTGAAACCCATCTGAACTCCTACTGAGCCTGAATGTGACAGTCTCCGTACAGTCCGGTCTGTTCGTATGATACATCGCATGGCGGGCCTAGGGGGCAGTAAACGTCAGTCCCCTAATAGCGGTACAAGTCGTGTCGGAGTGAAGCCCAAAACACCCTGAGATAACACTGGAAGCCTACCAATATATCTCGATTTCCCTGGCCAGGGACTACTCGTGTAATGGCTCTCCTTAACACAGCGCGATGTCAACCCCCAATACCAGGAGAGACGGATCCTGTCTAACCGTCACTGCCTCCAAGTGCTTCAGGACTGCACCCAACTACTACCTGTTTGCACGACTCCTTTGAACCATGGTAGGGTAGTAATCAAAGTACAGAGGGAACACACTCGAGGCGAAGTGACAGTGTCAAGTCAGCGGACTAAGCTGTACTCATGTCACCTGGGAACTGATAACTGACGATAGGTATAATACCAACCGGTCAGTTCCCGACGAGTCCTGTCCAGTGTACTCGTAACCTAACGAGCACCCGCATACTATCTCCAGTACGACGTGCTGATGGCTGTGGGACAGACCATCTCCCACTCTGGGATGAGAAGCGCATGCGCTAGTCTACTCCGTAGTATCGATGCCCTGTCTCGATAGTCCTGCGACTAAGGACCTGCATAAGGATGTGCTTATAGATTACCCAGCCCACCCTAGTGTGACTGCCATCACAACGCTGGTAATCAAGCAAAGATCCTAAGGGCTCCACTAATGTGTATAGGTGATATACTAAAATAAATACATGTACACATTGAAGTAGAAACAAACCAAGTAGCATACTACTATATCGAGCAGGATTGTTTATACAAGGTGAATATCCCAAGCTTCCATTAAGTAATATACAAACTAGTATGATACAGTAATGGCCTCTAGGGCATATACACTAACAACGTCCATGTCCCCTTGGAAGCCTGGAATGATAACTGTCTCCCGAATGAGGCTGTCGTTATCATATCCCTAGAACATCCACTTATGTTCTAAAACTGCTTCCGACTGTTTCTCCAGGATTGGATCAATATCAACTTATTGCTTCTACTGCAAAAACAACATCTGGTGTGGTTCTTGACATCTCATGATTGACTCAGTTGCCTAAGCAAGTGATCTGCCAATCATGCACATCCCTCTCCCCTTTAGTCTGTAAGACACCTTTAGAAAGGGTGACTCCATCACCTGCTGGTACACTACCGTGCCAGGAGTCGTCCATTCTAAATACTCTTAGAATGCTCTCTAAGTATCCTTAATTGGGAAACCACCCAAATCTAGATCTAAAACCATAGATCTAGTAACCAGTATATCTGATATAATGGCCAAGTCCCATGTGGAGAAACCACTGTGTGACGACCAAAGTATAACCGATCATAGTATAGGAATATCACTTCCTACTCTGTGTATGTCATCCAAATACCATGACATCACACCCTACTACCTTCTTAACTGATACATCCCCTATTCTGATGAAGTCAAACCTATGACTGTCACATCAGAAATTGAAGATCTATCTCCGCTATATCTGCTTTAGTCTATAAATAGACATAAGCCACCTGTCCACCATTCTTCCGCTGCTCCCACTGACCACGACAACCCTCTGGCAGAGTCATATAGACGTACACTTCTAAAACCAGTTTAGAACGATGCTATACTCATCCTCCTGCCGGGTCTCACAGTCTGGAACAACAGCTATGGCAAGTCTGGGTAAACAAGAACTTCCCTGTCACCGTCCTTAAGGCTACTGGAGTACCTCTCGGGTGCCTGAAGTTACCCACCTTATCTGCGGAGTGGCCAAAGGAATGTCAAGCCAGATTGAATCTTTAGGTTCCTATCAAATCTTCAATAATCGTTTGTGGTTCTGGAATCACTTCCAGTTCTACCATACTCCCACTACTGTTTTCTGAAAAAATCCATTTTTATTAAAACTGTGGCGAGTCTAGAACAATATCACTATTGATCTTCCAGATGGTAGAAAGTCAACCCTCGTCATAGCCTGGGTCAACCCACAAACAGCCATTACAGAAACGTGCCTAGAGTTATCCAGAGTGTGGTTTTAAGCATAAGCCGGACAACTCCCCGTACCTTAACATCGTTAAGATATGAACTGTTCTATATCCAATATACAACCAGAGGCACTGATTTATTTGAACAAGATTCAAATCATGCAGCTGTCTCCAGTGCATGTCAACTAAATGGAAGGAGGCGGATCTGCGTTACTCAACTTAGGAATGCTTCCAATTATAAGTAACCCGAAAGAGAAGCAAGTTCTCTTAATCACTACTATCAACTGAACACCATACTCAAGTATATACATCTTCGATCAACTTGAAGAATCCCCATATATACTTCCAACACCTGGTTCTCTACTTTATCCATATACCTATAACTTCTCAAAACTCGGACCCTGTGTTTCCACGAAACACTTGTCTAAAAACTAGAGAAGTGAACAGTAAACTGATTGTAAACGATTTTCCGTTGTGTGTTGGTTTTTAGAAAATTGTATAGAAATCACAACCAAAAATTATTTGACCGCAATCAATAACGGTGTCGGATGTAGCGCGTTAGTAAGTGCGGAACGTCCACAGGGAAAGTGTAATCGTTCGTCTTTCAAATTTGATGAGTCAAAACTTTAAGGAAAAGAAAAGAAAACAATTCATGATTTAAAATTGCATTTCAAGAAAAAAGAAAATATCTAGATCTAAGAAAGCATTAAAATCAAGAAGTGGTAATTTGTGATGATTTCCAACCAACAATCAAGGTTCGAAGTGTAGCTCGTAGGAGTAGATCGGATCTATAGATGTGATGAGATCTAATGATTTCATATTCTTATCCATTAACGAATTGATACTAGATCGATGATAATTCATCAAGGTTAAGGATTTTGTGAAGAAGCTAGGGTTTCCTCATCTTATCCTTTGACCTTCCAATGAATCTCATTCAAATTCTAGCTTCTAGTCAATCAAATGATCAATCGTTGTTCCCTAGTTTCGAGTGAACACAAGAAAGGATCATCCCGAAACTAGGTCATCGATCATTTGATTCACTAGAATTTACAATCGTTATAGGATTTAAAAATTGTAAAAAGATATAAATCATCATTATCTAAAGATCGTCAGAACTCCTCCACGAGCGGAGTTTACTCAAACATCATAATATCAAACACAATCACAAATTGAGATCGAATCATAATGTTAAATTAAAAGATAAGCAAGATATAGAAATTTCACCTTTATTTATCGACAGATTTCGTTACAACTATCTTGAAATTTACAAAAGGTAGGAACTAGATCGTCGATTACGGCTTCGCTCGGCTCCTTGAGTCGCGGATCGGCTTGGATCTCTTGCCCCGATGGAATCCGGCGTCGCTTACTAAAGGTTGAAGGCTCTCTTGCTTGAATGGTACACAGGATCTTGATCTTGATTTTGAATTGGAATTTGGCACAAGTCGTGTCACACAACTTGTGGTTGGAAGAGGGAGAGATGAAGAATTGAACACCTTTCACCCTAGCTCTAGGCTCTCTTTTATAGACTCCCAAAACCCTAGATCTAGGATTTTAATTTGAATTTCCCTCCACAAGTTAGTTAGCCAATATTTGAATCTCCCTCCAAAAAGTTAGTTAGCCAATATTTGAATTTCCCTCCAAAAGAGCCTTCTAGAATTAGTTTGTTACACCGAGCATTCTAGATGCGCCACGTAGAGCTTCTGAGGTCTTCTGGAAGCTTTCGCAGTTATTATTAGGCACATGGGAAAAATTGAGCTGCTGACGTCATCAAACCGCCGTGGATCCGCGGCGCCAAGGCGGTTTGGGCCGCGGATCCGCGGTCCTTTGAGGCCCTTGATGCTTTATTTTTATATGGTAATTCTTGGGATTCCTCATGGGCCTTTTTCTGATATTTTAGCTTCTCTTAGGCCTTCTGTATTACTACCAGATCTTGCACCTTGTTGTTGGCGTATCTTTTATCAGTTCTTTTCCCAATTTGGGCTCTGCTTCTGGAATTTCCTGCATTAGACCCCAAGACAAGAGTTGCGCAATTCAAGGGTGATGCAATGCCATGACAAACATGCAATTTCCCTAAAAGTGCCGGTTTTAGTATACAGTACAAGTAATCCAGTATTTTACATATGTTTTGTTAATATGTGCGATATGAATACCGGATACTTCTATATGAGTGCAAATGATAGGGAAATTGCCGTGTTAGAAATGCAGGATTTTCGACTGATCAAATTCCACCAAACTTATTTTCGATCGTCTCGATCGAATTGTTTTATTAAAAAGAGAAGGAGAAAATAAAGAACGAGAAAAGCACACTTTCGTAGGCAACAAGATTGCACTGAGCACGTGCAACAAGCCTTTAAACCTCTAGGTGTCCCTTGTAGGAGGAGTGTTGTCTCCTGAAAGTTTTCAGCGGATTGCAGCCACAAAATCCAATAATAAAAGGAAGATCATGAATATTACATTTAAAGAAAAGAATTGTAAAAGAAAAGCTTTGAAAATTAGGGTTTCCAACTAAGCTTGCTTTTCGGTTGTCATTAGCCCTATCTTAATGGTCATGAAAAGATGTTAGAAATCACGTCCTCACTCAATAAAACATCGTCTTATTCTTCACTCCTATCTTTATTCCAAACATCGATCTTATCACCCTGCGTGTGTATTAAGAACATCCCTACACCCGGAGAATTCAATTCAAGCTATCATACTCTTGCCCATCAGCCTCAGTACTTTTTAATTAGATGTGCTTACACACTTTCATGTGATCGTTAATACTTCTTGAGGTACTAACCGACCTATTACTCCTGTGCTTGCTTATCTGGTGTATTTTCCTCGTCTTGCACCACCTTAGGTATAGTAGTGACTCCCAGACCAGTTGGCCTTAGGGCACTAGGTGAAAAGGCACCCTCGCTATATTTTTTTATTATTGCCCTTGGTGATAACAAAGCCAGTGTCCATTTTTCTCACCACTTCCTTCATTTTTTTCCTTCATACTTCGGCTTTAATACAAGAGCATTTCAAGGTATCCTCTACTATCCTGGGCTTTAAGACGTGTGTAGGTGCGAATAGCAGGGTATCAACGTTCAAAATGTTTGGCTTTCCAGAATAGAAACTATTTTTCAGACTTATTTTTATCCTCAGATTAGTGACTTCCTCCATCTTACTAACCCTTGGGACAACGGCTCATAACTACTTATTACTAGTTCGTATAAGAAAACTTCTAATTTTCTTGGTTTTCTTAAAATTTTCTAATCTCATGGATGTAATTGTTCACTATCTAATCTTTTATTATAATAAATATTAAATATTTTTATATTTTGAAAAATTTTAAAATTTTTATGAGTTTTGAAAATTTTTGAATTTTTATGGATTCTGAAAATTTTAAAATTTTTATAAGTTTTTATGGGTTTTGAAAAATTATTTACAAAAAATGATGAGCCAAAAATTTGTACAAAATTTTATATGGGTTTTGAAATTTTTTTATATTTTTATAAGTTTTTAAAATTTTAAAATTTTTATGGATTTTGAAAAAAAATGTTTTGTGCTTATGCAAATGATATGCAAATGATGCAAAAATAAGCACAAACCTCCCCCAAACTTATTTTCAACAGTGTCCTCAGTGTTGCCAACCGCTATATCTACAAAACCTGTAAGCCTGGGAGGAATTTATTAGTGGGGGCAAAATATATAAGTGAAGTCCCTCAACCAAACTTTTTCTTGGCTCAAAATTTTTGTAAAAATTTTCTTTCCAAGAGCCAGAAAAAAAAATGCCCCCCCCCCAAACTTGAGTTATGCAATGTTAAACTTTGAAAATCTCATGAGGGGGTCAAGAATCATTGGTCGATGCCAAGCTTTGTAAAGACCGAATGTCAACACCAACCATTCGAAAATTTTATCAATGCAGTGCTCTGGTTGGTGGAAGAAGAAGTGGGGCAAGGTTAAGTGGTGGAACAGAATGTGTGTGCGTCTCATTTTGGAGAGACGATGCAGTGAATGTGATGGATTACTCGCATTCTTTTTACAATTCGGAAGAAGGGGTGGAGCTTCAATTTCAATGATTGGGGCATGATTCATCTCAACACCCGTGTTATTCAGAAATGCGAGTTCATCAGCGAAGATCTCCTCAAAGGTTTCATCAATACCCCGAAGAATTATGTCATCACAAAGTGCGGGGTGATCTTCAGACTCTAAAAGCAGTTCATAATCGGTGTTAGTTGTTGACCTGGATATCTCGGTGGAAGAGTCCGTATGTGTATGATACATAGTTGGGTGAAACAACAACGTATGAAAAGAGTCAAGATCGGTATCAGGAGGATCATCAAATTCGCTGCTGTCGACATCCATTAAGTCGACAAAACAGACATGAGCAGTAGGTTCGGAGGGTACACTTCCCAATTTGTAAATGTTCAGCTCTATTTGTAGGGTTTCTAGGCACGCGCACAAGGATCTACGAGGCATCAACCATGCCCGATTAAAAATTTAGCCGTGCCGAACAACCCGAATACGGATCTTTAAACTAGGGTTTAGGCGAAAACATGCGTGTTAAACACTTTAACACTAAGTGAGAGGGATTACAACCTTTGTAGATCCGGTCCTTCACTTCTTAAGCTCCGTGTTGAGGTCCCTTCGCTGCGATCATCGTGTTGTGGACTCTCGAGGGGGTTCACGAAGAGAATGATGCAACCTTTGCTTCCGATCTTCGATACCAAGATGATCTACCTTGAAGTTTCGATAACACAAGCTAACACTCATAATATGAAGTGAACACCCTCATCTAAATGGCAAGGATAGATGAGGATGATGAAGTAGGATTTTTTCTCTCATTTATCATCTTTTTCTCACTCACTTTCATCACAAAAGAAAGCTTTTTCATCAAAGAACTCAAGCATGAAGACGAAGAATGAAGAAGATAATCTTTTTCCTTTTGTGATGAACAATGAATTATTGTAGTGGTTACAAATCTAACCAAGGGTTAAGCATGAGAAGAGTTAACCCTTGTAGAGAGTTAACTAGGGTTAATGGTTTGGATTGGGTTAATATAATATCTCACAAAAATATCAAGCAACCATAAAGTCAAAGCTTCATGAAGCTTAATGGAAGCTTCATGCAAAAGCAAACCCTATTCCAAACCCTAACCAAGTTTAAACCCTAAACCATAGTTAATTTTGTAACCCTAACATGTTACAATATTATATATCACATATACAATATATTTTGTAACAATAGAAAATAATACAATTAACATATATCGCATATAAATCAATGTATTATCCCGTGAGAAAATGAATCTTTTAGTGAGCAAATATTAGTTAATGTAATTTAATATATCATATATATTATTATACATTAAATTTTCGAATCAACACTTGATCCGACAATCCGGCTATATCTCTTATAACCGACTAATACTATGACCCGGCTATATCACATATACCCGGCCGATATCTCATATCGCGAGAATCCAATACGGTATCATATACCGCATTATCCTCGGTCCCGCACATATCACATATGTGCTCCTACTCCGTTTTGCCTGAGCCAAGAAAGCTTTGTATAGGACTCTAAAGAATCGTCAATACGCCGGCAGTAGGTGATGATCATATCAAACACCCAGAAGCTGCAAGCGATCAGCTAAAGTTAACAGCTACCAAGGTATTGAGCGCTCAGAAAATCAACAAGCAGGCCTGTAACTTCTCCTGTGAATCCAAACAGTAACACTCCCGTACAGTCCGGTCTCGTCGTCTGATATGTTGCATATCTCGCCTAGGGGTTGTAAACGTCAGACCACAGTAGCTCGATAATTCGTGTCTGTAGCGACTTGAAAAGTCGTTTTGGTGTTTTCCTGAAATTCGGTGAAAATTCGGTATTTTTCCGAAAACCGTCTTTCTTGTTATTTTGCAGTTTAGGGCTAATTATACCTAAAATGGATAGGTAATTGCTTGTTTTTAGTATCTAATGAGTTAATTATGAAATTCTGGTCGTTTAAAAATTTTCCCTAATTTTTCAATTTTTTAATATTATTTTAAGCCGGTAAGAAAATACATTAAATTAGCGATAAATACAAATTTTTCCGGGCTAATTTTAAACTCTAAAATTATGATAATTAAAATCTAGTGGTAACATAAATTTTTAGTAATTTATTTTGATTTTTAACAAATTTTTATGATATGAAACGAATTTATTGAATTTTTGAGCTAAAACTTGCAATTTTTGACTTGTAGGGGGCCTTTTTGCATAAAATTTCTTTTGTAAAATCTCTCTCTCTTTTCCCTCAGCCCTAGGACAGCCCCACCTTGTCCTAGTCCAGAAATTTCTGGCCTCATTTCCTTGGTTGCTTTCTTGAGTTGATTTAGTTAGTTTATGGCTTTATTTTAAATATAATTGATAAAGTATGGTGCTTTGACTTTGGAGACTTGACCCATGACTTTTCCCCACTTGCCCACACCCTCCCCCTTACCTCCTCTGGCCGAAACCTGAACCCTCACTTCTTCATCTCTTTTCTTTTCATTTTTCTTCAATTTTCTTCAAAAAACCACATCAAAATCCATAATTAATTCAAAAATCCAAACAAAATCCTTATGCTATCTTTATCCTTAGCCATTCTTGCTTGAATCTTGGAGCTAGGAAGCCATTCTTAGAGGCAAATCACTTGCTTGATCCATAGATCTTGAGGTATAAATTTCTTCAAGTTACTTTCTTTTTTGCTAAATTCCTTTAATTGTATGGTTTAGTGTTAAAAGTTAGCTAAATTCTAATCTAGTTTATAAAGAGTAGTTGTTTTAAACTAAAGTTTGTTAGCATACCATTATGTGGTTAATTAAATTTATTTTGCTTGCTAGTTCCTACACAAATCAAAGAAGTTACCTTGTTGATGTGGTCTTTAAATTGTGTTAATTTTGTTACTTTTAAAAGTGTGATTTTAGTTGTAATTGTTGTTTTAGGAAAATCTAGAAAGGGTTATGTATGGAAAATGAGTTGAATTAGGGTTTAGAAACCATTATTTAGTTGATTTAATCTAATTTGTTATCTAGTCTTTTTGCTAACCTAATCTAAGAGATTAATTTTCATATGTGGGCTTTTGTTGTGTTAATTTAAGTTTTCAAGTGTGAAAATTGATTTGGAATTTGCTAGGTTATAAATTCAAGAAATGGTTGTTTATGGAAAATAGGATTGGAATCATTGTTATTGTGTTGTAATTAGTGGTTGTAGATTGCTAGTAGTGTGGTTGGGTGTTCAAGCTTGATATGAAACCGTAGAATTGCTATTCATGTGCATGTACTTCATCATATTAATTGCTCATGCCTAATCCATTAATTTACACATCGCAACTTGATTATCGACACCATATGCATTCATTATCATTGATATATGCACTTATGAGGACTTCTTGAGATTTTATGATATTTCTGGATTTCGGGGGAAAGCCGCAAAATTTCTAAACTTATTATATTTTTAAATCATGTAAATTGCGGTTTTCTAGTGATGTAAGTGTCGTCCACCATGAGTTTGCTGTGGTTTTTGGAGACCCGTTTCGAGGAGTTGGATGAACCGTTTCGGGTACATGGTGGGCCCGGTAGGGTACCCCGGGGCAAGAGGTGCTGACGATGAGCCTGGCAGGGGACGGATTACCTACCGGTGTCTTCATTGGGCACGGCGGATATCCAGAGGATACCGACCGAGGCCGCGAGGGGATGAGATATTGATATTGAGATGGGTCAGCCGGATGGCTGAGGCCAGAGACACTATGACATGGATTTATGAGATTTGAGACAGCTTTTGGGTGTCATTGCTGGACACCGATTTTCGTCGATTCATTGACATTATGCTGGCATTCTAAAAGAGTTTCAAAAATAAAAGGAGATAAAATATTTCTTATTTATACCCATTGAGACCTCAGATATTCATGTTGCATACATATTCGTACACTGATGTTGTATACGCACCTGCCAGTGCATCCAGTCATACCTGTATTAGATGCTAGGATGCTTGTGTGCATGCATACGATAGCCTTTGTAGAAGTTATTTATTACTCACGAGTTGGCAACTCACCCCCGTTGTGCCACAGTCTTTTGCAGGTCCGCTCCGTCAGTTCTGTAGCGGCGGGCGCACTTGTCTTTTGCCTCTTTTGCCTGAGCTCGAGATTTGCTCATAGGTGGGTTATGTTATTATTTTTGTACCACTTGTATATTCTTTGTATCTAGTGTACTCCATCTACTGTTTCTACCAGTTTTATTGTATATTGACCTAGAGATGAGACTGTGAGGTTTGTGGACTTTATGCTGTATTTTGGGGTCGAGCTCACTTGAGTCGACATGATGTTTTCTTATGCTTTATTATGATTATTATGCTTCTTGTCATTTATATTGCGTGGGATTTGTGACCGCCTTGTGGCGAAGAGCTAGCTCCCGCTTGGGGATGCCCTATTTTGTTGGATTCATGTATATCTTTGTTGTACCCATTTTGGGGGCCAGTATTTACAAAGGAGACTCTGCCGAAATTTTCGGAAAAATTGGTATTGTTTTTTAAAAAAGGGTTTTACATGACTTATTTGATAACTTGCTTTCAAATGTTTGGGTTTTCTTCACTCTTTTGCTTAATTGGTTTTGTTTTCTGGGCTTTGGCTTACTTATTTTACGGACGTCTTTAGACGTTTCGTAAACTTAAGTGCCAGTCACGTTCCGTACCCTACGGGTCGTGACAAAGTTGGTATCAGAGCGATAGGTTTTACCTTTGTGAGTGTAGGATGACCCTTGGTAGATGGAGTAAGTGACTTAAGCAGGGTAACGTAGCGTGCGTATGTCCGCGGCATACTTACGATACGGTACTCCGCCTAAGTGACATTAGGATATACTTGCTTGAAAAATTCCTTCTTCAATTCCGTGTATCCTATGATCCTATTGCACTGTCCTTACTATCCGTTTTCCTGTAACAGCCACTATGCCGCCGAAGGCTACGAGGGCACAGAGGGCTGCCGCCAGGGAGGAGATTCGAGCTGGCTCGTCCGAGACTAGGACTGAGCAGGGTGGTATGCCTACGCCGCAGGGACAGACCGATCCACCTTCCCCAGGCCGTATGGATAGGCTTGAGACTGGTATGGAGGAGTTGCGACAGATGATGGGAGGCATGCAGGAGCTACGTCAGATGGTAGGATCCCTAGTTGCAGCCAGTCGTACACCGAGGCCGGATGAAGTACCTACTACATCACAGACGACCATGATACCTGCTCCTACTACTACCACCATGGCCATTCCGGTTTCACTACAGGATTTCATGAGGCTGAGACCTCCAGTATTCACCGGCACCGAGACAGCGGAGGACCCACAGACGTTCCTTGACAGTTTAGCCAGGATCTGCCGTTCGCTGAGATGTTCGGATGATCGATGGGTAGAGCTTGCGAGTTTCCGACTAGAGGGTCTCGCGCAGACATGGTGGGAGTCAGTCTTGAGAGGTCGAGCTGCAGGTGTACCTCCTATGACTTGGGTCGAGTTTACAGCGGTCTTTCTAGTCCGTTTCCTTCCAGAGAGCGTTCGTGACGCCAGAGCTCGTAGCTTCGAGGCCTTAGTCAAGACACCTGGGATGACGGTGTCTGAGTATGACATCCAGTTTACGCAGTTATCCCGATATGCTCAGTATTTGGTGGATACCGAGGAGAAGATGGTGAAGAGGTTCGTACAGGGACTTGATGCCCAGCTATATCTTGCCATTGGCGCCCAGCACTACGACACATATTCAGCGGCTATGGATACGGCATTGCGGATGGAGGCACGCATATCACGGACTTCGGCCGTTTCTGGGCCGAAGAGGATTCGCACCGATGTACCGTCTCCGAGGCAGCGCGCCAGATTCTTTCCGAGAGATAGGCCTGGCAGAGGATTTGGACGGGGACAGTTATATGGTTCTTATCCCCAGGGGCAGCAGCCGTCACCAGGATGTTTTGGGTGCGGGAGTCTGCACCATCTTGTCAGAGACTGTCCGGTGAGACGACAGGGAGCAGCGACAGTTCCGCATGTGACCCTACCACCATCACCACCCCCTCCTCAGAGAGCCCTACTTCCTACCCCAAGCGATGCTCCACGCCAGTTAGGTGCACCGAGAGGCCGTGGACGCGGCGGTCCTGTTCAGAAAGGACGAGGAGGCAGAGGCCGAGGTCGAGGTCAGCCCGCTATCGGTGGAGGACAGGCTCGAGTTTTTGCTTTGACACCGCAGGATGCGCAGGCGTCCAATGCCGTTGTGACGGGTGCCTTGCCAGTTTGTTCTTTCGACGCATGGCTATTATTCGACCCAGGTTCCACACATTCGTACGTCTCTACAAACTTTGCACCGATGTTGGGCCGTGAGTCGTCGTCGTTAGATCAGCCGCTTGTTGTTGTTACTCCGGTAGGCGAGACGTTTGTCGCTCGTTTTGTTTTTCGTTTGTGTTCCGTTCGTATCGGGGAGAGGGATTCATCAGTTGATTTGATACTCCTCGATATGTTGGACTTTGATGTGCTTCTGGGCATGGATTGGCTAGCCACTTGTTATGCTTCGGTAGACTGCCGTGAGAAGGCAGTCAGATTTAGCTTTCCGGGAGAGCCAGTCCTTGTTATTCAGGGAGACCGCAGTGTCACCCTTCCCAGCTTAATTTCGTCTCTTCGCGCTGGTCAACTCTTGCGGAAGGGATGTCAGGGATTCTTAGCGTGTATTTGTGATACTCGAGCTGCAGAGGTTCCGTTGGACCGGGTCCCGGTAGTTTGTGAGTTCCCTGATGTTTTCCCTGATGAGCTACCTGGGCTACCGCCTGAGCGCGATGTTGAGTTCTGCATTGATTTGATTCCCGGTTCGGGGCCTATTTCTATACCGCCTTATCGGATGGCCCCGGCAGAGCTTCGAGAGCTGAAGGATCAGTTGCAGGATTTGTTAGATAAGGGGCTTATTCGACCGAGTGTTTCTCCGTGGGGTGCTCCGGTCCTGTTTGTCAAGAAGAAGGATGGAAGTTTGCGCTTATGTATCGACTACCGCCAGCTGAACAAAGTTACCGTTCGGAACAGATATCCGTTGCCGCGCATTGATGATTTGTTCGACCAGCTTCAGGGTGTGGGGTATTTTTCGAGGATCGACTTGCGATCAGGATACCATCAGCTGCGAGTTCGACAGGAGGATATACCGAGGACAGCTTTCTGCATGCGCTACGGCCACTACGAGTTTTTGGTGATGTCGTTCGGACTCACCAACGCCCCAGCTGCATTCATGGATTTGATGAACCGTACATTCAGGCCGTTTCTTGACTTGTTCATCATCGTGTTTATCGACGATATCTTGGTGTACTCCCGGAGCAGAGAGGAGCACGAGCAGCACTTGCGGATTACGTTACAGACTCTGAGGGAGCACCAGTTGTTCGCGAAGTTCTCCAAGTGTGCATTCTGGCTGGACAGCGTCGGATTCTTGGGTCACGTGGTTACGAGAGACGGCATTTGTGTGGACCCGAAGAAGATTGAGGCTGTTCAGTAGTGGCCCCGACCTACATCGGTTACTGAGATCCGTAGTTTTCTAGGCTTGGCGGGCTACTACAGGCGTTTTGTTCAGGACTTCTCCCGTATAGCTGCACCGTTGACCGGTTTGACCCGGAAGGGAGTTCCTTTCGTTTGGACAGAGGAGTGCGAGCGCAGTTTTCAGCAGCTACGGACTTGTTTGACTACGGCGCCGGTATTATCTTTGCCTTCGGGATCTGGCGGGTTTGTTGTCTACTGTGATGCTTCGCGAGTGGGATTAGGATGCGTATTGATGCAGCAGGGCCGGGTGATCGCTTATGCTTCTCGGCAGTTGAAGAAGCATTAACAGAACTACCCCGCTCATGATTTGGAGATGGCTGCAGTGGTCTTTGCACTGAAGATTTGGCGACATTACCTTTACGGCGAGTCGTGTCAGATATTCACCGATCACAAGAGCTTAAAGTACATATTTCAGCAGCGAGACCTGAACCTCAGACAGCGTCGTTGGATGGAGTTGGTGAAAGACTACGACTGCGAGATCTTATATCACCCCGGCAAGGCAAATGTGGTGGCAGATGCGTTGAGTAGGAGGCCCGGGGGTAGTCTATCCTTTTTGCGCGCAGTGCAGATGCAGTCGTTAGCAGATTGGCAGATGTTATGCGACATCCGAGTTGAGTTCGAGTTCACTCAGACAGGGGGACAGCTCGCGCATGTTCGTGCACGCCCACAGTTGCTTGACCGTATATATGAGGCACAGCGCAGTGACAACCGTTGCTCAGAGATCATGGCACAGATGGGACAGGGCAGATTTTCCGAGTTCGTGGTGGACGATCAGAGGATTTTACGATATGGATCTAGACTGTGCATACCAGATGCTGATGGATTGCGGCGCGACATTCTTGAGGAGGCACACCGATCAGTGTATAGTGTCCACCCCGGTTCCACCAAGATGTACCATGATATGAGAGAGACCTACTGGTGGGACGGGATGAAGCGGGACATTGCGGAGTTCGTTTCGAGATGCCTGACTTGTCAGCAAGTCAAGGCCGAGCACCAGAGGCCCGCAGGAGAGCTACAGCCGTTGCCAATTCCAGAGTGGAAATGGGAACAGATTTCGATGGACTTCGTTGTGGGGCTACCCAGGACCAGTCGAGGGTACGACTCCATCTGGGTGATCGTGGATAGATTGACGAAAGCGGCTCACTTACTGCCAGTGAAGACGACTTTCAGCTTCGCTTAGTATGCTCAGCTCTATATTGACGAGATCGTGCGAATTCATGGCGTGCCGACTTGTATCGTGTCAGATCGAGGCACTCAGTTCACCAGCCGACTTTGGCAGAGACTTCAGGAGGCTTTGGGCACTCGTTTGAGCTTCAGCACAGCGTTTCATCCGCAGACAGACGGACAGTCAGAGCGGACCATTCAGACTCTCGAGGACATGCTCAGAGCGTGCGTTTTAGACTTTGGTGGTAGCTGGGATCGTCATTTACCTCAGGTGGAGTTCTCCTACAACAACAGCTTCCAGGATACTATTCAGATGGCACCTTTCGAGGCATTGTATGGGAGGAGATGCAGATCGCCCGTTTGTTGGACAGAGCTCAGCGAGAGCAGCATTTTGGGGCCGCAGCTTGTTGAGGAGACGACCTCGAAGATACAGTTGATCCGAGACCGGATGAGAGCGGCTCAGAGCAGACAGAAATCCTATGCAGACAGGCGCCGTCGCAGATTAGAGTTCGCAGTTGGCGACCATGTTTTTCTAAAGGTCTCTCCGATGAAGGGCGTGATGCGTTTTGGGCGAAAGGGGAAGCTTATCCCTAGATTCGTAGGTCCCTTCGAGATCCTCAAGCGGGTTGGCGCTATTGCATATCGTTTGGCTCTTCCTCCCAGCTTTCCCGATGATCACCCCGTCTTCCATGTTTCGATGCTCCGCAAGTACCTTCACGACCCTTCGCATGCGATTCAGCACCCGACAGTCCAGCTAGAGCGCGACCTTTCTTTTGCAGAGCAGCCGGTGGCCATCCTGGATCGGCAGGTGAATAAGTTGAGGTCGATGATTATACCAACCGTCAAGGTCCTTTGGCGTAGCCCGAGCAGCGAGGAGGTTACCTGGGAGACCGAGGGCGAGATGAGGAAGAAGTATCCCCATCTCTTCGAAGGTACGCGTAGCTATATTTTTATAAAATTCGGGGACCGAATTTCTTTAAGGGGGGAAGATTGTAGCGACTTGAAAAGTCGTTTTGGTGTTTTCCTGAAATTCGGTGAAAATTCGGTATTTTTCCGAAAACCGTCTTTCTTGTTTTTTTGCAGTTTAGGGCTAATTATACCTAAAATGGATAGGTAATTGCTTGTTTTTAGTAGCTAATGAGTTAATTATGAAATTCTGGTCGTTTAAAAATTTTCCCTAATTTTTCAATTTTTTATTATTATTTTAAGCCGGTAAGAAAATACATTAAATTAGCGATAAATACAAATTTTTCCGTGCTAATTTTAATCTCTAAAATTATGATAATTAAAATCTAGTGGTAACATAAATTTTTAGTAATTTATTTTGATTTTTAACAAATTTTTATGATATGAAACGAATTTATTGAATTTTTAAGCTAAAACTTACAATTTTTGACTTGTACGGGGCCTTTTTGCATAAAATTTCTTTTGTAAAATCTCTCTCTCTTTTCCCTCAGCCCTAGGACAGCCCCACCTTGTCCTAGTCCAGAAATTTCTGGCCTCATTTCCTTGGTTGCTTTCTTGAGTTGATTTAGTTAGTTTATGGCTTTATTTTAAATATAATTGATAAAGTATGGTGCTTTGACTTTGGAGACTTGACCCATGACTTTTCCCCACTTGCCCAAACCCTCCCCCTTACCTCCTCTGGACGAAACCTGAACCCTCACTTCTTCATCTCTTTTCTTTTCATTTTTCTTCAATTTTCTTCAAAAAACCACATCAAAATCCATAATTAATTCAAAAATCCAAACAAAATCCTTATGCTATCATTATCCTTAGCCATTCTTGCTTGAATCTTGGAGCTAGGAAGCCATTCTTAGAGGCAAATCACTTGCTTGATCCATAGATCTTGAGGTATAAATTTCTTCAAGTTACTTTCTTTTTTGCTAAATTCCTTTAATTGTATGGTTTAGTGTTAAAAGTTAGCTAAATTCTAATCTAGTTTATAAAGAGTAGTTGTTTTAAACTAAAGTTTGTTAGCATACCATTATGTGGTTAATTAAATTTATCTTGCTTGCTAGTTCCTACACAAATCAAAGAAGTTACCTTGTTCATGTGGTCTTTAAATTGTGTTAATTTTGTTACTTTTAAAAGTGTGATTTTAGTTGTAATTGTTGTTTTAGGAAAATCTAGAAAGGGTTATGTATGGAAAATGAGTAGAATTAGGGTTTAGAAACCATTATTTAGTTGATTTAATCTAATTTGTTATCTAGTCTTTTTGCTAACCTAATCTAAGAGATTAATTTTCTTATGTGGGCTTTTGTTGTGTTAATTTAAGTTTTCAAGTGTGGAAATTGATTTGGAATTTGCTAGGTTATAAATTCAAGAAATGGTTGTTTATGGAAAATAGGATTGGAATCATTGTTATTGTGTTGTAATTAGTGGTTGTAGATTGCTAGTAGTGTGGTTGGGTGTTCAAGCTTGATAGTAGTCTTTTGTAGCCAATCGGCGATTTTTGCACCGATTTTTGGAATGTAACTGCTTATTAGTTTTGTTATAAAATTATGCGATGAATCATTTTTGATATCTTGATGATTGTAATGGCTTGTCCTACGACTTTTAGGATGCGTGAGTGCTGATTTTTGGGTAGTCGGGTTTAGTTTTGCCGGGCGACCAAATCGGCGTTTTTTGGCAGTTTTTGCGATTTTCGCGTGTGTTCCGCGCACTTTGTGCATGTTGTACCTAGCTAGCGAACTTTAGTAGTTTCGTTGGGGTTTTGCGTCGTTCTTGATACGTAACCTTATGTTTGGTATTGATGTAAATTCCAGGTTCGGTCGCGAAGACGTCAGACGTGGCACGAAAGGGAAAGGCGGTGATTGGACACAGCTAGCCAGGGATTCCGGTGAGTAGATGTAACATCTACGGGGGACTATCGTTGGATGGCGGAAGCCGCCCGATGGTTTTAGTAACTTACAAGATCCTTAGTAATGTTAGTAATTAGGGGTGAAATGCGTAATTGACTATTTGCTGCATCCATGCATTATATTGACATACCCATACGAAACCATTTTATAGGACACCTGCACCATTGCCAGGGTTTTTATATGCAGCACGAGCACTATTCATGCTTACACACACACCCTGGTAATTTCCATGCCACCATACTAGATAACATTTAAATTTAAACCTTTTACTAATTGATACTTAAACTGGTGCTATTGCCTTTAATTCCTTCAAATGAAACCGCAGAATTGCTATTCATGTGCATGTACTTCATCGTATTAATTGCTCATGCCTAATCCATTAATTTACACATCGCAACTTGATTATCGACACCATATGCATTCATTATCATTGATATATGCACTTATGAGGACTTCTTGAGATTTTATGATATTTCTGGATTTCGGGGGAAAGCCGCAAAATTTCTAAACTTATTATATTTTTAAAACATGTAAATTGCGGTTTTCTAGTGATGTAAGTGTCGTCCACCATGAGTTTGCTGTGGTTTTTGGAGACCCGTTTCGAGGAGTTGGATGAACCGTTTCGGGTACATGGTGGGCCCGGTAGGGTACCCCGGGGCAAGAAGCTCGTGGTGCTGACGATGAGCCTGGCAGGGGACGGATTACCTACCGGTGACTTCATTGGGCACGGCGGATATCCAGAGGATACCGAACGGGGCCGCGAGGGGATGAGATATTGATATTGAGATGGGTCTGCCGGATGGCTGAGGCCAGAGACACTATGACATGGATTTATGAGATTTGAGACAGCTTTTGGGTGTCGTTGCTGGACACCGATTTTCGTCGATTCATTGACATTATGCTGGCATTCTAAAAGAGTTTCAAAAACAAAAAGAGATAAAATATTTCTTATATATACCCATTGAGACCTCAGATATTCATGTTGCATACATATTCGTACACTGATGTTGTATACGCACCTGCCAGTGCATCCAGTCATACCTGTATTAGATGCTAGGATGCTTGTGTGCATGCATACGATAGCCTTTGTAGATGTTATTTATTACTCACGAGTTGGCAACTCACCCCCATTGTGCCACAGTCTTTTGCAGGTCCGCTCCGTCAGTTCAGTAGCG
The DNA here is from genome assembly GCA_030015575.1 of Agapanthus africanus. NCBI lineage: Eukaryota > Viridiplantae > Streptophyta > Magnoliopsida > Asparagales > Amaryllidaceae > Agapanthus > Agapanthus africanus. The sequence continues at coordinate 116,328,478 of CM057351.1, forward strand.
GCGGGCGCACTTGTCTTTTGCCTTTTTTGCCTGAGCTCGAGATTTGCTCATTGGTGGGTTATGTTATTATTTTTGTACCACTTGTATATTCTTTGTGTCTAGTGTACTCCATCTACTGTTTCTACCAGTTTTATTGTATATTGACCTAGAGATGAGACTGTGAGGTTTGTGGACTTTATGCTGTATTTTGGGGTCGAGCTCACTTGAGTCGACATGATGTTTTCTTATGCTTTATTATGATTATTATGCTTGTTGTCATTTATATTGCGTGGGATTTGTGACCGCCTTGTGGCGAAGAGCTAGCTCCCGCTTGGGGATGCCCTATTTTGTTGGATTCATGTATATCTTTGTTGTACCCATTTTGGGGGCCAGTATTTACAAAGGAGACTCTGCCGAAATTTTCGGAAAAATTGGTATTGTTTTTTAAAAAAGGGTTTTACATGACTTATTTGATAACTTGCTTTCAAATGTTTGGGTTTTCTTCACTCTTTTGCTTAATTGGTTTTGTTTTCTGGGCTTTGGCTTACTTATTTTACGGACGTCTTTAGACGTTTCGTAAACTTAAGTGCCAGTCACGTTCCGTACCCTACGGGTCGTGACAGTGTCGATATGAGGTCTATAACAGTTCGAGAAACTACTGATAACACTTACCAGTAAATCTCAGCAACCCTGCCCAGGGATTTCCGGTTATAGCCAATCGAACATAGCACAACATCAACTCCCTATACCGGGACAGACGAATCCCCTCCTATCGCTCATTTCCTCCATGTGATTCGGGACTGTACCCAAAAGCCACCTTTTTTCACGCCCTCTTGGATGTGGTATGATGGAAATCAAAGCACAGTGGGAATCACACAAGACTCTATGACGATCTCGGGTCAACAGACTACTCTATACCAGTGTCACCGTAGAACTGCCATCTGACGTGAGGTATAATACCATCTGGGAGTTCTCGGCGAGTCCGTCCAGTGTACCCAGTCTCCACTGAGCACCCGTACACCATCCTTGATGTCAAACACCGATGGATATGGGATCATCCATCGCCCATCATATGGGTCAAGATGCGTATACGCTAGTCTACTCTGGTGTATCGATGCCCTGTCTCGATACACCCTCGACTAGGAACAGTTATAGGATGTACTCGTCGACTACCGTGGCCCCACTAGTATGATCTCATCATAGTCCCAGTAGTCGAGTATATATCCTAAGGGCTTTATCAACATGTAACATAGAGACAATCTGAGTACATGTTAAGATAAAGTACAACCAGATAGCATACTATCATGTCGAGCAAGAAAGTCCTCCCTATATATGTCCTAGCATCCACTACAATATACATCGTATGTATAGTAATGGCCTCTAGGGCATACATATAACTAACACTATTGACCTATTCCCGAAGGATAGGGTTATAGAGCCATTACGACAGTTGATTATTGCATTGGATGTGGCCAAAAAGGCGCGACCTAAAATCACCAAAATTTGATTCCGTGGGTTCGCTACAGGCTGTGTATCAAGTACAATAAAATCCACTGGGAATACGAATTCCCTGATTTTTATTAACACATCCTCCAGTTCACCCCTAGGTTTGGTGATTGATTGGTCAGCCATCTGGAGAGTGCAATGGGCTGGTTTCAACTCTCCGATCCCTAGTTGCTGATAGACTTAGTAAGAAACCAGGTTAACACTTGCGCCAAGGTCTAAAAGAGCATGGTTGATGTGTTTATCCCCAATATAATAGGACATCCTGGGTCCTTACGTTTCTTTGGTAGCGGAGGGATAAAAGCAGTGCTAATGTTATTGGACATGAAGACCTTCTTTGGCACTTGAGTCTTCCTCTTCCTAGTACACAAGTCCTTAAGAATTTTCGCATAAGCGGGGACTTGTTGAATCGCATCTAGTAGAGGGATGTTGATGTTAACCTGTTTGAACATTTTCATAACTTTCTCCATATGTGGACTCGATTTGTTAGCCCTTAACCGGTTCGGGTAAGGTGCTTTAGCAATGAGCGCTGGGTCCATCATAGGAGAAGGAAGTGGGGGTAGACGTGATCCCAAAATAGGAGTGGGGATCGTCTGTGGAGGGATAGAAGAGGTGGGCTGAGGTGTCGAGCCTAGTGGGAAATGGAGAATAGGCTCGTGAGAAGGCGGTGGGCTAGAAGAACAAGAATCAGACGCAGAAGTGTGTGTGTGAGGAAGGGTCTCAACCGGGGCGTTGATAGGATTTTCAATATCATCAACTTCTTCCCCAACATGGTTATCCAGCACTCTCCCAGATCTCAACGTGGTGATTGCATTCACATGATGTGAATAGCCAGGATTGGGTAAAGGTTGAGCTGGGAGTTTCCCTTTCTCTCTTGCACTCATTTCGGCCTTCAGTCGTGCAATCTCAGCTTCCATCATTTTGATACTCTCAGCATGGGATGTTGAATTTTTCTTTATCTCACCGATAGAAGACTTAACCTCGGCCGACACATCCATGAAATTTGACAGGAGTGATTTCATGGTTTGAGCGAATTGAGAGAATTCGTCGGAACAACTCGACTGCATAGGATTAGAAGGTGCAGGAGTGTTGACCTTGTTTTGGAAATTTTGTGACTGGTAGGGGTGCTGGGTGAGTTGAAGTGGTTGCTGTTGTGGAGGAAGGACCCTTTGGAATTGATTCGGGTTTGGAACCGTGTTTTGGGATTGGTTCCAAGCAAAATTCGGGTGATTCCTCCAACCCTGATTGTATGAGGAAGAAGAGGGATAGTTTCCAGGTCTTTGCTGAAGTGCAGCATTAATGTGACCTTGAAACTGAGAGTTTAATGGACATTCTTCCGTTAAGTGAGAAGGATCAGAACAGCACCCACAACAGTTTTGGGGAGCGACATTGGGTTTAGGGAGGCTGCTAAGAATTTGTCTTCCATAGTGTCGAGCTACTTTTGCATTGCTGCAATTTCAGCTCGAACACCTATGGACACGTCTATTTAGTGTACGCCACCCCTACTCGATGGCTGGGTTCCTGTCTCCCACTGTAGTGAGTTTTCAGCGAACTCTTCTAAAAATTTCCATGCTTCCCCTTCATCCTTGGTCATAAAGGTGCCTTGACACATGTTTTCAAGGTTTTGTTTTGTTGTAGGGTTGCTGCCCTCATATATGATTCGGCAAAGGTCCCATGTCGGGATGCCGTGATGTAGGCATTGAACCAAAAGATCCTTGAATCGTTCAAAGCATTTAGAGAATGGTTCAGTTGGAAGCTGGGAGAATTGATATAGTTCGCTACGGATTCGAGCTGTCTTTTGCATAGGGTAGAATTTCTTAAGGAATGCCGCAACGAATTCTTCCCAATTCGTGATGGAGTGTGCGGTGGTGTTATACAGCCACTTCTCGGCTGTATCGCACAAAGTAAATGGAAGAAGTCGTAGACGCACGGCATCCACAGAAAGTTGTGATGTGCCCATCATTGCGCATACATTTTCAAATTTGGTAATAAAAACGTACGTGTCTTCAGTCTCGAGACCGTGGAATTTGGGTGGAAGGTTGATGTATTGGGGCTTAATCTCAAAGTTATCCTCGTTGGCTGGTGGAATGGATAAGCAGGTCGAGAGAGGAACTCGCAAAGGGTAGCACCTCTCTTGGAGAGAGATGCGGGGAGGATTCTGCGCACCAACGGACGGCGGCATAGTAGCGGTAAAGAGGTTTGATAGAGACCGATCCATCGATGTGGGTGTGGTGGGGGGTAAAAGAAAGGTAAATGGAGAAATACCGACTTCGGAGTCGATCGAGGGGACCCGGACAAGTCGGGCACTAGAATCCCGTGTCCAGCCTATCTTGCACTAAAAGGGGTTAGTACAAGTGGCAGCGTGATTTATAATTAAGGGAAATGAAGTGAATGCGGTGTTTGTTTTGAAAAATGATACGGATTTTGAAAATATGAAGCGATCACAACAAATGCAACAAGCAACCCTAAAATCTATGGTCACCTAGGTCCAATCTCTAGGCCGCTCCTAACTTCCAAAAGACAAGTCGCAGGATAAAATCCTCCACTGCCTCTTTGTTTCTCCTGTGGCCTGGTAAGTGCCAGGTAAGTGGGAGGTTCTCCACTACGTAAGTAGTGTACCTAATTAAGTAACCACTAGCCTTTGACACACTTGCCTTAGACACCACAAAAAGAAACGCGGATAAGCAATGAATTACCCACGGCCTTCTTCTGTCCTAAGTGAGCGCGACGGTCCTTAGAGTCATCTCTAGATATTTTTTAATTAATGAGGGTAATGCGGATGCAAGTTTGTGATTTTTGGGGCTTAGGAAGGGTAATGAACTCCCCACCTAATCTGGATTTGGCCATGCCCCTTAATGTCCGTATTAATTATTCAAACAACCACAAAATCAAAAACAAGCACAATTTATTTTTCTTTTTGCGACGCTGCGATTTTTGCAAAGAAGCCTGCAACAAATTGTTAATTGGAGCAGATTTTAAGAAGGAGATAAGAAAGATAGAGGTTACCGGAGAAAATTTTTACAGAGAAGCCTTGAAGAGGCCGCGGAACCGCCGCATTAGGGAGCAAGGGACGCGGAAACGCGGTGATTTAGTGAGATCACTGCACGAAAATTTAACAGAGAGCTTAGGTTGATCCCCTGAGTCCTCTGGAATTCTCCAAATAATTTTCCAATTGCACCGCAAGCTCCAGATTTCCTTGCAATTAACCACAACAACATGTATTAGTGTTTGCGCAAGTTTTGATCTAAAAAATATTGATGGAATAAACTTTTCAACTCAAATTTCAAAAAATGAACAAATAGCACACGATCCCCGGCAACGGTGCCATTTTGATTGTAAACGATTTTCCGTTGTGTGTTGGTTTTTAGAAAATTGTATAGAAATCACAACAAAAAATTATTTGATCGCAATCAATAACGGTGTCGGATGTAGCGCGTTAGTAAGTGCGGATCGTCCACAGGGAAAATGTAATCGTTCGTCTTTCAAATTTGATGAGTCGAAACTTTAAGGAAAAGAAAAGAAAACAATTCATGATTTAAAATTGCATTTCAAGAAAAAAGAAAATACCTAGATCTAAGAAAGCATTAAAATCAAGAAGTGGTAATTTGTGATGATTTCCAACCAAGAATAAGGATTCAAAGTGTAGCTCGTAGGAGTAGATCGGATCTATAGATGTGATGAGATCTAATGATTTCATATTCTTATCCATTAACGAATTGATACTAGATCGATGATAATTCATCAAGGTTAAGGATTTTGTGAAGAAGTTATGGTTTCCTCATCTTATCCTTTGACCTTTCAATGAATCTCATTCAAATTCTAGCTTCTAGTCAATCAAATGATCAATCGTTGTTCCCTAGTTTCGAGTGAACACAAGAAAGGATCATCCCGAAACTAGGTCATCTATCATTTGATTCACTAGAATTTACAATCGTTATAGGATTTAAAAATTATAAAAAGATCTAAATCATCATTATCTAAAGATCGTCACAACTCCTACACGAGCGGAGTTTACTCAAACATCATAATATCAAACACAATCACAAATTGAGATCGAATCAAAATGTTGAATTAAAAGATAAGCAAGATATAGAAATTTCACCTTTATTTATCGACAAATTTCGTTACAACTCTCTTGAAATTTACAAAAGGTAGGAACTAGATCGTCGATTTCGGCTTCGCTCGGCTTCTTGAGTCGCGGATCGGCTTGGATCTCTGGCTCCGATGGAATCCGGCGTCGCTTGCTAAAGGTTGAAGGCTCTCTTTCTTGAATGGTACTCGGGATCTTGATCTTGATTTTGAATTGGAATTTGGCACAAGTCGTGTTACTCAACTTGTGGTTGGAAGAGAGAGAGATGAAGAATTGAACACCTTTCACCCTAGCTCTAGGATCTCTTTTATAGACTCCCAAAACCCTAGAGCTAGGATTTGAATTTGAATTTCCCTCCACAAGTTAGTTAGCCAATATTTGAGTCTCCCACCAAAACGTTAGTTAGCCAATATTTGAATTTCCCTCCAAAAGAGCCTTCTAGAATTAGTTTGTTACACCGAGCCTTCTAGATGCGCCACGTGGAGCTTCTGGGGTCTTCTGGAAGCTTTGGCAGTTATTATTAGGCACATGAGAAAAATTGAGCTGCTGACGTCATCAAACCGCCGCGGATCCGCGGCGCCAAGGGGGTTTGGGCCGCGGATCCGCGGTCGTTTGAGGCCCTTGATGCTTTATTTTAATATGGTAATTCTTGGGATTCCTCATGGGCCTTTTTCTGATATTTTAACTTCTCTTAGGCCATCTGTATTTCTACCAGATCTTGCATCTTGGAGTTGGCATATCTTTTATCAGTTCTTTTCCCAATTTGGGCTCTGCTTCTGCAATTTCCAGCATTCGACCCCAAGACAAGAGTTGCGCAATACAAGGGTGATGCAATGCCATGAAAAACACACAATTTCCCTAAAAGTGCCGGTTTTAGTATACAGTACAAGTAATCCAGTATTTTACATGTGTTTTGTTAATATGTGCGATATGAATACCGGATACTTCTATATGAGTGCAAATGATAGGGAAATTGTCGTGTTAGAAATACAGTATTTTCGACCGATCATAAACCGAATATAGTACGAGGACCATCCCCTCTGTCCTCATGGACACTGGACAACATACATTACTCTGTATAAGTCCCTTGAGTCTGATAACTCAATCCCTGTGTGTTGTAGGTTGAAAACTGTACTTATGGTTAAGAAGAATTACACAGCTGTTTAATGCTTCTTACCTAACCATCCACTGATATAGGTAAATGTCATCGACATAATTTCAAAAAAGTATATCTCACTCTATAAAAATAGACGTATAGATATATCAATTTGAAATTGGTGCATGACAGCGGATATTCAAAACCAAAATATTTGCTGACCGGCAAACAGCCCTGGTGATTTCCACAAATATCACAAATTACAACGAATCCCGATATAATGAGGATGATCACCTAATTCCTAATAACTTACTCCCACTCATCATCTGTAAAACCATACAGTTGTGAGAATTATACCTGGTAAATACATAACCTGGAGCAAGTGTCTAATTGGGAAATCAGTTTTCCTTTAACAGTACACAGTGAAACTAAAACATTGAAATGTTTCGATGGGGTATCCCGGTATTCTTAGCAATGCCTCTTCCATTATCCAGATTCACAACTGTAACCGTGTAATTCTTTGCCATCTTTCCAAATCCCTTTCTATGTCTTTAGTCATTACCTTCTGTATACCCCTTTAGGCGAAATGGTTTTCTTCCTTCCCTACCGTTCGGCACCAGGCAATGGTTTGGAAGAAGACTATCCAATAAGCATAATGGGTGTATTGTCCTAATCCTAGGAACACTCGCAATGCGAGAGAAGGTGAAGATAAAAGACAACCGAATAAAACTTTATTCCTATTTCTCCTGAACCAGAATCCATCCCCGAACTGGAACAAGTTCCTTTCGAGGTCGTATATAACCATACGATGGAGTATCCAATAAACTGTGGATCTTCGTAGTGATACGGAGTGTCCTGGAGAAATACAAAGGTGATTTAGGATCGGCGAAGAAATACTTGGTTTAGTTGTGAATAGCAGTCGCAATTTACTTTGCCCTCTTACTAATCCCTTGATATGTCTTTACTTAATACCTTCTGTACACCATCGTTAAGCTAATTGGTTTTCTTCATTCCCTACCGGTCGGCACCTGCCTATGGTTTGGAAGAAGACTATCCAATTTGCGCAATAGGTGTACTATCTCCTAAACCAAGGAGTACTCGTAACCTGAGAGAAGGTAAAAGGAAAAGACAACTGAATAGTCCTATTCGTTTTCTCCAGAACCGGAAACCATTCTCGAATAAATTCCTTCGAGTTCTTATATAACCATACGATGGTTTTGTCCAATGGAAGTGGACGTTCGTAGTAATACGGGGTGTCATGGAGTAAAGGGTAAAAGTAGGAGTGGCAGTGGCAATGAGGTTTGCAACTCTGACAATCCAAAAGCCGGTGTTTAAGAAGGTTCGGTTAATTTTGGTCACTAAGTCAATGGTCGCTGCCAAAGAGAGAGAGAGAGAGAAAAGAAACACTCAGCGTGCACTCTATCCTAGATCAGAATGGTTACCAATTTATCTAATCTGGAAACCTCCCACTGTACCGTCAAATTCTCCTCCAAACCAGAAAGAAGAATTAGTCGGGATCACCCGAGGAATAAACCAACTCATCAGTGGGAATCGGGATCCAACTATCATCGCATGAAAATGTGACGGAATCCGCTCACATCATCACACTCCAGAAGGTATGCGCATAGCTGGTAAGTTTCAGTTTCTTTAGAAACTCCAGATATGATTTCTTCCCCATGCTCTTATGACCTTGACTTTGGCCAACATATCATAAGTCACATGTTAATTTCTACCCGTCATTCTCAAGGTTAATTTGAGCCCACCCGTACATACCCTTGACTTTGGCCAAAATAGTAGTACGACTGCCCCAAACCAACGCATCTATCTATGCTGCATATGAATACGCAATAGCTACCAATCACTGTGCCTTGACTTTGGCCAACATACACAGCTTGAATACTATTGACCACCCATATGAAACGACGGAGGGCTACGAGTGGTTTCTGGCGAAAACCATTAACGTAATGAACTTGATATCGTTGAAGGAACCGGATAGCTTTTAAAATATAGTGACGAAAACCTTTGATAAAGAGGTCACTCCCGGTGAAGGGATCTCGGCTCTTTCCCCGTAGAATGAGGTGCAGGATATTCCAATTGAATACCACGATGCAAAGCAAAAGTAATTGGCTATAGTGAAGTTATTGCCCTGACGCAAAATTTTTGTCCAAGGGGTCACTCCCGGTGACGGGATCTCGACCCTTGCCTCGTCGACTAAGGAGCAGGATATTCCAACTGAATACCACGATGCAAAACAAAAGAGAACGTCCTTGCAATAATAGCTTTCTGAAAATTGTTCCAACAACATCAGAATAGGTTTGTTTTTAACTTGCATTGATCCGAATCAACGCAGTCCCATCAATTGATCACAACAATAAAGAACGAAAATAATGATGTACGTATATGCCATCCGCATTCGCCACTGGGTCCCGTCATTACCCGTTAGGTTACTTAATTAACGACAGAGCGGGGACTGGACTAGCGCGGATGCAAAACATATACAACATCTACTAGTATATATATCAATATATAATATTTCGCTTAAGGCGTGATAAAATGCAACATCACAGAAATGAACAGCATCACATAACAATACAGATATCTGGGATCCCCGAGTTTTACAGAGCCGCTACTGAAACCCGACGTTCACCTGGTCGTGTGGATAGCGTGCAATGTAATCCGAGACCCCTACGGGCGTGGCAAGTTACCCGCCAAAACCTGAAGCGAGGCAGCCCCCTTCAGCAACGTGAATGGACCACCCGGCACTTCATGGAATCCGGTAACTTGGGCACCCCTCTTGGGTCAACCTGTACCCCCTACGAGTGTGGCGAATAGCCCGCCAATTCTAGAGTGAAGCCCCCTCCGTCTCAATGCCATGAGATGCGGTCTTGTTGCTCTCTAGAACCCGGCTATCCGTGCATCCCTCCGCGGGGTAATCCTAGTACAGAAAGTAAAATATACATACAACAGATACATCGACCTCAACCTGGTCGTGCCCCAAAAGAATAATGTACAAACAGGCAGTGACGGCAGTCCACATGTCGGACGCTCTCCCCGCAATATCAAATGTACATAATACAACAAAAATTGTACTACTATTGCATCCAGGCTATCCCCCACGACCAATCCACAACATCACAGCACAACACAGAACATCAACGTGAATGTCATGTTCGCCAATCCGTCTAACCGGGCTATAGCAGTTAGACAGGATTTACCGATCGAGTGACATTCACGGTCGCATATATAATGTAAATACTGTGAACTAACATGTTTACAATTTTCGATCAATCAAATTTTACCAAGTGGGCCCCAAGCACTACTGTAGCACTCAAAGAAATGTGGGCCCAAAAAATAACATTCCAAAAACCCTATTTTCCATTCAGGAGCACTCTGTAAAATTTTGGTGCCATGAACAGTCAAGATTGCGGCGGAACCGCGGCCCAAGCATGGGTTTGGCTGCGGTTCAGCGGTGGAAAAGTGGGATCATGCAACCAAAATTTCACAGAATGCTTAGAACTCCCTGCACATCATTCTGCAATATACTGAAAAAATTTTGGAGCCAAAAAAAATTCCATAGAAACTGATGCACATGAAAACGCGGTTTTTTGAATTTTGTTCGATCGAAAGAGTAAACACATTAGACCAAGCTAGACTAGGTTAATGGCGAGGCTCTGATACCACTGTAAGTGCACGGCGGCGCCCCGGGCGTCAATCCGACGCCGGAATGCGGAAGCGATGATTCACTTTAAACTTTAAAACCGACACCACCGCGCACTATAAATACCCGGATCGTGTCATTAATCTGGTCCTAGCTAACTAAAAGATGGGTAAGGAGATATACCTAGCGATCCGTGTCCTTCGGTCTTCTCGTCGTCGTCCCGATCTCCCCGCGGAAACTCCGGACGTCGCCTCCTCGCCAGAAGGGCACCACATCGTCGGCTTCTTTACGGGCTCCCACCTCTGGTCCGAGGCAACTCGGACACGAATTTGGAAAGTCGACGTGCCCAAGGTTTGCAGTAGAATGTGTAGTACTCTTTGTCTCTATTGGGGTAGAGGTAGTTTCCATATGGTGGAGGTATGAGATATCAACTTTTGGAGATGAGCAAAGGGGTTTTTAGCAAGCCAAAAAGATCAATTTTTCCTTCCCAAAAATTGGGACAGCCCACGCCTTAATGTGCCGGCCATATCAACAAGAAGAGAATGAGAGGAGTGTGTATGAATGAAAAAGAATGAGCCCCCATAATGCAAGAGAGAGAGAGAAGGTTATCATGAAGAATCATCATCACAAAACCAAGTCACACTCAACCATCATAACCAACCATCATCATCAAGCATGATGACTCCCAAAGGTCAAGCCATCATGAAGCATCATGAACAAGGAAGTAAATATGATGGTGGAACTATCATGATACAATAATATGCAAAGACTACCCTCCAAAATGATTATTTGCACAAATGCAAATAAGCCCTCCTCCACCATTCTTCAGGCAATGAATGATATAAAGAAATATGGCCGAAACGGAAAACAAACTGGCAACTCCAAAAAACTGATCCCGTAATAAATTACAGGAAAACCCCGCTACTGTATATACATACCCGCATTTGTATTCCGACCGAATACAAATGCAAAGAGACAAAATCTACACTGTGCAATACTAGGATCCGGCTTAAACCAAAGCCTGCTAGTATTATCCGTCCGATCCTGATACGTGCAAAACCGCACGTATCTGATCGAACCCTGCCATATATCTATACGGCCTCTAGTACTATCCGTCCGATCCTGATCCGTGCAATACCGCACGTATCTGATCGAACCCTGCCATATCTCCATACGGCCTCTACAACGTTTCGCCCGAAATTGGAGTAACTGAATGTGGGGGACTCTAAAGACTCGTCAATACTATGGCTGTGGATTTAACCACTAGCACGTTAGAGGTATTAGCCATACGTGACGGGCTACTTGCTATTGACCAAAAGGGACGTCGATGAGCGAACTCATCCTGACACCATACTGAGCCTGTCAGTGACAATATCCGTACAGTCCGGTCCGTTCGTCTTTGAGCATCGCATGGCGGGCCTAGGGGGTTGGTAAAAGTCAGACCCCCAAAAGAGGTACAAGTCGTGTCGTAGTGTAGCCCAGAACACCCTGAGATACTACTGGAATAACTACCAGTAAATCTCCTGCCTTGGCCAAGGACTTCATGTAATGGCTCTCCTAGACACAGCGCGACCTCACCCCCAATACCGGGAGAGACGAACCCCTGCAGATCCGCTCACTGCCTCCATGTGGCTCGGGACTGTACCCAACTAAAACCTGTTTGTGCATCTCCTTTGAGCGTGGTAGGGTAGTAATCAAAGTACAGTGGGAACTCACACGAGACAAATGACGATCTTAGGTCAATGAACTAACCTGTACACATGTCACCAGGGAACTGCTATCTGATGTCAGGTATAAGACCAACTAGCATGTTCCCGGCGAGTCTTGTCCGGTGCACTCATAACCCAATGGGCACCTGTATACATTTTAGGTGAACCAACTGACACCAGTGGTTTGTGAGACCGGCCACCGCCCCTCGTCGGTGTCTCGATTGTATACACTAGTCTACTCTGGAGTATCGATGCCCTGTCTCGAAATTCCCACGACTAGGGACCTTTTAAGGATGTGCTTATAGACTACCAGCTCCCACGTATATGATCGCCGTCATACTGCTGGCAGTCAAGCAAGAATCCTAAGGGCTCTATCAACATGCAACAGTGACCTGTAAGGTTACCTAAAGCAGTACACGATGATAAAGGTAAACCAGATAGCATACTATCAACTTGAGTAAGACTGTCCTACCGGGATGGGTCCTCCCTCAATCATTGCAATCACGTGCATGTGATCCAATAATTGACTCTGAGGGCACTATCTCCAACAATACCTGTAGTTATGGCATAAAGTGTATGTACCTAACACTAATGGCACAATACCCTATAGGTATACAGGTATCTAGCATGTAAGTATGTGAAGGCATATATTTAAGCATGTAAGTATACAGGTATGTTATATGTCATATGCGATAAGAAATATGAATCAATGTCACAATGTCTCTAACCAAGCAATATCCTAACTATAAGTGGTTTGTGTGTGACATGGCAATAATTGACGGTGTGTGTAGCATACAATCAGTGCTTGTGCAACATGAATCGTCAATAATATGTGCAGTGTCCTAAGGCTACTAGTCCAACCATAACAGTATCTAAGTAATAAGGTAAATGCGCAATTCTAAATATGACATAGAATATGCGACAGAAATAACATCTCTAACCCAAACGCATAACGCCATGCGGGCGATTGCCCGGTAGATGTTAAATCTACTCACCAACGCTCCTTGCTAGGTGAAGTCTACCACATGTTTTTCCTTTGTAGCAGTGTCCGAAGTCCCCGTCTGCGAACCTGCAACATAATATGATAAAACAAGTCTATATTAATAATAGACCTAAAATACATATAATCTACACGGACCAACACGACACACATACGTACTCCAAAGGGTTCATATTGTAGCTAACGCGTATAGTGACACTACGAAACCAACTCAGCGCAACAGCAACACGTAACACGCATCGTATCAGATAACGTATCGCACGAAACGAAAAACTAGAAACACACAAGTGGTCCCAGATTTTTCTGTGTCAGTAATTTGTAAAAATTTCAAGTACCATGAGATCACAAACAATCCAAGAGACCACTACCCAAAAACCCAAACCCCAACTCCCCAAACTGGCCGCAAATTGCGGCCATAACCATTAAATTTACGGTCGTACGGAAAGAGATTGGACTCGTATTTTTAGGGTAGGTTTTAGGTCAGTACACTAGGTTACTGTCAAGTCAAATTTTGCAACACGAAAAATACGTTATTTACCCCAAACGATAAGATACGTGATAAAAACAGAAATTTTAAAGCTAAGATACACAATAAACATCTAAAGAACAGGAAGAAATCATTACCTACACAAAAAAACACAAAGATCCTAGCTTTGCATGCTCCTAGGCATCTATGAGGCAAAACCAAGATAAAGATGTGATTTTGAAGAACTTGTGAATATTTGTGATGAATTGGTGTACGAAATGGAGGGTGTTCAGTTTGAGTGAAAGCAAGAGATGAGCAAATGAGAAATAGATAGAGAAAAGAGAGAGGGTGATTGATAAAGAGAGAGGGAGGTGAGGTTAAGGGTGAGTGCACCTTGCATTTAAAACATCATTAATGCTTTCACACACACCTTGCCACCTCATCTTATCTAAAAAAATATCTTCTCTTTTTCTCACAAAAGATCTAGGGTTTAGGTTAAGGATTGGATTAAACAAGGATTAGGTTAAGTGTCAAGGTTGCTAAGATCAAAATTAGCACAAACAAAACCTCGCATTTACGTCCACACGTGCGTGCATGTTTATAACAAATAACAATAAATTATTAATTAATTGTTATAAAATGCGAGGAACCCGAATTGGTAAACTTTTTACAGTAAACCCGCACTAACGTCTAAACGAACACTAACCGAAATCTAAGGCGTTACAGTAGATCGGTCCTTCAGTTCAAAAGCGACATGTAGTAGTCCTTTCATTCCAAGTAGTGATCTCCCAGACTCTAGTAAGGCTCCAGAAGGTGAAATGAACAAGCTTGCTTGAAGTCTTCGAGGCCAAAGATGATCTACGTCGAGGAGACACTAACTCAGGCTACCTCTTCACTGATTGGGAATCAGTGAAGCAAACAAACTAAACTAAATGGCTAGTCTAATGTAGGTTGATGAAGTTGGAATTTTGCTCACTTTAGAAATATTTTTCTCACTAATTTTCTTCACCTCCTTAAAACCTAGAGATTTTTTTTGGAGATGAAGAAGAAGATGAAGTGTAGAATCCATGAGAGAGTCTAGAAACCATGGGTGAGATAATATCTCATATTAACTCATGTAGAGACTTAATCATGGCTTAAGATAATGGTTGGGATAATAAATATCTAGGATAAGTCAAAATTAGTGGACTAAGACAATGGTTTCTAAAAGCTTCCACTAAGAATCAACCATGACTAATTTCCACCTAATTTTGTATTTACTTTAAATAAATAAAACCCATAATTATATTTAGCATGGTGTGAGTCTCATACACACATGTAGTATGTATCATCAAGCATGACAGAATAAACAATAATATATATCATATATATATTATATATAGAAGTGGGAAAAAAGAAATGCTTAAGTGAGCTAATATTAATTAATGTAAAATTAATATATCAAATTTATAATCATACATTAAATTATTAAATCAACACTTGATTTAATAATCTGGCTATATCATATATAACCAACCAATATCATTTGTATCAAATTATCGAATCAACACTTGGTTCGATAACCCGGTTATATCACAAATAATCGACCGATATCAAATATCGCGAGATTAGAATATGGTATCATATACGCGTATTAATATCGGTTCCGTACATATCACATATGTGCTACTACTTCGTTTCGCCTGAGTCAGGAAACCTCTGTGTAGGACTCTAAAGACTCGTCAATACGCCGGCAGTAGGTGATGATCATTTCAGTCACCCACAAGCCGTCAGCGGTACTAGCTGGACGTAACGGCTAACCGGGTAATAAGCGATCAGAAGATCAACAATCAAGCCTGCTCATACTCCTGTGAATCCAATAAGTAACACTACCGTACAGTCCGGTCTCTTCGTCTGATATGTCGCATATCTAGTCTAGGGATGGTAAACGTCAGACCCCAACAACTTGATAAGTCGTGCCGATGTGAGGCTTATAATGGGTCGAGAAACAACTGATAACACTTACCAGTAAATCTCAGTATTAACCCTGGACAAGGACTTCCTGTTATAGCCAATCGAGCACAGCGCAACATCAACCCCAATACCGGGAGAGAAGAATCCTCTCCTATCGCTCATTGCTTCCATGTGACTCGGGACTGTACCCAAAAACCACCGTTTTGCACGCTCAATTTAACGTGGTAAAGTGGAAATCAAAGCACAGTAGTAATCACACAAGACTCTATGACGATCTCGGGTCAATATACAAACATGTACCAGTGTCACCGGAGAACTACTAACTGATGTCAGGTATAATACTATCTAAGACTTCTCGGCGAGTTCAGTTTAGTGTACCCAGTCTCCACCGAGCACCCGTATACCATCTCTGATGTCAAACACCAATGGATATGGGATCATCTATCGTCCATCATATGGGTCAAGAAGCGTATACGCTAGTCTACTCTGGAATATCGATGCCCCGTCTCGATACACCCTTGACTAGGAACAATTAAAGGATGAACTTATAGACTACCCTAGCCCTACTAGTATGATCTCTATCATAGTCCTGGAAGTTAAGTACAAATCCTAAGGGTTTTATCAACATGTGAGAGCAAGACAGTATCACAATATAAGTTTACATGTTAAGATAAAGAGCAACCAGATCGCATACTATCATGTCGAGCAAGAAAGCCCTCTCTATATATGTCCAAGAATCCATTATAATATACAATCTTGTACAACAATGGCCTCTAGGACATACATACAACTAACAATCTCCCATTTGCACTAAGGCCAGTTGTTGTAGTATCTCATACCCAACATCCCGAAGAGTCTCTCAAATTGTATCTGGGGAATGGCCTTCGTGAGTGGATCCGCCATG
This sequence comes from Agapanthus africanus, assembly GCA_030015575.1. NCBI lineage: Eukaryota > Viridiplantae > Streptophyta > Magnoliopsida > Asparagales > Amaryllidaceae > Agapanthus > Agapanthus africanus. Next base: position 116,344,836 of record CM057351.1, read on the forward strand.
TTATTCTTCGTATCAACTCTCCTGGCCTCGATCTCCCAGCGATCAACTATCTCCCGGATCAAGTGATACCGCCTCAGTATAAGCCTGGATCGCTGATAGCACCTGGGTTCCTTGGCTAAAGCCACAGCACCATTGTTATCATAATACAAAGGTATTAGATGCTCGATGGATGGAACCACTCTATATTCAGTTTTGAACTTCTTCATCCAGACGACCTCTTTGGCGGTATCGTTGGAAGCGATGTATTCTGCCTCCATCGTCGAGTATGCTACGGTTTCTTGCTTGGAACTCTTCTAATAAACCGCCCCTCTATTGAGGGTGAAGAAAAAAGTCGAGACCGACTTAGAGTCGTCCTTATCACTCTGGAAACTCGGGTCGGTAAAGGACTCAACTTGGAGTTGACTATTACAATACACTAAGAACATTTCTTTAGTCCTTCTCCAGTACTTAAGAATGTTCTTCATAGCTGTCCAGTGATTTTCCCTAGGATCTGATTGATTCCTGCTTACAACACCCAGTGCATACGCTACATCCAGTCCGGTACATAACATCGCATACATGATAGACCCGACTGCCGAAGCATAGGGTATACCTTGCATGCGAGAGCTCTCCAAATCAGTCTTGCGGGACATCCCTTTGGAGAGACTGATTTCTGAGATCGTGGGTAAATTCCCACGCTTAGAATCCTCCTTACTAAACCTCTTTAGTATGGTGTCAATGTACATGAATTAGGAAAATCCCAGTATCCGTTAAATCTATCTCTATAGATCTTTATCCTCATGATGTAGTAGGTATCACCCAGATCCTTCATGGAGAATCTTTGTGATAAGAAGAGCTTGACCGAGTGCAGCATAGGAACATCATTTCTTATCAAGAGTATGTCATCCACGTACAATACAAGGAAGATGAATTTACTCTCTGCCACCTTCTTGTATATACAAGGTTCATCTACGTTTTTGACGAAGTCAAACTCTTTGACCACCACATCAAAACAGATGTTCTAACTCCGCGATGCCTGCTTTAACACATGGATTGATTTAAGCAGCTCACACACCTTTCCGCTACTCCCACTGTCAACGAAGCCCTCTGGCTGAGTCATGTACACGCTCTTTCGTCTTAGCATATAAAGTCACCACATCACAGAATAACAACAGCAGAAGCACATATATGAAAATATAGGATATACTAAGAGGTCCGTATTTTGCATTTAACCAACGATAGAAAATACGGATTCCACGGTCGTGATGAATAGCCAATCCCACACCCCTAGACCCCTACGAGAGCGGCAAGCCACCCTGCCAATTCTAGAGTTAGGAGACCCAGTTTTGACTCCTCGAGATGGCTTCCCACTGGACTCTAGAACCCGATCACTAGTTCTCCCAACCTTGGGTCTATCCTAATGCGAAAAAGTAAATAATATACATCAATGGTGACATCATCCTCATCCTAGAAGTGTCCCAATAAAAGAATATTACATACAATGAATATTACATGAATGAAAAGAAAAACTCTTATCTAATATAAAAAAACCCGGCTATCCATTAACGACGATCCCATACATCATATCAATGCAACACATAACATCACATGTCATTAATATAAGTAAATTTGCGTCTCCTAATTTTCGTTGACGTATAGCAACGAAACCGGCGATACAATACATATTACACTTTCGGTCACAGAAAATAAACGTCAAACTACAACATTTGGAATCCTCACATTCCTTAGACATCATAAACCCGGAATATCTCATATTTCGGCTTTAATGCCTAACAATGTATATCTTACATTTGGGTCTAAAAAATGAAAACGCCTTTTTAAAAGAAATCGGGTAATTCAACAAGATTCCCGATTACGACCGAGACCGAAATGATAGATTTACAAGAAACTAATTAATTTTCACAAAACTAATTAGTGTAGATTCCAAATATTGTATCACAATTATAAAAACTAGGCGATGTTAAACATTTCGATCGATCTATCAAAACCCACAATTATCTGAGACCTCAACACTTGAGACAGATTCAAAAATACCCAGACAGTGCCATAGTACATACGGACCACCAAAAGAAGGCACGTCCAGGCCTTCACTAATGGTGCCGCGGAACAGCCGCTAAAAGCATGTTTTAGCCGCGGTTTCATGGTCGTTAGGTCGAGTTAGGGAGTCATTTTTCTTGGGGATCCACATAATACCCTGCATGATTTTCTGAATATTTTTAAACCCAAAAATTCCAAATTTTGAAAAATTTCCAGAGAGCATGTAATGTATGGGTTTTGATGTTCGTTCGAACACTTTAACGTCGTCTACGTCACGCCTAATACTCTAGCTTGGCTCTGATAACACTGTTGGGTTTTGCTTAGAACCCTCACTAGGTTTTAACAAGCATCAAGTATGCAACTTTAAAAAATATATGGTGCTAGCCAACCTGAACCTAGAATCGAACTAGAAGATTAGGCATACAGCTACAAGGATCACACAATAGCAAGTGTCCAACACTAAGAGGAAAGAAATACAACCTTTGTAGACCTCTCCTTCTCTTCAAAAGCTCCGTGTAGATGTCCTTGACTCCTTGGTCCTACTTGAAGCTTGAATGGGTCCGCTTGAAGCCTTCGAAGTCCACGATGATCGCCCATAGGGTTCCTTGACTCAAGCTCCTTGCTTCACATGTCCTAAGTGCAAGTGAGGTAAACAACCTACACTAGTGTGCTAGACAAGTGTATATTGATGAAGTGGGTAATCTTTCTCAGTACTAAAACTTTCTTTTCTTTCTCTTTTACTCACTAGAAAATGGTAGAGAGCTTGAAGGAAGAAGGAGATGGAAATGGCTAAGCTTGAGCTTAAGAGAGATCAGCACAAGAATAACTATGATATAAAAGAGTGAGAGAGTCTCACTCATTCTTAACCATGGCATGGAAATATCTAGATATTTTAGTAGTTGAGTTATTGGAGTATTAGAAATGAAACCATGGTTACATAAGATATTCTAAGATGTGTGTAGAAACAAAATATCAACCCTTGGTTTATTCCAAATCACCATTAACTCAATAATTAAAATATCACAAATGTTTCCATGTGAGTCTAACATAGCCATCTCCAATGTATCATGAACCAAGACACATGTATACATGCATGTGTGCATACATATCAAATATAAACATACACACATACATGCATAAAATTAAAGAAAGGATTTAATAATGAGGTAATGGTCACATTATATTAAATCAACACTTGATTTAATAATCCGGTCATATCACCTATGACCCGACTAATAGAAAATAGAAGATTAAAATACGGTATCAAATACACGTATTTAATCAAGCCTCTGTACATATCCCCATATGCACCCCACTTTATTTCGCCTGAACTCGAAAACCCATTGTGGGACTCTAAGACTTGTCAATACGCTAGCAGTAGGCAGTGATCATATCACATACCACAAACCGTTAGCTATACTAGCTGCACGTAACAGCTCCAAGGTATTTAGCGAACAGAAGAATAATAAGCGAACCTGTCAAAACTCTCGTAGAGCCAACCAGCAACACATACCGTACAGTCCGGTATTTTCATTAGATATGCTGCATATTGAGTCTAGGAATTGTATCATCGACCCCAATAACTCAATAAGTCATGCCGATGTATGGCCTATAACAGATGGAGAAACTACTGATAACACTTATCAGTAAATCTCATCAGCCCTGACAGAGACTTCTAGTTTTAGCCAATCGAGCACAGCGCAACATCAACCCCCAATACCGGGAGGGACGAAACCCCTCCTATCACTCATTGCCTTCATGTGTCTCGGGACTGTACCCAAAAGCCACCTGTTTGAATGATTCAGTAGAGCCGTGGTAGGGTGGAAATCAAAGTACAGTGGGAGAACACACAAGACTCTATGACGATCTCGGGTATACAGACTAACCTGTACAAGTGTCACTTGAGAACAGCTATCGGACGATAGATATAATACCACATAGGAGTTCTCTGCGAATCCGTTCAGTGTACCCAGTCTCCACTGAGCACCCGTATACAATCTTTGATGTTGAACACCAATGGATATGGGATCATCCATCGTCGATCAAATGGCTTGGTTGTTATAAATTTCTTGTTGTGTAAATCAAATCAAATAGTCCCCGGCAACGGCGCCATTTGATTGATATAATTTCTGTGATTGTAATAAATCGAATCAAATAGTCCCCGGCAACGGTGCCATTTGATTGAAAAGAATTCTCGATGTGTATGGAATTGTAAAGAATTCACAACCAAAAATTATTTGACCGCAATCAACTACGGTGTCGGATGTAGTTAGTATGTGAGTGCGGATCGTCCACAGGGAAAGTGTAATCGTTCGTCTTTTGAATTAAATGAATTGATACTTTAAAGAAAGAAAACAAAACAATTCAAGATTTATATTTGAAGTTCAAGAATGAGAAAAAAACTAGATCTAAGAAATCATTAAAAGATAGAATCAAGAATTGATAGTTTGATGATTTTTCCAAACCAAATCTCAAGAATCGAAATGAGGCTCGTAGGAATCGATCAGATCTATAGATGTGATGTAATCTTACAATTACGTATTCTTATCCTTCGATGAATTGATACTAGATCGATGATGATCGATCGAGAATTAGGGATTTCTTGTGAAACTAGGGTTTCATCTTATCCCTTGTTCTTTCGTCGATATCATTCACATTCTAGCCTCTAGTAAATTCAAGAAACGATCGTAGATCCCTAATTTCGAGCGATCACAATCAAGAAAGCATCGCTACGAAACTAGGTCATCGATTCCTGAACTTGCTAGGGTTTACAAAACTCGTAGGACTTAAAAATCGTATTAATATTTGTTACATCATCATTCTACAATCGTCTCGACTCCTTAATGAGCGGAGTTTCACTCAAACATCACAACAAGAGCAACAATTACAAATTGAGATCTAACCATGATGCAAGAATTAAAAGAAAGCAAGATTAAAGAATTTCACCTTTTATTTATATCAACAATTTAGTTACATTCGCTCAAGAACTACAAGAGGAAGAACTTGATCGTCGACTTGGCTTCGCTCGTCTCCGTGGATCGCGGATCGGCTTGGATCACTTGCTCGATTGAAGATCGGCTCGGCTCCTAAAAGGTTGAAGGCTTCAAGGCTTGATTTGGTACTCAAGATCTTGGATTTGGAGTGGAATTAGGGTTAGGGTTTCGCACAAGCCTTGTCACGAGACTTGTGGAAGAAGATGATGTAGAATGAACCAATGGTTATTGATTATTGATTAAAGATTGATTCGCCTTTAACCCTAGGTCTAGGTTCCTATTTATAGATAACTAACCCAAGATCTAGGATTTCAAATTCTAAGTTTCCCTCCTAAAGTTTGTTGAGGAAATTCAAATTTCCCTCCAAAAGTTAGTTAGGGGAGAAGCTTCTAGATGTGATTAGTTAGGAGGAGCTTCTAGAAGAGGATTAATTAGGAGCTTAATTAGGATTAGCCTTCCCTAATCTTCTTTGCTGATCTGGCAGTATCTTCGAGGGTATTCTGGATCTTGATGTATCACAATGAGGTGTGGGTCCAGAGCTGAGAATTGTGCTGTAAAAATCCCATGATGACGTGGCAGAAGAGGCGCGGAACCGCGGCGCAAGCCATCTCCTGCCGCGGTTCCGCGGCTGACTTGGAGCCTTGGGGCTTGGGCTTTCTGGTTTGGTCTTGGGCTCACTTTTGGGCTTTTCTTTTATATGCTGAATTTTGTTTCTCTCTTTATATTGATACCAGATCTGAAATTGTTAAGTTGGCGTAACGTTTGATCAGCTCTTTTGCTTTTCTTCCGTATTTCCTGCACAGACTCAAGACAAGTGTTGCGCAAATACAGAAATGATGCGATGCCATGAAATGCGGTTAATTTCCTTTAAAGTGTCGGTTTAAAAGTCTAACACATGCAATCTCATATTTTGTGACAGATTTGCTAATATGTAGAATATGAATGCCGAACACTTCTAAATGAATGCAAATGTTAGGGAAATTGCCGGCTAAAATATACAATATTTTCGACTGATCAAATACCCCCAAACTTAATTTCGATCGTCTCGAGCGAATGTTTTATTTAAAAAGAGAAGGAGAAAATAAAGAAAGAGAAAAACTAACTAGCACACTTTCGTAGGCAACACGATTGCATTGAGCACGTGCAACAATCCTTTAAACCTCTAGGTGTCCCTAGTAGGAGGAATGCTGTCTCCTGAGGGTTTTCAGCAGATTGCACCCACAAAATCCAATAATAAAAGAAAGATCATGAATATTACATTTAAAGAAAAGAATTGTAAAAGAAAGACTTTGAAAATTAGGGTTTCCAACTAAGCTAGCTTTTCGGTTGTCATGAGCCCTATCTTAATGGTCATGAAAAAATGTCAGAAATCACGTCCTCCCTCAATAAAACATCGTCTTATTCTTCATTCCTATCTTTCTTCCAAACATCTATCATATCACCCTGCGTGTGTGTAAAGACATCCCTACACCCGGAGAATTCAATTCAAGCTATCATACTCTTACCCGTCAGCCTCTGTACTTTTGACAAACGAGATTGCTCACACACTTTCATGCGACCGTTAATACTTCTTGAGGTACTAACGGACCGATAACTAATGTGCTTGCTAACTTGGTGTATTTTCCTAGTCTTGCACCACCTCGGGTATAGCAGTGACTCCCTGACCAGTTGACCTTAGGGCACTAGGTGAAGAAGCACCCTTTTGCTATATATTTTTTTATTACCCTTGGTGATAACAAAACCAGTGTCCATTTTTCTCACCACTTTAAAACATTTTTTTTTCATACTTTTGGCTTTAAGACAAGAGCATTTCAAGGTATCCTCTACTATCCCAGGCTTCAAGATGTGTGTAAGTGCGAATAGCAGGGTAGCAACGTTCAAAATGTTTGGCTTCCAGAATAGAAACTATTTTTCAGACTTATTTTTATCCTCAGATTAGTGACGTCCTTCATCTTACTAACCCTTGGGACAACGGCTCATAACTACTTATTACTAGTTCGTATAAGAAAACTTCTAATTTTCTTAGTTTTCTAAAATTTTTCTAATCTCATGGATGTAATTGTTCACTATCTAAACTTTCATTATCTTATTTATGTATAAAAAAATATTTTTTATAATTTTGAAAATTTTTAAATTTTTATGGATTTTTTAAAGAAATGTTTTGTGCTTATGCAAATGATATGCAAATGATGCGAAAATAAGCACAAACCTCCCCCAAACTTGTTTTCAACAGTGTCCTCACTGTTGCCTTCCGTTAAATCTCGAAAAACCTGTAAGCTTGGGAGGAATTTTATTAGTGGGGGCAAAATATTTAAGTGAAGATCTTCCCCAAACTTATTTTTGGCTCATCACTTTGTAAAAATTTTCTTTTCAAGAGCCAGAAAAATTGCCCCCCCCAAACTTGAGTTATGCAATGTTAATCTTTTAAAATCACAAGTGGGGGTCAAAAATCATTGGTCAATGCCAAGCTTTGCAAAGACCGAAGGTTAACACCAACCATTCAAAAAATTTATCAATGCAGTGCTCGGGTTGGTGGAAGAAGAAGCGGGGAAAGGTCAAGTGGTGGAAGAGAAAGTGTGTGCGTCTCATTTTGGAGAGACGATGCAGTGTATGTGATGGATAACTCGCATTCTTCTTACAGTTCAGAAGAAGGGGTGGAGGTTCAATTTCATTTATTGGGAGATGATTCATCTCAACACCCGTGTCATTCAAAAATGCGAGTTCATCAGCGAAGATTTCCTCAAAAGTTCCATCAATACCCCGGTGAATAATGTCATCACAAAGTGCGGGGTGATCTTCAGACTCTAAGAGCAGTTCATAATCGGTGTTAATTGTTGACCCGGACATCTCGGTGGAAGAGTCCGTATGTGTAAGATACATAGTTGGGTCAAACAATAACATATGAAAAGACTCAAGATCGATATCAGGAGGATCATCAAATTCGCTGCTGTCGACATCCATTAAGTCGACAGAACATGCCTGAGCAATAGGTTCGGAGGGTACACTTCCCAACTCGTAAATGTTCAGTTCTATTGACCTATTCCCGAAGGATAGGGTCATAGAACCGTTACGACAGTTGATAATTGCATTGGAAGTGGCCAAAAAGGGGCGACCTAAAATCACCGGAATTTGATTCCGTGGGTTCGCTACAGGCTGTGTATCAATTACAATAAAATCTACCGGGAATATAAATTCTCCGATTTTTATTAACACATCCTCCAGTTCACCCATAGGTTTGGTGATTGATCGGTCAGCCATCTGGAGAGTGCAATTGGTTGGCTTCAACTCTCCGATTCCTAATTGCTCATAGACTGAGTATGGAAGCAAGTTAACACTAGCGCCAAGGTCTAATAGAGCACGGTTGATGTGTTTTTCCCCAATAGAAACGGAAATAGTAGGATATCCAGGATCCTTACGTTTCCTCGATAATTGTTGGGGGAAAGCCGTGTCTATTGTCTTTTCTATGAAAATCTTCTTTGGCACTGGATTCTTCCTCTTTCTAGTGCACAAGTTCTTAAGAGTTTTCGCATAAGACGGAACTTGTTGGATGGCATCTAGGAGAGGGATGTTGGTGTTTACTTGCTTAAAAATGTTCATAATCTTCTCCATATGTGGACTCGGTGTGTTAGCCCTTAACCGATTAGGGTAAGGTGCTTTAGCAATAAGCGCTGGGTCCATCATAGGAGAAGTAAGTGGGTGTGGAACCGATCCCGGAATAGAAGTGGGGATCGTCCGAGGAGGGGTAAAAGAGGTGGGCTGTAGTGGCGAGCCTTTTGGGAAATGAAGAATAGGCTCGGAAGAAAATGGTGGGGTAGAAGAACTGGGGTAAGAAGTGTGTGTGGGGGGAAAGGTCTCAGCCGGGGTGTTATTGATTGATTTATCATTATCATCAAACTCTTCCCCTACATGAGTGTCAAGCACTCTTCCAGATCTCAACGTGATTGCATCCACATCATGTGAATAGCCAGAATTAGGTAAAGGTTGAGCTGGAAGTTTCCCTTTCTCTCGTGCACTCATTTCGGCTTTTAGTTGTGCAATTTGTTCTTCCATCGATTTGATGTTCTCATTTTGAGAGATAATGATCTTCATTACATTCTCGACGGAAGATTGCAAACTTGTCGTCCCTTGGATGGATTGTTTCATGAAAGTATCCAAGGTTTGTGCTAGTGCAGAGGTATTATCTGTACCGGTCAATTGCAAAGGACTAGACGGTGCAAAAGTGTTGGCCGGATTTTGAAATTTTTATGATTGGAAGGGGTGCTGACTCAATTGAAGTGGTGGCTGCTGTTGTGGTGAAGGGACCCCTTGGAAGTTGTTTTGGGTTGGAACCGTGTTTTGAAATTGTGATTGGTTCCAAGCAAATTTAGGGTGATTCCTCCAACCCTGATCATATGTGGAGGAAGATGGATCGTTTCTAGGTCTTTGAAATGAGGCATTGGTAAGCTCATGACCTTGAAACGGACATTCTTCCGTCAAGTGAGACGGATCAGAACAACAACCACATACAGTTTTGGAGAGTGATATTTGACTTAGGGCGGCAGCTAAAAATTTATTTTCTATATTCTCGAGTTTCTTATTGATAGCTGCAATGTCAGCTCTAACTTCTATGGAAATATCATTTCCATCCCTAGACGATTGACTCACACCCTCCCACTGTAATGATTTTTCAGCGAAATCTTCTAGAAATTTCCAGGCTTCCCAATCATCTTTGGTCATAAAGTTGCCTTGACACATGGATTCAAGGGACTGTCTTGTGTAAGGAGTAATGCCCTCATAAATGATTCGGCACAATTCCCATCTTGGGATGCCGTGATGTGGACATTGGACTAACAGATCCTTGAAGCGGTCAAGACATTTTGAAAATGTTTCATTTGGAAGCTGGGTGAATTGATAGATTTCGCTACGGACTCGAGCTGTTTTGTGATGTGGGTAAAATTTCTTAAGGAATGCTTTGACAAATTCGTCCCAATTTGAAATGGAATGTGCGGTAGTGTTATATAGCCACTTCTCGGCTAAATCGCACAAAGTAAATGGGAGAAGACGAAGACGTAAAGTATCCACAGAAAGCTGTGAAGTACCCATCATTGCGCATACATTTTCAAATTTCGTGATAAACACGTATGCGTCCTCAGACTCGAGACCGTGAAATTTTGGTAGAAGGTTGATGTATTGGGGTTTTATTTGAAAATTTTCCCCGTTGGCTGGTGGTGTGGAAAGACAGGTGGAAAGTGGGCCTCGTGTAGGATAACATCTCTCTTGGAGAGAGATGCGAGGTGGAATCTGCGCACCAACGGACGGCGGCAGAGTAGTGGAAAAGAAATTCGATGGAGGTGGATCCATCGATGTGGGTGTGGTGGTGGGTAAAAGAAAGGTAAATGTAGAAATACCGACTTATGGGTCGATCAAGGAACGCGGACTTAACGGGCACTAGACACCCGTGTCCAGCCTATCTTGCACTAAAAAGGGTTAGTACAAGTGGCAGCGTGAATTTATAATTAGGGGAAAGAATGAATGTGATTGGTGTTTGTTTTGAAAAGATACGGATTTTTGAAAAATATGATGCAACACAACAAATGCAACACACAAAACCCTAAAATCTAGTGGTCACCTAGGTCAAACTCTAGACCGCTCCTAACTGCCAAAAGACAAGTCGCGGGATAAATCCTCCACTGCCTCTTTGTCCCCCTGTGGCCGGATAAGTGCCATGTAAGTGGGAAGGTACTCCACTACTTAAGTAGTGGGCCTAATTAAAAACCACTAGCCTTAGACACAATCGCCTTAGGCACCACAAGAAAACTCGGATAAGCAATGAATTACCCACGGCCTTCTCTTGTCCTAATTGAGCGCGACGGTCCTTAGAGTCATCTGTAGATTTATTTTAATTAATGAGGGTAAATGCGGATACAAGTTTTGCGATTTTCGGGGCCTAGGAAGGGTAATGAAATCCCCACCTAATTTGAATTTGGTCGTGCCCCTTAAATTCCGTATTAATATGAAACAACCCCAAGAATCAAAAACACGCACAAATTTTATTTTGCCTTGCGGCGCTGCGATTTATTTGCAAAGAAACCTGCAAGAAATTGTTATTTGGAGTAGACAGGGGAGAAGATAAGAAAGATAGAATCTTACAGAGAAAAACTTATGCAGTGAAGAGCTAGGGTTGCGGCGGATCCGCCGCGTATGATGCTCTGGTGCCGCGCTTCCGCGCTTGAATAGTAAGGTCACTGCACAATGTTTTTACAGAGAGCTTATGTTAAGCTCCTGAGTCCTCTGGAATGTTCAGAAAAATTTTTCTCCAGCTCTAATGATTCCAGATTTTCTCGCAACAAATCACAACACACGTATTAGTGTTTGTACGAGTTTAGATCTAAAAATTATGATGAAATAAATTGTTCAACTCAAATTTCAAAATACGAACTATTAGCGCACTATCCCCGGCAACGGCGCCATTTGATTGTTATAAATTTCTTGTTGTGTAAATCAAATCAAATAGTCCCCGGCAACGGCGCCATTTGATTGATATAATTTCTGTGATTGTAATAAATCGAATCAAATAGTCCCCGGCAACGGTGCCATTTGATTGAAAAGAATTCTCGATGTGTATGGAATTGTAAAGAAATCACAACCAAAAATTATTTGACCGCAATCAACTACGGTGTCGGATGTAGTTAGTATGTGAGTGCGGATCGTCCACAGGGAATGTGTAATCGTTCGTCTTTTGAATTAAATGAATTGAAACTTTAAAGAAAGAAAACAAAACAATTCAAGATTTATATTTGAAGTTCAAGAATGAGAAAAAAACTAGATCTAAGAAAGCATTAAAAGATAGAATCAAGAATTGATAGTTTGATGATTTTTCCAAACCAAATCTCAAGAATCGAAATGAGGCTTGTAGGAATCGATCGGATCTATAGATGTGATGTAATCTTACAATTACGTATTCTTATCCTTCGATGAATTGATACTAGATCGATGATGATCGATCGAGAATTAGGGATTTCTTGTGAAACTAGGGTTTCATCTTATCCCTTGTTCTTTCGTCGATATCATTCACATTCTAGCCTCTAGTAAATTCATGAAACGATCGTAGATCCCTAATTTCGAGCGATCACAATCAAGAAAACATCGCTACGAAACTAGGTCATCGATTCTTGAACTTGCTAGGGTTTACAAAACTCGTAGGACTTAAAAATCGTATTAATATTTGTTACATCATCATTCTACAATCGTCTCGACTCCTTAACGAGCGGAGTTTCACTCAAACATCACAACAAGAGCAACAATTACAAATTGAGATCTAATCATGATGCAAGAATTAAAAGAAAGCAAGATTAAAGAATTTCACCTTTTATTTATATCAACAATTTAGTTACATTCGCTCAAGAACTACAAGAGGAAGAACTTGATCGTCGACTTGGCTTCGTTCGTCTCCGTGGATCGCGGATCGTCTTGGATCACTTGCCCGATTGAAGATCGGCTCGGCTCCTAAAAGGTTGAAGGCTTCTCGCTTGATTTGGTACTCAAGATCTTGGATTTGGAGTGGAATTAGGGTTAGGGTTTCGCACAAGCCTTGTCACGAGACTTGTGGAAGAAGATGATGTAGAATGAACCAATGGTAATTGATTATTGATTAAAGATTGATTCGCCTTTAACCCTAGGTCTAGGTTCCTATTTATAGATAACTAACCCTAGATCTAGGATTTCAAATTCTAAGTTTCCCTCCTAAAGTTTGTTGAGGAAATTCAAATTTCCCTCCAAAAGTTAGTTAGGGGAGAAGATTCTTGATGTGATTAGTTAGGAGGAGCTTCTAGAAGAGGATTAATTAGGAGCTTAATTAGGATTAGCCTTCCCTAATCTTCTTTGCTGATCTGGCAGTATCTTCGAGGGTATTCTGGAACTTGATGTATCACAATGAGGTGTGGGTCCAGAGCTGAGAATTGTGCTGTAAAAATCCCATGATGACGTGGCAGAAGAGGCGCGGAACCGCGGCGCAAGCCATCTCCTGCCGCGGTTCCGCGGCTGACTTGGAGCCTTGGGGCTTGGGATTTCTGGTTTGGTCTTGGGCTCACTTTTGGGCTTTTCTTTTATATGCTGAATTTTGTTTCTCTCTTTATATTGATACCAGATCTGAAATTGTTAAGTTGGCGTAACGTTTGATCAGCTCTTTTGCTTTTCTTCCGTATTTCCTGCACAGACTCAAGACAAGTGTTGCGCAAATACAGAAATGATGCGATGCCATGAAATGCGGTTAATTTCCTTTAAAGTGTCGGTTTAAAAGTCTAACACATGCAATCTCATATTTTGTGACAGATTTGCTAATATGTAGAATATGAATGCCGAACACTTCTAAATGAATGCAAATGTTAGGGAAATTGCCGGCTAAAATATACAATATTTTCGACTGATCATGGCTCAAAAAACGTATACGCTAGTCTACTCTAGAATATTGATGCCCTGTCTCGATGCACCCACGACTAGGAACATTTAAGGATATGCTTATAAACCACACATGTCCCACTAGTATGATCTGCATCATAATCACAATAGTCAAGCAAAAATCCTAAGGGATATATCAACATGTAGCAATTAAACATTATACATAATCAATTGAACATGTTACGATAAAGAGTCACAAGATAGCATACTATCATGCCGAGCAAGAATGTCCTCTGAATATATATATATATATATATATATATATATATATATATATATATATATATATATATATATACATCCACTATAGAATAATGGCCTCTGGGGCATATATATAACCAACGGTAAATGATGGGACCACATTAACATTGATTAATGCAAAAGATAAAACAAACCGAAGCTTAATCGTTGGAACAATTTCAAAACCACTCAGTTTTCTTAAAAAAGAAATTTTAAATGCGGAGCTTAAACCGCTCCTTTTAAAACGCTATCATGGTTCATTCGACTATATCAAGTTCACTACGTTCACGGTTTCGCCATAACCATCCGTAGCCCTGTAAGTCTACGTTAGCGCCCCGGCAGTCTACAGACGCCAAATGCGGAACAAAAACTTTTTAACTGGCGCTATCGTATACTTTAACCCGGATCTGCCATTATTGCTAAACTAACAAACAGTAAAGAGTGTAGAAAGGTTGTACCGAACGATCCGAGTCCTTCGTTCTTCAACCATCATCCCACGCTCCGTTGCGGCTGCTCCGATCTCGTCGATCTCCGATATCCTCGTCGAGGTGGCACCACATCACTGATTCTTTAAACGGGCTCCCGCCTCTGACTCGAGGCAACTCGATCGTCAAGTTTGCTAAAAGAGACGACCAAGAATGGTGTAGAGAATGAGTAGATGACTTTGTCTCTCTTCGTCCAAATCCGTGGACGATCGGTTAATGAAGTTGCCGAGGGAATTGGGTGATGGAATGAAATAAACTGTAAAATTCCATGCACCCCAAATGCTATCATAATCTTTTCACAAATGAATCAAGTAACCAAATGAGAGAGGGGAGGGGCCTTTCTTATAAAGAGAAGGAGGAGGGTGAGTGTAGGAGCAAGAGAGTAACCTTAAGCACAAAATATCATATGTGAACACATAATAATATCTTAAGGAAAACAAGAAAGGTTTGAAATCAAAGCATGAGTCATTATTGCATTAATGACACCATTAATGCACTAATGACTCACAAGCCTCATCATCACTTCTAGAAGTTCTAGAATGATGACTCACCCTAACAGAAGAAAAGATAAACCCGTCTTTAACCGAATGTTAAAAGACGGCTGATAGAAAACTGGAAACTGGCAACTTCCAAAAGTGATCCTGAAACGACTTTCAGGAAAACCCCGAAACTGTATAAATATACCTGCATTTGTATTACGACCGAATACAAATGCAACTGAGACAAAGATATTATATCTACTCAATATAATACTCGGATCCGGCTTAAACAAAAGCCGACCAGTATTATCTGCCCGAAAAATAACACGTGCGTAAACGCACGTGCATTTTCCGAACCCTGCCATAAAACTATACGGCCTCTACAACGTTTCGCCCGAACTTGGGAAACTGTCTGTGGGGGACTCTAATGACTCCTCAGTACCCTGGCAGTGGGTTTAACCACAAACCGTCAGCGGCACTAGCAATGCGTAACGGCTGCCCATGGACTGACCTCAAGGGAGACCGATGAGTGCACTCAAGGGAGGCCGATGAGCGAACTCATCCAGAAACCCTACTGAGCCTAACAGTGACAATGTATATACAGTCCGGTCCGTTCGTCAATGAGTATCGCATATCCGCCTAGGGGGCTAGTAACGTCAGACCCCTAATAGCAGTATAAGTCGTGTCGGAGTATAGCCCAATAACACCCTGAGATACTACTGGAGTACCTACTAGTAAATCTCCTGCCATGGCCATGGACTTTGTGTAATGGCTCTCCTAGACACTGCACGACCTCGCCCCCAATACCGGGAGAGACGAATCCCCTACCGATCCGCTCACGTGCCTCCATATGGCTCGGGACTGTACCCAAAAGCTACCTGTTTGCACGACTCTTTTGAGCCGTGGTAGGGTAGAAATCAAAGCACAGTGGGAACTCACACGAGACAAATGACGACCTCAGGTCGATGAACTAACCTGTACACATGTCACCAGGGAACTGCTATCTGACGATAGATATAATACTAACTAGCAGATTCCCGGCGAGTCCTGTCCGGTGTACTCGTAACCCAATGAGCACCTGTATACATCTTAGGTGATCCAACTGACACCAGTGGCTTATGAGACCGGCCACCGCCCCTCGTCGGGGTCTCGACTGTACACACTAGTCTACTCCGGAGTGTCGATTCCCTGTCTCGAAACTCCCACGACTAGGGACCACAATTAAGGATATGCATATAAACAACCCAACTCTCACGTATATGATCGCCATCATACTGTTGGTAGTAAAGCAAGATCCTAAGGGCTCTATCAAAGTGTAACATGCAATCAGTCACCTGAACATGTACACGACTGATAAAGGAAAACCAGATAGCATACTATCATCTCGAGTAAGACTGTCCTACCGGGATAGGTCCTCCGCAATCATTGCAATCACGTACCTGCGATCCAATAATTGACTATGAGGACACTATCTCCAACAATCTCCCACTTGCACTCAAGGCTAATATTGCGATGTCGACTACTCACAGCCCGTGTGAAACCGAACATCCAACTCCTCTACTAATCAGTTTCACAAAGCCCGTTTGTAAAACTATTGTGTTCGAGAAATAGCCTCAGTGAGTGGATCCGCCTAGATGTATCTTTCTATATCTCTCTTAATCTCAAGTTCGCGGAGAAAACCATCTCCCGAATTGAGTAATACCTGTCTTTGAACATGTCTGGATATCTGATGGGACCTTAGTTCATAAATGAACTCCATATCCAAACTTCTTAGACTGAATCGATCACTGAACCTAATCAGTATCGGGCACCTTGCTTCCCACAGTATCCTCTTGGACCACCTGTCCATAATACTGTCCCTCTTCGTCAAAGGGAAAAAAAAAACTAAAACTCTGACAGTCACTCTGTCATCCACGTCACCTTTGAAGCCTGGAATGATTATCGTCTCCCGAAGGAGGCTACCGTCGTCAAATCCGTAGAACATGCACTTATGTTCTAAAACTGCTTCCTTATGTTTCTCCAGGATTGGATTAATACAAACTTATTGGATCTAGTGCAAAAACAACATTTGGTGTGGTACTTGACATCTCATGATTGACTCAATTGCCTAAGCAAGTGATCTGCCAATCATGCACATCCCTCTCCCCTTTAGTCTGTAAGACACCTTTAGAGAGGGTGACTCCATCACCTGCAGGTACACCACCATGCTAGGAGTCAACTATTCCAAAAACCATTAGAATATCTGTCAAAATACCCACATTGGGAAACTACCCAAATCCAGATCTAAAACCATGGATCTAGAAACCAGAATGTCTAATATTATATCCATGTCCTGTCTGGAGAAACAACTGTGTGACGACCACAGTACAACCGATCGTAGTATAGGAATTTTGCTTCCCACTCTGTGTATGTCATCCAGATACCATGACATCACACCCTACTGCCTTCTTAACAGATCCATCCCTTATCCTGATTGAAGTCAAACCCATGACTGTCACATCAAAATCAGATGATCTATCTCCGCTATTACTGCTCTAGTCTATAAATAGACATAAGCTACTTGCCCACCATACTTCCGTTGCTCCCACTGACTACGACAACCCTCCTAGCGGGTCTCATAGCCTGGAACAACAGTAGTGTCAAGTCTTGGTAGATAAGAACCTCCCTGTCACCGTCCTTGAGGCTACCGAAGTACCTCTCGGGTGTCTGAGGTTACCCACCATATCTGCGGAGTGGCTATTGGAATGTCAAACTTGATTGAATGTATAGGTCCTATTAAATTTTCCGTAATCGTTCGCGGTTCTGGAATCACTTCCAGTTCTACCATACTCCCACTACTGTTTTCTGAAAAAGATCCATTTTTACTAAAACTGTGGCGAGTCAAGAACAATATCACTATTGATCTTCTAAATGGTAGAATATCAACCCTCATCATTGCCAGGGTCAACCCACAAACAGCCATTACAGAAACGTGCCCTGAGTTATCCAGTGTCTGGTTTTAAGCATAAGCTGGACAACTCCCCATACCTTAATTTCTTTTAAGGTACGATCCATTCTATATCCAATACAGAACCTTTGGCACTTATTTAATTGGAACCATATTCAAATCATGCAGCTGTCTCCAGTGCATATCATCTTAATGGAAAGAGGCTAATCAGCATTACTCAACTTAGGAATCCATCAAATTATGAGTAACCTGAAAGAGAAACACGTTTCTCAAAACCATCACTATAATCTGAATACAAATCACAAGAATCTACATCTTCGATCACTTTGAAGAATCCCGATACTTGTGATACCTTGTTCTCTATTTTATTCTTATACCCACAACTTCTTAAAACTTAGACCATGTATTTCTACGAAACACTTGTCTAAATACTAGAGAAGTTATAAGTAAACAGAACATAGTACGAGGACCTACCCCTTTGTCCTAAAGGACACTTGGACAACATACAATACTCTGTATAAGTCCGCTGAGTTAAACAACTCAAAACCTGTGCGTTGTAGGTTGAAAACTGTACCCTGGCGAATTCCTCAAATATCACCAATTACAACGAATTCCGATATAATGAGGATGATCACCTAATTCCCAATATCTTACTCCCACTCATCATCTGTAAAACCATACAGATATGAGAATGAAACCTGGTAAATACATACCCTTGGAGTAAGTGTTTAATCGGGAAAACAGTTTTTCCTTTAACAATGCACTGAAACATGAAAATGTTTCGTAGGGGTATCCTGGTATTCATAGCAATGCCTCTTCCATAATCCAATTCATGACTTCAACCGTATATTTTATTGCCATCTCTCCAAATCCCTTTATTTGTCTTTAGTCGTTACCTTCTGTACACCATCGTTAGGCTAAATGGTTTTCTTCCTTCCCTACCGTTCGGCACCAGCCTATGGTTTGGAAGAAGACTATCCAGTAAGCATAATAGGTGTACCCTCCTAAACCAAAGAGTACTCGTATCTTGAGAGAAGGTGATGATAAAAGACAACTGAATAATACCTTATTCTTTTAAAGGTGAAATAGGAGTGGCGATGAAGTACGCGGTTTTGGTCGGGAATGATATCAGTCGCAATTTACATTGCCCTCTTTCTAATCCATTTATTTTGTCTTTACATATTGCCTTCTGCACACCCTACTTAGGCTAATTGGTTTTCTTCATTCCCTACCTTTCGGCACCAGCCTATGGTTTGGAATAAGACTATCCAATAAGCGTAATAGGTGTACTCTTCTAAACCAAGGAGCTCTCGCAACCTGAGAGAAGGTGATAATAAAAGACAACTGAATAAACCAATTCTATTTCTCCTGAACCTGGATCCATCCTCGAAGAAGTCCCTTCGAGTTCGTATATAACCATACGATGGCTCTATCCAATGAAGTGGATATCCGTAGTAATACGGGTGTTCTGAGAAATTCAAAGGGTAAAAGAAGGAGTAGCAATGACTTATGCAACTGAGACAATCCAAAAGCCAGTATTTTAATAAGGTTCGGTCAACCTGGTCACTGAGTCATAGTCTAGAGTCAGTCAAATGTCGCTGCCAAAGAGAGAGAGAGAAAAGAAACACTTTGCGTGCACTCTAACCTAGATCAGAATGGTCATGACTTTATCTAATCCGGAAACCTCCCACTGTCCTGTCAAATTCTCCTCCAAACCTAAAGAAGAATCAATCGGGGTCACCCGAAGAGTAAACCAACTCATCAGTGGGAATCGGGATCCAACTCTCATCGCATGATAACGTGATGGAATGCATCCACGTTACTCATACTCCAGAAGGTATGCGCATACTTGGCAAGTTTCAGTTTCTTTAGAAACTCCCGATAAAGTTTTTGCCCCATGCTCTTATGATCGTGACTAAGGGCCAGCCCACCATAAGTCACATGTCAAGTTCTTCCCATCATTATCTTGTTAATTTGAACCCACCCGTACTCGCCCTTGACTAAGGGCCAACAAGGCTGTACGACTGTCCCAAACCAACTCATCTATCTATGCAACATGTGAACACCCCAGCAGCTACCAATCACTATGTCCTAGCTAAGGGCTAGACCAACATAGCTTGAATACTACTGACCATCCATATGAAATGACGGATGGCTACGGCTGGTTTTTGGCGAAAAACCTTTAGCGTAGTGAACTTGATATCGCTGAAGGAACCTGATAGCTTTTTAAAATATAGTGGCGAAAACCTTTTGCTAAAGAGGTTACTCCCGGTAAAAGGATCTCGGCTCTTTCCTCGTGGAATGAGGTGCAGGATATTCCACTGAATACCGCTATGCAAAGCAACTTGTAATCGACTATAGTGAAGTTATTACGCTGACGCAAACTTCTGCCCAAGGGGTCAGTCCCGGTGAAGGGATATCGGCCCTTGCCCCGTCAAATGAGGTGCAGGATATTCCACTGAATACCGCTATGCATAACAAAAGGAAACGACTTTGCAATAACACTTTTTAAATTAGTTCCAACAACTGCAAATAGGTTTGTTTTACTTTGCATTGATCAGAATCAACGCAGTCCCATCATTAAATCACACCAGAAAAGAACGAAAATAAAATGTACGTATATGCCATCCGCATTCGTCACTGGGTCCCGTCATTACTCGTTAGGTTACTTAACTAACGACAGAGCGGGGACTGGACTAGCGCGGGTGTAAAACATATACAACATCTAATAGTATATAAACCAATATACAATAATCGCTCCAGGCGTGATAGTATGCAACATTACAGAAAAGTAATAAGCATCAAAGAACAATACAGATATCTGGGATCCCCGAGTTTCACAGAGCCGCTGCTGAAACTCGACGTTCCCCTGTCGTGTGGATAGCCTGTGCAATGAAACCTAGACCCCTACGGGTGCGGCAAGTTACCCGCCAAAACCTGAAGCGAGGTAGTCCCCACAGCATAGTGAATGGAACACCCGGCACTTCACGGAATCCGGTAAATTGAGCACCCCTCCTTGGGTCAACCTGTACCCCCTACGAGTGCGGCGAATTGTCTGCCAATTCTAGAGTGGGACCCATCTGCCTCTCAAAGCCATGAGATACGGACCTGTTGCCCTCCCGAACCCGGCTATCCGTGCACTCCGTCTCGGGGCAAAACCTAGTACAGTAATGAAAAATAATACAATAGGTACATCGACCGCAACCTGGTCGTACCCCAAAAGAATATTATACAACAGGCAGTGACGGCAGTCCACAAGTTGGACGCTCGCCCCGCAATATCAAATGTACAAATAAACACAAACTGTACTACCATTGCACACTGCTATCCACCACGACAAATCCGCAACATCACAGCACAACACAGAACATCAACGCGAATGTCACGTTCGTAAACCCGTCTAAAGGAACTATAGCAATGAGACGCGGTTTACCGATCAAATGACATTCCCGGTCGGAGATATAATGTAAGCACTGTAAACTAACATGTTTAAATTTCGATCGACCAAAGACCAAATATCAAAAAGTGGGCCCCACGGCTTACTGGTGAACAGTAACAAAACCTGGGCCAAAACGATATTTATCAAAAACCCCAAAATCAAACCAAGAACCTACTGTGAAAATTTGGGGCCACGAGCTCACTGTGTGGCCGCGGATGCGCGGTCAAACCATAGGTTTGACCGCGTTTCCGCGGCTGTCCCATCGAATCACGCGCCCAAATTTCTACGTCGTTCTAATAAAATCCTGCACAGTATTCTGAGATGTTTAGAATAATTTTATCAGACCGTTTAAAAACAACAGAAACTGTCAAGTTGTAATTTTGTGATTTTTGATTTCCGGTCGGATCGATGTTTTAAACGCGTTAGCACAAGTTAGTATAGCAAAATGGTTAGGCTCTGATACCACTGTAAGTCTACGTTAGCGCCCCGGCAGTCTACAGACGCCAAATGCGGAACAAAAACTTTTTAACTGGCGCTATCGTATACTTTAACCCGGATCTGCCATTATTGCTAAACTAACAAACAGTAAAGAGTGTAGAAAAGTTGTACCGAACGATCCGAGTCCTTCGTTCTTCAACCATCATCCCACGCTCCGTTGCGGCTGCTCCGATCTCGTCGATCTCCGATATCCTCGTCGAGGTGGCACCACATCACTGATTCTTTAAACGGGCTCCCGCCTCTGACTCGAGGCAACTCGATCGTCAAGTTTGCTAAAAGAGACGACCAAGAATGGTGTAGAGAATGAGTAGATGACTTTGTCTCTCTTCGTCCAAATCCGTGGACGATCGGTTAATGAAGTTGCCGAGGGAATTGGGTGATGGAATGAAATAAACTGTAAAATTCCATGCACCCCAAATGCTATCATAATCTTTTCACAAATGAATCAAGTAACCAAATGAGAGAGGGGAGGGGCCTTTCTTATAAAGAGAAGGAGGAGGGTGAGTGTAGGAGCAAGAGAGTAACCTTAAGCACAAAATATCATATGTGAACACATAATAATATCTTAAGGAAAACAAGAAAGGTTTGAAATCAAAGCATGAGTCATTATTGCATTAATGACACCATTAATGCACTAATGACTCACAAGCCTCATCATCACTTCTAGAAGCTTCTAGAATGATGACTCACCCTAACAGAAGAAAAGATAAACCCGTCTTTAACCGAATGTTAAAAGACGGCTGATAGAAAACTGGAAACTGGCAACTTCCAAAAGTGATCCTGAAACGACTTTCAGGAAAACCCCGAAACTGTATAAATATACCTGCATTTGTATTACGACCGAATACAAATGCAACTGAGATAAAGATATTATACCTACTCAATATAATACTCGGATCCGGCTTAAACCAAAGCCGACCAGTATTATCTGCCCGAAAAATAACACGTGCGTAAACGCACGTGCATTTTCCGAACCCTGCCATAAAACCATACGGCCTCTACAACGTTTCGCCCGAACTTGGGAAACTGTCTGTGGGGGACTCTAATGACTCCTCAGTACCCTGGCAGTGGGTTTAACCACAAACCGTCAGCGGCACTAGCAATGAGTAACGGCTGCCCATGGACAGACCTCAAGGGAGACCGATGAGTGCACTCAAGGGAGGCCGATGAGCGAACTCATCCAGAAACCCTACTGAGCCTAACAGTGATAATGTATATACAGTCCGGTCCGTTCGTCAATGAGTATCGCATATCCGCCTAGGGGGCTAGTAACGTCAGACCCCCAATAGCAGTATAAGTCGTGTCGGAGTATAGCCCAATAACACCCTGAGATACTACTGGAGTACCTACCAGTAAATCTCCTGCCATGGCCATGGACTTTGTGTAATGGCTCTCCTAGACACTGCACGACCTCGCCCCCAATACCGGGAGAGACGAATCCCCTGCCGATCCTCTCACGTACCTCCATATGGTTCGGGACTATACCCAAAAGCTACCTGTTTGCACGACTCCTTTGAGCCGTGGTAGGGTAGAAATCAAAGCACAGTGGGAACTCACACGAGACAAATGACGACCTCAGGTCGATGAGCTAACCTGTACACATGTCACCAGGGAACTGCTATCTGACGATAGATATAATACTAACTAGCAGATTCCCGGCGAGTCCTGTCCGGTGTACTCATAACCCAATGAGCACCTGTATACATCTTAGGTGATCCAACTGACACCAGTGGCTTGTGAGACCGGCCACCGCCCCTCGTCGGGGTCTCGACTGTACACACTAGTCTACTCCGGAGTATCGATGCCCTGTCTCGAAACTCCCACGACTAGGGACCACAATTAAGGATATGCATATAAACTACCCAACTCTCACGTATATGATCGCCATCATACTGTTGGTAGTAAAGCAAGATCCTAAGGGCTCTATCAAAGTGTAACATGCAATCAGTCACCTGAACATGTACACGACTGATAAAGGCAAACCAGATAGCATATTATCATCTCGAGTAAGACTGTCCTACCGGGATAGGTCCTCCGCAATCATTGCAATCACGTACCTGCGATCCAATAATTGACTATGAGGGCACTATCTCCAACAAGCCCTCCATCGTTACATATGAATATTCAGTAGTATTCGAGCTATGTATTTTGACCATCGCTAAGGCATAATGATTGGTACCTGCTGAGTATTCATATGTAGCATAGATAGATACGTTGGTTTAGGACAGTCGTACTACTATTTTGGCCTTCGTTAAAGGTATGTACGGGTGGGTTAAAATTAACCTGGACAATGACGGGTAGAACTTGACATGTGACTTATAATATGTTGGCCTTCGTCAAGGTCATAAGAGCATGGGGAAAAAATCCACATCGGGAGTTTCTAAGGAAACTGAAACTTTCCAGTGCTGCATTCCATTTAGTGTGTGATAATCTTGGTAAGCATCCTTCAAGTTTATCACACAATGATATTTGGATCCAGATCCTACTGTGAGTATGCACTACACTTTGGGAGATTCTTTACAAAACGGTCAACGCTATAAACTAAGTAGGTTTCTAGAATGGTGTTAGAGGGGCTACGCCTCCAGGGAAAACAGATTATATAATTAAGGAATTTCGCGAAATCATTGGAAAACCTTCCTCGAAGTACCGACACCAGCCTGGCTGAAATGTTAAGCAAGAATTGTAAAACTGAGGTTAATCCTGACTAATTCTTATTTTATGTTTTGAGGAAGGATTCAAGGAAACATTGGGAGCCATCCTGTTTAGATGAACTAATAACAAATCTAAACTTGCAAGAGTATCATGCTAAGTGTTTCGTCTCTCTCCTAATTGTAAGTGCACGGCGGCGCCCCGGCCGTCAATCCGACGGCCAAATGCGGAAGCGGTGATAAACTTTAATTTTGCGAACTTAGCAAACCGGCACCACCGCGCTCTAAACACTCGGATCGGGCCATTAAACTAGTTCTAGCTAACTACAAGATGGGTTAGAGATATACCGAGTGATCCGAGTCCTCCGGTCTTCTCGTCATCGTCCCGATCTCCTGCGGAAACTCCGGTCGTCGCCTCCTTGCCGGAAGGGCACCACATCGCCTGCATCTTTTACGGGCACCCGCCTCAATACCGAGGCAACTCGGGCATGAAGCTGGCAAGTCGACATGCCCAAGATTTGCTGTAGAATGTGTAGTGTAGAGGCTATGTCTCATTTGGGGTTTATGTTGCCTTGGAGGATGGAGGAAGAGGTAAGGAAAATTGGTGCTTTCAATTTTCTAGCAAGAAGAATATGAGATGAAGAATTCCTCACATAACCAAAATGAACTCTCTCATTCTCTTCTCTCAAGTGTGGCTAACCTCTCCTTGTGAGAATGGTGGAGGAAAGAATATGAATCCATAACAAGAAGGGAGGTGAGTGTAGGAAAGGAGAAAGGGTGACCATAACCAAAACATCATGATCACAATATCAAATCAACCTCAAATCCTTTCTAATCTCACAAAAGCAAGAAATGATGATAGAAAAGAATGGTATTAAAAGATGCTTTCATAATTAATCCATATGGAAGAAACCCCTTCCACAAACGTTATTTGCAAACTTGCAAATAACCCCCTCCATCGGAAAAGTCCGGCCGGGAAAGAACAAAGGAAAACCGGCCGGAACGGAATGCAAACTGGCAACTCCAGAAAACTGGTCCCGTAATAAATTACAGGAAAAACCCCGATACTGTGCATACACACCCGCATCTGTATTCCGACCGGATACAAATGCAATGAGACAAAATCTACACTGTACTAAACTAGGATCCGGCTTAAACCAAAGCCGGCTAGTAATATCAGTCCGATCTTGATCCGTGCAATACCGCACGTATCCGATCGAACCCTGCCATATATCCATACGGCCACTAGTACAAACCGTCCGATCCTGATCCGTGCAATACCGCACGTATCTGATCGGACCCTGCCATATCTCCATACGGCCTCTACAGCATTTCGCCCGAAAGCTTGAGTAACTGAAAGTGTGGTGGACTCTAAAGACTCGTCAATACTATGGCTGTGGATTTAACCACTAGCACGTCAGAGGTATAAGCCAATACATGACGGGCCACCAGCTATTGACCAAAAGGGACGTCGATGAGCGAACTCATCATGACACCCTACTGAGCCTGTCAGTGACAATATCCTTACAGTCCGGTCCGTTCGTCTATGAGCATCGCATGGCGGGCCTAGGGGGTTGGTAAAAGTCAGACCCCCAAAAGCGGTACAAGTCGTGTCGGAGTGTAGCTCAGAACACCCTGAGATACTACTGGAATACCTACCAGTAAATCTCCTGCCTTGGCCAAGGACTTTTCATGTTCTGGCTCTCCTCGACACAGCGCGACCTCACCCCCAATACCGGGAGAGACGAACCCCAGCAGATCCGCTCACTGCCTCCATGTGGCTCGGGACTGTACCCAACTAAAACCTGTTTGCACGAGTCCTTTGAGCCGTGGTAGGGTAGTAATCAAAGCACAGTGGGAACTCACACGAGACAAATGACGATCTCAGGTCGATGAACTAACCTGTACACATGTCACCACGGAACTGCTATCTGACGTCTGGTATAATCCCAACTAGCAGGTTCCCGGCGAGTCCTGTTCGGTGTACTCATAACCCAATGAGCACCTGTATACATCTTAGGTGAACCAACTGACACCAGTGGCTTGTGAGACCGGCCACCGCCCCTCGTCGGGGTCTCGACTTTATACACTAGTATACTCTGGAGAATCGATGCCCTGTCTCGAAACTCCCACGACTAGGGACCTTTTAAGGATGTGCTTATAGACTCCAGCTCTCACTTATATGATCGCCCTCATACTGCTGGCAGTCAAGCAAGAATCCTAGGGGCTCTATCAACGTGTAATAGCGACCTGTCAGGTCACCTAAAGCAGTACACGATGATAAAGGTAAACCAGATAGCATACTATCATCTCGAGTAAGACTGTCCTACCGAGATAGGTCCTCCCTCAATCATTGCAATCACGTGCCTGTGATCCAATAATTGACACTGAGGGCACTATCTCCAACAATCTCCCACTTGCACTCATTGCTAATTATTGCGATGTCGCATACTCACAGCCCGTGTGATACCGAACACCTAACTCCTCTACTAGTCAGTCTCACAAAGCTCGTTTGCGAAACTATTGCGTTCGAGGAATAGCCTCAGTGAGTGGATCCGCTCAGATGTTTCTTCCTATGTCTCTCTATATCTCAAGTTCGCGGAGAAAGCCATCTCCCGAAATGAGCAATACCTGTCTTAGAATGTCTGGATGTCTGATGGGACCTAGCTCATAAATGAACTCCAAATCCAAACTTAAACTGTATCGTCAACTGAACTTAATCGGTATCCTGCGCCATGCCTTCCCTCAGTATCCACCTGGACCACCTGTCCAAAATACTGCCCCTCGTCAGAAGGAAAACTATAACTCTGACAGCCACTCTGCCATCCAGGTCACCTTGGAAGCCTGGAATGATAACTGTCTCCCAAAGGAGAATGCTGCTGTCATATCCCTAGAACATCCACTTATGTTCTAAAACTGCCTCCGACTGTTTCTCCAGGATTGGATGAATATCAACTTATTGCATCTACTACAAGAACAACATCTGGTGTGGTACTTGACATATCATGATTGACTCAATTGCCTAAGCAAGTGATATGCCAATCATGCGTATCCCTCTCCCCTTTAGTCTGTAAGACACCTTTAGAGAGGGTGACTCCATTACCTGCAGGTACACCACCATGCCAGGAGTCGTCCATTCTAAATACTCATAGAATGCTGTCAAGGTACCCAGATTAGGAAACCACCCAAATCTAGATCTAAAACTGTAGATCTAGTAACCAGAATGTCTGATATAATATCCAAATCCTATGTGGAGAAACTACTGTGTGACGACCAAAGTATAACCGATCGTAGTATAGGAATATCACTTCCTACATTGTGTATGTCATCCAAAACCCGGATATCACACCCTACTACCTTCTCAACAGATCCATCCCCTATTCTGATGACGTCAAACCTATGACTGTCACATCAGAAATATATGATCTATCTCCGCTATATCTGCTTTAGTCTATAAATAGACATAAGCTACCTGTCCACCAATGCTTCCGCTGCTCCCACTGACTACGACAACCCTCTGGCAGAGTCATATTGATTGTTGTGATTTAGCGTACTGCGCTTTCTAAAAAATAGATCAAAAATATTTGTAACCGCAATCAAGAACGGCGTCGCTTTGCAGCTAGCCGGTGAGTACGGGTCGGTCCACAGGGATTTTGTGAGTTTCCGATTCGCGCTTACGAGTTAATTCCGAAGGGTGTTCGGACAGATTATTAAATCTAAAAATCTAAATTATCCTAGGGCAATTAATTAAAAGTTATAACTAGGGCAGGGAAAATAAATTTAATCTACGGCAGGAATTGAAATTAACTAGGGCAAGAAAATAAATAAATCTACTTACTTTACAGATGCATTTCTCCAATCATCCATGCAGGGTTGTCAGATCTGAATTTCAGAATTGAAGAGAGGCACCGATGCTCTCCATAAAGAGTTTTGGAATTTTTATTAAAAGGAGGCATAGAGTTTACAATGAATTAGAGTCCCTATTTATAGAAGATAGGAAACCCTAGGGTTACAATGACTTGCATGTTTACAATTACAAAAATAGCCCTAGGTCAACTAGTCAAAGCCACAAATGAATTTTGATAAAATAAAATCTTCCTTTTGTCTTCTTAAAAAGGAAGTATTGGGCCTTTCCTTTATGGGCTCTTCTGTCTTTGGGCTTCCTGGGCTACTTAATTCTTTAATTCTTTCTTTAAAATAGCTTCTGTTCTCTTTCAGATTTTCCAGTGAATAATTGTGGTGGACAAGTTAACCGTGGCTTCGAAATCTTAGACCTTGCATTGCCTTGTACTTTGTGAATTTAATCTTTGATATCGGCTTGATCAAGAGTCTTCTGTTTGTTGGTCAAAGTCCACTTTTGCATCGTCTTTTCATCGTTTTCACTGTTTTCGCTTCAAGAACCTGTAACCTGTAATATGTAGCAGACATGCGTCAAAAGCACCCGTTTATTTGTAAAATATATAAGAATGGGGAATATAATAATGCAATATTATGGTATGAACAAATACCCCCAAACTTATCTTTTGCTCGTCCTCGAGCAAACTTATTTTTTATTCACTACAAAAAACCTAACCACACTTTCGCAGGGAAACGCGATTGCACTGAGCTCGTGCAACAAGCCGTTAAACCTCTAGGTGTCCCTAGTAGGAGGAGTGTTGTCTCCTGAGGGTTTTCAGCGGATTACACCCACAAAATCCTATCAACTCGGCCCATTGACTTTTGTTCTCCAATTAGGTCTTCTAACAAGGAATTCTATTATCTTTTGACTCACAAATTATCCACCCATATTCTTCACACTTCCTCATCATTTAACTTAAGATTATATATGTTATGTAGACTTACTTAGCTTTCGGCATTTCCTAGGTTTTCCTTCTAGGGTTTCATCTCCACTTAGGAATTTCTATCAACTCTACTAAAGATACAAGTTCTATTCTTCATTCCTTTCTCTCATCTAAATTCCAATCACATACCCCTACGTGTGTGTATAAGTCACCCCTACACTTGGAAATTCAAATTAAGAAATCAACCCCTTGTCCGTTGTCCAAAGTACTAATTAGTGGTGAATTTAAATGAAATTTGCTTACACATCCTTCATGCGACCGTTAATACTTCTTGAGGTACCAACGACCGATTACAAAATGCGTTTGCACTTTAAAGCATACTTCCTAGTCTTTGCAACACCCAAGACTTTAGCAGTGACTCCCAAACCAGTTGGTCTAAGGCACTAGGTGATGAAGCACCCTCGCTACGTATTTTTCTATTTTTGCAGCCTTAAGTAATCACAAAAAACCAGTGTCCATTTTTTTTTCTTTATTCACACTTTTTCATACTAAGGACTTTAGACAAGAGCCTTTCAAGGTTTCTTCTACTATTCCAAGTTTCAAGGTGCGTGATTGTGCAAATTGTAGGGTATACGTTTTCAGAATCTAGACTTAAGCTAGGAGCTATTTTTCAAACTTATACTTTAATTAGAACATCAATACTCTTCCCTCATTTTGACTTAGCCCAAGAAGTGAACCTAAAATTTGCCTATTTCTAAATAAACTACAAGGCATATACTTTCTACTGTTAAACTTTAAGGGAGGTTATCTTTAGGGTTTTTAATTCACTAAGTCTAAGATCTAGTTGTTCCTAACCAGTTAACCTATTTGTCAATCTCAAGTCAATTAGCCAAAATTGAATATAATAATTTTTATAATTTTTGAAATTTTTCAAATTTTTATGGGTTTTCAAATAAGCATGCAAATGCAAAAATATGTACAAATGAATGCGAAGGAAGAAGACGTACCGAGCATACATTTGATTGAAATGATTTAGCGTGCTTGCGCTTTCTAAAAGATAGATCAAAAATATTTGTAACCGCAATCAAGAACGGCGTCGCTTTGCAGCTAGCCGGTGAGTACGGGTCGGTCCACAGGGATGTTGTGAATTTTCTAATCGCGCTAACGAGTTAATTCCGAAAGGTGTTCGGAGTTATTAAATCTAAAAATCTAAATTATCCTAGGGCAATTAATTAAAAGTTATAACTAGGGCAGGAAAATAAATTTACCTAGGGCAAAGAATTTAAATCTACACTAAGGCAAGAAAATAAATTACTTACAGATGGCTCTCTCCAATCATCCATGCAGGGTTGTCAGATCTGAATTTCTGAATTAAAGAGAGGCACCGATGCTCTCCAAAAGATTTCTAGAATTTATTATTAAAAGGAGGCATAGGGAGGCATGAAAAGAATACAATGATTTGGGCTTCTATTTATAGGAGATAGAAACCCTAGGTTACACTTGATTTGCATGTCTACATTTACCAAAATATCCTTAGGAAGACCTAGTCAAAGTAGACCTCAAGCTTTGGTAAAATTTTATGTCTCTTTAAAAGAAAGTATTGGGCCTTGGATCTTTGGGCTTCCTTATTATTTGGTTCTTTATTAAAATAGCTTCTATGTTTCTTCCAGATCTCCAGTGAATAATTGCGGTGGGCTTTTAACCGTTCGCTTTGTAATCTTGGACCTTGCGTTGCCTTGTACTTTGTGAATTTTATCTTTGATATAGGCTTGATCAAGAGTCTTCTATTTGTTGGTCAAAGTCCACTTTTTCATCGTCTTTACATCGTTTTCACTGTTTTCTGTCTAAGAACCTGTAATCTGTAACATGTAGCAGACATGCGTCAAAAGCACCTGTTTATTTGTAAAAAGAATAAGAATAGGGAATATAATAATGCAATATTATGATATGAACAAATACCCCCAAACTTATCTTTTGCTCGTCCTCGAGCAAACTTATTTTATTCACTAAAATCCTAACCGTACTTTCGCAGGGAAACGCGATTGCACTGAGCACGTGCAACAAGCCGTTAAACCTCTAGGTGTCCCTAGTAGGAGGAGTGTTGTCTCCTGAGGGTTTTCAGCGGATACTACCCACAAAATCCTATCAACTCGGCCCATTGACTTTTGTTCTCCAATTAAGTTTTCCAACAAGGAATTCTATTATCTTCTACTTGTAAATTATCCACCCACATTCTTCACACTTCCTCATTATTTAACTTAAGATTATATATATCATGTGAACTTACTTAGCTTTCGGCATCTCTTAAGTTTTCCTTCTAAAGTTCTATCTCCACTTAGGAATTTCTATCAATTCTACTAGAGATACAAGTTCTATTCTTCATTCCTCTCTCTTATCTAAACTCCAATCACATATCCCCACGTGTGTGTAAATATCACCCCTACACTTGGAAATTCAAATCAAGCAATCGTACTCTCGTCCATTGTCCAAAGCACTTATTAATTGGTGAACTTTTAATTGAATTTCGCTTACACATCCTTCATGCGACCGTTAATACTTCTTGAGGTACCAACAACCGATTACAAGATGCGTTAGCACTTTAAAGCGTACTTCCTAGTTTTGCAATACCCAAGGCTTTAGCAGTGACTCCCAAACCAGTTGGTCTAAGGCACTAGGTGATGAAGCACCCTCGCTAAATATTTTTCTATTTTTCTAATTTTTTTTTTGCAGCCTTAAGTAATCACAAAAACCAGTGTCCATTTTTTTATTCTTTATTCACACTTATATATTTTTTTCATTTTCATCATACTAAAGACTTTAGACAAGAGCATTTCAAGGTCTCTTCTACTATTCCAAGTTTCAAGATGCGTGATTGTGCAAATTGTAGGGTATACGTTTTTAGAATCTGGACTTAAGCTAGGAACTATTTTTCAAACTTATACTCTAATAAGAACATCAATACTCTTCCCTTGTTTAGACTTAGCCCAAGAAGTGAACCCAAAATTTGCCTATTTCTAAGTAAACTACAAGGCATATACTTTCTACCTTTAAACTTTAAGGAATGTTATTTTTAGGGTTTTTAATTTACTAAGTCTAAGATCTAGTTGTTCCTAGCCAGTTGACCTATTTGTCAAACTCTAGTCAATTAGCCAAAATTGAATACAATAATTTTTATAATTTTTGAAATTTTTCAAATTTTTATGGGTTTTCAAATAAGCATGCAAATGCAAAAATATGTACAAATGAATGCGAAGGAAGAAGACGTACCGAGCATACCCCCAAACTTGAACTTGACAGTGTCCTCACTGTCATGCTAAACCAAGAGGGTCAAAATACCGGCACTCCCCTGTTTATTTATTTATAATTTTTTTTATATTTTTAATGTTTTGAATTTTTTTTATTTTTCTATAGAAAAAGAAAACAAAAATATATATACATATATACAAAGATTCCCCCAAACTTAAGCTTGGCCTTGTACAAGCCAAAGGTTAGCACCAACCATTCAAAAATCTTATCATGGTAAAGGTATAGCCGGTGCAAGAAAATGAGAAGCACGCGAGACCGTGTGGAAAGAAGAATGGTAGAATATGGTCTCGGTGGAGGAGAAGAGTGGCGAAAAGAAGAAGGAAGTGGAGTACGATCTTGAGGGTGTAAATTGAGTGAATAAATTAGCGCAATATGTGATGACTGATATGTTATAAGCGATTGCGCTAACCTATCAACCCGTCGGGAAATGGGGTCAAATCCCTCAAGATTCGCAAGAAAACATGGGTATGCCGAACTTGGTATAGGAGATGAAAGCGTAACGGTCACTTGCACGGTCGGAACAATAGGAGAGACGAAAGGGAGTGAATTAGGGATAGTATCTTTCTCACCGTAGTAAACTGTTTCAAACTTGAAAGATTCCATTAATGGTTCGAAACTACTATAATCAACCGAGTCTGATAGCTCATCTGAAAATGTAAAGGACTCAAACTCGGGCGGTGAGTCATCAACATCGTCCGAAAAAGTGAAACACCCGTAAGTGTTATCATCTGTGAGATCTGTGTCAGATTCAAAGGAAAAGGTTTCAAGCTCACAGTCTTCAAGCGGCGTAGGAACGATGGGAAGGAGGGAGGGTGATATAACAGTCAAAGGTTCAGGAGGATGAATTGGAAAATCAGACAAATCAAACAAAAATGATTCAACCTCAATATTATCCTCAAGACTCTTCTCGATACTATCCTCAATATTCAACTCATCCATGCCATTATCATCAAAATCTAGACGCATATGAGATTCGGGAGAAACATTTAATAACTCGGGATAATGATTTGAACATAAAATCTTAAGTAAATCGACAGGTTCATCATCCGAAATATTCCCGGCGTCTATATCCTCAATCAAGTGAAAATCAATTTCTTTAGACACCTCATCAGAAGTATGGATATCTATCGATTTAGGTTCTAGAGTGGAGGTGTAAAGATCGAAAAGATTAGGTGCGGTTTCACTCGAAAGAGGTTCCTCACAATCTGGCAAATCAAACACTACAAAATCACACAACTCATTTTTATTTTCAACAGGTGAACTATTTAGGGCAATCGATGGAAAACAGGAGTTGTGGGCTTCAATTGGGTAAGGGTAGGTTTGATTTGAAAATCCTCTCTCATTCTCACTCTGTCCACTTCCCGCCTCATACATTGAAAAATTTGGAGCTAGCGGGACACTAGCTACCGGTTCACTAGGTTGCATAAGGGTGGCCACGGACGCTTCCACATTCCTAACCATTTTGTTTGTTGCTGCGATATACGCCTCCAACGCCTCTTCCAAACTAGACTTAGGTGGTGAGGGGGTTTCGGTATAAGATTCGAAATTGTTTGGATATGTAAAACTCCTTAATGGCTGTGTAGAAACATTGTCTAGTGACGGTGGAAAAGTTGGGTAGGACTGGTAGGAAGTGGGTGATTGGACTGGGGTAGGGTCAACATGTGGATAAAAAGGTGAATAATCGTGCGGGCCCCTAAAACTAGATGAGTGGAGAGGGGTGAAAGATCGGCTGCGAGATTGAGCAATATGCTCAGCAATGGACATCGGCTTAGGAGTGACAGAAGGACTTGAAAAAGTGGTATCAACATATGTAGGTGGTAAAGGTTGACTTGGTTGACACAAAGTGGGTTGAAAAGTCAAACTGTTTCTCCGAGACTCCTCTATGTGATCTTTCAAAGATTTTTTAGGCATGGAAGGATCGTCTTTAAATTGACCGAACACATTGACATATGACGCAAAATTAGGTTCGGGATACCAAAGTTCGGCTAATGATTTATTGTGTGGGGTACCCATGTTAGAAGAAGAAAGATGACAAGAAGGAAGGTTGGGTGGTGCAAGGATTTATTTGGGGCTAAAAAATTTTGCAAGTTCTATAAAATATTTGTCCCTTTTTATTTTCATTTTTCATTGATTTTTTTCTTTCTCTTTATTTGGAAAAATTTTGTTGCAAAAAGATTTTAGAGAAAAGATATGCAACAGCAAAATATTTTATAGAAAAGATATGCAACAGCAAAATATTACTTGCAATTGGTTATTATTTGAAGCATATCACAAGAATCTTTATTTGAAAAAAATTGTTGCAAAAAGATATTCGAGAAAAGATATGCAACAAAAAAAAGATTACTTGCAATCAATTTCAATTTTGAGCGGGGCCCAAAAATCCTGCACAAGATCGTTATTTGGAAGGGAATATATTTTTAAAGTGCAAAAAATCCTGCAGGTATTTTTCAGAAAATATATTTCAAAAATTACAGAGGAGAAACAGAAGATCTTACAGAAATTTTTCAGAAGAAGATGCCATTGTACCGCCGCCTTTCCGCGGTAAAAACGCGTTTGTGCTGCGTTTTCGCGGCGAGATCGTCGGATCGAGTCTCCAAAAAATTTCTGCCGCACTGATTCCACTAGAAGGCCGCGGTTCCGCGGACTAAGGTGGGTTTTGGCCGCGGAATCGCGGCGGGATGAGGGAATTAGGTCTCCAAAAAAATTTCACTATTCTGATTTTTAATTTCCCTTCTGTTTCGATATTTGGTTTTCAGTTTCACCTTCTGGGATTTTCCAGATCCGATTTTGTATATCCTGCAAAAAATTAAACAAAAAAGTATCCCTTCCAAAAATAACAATATATATATATTTTTATATTTTTTTGATTTTTTTCAGATTTTTATGATTTTTTAAATTTTATGATTAACCCGAAATTGCGAAAAGGAAAGTTCTACGCCATCCCCGGCAACGGCGCCATTTGATTGTTGTGATTTAGCGTACTGCGCTTTCTAAAAAATAGATCAAAAATATTTGTAACCGCAATCAAGAACGGCGTCGCTTTGCAGCTAGCCGGTGAGTACGGGTCGGTCCACAGGGATTTTGTGAGTTTCCGATTCGCGCTTACGAGTTAATTCCGAAGGGTGTTCGGACAGATTATTAAATCTAAAAATCTAAATTATCCTAGGGCAATTAATTAAAAGTTATAACTAGGGCAGGGAAAATAAATTTAATCTACGGCAGGAATTGAAATTAACTAGGGCAAGAAAATAAATAAATCTACTTACTTTACAGATGCATTTCTCCAATCATCCATGCAGGGTTGTCAGATCTGAATTTCAGAATTGAAGAGAGGCACCGATGCTCTCCATAAAGAGTTTTGGAATTTTTATTAAAAGGAGGCATAGAGTTTACAATGAATTAGAGTCCCTATTTATAGAAGATAGGAAACCCTAGGGTTACAATGACTTGCATGTTTACAATTACAAAAATAGCCCTAGGTCAACTAGTCAAAGCCACAAATGAATTTTGATAAAATAAAATCTTCCTTTTGTCTTCTTAAAAAGGAAGTATTGGGCCTTTCCTTTATGGGCTCTTCTGTCTTTGGGCTTCCTGGGCTACTTAATTCTTTAATTCTTTCTTTAAAATAGCTTCTGTTCTCTTTCAGATTTTCCAGTGAATAATTGTGGTGGACAAGTTAACCGTGGCTTCGAAATCTTAGACCTTGCATTGCCTTGTACTTTGTGAATTTAATCTTTGATATCGGCTTGATCAAGAGTCTTCTGTTTGTTGGTCAAAGTCCACTTTTGCATCGTCTTTTCATCGTTTTCACTGTTTTCGCTTCAAGAACCTGTAACCTGTAATATGTAGCAGACATGCGTCAAAAGCACCCGTTTATTTGTAAAATATATAAGAATGGGGAATATAATAATGCAATATTATGGTATGAACAAATACCCCCAAACTTATCTTTTGCTCGTCCTCGAGCAAACTTATTTTTTATTCACTACAAAAAACCTAACCACACTTTCGCAGGGAAACGCGATTGCACTGAGCTCGTGCAACAAGCCGTTAAACCTCTAGGTGTCCCTAGTAGGAGGAGTGTTGTCTCCTGAGGGTTTTCAGCGGATTACACCCACAAAATCCTATCAACTCGGCCCATTGACTTTTGTTCTCCAATTAGGTCTTCTAACAAGGAATTCTATTATCTTTTGACTCACAAATTATCCACCCATATTCTTCACACTTCCTCATCATTTAACTTAAGATTATATATGTTATGTAGACTTACTTAGCTTTCGGCATTTCCTAGGTTTTCCTTCTAGGGTTTCATCTCCACTTAGGAATTTCTATCAACTCTACTAAAGATACAAGTTCTATTCTTCATTCCTTTCTCTCATCTAAATTCCAATCACATACCCCTACGTGTGTGTATAAGTCACCCCTACACTTGGAAATTCAAATTAAGCAATCAACCCCTTGTCCGTTGTCCAAAGTACTAATTAGTGGTGAATTTAAATGAAATTTGCTTACACATCCTTCATGCGACCGTTAATACTTCTTGAGGTACCAACGACCGATTACAAAATGCGTTTGCACTTTAAAGCATACTTCCTAGTCTTTGCAACACCCAAGACTTTAGCAGTGACTCCCAAACCAGTTGGTCTAAGGCACTAGGTGATGAAGCACCCTCGCTACGTATTTTTCTATTTTTGCAGCCTTAAGTAATCACAAAAAACCAGTGTCCATTTTTTTTTCTTTATTCACACTTTTTCATACTAAGGACTTTAGACAAGAGCCTTTCAAGGTTTCTTCTACTATTCCAAGTTTCAAGGTGCGTGATTGTGCAAATTGTAGGGTATACGTTTTCAGAATCTAGACTTAAGCTAGGAGCTATTTTTCAAACTTATACTTTAATTAGAACATCAATACTCTTCCCTCATTTTGACTTAGCCCAAGAAGTGAACCTAAAATTTGCCTATTTCTAAATAAACTACAAGGCATATACTTTCTACTGTTAAACTTTAAGGGAGGTTATCTTTAGGGTTTTTAATTCACTAAGTCTAAGATCTAGTTGTTCCTAACCAGTTAACCTATTTGTCAATCTCAAGTCAATTAGCCAAAATTGAATATAATAATTTTTATAATTTTTGAAATTTTTCAAATTTTTAGGGGTTTTCAAATAAATATGCAAATGCAATATATACAAATGAATGCGAAGGAAGAAGACGTACCGAGCATACCCCCAAACTTGAACTTGACAGTGTCCTCACTGTCATGCTAAACCAAGAGGGTCAAAATACCGATACTCCCCTGTTTATTTATTTATAATTTTTTTTATTTTGTTAATGTTTTGAATTTTTTTTTATTTTTATAGAAAAAGAAAACAAAAAATATATACATATATACAACAAGGTCCCCCCCCCCCAAACTTAAGCTTGGCCTTGCACAAACCAAAAGTTAGCACCAACCATTCAAAAATCTTATCGTGGAAATGGTATAGTTGGTGCAAGAAAATGAGAAGCACGCGAGACCGTGTGGAAAGAAGAATGGTAGAATATGGTCTCGGTGGGGGAGAAGGATGGCGAAAAGAAGAAGGAAGTGGAGTACGATCTTGAGGGTGTAAATTGAGTGAATAAATTAGCGCAATATGTGATGACCGATATGTTATAAGCGATTGCGCTAACCTATCTACTCGTCGAGAAATGGGGTCAAATCCCTCAAGATTCG
Source organism: Agapanthus africanus (assembly GCA_030015575.1). Taxonomy (NCBI): domain Eukaryota; kingdom Viridiplantae; phylum Streptophyta; class Magnoliopsida; order Asparagales; family Amaryllidaceae; genus Agapanthus; species Agapanthus africanus. The sequence continues at coordinate 116,382,834 of CM057351.1, forward strand.
CAAGAAAACATGGGTACGCCGAACTTGGTATAGGAGATGAAAGCGTAACGGTCATTTGTTCGGTCGGAACAATGGGAAAGACGAAAGGAAGTGAATTAGGGATAGTATCTTTCTCACCGTAGTAAACTGTTTCGAACTTAAAAGATTCCATTAATAGTTCGAAACTACTATAATCAACCGAGTCTGATGGCTCATCTGAAAATGTAAAGGACTCAAACTCGGGCGGTGAGTCATCAACATCGTCCGAAAAAGTGAAACACTCGTAGGTGTTATCGTCTGTGAGAACTGTGTCAGATTCAACGGAAAATTTTTCAAGCTCACAGTCTTCAAGCGGGGTTGGAACGATGGGAAGGAGGGAGGGTGATATAACAGTCAAAGGTTCAGGAGGATGAATTGGAAAATCAGACACATCAAACAAAAATGATTCAACCTCAATATTATCCTCAAGACTCTCCTCAATACTATCCTCAATATTTAACTCATCCATGCCATTATCATCAAAGTCAAGACGCATATGAGATTCGGGAGAAACATTTAATAACTCGGGATGATGATTTGAACATAAAATCTCAATTAAATCGACAGGTTCATCATCCGAAATATTCCCGGCGTCTATATCCTCAATCAAGTGAAAATCAATTTTCTTAGGCACCTCATCAAAAGCATGGATATCTATCGATTTAGGTTCTAGATGGGAGGTGTAAAGATCGAAAGGATTAGGTGCGGTTTCACTTGAAAAGGGTTCCTCACAATTTGGCAAATCAAATACTACAAAATCACACAACTCATTTTTATTTTCAACAGGTGAACTATTTAGGGCAATCGATGGCAAACAGGAGTTGTGGGCTTCAATTGGGTAAGGGTAGGTTTGATTTGAAAATCCTCTCTCATTCTCACTCTGTCCAACTGCCGCCTCATACATTGAAAAATTTGGAGCTAGCGGGACACTAGCTACCGGTTCATTAGGTTGCATAAGGGCGTCCATGGATGCTTCCACATTCCTCATCATTTTATTTGTTGCTGCAATGTACGCTTCCAACGACTCTTCCAAACTAGACTTAGGTGGTGAGGGGGTTTCAGTAAAAGATTCAAAATTGGTTGGATATGTGAAACTCCCTAATGGCTGTGTCGAAACAGTGTCTAGTGAAGGTGGGAAGGTCGGGTATGACTTGTAGGAAGTGGGTGGTTGGGCAGGGGTAGGGTCAACATATGGATAAAAAGGTGAATAATCGTGCGGATCCCTAGAACTAGATGAGTGGAGAGGGGTGAAAGATCGACTGCGAGATTGAGCAATGTGTTCAGCAATAGACATCGGCTTAGGAGAGATGGTAGGACTTGAAAAAGTGGTATCAACATATGGAGGTGGTAAAGCTTGACTTGGTTGACACAAAGTGGGTTGAAAAGTCAAACTGTTTTCCCTAGACGCCTCTATTTGATCTTTCAAAGATATTTTCGGCAAGGAAGGATCGTTTTTAAATTGACCGAACAAATTGACGTACGACGCAAAATTAGGTTCGGGATACCAAAGTTCGGCAAGTGATTTATTATGTGGGGTACCCATGTTAGAAGAAAGGGTGAAAAGAAATAATGTTTGTGGGGGTGCAAGGATTTATTTGGGGCAAAAAAAATTTGCAAGTTTCCTAATAATAATTTTCCTTTTTCTTTTTCTTTTTCTTTACTTGATAATTGTTGCAAAAAAGATTTTTAGTTAAAGATATGCAACCGAAAAATATTACTTGCAATTAGTTATTATTTTAAGCATATCACAAGAATCTTTATTTGGAAAAATTGTTGCAAAAAGATATTCGAGAAAAGATATGCAACAAAAAAGATTACTTGCAATCAATTTCTATTTTGAGTGGGGCCCAAAAATCCTGCACAAGACTGTTATATGGAAGGGAATATATTTTTAAAGCGCACAAAATCCTGCAGGCATTTTTCAGAAAATATATTGAAATTTGCAGAGGAGAAATAACAGAAGAGCTTACAGTGCAAATTGCAGAGGATGATCTCACCAAAAGAGCGCGTTTCCGCGGTCAAAGGAGGCCTACCGCGGCGATTCCGCGGCTAAACGTGCGAGACACGTGTTCAGATTTTGCTGACGTCACCAGATGGCGGCGCTTCCGCGGCGGGAGAAGATAAATGCGGCGGATCCGCGGTATTTTGGACGATTCAGATCTCCAAATTTTCTCTGGTGTTCTGTTGAATTAATCCCCTGCTGTTTAGATCTTCTGATTTCCGTTTCGCCTTCTGGAAATTTCCAGATCGTCTTTGTATATCCTGCAAAATTAAAACAACAAAGTATCCCTTCCAAAAATAACAAAATATATATATTTTTATATTTTTTTGATTTTTTAGATTTTTATGATTTTTAAAATTTTAGATTAACCCGAAATTGCAAAAAGGAAATTTCTACGCCATCCCCGGCAACGGCGCCATTTGATTGAAATGATTTAGCGTGCTTGCGCTTTCTAAAAGATAGATCAAAAATATTTGTAACCGCAATCAAGAACGGCGTCGCTTTGCAGCTAGCCGGTGAGTACGGGTCGGTCCACAGGGATGTTGTGAATTTTCTAATCGCGCTAACGAGTTAATTCCGAAAGGTGTTCGGAGTTATTAAATCTAAAAATCTAAATTATCCTAGGGCAATTAATTAAAAGTTATAACTAGGGCAGGAAAATAAATTTACCTAGGGCAAAGAATTTAAATCTACACTAAGGCAAGAAAATAAATTACTTACAGATGGCTCTCTCCAATCATCCATGCAGGGTTGTCAGATCTGAATTTCTGAATTAAAGAGAGGCACCGATGCTCTCCAAAAGATTTCTAGAATTTATTATTAAAAGGAGGCATAGGGAGGCATGAAAAGAATACAATGATTTGGGCTTCTATTTATAGGAGATAGAAACCCTAGGTTACACTTGATTTGCATGTCTACATTTACCAAAATATCCTTAGGAAGACCTAGTCAAAGTAGACCTCAAGCTTTGGTAAAATTTTATGTCTCTTTAAAAGAAAGTATTGGGCCTTGGATCTTTGGGCTTCCTTATTATTTGGTTCTTTATTAAAATAGCTTCTATGTTTCTTCCAGATCTCCAGTGAATAATTGCGGTGGGCTTTTAACCGTTCGCTTTGTAATCTTGGACCTTGCGTTGCCTTGTACTTTGTGAATTTTATCTTTGATATAGGCTTGATCAAGAGTCTTCTATTTGTTGGTCAAAGTCCACTTTTTCATCGTCTTTACATCGTTTTCACTGTTTTCTGTCTAAGAACCTGTAATCTGTAACATGTAGCAGACATGCGTCAAAAGCACCTGTTTATTTGTAAAAAGAATAAGAATAGGGAATATAATAATGCAATATTATGATATGAACACATATACACGTACACTTCTGAAGCTAGTTCAGAACGACGCTATACTCATCCTCCTGCCGGGTCTCGCAGCCTGGAACAACAGCAATGGCAAGTGTGGGTAAACAAGAACTTACCTGTCACCGTCCTTGAGGCTACCGGAGTACCTCTCGGGTGCCTGAAGTTACCCACCGTATCTGCGGAGTGGCCAATGGAATGTCAAACCAGATTGAATCTTTAGGTTCCATATCAAATCTTCAGTAATCGTTTGCGGTTCTGGAATCACTTCCAGTTCTACCATACTCCCACTACTGTTTTTGAAAAAATCCATTTTTAATAAAACTGTGGCGAGTCAAAAACAATATTTCTATTGATCTGCCAGATGGTAGAAAGTCAACTCTCGTCATAGCCTGGGTCAACCCACAAACAACCATTACAGAAACGTGCCTTGAGTTATCCAGAGTCTGGTTTTAATCATAAGCCGGACAACTCCCCATACCTTAACATCGTTAAGATATGAACTGTTCTATATCCAATATAGAAACAGAGGCACTGGTTTAATTGAACCAGATTCAAATCATGCAGCTGTCTCCAGTGCATGTCAACAAAATGGAGGGAGGCCGATCTGCGTTACTCAACTTAGGAATACTTCCAATTATGAGTAACCTGTAAGAGAAGCAAGTTCTCTTAATCATTAATATCATCTGAATACCATGCACAAATATCTACATCTTCGATCACCTTGAAGAATCCCGATACTTGCAATATCTGGTTCTCTACTTTATCCTTATACCTATAACTCCTCAAAACTTAGACCCTGTGTTTCTACGAAACACATGTCTAAGAACTAGAGAAGTTAAAAGTAAATAGAATATAGTATGAGGACCAACCCCTCTGTCCTAATGGACACTGGATAACATACAATACTCTGTATAAGTCCGCTGAGTCTAACAACTCTTTCACTGTGTGTCGTAGGTTGAAAACTGTACTTATGGTTAAGAAGAATTACACCGCTGTTTAATGCTCCTTACCTAACCATCCACTGATATAGGTAAATGTCATAGACATAATTTCAAAAAGGTATGTCTCACTCTATAAAAATAGACGTACAGATATATCAACTTGAAATTGGTGCATAACAGCGGATATTCAAAACCAAATGTTTGCCAACCGGCAAACAACCCAGGTGACTTCCTCAAATATCACCAATTACAACGAATCCCGATATAATGAGGATGATCACCTAATTCCCAATAACTTACTCCTACTCACCATCTGTAAAACCATACAGATGTGAGAATCCAACCTGGTAAATACATACCCTGGAGCAAGTGTCTAATTGCGAAATCAGTTTTCTTTTAACAGTACACAGTGAACCTGCAACATTGAAATGTTTCGATGGGGTATCCTGGTATTCATAGTAATGCCTCTTCCATTATCCAGATTCACAACTGTAACCGTATAATTCTTTGCCACCTCTCCAAATCCCTTTATATGTCTTTAGTCATTACCTTCTGCACACCCCTTTAGGCCAAATGGTTTTCTTCCTTCCCTACCGTTCGGCACCAGCCTATGGTTTGGAAGAAGACTATCCAACAAGCATAAAGGGTGTACTGTCCTAGTCCTAGGAGCACGCGCAATGCGAGAGAAGGTGAAGATAAAAGACACCTGAATGTACTTTATTCCTATTTCTCCTGAACCAGGATCCATCCCCGAACTGGAACAAGTTCCTTTCGAGTTCGTATATAACCATACGATGGATTATCCAATAAACTTGGGATCTTCGTAGTGATAGGGAGTGTCCAGGAGAAATACAAAGGTGATTTAGGATTGGCGAAGAAATACTTGGTTTAGTCGTGAATAGCAGTCGCAGTTTACTTTGCCCTCCTACTAATCCCTTGCTTTGTCTTAACTTAATACCTTCTGCACACCATCGTTATGCTAATTGGTTTTCTTCATTCCCCACTGTTCGGCACCAGCCTAAGGTTTGGAAGAAGACTATCCAATTTGCGTAATAGGTGTACTATCTCCTAAACCAAGGAGTACTCACAACTTGAGTGAAGGTAAAAGGAAAAGACAACTGAATAGTCCTATCCGTTTTCTCCAGAACCGGAAACCATCCTCGAATTCCTTCGAGTTCGTATCTAACCATACGATGGTTTTGTCCAATGGAAGTGGACGTTCGTAGTAATACGGGGTGTCCTGGAGAAAAGGGTAAAAGTAGGAGTGGCAATGAGGTTTGCAACTCTGACAATCCAAAAGCCAGTGTTAAGAAGGTTCGGTCAACTTGGTCACTGAGTCATAGTCTTAGGGTCGGGTCAATGGTCGCTGCCAAAGAGAGAGAGAAAAGAAACACTCAGCGTGCACTCTAACCTAGATCAGAATGGTTACCAATTTATCTAATCAGGAAACCTCCCACTGTACCTCCAAATCTCTTTCAAACCTGAAAGAAGAATTAGTCGGGGTCACCCGAGGAGTAAACTAACTCATCAGTGGGAATCGGGATCCAACTATCATTGCATGATAACGTGATGGAGTCCGCTCACGCTATCACACTCCAGAAGGTATGCGCATATCTGGCAAGTTTCAGTACTTTTGAAACTCCCGATGTGATTTCTGCCCCATGCTCTTATGACCTTGACGAAGGTCAACAAATCATAAGCCACATGTCAAGTTCCACCTGTCATTGTCCAGGTTAATTTGAACCCACCCGTACAAGCCCTTGACGAAGGTCAATAAGGCTATACGACTGTCCCAAACCAACGCATCTATCTATGCAGCAGAAAGGCAACAAGCAGCTACCATACACTATGCCTTGACGAAGGTAAACAAACATAGCATGAATACTACGAGCTATCCGTCTGAAATGACGGAGGGCTACGAATGGTTTCTGGCGAAAACCTTTAACGTAATGAACTTGATATCGTTGAAGGAACTGATAGCTTTTTAGAAAATATAGTGACGAAAACCTTTACTAAAGAGGTCACTCCCGGTGAAGGGATCTCTGCTCTTTCCCCGTAGAATGGGGTACAGGATATTCCAAATGAATACCATGATGCAAAGCAAAAGTAATCGGCTATAGTGAAGTTATTGCCCTGACGCAAGCTTCAGTCCAAGGGGTCACTCCCGGTGAAGGGATCTCGGCCCTTGCCTCGTCGACTGAGGAGCAAGATATTCCAAAAGAATACCATGATGCAAAACAAAAGTGAACGTCCTTGCAATAACAGCTTTTTGAAAAGTGTTCCAACAACATCAGATTAGGTTTGTTTTAACTTGCATTGATCCGAATCAATGCAGTCCCATCAATTGATCGCACCACAAAGAACGAAAATATACTGATGTACGTATATGCCATCCGCATTCGCCACTGGGTCCCGTCATTACCCGTTGGGTTAGCTAACTAACGACAGAGCGGGGACTGGACTAGCGCGGATGCAAAACATATACAACATCTACTAATATATATACCAATATATAATATTTCGCTCAAGGCGTGATAAAAATGCAACAACACAGAAATGTACAGCATCATAGAACAATACAGATATCTGGGATCCCCGGGTTTCACAGAGCCACTACTGAAACCCGACGTTCCCCTGGTCGTGTGGATAGCCTGTGCAATGAAATCCTAGACCCCTACGGGCGCGGCAAGTCACCCGCCAAAACCTAAAGCGAGGTAGCCCCCTTCAGCACCGTGAATGGACCACCCAGCACTTCATGGAATCCGGTAACTTGGGCACCCCTCCTGGGTCAACCTGTACGAGTGCGGCGAATAGCCCGCCAATCCTAGAGTGAAGCCCCCTCCATCTCAATGCCATGAGATGCGGGCCCGTTGCCCTCTAGAAACCGGCTATCCGTGCAGCCCTCCACGGGGTAATCATAGTACAGAAAGTAAAATATACATACAACGGGTACATCGACCGCAACCTGGTCATGCCCCAAAATAATTATACAAACAGGCAGTGACGGCAGTCCACATGTCGGACGCTCGCCCCGCAATCAAATGTACATAATACAACAGAAACTGTACTAGAATTGCATCCAGGCTATCCCCCATGACCGATCCGCAACATCACAGCAAAATCACAAAACATCAACGTGAAAGTCACGTTCGCAAATCCGTCTAACCGGGCTATAGCAGTTAGACCGGATTTACCGATCGAGTGACATTCACGGTCGCAGATATAATGTAAATACTGTGAAATAATGTGTTTAAAATATCCGATCGATCAAATTTTAACAAGTGGGCCCCAAGCAATACTGTAGCACTCACAGAAATTCTGGGCCCAATGTTATTATTCCAAAACCCCTAAAATCAGCCCACAAGCCCACTACAAAAAAATGGTGAAGTGAAGCCAACTTCCTGCGGCGGAACCGCGGCCAAAGAGGGGCTAAGGCCGCGGTTCCGCGGTCGTACGGAAGGATCACGTTACCAAATTTTTGCAGTGTTCTTAGAACTCCCTGCACATCATTCTGAGACAACCTGAAAAATTTTTGGAGCCACGAAAAATTCGACAGAAAACTAATGTGAAGAAAACACGGGTTTTTGAAATTTTGGTCGATCGGAAATGCAAACACATTAAACAAAGCTAGACTATGTTAATGGCGAGGCTCTGATACCACTGTAAGTGCACGGCGGCGCCCCGGCCGTCAATCCGACGGCCAAATGCGGAAGCGGTGATAAACTTTAATTTTGCGAACTTAGCAAACCGGCACCACCGCGCACTAAACACCCGGATCGGGCCATTAAACTAGTTCTAGCTAACTACAAGTCGGGTTAGAGATATACCGAGTGATCCGAGTCCTCCGGTCTTCTCGTCATCGTCCCGATCTCCTGCGGAAACTCCGGTCGTCTCCTCCTTGCCGGAAGGGCACCACATCGCCTGCATCTTTTACGGGCTCCCGCCTCAATACCGAGGCAACTCGGGAATGAAGCTGGCAAGTCGACATGCCCAAGATTTGCTGTAGAATGTGTAGTGTAGAGGCTATGTCTCATTTGGGGTTTATCTTGCCTTGGAGGATGGAGGAAGAGGTAAGGAAAATTGGTGCTTTCAATTTTCTAGCAAGAAGAAAATGAGATGAAGAATTCCTCACATAACCAAAATGAACTTTCTCATTCTCTTCTCTCAAGTGTGGCCAACCTCTCCTTGTGAGAATGGAGGAGGAAAGAACATGAATCCATAACAAGAAGGGAGGTGAGTGTAGGAAAAGAGAAAGGGTGACCATAACCAAAACATCATGATCACAATATCAAATCAACCTCAAATCCTTTCTAATCTCACAAAAGCAAGAAATGATGATAGAAAAGAATGGTATCAAAAGATACTTTCATAATTAATCCATATGCAAGAAACCCCTTCCACAAACGTTATTTGCAAACTTGCAAATAACCCCCTCCATCGGAAATGTCCGGCCGGGAAAGAACAAAGGAAAACCGGCCGAAACGGAATGCAAACTGGAAACTCCAGAAAACTGGTCCCGTAATAAATTACAGGAAAAACCCCGATACTGTGCATACACACCCGCATCTGTATTCCGACCGGATACAAATGCAATGAGGCAAAATCTACACTGTACTAAACTAGGATCCGGCTTAAACCAAAGCCGGCTAGTAATATCCGTTCGATCCTGATCCGTGCAATACCGCACTTATCCGATCGAACCCTGCCATATATCCATATGGACACTAGTACAAACCGTCCGATCCTGATCCGTGCAATACCGCACGTATCTGATCGGACCCTGCCATATCTCCATACGGCCTCTACAGCGTTTCGCCCGAAAGCTTGAGTAACTGAAAGTGTGGTGGACTCTAAAGACTCGTCAATACTATGGCTGTGGATTTAACCACTAGCACGTCAGAGGTATAAGCCAATACATGACGGGCCACCAGCTATTGACCAAAAGGGACGTCGATGAGCGAACTCATCCTGACACCCTACTGAGCCTGTCAGTGACAATATCCTTACAGTCTGGTCCGTTCTTCTATGAGCATCGCATGGCGGGCCTAGGGGGTTGGTAAAAGTCAGACCCCCAAAAGCGGTACAAGTCGTGTCGGAGTGTAGCTCAGAACACCCTGAGATACTACTGGAATACCTACCAGTAAATCTCCTGCCTTGGCCAAGGACTTTTCATGTTCTGGCTCTCCTCGACACAGCGCGACCTCACCCCCTATACCGGGAGAGACGAACCCCTGCAGATCCGCTCACTGCCTCCATGTGGCTCGGGACTGTACCCAACTAAAACCTGTTTGCACGACTCCTTTGAGCCGTGGTAGGGTAGTAATCAAAGCACAGTGGGAACTCACACGAGACAAATGACGATCTCAGGTCGATGAACTAACCTGTACACATGTCACCAGGGAACTTCTATCTGACGTCTGGTATAATCCCAACTAGCAGGTTCCCGGCGAGTCCTGTCCGGTGTACTCATAACCCAATGAGCACCTGTATACATCTTAGGTGAACCAACTGACACCAGTGGCTTGTGAGACCGGCCACCGCCCCTCATCGGGGTCTCGACTGTATACACTAGTCTACTCTGGAGAATCGATGCCCTGTCTCGAAACTCCCACGACTAGGGACCTTTTAAGGATGTGCTTATAGACTCCAGCTCTCACTTCTATAATCGCCATCATACTGCTGGCAGTCAAGCAAGAATCCTAGGGCCTCTATCAACGTGTAATAGCGACCTGTCAGGTCACCTAAAGCGGTACACGATGATAAAGGTAAACCAGATAGCATACTATCATCTCGAGTAAGACTGTCCTACCGGGATAGGTCCTCCCTCAATCATTGTAATCACGTGCCTGTGATCCAATAATTGACTCTGAGGACACTATCTTCAACACTAATTGCATCAACCACAATGACCGGATATACGTTATTAGATAATAATTTTACTGGGCAAAACTATATTGATTGGATAAAGAAAATCGAGAGAGCACTTACCTATGACAAGTTGGACTACCTCCTTACTAGAAAACCCCACGCCATCCCAGGTCCAGGTTCCACCGTCCCTGATATGGATATCCGTCAGACATGGTAAAAGGATTGTGCGAGAGCCAAGTGCCTCATGTTTGCCTCAATGGATAGTGAACACCAGAGGCAGCACGAGAAGATGGACTTAGCTTCCATCTTCCTCCATACTAAAGTTTTATATGGTGAGCAATCACGTATCGCAAGGTATGAGACCTCAAAGATATTGATTCAACCGAGGTTGGCTGTCGGGTCATCTGTAAGGGACCACATACTTACGATGATTAGCTATATAGAACATCTTATGGACCATGGGACCACTTCAGAGAATGTGTTATTCATTGACTTGATCTAGAGTCCCTACCATCTATTTGCGCCTAGTTTATCTTGAATTGAAAAATTAAAGGGAAGGAAGTTACACTTCCAAGTCTCCTCAATTTAGTAAGTAGCTCAGAGGTCACTGTGAAAGAAACCGGGAAGACACCCGCTCTTCTTATTGGGGAATCTTCCTCTTCTAGATCCAAGGCGAAAGCTAACGGAGAGAAGAAGAAAGCCTCCAAAAATAGGACAAGCAGTGTCAGTATGGTAATAGGAAAGGGCAAGGCAAAAGTTTCGGCGCTAGTAGTTGGGAAGGATGCATGTCTTTGTAGTCACGGAAAAGTGCATTGTCAGAAGGACAACAGGGCTTGGAGAGGCAGAAGCCAGGATTCGAAGCACGTTGTGGTTTCGGCTTCGAGTGTGTTTGTAATTGAAAATTGTCAATCAATTAACTCTACTTCCTGGGTACAAGATACCGGATCAGGATCTCATATCTGTAATTTGTTATAGGCTTTGAGAAACTGTAGAGTTATCAAGGCAGATGATATGACTCTCAGAGTTGTTAACGGAATGAGCGTGGACGCTGAATCCATAGGGGAATATCACCTAGGATTAACAAGTTGGAAGATATTGATTCTACGTAACTGTTTATATGTATCTAATCTACCCTGTAATATCATATATGTCTCTTTACTTTCTAAAGAAGGATATGATTTTACATTTATAAGCGATGTAGTACTCATCCACCTAAATCAAAATATGATTGGGTCAGCTACATTAGATAACGGAATATGTGTACTGAATCAAGCTCAGGTTTTCAATGTCCAGAACACACTTAAAAGAAAGACTCCGGAATTAAATCATGCTTTCTTATTTCATTGTAGACCGGATCACATCAATGAATCACGATTGACGAATTTACATAAGGAGGGATATTTGGATCCGTTCGAATATCAGTCCTATGCAACTTGTCAATCATGTATCAAAGGAAAGATGACAAAGGCTCCGTTCACTTGACACGGAATAAGAGCGAGCGAGCTCTTGGGACTCTTACACAGCGACGTGTGTAGTAAAATATCGACACATGCAAGAAGCGGTTATTCCTATTTCATTACTTTTACGGATGATTTCTCAAGGTATGGACATGTATTCATGATGAAATATAAATCCTAGGCATTTGAGAAATTCCAGGAATAAAAGAATGAAGTTGAAAAACAAACCGACAAAAGTATCAAGACACTAAGTTACGATCGAGGTGGTGAATACTTAAGTTTCGAGTTCGTGGGCTACTTAAAAGAGAATGCAATTCTCTCTCAGCTTACTATACACACCTCAGCACAACGGTGCCACAACACAAAATTTATCACGTGACCGGCACTTAAATCACGCAACGTCCAAAGGCGTAACGTAATTCAAGTAAGCCGAAGCCCAGAAAATCTAAACCTTTTTTTACGGAAAATAGTGGGGGTGCAGTTTTGGAATAAAGGTATAAAGAAATAAAGTTTATCTATAAATACATAACTAATTATGTAAGAAAACGCAAATAGAATGAACTAAAGTTGAGAACATTTTTTCGTCTTTAAAATTTAGGGAAGCACCTCCCTTGTATATTTTGAACCGAAATCACATATACAAAGCAATATAAAAGGCATCCACAAGCGGGAGCTGGCTCTTCTCCAAATGGCAGAATCACAACCACGCAAGCAATGTATACGACGCCCAACGACGAAGATCAACCCAGAAAGAATAATATGAATAAAGCAAGACATTAAATCCACACATAGCGAACATATACCCATCGCTCTATGTTTCGCAACAACAAGTCCGTCTAAGTCCACTAAATATACAAAGTCTAGTTTCTGATTGATAGAGTTTACCTAGATACAATAGGAAATAATAAATACAAGAGTAGGCACGATCCAATGTGTCCCACCTACCATAGCAAAACACACGAATGCAAGCTGTGTGCCAGCGATACCACTGCTGATCCCAAGCGGTAAAACCTGCAAAATCTGTGGCACAACGGGGCTGAGTTTCCAACTCGTGAGTAGAAATCATCAGAAGATAGAAATTGAATAATACAACGATTTCCTAGGTCACTATATCAAGAAGGTAATACTTTGATATCTAGGGTGACCATGCATGCATATATGTCAACAATATAATCAATGCCAATGACATATACAAATAATCATCTGAATCATATGCCTATTGTAGGGTTCCTAGACACTCTAACAAGGTTCTACAAGGCATCAACCATGCCCGATTAAAATTTTAGCCGTACCGAACAACCCTAAACAAGATCTTTGCTAGATTTTTAGGGTTTCACATGCAAGTAAATGTTAGTTATATGTATGCCCTAGAGGCCATTACTATATATACGATGTATGTTGTAGTGGATGCTAGGACATATATAGGGAGGACTTTCTTGCTTGACATGATAGTATGCTATCTGGTTGTACTTTATCTTAACATGTACTCTGATTGTCTCTATATTACATGTTGATAAAGCCCTTAGGATATGTACTCGACTACTGGGACTATGATGAGATCATACTAGTGGGGCCACGACAGTTGACGAGTACATCCTATAACTGTTCCTAGTCGAGGGTGTATCGAGACAGGGCATCGATACACCAGAGTAGACTAGCGTATACGCATCTTGATCCATATGATGGGCGATAGATGATCCCATATCCATCGGTGTTTGACATCAAGGATGGTGTACGGGTGCTCAGTGGAGACTGGGTACACTGGACGCACTCGCTGAGAACTCCCAGATGGTATTATACATCACGTCAGATGGCAGTTCTCCGGTGACACTGGTACAGAGTAGTTTGTTGACCCGAGATCGTCATAGAATCTTGTGTGATTCCCACTGTGCTTTGATTTCCATCATACCACGTCCAAGAGGGCGTCCAAAAAGGTGGCTTTTGGGTACAGTCCTGAATCACATGGAGGCAATGAACGATAGGAGGGGATTCTTCTCTCCCGGTATAGGGAGTTGATGTTGCGCTGTGTTCGATTGGCTATAACCGGAAATCCCTGGCCAGGGTTGCTGAGATTTACTGGTAAGTGTTATAAGTAGTTTCTCGAGCTGTTATAGACCTCATATCGACATGACTTATCGAGCTACTGGGGTCTGACGTTTACCACCCCTAGGCGTGATATGCGACATATCAGACGACGAGACCGGACTGTACGGGAGTGTTACTGATTGGATTCATAGAAGAATGTACAGGCTTGCTTGTTGATCTTCTGAGCGCTCTATACCTGGGTAGCTGTTACGTTTAGCTGTCCGCTTGCAGCTTGTGGGTGTTTGATATGATCATCACCTACTGCCAGCGTATTGACGATTCTTTAGAGTCCTACACAGCGGTTTCTTGGCTCAGGCAAAACGGAGTAGGAGCACATATGTGATATGTGCGGGACTGAGGATAATGCGGTATGTGATACCGTATTGGATTCTCGCGATATGAGATATCGGCCGGGTATATGTGATATAGCCGGGTCATCATATTAGTCGGTTATATGCGATATAGCCGGATTGTCGGATCAAGAGTTGATTCGATAATTTAATGTATAATAATATAAATGATATATTAAATTACATTAACTAATATAAGCTCACTAAAAGATTCATTTTCTCATGGGATAATTCATTGATATATATGCGATATATGTTAATTGTATTATTTTCTTTTGTTACAAAATATATTGTATATGTGATATATAATATTGTAACATGTTAGGGTTACAAATTTAACAATGGATTAGGGTTTAAACTTGGTTAGGGTTTGGATTAGGGTTAGCTTTTGCATAAAGCTTCCATGAAGCTTCATGAAGCTTTGACTTTGTAGTTGCATGATATTTTTGTGAACTATTATGTTAACCCAATCCAAAGCATTAACTCTAGTTAACTCTCTACAAGGGTTAACTCTTTCATGCTTAACCCTTGGTTAGATTTGTAACCACTACAATAATTCATTGTTCATCACAAAAGGATTAAGTGAGCATATTCATTCTTCTTCTTCTTGCTTGAGTTCCTTCATGAAAAAGCTTTCTTTTGTGATTAAAGTGAGTTAGAAAAAGATTATAAATGAGAGCAAAAATCCTACTTCATCATCGTCATCTATCCTTGCCATTTAGATGAGGGTGTTCACTTCATATTATGAGTGTTAGCTTGTGTTAATGAAATTTCAAGGTAGATCATCTTTGTATCGAAGATCGGAAGCAAGACTGCATCTTTCTCTTCGTAAAGCCTCTCGAGAGTCCAGAACACGATGATCGCTGCGAAGGGACATCAACACGGAGCTTAAGAAGTGAAGGACCGGATCTACAAAGGTTGTAATCCCTCTTACTTAGTGTTAAAGAGTTTAACATGCTTGTTTTCGCCTAAACCCTAGTTTAAAGATATGGCTTCGGGTTGTTCGACACGGCTAAAATTTTAATCGGGCATGGTTGATGACTCGTAGACCCTTGTACGCGTGCCTAGCAACCCTACAGTGGTATCAGAGCCAAATTAGAGCTTTAGGCGAAGTATAAGCGAAGTTTAAAGTCCGATCGAAACTCGAAACCCCGATGTTTACCCTTCTCTGTACATTTTTCAAAACTGTGGTTTTTTATGAATTAAAAATGCTCAGAAAAAAAAGCAGGAAAAACTAAGAATTACTGTGAAGTACGGTCCACTAAGTCAATAATTTGACCGCGGAACCGGGGCCAAAACAAGGGTTTGGCGGCGGTTCCGCGGCCAAAATTGTGACTTAGTCCCTATAATTTCTTGTATTTATTCTTAGGTCCTTTCTTGGCATTTTTTTCTGGGAATTTTTTAATTCCACTCAAGTGTTGAGTTTTCTAGGGTTATATTGGGGACTCGTTGATTCTATCAGATAATTTAACTTTGTTTAGTCTTTCCGGATAATTTTAGAAACTGTTAAAAAGTTCGACTGGATATCAATAACTCACTTTTTCCCCTGTCGGAAAATTTTTCAAGAGTTGGATTTTTTCTCGAGTTTAAGAACATTCTAAGTCATGCAAGTAACGCGGTGGACCCTCAAGAAGACAACAAACCTTAACTGGATTATGTGACCGTCTTGAACTGCCTATAAACCTTAGGGTTTGGGATAGTACGGCGTGCCGCATGTGAGGCGTTGGCTTGACCCTTCTACGGCTGGACCATTGGTACTAAAGCATGTGATGGATGTTTTTAAACTGATTTCAAGTGCTGAGATATATTGGGGAAACCTTGGGTGTTTGATTATTCGATCGGAATGTTTAACATTATCTATTTATCTGGAATGTGATACAATATTTGGAATCCACAAGTAGTTATGAGATAACTAATTTGAATGTTATAAACATAGCAGTTTAGTTTCGATGATCGGTTGCCACAGAATTTTGATGTGATCAAAAGTCCGTCGCAATCACATAGCGTACGCGGATACTCGCCGAGTAAACTTATTAGATAGCCACGCCCCATAGCCCCGACCAAGTGACTGTAGGAGAATCCCGTCGCCGAAAGCATCCGTTCGGGTGCTCGCGGCAGCGTTGTTCCGCCTAAGTGCACTTCGTCGACGGCATCTGGGGGTGCGGCCGTCTACTAAAGCTTGCGACGAGCATTCGATCAGGATGTCGGGAATCTTGTTGAATTGCCCGACTTGATATTGAAAAGAGTTTTCGATAAAGAGACTAAAATGCAGGGTTTATAATTGTTAGGCATGAGATGTCTAAGGAATTCATTTGGTTAGGCATGCGATGTCTAAGGAGGTTGCGGATTCCAACTGTTGTAGTTTTACACATTCTTTTCTGTGACCGTAAGCATAGTATGTGGTGTATCGCCGGCTTCGTTGCTATACATCAACGACAATTGGGATACGCATACTTGCTTACGTTGATGATATGAGATATTATGTGTTGCTGTGATATGTTATATTGGATCGTTGCGTTTGAATAGCCGGGGGTTTTATGTGAGATGAGAGTTTTTCTTTTTCATTCATGAAAAATTCATTTGTATGTAATATTCTTTTATTGGGGCACTTCCGGGCTGAGGATGATGTCACCATTGTATATTATTTACTTTTCCGCATTAGGTAGACCCAAAGCGGGGAGCATAAGTAACCGGGTTCTGGGGTCCAGTGGGAGACCATCTCGAGGAGTCGAGATCGGGTCTCCTAACCCTAGAATTGGCAGTGTTACTTGCCGCTCTCGTAGGGGTCTAGGGATGTGGGTTTGGCTATTCATCGCCACCGTGGAATCCGTGTTTTATACAGGCTCGTATTGAAAACACGGACGTCCTATTATATCCAATATTTCATATATGTTCTGCTGCCATGTTCTGTGTTGAGATCATATTACTGCCAGAGACGAATGTTTATATTATATATATGAGATATATGTTATATTGCAGATTTTGTTTCAAATGTGATGCTTGTGAAGGATAATAAAATGGGACTTCATTAATGAGATTAATGAAATAAAAGAAACCTAAAGATGTTGTAGAAACTTGTTTAAAAACTGGTAGCTCTAGTTCTTGCTTTGCATAGCGGTGTTCCTTGTAGAACATCCAGCACCTTGTTCGATAAGGAAAGAGCCGAGATCCCTTCACCGGGAGTGACCTCTTTAGTGAAACTAGCAGATGCTACAAACTCGGTTTGTCTTTTGATTGCTTCTATAGTTTTTGCTTTGCATAGTGATATTTGTGAAATATCCTGCACCTTATTCGATGAGGAAAGGGCCGACGATCACTTCACAGGGAGTGACCCCTTTAGCAAAACTAGAAAAGCCAAAAAACACTCCATTTAAAAATCACTCGATTCTACAACGGTATCAAGTTCATTACGCAAAGGGTTTTCATAAAAACCTGTTGTAGCCCTCCGTTATTTTAGATAAGTAGTATTTAGTATTCGTGCTGCGTTTGTTGACCTCTGTCAAGGCGTAGTGTGCGGTAGCTGATTAGTGCTTATCTGTATAAACATATGATGTGATTGATTTAGGGTAGTCGTGCGACCTTGATGACCTTTGTCAAGGGTCGTGCGGGTAGGTTTACTTCAATCAGGAAATGACGGGTTGAACTTGACTAGCAGCCTATGGTTTGTTGACCTCTGTCAAGGTCATAGGATGCTAGCGGCAAAATATTATTGGGAATTTCAAGTGTTGAAATTCGCAATGAGATTGCACACCTTCTATGAGATAGTTGGATCACAATACCCGCTGCGAGTAAGAGTTTCTCCTGGGAGAGTTTTACACATAACAATTAGCCGATCAAGTAGGTGTCTAGAAAGGTGTTAACGGGGTTATGCCTCTGGGAAAACAAGGTTTGCTTTAATTAGGTCCGTGCGAAAGCACGGGGGACCTCCCTCAAAGTACCGACACTGGCCTGGCTGAAAGATTGGCGAACTTGTAGCGTGTAATTAATCCCGGCTAGTCTTTCCTTTTAGGGTTTGAAGAAAGATTTGATTAAAACAGTGGGAGACATCCTAATTAGATATATTAGATAACCAATCTAATCTTGCAAGAGTATACGCTGAGTGTGTTCTTCTCTCTCTCTCCAGGTAGCGACCATATCACGCCTTAATCAAGATAATAATACGGATGAATTGAACGAACCCGCTTGGTATACTGAGCTGGGAAATGTTGGTCCCGCTCCAACTTATAATTGTTATAAGACAGAGTAGGAAATTAGGGAATACCAGATTTCCCGTGCCGCCCAAACGAAGAATGTGCATGTTGATGCATCATCTTCGGGTTTGTTCATTACAGAGAACTGTTTCTCAGTATCCTTTACGTCCTGGGTATGTGATACCGGATCAGGAACCCGCATATGTAATCTGTTACATGGGCTATAGATACGTAGAGTACTAAGAACGGGTGATAAGTTTCATGAGATAGAAGCGGTGCAAGTGTTGCAGCCAAGTCTGTTGGTCATTATCACCCTGTATTACCAGAATACATTGATTCTGAACAAATGTTATTAGATACCGAACCTGATATACAACATCATATCAGTCTTTTTATTAGTAAAGAAGGATATAATTTTGTATTGTTTTGAACATTTCCTATATCAAGAGTTGATCGGTTCAGGCACGTTATCTAAAAGCATTGACGTTCTAAATCAAACTACAGTTCTTAGTATACAGAACACACACGAGAGGAAGAGTTCAGAAATGAACGAATCCTTCTTGAGGTATTGTAGACTAGGTCATATCAATGCGACCCGACTAGCTGAAGTTACATTTAGATGCATATTTAAATGAGTTTAAATTTACATCTTATGAAACTTGTCGGTCATGACACAAAGATAAGATGACCACAGCTCTGTTTATTGGAAACAGAGAAAGAGTTAGTGAACTCTTGGGATTGATACATGCTGATGTATGAAGTCTCTTGTCAACACATGCCAAGACCGGTTCTTTGTACTTCATTACATTCTCTGATGATCTCTCAAGATTCAGACATATGTTCCTGTTGAAACACAAATCCGAACCTTTTGAGATATTCATAGAATGTAAGTTAGAAGTAGAGAACCAAAATACGGGTAAAAGTATTATGTCCTTTGATGAGATCAAGGAGGAGAATACTTAAGCACGGAGATTCCTGGACTATTCTAAAGGAGAATGAGATTCTCTCTCAGCATTACTCCTTCGTATACACCATAGCACGTCGGTGTATCGGGGCGAAGCAATAGCACCCTATGTGATATGGTGTGCTCTATGATGAGTACTACTGAGTTTCCTATTTCCTTTTGGGAGTTATGCACTTGAGAAGCTGCATACCTATTGAATAGGGATCAAATCAAATCAGTTGCCTACCACTTCATATGTGATATAGAAAGGGAAGAGCCCATATCTTAAGTTTGTTAAGATTTGGGGTTATCCGGGCTATATCTAAAAGCAAAATCCGGACAAGCTCGAGGCAAGGTCTGTTATGTAGAGCTGGAAAGGTTCCAGCTATACAAACTGCAGCTGATGATTTTGTAGAACCAAAGGATTCAATAGTTTCCAACGAACCTCAGCCTCTCCGCCGATCTAGTAGAGTTCCTCACCCACCTGAGAGATACTTAGGTTTCTCTATGACAGTGGGAGAGAGGATTGCATCATGAGATGATGACCCAACTAGTTTCGGGCTGGCCATCAGGAGTGGGACTCTGTAAGAATGGCTGGATGCTTATCGATCTGAGATGGAATCCTTATACACCAACAAAGTATGGACTTTGGTTGCTTTATCTGAAGGGTTAAATCCCCTTCAGGAGCAAGTATATCTTGAGAAGATTACTTGGTGTACATGGAAAAGTTGAGACTTTCAAAGCTATGCTTAAGTCCATCCAGATCCTACTTGCCACGGATACATACAATGACTACGATATCTGGTGGTTGGGTGTCATGACTGCTTTTCTAAATGATGTTTTAGAAGAGAAGGTCTATAAGTACACAGCCAGAGGGCTTCGTAGATAGTGGGAGAAGCGGAAACGTATGCAAGATGTTTTATATGATAAAGCAGGCATTGTGGAGTTGGAACATCTGTTTTGATGAGGTAGTCAAAGAGTTTGACTTCATCAAAATGGTTGATGAACCTTGTATATACAAAAAGGTAGTAGGGAGTATGGTGGTGATCCTCGTAGAGTACGTGGACGACATACTCTTGATAGGGAAGGAGTTTCATATGCTACGCTCGGTCAATCTCCGCTTATCACAAGGATTCTCCATATAGGATCAAAGTGATACCTCCTAAATCCTAGGTTTTGGATCTATGAGATAGATCTAATTGGATGTTAGGATACTCACTAGTTGTAGTGAGATAGTATCAATCGATCCTGGGGAGAATCACTGGAAAGGTTCCAGGGTGATAAGGACGACTGAATGTCAGTCGCAGGCATTGTCTTTACCCTCAGTGGAGGGACGGTATGTTGGAAGAGTTCCAAGCTAGATACCGTGACTTACTAGAGGATTAAAGGAACGATACATCGTTACCAAGGATGCTACCAAAGAGGCAGTCTAGATATATAAGTTCATGAGATGAACTTCGATCCTACCATTGTGTGACAATGGAGTTGTGGCTTATGCCAAGGAACCCCCGTCCCATCAGAAATCCAGATATAATTCTTAGGCAGTATTACCTGATCATGGAGATGGTTGATCTCCAGGGAGATCGAGGTTAGGAGAGTAGACACAGAGGACAACAACGCGGATCCACTCACAAAGGCATTTTTCCCAGTAGAGACTTTTATGGGATGGTTGAGTATGAGATACTTCGACCACAGCTAATTGTTGGGTATGTGATACCACAACAGATGTCCCTAGTGCAAGTGGGAGATTGTTAGTTATATGTATGCCCTAGAGGCCATTACTAAACATACGATGTATATTGTAGTGGATGCTAGGACATATATAGGGAGGACTTTCTTGCTCGACATGATAGTATGCTATCTGGTTGTACTTTATCTTAAAATGTACTCTGTGTAACATTTTCAAAAAGGTAAAATATTAATTTTGGGAATTTTTATAATTTAATATTATTTTATTGATTATTTTAATATTAAATTTATAATTAAATGCAAATAAATAGGAAAAATGTTAGAAAAATTATGGAAAATTCTAAAATAGGGTAAATTAGAGAATTATGATATTTTTAAGTTTTTGTGATTAGTTTGACACTAATTTAGTGCTAATCGCGATTAAAAATCGCTAATCGGATTTTTTTGGCTTTTTGTGCAAAACTTGCACATATCACTTTTCCTACACTTATTCATTTTCTACCATGTTACTTTGGGTTTATTATTGGGGTGAGAATGTTTTGGAATTAAGGAAAAAGGAAAAAGGAAAAGAAAAGAGAAAAGGATTAAGAATGAGGGTAGGTGAGAGAGAGGGGTATGGGACCATTGACCAAACCCTTAACCATTCTTTTCCCCCCCTCATTTCTCTCCCTCTCCCATGCTTGCTGCTGCTGCCCCTCCTCCATCTTCTTCCCCTCTTCAACTCCTCACATCATCTCAAAACAACCCCAAAACCTCACACTCATTTCATTAAAATTGTGCATAAGCCCGAGACCTACAAGATGGACTAAGAAAGCATGGATTTTGGCCACTAGGGGCAACTCAAGAAAATTCTTGAGTTGCCAAATGAGGTATTTTTCTGAACCATTAGCTTAGTTATAGCATTCCCTTTACCCCATGTTTAGTTTCTAATCGATATTGTGTGATATTATGGAATTGAGAATAATCAAGTTAGGGTTTGAGGAAACTTGTGTTGTATTGGGAAATTAACCTCAGTTAAGGTTATACCAACATCTTAGTGTATGAATTGGAACCCAAAACCTGAAGCTAGAACCAGAATACGGATTTTTGAAACCGATATCGGGGAAATTGTGAAATCTGTGAAGGTTAATTTGAATCTGCTATCATACGAGGCACCTGAAAATAATATTGAGTGGACAGTGACATGTGCAGGCACCATTGAACCAACACCCCAAACCCCAGCCCCCAATTCCTTCTTGAGGCCGCCGAAATCCCCATTCTGGCCGCAATTTGCGGCCAGACCAGTGAGGAATTTCCTCGTCTTGCGTGCCTGGCCCTCTTTCCTCTAGTATTGACCCAGGGTACTTCTAGTTTTGACAGATTCTATCTAGGGTAAAATCTGGGACATATATCCTAAGTTGCTATTTTGGTTTCGTGTTTCCGTATTCCGTATTTTTGATTCTGAAACTGTGGATCGTGTTTTGCCTCGACTATTTGGCGTTTATACGACGATATAAAGGATTTATTGATGGTTTTGAAGGCGTGCCATAGGTTCTCACCTATAGGCCCCTTATCGTATCGTTTTGGATTTCATGCGCCGTTTTAGCTTGGATTTGGTTTTAATGCGCATATACGATATTTTGATGTGTAGGTACCCATGAAGACTTTGGGACGACAAGCAAATACGTGGTGACGTCCGCAAATGATGATGCAAGGTGAGTAGATTATATCTACAGGGGGAAGTCGGGTGGATGGCGTATAGCACCCCCGCAGTCCATAATTAGTACTATGTAGTATATTTATATGTGTGATAGCTATAGTGTGTTATGGTTAGTTAGGGGTAGAAATAATTAGGGTAGTTCCTAGTTGCGAACCATAGGATAGATTTGCACCCACACGCATACACTTGTGTGTTTCTTATACTTGCACTGTGTTTGATGATAGGGGATGACTTTGGAGTTGAGTCGATGATGTGGGCTTTATGTCGCGAGATCGGTGATTTGATATGATTCGTACTTGGAATACGAAATGTGATCCTTGAGGGTTTGGGATGTGTGTTTACCCCCACATTCATACTTTGTAGATGATATCAGTTGTACTAGACTTAGATCAGCACCCCAGATTATATGATATGATGATGAGTGATACCCGAAATGTGGTGAGATAGTGTGATATTGACCCATACCCAGCTATTGGGATGCCGTACGACGATTTACCGTATGAACTTTACATTGATGATAGATCCGCACTCATGACTTGAGGATGTCATATGATATACTGTATCGTACGCGATATTATTGAGGCGGAATCACCGACTATTATATCTATATATCAACTCAGATGTTAGGCGGTTTCCTTACCTGTAGTTCAGCTTGTTAGTTCAGCCGTATAGTTTAGTGTAGTTGTTAGAGTAGATTAGTCTTCTTACCTATTTCAAAAACTAACGAATCGTGGGCATTTTTAAAGACAGCTCAAGGGAATCTACGGATATTTCAAAAACGATGTATCTTTTCATAAAAACACCGTAGCCCCTATTTTCAAAACCCCATGATTCGTGTTATTTCAAAAGGCACCATTCGTAGGACTTATATTAGATTAATGCAGATTAGTGTTGGTTACGTCTAGTTTCAGCTCCCACTCCTTTTTTGCGGTTCGCTTTGCATCGCATTCTTATATTATGTTCCATACTCCATTATTAATATCATGCTGATAGGACACCAGCACCATTACCGATGATGCGTATGTACCACGTACACTTACTTGCCGGCTCACACACATCTTCATCGGTAATTGCCATGTCACGTACACCTTAGAAAATATTATTGCTTGACATAGCCTTTTAGCTAATAGTTTAGACATTGTAGTTATTACCTGCTACTTCATTCATACTGTTATTCATTGTTATGCCGCATTCATGGATTCTCATGCATATATTCATTATTTTACGTGCTATTGAGGTTTGGATTTGGATTTCTATGAGATTTTCTGGATTTGGAGGAAAACCGCAAAGACACAAATAATCATATTCTCTCTTTGAAAATAAAAAGTGCGGTTTTCCCATGATGTATGAGTCGTCCACCATGAGTTTGCAGATGGATTTGGAAACCCGATTCGAGGAGACGGATGGACCGTTTCGGGTACATGGTGGACCCGGTGCGGTACCCCGGGGCAAGAGGAATGTGGTGATGACGTTGAGCCTGGCAGGGGAGTACTACCTACCGGTGATTTTACCTGACGCGTCGGATATCCGGAGGATACCGTCGTGGTCTTGAGATTGATGGTAGGGGCCGGTCTGGACTGACGGCGTCCTAAATATTGTGGCTGAGACTTTGAGATATCGGGATTTGGGATTTCGTTTTGTGCCGATGCTAGGCACAGTTCTATTCTGATTTCATTACGGTACCTCATTTTAAAACTACAAGGGAAATCTCACTAAATTATGAAAACAGTTGCTTCATGTAAATGTATTCTGTTTTCACGCATTCATATCTCATTCATATGTTATATTGCTACCTGAGGCACTGACACAGGCACATGAATTTGCACTCGGGTTAGATATTTACCCTAGCCTTGTTATAGGCTGCATGTTATATATTGAGGATTTTATATACTGATCGTATTGACCTAGGATTATGTCTTGCTTTCGGTTTCTGCTTGTAGATATTTCTATTCACGAGTTGGCAACTCACCCCCGTTGTGCCACAGTTCTTGCAGGTTCTGCCGTACAGGTTCCATTGCGGCATTTCTGGCACACTACTTTCTTGCGGGTGAATTGCTTTTGGTAGGTGGATTCTTTCGCATCAAGAACCACCATTGTATTTATTTTATTCATTGTATCTAGAATTTCCATCAACCAAAACTTGTATATTGTTTTAGACCTAGACTTTAGTGATGTTTTATTCGACCTTAGAGTCGCGCTTAGTAGTATTGCGGTTTTCATGCTTACTGTGTTTCTTTTGGATTTGATCCTCGCCTTTCGGCGTTGTATATTATATTGCATGCGTGGGTGTGGCCGTCGTTTGACGAAGAGCTAGCTCCCGCTTGGGGATGCCTTTATCATTGCATATATTGTTATCCTTGTTGTACCCTATTCGGGGCCAGTTTTACAAAGAAACTCTGCCGAAATTTTTTTAGAAAAGACTTTACTGTTTTAAATGCATATTCGGCTTAGTTATTTAAAAACCTTGATTTCAAACATGTATTTCTTCACTTCTTTAAACCAGTTTTCTTACTTATTCTTAAAAATGGTTTTAGATTTCTGGGCTTTTGGCTTACTTAAATCAGATGGAGTCCTATAGACTTCATAGGATTCAAGGGCCAGTCACGTGCTCTTTCGGGTCGTGACAAAGTTGGTATCAGGGCGCTAGGTTGACCTTGGTTCGAGTCTAAGTTTGACTATGTGGAGCCTAGCGCCTTTATATATATACGGAACTTAGGCTTGACCTTACGGAACATAGACTTGGTCGAGGGGGTATTAGACCCGAACTTTCGTCGTATTAGGATGACCCTTGGTTGATGGAATAGGTGACTAAAGTAGAGTGACGTACCGTTGGTATGTTCCGCGGCATACTTACGACACGCCACTCCGCTTAAGGAACCTTAGGATGTACATATTTTCGTGATCAGTGATTCTCTTCATATCCATGATTATACATCCATTTGAGATCCCCGATTCTATTAGTTTCATGATCATACCTTCATTGATGTTGTTCCTTCCTATGATCATGTATCCACTCTGGATCTGTTGTTTCCTTTCTTGCCATTGACGTGCTCTCTTTGATACTCGATTGAGGTTCCTGTCACCATGTTTTAGCGCAGTTTGGGCTGCTGCTAGGGTTACGGTCAGTGCGAGCTCATTTGGTACGAGGGTTGACCATTGTGTTTTCTGGTGACATGGGAACGTCTCGAGTTGGCATTGATGATTGTGACCTCTAGTGGAGGCGAGTGCTTGGTCTTACACCGGATGATCGGGCTATTGTTAGAGCTGCCAGTTGAGAGAGGACTGTTGATGTACGGCATACCTCAGAGATTGTGATGTCGCCTACCGTGCAGACAGATGGACCAGCTCTTGCTGAGATTGATAGGATGTCGCTTCCGAAGCTTACGAGCGGAGATTGCCGGAGCTTTCAGGCAGATATGAGATAGATGATAGCTAGTCTACCCGATTTGAGAGACGAAGGTGATTCGTCCGATTTTGCGCCGGAGCGGAACTAGATAAGTTGAAGATTTCCACTGTGGAGAGTCTTACTCAGATCTAGAGCAGACCGACTCAGAGATGACCGCCTATGTATTGCCTTTCCTGGAGGATGGAGGTGCTGTTCGGCGTACAGGCGAATAAGCCAGCTGCTGCTGCAAATGACGAGATATCGCCCAGATGGTTGGAGCTACTGCAGCGTGAGCATATACTTAGAGATATGATAGCGAGTCGCTAGTCACCAGAGGATGAATGACTAGGGCAAGTGGTTCGTTCGTTTACCGTTGCGAGGTCATCAGATAGATTGTTTCCAGCTAGAGACGACTTCACGCAGGTTTGTTGAGAGTCGATAGAGACGATCGAGTGTCAGGAGCCCATTTTCCAAGTTTAAAGCATACGGAAAGACATGCAGGTGATTCTATGGACCCTCTAGAAGAATGAAACCCTAACTCGACTTAATGACCGTGTGAAAGCCTTTGAACCTTAGGGTTTGCGGCAGTTCCACGGCGCCATTAGTGAGGCTTGGGTTTGCCCTTCTACGGCTGGACCACCGACGCTGTGGCATGTACTCGATGCTATTAAACTGTACCCATGATGTGATCTCTTGGGGGATTATGAGGTTCTGACGAGTCGATCGGATGATTCGACATCATTCGGATATCATGTGATGGGATGCTTTGCTTGGGAGACTCCAGATACGAGTATAGCCGTTGGAGCATAGTCCATGTAGCCACGATGAGACGAGTCCGAATCAGTCGACATTGACGCAGAATGAAGAAAAGAGTTCGCAAGATATTTCGACGAGATGACGTCCCACTCCGCCGACATCAGAGATGTGATATGCACCCCGAGGCGTGGTATATGGATATATCTTCCAGAAAGAAGCGCGGTAAGTATGCAGCCGTTCCGGAATGAGAATTTGCTTCAGCAATGGATGGTGCCTTCCGGGCAATTCAGCAGGATTGAGAATTGCGAGGGAAACCTCGAAAGGACCTTCCTGGAAAGCGATACGAGAAGACCTAGACCCAGGAGTGGTCATATTGCGCACACCCCAGCAGGCCAGAGTTCGGCATCCTCGACAGGGTAGTTGATGAGGCTCGGATAAGGAACTTACCCAGATGCATTGCGAACTGATCAAGAATGGACGAGTGTTGTGAATTCCTCCGATGGTTGGGACGCGTTTCCGAGGGCCTGTTTGGCTAGACATCTTTTTACAGAATGATGAAGCTACAGAGTACGCGATTTCGAGTCCGTGCGAGAGACTTCAGATTGACCGTGGCCGAGAACAGTGCAGTGCATATTAGCTTGGCGTGACGTCATAGTGAACGACGATAGAGACAAGTGGAACCAGAGGTTCGAGCGAGACGCTGACGAGCTGTCATTACTTTCCGTCGAGGCCATAGGTCAGACATGCTTACAGAGGCATTGGGATACAACCAGATTCCGAGAAATATTGTGCTGAGGACACAGATGTCTATTGAGCGAAAGGAGATTATGCAAGAGTACCAGCCTTCGTACAGTTCGGCTTAGGCATGATTAGAAGAGACCCTGAGCAGGATTCCTTCCCGGACATTGCTGCAACGATGCTTGCACCCAAGATCAGATGTGTGACGTGCATTCAGAGAGCCAGTGGCCGACGCCAGTGATATGCTGCCTTACGAGTGGTCGTGAGGTTTGACCGAGAGGTGACCAGAGAAGTGCCAGAACGGAATCGTCCCCGTTAGCACACCTGACAGGGCCGATGAGCCGATTGACCGCGAGATAGGAAATCCGCAAAGAAGATAAGGACCCAGAGTCAGAGCACGCCAGACCGTGAGCAAGAGGCAAGTAGATATCCAGCGCTGCTAGCAGTGGATGCACCGACTCCTTCTCGACCTCGAAGGAGGAACTACCGACGACGGTATTTATGATTTGTGATTTTGTGATTCGATTATCACGTATCCGTCGTTTTGGATTCGGTATTTTGGCGTTCTGTTTGCATGATTTAGTTTTGATGACTGAGTTTTATGATATTGGTTTCATGCACCCACTGGATATTTATATATTTTGCGCAGAGTTATTACATTTGAGATATTGATTGAGATTTCATGCCTACCGTATGCAGTGATTTGATTTGCACTTCCAGCGTAGTTTTCATGCACCTTTAGTGTTTTAATGTACGATTTTGGTGCACGCCAGATGCACTAAATCGGGATTCTTCGTGCATGTCACATGCACCTGATTTTTTTTCTTTTTCTATCAGGCACACACGTTGCCTACGACAGATGTTTCGTGCACACCAGTTGCCCCTAGATGTTGTTTTGTACATATGTTTGACACATATTTGGATTTTGATTTCTTGCGCACCAGACGCATAGGATATTCTTATATATGCATTTTGGGGATTGATTTCTAGTAGAGCAGTACCTTTTTATGATATTCTCTCTGCATTGCTATTTTCGGAGCCCCGACAAAATGGATTATTACTGAAATTGTTTTAGTATTGGGGGTTTAAATTTAAATTCGGGGACCGAATTTCTTTAAGGGGGGTAGATTGTAACATTTTCAAAAAGGTAAAATATTAATTTTGGGAATTTTTATAATTTAATATTATTTTATTGATTATTTTAATATTAAATTTATAATTAAATGCAAATAAATAGAAAAATGTTAGAAAAATTATGGAAAATTCTAAAATATGGTAAATTAGAGAATTATGATATTTTTAAGTTTTTGTGATTAGTTTGACACTAATTTAGTGCTAATCGCGATTAAAAATCGCTAATCGGATTTTTTTGGCTTTTTGTGCAAAACTTGCACATATGACTTTTCCTACACTTGTGCATTTTCTACCATGTTACTTTGGGTTTATTATTGGGGTGAGAATGTTTTGGAATTAAGGAAAAAGGAAAAAGGAAAAGAAAAGAGAAAAGGATTAAGAATGAGGGTAGGTGAGAGAGAGGGGTATGGGACCATTGACAAAACCCTTAGCCATTCTTTTCCCCCCCTCATTTCTCTCCCTCTCCCATGCTTGCTGCTGCTGCCCCTCCTCCATCTTCTTCCCCTCTTCAACTCCTCACATCATCTCAAAACAACCCCAAAACCTCACACTCATTTCATTAAAATTGTGCACAAGCCCGAGACCTACAAGATGGACTAAGAAAGCATGGATTTTGGCCACTAGGGGCAACTCAAGAAAATTCTTGAGTTGCCAAATGAGGTATTTTTCTGAACCATTAGCTTAGTTATAGCATTCCCTTTACCCCATGTTTAGTTTCTAATCGATATTGTGTGATATTATGGAATTGAGAATAATCAAGTTAGGGTTTGAGGAAACTTGTGTTGTATTGGGAAATTAAGCTCAGTTAAGGTTATACCAACACCTTAGTGTATGAATTGGAACCCAAAACCTGAAGCTAGAACCAGAATACGGATTTTTGAAACCGATATCGGGGAAATTGTGAAATCTGTGAAGGTTAATTTGAATCTGCTATCATACGAGGCACCTGAAAATAATATTGAGTGGACAGTGACATGTGCAGGCACCATTGAACCAACACCCCAGACCCCAGCCCCCAATTCCTTCTTGAGGCCGCCGAAATCCCCATTCTGGCCGCAATTTGCGGCCAGACCAGTGAGGAATTTCCTCGTCTTGCGTGCCTGGCCCTCTTTCCTCTAGTATTGACCCAGGGTACTTCTAGTTTTGACAGATTCTATCTAGGGTAAAATCTGGGACATATATCCTAAGTTGCTGTAACATTTTCAAAAATATAAAATATAAATTTTGGGAATTTTTATAATTTAATATTATTTTATTGATTATTTTAATATTAAATGCAAATAAATAGGAAAAATGTTAGAAAAAATTATGAAAAATTATAGAAAATTCTAAAATGGGTTAATTATTGAAATTATGACATTTTAAAGTTGTTGTGATCATTTTGACACTAATTTAGTGCTAATCACGATTAAAATCGCTAATCGGGTTTTTGGTAATTTTGTGCAAAACTTGCACATATCACATTTTCTACACTTGTGTATTTTCTTGCCATGGATTTCATTTGGGTTTACTATTCTTGTGAGAAGGGTTGGGTTTTAAAAGAAAGGAAAAGAAAAGAAAATGCAATGATGAGGGTAGGTGAGAGAGAGAGGTGGACTTTGACCCTATACCCTTAGCCATTCTCTTCATTCTCATTTCTCTCCCTCTTCCTCTCCCTTGCTGCTGCTGCCCCCTTCTCCATTTCCCTCCCCTCCTCAAGCCATGAATCATCTCTAAAATCACCCCAAAACCCCAAACTCCTTTCACTAAAAATGTCCAAAATCCCTAGATCTACACATGGAGCTAAAGAAGCATGGATTTGGTCACTAGAGGGCAACTCAAGAATTTTCTTGAGTTGCTAATGAAGGTAATTTCTGAACCATTTGCTTAATTATAGCCTTTCCTATAACCCCATGTCAAGATTTTATCGATATTGTGTGATATTATGGATTTGAGAGAAACCTAGTTAGGGTTTGAATGAATTGGTGTTGCATTATGAAATTGAGCTCAGTTAAGATTATACCAACACCCTAGTGTTTGAATTGAGACCCTAACCTGATGCTAGAACCACAGAATACGGATTTTTGAAACCGATATCGGGGAAATTGTGAAATCTGTGAGGGTTAAATGGAATCTGCTATCACCCCGAGACCCCTAAAATAATATTGAGTGGACAGTAGCATGTGCAGGCACCCAGGAAACTAACCCCAAAACCCTAGCCCCTAACTCTCCTTCCCGGCCGCCAAAACCTCCTTTCTGGCCGCAATTTGCGGCCAGACCAGAGAGGAATCTCCTCGTTTTGCGTGCCTGGCCCCATTTCCTCAATTCTTGGCCCTGGGTACTTCTAGTTTTGACAGATTCTATCTAGGGTGAAATCTGGGACATATATCCTATGTTGTCGTTTTGGATTCGTGTTTCCGTATTCCGTATTTTTGGATTCTGAAATGGTGGAATGTGTTTTGCCTCGACTATTGTCGTTTATACGACGATATAGAGGATTATGGATGGTTTTGAAGGCGTGCCATAGGTTCTCACCTATAGGCCCCCTTATCGTATCGTTTTGGAGTTTATGCGCCGTTTTAGATTGGATTTGGTTTTAATGCGCATATACGATATTTTGATGTGTAGGTACCCATGAAGACTTCGGGACGACAAGCATACGTGGTGACGTCCGCAATTGGTGATGCAAGGTGAGTAGATTATATCTACGGGGGAAAGTCGGGTGGATGGCGTATAGCACCCCCGCAGTCCGTAGATAGCTTATTATATAGTATTGTGATATTAGGTGTATTTTGGATAAGGTAGGGTTAGAAGTGACTAGTATAGTTCATAGTCGCGAACCCTAGGATAGAGTTACACCTATACACATACCCTTGCTTTTCACATGTACTTACACTGTGATTGATGATATGTGACGACTTTGGAGATGAGTCGATATTGTGGGCTTGGTGCCCTGGGATCGGTGATTTGATACGATTCATATGTGGGATATGACTTGTGATTCTTGCGGGCTTGGGATGTGTGTTTACCCCCGCATTTATACTTTACCGATGTTACTGTTTGTACTAGACATAGAGTAGTACTCCAGACTATATGATCTGATGATGGTGATATTTGTTATGTGATGAGACAGTGAGATGTTGACCCCTACCCAGCTTTTGGGAATGCCGTACGATGATTTACCGTACGAGCTGATATTGATGATAGATCCGCACTCATAGCTAGAGGATATCTTACGATATGACATTGAGGCGGGATCACCGACTATATATCTACATATATACTTAGACTCAGTTTTAGGTGGTTTCCACACCTACCCCTCCTGATTTGACAGGATACTTAGATGTAGTTGCATAGTAGATACTTCACTGTGCTGCTGATTACTAGATTTCCGCATATTCATGTTATTCGCATTGCTGGCATATGTTCATCACCATGTTATTATCTTGCTGTTAGGACACCAGCACCATTATCGATGATGCGTATGTTTCACGTACACTATTTGCCGGCTCACACACTTCATCATCGATAATTGCCATGTCACTACACAGTAGTACTATTACATTCATGATATGATGCTTCCTTTGACATATGCGCATTCCTATTCCATGTTGCATGATTTCCGATATGATTACTCTCTTTACATGTCGCATATATCATGGATTGATTGCATAATACATCGCATTGGATTTACTGCTTGATGTTGGATTTTCATGTGATTTCTGGTTTTGAGGACCGTGGGGTTATTTAAGAAAAGAGGCACTTTATGAAAACCCGGTACCTCGTGATATGATATTTCGGTGCGTCCACCACGCGTTTTCTCGGTGCTGAGACGTGTGCTTGAAACCCGATTCGAGGAGGTGATGTACCGTTTGCGGGTTCGTGGTGGGCCCGGTATGGTTCCCCTCGGCGAGATGATCGATGGGTTATGCCGATTGAGCCTGGAGGCGGGCGAGTACCTACCGGTGATTTTACCTGAGCTCGGCGGATATCCGGGGGATACCGCCTGGAGCCGAGAGATGGGCATACTGCCGGGGCCGACGGGCCGATATCCGCAGACGGAGCCCAGAGATGGACATGGGTTGACTCATACTGCCGGGGCCGAGGGCCGATATCCGCAGACGGAGCCCCATACGGATGAGGATTTACGTGTCGGTGTTTGGCACGGGTTTCATAATGAGTTTTCCATGATTTTGGTTATGTCCTCACATTGCATACATGATGCTTACGGTCAGTGGGTGACAGGTGGACGGGTTCCACATATATACAGACTTGGTTCATATACAGACTGGTTTTACACTTATCTTACACCAATATTAGTGGTATGGGACACTAATATATGTGTATTGATTCATTGATACTTCATGCAGACATACCTTACACTGATGACATGTTGTTACCTGAGTACCTGGCACTATATACATGATTAGATGTTACCTTGCCACCTTATTACACTCAGATGCACTCTTGTGGATATTTTACTGATCGTTGACTTAGGATTATGTCTTGCATTCGATTTATCCTTGTAGATGTTTCCATTCACGAGTTGGCAACTCACCCCCGTTGTGCCACAGTTCTTGCAGGTTATGCCGTACAGGTTCTATTGCGGCATTTCTGGCACGTTTCCTTCTTGTGGGTGATTTGCTTTGGTAGGTGGATTCTTTCGTATCAGGAATCACCTTTGTATTTATTTATTTCATTGTATCTAGAAATTGTCCATCAACCAAAACTTGTATATTCTTTCAGACCTAGATATCAGTGTTGTATTTTTCGACCTTAGAGTCGCGCTTTGTAGTATTGCGGTTTCTTGTTGCTTTTGAGCTTTCTTTGGATTTGATCCTCGCCACTTGGCGTTGTATATTATTATATCATTGCGTGGTTGTGACCGTCGATTGACGAAGAGCTAGCTCCCGCTTGGGGATGCCTTTATCATTTTATATATTGTTATTCATGTTGTACCCCATTCGGGGCCAATTTTACAAGAGAAACTCTGCCGAAATTTTTAGAAAAGGCTTATTGTTTTCAAAACATACCTTCGGCTTAGTTATTTAGAAACCTTGATTTCAAACCTGTATTTCTTCACTTCTTTAAACCAGTTTTCTTTATTTATTCTTCAAAATGGTTTTAGATTTCTGGGCTTTTGGCTTACTTGGATCAGATGGAGTCCTATAGGCTTCATATGGTTCAAGTGCCAGTCACGTGCTCTTTCGGGTCGTGACAGTTGCTATTTTGGTTTCGTGTTTCCGTATTCCGTATTTTTGATTCTGAAACTGTGGATCGTGTTTTGCCTCGACTATTTGGCGTTTATACGACGATATAGAGGATTTATTGATGGTTTTGAAGGCGTGCCATAGGTTCTCACCTATAGGCCCCTTATCGTATCGTTTTGGATTTCATGCGTCGTTTTAGCTTGGATTTGGTTTTAATGCGCATATACGATATTTTGATGTGTAGGTACCCATGAAGACTTCGGGACGACAAGCAAATACGTGGTGACGTCCGCAAATGATGATGCAAGGTGAGTAGATTATATCTACAGGGGGAAGTCGGGTGGATGGCGTATAGCACCCCCACAGTCCGTAATTAGTACTATGTAGTATATTTATATGTGTGATAGCTATAGTGTGTTATGATTAGTTAGGGGTAGAAATAACTAGCGTAGTTCCTAGTTGCGAACCATAGGATAGATTTGCACCCACACGCATACACTTGTGTGTTTCTTATACTTGCACTGTGTTTGATGATAGGGGATGACTTTGGAGTTGAGTCGATGATGTGGGCTTTATGCCGCGAGATCGGTGATTTGATATGATTCGTACTTGGAATACGAAATGTGATCCTTGAGGGTTTGGGATGTGTGTTTACCCCCACATTCATACTTTGTAGATGATATCAGTTGTACTAGACTTAGATCAGCACCCCAGATTATATGATATGATGATGAGTGATACCCGAAATGTGGTGAGATAGTGTGATATTGACCCATACCCAGCTATTGGGATGTCGTACGACGATTTACCGTATGAGCTTTACATTGATGATAGATCCGTACTCATGACTTGAGGATGTCATATGATATACTGTATCGTACGCGATACTATTAAGGCGGAATCACCGACTATTATATCTATATATCGACTCAGATGTTAGGCGGTTTCCTTACCTGTAGTTCAGCTTGTTAGTTCAGCCGTATAGTTTAGTGTATTTGTTAGAGTAGATTAGACTTCTTACCTATTTCAAAAACTAACGAATCGTGGGCATTTTTAAAGACAGCTCAAGGGAATCTACGGATATTTCAAAAACGATGTATCTTTTCATAAAAACACCGTAGCCCCTATTTTCAAAACCCCATGATTCGTGTTATTTCAAAAGGCACCATTCGTAGGACTTATATTAGATTAATGCAGATTAGTGTTGGTTACGTCTAGTTTTAGCTCCCACTCCTTTTTTGTGGTTCGCTTTGCATCGCATTCTTATATTATGTTTCATACTCCATTATTAATATCATGCTGATAGGACACCAGCACCATTACCGATGATGCGTATGTACCACGTACACTTACTTGCCGGCTCACACACATCTTCATCGGTAATTGTCATGTCACGTACACCTTAGAAAATATTATTGCTTGACATAGCCTTTTAGCTAATAGTTTAGACATTGTAGTTATTACCTGCTACTTCATGCATACTGTTATTCATTGTTATGCCGCATTCATGGATTCTCATGCATATATTCATTATTTTACGTGCTATTGAGGTTTGGATTTGGATTTCTATGAGATTTTCTGGATTTGGAGGAAAACTGCAAAGACACAAATAATCATATTCTCTCTTTGAAAATAAAAAGTGCGGTTTTCCCATGATGTATGAGTCGTCCACCATGAGTTTGCTGATGGATTTGGAAACCCGATTCGAGGAGACGGATGAACCGTTTCGGGTACATGGTGGACCCGGTGCGGTACCCCAGGGCAAGAGGAATGTGGTGATGACGTTGAGCCTGGCAGGGGAGTACTACCTACCGGTGATTTTACCCGACGCGTCGAATATCCGGAGGATACCGTCGTGGTCTTGAGATTGATGGTAGGGGCCGGTCTGGACTGACGGCGTCCTAGATATTGTGGTTGAGACTTTGAGATATCGGGATTTGGGATTTCGTTTTGTGCCGATGCTAGGCACAGTTCTATGCTGATTTCATTACGGTACCTCATTTTAAAAATACAAGGGAAATCTCACTAAATTATGAAAACAATTACTTCATGTAAATGTATTCTGTTTTCACGCATTCATATCTCATTCATATGTTATATTGCTACCTGAGGCACGGACACAGGTACATGAGTTTGCACTCGGGTTAGATATTTACCCTAGCCTTGTTATAGGCTGCATGTTATATATTGAGGATTTTATATACCGATCGTATTGACCTAGGATTATGTCTTGCTTTCGGTTTCTGCTTGTAGATATTTCTATTCACGAGTTGGCAACTCACCCCCGTTGTGCCACAGTTCTTGCAGGTTCTGCCGTACAGGTTCCATTGCGGCATTTCTGGCACACTACTTTCTTGCGGGTGAATTGCTTTTGGTAGGTGGATTCTTTCGCATCAAGAACCACCATTGTATTTATTTTATTCATTGTATCTAGAATTTCCATCAACCAAAACTTGTATATTGTTTCAGACCTAGACTTTAGTGATGTTTTATTCGACCTTAGAGTCGCGCTTAGTAGTATTGCGGTTTTCATGCTTACTGTGTTTCTTTTGGATTTGATCCTCGCCTTTCGGCGTTGTATATTATATTGCATGCGTGGGTGTGGCCGTCGTTTGACGAAAAGCTAGCTCCCGCTTGGGGATGCCTTTATCATTGCATATATTGTTATCCTTGTTGTACCCCATTCGGGGCCAGTTTTACAAAGAAACTCTGCCGAAATTTTTTTAGAAAAGACTTTACTGTTTTAAATGCATATTCGGCTTAGTTATTTAAAAACCTTGATTTCAAACATGTATTTCTTCACTTCTTTAAACCAGTTTTCTTACTTATTCTTAAAAATGGTTTTAGATTTCTGGGCTTTTGGCTTACTTGAATCAGATGGAGTCCTATAGACTTCATAGGATTCAAGGGCCAGTCACGTGCTCTTTCGGGTCGTGACACTCTGATTGTCTCTATATTACATGTTGATAAAGCCCTTAGGATATGTACTCGACTACTGGGACTATGATGAGATCATACTAGTGGGGCCACGGCAGTTGATGAGTACATCCTATAACTATTCCTAGTCGAGGGTGTATCGAGACAGGGCATCGATACACCAGAGTAGACTAGCGTATACGCATCTTGATCCATATGATGGGTGATGGATGATCCCATATCCATCCGTGTTTGACATCAAGGATGGTGTACGGGTGCTCAGTGGAGACTGGGTACACTGGACGGACTCGCCGATAACTCCCAGATGGTATTATACATCTTGTCAGATGGCAGTTCTCCGGTGACACTGGTACAGAGTAGTCTGTTGATCCGAGATCGTCAGAGAGTTTTGTGTGATTCCCACTGTGCTTTGATTTCCATCATACCACATCCAAGAGGGCGTGCAAAAAGGTGGCTTTTGGGTACAGTCCTGAATCACATTGAGGCAATGAGCGATAGGAGGGGATTCGTCTCTCCCGGTATAGGGAGTTGATGTTGCGCTGTGTTCGATTGGCTATAACCGCAAATACCTGGCCAGGGTTGCTGAGATTTACTGGTAAGTGTTATCAGTAGTTTCTCGAACTGTTATAGACCTCATATCGACATGACTTATCAAGCTACTGGGGTCTGACGTTTACCACCCCTAGGCGAGATATGCGACATATCAGACGACGAGACCGGACTGTACGGGAGTGTTACTGATTGGATTCACAGGAGATTGTACAGGCTTGCTTGTTGATCTTCTGAGCGCTCAATACCTGGGTAGCTATTACGTTTAGCTGACCGCTTGCAGCTTGTGGGTGTTTGATATGATCATCACCTACTGCCGGCGTATTGACGATTCTTTAGAGTCCTTCACAGCGGTTTCTTGGCTCAGGCAAAACGGAGTAGGATCACATATGTGATATGTGCGGGACCGAGGATAATGCGGAATGTGATACCGTATTGGATTCTCGCGATATGAGATATCGGCCGGGTATATGTGATATAGCCGGGTCATCATATTAGTCGGTTATATGCGATATAGCCGGATTGTCGGATCAAGAGTTGATTCGATAATTTAATGTATAATAATATATATGATATATTAAATTACATTAACTAATATAAGTTCACTAAACGATTCATTTTCTCACGGGATAATACATTGATATATAAGCGATATATGTTAATTGTATTATTTTCTATTGTTACAAAATATATTGTATATGTGATATATAATATTATAACATGTTAGGGTTACAAATTTAACAATGTATTAGGGTTTAAACTTGGTTAGGGTTTGGATTAGGATTAGCTTTTGCATGAAGCTTCCATGAAGCTTCATGAAGCTTTGACTTTGTGGTTGCTTGATATTTTTGTGAGATATTATGTTAACCCAATCCAAACCATTAACTCTAGTTAACTCTCTACAAGGGTTAACTCTTTCATGCTTAACCCTTGGTTAGATTTGTAACCACTACAATAATTCATTGTTCATCACAAAAGGATTAAGTGATCATATTCATTCTTCTTCTTCTTGCTTGAGTTCCTTCATGAAAAAGCTTTCTTTTGTGATGAAAGTGAGTGAGAAAAAGATTATAAATGAGAGAAAAAATCCTACTTCATCATCCTCATCTATCCTTGCCATTTAGATGAGGGTGTTCACTTCATATTATGAGTGTTAGCTTGTGTTAATGAAACTTCAAGGTAGATCATCTTTGTATCGAAGATCGGAAGCAGGACTGCATCTTTCTCTTCGTAAAGCCTCTCGAGAGTCCAGAACACGATGATAGCAGCGAAGGGACCTCAACACGGAGCTTAAGAAGTGAAGGACCGGATCTACAAATGTTATAATCCCTCTCACTTAGTGTTAAAGAGTTTAACATGCTTGTTTTCGCCTAAACCCTAGTTTAAAGATCCGGCTTCGGGTTGTTCGGCACGGCTAAAATTTTAATCGGGCATGGTTGATGCCTCGTAGACCCTTGTGCGCGTGCCTAGCAACCCTACAGTAAATACCATTTACGACTAAGTGAATACGAAATAAAACCTTTGTAGATTGGTCCTTCACTTCATATTCTCCTTGTAGTAGTCCCTTCGCTGCGATCATCGTGCTCCCGGACTCTCGGACGGCTCCATGAGAAGATAGCAACGGTATTACTTGAAGTCTTTGAGGCCGAAGATAATCTACGTCGATGGAATACGAACTCAAGCTTCTACTTCACTAACTAGAGAATTAGTGAAGCAAACACCCTAAACTAAAGTGCTAGTCTAGTAGAGGATGATGAAATAGGAAATGGGTACACTTTAGAATTTCTTTTCTCACTATATTTCTCTCTCTTTATCAAACCCTAGCAAGCATTTGAAGGAGGAAGAAAATGAGCTCAAAAATGAGAATGAAACTAATCAAGAGAGAGAGAGCTAACCATGGGTGAGCGGGTATCATATACGAACTCATGCAGAGACATAACCATGGCTAACTATAGTGGTTAGGTTTATTAATATCCTAAGTAAAACAAAACTAGTGGACTTTTGTCAATGCACTCACAAGCTTCATGAAGCTTCATGCACTTGAACAATCATCCACTAATTTTGTATTTACATTGTATATTAAAACCCCACCAATATAATTATAATGGTATATGTCTCATACACCCATGTTGTGTGTATCAACAACCATGATACAAAATGAACACAAATAAATATATATCACATATCTATTAAGTTGTGCACAAGTGAGAAAAACAAATGCTTAAGTGAACCAATGTTAGTTAATGTAAATTAATATATCTAATATACAATTATACACTAAATTATTAAATCAACACTTGACTTAATAATCCAGTTATATCTCATATAACCGACTAACATCCAATGTATCGACTTATCGAATCAACCCTTGATTCGATAACCTGGTTATATCACATATAACCGATCGATACAAACATCGCGAGAATAGAATACGGTATCACATACTCGCATTATTCTCGGTCCCACACATATCACATATGCGCTCCTATTTCGTTTTGCCTGAGCCAGTAAAACCTCTATGTAGGACTCCAAAGACTCATCAATACGCCGGCAGTAGGTGATGATCTTATCAAGCACCCACAAACCGTCAGCGGTACTAGCTGGACGTAACGGCTACCCGGGTATTGAGCGATCAGAAGATCAGCAACCCGCTCCAACTCCTACAAAAAGCCTTACAGTGACACTACCGTACAGTCCGGTCTCCTCGTCTCATATGTCGCATAACATGTCTAGGGGTGCTAAACGTCAGACCCTAATAACCGATAAGTCATGCCGATGCGAGGCTCATAACGGGTCGAGAAACTACTGGTAACACTTACCAGTAAATCTCTAAACCATCCCTGGCCAGGGACTTCCCTGTTATGGCCAATCTAGCATACCGCAACATCAACCCCCAATACCGGGAGAGACGAAACCCCTCCTATCGCTCATTGCCTCCATGTGACTCGGGACTGTACCCAAAAACCACCGTTTTGCATGCCCTCTTGGACGTGGTAAGGTGGAAATCAAAGCACAGTGGGAATCACACAAGACTCTATGACGATCTCGGGTCTACAGACTAACCTGCACCAGTGTCACCAGAGAACTGCCATCTGACGTAAGGTATAATACCATCTGGGAATTCTCGGCGAGTCCGTCCAGTGTACCCAGTCTCCACTGAGCACCCGTATATCATCTCTGATGTCAAACACCAATGGATATGGGATCATCCATCGCCCATCTACATTGGTCGAGAAGGTATACGGTAGTCTACTCTGGTATATCGATGCCCCGTCTCGATACACCCACGACTAGGGACCTTGAAAGATGTACTTATGGACTACCATGTCCCCACTAGTATGATCAACATCATAGTCCTGGTAGTCAAGTACACATCCTAAGGGATTTACCAACATGTAACAGAGTGACAATCAGTGTACACGTTAAGGAAAAGAGTAACTAGATAGCATACTATCATGTCTAGCAAGAAAGTCCTCCCTATATATGTCCAAGTATCCACTACAATATACATCTCATGTATAGTAATGGCCTCTAGGGCATACATATAACTAACAATCTCCTACTTGCACTAGGGCCATCTGATAACAGTGGTTGTAGTATCTCATACTTAACCATCCCATAATAGTCTCTCTCTGGGAAAAGGCCTGTGTTAGTGGATCCGCTGTGTTGTCCTCTGAGTCTACTCTCCTAACCTCGATCTCCTAGAGATCTACCATCTCCATGATCAGGTGATACTTCCTTAGAATATGTCTGGATCACTGATGGGACGGGCGTTCCTTGGCATAAGCCACAAATCCATTGTCACACAATGGAAGAAACGAAGTTCATATCATGAACTAATATACACCCAGACTGCCTCTTTGGTAGCATCTTTGGTAGCAATGTATCTAGCCTTTATTGTCTAGTATGCCACGGTATCTGTCTTGGAACTCTTCCAACATACCGTCCCTCTACTAAGAGTAAAGGCAATGCCTGTGACTGACATTCAGTCGTCCTTATGACCCAAGAAATTTTCCAGTGATTCTCCCCAGGATCGTTTGATACCATCTCACTACAACTAGTGAGTATCCTAACATCCAATTAGATCTATCTTATAGATCCAAAACCCAGTATTTAGTAGATATCACTTTGATCCTATTTGTTGAATCCTTGTGATAAGCGGAGATTGACCGAGCGTAGCATAGGAAACTCCTTTCCAATCAAGAGTATGTTATCCACGTACTCTACGAGGATCTCTACCATATTCTCTACTACCTTTTAGTATACACAAGGTTCATCTACCATTTTGATGATGTCAAACTCTTTGACTAACTCATCAAAACAGACGTTCCAACTCCGCGATGCCTGCTTTATCACATAAAATATCATGCACATGTTTACGCGGCTCCCACTGTCTTCGAAGCCCTCTAACTGTGTACTTATAGACACTTTCTTCTAAAATATCATTTAGAAAAGCAGTCATGACACCCAATCGCCAGATATCGTAGTCATGGTTTGTAGCCGTGGCAAGTAGGATCTAGATGGACTTAAGCATAGCTTTGAAAGTGTCAACTTTTCCATGTACACCAAGTAATCTTCTCAAGATATAATTGCTCCTGATGGTGATTTAACCCTTCAGATAAAGCAACCAAAGTCCATACTTTGTTGGTGTATAAGGATTCCATCTCAGATCGCTAAGCATCCAGCCATTCTTACAGAGTCCCACTCCTGATTGCCAGCTTGAAACTAGTTGGTTCATCATCTCTTAATGCAATCCTCGCTCCCACTGTCATAGAGAAACTGAAGTATCTCTCAGGTGGGTGAGGAACCTTACTAGATCGGCGGAGAGGCTGAGGTTCGTTAGAAACTATTGAATCCTTTGGTTCTACCAAATCATCAGCTGCAGTTTGTATAGCTGGAACTCTTTCCAGTTCTACCTCATGTCCACTAATTTCTTCACAAGAAATTCCTTTTCACAAAGGTGGCATGCTGAGAAATAAAATATCTTTTGTTCCTCGGTTTGGTAGAAGATACTCCTTTGCGAATGCTTGGGATATCCAACAAACTTCCACAGAACTGACTTTGCCTCGAGCTTGTCCGGATTTTGCTTTTAGACATAGGCCGAACAACCCCAAATCTTTACAAACTTAAGATATGGGCTCTTCCCTTTCCATATCTCATATGAAGTGGTAGGCAACTGATTTGATCGAAACCCTATTCAATAGGTATGCATCTTCTCCAGTGCATAACTCCTAAAAGGAAATAGGTTACTCAGTGGTACTCATCAAAGAGCACACCTTATCACATACGGTGTGATTGCTCCGTCCCGATACACCGAAGTGTTGTGGTGTATATGGAGGAGTAATACTGAGAGAGAATCTCATTCTCCTTTAGAATTGTCCAGGAATCCCATGCTCAAGTATTCACCTGCCTGATTACATTAAAGGACATAATACTTATACCCGTTTTGGTTCTCTACTTCTAACTTATATTCTGTGAATATCTCAAAAGCTTC
The DNA here is from genome assembly GCA_030015575.1 of Agapanthus africanus. Taxonomy (NCBI): domain Eukaryota; kingdom Viridiplantae; phylum Streptophyta; class Magnoliopsida; order Asparagales; family Amaryllidaceae; genus Agapanthus; species Agapanthus africanus. The sequence goes on from CM057351.1 coordinate 116,425,610, forward strand.
GGACTTGTGTTTTAACAAGAGCATATGTCTGAATCTTGAGAGATCATCAGAGAATGTAATGAGGTACAAAGAATCGGTCTTGGCTTGTGTAGACAGGGGACTTGCATACATCATCATGTATCAATCCCAAGAGTTCACTAACTCTTTCTCTGTTTACAATAAACGGAGCTGTGGTCATCTTATCTCTGTGACATGACCGGAAAGTTTCACAAGATGTAAATTCAAACTAATTTAAATATGCATCTATATGTAACTTCAGCTAGTCGAGTCGCATTGATATGACCTAGTCTACAATACCTCAAGAAAGATTCGTTCATTTCTGAACTCTTCCTCTTGTGTGTGTTATGTATACTAAGAACTGTAGTTTGATTTAGAACGTCAATGCTTTTACATAACGTGCTGGAACTGATCAACTCTTGATATAGGAAATGTTCAAAACATTATCCAACAATACAAAATTATATCTTTCTTTACTAATAAAGAGACTGATATGATGTTTTATATCAGGTTCGGTATCTAATAACATTCGTTCAGAATCAATGTATTCTGGTAATACAGGGTGATAACTACCAATAGATTTTGCTGCAACACTTACATCGTTTCTATCTCATGAAACATATCACCCGTTCTCAGTTCTCTACCTACCTGTAGCCCATGTAACAAATTACATATGTGGGATCCTGATCCGGTATCTTATACCCAGGACGTAAAGGATACTGAGAAACAGTTCTCTGTAATGAACACACCCGAAGAAGATGCATCATCACGCACTTTCTTCGTTTGGGAGGCACGGGAATTCTGGTAATCCGCTATTTCCTGCTCTGTCTTATAACATTTATAAGTTGGAGCGGGACCAACGTTCCCCAGCTCAGTATAACAAGCGGGTTCGGACAAAACATCCATATTATTACTTTGATTAAGGCGTGATATGGTCGCTACCTGGAGAGAGAGAGAGAAGAAAACACTCAGCGTATGCTCTTGCAAGATCAGATTGGTTATTATTTTATCTAATCAGGATAGCTCCCACTGTTTTTATCAAATCTTCCTTCAAACCCTAAAAGGAATGACTACCCGGGATTAATCACACCCTACAACTTCGCCAATCTTTCAGCCAGGCCAGTGTCGGTACTTTGAGGGAGGTTCCCCGTGCTTTCGCACAGACCTAATTAAAATAAACCTCGTTTTCCCAGGGGCGTAACCCCGTTAACACCTTTCTAGACACCTACCTGATCGGCTTATTGTAATGTGTAAAACTATCCCAGGAGTAAAAATTATTCGAAGTGGGTATTGGGATCCAACTATCTCATAGAAGGTATGCAATCTCATTACAAATTTCAACACTTGAAATTCCCGATAATATTTTGCCCCAAACGATCTATGACCTTGACAATGTCAACAAACTATAGACCATAAGTCAAGTTCAACCCGTCATTTCTTGATTGAATTAAACCCACCCGCACGACCCTTGACAAGGTCAACAAGGCCGTACGACTACCCTAATCCAATCTGCATCATATGCATAAGCAGATAAATACTGGTCAGCTACCGCACACTGTGCCTTGACAAGGTCAACAAACGCAGCACGAATACTATGCAAGACTTATCTGAAATAATGGAGGGCTACGACAGGTTTTTCTGAAATCCTATTGCGTAATGAACTTGATATCGTTGTAGAATCGAGTGAATTTTGAAATGGAGTGATTTTGAGGCTTTCATTAGTTTTTCTAAAGAGGTCACTCCCGGTGAAGGGATCTCGGCTCTTTCCTCTTCGAATGAGGTGCAGGATATATCACATATATCACTATGCAAAGCAAAAACTCCAAAAGCAATCAAAAGACAAACCGAGTGTTGTAGCATCTGCCAGTTATTGCTAAAGGGGTCACTCCCGGTGAAGGTATATCGGCCCTTTCCTTATCGAATAAGGTGCAGGATGTTCTACAAGGAACACCGCTATGCAAAGCAAGAACTGTAGCTACCTGTTTTTGAAAATTCGATTCCACAACATATTTTAGGTTTCTTTTCTTTCATTAATCTTATTAATGAAGTCCCGCCATTTAAGTCACCTAAACAACACAGATAAATACAGCGTACACTTATGCCATCCGCATTCGCCTCGATGTCCCCTCGTGCACCGTTAGGTTAGGTAACTAACGGCAGAGCGGGGCAGGGCTAGGGCGGGTGTAAAACATAAGTAACGTCTATATAATATATCATATATAATATATACAGTATCTATCACAACAAATCAAATGATCACATCACAGATATCGCAGCAGAAGAAACATATGAAACATTGGATATACAAGGACGTCCGTGTTTTATTTTGAGCCTCTATAAAACACGGATTCCTCGGTCGCGATGAATAGCCAAACCCACACCCCTAGACCCCTACGAGAGAGGCAAGCAACCCTTCCAATTCTAGATTTAGGAGACCCGGACTCGACTCCTCGAGTTGGTCTCCCACTGGACTCTAGAACCCGGTTACTTGTGCTCTCCTCCTTGGGTCTACCTAATGCGGAAAAGTAAATAATATACAATGGTGACATCATCCTCATCCCGGAAGTGCCCCAATAAAAGAATATTACATACAATGATTTTACATGAATGAAAATAAAAAAAAAAACCTCATCTCACATAAAACCCCCGGCAATTCAGAACGCGACGATCCAATATAACATATCCAGCAACACATAACATCACATGTCATCAACGTAAGTAAACATGCGCATCCCAATTGTCATTGACATATAGCAACGAAACCGGAGATAACACAAATTACACTTACGGTCGCAGAAAAGAATGTGTAAAACTACAACAGTTGGAATCCACAACCTCCTTAGACATCGCATGCCTAACAATTATAAACCCCACATTTTAGTCTCTATATCGAAAACACTTTTCAACATCTAGTCGGGCAATTCAACAAGATTCCCGATATGTGATCGAATGCTCGTCGCAAACATTAGTAGACGGCCGCACCCCCGGATGCCGTCGACGAAGTGCACTAAGGCGGAACACCGCTGCCGTGAGCACCCAAACGGATGCTTTTGGCGATGGGGTTCTCCTATAGTCAGTTGGTCATGGCTTTGGGGCGTGGCTGTCTATTAAGTTTGTTGGAGATAGTGCCCTCAGAGTCAATTATTGGATCACAGGCACGTGATTGCAATGATTGAGGGAGGACCTATACCGGTAGGACAGTCTTACTCAAGATGATAGTATGCTATCTGGTTTACCTTTATCATCGTGTACTGTTTTAGGTGACATTACTGATCACTATTGCACATTGATAGAGCCCTTAGGATTCTTGCTTGACTACCAGCAGTATGAGGGCGATCATATACGTGGGAGCTGGGGTGTATAAGCACATCCTTAAAAGGTCCCTAGTCGTGGGAGTTTCGAGACAGGGCATCGATACTCCAGAGTAGACTAGTGTATATAGTCGAGACCCCGACGAGGGGCGGTGGCCGGTCTCACAAGCCACTGGTCTCAGTTGGTTCACCTAAGATGTATACAGGTGCTCATTGGGTTATGAGTACACCGGACAGGACTCGCCGGAACATGCTGGTTATGAGTACACCGGACAGGACAAAATCGAGGCAAGGTCAGTTCTGTAGAACTGGAAAGGTTCCAGCTATACAAAACTGCTGATGATTTGACAGAACCAAAGGATTCAAAAGTTCCCGACGAACCTCAGCCTCTCCGCCGATCTGGTAGGGTTCCTCACCTGCCTGAGAGATACTTCGGTTTCTCGATGACAGTGGGAGCGAGGATTGTATCATGAGATGATGACCCAACTAGATTCGAGTAGGTCATCGAGAGTAGGGACTCTGCAAGAATGGCTGGATGCTTAGCGATCTGAGATGGAATCCATATACACCAACAAAGTATGGACTTTGGTTGCGATATTTGAAGGGTTAAATCCCCATCAGCAGCAAGTATATCTTGAGAAGAATACTTGGTGTCGATGGAAAAGTTGAGTCTTTCAAAGCTAGACTTGTTAAAGGTTTTCGTCATCGACCAGGCGTGGATAATGATGAAACCTTTTCCCAAGTGGCTATGCTTAAGTCCATCCGGATCCTACTTAACATTGCTATATACCATGACTACGATATCTGGTGGTTGGGTGTCATGACTATTTTTCTAAATACTGATTTAGAAGAGAACATCTTTAAGAACACAGCCAGAGGGCTTCGTAAACAGTGGGAGCAGCAGAAACATGTGCAAGTTGCTTTACAGGATAAAGCAGGCATCGCGGAGTTGGAACATCTGTTTTGATGTGGCAGTCAAAGAGTTTGACTTCATCAAAATGGTAGATGAACCTTGTACATACAAAAGGGTAGTATGGAGTATGGTAATGATCCTCGTAGTGTACGTGGACAACATACTCCTGATACTAAAAGAGTTTCCTATGCTACGCTCGGTCAATCTCCTCTTATCACATGGATTCTCCATATTGGATAAAGTTGATACATCCTAAATCCTGGGATTTGGGTCTATGAGATAGATCTAAATGGATGTTAGGATTCTCACTAGCTGTAGTAAGATAGTATCAATCGATCTTGGGGAGAATCACTAGAAAGGTTCCAGGATGATTAGGACGACTGAATGTCAGTCGCAGGCATTGTCTTTACCCTCAGTGAAGGGACGGTATGTTGGAAGAGTTCCAAGCTAGATACCGTGGCAAACTAGACAATAATGGTTGGTAACATCGCTATTAAAGATACTACCAAAGAGGAAGTTTGGGTGTATATTGGTTCATAAGATGAACTAGGTTCCTACCATTGTTTGACAATGGATGTATGGCTTTAGCCCATGAACCCTGGTCTCATCAGTGACCCAGACAAATTCCAAGGCAGCATCACCTGATCATGGAGATAGTTGATCTCCAAGGTGATCGAGGTTAGGAGAGTAGACTTAGAGGACAACACGGCGGATCCACTCACAAAGGCCTTTTCCCAGAGAGAGACTTTTATGGGATGGTTGAGTATGAGATACTGCAACCACTGCTACAGATGGCCCTAGTGCAAGTGGTAGATTGTTAGTTATATGTATGCCCTAGAGGCCATTACTGTACATAGGATGTATATTGTAGTGGATGCTGGGACATATATAGGTATGACTTTCTTGCTCGATATGATAGTACGCTATCTGGTTGCTCTTTATCTTAACATGTATACTTTCAGTCTCCTTGTTACATGTTGATAAAGCCCTTAGGATGTGTACTCGACTTGCAGGACTATGATGCAGATCATACTAGTGGGGCCTGGGTAGTCCATGAGTACATCCTTCAATGTTCCTAGTCGTGGGAATATCGAGACGGGGCATTGATATTACAGAGTAAACTAGCATATATCTTCTCGACCCATGTGATGGGCGATGGATGATCCCATATCCATTGGTGTTTGACATCAGAGATGGTATGCGGGTGCTCAGTGGAGACTGGGTACACTGAACGGACTCGCCGAGAACTCCCGGATGGTATTATACCTCACGTCAGATGGCAGTTCTCTGGTGACACTGGTACAGCTTAGTCTGTTGACCCGAGATCGTCATAGAGTCTTGTGTGTCTCCAATTGTGCTTTGATTTCCACCCTACCACGGCTCTACTGAGTCGTGCAAACAGGTGGTTTTTGGGTACAGTCCCGATTCACATGAAGGCAATGAGCGATAGGAGGGGATTCGTCTTTCCCGGTATTGGGGGTTGATGTTGCGCTATGCTCGACAGGCCATAACTGGAAATCCTTGGCCAGGGTTGCAGTGATCTACTGGTATGTGTTATCAGTAGTTTCATGTTATGTTATGGACCTTATATCGGCATGACTTATCGAGCTACTGGGGTCTGACGTTTACCACCTCTAGGCGAGATATGCGACATATCAGACGAACAAACCGGACTGTACGGTAAGTGTTACTGGTTGGATTCACAGGAGTGTGAGCGGGCTTGCTCGTCGATCTTCTGATCGCTCAATACCTTGGTGGCCGTTACGTTTAGCAGACCGCTTGCGGCTTGTGGGTGTTTGATATGATCATCACCTGCTGCCGGCGTATTGACGAGTCTTTAGAGTCCTACACAGAGGTTTCCTGGCTCAAGCGAAACGAAATAGGAGCGCATATGAGATATGTGCGGGACCGAGAATAATGCGTGTATGTGATACCGTATTCTATTCTCGCGCTGAATGTATCGAATGGTTGTATGTGATATAACCTAGTTATCGAATCGAGGATTGATTCGATAAGTCGATACATTGGATATTAGTCGGTCATATACGATATGACCGGATCGTTAAATCAAGTGTTGATTTAATGATTTAATGTATAATTATATATTTGATATATTACTTTGCATTAACTAATATTTGTTCACTTTAAATGGATTTTCTCACTTGATGTGCACATTGTATATGTGATATATTTTTGTGCACTTGTTTGTATCATGTTTGATAATAAATGCAAACTTGGGTGTGTATGATTAAACCATGGTTATGTTAATGGTTAGGGTTTTGATTTACTTATCTATTTATTTTTATTTATTCATTTTAAGGCAAGAAACAAAAGAGCGGCTTCTTTTGTTTTTTCTTGAAACTTCATGAAGCTTTGACCATTTTGTTTCTTAGCCTTAACCTAACCATTAAACCTAACCCTAGTTTATTCTCTACACTTAACCATGGTTGCTATTATGATAAGAATGAATGGGATTTTCTTTTTAAGATAATATCCTTTTATTCTTTCATCTTCTTAGTCTTCATCAAGCTTCATGAAAGCTTACTAGCATCAATGGTGTCTTGAGAAAAAGAGTGCGAAATACAATTCTAAAGTGAACCCACATCAAATTTCTTCATCCTCTACCACTTGCCATGTAGTATAGGGTGTTGTCTTCACATCTTTCAAGACTTGGTGAAGTTGGAGCTTGATCTTGAGTTGTCTCGACGTAGATCATCTTCGGCATCGAAGTCGACGACCTAGACCGCCCATTTCTCCGATGAAGACGACGCTAGAGTCCGGGATCCGATGATCGCAGCGAGGGGACATCGTCACTGAGCTAGAGAGGTGAAGGACCGGATCTACAAAGGTTGTAGTCACTTTCCTTTAGCAATAAAGTTGTTTAGTTGCTTGCATCGCTTATCCTCTAGTTACGATCTTGCTTAGGGTTACTTGGCACATAGGAAATTTTTGAATTGGCCATGTTTGATCACTTGTAGAACCTCATGGGTGTGCCTAGGAACCCGACATCAATTGAATCAGTGCCTCTGTTTCTATATTGGATATAGAACGGTTCATATCTTAACATTGTTAAGGTATGGGGAGTTGTCCAGCTTATGCTTAAAACCAGACTCTGGAAAACTCAAGGCACGTTTCTGTAATGGCTGTTTGTGGGTTAACCCGGGCTATGACGAGGGTTGATATTCTACCATCTGGAAGATCAATAGTGATATTGTTCTTGACTCGCCACAGTTTTAATAAAAATGGAATTTTTTTCAGAAAACAGTAGTGGGAGTATGGTAGAACTGGAAGTGATTCCAGAACCGCAAACGATTACTGAATATTTGATAAGAACCTAAAGATTCAATCTGGTTTGACATTCCATTAGCCACTCCGCAGATATGGTGGGTAACCTCAGGCGCTCGAGAGGTACTTCGGTATGCTCAAGGACGGTGACAGGGAGGTTCTTGTTTACCCAGACTTGCCATTGCTGTTGTTCCAGACTGTGAGACCCGGCAGGAGGATGAGTATAGCGTCGTTCTAAATTAGCTTTAGAAATGCACGTGTATATGACTCTGCCAGAGGGTTGTCGTAGTCAGTGGGAGCAGCGGAAGCATTGGTGGACAAGTGTCTTATGTCTATTTATAGACTAAAGCAGATGTAGCGGAGAAAGATCATCTATTTCTGATATGATAGTCATAGGTTTGACTTCATCAGAATAGGGGATGGATCTGTTAAGAAGATAGTAAGGTGTGATGTCCTGGTATTTTGATGACATACACAGAGTAGGAAGTGATATTTCTATACTACGATCGGTTATACTTTGGTTGTCACACAGTGGTTTCTCCATATTGGGCTTGGATATAATATTAGACATTCTGGTTACTAGATCTACAGATCTAGATTTGGGTGGTTTCCCGATCAGGGTACTTGACAGCATTCTAAAGGTATTTAGAATGGACGAATCTTGGCATGGTGGTGTACCTGCAGGTGATGGAGTAACCCTCTCTAAAGTTGTCTTACAGACTAAAGGGGAGAGGGATGTGCATGATTGGCAGATCACTTGCTTAGGCAATTGAGTCAATCACGAGATGTCAAGTACCACACCAGATGTTGTTTTTGCACGAGATATAGTAAGTTGATATTAATCTAATCCTGGAGAAACGATCGGAAGCAGTTTTGGAACATAAGTTGATGTTCTAGTGTCACGACCCAAAAGAGCACGTGACTGGCCCTTGAACCATATGAAGCCTATAGGACTCCATCTGATCCAAGTAAGCCAAAAGCCCAGAAATCTAAAACCATTTTTAAGAATAAGTAAGGAAACTGGTTTAAAGAAGTGAAGAAAACATGTTTGAAATCAGGTTTTTAAATAACTAAGCCGAAGGTGCGTTTTAAAAACAGTAAATCTTTTGTAAAAATTTCGGCAGAGTTTCTTTTGTAAAACTGGCCCCGAATGGGGTACAACAAGAATGACAATATATATCCAATGATAAAGGCATCCCCAAGCGGGAGCTAGCTCTTCGTCAATAGACGGTCACAACCACACATGCAACAATAATATACAACGCCAAGTGGCGAAGATCAAATCCAAAAGAAAGCTCAAAAGCAACAAGAAACCGCCATACTACTAAGCGTGACTCTAAGGTCGAAATATACAACACTAAAGTATAGGTCTGAAACAATATACAAGTTTTTGGTTGATGGAAATTCTAGATACAAAGGATAAAATAAATACAAGGGTGGTTCTTGATGCAAAAGAATCCACCTACCAAAAGCAAACCACCCGCAAGAAAGTAGTGTGCCAGAAATGCCGCAATGAAACCTGTACGGCAGAACCTGCAAGAACTGTGGCACAACGGGGGTGAGTTGCCAACTCGTGAATAGAAACATCTACAAGCAAAAACCGAATGCAAGACATAAACCTAAGTCAACAATCAGTAATAATCCACAAGAGTACATCTGAGTGTGATAAGGTGGCAAGGTAACATCTAAATATGTATGTGGTGCCAAGTACTCAGGTAATAACATGTCATGAATGTAAGGTATGCTGTATGAAGTAAATATGATGAAGTATCAAATGATATCAATACACATATATTAGCGTCCCATACCACTAATATTGGTGTAAGGGTATATATAACAGCGCCCTCATACCCTGTTATATATACAAATGAAGTATGATAAGTGTAAATCCAGTCTGAATATGAATCATGTCTGTATATAATCCAGGTCTGTATGTATGTGGAACCCGTCCACTCGTCACCCACTGACAATAAGCATCATGTATGCAATATGAGGATATAAACAAAATCATGGAAAAACATCATGAAACCCGTGCCTAGCATCGACACGTAAATCCTCATCCATATGGGGCTCCGTCTGCGGTATCGGCCCTCGGCCCCGGCAGTACGGGTCAACCCATGTCCATCTCTGGGCTCCGTCTGCGGTATCGGCCCTCGGTCCCGGCAGTATGGGTCAGCCCATATCCATCTCTCAACTCCGGTCGGTATCCTCCAGATATCGCCGAGCTCAAATACAATCACCGGTAGGTAGTAGTCCCTCTGCCGGGCTCACCGTCTATCACACAGCGAAACCGTTCTCGCCCCGGGGTACCATACCGGGTCCACCATGTACCCGTAATCGGTCTCAACCGCCTCCTCGATTCGGGTTTCCATATATCACTCTAGCACCGAGAAAACACATGGTGGACGCACCGAAATATCATATCAAGGGAACCGGGTTTTTAAATGATTACATATTTGAAATAGCCACGGTTCCCAAATCCATAAATCACATATAATCCAAACCAAAATGTAGGTCAATGATCTGATATGATATGTGCGTCAAACATAAATATCATGTCAAGTCACATATAGATGAGCTACAATATAATGATCAGGTGTGATATAAGCATCAAATGTGAGTATCAAGTCATGTCACATATAAATGAGCTATAATATAATGATCAGGTGTGACATAAGCATCAAATGTGAGTATCAAGTCATGTCACATATAAATGAGCTATAATATAATGATCAGGTGTGACATAAGCATCAAATGTGAGTATCAAGTCATGTCACATATAAATGAGCTACGATATTATGATGCGATGTGACATATATATCAGGTATGAATATCAAGTCAAAGTCATATATGTTTGTGTACAGGTTTATGTGTACAATATGCCATGCGGAAATCATACCATGAATGCAGCAGTACTAAAGTGTAGTGGCATAGCAATTATCGATGATGAAGTGTGTGAGCCGGCAATCAGTGTACGTGGAACATATGCATCATCGATAATGGTGCTGGTGTCCTAACAGCATGATGGTAATATAACAATAAGCACAAGTAATGCCATGCAAATAGTATAAACAGGTGCAATCGAAATAAGCAACGCAACAGTGAAGAATCTAACCCAAAAGCTATATCATGCAACCTTGCCTTTTGAAATAAGACGAATCGGGGTCTTTGGTAAAACAAGGGCTACGGTGTTTAGAAAATAGACGCTACACATTTGAAAATATCCGTAGAATCCCCTTTTTCCTATCTTGCAATATTCCCGATTCGCTAGTTTTGAAATAGGTATGACTCAGGTCTAGTCTAATATCTACTATGCAACTACTGATCTAAGTATCAAGCAAGTCTGGAGGGGTATGAAAACCGCCTAAATCTGAGTCGATATATATAGGGGTATATAATCGGTGATCTCGCCTCAATGTCACATCGTAAGATATCCTCGAGTTATGAGTGCGGATCTATCATCAATATCGGCTCGTACGGTAATCATCGTACGGCATCCCAATAGCTGGGTACGGGTCAACATCTCCCTATCTCATCACATAACAGGTATCACTATCATCAGATCACATAGTCTGGGGTACTACTCTATGTCTAGCACTAAACGATACCATCAATGAAGTATGCATGCGGGGGTAAACACATATCCCAAGCCCGCAAGAAATCACAAGTCATATCCCAGAATGAATCGTATCCAATCACCGATCTCACGTCATCAAGCCCACATCATCGACTCATCTCCAAAGTCATCCCATATCATCAACACCGTGTAAGTACAAGTAATATGCAAGGGTGTGTGTGTAGGTGTAATTCTATCCTAGGGTTCACGACTATGAACTACACTAGTCACTTCTACCCTACACTATCCATAATACACCTATCACAAAGCTACAACACACTATAACTATCATATATCCACTATATATATATACTAACTATGGACTGCGGGGGTGCTATACGCCATCCACCCGACTTCCCCCTGTAGATATAATCTACTCACCTTGCATCATCATTTGCGGACGTCACCATGCATTTGCTCGTCGTCCCGAAGTCTTCATGGGTACCTACACATCAACATATCGTGTATGCGCATTAAAACCAAATCCAATCTAAAACGGCGCATGAAATCCAAAACGATACGATAAGGGGCCTATAGGTGAGAACCTATGGCACGCCTTCAAAACCATCAATAAATCCTCTATATCGTCGCATAAACGCCAAATAGTCGAGGTAAAACGAAACACACCAATGCAGAAATGAAAATACGGAATACGGAAACTAAAGCCCAAAACAGCAACTCATGAAATGTGTTCCAGATTTTACCCCAGGTCACTTTATACAAATCTATATATACCAGGGGCCTAAACTAACAATGTAGGAGCTACAGAACCAATACGAGCCAAGAAGGTGGGACCCAGGCCGCAATTGGCGGCCAAAAGAGGAAAATTGGCGGCCGGAAAAGGGAATTGGGGGCTAGGGTTTGGGGTGTTGGTTCAATGGTGCCTGCACATCTCACTGTCCATTCAATATTATTTTAGGGTTATCGGGGTGATAGCAGATTCAAGTTAACCTGCACAGATTACACAATTTCCCCGATATCGGTTTCTAAAATCCGTATTTCTGGTTCTAGCTTCAGGTTTTGGGTTCCAATTCATGCACTAGGGTGTTTAGAAGTCCTCTACTGAGCTCAATTTCACATTACAACTCAAGTTTCTTCAAACCCTAACTTGGTTACTCTCAATTCCATAATATCACACAATATCGATATAATCTTAACTTTGGGTTAAAGGAAATGCTACAATTTAGCTAATGGTCCAGAAATTACCTCAATTGGCAACTCAAGAACTTTCTTGAGTTGCCCTCTAGTGGCCAAATCCATGCTTTCTTGGTCCATCTTGTAGATCTCGAGCTTGTGCATCTTTTTCGTGAAAGGGATGTGAGGTTTTGAGATAGATTTTGAGATGAAGTGAGAGGGTTTTGTGGAGGGGAAAAATGGGCAGTAGCAGCAGCAGCAGCAGCATAAGGATGAGGGAGAGAAATGAGGAGGGAAAACCAAGGGAATGGCTAAGTCAAAAGTGCACCCATACCTCTCTCACCAACCCCATTCTCATTTTCTTTTCTTTTCTTTTTCTTTTAAACCATAATCCTTCTCACAAGAATAGTAACCCAAATGAAAACCATGGCTAGAAAAAGCACAAGTGTAGAAAAGAAGTGATATGTGCATGTTTTGCACAAAATTGCCAAAAAACCCGATTAGCGATTTTAATCGCGATTAGCACTAAATTAGTGTCAAACTAATCACAAAAACTTAAAAATGTCATAATTCACTAATTTGCCCTATTTTATAATTTTCCAAAATTTTTCATAATTTTTCAAACATTTTTCCTATTTATTTGCATTTAATTATAGATTTAATATTAAAATAATCAATAAAATAATATTAAATTATAAAAATTCCCAAAATTAATGTTTTATACTTTTGAAAATGTTACATCTAGGGAAATGATAACGGCCGCCTCCTTTAGGAGACAATTATCATTTCAGGCTTCCAAGGTGACCTGGATGACAGAGTGGCTGTCAGAGTTGTAGTTTTCCCTTTGACGAGGGGCAGTATTTTGGACAGGTGGTCCAGGAGGATACTGAGGGAGGCATGGCGCAAGACACTGATTAAGTTCAGTCGACGATACAGTCTAAGAAGTTTGGATTTGGAGTTCACTTGTGAACTAGGTTCCATCAGACATCCAATCATATTCTAAGACAGGTATTGCTCATTTCGGGAGATGGGTTTCTTCGCGAACTTGAGATAAAGAGAGACATAGAAAGAAACATCACAGCGGATCCACTCACTGAGGCTATTCCTCGAACGCAATAGTTTCGCAAACGAGCTTTGTGGGACTGATTAGTAGAGAAGTTGGGTGTTCGGTATCACACGGGCTGTGAGTATGCGACATCGCAATAATTAGCCTTGAGTGCAAGTGGGAGATTGTTGGAGATAGTGCCCTCAGAGTCAATTATTGGATCACAGGCACTTGATTGCAATGATTGAGGGAGGACCTTTACCGGTAGGACAGGTTTACTCAAGATGATAGTATGCTATCTGGTTTACCTTTATCATCGTGTACTGTTTTAGGTGACATTACTGATCACTATTGCACGTTGATAGAGCACCTAGGATTCTTGCTTGACTACCAGCAGTATGAGCGCGATCATATACGTGGGAGCTGGGGTCTATAAGCACATCCTTAAAAGGTCCCTAGTCGTGGGAGTTTCGAGATAGGGCATCGATACTCCAGAGTAGACTAGTGTATACAGTCGAGACCGCGACGAGGGGCGGTGGCCGGTCTCACAATCCACTGGTGTCAGTTGGTTCACCTAAGATGTATACAGGTGCTCATTGGGTTATGAGTACACCGGACATGACTCGCCGGGAACATACTAGTTGGTATTATACCTGATGTCAGATAGCAGTTCCCTGGTGACATGTGTACAGGTTAGTTCATCGACCTGAAATCGTCATTTGTCTCGTGTGAGTTCCCACTGTGCTTTGATTACTACCCTACCACGCTCAAAGGAGACGTGCAAACAGGTTTTAGTTGGGTACAGTCCCGAGCCACATGGAGGCAGTGAGCGGATCTGTAGGGGTTCTTCTCTCCCGGTATTGGGGGTGAGGTCGTGCTGTGTCTAGGAGAGCCAGTACCTGAAAGTCCTTGGCCAAGGCAGGAGATTTACTGGTAGGTATTCCAGTAGTATCTCAGGGTGTTCTGGGCTATACTCCGACATGACTTGTACCGCTTTTGGGGGTCTGACTTTTACCAACCCCCTAGGCCCGCCATGTGATGCTCATAGACGAACGGACCGGACTGTATGGATATTATCACTGACAGGCTCAGTAGGGTGTGAGGGTGAGTTCGCTCGTCGACGTCTCTTTTGGTCAATACCTAGTAGCCCGTTACGTATAGGCTAATACCTCTGACGTGCTTTTGGTTAAATCCACGACCAAAGTATTGACGAGTCTTTAGAGTCCCCCACAGACCAGTTTCTCAAGTTTCGGGCGAAACGCTGTAGAGGCCGTATGGAGATATGGCAGGGTTCGATCAGATACGTGTGGTATTGCAGGATCACGATCGGACCGTTAATACTAGCGGGCTTTGGTTTAAGCCGGATCCTAGTATTGTACAGTGTAGATTTTGTCTCTTTGCATTTGTGTTCAGTGGGAATACAAATGCGGGTATGTATATACAGTCGTGGGGTTTTCCTGTAATTTATTCTGGGATCAGTTTTCTGAAGTTGTCAGTTTGCATTCCGTTCCGGCCAGTTTTCCTTTGTTCCTTCACGGCCGGACTTTTTCGATGGAGGGGTAATTTGCAAGTGTGCAAATTATCATTTGTGGAGGGGGTTATTAGTATTTTGTGGCTTCATGATGAGATTCTTTTTCCATCTCTTCGCTTTCATTTATGAGATTGGATTTTGATAAGGTTGGATTTGAAATTGGTGTGACCATTTTCTTGATATATTATTTCATTCTCTTCTCTTGAAAAAGGATTCCATTTTTTCTCCACCATATTTATTGGGGCCGGCCGCTTTGAGTGAGGGTGATGAGGGATTCATATTGTTGTGGAGAAAAAAGGTTATGATTCATTTTTTCCTAGCCACAAAAACACATAGCTCCATTTCAAAGTTCTTCTTCTCCACCTCAATCCTAAAGGCAACTTCACAACCCCAAAGAGACAAACCATTCTACACTACTCTACTTCAACCTTGGACGCGTCGGCTAGCCAAATTCGCGCCTGAATTGCCTCGGTCCAGAGGTGGGTGCCCGTAATAGAACCCGGCATTGTGGTGCCCGTCCCGACGAGGAGTTGACGACAGGAGATTCCGCGAGGAGATGGGAGTGGAGGCGAAGACCGAAGGATACGGATCGCTTGGTATAGCTTCTCTACTCCTTTTCTTGTTTGCTAGAGTTAGATTAATGGCCCAATCCGGGATTTTTAGTGCACGGCGGTGCCGGTTGTAGTTTTTATAAAAGTTTAGTTTTCGCATTCCGGTGTCGGATTAACGGCCGGGGCGCCACCGTGCACTTACAAAGTTTACCCGGCGAGTATCCGCGTACGCTACGTGATTGCAACGGACTTTTAATCGCATCAAAATCCCATGGCAACCGATCATTTGAGACTAAACTGCTATGTTTATAACATTCAAATTAGTTATCTTATAACTACTTGTGGATTCCAAATATTGTATCACCTTCCAGATAAATAGACCATGTTAAACTTTCTGATCGAGTAATCAAACACCTAAGTTTTCCTTAATAGTTCTCAACACTTGAAATTAGTTTTAAAACATCCATCACATGCTATAGTACCGATGGTCCAGCCGTAGAAGGGTCAAGCCAACGCCTCACATGTGGCAACGCCGTACTGCCCCAAACCCTAAGGTTCAAAAGGCAGTTCAAGACGGTCACATAATCGAGTTAAGGTTTGTTGTCTTCTAGAGGGTCATTGCGTAACTTGCACGATTTAGACGTTCTTAAACTACGGAAAAATCCAACACTTGGAAATTTTCCGGCAGGGGAAAAAATGAGTTATTGATATCCGTTCGAACTTTTTAACACGTTCTAAAAATTACCCGGAAAAAGCACGAAATTAAATTTCCCGATCGAATCAACAAATACAAAATAATCCTCAGAACACTCAACACTTGTGTCAGATTAAAAATACCCAGAAGAATATACAAGTACCTACGGATATTACTGCACAAAACACTAACCCTAATTCTACTATTCCGCCAAGGAACCGCCGCGCAAGCAAGCTATTGCCGAGGTTCCGCGGCGCTTTGGTGGAATTAGGATGTCGTGTTTTACAGTAACTTTTAGAATTCCGCGCTAATTTTTTTGAGTATTTTTAATGCAGAAAAAATCACATTTTTACAAAATTTCCAGAGAGGGGGTCTAGTTCGATATATCGGGGTTCGATCGGAGATTTAACTTCGTATACACGTCGCTTAATGCTCTAGATAGGCTCAGATACCACTGTAGGGTTCCTAGGCACTTTAACAAGGTTCTACAAGGCATCAACCATGCCCGATTAAAATTTTAGCTGTGCCGAACAACCCTAAACAAGATCTTTGCTAAATTATTAGGGTTTCACATGCAAGTAAATACCATTTACGACTAAGTGAATACGAAATACAACCTTTGTAGATCGGTCCTTCACTTCATATGCTCCTTCTAGTAGTCCCTTCGCTGCGATCATCGTGCTCCGGGACTCTCGGACGGCTCCATGAGAAGATAGCAATGGTATTGCTTGAAGTCTTCGAGGACGAAGATGATCTACGTCGAGGGAATACGAACTCAAGCTTCTACATCACTAACTAGAGAATTAGTGAAGCAAACACCCTAAACTAATGTTCTAGTCTAGTAGAGGATGATGAAATAGGAAATGGGTGCACTTTAGAATTTCTTTTCTCACTTTATTTCTTTCTCTTTATCAAACCCTAGCAAGCATTTGAAGGAGGATGAAGATGAGCTCAAAAATGAGAATGAAACTAATCAAAAGAGAGAGCTAACCATGGGTGAGTGGGTATTATATACTAACTCATGTAGAGACATAAACATGGCTAATTATAGTGGTTAGGTTTATTAATATCCTAAGTAAAACAAAACTAGTGGACTTTTCTCAATGCACTCACAAGCTTCATGAAGCTTCATGCACTTGAACAATCATCCACTAATTTTGTATTTACTTTATATATTAAAACCCCACCAATATAATTATAATGGTATATGTCTCATACATCCATGTAGAGTGTATCAACAACCATGATACAAAATGAACACAAATAAATATATATCATATATATATTAAGTTGTGCACAAGTGAGAAAAACAAATGCTTAAGTGAACCAATGTTAGTTAATGTAAATTATTATAACTAATATACAATTATACACTAAATTATTAAATCAACACTTGACTTAATAATCCAGTTATATCTCATATAACCGACTAACATCCAATGTATCGACTTATCGAATCAACCCTTGATTCGATAACCTGGTTATATCACATATAACCGATCGATACAAATATCGCGAGAATAGAATACGGTATCACATACTCGCATTATTCTCGGTCCCGCACATATCACATATGCACTCCTATTTCGTTTAGCCTGAGCCAGTAAAACCTCTATGTAGGACTCTAAAGACTCGTCAATACGCCGGCAGTAGGTGATGATTATATCAGGCACCCACAAGCCGTCAGCGGTACTAGCTGGACGTAACGTTTACCCGGGTAATGAGCGATCAGAAGATCAGCAAGCAAGCCCACTCCAACTTCTGCAAAATTCCTGACAGTGACACTACCATACAGTCCGGTCTCCTCGTCTGATATGTCGCATATCATGTGTAACAACTAGGATTACGTTAGTAACTAATTATATTTTGATTAGTGAAATTCTTTAATAAAAGTTTACCAAGTTGACTTTCAAATATTTTATCAAAATTAATAAGCATTTTTCTAGAATTTTCCTAAGCCTGCACAAACATGTGCATGTAACCTAGGGTTAAAAATTGTGTTAAACCACGTTTAGGCAAGCATGGTGGTCTAACCCCTCTTGTTAAGCTAATTAGTTTTAAATTAAGGATTTTGTTTTCAAAAAAAATAAAGGGATTATTATTTCTTTTGGTTGACTTGGGTTGAGGAGAGAGAGGGCATGCTGGGTGTGATGTTAGCTTTTGATAGAGAGAGAAAATGGTGGCTTAAGGAAAGGTCACACACATTTCACTTCAAAACTTTTACATATCCTCCACACCCTCCCTCTCACTCACACCCCTCACATCTCTCACTCACACATACACTCACTCACTCACCCTCTCACTTAAAACCTAGCATCAGCAGTAGCTGATATACCTCAGCCCCAAAAACACAACAACACAAAAAAAACATAACAGCATCAGCTGCTTGTAACAACAGCAACAGTTTTCAGTCCCAGCAGCAACAGCTGTAACCACACAACAACCTTTCCCACACCTTCAACAACTCCTTCTTCTTCTACTACAGCCATACAACACCAAAACAACAGCAACACCTACATAAAGAAGCATAACTCAACCTGTAGCCTGAACTGCATCTGCCTGTGCAGTGAGCAGCAACACTAGCAACAGCTTCAGTTAGCTCCAGCAGCTGCAACAACTTCCTCCCTCCACTCCTTCTCTTCTCCTTGGTGTAGGGTCAGGTGAGTTATACTTCTTTAGCTCAGGTTCATAGCTTGCTAAGTTTACGTATAGAAATAGCTTCGGTTGGTGTAAATATGAGGTTTTGTGCTCATTTTGGTGATTTGTGTGAAGATTTGTTTAAGGGATGTTGGTGTTGGGTTGACTAGCTTAAGTGAGTGTTGTTAAGGCCAAGCTAACCTAGGATAACCCCAGATTACGCTAAAATACCCTCAGTTTTCAGATTGTTCAAAACATGACATTTTTAAGCAGAACATGGCTTTTTGAGATCTGTTGTTAACCATGTATGTTCAGAATAAAATTGATTGGACCATAGCCTACTGGTGACACCCTGACCCCACCACCAGAGCCCGACCATACCACTTCAACCCGAGGCCGCCGGAATATTCGTTCTGGCCGCAATTTGCGGCCAGACTACGGGGTTAGGGGCTAGGGTTTTTGGTACAGGTGTCTGCTACATTTTGTGGGTCCAGGGTATATATAGTTTTGTAATATCCTAACCTGGGTAAAATCTGGGACTGTATGTCATTTTCTGATATTTTAGTTTGCGCGATACGCGCGATACGCGAGTGGATTCTGTGATTCAGCGTATCGCGGTGTATCGGAACGAGTTCTGGACACACATACACACGTTCCAGCGTATCGCGCGCACGCGCGTTTATTCGCGACGCGAGTCTCTCATTTCGTTCAGATATCGTGTTTTACGAGATTTTGATATATTGGGATTCTTGTGTTAATTCCATGTTCGCAGCCGTGTACGTCAGACGCCGCCAGGAAAGGGAAGCAGGTGGTCGGCTATACTTAGCACGCGACCAGGTGAGTAGATTTAACATCTACGGGAAAATCGCCTGTATGGCGTTAAGCGTCGGGGCGTAATAGGATGTTAGTTTTATGTATTCATGCGGGCATACTAGAGTAGCATACCTCCTTATATATATAGAACTCATAGTATCGAACACTGCACTGCCACTAACGGTCCAAGTTGCACGAGCACGATTTATATGCTACACTCACACCGTTAGTGATTGCCATGACACTCACATTATAGGATTGCTATAAACCGCATTATTTGATTCTGCTTTATTGACGTTGTCATGATTACCGCAAACTATCATATGGACATTCATACCATGCACACTGTATATGCACTTTCGTGAGTACCTTCATTGATATAACCCTACTTGGGCACATATGCATCATATGTCTACAGTTGTGGACATGTACATTGCTATATTCACTTTGCATACTTATCCATGCACACATCCATACCGGTACACATATTCATATGCTACATACATGGATCATATAGAGTTGTTTTAAAAACTAAGGGACCGCAGGCGTTATTCTCAAAACTAGATCCTTCAAAAGAGCGGTTTTCTCTTTCTTTTACTCCTAGCGTCATACGACATGTTGCATGGATTACGCATTGTATTTGATTATGTGATTTCTGGATTTGGGAACCGGAGTACTAATTTAAGAAATACGCACTGTTCAAAACCCCGGTTTCCCTTGAAATGATATTTTAGTGCGTCAACCATGAGTTTTCTCGGTTCTAGAGAGCTTGTGTGAGTATACCCGATTCGAGGAGAGGTAGGCACCGATTGCGGGTACATGGTGGACCCGGTACGGTACCCCGGGGCGAGAAGACTCGTATTGATTAGACGGTGAGCCCGGCGGAGGGACTACTACCTACCGGTGATTGGTTAGACCTGGCGATTATCCGGAGGATACCGACTAAAGTCGATAGATGGATACGGGATGATGCGTACTACCGGGGTCGAAGGGCCGATTCCGCAGACGGAGCCCGTGGGCAGATCCGATGGACGGTCGCCCCATACTGGAGGATTTGCGTGTCGATGCTGGACACGGTTGATTTTATGAGATTTGGGTGCCGATGTTGGGCACTCATGATTGTATGAGATTCACAGGATTTGAGGGCCGATGTGGATGACGGCGCCTGAGTTTTACTGGGAATTGGGTGTACTGATGGACACCTGTCTTTTTTCCACGTTGATATTCTGTGTAGGCACTATTTATTCCTTTACTCAGCATTTAGTATTGACATCTCATCCTGTACCTATTGTACCTGATATAGTACACATGCTATACATGATTATCGCATACCCTGCTCATGCTATATAGGGTTGTTAGATTCCATATCATACATGATTATTGCATACCTTGCACATCATATGGGGAGACCCTTTAGTTTATATTTGTTGCCTGATATGAGTAATCAGTTCATCATATAGATGTTATCTGTTGGCATAGGTTAGAGTATCGCAGTACGTGCATACTCGCGATTATCTTTATATGTTATCTACTATTCACGAGTTGGCAACTCACCCCCGTTGTGCCACAGTGCTTGCAGGTTACCCTTGGGAGTAGTCGCGGCTGGCTGTTTACCTCACCTTTTGACACAGATACCCTTGCTGAGGCGTGTTAGCCCTTTTTCTATTAGGTGGGTTTTGTACGGTATCTGTTTACTTTTCAGTTGCATCTTGATCTATCTAGTACTCTCCATCTACTTTCATGTATTGACTTAGAGACAGTTGTGAGGACGATGTATGTTATTTGTACTCTGGTGTCGAGCTCGTTGTGAGCCGACTTTATTCATGCAGTTTTACCTCTTATGCTATCTGTTTTCACTTTACTGCTCATTCTTCGCTTCGGCGTCGTATATTATACGGAGGTGATTTCTCCGCCGTTGGGCGCGATTCTCCTATTGTGATACTCTATTTATTTCACATGTTACTTTTAATTATACCTCGCCTTTTACCCGATTTCGGGACAAACTTTTTGAAAAGGAAATGTTGTTAAGATGATTCAAATAATAACTTGAACCAAAAAGGATTGCTACTAAGTAACTTGAAGTTTTCTAAATGTTTTAACACTCCAAATTTTAATGGTTTTGTTTCTTGGGTTCGGCTTTCTTAGTCATGTTACGCCTGTAGGCGTTGCGTGGTTAAGTGCCGATCGCGGGCCGAACTTTGGGTCGTGACAAAGTTGGTATCAGAGCGCAGGTTTTACCTTCGGAGTGTAGGATTGACCTTCGTATGATGGAGTAGGTAGCTGCAGCGGGGTGGCGTGGCGTGCGTATGTTCCGCGGCATACTCACGATACGGTACCCCGCCTAAGAGACCTTAGGGCTTATTGATTGAAATTCCTTCATGACTATATACATTCTTGTGATTCGATTTCAGTATCCTTATCGAATCCTACTTTCCTTTTCAACCACTATGCCGCCAAGGACTACGAGGGCTCAGAGAGCGCCTGCGAGAGCCGAGGCTCGTGTTGACTCGACCGAGACGAGGACTGATCCGGGCAGTGCACCTGTTGCACCCGAGCAGACTACCCCTCCCATGATAGATCAGATCGCCACACTAGGGGCTGGTATGCAGGAGATGCGTCAGATGATAGGGTTGCTAGTTGAGATGCTTCGAGTGCAGCGACCAGAGGTAGCTCCAGCAGTCACGGGGACCGCGATGGTATCTACAGCACCAGCAGTTGCCCCTACAACCACGGAGGTGATTTCAGTATCGTTAGCAGAATTCATGAGGCTGAAGCCTCCGGTTTTCACAGGCACCGAAGCAGCAGAGGACCCACAGTCCTTTATTGATAGGATGGCCCAGATATGCCGTACCCTTAGATGCTCAGATACGAGGTGGGTCGAGTTCACGAGCTTTCGCTTGGAAGGACTTGTGCAGAAATGGTGCGAATCGGTCGAGAAGGGTGTTCCCCTCCGAAAGGCAGCGCACAGGACCGCGATGGCCTGACGCTGAGATTCGGGGCAGATTCTGGCACGCCCGGTGGGACCTCTTCCTCTTTCCACTCCACACTTCGTGTGTCGTGTTCGCGCACAAATCGCGGTTTGCTGTGATTGCCTGTGGATTCAAGGTACTAAGATTTGGTGTCTTGCTCCGTGCAGAAAACATAAGATCAATGGCTTCGAACTGCATCTCCTGCAGCAACAACTCTCGCTCCGTCATTACTGCAGCAGTAACTTATGGGCCCCAAGCGGCCTCCCTTTTCAAAATGCCGGTGGAGCAGGTGGCTCAAGCCACCACTAGGCTATTTTTTGGGACCATGCTCCCACCAATGAGCTTCAACGCCTCAATGACATTGCAAGAAGCTCCAAAGAAGTCGGTTTTCGATCGACTTACCACTGACGCGACCCCTCTCAATGGGTCGTCCAACTCCACTGCTTCAGTTTTTAACGGACTAGGCCAGAGCTCTAACAGGCTCATGAAGAAGTCTGCCATACCAGAAGGCGTTATCCCGAAGCGGATAACCATTCCAACCCCCGTTCCTGGTAAAATCACCAAGGTTGCTTCCTATGTTCAGAAGTTCGCTTCTGACAAATTGGCCGTCCCCGTTCAACGGACGTCGATCTTTAAAAAGCTGGTACCAGTATATTCTGACCAACACAGGGGGCATGAGGAGGTCACCCCTATAGCCGAAACAACTCCATCAGCACGACACGCTCGACGTCACCACTGGCGTCGAGTAAGGAAGGCTGGGGGCAACTCCCCCTCTGAGATAACTCCGCCAGCTCCAACGGTTGGGATCGATACTGCTGTTCCAACCAAGAACAGCTTTGAACTGCTCAACAAGGTACGCAGAAACTCTCCTACTGCGATGTTGAAACTAACTCCTTCACCTGTGGAGAATACTCCAGAGAAGAAGCTAGAGCAGCCCCCTCAACGGCTGTCCTCTAAAATTTACAAAGTCTGGCGACAGGTCCAAGAGTCGGTGATCGATCAAGACTGCCTCCGACAACAAAAAAAGATGAAGGTTCGGCAGGGGAAGGATTACTCTGTCAAACCACAAAAAGCAAAAGCTACTTGGGTGCCCACTACAACGGCTCCCTTAACTCCAATTACTCAAAAAAGGTGGCCACAAAAAGCCCCTGTGAACATGGCGAAGCATAAAAACGCTGAACACAAACGCCCCAAATCTGGGGGCATGGTAGTGCACACTGTTTATATGGCTTCTGTAAAGGAGGAAAGCCGCACTTCTACGGGCCACCGACCGCTCACCCGATCCATGACGAAAGCCCAGGAGCAACAACAAAAGCTTCGGGAAATGATGACTACAATGGCTGCACTCACAGAGCCAAAAGAAAGCTCTGAAACGTCTTCGGATGAGCGTCAAGAACAAGAAACTGACGCTGACTTTTTACGCAGAGTCCTCGAAAAGAGGGACAAAGAAGCTGCAGAGCAAGCGGCTAATATAAAGCAGATGGCGCTCCTCTTCAAAGATATGGTAGGGATGATGTTACAGCCGGACCCTCCTGCTGAAGATCCTCCGATCGTCCTTGAAGACGACAGAGGAGAAACGTCAAATCCTCCACCGGCTCTATCAACAGCCAAGGAGGAGGCAATCTCCAAAGTTGACCTAGATGAATATATAGCTCAGCAGATCCGGGTTCATCATGCAAATGAAGCGGCTGGGCAAATTGTTAGAACCGGACGACCGTATCCGAGCTGGTATGACCAAATCAATTACCCGCCAGGATATACGAACCCTAAATTCCACGTATATAAAGGGACAGGGAATCCGCATCAGCTTGTCGCTCAATTCAGGGCCTTATGCGGCAATACTGGAGGCGATGACAAATTGTTGCTACGTCAATTCGTCAGCAGCTTAGCAGAAACAGCCTTTGAATGGTATTCGGAGCTACCTAACGACTCTGTCAAAACATTTGCGGAGATGGAACTGCTGTTTACAAAAAGATTCGCAAGTGCTAGTGAACGCACCCCGATTACAGCACTGATAAATGCCAGGATATGGCCCGGCGAAACGTGGGTCCAATACGCAACACGATGGCGAAACCTATGGTCGAAATGCGAACAACGCATAGAGGAGGCACATGCGGTAGGCATGTTTGTGGGCACTCTCGATCCGCAGGCGACCATCTCGCAATTCATGATGTTCTTCAGGCCGACCACCTTCCACGCTTTGATCGACAAATTAGCCCAAATGGACCAGATGGGCCATAGACCGTCTCCTCCAAGACCCGATCCCCGAAATAAGAAAGGAAAAGCGATCATCGTCGCCAACGCTCAGCAACAGTCGAGAAACTCAAAGCAGGTCGCTCGCCAAAACAACGTGCGTCCACGCCCATCCCTCGAAGAGAGGCTAGGACGTCATTACTCGTTTCCTCAGAATAAAACGAGAAGACTGTTCGAGCTGGCAGTGCGCAACAGACTCATTAATCTGCCGAATCCAAAACGTCCGTTGCAGCCAGGCGATCTTAATAATCCCAATTATTGCCCTTACCACCAAACGGTAAGTCACCCAATCGAGGATTGTTTCGTCTTTAAGGGATGGATCGAGGATCAATACCTGCAAGGCAAGTTCACGCTGTCTGAAAGCTGCAAGGTAAACCCACCACAGCCGCACTCTCCAAGGAAGACGGACAAGCCGGGGGCAACTTGTTCTTTCGTCGAGGATGAAAACGATGGAGAAAACTTATCGGATGAATCTGAAGACTACGTAGCGACTTGTCATGTGATTTCTCATTCACTGACGGATGATGAGGAGGATCCTTGCGCTGAGAAATCAACGGCGGACCCTGAAACAGAAATTCCGCGGCCGTCAGACAAGTTGATCGATGCCTTCCTAAATGAAATTCGTCTGAAAGCAAAAGCCAATCAAGAGCATGAAATGGCCATACTGGAAAGAACCAAGGTATTCCCGTCAAATCAAAAGACATACACTGCGGGTAAAAACAAATTCAAGACGAGGAAACGGTTCGCCAAAGCTCTATCAGTAGGAATGAAGCTACCGCCCTCCGAAGAAAATCCTTTCTCTGAGGTAGAGATGCACCCTAACTTCTGTTTATATCATCAGAAGATCGTACATCCTACCGAAGACTGCGAATCCTTTAACTGTTGGTGGCAAGGGTATGTCGCTCAAAAGCGACACTTCGACAGGACAAAGTGTGAAGCTTGTGGACATCGGAAAAATGCGATAGATGAGCGCAAAAGAGCCACCGCCGACTGTCATATAGCTGACTTCAAAGGATCACAAATTATCACCTTTGGAAGCGACTCTGACGAAGAAGCTACCCCCAACTCTTCCCTCGGGGAATCTATTTCAAAAATAAAGGAATTGAGAAGCTGCGAGAACGTTCAGCCGTGCAATCGCATGCTACTCGAAAAAAATCTCGGCCCCGTAAACAAAGGATCGAACAAAAAGGATAAAGGAAAAAGAAAAACGGCCCTCGTCGCCAGCACTCAACAACAATCAGGTGACCCTAGGCCGGTTGCTCTCCAAAGCAACAAGCGGCAACCCCTCCAGGAAAAGTTGAAACGTCCTTACTCGTTTCCGCAAGATAAAACAAGAGGACTGTTCGAGCTGGCAGTGTGTGACAGACTCATCAATCTGCCGAGTCCAAAACGTCCGTTGCGGCCAGGCGATATTAATAATCCTAATTATTGCCCTTACCACCAAACGGTAGGTTATCAGATCGAGGATTGCTACGTCTTCAAGAACTGGGTTGAAGACCAATACCAACAGGGCAAGTTCGCGTTGTCCGAAATTTGGAAGGTGAACCCGCCACAACCGCATGCTCCGAAAAATATGGACACGCCGGGGGCATCATACTCATTCCTAGAGAAAGCCTAACGGACCACTACGTCCTAAAACTGGATAACGGACCGAAGCATCCTTAAACTAACAACGGACCGAGATGTCCTTAAACTAATGATGGACCGAAATGTCCTTAAACTAATAGCGGACCGAAATGTCTTTAAACTAATAGCAGACCGAAACGTCTTTAAACTACTACCGCGGCATCTTTAGGCTGACGAGATAAAAAAAACATATAAAAAAAAAAAAAAACGGTATGTCCATAAGCAAAAAGGGCACGGATAAAAACCCGAAAGGCCTCCGTGAGTAAAAACAGCAGGACTGCCGGCGAGTGTTCGTGAAAACCCGAAAGGGCGCGACCTCGTAAAAAAAAAGAAGAAGAAAAATGTGTAAAAAAAAACGGTATGTCCATAAGCAAAATGGGCACGGATGAAAACCCGAAAGGGCTCCGTGAGTAAAAACGGCAGGGCTACCGGCGAGTGTTCGTGAAAATCCGAAAGGGTAAGACCTCGTAAAAAAAAAGTGTAGAAATAAAAAAAAACACTTACAAGATCCTCTCGACCTTGTAAGGAGAAACCACCCGCGTGAGATCCTTACGACTCACAAGGGAGCAACACACTTAGGGATCCCCACGATTCCTAAGGAGAAAATACACTTGCGAGATCCTCACGACTCGTAAGGAGAACTCTCTTATGAGACCCTCACGGCTCATAAGATTTGAAAGTATTAAGTTACAGAGACCTAAACCTGTGATTGAGCAACCCCCACAACTTCCAATACGGCCCTACAAGTGGCTCATATTGACCCTTGTATACAATCCACGGGCACGAATAAATATTTCCCCAACAAAGTCCCATCCGTGACTGGGGATATCCACACGGTGAACAACCCTTGTGAGTCCTCTCGACTCATAAGGAGATAACACTCTTGTAATATCCTTACGACTTATAAGAGAACATACACTTAGGAATCCTCACGATTCCTAAGGAGAAAACGCACCTGCGAGATCCTCACGACTCGTAGGGAGAAACACCTTTATGAGACCCTTACGGCTCATGAAGTCAAAAGCCTTAGTCGACGGGATCCTAATCCTGTTTACTAAGCCACCTTTGTTCGACATCGACAGAGGCAAATGATGATTCGCTCCTGGAAATATTCCAGTTGTAGCGATGCTGATGCCTAAATCAGTATCAAATTCCAAGTCCTTTCATGGAAAATGATGATTCGCTCCTGGCAATATCCCAGTTGCAGCGATGCTGATGCCTAAACCGGTATCAAATTCCAATTCCTTTCACGACAAATGATGATTCGCTCCTGGCAATATCCCAGTCGTAGCGATGCTGATGCCAAGATTGGTATCAGATCTCAAATCCCCTACTCGCAAAAAAAAATCAGCGAACCAAAAAAAATGCATACGAAATAGCCGAAATGATGGGGCAACTTGCAAACAAAATCAGCAAGTAAAAATGTATGCATACGAAATAGCCGAAATGATTGGGCAACTCGCAATAAAAAAAACAGCGAGTAAAAATAAAATAAATAGCCGAAATGATTAGGCACCGCGAAAAATAGCCGAAATGATTGGGCAATCGCGACCTTCGCGATATAAAAGCTGAAATGATAGAGCATCGCGGAAATAAAATAATAATATGAAAATGAATGAAACTTTTGCCCTACAGGTGAGATCACATCGATCCCTGTATACAATCCAGGTGCACAAACAAAGAGGGAACCATACCTTCCCAACAAGCTCCGCCAGAAAGCGAAGCCAAATCTCGACGGTTCATAGACAACCCAAAGACAACCTCGACATCTGTCGCAATATCCCAGACATAATGTCAACAGACAAAGCAAAAGGAAGATCCGAGCTTCAGGGTCTCAATGGCTACATCTACAGCCTGGAGACCAACAACGGCGTGCCTCCTCATTCCAGCAGGACACAGATGTTACACCATCAAGCGGAGCGATGGCAAAATCCCAGCTCCACCTCAGCGTTCGTCTCGTTACAGCAGACGCAATGTCAACAACGGCGTTCCTTCGCAGTCCAGCAGGATGTAGATGCAACGTCAACCAAAGACCCCATGATCAGTAAAGCGGAGTGGCGGCAAAATCCCAGCTCCACCTCAACATCCGTCTCGATACAGTAGATGAGATGTCAACAATGGCGTTCTTTCGCAGTCCAACGGGATGCAGAAGCAACATCAACAGAAGACCTCATGGTCGAAACAAAGCGGAGTGACGGCAAAATCCCAGCTCCACCTCAGCATTCGTCTCGATACAGCAGACACAGTCAAAGCAAACGAAGCGAAGGCCAAATTCCTAGCTTCAACATCTTGACGGTAAGTCATATAAAACCGGAAAGACAAACAAAGATCATCCCACATGGAGTGGTCACCACCATGACATTCGTCTCGATACAGCAGACGAAATGTCACTACAGCATCCTTCCTCCAACAGGATCCGGAAACACGAAAGGAAACGAAGCGAAGGCCAAATTCCTAGCTTCAGGGTCTTGACGGCAAAGTTATATAAAACCGGAAAGACAATCGGAGATCATCTCGCTCCAGCACAGAATGGTCATCACCTCGACGTCCGTCTCGATACAGCAGACGGGATGTCACCCTAACGTTCGTCTCGACACGGCATACGCAAC
The DNA here is from genome assembly GCA_030015575.1 of Agapanthus africanus. Lineage (NCBI taxonomy): Eukaryota > Viridiplantae > Streptophyta > Magnoliopsida > Asparagales > Amaryllidaceae > Agapanthus > Agapanthus africanus. The sequence continues at coordinate 116,454,594 of CM057351.1, forward strand.
GTCATTAAACGAATGGAGCCACGGCAAAATCCCTAGTTCCAAACCTCGACGGTTCACCAGCAACCTAGAGACAACCTCGACGTCCGTCTCGATACAGTAGACGAGATGTCGCCCCAATGTTCGTCTCAACACAGCAGACGCAACGTCATTAAACAAATGGAGCCACGGCAAAATCCCTAGTTCCAAACCTCGGCGGTTCACCAGCAACCTAGAGACAACCTCGACGTCCGTCTCGATACAGCAGACGAGATGTCACCCCAACGTTCGTCTCGACACAGCAGACGCAACGTCATCAAACGAACGGAGCCACGGCAAAATCCCTAGTTCCCACCGCAACATTCGTCTCGATACCGCAGACGCAATGCCAGCAAACGAAGCAAAGGCCAAATTCCTAGCTTCAGGGTCTTGACAGCAACTCATATAAAGCCCGAAAGACTATAGGAGATCATCCCACACCAGCGCGGAGTGGTTATGACTCATCGGGGATCTCCAAAATGAGCCTAACCTCAAGTAAAAAGCGGCATGGCAAATTCCTAGCGCTTGCTCTTCCGACGGTCAAACTGCTAAGGAGGATTGCTTGAAGACGTCTTGTCCATCCCCCGAAGGGATCAGAGACACGGCAGTCGCAGGGCTACTCGAACAGCACGATTTCCTATCGAGGACTATATCAGCTTATGCGACGGTACGATGGCCAAAACCCTAAGTACCACCAACCTTAACGGGCTTCTGTCGTAAAGAGCAGAGGTTAAATGCGACGTTAAGATGTTCTTGCGAGAAACGTTCGATTCGTCTCGACTTGTGAAAAATTGTCGAGGCGGCTCGACTCGTGAGATGAAGCCTTAGGCAGAGGGCATAAAAGAAGCCTGTTTCCTAAGCATTGGGACCCCGTAAGTTGGCCCTAAATGGTCTCTTGCATACCATCCACGGGTCTCACTCTCCAACATCGAACCTCGACAAGGAGGGAAACAACCGCTTACAAGTCCTCTCGACTCGTAAGAGGGAAAAATTCTCTTATAGGATCCTTATGACTTATAAGAGTAAACCACACTTAGGAATTCTCACGATTCCTAAGGAGAAAACCCACCTACGAGATCCTCTCGATCCGTAGGGAGAAAAGTCTCTATGAGACCCTCACGGCTCATAGAGTTGAGAAGTCTTAGGCGGCAGATCCGAACCAGCGGCCTAAGCCATCACTATCTTTTGAAAAAACTAAGTTATCTTCCAACTATGTTTATCAAGACAGCATGCTGATAATAAAAGAAAGAGAGGCGACAAAAAAAACATCCGATTTGCATTTGATCAAGCATTCGAGACAGACTCATCCATGCATGTACAAAAGATTCAGAACAAGGGATAAGATAAGCTGAAATGGAAATTTTCTATTCATATCATAAAAAGGGGTTCTTACAATCACGGAGAAATGGATAATAACATTATTAAAATGTTTACAAAGGTATAACCTCGAACCCAGGACATGGATTGAGGAACTCGAAAGCGACCCTATCTATGACTTTCCAAGCCTCGCGGACCATCCTAGTGTGCTTCCTTTCGCGAGCACAAGCGTCAGGGTCCCTTCCGATGTCTTCCACCCTACGATAAGCAGCGAGTATGGCAGACTGTTGAAAGACCTCGTGCAAGAGGTCGATAAGACTGTCTCGCCGTCTCTTCGAGATAAAGTTCAATAGGTACACAGAGTGCACATTGTCCTCAGCGGCATCCAACGCACTAAGCGGCACGCCGAAACAGAATAGGGAAAGCGCTTCCCAGATAGCTCCCACGATAAGATTAAGAAGAGAGGAACGTCGGGGAAGCAGTGGACCATTGTATGCGTCGTAGCGACTCATTATTTCAGCACACTCCTCGTTTGTGAACTCCCGATTTTGAGAGCGGCCAAGTCGGCGGATGTCCCCATGAGAGATGATCTCGTTAAGAGCGTATATGTGGGCGTTCATTGTTCCTGTGAAAGAGAATCAACAGAATTATCAGGAAGACTGATTAAGCAAAACGATATAATGCACTGAGGAATAAAATGCCATCTTTAAGTTCCAAGATCCATGAAGAATTCTTAAGAGTTCTTCTATATGATTTAGGAGGAGCATAATGAATTAAGAAAATCCAAGGAAAATCTTTCAGAGAGCATAGCTCTATGGAACCCTAGTAGATTCCCCTTTAGTTCTCTTTAGATCCCTTTAAGACCTGTAGAGCAAAGCTCTGCTAAGTGAAACCCTAAATAGGTTTCCTTTAGATCAGGGATCTATTGAGAGCGAGACTCTATCAATGAAAATTAATTTAATTTAATTTAATTTAATCCAAATTAAAATTTTCACCTAAAAGTTTTAAGAATTTAACTCTTAAAGTTCTTGAAAATAAAGAGTTGGGCTCTGAGTTCTGAAAGTAAAATTTTAGAAATGAGAATCATCTAAGGAACCAAAGGTCCTATTTATAGGCATCAATTGCCCTTTCAGCTTCCAAAAGATGGCGCGACGGTTTGGAATCTGCCACCGCTGCGCTCACGTTAGGAGGCCACGTAAGCGCAACGGTGGGGGGCATCTGTTTACCCAAATCAGAGCAAAGCTCTGTTCAAATTCCAAGGTGGGAAAAGAAGCAACGCTTCTTTTTTTCTCCAATCAGAGCAAAGCTCTGTCTTGAAAATTAAAGTTAAAATAAATGAAGTAACGCTTCAGATCGCCTGCGCTGCACGCAAAGCGCCACGTGTCAAAATCAGACACGTTAGCGCAAGGAGCGCAGCGCCCAAGATAGCGTACTCCATCAGAGCAAAGTTAAAAAAAAAAAAATTAGTTGCGCGACACGTGTCTGCGCAGTTGTGCAAGCACAGCTGCGCGACACGTGTCACGCGCTGGGGGAGTTGCGCAAAACAGAATAAATATTTTCTGTTCTTGTTAAAACAAGAAGATTTCTTCTGTAAAACAAAAGCCTTTGGATTAAAAATCCAACGGTGGGGAAAATTCCCTAAATCATTCAGAAAAAAATCTTTTTAAACAAATTTAACTAATTTATGAGCACTATAAAAAGAACCCCAGACCTCATTTCAAAATCATGAACATCTTGCTAAAAAAAAAAGAGAAGAGAAATCTTGAGAACTCTTGAAGAATAAAAAAAAAGGTAAAAACCTTTAAAAGAAGAGAAAATTCTCTTATTAACAAGATCATGGATCTTCAACAAGAAATAAATAAATAAATAAAATAGTGCCTTGCACTTGTTTTATGAACTATCGGTTCTTGAACCTAAAAGGTTATTAAATTAATAGTGCTTTGCACTTTCATGAACCTTTGGTTCTCTGAGATAAGAAAAACAAGAAAAACCTTGTTTTTTCTTAGATCTAAATCCAATAGTGCCTTGCACTTGTTTTATGAACCATCGGTTCTTGAACCTAAAAGGTTCATAAATTAATAGTGCTTTGCACTTCTTGTGAACCACTGGTTCTCTAAAACAAGAAAATCAGAAATAAAAAAGATAGTGCTTTGCACTTTTATGAACCTTTGGTTCTTGAAATAAAAGAAAAACTTTTTTTTCTTTGATCTAAATTAGATCAAGAAATCAAATAGTGCTTTGCACTTCTTTTATGAACCATTGGTTCTTGAATCTAAAAGATTCTCAAATTAATAGTGCTTTGCACTTATAAATCTGCACTGTTGCGCTCTCTGATTGGCGCAAAGCGGTTGACAAATGCAATGCTTTTCCTAAAGGGCCAGGCCCAAACCAAAAAGACCTAGTAGGCCTAATTAAATTGCAGTGCAATAAAAGGGGCAGAGCCCAAACAAAATAGATGCTCTGCATCATTTATAAAAGGGCAGAGCCCAAACAAAATAGATGCTCTGCATCATTTATAAAAGGGCAGAGCCCAAACAAAACAAAAATAATGCAATGCATTATTTAAAAAGGGGCAAAGCCCTAACTCAGGCCTAATTGGCCAAAGATAAATAAAAATGTTGAACATTCAACTGGACTTAGCCCAGTCATGGCCATAAGTCCTCAAATTAAATTGACTGAGCACGGCTGCTCCCTAAATTAATTTACATCCGGTTCGAGAGTACATCTCCGAACTCCTCTGACACCTATCTTTGTAATCCTTCAACGACGTCAGAGAGGTGACGGGTCCCAACGACCACACATGAATATGGACTGCGGGGTCCTTAAACTCGTGGACCGAAACGTCCTTAAACTAATATCGGACCGAGACGTCCCTAAACTAATATCGGACCGAGACGTCCCTAAACTAATATCGGACCACCACGTCCCTAAATTAGAATATAGACCACCACGTCCCTAAACTGGCACAATAGAGCCCAAATGCTCTTTTGTCGGATCTAAACGGTCCCGTTAAGTTGATCTTAGTCTCAAACTGGACTAACGTATCCTTAACAAACGTTTGAGTCGATCTTTGCCTCAAAAATGGCTAACGTATCCTCCAAACAGACTTTAGTCCCAAATTGGACTATGAATCTCCCAAACTGGAACAATAGAGCCCAAACGCTCTTTTGTCGGATCAAAACGATCACGTTAAGTTGATCTTAGTCTCAAACAGGACTATCGTATCCTTAACGAACGTTTAGTTGATCTTAGCCGCAACGCGACTAATGCATCCTTAAACTAAAAACACCAAACCCAAATCTAAGTAAATACGGATTTGGACTAATCCACGTCATACGGGCGACGGCATTACTCAGTCCCCGTATACAATCCACGGGCAACCACAAACAAAACAAACACACACGACACAAAGTGAAATTCTGGAGAAGGAGAAAGTTGTTACCGCGATGCGGTAGCGTAATTAACTGCAGGGGCTTGCGCCTGCAGGGAAGAGCGTCCCCGCAATCAAAAACCCCTCAAGCGAGGGGGAATCTGACAAAGTCTGCTACATCGGCCGCATCCGTCTAAACCTCCGATACACGGTGCCATAAATCAACTTGGCATCTTCGGAGAGGTAGACGGATAAAACCAAATAGCATCTGCCCCGAATCTCAGCGTCAGGCCATCGCGGTCCTGTGCGCCGCCTTTCGGAGGGGAACAGATTCTGGCACGCCCGGTGGGAGAAACTTGTTTTTTCTTAGATCTAAATCCAATAGTGCCTTGCACTTGTTTTATGAACCATCGGTTCTTGAACCTAAAAGGTTCATAAATTAATAGTGCTTTGCACTTCTTATGAACCACTGGTTCTCTAAAACAAGAAAAACAGAAACAAAAAAAGATAGTGCTTTGCACTTTTATGAACCTTTGGTTCTTGAAATAAAAGAAAAACTTGTTTTTCTTTGATCTAAATTAGATCAAGAAATCAAATAGTGCTTTGCACTTCTTTTATGAACCATTGGTTCTTGAATCTAAAAGATTCTCAAATTAATAGTGCTTTGCACTTATAAATCTGCACTGTTGCGCTCTCTGATTGGCGCAAAGCGCTTGACAAATGCAATGCATTTCCTAAAGGGCCAGGCCGAAACCAAAAAGACCTAGTAGGCCTAATTAAATTGCAGTGCAATAAAAGGGGCAGAGCCCAAACAAAATAGATGCTCTCTGCATCATTTATAAAAGGGCAGAGCCCAAACAAAATAGATGCTCTGCATCATTTATAAAAGGGCAGAGCCCAAACAAAACAAAAATAATGCAATGCATTATTTAAAAAGGGGCAAAGCCCTAACTCAGGCCTAATTGGCCAAAGATAAATAAAAATGTTGAACATTCAACTGGACTTAGCCCAGTCATGGCCATAAGTCCTCAAATTAAATTGACTGAGCACGGCTGCTCCCTAAATGAATTTACATCCGGTTCGAGGGTACATCTCCGAACTCCTCTGACACCTATCGTTGTAATCCTTCAACGACGTCAGAGAGGTGACGGGTCCCAACGACCACACATGAATATGGACTGCGGGGTCCTTAAACTCGTGGACCGAAACGTCCTTAAACTAATATCGGACCGAGACGTCCCTAAACTAATATCGGACCGAGACGTCCTTAAACTAATATCGGACCACCACGTCCCTAAATTAGAATATAGACCACCACGTCCATAAACTGGCACAATAGAGCCCAAATGCTCTTTTGTCGGATATAAACGGTACCGTTAAGTTGATCTTAGTCTCAAACTGGACTAACGTATCCTTAACAAACGTTTGAGTCGATCTTAGCCTCAAAAATCGCTAACGTATCCTCCAAACAGACTTTAGTCCCAAACTGGACTATGAATCTCCCAAACTGGAACAATAGAGCCTAAACGCTCTTTTGTCGGATCTAAACGATCACGTTAAGTTGATCTTAGTCTCAAACAGGACTATCGTATCCTTAACGAACGTTTAAGTTGATCTTAGCCGCAACGAGACTAATGCATCCTTAAACTAAAAACTCCAAACCCAAATCTAAGTAAATAAGGATTTGGACTAATCCACGTCCTACGGGCGATGGCATTACTCAGTCTCCGTATACAATCCACGGGCAACCACAAACAAAACAAACACACACGACACGAAGTGAAATTCTGGAGAAGGAGAAAGTTGTTACCGTGATGCGGTAGCGTAATTAACTGCAGGGGCTTGCGCCTGCAGGGAAGAGCGTCCCCACAATCAAAAACCCCTCAAGCCAGGGGGAATCTGACAAAGTCTGCTACATCGGCCGCATCCGTCTAAACCTCCGATACACGGTCCCATAAATCAACTTGGCATCTTCAGAGAGGTAGACGGATAAAACCAAATAGCATTTTCCCCGAATCTCAGCGTCAGGCCATCGCGGTCCTTTGCGCCGCCTTTCGGAGGGGAACAAAGGGCAGGGTAGCAGGTCTTCCTCCTATGACCTGGACAGAGTTTGTGACGATCTTTATAGCTCGCTTCCTTCCCCAGAGTGTCAGGGACGCCCGAGCACGCAGATTTGAGTCCTTACGCCAGACGCCAGAGATGACCGTGGTAGAGTACGACGTGCTATTCATTGAGCTATCAGTTTATGCTCCGTACCTAATGGCTACTGAGGAACTGCGAGTCAAGAGATTTGTCCGAGGCTTGCTTACACCACTGTTCCTTGCGATCAGCGAATAGCATTACGAGACGTAAGCCGCAGACCTATTAGTCGAGGAGCGCCTTGCCGAGACTTCAGTAGTTCCAGGGTCGAAGAGGGTTCGTACTGACACAGCAGCTCATAGACATCCGTTAAGACTCCGTGATAGACGTCATACCGGTGACAAAGACTCAGGGCGAGGTCAGATGATTAGCTCATACCACCAGGAGGGTCAGCAGACGTCCCGTGGATGCTTTGGATGTGGTAGTCCTCATCACCGCGTCAGAGATTGTACCGAGGCACGCCAAAGGGAGCCAGCCGTACCGCATGTCATACTTCCACCTTCTCCACCCCAGAGGGTGTTGCCTATTGTACCCACAGTTGCTCCGCATCAGACTCATGCACAGAGGGGCCATGGTCGCGGAGGGTTTGTTCCTAGAGGCCGAGGCGGAGGACATCCAGCTACCGGCAGAGTACAGCCAGCTGCTAGCACGGGACCGCCAGTTACAGGTGGGTGGCAGGAACGGGTTTTCGCGTTGACGCGTCAGGACGCGCAAGTGTCCAATGCGGTGGTCTCAGGTACCTTATCAGTATGTACTATTGATGCACACGTATTATTCGATCCCTGATCCACACACTCGTACGTTTCCACACATTTTGTGCCGAGTTTGGGTAGAGAGTCTGGGTTGCTTGATCAGCCACTTGTAGTGACCACTCCCGTGGGAGAGTCGTTTGTTGCTAGGCACGTGTTCCGATCCTGTGTTGTCCGTATTGGCGAGAGAGATTTGCCTGTCGACTTGATTCTTCTAGAGATGTTGGACTTCGACGTTCTTTTGGGCATGGATTGGCTGGCTACGTGCTATGCGTCTGTGGACTGCCGCGAGAAGACTGTTAGGTTTTGTTTTCCCGGCGAGTCGACTTTTGTTGTGCAGGGTGACCATGGTGCCACCCCTCACCTTTTGATTTCTTCTCTTCACGCTGGATAGCTTCTGAGGAAGGGATGTCAGGGATTCCTAGCCTATGTTGCTGAGATTAGGGCTACGGATGTTCCACTGGACCAGGTTCTGAGTGTATGCGAGTTCCCTGACGTATTCCCTGACGAGCTTCCTGGGCTACCGCTTGAGCGTGATGTTGTTTTACGTATTGATTTGATTCCCGGCACGGGGCCTATTTCTATTCCGCCTTATCGGATGGCCCCGGCGGAGCTTAGCGAGTTGAAGAGTCATTTGCAAGATTTGCTGGAAAAGGGACTCGTTCGACCCAGTGTTTCTCTTTGGGGTGCTCCGGTTCTATTTGTCAAGAAGAAGGACGGCAGTTTGCGTCTGTGTATTGACTACCGGCAGCTGAACCGGGTGACCGTGCGAAACAGATATCTGTTACCACGCATCGACGACTTGTTCGACCAGCTTCAGGGGGCAGGTTATTTTTCGAGGATCGATTTGCGATCAGGCTATCATCAGCTGAGAGTTCGACCGGAGGACATTCCGAAGACGGCTTTCCGTACGCGTTATGGCCATTATGAGTTTTTGGTGATGTCGTTCGGACTCACCAACACGCCAGCAGCCTTCATGGACATGATGAACCGTATATTCAGGCCGTATCTTGACTTGTTCATCATCGTATTCATTGACGATATATTGGTGTATTCCCGGAGCAGAGAGGAGCATGAGCAGCACCTGCGGATTACGCTGCAGACCTGAGGGAGCACCGGCTCTATGCAAAATTCTCCAAGTGCCCGTTCTGGCTAGACAGCGTAGACTTCTTGGGTCACGTGATTACACGGGATGGTATATGTATAGACCCGTGGAAGGTCGAGGCCGAGCGGAGTTGGCACAGAACTACATCCGTTACTGAGATACGCAGCTTTCTAGGACTGGCCGGCTACTACAGGCGATTTGTGCAGGATTTCTCCCGTATTGCTGCACCTTTGACCGGTTTGACCCAGAAGGGGGTTCCTTTCATTTGGACGGAGGAGTGCAAGGACAGTTTCCGATAGCTACGGAATTGTTTGACTACGGCGCCAGTGTTATCTTTGCCTTCAGGATTAGTCGGGTTTGTAGTATATTGTGATGCTTCACGAGTGGGGATGGGATGTGTATTGATGCAGCATGGCAAGGTGATCGCATATGCTTCCCGCCAATTGAAGAAACATGAATAGAACTACCCCACTCACGATTTGGAGATGGCTGCAGTAGTCTTTGCACTTAAGATCTGGCGACATTACCTCTAGGGCGAGTCGTGCCAGATATTCACTGATCACAAAAGCCTAAAGTATATATTTCAGCAGCAAGACCTAAATCTCCGACAGCGCCGTTGGATGGAACTGGTGATGGACTACGACTGCGAGATCTTGTATCACCCGGGCAAGGCCAATGTAGTTGCGGATGCTTTAAGCAGGAGGCCCGGGGGTAGTCTATCGTGCTTGAGTGCAGTACAGAGGCAGTCGTCAGCAGATTGGCAGATACTATGCGACGGCCGAGTACAGTTCGAGTTCACACAGATCGGGGGACAGCTTGCGCACGTTCGTGCACGCCCACAGTTGCTTGACCGTATATATGAGGCACAGCGCAGGGATGACCGTTGCTTAGAGATCGTGGCACAGATTGGACAGGGGAAATTCTCCGTGTTCGTTATCGATGATCATGGGGTATTACGATTTGGGTCTAGACTGTGCGTACCAGATGTTGAGGGATTGCGGCGCGATATTCTCGAGGAGGCACATCGATCAGTGTACAGTGTCCATCCCGGTTCCACCAAGATGTACCGTGATATGAAGGAAGTCTACTGGTGGGAAGGAATGAAGAGGGACATTGCTGATTTCGTATCGAGATGCCTGACTTGTCAGCAAGTCAAGGCCGAGCACCAAAGTCCCGCGGGAGAGCTACAGCCGTTACCCATTCCGGAGTGGAAATGGGAACAGATTTCGATGGATTTCGTTGTGGGTCTACCCAGGACTAGGCGGGGGTATGACTCTATTTGGGTGATCGTGGATCGTCTGGCGAAAGCGGCTCACTTCCTACCAGTGAAGACGACTTTCGGATTTGCTCAGTACGCTCAGATTTATATCGACGAGATTGTGCGACTACATGGGGTTCCGACATGTATTGTGTCCGACCGAGGCACCCAGTTCACCAGCAGATTATGGCAGAGGCTTCAGGAGGCTTTGGTCACTCGTTTGAGTTTCAGCACGGCATTTCATCCGCAGACCGACGGACATTCAGAGAGGACCATTCAGACTCTCGAGGACATGCTCCGAGCTTGCGTGTTAGACTTTGGTGGTAGCTGGGATCATCATTTACCCTTGATAGAGTTCTCCTACAACAATAGCTTCCAGGACACTATACAGATGGCACCTTTCGAGGATTTGTATGGGAGGAGATGTAGATCGCCCGTCTGTTGGATAGAGCTCAGCGAGAGCAGTATTTTGGGGCCACAGATCGTACAAGAGACGACCAAGAAGATACAGCTGATTCGAGACGGGATGAGGACAGCTCAGAGCAGGCAGAAATCGTATGCTGACAGACGCCGCTGCAGTTTGGAGTTCGCAGTTGGCGATCACGTTTTTCTGAGGGTCTCTCCGATGAAGGGAGTGATGAGGTTTGAACGGAAGGGGAAGCTTAGCCCCAGATTCATAGGTCCTTTCGAGATCCTCGAGCGTCTCGGCGCAGTAGCGTATCGATTGGCTCTTCCACCCAGTCTTTCAGATGTCCACCCCGTCTTTCACGTATCGATGCTACGCAGATATCTTCATGACCCTTCCCACACGATCGAGCATCCGACAGTACAGCTTGAGCCCGACCTTTCATTCACCGTGCAGCCAGTGGAGATATTGGATCGGCAGGTGAAGAAACTTCGATCTAGGATTCTGCCGTCGGTGAAGGTTCTTTGGCGCAACCCGAACAGTGAGGAGTTCACTTGGGAGGCCAAGGGGGAGATGCGGAAGAAATTCCCTCATCTCTTTGAAGGTATGCGTAGTCTTATATTTTAAATTCGGGGACGAATTTTCTTAAGGGGGGAAGACAGTAACAACTAGGATTATGTTAGTAACTAATTATATTTTAATTAGTGAAATTATTTAATAAAAGTTTACCAAGTTGACTTTCAAATATTTTATCAAAATTAATAAGCATTTTTCTAGAATTTTCCTAAGCTTGCACAAACATGTGCATGTAACCTAGGGTTAAAAATTGGGTTAAACCATGTTTAGGCAACCACGGTGGTCTAACCCCTCTTGTTAAGCAAATTAGTTTTAAGGTAAGGATTTTGTTTTCAAAAAAAATAAAGGGATTAATATTTCTTTTGGTTGACTTGGGTTGAGGAGAGAGAGGGCATGATGGGTGTGATGTTAGCTTTTGATAGAGGGAGAAAATGGTGGCTTAAGGAAAGGTCACACCCATTTCACTTCAAAACTTTTACATAGCGTCCACACCCTCCCTCTCATTCACACCCCTCATATCTCTCACTCACACATACACTCTCTCACTCACCCTCTCACTTAAAACCGAGCATCAGCAGTAGATGATATACCTCAGCCCCAAAAACACCACAACACAAAAAAACATAACAGCATTAGCTGCTTGTAACAACAGCAACAATTTTCAGCCCCAGCAGCAGCAGCTGTAACCACACAACAACCTTTCCCACACCTTCAACAACTCCTTCTACTACAGCCACACAACACCAAAACAACAGCAACACCAGCACAATGAAGTATAACTCAAGCTGCAGCCTGAACTGCATCAGCCTGTGCAGTGAGCAGCAACACTAGCAGCAGCTTCTGTTAGCTCCAGCAGCTGCAACAACTCCCTCCCTCCATTCCTTCTCTTCTCCATGGTGTAGGGGTCAGGTGAGGTATACTTCTTTAGCTCAGCTTCTTAGCTTGCTAAGTTTACGTATAGAAATAGCTTCGGTTGGTGTAAATATGAGGTTTTGTGCTCGTTTTGGTGATTTGTGTGAAGATTTGTTTAAGGAATGTTGATGTTGGGTTGACTAGCATAAGCGAGTGTTGTTGAGTTCAAGCTAACCTAGGATAACCCCAGATTACGCTAAAATACCCTCAGTTTTCAGATTGTTCAAAACTTGACGTTTTTAAGCAGAACATGGCTTTTTGAGATCTGCTGTTAACCATGTATGTTCAGAATAAAATTGATTGGACCATAGCCTACTGGTGACACCCTGACCCCACCACCAGAGCCCGACCCCACCACTTCAACCCGAGGCCACCGGAATATTCGTTCAGGCCGCAATTTGCGGCAAGACTAGGGGGTTAGGGGCTAGGGTTTTTGGTACAGGTGTCTGCTACATTTTGTGGGTCCTGGGTATATATAGTTTTGTAATATCCTAACATGGGTAAAATCTGGGACTGTATGTCATTTTCTGAAATTGTATTTTGCGCGATACGCTCGATACGCGAGTGGATTCTGTGATTCAGCGTATCGCGGCGTATCGGATCGAGTTCTGGACACACACACACACGTTCCAGCGTATCGCGCGCACGCGCGTTAATTCGCGACGCAAGTCTCTCGTTTCGTTCCGATATCGTGTTTTACGAGATTTTGATATATTGGGATTCTTTTGTTAATTCCAGGTTCGCATGCGGGTACGTCAGACGCCACCAGGAAAGGGAAGCAGGTGGTCGGCTATACTTAGCACGCGACCAGGTAAGTAGATTTAACATCTACGGGGAAATCGCCCGTATGGCGTTAAGCGTCAGGGCGTAATAAGATGTTAGTTTTATGTATTCATGCAGGCATACTAGAGTAGCATACCTCCTTATATATATAGAACTGATAGTATAGAACACTACACTGTCACTAACGGTCCAAGTTGCACGAGCACGATTTATATGCTACACTCACACCGTTAGTGATTGCCATGACACTCACATTATAGGATTGCTATAAACCGCATTATTTGATTCTGCTTTATTGACGTTTTCATGATTACCGCATACTATCATATGGACATTCATACCATGCACACTGTATATGCACATTAGTGAGTACCTTCATTGATATAACCCTACTTGGGCACATATGCATCATATGTATACAGTTGTGCACATGTACATTGCTATATTCACTTTGCATACTTATCCATGCACACATCCATACCTATACACAAATTCATATGCTACATACATGGATGATATAGACTTGTTTTAAAAACTAAGGGACCGCTGGCGTTATTCTCAAAACTAGATCCTTCAAAAGAGCGGTTTTCCCTTTCTTTTACTGTTAGCATCATACAACATGTTGCACGGATTACGCATTGTATTTGATTATGTGATTTCTGGATTTGGGAACCGGAGTTCTAATTTAAGAAATACGCACTGTTTAAAAACTCGGTTTCCCTTTAAATGATATTTTAGTGCGTCCACCATGAGTTTTATCGGTTCCAGAGACCTTGTGTGAGTATACCCGATTCAAGGAGAGGTAGGCACCGATTGCGGGTACATGGTGGACCCGGTACGGTAACCCGGGGTGAGAAGAGTCGTATTGATTAGACGGTGAGCCTGGCGGAGGGACTACTACCAACCAGTGATTTGTTAGACCTGGCGATTATCCGAAGGATACCGACCAGAGTCGATAGATGGATACGGGACGACGCGTACTGCCGGGGGCCGGGGGCTGATTCCGCAGATGGAGCCCGTGGGCAGATTCGACGAACGGACGCCCCATACTGGAGGATTTGCGTGTCGATGCTGGACACGGTTGATTTTATGAGATTTGGGTGCCGATGTTGTGCACTCACGACTGTATGAGATTCACAGGATTTGAGGGCCGATATGGATGACGGCGCCTGAGTTTTACTGGGAATTGGGTGCATTGATGGACACCGGTCTTTTTTCCACGTTGATATTCCGTGTAGACACTATTTATTCCCTTACTCAGCTTTTAGTATTGACATCTCATCCTGTACCTATTGTACCTGATATAGTACATATGCTATACATGATTATCGCATACCCTGCTCATGCTATATAGGGTTGTTAGATTCCATATCAGACATGATTATTGCATACCTTGCACATCATATGGGGAGACCCTTTAGATTATATTTGTTGCCTGATATGAGTAATCAGTTCATCATATAGATGTTATCTGTTGGCATAGGTTAGAGTATCGCAGTACGTGAATACTCGCGATTACCTTTATATGTTATCTATTATTCACGAGTTGGCAACTCACCCCCGTCGTGCCACAGTGCTTGCAGGTTACCCTTGGGAGTAGTCGCAGCTGGTTGTTTACCGCACCTTTTGACATAGATACCCTTGCTGATGCGCGTTAGCCCTTTTGCTATTAGGTGGGTTTTGTATAGTATCTGTTTACTTTTCAGTTGCTTCTTGATGTATCTAGTACTCTCCATCTACTTTCATGTATTGACTTAGAGACAGTTGTGAGGACGATGCATGTTATTTGAACTCTGGTGTCGAGCTCGTTGTGAGCCGACTTTATTCATGCAGTTTTACCTCTTATGATATCTGTTTTCACTTTACTGCTCATTCTTCGCTTCGGCGTCGTATATTATACGGAGGTGATTTCTCCGCCGTTGGGCGCGATTCTCATATTGTGATACTCTATTTATTTCACATGTTACTTTTAATTATACCTCTCCTTTTACCCGATTTCGGGACAAACTTTTTGAAAAGGAAATGTTGTTAAGATGATTCAAATAATAACTTGAACCAAAAAGGATTGCTGCTAAGTAACTTAAAGTTTTCTAAATGTTTTAACACTCCAAATTTTAATGGTTTTGTTTTCTGGGTTCGGCTTACTTAGTCATGTTACGCCTGTAGGCGTTGCGTGGTTAAGTTCTGGTCACAGGCCGAACTTTGGGTCGTGACATCATGTCTAGGGGTGGTAAACATCATACCCTAATAACCGATAAGTCATGCCGATGCGAGGCTCAAAACGGGTCGAGAAACTACTGGTAACACTTACCAGTAAATCTTTAAACTAGCCTTGGCCAGGGACTTCCCTGTTATGGCCAATCTAACATAGCGCAACATCAACCCCCAATACCGGGAGAGACGAAACCCCTCCTATCGCTCATTTCCTCCATGTGACTTGGGACTGTACCCAAAAACCACCGTTTTGCACACCCTTTTGAACGTGGTAAGGTGGAAATCAAAGCACAGTGGGAATCACACAAGACTCTATGACGATCTCGGGTCTACAGACGAACCTGCACTAGTGTCACCAAAGAACTACCACCTGACGTAAGATATAATACCATCTGGGAGTTCTCGGTGAGTCCGTCCAGTGTACCCAGTCTCAACTGAGCACCCTTATATCATCTCTGATGTCAAACACCAATGGATATGGGATCATCCATCGCCCATCTACATGGGTCGAGAAGGTATACGCTAGTCTACTCTGCTATATATCGATTCCCCGTCTCGATACACCTATGACTAGGGACCTTGAAGGATGTACTTATGGACTACCATGTCCCCACTAGTATGATCCGCATCATAGTCCAGGTAGTCAAGTACACATCCTAAGGGCTTTACCAACATGTAACAGAGAGACTATCAGTGTACACGTTAAGGTAAAGAGTAACCAGATAGCATACTATCATGTCAAGCAAGAAAGTCCTCCCTATATATGTCCAAGCATCCACTACAATATACATCTCATGTATAGTAATGGCCTCTAGGTCATACATATAACTAACACCTATATGCAAGTGGATATTATCCACGTGTCCATCAATCACACAACCAACATTATGGAACCTGAGTGTCCAACATTGACACTCGAAACATCATGAAAGCATATGCATGTATGTATAAGGATATCAACCAACGTGTGTTCATCAACGACACGTCAAAATCATGGAACCTGAGTGCCCAACAACGACAGTCAAAACATCATGAAAGCCGTGTCCAGCATCGACACGTGAACCCTCAAATCTTGAGCTCCGTTAGTCCGGATCGGCCCATGGGCACCATCAGTCCGGATCGGCCCATATCCATCTCACGACTCTGGTAGGTATCCTCCGGATAACCGCCGGGTCAAAACTATCACCAGTAGGTAGAAGTTCCTCTGCCAAGCTCATCGTATACTGCACAACATACTTTCATGCCCCGGAATACCATACCGGGTTCACCATGTACCTGCAAACGGATCGTCCATCTCCTCGGATGGGGTTTCTAAAACCAATCTCAGAACCAAGAAAACGCATGGTGGACGCATCAAAATATCATATCAAGAGAACCCGGGATTTTAAAACATTAGATACTTTCTTTTTGAAATATAACCATGGTTCTAAAAATCCAGAATCTCATGAAAGCAACATCTCAATGCGTATAATCTTAAAGCATGATGTACGCAAACATAGAATAGAAATGTGAGCATATCAGTATATCATGGAACAGAGAATAGTGATGTGAGCATATCAGTATGTCATGCCAACGAGTCATGTGGTAATACTGATCAATTAAGAGTAAGGGCATGATATAGAAGTTTGACTGTGTAAATGACATAGCAATTACCGATGTTGATTGTGTGTGAGCCGGCAAATCTGTGTAAGTTTAACATACGCATCATCGATAATTGTGCAGGTGTACTAGCAGATGAAATCATAACAAATAATGGAAGCACCGGTATATACAATGCAATGAGAATATCATAAACGTAGAAAAAAGGTAAACCCTAAGCGCCACATTATAAAATATATGTATCTAATCTAACATCTACCTAAGGGATTAAAATATCTATAAAATATCCGAGTCGATTAATCTATCAATCGGCAATCGAGCCTCATAACATCATGTACGATATAATCCATCGTACGGCATCCTTGAGTCAGGTTTATGGATCAATCCTCAGGTAAAACTCATCGCGTACGGTAATCCATCGTACGGCGGCATTAAACAATTAGGGATTCTATCAACCTCAATAACGATAAGGGTACGGATCTAACGTCTCGTACGGTATATCACTAATTATCCTTATAAATATATATATATATATATATATATATATATATATATTTATCAATTCACATCCGTATCAATCTCATATCATTTCTTGGCAAAAGTATCTATATTCACATATCACCTCTCAACCGTATATCGACACATTAAGCCAAGTCATCTTATTTCATCATATTCTCTTTTCATCAGATCAACTTCTCACATTATGTAATCTTATATATATTTATCATATTTTACTGATCCGATACCTGTATCTCAATCTTATCATATTCATCGATCTCATGTCATATCCTTATAGCTTTCATCTTATATCTTGATATATGTATTCAATCATTCATATCATCTCCAACTATCTTTTTGATCATATCTGTATTTTTCTAGTATAGGTTTCTCCGACTATATTCTATATATCGGTTTCCATTTTATAACTATGGGGGTGCTATACACCATCCGCCTGTCTTCCTCCGTAGATATAAATCTACTGACCTGTGACACACCTTGTTTAGCTGATGTCTATGTGCTTCGTCGTCTTCGAATCCACACGAAGTACCTACAAATCAACACATATCGCATCGTTATGAAAACCGATACGACATACGAATTGCATATAGGTTATAACCTATAGCCTACGCATGCAAAAACAACCAAACAACCCTCGTCGTTTATGTACAAACTTCCAACGACCAAATCAAATCCAAATACCAAAACCATGAATTCAAATATTTGGAAAACATAGCAAAAGCACTCACAAACATCTCCCATATTTTGTATCAGGTTAATTGGGACTAAACAAGAAAGTACATGGGATATGTTATATGGAATTTGAGCTACAGGCAAAACCCAAACACCATAGCAAGAAGGGGATCCGGCTAGATGGCCTCAAAATCTGGCGTCGCCGGCGGTACAAACGGGATTTGGGTTCTTATTTTTGTGTTGGTCATCTAGAGGTTAATATAGGTTAATGTAGTTGTTTGTTTTTCTTGTACACATCTCAGGTTGCTCTAGATTCTCTGTAGGCCACCAAAACTTCACAAAACCGACACATGGGTAAATCTTAAGTTCGTGTATCGGGTTCTAATCTCCGTTCATGGCCAGTGAAACATCACTAAGGGTTTGCAAACACTCACTACACCTCAATTACCTCTTTACAAGTCCCAACATCCACTAAACAATATCTTGGAAAATTCCAAGATCACAAAACTCACTAGTGTCCCGACCCGAAAATTACGGAACATGACCCGCACTTAAATTACGAAACGTCTCGAGGCGTACGTAATCTAAGTAAGCCAAAACGAAGAAATCAAAACCAAGAAGGAATAGAGTGAAGGAAAAACCAATTTAAAGCAAGTAGTTTTAACAACCTAGGCCGAAGTATGTACTTTTAAAATCTCAAGTATTTTCTGAAAATTTCAGCAGAGTCTCCTTTGTAAATACTGGCCCCAAACGGGATACAATATGAATAGTATACGAAATAAATAAAAAGGCATCCCCAAGCGGGAGCTAGCTCTTTGTCAATCGACGGCCACAATCATGCAAGCAATATAATATACAAAGCCGAAAGGCGAGGATCAAAACTCAAAAGAAAACCCAAAATCAGCATGAAGACCATAATAATAAAACGCTCAACTCTTTGCTCGAAAGAATAACAAATCTGGTCCTCTATCTCTATCAAATATACAATCTAGTTGATGGAGTTTCTAGATACAACTGAGATAATAAATAAACAATGGTTGTCCTGATGCAAAAGAACCCACCTACCAAAGCAATCAACCGGAAGGAACAGTTTGCCAGCAAAGCTGCAACGAAACCTGTACGGTAAAACTTGCAAGGAACTATGGCACAACGGGGCTGAGTGACCTACTCGTGAGTAGAAAACATCAACGAGTAGAAATCCTATGCATAACGCTATCCTAGTTCATATCAGTTAATACCCTCAAATAAAAAAATCCTGGTCCAGCTATGTATAATTGTAATACTACAAGCTCGTGTCAGTGCCTTAGAAAGCAACATATCAGACATATGATGTATGAATGCATTACAAATGGAAACAGAATATATCATGAGTAGGGCAACTGTTTTCTTTAATCAATGAGATTTCTATATGTATATCGATCAAGTATCATCAATGAAAGCAACAGAGAAATCAGTGTCAGCATCGACACAAAACATATGTCTCAGTATCTCAATATCAAATCTCAATATCTCAAATCTCAGATCTCAAATATCAATATCTCAGGCATCCGTATCATAAGCGGGATCGGCCCGCGGGCTCCGGCAGAACGGATCAGCCTGTATCCATCTCATAACTCCGGCCGGTACCTCCGGATAACCGACGAGTCCAAATAATATCACCGGTAGGTAGTGCTCCCATGCCAGGCTCATCGAATACAACTCGAGCTTCTTGCCCCGGGATACCATACCGGGCCCACCATGTACCCGAGACGGTTCATCCAACTCCTCAAATCGGGTCTCGAAATCCAACAGCAATCATGAAAACTCATTGTAACGTTTTGAAAATCGTTTCGGTGAAATTTCGAAAAAAACGGTAAAATAAGGGAGTTTTCTGTAAAAAGTCAAAATACAATTATCTTTATTATAAAATTAAATATACATATTCTAGCTATGTAATTGCTATTATTTGGTGTTTATTGAGCCACTGGTGAAATTTCAAATTTTCTGAAATTTTTTCCGAAATTAATTATTTTAATATTATTTTAAGCCGTCACTAATACATTTAATTAGGAAAAATTACAAATTGGAATGAGTTGAAGCAAATTTTGTGCATCATAATACATTAAATAATGTTTTATCATGTGGTTTCTGAAATGAAATGATTTGTCAAAACGGTTTAGAAAATATCGAAGAAAAAGGCTTTTTTCGGTGAAATTAGTGTTAATGGGAATTGGGGTAATACATTTATTTTTTTACCTAACCCACACACCCACACCTCACCCTCTCTCCCTCTCCCCTTGTGGCCGGCCCCACCATGACAGCCATCCCCCTCTCCCTCTCTCCAATCACCTCCTTTTTCAAAAGAAAAGAAAAGAATAGAATAGAAAATGAAAGAAACAATGTGGACTTTGACTAGATGTGATTTTCCCCACCTCCCTCTCTCTCCTCCTTTTTCCTCACTTGCAGCCGAGCCCCCCTTCATTGCTGTCCAGAAATTTCCCCAAAAGCCCAACTCTTTTTCCTTCAAAAATTTCATCTTTTTGCCTCAAAATCAAGCTAAAAATTCAATATTTCTTAAATCCAATCTCTACCCATTTCTTCTTGACCTATTCTAGTGTGGATCATGGATCAAGAGAGCAATTTGGAGTCCAAGATTTTGGTGCTAGATCTCTAATTTTGTGAGGTATAATCTTAGAATTTTACATAATTTATTGTTTGATTACTTGAATCTAGCTATTATGTGTTTAATTAGGAATTAATTGTGGTTTTGGTATTAAAGATTTAACTTTCAAGAGGGGGTTGTGAACTAAAGTTAGGGTTTTTGTTGTGTAATTATGGTTGCAATGTGTAGATTATCATCTTAAGCAGATGAAAACCTAACCTAGTTGCTACTTTACTAATTGATGCTTGTAAATTGTTAAAATTGGAATTTTATGCAAACCAGGTTTTGGAAATTAATTGCAAATGTTACACTAAAAATCTAATTAGGTTTTTCATGACTTCATTAACATTATTAAGTGTAGTTTAATGCTTTAGATCATGCAAAACCAATCTTAATTGTTAAATTGTGATTTTTGCTTTAAAAAGAGTTAAAATCGGTATTTTTGCAAAATAGTTTTTCTGAACATATATGGTTTGGTGAAATTAAATTATGGAAATGATTTATATGACTTATATAAGATATTTAATAAGTATATTGGCCGCTAAATTCATTTAAACGTCGAGTTTTGTACTAAAACGGGTAATTTTTGCTTTCTAGATTTTCGGAAAAATAGCTCCTAAATTGAATTTGGGGTTTTTGTGAATTTTAACCTATTCTATATTTAAATTAGTATTCGTGAATGTGCAAATGAGTGTACTTGGGTTTTTCTCGATGGTCGGGCGTTTGCACGCCGACGTCGAGGGTTTTTGGGTTGGTTTGTGAGAACAACCATAGGTTTTGACCTATGTGGGATTCGTGCGTCGTTTTGGTCATGAGTCGGATTTTAATGCGATATGGTGCGTTTTGATATGTAGGTACCCCATGTGGACTTCGAGACGACAAGCAAGCGCGTGGCGACGTCGGCACCGGCGAGCGAGGACCAGGTGAGTAGATTTATATCTACGGGGAGAAGTCGGGTGGATGGCGTATAGCACCCCCGCAGTCCGTGGTGGCGTATACGAATGCGTATACACACCAACATTTATTATATGTTATTTGGGATTAATAACGATGTTAGGATGGATATTGGTGTATTGGATTACTTTAGTGTTGCGAACCCTAGGGTAGTGTTGCACTACACATACACACATACATACTTGCATACATTCCTATTTATATGTGCTCATGGGATTCTTTATAGTTATGTGTTCACATGGGTATGGGACTATGTGTTCACATACGGATTTAAGGATGATATTGGGATTGAGCTGAGTCGATGAGATTTGTTTTGTGGTTGTGATATAAGATATGATATGCTAGGATATTGATATTAGGCCGTATCGGGCGATGTATACCCCTTGATGATGATATGTGCTGACGATATCGGTTTGTACGAGATTGTCGATCAGTAGTCAGATCATTAGTATATTGAGGATATTAGTATTGTACTAGACATAGGTCAGTACCCTAGACTATGATCTTGGATAAAGAGGATACCTGAGGAATAGTGTGAGGAATATGATATTGACCCCGACCCAGATTTAGGGATGCCGTACGACGGATTTACGTACGAGCTATATTTTGATGATTGATCCGCACTCTTGACTTGGGATGTCTGATTATAGATATGGTATCGGATATGATATTATTGAGGCGGGATCACCGACTAATATATATACAGGTATGTATATGGATCGACTCAGATGTTAGGCGGTTTCCTTACCTGTAGTCCAGCTTGTTAGCTTAGCCTTTTTGTTTTGTTTAGTTGTTAGATTAGAGTCGATTCTTACCTATTTCAAAAACTAACGAATCGTGGGTATTTTAAAAGACAGCCCAAGAGATCCTACGAATATTTCAAAAGACGTATCTTTTCATAAAAACACCGTAGCCCCTATTTTCAAAACCCCATAATTCGTGTTATTTCAAAAGGCACCATTTGTAGGACTTATATTAGATTAATGCAGGTTAGTTACAGTTGCATCTAGTATTCAGCTCCCGCTTATTATTGTGGTTCGCTTCGAATCGCATACTTATGTTATAATTTCTTATTGTAATATTGATATCATATTGTTAGGACACCAGCACCATTACCAATGATGCGTATGTACCACGTACACTTACTTGCCGGCTCACACACATCTTCATCGGTAATTGCCATGTCACGTACACCTTAGAAAATATTATTGCTTGACTTAGCTTGTTAGTTAGTAATTTGACATGATATTAGTGTACCTGCCTTATATGCCAGCTTAACATTGTAGTTATTACTTGTCACTTCATGCATACTGTTATTCATTGTTATGCCTATATTCTTGGTTTTACATGCTATTGATGATTTGGATTCGGATTTCCATGAGATTTTCTGAATTTGGGGGGAAAACCGCAAAACTTATATAAATTGATTTCTCTCTTTCAAATAAAAAGTGCGGTTTTTCCCATGATGTATGAGTCGTCCACCATGAGTTTGCTGATGGATTTCGAGACCCGATTCGAGGAGACGGATGAACCGTTTCGGGTACATGGTGGACCCAGTAAGGTACCCTGGGGTAAGAAGCGCGTGATGATGACGACGTGAGCCTGGCAGGGGAGTACTACCTACCGATGATTTGTAACATCTAGGAAAAGTTAGAAATAAATAAAATTAATTAAATTAAAAAAAATAAAGTGATAAATCACAAAACAGTTAAAATCAAATACGTCAATCTTCATAAGTTATATGTAATACAAATTAAATTAGAATTTTTGAATATAATTTAAATAAGTTATAAGGGTTTTAATGATAAATTTAGCATCATTTTAACAAATTGTGTGTTTTATAATAAGTTAAGTTGTGAGGGGTTAAATTGTAAAGTTAAGTTTTTATGCAAATATAAGATAGTTAAGGTTTTAATTGAAAGGTTGGAAAAGTCAAATTAGTTCAGAATTTTAATGAGATTAAAAAGGGAAAATGTGAAGATATTGCAAAAAAACACCTCATGCTTTCATGCAACCTCTCATCTCCACTTGCATGAAACATGCACACCCTAGCCCTTGACACCTCCACCTTCCCTTATCTCTTCATCCACTCAGTTAAATAGCACATATTCAGTTCAATTCTCAGATTAAAACTCAAAGAATTCAAAAGAAAAAGGAAATTTAAAAGAGGACAAGAAAGAACAAGAGGAAGAAGAAGAAGAATGGAGCTTGTTCTTGAGTTTTGATCACCAACAAGCTAGGTGGAGCTGATTAATCATGGAGGGTCATTCCTACAACTAATTGGAGGGTAAATTCTTAATCACAGTAGGTAAATTAGGCTCTGTAGATTAGTTAATATTGATTGAACATGTCACATAATATCGTATTTTAGCTAAACTTAAAGTCTGTTAAAATCTGCTTTGATCTGGAAGATAATTAACTTAATTAAACAGAGTTAAAATGATGTGGGAATCAACTAGAGTAAACCACAAGAAGATGACACCCAGGGGCCGGTTTTGGGCCGGCGGCCATACATGAAAAACCGGCATCGCCGGCCATGAAGAGGGATTTGTGGGTTTGGTCTTTTGGGTAGTTTACAGTATTCAATTTAGACTATTTTGGTACTGTTTATTTAAATTAGTTTCACAGTAATTAAAATCTGGGAAGATATATCGGAAAGGGTATCGTAAAACGCTAAAAACGACACGACTAAATCACGTCGCGTTTTAATTTCTGCAACAGTGCAGATTAAGGTTAAAAATCCAGCAAGATTAAAAGTTTAATAACTTGATAAAATCAGATAGTAGGTAACTTGTAAGTGGGATAGCGTGTTTCCATTTCCGTTATATCGGAATAGCCGTTTTGCTTATACACGTTAATTTGCCTATTTAGACTCGAATACAAGAATTACGGAAGCCGCGAGGAAAGGGAAAGGATTGGCGATTCCGGAGTAGATTCGACTTTTCCGGTGAGTAGACTAAACATCTACCGGGGAATTTTGTAAAGATGGCGTGTTTCGCCCGTAGTTTTACTGAACTTGATGCTTATATCGTTATGCTTAAATGTTAAATTGCATTCACTACAAATATTTATAAATTGCTTAGTTGTTAGAACACTTCACAATTATCGACGAGTCATGCCACGTGCACATATTATATGCAACACACACCTCGTCGATATTGCATGTCACTTACACTTAAATATCATACTTGTTAACATGGATTTATATCGTATTTCACATATCAAATATAGTGGTAGATTGCATCATTGATATCCCGTTGCTTTATGCGTATTTCTATGTTGTATATGAGGTAGATACAGAATTGAGGATTTATGGTTTTGAGTTTTGAATACTATTACATAAATCCAGTATTTTCATGATTTATGTGTCATGTCCACCATGAGATGATTTCTGTTTTGGTTTTATTCCGGACCGAGTGGGGGAGATATACGGTCGCGGATTTTACGTTATCCATACTGAGTGGGGGAGATATACAGTTGGAAACATGGTGGACCCGGTCGAGACCGGGGGGCAGGATAGCCGTATTGAGACGGGGGAGCCTAGCGAGGTTACTTGATACCGGAGTTAGTAATAAATATACGGCGTGTATCTAGATGATAGCGACCGATTTTATGATTAGGATCATTCGGGGAATGATGCCTATTTGAAAGGGAAGTTTTGTGTCGTTGATGGACACTGAGAAATGATTTTATTGAGTTGTGATTTCCGAAGTATCATGAGATTTATTGTTGAACTTCACATATACTCATATCTCATATTGATTTATATTCAGTAGCATGGTTGTCATATTTACTTTATTCGCCGTTATATGTTAGTCGTATTTACTGAGTTGGCAACTCATCCCCGTTGTGCTACAGTTCCTTGCAGGGATAGAGTGGACGGGTAGCTGCGAGGCAGAGATATTTTTGCAGTTGTATTCTGTCACGACCCGAAAGTACGGAACATGACCGGCACTTAAACTACGAACGTCTCGAGGCGTACGTAATCTAAGTAAACCGAAAACCCAGAAATCCAAACCAAGAAGAGTAGTAGAGAGTAGGAAAAACCAACTTAAAGCAAGTAATTTCAATAGCATAAGCCGAATTATGCGGTTTTTAAAACTTCAAAAATTTACTGAAAATTTCGGCAGAGTCTCCTTTGTAAATACTGGCCCCCAAACGGGATACAACATGAATAGTATACGAAATCAAGAAAAAGGCATCCCCAAGCGGGAGCTAGCTCTTCGTCAATCGACGGTCACAACCACACAAACAAAATAATATACAACGCCAACGGCGAGGATCAAAACTCAAAAGAAAACTCAAAACCACCAGAAATATAACGAGCGACTCTAAGGTCGAAAGGATAAACAACACTGGTCTCTATCTCAAAAAAATACATGTTTGGTTGATGGAATTTACTAGATACAACGGAATAATATTATACAAGGTAATATGATGGGTACGATACAAGAAAAACCCACCTACTAGCAAGTCACCCGAATGAACTGAGCCCGCAAAGCCGTAAAGAAACCTGTACGGCAAACCTGCAAGAAACTGGGGCACAACGGGGGTGAGTTGCCAACTCGTGAATAGAAAATTATCTACGCACAGAAATCGCATAAATAACGCAACCTAGGTCAATGATCAGAAAATATCCTCAATATGTGTATAACAGGCAGCCTAGACAATGTCTACGGTAAAATCTAACCCGAGTATAATTTCATGTGCCCGTGTCAGTGCCTCAGGTAGCAATATATCATAAGAATGAGATATGAATGCGTGAAAACAGAATACATTTACATGAAGCAGCTGTTTTCATACTTTAGTGAGATTTCCCTTGTATTTTTAAAGTGAGGTACCATAATGAAATCAGCATAAAACTGTGCCTAGCATCGGCACAAACGAAATCCCAATATCCCGATATCTCAAAGTCTCAACCACAATATCTAGGGCGCCGTCAGTCCAGACCGGCCCCTACCATAAATCTCAAGACCAAGACGGTATCCTCCGGATATCCGACGCGTCGGGTAAAATCACCGGTAGGTAGTACTCCCCTGCCAGGCTCAACGTCATCACCACATTCCTCTTGCCCCGGGGTACCGCACCGGGTCCACCATGTACCCGAAACGGTTCATCCGTCTCCTCGAATCGGGTTTCCAAATCCATCAGCAAACTCATGGTGGACGACTCATACATCATGGGAAAACCGCACTTTTTATTTTAAAAGAGAGAATATGTTTATTTGTGTTTTTGCGGTTTTCCTCCAAATCCAGAAAATCTCATAGAAATCCAAATCCAAACCTCAATAGCATGCAAAATAGTGAATATATGCATGAGAATCCATGAATGCGGCATAACAATGAATAACAGTATGCATGAAGTAGCAGGTAATGACTACAATGTCCAAACTATTCGCTAATAGGCTATGTCAAGCAATAATATATTTTCTAAGGTGTACGTGACATGGCAATTACCGATGAAGATGTGTGTGAGCCGGCAAGTAAGTGTACGTGGTACATACGCATCATCGGTAATGGTGCTGGTGTCCTATCAGCATGATATTAAAATGGAGTATGAAACATAATATAAGAATGCGATGCAAAGCGAACCACAAAAAAAAAGTGGGAGCTGAAACTAGACGTAACCAAAACTAGTCTGCATTAATCTAATATAAGTCCTACGAATGGTGCCTTTTGAAATAACACGAATCATGGGGTTTTGAAAATAGGGCTACGGTGTTTTTATGAAAAGATACGTCGTTTTTGAAATGTCCGTAGATTCCCTTGAGCTGTCTTTAAAAATGCCCACGATTCGTTAGTTTTTGAAATAGGTAAGAAGTCTAATCTACTCTAACAACTACACTAAACTATACGGCCGAACTAACAAGCTGAGCTACAGGTAAGGAAACCGCCTAACATCTGAGTCGATATATATATATATATATAAGTCGGTGATCCCGCCTCAATAGTATCGCGTACGATACAGTATATCATCTGACATCCTCGAGTCATGAGCGCGGATCTATCATCAATATAGGCTCGTACGGTAAATCGTCGTACGGCATCCCAAAAGCTGGGTACGGTTCAATATCACACTATCTCATCACATTTCAGATATCACTTATCATATCATATAAATCTGGGGTACTGATCTAAGTCTAGTACAACTGATATCATCTACAAAGTATGAATGCGGGGGTAAACACAAATCCCGAACCCGCAAGAATCACATTTCGTATCCCAAATACGAATCATATCAAATCACCGATCTCACGGCACAAAGCCCACATCATCGACTCAACTCCAAAGTCATCCCATATCATCAAACACCGTGCAAGTATAAGAAACATACAAGTGTATGCGTGTGGGTGCAAATCTATCCTATGGTTCGCAACTAGGAACTACGCTAGTTATTTCTACCCCTAACTAACCATAACACACTAACTATCACACATACAAATATACTACATAGTACTAATTACGGACTGCGGGGGTGCTATACGCCATCCACCCGACTTCTCCCCGTAGATATAAATCTACTCACCTGGTCCTCGCTAGCCGGTGCCGACGTTGCCACGCGCTTGCTTGTCGTCTCGAAGTCGATATGGGGGTACCTACATATCATAACGCACCATATCCCATTAAAATCCGACTCATGATCAAAACGACGCACGAATCCCACATAGGTCAAAACCTATGGTTGCTTTCAGAAATCGACCCAAAAACCCTCAACGTCGGCGTACAAACGCCAGACCATCGAGAAAAACCCAAATACACTCATTTGCACATTCACGAACACTAATTTTAATATAAAATAGGTTAAAACTCACGAAAACCCCAAATTCACTCTAAAAGCCGTTTTTCCGAAAAACTAGCAAGCAAAATTACCCGTTTTAGTACAAAACTCGATGTTTAAATGAATGTAGCGGCCAATATATTTATTAAATATCTTAAATAAGTCAATAAAACCATTTCCATAATTTAATCACATAAATTTGCATAATTTCCAAAATCCTAGTTTGCAAAAATATCAATTTTAACACTTTTTAATGTAAAATTCATAATTTTACAATTAAACTTGGTTTTGCATATTTTAAATGGTTAAACCACTCAATATAATTTGTAAGATATGATGAAATCCTAACCATATTTTAATTCTCGATTTAACACAATATTTACAAAAACTAGTTTGCAAATTTAACCAATTTCGACCATTTTATAGCAAAATGCACATACAACAAACTAGTTTGGATTTGCATGATTTAAAGCATTAAACTACATTTTATAATGTTAATAAAGCCATCCAAACCTTAATCACATTTTTAATCCCAATTATATAACCAATTTCAAAAGCCTAGTTAGCAAATTAGCATAATTAACACAATTTCCTTAAACTAACCATTAACAACTAACTACTAATCTTGTTCTACAATTTTAGTGGCCACAATATTCACCAAATAACTTAATTAGGTCACAAAAATATTAAGTAGATTTTTCACTCAAATATATTCAAAATTCCTAAAAACCTAGTTTGCACAATCATGAAATCTTAACAATTTTTCATGTAACAATTTGCAATCTAACTACTAGTTTACATTCTTCAAATCCTAAGATGGTAAGCTACCCAATACAACCATAATCTATAGATCAAAATGCTAACATTAAATCAAAACCTTTCTTGATTTCCAAGCTTGCAATCAAAACTTAATTAAACACTTAATTAAAACTTAGACTAAAACAAGTATCATTTGGAAAAGGGGTTATACCTTAAACTAGTTTGAAATGAGATCCACACTTGCCAAAACATAGCCCCCAAAATGCCATCTTACTCCAAGGATTCAAGCTAGCATGGGCAAAGAAATAATGGGTCAAGGTTGGATTTGAGATTAGTGATGTTTTTATGTGGATTTTGAAGAAATTTTGTGGATTTTAGAGGTGAAGAATGTGAGGATTTGGAGAGGGGAGGGCTGTGAAATTTCTGGCCGAAAATTGAGGAGGGTGAGGTGAGTGGGAGAGTGAGAGAGAGAGAGTGTTGGTTTCAAAGTCAAAGAAAAGTCAAGCCCATTCTTATACATTCTTTTCCTTTTCTTTTCTTTGTTTGTTTTGACTTTTAAGTGGGGGGGGGGGGATGAGTGGGGGGGGCTGCTGAATTCAGTAAGGGGTAGAGGAAATGGGTGTGTGTGGGTGTGGGTACGGGTGTGGGGTGATGAAAAATGATAAATACAGTACCCCAAACATCCATTTACGCTAAAAAAAAAGCCTTTTTTCTTCAATAATTTCTAAACCGTTTTGGCAAATGATTTCGTTCCAAAAACCACATGATAAATTTTTATTTAATGTTTTATGATGCACAAATTTGTTTCAACTCATTCCAATTTGTAATTTTCCCTAATTAAATGTATTAGTGACGGCTTAAAATAATAATAAAATAATATTTTTTTCAGAAAATTTGAAATTTCACCTGCGGCTCAATAAACACCAAATAATAGCAATTACATAGCTAGAATATGTATATTTAATTTTTATAATAAGATATTTGTATTTTGACTTTTTACCGAAAACACCCTTATCTTACCGATTTTTCGAAATTTCACCGAAACGATTTTCAAAACGTTACAATCTTCCCCCCTTAAAGAAATTCGGTCCCCGAATTTAAATTCAAACTCCCCCAAATACTAAAACATCTAAGAAAAACTATCAAGTCGTCGGGGCTCCGAAATTGTAACAACATAAAACAAATCGTAGCGCAGCGCATGCGCTTGAAAAATGAGCATATAACTCAAATCGAAACTCCGTCAAGCATCCCGCAATCATCGGAGTCATGGAAAAGACATCAATGCCAAATCCAAATCAAAACCAATATGCCATAACTCGAAACTATACATGTAAATATCGAATCTATATATGTAAGTATTTGAAGGAAATGCATGCCAAATCTCTTTAAGTCGCTGTGCACGCGTATAACACTGCACAGTGGCGGACGTCTACCATAAGAAAATACATATATACTTTTGTTTGAAATGTACGTTCCGCCGTTTTGGAAACAATTTAGAAGGGTCTCCTTGTTTTAAACATTTCGTGTCATATCAGACACGTAGATAAATACTGAGGCTATAGCTCGCTTTTTGGAAATCCTCTCAATAACTATCAATGCATGCAAAATATATTCAGGTACTGTCCTCTGACTAGTCCTGCTCGGTACGAAAACAGATAGCCATATCAGAAAAACGTACTGCTCTAAAAAAAATCAATCCCAAAATACGCACATGAATACTACGTGCGTCTGGTGCGCACGGAAATCAAAATCCATGAATGTGCCATACATGCGCACAGAAACAACATCTAAGTGCATCGGGTGTGCACGAAACATCTGTCGTAGGCAACATGTGTGCCTGACAGCAAAATCAGGTGCATCTGACATGCACGAAAAATCTCGATTTAGTGCATCTGGTGTGCACCAAAATCGCATCTCAAGACATGCGCGAAAATTCAAATCAGGTGCATCCATCGTGCATGAAATCATGAAATCCAATATCAAGCGCCGAACGTGCACAAAATCAATCAGGTGCACAAGGTGCACAAAACAAATATCGAGTATCACATTCGAAATCGAAGTCCAGTGCATCTAAGTGCACAAAAGGCGTATCACTGCACTGCAAGCATATATATACTATACAGAGTGCAGGAACGAAATCGTGTGCGTGCATACGCACAAAATCAACTCAAATGTCTGAAACCGTAAAATCACAAACATGTGAAACCCAAGCACGAAAACGATATCAAGTGCAACACTGTGCAAGAATCGTAAATTCTCAATCATCAAAATCAAATCATGCGAATAAATCACCCAAAACATCGAAATCAGTAATGGCGGAATAGTACTGCTCCAGCGCATCCTCTAAGAATCTCGGCCAACTGTCGCGGTCACTAGTGGGACGTCTCGTCGATGATCATGAACTCTGTCCTGCTGGTGTGCGCAACCATGACCACTCCTGGGTCAAGGTCTTCACTGTGAATTACCAATCTTTCGGTCCATCGGCTCATCGGCCCGGTCAGGTGTGCTAGCGGGGATGATCCCATTCTGGCACTTCTCTGGTCATTTCTCGGTCAATCATTGCGACCACTCATAAGACAGCATATCACTGGCATCGGCCTCTGGCTCTCTGAATATACGTGACACATCTGATCCTGGGTGCAAGTATCATTGCAGCAGTGTCCTGGAAGGAATCCTGCTCACGGTCTCTTCCATGTCTCGTCTCTGCCAACTGTCCGGAAGTCATTGTCCTTTCCTATATCTGCATCTTGCTCTGGAACGACTGCATACTCATCGCGACTCCTTATGGAAGGTATATCCAGTACTCT
The DNA here is from genome assembly GCA_030015575.1 of Agapanthus africanus. Taxonomy (NCBI): domain Eukaryota; kingdom Viridiplantae; phylum Streptophyta; class Magnoliopsida; order Asparagales; family Amaryllidaceae; genus Agapanthus; species Agapanthus africanus. The sequence continues at coordinate 116,486,166 of CM057351.1, forward strand.
GCCTCGGCATGCGCATCGCATCTCTGATGTCGGCGGAGGGGAACGTCTTCATATCTGGATTTTATACGAACCTCTTACTCCATTTTCTCTAATGTCGACCGCTTCGGACTCGTCTCGTCGTAGCTGCATGGACTGAGCTCCAACGGCTATCCTCGTATCTGGAGTCTCCCAAGAAATGCATCTTACCACCTAGCATCCGAATTAAGTCGAGCCATCCGATCGAGTCGTCAAAACCTCATAATCCCCCAAGAGCTCCACATCTTGGGCACAGTTTAATAGTATCGAGTACATACCACAGCATCGGTGGTCCAGCCGTAGAAGGGCAAACCCAAGTCTCACTAATGGCGCCGTAGAACTGCCGCAAACCCGAAGGTTCAAAGGCTTTCACACGGTCATTAAGTCGAGTTAGGGTTTCATTCTTCTAGAGGGACCATAGAATTGCCTGCATATCTTTTCGACTACTTAAAACTTGGAATAATAGGTTGCTGACATTCGATCGTCTCTGTCGACTCTCAACGTCTCCGCGTGAAATCGTCTCCAGCTGGAATCAATCTATCTGATGACCTCGCATCAGGGTAGGCGAACGATCCACAAGAACTAGTCATTCATCCTCGATGACTAGCGACCTTCTATCATCTCTTAGTACAACTCGTTCTGCACTAACGACATCATCTGGGGCAATATCTCGTCGTTCGCAGCAATAACTAGCTCGCTCATCTGCACGCTGAACAGTGCCTCGACCATCATGAATAAGCAACACACCAACGGTCATCAAAATCTGGCTGGCCTCTGTCAGTGGCTCAATCCTCTAGTGTCGATCAGCACCTCCGAGTAACCTCATAAAGGCGATCCGCCAATCGCTCGTGGCGCGGAAACACAGTAAAATGACACATCTCTGCAATCGTGTGTCGCCGGAATTTCGCCCTGGTCAGTCCTCGTTCGTGACGAGCTTGTGCTGACCGCAGCTCTAGCCGTAGCTCTCCCTGCCGGTAACCGTAGCAGCAAAACCAAACTGGTACCGACGAGGCTAGATCAGGAAGGAATATAATACTGAACAAGGAAATGTACATCCTAAGGCTTCATAAGTGGAGTGGCGTGTCGTAAATATGCCGCGGAACATACCAACGGTACGTCACTCTACTTTAGTCATCTATTCCATCAACCAAGGGTCATCCTACGCTCCGAAGGTAAAACCTAACGCTCTGATACCAACTTTGTCACGACCCGAAAGTACGGAACATGACCGGCACTTAAACTATGAACGTCTCGAGACGTACGTAATCTAAGTAAACCGAAAACCCAGAAATCCAAACCAAGAAGAGTAGTAGAGAGTAGGAAAAACTAACTTAAAGCAAGTAATTTCAATAGCATAAGACGAATTATGCGGTTTTTAAAACATCAAAAATTTACAGAAAATTTCGGCAGAGTCTCCTTTGTAAATACTGGCCCCCAAACGGGATACAACATGAATAGTATACGAAATCAAGAAAAAGGCATCCCCAAGCGGGAGCTAGCTCTTCGTCAATCGACGGTCACAACCACACAAACAAAATAATATACAACGCCAACGGCGACGATCAAAACTCAAAAGGAAACTCAAAACCACCAGAAATATAACGAGCGACTCTAAGGTCGAAAGGATAAACAACACTGGTCTCTATCTCAAAAAAATACATGTTTGGTTGATGGAATTTACTAGATACAACGGAATAATATTATACAAGGTAATATGATGGGTACGATACAAGAAAAACCCACCTACTAGCAAGTCACCCGAATGAACTGAGCCCGCAAAGCCGTAAAGAAACCTGTACGGCAAACCTGCAAGAAACTGGGGCACAACGGGGGTGAGTTGCCAACTCGTGAATAGAAAAATATCTACGCACAGAAATCGCATAAATAACGCAACCTAGGTCAATGATCAGAAAATATCCTCAATATGTGTATAACAGGCAGCCTAGACAATGTCTAGGGTAAAATCTAACCCGAGTATAATTTCATGTGCCCGTGTCAGTGCCTCAGGTTGCAATATATCATAAGAATGAGATATGAATGCGTGAAAACAGAATACATTTACATGAAGCAGCTGTTTTCATACTTTAGTGAGATTTCCCTTGTATTTTTAAAGTGAGGTACCATAATGAAATCAGCATAAAACTGTGCCTAGCATCGGCACAAACGAAATCCCAATATCCCGATATCTCAAAGTCTCAACCACAATATCTAGGGCGCCGTCAGTCCAGACCGGCCCCTACCATAAATCTCAAGACCACGACGGTATCCTCCGGATATCCGACGCGTCGGGTAAAATCACCGGTAGGTAGTACTCCCCTGCCAGGCTCAACGTCATCACCACATTCCTCTTGCCCCGGGGTACCGCACCGGGTCCACCATGTACCCGAAACGGTTCATCCGTCTCCTCGAATCGGGTTTCCAAATCCATCAGCAAACTCATGGTGGACGACTCATACATCATGGGAAAACCGCACTTTTTATTTTAAAAGAGAGAATATGTTTATTTGTGTTTTTGCGGTTTTCCTCCAAATCCAGAAAATCTCATAGAAATCCAAATCCAAACCTCAATAGCATGCAAAATAGTGAATATATGCATGAGAATCCATGAATGCGGCATAACAATGAATAACAGTATGCATGAAGTAGCAGGTAATGACTACAATGTCCAAACTATTCGCTAATAGGCTATGTCAAGCAATAATATATTTTCTAAGGTGTACGTGACATGGCAATTACCGATGAAGATGTGTGTGAGCCGGCAAGTAAGTGTACGTGGTACATACGCATCATCGGTAATGGTGCTGGTGTCCTATCAGCATGATATTAAAATGGAGTATGAAACATAATATAAGAATGCGATGCAAAGCGAACCACAAAAAAAAAGTGGGAGCTGAAACTAGACGTAACCAAAACTAGTCTGCATTAATCTAATATAAGTCCTACGAATGGTGCCTTTTGAAATAACACGAATCATGGGGTTTTGAAAATAGGGCTACGGTGTTTTTATGAAAAGATACGTCGTTTTTGAAATGTCCGTAGATTCCCTTGAGCTGTCTTTAAAAATGCCCACGATTCGTTAGTTTTTGAAATAGGTAAGAAGTCTAATCTACTCTAACAACTACACTAAACTATACGGCCGAACTAACAAGCTGAGCTACAGGTAAGGAAACCGCCTAACATCTGAGTCGATATATATATATATATAAGTCGGTGATCCCGCCTCAATAGTATCGCGTACGATACAGTATATCATCTGACATCCTCGAGTCATGAGCGCGGATCTATCATCAATATAGGCTCGTACGGTAAATCGTCGTACGGCATCCCAAAAGCTGGGTACGGTTCAATATCACACTATCTCATCACATTTCAGATATCACTTATCATATCATATAAATCTGGGGTACTGATCTAAGTCTAGTACAACTGATATCATCTACAAAGTATGAATGCGGGGGTAAACACACATCCCGAACCCGCAAGAATCACATTTCGTATCCCAAATACGAATCATATCAAATCACCGATCTCACGGCACAAAGCCCACATCATCGACTCAACTCCAAAGTCATCCCATATCATCAAACACCGTGCAAGTATAAGAAACATACAAGTGTATGCGTGTGGGTGCAAATCTATCCTATGGTTCGCAACTAGGAACTACGCTAGTTATTTCTACCCCTAACTAACCATAACACACTAACTATCACACATACAAATATACTACATAGTACTAATTACGGACTGCGGGGGTGCTATACGCCATCCACCCGACTTCTCCCCGTAGATATAAATCTACTCACCTGGTCCTCGCTAGCCGGTGCCGACGTTGCCACGCGCTTGCTTGTCGTCTCGAAGTCCATATGGGGGTACCTACATATCATAACGCACCATATCCCATAAAAATCCGACTCATGATCAAAACGACGCACGAATCCCACATAGGTCAAAACCTATGGTTGCTTTCACAAATCGACCCAAAAACCCTCAACGTCGGCGTACAAACGCCAGACCATCGAGAAAAACCCAAATACACTCATTTGCACATTCACGAACACTAATTTTAATATAAAATAGGTTAAAACTCACGAAAATCCCAAATTCACTCTAAAAGCCGTTTTTCCGAAAAACTAGCAAGCAAAATTACCCGTTTTAGTACAAAACTCGATGTTTAAATGAATGTAGCGGCCAATATATTTATTAAATATCTTAAATAAGTCAATACAACCATTTCCATAATTTAATCACATAAATTTGCATAATTTCCAAAATCCTAGTTTGCAAAAATATCAATTTTAACACTTTTTAATGTAAAATTCATAATTTTACAATTAAACTTGGTTTTGCATATTTTAAATGGTCAAACCACTCAATATAATTTGTAAGATATGATGAAATCCTAACCATATTTTAATTCTCGATTTAACACAATATTTACAAAAACTAGTTTGCAAATTTAACCAATTTCGACCATTTTATAGCAAAATGCACATACAACAAACTAGTTTGGATTTGCATGATTTAAAGCATTAAACTACATTTTATAATGTTAATAAATCCATCCAAACCTTAATCACATTTTTAATCCCAATTATATAACCAATTTCAAAAGCCTAGTTAGCAAATTAGCATAATTAACACAATTTCCTTAAACTAACCATTAACAACTAACTACTAATCTTGTTCTACAATTTTAGTGGCCACAATATTCACCAAATAACTTAATTAGGTCACAAAAATATTAAGTAGATTTTTCACTCAAATATATTCAAAATTCCTAAAAACCTAGTTTGCACAATCATGAAATCTTAACAATTTTTCATGTAACAATTTGCAATCTAACTACTAGTTTACATTCTTCAAATCCTAAGATGGTAAGCTACCCAATACAACCATAATCTATAGATCAAAATGCTAACATTAAATCAAAACCTTTCTTGATTTCCAAGCTTGCAATCAAAACTTAATTAAACACTTAATTAAAACTTAGACTAAAACAAGTATCATTTGGAAAAGGGGTTATACCTTAAACTAGTTTGAAATGAGATCCACACTTGCCAAAACATAGCCCCCAAAATGCCATCTTACTCCAAGGATTCAAGCTAGCATGGGCAAAGAAATAATGGGTCAAGGTTGGATTTGAGATTAGTGATGTTTTTATGTGGATTTTGAAGAAATTTTGTGGATTTTAGAGGTGAAGAATGTGAGGATTTGGAGAGGGGAGGGCTGTGAAATTTCTGGCCGAAAATTGAGGAGGGTGAGGTGAGTGGGAGAGTGAGAGAGAGAGAGAGTGTTGGTTTCAAAGTCAAAGAAAAGTCAAGTCCATTCTTATACATTCTTTTCCTTTTCTTTTCTTTGTTTGTTTTGACTTTTAAGTGGGGGGGGGGATGAGTGGGGGGGGGCTGCTGAATTCAGTAAGGGGTAGAGGAAATGGGTGTGTGTGGGTGTGGGTACGGGTGTGGGGTGATGAAAAATGATAAATACAGTACCCCAAACATCCATTTACGCTAAAAAAAAGCCTTTTTTCTTCAATAATTTCTAAACTGTTTTGGCAAATGATTTCGTTCCAAAAACCACATGATAAATTTTTATTTAATGTTTTATGATGCACAAAATTTGTTTCAACTCATTCCAATTTGTAATTTTCCCTAATTAAATGTATTAGTGACGGCTTAAAATAATAATAAAATAATATTTTTTTCAGAAAATTTGAAATTTCACCTGCGGCTGAATAAACACCAAATAATAGCAATTACATAGCTAGAATATGTATATTTAATTTTTATAATAAGATATTTGTATTTTGACTTTTTACCGAAAACACCCTTATCTTACCGATTTTTCGAAATTTCACCGAAACGATTTTCAAAACGTTACATATTCCATCTTTTGATCGGTAGGTTACATGTGTAGTAACCTTCCTTTTTGATTTTGTATTTTGTATCTAGAAAGTCTCCATCAAACCTGTATTTTGACTTAGAAATGAGAGATGGTATATATATGTACAGTTGAGATCTGTTGGTTAGTTTCATTATTTCTTTCTTTATGAGATTCACAGTGATGTTCTTTATGTGTATATTCATGTTCATTGTTGATATTGTTGATTCCAACTAGGAATACAACTAAACTTAACCTTTATTCTTTGTTTAATAAATTAACTTCATAAATTGAGATTTTTACTTAAAAACTAAAATTTCATAAATAATTCCGCAATAAGGTATTTTGATCTTGGTTTTCGGCTTACTTGGACTTGTGCATATCTTTAGATATGATACAATCTAAGTGCCGGTCACATCCAAACTTGGGTCGTGACAAAGTTGGTATCAGAGCTTAGGAGTAACCTTACGGAATTCAGTAAGGGGTTTCAATAGGTTGATGTAAGTCCGAGAGTTAGGATGACCTTTGGTTTGATGGAGTAGGTGAATTAGGACGAATGCAGTACCGTACGTATGTTCCGCGGCATATTTACGTTATCGTATTCAGCCTAACTAACCTTAGGATGTTTATCTTGATCTATTCTTCCGTTGATTCTCCTTTATTGATTGCTTCTGTTCCCACACCTTATCAACTCTCGTTTCTTGTTCCAGTTGCTATGGCTACGCGGGCTAGGCGAGCCGCAGCCAGAGATGCAGCTAGGGCGAGTCCGCCTGTGACGACGACTGGTACACCGGACGTTCCGGCGGTGCATGAGCATGTTGATCCTCCTCCTCTTGATCGCATGACTAGGATTGAGGAGGGTATGTTGGGATTACAGCGAGTGGTAGGACAGTTAGCTGAGACCACTCGAGTATTGAGATCAGATCCAACACCGACCGTAGCAGAATCCGAGGTACAGCCTACACAGACGGTAGCACTAGTAGATACGAGAGTGATGGAGGTATCACTTGCTGAGTTTATGAGATTGAGACCCCCGGTATTTACAGGGACCGATGTGGCGGAAGATCCTCAGTCTTTTCTTGATAGGATGGCGAGGATTGGCAGATCATTGCGATGTTCTGATGCGAGGTCAGTTGAGCTGACTAGCTTTCGTTTGGAGGGACTTGCACAGGAATGGTGTGAGTCGATGGAAAGAGGGCGAGCTACGAATCTTCCTCCGATGACGTGGACCGAATTTTCTACAGTCTTTCTTGCCAGATTTCTTCCCCGGAGTGTGAGGGACGCTAGAGCTAGCAGTTTTGAAGCGTTGAGGAAATCAGCAAGTATGTCAGTAGCAGATTATGACTTACGATTCACCCAGCTGTCGCGATATGCCCCATACTTAGTACCTACGGAGGAGCTTCGGGTGAAGAGGTTCCTAAGGAATTTGGACACACAGCTGTATCTGGCGATAGGCTCCCAGCATTTTGATACATATGCACAGGCCATGGATGCGGCGATTCGAGTAGAGGAGCGTTTGAGCGAGTCAAGGGTCGTTCCGGAGCCAAAGAGGAGTAGACCAGTCGTGCCGACAAATAGACAGTTTGGCCGAGGTAGAGGGTCATATCCAGGCAGATATACTCCAGGCCGCAGTATCAGACGAGGTTGGACACAGGGCCAGATGTTCAGTTCTTATCCTGATAATCAGAGACCACCATCTACTTGTTATAGTTGTGGACTTCCCGGACACTTTGCGCGGGATTGTAGATCTCAGGGAGGGACCGTTGCTCTACAGGCTGCTTTACCCCTTCCACCTCCTACACCGATGGCTTTACTTCATCCCCCAGTTGGCGCTACACGCCAGGCAGTTGCACCACGAGGTCGAGGCTTTACAGGACGTGCTCAGAGAGGTCGAGGAGATCGAGGTAGAGGACGACAGGATGCGGGCAGGGGCCAGGCACGGGTTTTTGCGCTGACTCCACAGGATGCCCAGACATCAAATGCAGTCGTGACAGGTACTCTTACAGTATGCTCATTAGAGGCACATGTTTTATTTGATCCCGGTTCTACACATTCTTATGTATCTTCACGATTCGCACTTTTGTTGGGGAAGGAGTCGTCATTATTAGAGTTACCTTTGGTAGTGATTACTCGAGTTGGAGATTTCTTTATAGCTCGGTACGTATTCAGATCGTGTTCGGTGCGTATTGGTGGTAGAGATTCGTTAGTTGATCTGATTCTCCTGGACATGTTGGATTTTGACATACTTCTTGGGATGGATTGGTTAGCCGCTTGTCATTCCTATGTAGATTGTAGAGGAAAAGCGGTTAGATTTTGTTTTCCAGGTGAATCGGTGTTTGTTGTGCAGGGGGATTGGTTAACCCCTGTCAACATGATTTCTGCTTTTTGTGCGGGGCGGCTCTTGAAGAAGGGTTGTCATGGGTTCTTGGCCTTTATTCAGGACATAGGGGTCGCTGAAGTTCCATTGGACCTAATCCCGATCATACGAGAATTCCCTGAGGTATTTCCTGCTGAGTTACCAGGATTGCCACCCGATCGAGATATTGAATTTTGCATCGACTTGATTCCGGGTGCGGGGCCTATTTCTATACCACCCTATCGAATGGCACCGACGAAATTGAAAGAACTCAAGGGCCAGTTGCAAGAGTTGTTAGATAGAGGACTTGTTCGTCCCAGTGTTTCACCGTGGGGAGCTCCTGTCTTATTTGTAAAAAAGAAGGACGGTAGTATGAGAATGTGCATCGACTACCGACAGCTGAATCGCGTCACTGTACGAAACAGGTATCCATTACCACGTATAGATGACTTGTTCGACCAGTTGCAAGGAGCCGGGTTCTTCTCAAAGATTTACTTGAGGTCGGGGTATCATCAGTTGAGGGTTCGGAAGGACGATATTCCAAAGACAGCATTTCGTACGAGATATGGACAATATGAATTTCTGGTGATGTCGTTCGGACTCACCAATGCTCCAGCAGCTTTTATGGATATGATGAACCGTATCTTTAGACCATTTATCAATCGGTTTATTATAGTATTCATAGATGATATTCTTGTGTATTCTCGGAGTCAGACGGAGCACGAGCAGCATTTACGTATCACATTGCAGACCTTGAAGGAGCATCAGCTGTATGCAAAATTTTCTAAGTGTGCTTTTTGGCTCGATAGTGTGGAGTTCTTGGGTCACATAGTTACGAGAGAAGGTATATGTGTGGACCCAAAGAAGATTCAAGCGGTTCAACACAGGCCCATGCCTATGTCAGTTACGGAGGTTCGGAGTTTCTTAGGTCTGGCAGGTTATTACAGACGCTTCGTACAGGATTTCTCACGGATAGCGGCACCTTTGACAGGATTGACTAGGAAGGAAGTTCCATTTCAGTGGACAGATGCATGTGAGCAGAGTTTCCAACAGTTGAAAACGCGTTTGACGACTGCACCTGTATTATCTTTACCTTCCGGGTCAGGGGGTTTCGTCGTGTATTGCGATGCTTCTAGAGTGGGCTTAGGCTGTGTGTTGATGCGAAACGTCAAAGTTATAGCATATGCTTCTCGACAGTTGAAGAGGCATGAACAAAACTACCCCACTCATGATCTAGAGATGGCTGCTGTAGTATTCGCATTGAAGATTTGGAGACATTACTTGTATGGAGAATCGTGTCAAATCTTTACAGATCATAAAAGCTTAAAGTATATCTTTCAGCAGAAAGATCTGAACCTCAGGCAGCGTAGATGGATGGAACTGGTGAAAGATTACGACTGTGAGATCTTGTACCACCCAGGCAAAGCAAATGTGGTAGCAGATGCCTTGAGTCGGAGGCCTGGAGGTAATTTATCTCATTTGAGTATTTTGCAGAGACAGTCTTCTACAGACTGGCAGATCTTATGTGATAGTCGTATACTGTTTGAGTTCGCGTCAGCAGGAGGTCAGTTAGCACATGTTCGCACCAGACCTCAGCTATTGGATCGTATTCGAGATGCGCAGCCTACAGATACTCGCATGATGGAGATTATGGATCATGTTAGGCAGGGCAAGGAGACGGAGTTCGTGATTGATGATCATGGAGTATTACGTTTTAGGACTCGTCTCTGTGTGCCAGATTCTGACGGATTGAGGCGTGAGATTTTGGAGGATGCTCACAGATCAGTATACAGTATTCATCCTGGCTCCACTAAAATGCATCGTGATTTAAAAGATAATTATTTGTGGGAAGGAATGAAGAAGGATGTTACGGATTTTGTTTCACGATGCTTGATGTGTCAGCAAGTCAAAGCAGAACACCAGAGGCCAGCCGGAGAGCTGCAACCTTTACCCATTCCAGAGTGAAAATGGGAACAGATTTCCATGGATTTTGTGGTGGGTCTACCCAGGACTAGCAGAGGGTATGATTCCATTTTGGTGATTGTAGATAGATTGACAAAAGCCGCTCATTTTCTTCCTGTAAAGACGACGTATGGATTTGCTTAGTATGCACAGGTTTATATCGATGAGATTGTACGTCTACATGGAGTGCCGACATGCATAGTATCAGATCGAGGTACCCAGTTCACGAGCAGGCTATGGCAGAAACTTCAGGACGCTCTTGGTACACGACTGAGTTTTAGTACAGCTTTCCACCCACAGACAGACGGTCAGTCTGAGCGGACCATTCAGATACTAGAGGATATGCTTCGGGCTTGTAGCCTAGATTTCGGTGGTAGTTGGGATCGTCACCTGCCTTTGGTAGAATTCTCGTATAACAACAGTTTTCAAGAGACGATCCAGATGGCACCCTTTGAAGCTTTGTATGGAAGGAAATGTCGATCACACGTTTGCTGGACGGAACTTAGTGAGAGTTGTATATTGGGACCGCAGATAGTACATGAAACTACAGAGAAGATTCATTTGATACGAGATAGATTGAAAGCGGCTCAATGCAGACAGAAGTCATACGCAGATCGACGACGACGTAAACTCGAGTTTGATGTAGGAGATCATGTGTTCCTTCGAGTATCTCCAATGAAAGGTGTGATGCGCTTCGGGAAGAAAGGGAAACTCAGCCCCAGATATGTTGGACCTTATGAGATTTTAGAGAGAGTGGGCGCTGTAGCTTATCGGTTAGCACTTCCACCTAATTTTCCCGACGTACATCCGGTGTTTCACGTTTCGATGCTTCGCAGATATCTTCACGATCCATCTCATGCGATCCAACATCAGACTCTACAGCTTGAGCCAGATTTATCCTACACAGTGCAGCCAGTCGCTATTCTGGACAGGAAGGCAAAGCAACTACGATCGAGGATACTGCCATCTGTAAAGGTTCTCTGGCAAAGAAAGAATCGTGAGGAGATTACTTGGGAGACAGAGGACGCAATGCGAAAGAAATTTCCACATCTTTTCATAGGTATGTCTAGTAATTATTAAGAAAATTCGGGGACCGAATTTTCTTAAGGGGGGAATATTGTAACATTTAGGAAAAGTTAGAAATAAATAAAATTAATTAAATTAAAAAAAATAAAGTGATAAATCACAAAACAGTTAAAATCAAATACGTCATTCTTCATAAGTTATATGTAATACAAATTAAATTAGAATTTTTGAATATAATTTAAATAAGTTATAAGGGTTTTAATGATAAATTTAGCTTCATTTTAACAAAAGGTGTGTTTTATAATAAGTTAAGTTGTGAGGGGTTAAATTGTAAAGTTAAGTTTTTATGCAAATATAAGATAGTTAAGATTTTAATTGAAAGGTTGGAAAAGTCAAATTAGTTCAGAATTTTAATGAGATTAAAAAGGGAAAATGTGAAGATAATGCAAAAAAACACCTCATGCTTTCATGCAACCTCTCATCTCCACCTCCTTCTTGCATGAAACATGCACACCCTAGCCCTTGACACCTCCACCTTCCCTTATCTCCTCATCCACTCAGTTAAATAGCACATATTCAGTTCAATTCTCAGATTAAAACTCAAGGAATTCAAAAGAAAAAGGAAATTTAAAAGAGGACAAGAAAGAACAAGAGGAAGAAGAAGAAGAATGGAGCTTGTTCTTGAGGTTTGATCACCAACAAGCTAGGAGGAGCTGATTAATCATGGAGGGTCATTCCTACAACTAATTGGAGGGTAAATTCTTAATCACAGTAGGTAAATTAGGCTCTGTAGATTAGTTAATATTGATTGAACATGTCACATAATATCGTATTTTAGCTAAACTTAAAGTCTGTTAAAATCTGCTTTGATCTGGAAGATAATTAACTTAATTAAACAGAGTTAAAATGATGTAGGAATCAACTAGAGTAAACCACAAGAAGACGACACCCAGGGGCCGGTTTTGGGCCGGCGACCATACATGAAAAACCGGCGTCGCCGGCCACGAAGATGGATTTGTGGGTTTGGTCTTTTGGGTAGTTTACAGTATTCAATTTAGGCTATTTTGGTACTGTTTATTTAAGTTAGTTTCACAGTAATTAAAATCTGGGAAGATATATTGGAAAGGGTATCATAAAACGCTAAAAACGACACGACTAAATCACGTCGCGTTTTAATTTCTGCAACAGTGCAGATTAAGGTTAAAAATCCAGCAAGATTAAAAGTTTAATAACTTGATAAAATCAGATAGTAGGTAACTTGTAAGTGGGATAGCGTGTTTCCATTTCCGTTATATCGGAATAGCCGTTTTGCTTATACACGTTAATTTGCCTATTTAGACTCGAATACAAGAATTACGGAAGCCGCGAGGAAAGGGAAAGGATTAGCGATTCCGGAGTAGATTCGACTTTTCCGGTGAGTAGACTAAACATCTACCGGGGAATTTTGTAAAGATGGCGTGTTTCGCCCGTAGTTTTACTGAACATGATGCTTATATCGTTATGCTTAAATGTTAAATTGCATTCACTACAAATATTTATAAATTGCTTAGTTGTTAGAACACTTCACAATTATCGACGAGTCATGCCACGTGCACATATTATATGCTACACACACCTCGTCGATATTGCCATGTCACTTACACTTAAATATCATACTTGTTAACATGGATTTATATCGTATTTCACATATCAAATATAGTGGTAGATTGCATCATTGATATCCTGTTGCTTTATGCGTATTTCTATGTTGTATATGAGGTAGATACAGAATTGAGGATTTATGGTTTTGAGTTTTGAATACTATTACATAAATCCAGTATTTTCATGATTTATGTGTCATGTCCACCATGAGATGATTTCTGTTTTGGTTTTATTCCGGACCGAGTGGGGGAGATATACGGTCGCGGATTTTACGTTATCCATACTGAGTGGGGGAGATATACAGTTGGATACATGGTAGACCCGGTCGAGACCGAGGGGCAGGATAGCCGTATTGAGACGGGGGAGCCTAGCGAGGTTACTCGATACCGGAGTTAGTAATAAATATACGGCGTGTATCTAGATGATAGCGACCGATTTTATGATTAGGATCATTCGGGGAATGATGCCTATTTGAAAGGGATGTTTTGTGTCGTTGATGGACACTGAGAAATGATTTTATTGAGTTGTGATTTCCGAAGTATCATGAGATTTATTGTTGAACTTCACATATACTCATATCTCATATTGATTCATATTCAGTAGCATGGTTGTCATATTTACTTTATTCGCCGTTATATGTTAGTCGTATTCACTGAATTGGCAACTCATCCCCGTTGTGCCACAGTTCCTTGCAGGGATAGAGTGGACGGGTAGCTGCGAGGCAGAGATATTTTTGCAGTTGTATTCCATCTTTTGATCGGTAGGTTATATGTGTAGTAACCTTCCTTTTTGATTTTGTATTTTGTATCTAGAAAGTCTCCATCAAACCTGTATTTTGACTTAGAAATGAGAGATGGTATATATATGTACAGTTGAGATCTGTTGGTTAGTTTCATTATTTCTTTCTTTATAAGATTCACAGTGATGTTCTTTATGTGTATATTCATGTTCATTGTTGATATTGTTGATTCCAACTAGGAATACAACTAAACTTAACCTTTATTCTTTGTTTAATAAATTAACTTCATAAATTGAGATTTTTACTTAAAAACTAAAATTTCATAAATAATTCCGCAATAAGGTATTTTGATCTTGGTTTTCGGCTTACTTGGACTTGTGCATATCTTTAGATATGATACAATCTAAGTGCCGGTCACATCCAAACTTGGGTCGTGACATGATTTTACCCGACACGTCGGATATCCGGAGGATACCGTCGTGGTCTTGAGATGGATGGTAGGGGCCGGTCTGGACTGACGGTGCCCTAAATATTGTGATTGAGACATTGAGATTTCGAGATATTGAGGTACAGAGACTGTGATACAGAGATATCGAGATATTTGGATTACGTTTTGTGCCGATGCTAGGCACTGTTTTATGCTGATTTCATTATGATACCTCATTTTAAAATATACAAAGGAAATCTCACTAAATTATGAAAACAGTTCTTCACTTACATGTATTCTGTTTTCATGCATTCATACCTCATTCATATGATATATTTCTACCTGAGGCACTGACACGGGCACATGAGATTACACTCGGGTTAGATATTTACCCTAGCCTTGTTATAGGTTGCATGTTATATATATAATTGAGGTTATATTATGATCATTGACCTAGGTTGCGTTATTTATGTGATTTCTTTCCGTAGATGTTTTTCTATTCACGAATTGGCAACTCACCCCCGTTGTGCCCCAGTTTCTTGCAGGTTTGTCGTACAGGTTTCTTTACGGCTTGCGGGCATAGTTTCCTTCGGGTGATTTTCTAGTAGGTAGGTTTACTTCTATCGTACCCCCCCATTATATATCTTCTATATTATTATTATGTTGTATCTAGAAGTTCCATCAACCAAACATGTATTATTTTTGAGATAGAGACCAGTGATGTTATTCTTTCGACCTTAGAGTCGCGCGTTGTATTTCTATGGTTTTCTTGTTGTTTTGAGTTCATTTTGAGTTTTGATCCTCGCCCTTGGCGTTGTATATTATATTGCTCGTGTGGTTGTGACCGTCGATTGACGAAGAGCTAGCTCCCGCTTGGGGATGCCTTTTTATTGATTTCGTATACTATTCATGTTGTATCCCGTTTGGGAGCCAGTTTTTACAAAGGAGACTCTGCCGAAATTTTCAGGAAATACTTGATGTTTTTAAAACCGCATAACTTGGCTTATGCTATTAAAACTACTTGATTTTAAATTTGTTTTCTTTCACTCAACTACTTTTCTTGGTTTGGATTTCTGGTTTTTCGGTTTACTTAGAATACGTACGCCTCGAGACGTTCGTAGTTTAAGTGCCTGTCATGTTCCGTACTTTCGGGTCGTGACAAAGTTGGTATCAGAGCGTTAGGTTTTTACCTTCGGAGCGTAGGATGACCCTTGGTTGATGGAATAGGTGACTAAAGTAGAGTGACGTACCGTAGGTATGTTCCGCGGCATATTTACAATATGCTACTCCACTCAAGAAGCCTTAGGATGTACATTTCTTTGCTCAGTATTATATTCATTCCGATCTAGCCTCATCAGTACCAGTTATGGTTTTGCTGCCACGATTACGGGTAGGGAGAGCTACAGCTAGAGTTGCGGTCAGCATGAGCTCGTCATGAACGAGGACTGACCAGGGAGAAATTCCGGCGACACACGATTGCGGAGATGTGTCTTTTTACCGTGTTTCCGCGTCACGAGCGTTTGGCGGATCGCCTTTATGAGGTTACTCGGATGTGCGGATCGACACTAGAGGATTGAGCCAATGATAGAGGCCAGCCAGATTTTGATGACCGTTGGTGTATTGCTTACTCATGATGATTGAGGCACTGTTCAGCGTGCAGACGAGTGAGCCAGTTGTTGCTGCGAGCGACGAGATATCGCCCTATATGTAGGAGCTATTGCAGCACAAGTTGTACTAAGAGATGATAGAAGGTCTCTAGTCACCCGAGGATGAATGAATAGGACATGTGGTTCGTTCGCCTACCCGATGAGAGGTCATCAGATAGATTGATTCCAGCAAGAGACGACTTCACGCGGAGACGTTGAGAGTCGACAGAGACGATCGAATGTCAGAAACCTATTATTCCAAGTTTAAAGTAGTCGGAAAGACATGCAGGCAATCTATGGTCCCTCTAGAAGAATGAAACCCTAACTCGACTTAATGACCGTATGAAAGCCTTTGAACCTTAGGGTTTGCAGCTGTTTCGCGGCTCCATTAGTGAGGCTTGGGTTTGCCCTTCTACTGCTGGACCACCGATGCTGTGGTATGTACTCGATACTATTAAACTGTTCCCAAGAGGTTGAGCTCTTGGGGGATTATGAAGTTTTGACGACTCGATCGGAAGGCTCGACTTAATTCGGATGCTAGGTGGTGAGATGCATTTCTTGGGAGACTCCCGATATGAGGATAGCCGTTGGAGCTCAGTCCATGTAGCCACGATGAGACGAGTCCGAAGCAGTCGACATCAGAGAAAAGTGGAGTAAGAGGTTCGTACGAGATCTTGATGAGACGACGTTCCACTCCGCTGACATCAGAGATGCGATATGCATGCCGAGGCATTGTACTTGGATATACCTTTCAGAAGGAGTCGCGATGAGTACGCAGCCGTTTCGGAACGAGGACAGATCTAGTAAGGGACGATGACTTCCGGACAGTTCGGCAGAGACGAGATTTTGGAGAGATTTCGACAGGACCTTTCTGGAATGAATTACGAGAAGACTTGGACCCAGGAGTGGTCATATTACGCACACCGGCAGGCCAGAGTTCAGGATAGTCGACGAGACATGCTATGAGTGACCACGACAGTTGGCCAGAGATTCTTGGAGGATGTGCTTGAGCGGGACTATTCCGCCATACTTGATTTTGGTATTTTGAGCGATCTATTCGCATGATTTGGTTTTGATGATTGAGTTTCATGATATCGTTTTCATGCGCCATGGTTGCACCTACTGCGTATTTACGATTTTTGCACAGTTGTTACACTCGTTATCGTTTTCGTGCCTTGGTTTCTCATGTTTATGATTTTATGGGTTTCATACAGTTGAGTTGATTTTGTGTGTATATACGCATACGATTTGCTTTTTGCACTCGGTATGATTCACATATGCTTGCAGGGCAGTGATACGCATTTTGTGCACTTAGATGCACTGGACTTTGATTTCGATTGTGATACTCGATGTTTATTTTGTGCACCTTGTGCACCTGATTGGATTTTCACGCATGTTGGGCGCATGTTTTGAAGTGTGATTTTGGTGCACACCAGATGCACTAAATCGAGATTTTTCCTGCATGTCAGATGCACCTGATTTTGCTGTCAGGCACACAGGTTGCCTACGACAGATGTTTCGTGCACACCCGATGCACTTAGATGTTGTTTCTGTGCATATGTATGGCACATATTTGGATTTTGATTTCCGTGCGCACAAGACGCGCGTAGTATTCATACGCGTATTTTGGGATTGATTTTTCTTATAAGAGCAGTACGTTTTTATGATATTGCTATGTGTTTTCGTACTGAGCAGGGCTAGTCAGAGGACAGTACCTGAATATATTTTACATGTATAGTTTCGAGTTATATCATATTGGTTTTGCTTTGGATTTGGTATTGATGTCTTCCCCATGACTCCGATGATTGTGGGATGCTTGACGGAGTTCTGATTTGAGTTATATGCTCATTTTTCATGCGCACGCGTTACGCTACGATTTGTTTTATGTATTTATGATTTCGGAGCCCCGGCAATTTGATGGTTTTGGGTGAAATATTTTAGTATTTGGGGGAAGTTTTAATTTAAATTCGGGGACCGAATTTCTTTAAGGGGGGAAGATTGTAACGTTTTGAAAATCGTTTCGGTGAAATTTCGAACAAAACGGTAAATTAAGGGGGTTTTCTGTAAAAAGTCAAAATACAAATATCTTTATTATAAAATTAAATATACATATTCTAGCTATGTAATTGCTATTATTTGGTGTTTATTGAGCCACTGATGAAATTTCAAATTTTCTGAAATTTTTTCCGAAATTAATTATTTTAATATTATTTTAAGCCGTCACTAATACATTTAATTAGGAAAAATTACAAATTGGAATGAGTTGAAGCAAATTTTGTGCAACATAATACATTAAATAAAGTTTTATCATGTGGTTTCTGAAATGAAATGGTTTGTCAAAACGGTTTAGAAAATATCGAAGAAAAAGGCTTTTTTTCGGTGAAATTAGTGTTAATGGGAATTGGGGTAATACATTTATCTTTTTACTTAACCCACACACCCACACCTCACCCACTCTCCCTCTCCCCATCTGGCCGGCCCCACCATGACAGCCATCCCCCTCTCCCTCTCTCCAATCACCTCCTTTTTCAAAAGAAAAGAAAAGAAAATGAAAGAAACAATGTGGACTTTGACTAGATGTGATTTTCCCCACCTCCCTCTCTCTCCTCCTTTTTCCTCACTTGCAGCCGAGCCCCCCTTAATTGCTGTCCAGAAATTTCCCCAAAAGCCCATCTCTTTTTCCTTAAAAAATTTCATCTTTTTGCCTCAAAATCAAACTAAAAATTCAATATTTCTTAATTCCAATCTCTACCCATTTCTTCTTGACCTATTCTAGTGAGGATCATGGATCAAGAGAGCAATTTGGAGTCCAAGATTTTGGTGGTAGATCTCTAATTTTGTGAGGTATAATCTTAGCATTTTGCATAAGTTATTGTTTGATTACTTGAATCTAGCTATTATGTGTTTAATTAGGAATTAATTGTGGTTTTGATATTAAAGATTTAACTTTCAAGAGGGGGTTGTGAACTAAAGTTAGGGTTTTTGTTGTGTAATTATGGTTGCAATGTGTAGATTATCATCTTAAGCAAATGAAAACCAAATCTAGTTGCTAGTTTACTAATTGATGCTTGTAAATTGTTAAAATTGGAATTTTATGCAAACTAGGTTTTGGAAATTAATTGCAAATGTTAGACAAAAAATCTAATTAGGTTTTTCATGACTTCATTAACATTATTAAGTGTAGTTTAATGCTTTAGATCATGCAAAACCAAGCTTAATTGTTAAATTGTGAATTTTGCTTTAAAAAGAGTTAAAATCGGTATTTTTGCAAACTAGTTTTTCTGAACATATATGGTTTGGTGAAATTAAATTATGGAAATGATTTATATGACTTATTTAAGATATTTAATAAGTATATTGGCCGCTACATTCATTTAAACATCGAGTTTTGTACTAAAACGGGTAATTTTTGCTTGCTAGATTTTCGGAAAAATGACTTCTAAAGTGAATTTGGGGTTTTTGTGAATTTTAACCTATTTTATATTTAAATTAGTATTCGTGAATGTGCAAATGAGTGTACTTGGGTTTTTCTCAATGGTCGGGCGTTTGCACGCCGACGTCGAGAGTTTTTGGGTTGGTTTGTGAGAACAACCATAGGTTTTGACCTATGTGGGATTCGTGCGTCGTTTTGGTGATGAGTCGGATTTTAATGAGATATGGTGCGTTTTGATATGTAGGTACACCATGTGGACTTCGAGACGACAAGCAAGCGCGTGGCGACGTCGGCACCGGCGAGCGAGGACCAGGTGAGTAGATTTATATCTACGGGGAGAAGTCGGGTGGATGGCGTATAGCACCCCCGCAGTCCGTGATGGTGTATACGGATGGGTATACACACCAACATTTATTATATGTTATTTAGGATTAATAACGATGTTAGGATGGATATTGGTGTATTGGATTACTTTAGTGTTGCGAACCCTAGGGTAGTGTTGCACTACACATATGTTCAGACCATAATATTGCATTTATCATTCCCCTATTCTTACCCTTTTTATAAATAAACAGGTACTCTTGACGCACGTTTGTTGCATATTACAGGTTACAGGTTTCTGGAGAAAATACAGTGAAAAAGACACAAAACAATAGAAAAAGGGACTTTTGACCAGCAAGTAGACGGATCCTAGTCAAGCCTAGTCGAAGAACAGTGCAAGGTCCAAAAAGTCAAGTGAAACGGTTAAAAAGCCCAATACAAGTCTTCACTAAAAATCTGGAGAAGATCCAAAAGCCCAACAGAGAAAGTACATATAAAAATCCAGAGCCCAAGAACCATTGAAGAAACCCCAGAAGTCTGAAAGCCCAAGTCTACAGTTTGGCCGCGGATCCGCGGCCAAACCCTACCTTACGCCGCGGATCCGCGGCCATCAGGAACACGTATCGGTGGAAAATTTCTGTATCGCTGCGACGGTTAAATTGTTGGGATTTTTCGTGGTCAAATTTGTAATTGCACAAGTGCGAGAGCCTGTAACCCTAGGTTTCTTATTTTCCTATAAATTGTAGTTTTAGATCTAAAAATTGTATGCCTCTTTTCAATAAATAAAATTCAGAAATTCTGGAAGTGACATTCAGATCTGTTCTTTATCGCTTGGAGGGAGCCATCACCATTAGTAAGTGTTTTTCTTTTATTCTTTTAATGTTATTTCATCCCCTAATGAGCGAGTAGTCTCCTCGCTTGTTAGGGTTAGCCTTAGGGAAAGGGTTGAGAGATGAAATCTCCCACCCCTTTCAATGCCATATTAAACTATCCCATTAAGAACTCCATGCATGCGCGCACAACCGCTCCCTGCGGCACCCTACCCCTCGAGGTAACGGTGAACCGCAGTATAAAGGGCCGGTTGCGCGCGTTTTCCATGGGGGTTAGGATAATTAACGATAAAGGAAGGATACGAATCTAGAGGAAGAAAACATCTTCCCAAAAGAGTCGTATCCACTTTATCGATAATTACTATAACACCTAATGGATCTAAAATACGGCATTGAAAGCGGTGAGGAAACATCAATCTCCAAAACTTCCTCTAAGCCTAACCCTAGCAAGAATTTAAATTAGATTAATTAAGTTTTAGATCTAGATTTTTATAAAACCAAAACGACAAATAGAATCAACTCGTTAAGACACATAAAAGGAATTTACCCGTCTCTGTGGATCGACCCGTACTCACCGGCTAGCTGCGAAGCGACGCCGTTTCTGATTGCGGTAAATTACATGTTTTTGACATTAATCAAATGGCTCCGTTGCCGGGGACGGCGTAATCTTTCTTTTTTGTGAATTTTCGGGTTGATATAAATTTTAAAAATTATAAAAATCTGAAAATATAAAAAATAAAAAAAAATTTATCAAACTTGATCTGTTTGAAGGGTGTATTGTTTGAATCTTGCAGAACAGCGAAGAACTGAAGATCTGGAAATTTACAGAAGGCAAATCAAAATTTGGTACATGAAAACAGAGAGGAACTGATGATAGAGAACCACAGAATTTTTTTCAGAAGCCGATCTCTCCACTCCACCGCGTTTCCGCCGCATTAGGGGACTCCTGCCGCGGTTCCGCGCTTGAAATGCCACGTCAGCCCTAAAAATTTATGTGGTTTGCTCTCTTTTCTTCCTCTCTGCAACCTACAATATATCTCTCTGTAAAATGTTTTCTGCAGGATTTCTTTGCGTAAAGAGTCTTTCTTCCCCTTCTCAATAACAGATTTTCTGCAGGTTTCTTTGCGCCGCGCTAAAAAATTCTGATTGCAAGTGAAATTTTATTTGTTTTGCATAATTTAACCGGACTCTAAGGGGCTAATTGACCAAACTCAGATTGGGTGGGGATTTCATCACCCTTCCCAGGCCCCCAGAAAACACCTAAGCATTTTGCATCGACCACAATTAATTAAAAAAAAAGATTAGACTCAGACCTAAGGACGGCGAGCTCAATAGGAAAAGGACTAGGGTAGGCATCGGCCGTTTATCCTAACCGACATTTGCGGTGTCTAGGCTAGTGGTTATTAATTAGGCCCACTGTAGTGGTGGTTCCTTCCCACTTACCTTGCCGTACTTGTCCGTGAAGAGGCGGTTTGAGGTCTATTTCTAGCCCTAGTTAGGAGCTGTCTAGTAGACCTAGGCGACCCTAGATCTAGGCCTGATTGTGCATGTGTGGTTGATACTTTTGTGTCAAGAGTCCATTTTCTAAAACCGTTTTGCAAAACTCTTCAATAAAAAATTAAAGAAAAATCTTTTAAAATCTTGCAAAAATTTTGTCGCTAAGAAATCCTTGCATTCTTCTATCATGGGTATCCCACATCATAAATCTCTTGCCGAGTCTTGGTATCCCGAACCTAACTTTGCGTCGTTTATCAATGTGTTCGATCAATTTAAAAACGATCCCTCCATGCCTAAAAAATCTCTGAAAGATCACATAGAGGAGTCTAGAAAAAAAAGTTTGACTTTTCAACCCACTTTGTGTCAACCTTTACCACCTACATATGTTGACACCACTTTTCCAAGTCCTGCTGTAACTCCTAGGCCGATGTCCATTGCTGAGCATATCGCTCAATCTCGCAGTCGATCTTTCACCCCTCTCCACTCATCTAGTTTTAGGGATCCACACGATTATTCACCTTCTTATCCATATGTTGACCCTACTCCTGTCTTACCACCCACTTCCTACCCATCATACCCGACCTTCCCACCTTCACTAGACACTATTTCGACACAGCCACTAGGGAGTTTCACATACCCAACCAAATGTGAATCTTTTACTGAAACCCCCTCACCACCTAAGTCTAGTTTGGAAGAGTCGTTGGAAGCATATATTGCTGCAACAAATAAAATGATGAGGACAATGGAAGCATCCATGGCCGCCCTTACGCAACCTAGTGAACCGGTAGCTAGTGTCCCGCTAGCTCCGAATTTTTCAATGTATAAGGCGGCAGTGGGACAGAGTGAGAATGAGAGAGGATTTTCAAATCAAACCTACCCTTACCCAATTGAAACCCACAACTCCGGTTTTCCATCGATTGTTCCAAATGATTCACCAGTTGAAAATAAAAATGAGTTGTGCGATTTTGTAGTGTTTGATTTGCCAAATTGTGAGGAACCCCTTTCAAGTGAAACCGTACCTAATCCTTTCGATCTTTACACCTCCACTCTAGAACTTACAGTGATAAATATCCATGCTGTGGATAAAGGGTCTAAAGAAATTGATTTTCACTTGATTGAGGATATAGACGCCGGGAATATTTTGGATGATGAACCTGTCGATTTAATAGAAATTTTATGTTCAAATAATCATCCTGAGTTATTAAATGTTTCCCCCGAATCTCATATGCGTCTAGATTTTGATGATAATGGCATGGATGAATTAAATAGTGAGGAGAGTCTTGAGGATAATATCGAGGTTGAACCATTTTTATTTGATGTGTCGGATTTTCCAGTTCAGCCTCCTGAACCTTTGACTGTTATATCACGCTCCCTCCTTCCTATTGTTCCGACCGAACAAATGACTGTTACGCTTTCATCTCCTATACCAAGTTCGGCGTACCCATGTTTTCTTGCGAATCTTGAGGGATTTGACCCCATTGCACGACGAGTTGATAGGTTAGCGCAATCGCTTTAAACACATCGGTCATCACATATTGCGCTAATTTATTCACTCAATTTACACCCTCAAGATCGCACTTCACTTCTTTCTTCTTTCCATCTTTCTTCTCCCCCACCGAGACCGTATTCTACCCCTCTTCCCACACGGTCTCGCGTGTTTCTCATTTCTTTCCTCCGCACCCTATTCTTGCACCAACTATACCATTACCACGATAAGATTTTTGAATGGTTGGTGCTAACCTTTGGCTTATGTAAGGCCAAGATTAAGTTTGGGGGGAACCTTTGTATATATGTATATATCCTTTTGTTTTCTTTTTCTATAAAAAAAAAAATTCAAAACATAAAAAAATTATAAATAAATAAACAGGGGAGTATCGGTGTTTTGACCCTCTTGGTTTAGCATGACAGTGAGGACACTGTCAAGTTCAAGTTTGGGGGTATACTCGGTACGTCTTCTTCCTTCGCATTCATTTGTACATATTTTTGCATTTGCACACTTATTTGAAAACCCATAAAAATTTGAAAAATTTGAAAAATTATAAAAATTATTGTATTCAATTTTGGCAAATTGACTAGAGTTTGAAAAATAGGTTAACTAGCTAGGAAAAACTAGATCTTAGACTTAGTGAATTAAAAGCCCTAAAAATAACCTTCCTTAAAGTTTAACAGTAGAAAGTATATGCCTTGTAGTTTATTTAGAAATAGGCAAATTTTGGGTTCACTTTTTGGGCTAAGTCGAAACATGGGAAGAGTATTGATGTTCTTATTAGAGTATAAGTTGAAAAATAGTTCCTAGCTTAAGTCTAGATTCTGAAAATGTATACCCTACAATTTGCACAATCACGCACCTTGAAACTTGGAAGAGTAGAAGAGACCTTGAAGTGCTCTTGTCTAAAGTCCTTAGTCCAAGGAAAATAAAAGAAAAAATATGAAAAAAATGGACACTGGTTTTTGTGATTACTTAAGGCTGCAAAAATAGAAAAATATTTAGCGAGGGTGCTTCATCACCTAGTGCCTTAGACCAACTGGTTTGGGAGTCACTGCTAAAGCCTTGGGTGTTGCAAAGACTAGGAAGTACGCTTTAAAGTGCAAACGCATTTTGTAATCGGTCGTTGGTACCTCAAGAAGTATTAACGGTCGCATGAAGGATGTGTAAGCAAATTTCATTTGGACGAGAGTATGATTGCTTGATTTGAAATTCCAAGTATAGGGGTAATATATACACACACGTAGGGATATGTGATTGGAATTTAGATAAGAGAAAGGAATGAAGAATAGAACTTGTATTTTTAATAGAGTTGATAGAAATTCCTAAGTGGAGATGTAATCCTAGAAGGAAGACTTAAGAGATGCCGAAAGCTAAGTAGGTCTACATAATATATATAATCTTAAGTTAAATAATGAGGAAGTGTGAAGAATATGGGTGGATAATTTACATGTAGAAGATAATAGAATTCCTTATTAGAAGACTTAATTGGAGAACAAAAGTCAATGGGCTGAGTTGATAGGATTTTGTGGGTAGTATCCGCTGAAAACCCTCAGGAGACAACACTCCTCCTACTAGGGACACCTAGAGGTTTAACGGCTTGTTGCACGTGCTCAGTGCAATCGCGTTTCCCTGCGAAAGTGCGGTTAGGTTTTTTGTAGTGAATAAAAAAAATAATAAGTTTGCTCGAGGACGAGCAAAAGGTAAGTTTGGGGGTATCTGTTCAGACCATAATATTGCATTTATCATTCCCCTATTCTTACCCTTTTTATAAATAAACAGGTACTCTTGACGCACGTTTGTTGCATCTTACAGGTTACAGGTTTCTGGAGCAAATACAGTGAAAAAGACACAAAACAATAGAAAAAGGGACTTTTGACCAGCAAGTAGACGGATCCTAGTCAAGCCTAGTCGAAGAACAGTGCAAGGTCCAAAAAGTCAAGTGAAACGGTTAAAAAGCCCAATACAAGTCTTCACTAAAAATCTGGAGAAGATCCAAAAGCCCAACAGAGAAAGTACATATAAAAATCCAAAGCCCAAGAACCATTGAAGAAACCCCAGAAGTCTGAAAGCCCAAGTCTACAGTTTGGCCGCGGATCCGCGGCCAAACCCTACCTTACGCCGCGGATCCGCGGCCATCAGGAACACGTGTCGGTGGAAAATTTCTGTATCGCTGCGACGGTTAAATTGTTGGGATTTTTCGTGGTCAAATCTGTAATTGCGCAAGTGCGAGAGCCTGTAACCCTAGGTTTCTTATTTTCCTATAAATTGTAGTTTTAGAACTAAAAATTGTATGCCTCTTTTCAATAAATAAAATTCAGAAATTCTGGAAGTGACATTCAGATTTGTTCTTTATCGCTTGGAGGGAGCCATCACCATTAGTAAGTGTTTTTCTTTTATTCTTTTAATGTTATTTCATCCCCTAATGAGCGAGTAGTCTCCTCGCTTGTTAGGGTTAGCCTTAGGGAAAGGGTTGAGAGATGAAATCTCTCACCCCTTTCAATGCCATATTAAACTATCCCATTAAGAACTCCATGCATGCGCGCACAACCGCTCCCTGCGGCACCCTACCCCTCGAGGTAACGATGAACCGCAGTATAAAGGGCCGGTTGCGCGCGTTTTCCATGGGGGTTAGGGTAATTAACGATAAAGGAAGGATACGAATCTAGAGGAAGAAAACATCTTCCCAAAAGAGTCGTATCCACTTTATCGATTATTACTATAACACCTAATGGATCTAAAATACGGCATTGAAAGCGGTGAGGAAACATCAATCTCCAAAACTTCCTCTAAGCCTAACCCTAGCAAGAATTTAAATTAGATTAATTAAGTTTTAGATCTAGATTTTTATAAAACCAAAACGACAAATAGAATCAACTCGTTAAGACACATAAAAGGAATTTACCCGTCTCTGTGGATCGACCCGTACTCACCGGCTAGCTGCGAAGCGACGCCGTTTCTGATTGCGGTAAATTACTTGTTTTTGACATTAATCAACATACACACATACATACTTGCGTACATTCCTATTTATATGTGCTCATGGGATTCTTTATAGTTATGTGTTCACATGGGTATGGGACTATGCGTTCACATACGGATTTGTGGATGATATTGGGATTGAGCTGAGTCGATGAGATTTGTTTTGTGGTTGTGATATAAGATATGATATGCTAGGATATGGATATTAGGCCGTATCGGGCGATGTATACCCTTTGATGATGATATGTGCTGACGATATCGGTTTGTACGAGATTGTCGATCAGTACTCAGATCATGAGTATATTGAGGATATTAGTATTGTACTAGACATAGCTCAGTACCCTAGACTATGATCTTGGATAAAGAGGATACCTGAGGAATAGTGTGAGGAATATGATATTGACCCCTACCCAGATTTGGGGATGTCGTACGACGGATTTACGTACGAGCTATATTTTGATGATTGATCCACACTCTTGACTTGGGATGTCTGATTATAGATATGGTATCGGATATGATATTATTGAGGCGGGATCACCGACTAATATATATACAGGTATGTATATGGATCGACTCAGATGTTAGGCGGTTTCGTTACCTGTAGTCCAGCTTGTTAGCTTAGCCCTTTTGTTTAGTTGAGTTGTTAGATTAGAGTCGATTCTTACCTATTTCAAAAACTAACGAATCGTGGGTATTTTAAAAGACAGCCCAAGGGATCCTACGAATATTTCAAAAGACGTATCTTTTCATAAAAACACCGTAGCCCCTATTTTCAAAACCCCATGATTCATGTTATTTCAAAAGGCACCATTTGTAGGACTTATATTAAATTAATGCTGGTTAGTTACAGTTGCATCTAGTATTCATCTCCTGCTTATTATTGTGGTTCGCTTCGCATCGCATACTTATGTTATAATTTCTTATTGTAATGTTGATATCATATTGTTAGGACACCGGCACCATTACCGATGATGCGTATGTACCACGTACACTTACTTGCCGGCTCACACACATCTTCATCGGTAATTGCCATGTCACGTACACCTTAGAAAATATTATTGCTTGACTTAGCTTGTTAGTTAGTAATTTGACATGATATTAGTGTACCTGCCTTATATGCCAGCTTAACATTGTAGTTATTATTTGTCACTTCTTGCATACTGTTATTCATTGTTATGCCTATATTCATGGTTTTACATGCTATTGATGATTTGGATTCGGATTTCCATGAGATTTTCTGAATTTGGGGGGAAAACCGCAAAACTTATATAAACTGATTTCTCTCTTTTTAAATAAAAAGTGCGGTTTTTCCCATGATGTATGAGTCGTCAACTATGAGTTTGCTGATAGATTTCGAGACCCGATTCGAGGAGACGGATGAACCGTTTCGGGTACATGGTGGACCCGGAAAGGTACCCCGGGGCAAGAAGCGCGCGATGATGATGATGTGAGCCTGGCAGGGGAGCACTACCTACCGGTGATTTTACCCCACGTGTCGGATATCCGGAGGATACCGTCGTGGTCTTGAGATGGATGGTAGGGGCCGGTCTGGATTGACGGCGCCTTAGATATTGTGATTGAGATTTCGAGATTTCGAGATATTGAGGTACAGAGACTGTGATACAGAGATATCGAGATATTGGGATTACGTTTTGTGTCGATGCTAGGCACTGTTTTATGCAGATTTCATTATGATACCTCATTTTAAAATATACAAAGGAAATCTCACTAAATTATGAAAACAGTTCTTCACTTACATGTATTCTGTTTTCATGCATTCATACCTCATTCATATGATATATTGCTACCTGAGGCACTGACACGGGCACATGAGATTACACTCGGGTTAGATATTTACCCTAGCCTTGTTATAGGTTGGATGTTATATATATAATTGAGGTTATATTATGATCATTGACCTAGGTTGCGTTATTTATGTGATTTCTTTCCGTAGATGTTTTTCTATTCACGAGTTGGCAACTCACCCCCGTTGTGCCCCAGTTTCTTGCAGGTTTGCCGTACAGGTTTCTTTACGGCTTGCGGGCATAGTTTCCTTCGGATGATTTGCTAGTAGGTGGGTTTACTTGTATCGTACCCCCCCCATTATATATCTTGTATATTATTATTCTGTTGTATCTAGAAGTTCCATCAACCAAACATGTGTTATTTTTGAGATAGAGACCAGTGATGTTATTCTTTCGACCTTAGAGTCGCGCGTTGTATTTCTATGGTTTTCTTTTTATTTTGAGTTCCTTTTGAGTTTTGATCCTCGCCCTTGGCGTTGTATATTATATTGCTCGTGTGGTTGTGACCGTCGATTGACGAAGAGCTAGCTCCCGCTTGGGGATGCCTTTTTATTGATTTCGTATACTATTCATGTTGTATCCCGTTTGGGAGCCAGTTTTTACAAAGGAGACTCTGCCGAAATTTTCAGGAAATACTTGATATTTTTAAAACCGCATAACTTGGCTTATGCTATTAAAACTACTTGATTTTAAATTGGTTTTTCTTCACTCTACTACTTTTCTTGGTTTGGATTTCTGGGTTTTCGGTTTACTTAGATTACGTACGCCTCGAGACGTTCGTAGTTTAAGTTCCGGTCATGTTCCGTACTTTCGGGTCGTGACACTCATGGTGGACGACTCATACATCTTGAGAAAACCGCAATTTGCATTTAAAAAAGATGATACTAAGCTTTTATTTTATTCTTGCGGTTTCCCTCATATCCAGAAATCTCATGTAAATCCGAAATCATCAAAATCATGATACCGGCATAAATCTCCATTATACTGCATAACCAATGAATATATGAATGCACCTAATATCATGCAATGAATTCAATATTTAAACTAGCATATGAAAGCTATAATATATTGCGACTATCAGTTATCAAGCTATGTCAATGAAAAGGTATTTTCTAAAGTGTACGTGACATGGAAATTACCGATGATGATGTGTGTGAGCCGGCAAGTAAGTGTATGTGGAACATACGCATCATCGGTAATTGTGCTGGTGTCTTGACAGCATGGATCATAATCACTAAGTACACAATAAACATGCATTGAGACGATAACAACATGATAAATGGCAATGAATAGTAATTGCAACAATAATATGTGGAACATGAATTATAACGTAACAATAAGGAATCTACATCGCTACTCCTGTGTTATACTGTTTTGCCGTTTGAAATAGTACAAATCATGGTGTTTTGAAAATAAGGGCTACGGTGTTTTTATGAAAAGGTACGTCTTTTGAAATATCCGTACTATTCCTTGACATGTCTTTAAAATCCTCACGATTCGTTAGTTTCGGAAATAGGTATGACTCGAGTCCAGTCTAACATATACTAGGTAAGCTACAAGTCTAACTAACAGCCGATCTAAAGGGGTATAGAAGCCACCTAAATCTGAGTCGATATATATATATATATATATATATATATATATATATATATACACACATTTATATAATAGTTGGTGATCCCGCCACAATAGTATCCCATACGATACCTTATATAATATGACATCCTCGAGTCAAGAGTGCGGATCTATCATCAATATATAGCTCGTACGGTAAATCCGTCGTAAGGCCTCCCAAATCTGGGTATGGGTCAAATATCACATTTATCTCATTATTCGTCTGGTATCGTTTCCATCATATATCATGATCTGGGGTACTGATCTAAATCTAGTACAATACTGATACCATCTATGTAATGCATGCGTGTGTATGAAAACACCATTCCTAAAGAACCCGCTAAAATATCATGTCGTATCTCAAATACGAACCATATCATATCACCGATCTCATGGCCCCAAGCCCAATCTCAACGACTCATCTCCAATCCCAAGTACTTATCTTCAAAATACATGTGTACACACACACACACACACACACATATCCCCATATACGCAAAAGTAAAATAATAGTATGCATGTGTGTGTACGTGTGGGTAAAAACATATTCTATGGTTCGCGACTAAGAAGCTAAACTAAGCTACTTCTAACTATCCTAAACTAAATCATAAATACAAATCATATCTTTATAATCATCCCCGTATCATAAAACACCAATATAAACATATATATCATAAACTATACTATAGACTGTGGGGGTGCTATACGCCATCTACCCGACTTCCCCCGTAGATATAATCTACTCACCTGGTCCTCGCTTGCCAAAATCGATGTCGCCACGTGCTTTCTTGTCATCTCGAAGTCCTCGTGAGGGTACCTACGTATCATAACACATCGCATCGCATTAAAATCCGACTCATGACCAAAACGACACACGAATCTCACATAGGTCAAAACCTATGGTTTGCTTTCTCAAATCAACTCAAAAACTCTCGACATCGACGAGCGAACGCCGAGTGATCATGAAAAACTCAAACGCACCAATCAAGGTTTCAAAACTCATTAATTATATAAGAAATAATGTTTAATTCATCAAGACCAAAAATTAAACAAATCGTTTTATTTCCCAAAAAGCTAGTTAGCGGTCGTTAACCGTTTTAATACAAATCTTCATGTTTCAACAAAACTAGTGGTCACAATATTCACTAATTATTCTAATTAGGCCACATAAATATTTACTAGATTTTAATTTCACTAATTTGAATTAATTCAAAAAACCTAGTTTTCTAAAAAAGCTTAATTTGGAAATTTTATAAGTAACAATTTGTAATTAGCAACTAGATTAGTTTTAACAAGTCTTAAGATCTCAAATACGAAACACAATCCATGATCCAAATACCCAAAATCCTAATTTGATCACAACCTATTCTCTTGAATTTTCTAAATTAACAACTAGCACCAATTTAACACTTAAATATGATAGATTGAAACAATTTAAACAATAAATTAAACATGGGTTGAGATTTTTACCTCACAACCATGAGATCAACATGAAACTTAGCCTCTCAAACATGCTTCTATTCCCCAAGATCCATGCTAGATTGGGCAAGAAATAATGGGTAGGGCTTGGATTTGGGTTTAGCTTTGAATTTGTGAGAGAATTGGTGGATTTTTTATGGGTTTTTGATGAGAAATGAGAGGGGATTTGGGAGGGGGCTGCTGCTGGATGGGGATTGGGGAGGCTCGGCCATATGGGTGAGAAGGGGGGAGAGAGAGCGAGGGTTAAAAAAGTAGCCGAAGTCAACACAAGTCAAAGCCGATACCCATTTTTAAAACCCCATGCTTTCTTTTCTTTTCTTTTCTTTTACATGAAGTGTGAGGGGTGTGGGGGCAGCCATGGCTCGGCCAACAGCAGTTGGGGTTGGGTGTGGGTTTGTATGGTGGGGAAAAAGATAAATACAATACCCCAAGTGAACCTAGAACCATACCTCCATTTCTATTTAGACTAATTTCGCTATTTAAGCCTTTTTCTTCGATATTTTCTAAAAACGTTTGATAATTTCATTTCATTTCAAAAACAATATTTTTACATGTTAGTTTACTGTGTCATGATGCACAAAATTTGTATTAACCCATTCCAATTTGTAATTTTCCCTAATTAAATGTATTAGTGATGGCTTAAAATAATATTAAAATAATTATTTTCGGAAAAAAATTTAGTAAACTAGAAATTTTACAAGTGGCTCAATAAACACCAAATACTTGCAATTACATAGCTAGAATATATATATTTAAATTTATATTAAAAGATATTTATATCTTGATTTTTATTTTTATTTTTTTTTACGGATACACCCGTTATTTTACCGATTAACCAAAATTTCACCTAAACGATTTTCAAAACGTTAAAATCTTCCCCCTTAACGAAATTCGGTCCCCAAATTTAAATTAAAACTCCACCAAACACAAACATTTCAGCAAAACAATCGAATCGTCGGGGCTTCGAAATCAGCAATGCATAAAACATATCGTAGCGCACTACATGCGCATGAAAAATGGATATATATACAAAAATCAAAACTTCGTCAAGCATCCCGCAATCTTCGGAGTTATTGTGAAGACACCAATGTCAAGATCCAAAACGAAAATCAATATGAAATACATCAAAACTATACCGGTAAACGTCAGAACTATATAGGTAAGCATCTGGAAGCAATGCATGCCAAACATTTTTCAAATCTCTGTGCGATTTGTGTATCTCTTCATAGTGGCGGACGCCCATTGTGAGAAAATAACTATATATATATATATATTTACATATCCTTTGTTTAACATACACGTCCCACCGTTTTGAAAACAATTTAGAAGGGTTTCACTTTTTAAACAGTTTCGTGTCATATCTGACATGTAGATAAATACTGAGACTATAGCTCCTCCTTGGAAATCCCTTCGATAACTATCAATACATGCAAAATATACCCAGGTACTGTCCACTGACTAGTCCTGCTCAGTATTAAACCAAATAGTAAGTATCATAAAATATACTCCTGCAAAAGAAATCAATCCTAAATATATATGAATACCACGTGCGTCTGGTGCGCACGGAAATCGAAATCCATGAATGTGCTAAACACGTATACAAAAACAAAATCTAAGTGCAACGGGTGTGCACGAAAACACCTGTCAATGGCAATGGGTGTGCCTTACAGAAGCATCAGGTGCATCTGCTATGCACGAAGAATCCCGATTTAGTGCATCAGGTGTGCACCAAAATCACATCAACCGCCTTAAGTATGCGCAAAAACCAATCAAGTGCACAAGGTACACGAAAACAAATATCGAATATCAAAATCGAAATCGATGGTATACAATATATCTCAATCCAAATCCAAATCATCTATACCGTGGTATATAATCTCACAAACATGTGCATCAGCGTGCACAAAATCGAATCGAAATACTAAAAGTGCATGAAAACTATGCCGAAAGCAAAAATCAAATCACCTGCATACCACAGGCATGAAATCAAAATCAACAACTCTAATGACATCAAATCAAAGTCAAGTGCAACCGTGGTACACAAAATCTCGATCATGCAAATAAATCGTCCAAATATACTGAAATCCAAAGTGATGGATACGTGATAGTCAATCAAAAAATGACAATTATAAATACTGTCGTCGATGTCCATCCTTCAAGGTCTAGAAGGTATAGGTGCACCCAATGCTAGCAGAGCAAGATATCTACTTGCCTCCTGATCATGGCCTGTCGCCTGGTTCCCTTAGGCTCTCATCTCTCACTGCTCATTGCTAAGCACATAGCTCCTCGGCTCAACGGTCCAATACGGAAATGATAACGGAAGTAGTCTGCTCTACACCTCCTCTAAAGATCTCTGGCCAACTATCATGGTTACTCATAACATGTCTCGTCGACGATGCTGAACTCTGGCCTGCTGGGTGCGTGCAATAAGACCGATCCTGGGTCTAAGTCTTCTCGTATAGTATCCCAGAAAGTTCCTGTCGAGGTCTCTCTCAAGTCTCTTTTCTGCCGAACTGCCCGGAAGTCATCATTATTACTAAATCTACTTCTTGTTCTGGAATGGCTACATACTCATCACGACTCTACCTGGAAGATATATCCATAGTCAACGTTTCTGCTTGTGTATCGCATCTCTGATGTCAGCGGAGTGGAACTTCATCTTATCAAGATCTCGTACGAGCCTCTTATTCCACTTTTCTCTAATGTCTACTGATTCGGACTCGTCACCTCGTGGCTGTATGGACTGCGCTCTAACGGCTATACTCGTATCTGGAACTCCCAAGCAATGTATCCCATCATATAATATCCGAATGATGTCGAACATTTCGATCGATTTGTCGAGGTTCCATAATCCCCCAAGAGCTCAACATCTTGGGTATAGTTTAATAGTATCGAATATATGCCAAAGCACCTATGGACCAACCGTAGAAGGGCAGACCCAAGCCTCACTAATGGCACCGCCGAACTGCCGCAAACCCTAAGGTTCACCGGCGTTCCATAGTCATTATGTCGAGTTAGGGTTTCATTCTTCTAGAAGGTCCGTAGAATTGCTTGCATTATTTTCCGAATACTTTAAACTTGGAAAATGGGTCCCTGACATTCGATCGTCTCTATCGATTCTCCACGTATCAGCGTGAAGTCGTCTCTAGCTGGAATCAATCCATCTGATGATCTCGCATCGGGGTAGGCAATGAATCACATGTCCTAGTCTTTCATCTCTGGTGACTAGCGATCTTTTATCATAACTCGAAGTATAACTCGTGCGGCGTTAGCTTCAAACATCTGGGGCGATATCTTTTCATTCACCAAAATCACAGCCTCTTTTGTCCGCACGCTGAACAGTGCCTCAATCATCAAAATAATCTGTGCTTTGACGGTCATCACAATCTGGCTGGCCTCTTGAAGGGGCCCAATCCTCTGGTACTGATTTGCACATCCGAGAAATCTCATAAAAGCGATCCATCAAACGCTCGCGGCGCGAAAACACGATAAAATGGCGCCTCTATGCAAACCGTATGTCCCTGGAATCACGCCCTGGTCAGTGCTCATCCGTGACGAGCTCGTGCTGACCGCAACTCTAGCCGTAGCTCTGCACGCCCGTACAACCGTGATAACAAAACCATAAACTGGAACCGATGAGGCTAGATCATAGTACGTAATATAATACTGTGCAAGAAAATGTACATCTTAAGGCTTCTTAAGCGGAGTACCATATCGTAAATATGCCGCGGAACATACGTACGGTACGTCACTCTACTCAAGCTACCTACTCCATCAACCAAGGGTCGTCCTACACTCCGAAGGTACAACCTATTGCTCTGATACCAACTTTGTCACGACCCGAAAAGTACGAAATATGACCGGCACTTAAATTACGAATCGTCTCGAGGCATACGTAATCTAAGTAAGCCAAAACCAAGAAGTAGTATAGTGAAGGAAA
Organism: Agapanthus africanus; assembly: GCA_030015575.1. NCBI lineage: Eukaryota > Viridiplantae > Streptophyta > Magnoliopsida > Asparagales > Amaryllidaceae > Agapanthus > Agapanthus africanus. The sequence goes on from CM057351.1 coordinate 116,521,242, forward strand.
AACCAATTTAAAGTAAGTAGTTTTAACAACCTAGGCCGATGTATGTACTTTTAAAATCTCAAGTATTTTCTGAAAATTTCGGCAGAGTCTCCTTTGTAAACACTGGCCCCAAACGGGATACAACATGAATAGTATACGAAATAAATAAAAAGGCATCACCAAGCGGGAGCTAGCTCTTCGTCAATCAACGGTCAGAACCACGCAAGCAATATAATATATAACGTCGAAAGGCGAGGATCAAAACTCAAAAGAAAACCCAAAATCAGCATGAAGACCATAATAATACAACGCGCGACTCTAAGGTCGAAAGAATAACAAATCTGGTCTTCTATCTCTATCAAATATACAATCTGGTTGATGGAGTTTCTAGATACAACTGAGATAATAAATAAACAATGGTGGTCCTCATGCAAAAGAACCGACCTACCAAAGCAATCACCCGGAAGGAACAGTGTGCCAGCAAAGCCGTAACGAAACCTGTACAGAAAAACCAGCAAGGAATTGTCGCACAACGGGAGTGAGTTGCCAACTCATGAATAGAAAACATCAACGAGTAGAAATCGCATGCATAACGCTATCCTAGGTCATATCAGGTAATATCCTCAAATAAAAAAATCCTGGTCCGGCAATGTATATGTGTAATACTACAAGCTCATGTTAGTGCCTCATATAGCAACATATCAGATATATGATGTATGAATGCATTACGAATGGAAACAAAATATATCATGAGTGGGACAACTGTTTTCTTTAATCAATGAGATTTCTATATGTATATCAATCAAGTATCATCAACGAAAGCAACAGAGAAATTAGTGTCAGCATCGACACAAAACATAAGTCTCAGTATCTCAATATCAAATCTCAATATCCTAAATCTCATATCTCAAATATCAATATCTCAGGCATCCGTATCATCTGCGAGATCGGCCCGCGGGCTCCGGCAGAACGGATTAGCCTGTATCCATCTCATGACTCCGGCTCATATCCTCCGGATAACTGACGAGTCCAAATAATATTACCGGTAGGTAGTGCTCCCCTGCCAGGCTCATCGAATACAACTCGATCTTCTTACGCCAGGGTACCATACCGGGCCCACCATGTAACCGAGACGGTTCATCCAACTACTCGAATCGGGTCTCGAAATCCAACAGCAATCATGAAAACTCATGGTGGACTACTCATACATCATGAGAAAACCGCAATTTCCATTTTAAAAAGATTATACTAAGCTTTTACTTAATTCTTGCTGTTTTCCCCCAAATCCAGAAATCCCATGTAATTCCGAATTCATCAAAATCATGAAACCAATAAACAGTGAATACCGGCATAAATCTCCATAATAATGCATAAACAATGAATATATGAATGCACCTATTATCACGCAATGAATGCAATATTTAAACTAGCATTTGGAAGCTATAACATATTGCGACTATCAGTTATCAAGCTATGTTAATGAAAATGTATTTTCTAAAGTGTACGTTACATGGCAATTACCGATGATGATGTGTGTGAGCCGGAAAGTAAGGGTATGTGTAACATACGCATCATCGGTAATGGTGCTGCTGTTAGATATATGTATGCCCTAGAGGCCATTACTGTACATTGGATGTATATTGTAGTGGATGCTGGGACATATATAGGTAGGACTTTCTTGCTCGACATGATAGTGCGCTATCTGGTTGCTCTTTATCTTAACATGTAAACTTTTTGTCTCTCTGTTATAGGTTGATAAAGCCCTTAGGATGTGTATTCGACTTCTAGGACTATGATGCAGATCATACTAGTGGGTCCTAGGTAGTCCATGAGTACATCCTTCAATGTTCCTAGTCGTGGGAATATCGAGACGGGGCATCGATATTCCAGAGTAGACTAGCGTATATCTTCTCGACCCATGTGATGGGCGATGGATGATCCCATATCCATTGTTGTTTGACATCAGAGATGGTATGCTGTTGCTCAGTGGAGACTCGGTACACTGAACGGACTCGCCGAGAACTCCCAGATGGTATTATACCTCACGTCAGATGGCAGTTCTCTGGTGACACTGGTACAGCTTTGTCTGTTGACCCGAGATCGTCATAGAGTCTTGTGTGTCTCCTACTGTGCTTTGATTTCCACCCTACCACGGCTCTACTGAGTTGTGCAAACAAGTGGTTTTTGGGTACAGTCCCGATTCACATGGAGGCAATGAGCGATAGGAGGGGATTCGTCTCTCCCGGTATTGGGGGTTGTTGTTGTGCTATGCTCGACTGGCCATAACAGGAAATCCCTGGCCAGGGTTGCAGTGATATACTGGTAAGAGTTATCAGTAGTTTCACGATTGTTATGGACCTCACGTCGGCATGACTTATCAAGCTATTGGGGTCTGACGTTTACCACCCCTAGGCGAGATATGCGACATATCAGACGAACAGAACGGACTGTACGGTAAGTGTTACTGGTTGGATTCACAGGAGTGTGAGGGGCCTTGCTCGTCGATCTTCTGATGGCTGAATAACTGGGTGGCCGTTACGTTTAGCAGACCGCTTGCGGCTTGTGGGTGTTTGATATGATCATCACCTGCTGCCGGCGTATTGACGAGTCTTTAGAGTCCTACACAGAGGTTTCCTGGCTCAAGCGAAACGAAATAGGAGCGCATATGAGATATGTGCGGGACCGAGAATAATGCGTGTATGTGATACCGTATTCTATTCCCGCGATGAATGTATCGATTGGTTGTATGCGATATAACCTGGTTATCAAATCGAGGATTGATTCGATAAGTCGATACATTGGATATTAGTCGGTCATATGCGATGTGACCGGATCGTTAAATCAAGTGTTGATTTAATGTATAATTATATATTTGATATATTACTTTACATTAACTAATATTGGTTCACTTAAGATTACTTTCTCACTTGAATGTGCACATTGTATATATGATATAGTTTTGTGCACTAGTTTGTATCATGTTTGATGATACATGCAAACTTGGGTGTGTATGATTAAACCATGATTAAGTTAATGGTTAGGGTTTGATTTACTTATTTATTTCTTTCTTTTCATTTATATTTCGACAAGAAATGAAATGGTTGCTACTTTTGTTTTTTGTTGAAGCTTCATGAAGCTTTGAAAGCATGACCTTTTTGTTTCTTTCCATAACCCTAACCATTCACCTAACCCTAGTTTATTCTCTACACATAACCATGGTTGCATTATGATAACCATAACTTGTTTCTCTATTATCGATAATTCTTTTTCTTTCTTCTTCTTCATCTTCTTCATGAAGAGAAGAAACCATGGCTAGAAAATTCTAAGTGATGATTCCAAGTGAGAAATCCAAATCCAAAGTGAACCCACTTCCTATTTCTTCATCCTCTACCACTTTCCATGTAGTATAGGGTGTTTTCATGTCAAGTTTCATGACTTGGTGAAGTTGGAGCTTGATCTTGAGTTGCCTCGACGTAGATCATCTTCGGCATCAAAGTCGACGACCTAGCCCGATCTTTTCTCCGATGAAACCACCGCGAGAGTCTAGGATTCCGATTGGTACAGCAGTGGGACGTCATCATGGAGCCGAGGAAGTGGAGGACCGGATCTACAAAGGTTGTAGTCACTTCCCTTTTAGTTAAAGTTGTTAACTTGCTTGCATCGCCATACCTCTAGTTAACGATCTAGCGTTAGGGTTTGTTTGGCACATGAAAATTTTGAATTGGCCATGTTTGATGCCTTGTAGAACCTCATGCGTATGCCTAGGAACCCTACAGTGGTATCAGAGCCTAGCTAGAGCCTTAGGCGATGCGTTGACGGAGTTAGAAGTACGATCGAACCGAAACCCTAATGCAAAATCGCTCTCTGTACATTTTTTGAAATCGGGGAATTTTACGAATTAAAAATCTGCAGAAAAATCAGCAGGAGTTTGTAGGAGTTACTGTGAAATTCGAGCGGCTAAATCGATCAAACCGCCGCGGAACCGCGGCACGAGCATGGCTCGTGCGGCCGTTCCGCGGCCGTAAGGCAGCATCTTTCAATTATTTTTGCACAGTAATTCCTATATTGTAGTGCTGTATTTTCTGGGATATTTTAACTTCTGCTCAAGAGTTGAGTTTTCTGGGTTGTATTGGGAGTTCGTAGATTCGATCGGATTGTCTAATTTTGTCCGTGTGTTTTTCCGGTTAATTTATGAATATGTTAAAAAGTTCGACCGAATATAAATACCCATCTTTTCCCCTGTCGGGAAATTTCCAAGTGTTGGATTTTTCCGTAGTTTAATGATGTTCTAAGTAGTGCAAGTAATGCGATGGTCCCTCTAGAAGACAACAAACCTTAACTCGATTATGTGACCGTCTTGAACTGCCCTTTGAACCTTAGGGTTTGGTGCAGTACGGCGTGCCACATATGAGGCGTTGGCTTGACCCTTCTACGGCTGAACCGTTGGTACTGACGCATGAACTGGATGTTTTTAATCTTATTTCATGTGTTGAGCTGTTTCGGGAAAACTTGGGTGTTTGAATGTTCGATCGGAAAGTTTAACATTTCCTATTTATCTGGAATGGGATACAATACTTGGAATCCACGAGATAACTGATATGAATGTTATAAACATAGCTCTTTAGTCTCACTTGATCGGGTGCCACGGAATTTTGATGTGATCAAAAGTCCGTCGCAATCGCGTAGCGTACGCGGATACTCGCCGGGTAAACTTAATAGATAGCCACGCCCCTTAGCCCCGACCAAGTTACTGTAGGAGAACCCCGTCGCCGAAAGCATCCGTTCGGGTGCTCGCGGCAGCGGTGTTCCGCCTTAGTGCACTTCGTCGACGGTATCGGGGGTGCGGCCGTCTACTAAAGTTTGCGACGAGCATTCGTTCAGGATGTCGGGAATCTTGTTGAAATGCCCGACTTGATATTGAAAAGTGTTTTTGATAATGAGACTAAAATGCGGGGTTTATAATTGTTAGGCATGCGATGTCTAAGGAATTCATTTGGTTAGGCATGCGATGTCTATGCAAGTTGCGGATTCCAACTGTTGTAGTTTTACACTTTCTTTTCTGTGACCGTAATTGTAATATGTGATATCGCCGGTTCCGTTGCTATATGTCAACGACAATTGGGATGCGCATATTTACTTACGTTGATGACATGTGATGTTATGTGTTGCTGGATATGTTATATTGGATCGTCGTGTTTGAATAGCCGGGGGGTTTTATGTGAGATGAGTGTTTTTCATTTTCATTCATGTAAAAACTTGTATGTAATATTCTTTTTTTGGGGCACTTCAAGGTTGCGGAAGATGTCACCGTTGATGTATATTATTCACTTTTCCGCATTAGGATAGACCCAAGGAGGGGAGCACAAGTAACCGTGTTCTAGGGTTCAGTAGGAGACCATCTCGAGGAGTCGAGTCCGGGTCTCCTAACCCTAGAATTGGTAGGGTTGCTTGCCGCTCTCGTAGGGGTCTAGGGGTGTGGGATTGGCTATTCATCACGACCGTGGAATCCGTGTTTTATACTGGCTCGTATTAAAAACACTGACGTCCTAGTATATACAATATTTCTTATGATAATTTTCTGCTGCGTTATCTGTGATGTGATCATATGATTTGTTCAGATAGATATAGTATATAGTATATATGATATATTATATAGACGTTGCTTATGTTTTACACCCGCGCTAGCCCTGTCTCGCTCTGCCGTTAGTTACATAACCTAACGGTGCAGACGGGACATCGAGGCCAATGTGGATGGCATAAGCGTACGTTATATTTATCTGTGATGTTTAGGTGGACTTAAATGATGGGACATTCATTAATGAGATTAATGTAAGAAAATAAACCTAAAAGATGTTGTGGAATCAAATTTCAAAAATAAAACAGGTAGCTACAGTTCTTGCTTTGCATCGCGGTGTTCCTTGTAGAACATCCTGCACCTTATTCGATAAGGAAAAGACCGAGATCCCTTCACCGGGAGTGACTCCTTTAGCAATAACTGGCAGATGCTACACACTCGGTTTGTCTTTTGATTGCTTCTATAATTTCTGCTTTGCACAGTGATATATATGATATATCCCGCACCTTATTCGACGAGGAAAGGGCCGACGATCCCTTCACCTGGAGTGACCCCTTTAGCAAAACTAGAAAAGCCTCAAAAACACTCCATTTAAAAACCATTTGATTCCGCAACGAGATCAAGTTCATAGCGTTAAAGGTTTTCATAAAAACCATTCGCAACCCTAGTCATTTTAAGAAGTAGAGTACTTAGTATTCGTGCTGTGTTTGTTGACCATAGTCAAGGCACAGTGTACGGTAGCTAAGTGATGTCTTCCTACACCGCATATGTTATGATTAGTTAGGACAGTCGCGTGACTTTGTTGATCTTAGTTAAGGGTCATGTGGGTGGGTCTAATTAATCACGAAATGACGGGTAGAACTTGACTAGTACTTATGATTTGTTGACCATAGTTAAGGTCATAGGTGCTAGGGGTAAAAATCTTTATCGGGAGTTTCAAGTGTTGAAATTTGCAATGAGATTGCATACCTTCTATGTGATAGTTGGATCCCGATACCCACTGCGAGTAATTGTTACTCCTGGGAGAGTTTTGCACTTTGCAATTAGCCGATCAAGTAGGTGTCTAGAAAGGTGTCAACGGGGTTACGCCTCTGGGAAAACGAGGTTTACTTTAATTAGGTCCGTGCGAAAGCACGTGGAACCTCCCTCAAAGTACCGACACTGGCCTGGCTGAATGATTGGCGAACTTGTAGAGTGTAATTAATCCCGGCTAGTCTTTCCTTTTAGGGTTTGAAGGAAGATTTGATAAAAACAGTGGGACCCATCCTGATTAGATAAAATAAATAACCAATCTAATCTTGCAAGAGCGCACGCAGAGTGTTTTCTTCTCTCTCTCTCCAGGTAGCGACCATATCACGCCTTAATCAAGATAATAATATGGATGTATTGACCGAACCTGCATGTTATACAGTGCTGGGGAACGTTGGTCCCGCTCCAACTTATAATTGTTATAAGACAGAATAGGAAATAGGGGAATACCAGAATTCCCATGCCGCCCAAACGAAGAAAGTGCATATGATGCATCTCCTTCGGGTGTGTTCATTATACAGAACTGTTTCTCAGTATCCTCTGCATCCTGGGTATCTGATACCGGATCAGGATCCCAGATATGTAATCTGTTACATAGGGCTACAGAAAGGCAGAGAACTGAGAACGGGTGAAAAGTTTCATGAGACAGAAAATGGGGCAAGTGTTGCAGCCAAGTCTGTTGGTCACTGCCACCCTGTATTACCAATACATTGATTCTGAACAAATGCTATTAGATACAGAACCTGATATACAAAATCATATCAGTCTCTTTAGACGTAAAGAAATGATAAAATTTTGTATTGTTGGATAATGTTTTGAACATTTCCTATATCAAAAGTTGATCGGTTCAGGCACGTTATCTAAATGCATTGACGTTCTAAATCAAACTACAGTTCCTAGTATACAGAACACACACAAGAGGACGAGTTCAGATATGAACGATTCCTTCTTGAGGTATTGTAGACTTGGTCATATCAATGTGACCCGACTAGCTTAAGTTACATTTTAGATGCATATTTAAATCAGTTTGAATTTACATCTTGTGAAACTTGCTAGTCATGTCACAAAGATAAAATGACCATAGCTCTGTTTATTGGAAACAGAGAAAGAGTTAGTGAACTCTTGGGACTGATACATGATGATGTATGTAAGGTCTCCTGTCTACACATGCCAGGACCGGTTCTTTATACTTCATTACGTTCTCTGATGATCTCTCAAGATTCAGACATATGTTCCTGTTGAAACACAAGTCCGAACCTTTTGAGATATTCACAGAATATAAGCTAGAAGTAGGGAACCAATACGGGTATAAGTATTATGTCCTTTGATGTGATCAGGGAGGAGAATACTTGTGCATAGAATTCCTGGATTGTTCTAAAGGAGAATGAGATTCTCTCTCCGTATTACTCCTCTGAAAATACTACAGCACAACGGTGTATCGGGGCGGAGCAACCGCACCATATTAGATATGGTATGCTCTATGATGAGTACTACTGAGTTACCTATTTCCTTTTGGGGGTTGTGCACTTGAGAAGTTGCATACCTATTGAATTGGATTCGAATCAAATCAGTGCCTACCACTCCATATAAGATATGGTATGGGAAGAGCTTATCTCTTAAGTAAGTTAAGATTTGGGATTGTCCGGCCTATGTCAAAAGCAAAATCCGGACAAAATCGAGGCAAGGTCAGTTCTGTAGAACTGGAAAGGTTCCAGCTATACAAAACTGCTGATGATTTGACAGAACCAAAGGATTCAAAAGTTCCCGACGAGCCTCAGCCTCTCCGCCGATCTGGTAGGGTTCCTCACCTGCCTGAGAGATACTTCGGTTTCTCGTTGACAGTGGAAGCGAGGATTGTATCATGAGATGTTGACCCAACTAGATTCGAGCAGGTCATCAAGAGTAGGGACTTTGTAAGAATGGCTGGATGCTTAGCGATCTGAGATGGAATCCATATATACCAACAAAGTATGGACTTTGGTTGCGATATCTGAAGGGTTAAATCCCCATCAGCAGCAAGTATATCTTGAGAAGATTACTTGGTGTCGATGGAAAAGTTGAGTCTTTCAAAGCTAGACTTGTTAAAGGTTTTCGTCATCGACCAGGCGTGGATAATGATGAAACCTTTTCAAGGAACTACGCTTAAGTCCATACAGATCCTACTTGCCATTGCTACATACCATGACTACGATATCTTGTGGTTGGGTGTCATGACTGCTTGTCTAAATACTAATTTAGAAGAGAACGTCTATAAGTACACAGCTAGAGGGCCTCGTAAACAGTGGGTGCAGCGGAAACGTGTGCAAGTTGCTTTACAGGATAAAGCAGGCATCGCGGAGTTGAAACATCTGTTTTGATGTGGTAGTCAAAGAGTTTGACTTCATCAAAATGGTAGATGAACCTTGTATGTACAAAAGGGTAGTATGGAGTATGGTAATGATCCTCGTAGAGTACATGGAAGACATACTCTTGATAGGAAAGGAGTTTCCTATGCTACAATCGATCGATCTCCTCTTATCACATAGATTCTCCATATAGGATCAAAGTGATACCTCCTAAATCCTGGGTTTTGGATCTATGAGATAGATCAAAATGGATGTTAGGATTCTCACTAGTTGTAGTGAGATGGTATCAGTTGATCCTGGGGAGAATCACTGGAAAGGTTCCAGGGTGATAAGGACGACTGAATGTCGGTCGCAGGCATTGTCTTTACCTTCAGTAAAGGGACGGTATGTTGGAAGAGTTCCAAGATAGATACCGTGGCAAACTAGACGATAAAGGCTGGTAACATCGCTATTAAAGATGCTACCAAAGAGGAAGTTTGGGTGTATATTGGTTCATGAGATGAACTAGGTTCCCACCATTGTGTGACAATGAAAGTGTGGCTTTGGCCAAGGAACCATGATCCCATCAGTGACCCAGACATATTCTGAGGCAGCATCACCTGATCATGGAGATAGTTGATCTCCAGGGTGATCGAGGTAAGGAGAGTAGACTCAGAGGACAACACGGCGGATCCACTCATAAAGGCCTTTTCCTAAAGAGAGACTTTTATGGGATAGTTGAGTATGTGATACTGCAACCACTGCTACAGATGGCCCTAGTGCAAGTGGGAGATTTTTAGTTATATGTATGCCCCAGAGGCCATTACTGTACATTGGATGTATATTGTAGTGGATGCTGGGACATATATAGGTAGGACTTTCTTGCTCGACATGATAGTGCGCTATCTGGTTGCTCTTTATCTTAACATGTACACTTTCTGTCTCTCTGTTACATGTTGATAAAGCCCTTAGGATGTGTACTCGACTTCCAAGACTATGATGCAGATCATACTAGTGGGGCCTAGGTAGTCCATGAGTACATCCTTCAATGTTCCTAGTCGTGGGAATATCGAGACGGGGCATCGATATTCCATAGTAGACTAGTGTATATCTTCTCGACCCATGTGATGGGCGATGGATGATCCCATATACATTGGTGTTTGACATCAGAGATGGTATTCGGGTGATCAGTGGAGACTGGGTACACTGAACGGACTCGCCGAGAACTCCTAGATGGTATTATACCTCACGTCAGATGGTAGTTCTCTGGTGACACTGGTACAACTTAGTCTGTTGACCTGAGATCGTCATAGAGTCTTGTGTGTCTCCCACCGTGCTTTGATTTCCATACTACCACGGCTCTACTGAGTTGTGAAAACAGGTGGTTTTTGGGTATAGTCCCGATTCACATGGAGGCAATGAGCGATACGAGGGGATTCGTCTCTCCCGGTATTGGGGGTTGATGTTGTGCTATGCTCGACTGGCCATAATAGGAAATCCCTGGCCAGGATTGCAGTGATATACTGGTAAGAGTTATCAGTAGTTTCACGATTGTTATGGACCTCACGTCGGCATGACTTATCAAGCTATTGGGGTCTGACGTTTACCATCCCTAGGCGAGATATGCGACATAGTAGACGAACAGACCGGACTGTACGGTAAGTGTTACTGGTTGGATTCACAGGAGTGTGAGCGGGCTTGCTCGTCGATCTTCTGATCACTCAATACCCGGGTGGCCGTTAATTTAGCAGACTGCTTGCGGCTTGTCGGTGTGTGATATGATCATCACCTGCTGCCGGCGTATTGACGAGTCTTTAGAGTCCTATACAGAGGTTTCATGGCTCAAGCGAAACGAAATAGGAGCGCATATGAGATATGTGCGGGACCGAGAATAATGCGTGTATGTGATACCGTATTCTATTCTCGCGATGAATGTATCGATTGGTTGTATGCGATATAACCTGGATATCGAATCGAGGATTGATTCGATAAGTCGATACATTGGATATTAGTCGGTCATATGCGATGTAACCGGATCGTTAAATCAAGTGTTGATTTAATGATTTAATGTATAATTATATATTTTATTTATTACTTTACATTAACTAATATTGGTTCACTTAAGATTACTTTCTTACTTGAATGTGCACATTGTATATATGATATAGTTTTGTGCACTAGTTTGTATCATGTTTGATGATACATGCAAACTTGGGTGTGTATGATTAAACCATGATTAAGTTAATGGTTAGGGTTTTATTTACTTATTTATTTATTTCTTTTCATTTATATTTGGACAAGAAATGAGATGGTTGCTACTTTTTTTTTTTGTTGAAGCTTCATGAAACTTTGAAAGCTTGACCATTTTGTTTCTTTCCTTAACCCTAACCATTCGCCTAACCCTAGTTTATTCTCTACACTTAACTATGGTTGCATTATGATAACCATCACTTGTTTCTCTATTATTGATAATTCTTTTTCTTTCTTCTTCTTCATCTTCTTCTTGAAGAGAAGAAACCATGGCTAGAAAATTCTAAGTGAGAAATCCAAATCCAAAGTGAACCCACTTCCTATTTCTTCATCCTCTACCACTTGCCATTTAGTATAGGGTGTTTTCTTCACAAGTTTCGTGACTTGGTGAAGTTGGAGCTTGATCTTGAGTTGCCTCGACGTAGATCATCTTCGGCATCGAAGTCGACGACCTAGCCAGTCCTTTGATCCGATGAAACCACCGCGAGAGTCTAGGATTCCGATGGGTACAGCGGAGGGACGTCATCACGGAGCCGAGGAGGTGGAGGACCGGATCTACAAAGGTTGTAGTCACTTCCCTTTTAGTTAAAGTTGTTAACTTGCTTGCATCGCCTTATCTCTAATTAACGATCGAGCATTAGGGTTTCTTTGGCACATGAAAATTTTGAATTGGCCATGTTAGATGCCTTGTAGAACCTCATGGGTGTGCCTAGGAACCCTACAGCTGCTGTCCTGACAGCATGGTTCATAATCACTAAGTACACAATAAACATGCATTAAGATGATAACAACATGATAAATGGCAATGAATAGTAATTGCAACAATAATATGCTGAACATGAATGATAACGTAACAATAAGGAATCTACATCGCTACACCTGTGTTATACTGTTTTGCTGTTTGAAATAATACGAATCGTGGTGTTTTGAAAATATGGGCTACGGTGTTTTTAAGAAAACGTATGTCTTTTGAAATATCCGTTGTATTCCTTGACATGTCTTTAAAATCCTCACGATTCGTTAGTTTTGGAAATATGTATGACTCGGGTCCAGTCTAACATCAACTTGGTAAGCTACAGCTCTAACTAACAGCCGATCTAAAGGGGTATGGAAACCACCTAAATCTGAGTCGATATATATACATATATGTAATAGTCGGTGATCCCGCCGCAATAGTATCCCATACGATACCCTATATAATATGACATCCTCGAGTCAAGAGTGAGGATCTATCATCAATATATAGCTCGCACGGTAGATCCATCGTATGGCCTCCCAAATCTGGGTATGGGTCAAATATCACATTTATCTCATTATTCGTCCGGTATCGTTTCCATCATATATCTTGATCTTGGGTACTGATCCAAGTCTACTATAATACTGATATCATCTATGTAATTCATGCGTGTGTATGAAAACACCATGCCTAAAGAACCCGCAAAAATATCATGTCGTATCTCAAATACGAACCATATCATATCACCGATCTCATGGCCCCAAGCCCAATCTCAACGACTCATCTCCAATCCGAAGTACTTATCCTCAAAATCCATGTATATGTATACACACACACACACACACCCATATCCCCATATATATATACATATATATACACACACATATACATATATATACATATATATACACATATCCCCATATAGGCACAAGTAAAATAATATTATGCATGTGTGTGTATGTGTGGGTAAAAACCTATTCTAGGGTTCGCGACTAAGAAGCTAAACTACGCTACTTCTAACTATCCTAAACTAAACCACAAACACAAATCATATATTGATAATCATCCTCGTATCATAAAACTCCTATATAAACATATATATCATAAACTATACTACAGACTGTGGGGGTGCTATACGCCATCCACCCGACTTCCCCCGTAGATATAATCTACTTACCTGGTCCTCGCTTGCCGAAATCGATGTCGCCACGCGCTTGCTTGTCGTCTCGAAGTCCTCGTGAGGGTACCTACGTATCATAACACACCGCATCGCATTAAAATCCGACTCATGACCAAAACGACACACGAACCTCGCATAGGTCAAAACCTATGGTTTGCTTTCTCAAATCAACCCAAAAACCCTCGACATCGGTGTGCAAACGCCGAATGATCGCGAAAAACTCAAACTCACCAATCGCGGTTTCAAAACTCACTAATTATATAAGAAATAGGGTTTAATTCATGAAAACCGTAAAATTTAACAAATCGTTTTATTTCCCAAAAACATAGTTAGCGGTCGTTAACCGTTTTAATACAAATATTGATGTTTTAACAAAACCAGTGGTCACAATATTCACTAATTATTCTAATTAGGCCACATAAACATTTACTAGATTTTAATTTCACTAATTTGCATTAATTCAAAAAACCTAGTTTGCTAAAAAAGCTTAATTTGGACATTTTTACAAGTAACAATTTGTAATTAGCAAATAGATTAGTTTTAACAAGTCTTAAGATCTCAAATACAACACACAATCCATGATCCAAATATCCAAAACCCTAATTTGATCACAACCCATTCTCTTGAATTTTCTAAATTAACAACTAGCACCAATTTAACACTTAAACATGCTAGATTGAAACAATTTAAACAACAAATTAAATATGGGTTGGGATTTATACCTCACAACCATGAGATCAACATGAAACTTAGCCTCCCAAACTTGCTTCTATACCCCAAGATCCATGCTAGATTGGGCAAGAAATAATGGATAGGGCTTGGATTTGGATTTAGCTTTGAATTTATGAGAGAATTGGTGGATTTATTTTATAAGAAATGACCGGGGATTTGGGAGGGGGCTGCTGCTGGAAGGGGATTGGGGAGGCTCGCCAACATGGGTGAGGGGGGGGGGGGGAGAGAGGGTTGAATAAGTAGCCCAAGTCAACACAAGTCAAAGCCCATATACATTTTTTAAACCCCATGCATTCTTTTCTTTTCTTTTCTTTTCATTTACATGAAGTGTGAGGGGTGTGGGGGAAGCCATGGCTCTGCCAGCTAAAGTTGGTGATGGGTGTGGGTTTGTATGGTGAGGAAAAAGATAAATACTATACGCCAAGTCAACTTAGAACCATACCTCCATTTCTATTTAGAATAATTTCACTATTTAAGCCTTTTTTCGATATTTTCTAAAACCGTTTGACAATTTCATTTCATTTCAAAAAGAATATTTTACAAGTTAGTTTAGTGTGTCATGCTGCACAAAATTTGTTTTAACCCATTCCAATTTCTTATTTTCCCAAATTAAATGTATTTGTGACGGCTTAAAATAATATTAAAATAATTATTTTCGTAAAAATTTTCAGTAAACTAGAAATTTTATAAGTGGCTCAATAAACACCAAATACTAGCAATTACATATCTAGAATATGTATATTTAATTTTATATTAAAAGATATTTATATCTTGATTTTTATTTTTTATTTTTTTACGGAAAACACCCGTTATTTTACTGATTAACCGAAATTTCACCTAAACTATTTTCAAAACATTACAACTAGACATGCTAAATCCAGTTCTAAGAGAATCTAGAATAGACTAACACAATGACTTAGCTAAAGGAACGGAAATAATACCTCATTTGCCAACTCAAGAATTTTCTTGAGTTGCTCAAAATCATCAAAATCCAAACTTGGTTGGTCCAAAAGGTTTAGAAAGAGGTGGGGATCAAATTTTGTGAAGGTGGCACGGGGTTTTGGCAAGGTTTTAGGATGGTTGCCATGGGGTAGAGAGGGTTGAAGGAGGAGGAGATGAAGGAGATGAAGATGATGAAGGAAATAATGGTTGAAGGAAAAAGCATGAGGTCAAGGGTCTCTCTCCCTCTCACCCTTACTCTCTCACATGGCATGCCATGCCACTCTCTCTCTCATGCCAATACACCTTGACTTTTCTTTTCTTTTTTTCTTTTTCTCTCTCTCAATTAAAATCACAATTACAAATAAAACAAACACAAATGAAACAATAATGCAACAAAAATATCACATGACATGGTGCACTAGCTATGTTTAATTAAAAATTACGGATTTAGCATAATCGTGATTAGAAGTGCACTAATCGAGTTTAATTTAAACTTGCATATAATTAATTATAAAAATGACCAAATCCTATAAATATATTTTTAAATGATTAAATCATTTTAATCACCAATTATTTCACAATATTGGTATATATTTATATCGTTTTACGAAAACCCCAAATTCGTAAATCGAATAGTTTTCGCGAAATATATTATCTTAATATTAAATTCCAAAAATAATATTTTATATTTCTGAA
The DNA here is from genome assembly GCA_030015575.1 of Agapanthus africanus. Taxonomy (NCBI): domain Eukaryota; kingdom Viridiplantae; phylum Streptophyta; class Magnoliopsida; order Asparagales; family Amaryllidaceae; genus Agapanthus; species Agapanthus africanus. The sequence continues at coordinate 116,536,685 of CM057351.1, forward strand.
ATGTTACAATCTTCCCCCCTTAAATAAATTCGGTGTCACGACCAAAAATGCCACGTGACTGGCACTTGAATCTTGTGAAGTCTATAGGACCCCACCTAATTCAAGTATGCCAAAAGCCCAGAAATCTAAACCTTTCAGGGAAAAATATTGGAGGTGATGTTCTGAAATAAGGTTTAATGAAATCAGGTTCCTTCTTTAAATACATTGGTAATATAATATGAAAATAACATTTTGTAACTAATTGAAAACACTTTTCTCCATTGAAAATTTCGGCAGCACCACCTTTGTATATTTTAATCCGAAAACGGTACAGGCAATATAATAAAAGGTATCTCCAAGCGGGACCTAGTTCTTCGCCAAATGGTGGAACAACCACGCAAGATAAAATTAATATACAACGCCGAAGGGCGAGGATCAAGACTCAGAAAGAAAGTAAAGAACTCAACAACATCAAAGAAGCCAGAAAACCATAATAATACATGAGCTCGACTCTAAGGTCGAAAGAATAAACAACTGTGGTTTTCTGAGTCTACTAAATATACAAGTCTGGTTGATGGAGCTTACTAGATAGAACTAAAATAAATAAAAGTACAACGGTGGTCACGATGCATGTGAACCCACCGACCAAAGTAATCACCCGGAAGAAAGTGAAGATACAGCAAGCCGCTACGGAATCTATACGGAAAAACCTGCAAAATACTGTGGCACAACGGGGGTGAGTTTCCAACTCGTAAGTAGAAGACAACACCGAGCAGAAATCGAAAGTATAACTATCTCCTAGGTCATACAGTAATGTCCTCATAATAAACCTTGAAACATCTAATAGTGGCAAGGGTAGTCATCTAAACATAAGTGTAATACCAAGTGCCCGTGTCAGTGCCTCAGGTAGCAACATGTCACATATAGGATGTACGAATGTATTAAGAATGAAAGCAGAATACATCTTGTATGTGAAAACTGTAGGGTTCCTAGGCACACTCATGAGGTTCTACAAGGCATCAACCATGCCAAAATCAAATTTTTTTATTTGCCGAACAACCCTATGCAAGATCGTTAACTAGAGGTAAGGCGAAACTAAAAGAAAGTAAACTACTTTACTACTAAGTGAAATGGATTACAACCTTTGTAGATCCGTTCCTCCACTTCTAAAGCTCCGTGTTGATGTCCCTTCGCTGCGATCATCGGGATCCCGAACCCTAGCGTTGGTTTCTTCGGAGAAATGAGCGGGCTAGGTCGTTGACTTCGAGTCCGAAGTTGATCTACGTCGGGGAGACTCAAACTCAAGCTATTCCTTCACTTGGTCAAGAACTTTGTGAAGAGAACACCCTAACTACATGGAAAGTAGTAGAGGATGAAGAAATAGGAAGTGAGCTCACTTTAGAATTGTTTTTCTCACGCTTTTTCTCATGGAACCATTGGAGCTAGCAAACTTTTGATGGAGCTTGATGAAGAACAAGAAGAAGAAAGAATAATGAATTATCAAATAAAGAATGAAACTTATCCTTTTAATTATGGCACCATGGATGAGTTTAGCCCTCATGCTTAACTCTTGTAGAGAATTAACCAGGGTATTAGGTTAAGGGTTAGGTTAAACTATATCAAGAGAAATGACAAAAGAGAGTACTTTGTCAATGTTTCTCCAAGCTTCTTCAAGCTTGAAAACTTTGACCAAGTTTAATTCTTTTGTTAAATCTTTTGATAAATCAATAACCCTAATCTTAAACCTAATCTTGATACATGTCTCATACACACAACTTGTATATATCATCAAGCATGATACAAACATGTACACTTGCATATATCACAAATAAACAATGTGCACAATCTAGTGAGAAAATCAATCTTAAGTGAACCAATACTAGTTAATGAAGAGTAATATATCAAATATATAATTATGCATTCATTAAATCAACACTTGATTTAATGATCCGGTCATATTGCATATAACCGACTAATATCTAGTGTATCAATGTATCGAATCAACACTTGATTCGGTAACCCGGCTATATCACATATAACCAATCAATGATACAAATCGCGAGAATAGAATACAGTATCACATACTGGTATTATTCTCGATCCCACACATATCTCATATGCGCTCCTATTTCGTTTCGCTTGAGCCAGGAAACCCTTGTGTAGGACTCTAAAGACTCGTCAATACGCCGGCAGTAAGTGATGATCATATCAAACACCCACAAGCCGCAAGCGGTCTGCTAAACGTAACGGCCACCCAGGTATTGAGCGATCAGAAGAGCAACGAGCAAGCGTACTCACACGCCTGTGAATCCAACCAGTAACACTACCGTACAGTCCGGTCTCGTCGTCTGATATGTCGCATATCTCGCCTAGGGGTGGTAAACGTCAGACCCCAGTAGCTCGATAAGTCGTGTCGATATGAGGTCTATAACTGTTCGAGAAACTACTGATAACACTTACCAGTAAATCTCAGCAACCCTGGCCAGGGTTTTCCGGTTATAGCGAATCGAACACAGTGCAACATCAACTTCCTATACCGGGAGAGACGAATCCCCTCCTATCGCTCATTGCCTCCATGTGATTCGGGACTGTACCCAAAAACCACCGATTTGCACGCCCTCTTGGACATGGTAAGGTGGAAATCAAAGCACAGTGGGAATCACACAAGACTCTATGACGATCTCGGGTCAACAGACTAAGCTGTACCAGTGTCACCAGAGAACTGCCATCTGAAGTGAGGTATAATACCATCTGGGAGTTCTCGGCGAGTCCGTCCAGTGTACCCAGTCTCCACTGAGCACCCGTAGACCATCCTTGATGTCAAACACCGATAGATATGGGACATCCATCGCCCATCATATGGGTCAAGATGCGTATACGCTAGTCTACTCTGGTGTATCGATGTCCTGTCTCGATACACCCTCGATTAGGAACAGTTATAGGATGTACTCTTCGACTACCGTAGCCCCACTAGTATGATCTCATCATAGTCCCAGTTGTCGAGTACATATCCTAAGGGCTTTACCAACATGTAACAGAGAGACAATCAGTGTACACATTAAGGTAAAGAGTAACCAGATAGTATACTATCATGTCGAGCAAGAAAGTCCTCCCTATATATGTCCAAGCATCCACTACAATATACATCTCATGTATAGTAATGGCCTCTATGGCATACATATAACTAACAATCTCCCACTGGCACTAGGGCCATCTGATAACAGTGGTTGTAGTATCTCATACTCAACCATCCCATAATAGTCTCTCTCTGGGGAAAAGCCTTTGTGAGTGGATCCGCCGTGTTGTCCTCTGAGTCTACTCTCCTAACCTCGATCTCCCTGGAGATCAACCATCTCCATGATCAGGTGATACTGCCTAAGAATTATATCTTGATTTCTGATGGGACGGTAGTTCCTTGGCTGAAGCCACAACTCCATTGTCACATAATGGTAGGAACGAAGTTCATCTCATGAACATATATATATCCAGACTGCCTCTTTGGTAGCATCTTTGGTAACGATGTATCTTTCCTTTAATCGTCTAGATTGTCACGGTTTCTAGCTTTGAACTCTTCCAACATACCGTCCCTCCACTGAGGGTAAAGACAATGCCTGCGACTGACATTCAGTTGTCCTTACCACCCTGGAACCTTTCCAGTGATTCTTCCCAGGATCGATTGACACCATCTCACTACAACTAGTGAGAATCCTAACATCCAATTAGATCTATCTTATAGATCTAAAAACCCAGTATTTAGGAGGTATCATTTTGATCATATATGGAGAATCCTTGTGATAAGCGGAGATTGACCGAGCGTAGCATAGGAAACTTCTTCCCTATCAAGAGTATGTCGTTGACGTACTCTACGAGGATCACCACCATACTCTCTACTACCTTTTTGTATATACAAGGTTCATCTACCATTTTGATGAAGTTAAACTCTTTGACTACCACATCAAAATAGATATTCCAACTCCGCGATGCCTGCTTTATCACATAAAGTATCTTGCACACGTTTCCGCTGCTCCCACTGTCTACGAAGCCCTCTGGCTATGTACTTATAGACGCTCTCTTCCAAATCAACATTTAGAAAAGCATTCATGACACCCAACCACCAGATATCGTACTCATGGTATGTAGCCGTGGCAAGTTGGATCTGGATGAACTTAAGCATCGCTTTGAAATTCTGAACTTTTCCATGTACACCAAGTAATCTTCTCAAGATATACTTGCTACTGATGGGGATTTAACCCTTCAGATAAAGCAACCAAAGTCCATACTTTGTTGGTGTATAAGGATTCCATCTCTGATCGATACGCATCCAGCCATTCTTACAGAGTCCCACTCCTGATGGCCAGCTCGAAACTAGTTGGGTCATCATCTCATGATGAAATCCTCGCTCCCACTGTCATAGAGAAACCGACGTATCTCTCAGGTGGGTGAGGAACCTTACTAGATCGGCGGAGAGGCTGAGGTTCGTCGGAAAGTATTGAATCCTTTGGTTCTACCAAATCATCAGCTGCAGTTTGTATAGCTGGAACCCTTTTCAGTTCTACATAACAGACCTTGCCTCGAGCTTGTCCGGATTTTGCTTTTAGACATTGGCCGGACAACCCCAAATCTTAACAAACTTAAGATATGGGCTCTTCCCATTCCATATCACATATGAACTGGTAGGTAACTGATTTGATTTGAACCCTATTCAATAGGTATGCAGCTTCTCAAGTGCATAACTACCAAAAGGAAATAGGAAACTCAGTAGTACTCATCATAGAGCACACCATATCATATAGGGTGCTATTGCTCCACCCCGATACACCGATGTGTTGTGGTGTATACGGAGGAGTAATGTTGAGAGAGAATCTCATTCTCCTTTAGAATAGTCCAGGAATTCCGTGCTCAAGTATTCTCCTCTATGATCTCATCAAAGGACATAATACTTATACCCGTATTTTGGTTCTCTACTTCTAACTTATATTCTGTGAATATCTCAAAAGGTTCGGACTTGTGTTTCAGAAAGAACATATGTCTGAATCTTGAGAGATCATCAGAGAATGTAATGAAGTACAAAGAACCGATCTTGGCATGTGTAGACAGGAGACTTTCATACATCAGCATGTATCAATCCCGAGAATTCACTAACTTTTTCTCTGTTTCTAATAAACAGAGCTATGTTTATCTTATCTTTGTGACATGACTGGCAAGTTTCATAAGATGTAAATTTAAACTGATTTAAATATGCATCTAAATGTAACTTAGCTAGTCGGGTCGCATTGATATGACTTAGTTTACAATGCCTCAAGAAGAATTGGTTCATTTCTGAACTTTTCTTCTCGTGTGTGTTTTGTATACTAAGAACTGTAGTTTGATTTACAACGTCAATGCTTTTAGATAACGTGCCTGAACCGATCAACTTTTTGTTGTGCCGTGGAAGCACCCCGGCCGTCTTTCCGAGGCCAAAATGCAGAAACAAAAATTGTCTTAACTTTAAACCGGCGCTACCGCGGATAATAAACCCGGATCGTAACCATTAACCTAATCCAAGCAAACAAGAGATGGGGTGGAATGCTATACCGAGCGATCCGTGTCCTTCGGTCTTCGTCTCCACTCTGATCTCCTCGTGGAATCTTCGGCCGTCACCACCTCGTCGGAAAGGGCACCACGTAGCCGGATTCTTTTACGGGCTCCCACCTCTGGACCGAGGCAACTCGGGCGCGAAGTTGGCTAGCCGACGCGTCCAAGATTTGCTGTAGACTAAGTGTAGTAGCTTGTCTCTTTGGGGATGTGAAGTTGCCTTTGATGGAGGAATGAGCAATAGACTTTGGAGTGAGGTGGATGAATTTGTGAAGCATGCAAAAATGAGATGATAAAATTTCCCTCATCAAAAATGAACCTCTCCCTATCTCCTCTAGTGTGGCCGGCCCCTTGATGATAGAAAAGGTGGAGGAATCACAAACATGAAGGAAGGTATGAGTAGTAAAAGTAGAAAGGTGACCACATCCAAAAGCAATGATAACAATATCATATCAATATCAAATCTAATCTAACCTCAATTAATGCAAAGGAAAAGATGGATAAAGCAACTCATGATGATAATCATATCATGAAACCACAAATGCATAAAAAAAACCCTCCTCAATAAGTTATTTGCAAACTTGCAAATAACCTCCTCCATCAGAAAGTCCGGCCGTGAATGAACAAAGGAAAACTGGCCGGAACAGAATGCAAACTGGAAACTTCAGAAAACTGATCCCGTAATAAATTACCGGAAAACCCCGCTACTGCATATACATGCCCTCATCTGCATTCCCACTGAATACAAATGCAAAGAGACAAAACTACACTGTCTAATATAGGATCCGGCTTAAACCAAAGCCGTCTAGTAAAATCAGTCTGATCACGATCCGTGCAATACCGCACATATCTGATCGAACCCTGCCATATCTCCATACGGCCTCTACAGCGTTTTGCCCGAAACTTGAGTAACTGTGTGTGGTGGACTCTAAAGACTCGTCAATACTATGGCTGTGGATTTAACAACAAGCACGTCTGAGGTATTAGCCATACGTGATGGGCTACCAGCTATTGACCAAATGGGACGTCGATGAGCGAACTCATCCTGACACCCTACTGAGCCTGTCAGTGACAATATCTGTACAGTCCGGTCCGTTCGTCTATAAGTATCGCACGGCGGGCCCAGGGGGTTGGTAAAAGTCAGACCCCCAAAAGAGGTACAAGTCGTGTCGGAGTGAAGCCCAGAACACCCTGAGATACAACTGGAATACCTACCAGTAAATCTCCTGCCTCGGCCGAGGGCCTTGTGTAATGGCTCTCCTAGACACAGCGCGACCTCACCCCTAATACCGGGAGAGACGAACCCATGCAGATCCGCTCACTGCCTCCATGTGGCTCGGGACTGTACCCAACTAAAACCTGTTTGCACGACTCCTTTGAGCCGTGGTAGGGTAGTAATCAAAGCACAGTAGGAACTCACACGAGACAAATGACGATCTCAGGTCGATGAACTAACCTGTACACATGTCACCAGGGAACTGCTATCTGACGTCTGGTATAATCCCAACTAGCAGGTACCCGGCGAGTCCTGTCCGGTGTACTCATAACCCAATGAGCACCTGTATATATCTTAGGTGAACCAACTGACACCAGTAGCTTGTGAGACCGGCCACCGCCCCTCGTCGGGGTCTCGACTGTATACACTGGTCTACTAATGGAGTATCGATGCCCAGTCTCGAAACACCCATGACTAAGGACCTTTTAAGGATGTGCTTATAGACCCCAGCTCCCACGTATATGTGTTGGAGATAGTGCCCTCATAGTCAATTATTGGATCGCAGGTACGTGATTGCAATGATTGCGGAGGACCTATCCCGGTAAGACAGTCTTACTCGAGATGATAGTATGCTATCTGGTTTGCCTTTATCAGTCGTGTACATGTTCAGGTGACTGATTGCATGTTACACTTTGATAGAGCCCTTAGGATCTTGCTTTACTACCAACAGTATGATGGCGATCATATACGTGAGAGTTGGGTAGTTTATATGCATATCCTTAATTGTGGTCCCTAGTCGTGGGAGTTTCGAGACAGTGCATCGATACTCCGGAGTAGACTAGTGTATACAGTCGAGACCCCGACGAGGGGCCGTGGCCGGTCTCACAAGCCACTGGTGTCAGTTGGATCACCTAAGATGTATACAGGTGCTCATTAGGTTATGAGTACACCGGACAGGACTCGCCGGGAATCTGCTAGTTAGTATTATATCTATCGTCAGATAGCAGTTCCCTGGTGACATGTGTACAGGTTAGTTCATCGACCTGAGGTCGTCATTTGTCTCGTGTGAGTTCCCACTGTGCTTTGATTTCTACCCTACCACGGCTCAAAGGAGTCGTGCAAACAGGTAGCTTTTGGGTACAGTCCCGAGCCATATGGAGGCACGTGAGCGGATCGGCAGGGGATTCGTCTCTCCCGGTATTGGGGGCGAGATCGTGCTGTGTCTAGGAGAGCCATTACACAAAGCCCACGGCTGTGGCAGGAGATTTACTGGTAGGTACTCCAGTAGTATCTCAGGGTGTTATTGGGCTTCACTCCGACACGACTTATACTGCTATTGGGGGTCTGACGTTACTAGCCCCCTAGGCAGATATGCGATACTCATAGACGAACGGATCGGACTATATATACATTGTCACTGTTAGGCTCAGTAGGGTTTCTGGATGAGTTCACTCATCGGCCTCCCTTGAGTTCGCTCATCGGCTTCCCTTCAGGTCAGTCCGTGTGCAGCCGTTACGCATAGCTAGTGCTGCTGACGGTTTGTGGTTAAACCCACTGCCAGGGTACTGACGAGTCATTAGAGTCCCCCACAGACAGTTTCCCAAGTTCGGGCGAAACGTTGTAGAGGCCGTATGGTTTTATGGCAGGGTTCGGAAAATGCACGTGCGTTTACGCACGTGTCAATTTTCGGACAGATGATACTGGTCGTCTTTGGTTTAAGCCGGATCCGAGTATTATATTGAGTAGGTATAATATCTTTGTCTCAGTTGCATTTGTATTCGGTCGTAATACAAATGCGGGTATATTTATACAGTTTCGGGGTTATCCTGAAAGTCGTTTCAGGATCACTTTTGGAAGTTGCCAGTTTCCAGTTTTCTATCAGCCGTCTTTTAACATTCGGTTAAAGACGGATTTATCTTTTCTTGGATGAGAGTGAGTCGTGCTTCTAGAAGGTTCTAGAAGGTTCTAGATATGGTGAGGTGTCTTGTGACTCATGCTTTGATTTCTTATCATTCTTGTTTTGATTAAGATCTTTATGCTTTGATATTAATGCTTCTTGTTTTCCTTAGGATATTTAGTGAGAAGCTTTTTGCTTGTAGTCTCCCCCCTCTCCTACGGTCACCCCCCTCTTGCTATAAGTGGCCGGCCCCCTCCTCTCTCTCTCTCACTTGATGGTTTTCATTTGTGAAAAGATTATGATAGATTTGGGGTGTATGGAATTCACAGTTCATTTCATTCCATCACCCAATTCCCTCGGCAACTTCATTTACCGATCGTCCACGGACTTGGACGAAGTGAGACAAAGTCATTTACTCATTCTCTACATCATTCTTGGTCGTCTCTTTTAGCAAACTTTACGATCGAGTTGCCTCGAGTCAGAGGCGGGAGCCCGTTTAAAGAATCGGTGATGTGGTGTCACATCGACGAGGATATCGGAGATCGACGCGATCGGAGCAGCCGCAACGGAGCGTGGGATGATGGTTGAAGAACGAAGGACTCGGATCGTTCGGTATAACTTTCTACACACTTTACATTTTGTTAGTTTAGCAATAATGGTAGATCCGGGTTAAAGTATACGATAGTGCCAGTTTAAAAGTTTTTGTTCCGCATATGGCGTCTGTAGACTGCCGGGGCGCTAGCGTAGACTTACAGTGGTATCAGAGCCTAACCATTTTGCTATACTAACTTGTGCTAACACGTTCAAAACATCGATCGAACCGAAAATCAAAAACGGCAAAATCCTTGCTTGACAGTTTCTGTTGTTTTTAAACGGTCTCAAAAATTATTTCTGTATATCGTAAAAATCTGTGCAGGCGTTTTTAAGAGCTACGACAAAATTTGGGGTCGTGATTCCTCCAAGCTGCCACGGAAACGCGGCCAAACCCATGGTTTGGCCGAGCATCCGCGGCCACGTGGGGAGCACGTGCTCTCAAATTTTGTCAGTGGGTTCTGTGTTGGATTTTGGGGTTTTTGGTAAATATCGTTTTGGCCCAGGTTTTGTTACTGTTCACCAGTAAGCAGTGGGGCCCACTTTTTGATATTTGGTCTTTGGTCGATCGAAATTTAAACACGTTAGTTTACAGTGCTTACATTATATCTCCGACCGGGAATGTCATTTGATCGGTAAACCGCGTTTGATTGCTATAGTTCTTTTAGACGGGTTTGCGAACGTGACATTCGCGTTGATGTTCTGTGTTGTGCTGTGATGTTGCGGATTTGTTGTGGTGGATAGCAGTGTGCAATGGTAGTACAGTTTGTGTTTATTTGTACATTTGATATTGCGGGGCGAGCGTCCAACTTGTGGACTGTCGTCACTGCCTGTTGTATAATATTCTTTTGGGGCACGACCAGGTTGCGGTCGATGTACCTATTGTACTATTTTTCATTACTATACTAGGTTTTGCCCCGAGACGGAGTGCACGGATAGCCGGGTTCTGGGGGGCAACGGGTCCGCATCTCATGGCTTTGAGAGGCAGAGGGGTCCCACTCTAGAATTGGCAGACTATTCGCCGCACTCGTAGGGGGTACAGGTTGACCCAAGGAGGGGTGCCCAAGATTACCGGATTCCGTGAAGTGCTGGGTGGTCCATTCACTATGCTGTAGGGGGCTGCCTCGCTTTAGGTTTTGGCGGGTAACTTGCCGCACCCGTAGGGGTCTAGGTTTCATTGCACAGGCTATCCACACGACAGGGGAACGTCGGGTTTCAGCAGCGGCTCTGTGAATCTCGGGGATCCCAGATTATCTGTATTGTTCTGTGATGCTTATTACTTTTCTGTAATGTTCCATATTATCACGCCTGGAGCGATTATTGTATATTGGTTTATATACTATTAGATGTTGTATATGTTTTACACCCGCGCTAGTCCAGTCCCCGCTCTGTCGTTAGTTAAGTAACGTAACGGGTGATGACGGGACCCAGTGACGAATGCGGATGGCATATACGTACATTTTATTTTCGTTCTTTTCTGGTGTGATTAAAGGATGGGACTGTGTTGATTCTGATCAACGCAAAGTATAACAAACCTGTTTGATGTTGTTGCAACAAATTTAAAAAGGGTTGTTACAAAGACGTTTCCTTTTGTTATGCATAGCGGTATTCAGTGGAATATCCTGCACCTCATTCGACGGGGCAAGGGCTGATATCCCTTCACCGGGACTGACCCCTTGGGTAGAAGTTTGCGTCAGAGTAATAACTTCACTATAGTCCATTACATGTTGCTTTGCATAGCGGTATTCAGTGGAATATCCTGCATCTCATTCCACGAGGAAAGAGCCGAGATCCCTTTACCGGGAGTGACCTCTTTAGCAAAAGGTTTTCTCCACTATATTTTAAAAAGCTATCAGGTTCATTCAACGAGATCAAGTTCATTACGTTAAAGGTTTTTCGCCAAAAACCAGCCGTAGCCCTCCGTCGTTTCTTATGGATGGTCAGTAATATTCAAGCTATGTTTGTTGGCTTTCGTCAAGGCATAGTGTTTGGTAGTTGCTGGGGTATTCATTTGTTGCATAGATAGATGTGTTGGTTTGGGACAGTCGTATTACCTTGTTGGCTTTCGTCAAGGGTATGTACGGGTGGATTCAAAGTAACAAGATAATGACGGGCAGAACTTGACATGTGACTTATGATTTGTTGACTTTCGCCAAGGTCATAAGAGCATGGGGCAAAAATCATATCGGGAGTTTCTAAAGAAACTGAAACTTGCCAGGCATGCGCATACCTTCTGGAGTGTGATAACGCGAGTGGATTCCGTCACGTTATCATGCGATGAGAGTTGGATCCCGATTCCCACTGATGAGTTGGTTTACTCTTCGGGTGATCCCGATTGATTCTTCTTTAGGTTTGGAGGAGAATTTGACAGGACAGTGGGAGGTTTCCGGATTAGATAAAGTGATGACCATTCTGATCTAGGTTAGAGTGCACGCAGAGTGTTTCTTTTCTCTCTCTCTCTTTGGCAGCGACCTTTGACCGACCCTAGACTATGACTCAGTGACCAGGTTGACCGAACCTTCTTAAAATACTGGCTTTTGGATTGTCTGAGTTGCATAAGTCATTGCCACTCCTTCTTTTAGCCTTTGCATTTCTCAGAACACCCGTATTACTACGGATATCCACTTCCATTGGATAGATCCATCGTATGGTTATATACGAACTCGAAGGGACTTCTTCGAGGATGGATCCAGGTTCAGGAGAAATAGAATTGGTTTATTCAGTTTTCTTTTATTATCACCTTCTCTCAGGTTGCGAGAGCTCCTTGGTTTAGGAGAGTACACCTATTACGCTTATTGGATAGTCTTATTCCAAACCATAGGCTGGTGCCGAAAGGTAGGGAATGAAGAAAACCAATTAGCCTAAGTAGGGTGTGCAGAAGGTAATATGTAAAGACAAAATAAAGGGATTAGAAAGAGGGCAAAGTAAATTGTGACTGTTATCATTCACGACCAAAACCGCGTACTTCTCGCCACTCCTATTTCACCTTTAAAAGAATAAGGTATTATTCAGTTGTCTTTTATCATCACCTTCTCTCAGTTGCGAGTACTCCTTGGTTTAGGAGGTTACACCTATTATGCTTACTGGATAGTCTTCTTCCAAACCATAGGCTGGTGCCGAACGGTAGGGAAGGAAGAAAACCATTTAGCCTAACGATGGTGTACAGAAGGTAACGACTAAAGACAAATAAAGGGATTTGGAGAGATGGCAATAAAATATACGGTTGAAGTCATGAATTGGATTATGGAAGAGGCATTGCTATGAATACCAGGATACCCCTACGAAACATTTTCATGTTTCAGTGCATTGTTAAAGGAAAAACTGTTTTCCTGATTAGACACTTACTCCAAGGGTATGTATTTACCAGGTTTCATTCTCATATCTGTATGGTTTTACAGATGATGAGTGGGAGTAAGATATTGGGAATTAGGTGATCATCCTCATTATATCGGAATTCGTTGTAATTGGTGATATTTGAGGAAATCGCCAGGGTACAGTTTTCTACCTACGACGCACAGGTTTTGAGTTGTTTAACTCAGCGGACTTATACAGAGTATTGTATGTTGTCCAAGTGTCCATCAGGACAAAGGGGTAGGTCCTCGTACTATGTTCTATTTACTTATAACTTCTCTAGTATTTAGACAAGTGTTTCGTAGAAATACAAGGTCTAAGTTTTGAGAAGTTGTGGGTATAAGAATAAAGTAGAGAACCAGGTATCACAAGTATCGGGATTCTTCAAAGAGATCGAAGATGTAGATTCTTGTGATTGGTTTTCAGATGATAGTGATGGTTTTGAGAAACGTGTTTCTCTTTCAGGTTACTCATAATTGGATGGATTCCTAAGTTGAGTAATGCTGATTAGCCTCTTTCCATTAAGTTGATATGCACTGGAGACAGATGCATGGATTGAATATGGTTCCAATTAAATAAGTGCCAAAGTTTCTATATTGGATATAGAATAGTTCGTACCTTAAAAGATATTAAGGTACGGGGAATTGTCCAGCTTATGCTTAAAACCAGACACTGGATAACTCAGGGCACGTTTCTGTAATGGCTGTTTGTGGGTTGACCCTGGCTATGACGAGGGTTGATATTCTACCATTTGGAAGATCAATAGTGATATTGTTCTTGACTCGCCACAGTTTTAGTAAAAATGGATCTTTTTCAGAAAACAGTAGTGGGAGTATGGTAGAACTGGAAGTGATTCCAGAACCGCGAACGATTACGGAAAATTTAATAGGACCTATACATTCAATCAAGTTTGACATTCCAATAGCCACTCCGCAGATATGGTAGGTAACCTCAGACACCCGAGAGGTACTTCGGTAGGCTCAAGGACGATGACAGGGAGGTTCTTATCTACCCAGACATGACACTACTGTTGTTCCAGGTTATGAGACCCGGTAGGAGGGTTGTCGTAGTCAGTGGGAGAAACGGAAGCATAGTGGGCAAGATGCTTATATCTATTTATAGACTTGAGCAGTTATAGCGGAGATAGATCATCTAATTTTGATGTGACAGTCATGTGTTTGACTTCAATCAGAATAGGGGATGGATCAGTTAAGAAGGTAGTAGGGTGTGATGTCATGGTATCTGGATGACATACACAGAGTAGGAAGTAAAATTCCTATACTACGATCGGTTGTACTGTGGTCGTCACACAGTTGTTTCTCCAGACAGGATATGGATATAATATTTGATATTCCGGTTTCTAGATCTATGGTTTTAGATCTGGATTTGGGTAGTTTCCCAATGTGGGTACTTTGACAGATATTCTAATGGTTTTTGGAATAGTTGACTCCTAGCATGGTGGTGTACCTGCAGGTGATGGAGTCACCCTCTCTAAAGGTGTCTTACAGACTAAAGGGGAGAGGGATATGCATGATTGGCAGATCACTTGCTTAGGCAATTGAGTCAATCATGAGATGTCAAGTACCACACCAAATGTTGGTTTTGCACTAGGTGCAATAAGTTTGTATTAATCCAATCCTGGAGAAACATAAGGAAGCAGTTTTAGAACATTAGTACATGTTCTACGGATTTGATGACGGCAGCCTCCTTCGGGAGACGGTTATCATTCCAAGCTTCAAAGGTGACATGGTTGACAGAGTGATTGTCAGAGTTATAGTTTTTCCCTCTGACGAAGAGGGACAGTATTATGGACAGGTGGTCCAAGAGGATACTGTGGGTAGCATGGTGCCGGATACTGATTAGGTTCAGTGATCCATACAGTCTAAGAAGTTTGGATATGGAGTTCATTTATGAACTAAGGTCCCATCAGATATCCAGACGTATTCTAAGACAAGTATTACTCAATTCGGGAGATGGCTTTCTCCGCGAACTTGAGATTAAGAGAGATTCAGAAAGAAACTTCTAGGCGGATCCACTCACTAAGGCTATTTCTCGAACACAATAGTTTTACAAACGGGCTTTGTGAAAATGATTAGTAGAGGAGTTGGGTGTTGGTTTCACACGGGCTGTGAGTACGCAACATCACAATAATTAGCCTTGAGTGCAAGTGGGAGATTGTTGGAGATAGTGCCCTCATAGTCAATTATTGGATCGCAGGTACGTGATTGCAATGATTGCGGAGGACCTATCCAGGTAGGACAGTCTTACTCGAGATGATAGTATGCTATCTGGTTTGCCTTTATCAGTCGTGTACATGTTCAGGTGACTGATTGCATGTTACATTTTGATAGAGCCCTTAGGATCTTGCTTTACTACCAACAGTATGATGGCGATCATATACGTGAGAGTTGGGTAGTTTATATGCATATCCTTAATTGTGGTCCCTAGTCGTGGGAGTTTCGAGACAGGGCATCGATACTCCGGAGTAGACTAGTGTATACAGTCGAGACCCCGACGAGGGGCCGTGGCCGGTCTCACAAGCCACTGGTGTCAGTTGGATCACCTAAGATGTATAAAGGTGCTCATTAGGTTATGAGTACACCGGACAGGACTCGCCGGGAATCTACTAGTTAGTATTATATCTATCGTCAGATAGCAGTTCCCTGGTGACATGTGTACAGGTTAGTTCATCGACCTGAGGTCGTCATTTGTCTCATGTGAGTTCCCACTGTGCTTTGATTTCTACCCTACCACGGCTCAAAGGAGTCGTGCAAACAGGTAGCTTTTGGGTACAATCCCGAGCCATATGGAGGCATGTGAGCGGATCGGCAGGGGATTCGTCTCTCCCGGTATTGGGGGCGAGATCGTGCTGTGTCTAGGAGAGCCATTACACAAAGCCCACGGCCATGGCAGGAGATTTACTGGTAGGTACTCCCGTAGTATCTCAGGGTGTTATTGGGCTTCACTCCGACACGACTTATACTGCTATTGGGGGTCTGACGTTACTAGCCCCCTAGGCAGATATGCGATACTCATAGACGAACGGACCAGACTGTATATACATTGTCACTGTTAGGCTCAGTAGGGTTTCTGGATGAGTTCACTCATCGGCCTCTCTTGAGTTCGCTCATCGGCTTCCCTTCAGGTCAGTCCGTGGGCAGCCGTTATGCATAGCTAGTGCCGCTGACGGTTTGTGGTTAAACCCACTGCCAGGGTACTGACGAGTCATTAGAGTCCCCCACAGACATTTTCCCAAGTTCGGGCGAAACGTTGTAGAGGCCGTATGGTTTTATGGCAGGGTTCGGAAAATGCACGTGCGTTTACGCACGTGTCGATTTTCGGACAGATGATACTGGTCGGCTTTGGTTTAAGACGGATCCGAGTATTATAATGAGTAGGTATAATATCTTTGTCTCAGTTGCATTTGTATTCGGTCGTAATACAAATGCGGGTATATTTATACAGTTTCGGGGTTATCCTGAAAGTCGTTTCAGGATCACTTTTGGAAGTTGCCAGTTTCCAGTTTTCTATCAGCCGTCTTTTAACATTCGGTTAAAGACGGATTTATCTTTTCTTGAATGAGAGTGATTCGTGCTTCTAGAAGGTTCTAGATATGGTGAGGTGTCTTGTGACTCATGCTTTGATTTCTTATCATTCTTGTTTTGATTAAGATATTTATGCTTTGATATTAATGCTTCTTGTTTTCCTTAGGATATTTAATGAGAAGCTTTTTGCTTGTAGTCACCCCCCCTCTCCTACGGTCACCCCCCTCTTGCTATAAGTGGCCGGCCCCCTCCTCTCTCTCTCTCACTTGATGGTTTTCATTTGTGAAAAGATTATGATAGATTTGGGGTGTATGGAATTCACAGTTCATTTCATTCCATCACCCAATTCCCTCGGCAACTTCATTTACCGATCGTCCACGGACTTGGACGAAGTGAGACAAAGTCATCTACTCATTCTCTACATCATTCTTGGTCGTCTCTTTTAGCAAACTTGACGATCGAGTTGCCTCGAGTCAGAGGCGGGAGCCAGTTTAAAGAATCGGTGATGTGGTGTCACATCGACGAGGATATCGGAGATCGATGCGATCGGAGCAGCCGCAACGGAGCGTGGGATGATGGTTGAAGAACGAAGGACTCGGATCGTTCGGTATAACCTTTCTACACTCTTTACAGTTTGTTAGTTTAGCAATAATGGTAGATCCGGGTTAAAGTATACGATAGTGCCAGTTTAAAAGTTTTTGTTCCGCATATGGCGTCTATAGACTGCCGGGGCGCTAGCGTAGACTTACAATATGATCGCCCTCATACTGCTGGCAGTCAAGCATGAATCCTATGGGCTCTATCAACATGCAATAGTGACCTGTAAGGTCACCTAAAGCATTACACGATGATAAAGATAAACCAGATAGCATACTATCATCCTGAGTAAGACTGTCCTACCGGTATAGGTCCTCCCTTAATCATTGCAATAACGTGCCTGTGATCCAATAATTGACTCTGAGGGCAATATCTCCAACAATCTCCCACTTGCACTCAAGGCTAATTATTGCGATGTCCCATACTCACAGCCCGTGTGATACCGAACACCCAACTCCTCTACTAGTCAGTCTCACAAAGCTCATTTGAAAAACTATTGCGTTCGAGGAATAGCCTCAGTGAGTGGATCCGCTGTGATGTTTCTTTCTATTTCTCTTTTTATCACAAGTTCGCGGAGAAAGCCATCTCCCGAAATGAGCAATACCTGTCTTAGAATGTGTCTGGAAATCTGATGGGACCTAGCTCATAAATGAACTCCAAATCCAAACTTCTTAGACTGTATCGTCAACTGAACTTAATCAGTATCTTGCGCTATGTCTCCCTCAATATTGCCTTGGACCACCTGTCCAAAATACTGCCCCTCGTCAGAAGGAAAACTATAACTCTAACAGCCACTCTGCCGTCCAGGTCACCTTGGAAGCCTGGAATGATAACTGTCTCCTGAAGGAGGATGCTGTTATCATACCCCTAGAACATCCACTTATGTTCTAAAACAGCTTCCGAATGTTTCTCCAGGATTCGATCAATATCAACTTATTGCATCTCGTGCAAAAACAACATCTGGTGTGGTACTTGACATCTGATGATCAACTCAATTGCCTAAGCAAGTGATCTGCCAATCATGCACAGCCCTCTCCCCTTTAGTCTGTAAGACACCTTTAGAGAGGGTGAATCCATCACCTGCAGGTATACTACCATGCCAGGAGTCATCCATTCTAAATACCTTTAGAATGCTGTCTAAGTACCCTGATTGGGAAACCTCCCAAATCTAGATCTAAATCCATAGATCTAGTAACCAGAATGTACGATATAATATCCAATTCCTATGTGGAGAAACTACTGTGTGACAACCAAAGTATAACCGATCGTAGTATAGGAATATCACTTCCTACTCTGTGTATGTCATCCATATACCAGGACACTACACCCTACTACTTTCTTAACACAGATCCATCCCCTATTCTGATGAAGTCAAACCTATAACTGTCACATCAGAAATAGATGATCTATATCCGCTATATCTGCTTTAGTCTATAAATAGACATAAGCTACTTGTCCACCAATGCTTCCGCTGCTCCCACTGACTACGACAACCCTCTGGCAGAGTCATATACATGTGCACTTCTAAAGCTAGTTTAGAATGACGCTATACTCATTCTCTTGCCGGGTCTCACAGTCTGGAGCAACAGCAATGGTATGTGTGGGTAAACAAGAACTTCCCTGTCACCGTCCTTGAGGCTACCGGAGTACCTCTCGGGTGCCTTAAGTTACCACCTTATCTGCGGAGTGGCCAATGGAATGTCAATCCAGATTGAATCTTTAGGTTCTTATCAAATCTTCAGTAATCGTTTGTGGTTCTGGAATCACTTCCAGTTCTACCATACTCCCACTACTATTTTCTGAAAAAAACCATTTTTATTAAAACTGTGGCGAGTCTAGAACAATATCACAATTGATCTTCCAGATGGTAGAAAGTCAACCCTCGTCATAGCCTGGGTCAACCCACAAACAGTCATTACAGAAACGTTGCTTGAGTTGTCCAGAGTCTGATTTTAAGCATAAGCTGGACAACTCCCCGTACCTTAACAATGTCAAGATATGAACTGTTCTATATCCAATACAGAAACAGAGGCACTAACTTAATTGAACCAGATTCAAATCATGCAGCTGTCTCCAGTGCATGTCAACTAAATGGAAGGAGGCCTATCAGCATTAATCAACTTAGGAATGCTTCCAATTATGAGTAACCTGAAAGAGAAGCAAGTTCTCTTAATCATTACTATCCACTGAACACCATACACAAGTATCTACATCTTCGATCACCTTGAAGAATCCCGATACTTGCAACACCTGGTTCTTTACTCTATTCTTACACCTATAACTTCTCAAAACTTAGACCCTATGTTTCTACGAAACACTTGTCTAAGAACCAGAGAAGTCATAAGTAAACAGAATATAGTACGAGGATGAACCCCTCTGTCCTAATGGACACTGGACAACATACAATACTCTGTATAAGTCCCGTGAGTCTAATAACTCATTCACTCTGTGTCGTAGGTTGAAAACTGTACTATGGTTATGAAGAATTACACCGCTGTTCAATGCTCCTTACCTGACCATCCACTGATATAGGTAAATGTCATTGACATAATTTCAAAAGGTATATCTCACTCTATAAAAATTGACGTACAGATATATCAATTTGAAATTGGCGCATAACAACGGATATTCAAAACCAAATATTTGCCGTCCGGCAAACAACCCAGGTGATTTCCTCAAATATCACCAATTACAACGAATCCCGATATAATGAGGATGATCACCTAATTCCTAATAACTTACTCCCACTCATCATCTGTAAAACCATACAAACGAGAGAATCAAACCAGGTAAATACATACCCTGGAGCAAGTGTCTAATTGGGAAATTAGTTTTCTTTTAAAAGTACATAGTGAAACTGAAACATTGAAATGTTTCGATGGGGTATCCCGGTATTCCTAGTAATGCCTCTTCCATTATCCAGATTCACAACTGTAACCGTATAATTCTTTGTCATCTCTCCAAATCCCTTTATATGTCTTTAGTCATTACCTTCTGTACACCCTCTTTGGCTAAATGGTTTTCTTCCTTCCCCACCGTTCGGCACCAGCCTATGGTTTGGAAGAAGACTATCCAATAAGCATAATGGGTGTACTGTCCTAATCTTAGGAGCACTCGCAATGCGAGAGAAGATGAAAATAAAAGAAAACCGAAGAAACCTTATTCCTATATCTCCTGAACCAGAATCCATCGCCGAACTGGAACAAGTTCCTTTCGAGTTCGTATATAACCATACGATGGAGTATCCAAATAAACTGTGGATCTTCGTAGTGATACGAAGTGTCCTGGAAAAATACAAAGGTGAATTGGGAGTGGTAATGAAATACTTGGTTTGGTCATGAATAGCAGTCGCATTTTACTTTGCCCTCTTACTAATCCCTTAATATGTCTTTACTTAATACCTTCTTTACACCATTGTTATGCTAATTGGTTTTCTTCATTCCCCACCGTTTGGCAACAGCCTATGGTTTGGAAGAAGACAATCCAATTTGCATAATGGGTGTACTATCTCCTAAACCAAGGAGTACTCTCAACCTGAGAGAAGGTAAAAGAAAAAGACAACTGAATAGTCCTATTCGTTTTCTCCAGAACCAGAAACCATCCTCGAATAAATTCCTTCGAGTTCGTATATAACCATACGATGGTTTTGTCCAAAGTATGTGGACGTTCGTAGTAATACGGGGTGTCCTGAAGAAAAGGGTAAAAGTAGGAGTGGCAATGAGGTTTGCAACTCTGACAATCCAAAAGCAGTGTTTAAAGAAGGTTCGGTTAATCTTGGTCACTGAGTCATAGTCAAGGGCCGGGTCATGGTCGCTGCCAAGGAGAGAGAGAGAGAGAATAGAAACACTCAGCGTGCACTCTAACCTAGATCAGAATAGTTACCACTTTATCTAATCAGGAAACCTCCCACTGTAACCTCAAATTCTTCTTCGAACCTGAAAGAAGAATTAGTCGGGATCACCCGTGGAGTAAACCAACTCATCGGTGGGAATCGTGATCCAACTATCATCGCATGACAACTTGACGGAATCCACTCAAGTCACCACACTCCAGAAGGTATGCGCATGCTTGGCAAGTTTCAGTTTCTTTAGAAACTCCCGATGTGATTTTGACCCCTAGGTCCCAAGTGACCTTGACACAGTCAACAAATCAAAGAGTCCTAGTCAAGTTCAACCCGTCATTATCCTGGATTGCATTAAACCCACCCGTACAAGCCCTTGACACAGTCAACAAGGCCGCACGACTGTCCTAACCAATCCCATTAATATGCCATAAACGAACACTACTTAGCTACTGTACACTACGCATTGACACAGTCAACAAACGCAGCACGAATACTAAGTAATGGTTGTAAGAAAAGATGGAAGGCTACGTCTAGTTTTTGGCGAAAAACTTTTAACGTAATGAACTAGATATTGTTGAAGGAACTGCATAGCCTTTTTATAAAAATATAGTGACGAAAACCTTTGCTAAAGAGGTCACTCCCGGTGAAGGGATCTCGGCTCTTTCCACGTAGAATGAGGTGCAGGATAATCCAACTGAATACCACGATGCAATGCAAAAAGTAATCGGCTATAGTGAAGTTATTGCCCTGACGCAAAATTTTGTCAAAGGGGTCACTCCCGGTGAAGGGATCTCGGCCCTTGCCTCGTTTACTAAGGAGCAGGATATTCCAACTGAATACTACGATGCAAAACAAAAGAGAATATCCTTGCAATAACAGCTTTTTGAAAAGTGTTCCAACAACATCAGAATAGGTTTGTTTAGCTTGCATTAATCTGAATCAATGCATTCCCGTCAATTGATCACACCAATAAAGAATGAAAATATTGATGTACGTATATGCCATCCGCATTCGCCACTGGGTCCCGTCATCACCCGTTAGGTTACTTAACTAACGACAGAGCGGGGACTGGACTAGCGCGGGTGCAAAACATATACAACATCTAGTAGTATATATATCAATATACAATATTCGCTCAAGGCGTGATAAAATGCAACATCACAGAAATGTAATAAGCAACACAGAACAATACAGATATCTGGAAGCCCCGGGTTTCACAGAGCCGCTGCTGAAACCCGACGTTCCCCTGGTCGTGTGGATAGCCTGTGCAATGAAATCCTAGATCCCTATGGGCACGGCAAGTTACCCGCCAAAACCTGAAGCGAGGCAGCCCCCTTCAACAACGTGAATGGACCACCCGCACTTCATGGAATCCGGTAACTTGGGCACCCCTCCTGGGTCAACCTGTACCCCTACGAGTGCGACGAATAGCCCGCCAATTCTAGAGTAAAGCCCCCTCCATCTCAATGCCATGAGATGCAGGCTTGTTGCCTTCTAGAACCCGGCTATCCGTGCACCCCACCTTGGGGTAATCCTAGTACAGAAAGTAAAATATACATACAACGGGTACAACGACCTCGACCCGGTCGTGCCCCAAAAAGAATAATACAAACAGGCAGTGACGGCAGTCCACATGTCGGACGCTCGCCCCGCGATATCAAATGTACATATAAAACAAAACTATACTACCACTACAACCAGTTTATCCCCCACGACCAATCCGCAACATCACAGCACAACACAGAACATCAACGTGAATGTTACGTTCGCAAATCCGTCTAACCGAGCAATAGCAGTTAGACAGGATTTACAGATCAAATGACATTCACGGTCACGGATATAATGTAAATACTGTGAACTAACATGTTTAAACATTTCGATCGATCAAATTTATCGAAGTGGGCCCCAAGCAGTACTGTAGCTCTTACAGAAAATCTGGGTCCAAAAAGAATATCCCAAAATCCCTATTTCCTAGTCAAAAGCCCACAGTAAACATTTGGCCCATCGTTGACTTTTTCCCACCGTGGAACCGCGGCCAAACCAGGGGTTTGGCCGCGTTTCCGCGGTCGTACTAAAGCTTCACATCACCAAATTTTTGCAGAACGCTTAAAAATCTCTGCACATGTTTCTGCAACAAGCTGAAAAAATTTTGGAGCTAAAAAAATTTCAACAGAAACCTGATGCAAGAAAAATACGGTTTTTGGGATTTTTGTTCGATCGAGTTCTAAACATACTAGTGTAAGTCCACGTTGCCCACCCCGGTCCTTACGGGGAGGCGGAAAACATAATAAAAATTGGATTTTTAATGACTTAGGCAACATGGACCTTGCTTGTGAGGATCTTTACTAAACTAAAACTAGCTAAAGAAAACTAACAACTAGCTAAGTTGTAGAAAGGTTATACCTTGAGCTCGAACTCCTTCTCTCCTTGCTCGTCGGAATGGTAGAAAGGCCTCACCTTGCTTGTCTTCTTCCGTCAAAGAAGGATCCACCCGAAAGCCTCGACCTTTAGCTTCAAGTCCAAGCTAGGAGTAACTATAGTGCAAGAAATGCTAAGACTTGAACCCTAGAAGTGAGTAGAGAAGATCAAGTGAAGGTTTTTCTCAAGCTTTTTTGTTTCTCAACACATGAGAGGGAGAGAGCTTGAGGGAGAGGATGAGCAAGAGAGAGAAAAGATATGAGAGAATGAATTATTAGTGAGCCATTCTCACTAATATGTGTGTGTTATTTTAATTAATTAATTAGCAAGAAAATTGTCATGGTTTAATCAAGAGGTGACCATTATCATTTCACTTATTAATGCAAATTGCAAGGATCAAAGAGCATCTTCCAAATGAAATGATCATGGTCAAATTGTCAACTTGGTCAACAAGTCAATGAAGTCAAAAGGTCAACAACAACAACCATGCAAAATAATTAAGCTAATTATTAATTAACAATAATACACACAAAAGCAATAGGGTTAATAAAATGACAATAGTCATTAACCCTAAACAAGGTCCTCTCCCTCAATCTCAAGCAACTGTGCATACGCACCCGCATTCGTGATCCGAGGAACACGAACACAATGAGAAAAACCAATCTCAAATCATATACTAGGATCCGGCTTAAACCAAAGCCCGCTAGTATAAACTGTCCGGACAGCAAACGTGCACAAGTGCGCGGATGCGAACGAACCCTGTCGCAAAACCATGCGACCTCTACTCATTTTGCCTAAAGGCGAATAGCTCTCTGTGTGGGACTCTAAAGACTCGACACTACGCTGGCAGTGGGTTTAACCACAGACCGCAAGCGGCACTAGCTGTACGTAACGGTCCCCAGGTAGATGTCGATAAGAAGACTGACGAGGTGAACCCCATCTGCACTCCTACTGAGCCTGTATGTGACAATCTCCGTACAGTCCGGTCTGTTCGTCTGATACATCGCATGGCGGGCCTAGGGGGGCGGTGAACGTCAGTCCCCTAATAGCGGTACAAGTCGTGTCGGAGTGTAGCCCAAAACACCCTGAGATAACACTGGAAGCCAACCAGTATATCTCGCTTGCCCTGGCCAGGGACTACTCGTGTAATGGCTCTCCTGGACACAGCGCGATGTCAACCCCCAATACCGGGAGAGACGAATCCTGTCTAACCGTCACTGCCTCCAAGTGCTTCGGGACTGCACCCAAAAACTACCTGTTTGCACGACTCCTCTGAGCCGTGGTAGGGTAGTAATCAAAGTGCAGTGGGAACACACTCGAGGCGAAGTGACAGTGTCAAGTCAGCGGACTAAGCTGTACTCATGTCACCTGGGAACTGATAACTGACGATAGGTATATTACCAACCAACAGTTCCCGACGAGTCCTGTCCAGTGTACTCGTAACCTAACGAGCACCCGCATACTATCCCAAGTACGATGTACTAACGGCTGTGGGACAGACCGTCTCCCGCACTGGGATGAGAAGCGCATACGCTAGTCTACTCCGGAGTATCGATGCCCTGTCTTGATAGTCCAACGACCAGGGACCTGTATAAGGATGTTCTTATAGATTACCCAGCTCCCACGAGTGCGAGCGCCATCACAACGCTGGTAATCAAGCAAAGATCTTAAGGGCTCTACTAATATGTATACCAGCAATATGCTAAAAGAAACACATGCACATATTAAAGCAGAGACAAACCAAGTAGCATACTACCATTTCGAGCAAGATTGTATATACAACTGTGAATATCCCAAGCTTCCATTAAGTAATATACAAACTAGTATGATACAGTAATGGCCTCTAGGGCATATACACTAACAACTAGAGCAAGCTAGACTAAGTTAATGGCCTGGCTCTGATACCATGTTGTGTCGTGGCTGCGCCCCGGCCGTCTTTCCGAGGCCAAAATGCGAAAACAAAAATTTTCTTAACTTTAAACCGGTGCTACCGCGGACAATAAACCCGGATCGTAACCATTAACCTAATCCAAGCAAACAAGAGATGGGGTGAAATGCTATACCGAGCGATCCGTGTCCTTCGGTCTTCTTCTCCACTCCGATCTCCTCGCAGAATCTCCGGCCGTCACCACCTCGTCGGAAAGGACACCACGTAGCCGGATTCTTTTACGGGCACCCACTTCTGGACCGAGGCAACTCGGGCGTGAAGTTGGCTAGCCGACGAGTCCAAGATTTGCTGTAGACTAAGTGTAGTAGCTTGTCTCTTTGGGGTTATGAAGTTGCCTTTGATGGAGGAATGAGCAATGGACTTTGGAGTGAGGTGGATGAATTTGTGAAGCATGCAAAAATGAGATGATAAAATTTCCCTCATCAAAAATGAACCTCTCCCTATCTCCTCTAGTGTGGCCGGCCCCTTAATGATAGAAATGGTGGAGGAATCACAAACATGAAGGAAGGTGAGAGTAGTAAAAGTAGAAAGGTGACCACATCCAAAAGCAATGATAACAATATCATATCAATATCAAATCCAATCTAATCTTAATTAATGCAAAGAAAAGATGGATAAAGCATCTCATGATGATAATCATATCATGAAACCACAAATTCATAAAACCCCCTCCTCAATAAGTTATTTGCAAACTTGCAAATAACCCCCTCCATCAGAAAGTCCGGCCGTGAAGAAACATAGGAAAACTGGCCGGAACAGAATACAAACTGGCAACTTCAGAAAACCGATCCCGTAATAAGTTACAGGAAAACCCCGCTACTGCATATACATGCCCGCATATGTATTCCCACTGAATAAAAATGCAAAGAGACAAAACTACACTGTCTAATACTAGGATCCGGCTTAAACCAATGCCGGCTAGTAAAATCCGTCCGATCACGATCCGTGCAATACCGCACGTATCTGATCGAACCCGGCCATATCTCCATTCGCCTGAAACTTGAGTAACTGTGTGTCGTGGACTCTAAAGACTCGTCAATACTATGGCTGTGGATTTAACCACAAGCACGTCAGAGGTATTAGCCATACGTGAGGGGCTACCAGCTATTGACCAAAAGGGACGTCGATGAGCGAACTCATCCTGACACCCTACTGAGCCTGTCAGTGACAATATCCGTACAGTCCGGTCCGTTCGTCTATGAGTATCGCATGGCGGGCCTAGGGGGTTGGTAAAAGTCAGACCCCTAAAAGCGGTACAAGTCGTGTCGGAGTAAAGCCTAGAACACCGTGAGATACTACTGGAATACCTACCAGTAAATCTCCTGCCTCGACCGAGGGCTTTGTGTAATGGCTCTCCTAGACACAGCGCGACCTCACTCCCAATACCGGGAGAGACGAACCCCTGCAGATCCGCTCACTGCCTCCATGTGGCTCGGGACTGTACCCAACTAAAACCTGTTTGTACGACTCCTTTGAGCCGTGGTAGGGTAGTAATCAAAGCACAGTGGGAACTCACACGAGACAAATGATGATCTGAGGTCGTTGAACTAACCTGTACACATGTCACCAAGGAACTGCTATCTGACGTCTGGTATAATCCCAACTAGCAGGTTCCCGGCGAGTCTTGTCCGGTGTACTCATAACCCAATGAGTACCTGTATACATCTTAGGTGAACCAACTGACACCAGTGGCTTGTGAGACCGGCCACCGTACCTCGTCGGGGTCTCAACGGTATACACTAGTCTACTAATGGAGTATCGATGCCCAGTCTCGAAACTCCCACGACTAGGGACCTTTTAAGGATGTGCTTATAGACCCCAGCTCCCACGTATATGATCGCCCTCATACTGTTGGCAGTCAAGCAAGAATCCTATGGGCTCTATCAACATGCAATAATGACCTGTAAGGTCACCTAAATCAGTACATGATGATAAAGATAAACCTGATAGCATACTATCATCTTGAGTAAGACTGTCCTACCGGTATAGGTCCTCCCTCAATCATTGCAATCACGTGCCTGTGATCCAATAATTGACTCTAAGGGCACTATCTCTAACACTTTTGATATAGGAAATGTTCAAAACATTATCCAAAAATACAAAATTATATCTTTCTTTACTAATAAAGAGACTGATATGATGTTGTATATCAGGTTCGGTATCTAATAACAATTGTTCAGAATCAATGTATTCTGGTAATACAGGGTGATAGTGACCAACAGACTTGGCTGCAACACTTACATTGTTTTCTGTCTCATGAAACTTATCACCCGTTCTCAGTTCTTTACTTTTCTGTAGCCCATGTAACAGATTACATATAAGGTATCCTGATCCGGTATCTCATACCCAGGACGTTAAGGATACTGAGAAATAGTTCTTTGTAATGAACACACCCGAAGAAGATGCATCTGCATGCACTTTCTTCCTTTGGGCGGCACGGGAAATGTGGTATTCCCCAATTTCCTGCTCTGTCTTATAACAATTATAAGTTGGAGCGGGACCAACGTTCCCCAGCTCAGTATAACAAGCAGGTTCGGTCAATATATCCGTATTATTATCTTGATTAAGGCGTGATATGGTCGCTACCTGGAGTGAGAGAGAAGAAAACACTCAGCGTATGCTCTTGCAAGATCAGATTGGTTATTATTTTATCTAATCAGGATGGCTCCCACTGTTTTAATCAGATCTTCCTTCAAACCCTAAAAGGAAAGACTAGCCGGGATTAATTACACGCTACAAGTTCGCCAATCTTTCAGCCAGGCCAGTGTCGGTACTTTGAGGGAGGTTCCCCGTGCTTTCGCACGGACCTAATTAAAGTAAACCTCGTTTTCCCAGAGGCGTAACCCCGTTGACACCTTTCTAGACACCTACTTGATCGACTAATTGTAATGTGTAAAACTCTACCAGGAGTAACAATTACTCGCAGTGGGTATCGGGATCCAACTATCTCATAGAAGGTATGCAATCTCATTGCAAATTTCAACACTTGAAATTCCCTATAATTTTGCCCCGAACGATCTATGATCTTGACAAGGTCAACAAACCGTAGACCGTAAGTCAAGTTCAACCCGTCATTTCTTGATTGAATTAAACCCACCCGCACGACCCTTGACAAGGTCAACAAGGTCGTACGACTACCCTAATCCAATCTGCATCACATGCATAAACAGATAAATACTGGTCAGCTACCGCACACTGCGCCTTGACAAGGTCAACAAACGCAACACGAATACTAAGGAGGACTTATCTGAAATGACGGAGGGCTATGACAGGTTTTTCTGAAAACCTATTGCGTAATGAACTTGATATCGTTGTAGAATCAAATGATTTTTAAATGGAGTGTTTTTGAGGCTTTTCTAGTTTTGCTAAAGGGGTCACTCCCGGTGAAGGGATCGTCGGCCCTTTCCTCATCGAATAAGGTGCAGGATAATTCACAAATATGGCTGTGCAAAGAAAGAAATATAGAAGAAATCAAAAACAAACCGAGGGGTGTAGTATCTGCCAGTTATTGCTAAAAGGGTCACTCCCGGTGAAGAGATCTCGGCCCTTTCCTTATCGAATAAGGTGCAGGATGTTCTACAAGGAACACCGCGATGCAAAGCAAGAACTGTAGCTACCTGTTTTTGAAAATTCGATTCCACAACATCTTTTAGGTTTCTTTTCTTTCATTAATCATATTAATGAAGTCCCATCATTTAAGTCACCTAAACATCACAGATAAATACGACGTACACTTATGCCATCCGCATTCGCCTCGATGTCCCCTCGTGCACCGTTAGGTTAGGTAACTAACGGAAGAGCGGGGCAGGGCTAGCGCGGGTGTAAAACATAAGTAACGTCTATATAATATATCATATATACAATATATAGTATCTATCACAACATATTAAATGATCACATCACAGATATCGCAGCAGAAGAAACATATATGAAATATTGGATATACTAGAACGTCCGTGTTTTCAATACGAGCCAGAATAAAACATGGATTCTACGGTCTCGATGAATAGCCAAACCCACATCCCTAGACCCCTACGACAGCGGCAAGTAACACTGCCAATTCTAGGGTTAGGAGACCCGGTCTCGACTCCTCGAGAGGGTCTCCCATTGGACCCTAAAACCCGGTTACTTGTGCTCCCCGCCTTGGGTCTACCTAATGCGGAAAAGTAAATAATATACAAGTGGTGAGATCAACCTCATCCAGGAAGTGCCCCAATAAAAGAATATTACATACATTTGAATTTTACATGAATGAAAAAGAAAAACTCTCATCTCACATAAAACCCCCGGCTATTCAAAAACGCGACGATCCAATACAACATATCAAAGCAACACATAATATCTCATATCATCAACGTAAGCCAGTATGTGTATCCTAATTGTCGTTGACATATAGCAACGAAACCGGCGATATCACATATTACACTTACGGTCGCAGAAAAGAAAGTGTAAAACTACAACAGTTGGAATCCGCAATCTCTTTAGACATCGTAAATCCGAAATATCACATATTTTGTATTTCATTCCTAACAATTATAAACCCCGCATTTTAGTTTCTATATCGAAAACACTTTTCAATATCTAGTCGGGCAATTCAACAAGATTCCCGATATTCTGATCGGATGCTCGTCGCAAACTTTAGTAGACGGCCGCACCCCCGGATGCCGTCGACGAAGTGCACTAAGGCGGAACACCGCTGCCGCGAGCACCCGAACGGATGCTTTTGGCGACGGCGTTCTCCTACAGTCACTTGGTCGGGGTTATGGGGCATTGCTGTCTATTAACTTTACCCGGCGAGTATCCGCGTACTCTACGTGATTGTGACGGACTTTTGATCGCATCAAAATTCCGTGGCAGCCGATCATTTGAGACTAAATTGCTATGTTTATAACATTCAAATTAGTTGTCTCATAACTAATTTTGCATTCCAAATATTGTATCACAGTCCAGATAGATAGACAATGTTAAACGTTCCGATCGAATAATAAAACATCCAAGTTTTCCAAATAGCTCAACACTTGAGGGGAGTTTAAAAACATCCATTTCATGCCACAGTACCAACGGTCCAGCCGTAGAAGGGTCAAGCCAACGCCTCACTTGTGTCACGCCATACTGCACCAAACCCTAAGGTTCAAAAGGCAGTTGAAGACGGTCACATAATCGAGTTAAGGTTTGTTGTTTTCTAGAGGGTCCATTGCGTTAATTGCACTACTTAGACGTTCTTAAACTACGGAAAAATCCATCTCTTGGAAATTTTCCGGGGTGGGAAAAAGTGAGTTATTGATATCCGGTCGAACTTTTTAACACTTTCTAAAATTACCCGGACAAAATAAACAAAGTTAAATAATCCGATCAAATCATCGAGTCCCCAATACAACCCAGAAAACTCAACTCTTGAATATAAATTAAAAATTCCTATAAATCTCAGGCAATTTGTACAAAAGTTACTGTGTAAAAAGCACACCATGAACGCACTGTATCGCCGCGGAACCGCCGCGGAAGGCATTTTCCTGCCGCGGTTCCGCGGCGCTTTAAGCGTGTTACTCGATCGTTTTTCACACAGTGCCTTAGAATTACCTGCTGATTTTTTTGAGTATTTTTAATTTGGAAAAATCCATAGTTTCAAAAATTGTACAGAGAAGTGGCATCGATTAGGGTTTCGCGGTTCGATCGGATTTCTAACTTCGTCTACACTTTGCCTAAAACTCTAGCTAGGCTCTGAAACCACTGTAGGGTTCCTAGGCACACTCATGAGGTTCTACAAGGCATCAACCATGCCAAAATAAATTTTTTTATTTGCCGAACAACCCTATGCAAGATCGTTAACTAGAGGTAAGGCGAAACTAAAAGCAAGTAAACTACTTTACTACTAATTGAAAGGGATTACAACCTTTGTAGATCTGGTCCTCCACTTCTAAAGCTCTGTGTTGATGTCCCTTCGCTGTGATCATCGGGATCCCGAACCCCAGCGTTGGTTTCTTCGGAGAAATGAGCGGGCTAGGTCGTTGACTTCGAGGTCGAAGATGATCTACGTCGGGGAGACTCAAACTCAAGCTATTCCTTCACTTGGTCAAGAACTTTGTGAAGAGAAAACCCTCTACTACATGGCAAGTAGTAGAGGATGAAGAAATAGGAAGTGGGCTCACCTTAGAATTGTTTTTCTCACACTTTTTCTCATTGCACCATTGGAGATAGCAAGCTTTTGATGGAGCTTGATGAAGAAGAAGAAGAAGAAAGAATAATGAATTATCAAATAAAGAATGAAACTTATCCTTTTAATTATGGCACCATGGTTGAGTTAAGCCCTCATGCTTAACTCATGTATAGAATTAACTAAGGTATTTGGTTAAGGGTTAGGTTAAAGTATATCAAGAGAAATGACAAAAGAGTGGACTTTGTCAAAGATTCTCCAAGCTTCTTCAAGCTTGACAACTTTGACCAAGTTTAATTCTTTTGTTAAATTTCTTGATAAATCAATAACCCTAACCTTAAACCTAATCTTGATACACGTCTCATACACACAACTTGTATGTATCATCAAGCACGATACAAACATGTACATTTGCATATATCACATATAAACAATGTGCACAATCTAGTGAGAAAATCAATCATAAGTGAACCAATACAAGTTAATGTAAAGTAATATATCAAATATATAATTATACATTAATTCATTAAATCAATACTTGATTTAATGATCCGGTCATATTGCATATAACCGACTTATATCTAGTGTATCAATGTATCGAATCAACACTTGATTCGGTAACCCGGCAATATCACATATAACCGATCAATGATACAAATCGCGAGAATAGAATACAGTATCACATACAGGTATTATTCTCGGTCCCACACATATATCATATGCGCTCCTATTTCGTTTCGCTTGAGCCAGGAAACCCCTATGTAGGACTCTAAAGACTAGTCAATACGCCGGCAGTAGGTGTTGATCATATCAAA
Source organism: Agapanthus africanus (assembly GCA_030015575.1). Taxonomy (NCBI): domain Eukaryota; kingdom Viridiplantae; phylum Streptophyta; class Magnoliopsida; order Asparagales; family Amaryllidaceae; genus Agapanthus; species Agapanthus africanus. The sequence continues at coordinate 116,568,611 of CM057351.1, forward strand.
CACCCACAAGCCGCAAGCGGTCTGCCAATTGTAACGGCCACCCGGGTATTGAGCGATCAGAAGATCAACGAGCAAGTCTGCTCACACTCCTGTGAATCCAACCAGTAACACTACCGTACATTCCGCTCTCGTCGTCTGATATGTCGCATATCTCGTTTAGGGGTGGTAAACGTCAGACCCAAGTAGCTCGATAAGTCGTGTCGATATGAGGTCTATAACAGTTCGAGAAACTACAGATAACACTTACCATTAAATCTCAGCAACCCTGGCTAAGGATTTCCCGTTATAGCCAATCGAACACAGCGCAACATCAACTCCCTATACCGGGAGAGACGAATCCCCTCCTATCGCTCATTGCCTCCATGAGATTCGGGACTGTTCCCAAAAACCGCCGTTTTGCATGCCCTCTTCGACGTGGTAAGGTGAAAATCAAAGCACAGAGGGAATCACACAAGACTCTATGACGATCTCGGGTCAACAGACTAAGCTGTACCAGTGTCACCAGAGAACTGCTATCTCACGTGAGGTATAATACCTTCCGGGAGTTCTCGGAGAGTCCGTCCAGTGTACCCAGTCTCCACAGAGCACCCGTACACCATCCTTGATGTCAAACTCCGATGGATATGGGATCATCCATCGCCCATCATATGGGTCAAGATGCGTATACGCTAGTCTACTCTGGTGTATCGATGCCCTGTCTCGATACACCCTCGACTTGGAACAGTTATAGGATGTACTCGTCGACTACCGTGGCCCCAATAGTATGATCTCATCATAGTCCCAGTTGTCGAGTACATATCCAAGGGGCTTTACCAACATTTAACAGAGAGACAATCAGTGTATACGTTAAGGTAAAGAGTAACCAGATACCATACTATCATGTCGAGCAAGCAAGTCCTCCCTATATATGTCCAAGCATCCACTACAATATACATCTCATGTATAGTAATGGCCTCTAGGGCATACATATAACTAGCAAAAACTATTTTTTTTATCTCAGTAAAATTTTAGTGCAACAACCGATGTATCATCAATGTAATCGACAGAAAAGTCCGTGTCAAATATCGACACAATATCCTCAATATCTCGTGCTCCGTCAGTCTAGATCGGCCCATATCATCAAATCTCACGACTACGGTCGGTCTCTCCGGACGACCGCCAATCCAAACATCACTGGTCGCTAGTGCTCCTCTGCTGGGCTCAACGCCTTTCTTTACGATCCTCTTGCCCAGAGGTACCGCACCGGGTCCCCCATTTACCCGCAGACTGTGCATTCCCTCCTCGAATCGGTTATGTGATACAACTCAAGAACCGAGAAAACTCATGGTGGACACCACACACATCATATCACGAGAAAACCATAAATTTCTACTTTTAGAAATGATAATGAGTTTAAAAAATCGTTGCGGTTTCTCCAAATCCAGAAATCTCATGGAAAATCCGAAATCAATAAATCAAGAATCAATAAACAGTGAATTACTGGCATAAAGCCCCATAATAATGCATGACAAATGAATATACACATGCGTGGGTATCTAAGTAAAGAATGCAATATCTAAACTAGCATAGTAACGATATATTGGAACTATCAGCTAGCAAGTTGTATCAATGAAGTAATATTCTCTAAAGTGTACATGGAATGGCAATTACCGACAATGATGTGTGTGAGCCGGCAAGCAAGTGTTCGTAGACATACACATCATCGGTAATGGTGCTGGTGTCCTAACAAACGAGATCATAATATTTAAGGAAACACATGTATAAACATGCAATGCAATAAGAACATGAATATAATAGGGAATGAATTGTAAATGCAACATTGAAGAATATACAGTTCTATATACGAGTCATACAGTTTTGGCCTTTGAAATAGCACGAATCGTGGTTTTTAGAAAATAGGGGCTACGGTGTTTTTATGAAATGGTACGTCCTTTGAAAAATCTGTAACATCCTTCGGGTTGTCTTTTGAAAATCCTCAAGATTCGTTAGTTTTTTGAAATAGGTATGACTCGAGCCTGGTCTAACATCTTCCTAATCAACTAAAAGACCAAACTAAGGAACTAGTCGAAAGGGTAAGAAATCCACCTAAATTCCGAGTCGATATACCGAGTAATCGGTGATCCAGCCTCATAGCGTCACAAACTGTATAATACAAAGTAGGGCATCCTCGAGTCAAGAGTGTGGATCAATCATCATATAAATATCTCGTACGGTAAAATCCATCGTACGACATCCTAAAATCGAGGGTACGGTTCAACTATCATATATACATCATCATTCATATGTCATCATCATCGAACGATATCATGATCAGGGATACCGTTCTAAAATCTCGTACGTTCCAATATCATCAACACATATTATCGTATGTACGAATACACATCGCCCAACGACCTATTGTAATATCACGCCATATATCATATCATGACTCGAACACAAATCCAACCTCACGGCATCATGCCCGATCATATCGACTCATCTCCAAGTGTCATATACCATCCACATCTCACGTGTATATGTATGTATGCATGTATGTATGTATGTATGTATATAAAGCTACAGTCATATATGAATACACACACACACATATACACACAAAAACAAGTGTGCGTGCGTGTGTGTGACTACATGTAACCTGTGGTTCGCTTCCAAGGTAATCATCCTCTGGATAGGTATTCCTAAATCAACCTAATCTAACCTAAGGTCTTCTAAATACCCTACTCACCAAGTATCGAATGTCACATCCAAAACGCATAATAATAATACGGTAATAACCCCATTCTACGTTTACGGGAGTGCTATACGCCATCCACCCGACTTCCCCCGTAGGTATACATCTACTCATCTTGATCATCGCTTGCTGATTGTTAGAGTTTTTTCGTACTTAGTTTTAATTACATTAATCAAGACGGTTTCACTTGGTAGCTAGCCGGTAGAGTACGGGTCGGTCCACAGTGAGATGGGAATCTTTTTCTTAGTGTTTTAACGAGTTAAGTCCAATTTGTCCAGGTTTGTTAAGTTTCACTATATGCTGAAATATGTATAAAGAGAGCTTGTTAGGGTTAGGATTAGGTTAGTTTTAGTTAGTATTCGCTCACTTCTTTCGTTGCCACACTTAATATCGGTGTCACGGTAATCGTCAACAACGGGGATTAGCACGACTAGAAAGGAAACTTGCGAGTATAAGCTAGTATTTCCAACGCTTAGTTTCTTCCTTTTGTTCCTTGTCCGTCCGTTCATGGCTCTCAGCCTTAACTTCCGATTAATTAAACCACAACCGGTCTCACTAGGGTATCACTGCTATCATGTAGGATAGGGTGCCGTAGTGAGCGGATTGTGGTTTAATTAACGGGGGTCCGAATCAAGATGTTGGGCAAAGAAAAGAGTAAGAGAGATTTCCTTCTCTCTAACTTTCCTTATACTATCCAAACAAGTGAGAAACTACTCACCCATTAAAAAGAAAATGAAAATAAAACAAAAAGGAATGTAGAAAGAAATGAGTTTAGAAAATCACAACTAGCTATTTGAGACCTCACTTTGGGAAGGATCATACATAAGCATCATTGTTGTAAAGATAAAGGAAAAGAGAAAAAGAAAGAAAGAAAACAACAAATAACAACAACTAGTTTAACAAATGAAAATTACAAGCAAATATATTAACACAATTACAAGACATGCAAGTTAATAAAAAGAACTCTTCTTTTATTCATCATCGCTCATGAAACTCACTACAATATCAATGAAGAAAGATGAAGAGGAAGAAGAAAATACAAGCTCTTATCCTAAAATCTAATACAATAAAAGGCATCCTTTACTTGGCTTGGAACTGGGCTATTTATAGGCAGATAAATGAAACCCTAGGGATACAATCGGAGCCCTTACACAATTAGAAAACTACTCTGAAAATATCTTCTGTCACTGAGTCAACTCAGTCGCGGATCCGCAACCCTTTGGGTGATTTGATGTGTCGTTTTCTCTGGGTTTCTTCCTGTTGTTGTTCTCCTCTGTTTTGTACACTTGGTTTCTCAAAATCCCTTCAGTTTTCTACGAGATTTTCAGCAGTGCAAAAGATGAAATGATATGGACTTTTGCCTTGATTTTCTTGAGCACCGGGTTGAAATCTTGGATCTTGTGCTACCCCTTGTGCTTTGTGCATGAAATGACCAATGATTTGCCATTTTGTCCCTTAAACTGGTAGGCGGCATCATATGGATAGTGTCCGGAGACCCGTATTTATCTGTTGATGGCCGTAGTCCTAAATTTGTTGCGACTTTTCACGATTTCACTGTTTAGAGCTGAGAACCTATAACCTGCAATTATTTAGTAAACACGGATCAAAAGTACCTGCTTATATTCAATGAGATTAAGAATAGGCGGTATAAAAATACAAAAATCTGATATGAAATAAAAACCCCAAACTTAACTTTTGCTCGTCCCGAGAAAAGCCATTTTATTCACTAGAGGTCCTAACCTCACTTTCGCAGGGAACGCGATTGCACTGAGCTCGTGCAACAAGCCGTTAAACCTCTAGGTTGCCTTAGAAAAGGAGTGTTGTCTCCTGAGGGTTTTAAGCGGATACTATCCACAAAATCCGATCAAATTGGCCGTTGACACTAATTCCTAAGTTCAGCATTCTAGCAAGAAACTCTATCGTCTTTAACTTACAAATCATCAACCCGTATTTTACACACTTCCTTTTCTTGAACTTAAGATCTTATACGTATTGCCTGTTTATAAAGCTCTCAGCATCTCTTGAGTTTTTCTTCTTAAAACGCAATCTCAAATCCGGAATTTTTATCATCTCTATTGAAGATATAAGCTAAATTTTTCATTCTTATCTCTCCTCCAAACTCCGATCATATACCCCAACGTCTGTGTAATTATCACCCCTACACATGGAAATTCAATCCAAGCTATAATACCCTTCCCTTTGTTAGTTGCCCTAGAGGCCATTATTGTATCATACTAGATTGTATATTACTCAATGAAAGCTTGGAATATTCATAGTTGTATTGACAGTCTTGCTAAAAATGGTAGTATGCTACTTGATTCTTTTCTATGTGCATATGATTCTTTTAACATTTCGGTTATACATATTAGTAGAGCTCTTAGGATCTTTGCTTGATTACCAGCGTTGTGATGGCAGTCACACTAGTGGGGGCTGGGTAGTCTATAAGCAACATCCTATACAGGTCCCTGGTCATAGGATTATCGAGGCGGGGTTTCGATACTCCAGAGTAGACTGGTGTATACACTTCTCATCCCACCATGGGGAGATCGTCTGTCCTACAGCCATAAGTACATTGTACTGGAGATAGTATGCAGGTGCTCGTTAGGTTACGGCTACACCGGACAGGACTCGCCGGGAACTGCAGGTTGGTACTATACCCATCGTCAGATTGCAGTTTCCAGGTGAAATGAGTACAGCTTAGTCCGTCGACTTGACACTGCTACGTCGCTTCGGGTGGGTTCCCACTATACTTAGATTACTACCCTACCATGGCTCAAACGAGTCGTGCAAACAGGTAGTAGTTGAGTGCAGTCCCGAAGAACTTGGAGGCAGTGGCCGTTAGACAGGATTCGTCTGTACCGGAATTGGGGGTTGATATCGCGCTATTTATGGAGAGCCATTACGCAAAGTCCCTGGCCAGGGCAAGCGAGATTTACTGGTTGGTTCTTGTAGTTTCTCAAGGTGTAATGGGCTTCACTCCGACATGACTTATACAACTATTAGGGGTCTGACGTTTACCGCCCCCTAGGGCCGATATGCGATAGTCCTAGACGAACAGACCGGACTGTACGGATATTGTCACGTCAGGCTCAGTAGGAGTTCGTGTAACATTTCAAAAAACAAAATATTATTTTCTGGAATTTTTGTAATTAAATAATAAAATATTGAATATTTTAATAAGGCGGTATAATTAAATACCAATAAATTGGGAATTTTTTTTGGAAAATTATGGAAATTACTAAAAAGGAGGTGTTTTATGTGAATTATGCAAATTATAAGTTTTTATGATAAATTATACGCTATTTTGTGCTAATCGCGATTAAAAATCGCTAATCGGGCTTTAAGCGTGTTTTGTGCACATGACATGCACATGTGATTTTAACAATTGTTACATTTTTCCTACATGATTTTTGGGTGTATAGTTATTTTTTTTTGGGTTTACTATCGCAAATAGAAGGAAACAAAAGAAAAGGAAAAGGAAAATGGAAATGAATATAGTATTAGGCATGGGCATGAGAGAGAAAAGTGAGGGGGTCAATTGACCATGGCCATTCTCTTTTCCCTTCATCTCTCTTCATCTTTATCCTCTCCATTTCCCTCATGTGCTGCTGCCCTCATTTCCCCCTCCACAAATCACCTCACTTCATCACCAAAACAAACCCAAAAGCCCACTCCCACTTCAAAAAAAATGTGCACAAGCTCTCAAGCTACATCTTGGACCAAGAAAGCTTGCATTTTGGACACTTAGGGCAACTCAAGAAAATTTTTGAGTTTCCAAATGACATAAGTATTCCATCATTAGCGTAGAATTTCCATTTCTTTTACATCCATGTTTGTTGAGAACCGATTTGGTGTCGTTTAGTGAGATTTCGAAATTTCTAATTTGGGTTTATGGAATTTTTGAGTTGTGATGTGTAATTGAGCTTAGTAGAGGCCACACAAACCCCATAGTGCTAGATTTCAGACCTAAACCAAAGACTAGAATCCTGGAATACGGATTTAGAAACCCAATATCGGAAGAATTGTGGATTCTGTGTGTGTATATTGAAATCTGCTAACACCCGGGTGACCTGAAAATTATTTAGCAAATACAGTGACACATGCAGACAACCTAGGACCCCCCACCGAGACCCTCAACCCTGGCCGCAAATAAATTCATTTTGGCCGCAATTTCGGCCAGAGCAGTATGGAATTGATTCATTTTTGTTCCAAGGCTTTATCTCCAGTAAATTAGACCCATGACATATGCAAAATTGGCTGATTTGACCTAGAGTAACATCTGGGATCATTTTCATGTGTTGGCGCTTGTTTTATGACTTGTATTAACATGGACTTTGGTATTTGATAATTCGTTTCTGTCGGGTGGCGTTGGAAGGTCAACCACTAGGGTTATTGGTCGTGTTTGCATGCAAGACTATATGTGTTTACCTATAAGCGTAGCATGTGCCGTTTTGGTTTTTCCCGACTGGATTTTAATACGCATTTAGATTGGATTATATGTGTAGGTACCCTACAAGATGTCGAGACATTGAAGATGAAGATAGCCACATCGGCATCAGCACACAAGAAGCAAGGTGAGTAGATTATATCTATGGGAGAAATCGGGTGGATGGTGTATAGCACCCCCGCAATTCGATGTATAGTATGCTATATTTATATATACTATATATATGATATCTTTTATGTGTGACATGGATATTAAAGATATGATTAGGTGTTCAATGGTTAGATTAGGGTTGTTAGAAGTGAACTAGTATAGCTTCTTAGTTGCGAACCCTAGAATAGGTTTACACCCACACGCACATGAGATTTTAGCGGGCCTTTAGGAGTGTGTTTTCATACACGCATATATATATTGATGGTATCAGTTTGTACTAGACTTAGATCAGTACCCCAGTTCATGAGATATGATGATAAGGATACCAGATAATTGATGAGATAAATGTGAGATTCGACCCGTACCCAGATTTGGGATGTCGTACGACGGATGTACGTACGAGCTATATATTGATGATAGATCCGCACTCTTGACTCGAGGATGTCATATTGTATAATGTATCATATGTGATACCATTGAGGTGGGATCACCGACTATTATATGCACACACACACACACACACACACACACACACACACACACATATATATATATATATATCGACTCAGATTTAGATGGTTTCTATACCCTTTCGATTAGCCTGTTAGTTAGATTTGTAGTTTACTTAGTAGATGTTAGACTAGACCCGAGTCATAACTATTCCAAAACTAACGAATTGTGAGTATTTTTAAGACAGGTCAAGGGATTCTACGGATATTTTCAAAAGATTTATCTTTTCTTAAAAACACCATAGCCCTTATTTTTCTAAACTCCACGATTCGTGTTATTTCAAATGGCAAACTGTATATATATATATATATATATATATATATATATTGATGTAGATTCTTCACTGGTGTGTTTATTATTCATTTTCCGCATATTCTTGCGATTCGCATCGCGTGTTTAATTGTGTTTATTGTTATATTAAAACAATGCTGCCGGGACACCAGCACCATTATCGATGATACGTATGTTCCACGTACACCTGCTTGCCAGCTCACACACTTCATCATCGATAATTGCCATGTCACTACATAGTAGGACAGTTGCATCAGGATATGACTGTTTGCACGACATACTTACGTACATACTTATTGTACACTCATACTTGCGTACACACATATTGTACACCCTTACTTGCCTACATACGTATTTGTAAATACATAGATTATTCTGGATTGATTTTGGAGATTTGGTAAACACATGATATACTTTTTTAAAAAAAAACAGGATTCACTTTAAAAGAGTGGTTTCCCTCAACTTGTTGCATGATATAAGGATATGCTTACATTTCTTTTATATGTCGCATACATCTTGTTTTACGATTATACGCATTGAAATATGATGTTTCCATGAGATTTCTGGATTTGAGAACCGTGGGTATTTCAAAAGAAAGTATGTACTGTTTTAAATACCCGGTTTCTTTTGATATGATATTTCAGTGCGTCCACCATGCATTTTCTCGGTTTTGAGACGTGTGATATGTGAAACAGGATTCGAGAAGGCGGAGAATTCCGTTTGCGGGTACATGGTGGACCCGATATGGTACCCCGGGGCGAGAACGGATTTGTCGTGCAGTAGGCGATGAGCCTGACAGAGGGACCACTACCAACAGGTGATAGTATTTGGGCTCGGCGGATATCCGGAGGATACCGACCGGAGTCGAAAAATGATATGGGCCGATCCGGACTGACGGAGCCCGTGGGCCTATCCGGACTGAAGGAGCCCTATATATATGAGGATTTATGTGCCAATGCTGGGCTGGGGTTTCAAGATGTTTTCGAGTGTCGATGCTAGACACTCAGGTCCCATGATTTTGATGTGTCGCTAGGGACCCATGTGTATTATATCCTCATACTTTCATGCATATGCTTTTATGACTTTTACATGCATGATGTTGTTATGTCATTGGTTGACACGTTGACGAGGACCACATGCATACAGACATTGATTACATAGTTAGATGATATCCTCATACTCATAGACTTCATGCTATAGTTGGCACTAACTACATTGATCCTACCTCATATTTATGATATGTTGCTACCTGAGGCACTGGCATGAGCACTTGGTACCACACTTATGTATAGATGTTTACCCTTGCCACCTTATCATGCTTCAGACTTATTCATATTGAGGATATATTATTACTGATTGTTTAACTTAGGATTGAGTCATACATACGAAGTTTGCTCTGTGTTGTTTTCTACTCATGAGTGGCAACTCACCCCAGTTGTGCCACAGTTCTTGCAGGTTTTTTCCGTACAGGTTTCATTGCGACATTCTGGCACACTGCTTCCTTTCTGAGTGATTGCTTTGGTAGGTGGGTTCACTTGCATCATGACCACTATTGTACTTATTTATTTTCAGTTGTATCTAGTAAATTCGATCAACCAGACTTGTATATTTATTTCAGACTTAGCAAACTAGTTGTGTATTATTTCGACCTTAGAGTCGCGCGTTGTAGTATTATGGTTTTCTTGATGATTTCGAGTTTCTTTTTGTGTTTTGATCATCGCCCTTCGGCGTTGTATATTATACTGCTTGGATGGTTGTGCCCGTGGAATGACGAAGAGCTAGCTCCCGCTTGGGGATGTCTTATATCATTGTGCATATATTATTCATGTTGTACCCCGTTTGGGACAAGTTTTTACAAAGGAAACTCTGCCGAAATTTTCAGAAAAGAGTTGAGGTTTTAAAAATGCCTATTCGGCTTACTTATTTAAAAATCTTGTTTTTAAAACATGCTTTCTTCACTTCTATAAAACTAGTTTTCCTTCATTTATTATTTAAAAAGGTTTTAGATTTCTGGGCTTTTGGCTTACTTGAATCAGATGAGGTCCTATAGACTTCATATAATTCAAGGGCCAGTCACATGCAGTTTTGGGTCGTGACAAAGTTGGTATCAGAGTGCTAGGTTAACCTTGGTTTGAGTCTAAGTTTGACTATGCGGAGCGTAGAGCGTTTGTATATATTCGAAACTTGGGCTTGATCTTACGGAACATAGACTTAGTCGAGGGGGTATTACACCCGAACGTTCGTCGCATAGGTTGACCTTGGTTGATGGAGTAGGTGACTTAAGGAGGGTGATGTATCGTGTGTATGTTCCATGGCATACTTAAGATATGCCACTCCTCTTAAGGAGCCTTACGATGTACATTTCCTTGCACAGTATTATATTCATTCCTATGATCTATCCTCATCGATATTGGTTATGATTTTGCTGCCACAATTACACGGGCAGAGAAAGCTACGGCAAGAGTTGCGTCAGCACGAGCTCGTAACGGACGAGGACGGACCAGGGCATGATTCCAAGGACATACGATTGTGTATAGAGGCGTCGTTTTATTGTGTTTTCATGCCATGAGCGTTTGATGGATCACTTTTACGGGATTTCTCGGATGTGCAGATCAGCACCAGAGGATCAGGTTACAGCTGGAGGCCAGCCAGGATGTGATGACCGTCGATGCACCTATTAATTGATGATTGATGCACTGTTCAGCGTACGGACAAATGAGCCAGTTGTTGCTGCGAACGAAGAGATATGGCCACAGATATTGGAGCTATTGCAGTACGAGATGAACTTAGAGATATGATGGAAGGTCGCTAGTCACCCGAGGATGAATGACTATAACATCTGGTTCGTTCGCTTGCCCCGATGCGAGGTCATCAGATAGATTGATTCGAGCTAGAGACGACTTCACGCAGGTACGTTGATGTTGGAGATAGTGCCCTCAGAGTCAGTTATTGGATCACAGGCACGTGATTGCAATGATTGAGGGAGGACTTATCCCGGTAGGACAGTCTTACTCAAGATGATAGTATGCTATCTGGTTTACCTTTATCATCGTGTACTGTTTTAGGTGAACTTACAGGTCATTATTGCACGTTGATAGAGCCCCTAGGATTCTTTCTTAACTGCCAGCAGTATGAGGGCGATCATATATGTGGGAGCTGGTAATCTATAAGCACATCCTTAAAAGGTCCCTAGTCGTGGGAGTTTCGAGACAGGGCATCGATACTCTAGAGTAGACTAATGTATACAGTCGAGACCCCGACGAGGGACGGTGGCCGGTCTCACAAGCCACTGGTGTCAGTTGGATGACCTAAGATGTATACAGGTGCTCATTGGGTTATGAGTACACCGGACAGGACTTGCCGGGAACATGTTAGTTGGTCTTCTACCTGACGTCAGATAGCAGTTCCCTGGTGACATGTGTACAGGTTAGTTCATCGACCTGATATCGTCATTTGTCTCGTATGAGTTCCCACTGTACTCTGATTACTACCCTACCACGCTTAAAGGAGACGTGCAAACAGGTTTTAGTTGGGTACAGTCCTGAGCCACATGGAGGAAGTGAGCGGATCTGCAGGGGTTCGTATCTCCCGGTATTGGGGGTGAGGTCGCGCTGTGTCTCGGAGAGCTATTACACAAAGTCCTTGGCCAAGGCAGGAGATTTACTGGTAGGTATTCCAGTAGTATCTCAGGGTGTTCTGGGCTACACTCCGACACGACTTGTACCGCTTTTGGGGGTCTGACTTTTACCAACCCCCTAGGCCCGCCATATGATGCTCATAGACGAACGGACCGGACTGTACGGATATTGTCACTGACAGGCTCAGTAGGGTGTTAGGATGAGTTTGCTCATCGACGTCCCTTTTAGTCAATAGCTGGTAGCCCGTTACGTATGGCTAATACCTCTGACGTGCTAGTGGTTAAATCCACAGCCATAGTATTGACGGGTCTTTAGAGTCCCCCACAAAACAGTTACTCATGTTTCGGGCGAAACGCTGTAGAGGCCGTATGGAGATATGGCAGGGTTCGATCAGATACGTGCGGTATTGCACGGATCAGGATCGGACGGTTAGTACTAGAGGCCGTATGGATATATGGCAGGGTTCGATCAGATACATGCGGTATTGCATGGATCAGGATCGGAAGGATAATACTAGCAGGCTTTGGTTTAAGCCGGATGGTAGTATTGTACTGTTTAGATTTTGTCTCATTGCATTTGTATTTCCGTCGGAATACAAATACGGGTATGTATATACAGCAGCGGGGTTTTCCTGTAATTTATTACGGGATCAGTTTTTTGGAGTTGCCAGTTTGTTTTCCGATTCAGCTATATTTCTTTGTATCTTTCATTGGCTGATGATTGGTGGAGGAGGGCTTATTTGCATTTGTGCAAATAAGCATTTTTGGAGGGTGGTCTTTCCCTTTTCTTGTGTCATGATGGTTCTACCTTTTCATTGACTTCTTGCTTCATGATGGTTTCACTTTTGGTGATGGGAGTTGATTAGTTCTTGGAGTGTTGGTTTATGGTTGTGATCATTTCACTTCATGATTATCATTGTTCTCTTGCATTATTTTCCCTCACTTGGCTCACTCCTCTCCCCCCCCTTTTGATGAAGTGAGGCTGGCCACCAAGGAAGATGGGGGATGTCCCAATTTCTTGGAGTCGGATTTTTGTTCTTTTGGCTTTGTAAAATCCCACAAGTTCCATCTCCATAAGCTCAGTTCATTTCCTCCACCATATGGCAACTTCCCTACAACCACAATTGAGACAGAGTTCTTTAGTATTCTACAGCAAATCTTGGGCACGTCGACTCGCCAGCTTCGTGCCCGAGTTGCCTCGGTCCAGAGGTGGGAGCCCATAAAAGAAGCCGGCGACGTGGTGCCCTTACGGCGACGTGGTGGAGACCGGAGATTCCGCGGGGAGATCGGGACGACGACGAGAAGACCGTAGGACACGGATCGCTCGGTATATCTCTCTAACCCCTTCTCTAGATAGCTAGGACTAGATTAATGGCACGATCCGGGTTTATAGTGCATGGTGGTGCCGGTTTAAAAAGTTAAAGAAAACCATCGCTTCCGCATTCCGGCGTCGGATTGACGGCCGGGGCGCCGCCGTGCACTTACAGTGGTATCAGAGCCTCGCCATTAACCTAGTCTAGCATTGTCTAATGTGTTTACTCTTTCGATCGAACAAAATTCCAAAACCCATTTTTTTTCCTAGCATCAGTTTCTGTCGAATTTTTTTTTGGCTCCAAAAATTTTTCAGGTAGTTGCAGAATGATGTGCACGAAATTCTAAGACATCTGTGAAAATTTGGTAGAGTGATACTGTAGAACCACGCGGAACCGCGGCCAAAACCCCCTTGGCGCCACGGTTCCTCCGCAGTTCAGTGAGTTCACTGCACCAATTTTCCACAGTGATCGTTTTACAGAGAAATTGGGGTTTTGGAACATTCTTTTTGGGCCCAGAATTTCTTTAAGTGCTACAGTAGTGCTTGGGGGCCCACTTGGGTAAATTTTCTCGATCGAATATTTTAAGCACATTAGTTCACAGTATTTACATTATATCTGCGACCGTGAATGTCAATTGATAGGTAAATCCCGTCTAACTGCTATTGCCCGGTTAGACGGATTTGCGAACGTGACATTCACGTTGATATTCTGTGTTGTGCTGTGATGTTGCGGATTAGTCTTGGGGGATAGCCTGGATGCAATGGTAGTACAGATTTTGTTGTATTATATACATTTGATATTGCGAGGCGAGCGTCCGACATGTGGACTGCCGTCACTGCCTGATTGTATATTATTCTTTTGGGGCACGACCAGGTCGAGGTTGATGTACCCGTTGTATGTATATTTTACTTTCTGTACTAGGATTACCCTAAGGAGGGGTGCACGGAGAGCCGGGTTCTAGAGGGCAAAATGCCCGCATCTCATGGCATTGAGACGGAGGGGGCTTCACTGTAGAATTGGCGGGCTATTCGCCGCACACGTAGGTGCTACAGGTTGACCCAGGAGGGGTACCTAAGTTACCGGATTCCGTCAAGTGCCAGGTGGTCCATTCACGTTGCTGAAGGGGGCTGCCTCACTTCAGGTTTTGGCGGGTAACTTGCCGCGCCCGTAGGGGTCTAGGATTTCATTGCCCAGGCTATCCACACGACCAGGAGAACGTCGGGTTTCAGTAGTGGCTCTGTGAAACCCGGGGATCCCAGATATCTGTAATGTGCTGTGATGCTGTACATTTATGTGATGTTGCATTTTTATCACGCCTTGAGCGAAATATTATATATTGATATATATACTAGTAGATGTTGTATATGTTTTGCATCCGCGCTTGTCCAGTCCCCGCTCTGTCGTTAGTTAAGTAACCTAACGGGTAATGACGGGACCCAGTGGCGAATGCGGATGGCATATACGTACATCATTATTTTCGTTCTTTATTGGTGTGATCAATTGATGGGACTGCATTGATTCGGATCAATGCAAGTTAAAAACAAACCTATTCTGATGTTGTTGGAACACTTTTCAAAAAGCTGTTATTGCAAGGACGTTCTCTTTTGTTTTGCATCGTGATATTCAGTTGGAATATCCTGCTCCTCAGTCGACGAGGCAAGAGCCGAGATCCCTTCACCGGGAGTGACCCCTTGGACAGAAGTTTGTGTCAGGGCAATAACTTCACTATAGCCGATTACTTTTGCTTTGCATCGTGGTATTCAGTTGGAATATCCTGCACCTCATTCTACGGGGAAAGAGCCGAGATCCCTTCACCGGGAGTGACCTCTTTAGCAAAGGTTTTCGTCACTATATTTTCATAAAAGCTATCCAGTTCCTTCAACGATATCAAGTTCTTTACGTTAAAGGTTTTCGCCAGAAACCATTCGTAGCCCTCCGTCGTTTCAGACGGGTAGCACGTAGTATTCATGCTATGTTTGTTGACCTTCGTCAAGGCATAGTGAATGGTAGCAGCTTGTTACCTTTCTGCTGCATAGATAGATGCGTTGGTTTGGGACAGTCGTATAGCCTTGTTGACCTTCGTCAAGGGCTTGTACAGGTGGGTTCAAATTAACCTGGACTATGACGGGTAGAACTTGACATGTGACTTATGATTTGTTGACCTTCGTCAAGGTCATAAGAGCATGGGGCAGAAATCACATCGGGAGTTTCTAAAGAAACTGAAACTTGCCAGATATGCGCATACCTTCTGAAGTGTGATGACGTGAGCGGATTCCGTCACGTTATCATGCGATGTTAGTTGGATCCCGATTCCCACTGATGAGTTGGTTTACTTCTCGGGTGATCCCGACTAATTCTTATTTCTGGTTTGGAGGAGAATTTGAGATTACAGTAGGAGGTTTCCTGATTAGATAAAGTGATAACCATTCTGATCTAGGATAGAGTGCACGCTGAGTGTTTCTTTTCTCTCTCTCTTTGGCAGCGACCATTGACCCGACCCTAAGACTATGACTCAGTGACCAAAATTAACCGAACCTTCTTAAACACTGGCTTTTGAATTGTCAGAGTTGCAAACCTCATTGCCACTCCTACTTTTACCCTTTTCTCCAGGACACCCCGTATTACTACGAACGTCCACTTCCATTGGACAAAACCATCGTATGGTTATATACGAACTCGAAGGAATTTATTAGTGGATGGTTTCCGGTTCTGGAGAAAACGAATAGGACTATTCAGTTGTCTTTTCCTTTTACCTTCTCTCAGGTTGCGAGTACTCCTTGGTTTAGGAGATAGTACACCTATTACGCAAATTGGATAGTCTTCTTCCAAACCTTAGGCTGGTGCCGAACGGTGGGGAATGAAGAAAACCAATTAGCATAACGATGGTGTACAGAAGGTATTAAGTAAAGACATAACAAGGGATTTGTCACGCCCCAAAATATTAGCTCGTAACCAGCACTTGAATCACGCAACGTCTAAAGGCGTAACAGAATTCAAGTAAGCTGAAACCCAGAAATCTAAACCTTTTAGAAAAATAAAGGAGGTGAGGTTTTGAAATAAGGGTATAATGAAAACAAGTTTTCTTAATGCATAGAAAAGGAACATGAATGATGCAAGTGAAATATACCAATTTGAAAACATGTTTCGTCGTTTAAAAAAATTTCGGCAGCACCTCCTTTGTATATTTTGATCCAAAACCACAAATACATAGCAAGAATAATGGCATCCCCAAGCGGGAGCTAGCTCTTCGCCAAACGGCGGATCACAACCACGCAATACAGTATAAATAAGTATATGACGCCCAACGGCGAAGTTCACCACAAGAAGATAAAGAAATGAGCAAATATTACCCCAAAAGTGAATGTAAAACCCATCGCTCAAATCTCGCAACTACAAGTCTCACTAAGTCTCATTACTTATACAAATTCTAATTTTGATTGATTGATGGAGTTATCTAGATACAATATGAAATATAATACAAGAGTGGGTACGATACAATATCCCACCTACCAATGCAAAACACGCAAATAAAGCTGTGTGCCAGCGAATCTGCTACTGATCCAAGCGGTCAACCTCCAAGAACTGTGGCACAATGGGGGTGAGTTGCCAACTCGTGAATAGAAATATATCTACAAGTAGAAATCGAATAAACAACGACTCCTAGGTCAACTATATCAAAAGGTAAAACTATGATATCTAGGGTGACCGGGTCGTATATGTGCCAACAAGGTAGTCACTATCTATGTACATGCGGATAACATCCAATAATAATAATCAATGCATGTATATGGATCTCGTCCAACCATATAAAGGTATGTATGCATGTGGATCTTGTCCACCCAAAATCAATGTCTGTATGCACGTAAATATCATAAAGGAGTGTGCATGAAAGTATGAGGATATATGGATCAACGGTGTCCCTCCCGACACAATAAAGTCTTAGAACCTGAGTGCCTAGCAACGACACTCGAAAACATCATGAAAACCGTGCCCAGCATCGGCATGTAATTCCTCATATATCGGGCTCCGTACGTCCGGATCGGCCCACGGGCTCCGTCAGTCCGGATCAGCCCATATCATCTCTCGACTCCGGTCGGTATCCTCCGGATATCCGCCGAGTCCAAATACAATCACCGGTAGGTAGTGGTCCCTCTGCCAGTCTCACCGTCTACTACACAGCGATCCGTTCTCGCCCCGGGGTACCATACCGGGACCACCATGTACCCACAATCGGCCTCATCCGCCTCCTCGAATCGGGTTTCACATGTCGTTCTCAGAACCGAGAAAACACATGGTGGACGCACTGAAATATCATATCAAGAGAAACGGGGTTTTTAAAACAACACATAATCTCTTTTGAAATATCCACGGTTCTCAAATCCAGAAATCTCATGAAAACAGCATATCTCATTGCGTACAATAATAAAGCATGATGTATGCGACATGTAAAAAGAAATGCGAGCATATCCGTGTATCATTCAATATGGAATAGTGATATGACTCATTAAGGGGAAAACCGCTCTTTTAAAATGATTCCAGTTTTTAAAATATGACTGGCGGTTCCCAATTTCCCAATAAAACAAGTTATCTATATAGGTACAATATGAATATGCACAAGTATAGATGTACCATTTATGTGTGCACAAATATGAATATACAATATGTATGTGCACAAGTATAGGTGTATCAAGGTATATGTACACCAATATGGATATACGAATGTGTATATCCGCAAGTATGAATGTATCTATGTATATGTCATGATGCAACAACTCTACTGTGTATTGACTTGGCAATTATCGATGATGAAGTGTGTGAGCCGGCAAATATGTGTACGTGTAACATACGCATCATCGATAATGGTGCAGGTGTACTATCACAGGTATATGCGATGCAATAATAATATCATGAATGCAGGAAGTAAATCATCAGCTAACAGCTATAAGGTATACATAACTATCACATATCCGAGTCGGTGAATCTATCAATCGACATCAAGCCCAAATAACACCGCGTACGGTATAATCCATCATACGGCAACCTCTAGTCAAGGGTAAGGATCAATCATCAAGTCAACTCATCACGCACGGAATATCATCGTGCGGCGGCATTAAACTAATAGGGATCCTATCATCCTATAAGACAAATGAGGGTACGGCCTAATATCACATTGGCCTATCATCCATGATTCACAACATTCTATAAATATATATATATATAACCCTATATACCTATGTTCCAAGTCGCATCTGCAATAAACTCATATCGGGGGACCGGCAGGGTATAAATCATCTCGATCGACTCACATCCATATACCATCACATCATATCATCATCTCATTATATCATCAAATTCGTCTTGTATTCTTTCATCGTATTTATGTCACATATCATGTCGAGTTTACATAAACATGCTATCTCTACTAGGTATAAGCATATAATCTAACAAACACATCCGAACCATACAATCATACTTTTAAAGAAGTGAATCGTAGTTTTGAAAACAAGGGTTACGGTGTTTTTAAAGAAAAGATATCATTTGAAAATCCATAACATCCCTCAAGATATACATTTAAAGATACATACGATTCCTTGGTTTTAGAAAAAGGTAAGGTTCGGATGACGCATCTACATCGGCTATCTAGTTCTAAAGTACCCTAAGCGGTAATATCGCTAAACGTCATCCTACGACAGTAGTAACATATCACTTCTAACTATCCTCTAGTTTCTAATACGGTTTCATAACTATCTCATTCTAACCCTGGTTTCCTAATCCAGGTTTCCTAACCATATTCTATAAATCGGTTTCCCATCAAAAGTTGCGGGGGTGCTATACGCCATCCACCCGACTTCCCCGGTAGATATAGATCTACTCACCTGGTCTTCGCTCGCCCAAATCGATGACGCAACGCTTCTTCACCTCGGAATCCATGCGAGGGTACCTACAATAATAACCAATCGCAATATGTATTAAAATCGACACAGAAAACCGATACAGTGCACAGTGTGCTCACAGGTTAGAACCTATGGCCTAACCGTGCAAATCAATCAAACAACCCCTGTTGTCGATGTACGGACACCCGACAAACAAATACAAATCCAAATATCAAGAAAGTGCATTTAAAAATACGGAAAACATCGCCTAAAACACACCAAAATACTCCCAGATTTTACCCAGATGACAATTAGCCAAAACTACATATAGGAGGGGTCTAATTTAGTGCAAAAGGAGCCATGGACCAAATCTGGAACCATTCCATCCTACTCTGGCCGCAAATTGCGGCCAGAATGGTTAAATCTGCGGCCGTAGGTTTGAATTAGGGGCTCGGGTCTCAGTGGTAGCTTCCTAGGTGCCTGCACGACTCCCAGTAATTCCAAAATAATTTCTAGTGTCCCCGGGTTGCTCCAGATTCCAAAATACCTTCACATATCACACATTTATCCGATGCCGGGTTTCTAAATCCGTGTTTTGGGGTTTCTAGGGTCTGGGCCAGGTCACTAAACAGCACCTAAGTTCAGTTAACAGCTACTAGCTATCACCCAATTCAAACCAACACTCAAACATTCACTAGGGTTTCCTAATGTCCACTAATCTTCACAAAACGACATCTAAACATGATATCTCACAAAACTAATCTAAAGGGAAGAAATTACCCCTCATATAGTCCACTTTAAGCAGCACTAACTTCCCAACGTCGTCAAAATCCTATTTTCCTCGGTCCATCGTGTAGAGGTTGAAGAGGGGATAAAGTTTTGTGAAGGGAGTGTAGAGTTTTGGGGCATGGTTAGAGATAGATCTAGGGATTTTTGTGGAGGGTTGTGGAGTTGTAGAGAAGAAGGATTTCAAAAAAGATATGGGGGAAAAAGAATGGGCAGCAGCCCCCCTTCTTTCTCACTAATTCACACTCTCTTTCTCTCTTCAAAGCTCACCTAACCTAATCATTATGTCTCCATTGACCTTTACTTTAATCATTTCTCTTTTCTCTACACCAATAAACCCTAATATAAATCCCAAATGAAATGAAACATGTAACAAGATAAAACATGTCATGGTGCACTAACCTTGGAAACTGTAAAAACGCGGATTTGGCTTAATCGCGATTAGCAGTGCACTAATCGGGTTTTTATCGAAACTGCATATAATAAATTTTAAAATTGCCAAAACCTTTAATTATATATTTAAATGAATAAATCATTTTAATTTCCATTTATTTCATAATTATTGGTATATATTTATACCATTTTCCGAAAACCCCAATTTCGCAAATCGGCAGTTTTCGGGAAAAATATTATTTTATTATTAAATTCAAAAAAATAATATTTTATATTTTCTCAAACGTTACAATCTTCCCCCCTTAAATAAATTCGGTCCCCAAATTTAAATTTAAACCTCCAAAATCTAAAACATTTCAATAATCAGCTCAAAACAACGGGACTCCGAATTCATGGAAAACGCAGAAATATCACAGTGCGTCAAGTGCGCAGAAAAACGAGTACAAAACTCAAAATCAAACTCCATCAAGCGTCACGCAAATCATCGGATTTTCACGCATATCTTCAGAGTTACAATAGAGAAACGGATCCCGAAATCCAATACTAAAATTCAATATACACTAGTCAAATACTATAATACGTGTATAGTACGCATCTTTGAAAACTCCAAAATCTTAATAAATACATGCAAAATCCTTTCTAAATCGCCGCGGAAATGTGTAACTACCGGCATAGCTGACGGACGCTCATTTTAAAATAATAATATATGTCCATATATGTTTTCTTAAATACACGTTCCGTCGTTTTCAAAATATCCCAAAAGGTTTTCCTTTATAAACGTTCGTGTCGCTCACGTACACGTAGGAAATAGCGAGACTATAGCTCCTCCTGAAAACCTTTTGGTAATCCTTTAATGCATGCAAAGTACTCAGGTACTATCCTCAGATCAGACCCGTTTGGCTACTACACAATATAGTGCCCAATATGAAAACAAAGTGCACAAAAGCAAAATTAGCCTTAAAAGGGCGTATCCAAAAATCACATGCGTCTGGTGCGCATGGGAATCAAATCAAAATACAGGTGCTATAATACACACAAGCAAAACTAAGTGCAGCGGGTGTGCACAAAAACATCTGTCCAGTGCAACGGATGTGCACGACAACAACATCAAGTGCATCTAAAGTGCACTAAAATCTCAATCCCATGCATTCGGTGTGCATAGAATCACATCTCATATCATGTGCCCAACATGCGCGAAAATCCAACTCAAGTGTAAATGTCCCGCACGAATGAATCGCATCCAATATGCACGGAAGAAAATCCAAATCAAGAGCATCCCACATGCACGAGTAAAATCCCACTCAAGTGCATCCGATGGACACAAAATCCAAAATCGAGCGCCTAATATGCGCAAAATCCAACCAAAATGCGTCGGGTCCGTAAAAGCATATAGTGCAGTAACATGCACGAAAATGAACGGCAAGTGCCAACGCGCACGAAAATACAATTCTGGTAAAACGAATGCTCAAGGATATAAATCGGGTGCAACCTAGGTACGGGGTATAAATCCAGTGCGACAACGCATAAATTCCCGTCCGGTGCAACAAATGCAGATGCAATCTAGTGCATAAACAGCAACACCGAGTACATCAAGGTGTATAAAATCGTAAAAGTGTGCAACTGCGTGAACAAAACGCATATCAATGCACTACAAGCACATATACGCTATACCGAGTGCAAAAATCAAATCATGTGCTTGCCATACGCACAAAATCAAATCAGCCGTATGAAATCCATGAAATCATCAACATGTGCTACTAAGGCACAAAACCGATATCAAGTGCGATAAATATGCACAAATCAAAAACCAATACAATGGTGTATAAAACATATCTCAAGTGCAATCACTATGCACAAAATGTAAATACTCAGTAGGTGCAACCATGGTGCACGAAATCAATATCAGGAAACTCATCATCAAAAATCAAATCCAAGCGATATAAGTGTGATACTCAGATCACAACGCAAATCGCAATAAAGGACATCGAGGTACACCTCCTACAATGTCGAAAATTGAATCGGTGCGCTTAGAAACTGGCAGAACAAGAACATCCGTTTTCCTCCTGCTCACGGTCTGGCATCCTCGGTCTCTAGGTCCTTATCTTCTCTGTGGATTACCAATCTCGCCATCTATCGGCTCATCGGCCCTATCAGGTGTGCTAACGGGGACGATTCCGTTCTGGCAATTCTCTGGTTATCTATCGGTCAATCATCATGACCCCACATAAAGCAGCACGTCACTGGCGTCGGCCTCTGGCTCTCTGATAACATGTGACACCTCTGTTCCTGGGTGCAAGTCTCATTGCAGCAGTGTCCTGGAAGGAATCCTGCTCAAGGTCTTTTCCGATCTCGCCTATACCGAACTGTACGGAGGCTGGTACTCTTATATAATCTTTTCTCGTTTTCTGGATATCTGCATGTGCCGCACACATTTCCTCGGAAACTGGCCGTATCCAAACGCCTCTGTAAGCATATCAGGTCTCTGATCTCAATGGGGAGTAACAATAGCTCATCAGCGTCTCGCACGAACCTCTGGTTCCATTCGCCTGTATCATCGTCCACTATGACGTCACGCCATGCTATCTATGCACTGCAACTATTCTCGGCCACGGCCAACCCGAGGTCTCTCACACGGACTCGCAGTCACGAACTCGGTATCTTCATCACTCGGTAGAAGATATCTGGCCGAACACGTCCTTGGAAACTCGTCCCAACCATCGGAGGAATACTCAATATTCGTCCGTCCTCGATCAACTCACAATGCATCTGGGTGAGGTCTTCTATCCGAACCTGGTCAACTATCTCGTCGACGATGCCGAACGCTGGCCTTCTGGGTGTGCGCAAAATGACCACTCCCGGTCCAGGTCTTCTTGTATAGTATTCCAGAAAGGTCCTGTCAAGGTCTCTCTCAAATGCCCGGAAGTTATTATCTTTTCTATATTTGTTTCTTTTTTCGGAACGGCTGCATACTCCTCGCGACTCCTTCTGGAAGGTATATCCATATACTACGCCTCTGCACGTGTATCACATCTCTGATATCAGCGGAGTGGAACGTCACCTCATCGAATTCTCGTGCGAACTCTTTACTTCACTCGGCTCCAATGTCGACTGATTCGGACTCGTCTTCTCGTTGCTGTGAGGACTTCGCTCCAACTTCTATGCTCGTATCTAGAGTCTCCCAAACAATGTATCCCATCACAAGATATCCGAATGATGTCGAACCATTCGATCGATATGTCAAAACCTCATAATCCCTCAAGAGATCAACATCTTGGGTACAGTTTAATAGTATCGAGTACATGCCACAGCATCGGTGGTCCAGCCGTAAAAGGGCAAACCCAAGCCTCACTAATGGCACCGTGGAACTGCCGTAAACCCTAAGGTTCAAAGGCTTTCACACGGTCATTATGTTGAGTTGGGGTTTCATTCTTCTAGAGGGTCCATAGAATTGCTTGCACGTCTTTCCGAATACTTTAAACTTGGAATATGGTTTCCCGACATTCGATCATCTCTATCGACTCTCAACGAATCTACGTGAAGTCGTCTCTAGCTGGAATCAATCTATCCGATGACCTCGCATCGGGTAGCGAACGAACCACATGTCCTAGTCCTTCACCCTTGGGTGGCTAGCGACCTTCCATCATATCTCTAAGTATATACTTAAGCTGTAGTAGCTCCAACCTCTGGGCGATACCTCGTCATTTGCAGCAAGGACTGTCTCATTCGTCTGTACGCTGAACAGCGCCTCAATCCTCCAGGAAAGGCGATACATTGGCGGTCATCTCTAAATCGGTCTGCTCTAGATCCGAGTAAGACTCTCCACACTGGAAATCTTCAACTCAGCTGGGCCTGCTCCGGCGCATAAATCGGACGAATCACCTTCGTCTCTCAAATCGGGGTAGACTAGCTATCATCTGTATCATATCTGCCTAGAAGCTCCGGCGATCTCAGCTCGTAAGCTCCGGAAGCGACATTCTATCAATCTCAGCAACAGCTGGGTCATCTTTCTGCATACTAGGCGACATCAAAATCCCTGACGTATGTTGTACATCAACAGTCCTCTCGCAACTGGAAGCTCTAACAATGGCCCGACCATCCGGTGTAAAACCAAGCACTCGCCTCCACAAGAGGTCACAATCATCAATACTAACTCGAGACGTTCCCATGTCACCAGAAAACACAATGGTTGGCTCTCTGTCACGACCCGCAGGGTACGGAACGTGACTGACACTTAAGTTTACGAAACTTCTAAAGACATCCGTAAAGTAAGTAAGCCAAAGCCCAGAAAACAAAACCAATTAAGCAAAAGAGTGAAGAAAACCCAATCAGTTGAAAGCGAGTTTATCAAATAAGTCATGTAAAACCCTTTTTTAAAAACAATACCAATTTTTCCGAAAATTTCGGCAGAGTCTCCTTTGTAAATACCGGCCCCCAAAATGGGTACAACAAAAATATATATGAATCCAACAAAATAGGGCATCCCCAAGCGGGAGCTAGCTCTTCGCCACAAGGAGGTCACAAATCCCACGCAATATAAAATGACAACATGCATAATAATCAAAATGAAGCATAAGAAAACAGCATGTCGACTCAAGTGAGCTCGACCCCAAAATACAGCATAAAAGTCCACAAACCTCACAGTCTCATCTCTAGGTCAATATACAATAATACTGGTAGAAACAGTAGATGGAGTGCACTAGATACAAAGAATATACAAGGTGGTACAAATATAGTAACATAACCCACCTATGAGCGAAATCTCGAGTCCAGGCAAAAGAGGCAAAAGAAGCAAGCGCACCCGCCGCTACTGTACTGACGGAGCGGACCTGCAAAAGGCTATGGCACAACGGGGGTGAGTTGCCAACTCGTGAGTAATAAATAACATCTACACAGGCTATCGAATGCATGCACACAAGCATCCTAGCATCTAAATACAGGTAAGGCAGGACATAATGGCAAGTATGTATGCAATATGGATATACTAGCAGGTATGAATGCAATGCGAATCAACTCGTGATCTGAATGTGTAAGTATAAGAAATCATGTTTTTCCCTTTAAGAATGTCTTTTGAAATACCATCACAATACCAATAGAATCAACAAGAACCTGTCTCCAGCATCGACACCTCAAAACTGTCTCAAATCTCATATCAATGTATCTCGGGTCTCAACCGTCCGGCTGACCCATCTCAAATATCAATATCTCATCATCTAGCGGCCACGGTCGGTATCCTCTGGATATCCGCCGTCCCAAACAGTCACCGGTAGGTAATCCGTCCCCTGCCATGCTCAACGTCAACACCACATTCCTCTTGCCCCGGGGTACCTTACCGAGCCCACCATGTACTCGTGCCGGTTCCTCCACTCCTCGACACGGATTTCCGAAACCACAGCAAACTCATGGTGGACGACACTTACATCACTAGAAAACCGCAATTTACATATTTTAAAAATATAATAAGTTTAGAAATTTTGCGGCCTTCCCCCGAAATCCAGAAATATCATAAAATCTCAAGAAATCCTCATAAGTGCATATGTCAATGATAATGAATGCATATGGTATCAATAATCAAGTTGTGAAGTGTGATTAATAGATTAGGCGTGCACAAGTAATATGATGAAGCACATGCACATGAATAGCAATCCTACGATTTCATTTTTAGGAATTAAAGGCAATAGCACAAGTTTAAGTATCAATTAGTAAAAGTTTTAAATTTAAAGATTATCTAGTGTGGTGACATGGCAATTACCAGGGTGTGTGTGTAAGCATGAATAGTGCTCGTGCTGCATATAAAAACCCTGGCAATGGTGCAGGTGTCCTATAAAATGGTTTCGTATAGGTATGTCAATATAGGGTATGAATGTAGCAAATGATCATATACGTATTTCACCCCTAATTACTAACATCACTAAGAATCTTGTAAGTTACTAAAACTATCGGGCGGCTTGGGCCATCCAACGATAGTCCCCCGTAGATGTTACATCTACTCACCGGAATCCCTGGCTAGCTGTGTCCAATCACCGCTTTCCCCTTTCGCGCCGCATCTGACGTCTCCGCGACCGAACCTGGAATTTACATCAATACCAAACATAAGGTTACATATCAAGAACGACTCAAAACCCAAACGAAACTACTAAAGTTCACTAGCTAGGTGCAACGTGCACAAGGCGCGCGGAACATACGCGAAAATCGTAAAAACTGCCAAAAAACGCCGATTTGGTCGCCCGGCAAAACTAAAACCCGACTACTCAAAAATCCGCACTCACGCATCCTAAACGTTATAGGAGATGCTAAAAACATCCCCAAGGTATCACAAATAATTCACCAATTAATTTTAACAAAAACCTAGTAAGCACAAAACTAGCAATTTTGGTGCAAATATTGAAAATTAGCGATACGGTTATCACAATCCAACACAATATCCAACCACACAACAAGCAATCTACAAACACTATAATTACAACACATTAGCAAAGATTCAAAACCTATTTTCCATAAACAACCATTACTTGAATTATATAACCTAGCAATTCTTAATCCAAACTATATATGAAAACCTTAAATTAACACTAATTTATAACTCAATTAGCAAGTTAACCTTCTAAATTAGGTTAGCAAAACAACTAGATAACAATTAGATTTAATCAACTACATAATGGTTTCTAAACCCTAATTCAATTCAAACCATTCACTTTAAAAAAAAACTAGTATGCAATTAACCCTAAAATTAACTCTAAAACAATTTTCAAAGTTCAATTAGCACACTTTTAACTACAATTTAACCATTTGATTTAGAAATTATACCTCAAAAGATCAATCCCTAAGTTGCTAAAACCTCCCAAGATACCATCTTTCTCCAAGATTTGAACCAATTTGGGTTTGAGAAGAGAGGGAAAAAGGTTTTGTGTTGAAAAAGTGAAGGATTTGTTGATTTTTATTGAATTTTGTTGCAAATTTTTGAAGAAAATGAGAGAGAAAGAGAAGGAAAATAATGGAAATGGGGGAGGGTGCAGGTCTCGGCCTGGAGAGGTAAGGGGAGGAGTGGGGGAGAGTTATGTGGAATTTTCCAAGGTCAAAGCTCTCACATCTCACTAAAAACCCACATGCAAATTACTATATTTAAATCCTACTCCAAACAATTCATTAACATGATTTAAAAGTCAAAAAGAGAGGGATGGGGGCTGCTGCAGCAGTGGTGGGGCCGGCCTTGGGGAGTGGGGGTGAGTGGGAGTGAATACAAAAAGGTTCTATGCAAAAAAGACCCCCTACAAGTTCATATTTGCAAGTTTTAGCTTAAAATTCAATAAATTCGTTTCCTTTCATAAAAATTTGTTAAAAATCAAAGTAAAATACTAAAAATTCATCTTACAACTAGATTTTAATTAACATAATTTTAAAGATTAAAATTAGCCCGGAAAAATTTGTATTTATCGCTAATTTAATGTATTTTCTTACCGGCTTAAAATAATATTAAAAAATTGAAAAATAGGGAAAAAATTTTAAATGACCAAAATTTAATAAGCAACTCATTAGCTACTAAAAACAAACAATTACCTATCCATTTTAGGTATAATTAGTCCTAAACTGCAAAATAACAAAAAGACGGTTTTCGGAAAAATACCGATTTTTCACCGATTTTCAGGAAAACACAAGAACGACTTTTCAAGATGCTACAATCTTCCCCCCTTAAAGAAATTCGGTCCCCGAATTTAAAAATATAGCTACGCGTACATTCAAAGAGATGGGGATATTTCTTCCTCATCTCGCCCTCGGTCTCCCAGGTAACCTCCTCGCTGCTCGGGCTACGCCAAAGGTCCTTGACGGTTGGTATATTCTTCGACCACAACTTCTTCACCTGCCGATCCAGGATGGCCACCGGCTGCTCTGCAAAAGAAAGGTCGCGCTCTAGCTGGACTGTCGGGTGCTGAATCGCATGCGAAGGGTCGTGAAGGTACTTGCGGAGCATCGAAACATGGAAGACGGGGTGAACATCGGGAAAGCTGGGAGGAAGAGACAAACGATATGCAACAGCGCCAACCCGCTCGAAGATCTCGAAGGAACCTACGAATCTAGGGCTAAGCTTCCCCTTTCGCCCAAAACGCATCACGCCCTTCATCGGAGAGACTTTCAGAAAAACATGGTAGCCAACTGCGAACTCTAATCTGCGACGGCGCCTGTCTGCATAGGATTTTTGTCTGCTCTGAACTGCCCTCATCCGGTCTCGAATCAACTGTATCTTCGCTGTCGTCTCCTCAACAAGCTGCGGCCCCAAAATACTGCTCTCGCTGAGCTCTGTCCAACAGACGGGCGATCTGCATCTCCTCCCATACAATGCCTCGAAAGGTGCCATCTGAATAGTATCCTGGAAGCTGTTGTTGTAGGAGAACTCCACTAGAGGTAAATGACGATCCCAGGTACCACCAAAGTCTAAAACGCACGCTCTGAGCATGTCCTCGAGAGTCTGAATAGTCCGCTCTGACTGTCCGTCGGTCTGCGGATGAAATGCTGTGCTGAAGCTCAAACGAGTGCCCAAAGCCTCCTGAAGTCTCTGCCAAAGTCGGCCGGTGAACTGAGTGCCTCGATCTGACACGATACAAGTCGGTACGCCATGTAGTCGCACGATCTCGTCAATATAAAGCTGAGCATACTGAGCGAAGCTGAAAGTGGTCTTCACCGGTAGGAAGTGAGCCGCTTTCGTCAATCTATACACGATCACCCAGATAGAGTCGTACCCTCGACTGGTCCTGGGTAGACCCACAACGAAATCCATCGAAATCGGCTCCCATTTCCACTCTGGAATGGGTAACGGCTGTAGCTCTTCTGCGCGCCTCTGGTGCTCGGCCTTGACTTGCTGACAAGTCAGGCATCTCGAAACGAACTCCGCAATGTCCCTCTTCATCCCGTCCCACCAGTAGGTCTCTCTCATATCATGGTACATCTTGGTGGAACCGGGGTGGACACTATACACTGATCGGTGTGCCTCCTCAAGAATGTCGCGCCGCAATCCATCAGCATCTGGTACGCACAGTCTAGATCCATATCGTAAAATCCCCTGATCGTCAACCACAAACTCGGAAAATCTGCCCTGTCCCATCTGTGCCATGATCTCTGAGCAACGGTCATCACTGCGCTGTGCCTCATATATACGGTCAAGCAACTGTGGGCGTGCACGAACATGCGCGAGCTGTCCCCCTGTCTGAGTGAACTCGAACTCAACTCGACTGTCGCATAACATCTGCCAATCTGCTGACGACTGCCTCTGCACTGCGCGCAAAAAGGATAGACTACCCCCGGGCCTCCTACTCAACGCATCTGCCACCACATTCGCCTTGCCTGGGTGATATAAGATATCGCAGTCGTAGTCTTTCACCAACTCCATCCAACGACGCTGTCTGAGGTTCAGGTCTCGCTGCTGAAATATGTACTTTAAGCTCTTGTGATCGGTGAATATCTGACACGACTCGCCGTACAGGTAATGTCGCCAAATCTTCAGTGCAAAGACCACTGCAGCCATCTCCAAATCATGAGTGGGGTAGTTCTGTTCATGCTTCTTCAACTGCCGAGAAGCATAAGCGATCACCCGGCCATGCTGCATCAATACGCATCGTAATCCCACTCGCGAAGCATCACAGTAGACAACAAATCCGCCTGATCCCGAAGGCAAAGATAATACCGGCGCCGTAGTCAAACAAGTCCGTAGCTGCTGAAAACTGCGCTCGCACTCCTCTGTCCAGACGAAAGGAACTCCCTTCCGGGTCAAACCGGTCAACGGTGCAGCTATACGGGAGAAGTCCTGAACAAAACGCCTGTAGTAGCCCGCCAGGCCTAGAAAACTACGGATCTCAGTAACCGATGTAGGTCGGGGCCACTGCTGAACAGCCTCAATCTTCTTCGGGTCCATACAAATGCCGTCTCTCGTAACCACGTGACCCAAGAATCCGACGCTGTCCAGCCAGAAAGCACACTTGGAGAACTTCGCGAACAGCTGGTGCTCCCTCAGAGAGTCTGTAACGTAATCCGCAAGTGCTGCTCGTGCTCCTCTCTTGTCCGGGAGTACAACAAGATATCGTCGATAAACACGATGATGAACAAGTCAAGATACGGCCTGAATGTACGGTTCATCAAATCCATAAATGCTGCTGGGGCGTTGGTGAGTCCGAACGACATCACCAAAAACTCGTAGTGGCCGTAGCGCGTGCGGAAAGCTGTCCTCGGTATATCCTCCTGTCGAACTCCCAGCTGATGGTATCCTGATCGCAAGTCGATCCTCGAAAAATACCCCGCACCCTGAAGCTGGTCGAACAAATCATCAATGCGCGGCAACGGATATCTGTTCCGAACGGTAACTTTGTTCAGCTGGCGGTAGTCGATACATAAGCGCAAACTTCCATCCTTCTTCTTGACAAACAGGACCGGAGCACCCCACGGAGAAACACTAGGTCGAATAAGCCCCTTATCTAACAAATCCTGCAACTGATCCTTCAGCTCTCGAAGCTCTGCCGGGGCCATCCGATAAGGCGGTATAGAAATAGGCCCCGAGACGGGAATCAAATCAATGCAGAACTCAACCTCGCGCTCAGGCGGTAGCCCAGGTAGCTCATCAGGAAAAACATCAGGGAACTCAGAAACAACCGGGACCCGGTCCAACGGAACCTCTACAGCTTGAGTATCATAAATAAATGCTAAGAATCCCTGACATCCCTTCCGCAAGAGCTGACCAGCGCGAAGAGGCGAAATTAAGCTGGGAAGGGTGACACTGCGGTCTCCCCGAATAACAAGGACTGGCTCTCCCGGAAAGCTAAATATGACTGCCTTCTCACGGCAGTCCACCGAAGCATAACAAGTGGCTAGCCAATCCATGCCCAGAAGCACATCAAAGTCCAACATATCGAGGAGAATCAAATCAACTGATGAATCCCTCTCCCCGATACGAACGGAACACAAACGAAATACAAAACGAGCGACAAACGACTTGCCTACCGGAGTAACAACAACAAGCGGATGATCTAACGACGACGACTCACGGCCCAACATCGGTGCAAAGTGTGTAGAGACGTACGAATGTGTGTAACCTGGGTCGAATAATACCCGTGCGTCGAAAGAACAAACTGGCAAGGTACCTGTCACAACGGCATTGGATGCCTGCGCATCCTGCGGTGTCAAAGCAAAAACTCGGGCCTGTCCTCCACCGATAGCGGGCTGACCTCGACCTCGGCCTCTGCCTCCTCGTCCACTCTGAACAGGACCGCCGCGTCCACGGCCTCTGGGTGCACCTAACTGGCGTGGAGCATCGCCGGTGGTAGGAAGTAGGGCTCTCTGAGGAGGGGGTGGTGATGGTGGTAGGGTCACATGCGGAACTGTCGATGCTCCCTGTCGTCTCACCGGACAGTCTCTGACAAGATGGTGCGGACTCCCGCACCCAAAACACCCTGGCGACGGCTGCTACCCCTGTTGATAAGAACCATATAACTTTCCCCGCCCAAATCCTCTGCCAGGCCTATCTCTCGGAAAGAATCTGGCGCGCTGCCTCTGAGACGGTACCTCGGTGCGAATCCTCTTCGGCCCAGAAACGGCCGAAGTCCGTGATATGCGTGCCTCCATCCGCAATGCCGTATCCATAGCAGCTGAATAAGTGTCGTAGTGTTGGGCACCAATGGCAAGATATAGCTGGGCATCAAGTCCCTGTACGAACCTCTTCACCATCTTCTCCTCGGTATCCACCAAATACTGAGCATATCGGGATAACTGTGTAAACTGGATGTCATACTCAGACACCGTCATCCCAGGTGTCTTGACTAAGGCCTCGAAGCTACGAGCTCTGGCGTCACGAACGCTCTCTGGAAGGAAACGGGCTAGAAAAACCGCTGTAAACTCGACCCAAGTCATAGGCGGTAGACCCGCAGCTCGACCTCTCAAGACTGACTCCCACCATGTCTGCGCGAGACCCTCTAGTCGGAAACTCGCAAGCTCTACCCATCGATCATCCGAACATCTCAGCGAACGGCAGATCCTGGCAAAACTGTCAAGGAACATCTGTGGGTCCTCCGCTGCCTCGGAGCCGGTGAATACTGGAGGTCTCAGCCTCATGAAATCCTGTAGTGAAACCAGGATGGTCACGGTGGTGGTAATAGGAGCAGGTATCATGATCGTCTGTGATGTAGTAGGTACGTCATCCGGCCTCGGTGTACGACTGGCTGCAACTAGGGATCCTACCATCTGACGTAGCTCCTGCATGCCTCCCATCATCTGTCACAACTCTTCCATACCAGTCTCGAGCCTATCCATACGGCATGGGAAGGTGGATCGGTCTGTCCCTGCGGCGTAGGCATACCACCCTGCTCAGTCCTAGTCTCGGACGAGCCAGCTCGAATCTCGTCTCTGGCGGCAGCCCTCTGTGCCCTCGTAGCCTTCGGCGGCATAATGACTGGTACAGGAAACAGGACAGTAAGAACAGTGCAATAGGATCATAGGATACACGGAATTGAAGAAGGAATTTTCAAGCAAGTATACCCTAAAGTCACTTAGGCGGAGTACCGTATCGCAAGTATGCCGCGGACATACGCACGCTACGTTACCCTGCTTAAGTCACTTACTCCATCTACCAAGGGTCATCCTACACTCAAAAAGGTAAAACCTATCGCTCTGATACCAACTTTGTCACGACCCGTAGGGTACGGAACGTGACTGGCACTTAAGTTTACGAAACGTCTAAAGACATCCGTAAAGTAAGTAAGCCAAAGCCCAGAAAACAAAACCAATTAAGCAAAAGAGTGAAGAAAACCCAATCAGTTGAAAGAGAGTTTATCAAATAAGTCATGTAAAACCCTTTTTTAAAAACAATACCAATTTTTCCGAAAATTTCGGCAGAGTCTCCTTTGTAAATACTGGCCCCCAAAATGGGTACAACAAAAATATATATGAATCCAACAAAATAGGGCATCCCCAAGCGGGAGCTAGCTCTTCGCCACAAGGCGGTCACAAATCCCACGCAATATAAAATGACAACAAGCATAATAATCATAATGAAGCATAAGAAAACAGCATGTCGACTCAAGTGAGCTCGACCCCAAAATACAGCATAAAAGTCCACAAACCTCACAGTCTCATCTCTAGGTCAATATACAATAATACTGGTAGAAACAGTAGATGGAGTGCACTAGATACAAAGAATATACAAGGTGGTACAAATATAGTAACATAACCCACCTATGAGCGAAATCTCGAGTCCAAGCAAAAGAGGCAAAAGAAGCAAGCGCACCCGCCGCTACTGTACTGACGGAGCGGACCTGCAAAAGGCTATGGCACAACGGGGGTGAGTTGCCAACTCGTGAGTAATAAATAACATCTACACAGGCTATCGAATGCATGCACACAAGCATCCTAGCATCTAAATACAGGTAAGGCAGGACATAATGGCAAGTATGTATGCAATATGGATATACTAGCAGGTATGAATGCAATGCGAATCAACTCGTGATCTGAATGTGTAAGTATAAGAAATCATGTTTTTCCCTTTAAGAATGTCTTTTGAAATACCATCACAATACCAATAGAATCAACAAGAACCTGTGTCCAGTATCGACACCTCAAAACTGTCTCAAATCTCATATCAATGCATCTCTTGCCTCAGCCGTCCGGCTGACCCATCTCAAATATCAATATCTCATCATCTAGCGGCCACGGTCGGTATCCTCTAGATATCCGCCGTCCCAAACAGTCACCGGTAGGTAATCCGTCCCCTGCCAGGCTCAACGTCAACACCACATTCCTCTTGCCCCGGGGTACCTTACCGGGCCCACCATGTACCCGTGCCGGTTCCTCCACTCCTCGACACGGATTTCCAAAACCACAGCAAACTCATGGTGGACGACACTTACATCACTAGAAAACCGCAATTTACATATTTTAAAAATATAATAAGTTTAGAAATTTTGCGGCTTTCCCCCGAAATCCAGAAATATCATAAAATCTCAAGAAATCCTCATAAGTGCATATGTCAATGATAATGAATGCATATGGTATCAATAATCAAGTTGTGATGTGTGATTAATAGATTAGGCGTGCACAAGTAATATGATGAAGCACATGCACATGAATAGCAATCCTACGATTTCATTTTTAGGAATTAAAGGCAATAGCACAAGTTTAAGTATCAATTAGTAAAAGGTTAAATTTAAAGATTATCTAGTGTGGTGGCATGGCAATTACCAGGGTGTGTGTGTAAGCAT
Source organism: Agapanthus africanus (assembly GCA_030015575.1). Lineage (NCBI taxonomy): Eukaryota > Viridiplantae > Streptophyta > Magnoliopsida > Asparagales > Amaryllidaceae > Agapanthus > Agapanthus africanus. The sequence goes on from CM057351.1 coordinate 116,602,970, forward strand.
GAATAGTGCTCGTACTGCATATAAAAACCCTGGCAATGGTGCAGGTGTCCTATAAAATGGTTTCGTATAGGTATGTCAATATAGGGTATGAATGTAGCAAATGATCATATACGTATTTCACCCCTAATTACTATCACTAAGAATCTTGTAAGTTACTAAAACTATCGGGCGGCTTGCGCCATCCAACGATAGTCCCCCGTAGATGTTACATCTACTCACCGGAATCCCTGGCTAGCTGTGTCCAATCACCGCTTTCCCCTTTCGCGCCGCGTCTGACGTCTCCGCGACCGAACCTGGAATTTACATCAATACCAAACATAAGGTTACATATCAAGAACGACTCAAAACCCAAACGAAACTACTAAAGTTCACTAGCTAGGTACAACGTGCACAAGGCGCGCGGAACATACGCGAAAATCGCAAAAACTGCCAAAAAACGCCGATTTGGTCGCCCGGCAAAACTAAAACCCGACTACTCAAAAATCCGCACTCACGTATCCTAAACGTCATAGGAGATGCTAAAAACATCCCCAAGGTATCACAAATAATTCACCAATTAATTTTAACAAAAACCTAGTAAGCACAAAACTAGCAATTTTGGTGCAAATATCGAAAATTAGTGATACGGTTATCACAATCCAACACAATATCCAACCACACAACAAGCAATCTACAAACACTATAATTACAACACATTAGCAAAGATTCAAAACCTATTTTCCATAAACAACCATTACTTGAATTATATAACCTAGCAATTCTTAATCCAAACTATATATGAAAACCTTAAATTAACACTAATTTATAACTCAATTAGCAAGTTAACCTTCTAAATTAGGTTAGCAAAACAACTAGATAACAATTAGATTTAATCAACTACATAATGGTTTCTAAACCCTAATTCAATTCAAACCATTCACTTTAAAAAAAAAGTAGTATGCAATTAACACTAAAATTAACTCTAAAACAATTTTCAAAGTTCAATTAGCACACTTTAAACTACAATTTAACCATTTTATTTAGAAATTATACCTCAAAAGATCAATCCCTAAGTTGCTAAAACCTCCCAAGATACCATCTTTCTCCAAGATTTGAACCAATTTGGGTTTGAGAAGAGAGGGATTAAGGTTTTGTGTTGAAAAAGTGAAGGATTTGTTGATTTTTATTGAATTTTGTTGCAAATTTTTGAAGAAAATGAGAGAGAAAGAGAAGGAAAATAATGGAAATGGGGGAGGGTGCAGGTCTCGGCCAGGAGAGGTAAGGGGAGGAGTGGGGGAGAGTTATGTGGAATTTTCCAAGGTCAATGCTCTCACATCTCACTAAAAACCCACATGCAAATTACTATATTTAAATCCTACTCCAAACAATTCATTAACATGATTTAAAAGTCAAAAAGAGAGTGATGGGGGCTGCTGCAGCAGTGGTGGGGCCGGCCTTGGGGAGTGGGGGTGAGTGGTGGTGAATACAAAAAGGTTCTATGCAAAAAAGACCCCCTACAAGTTCATATTTGCAAGTTTTAGCTTAAAATTCAATAAATTCGTTTCCTATCATAAAAATTTGTTAAAAATCAAAGTAAAATACTAAAAATTCATGTTACAATTATATTTTAATTAACATAATTTTAAAGATTAAAATTAGCCCGGAAAAATTTGTATTTATCGCTAATTTAATGTATTTTCTTACAGGCTTAAAATAATATTAAAAAATTGAAAAATAGGGAAAAAATTTTAAATGACCAAAATTTAATAAGTAACTCATTAGCTACTAAAAACAAACAATTACCTATCCATTTTAGGTATAATTAGTCCTAAACTGTAAAATAACAAAAAGACGGTTTTCGGAAAAATACCGAATTTTCACCGATTTTCAGGAAAACACCAGAACGACTTTTCAAGACGCTACACTCTCGTACAAGACGAGCTCGCCCTGACCGCAATACTAGCAGCAGCTCAAACTGCGCTCAAACTATGGTGACAGGTACCTCAATCGAGTATCGAAGATAGCAGATCAACGGCATGATAGGAAACGACAAATCCAGAATGGATACATGATCATAAGAAGGAACAGAATCAATGAAGTATGATCATGGAACTAATATAATCGAGGATCTCCAATAGATGTATAATCATGGATACAAGAGAATCACTGGTCTCAAAAATATGTATATCCTAAGGTTTCTTAAGTGGGGTATCGAATCGTAAATATGCGGCGGAATATACGTACGGTACGTTACTCTACTCAAGCTACCTACTCCATCAATCAGGGTCAGCCTATGAAACGAAAGTTCGGGTCTAATACCCCCCCGTTCAAGTCTAAGTTCTGTAAGGTCAAGCCTAGGTTCCGAAATACATACCCGCCCTAGACTCCGCATAGTCAAACATAGACTCGAACAAAGGTTAAACCTAGCGCTCTGATACCAACTTTGTCACAACCCAAAATATTAGCTCGTGACCAGCACCAGAAGCACTCAATGTCTAAAGGCGTAACGGAATTCAAGTAAGCTGAAACCCAGAAATCTAAACCTTTTAGAAAAATAAAGGAGGTGAGGTTTTGAAATAAGGGTATAATGAAAACAAGTTTTCTTAATGCATAGAAAAGGAACATGAATGATGCAAGTGAAAGTTACCAATTTGAAAACATGTTTTGTCTTTTAAAAAAATTTCGGCAGCACCTCCTTTGTATATTTTGATCCAAAACCACAAATACATAGCAAGAATAATGGCATCCCCAGGCGGGAGCTAGCTCTTCGCCAAACGGCGGATCACAACCACACAATATAGTATAAATAAGTATACGACGTCCAACGGCGAAGTTCACCACAAGAAGATAAAGAAATGAGCAAATATAACCCCAAAAGTGATTGTAAAACCCATCGCTCAAATCTTGCAACTACAAGTCTCTCTAAGTCTCATTACTTATACAAATTCTAATTTTGATTGATTGATGGAGTTATCTAGATACAATATGAAATATAATACAAGAGTGGGTACGATACAATGTCCCACCTACCAATGCAAAACACCCAAATAAAGCTGTGTGCCAGCGAATCCGCTACTGATCCAAGCGGTCAACCTGCAAGAACTGTGGCACAACGAGGGTGAGTTGTTAACTCGTGAATAGAAATATATCTACAAGTAGAAATCGAATAAACAACGACTCCTAGGTCAACTATATCAAAAGGTAAAACTATGATATCTAGGGTGACCGGGTCGTATATATGCCAACAAGGTAGTCTTTACCTATGTACATGCGGATAACATCCAATAATAATAATCAATGCATGTATATGGATCTCGTCCAACCATATAAAGGTATGTATGCATGTGGATCTCGTCCACCCAAAATCAAAGTCTGTATGCACGTAAATATCATAAGTGAATGTGCATGAAAGTATGAGGATATATGGATCAACGGTGTCCCTCCCGACACATCAAAGTCATGGAACCTGAGTGCCTAGCAACGACACTCGAAAACATCATGAAAACTGTGCCCAGTATCGGCACGTAAAACCTTATATATCGGGCTCCGTCAGTCCAGATCGGCCCACGGGCTCCGTCAGTCCGGATCGACCCATATCATCTCTCGACTCCGGTCGGTATCCTCTGGATATCCGCCGAGTCCAAATACTATCACCGGTAGGTAGTAGTCCCTCTGGCAGGCTCACCGTCTACTACACAGCGATCCGTTCTCGCCTCGGGGTACCATACCGAGCCCACCATGTACCCGCAATCGTCCTCATCCGCCTCCTCAAATCGGGTTTCTCATGTCGCTCTCAGAACCGAGAAAACACATGGTGGACGCACTGAAATATCATATCAAGAGAAACCGGCTTTTTAAAACAAGACATAATATCTTTTGAAATATCCACGGTTCTCAAATCCAGAAATCTCATGAAAACGGCATATCTCAATGCGTACAATAATAAAGCATGATGTATGAGACATGTAAAAAGAAATGCGAGCATATCCTTGTATCATGCAATATGGAATAGTGATATGACACATTAAGGGGAAAACCGCTCTTTTAAAATGATTCCGGTTTTTAAAATATGACTGGCGGTTCCCAATTTCCCAATAAATCTAGTTATCTATATAGGTACAATATGAATATGCACAAGTATAGATGTACCATGTATGTGTGCACAAATATGAATATACAATGTGTATGTGCACAAGTATGGGTGTATCAAGGTATATGTACACCAATATGGATATACGAATGTGTATATCCGCAAGTATGAATGTATCTATGTATATGTCATGATGCAACAACTCTACTGTGTAGTGACATAGCAATTATCGATGATGAAGTGTGCGAGCCGGCAAATATGTGTACGTGTAACATACGCATCATCGATAATGGTGCAGGTGTACTATCACAGGTATATGCGATGCAATAATAATATCATGAATGCAGCAAGTAAATCATCAGTTAACAGCTATAAGGTATACATAACTATCACATGTCCGAGTCGGTGAATCTATCAATCGGCATCTAGCCCAAATAACACCGCGTACGGTATAATCCATCGTACGGCAACCTCTAGTCAAGGGTAAGGGTCAATCATCAAGTCAACTCATCACGCCCGGAATATCATCGTGCGGCGGCATTAAGCTAATAGTGATCCTATCATCCTATAAGACAAATGAGGGTACGACCTAATATCACATATGGCCTATCATCCATGATTCACAACATTCTATAAATATATATATATATAACCCTATATACCTATGTCCCAAGTCGCATCTGCAATAATCTCATATCGGGGGAACGACAGGGTATAAATCATCTCGATCAACTCACATCCGTATACCATCACATCATATCATCATCTCATTATATCTTCAAATTCGTCTTGTATTCTTTCATCATATTTATGTCTCATATCATGTCGAGTTTATATAAACTTGCTATTTTTACTAGCTATAAGCATCTAATCTAACAAACTCATCCGAACCATACAATCATACTTTTAAAGAAGTGAATCGTAGTTTTGAAAACAGGGGTTACGGTGCTTTTAAAGAAAAGATATCATTTGAAAGTCCGTAACATCCCACAAGATATACATTTAAAGATACATATGATTCCTTGGTTTTAGAAAAAGGTAAGGTTCGGATGACGCATCTACATCGTCTATCTAGTTCTACAGTACCCTAAGGGGTAATATCGCTAAACGTCATCCTACGACAGTGTTGGAGATAGTGCCCTCATAGTCAATTATTGGATCGCAGGTACGTGATTGCAATGATTGCGGAGGACCTATCCCGGTAGGACAGTCTTACTCGAGATGATAGTATGCTATCTGGTTTGCCTTTATCAGTCGTGTACATGTTCAGGTGACTGATTGCATGTTACACTTTGATAGAGCCCTTAGGATCTTGCTTTACTACCAACTGTATGATGGCGATCATATACGTGAGAGTTGGGTAGTTTATATGCATATCCTTAATTGTGGTCCCTAGTCGTGGGAGTTTCGAGACAGGGCTTCGATACTCCGGAGTAGACTAGTGTGTACAGTCGAGACCCCGACGAGGGGCGGTGGCCGGTCTCACAAGCCACTGGTGTCAGTTGGATCACCTAAGATGTATACAGGTGCTCATTGGGTTATGAGTACACCGGACAGGACTCGCCGGGAATCTGCTAGTTAGTACTATACCTATCGTCAGATAGCAGTTCCCAGGTGACATGTGTACAGGTTAGTTCATCGACCTGAGGTCGTCATTTGCCTCGTGTGAGTTCCCACTGTGCTTTGATTTCTACCCTACCACGGCTCAAAGGAGTCGTGCAAACAGGTAGCTTTTGGGTACAGTCCCGAGCCATATGGAGGCACGTGAGCGGATCGGCAGGGGATTCGTCTCTCCCGGTATTGGGGGCGAGATCGTGCTGTGTCTAGGAGAGCCATTACGCAAAGCCCTCGGCCGAGGCAGGAGATTTACTGGTAGGTATTCCAGTAGTATCTCAGGGCGTTCTGGGCTACACTCCGACACGACTTATACTGCTATTGGGGGTCTGACGTTACTAGCCCCTAGGCAGATATGCGATACTCATAGACGAACGGACCGGACTGTATATACATTGTCACTGTTAGGCTCAGTAGGGTTTTCCGGATGAGTGCACTCATCGGCATCCCTTGAGGTCAGTCCATGGGCAGCCGTTACGCATAGCTAGTGCCGCTGACGGTTTGTGGTTAAACCAACTGCCAGGGTGCTGACGAGTCATTAGAGTCCCCCACAGGCAGTTTCCCAAGTTCGGGCGAAACGTTGTAGAGGCCGTATGTTTTATGGCAGGGTTCGGAAAATGCACGTGCGTTTACGCACGTGTCGATTTTCGGACAGATGATACTGGTCGGCTTTGGTTTAAGCCGGATCCGAGTATTATATTGAGTAGGTATAATATCTTTGTCTCAGTTGCATTTGTATTCGGTCGTAATACAAATGCGGGTATATTTATATAGTTTCGGGGTTGTCCTGAAATTCGTTTCAGGATCACTTTTGGAAGTTGCCAGTTTCCAGTTTTCTATCAGCCGTCTTTTAACATTTGGTTAAAGGCGGATTTATCTTTTCTTGGATGAGAGTGAGTCGTGCTTCTAGAAGGTTCTAGAAGGTTCTAGAATTTGTGACTAAGCTTTATGACTCATGCTTTGATTTCATTACTTTCTTGTTTTGCTTAAGATATTTAAGCAAGATATTTACTTTGTTTTCACATAAGCTTTATGCTTAAAGTCACCCCCTCTCTCCTACGGTCACCCTCCTCCTTCTCTATATAAGAAAGGCCCCTCCCCTCTCTCTTTTGGTTACTTGATTCAAGAGAGAAAAGATTATGATAGTATTCGGGGTGTATGGAATTTTACAGTTCATTTCATTCCATCACCCGATTTCCACGGCAACTTCATTAACCGATCGTCCACGGATTTGGACGAAGTGAGACAAAGTCATCTACTCATTCTCTACATCAATCTTGGTCGTCTCTTTTAGCAAACTTGACGATCGAGTTGCCTCGAGTCAGAGGCGGGAGCCCGTTTAAAGAACCGATCATGTGGTGCCACTTCGACGAGATCGGAGCAGCCGCAACGGAGCGTGGGATGATGGTTGAAGAACGAAGGACTCGGATCGTTCGGTATAACATTCCTACACTCTTTATAGTTTGTTAGTTTAGCAATAATGGCTGATCCGGGTTAAAGTATACGATAGCGCCAGTTTAAAAGTTTTTGTTCCGCATTTGGCGTCTGTAGACGGCCGGGGCGCTAACGTAGACTTACAGTGGTATCAGAGCCTTACCATTTTGCTATACTAACTTGTGCTAACGCGTTTAAAACATCGATCCGACCGAAAATCGAAAAACACAAAAATCCTAGCCGACAGTTTCTGTTGATTTTAAACGGTGTCAAAATTGATTTCTGTATATCTTAAAAATCAGTGCAGGGTTTTCTAAGACATCTGAGAAAAGACGGTCACGTGATCCTACTAAAGCGCCGCGCTTCCGCGGTCAAACCTATGTGGGATTTTGTGATTTTTGGTATATATCATTTACGCCCAGGTTTTGTTACTGTTCACCAGTAAGCCGTGGGGCCCACTTTTTGATATTTGGTCTTTGGTCGATCGTAATTTAAACACGTTAGTTTACAGTGCTTACATTATATCTCCGACCGGGAATGTCATTTGATCGGTAAACCGCGTTTGATTGCTATAGTTCTTTTAGACGGGTTTGCGAACGTGACATTCGCATTGATGTTCTGTGTTGTGCTGTAATGTTGCGGATTTGTCGTGGTGGATAGCAGTGTGCAATGATAGTACAGTTTGAGTTTATTTGTACATTTGATATTGCGGGGCGAGCGTCCAACTTGTGGACTGCCGTCACTGCCTATTGTATAATATTCTTTTGGGGCACGACCAGGTTGCGGTCGATGTACCTGTTGTACTATTTTTCATTACTGTACTAGGTTTTGCCCTGAGACGGAGTGCACGGATAGCCGGGTTCGGGAAAGCAACGGGTCCGCATCTCATGGCTTTGAGAGGCAGAGGGGCCCCACTTCAGAATTGGCAGACTATTCGCCGCACTCGTAGGGGGTACAGGTTGACCCAAGGAGGGGTGCTCAATTTACCGGATTCCGTGAAGTGCCGGGTGTTCCATTCACTATGCAGTGGGGACTACCTCGCTTCAGGTTTTGGCGGGCAACTTGCCGCACCCGTAGGGGTCTAGGTTTCATTGCACAGGCTATCCACACGACAGGGGAACGTCGAGTTTCAGCAGCGGCTCTGTGAAACTCGGGGATCCCAGATATCTGTATTGTTCTGTGATGCTTATTACTTTTCTGTAATGTTGCATAGTATCACGCCTGGAGAGATTATTGTATATTGGCTTATATACTATTAGATGTTGTATATGTTTTACACCCGCGCTAGTGCAGTCCCCGCTCTGTCGTTAGTTAAGTAACCTAACGAGTGATGACGGGACCCAGTAACGAATGCGGATGGCATATACGTACATTTTATTTTCGTTCTTTTCTGGTGTGATTGATTGATGGGACTGCGTTGATTCTGATCAATGCAAAGTAAAACAAACCTGTATACAGTTGTTGGAACAATTTAAAAAGTGTTATTGCAAAGACGTTTCCTTTTGTTATGCATAGCGGTATTCAGTGGAATATCCAGCACCTCATTCGACGAGGCAAGGGCCGATATCCCTTCACTGGGACCGACCCCTTGGACAGAAGTTTGCGTCAGAGTAATAACTTCACTATAGTCGATTACATGTTGCTTTGCATAGCGGTATTCAGTGGAATATCCTGCACCTCATTCCACGAGGAAAGAGCCGAGATCCCTTTACCGGGAGTGACCTCTTTAGCAAAAGGTTTTCGCCACTATATTTTAAAAAAGCTATCAGGTTCCTTCAGCGATATCAAGTTCACTACGTTAAAGGTTTTTCGCCAAAAACCAGCCGTAGCCCTCCTTCGTTTCTTATGGATGGTCAGTAGTATTCAAGCTATGTTTGTTGGCATACGTCAAGGCATAGTGTTTGGTAGCTGCTGGGTATTCATTTGTTGCATAGATAGATGAGTTGGTTTGGGACAGTCGTATTACCTTGTTGGCATACGTCAAGGGTATGTACGGGTGGGTTCAAATTAACAAGATAATGACGGACAGAACTTGACATGTGACTTATGATTTGTTGGCATACGTCAAGGTCATAAGAGCATGGGGCAAGAAAATGATATCGGGAGTTTCTAAAGAAACTGAAACTTGCCAAGTATGCGCATACCTTCTGGAGTATGAATAACGTGGATGCATTCCATCACGTTAACATGCGATGAGAGTTGGATCCCGATTCCCACTGATGAGTTGGTTTACTCTTCGGGTGATCCCGATTGATTCTTCTTTAGGTTTGGAGGAGAATTTGACAGGACAGTGGGAGGTTTCCGGATTAGATAAAGTGATGACCATTCTGATCTAGGTTAGAGTGCACGCAGAGTGTTTCTTTTCTCTCTCTCTCTTTGGCAGCGACCTTTGACCGACCCTAGACTATGACTCAGTGACCAGGTTGACCGAACCTTCTTAAAATACTGGCTTTTGGATTGTCTGAGTTGCATAAGTCTTTGCCACTCCTTCTTCTTCTACCCTTTGAATTTCTCAGAACACCCGTATTACTACGGATATCCACTTCCATTGGATAGATCCATCGTATGGTTATATACGAACTCGAAGGGACTTCTTCGGGGATGGATCCAGGTTCAGGAGAAATAGAATTGGTTTATTCAGCTGTCTTTTATTGTCACCTTCTCTCAGGTTGCGAGAGCTCCTTGGTTTAGGAGAGTACACCTAATACGCCTATTGGATAGTCTTATTCCAAACCATAGGCTGGTGCCGAAAGGTAGGGAATGAAGAAAACCAATTAGCCTAAGTAGGGTGTGCAGAAGGAAATATGTAAAGACAAAATAAAGGGATTAGAAAGAGGGCAAAGTAAATTGCGACTGATATCATTCACGACCAAAACCGCGTACTTCATCGCCGCTCCTATTTCACCTTTAAAAAGAATAAGGTATTATTCAGTTGTCTTTTATCGTCACCTTCTCTCGAGATGCGAGTACTCCTTGGTTTAGGAGGGTACACCTATTATGCTTACTGGATAGTCTTCTTCCAAACCATAGGCTGGTGCCGAACGGTAGGGAAGGAAGAAAACCAGTTAGCCTAACGATGGTGTACAGAAGGTAACGACTAAAGACAAATAAAGGGATTTGGAGAGATGGCAATAAAATATACGGTTGAAGTCATGAATTGGATTATGGAAGAGGCATTGCTATGAATACCAGGATACCCCTACGAAACATTTTCATGTTTCAGTGCATTGTTAAAGAAAAACTGTTTTCCCGATTAGACACTTACTCCAAGGGTATGTATTTACCAGGTTTCATTCTCATATCTGTATGGTTTTACAGATGATGAGTGGGAGTAAGATATTGGGAATTAGGTGATCATCCTCATTATATCGGAATTCGTTGCAATTGGTGATATTTGAGGAAATCGCCAGGGTACAGTTTTCTACCTACGACGCACAGGTTTTGAGTTGTTTAACTCAGCGGACTTATACAGAGTATTGTATGTTGTCCAAGTGTCCATCAGGACAAAGGGGTAGGTCCTCATACTATGTTCTGTTTACTTATAACTTCTCTAGTATTTAGACAAGTGTTTCGTAGAAATACAAGGTCTAAGTTTTGAGAAGTTGTGGGTATAAGAATAAAGTAGAGAACCAGGTATCACAAGTATCGGGATTCTTCAAAGAGATCGAAGATGTAGATTCTTGTGATTGGTATTCAGATAATAGTGATGGTTTTGAGAAACGAGTTTTCTCTTTCAGGTTACTCATAATTGGATGGTTTCCTAAGTTGAGTAATGCTGATTAGCCTCTTTCCATTAAGTTGATATGCACTGGAGACAGATGCATGGATTTGAATATGGTTCCAAATTAAATTAGTGCCAAAGTTTCTATATTAGATATAGAATAGTTCGTACCTTAAAAGAAATTAAGGTACGGGGAGTTGTCCAGCTTATGATTAAAACCAGACACTGGATAACTCAGGGCACGTTTCTGTAATGGCTGTTTGTGGGTTGACCCTGGCTACGACGAGGGTTGATATTCTACCATTTAGAAGATCAATAGTGATATTGTTCTTGACTCGCCACAGTTTTAGTAAAAATGGATCTTTTTCAGAAAACAGTAGTGGGAGTATGGTAGAACTGGAAGTGATTCCAGAACCACGAACGATTACGGAAAAATTTAATAGGACCTATACATTCAATCAGGTTTGACATTCCAATAGCCACTCCACAGGTATGGTAGGTAACCTCAGACACCCGAGAGGTACTTCGGTAGCCTCAAGGACGGTGACAGGGAGGTTCTTATCTACCCAGACTTGACACTACTGTTGTTCCAGGATATGAGACCCGGTAGGAGGGTTGTCGTAGTCAGTGGGAGCAACGGAAGCGTGGTGGGCAAGTAGCTTATGTCTATTTATAGACTTGAGCAGTTATAGCGGAGATAGATCATCTAATTTTGATGTGACAGTCATGAGTTTGACTTCAATCAGAATAGGGGATGGATCAGTTAAGAAGATAGTAGGGTGTGATGTCATGGTATCTGGATGACATACACAGAGTAGGAAGTAAAATTCCTATACTACGATCGGTTGTACTGTGGTCGTCAAACAGTTGTTTCTCCAGACAGGATATGGATATAATATTTGACATTTTGGTTTCTAGATCTATGGTTTTAGATCTGGATTTGGGTAGTTTCCCAATGTGGGTACTTTAACAAATATTCTAATGGTTTTAGAATAGTTGACTCCTAGCATGGTGGTGTACCTGCAGGTGATGGAGTCACCCTCTCTAAAGGTGTCGTACAGACTAAAGGGGAGAGGGATGTGCATGATTGGCAGATCAATTGCTTAGGCAATTGAGTCAATCATGAGATGTCAAGTACCACACCAAATGTTGGTTTTGCACTAGATGCAATAAGTTTGTATTAATCCAATCCTGGAGAAACATAAGGAAGCAGTTTTAGAACATTAGTACATGTTCTATGGATTTGATAACGGCAGCCTCTTTCAGGAGACGGTTATCATTCCAGGCTTCAAAGGTGACATGGATGACAGAGTGATTGTCAGAGTTTTAGTTTTCCCTCTGACGAGGGACAGTATTATGGACAGGTGGTTCCAGAGGATACTGTGGGTGGCATGGTGCCGGATACTGATTAGGTTCAGTGATCCATACAGTCTAAGAAGTTTGGATATGGAGTTCATTTATGAACTAAGGTCCCATCAGATATCCAGACATATTCTAAGACAGGTACTACTCAATTCGGGAGATGGCTTTCTCCGCGAACTTGAGATTAAGAGAGATACAGAAAGAAACTTCTAGGCGGATCCACTCACCGAGGCTATTTCTCGAACACAATAGTTTTACAAACGGGCTTTGTGAAACTGATTAGTAGAGGAGTTGGCTGTTCGGTTTCACACGGGCTGTGAGTAGTCGACATCGCAATATTAGCCTTGAGTGCAAGTGGGAGATTGTTGGAGATAGTGCCCTCATAGTCAATTATTGGATCGCAGGTACGTGATTGCAATGATTGCGGAGGACCTATCCCGGTAGGACAGTCTTACTCGAGATGATAGTATGCTATCTGGTTTGCCTTTATCAGTCATGTACATGTTCAGGTGACTGATTGCATGTTACACTTTGATAGAGCCCTTAGGATCTTGCTTTACTACCAACTGTATGATGGCGATCATATACGTGAGAGTTGGGTAGTTTATATGCATATCCTTAATTGTGGTCCCTAGTCGTGGGAGTTTCGAGACAGGGCATCGATACTCCGGAGTAGACTAGTGTGTACAGTCGAGACCCCGACGAGGGGCGGTGGCCGGTCTCACAAGCCACTGGTGTCAGTTGGATCACCTAAGATGTATACAGGTGCTCATTGGGTTATGAGTACACCGGACAGGACTCGCCGGGAATCTGCTAGTTAGTACTATACCTATCGTCAGATAGCAGTTCCCAGGTGACATGTGTACAGGTTAGTTCATCGACCTGAGGTCGTCATTTGTCTCGTGTGAGTTCCCACTGTGCTTTGATTTCTACCCTACCACGGCTCAAAGGAGTCGTGCAAACAGGTAGCTTTTGGGTACAGTCCCGAGCCATATGGAGGCACGTGAGCGGATCGGCAGGGGATTCGTCTCTCCCGGTATTGGGGGCGAGATCGTGCTGTGTCTAGGAGAGCCATTACGCAAAGCCCTCGGCCGAGGCAGGAGATTTACTAGTAGGTATTCCAGTAGTATCTCAGGGCGTTCTGGGCTACACTCCGACACGACTTATACTGCTATTGGGGGTCTGACGTTACTAGCCCCTAGGCAGATATGCGATACTCATAGACGAACGGACCGGACTGTATATACATTGTCACTGTTAGGCTCAGTAGGGTTTTCCGGATGAGTGCGCTCATCGGCATCCCTTGAGGTCAGTCCATGGGCAGCCGTTACGCATAGCTAGTGCCGCTGACGGTTTGTGGTTAAACCCACTGCCAGGGTGCTGACGAGTCATTAGAGTCCCCCACAGGCAGTTTCCCAAGTTCGGGCGAAACGTTGTAGAGGCCGTATGGTTTTATGGCAAGGTTCGGAAAATGCACGTGCGTTTACGCACGTGTCGATTTTCGGACAGATGATACTGGTCGGCTTTGGTTTAAGCCGGATCCGAGTATTATATTGAGTAGGTATAATATCTTTGTCTCAGTTGCATTTGTATTCGGTCGTAATACAAATGTGGGTATATTTATACAGTTTCGGGGTTGTCCTGAAATTCGTTTCAGGATCACTTTTGGAAGTTGCCAGTTTCCAGTTTTCTATCAGCCGTCTTTTAACATTTGGTTAAAGGCGGATTTATCTTTTCTTGGATGAGAGTGAGTCGTGCTTCTAGAAGGTTCTAGAAGGTTCTAGAATTTGTGACTAAGCTTTGTGACTCATGCTTTGATTTCATTACTTTCTTGTTTTGCTTAAGATATTTAAGCAAGATATTTACTTTGTTTTCACATAAGCTTTATGCTTAAAGTCACCCCCTCTCTCCTACGGTCACCCTCCTCCTTCTCTATATAAGAAAGGCCCCTCCCCTCTCTCTTTTGGTTACTTGATTCAAGAGAGAAAAGATTATGATAGTATTCGGGGTGTATGGAATTTTACAGTTCATTTCATTCCATCACCCGATTTCCACGGCAACTTCATTAACCGATCGTCCACGGATTTGGACGAAGTGAGACAAAGTCATCTACTCATTCTCTACATCAATCTTGGTCGTCTCTTTTAGCAAACTTGATGATCGAGTTGCCTCGAGTCAGAGGCGGGAGCCCGTTTAAAGAACCGATCATGTGGTGCCACTTCGACGAGATCGGAGCAGCCGCAACGGAGCGTGGGATGATGGTTGAAGAACGAAGGACTCGGATCGTTCGGTATAACATTCCTACATTCTTTATAGTTTGTTAGTTTAGCAATAATGGCTGATCCGGGTTAAAGTATACGATAGCGCCAGTTTAAAAGTTTTTGTTCCGCATTTGGCGTCTGTAGACGGCCGGGGCGCTAACGTAGACTTACAGACAGTAGTAACATATCACTTCTAACTATCCTCTAGTTTCTAATATGGTTTCATAACTATCTCATTCTAACCCTAGTTTCCTAATCTAGGTTTCCTAACCATATTCTATAAATCGGTTTCCCATCAAAAGTTGCTGGGGTGCTATACGCCATCCACCCGACTTCCCCGGTAGATATAGATCTACTCACCTGGTCTTCCCTCGCCCAAATCGATGACGCCATGCTTCTTAGCCTCGGAATCCACGTGAGGGTACCTACAATAATAACCAATCGCAATATGTATTAAAATCAACGCAGAAAACCGATACAGTGCACAGTGTGCTCACAGGTTAGAACCTATGGCCTAACCGTGCAAATCAATCAAACAACCCCTGTTGTCGATGTACAGACACCCGACAACCAAATACAAATCCAAATATCAAGAAAGTGAATTTAAAAATACGGAAAACATCGCCTAAAACACACCAAAATACTCCCAGATTTTCCCCAGATGACAATTAGCCAAAACTACATATAGGAGGGGTCTAATTTAGTGCAAAAGGAGCCATGGACCAAATCTGGAACCATTCCATCCTACTCTGGCCGCAAATTGCGGCCAGAATGATTAAATCTGAGGCCGTAGGTTTGAATTGGGGGCTCGGGTCTCAGTGGTAGCTTCCTAGGTGCCTGCACGACTCTCAGTAATTCCAAAATAATTTCTAGTGTCCCCGGGTTTCTCCAGATTCCAAAATACCTTCACAGATCACACATTTATCCGATGCCGGGTTTCTAAATCCGTGTTTTGGGGTTTCTAAGGTCTGGTCCAGGTCACTAAACAGCACCTAAGTTCTGTTAACAGCTACTAGGTATCACCCAATTCAAACCAACATTCAAACATTCACTAGGGTTTCCCAATGTCCACTAATCTTCACAAAACGACATCTAAACATGATATCTCACAAAACTAATCTAAAGGGAAGAAATTACACCTCATATAGTCCACTCTAGGCAGCACTAACTTCCCAACGTCGTCAAAATCCCATTTTGCTCGGTCCATCGTGTAGAAGTTGAAGAGGGGATAAAGTTTTGTGAAGGGAGTGTAGAGTTTTGGGGCATGGTTGGAGATAGATCTAGGGATTTTTGTGGAGGGTTGTGGAGTTGTAGAGATGAAGGATTTCAAAAAAAGGATGGGGGAAAAAGAATGGGCAGCAGCCCCCCTTCTCTCTCACTAATTCACACTCTCTTTCTCTCTCCAAAGCTCACCTAACCTAATCATTATGTCTCCTTTGACTTTTCCTTTAATCATTTCTCTTTTCTCTACACCAATAAACCCTAATATAAAGCCCAAATGAAATGAAACATGTAACAAGATAAAACATGCCATGGTGCACTAACCATGGAAACTGTAAAAACACGGATTTGGCTTAATCGCGATTAGCAGTGCACTAATCGGGTTTTATCGAAACTGCATATAATAAATTTAAAAATTGCCAAAACCTTTAATTATATATTTAAATGAATAAATCATTTTAATTTCCATTTATTTCATAATTATTGGTATATATTTATACCTTTTTCCGAAAACCCCAATTTCGCAAATCGGCAGTTTTCAGGAAAATTATTATTTTAATATTAAATTCCAAAAAATAATATTTTATATTTTCTGAAACGTTACAGGATTAGTATGAGGGCAAAGTAAATTGCGACTGCTATTCACGACCAAACCAAGTATTTCTTCGCCAACCCTAAAATCACCTTTGTATTTCTCCAGAACACTCCGTGTCACTACGATGATCCACAGTATATTGGATACTCCATCGTATGGTTATATACGAACTCGAAAGGAATTTGTTCCAGTTCGGGGATGGATTCTGGTTCAGGAGAAATAGGAATAAGGTTTATTCAGTTGTCTTTTATCTTCACCTTCTCTCGCATTGCGAATGCTCCTAGGATTAGGACAGTACACTCATTATGCTTATTGGATAGTCTTCTTCCAAACCATAGGCTGGTGCCGAACGGTAGGGAAGGAAGAAAACCATTTGTCCTAAAGGGGTGTGCAGAAGGTAATGACTAAAGACATAGAAAGGGATTTGGAAAGATGGCAAAGAATTACACGGTTACATTTGTGAATCTGGATAATGGAAGAGGCATTACTAGGAATACCGGGATACCTCATCGAAACTTTTCAATATTTCAGTTTCACTGTGTACTGTTAAAGGAAAACTGATTACTCAATCAGATCTTGCTCCAGGGTATGTATTTACCAGGTATGATTCTCACATTTGTATGGTTTTACAGATGATGAGTGGGAGCAAGTTATTGGGAATTAGGTGATTATCCTCATTATATCGGGATTCGTTGTAATTGGTGATATTTGAGGAAATCACCTGGCCTATTTGCCGGTCGGCAAATATTTGGTTTTGAATATCCGCTGTTATGCACCAATTTCAAATCGATATCTCTGTACGTCTATTTTCATAGAGTGAGATATACCTTTTTGAAATTATGTCTATGACATTTACCTATATCAGTGGATGGTTAGGTAAGGAGCATTAAACAGCGGTGTAATTCTTCATAACCATAGTACAGTTTTCAACCTGCGACACACAGGGAGTGAGTTGTTAAACTCAAGGGACATATATAGAGTATTGTATATTGTCCAGTGTCTATTAGGACAGAGTGGTTGGTCCTCGTACTATATTCGGTTTACTTATGACTTCTCTAGTCTTTAGACAGGTGTTTCGTGGAAACACAAGGTCCGAATTTTGAGAAGTTATAGGAATATGAATAAAGTAGAGAACCAAGCATTGCAAGTATCATGATTCTCCAAAGTGATCGAAGATGTAGATACTTGTGTATGGTATTCAGTTGATAGTAATGATTAAGAGAACTTGCTTCTCTTTCAGGTTACTCATAATTGGAAGCATTCCTAAGTTGAGTAACGCTGATCGGCCTCCTTCCATTTAGTTGACATGCACTGGAGACAGCTGCATGATTTGAATCTGGTTCAATTAAATCAGTGCCTCTGGTTCTATATTGGATATAGAACAGTTTATATAATAACGATGTTAAGGTACGGGGAGTTGTCTGTCTTATGCTTAAAACCAGACTCTGGATAACTCAAGGCACGTTTCTGTAATGGCTGTTTGTGGGTTGACCCAGGCTATGACGAGGGTTGACTTTCTACCATCTGGAAGATTAATAGTAATATTGTTCTAGACTCGCCACAGTTTTAATAAAAATGGATTTTTTCAGAAAAACAATAGTGGGAGTATGGTAGAACTGGAAGTGATTCCAGAACCACAAACGATTACTGAATATTTAATAAGAACCTAAATATTCAATCTGGCTTGACATTCCATTGGCCACTCCGCAGATAAGATGGGTAACTTCATGCACCCGAGAGGTACTCCGGTAGCCTCAAGGACGGTGACAGGGAAGTTCTTGTTTACCCAGACTTGCCATTGTTGTTGTTCCATACTGTGCGACCCGGCGGGAGGATGAGTATAGCGTCGTTCTAAACTAGCTTTAGAAGTGAACGTGTATATGACTCTGCCAGAGGGTTGTCATAGTCAGTGGGAGCAGCGGAAGCATTGGTGGACAGGTAGCTTATGTCTATTTATAGACTAAAGCAGATATAGCGGAGATAGATCATCCATTTCTGATGTGACAGTCATAGGTTTGACTTCATCAGGATAGGGGATGGATCTGTTGAGAAGGTAGTAGGGTGTGATGTCCTGGTATTTGGATGACATACACAGAGTAGGAAGTGATATTCCTATACTACGATCGGTTATACTTTGGTCATCACACAGTGGTTTCTCCACATGGGACTTGGACATTATATCAGACATACTAGTTACTAGATCTATGGTTTTAGATGTAGATTTGGGTGGTTTCCCAATGAGGGTACTTAGACAGCATTCTAGAGGTACTTTAGAATGGACGACTCCTGGCATGGTGGTGTACCTGCAGGTGATGGAGTCACCCTCTCTAAAGGTGTCTTACAGACTAAAGGGGAGAGGGATGTGCATGATTGGCAGATCACTTGCTTAGGTAATTGAGTCAATCATGAGATGTCATGTACCACACCAGATGTTGTTTTTGCACTAGATGCAGTAAGTTGACATTGATCCAATCCTGGAGAAACAGTAGGAAGCAGTTTTAGAACATAAGTGAATGTTCTAGGGATATGATAATGACAACCTCTTTTGGGAGACGGTTATCATACCAGGCTTCCAAGGTGACCTGGACGACAAGGAGGTTGTCAGAGTTATAGTTTTTCTTCTGACGAGGGGCAGTATTTTGGACAGGTGTTCTAAGGCAATACTGAGGGAGGCATGGCGCAGTATACTGATTAAGTTCAGTTGACGATACAGTCTAAGAAGTTTGGATTTAGAGTTCATTTATGAGCTAGGTCCCATAAGACATCCAGACACATTCTAAGACAGGTATTGCTCATTTTGGGAGATGGCTTTCTCTGCGAACTTGAGATATAGAGAGACATAGAAAGAAACATCAAAGCGGATCCACTCGCTGAGGCTATTCCTCGAACGAAATAGTTTCGCAAACGGGATTTGTGAGACTGACTAGTAGAGGAGTTGGGTGTTCGGTATCACACGGGATGTGAGTATGCGACATCGCAATAATTAGCCTTGAGTGCAAGTGGGAGATTGTTGGAGATAGTGCCCTCAGAGTCAATTATTGGATCACAGGAACGTGATTGCAATGATTGAGGGAGGACCTATCCCGGTAGGGCAGTCTTACTCAAGATGATAGTATGCTATCTGGTTTACCTTTATCATCGTGTACTGCTTTAGGTGACCTTACAGGTCACTATTGCACGTTGAAAGAGCCCCTAGGATTCTTGCTTGACTGCCAGCAATATGAGGGCGATCATATACGTGGGAGCGTGTAGTCTATAAGCACATCCTTAAAAGGTCCCTAGTCGTGGGAGTTTCGAGACAGGGCATCGATACTCCATAGTTGACTAGTGTATACAGTCGAGACCTCGACGAGGGGCGGTGGCCGGTCTCACAAGCCACTGGTGTCAGTTGGATCACCTAAGATGTATACAGGTGCTCTTTGGGTTATGAGTACACCGGACAGGACTCGCCGGGAACATGCTTGTTGGTCTTATACATGACGTCAGATAGCAGTTCCCTGGTGACATGTGTACAGGTTAGTTCATCGACCTGAGATCGTCATTTGTCTCGTGTGAGTTCCCACTGTACTTTGATTACTACCCTACCACGCTCAAAGGAGACGTGCAAACAGGTTTTAGTTTGTTACAGTCCCAAGCCACATGGAGGCAGTGAGCGGATCTGCAGGGGTTCGTCTCTCCCGGTATTGGGGGTGAGGTCGCGCTGTGTCTAGGAGAGCCATTACACGAAGTCCTTAGCCAAGGCAGGAGATTTACTCGTAGGTATTCCAGTAGTATCTCAGGGTGTTCTGGGCTACACTCCAACACGACTTGTACCGCTTTTGGGGGTCTGACTTTTACCAACCCCCTAGGCCCGCCATGCGATGCTCATAGACGAACGGACCGGACTGTACGGATATTGTCACTGACAGGCTCAGTAGGGTGTCAGGATGAGTTCGCTCATCGACGTCCCTTTTAGTCAATAGCTGGTAGCCCGTCACGTATGGCTAATACCTCTGACGTGCTAGTGTTTAAATCCATAGCCATAGTATTGACGAGTCTTTAGAGTCCCCCACAAAACAGTTACTCATGTTTCGGGCAAAACGCTGTAGAGGCTGTATGGGGATATGACAAGGTTCGATCAGATACGTGCGGTATTGCACGGATCAGGATCGGACGGTTAGTACTAGAGGCCGTATGGATATATGGCAGGGTTCGATTAGATACGTGCGGTATTGCACGGATCAGGATCGGACGGATAATAGTAGCAGGCTTTGGTTTAAGCCGGATGCTAGTATTGTACTGTGTAGATTTTGTCTCATTGCATTTGTATTTCCGTCGGAATACAAATGCGGGTATGTATATACAGCAGCGGGGTTTTCCTGTAATTTATTACGGGATCAGTTTTTTGGAGTTGCCAGTTTGTTTTCCGTTTCAGCCATATTTCTTTGTATCTTTCATTGGCTCAAGATTGGTGGAGGATGGCTTATTTGCATTTGTGCAAATAAGCATTTGTAGAGGGTGGTCTTTGCCTTTTCTTGTGTCATGATGGTTCTACCATTTCATTGACTTCTTGCTTCATGATTATTCATGATGGTTTCACTTTTTCTGATGGGAGTTGATTAGTTCTTGGAGTGTTGGTTTATGGTTATGATCATTTCACTTCATGATTATCATTATTCTCTTGCAGTATTTTCCCACACTTGACCTCTCCCCCCTTTTTGATGAAGTGAGGCCGGCCCCCAAGGAAGAAGGGGGCTGTCCCAATTTCTTAGAGTGGGATTTTTGTTCTTTTGGCTTTGTAAAATCCCACAAGTTCCAACTCCATAAGCTCAGTTCATTTCCTCCACCATATGGCAACTTCCCTACAACCCCAATTGAGACAGAGTTCTACACTATTCTACAGCAAATCTTGGGCACGTCGACTCGCCAGCTTCGTGCCCGAGTTGCCTCGGTCCAGAGGTGGGAGCCCGTTAAAAAACCCGGCGACGTGGTGCCCTTCCGGCGACATGGTGGAGACCGGAGATTCCGCGGGGAGATCGGGACGACGACGAGAAGACCGAAGGACACGGATCGCTCGGTATATCTCTCTAACCCCTTCTCTAGATAGCTAGAGCTAGATTAATGGCACGATCCGGGTTTATAGTGCGCGGTGGTCCCGGTTTAAAAAGTTAAGGAAAAGCATCGCTTCCGCTTTCCGGCGTCGGATTGACGGCCGGGGCGCCGCCGTGCACTTACAGTTGAGAGTTGATGGAGACGGTCGAATGTTAAGAGCCCATTTTCCAACTTTAAAGTATTCAGTGACAAATGCAAGTAATGCTATGGACCCTCTAGAAGAATGAAACCCTAACTCGACGTAATGACCATGGAACGCTTTTGAACCTTAGGGTTTGCTGCAGTTTAGCGGTGCCATTTGTGAGGCTTGGGTTTTCCCTTCTACGGTTGGTCCACAGGTGCTGCGGCATGTACTGGAGTACTATTAAACTGTTCCCAAGATGTTTAGCTCTTGGAAGAATTATAGAACCTTGATGAATCGATCGAAAGGTTCGACATCTTTCGGATATCATGTGATGGGATGCATTGCTTGGGGGACTCCAGATACAAGTGTAGCCATTGGAGCATAGTCCATGCAGCCACGATGAGACGAGTCCGAAGCAGTTGACAACAGAGAAAAGTGGAATAAAAGGTTCGTACGAGATCTTGATGAGATGACGTTCCACTCCGCCGACTTCAGAGATGCGATACGCATGCCGAGGCATTGATTATTGATATATCTTCCAGAAGGAGTCCTGATGAGAATGCTGCCGTTCCAGAATAAGAAACATATATAGTAAAGGCTGGTAACTTCCGGGCAATTCGGCAGAAACGAGATTTGAGAGAGACCTCGACATGACCTTTCTGGAATACTATACGAGAAGACTTGGACCCAGGAGTGGTCATATTGCGCACACCCAGCAGGCCAGAGTTCGGCACCGTCGACAATATAGTTGGCCAGAGATCTGTAGAGGATGTACCAGAGCAGGACTGTTTCCGTCGTCATTCCATATTGGGCCGTTGAGCCGAGGAACTATATATCTAGCAATGCACAGTGAGAGACAAGAGACTAAAAGCACCAGGCGTCAGACCATGAACAGGAGGCAAGTAGATATCTTGCTCTGCTAGCATTGGATGCACTGACACCTTCTCGACTTTGAAGGAGGAAATATCGATGACCATAATTATGATTTCTGATTAGGTGATTCGATTATCATGTATCCGTCATATTGGATTTCAGTATTTTGGGCGATCTATTCGCATGCTTTAGTCTTGATGACTGAGTTTCACGATATTTGCTTCCGTACACCACGGTTGCACCTGACTTCGGTTTGATGTCATTCGATATGTTGATTTTGATTTCATACCTATGTTATGCATGTTATTTGACTTATGCTTTCGACATAGTTTTCATGCACTTTTAGTGTTTTGATTTGATTTGTCCACACTGATGCACATGGTTGTAAGATTATATATCGCGGTATACCTGATTTGGATTGAGCTCTATTGTATAACGTCGATTTCGATTCTGATATTGATATTGATTTCGTGCACTCTGTGCATTTGAATTGGATTCTTGCGCATATTTGGCGCGCTTGGATTGTATTTTGCGCATGTTCGGCGCTTGATATTGGATTTCATGATTTCGTGCATGATGGATGCACCTGATTTGGGATTTTCGCGCATGTTGGGCGCATGTTATGAGATCCGATTTTGGTGCACACCAGATGCACTAAATCGAGATTCTTCCTGCATATCAGATGCACCTGATTTTGCTGTCAGGCACACACGTTCTCTTTGACAGGGGTCTCGTGCACACCCGTTGCAATTAAATATTGTTTCTGTGCACATGTATGGCACATATATGGATTTTGATTTCCGTGCGCACCAGACGGACGTAGCATTCATATGCACATTTTGGGATTGATTTCTTATAGAGCAGTACGTTCTTATGATATTTGCTATTGTTTTCGTACTGAGCTCGACTAGTCAGAGAATAGTACCTGGATATATTTCGCATGCATTAATACTTATCGAAGGGATTTCCAAAAAGAGTGCTATAGTCTCAGTATTTACCTACGTGTCTGATATGAGACGAAACGTTTAAAACAGGGAAACCCTTCTAAATTGTTTTCAAAACGACGGAACATACATATTAAACAAAAGATATATACATATATGGTTAATTTCTTACAATAGACGTCCGCCACTGTGCAGTGTTATGCGCATCGCACAGCGACTTAAAAAGGTTTGGCATTCATTTCTTTCAGATATTTACACGTAAAAAAATTTGATGTTTACATGTATAGTTTTAATGTATATCACGTTGGGTTTCGTATTGGATTTGACATTGGTGTCTTCACCATGACTCCGATGATTGCGGGATGCTTGACGGATTTTTGATTTTGAGTTATCTACTCATTGTTCATGTGCATGCATTGCGCTATGATGCGTGTTTTTTGTATTGATGATTTCGGGGTCCCGACGACTTGGACTTTTTACTGAAATGTTTTAGTATTGAGGGGTTTAAATTTAAATTCGGGGACCGAATTTCTTTAAGGGGGAAATATTGTAACATTTCAAAAAATTAAATATTATTTTTGGGAATTTTTATAATTAAAAAAAATGTTGAATATTTTAATAAGGCGGTATAATTAAGTACCGATAAATTGGGAAAAAATTTAGAAAATTATGGAAATTACTAAAAAGAGGGTGTTTTATATTTATAATGCAAATTATATGTTTTTATGATTAAATATACGCTATTTTGTGCTAATCGCGATTAAAAATCGCTAATCGGGCTTTAAGCGTGTTTTGTGAACATGACATGCACATGTCATTTGAACACTTATTACATTTTTCCTACATGATTTTTGGGTGTATGGTTATTTGTTTTGGGTTTAATATCGCAAAGAGAAGGAAAAAAAATAAAAGGAAAAGGAAAATGGAAATCAATATAGTTTTAGGCATGGGCATGAGTGAGAAAGGTGAGGAGGTCAATTGACCATGGCCATTCTCTTTTCCCTTCAACTCTCTTCATATTTAACCTCTGCATTTCCCTCATGTGTTGCAGCCCTCATCTCCCCCTCCACAAATCACCTCACTTCATCACCAAAACAAACCAAAAACCCCACTCCCACTTCACAAAAAATGTGCACAAGCTCTCAAGCTACACCTTGGACCAAGAAAGCTTGCATTTTGGACACTTGGAACAACTCTAGAAAAGTCTTGAGTTGCTAAATGAGGTAATTATTCCGTCATTAGGGTAGAATTTCCATTGCTTTTACATCCATGTTTGTTTAGAACCGATTTGGTGTCGTTTAGTGAGATTTGGAAATTTCTTGTTAGGGTTTATGGAATTTTTGAGTTGTGATGTGTAATTTAGCTTAGTAGAGGCCACACAACCCCCTTAGTGCTAGAATTCAGACCTAAACCAGAGACTAGAACCCCGGAATACAGATTTCGAAACCCGAAATCGGAAGAATTGTGGATTTTGTTTGTGTATATTTGAATATGATTGTTAGTTATGTATATGCCCTAGAGGCCATTGTTGTACATTTGATGTATATTATGATGGATGCTTAGATATATACAGAGAGGACTTTCTTGCTCGTCATGATAGTATGCTATTTGGTTTCACTTTATCTTAACATGTTGACTTGTATTGGTTTACTGTCTTTCTCTCACATGTTGATAAAGCCCTTAGGATATGTACTCGACTACTGGGATTATGATGAGATCATACTAGTGGGGCCATAGTAGTCGATGAGTACATCCTATAACTGTTCCTAGTCGAGGGTATATCGAGACAGGGCATCGATACACCAGAGTAGACTAGCGTATACGGATCTTGACCCATATGATGGGCGATGGATGATCCCATATCCATCGGTGTTTGACATCAAGGATGATGTACGGGTGCTTAGTAGAGACTGGGTACACTGGACGGACTCGCCGAGAACTCCCAGTTGGTGATATACCACACGTCAGATGGCAGTTCTCCGGTGACACTGGTACAGGGTAGTCTGTAGACCCGATATCGTCATAGAGTCTTGTGTGATTCCCACTGTGCTTTGATTTCCACCTTACCACATCCACGAGGGCGTGCAAAACGGTGGCTTTTGGGTACAGTCCCGAATCACATGGAGGCAATGAGCGATAGGAAGGAATTCGTCTCTCCCGGTATAGGGAGTTGATGTTGTGCTGTGTTCGATTGGCTATAACTGGAAGTCCCTGGCCAGGGCTGATATAGAGATTTACTGGTAAGTGTTACTACTGGTTTCTCGACCTGTTATGAGCCTCACATCGACACGACTTATCGGTTACTGGGGTCTGACGTTTACCACCCCTAGACTTGATATGCGACATATCAGACGAACAGACCGGACTGTACGGGAGTGTTACTGATTGGATTCACAGGAGAACGGACAGTCTAGCTTGTTGATCTTCTAATCGCTCAATACCTGGGTGGCTGTTACGTTTAGCTGACCGCTTGCAGCTTGTGGGTGTTTGATATAATCATCACCTGCTACCGGCGTATTGACGATTCTTTAGAGTCCTACACAGAGGTTTCTTGGCTCAGGCGAAATGGAGTAGAGGCACATATGAGATATGTGCAGGACCGAGGATAATGCGATATGAGATACCGTATTATATTCTCGCGATATTTTGATATGAATCGGGACATCGGATCAAGTGTTGATTCGATGAATCGGTACATGATATATTAGCCGGTTATATTCGATATAGCCAGATCGTTGGATCAAGTGTTGATTCAATGATTTAATGTATAATAGTATATATGATATATTGTATTACATTATCTAATATTGGCTCACTTTATTATTTCATTTTCTCACTGGATTAATACATTGATATATATGCGATATATGTTAAATGTATTATTTTCTTTTGTTGCAAATATATAATATATATGTTATATATATTATTGTAACATGATATTATTTATTATTAAATATGTTTAAGGATGATAATGAGGAATTAGGGTTTGATTAGGGTTAGCTCTTTCAAGTTCATTCTAGAAGGATTCTATTTTGTCTTGGTTAAGATATTATGGTTGATCTTTATGTTTAACCTAACCAAACCCTAACCCTAGTTTATTCTCTACAACTTTTATCCTATCAATCTTGACCATGGTTAGATAATCAATCATATACACTTGACTACTATTCATCACAAAAGGATTATCTTTTCCATTATCATCTTCTTCTCTCTTGAGTTCAAAAAGAAAAAGCTTACTAGTTAATTCTTGTGTGATGATTTCAAGTGAGAAAGTGAATAAAAAGAAAGCATAAATACTACTCCCTCATCCTCATCTCATCTAGCCCATGAGCTTAGGGTGTTCATCTCTTTAGAGTGAGAAAGCTTGGGTTTTTGCAACTTCGACGTAGATCATCGGAGATTCGGAACACTTCAAGCTAGCATGGATCGTTCGAGTCGTGGAGCCTCTCTTGAGTCCGGGAGATCATGGATCGCGGTGAAGGGACTACTACTCGGAGCTTGTGAAGCGAAGGAGCGGACTACAAAGGTTGTAATCCCTCACACTTAGCTTTAAAGATATCATCTTGCATGCTAAACCCTAATAATCTAGCAAAGATCCCGTCTTTGGGTTGTTCGGCACGTCTAAAATTTTATCTGGGCATGTTTGATGCCTTATGAACCTTCACAAGAGTGCCTAGGAACCCTACAGTGGTATCAGAGCCTAGCTAGAGCATTAGGCGATGTGTTTACGAAGTTAAAACTCCGATAGAACCCGAACCGACGAAATTTACTCCCTCTCAGGAAATTTTTCAAAATCTGGGGTTTTTCTGAATTAAAAATACCTGAAAAATACAGCAAGAAAAGATAAGAATTATTGTGAAATTCGTGCCTCTAATTCGACCACGTGGCCGCGGAACCGCGGCAACGACCCCCCATTGGAGGCGGCTCCGCGGCAGTATAAGTGAATTAGCCACGGTTTTCTGCACAGTAATTCTTGTCTCTGTGTTTACTATTTTATGGATATTTTTCATCTGACTCAAGTGTTGAGTATTCTGGGGTTTATTTTGTAATCGTAGATTCGATCGGAATATTTAAATTCGTTATTATTTCCGGATATTTAGAAACTGTTAAACTATTTGAACGGATATCATTAACCCACTTTATCCCGGAACGGCAAACTTTCAAGTGTTGAATTTTTGTTGGGTTTAAATCTTTCGGAAAAATTGTACAAGTTAAGCGGTGGACCCTCTAGAAGACAACAAACCTTAACTCGATTATGTGACCGTCTTGAACTGCCTTTTGAACCTTCGAGTTTGGGGCAGTACGGCGTGCCACATGTGAGGCGTTGGCTTGACCCTTCAACGGATGGATCACTGGTACTATGACATATTCTGGGATTATTTGAACTCCGCTCAAGTGTTGAGCACTTTGGGAAATTTTGGGTATTTGATTATCTGTTCGAAAAGTTTAATACTGTCTATTTATCTGGAATGTCATACAATATGTGGAATTCATAGAGTTAGGCATGAAATGCGAAGTATGTGATATTTCGGATTTATGATGTCTAAAGTGATTGTGGATTCCAAATATTGTAGTTTTACACATTCTTTTCTGTGACCGTAAGTGTAGTATGTAGTTGTATTGCCGATCTTCGTTGCTATACATCGTCGACGATCGGTGTATGCACACTTACTTACGTTGATGATATGTGATATTATGTGTTGCTGAGATATGATGTGCAGGATTGTCGCGATTGAATAGCCGGGGGTTTTATGTGAGATGAGAGTTTTATATTTTCATTCATGTAAATTCAATTGTAATGTAATATTCTTTTATTTGGGCCACTTCCAGGTTGAGGTTGATGCCACCAGTGTTGTATATTATTTACTTTTCCGCATTAGGATGGACCCAAGGAGGGGAGCACAGGTGACCGGGTTATGGGGTTCAGTGGGAGGACATCTCGAGGAGTCGAGACCGGGTCTCCTAAACTCCAGAATTGGTAGGGTCGCTTGCTGCTCTCGTAGGGGTCCAGGGTGTGGGCTTGGCTATTCATCGCGACTGTGGAATCCGTATTTTCTATTGTTGGCTAAATACTAAATACGGACGTCCTAGTATATCCCACATTATATCTATGTTTCTGCTGCGATATCTGTGATGTGATCATTTGATATGTTCTGATGGATACAGTATATAGTATATATGATATATTATATAGACGTTACTTATGTTTTAAACCCGCACTAGCCCTGCCCTGCTCTGTCGTTAGTTACCTAACCTAACGGTGCACGAGGGGACATCGAGGCGAATGCGGATGGCATAAGTGTACGTCGTATTTATCTGTGATGCTTAGGAAGTATAAGATGATGGGATTTTATTAATGAGATTAATAAGAAGAAAAGAAACATAAAAGATGTTGTAGAATCAAAACTTTATAAAAAGGGTAGCTACAGTTTTGCTTTGCACAGTGATATATATGATATATCTTGCACCTTATTCGATGGGGAAAGAGCCGAGATCCCTACACCGGAAGTGACCTCTTTTGCGAAACTGGCAGATGCTACAAAACGCGGTTTGTCTTTTGAATGCTTTTAGTGTTTTGCTTTGCACAGCGGTATATATGATATATCCTGCGCCTTATTCGATGAGGAAAGGGCCGACGATCCCTTCACCGGGAGTGACCCCTTTAGCGAAACTAAGAAAAGCCTCAAAAACACTCCTTTTCAAAAACACTTGATTCTACGACGATATCAAGTTCATTACGCTCAGGGTTTTCTGAAAAACCTGCGTAGCCTTCCGTCATTTCAGATAGAGACTAGTTAGTATTCGTGCTGCGTTTGTTGACCTTAGCCAAGGCGTGGTGTACGGTAGCTAATTATTATTTATCTGCTAAAACATGAGATGTGATTGAGTTAGGGTAGTCGTGCGACTTTGTTGACCTTAGCCAAGGGTCGTACAGGTGGGTTTAATTCAATCAGAAAATGACGGGTTGAACTTGACTAGCGCTTATGATTTGTTGACCTTAGCCAAGGTCATAAGTTGCTAGGGGTAAAAGCATTATCGGGAATTTCAAGTGTTGAAATTTGCAATGAGATTGCATACCTCCTATGAGATAGTTGGATCCCGATACCCACTGCGAGTAAGAGTTACTCCTGGGAGAGTTTTACACAGGACACTTAGTCGATCAAGTAGGTGTCTAGAAAGTGTTAACGGGGTTACGCCTCTAGGAAAACGAGGTTTACTTTAATTAGGTCCGTGCGAAAGCACGGGGAACCTCCCTCAAAGTACCGACACTGATCTGGCTGAAAGATTGACGAAATTGTAGGGTGTAATTAATCCCGGCTAATCTTACCTTTTAGGGTTTGAAGGTAGATTTGATAAAAACAGTGGGAGACAACCTGATTAGATAAGATAATAACCAATCTAATCTTGCAAGAGCATACGCTAAAGTGTTTTCTTCTCTCTCTCTCCAGGTAGCGACCATGTCAGGCCATAATCAAGATAATAATATGGATGTATTGACTGAACCCGCTTATTATACAGAGCAGGGGAACGTTGGACCCGTTCTTTCTTATAAGAGTTATAAGACTGAACAGGGAATAGAAGAATATCTAGATTCTCAAGCCGCCCAAAAGAACATGCATGTTGATGCATCTTCTTCAGGTGTGTTAATTATTGAAAACTGTTTCTCAGTTCACCCTACGTCCTGGATATTAGATACCGGATCAGGATCCCACATATGTAAACAGTTACATGGGCTACGTAAAGGTAGAGAACTGGGAAAAGGTGATCATTCCGTTCAAGTAGGGAACGGTGCAAATATTGCAGCCAAAGCAGTTGGAGAATATCACTTTGTATTGCCAAGTCGTAATACACTGATTCTAAATGAGTGCTATTATATACCTAACATGATGTGCAACATTATATCAGTTTCTTTATTAAGTAAAGAAGGATATAATTTTGTAGTAAAGGATAATGTTATGAACATATTCCTAGATAAAAGTTGATTGCATCAGGCTCGTTACATAATGGCATATTCATTCTAAATCAGAATACAGTCCTCAACATACAAAACACACACAAGAGGAAAAGTTCAGAAATGAACGAATCCTTCTTGTGGCATTGTAGACTTGGTCATATCAATGCGACACGACTAGCTAAGTTACATAAAGATGGTTATTTGAATCCGTTCGAATTATCATCTTATGATACTTGCCATTCATGTCTCAAAGGAAAAATGACCAAAGCTCCGTTTAGTGGACACGAAGAAAGAGTTACCGAACTCTTAGGACTGGTACATAGTGATGTATGCGGTCCCATGTCTACGCATGCCAGGAACGGTTCTTCCTACTTCATTACATTCACTGACGATCTCTCAAGATTCGGATATGTGTTCCTGATGAAACACAAGTCTGAAGCTTTTACAAAATTCAGAGAATATAAGCACGAAGTAGAGAATCAAACGGGCAAAAGTATTAAGATTCTTCGATCTGATCGAGGAGGTGAATACTTAAACAATGAGTTCCTAGATTATTTAAAAGAGAATGGGATTCTCTCTCAGCTTACTTCTCCTTATACACCACAGCACAACGGTGTATCGGAGTGGAGGAATCGCACCCTATTAGATATGGTGCGCTCTATGATGAGTACAGCTGAGTTATCTATTTTCTTCTGGGGTACCTACCGGTGATTAGTTAGACATGGCAGTTATCCGGAGGATACTGACCAGAGTCGATGGATAGATTTGGGCGTCCTGCCGGGGCCGAGGGCAGATACCGCAGACAGAGCTCGCGGGCCGATCCGGACTGACAGAGCCCGATATATGAGGATTTACGTGCCGATGCTGGGCACAGTTTTCATGATGTTTTCGAGTGCCGATGCTGGGCACTCCGGTTCCATGATTTTGACGTGTCGCGAGGGACACGGGTGGGTTATATCCTCATATTTCCATGCACAGGTTTCATGATATTTACTTGCATGATGGTTATTGTCATTGGGTGACGAGTGGACGGGATCCACGTGTGTGCAGATTTGATTACATTGATCATACCTCATATTCATGACATGCTATTACCTGAGGCACTAGCCGAGCACTTGGCACTACACTCTTGTATAGAGATTACATTGCCAGTTTAGCATGCTTCAGCTTTATTCATATTGAGGTTTATTTATATCTGATCGTATTAACCTAGGATGGGTCATGCATTCGATCTCTGCTTGTAGATATTTTCTATTCACGAGTTGGCAACTCACCCCCGTTGTGCCCCAGTTCTTGTAGGTTGCCGTACAGATTCCATAGCGGCATTTCTGGAACACCGCTTCCTTATGGGTGACTTGCTTAGATAGGTGGGTTCTTTTGTATCAGATCCGCCATTGTTCATGTATCATTTATTGTATCTAGAATTTCCATCAACCAAAACTTGTATTATTTCGACCTTAGAGTCGCGCTTGTAGTATTACGGTTTTCTGGCTGTTTTGAGTTCCTTTTGAGTTTGATCCTCGCCCTTTGGCGTTGTATATTATTATTGCTCGCGTGGTTGTGACCGTCGATTGACGAAGAGCTAGCTCCCGCTTGGGGATGCCTTTTATCATGTTATATATATTATTCTTGTTGTACCCCGTTCGGGGCCAGTTTTTACAAAGGAAACTCTGCCGAAATTTTCAGGAAAAGTTACACATTTTTAAAATACATATTCGGCTTAGTTATTTAAAAACTTGGATTTTTGAAACACGATTTCTTTACTTCTAAAAACCAGTTTTCCTTATTTACTTTTAAATGGTTTTATATTTCTGGGCTTTTGGCTTACTTGGATCAGATGGAGTCTTATAGGCTTCATAGGGTTCAAGGGCCAGTCACGTGCTCTTTCGGGTCGTGACAAAGTTGGTATCAGAGCGCTAGGTTGACCTTGGTTTGAGTCTAAGTTTGACTATGTGGAGCCTAGGGCGTTATCTATATACGGAACTTAGGCTTGACCTTACGGAACTTAGACTTCGTCGAGGGGGTATTAAACCCGAACTTTCGTCGTTTAGGATGACCCTTGGTTGATGGAATAGGTGACTAAAGTAGAGTGACATACCGTGGGTATGTTACGCGGCATACTTACGACACGCCACTCCGCTTAAGAAACCTTAGGTTGTACATTTCCTTGCATTGTGTCATATTCCTTCCTATGATCTATCTTCATCGATAATGGTTGTGGTTTTGCTGCCGCGATTGCACGGGCAGAGTGAGCTACGGCTCGAGTTGTCAGCATGAGCTCGTCGGGGACGAGAGCTGACCGGGGCGTGATTCCAGAGACATACGGTTGCATTGAGGCTTCGTATTTTGTGTTTCCGCACTTTGAGCGTTTGACAGATCGCTGTTGTAAGATTTCTAGGATGTACCAGACGGTACCAGAGGATTGAGCCACTGATAGAGGCCAGCCAGGATGTGATGACTGTTGATATATCGCTTATTCATGATGATTGAGGCGCTGCTTAGCGTACCGACGAATGAGCAAGTTGTTGCTGCGAGTGATGAGATATCGCCCAGATGATTGGAGCTACTGCAGCATGAGCATATTCTTAGAGATGTGATGGTGAGTCGCTAGTCACCGAGGATTAATGACTAGGACATGTGGTTCGTTCGCTTACCCCGATGCGAGGTCATCAGATAGATTGATTCCAGCTAGAGACGACTTCACGCAGATTCGTTGAGAGTCGATTGAGACGATCGAATGTCAGGAACCCATTTTCCAAGTTTAAAGTATACGGAAAGACATCCAGGTGATTCTATGGACCCTCTAGAAGAATGAAACCCTAACTCGACTTAATGACCGTGTGAAAGCCTTTGAACCTTATGGTTTGCGGCAGTTCCTCGGCGCCATTAGTGAGGCTTGGGTTTGCCCTTCTACGGCTGGACCACCGACGCTGTGGCATGTACTCGATACTATTAAACTGTACCCGAGATGTTGATCTCTTGGGGTATTATGAGGTTCTGACGAGTCGATCGGATGGTTCGACATCTTTCGGATATCATGTGATGGGACACTGCTTGGGAGACTCCAGATACGAGCATAGCCGTCGGAGCGCAGTCTGTGTAGCCATGATGAGATGAGTCCGAACAAGTCGATATTGGAGCAAGGTGGAGTAAAGAGTTCGCACGAGATTTCGACGAGATGACGTTCCACTCCGCTGACATCAGAGATGTGACATGCACGTTGAGGACGTGTTCGGCTAGATATCTTCTACGGAGTGATGAAGATACCGAGTTGATGATTTCGAGTCCGTGTTAGAGACTTCGGATGGACCGTAGCCGAGGACATTGCAGTGCGCAGATAAAGACACGACGTCGAATGGTCGATGATACAGACAAGCGGGACGAGAAGTTCGTGTGAGAGGCAGGAGAGCTGTCACTACACCCCGTTAAGATTAAAGGTCGGACATGCATACAGAGGTGCAGAGATGCGACCAGCTTTCGAGGATATGTTGTACTAAGGGTGCAGATGTTCAGAAAGCGAAGAAAGATTACGCCAGAGTACCAGCCTCCTTACAGTTTGGCTTAGGCAAGATCAGAAGAGACCTTGAGTAGGATTCCTTCCAGTACACTGCTGCAATAAGAGTTGCACCCAGGATCGGATGTGTGATGTGCATTCAGAGGACCCGAGGTCGGCGCCAGAGATGTGTTGCTTTACGAGCAGTCGTGAGGATTGACCGAGAGATTTCCAAAGAAGTGCCAGAACGTAATCGTTTCTGTCAGCACTCCTGACCGGGCCGATGAGCCGGTAGATTGCGAGATTGGTAATCTATAGGAAAAATCAGGAACCAGAGGCAGAGGACGCCAGCCGTGAGCTAGAGGCAAGTAGATATCTTGCGCCGCTAGCATCGGATGTTCCGGTACCTTCTCGACCCTGAAGGAGGATATACCGACGACGGTAATTATGATTTGTGATTTTGTGATTTGACTATCACGTATCCGTCACTTTGGATTTCGGTATTTTGGCGTCCTGTTTTCATGATTTAGTCTTGATGACTGAGTTTCATGATATTTGATTTTGTGCACCATGGTTGCACCGACTGGGTATTTATACCTTGTACATAGTTATTACTCTTGAGCTGTTGATTGCGATTTCATGCCTATTTTATGCCGGTGATTTGATTTACGCTTCCAGCAGAGTTTCATGTACTTTTAGTGTTTTGATTTTGCACTCGGTATAGCTTATATGTACTCGTAGTGCATCGATATGTGTTTTGTGCACGCAGCTGCACAGGTTTATGATTTTCTTATATCTGGGTACACTTGGTGTTGCTGCTTACGTATTTGAGTTATTGCTTGGTATTTGTGCATGGGATGCACCAGTTTTATGTTTCTTGCGTTTATCGCATCAGATTTATATTTCGTGCCTTTGTTGCACCGGATTTATATTTTGTGCATTTTGGTTGCACCTGACTTCGATTTGATGCCTTTCAGTATGTCGATTTTGATTGTGATATTGAGGTGGATTCTTGCACTCCGTGCTTTTGAATGGACTTACACATATTCGGCGTTGCTATTGGATTTTTTGATTCCGTGCATGTTGAGTGCGCAGGGTTTAGATTTTCATTCGTGCATGATGGATGCACCGATTTGGATTTTCGCGCATGTTGGGCGCATGTTTTGAGATACGATTTTGGGGCACACCAGATGCACTAAATCGAGATTCTTCGTGCATGTCAGATGCACTGGATTTTTGACTGCCAGGCACACACGTTGCCTATGACAGATGCTTCGTGCACACCCGTTGCACCTAGATGTTGTTTTGTGCACATGTTTAGCACATATATGGATTTTGATTTCCGTGCGCACCATACGCACAGGGTGGTGTTATGTGATTTTTTGGATTTATTCCTTTTGGAGCAGTACATTTTTATGATGTTGGATATTTGCTTTCATACTGAGCAGGACTAGTCAGTGGGCAGTACCTGGATATATTTTGCATGCATCGATAGTTATCGAAGGGATTTCCGAAAAGCGAGCTATAGTCTCAGTATATACCTACGTGTCCGATATGACACGAAACGTTTTAAAAACAAGGAAACCCTTCTAAACTGTTTTCAAAACGGCGGAACGTACCTATTAAACAAAGCATATATATACACATATATAGTTATTTTCTTATGAGAAACGTCCGCCACTGTGCAGTGTTGCGCGCATCGCACAGCGACTTAAAAAGATTTGGCATACATTTGCATCAGCTATTTACATGTATAGATTGGATGTCTACATGTATAGTCTGATCCATATCATATTGGTTTTGTATTGGATTTGAAATTTGTGTCTTTACCATGACTCCGATGATCGCGGGATGCTTGATGGAGTGTTGCTTTTGAGTTATCTACTTAGTACTCATGCGCATGCATTGCGCTATGATGTTTTATGTATAGATGATTTCGGAGCCCCGATGACTTAGAATTTGTATTGAAATATTTTAGCATTTGGGGGTTTAAATTTAAATTCGGGGACCGAATTTTTTTAAGGGGGGTAGATTGTAACGTCTTCAAAATAATAAAATATCATTTTTGGGAAATTTTATAATTTAATATTATTTTAATGAATATTTTAATATTCTGGTATAATTAAATACAAATAAATGGGGAAAAATTATGGAAAATTCTAAAATAAGGTATTTTAAGGAATTATGCCATTTTAATGTTTTTAAGATTAGTTATATGCTAATTTAGTGCTAATCGCGATTAAGAATCGCTAATTGGATTTTTAGCATTTTTGTGCAAAAATGTGCACATATCATTTTCCACACTTGTTACACTTGTGTTACATTCTTGGGCCATGGTTGTTCTTTTGGGTGCACTATTTGAGTGAGAAGAGTTTAGAAAAAGAAAAGGGAAAAAGTAAGTAATGAGTGAGAGAGAGATAGACCAAGTCAAACCCCCACTTTTTGAACCATCCCTCATCATTTTCCCCTCCTCATTCTCTCTCTTCTCCCTCCCCCTTTGTTGCTGCTGCAGCTCCCTTTCCCTCTCTCACCCTCTTCACAAAAGCTTAGATCCACCATTAAATCCAAGCCAAAACCTCATTCCCACTTCACAAAAAGTGTTCCCGAGCTCACTAGCTTCACTTTGAACCTAGCAAGATTGGATTTGGAGGACTTTGAGCAACTCAAGAATTTTCTTGAGTTGCCAAAGGAGGTAATTCCTGCACCTATAGAGTAGTATTTCAATTCCTTGTGCATCCATACTAGTTTTGTATCGATATTGTGATGTTTGTGGATTTTAGAGAATTCAAGTTAGGGTTTAGGGTAAAACAGAAACTTAAGATGAAATTGAGGATGGTGGTAACCTTAGAAACCCTGGTGTAATGCTAATTTGAACCCAAACCTGGAAGTGAAACCAGAATACGGGATTACGGAACCGTTATCGAAACACTGGAAATCTGTCACTGTTTTTAAGAATCTGCTTTTACCCCGAGACCCTAAAAATAAAACTGAGTTGACAGTGAGATGTGCAGGCACCAGAGAACCTTCACCCCAAACCCTAGCTCCCCACTCCACTTTGAGGCCGCCAATTTCTCCATTCTGGCCGCAATTTGCGGCCAGAGCAGGGTGGATTGGCCTCGTTTTCTGTGCATGGCCCCATTTCCTCTAGTATTGACCCTGGGTACTTCTAGTTTTGACTGATTCCATCTAGGGTGAAATCTAGGTTGATTTTCCTATGTTGGTGTATGTTTTACGACTTGATTTAGCATGGATTTTGGTATTTGGTGATTCATTCCTGTCGGATGGCGTTTGGACGTCAACTACAAGTGGATATTGATTGTGTTTACATGCGATTCGATAGGTTTTTACCTATGCGGGTAGCGTGTGCTATTTTGGTTTCCGATGTGATTTTCATGTGCTTTAGCGTTGTGATATACTTGTAGGTACCCTACGAGATGTTGAGGCAAAGAAGATGAAGATGGCGACATCGGCACCGACACATGAGAAGCAAGGTGAGTAGATTATATATACGGGGAGAAGTCGGGTGGATGGCGTATAGCACCCCCGCAGTCCGTGGTGATGTATACGAATACGTATACACACATATATTTATTATGTGTTGTTTAGGGTAATTGATGGTAATAATGGATTATTGGTGATAAGGATGTATTGGTTGAGTAGTGCGAAACCCTAGAGTAGTGGTTGCACCCACACTCACACATACACACATACTTGCATACATTCTTTCATATATCTGTGCGCATATGGTGGTGGGTATATCTACACATGGGTATGGGACTATGTGTTTATATACGGGTTTTGAGGATGATACGTGGGATTGAGATGGGTCGATGAGATTCGATTGAGGCCGTGAGATTTGGCAACATGACAGAGTCGTTTTGGAGATGTGATATGATGGTAGTGATGTCTGTCATGTGATGAGATAGGGTGATCTCGACTCAGATTTAGGTGGTTTCCATACCCCTCTCTTTTGACTTGATTGTGGGTTCGTAGTTCGCATAGTAGGCGTTAGACTAGACCCGAGTCATACCTATTTCAAAACTAACAAATCGGGGATATTTTAAAGATAAGCAAAAGGGTTTATACGGATATTTTAAAAGGCGCATCTTTTCTTAAAACACCGTAGCCCTTATTTTACCAAAAGCCCTGATTCGTCTTATTTCAAAAGGCAAGGTTGCATGATATAGCTATTGGTGTAGATTCTCTATTATTGCGTTGATTACTTGATTCTGCACATTCATGCTGTTTGTATTGCATCGCTTATATTGTGGATATATTTCAGTCATGCTGCTAGGACACCAGCACCATTATCGATGATGCGTATGTTCCACGTACACTGTTGCCGGCTCACACACTTCATCATCGATAATTGCCATGTCACTATACTGTAGTACTGTTGCATTCAGGATATGACCCTGGCATGACATACTGATATGCTTACCTTTCTGCTATATGTCGCATATATGCTGCTTTCTGATTATACGCATTGAGATATGATGTTTCCATGATATTTCTGGTTTTGGGAACCATGGGTGTTTCAAAGAGAATATTTAATTTTTTTAAAAACCCGGTTACCCGTGATATGATATTTTGGTGTGTCCACCACGCGTTTTCTCGGTGCTGAGACGTGTGCTTGAAACCCGATTCGATGAGTGGATGTTCCGTTTGCGGGTTCGTGGTGGGCCCGGTATGGTTCCCCTCGGCGAGATGATCGATGGGTTTTGCCGATTGAGCCTGTAGGTGGGCGAGTACCTACCGGTGATTGGTTGGACCTGGCAGTTATCCGGAGGATACTGACCAGAGTCGATGGATAGATTTGGGCGTCCTGCCGGGGCCGAGGGCCGATACCGCTGACAGGGCCCGCGGGCCGATCCGGACTGACGGAGCCAGATATATGAGGATTTACGTGCCGATGCTGGGCACGGTTTTCATGATGTTTTCGAGTGCCGATGCTGGGCACTCCGGTTCCATGATTTTGACGTGTCGCGAGGGACACGGGTGGGTTATATCCTCATATTTCCATGCACAGGTTTCATGATATTTACTTGCATGATGGTTATTATCATTGGGTGACGAGTGGACGGGATCCACGTGTGTGCAGATTTGATTACATTGATCATACCTCATATTCATGACATGCTATTACCTGAGGCACTAGCACGAGCACTTGGCACTACACTCATGTATAGAGATTACATTGCCAGTTTAGCATGCTTCAGCTTTATTCATATTGAGGTTTATTTATATCTGATCGTATTGACCTAGGATGGGTCATGCATTCGATCTCTGCTTGTAGATATTTTCTATTCACGAGTTGGCAACTCACCCCCGTTGTGCCCCAGTTCTTGCAGGTTGCCGTACAGATTCCATAGCGGCATTTCTGGCACACCGCTTCCTTATGGGTGACTTGCTTGGATAGGTGGGTTCTTTTGTATCAGATCCGCCATTGTTCATGTATCATTTATTGTATCTAGAATTTCCATCAACCAAAACTTGTATTATTTCGACCTTAGAGTCGCGCTTTTAGTATTACGGTTTTCTGGCTGTTTTGAGTTTCTTTTGAGTTTGATCCTCGCCCTTTGGCGTTGTATATTATTATTGCTCGCGTGGTTGTGACCGTCGATTGACGAAGAGCTAGCTCCCGCTTGGGGATGCCTTTTATCATGTTATATATATTATTCTTGTTGTACCCCGTTCGGGGCCAGTTTTTACAAAGGAAACTCTGCCGAAATTTTCAGGAAAAGTTACACATTTTTAAAATATCCGTATAAACCCTTTTGCTTATCTTTAAAATATCCCCGATTTGTTAGTTTTGAAATAGGTATGACTCGGGTCTAGTCTAACGCCTACTATGCGAACAACGAACCCACAGTCAAGTTAAAAGAGAGGGGTATGGAAACCACCTAAATCTGAGTCGAGATCACCCTATCTCATCACATGACAGACATCACTACCATCATATCACATCTCCAAAACGACTCTGTCATGTCGCCAAATCTCACGGCCTCAATCGAATCTCATCGACTCATTTTAATCCCACGTATCATCCTCAAAACCCGTATATAAACACATAGTCCCATACCCATGTGTAGATATACCCACCACCATATGCGCACAGATATATGAAAGAATGTATGCAAGTATGTGTGTATGTGTGAGTGTGGGTGCAACCACTACTCTAGGGTTTCGCACCACTCAACCAATACATCCTTATCACCAATAATCCATTATTACCATCAATTACCCTAAACAACACATAATAAATATATGTGTGTATACGTATTCGTATACATCACCACGGACTGCGGGGGTGCTATACGCCATCCACCCGACTTCTCCCCGTAGATATAGTCTACTCACCTTGCTTCTCATGTGTCAGTGCTGATGTCGCCATCTTCATCTTCTTTGCCTCAACATCTCGTAGGGTACCTACAAGTATATCACAACGCTAAAGCACATGAAATTCACATCGGAAACCAAAATAGCACACACTACCAGCATAGGTAAAAACCTATCGACTCACATGTAAACACAATCAATATCCACTTGTCGTTGACGTACAAACGCCATCCGACAGGAATGAATCACCAAATACCAAAATCCATGCTAAATCAAGTCGTAAAACATACACCAACATAGGAAAATCAACCCAGATTTCACCCTAGATGGAATCAGTCAAAACTAGAAGTACCCAGGGTCAATACCAGAGGAAATGGGGCCATGCACAGAAAACGAGGCCAATCCACCCTGCTCTGGCCGCAAATTGAGGCCAGAATGGAGAAATTGGTGTTAGTGTTTATGCCCTAGAAGGCCATTACTGTATCATACTAGCTTGTATATTACTTAATGGAAGCTTGGGATATTCACATGTATATAACAGTCTTGCTAAACATGGTAGTATGCTACTTGGTTTTTCTATCTTAATATGTGAGTGTACGTATTGATAGAGCTCTTAGGATCTTGCTTGTCTACCAGCGTTGTGATGGCAGTCACACTAGTGGGGGCTGGGTAGTCTACAAGCACATCCTTGTTCAGGTCCCTGGTCGTTGGATTATCGAGACAGAGCATCGATACTCCGGAGTAGACTAGTGTGTACGCTTCTCATCCCAGTTGGGGAGATGGTCTGTCCCACAGCCGTCAGTACGTCGTACTGGAGATAGTATACAGGTGCTCGTTAGGTTACGGGTACACCGGACAGGACTCACAGGGAACTGTTGGTTGGTTTGATACCAGTCGTCAGTGAACAGTTCCCAGGTGACATGAGTACAGCGTAGTCCGCAGACTTGACACTGCTACTTCGCCTCGAGTGTGTCCCACTGTTCTTAGATTGCTACCCTACCACGGCTCAAAGGAGTCGTGCAAACAGGTGGCAGTTGGGTGCAGTCCCGAGCACTTGGAGGCAGTGGCGGTTAGACAGGATTCGTCCCTCCCGGTATTGGGAGTAGATATCGTGCTGTGTCAGAGAGCCATTACGCAAAGTCCCTGGCCAGGGCAAGCGAGATTTGCTGGTAGGTTCCAGTAGTTTCTCAGGGTGTAATGGGCTTCACTCCGACACGACTTATACCGCTATTAGGGGACTGACGCTTGCCGCCCCCCTAGGCCCGATATGCGATAGTCTTGGACGAACGGACCGGACTGTATGGAGATTGTCACATCAGACTCAGTAGGAGTTCGGATGGGTTTACTCATCGGCCTTCTTATCGACAACTACCTGGGGACCGTTACGTACAGCTAGTGCCGCTTGCGGTCTGTGGTTAAACCCACTGCCAGCGTAGTAGTCGAGTCTCTAGAGTCCCACACAGAGAGTTTCCTACTCCAGGCGAAACGATATAGAGGTTGCATGGTTTTGCGACAAAGGGTTCGGACGCATACGTGCGTTTACGCGCGTACGACTTTCGGACAGTTTTTACCAGTCGGCTTTGGTTTAAGCCAGTTACTGGTATCCGGTTATTGGATTTTTACAGTCTAAAGTTTTTCCGTATTTTTGCGGATCGGAGGGGCGTTCTCGTAATTGTACGAGAAGCTTCTAGAAGATGGGACTAAGGAGGTTTCTTTTGGAAAGAAAGTGAGTCATGGTGGTGATTCATTCATTTCATTAATGCACATTTATTGCTTAATGACTCA
This sequence comes from Agapanthus africanus, assembly GCA_030015575.1. Lineage (NCBI taxonomy): Eukaryota > Viridiplantae > Streptophyta > Magnoliopsida > Asparagales > Amaryllidaceae > Agapanthus > Agapanthus africanus. The sequence goes on from CM057351.1 coordinate 116,644,851, forward strand.
TGCTAATGAATCACCACTAGATATTTTATGAAGCATGCTTATTCATTTCCTTTATTGATTATTCTTAAATAGAAATGCTTCATAATATATTATGATACACTCTCTCTCCTCTCATTATCTTATCTCACATTCTCTCTCCTCAAGCTCTCATCTTCAAACCCTAATCCTTAATCCTCATGTGTTGAGATCAAAGGATTAGTTAGACTAAACAATCCATAACCTTCACTCTACATCATCCTTTCATCTTTGATTAGCAATCAAAGTTGATTAGTTACCTCAAGTTAGAGGTTTAGCTTGGAGTTTCGCTCTCGGGTGGATCGTCTACTACCTAGAGAAGGTCGAGGAGAACAAAGGAGGACACAAAGACGAAGGACTAGTTTCGATCGGTATAATCCCTTAACACTATAGTTTAGTTTAGCTATGTGTTTGGTTATTATTTGTTTAGCTTCGATTCAAGCGGTTAGTCGATGTTCGTTGTTTAAACTTGATTGTTTTTGAAAATTCCGCCTCCCCATAAGTACTGGGGTGTACTACATCGACTTACAGTGGTATCAGAGCCTCGCTAAACAATAAATAACCTAGTCGCAAATTTGTACGAATTTCGAACGGAAAAACGAAGCCGGAAAACCCTAAAAAATGTAAGTTTCTGTCGAATTTAAAACGATGTCAGAAAATTTTTCAGGTGAGCTCAGAGTGCTTGACATGACACCAGTAGAACACCCAAGAAAAACAGTCGACTGAATCGACCAACTCGCCGCAGAACCGCGGCCTCAGCCACTGAGTCGCCGCGCTTCCGCCGCCGAGTTGGCGAGTCAGCGGCCGATTTTTCTTCTGTTGCTTCTCTGTGTAATTTGGGGTTTTCTGGAATGTTTAATAATTGCTCAGGTTACTGTTTAACAGAGCAGATTTTGGAGCAATATTGAAGTTGTTTATTCGATCGAATTGTACAGTATTTGCGTATTGGATTATATCTGTGATTGTTTAATGTGTTCGTAAACCTCCCCCAACTGCTAGTATGTCGGTTGGCAGGGGGTTGCACATTTCTGAAATGGTTATATCTGTTTGTGCATATAAACTGTATTGGACTGTTGTGGTGTATAGCCGGGGTTAGCAATGGGTTATCGTTTAATTCATTTGTTGTAAATGTAATTTGTTGTAATATTATTTTCGCGGGGCACTTCCAGGTTGCGGTCGTAGCCACCGTTGTATTATTTCATTTTACTGTTTTTTGCTCCTAGGACTGGCCCAAGGTGGGGTACACAGACTACCGGGTGGGTAGTTTGCCGTACCCGTAGTGGTCGAGGGTGGGGTAAACGGCTATTCATCACAACTGTGTAATCTGTCTTTTCTTGCAGGCTCAAAAGAAATACAGATTGCTTGCAAATCCAATATTGTTTATCTGTGTTCTGGAATGAATATCATTGCGTCAGACGAATGTAAAATATCTATATTATGATAGCTATTTAGACGTCACTTATGTTTTACACCCGCGCTAGCCCAGCCCCCGCTCTGTCGTTAGTTAAGTAACCTAACGGGTGATGACGGGACCCCATGGCGAATGCGGATGGCATAAGAGGACGTTGTATTTTCGTTGTTTTCTGCAATGATAGGTTAATGATGGGACGCATTATCTATAATGCAAAGTAAAACAAACCAAAGTTTAAATCGTTGGAACAATTTAAAAGAAACCACTCGGTTATTTTTAAAACAGATATTTTTTAAATGCGGAGATTTAACCACTCCTTTTAAAAGCTATCAGGTTCCTTCGGTTATATCAAGTTCACTACGTTCACGGTTTCGCCAAAACCAGTCGTAGCCCTCCGTCATTTCATTTGGGTATTCGGTAGTATTCAAGCTATGCACTTTTGGCCAACGTCATGGCATAGTGTTTGGTAGCTGCTGGGTATTCATTTGTTGCATAGATAGATGAGTTGGTTTGGGACAGTCGTATTATCATTTGGCCAACGTCAGGGATATATACGGATGGGTTCAAATTAACAAGATAATGATGGGTAGAACTTGACATGTGACTTATGACATTTTGACCAACGCCAAGGTCATAAGAGCATGGGGTAAAAACTTATATCGGGAATTTCTAAAGAAACTGAAATTTGCAAAGAACCAAGTGCATACCATTTTGAGTTTGATGAATGTTGGTAGCATTCCTACAACATTATCAGACGATGATATTTGGATCCCGATCCTACTGTGAGTATATGCTACTTATCAGGATATTCGTCGCTTAACGATCAATGCTATAAACCTAGTAGGTGTCCAGAAAAGTGTCAGCGGGGTTACGCCCCCAGAGAAAAGAGGTTACTTAATTAAGGAACTTCGCGAAAGCGTTGGAAAACCTCCCTCGAAGTATCGACACCGGCCTGGCTGAACGGTTAAGCAAGTATTGTACGGTGAGAATAGTCTTGGCTAATTCTTCTTTTATGGTTTGAGGAAGGATTCGAGAAACAGTGGGAGCCATCCAGTTTAGATAAACTAAAAACCACTCTAAACTTGCAAGAGCATCATGCTAAAGAGTTTTCTTCTCTCTCTCCTAATTGCAGCGACCCTGAAAATGACTGGACTTAAGTTACTTTTAGAGAAAAATATACTGACGGGGCCAAACTATAAAGATTGACTGCGGAATGTCAAGATGGCTTTGACCTATGACAAACTGGGGTACGTCCTCACCGCTACGGCACCTGCTGTCCCTGGTCCCAAATCCAGTAATGCGGATAAGGAAATCCGCAAAACCTGGGATTTAGATTGCGCGAGAGCCAAGTGCATCGTGCTTGCCTCGATGAACAATGAACATCAGAGGAGGCACGAGGATATGTCCCTAGATGGCATATTTCTCCATACAAAGGAACTTTATGGAGAGCAATCTCGTATAGCAAGATACGAGACCTCTAAGAAATTGTTTCGAGCGAGGTTGGCTGTCGGGTCATCGGTAGGTGAACATGTCCTACAGATGATTGGCTATATAGAAGAGCTCGCAGACCTTGGGACAACTTTGGATAATGAGCTCTATACAGACCTTGTTCTCCAGTCCCTTCCTCCCACCTACGCCCAGTTTATCCTCAACTTCAATCTTCAAGGAAAAGAAGTTGAACTTGCGGAACTCCTGAACATGTTAAGGAGTGCAGAGGGCACCTTGCAGAAGGCAAGGGAAACACCCGCTATGTTTGTTGGCGGTGCATCTTCTTCCGGGTCCAAGGCTAGGGCCAAAGGAAGGAAGAAGAAGGCCGCACCCAAACCTAGAGGAGGTGTTAGTAAGGTGAGAGGGAAGGGAAAGCAAAAGAAAGCAGTACCGATAGTTGGCCAGGATGAGTGCTTCCATTGTCACAGGAAAGGGCACTGGAAGAAGGATTGCAAGGCGTGGAACGCCAAGAACCAGGAACCGAAGCAAGCTGTGGCTTCGACTTCAGGTGTGTTTGTAATTGAGAATTGTCTGTCGATCAACTCTACTTCCTGGGTATTGGATACCGGATCAGGATCTCATATTTGCAATTCATTGCAGGCACAGAGAAACCGTAGAGTGCTGAAGGAAGGTGATATGATCCTCAGGGTTGCTAACGGAGCTAGCGTGGGAGCTGCGTCCGTCGGGGATTATCACCTAGGATTGACGAGTGGATACATTTTGGTTTTACATAACTGTTATTTTGTACCCAGCTTAACGTGTAATATCATATCAGTTTCCTTGTTATCAAATAAAGGTTATGATTTCACGTTTGTAAGAGATGTTGTCAACATCCACCTTAATCATGGTTTGATTGGGTCCGGTACTCTAAATAACGGCATATATGTGTTAAACCAACTCCAAATTTTCAATGTCCAGAACACACTAAAAAGAAAGTCTCCAGATTTAAATAAAGCTTTCTTATGGCATTGTAGACTGGGTCACATCAATGAGAGAAGGTTGACTAAGTTGCATAGAGAAGGATATTTGGACACGTTCGAATATCAAACTTATGACACTTGTCAATCTTGTCTCAAAGGAAAGATGACAAAGACTCCATTCACTGGACAAGGAGTAAGAGCGAGCGAGCTCTTAGGACTCATACACAGTGATGTATGCGGTCCAATGTCTACACAAGCGAGAGGTGGTTATTCCTACTTCATTACTTTTACAGATGATTTCTCTAGGTATGGATATGTTTTCTTAATGAAGCATAAATCAGAGGCCTTTGAGAAATTCCTGGAATTCAAGAATGAAGCGGAAAACCAAACAGGCAAAAGTATTAAGACACTGAGATCTGATCGAGGTGGAGAATACTTAAGTGCCGAGTTCCTAGGTTACCTAAAAGAGAAAGGAATTCTCTCTCAGCTTACTCCTCCATACACTCCACAGCACAACGGTGTATCGGAGAGACGGAATCGAACCCTATTAGATATGGTACGATCCATGATGGGTAATGCTGAGTTACCGCGATCTTTCTGGGGATATGCGCTAGAATCAGCGGCATATATTTTGAACAGAGTTCCTACCAAAACTGTGCCTACCACACCATCTCAGATGTGGAGTGGGAAGAAACCCTATCTTCAGTATATAAGGATTTGGGGATGTCCAGCTTTTGTCAAAAAGCAGTTTGTGGACAAGCTCGAGGCACGATCAGTAAAATGTATGCTTGTAGGATATCCAAAGAACTCCAAGGGATATTGCTTCTATTACGCAGAAGAACAAAAGGTTTTTGTTTCTCGTAATGCCCATTTTCTAGAACAACAAGTTTTAGAAAAGGATACAAATGGGAGCGAAATAGAACTTGAAGAAATTCCAGAACCACAAGCTGCTACTGAAAGTTTGGTAGAACCAGAGGTTCAAGAAGAACAGAACATTCCCGCACCCCTCCGCAGGAGTAGTAGGCCGTCTCATCCGCCTGAGAGATACTACGGTTTTCTCATAGACGGGGATAGAGAGGATTGCATCATAGATGATGATGAACCTACTGACTTCCAGCAGGCCATCCAGAGCGGCGACTCGGTACGATGGCTAGATGCAATGCGGACCGAAATGGAGTCCATGTACACCAACAAAGTATGGACTTTGGACTTTGCTCCAGATAGGGTAAAACCCATAGGATGCAAATGGATCTTCAAGAAAAAGATTGGTGTAGATGGACAGGTGGAAACCTATAAAGCTAGACTTGTTGCAAAGGGTTTTCGTCAAAGACCTGGTTTGGACTATGACGAAACTTTTTCTCCAGTGGCTATGCTCAAATCCATTCGGGTCCTTCTTGCTATTGCTGCCTTCCATGATTATGAAATCTGGCAGATGGACGTAAAGACGGCTTTTCTGAATGGAAATTTAGAAGAGAGCGTCTATATGGATCAGCCAGAGGGTTTCAATCAGAGTGGGAGCAGCGAGAAAGTATGCAAGCTGCTTAAGTCCATTTACGGACTAAAGCAGGCATCGCGGAGTTGGAACATCTGTTTTGATGAGACAGTCAAAGAATATGACTTTATCAAAAATCCAGATGAACCGTGCATATATAGTAAAGTTGTGGCCAGAAGTGTCGTATTCCTCGTCTTGTACGTGGATGACATTCTATTGATAGGAAATGACATTCCTATGCTACAATCTGTCAAAGGATTCTTATCACACAGGTTCTCCATGAAAGACCTGGGTGATGCCTCTTACATTCTGGGGATCCGGATCTATCGTGATAGATCCAAGAGGATGTTGGGACTTTCGCAGTCCAGGTATATCGACACTGTACTGAAAAGATTCAGTATGGAAGATTCTAAGCGCGGTAATCTACCGGCTTGTCACGGAATCACCCTCTCCAAAGAGATGTCTCCCAAGACTGATTTGGAAAGGGAACGCATGTCTATTATACCCTACGCTTCTGCGGTAGGCTCTATAATGTATGCGATGTTATGTACCAGACCAGATGTAGCTTACGCACTGAGCGTGGTAAGCCGGTATCAGTCAGACCCAGGGGAGAAACACTGGATAGCAGTAAAGAACATTCTCAAGTACCTGAGGAGGACTAAGGAGATGTTCTTGGTTTACGGCGGAAAAGACCTCAGGTTGGAGGCCTTTGCCGATTCCGGCTTCCAAAGTGATAAGGACGATTCCAAGTCCATGTCGGGTTATGTCTTTACCCTCAATGGAGGGGCGGTGTGCTGGAAGAGCTCCAAGCAGGACACCGTTGCTGACTCGACGATGGAAGCGGAGTATATAGCTGCTTGCGATGCCGCAAAAGAAGCAGTCTGGATGAAGAAGTTCCTAACAGAACTTCAGGTGGTTCCAACCATAGTTGATCCAATACCTCTGTATTGCGACAACAACGGAGCTATAGCTTTAGCGAAGGAACCAAGGTCCCATCAGAAGTCCAGACACATCTTGAGGCGGTATCACCTGATCAGGGAGATCATTGATCGTCAGGAGATCGAGGTTCGGAGAGTTGCTTCAGAAGAGAACATTGCTGATCCATTCACAAAGGCCCTTCCTCAGATTCAGTTCGAGAGGCTGCTCGAGATCATTGGTCTGCGATATGCCAGTACATGGCCCTAGTGCAAGTGGGAGATTGTTAGTGTTTATGCCCTAGAAGGCCATTACTGTATCATACTAGCTTGTATATTACTTAATGGAAGCTTGGGATATTCACATGTATATAACAGTCTTGCTAAACATGGTAGTATGCTACTTGGTTTTTCTATCTTAATATGTGAGTGTACGTATTGATAGAGCTCTTAGGATCTTGCTTGTCTACCAGCGTTGTGATGGCAGTCACACTAGTGGGGGCTGGGTAGTCTACAAGCACATCCTTGTTCAGGTCCCTGGTCGTTGGATTATCGAGACAGAGCATCGATACTCCGGAGTAGACTAGTGTGTACGCTTCTCATCCCAGTTGGGGAGATGGTCTGTCCCACAGCCGTCAGTACGTCGTACTGGAGATAGTATACAGGTGCTCGTTAGGTTACGGGTACACCGGACAGGACTCACAGGGAACTGTTGGTTGGTTTGATACCAGTCGTCAGTGAACAGTTCCCAGGTGACATGAGTACAGCGTAGTCCGCAGACTTGACACTGCTACTTCGCCTCGAGTGTGTCCCACTGTTCTTAGATTGCTACCCTACCACGGCTCAAAGGAGTCGTGCAAACAGGTGGCAGTTGGGTGCAGTCCCGAGCACTTGGAGGCAGTGGCGGTTAGACAGGATTCGTCCCTCCCGGTATTGGGAGTAGATATCGTGCTGTGTCAGAGAGCCATTACGCAAAGTCCCTGGCCAGGGCAAGCGAGATTTGCTGGTAGGTTCCAGTAGTTTCTCAGGGTGTAATGGGCTTCACTCCGACACGACTTATACCGCTATTAGGGGACTGACGCTTGCCGCCCCCCTAGGCCCGATATGCGATAGTCTTGGACGAACGGACCGGACTGTATGGAGATTGTCACATCAGACTCAGTAGGAGTTCGGATGGGTTTACTCATCGGCCTTCTTATCGACAACTACCTGGGGACCGTTACGTACAGCTAGTGCCGCTTGCGGTCTGTGGTTAAACCCACTGCCAGCGTAGTAGTCGAGTCTCTAGAGTCCCACACAGAGAGTTTCCTACTCCAGGCGAAACGATATAGAGGTTGCATGGTTTTGCGACAAAGGGTTCGGACGCATACGTGCGTTTACGCGCGTACGACTTTCGGACAGTTTTTACCAGTCGGCTTTGGTTTAAGCCAGTTACTGGTATCCGGTTATTGGATTTTTACAGTCTAAAGTTTTTCCGTATTTTTGCGGATCGGAGGGGCGTTCTCGTAATTGTACGAGAAGCTTCTAGAAGATGGGACTAAGGAGGTTTCTTTTGGAAAGAAAGTGAGTCATGGTGGTGATTCATTCATTTCATTAATGCACATTTATTGCTTAATGACTCATGCTAATGAATCTCCACTAGATATTTTATGAAGCATGCTTATTCATTTCCTTTATTGATTATTCTTATATAGAAATGCTTCATAATATATTATGATACACTCTCTCTCCTCTCATTATCTTATCTCACATTCTCTCTCCTCAAGCTCTCATCTTCAAACCCTAATCCTTAATCCTCATGTGTTGAGATCAAAGGATTAGTTAGACTAAACAATCCATAACCTTCACTCTACATCATCCTTTCATCTTTGATTAGCAATCAAAGTTGATTAGTTACCTCAAGTTAGAGGTTTAGCTTGGAGTTTCGCTCTCGGGTGGATCGTCTACTACCTAGAGAAGGTCGAGGAGAACAAAGGAGGACACAAAGACGAAGGACTAGTTTCGATCGGTATAATCCCTTAACACTATAGTTTAGTTTAGCTATGTGTTTGGTTATTATTTGTTTAGCTTCGATTCAAGCGGTTAGTCGATGTTCGTTGTTTAAACTTGATTGTTTTTGAAAATTCCGCCTCCCCATAAGTACTGGGGTGTACTACATCGACTTACAATTGGCGGCCTCAAAGTGGAGTGGGGAGCTAGGGTTTGGGGTGAAGGTTCTCTGGTGCCTGCACATCTCACTGTCAACTCAGTTTTATTTTTAGGGTCTCGGGGTAAAAGCAGATTCTTAAAAACAGTGACAGATTTCCAGTTTTTCGATAACGGTTCCGTAATCCCGTATTCTGGTTTCACTTCCAGGTTTGGGTTCAATATAGAATTACACCAGGGTTTCTAAGGTTACCACCATCCTCAATTTCATCTTAAGTTTCAGTTTTACCCTAAACCCTAACTTGAATTCTCTAAAATCCACAAACATCACAGTATCGATACAAAACTAGTATGGATGCACAAGGAATTGAAATACTACTCTATAGGTGCAGGAATTACCTCCTTTGGCAACTCAAGAAAATTCTTGAGTTGCTCAAAGTCCTCCAAATCCAATCTTGCTAGGTTCAAAGTGAAGCTAGTGAGCTCGGGAACACTTTTTGTGAAGTGGGAATTTGGATTTCGGTTTGGATTTCATGGTGGATCTAAGATTTTGTGAAGAGGGTGAGAGAGGGAAAGGGAGCTGCAGCAGCAACAAAGGGGGAGGGAGAAGAGAGAGAATGAGGAGGGGAAAATGATGAGGGATGGTTCAAAAAGTGGGGGTTTGACTTGGTCTCTCTCTCTCTCACTCATTACTTACTTTTTCCCTTTTCTTTTTCTAAACTCTTCTCACTCAAATAGTGCACCCAAAAGAACAACCATGGCCCAAGAATGTAACACAAGTGTAACAAGTGTGGAAAATGATATGTGCACATTTTTGCACAAAAATGCTAAAAATCCAATTAACGATTCTTAATCGCGATTAGCACTAAATTAGCATATAACTAATCTTAAAAACTTTAAAATGGCATAATTCCTTAAAATACCTTATTTTAGAATTTTCCATAATTTTTCCCCATTTATTTGTATTTAATTATACCAGAATATTAAAATATTCATTAAAATAATATTAAATTATAAAATTTCCCAAAAATCATATTTTATTATTTTGAAGACGTTACAGGTATGCGCTGGAGTCAGCCATATACCTATTGAATAGAGTTCCAACTAAATCTGTGCCTACCACTCCATATGAGATATGGAATGGAAAGAGACAATCTCTTAAAACAGTTAAGATATGGGGTTGTCCGGCTTATGTTAAAAAGCAAAATCCGGACAAACTCGAGGCACGATCAGTTCTTTGTAAGTTTGTAGGATATCCAAGCAATTCGTATGGATATCTATTCTACCACAGTGAACAACAAAAGGTGTTTGTTGCTCAACATGCCACCTTTTTAGAAAAGGAATTTCTTACAAAAGAAATTAGTGGCGATGAGGTAGAGCTGGAAGAGGTTCCAGCAACACAAACTAAAACTGAAGATTTAGTGGAACCAGAGGATTCAGTAGTACCCGACGAACCCCAGCCTCTCCGCCGATCTAGCAGGGTTTCTCATCCGCCTGAGAGATACTACGGTTTTCTTATTGATGGTGGAAGCGAGGATTGCATCATGGAAGATGATGACCCGACTAGTTTCGAGCAGGCCATCACGAGTGGTGACTCTGCGAAATGGCTGGATGCAATGCGATCTGAGATGGAATCCATGTACACCAATAAAGTATGGATTTTGGAAAATGCACCTGAAGGGGTAAAACCCATTGAGAGCAAGTGGATTTTTAAAAAGAAATTTGGTGTAGATGGAAAAGTTGAGACTTTCAAAGCTAGACTTGTAGCAAAGGGATTTCGTCAACGACCAGGTGTGGATTATGACGAAACCTTTTCTCCAGTGGCTATGCTTAAGTCCATCCGGATCTTACTTGCCATTGCTGCATACCATGACTACGAAATCTGGCAAATAGATGTTAAGACCGCCTTTCTAAATGGTGATTTAGAAGAGAGCGTATACATGACTCAGCCAGAGGGCTTCGTAGATAGTGGGAGCAGCGCAAAGGTGTGCAAACTGCTTAAATCCATTTATGGGTTAAAGAAAGCATCGCGGAGTTGGAACATCTGTTTTGATGTAGTAGTCAAAGAGTTTGACTTCATCAAAAACATAGATGAACCTTGTATCTATAAGAAGGTAGCAGAGAGTAAGGTTGTCTTCCTCGTATTGTACGTGGATGACATACTCTTGATAGGAAATGATATTCCTATGCTGCAATCAGTCAAGCTCTTCTTATCACAAAGATTCTCAATGAAAGATCTAAGTGATGCCTCATGCATATTGGGGATTAGGATCTATAGAGATAGATCCAAACGGATACTGGGATTGTCCCAATCCAGGTACATTGACACCTTACTAAAAAGGTTTACTATAGAAGAATCCAAGCGTGAGAACCAACCCACGATCTCTGGACTCACTCTCTCCAAAGAGATGTCTCCCAAGACTGATTTGGAGAGAGCTCGCATGCAAGGGATACCCTATGCTTCGGCAGTAGGCTCTATCATGTATGCGATGCTATGTACCAGACCCGATGTAGCATACTCACTAAGTGTAGTGAGTCGGTATCAAGCAGATCCTGGAGAGAGTCACTGGACAGCTGTGAAGAACATTCTCAAGTACTTGCGAAGGACTAGAGACATGTTCTTGGTGTATGGTAACGGAGAACTCCGGGTGGAGTCCCTTACCGATTCCCGCTTCCATAGTGATAAGGACGACTCTAAGTCGCATTCGGGTTTTGTCTTTACCCTCAATGGAGGGGCGGTATGTTGGAAGAGTTCCAAACAGGATACCGTTGTAGACTCGACGATGGAGGCTGAATACATCACTGCCAACGATGCTGCCAAAGAGGCTGTCTGGATGAAGAAGTTCATCCCTGAACTTGGTGTGGTTCCATCCATTGAACATCCAAAACCTCTGTATTGCGATAACAATGGAGCTGTGGCTTCGGCCAAGGAACCCAGATCCCATCAGAAATCCAGACATATTCTGAGGCGGTATCACCTGATCAGGGAGATAGTTGATCCCCGGGAGATCGAGGTCAGGAGAGTAGATACGAAGGACTGTAGGGTTCCTAGGTACTCTTGTGAAGGTTCATAAGGCATCAAACATGCCCGGATTAAATTTTAGACGTGCCGAACAACCCAAAGCCGGGATCTTTGCTAGATTATTTGGGTTTAACATGCAAGAAGATAACTTTTATCTAAGTGTGAGGGATTACAACCTTTGTAGTCCGCTCCTTCACTTCACAAGCTCCGAGTAGAAGTCCCTTTGCCGCGATCCACGATCTCCCGGACTCATGAGAGGCTCCACGACTCGAACGATCCATGCTAGCTCGAAGTATTCCAAAACTCCGATGATCTACCTTGAAGTTGCTACGACTCAAGCTTTCTCACTCTAAAGAGAGGAACACACTAATCTCACGGGCTAGATGAGATGAGGATGAGAGAGTAGTAATTTTGCTTTCTTTTTATATCATTTTCTTATATTATTTCATCACACAAAGAAAAACTAGCAAGCTTTCTTCAAGAAGGAAGAAGATGATCATGAAAAGATAATGATATATTTTTCTTTTGTGATGAATAGAATATAAATCATATGATTGAATTGTAAACCATGGTCAAGGATGAGTGGTCAAGATTTTGTAGAGAAATAACTAGAGTTAGGGTTTGGTTAGGTTTAGAAATGTGTCATCCATAAATATCTAAACCATGACAAAATAAAATGCTTCTAGAAGGTGCATGAAGCAACTAACCCTAATCAAACCCTAACCTCAATTAATCATCTTAAACATGTTTAACAATTAATCATATCATGTCACAATAATATATATCACATATATATTATATATTTGCAACAAAAGAAAATAATACAATTAACATATATCGCATATATATCAATGTATCATCCAGTGAGAAAATGAAATAATAAAGCGGGCCAATATTAGATAATGTAATACAATATATCATATATATTATTATACATTAAATAATCGAATCAACACTTGAATCGATGATCCGGCTATATCGAATATTACCGACCAATATATCATGTACCGATTCATCGAATCAACACTTGATCCGATGTCCCGGTTCGTTTCTAAATATCGCGAGAATATAATACGGTATCCCATATCGTATTATTCTCGGTCCTACACATATCACATATGTGCCTTTACTCCATTTCGCCTGAGCCAAGAAACATCTGTGTAGGACTCTAAAGAATCGTCAATACGCCGGTAGCGGGTGATGATCACATCAAACACCCACAAGCTGCAAGCAGTCAGCTAAACGTAACAGCCACCCAGGTATTGAGCGATCAGAAGATCAACAAGCTAGCCTATGCGTTCTCCTGTGAATACGATCAGTAACACTCCCATAAAGTCCGGTCTGTTCGTCTGATATGTCGCATATCAAGACTAGGGGTGGTATACGTCAGACCCCAGTAACCGATAAGTCGTGTCGATATGTGGCTTATAACGGGTCGAGAAACTACTAGTAACACTTACAAGTAAATCTTTATATCAGCCCTGGCCAGGGACTTCCAGTTATAGCCAATCGAACACAGCACAACATCAACTCCCTATACCGGGAGAGACGAATCCCCTCCTATCGCTCATTGCCTCCATGTGATTCGGGACTGTACCCAAAAGCCACCGTTTTGCACGCCCTCTTGGACGTGGTAAGGTGGAAATCAAAGCACAGTGGGAATCACACAAGACTCTATGACGATCTCGGGTCTACAGACTACCCTGTCCTAGTGTCACCGGAGAACTGCCATCTGACGTGTGGTATATCACCATCTGGTAGTTCTCGGCGAGTCCGTCAAGTGTACCCAGTCTCCACTGAGCACCCGTACACCATCTCTGATGTCAAACACCGATGGATATGGGATCATCCATCGCCCATCAGATGGGTCAAGATGCGTATACGCTAGTCTACTCTTGTGTATCGATGCCCTGTCTCGATATACCCTCGACTAGGAACAATTATAGGATGTACTCATCGACTACCGCGGCCCCACAAGTATGATCTCATCATAGTCCCAGTAGTCGAGTACAGATCCTAAGGGCTTTATCAACATGTGAGAGTAAAACAGTAAACCAATACAAGTCAACATGTTAAGATAAAGTGAAACCAAATAGCATACTATCATGACGAGCAAGAAAGTCCTCTCTGTATATATCTAAGCATCCATCATAATATACATCATATGTACAACAATGGCCTCTAGGGCATATACATAACTAACAATCTCCCACTTGCACTAAGGCCAGCTGCTGTAGTATCTCATACCTAGCAACCCGAATAATCTCTCAAACTGTATCTGGGGAATAGCCTTCGTGAATGGATCCGCAGTGTTGTCCTTCGTATCTATTCTCCTGACCTCAATCTCCCGGTGATCAACTATCTCCCTGATCAGGTGATACCGCCTCAGAATATGTCTGGACTTCTGATGGGACCTGGGTTCCTTGGCCAAAGCCACAGCTCCATTGTTATCGCAATACAGAGGTATTGGATGCTCAATGGATGGAACCACATCAAGTTCACTAATGAACTTTTTTATCCAGACAGCCTCCTTGGCAGCATCGTTGGCAGCGATGTATTCAGCCTCCATCTTCGAGTCTGCAACGGTATCCTGTTTGGAACTCTTCCAACATACCGCCCCTCCATTGAGGGTAAAGACAAAACCCGAATGCGACTTAGAGTCGTCCTTATCACTTTGGAAGCTGGAATCGGTAAAGGACTCCACCTGGAGTTCTCCATTACCATACACCAAGAACATCTCCTTAGTCTTTCGTATGTACTTGAGAATGTTCTTCACAGCTGTCCAGTGACTCTCTCCAGGATTTGCTTGATACCGACTCAATACACTTAGTGAGTATGCTACATCGGGTCTGGTACATAGCATCGCATACAGGATAGAGCCTACTGCCGAAGCATAGGGTATCCCTTGCATGCGAGCTCTCTCCAAATCAGTCTTGGGAGACATCTCTTTGGAGAGAGTGAGTCCCGAGATCGTGGGTTGGTTCCCATGCTTGGATTCTTCCATACTAAATCTCTTTAGTATGGTGTCAATGTACCTGGATTGGGACAATCCCAATATCCGTTTACATCTATCTCTATAGATCATGATTCCCAATATGCAGGAGGCATCACCTAGATCTTTCATTGAGAATCTCTGTGATAAGAAGAGCTTGACTGATTGCAGCATAGGAATATCATTTCCTATCAAGAGTATGTCATCCACGTACAATACGAGGAAGACAACCTTACCCTCTGCTACCTTCTTATAGATACAAGGTTCATCTATATTTTTGATGAAGTCAAACTCTTTGACTACAACATCAAAACAGATGTTCCAACTCCGCGATGCTTGCTTTAACCCATAAATGGATTTAAGTAGCTTGCACACCTTTCCGCTGCTGCCACTGTCTACGAAGCCCTCTGGCTGAGTCATGTACACGCACTCTTTTAAATCACCGTTTAGAAAGGCGGTCTTAGCATCCATTTGCCCGATTTCGTAGTCATGGTATGCAGCAATGGCAAGTAAGATCCGGATGGACTTAAGCATAGCCACTGGAGAAAAGGTTTCGTCATAGTCCACACCTGGTCTTTGACGAAAACCTTTTACTACAAGTCTAGCCTTGAAAGTCTCAACTTTTCCATCTACACCAAATTTCTTTTTAAAGATCCACTTGCTCCCAATGGGTTTTACCCCTTCAGGAGCATTTTCCAAAGTCCACACTTTGTTGGTGTACATGGATTCCATCTCAGATCGCATAGCATCCAGCCATTTCACAGAGTCACCACTCGTGATGGCCTGTTCGAAACTAGTCGGTTCATCATCATCCATGATGCAATCCTCGCTTCCACCATCAATGAGAAAACCGTAGTATCTCTCAGGTGGATGAGAAACCCTACTAGATCGGCGGAGAGGCTGGGGTTCGTCGGGTACTACTGAATCCTCTGGTTCAACCAAGTCTTCTGTTATAGTTTGTGTTGCTGGAACCTCTTCCAGTTCTACCTCAATACTACTGTTCTGTTTCATAAGAAAACCTTTTTTTAAGAAAGTAGCATGTCGAGAAACAAACACCTTTTGTTCCTCGGGGTGGTAGAAGATATACCCTTGTGAATTTCTGGGATATCCTACAAACTTACATAAGACTCATCTTGCCTCGAGTTTGTCCGGATTTTGTCTTTTAACATAGGCCGGACAACCTCATATCTTAATATAATTAAGATGTGGTCTCTTCCCTTTCCATATCTCATATGGAGTGGTAGGCACAGATTTGGTAAGAACTCTATTCAATAGGTTTATGGCTGTCTCAAGCGCATACCCCCAGAAGGAAATAGGTAACTCAGCTGTACTCATCATGGAGCGCACCATATCTAATAGGGTGCGATTCCTCCGCTCCGATACACCGTTGTGCTGTGGTGTATAAGGAGGAGTAAGCTGAGAGAGAATCCCATTCTCTTTTAGATAATCTAGGAACTCACCACTTAAGTATTCACCTCCTCGATCAGATCGAAGAATCTTAATACTTTTACCCGTTTGGTTTTCTTCTTCGTGTTTATATTCTCTGAATTTCTCAAAAGCTTCTGACTTGTGTTTCATCAGGAACAAATATCCGAATCTTGAGAGATCGTCAGTGAATGTAATGAAGTAGGAAGAACCGTTCCTGGCATGCGTAGACATGGGACCGCATACATTACTATGTACCAGTCCTAAAAGTTCGGTAACTCTTTCTCCGTGTCCACTAAACGGAGCTTTGGTCATTTTTCCTTTGAGACATGAATGGCAAGTATCATAAGATGATAATTCGAACGGATTCAAATAACCATCCCTATGTAACTTAGCCAGTCGTGTCGCATTGATATGTCCAAGTCTACAATGCCACATGAAGGATTCGTTCATATCTGAACTTTTCCTCTTGTGTGTGTTTTGTATATTTAGAACTGTATTCTGATTTAGAATGAATATGCCATTATGTAACGAGCCTGATGCAATCAACTTTTGATCTAGGAATATGTTCATAACATTATCCTGTACTACAAAATTATATCCCTCTTTACTCAATAAAGAAACTGATATAATGTTGCACATAATGTTCGGTATATAATAGCACTCATTTAGAATCAGTGTATTACGACTTGACAATACAAGGTGATATTCGCCAACTGCTTTGGCTACAATACTTGCACCGTTCCCTAATTGAACGGAATGATCACCTTTTCCCAGTTCTCTACCTTTACGTAGCCCATGTAACTGTTTACATATGTGGGATCCTGATCCGGTATCTAATACCCAGGACGTAGGATGAACTGAAAAACAGTTCTCAATAACTAACACACCTGAAGAAGATGGATCAATATGCATGTTCTTTTGGGCGGCGTGAGAATCCAGATATTCTCCTGTTTCCTGTTCAGTCTTATAACTCTTATAAGAAAGAACGGGTCCAACAATCCCTAGCTCAGTACAATAATCGGGTTCAGTCAATACATCAATATTATTATCTTGATTATGGCCTGACATGGTCGCTACCTGGAGAGAGAGAGAAGAAAACATTTTAGCGTATGCTCTTGCAAGATTAGATTGGTTATTATCTTATCTAATCAGGATGTCTCCCACTGTTTTTATCAAATCTACCTTAAAACCCTAAAAGGTAAGATTAGCCGGGATTAATTACACCCTACAATTTCGTCAATCTTTCAGCCAGATCAGTGTCGGTACTTTGAGGGAGGCTCCCCGTGCTTTCGCACGGACCTAATTAAAGTAAACCTCGTTTTCCCATAGGCGTAACCTCGTTAACACTTTTCTAGACACCTACTTGATCGGCTAATTGTCATGTGTAAAACTCTCCCAGGAGTAACTCTTACTCGCAGTGGGTATCAGGATCCAACTATCTCATAGGAGGTATGCAATCTCATTGCAAATTTCAACGCTTGAAATTCTCGATAAAACTTTTACCCCTAGCGTGCTATGACCTTGACGCATGCCAAACAACCCATAGTCCGCTAGTCAAGTTCAACCCGTACATTTCGTGATTGAATTAAACCCACCCGTACGACCCTTGACGCATGCCAAACAACGCCGTACGAATACCCTAATCCAATCGCATCTCATGCTGTAGATAAGTAATAATCAGCTACCGTACGCTACGCCTTGACGCATGCCAAACTACCGTAGCACGGATACTAAATATTACCTATCTGAAATGGCGGAGGGCTACGCAGGTTTTTCAGAAAACCCTGAGCGTAATGAACGTGATATCGTCATAGAATCTAGTAGTTTTTGAAAAAGGAGTGTTTTTGAGGCTTTTCTTAGTTCCGTTAAAGGGGTCACTCCCGGTGAAGGGATCGTCGGCCCTTTCCTCATCGAATAAGGTGCAGGATATATCATATATACCGCTGTGCAAAGCAAAACACTAAAAGCATTCAAAAGACAAACCGCGTTTTGTAGCATCTGCCAGTTTTGCTAAAGGAGTCACTCCCGGTGAAGGGATCTCGGTCCTTTCCTCATTGAATAAGGTGCAGGATATATCATATATATCACTGTGCAATGCAAAACTGTAGCTACCCCTTTTTATAAAGGTTTTTGATTCTACAACATCTTTAGGTTTCTTTTCTTTTATTAATCTTATTAATAAAAATCCCATCAGCTTATGCTTCCTAAGCATCACAGAAGAAACGAAAGCAGTAATATTTATATATCAGCATATATATATATAGTATGAGCATTCGTCTCAGGCAGTAATATGATCTCATCACAGAACATTGCAGCAGAAGAACATATATGAAATATTGGATATACTAGGACGTCCGTGTTTTTAATACGAGCCTGTATAAAACACGGATTCCACGGTCGCGACGAATAGCCAAACCCACATCCCAAGACCCCTACGAGAGCGGCAAGTAACTCTGTCAATTCTAGGGTTAGGAGACCCGGTCTCGACTCCTCGAGATGGCCTCCCACTGGACCCTAGAACCCGGTTACTTGTGCTCCCCTCCTTGGGTCTACCTAATGCGGAAAAGAAAATAATATACACTGGTGACATCAATCGAAACCTGGAAGTGCCCCAAATAAAAGAATATTACATTACAAATGAATTTTACATGAATGAAAATAAAAACCCTCATCTCACATAAAACCCCCGGCTATTCAGAACGCGACGATCCAATATAACATATCACAGCAACACATAATATCTCATATCATCAACGTAAGTAAATATGCGCATCCCAATTGTCGTTGACATATAGCAACGAAACTGGCGATATCACATATTACACTTACGGTCACAAAAAAGAAAGTGTAAAACTACAATATTTGGAATCCACAATCACTTTAGACATCGTAAATACGAAATATCACATACTCCGCATTTCATGCCTAACTCTATGAATTCCACATATTGTATCACATTCCAGATAAATATACAGTATTAAACTTTCCGAACAGATAATCAAACACCCAAAATTTCCCAAAGTGCGCAACTCTTGAGCGGAGTTCAAATAATCCCAGAATATGTCACAGTACCGGTGATCCAGCCGTAGAAGGGTCAAGCCAACGCCTCACATGTGGCACGCCGTACTGCCCCAAACCCGAAGGTTCAAAAGGCAGTTCAAGACGGTCATATAATCGAGTTAAGGTTTGTTGTCTTCTAGAGGGTCCACCGCTTAACTTGTACAATTTTCCGAAAGATTTAAACCCGATAAAAATTCAACGCTTGAAAGTTTTACGTGCCGGGAAAAAGTCGGTTAATGATATCCGTTCAACTAGTTTAACAATTTCTAAATATCCGGAAAGAAATACGAACTTAAAAATTCCGATCGAATCTACTATTACAAAATAAACCCCAGATTTAAACAATTCTGGAATCACTGTTAAAAATATCCAGAAGCCTCAACAAGTACCTACGGTTATTACCAGGAAGCCACGTGTCGCAAATCGATCAATCCGCCGCGGAACCGCCGCTCAAGGCATGCTTGCGCCGCGGTTCCGCCGCCGTTTGATCGAGTTGGGGGCTCGGGCTTCTTGGTAATTCTTAGAATTCCCTGCTGATTTTTTTACATATTTTTAATTCAGAAAAATCCCAAAATTTAAAAAATTTCCAGAGAGGGGAATTTTTGTATCGTTTCGAGTTCGATCGGAGTTTTAACTTCGTAAACACATCGCCTAATGCTCTAGCTAGGCTCTGATACCACTGTAGGGTTCCTAGGCACTCTTGTGAAGGTAAATAAGGCATCAAACATGCCAGGATTAAATTTTAGACGTGCCGAACAACCCAAAGCCAGGATCTTTGCTAGATTATTAGGGTTTAACATGCAAGAAGATAACTTTTATCTAAGTGTGAGGGATTACAACCTTTGTAGTCCGCTCCTTCACTTCACAAGCTCCGAGTAGAAGTCCCTTTTCCGCGATCCACGATCTCCCGGACTCATGAGAGGCTCCACGACTCGAACGATCCATGCTAGCTCGAAGTATTCCAAAACTCCGATGATCTACTTTGAAGTTGCTACGACTCAAGCTTTCTCACTCTAAAAAGAGGAACACACTAATCTCATGGGCTAGATGAGATGAGGATGAGAGAGTAGTAATTTTGCTTTCTTTTTATATCATTTTCTCATATTATTTCATCACACAAAGAAAAACTAGCAAGCTTTCTTCAAGAAGGAAGAAGATGATCATGAAAAGATAATGATATATTTTTCTTTTGTGATGAATAGAATATAAATCATATGATTGAATTGTAAACCATGGTCAAGGATGAGTGGTCAAGATTTTGTAGAGAAATAACTAGAGTTAGGGTTTGGTTAGGTTTAGAAATGTGTCATCCATAAATATCTAAACCATGACAAAATAAAATGCTTCTAGAAGGTGCATGAAGCAACTAACCCTAATCAAACCCTAACCTCAATTAATCATCCTTAAACATGTTTAACAATTAATCATATCATGTCACAATAATATATATCACATATATATTATATATTTGCAACAAAAGAAAATAATACAATTAACATATATCGCATATATATCAATGTATCATCCAGTGAGAAAATGAAATAATAAAGCGAGCCAATATTAGATAATGTAATACAATATATCATATATATTATTATACATTAAATCATCGAATCAACACTAGAATCGATGATCCGGCTATATCGAATATTACCGACTAATATATCATGTACTGATTCATCGAATCAACACTTGATCCGATGTCCCGGTTCATTTCTAAATATCGCGAGAATATAATACGGTATCCCATATCGCATTATTCTTGGTCCTGCACATATCACATATGTGCCTCTACTCCGTTTCGCCTGAGCCAAGAAACCTCTGTGTAGGACTCTAAAGAATCGTCAATACGCCGGTAGCGGGTGATGATCACATCAAACAACCACAAGCTGCAAGCGGTCAGCTAAACGAAACAGCCACCCAGGTATTGAGCGATCAGGAGATCAACAAGCTAGCCTGTGCGTTCTCCTGTGAATCCGATCAGTAACACTCCCGTACAGTCCGGTCTGTTCGTCTGATATGTGGCATATCATGTCTAGGGGTGGTATACGTCAGACCCCAGTAACCGATAAGTCGTGTCGATATGTGGCTTATAACGGGTCGAGAAACTACTAGTAACACTTACCAGTAAATCTCTATATCAGCCCTGGCCAGGGACTTCCAGTTATAGCCAATCGAACACACCACAACATCAACTCCCTATACCGGGAGAGACGAATCCCCTCCTATCGCTCATTGCCTCCATGTGATTCGGGACTGTACCCAAAAGCCACCGTTTTGCACGCTCTCTTGGACGTGGTAAAGTGGAAATCAAAGCACAGTGGGAACCACACAAGACTCTATGAAGATCTCGGGTCTACAGACTACCCTGTACCAGTGTCACCGGAGAACTGCCATCTGACGTGTGGTATATCACCATCTGGGAGTTCTCGGCGAGTCCGTCTAGTGTACCCAGTCTCCACTGAGCACCCGTACACCATCTTTGATTTCAAACACCGATGGATATGGGATCATCCATCGCCCATCATATGGGTCAAGATGCGTATACGCTAGTCTACTCTGGTGTATCGATGCCCTGTCTCGATATACCCTCGACTAGGAACAATTATAGGATGTACTCATCGACTACCGCGGCCCCACTAGTATGATCTCATCATAGTCCCAGTAGTCGAGTACAGATCCTAAGGGCTTTATCAACATGTGAGAGTAAAACAGTAAACCAATACAAGTCAACATGTTAAGATAAAGTGCAACCAAATAGCATACTATCATGACGAGCAAGAAAGTCCTCTCTGTATATATCTAAGCATCCATCATAATATACATCATATGTACAACAATGGCCTCTAGGGCATATACATAACTAACAAGGACAACACTGCGGATCCACTCACGAAGGCCATTCCCCAGATACAGTTTGAGAGATTATTCGGGATGCTAGGTATGAGATACTACAGCAGCTGGCCTTAGTGCAAGTGGGAGATTGTTAGTTATGTATATGCCCTAGAGGCCATTGTTGTACATTTGATGTATATTATGATGGATGCTTAGATATATACAGAGAGGACTTTCTTGCTCGTCATGATAGTATGCTATTTGGTTTCACTTTATCTTAACATGTTGACTTGTATTGGTTTACTGTCTTTCTCTCACATGTTGATAAAGCCCTTAGGATATGTACTCGACTACTGGGATTATGATGAGATCATACTAGTGGGGCCATAGTAGTCGATGAGTACATCCTATAACTGTTCCTAGTCGAGGGTATATCGAGACAGGGCATCGATACACCAGAGTAGACTAGCGTATACGCATCTTGACCCATATGATGGGCGATGGATGATCCCATATCCATCGGTGTTTGACATCAAGGATGATGTATGGGTGCTCAGTAGAGACTGGGTACACTGGACGGACTCGCCGAGAACTCCCAGTTGGTGATATACCACACGTCAGATGGCAGTTCTCCGGTGACACTGGTACAGGGTAGTCTGTAGACCCGATATCGTCATAAAGTCTTGTGTGATTCCCACTGTGCTTTGATTTCCACCTTACCACGTCCACGAGGGCGTGCAAAACGGTGGCTTTTGCGTACAGTCCCGAATCATATGGAGGCAATGAGCGATAGGAGGGGATTCGTCTCACCCGGTATAGGGAGTTGATGTTGTGCTTTGTTCGATTGGCTATAACTGGTAGTCCCTGGCCAGGGATGATATAGAGATTTACTGGTAAGTGTTACTAGTAGTTTCTCGACCTGTTATGAGCCTCACATCGACACGACTTATCGGTTACTAGGGTCTGACGTTTACCACCCCTAGACTTGATTTGCGACATATCAGACGAACAGACCGGACTGTACGGGAGTGTTACTGATTGGATTCACAGGAGAACGGACAGGCTAGCTTGTTGATCTTCTAATCGCTCAAAACCTGGGTGGCTGTTACGTTTAGCTGACCGCTTGCAGCTTGTGGGTGTTTGATATGATCATCACCTGCTACCGGCGTATTGACGATTCTTTAGAGTCCTATACAGAGGTTTCTTGGCTCAGGCGAAACGAAGTAGAGGCACATATGAGATATGTGCAGGACCGAGGATAATGCGATATGAGATACCGTATTATATTCTCGCGATATTTTGATATGAATCGGGACATCGGATCAAGTGTTGATTCGATGAATCGTTACATGATATATTAGCCGGTTATATTCGATATAGCCGGATCGTTGGATCAAGTGTTGATTCAATGATTTAATGTATAATAGTATATATGATATATTGTATTACATTATCTAATATTGGCTCACTTTATTATTTCATTTTCTCACTGGATTAATACATTGATATATATGCGATATATGTTAAATGTATTATTTTCTTTTGTTGCAAATATATAATATATATGTGATATATATTATTGTAACATGATATGATTTATTATTAAACAAGTTTAAGGATGATAATGAGGGATTAGGGTTTGATTAGGGTTAGCTCTTTCAAGTTCATTCTAGAAGGATTCTATTTTGTCTTGGTTAAGATATTATGGTTGATCTTTATCTTTAACCTAACCAAACCCAAACCCTAGTTTATTCTCTAAAACTTTTATCCTATCATCCTTGACCATGGTTAGATAATCAATCATATACACTTGACTACTATTCATCACAAAAGGATTATCTTTTCCATTATCATCTTCTTCTCTCTTGAGTTCAAAAAGAAAAAGCTTACTAGTTAATTCTTGTGTAATGATTTCAAGTGAGAAAGTGAATAAAAAGAAAGCATAAGTACTACTCCCTCATCCTCATCTCATCTAGCCCATGAGCTTAGGGTGTTCATCTCTTTAGAGTGAGAAAGCTTGGCTTTTTGCAACTTCGACGTAGATCATCGGAGATTCGGAACACTTCAAGCTAGCATGGATCGTTCGAGTCGTGGAGCCTCTCTTGAGTCCGGGAGATCATGGATCGCGGCGAAGGGACTACTACTCGGAGCTTGTGAAGCGAAGGAGCGGACTACAAAGGTTGTAATCCCTCACACTTAGCTTTAAAGATATCATCTTGCATGCTAAACCCTAATAATCTAGCAAAGATCCCGTCTTTGGGTTGTTCGGCACGTCTAAAATTTTATCCGGGCATGTTTGATGCCTTATGAATCTTTACAAGAGTGCCTAGGAACCCTACAATGCTATCACCCGGGTGACCTGAAAATTATTTAGCAAAGATAGTGACACATGAAGACAACCTAGGACAGCCCACTGAAACCCTAGCCCCTAACCCTCAACCCTGGCCGCAAATAAATTCATTCTAGCCGCAATTTGTGGCCAGAGCAGTATGGAATTGATTCGTTTTTGTTCCAGGGCTTTATCTCCAGTAAATTAGACCCCTGGCATATACAAAATTGGCTGATTTGACCTAAAGTAAAATCTGGGATCATTTTCTTGTGTTGGAGCATTGTTTTATGACTTGTTTTAACATGGACTTTGGTATTTGATAAATCATTTCTGTCGGGTGGTATTTGTGTAAGTCTACGTTATCCACCCCGGTACTTACGGGGAGGCGGAATTGGTAAAAATAAAATTTTTAACACTTCGTAACATAAACTTGAGGATCTTTTCCAAACCATTGCTAACAAACTACATGAGTTTCTATCTACTATGCAAGGAGATTATACCTCATGCTACTAGTCCTTCGGGTCTTCTCCGCTACCCTCCTCGTCCCCGTAGGCTCCATGGGTCAATCCGGATCTTGGTCACCTCCGCGGCCTCCTTGAGTCAAAGACGATCCACCCGAGAGTCTGTAGTCCGAGCTCCACCTCAAGCCGACGTAACTAGGGCAACAAGTGTGCTATTCTTGATCTCCTAGGTGGTGTAGAAGATGATGGTGGATTTGTTTGTCTATTTTGTTTCTATTTTTCTAAACACAAGAGAGCTATAGAAAAATCAAGAGAGGAAGAAGAAGGAGGAACCATGGGAGCTCTCATTTGGATGGGAGAGAATGAGAATAAGATAATCATCTATATGCAAAATAATAACTAATCTCTTATTATGATAAAGTGTGATGGTTACATTGATTTGACCATTATCATCTTAAATCAAATCCAAAGCCAAAGAAGAGTCTAGAGCTCACAAGAAAGATCCAAGTCAACAAAGGTCAAATAAGTCAAATTGTCAACTTGGTCAAATGGTCAAAACAATTAGACATAACACAATTATCATTAAAAAGATTAGTAAATATTTTCCTCACCACATAATGGTTTTGACCGAATCAACGGTCAGAACCTCAATGAGGCACCTCCTTCTTCGCTCCTCACAACCGTGCATACACACCAGCATCCGCAATCCGTAGAATGCAATTGCACAGAATACAAAACTAATCCATCTATACAATACTAGGATCCGGCTTAAAACAAATCCTACTAGTATCGTCTGCCCGAACATCATACGTGCACAAGTGCATGCAAGTTATCGTTGCCTTGCCGTAAAACAATACGGCCTCTACACCTTTTGCCCAGTGCAGGGAAACTCTCTGTGTGGGACTCTAAAGACTCGACACTACGCTGACAGTAGGTTTAACCACAGACCGCAAGCGACACTAGCTGTACGTAACGGTCCTCAGGTAGATGTCGACAAGAAGGCCGATGAGGTAAACCCATCTGAACTCCTACTGAGCCTGTATGTGACAATCTCCGTACAGTCTGGTCTGTTCGTTTAATAGTATCGCATGTCGGGCCTAGGGGAGGTAAACGTCAGACCCCTAATAGCGGTACAAGTCGTGCCGGAGTGTATCCCAGAACACCCTGAGAAACTACTGGAAACACTAGCGGTAAATCTCGCTTTCCTTGGCCAGGGACATTTTGTAATGGCTCTCCTAGACACGGCGCGATATCAACCCCCAATACCGGGAGAGACGAATCCTATCTATCCGCTACTGCCTCCAAGTGCTTCTGGACTGCACCCAACTACTACCTATTTGCACGACTTCTTTGAGCCGTGGTAGGGTAGTAATCAAAGTACAGTGGGAACACACTCGAGACGAAGTAGCAGTGTCAAGTAGACGGACTAAGATGTACTCCTGTCACCTGGGAACTGTTATCTGACGATAGATATAGTACCAACCAAAAGTTCCCGACGAGTCCTGTCCAGTGTACTCGTATGCTAACGAGCACCCGCATACTATCTCCAGTACGAGTACTAATGGCTGTGGGACAGACCATCTCCCCTGCTGGGATGAGAAGCGTATACGCTAGTCTACTCTGGAGTATCGATGCCCCGTCTCGATAATCCTACGACTAGGGACCTGTATAAGGATGTGCATGTAGATTACCCAGCCCCCACTAGTGTGACTGCCATCACAACGCTGGTAATCAAGCAATGATCCTAAGGGCTCCACTAATATGCATAAGCGATATGCTTAAAAGAAACACATGCATATATTTAACAAGAAACAAACCAAGTAGCATACTACCATTTTAAGAAAGATTGTCTATACAACTGTGAATATCCCAAGCTTCCATTAAGTAATATAGAAACTAGTATGATACAGTAATGGCCTCTAGGGCATATACACTAACAATCTCCCACTTGCACTAGGGTCATGTACTGGCGTATCGAAGACCTGTCATCTCGATCAGCCGCTCGAACTGAGTCTGGGGTATGGCCTTCGTGAATGGATCTGCAGTGTTATTCTCCGAATCTACTCTCTTCACCTCGATCTCCCGGCGATCTACAATCTCCCTGATCAGGTGGTACCGCCTCAAAATGTGTCTGGACTTCAGATTAGACCGCCCGCATAATCCTTGACGAATAATCAACAAAATCATGTGACCGTCCTAACCAATCGCATCTATCAGTGCAACAGATAATTATTACTTAGCTACCGTTCACCGTGCCTTGACGAATAATCAACAAACGCAGCACGAAGACTAAGTATTATTTTTCTGAAACGACGGAGGGCTACGGTTGAGTTTTTTGCAAAAAACCCGTTAACGTAATGAACTTGATATCGTTGAAGGAACCTGATAACCTTTTTCGAAAATATTGTGCCGAAGATTTTTGCTAAAGAGGTCACTCCCTGTTTAGGGATCTCGGCTCTTTCCTCGTCGAACGAGGTGCAGGATATTCCAAACTGAATACCTCGATGCAAAGCAAGAATAATCGACTATAGTGAAGTTATTACCCTGACGCAAACTTTTGTCCAAGGGGTCACTCCCGATGAAGGAATCTCGGCCCTTGCCTCGTCGACTGAGGTGCTGGGCATTCATAACCGAATACCTATATGCAAAACAAAAGAGAACGTCCTTACAATAACAGCTTTTTGAAAATTGTTCCAACAACGTCTTTTTGGTTTATTTTTCTTTGCATTAATTTAATGCGTCCCATCAGTTAATCCTACCATTGTCGAAAACAACAAAAATATGACGTACGCTTATACCATCCGCATTCACCACGGGGTCCCGTCATGACCCGTTAGGTTACTTAACTAACGACAGAGCGGGGGCTGGACTAGCGCGGATGCAAAACATAAGCAACGCCAAAATTGATATCATATGTAGATATATATTCACATTCATCAGATTCAATGATAGCCATTCAAGATCACAGATGAATACTTTGGATATACTAGGAATCTGCATTCCGTTCGAGCCTGCAACGAAAAACAGATTACACGGTCACGATGAATAGCCAAATACCCCACCCGAGACCCCTACGGGTGCGGCAAACTACCCGCTAAATACCCGAAGTCAAGCAACCTCCCTCAACTAAGTGTGTAGGCCACTCGGCACTTCGAGCTACCCGGTAGTTTGTGCACCCCACCTTGGGTCTATCCTAGGAGTAAAAATAATAAAAGAAATTATACATTGACGGCTACAACCTCATCCCGGATGTGCGGCCAAACAAATAAGATTACATCAATTTACATATTACATGAATTGAAAGATAAAGAAAACTCTCATCTCACAACCCCCCTGCTATTCATCCGTGACAATCCAACGAATTCATAGACACAAACCAGCAACATTATAGATCACAGATATGCACAACCCCCACTAATCGACGAATAGCGATTAGCCGACGTTCAGTGCATATATCACATCACAGATATAACCCATTAGCCAAAGCCTAAAGAAGTTTGATCAAAATACGGATTTATAACCACCCCAAACACAAATTTGTTCTCTGCAAAATCTGGGCAGAAACAACATATACTAAAAATCCCAAAACATCCAAATAAGAACACTGCACAAAACCCGTTCCACGGCCGAGTCAACTCGGCCGCGGTTCCGCGGTAAGAAGCATGTTCTTTCCACGGATCCGCGGCGCTTTGACCGAGTCACTGGATCGTTTTTGTTCTGTACTTTTACAAAACCCTGAGCCGATTTTTCATGTATGTTAAATCATTTTTAGAGCAGTATAAAAATTCGGCAGAAATATGGTTTTTCCGGACGTGTTTTGCAATTTTTTTGTCCGATCGAAATTCTAGATACTTTGCTAACATGCTAGTTTGTGTTTAGCTAGGCTCTGATACCACTGTTAGGTCCACGTTACCCACCCCGGTTCTTTCAGGGAGGCGGAATAGATAAAACAAAAAATTTTCCCTGGCTAGGTAACAAGGACCGTTTCATGAAGGATCGTTGCTAAACAAAACTAACATAAAATCTACAAGTTATAACTACTATGTAGAACGGTTATACCCAGTCTTGAACTCCTTCTCTTCTTGTTGTTCTCTTGAACTGCTTCTCTTCTTGTTGTTCTCCTCCTTGCTTGCTCCTTGTAGTAGTTTGAACGGTTCCTCCTTCTCGGCTCCTCTTTGCCGAAGATAGATCCATCCGAGGGCCTTGAACTTGAGCTCCTACCTCAACCTAGAGGTAACTATGGTATTTGGTTTGCTAAACCTTGTACCTTAGAATGAGTAGAGATGTGTTATGGTGGCTTTGTCTCAAAAACTTATGATTTCCAACACATGGAACACTTAAGCTTTGAGAGAGGAAGAAGAAGAGCTTTTGCAAAGAGAGAGAAAAAATATGATAGATTGAGAGCTCTCTTTTTGCAACCATGCTCATATGAGAATAATAGATTAACAATAATAATCAAAAAGGAAAATGTGATGGTGAGTATGTAATGACCATTATCATTTCATAATAAATGCAATTTGCAAAGAACAAGAAGCATCTTTGATATGAAATGATTATGGTAAAAATGTCAACAATGGTCAAAATGTCCACCATGGTCAAATGGTCAACCGAACAATCACACAACAATCCTTAATTATCATTATTAATCATATTTATCATTCTCATTAGGGTTTGGAAAAATTCAACTGTCAACAAGTCAACCAAAGTCAAACGGTCAACAACCCTAATGAGAATCCTCTGCCTCTGCCTCTATCAACTGTGCATACACACCCGCATCCGCGTTCCGAGGAAAACGAATACAATAAGACAAAACCAATCCCAAAACCAATACCAGTATCTGGATTAAACCAAAGCCCACTAGTAATAACTGCCCGGTCACCAAACGTGCACAAGTGCGTGAGTGTGAACGAACCCTGTCGCAAAACCATGCGACCTCTACTCAGTTTTGCCCAAAGGAGAGTAACTCTCTGTGTGGGACTCTAAAGACTCGACACTGTGCTGGCAGTTGGGTTAACCACAGACCGCAAGCGGCTATAGCTGTACGTAACGGTCCCCTGGCAGATGCCGATAAGAAGACTGATGAGGTGAACCCATCCGAACTCCTACTGAGCCTCTATGTGACAATCTCCGTACAGTCCGGTCTGTTCGTCTAAGAACATCGCATGGCGGGCCAAGGGGGGCGGTAAACGTCAGTCCCCTACTAGAGGCACAAGTCGTGCCGGAGTGTAGCCCAGAACACCTGAGATAACACAGTAAACCTACCAGTCTATCTCGCTTGCCGTGGCTAGGGACTTTGTGTAATGGCTCTCCTAGACACAGCGCGATATCAACCCCCAATACCGGAAGAGACGAATCCTGTCTAACTGTCACTGCCTCCAAGTTCTTCGGGACTGCACCCAACTACTACCTGTTTGCATGACCCAGTAGAGCCGTGGTAGGGTATTAATCTAAGAACAGTGGGAACACACTCGAGGCGGAGTGACAGTGTCAAGTCAAGGGACTAAGCTGTACTCATGTCACCTGGGAACTGTTAACTGATGATAGGTATAATACCAACCAACAGTTCCCGACGAGTCTTGTTCAGTGTACTCGTAACCTAACGAGCACCTGCATACTATCTCCAGTACGACGTACGGATGGCTGTGGGACAAACCATCTCCCCTGCTGGGAAGAGAAGCGTATGCACTAGTCTACTCTGGATTATCGATCCCTGTCTCGATAATGCTACGACTAGGGAACAAAATAAGGATGTGCTTATAGACTACATATCCCCCACTAGCGTGATCGCCATCACAATGCCGGTAGTCAAGCAAAGATCCTAAGGGCTCTACCAATATGTTTTTAGCGATATGTTAAAAGAAACATATACACATATTAAGATAGAAACAAACCAAGTAGCATACTACTATATCGAGCAAGACTGTCGTAAAACCATATACATATCCCAAGCCTCCAAAATGTATTATACAAACCAGTACTATACAATAATGGCCTCTAGGGCATACATATCTAACAATCTCCCACTTGCACTAAAGGCTAGTAATTGGTGTACCGCATACACAACGTCTGTACTAAGGCCAGCTGCCAGCGTACCGCATACCCAATAGCTCAAAAAGTCGCTCGAACTGTGTTTGAGGGAGGGCCTTCGTGAATGGATCCGCCGTGTTGTCTTTTGTATCCACTCACCGTACCTCGATCTCCTGGCGATCAATGATCTCCCTGATCAGGTGATACCGCCTTAAGATGTGTCTAGATTTCTTATGGGACCTTGGTTCCTTCGCTAAAGCTATAGCCCAATTGTTATCGCAATACAAAGGTATTGGGTCAACAATGGACGGAACCACCTGAAGTTCACTAATGAACTTCTTTATCCAGACCGCCTCTTTTGCGGCATCGCTTGCAACTATGTATTCTGCCTCCATCATTGAGTCTGCGATGGTATCCTGTTTGGAACTCCTCCAACATACCGACCCTCCGTTGAGGGTAAACACAAAACCCGAAACAGACTTGCTGTCTTCTTTGTCACTCTGGAAGCTTGAATCAGTAAAGGACTCGACCCTGAGGTCTCCATTACCGTAAACCAGGAACATCTCCTTAGTCGTTCATAGGTTCTTGAGAATGTTCTTCACTGCCGTCCAGCGGTCCTCACCTGGGTCTGATTGATACCGGCTCACCACGCTCAGCGCGTAAGCTACATCTAGTCTTGTACATAGCATCACACACATTATAGATCCTACTGCCGAAGCGTAGGGTATAGTGTTCATGCGAACCCTTTCCTCGTCAGTCTTAGGAGACATCTTCTTGGAGAGGGTAATTCCGTGCAATGTGGTTTTGTTACCGCGCTTGGAATCCTCCATACTAAATCTCTTTTTTACGGTCTCTATGTACCTGGACTGCGAAAGTCCCAGTAGTCTCTTGGATCTATCTCTATAGACCTTGATCCCCAGAATGTACGAGGCATCACCCAGGTCCTTCATTGAGAATCGTTGTGACAAGAATAGCTTGACCTATTGTAGCATAGGAATGTCATTTCCCATCAAAAGAATGTCGTCCACGTAAAAGACTAGGAATACGATAATTCGTCTTACAATCTTCTTATAGACACAAGGTTCATCTTCGTTCTTGATGAAATCAAATTCCTTAATTGCCTCATCAAAACAGATGTTCCAGCTCCGCGATGCCTGCTTCAATCCATAAATGGATTTGAGTAACTTGCACACTTTCCCGCTTCTCCCACTGTCCACGAAACCTTCTGGCTGATCCATGTAAACGCACTCTTTTAAACAGCCGTTTAGAAAAGCCGTTTTAACGTCCATTTGCCAGATTTCATAGTCATAGAAGACAGCAATGGCAAGTAGGATCCGAATGGATTTGAGCATAGCCACTGGAGAAAAAGTTTCGTCATAGTCCAAACCAGGTCTTTGACGAAAACCTTTTGCAACGAGTCTAGCCTTATAGGTTTCCATCTGCCCATCTACACCAAGTTTCCTTTTGTAGATCCATTTGCATCCAACGGGTTTTACCCCAGTTGGAGCAATATCGAAGGTCCACAATTTATTGGTGTACATGGACTCCATCTCGGATTGCATTGCATCCAGCCACTTATCAGAGTCCCTACAGATAATGGCCTGCCTGAAACTGGTAGGGTCATCTTCTTCCAAGATGCAATCCTCTCGATCCTCGTCTATGAGAAAACCGTAGCATCTCTCGGGCGAATGAGAAATCCTACCAGATCTGCGGAGTGGCTGAGGTTCGTCTAGGGTTATTGAATCCAGTAGTTCCTCCAAATTTTCAGTTACATTTTGTGGTCGCTGAATTTCTTCCAGTTCTACCGAACTCCCACTAGTTTCTTTTGCAAGAAACTCCCTTTCTAAAAAGGTAGCGTGGTGAGATACAAACATCTTCTGTTCCTCAGTGTGGTAGAACAGATATCCTAGTGAGTCTTTAGGATATCCTACAAATTTACGCAGAACTGACCGTGCCTCTAACTTGTCCCGTTCCTGTGTTTTCACATAGGCCGGACAACCCCATATCTTAATAAATTTAAGACATGGTTTCTTACTTCTCCATATTTCATACGGAGTTCTAGGCACAGATGGACGAAACTTGATTCAAAAGGTATGCCGCTGTCTGAAGCGCATGTCCCCAAAATGAAAGAGGTAACTCTGCATTACTCATCATGGAGCGAACCATATCCAGTAGGATACGATTCCTCCGCTCCGATACACCGTTGTGCTGTGGTGTATAAAGAGGAGTAAGCTGAGAGAGAATACCATTCTCTTTTAAGTAATCTAGTAACTCAATGCTTAAGTACTCCCCTCCTCTATCAGACCGGAGGATCTTGATACTCTTACCAATCTGGTTCTCTACTTCGTTTCTGAATTCCTTGAATTTCGCAAAAGCTTAATATTTGTGTTTCATCAGATACACATATCCGAACCTAGAGAGATCGTCAGTGAATGTGATGAAGTACGAGAACCCACCCCTTGCATGTATATACATCGGACCACATACATCACTGTGTATGAGTCCCAAGAGCTCTGCTGCCCTTTCTCCATGTCCGGTGAACAGAGATTTGGTCGTCTTTTCTTTGAGACAAGACTGACAAGTTTCATAAGATGAAAACTCGAACGTATCCAAGAGTCCATCTTTATACAACTTACTTAGTCTTTTCTCTCTGATATGACCGAGTCTACAATGCCACAAGTAGGATTCGTTCGTATCTGAACTCTTCCTCTTGCATGTGTTTTGTACAATGAGAACTGTATTCTGATTTAAAACGTAGATACCATTACACAGTGTACCTTCTGCAACAAGTACCTTGTGAAGGTAGATGTTCATGATATTTCTATCGAGAACAAAGTTATATCCATCTTTATCGAGTAAAGAAACTGATATGATGTTGCAAACCATGGAAGGTACAAAGTAGCAATCGTTCAAAATCATAGTATTGCCATTTGGCAACACTAGGTGATATTCACCAATGGCTGCAGCATTAACTTGTGCTCCGGTCGCTACTCTGAGTGACATATCACCAGGTACAACTTTCCTACTTTTTCTCAGTCCCTGCAATAAATTACAGATATGAGATCCTTATCCGGTATGAAAAACCCAGGAGGTAGGGCTGACCGTAAATCAGTTCTCAATTACAAGAACACCTGAAGTAGATGCAGAACCATGCTTCTTCTTCAACTGGGTATCCTTGGAATCCATAAAATCCTCTTTCCCTTGCTCATACTTATGACTTCTGTCGTAAGTTAGAGCCGAACCAATGTTCCCCAGCCCCGAATAAGAATTCGGATCGGTCAAGCGATACATTTTATTATCTTGATTAGGGCATGAAATGGCTGCTACCTGGAGAGAGAGAAAAGAAACACTCAGCGTGTGCTCTTGCAAGATTAGATTAGTTTATTGATTTATCTAATCAGGATGGCTCCCACTGTTTCCTCCAATTCTTCTTCAAACCCTAAAAGAAGAATTAGTCAAGATTAATCACACGTCACAATACTTGCTTAACTTTTCAGCCAGGCTAGTGTTGGTACTTTGAGGGCGGTTTTCCAATGCTTTCGCAAAGTTCCTTAATTAAATAACCACTTTTCCCTGGAGGCGTGGCCACGCTAACACCGTTCTACACACCTACTTGGTTTATAGCATTGATTGTTAAGTGAAAAAATCTCCCGAGAGTAATCCAACTCATCAGTGGGATCGGGATCCAACTATCATTGTGCGAAGACCTAGTGGAATCCACTCTAGTCACCACACTCCAGAAGGTATGCTAAATCTGCAAGTTTCAATTTCTTTAGAAACACCTGATGTGGATTTTTGCCCCTAGGACCCAAGTGACCATGACGAATAATCAACAAATCAAAAGGTCCTAGTCAAGTTCAACCCGTCGTTATCCAGGATTGCATTAGACCCGCCCGCATGATCCTTGACGAATAATCAACAAAATCATGTGACCGTCCTAACCAATCGCATCTATCAGTGCAACAGATAATTATTACTTAGCTACCGTTCACCGTGCCTTGACGAATAATCAACAAACACAGCACAAATACTAAGTATTAATTTTCTGAAACGACGAAGGGCAACGGCTGGGTTTTTGGCAAAAAAACCGTTAACGTAATGAACTTGATATCGTTGAAGGAACCTGATAACCTTTTTTGAAAATATAGTGGCGAAGATTTTTGCTAAAGAGGTCACTCCCTATGAAGGGATCTCGGCTCTTTCCTCGTCGAATGAGGTGCAGGATATTCCAAACTGAATACCTCGATGGAAAGCAAGAATAATCGACAATAGTGAAGTTATTACCCTCACGCAAACTTTTTGTCCAAGGGGTCACTCCAGATGAAGGGATCTCGGCCCTTGCCTCGTCGACTGAGGTGCTGGGCATTCATAACCGAATACCTCTATGCAAAACAAAAGAGAACGTCCTTGCAATAACAGCTTTTTGAAAATTGTTCCAACAACGTCTTTTTGGTTTGTTTTTCTTTGCATTAATTTAATGCGTCCCATCAGTTAATCCTACCATTGCAGAAAATAACGAAAATATGACGTACGCTTCTGCCATCCGCATTCGCCATGGGGTCCCGTCATCACCCGTTAGGTTACATAACTAATGACAGAGCGGGGGCTGGACTAGCGCGGATGCAAAACATAAGCAACGCCTAAATAGATATCATATATAGATATATATTCATATTCGTCAGATGCAACGATAGCCATTCCAGATCACAGATGAATACTTTGGATATACTAGGAATCTGCATTCCGTTCGAGCGTGCAACGAAAAACAGATTACACGATCGCGATGAATAGCCAAATACCCCACCCTAGACCCCTACGGGTGCGGCAAACTACCCTCCAAATACCCGAAGTGTAGCAACCTCCCTCAACAAAGTGAGTAGGTGATTGAATTGAGATTTAGCGTGCTTGCGCTTCCTAAAAGATAGATCAAAAATATTTGTAACCGCAATCAAGAACGGCGTCGCTTTGCAGCTAGCCGGTGAGTACGGGTCGGTCCACAGGGATGTTGTGAATTTCCGATTCGTTCTTACGAGTTAATTCCGAAAGGTGTTCGGACAGATTATTAAATCAAAAAATCTAAATTATCCTAAGGCAATTAATTAAAAGTTATAACTAGGGCAGGGAAAATAAATTTACCTAGGGCAAGGAATTTAAATCTTCACTAAGGCATGAAAATAAATTACTTACAGGTGGCTTTCTCCAAACATCAAAGCAGGGTTGTCAGATCTGGATTTCTGAATTAAAGAGAGGCACCGATGCTCTCCAAAAGATTTGTAAATTTTATTCATTAAAGGGAGGCATAAAGTTTACAATGAATTAGAGTCCCTATTTATAGAAGATAGGAAACCCTAGGGTTACAATGACTTGCATGTTTGCATTTACAAAAATAGCCCTCTAGGAAGACCGGTCAAAGCTGCAAATGAATTTTGATAAAATAAAATCTTCCTTTTGTCTTCTTAAAAAGGAAGTATTGGGCCTTTCCTTTATGGGCTCTTCTGTCTTTGGGCTTCCTGGGCTACTTAATTCTTTAATTCTTTCTTAAAATAGCTTCTGTTCTCTTTCAGATTTTCCAGTGAATAATTGTGGTGGACAAGTTAACCGTGGCTTCGAAATCTTAGACCTTGCATTGCCTTGTACTTTGTGAATTTTATCTTTGATGTAGGCTTGATCAAGAGTCTTCTGTTTGTTTGTCAAAAGTCCCTTTTTGTGTCATCTTTTGTCTTTTTTCACTGTTTTCGCTCCAAGAACCTGTAACCTGTAATATGTAGCAGACATGCGTCAAAAGCACCCGTTTATTTATAAAATGAATAAGAATGGGGAATATAATAATGCAATATTCTAGTGTGAACAAATACCCCCAAACTTATCTTTTGCTCGTCCTCGAGCAAACTTATTTTTTTATTTTATTCACTACAAAAAACCTAACCGCACTTTCGCAGGGAAACGCGATTGCACTGAGCACGTGCAACAAGCCGTTAAACCTCTAGGTGTCCCTAGTAGGAGGAGTGTTGTCTCCTGAGGGTTTTCAGCGGATTACACCCACAAAATCCTATCAACTCGGCCCATTGACTTTTGTTCTCCAATTAGGTTTTCTAACAAGGAATTCTATCATCGTCTACTTGTAAATTATCCACCCATATTCTTCACGCTTCCTCATTATTTAACTTAAGATTATATATGTTATGTAGACTTACTTAGCTTTCGGCATTTCTTAAGTTTTCCTTCTAGGGTTTCATCTCCACTTAGGAATTTTTATCAACTCTATTAAAGATACAAGTTCTATTCTTCATTCCTTTCTCTCATCTAAATTCCAATCACATACCCCTACGTGTGTGTATAAGTCACCCCTACACTTGGAAATTCAAATTAAGCAATCAACCCCTTGTCCGTTGTCCAAAGTACTAATTAGTGGTGAATTTAAATGAAATTTGCTTACACATCCTTCATGCGACCGTTAATACTTCTTGAGGTACCAACGACCGATTACAAAATGCGTTTGCACTTTAAAGCGTACTTCCTAGTCTTTGCAACACCCAAGACTTTAGCAGTGACTCCCAAACCAGTTGGTCTAAGGCACTAGGTGATGAAGCACCCTCGCTAAGTATTTTTCTATTTTTGCAGTCTTAAGTAATCACAAAAAACCAGTGTCCATTTTTTTTTCTTTATCCACACTTTTTCATACTAAGGACTTTAGACAAGAGCCTTTCAAGGTCTCTTCTACTATTCCAAGTTTCAAGGTGCGTGATTGTGCAAATTGTAGGGTATACGTTTTCAGATTCTAGACTTAAGCTAGGAGCTATTTTTCAAACTTATACTCTAATAAGAACATCAATACTCTTCCCTTGTTTCGACTTATCCCAAAAAGTGAACCCAAAATCTGCCTATTTCTAAATAAACTACAAGGCATATACTTTCTACCGTTAAACTTTAAGGAATGTTATTTTTAGGGTTTTTAATTCACTAAGTCTAAGATCTAGTTGTTCCTAGCCAGTTAACCTATTTGTCAAACTCTAGTCAATTAGCCAAATTGAATATAATAATTTTTATAATTTTTCAAATTTTTCAAATTTTTATGGATTTTCAAATAAGTATGCAAATGCAAAAATATGTACAAATGAATGCGAAGGAAGAAGACGTACCGAGCATACCCCCAAACTTGAACTTGACAGTGTCCTCACTGTCATGCTAAACCAAGAGGGTCAAAATACCGATACTCCCCTGTTTATTTATTTATAATTTTTT
Source organism: Agapanthus africanus (assembly GCA_030015575.1). Taxonomy (NCBI): domain Eukaryota; kingdom Viridiplantae; phylum Streptophyta; class Magnoliopsida; order Asparagales; family Amaryllidaceae; genus Agapanthus; species Agapanthus africanus. The sequence continues at coordinate 116,682,632 of CM057351.1, forward strand.
TTATGTTTGGAATTTTTTTTTTATTTTTTTTTATAGAAAAAGAAAACAAAAGGATATATACATATATACAAAGGTTCCCCCCAAACTTAAGCTTGGCCTTACACAAGCCAAAGGTTAGCACCAACCATTCAAAAATCTTATCATGGTAATGGTAGAGTTGGTGCAAGAATGGGATGGAAAGAAAAGAGATGTAAAGCACGCGAGACCGTGTTGAGAAAAGAATGGTAGAATAAGGTCTCGGTGGGGAAGAAGAAAGACGGAGTGGAGTGCGGTCTTGAGGGTGTAAATTGAGTGAATAAATTAGCGCAATATGTGATGACCGATGTGTTAAAAGCGATTGCGCTAACCTACCAACTCGTCGGGAAATGGGGTCAAATCCCTCAAGATTCGCAAGAAAACATGGGTACGCCGAACTTGGTATAGGAGATGAAAGCGTAACGGTCATATTTTCGGTCGGAACAATGGGAAAGACGAAAGGGAGTGAATTAGGGATAGTATAATTCTCACCGTAGTAAACTGTGTCGAACTGGAAAGATTCCATCAATGGTTCGAAACGACTGTAAGCAACCGAGTCTGAAGGATTAACTAACTCATCTGAAAATGCAAAGGACTCAAACTCGGGCGGTGAGACTTCAACATCGTCCGAAAAAGTGAAACACTCGTAAGTGTCATCGGCTGTGGGAACTGTGTCAGATTCAAAGGAAAAGTTTTCAAGCTCACAGTCGTCAGGCGTGAAATGAGGCGTGGTCGGAACGATGCAAAAGAGGGAGGGTGATTTAGGTAAAGGTTCAAGAGGATGAATTGGAAAATCCGACACATCAAAGAAAAATGGTTCAACCTCAATATGATCCTCACTACTCTCCTCAATATTATCCTCATAATTCTCCACAATATTCAACTCATCCATGCCATTATCATCAAAATCAAGACGCATATGAGATTCGGGAGAAACATTTAATAACTCAGGATGATGATTTGAACATAAAATTTCTATTAAATCGACAGGTTCATCATCCGAAATATTCCCGGCGTCTATATCCTCAATCAAGTGAAAATCAATTTCTTTAGACACTTCATCCACAGCATGGATATTTATCAATGTAGGTTCTAGAGTGGAGGTGTAAAGATCGAAAGGATTAGGTGCGGTTTCACTCGAAAGGGGTTCTTCACAATTTGGCAAATCAAGCACTACAAAATCACACAACTCATTTTTATTTTTAACTGGTGAATCATTTGGAACAATAGATGGAAAACCGGAGTTGTGGGTTTCAATTGGGTAAGGGTAGGTTTGATTTGAAAATCCTCTCTCATTCTCACTCTGTCCAACTACCGCCTTACACATTGAAAAATTCGGAGCTAGCGGGACACTGGCTACCGGTTCACTAGGTTGCGTAAGGGCGGCCATGGATGCTTCCATTGTCCTCATCATTTTATTTGTTGCAGCAATATATGCTTCCAACGACTCTTCCAAGCTAGACTTAGGTGGTGAGGGGGTTTCAGTAAAAGATTCAAAATTTGTTGGATATGTGAAACTCCCTAATGGCTGTGAAGAAACAGTGTCTAGTGAAGATGGAAAAGTCGGGTAGGACTGATAGGAAGTGGGTGGTAGGACAGGGGTAGGGTCAACATATGGATAAGAAGGTGAATAATCGTGTGGATCCCTAAAACTAGATGAGTGGAGAGAGGTGAAAGATCGACTGCGAGATTGAGCAATATGCTCAGCAATGGACATCGGCCTAGGAGTTACAGAAGGACTTGAAGAAGTGGTGTCAACATATGTAGGTTGTAAAGGTTGACTCGGTTGACACAAAGTGGGTTGAAAAGTCAAACTGTTTTTCCTAGACTCCTCTATGTGATCTTTCAGAGATTTTTTAGGCATGGAGGGATCATTTTTAAATTGACCGAACACATTGACAAACGACGCAAAGTTAGGTTCGGGATACCAAGATTCGGCAAGCGATTTGTTATGTGGAGTACCCATGATAGAAGAATGTAAGGATTTCTTAGCGAAAAAATTTTTTTTTGCAAGTTTTTAAAAGATTTTCCCCCCTTTTTTTTTTTATTTATGTGAGAGTTTTGCAAATAGGTTTTAGAACATAGGACTCGTTACACAAAAGTATCAACCACACATGCACAATCAGACCTAGATCTAGGGTTGCCTAGGTCTACTAGACAGCTCCTAACTAGGGCTAGAGATAGGACCTCAAACCGCCTCTTCACGGACAAATACGGCCAGGTAAGTGGGAAGGAACCACCACTACAGTGGGCCTAATTAATAACCACTAGCCTAGACACCGCAATGTCGGTTAGGATAAACGGCCGATGCTTACCCTAGTCCTTTTCCTATTGAGCTCGCTGTCCTTAGGTCTGAGTCTAATCTTTTTTTAATTAATTGTGGTTGATGCAAAATGCTTAGGTGTTTTCTGGGGTCCTGGGAAGGGTGATGAAATCCCCACCCAATCTGAATTGGTCAAAAAGCCCCTTAAAATCCAATTAAAGATATGCAAAACAGTAAATCACTTGCAATCAAATATTTTTATTTTATGCGCGGCGCAAAGAATCCTGCACAAGATCGTTATTTGGAAGGAAAAAAAAAATTTGAGCGCAAAGAAACCCTGCAGGCAAATTTACAGAAGATATATCAAGATTTGCAGAGGAGGAGAGAGAGAAAACTCACAGAAATTTCCAGTGGCAGAGCAGTTTTTTTTTTTTTTTTTTTTTTTTTTTTTTTTTTTTTTTTTTTTTTTTTTTTTTATCGCGCTTCTGCAACTTTTTTTTTAGCCCAGATTCGACCAGACCGCGGCGGTTCCGCGGCCAAAAGAGGGCTGGCGCGGCGGTTCCGCCGCGCTTTAGTGGGATCGCCAGTTTTTTTTTTTTTTTTTTTTTTTGAACCAGATCACCACCGTTAACTTGTAGACTCGGTCCTCCAAATTTCTTCTATTTTTCGGTTGTTGTGATCTTCTGTTGTTCCGATCTTTTTTTTCCTGTTTTGATCTCTGTAAATTTCCAGATCCGATTTTCGTATATCCTGCAAAATTCAAACAACAAAGTATCCCTTCCAAAAATAACAAATGATATATATTTTTATATTTTATGATTTTTTTCAGATTTTTATGATTTTTTTAAATTTTATGATTAACCCGAAATTACGAAAAGAAAATTCTACGCCATCCCCGGCAACGGCGCCATTTGATTAGAATTGAGATTTAGCGTGCTTGCGCTTCCTAAAAGATAGATCAAAAATATTTGTAACCGCAATCAAGAACGGCGTCGCTTTGCAGCTAGCCGGTGAGTACGGGTCGGTCCACAGGGATGTTGTGAATTTCCGATTCGTTCTTACGAGTTAATTCCGAAAGGTGTTCGGACAGATTATTAAATCTAAAAATCTAAATTATCCTAAGGCAATTAATTAAAAGTTATAACTAGGGCAGGGAAAATAAATTTACCTAGGGCAAGGAATTTAAATCTTCACTAAGGCATGAAAATAAATTACTTACAGGTGGCTTTCTCCAAACATCAAAGCAGGGTTGTCAGATCTGGATTTCTGAATTGAAGAGAGGCACCGATGCTCTCCAAAAGATTTGTAAATTTTATTCATTAAAGGGAGGCATAAAGTCAATCATCCATGCAGGGTTGTCAGATCTGAATTTCTGAATGGAGAAGAAACACCGATGCTCTCCAAAAGATTTCTAAATTTTATTCATTAAAAGGAGGCATAAAGTTTACAATGAATTAGAGTCCCTATTTATAGAAGATAGGAAACCCTAGGGTTACAATGACTTGCATGTTTGCATTTACAAAAATAGCCCTCTAGGAAGACCGGTCAAAGCTGCAAATGAATTTTGATAAAATAAAATCTTCCTTTTGTCTTCTTAAAAAGGAAGTATTGGGCCTTTCCTTTATGGGCTCTTCTGTCTTTGGGCTTCCTGGGCTACTTAATTCTTTAATTCTTTCTTAAAATAGCTTCTGTTCTCTTTCAGATTTTCCAGTGAATAATTGTGGTGGACAAGTTAACCGTGGCTTCGAAATCTTAGACCTTGCATTGCCTTGTACTTTGTGAATTTTATCTTTGATGTAGGCTTGATCAAGAGTCTTCTGTTTGTTTGTCAAAAGTCCCTTTTTGTATCATCTTTTGTCTTTTTTCACTGTTTTCGCTCCAAGAACCTGTAACCTGTAATATGTAGCAGACATGCGTCAAAAGCACCCGTTTATTTATAAAATGAATAAGAATGGGGAATATAATAATGCAATATTCTAGTGTGAACAGTAGGCCACTCGTCACTTCGAGGTACCCGGTAGTTTGTTCATCCCACCTTGGGTCTATCCTAGGAGTAAAAACGGTAAAATAAATTATACAATGACGGCTACAACCTCATCCCGGATGTGCGGCCAAACAAATAATATTACATCAATTTGCATATTACATGAATTGAAAGATAAAGAAAACTCTCATCTCACAACCCCCGGGCTATTCATCCGCGACAATCCAACGAATTCATATACACAAACCATCAACATTACAAATCACAGATATGCACAACCCCCACTAATCGACGTATAGCGATTAGCCGACGTTCAGTGCATATATCACATCACAGATATAACCCATTAGCCAAAGTCTAGAGAAGTTCGATAAAAATACGGATTTTTAACCACCCAAACACAAATTTGTTCTCTGGAAAATCTGGGTAGAAACAACATATACTAAAAATCCGAAAACATCCAAATAAGATAACTGCACAAAACCCGGTCCACGGCCGAGTCAACTCGGCCGCGGTTCCGCGGCAGGAAGCATGTTCTTTCCGCGGATCCGCGGCGCTTTGACCGAGTCCCTGGATCGTTTTTGTTCTGTGTTTTTACAAAACCCTGAGTCGATTTTTCATGTATGTTAAATCATTTTTAGAGCAGTATAAAAATTCGGCAGAAACATGGTTTTTCCGGACGTGTTTTGCAATTTTTTTGTCCGATCGAAATTCTAGATACTTTGCTAACATGCTAGTTTGTGTTTAGCTAGGCTCTGATACCACTGTTAGGTCCACGTTACCCACCCCAGTTCTTTCGGGGAGGCGGAATATGTAAAATGCAAATTTTTCCCTAGCTAAGTAACATGGACCGTTTCATGAAGGATCGTTGCTAAACAAAACTAACATAAAATCTACAAGTTATAACTACTATGTAAAACGGTTATACCTAGTCTTGAACTCCTTCTCTTCTTCTTGTTCTCTTGAACTCCTTCTCTTCTTGTTGTTCTCCTCCTTGCTTGCTCCTTGTAGTAGTTTGAACGGCTCCTCCTTCTCGTGTCCTCTTTGCCGAAGATAGATCCACTCGAGGGCCTCGAACTTGAGCTCTTACCTCAACCTAGAGGTAACTAAGGTATTTGGTTTGCTAAACTAAGTACCTTAGAATGAGTAGAGATGCGTTATGGTGGCTTTGCGTCCAAATCTTATGATTTCCAACACATGGAACACTTAAGCTTTGAGAGAGGAAGAAGAAGAGTGTTTGCAAAGAGAAAGAAAAAATATGATAGAATGAGAGCTCTCTTTTTGCAACCATGCTCATATGAGAATAATAGATTAACAATAATAATCAAAAAGGAAAATGTGATGGTGAGTATGGAATGACCATTATTATTTCATAATAAATGCAATTTGCAAAGATCTAGAAGCATCTTTGATATGAAATGATTATGGTCAAAATATCAACAATGGTCAAAATGACCACCATGGTCAAATGGTCAACCTAACCATCACACAACAATTCTTAATTATCATTATTGATCTTATTTATCATTCTCATTAGGGTTTGGAAAAAGTCAACGGTCAACAAGTCAACAAAGGTCAAACGGTCAACAACCCTAATAAGAATCCTCTGCATCTGCCTCTATCAACTGTGCATACACACCCGCATCCGCGTTCCGAGGAACACGAATACAATGAGATAAAACAAATCCCAAAACCAATACCAGTATCTGGCTTAAACCAAAGCCCACTAGTAATAACTGCCCGGTCACCAAACGTGCACAAGTGCGCGAGTGTGAACGAACCCTGTCGCAAAACCATGCGACCTCTACTCAGTTTTAGCCAAAGGCGATTAACCCTCTGTATGGGACTCTAAAGACTCGACACTGCGCTGGAAGTGGGGTTAACCACAGACCGAAAGCGGCACTAGCTATACGTAACGGTCCCCAGGTAGATGCCGTTAAGAAGTCTGATGAGGTGAACCCATCCGAACTCCTACTGAGCCTGTATGTGACAATCTCCGTACAGTCCGGTCTGTTCGTCTAAGAACATCGCATGGCGGGCCTTGGGGGCGGTAAACATCAGTCCCCTACTAGTGGTACAATTCGTGCCGGAGTGTAGCCCAGAACACCTGAGATAACACTGGAAACCTACCAGTCTTTCTCGCTTGCCCTGGCCAGGGACTTTGTGTAATGGCTCTCCTAGACACAGCGCGATATCACCCCCAATACCGGGAGAGACGAATCCTGTCTAACCGTCACTGCCTCCAAGTGCTTCGGGACTTCACCCAACTACTACCTGTTTGCACGACTCAATAGAGCCGTGGTAGGGTAGTAATCTAAGAACAGTGGGAACACACTCGAGGCGGAGTGACAGTGTCGAGTAAACGGACTAAGATGTACTCATGTCACCTGGGAACTGTTAACTGACGATATGTATAATGCCAACCAACAGTTCCTGACGAGTCCTGTCCAGTGTACTCGTAACCTAACGAGCACCTGCATACTATCTCCAGTACGACGTACTGATAGCTGTGGGACAGACCATCTCCCCTGCTGGGAAGAGAAGCGTATGCACTAGTCTACTATGGAGTATCGATGCCCTGTCTCGATAATACTACGAATAGGAACCAAAATAAGGATGTGCTTATAGACTACCCATCCCCCTCTAGGGTGATTGCCATCACAACGCCGGTAGTCAACCAAAGATCTTAAGGGCTCTACCAATATGTTTTTAGCGATATGTTAAAAGAAACATATACACATATTAAGATAGAAACAAACCAAGTAGCATACTACTATATCGAGCAAGACTGTCGTAAAACCATATACACCCAAGCCTCCAAAATGTATTATACAAACCAGTAATATACAATAATGGCCTCTAGGGCATACATATCTAACACTATGTACTTCGCTTCCATAGTTGAGTCAGCAACGGTTTCCTGCTTTGTGATCTTCCAGCAAACCGCCCTTCCATTGTGGGTAAAGACATAACCCGACATGGACTTCGAGTCATCCTTGTCACTCTGGAAGCTAGAGTCAGCAAAGGCCTCGATCTGGAGGTCTTTTCCTCCATACACCAAGAACATCTCCTTAGTCATTCTCAGGTACTTGAGAATGTTCTTTACTACAATCCAGTGTTTCTCCTCTGGGTCCGACTGATACCGGCTTACAACACTTAATGCGTATGCTACATCTGGTCTGGTACACAACATCATATACATTATAGAGCCTACCGTAGATGCGTAGGGTATAGATGACATGCGAGCCCTTTCCAAATCAGTCATGGGAGACATCTCTTTGGAGAGGGTGATTCCGTGACAAGCCGGTAGATTACCGCGCTCTGAATCTTCCATACCGAATCGTTTTAGTATGGTGTCGATGTACCTGGAATGCGAAAGTCCCAACATCCTCTTAGATTTATCACGATAGATCTCGATCCCCGGAATGTAGTTGGCATCGCCCAGGTCTTTCATGGAGAACCTCTGTTACAAGAATCCTTTGACTGAATGTAGCATATGAATGTCATTTCCTATTAGGAGAATGTCATCCACGTACAAGACGAGTAATACCACAGTTCTCCCTATAATCTTACTGTAAATGCATGGTTTATCCGGATTTTTGATAAAGTCGAATTCTTTGACAGTATCATCAAAGCAGATGTTCCAGCTCCACGATGCCTGCTTCAGTCCATAAATGGACTTAAGAAACTTGCACACTTTACCGCTGCTCCCACTCTGAATGAAACCCTCCAGCTGATCCATATATACGCACTCATCCAAATTTCCATTTAGAAAAGCCATCTTTACGTCCATCTGCCAGATCTCATAATCGTGGAAGACGGTAATGGCAAGAAGGATCCTAATGGATTTGAGCATAGCCACTGGAGAAAAGGTTTTGTCATAGTCCAAACCAGGTCTTTGACGAAAACACTTTGCAACAAGTCTAGCTTTATAGGTTTCAACCGGCCCATTTACACCAATCTTCTTTCTGAAGATCCATTTGCAGCCTACGGGTTTTACCCCTTCTGGAGCAATTTCCAAAGTCCAAACTTTGTTGGTGTACATGGACTCCATATCGGTCCGCATTGCATCCAGCCATTTTACTGAGTCACCGCTCTGGATGGCTTGGTGGAAGCTAGTAGGCTCTGTAAGTCTACGTTAGCGCCCCGGCAGTCTACAGACGCCAAAATGCGGAACAAAAACTTTTAACTGGCGCTATCGTATACTTTAACCCGGATCTGCCATTATTGCTAAACTAACAAACTGTAAAGAGTGTAGAATGGTTATACCGAACGATCCGAGTCCTTCGTTCTTCAACCATCATCCCACGCTCCGTTGCGGCTGCTCCGATCTCGTCAATCTCCGATCTCCTCGTCGAGGTGGCACCACATGATCGGTTCTTTAAACGGGCTCCCGCCTCTGACTCGAGGCAACTCGATCGTCAAGTTTGCTAAAAGAGACGACCAAGAATGATGTAGAGAATGAGTAGATGACTTTGTCTCACTTCGTCCAAGTCCGTGGACGATCGGTTAATGGAGTTGCCGATGGAAATGAAATGGAACAAGAAATGAACTATGAAATTTCCATGCATCCAAAACTATACTGTTTTCTTTTCTAACCAAATTTCTCAAATGAATCAATCAAGGGGGAGGAGAGAGAGGTCCGGCCTATATGTAAAGAGGAGGGAGGTGATGGTAGGAGGGTTCAAGTGGTGACCATATCATGTAACCTTATCATCATCAAAAGATCTTAACGAATCCAAAAAACCATAATGAAAACAATGACACATATAAACCTAGTCATCATCTCTTTAATGTATCCAATGAAAACTCAACACCAAGTAGCCTAGTCACCACATCTAGATGCTTCTAGAACACTGACTCACCTCATCTGAAAAAAAGATAAATCCGTCTTTAACAGAATGTTAAAAGACGGCTGATAGAAAACTGGAAACTGGCAACTTCCAAAAGTGATCCTGAAACGACTTTCAGGATAACCCCGAAACTGTATAAATATACCCGCATTTGTATTACGACCGAATACAAATGCAACTGAGACAAAGATATTATACCTACTCAATATAATACTCGGATCCGGCTTAAACCAAAGCCGACCAGTATCATCTGTCCGAAAAATAACACGTGCGTAAACGCACGTGCATTTTCCGAACCCTGCCATAAAACCATACGGCCTCTACAACATTTCGCCCGAACTTGGGAAACTGTCTGTGGGGGACTCTAATGACTCGTCAGTACCCTGGCAGTGGGTTTAACCACAAACCGTCAGCGGCACTAGCAATGCGTAACGGCTGCCAATGGACTGACCTCAAGGGATGCCGATGAGCGCACTCATCCGGAAAACCCTACTGAGCCTAACAGTGACAATTTATATACAGTCCGGTCCGTTCGTCAATGAGTATCGCATATCTGCCTAGGGGCTAGCAACGTCAGACCCCCAATTGCAGTATAAGTCGTGTCGGAGTGAAGCCCAATAACACCCTGAGATACTACTGGAGTACCTACCAGTAAATCTCCTGCCACGGCCGTGAGCTTTGTGTAATGGCTCTCCTAGACACAGCACGATCTCGCCCCCAATACCGGGAGAGACGAATCCCCTGCCGATCCGCTCACGTGCCTCCATATGGCTCGGGACTGTACCCAAAAGCTACCTGTTTGCACGACTCCTTTGAGCCGTGGTAGGGTAGAAATCAAAGCACAGTGGGAACTCACACGAGACAAATGACGACCTCAGGTCGATGAACTAACCTGTACACATGTCACCAGGGAACTGCTATCTGACGATAGATATAATACTAACTAGCAGATTCCCAGCGAGTCCTGTCCGGTGTACTCATAACCCAATGAGCACCTGTATACATCTTAGGTGATCCAACTGACACCAGTGGCTTGTGAGACCGGCCACCGCCCCTCGTCGGGGTCTCGACTGTACACACTAGTCTACTCCGGAGTATTGATGCCCTGTCTCGAAACTCCCACGACTAGGGACCACAATTAAGGATATGCATATAAACTACCCAACTCTCACGTATATGATCGCCATCATACTGTTGGTAGTAAAGCAAGATCCTAAGGGCTCTATCAAAGTGTAACATGCAATCAGTCACCTGAACATGTACACGACTGATAAAGGAAAAACCAGATAGCATACTATCATCTCGAGTAAGACTGTCCTACCGGGATAGGTCCTCCGCAATCATTGCAATCACGTACCTGCGATCCAATAATTGACTATGAGGGCACTATCTCCAACAATCTCCCACTTGCACTCAAGGCTAATATTGCGATGTCGACTACTCACAGCCCGTGTGAAACCGAACATCCAACTCCTCTACTAATCAGTTTCACAAAGCTCGTTTGTAAAACTATCGTGTTCGAGAAATAGCCTCAGTGAGTGGATCCGCCTAGAAGTATCTTTCTATATCTCTCTTAATCTCAAGTTCGCGGAGAAAACCATCTCCCGAATTGAGTAATACCTGTCTTAGAACATGTCTGGATATCTGATGGGACCTTAGTTCATAAATGAACTCCATATCCAAACTTCTTAGACTGAATCGATCACTGAACCTAATCAGTATCGGGCACCTTGCTTCCCACAGTATCCTCTTGGACCACCTGTCCATAATACTGTCCCTCGTCAGAGGGAAAACTAAAAACTCTGACAATCACTCTGTCATCCATGTCACCTTTGAAGCCTGGAATGATAACCGTCTCCCGAAAGAGGCTGCCGTTATCAAATCCGTAGAACATGTACCAATGTTCTAAAACTGCTTCCTTATGTTTCTCCAGGATTGGATTAATACAAACTTATTGCAACTTGTGCAAAACCAACATTTGGTGTGGTACTTGACATCTCATGATTGACTCAATTGCCTAAGCAAGTGATCTGCCAATCATGCACATCCCTCTCCCCATTAGTCTGTAAGACACCTTTAGAGAGGGTGACTCCATCACCTGCAGGTACACCACCATGCTAGGAGTCAACTATTCCAAAAACCATTAGAATATCTGTCAAAGTACCCACATTGGGAAACTACCCAAATCCAGATCTAAAACCATAGATCCAGAAACCAGAATGTCAAATATTATATCCATATCCTGTCTGGAGAAACAACTGTGTGACGACCGGAGTACAACCAATCGTAGTATAGGAATTTTACTTCCTACTCTGTGTATGTCATCCAGATACAATGACATCACACCCTACTACCTTCTTAACTGATCCATCCCTTATTCTGATTGTAGTCAAACCCATGACTGTCACATCAAAATTAGATGATCTATCTCCGCTATAACGGCTCAAGTCTATAAATAGATATAAGCTACTTGCCCACTATACTTCTGTTGCTCCCACTGACTACGACAACCCTCCTAACGGGTCTCATATCCTGGAACAACAGTAGTGTCAAGTCTTGGTTGATAAGAACCTCCCTGTCACCGTCCTTGAGGCTACCGAAGTACCTCTCGGGTGTCTGAGGTTATCTACCATACCTGCGGAGTGGCTATTGGAATGTCAAACCTGATCGAATATATAGGTCCTATTAAATTTTCCGTAATCGTTCGTGGTTCTGGAATCACTTCCAGTTCTACCATACTCCCACTACTGTTTTCTGAAAAAGATCCATTTTTACTAAAACTGTGGCGAGTCAAGAACAATATCACTATTGATCTTCCAAATGGTAGAATATCAACCCTCGTCATAGCCAGGGTCAACCCACAAACAGCCATTACAGAAACGTGCCCTGAGTTATCCAGTGTCTGGTTTTAAGCATAAGCTGGACAACTCCCCGTACCTTAATATCTTTTAAGGTACGAACCATTCTATATCCAATACAGAAACTTTGGCACTTATTTAATTGGAACCATATTCAAATCATGCAGCTGTCTCCAGTGCATATCCACTTAATGGAAAGAGGCTAATCAGCATTACTCAACTTAGGAATCCATCCAATTATGAGTAACCTGAAAGAGAAATACGTTTCTCAAAACCATCACTATCATCTGAATACCAATCACAAGAATCTACATCTTCGATCTCTTTGAAGAATCCCGATACTTGTGATACCTGGTTCTCTACTTTATTCTTATACCCACAACTTCTCAAAACTTAGACTATGTATTTCTACGAAACACTTGTCTAAAAACTAGAGAAGTTATAAGTAAACAGAACAAAGTATGAGGACCTACCCCTTTGTCCTGATGGACACTGGACAACATACAATTCTCTGTATAAGTCCGCTGAGTTTAAACAACTCAAAACCTGTGCGTCGTAGGTAGAAAACTGTACCCTGGCGATTTCCTCAAATATCACCAATTACAACGAATTCCGATATAATGAGGATGATCACCTAATTCCCAATATCTTACTCCCACTCATCATCTGTAAAACCATACAGATATGAGAATGAAACCTGGTAAATACATACCCTTGGAGTAAGTGTCTAATCGGGAAAACAGTTTTTCTTCAACAATGCACTGAAACATGAAAATGTTTCGTAGGGGTATCCTGGTATTCATAGCAATGCCTCTTCCATAATCCAATTCATGACTTCAACCGTATATTTTATTGTCGTCTCTCCAAATCCCTTTATTTGTCTTTAGTCGTTACCTTCTGTACACCATCGTTAGGCTAAATGGTTTTCTTCCTTCCCTACCGTTCGGCACCAGCCTATGGTTTGGAAGAAGACTATCCAGTAAGCATAATAGGTGTACCCTCCTAAACTAAGGAGTACTCGCATCTCGAGAAAAGGTGACGATAAAAGACAACTGAATAATACCTTATTCTTTTAAAGGTGAAATAGGAGTGGCGATGAAGTACGCGGTTTTGGTCGTGAATGATATCAGTCGCAATTTACTTTGCCCTCTTTCTAATCCCTTTATTTTGCCTTTACATATTACCTTCTGCACACCCTACTTAGGCTAATTGGTTTTCTTCATTCCCTACCTTTCGGCACCAGCCTATGGTTTGGAATAAGACTATCCAATAAGCGTAATAGGTGTACTCTCCTAAACCAAGGAGCTCTCGCAACCTGAGAGAAGGTGATAATAAAAGACAACTGAATAAACCAATTCTATTTCTCCTGAACCTGGATCCATCCTCGAAGAAGTCCCTTCGAGTTCGTATATAACCATACGATGGATCTATCCAATGGAAGTGGATATCCGTAGTAATACGGGTGTTCTGAGAAATGCAAAGGGTAAAAGAAGGAGTGACAATGACTTATGCAACTCAGACAATCCAAAAGCCAGTATTTTAAGAAGATTCGGTCAACTTGGTCACTGAGTCATAGTCTAGGGTCGGTCAAAGGTCGCTGCAAAAGAGAGAGAGAGAAAAGAAACACTCTGCGTGCACTCTAACCTAGATCAGAATGGTCATCACTTTATCTAATCCGGAAACCTCCCACTGTCCTGTCAAATTCTCCTCCAAACCTAAAGTAGAATCAATCGGAATCACCCGAAGACTAAACCAACTCATCAGTGGGAATCGGGATCCAACTCTCATCGCATGATAACGTGATGGAAAGCATCCACGTTACTCATACTCCAGAAGGTATGCGCATACTTGGCAAGTTTCAGTTTCTTTAGAAACTCCCGATATGATTTTTGCCCCATGCTCTTATAACCTTGGCTTTGGTCAAAATGTCATAAGTCACATGCCAAGTTCTACCCGTCACTATCTTGTCAATTTGAACCCACCCGCACATGCCCCTGACTTTGGCCAATCGGCAGAACGACTGTCCCAAACTAACTCATCTATCTATGCAACAATTGAATACCCAGCAGCTACCAAACACTATGCCTTAACTTTGGCTAAAATACATAGCTTGAATACTACTGAATACTCAAAAGAAGTGACGGAGGGCTACGGCTGGTTTTTGGCGAAAAACCTTTAGCGTAGTGAACTTGATATCGCTGAAGGAACCTGATAGCTTTTTAAAATATAGTGGCGAAAACCTTTTGCTAAAGAGGTCACTCCCGGTAAAGGGATCTCGGCTCTTTCCTCGTGGAATGAGGTGCAGGATATTCCACTGAATACCGCTATGCAAAGCAACATGTAATCGACTATAGTAAAGTTATTACCCTGACGCAAACTTCTGTCCAAGGGGTCATTCCCGGTGAAGGGATATCAGCCCTTGCCTCGTCGAATGAGGTGCTGGATATTCACACCGAATACCGCTATGCATAACAAAAAGAAACGTCTTTGTAATAACATCTTTTTAAAATTGTTCCAACAACTCAAACAGGTTTGTTTTACTTTGCATTGATCAGAATCAACGCAGTCCCATCAATCAATCACACCAGAAAAGAACGAAAATAAAATGTACGTATATGCCATCCGCATTCGTCACTGGGTCCCGTCATCACCCGTTAGGTTACTTAACTAACGACAGAGTGGGGACTGGACTAGCGCGGGTGTAAAACATATACAACATCTAATAGTATATAAACCAATATACATAATCGCTCCAGGCGTGATAATATGCAACATTACAGAAAAGTAATAAGCATCACAGAACAATACAGATAATCTGGGATCCCCGAGTTTCACAGAGCCGCTGCTGAAACTCGACGTTCCCCTGTCGTGTGGATAGCCTGTGCAATGAAACCTAGACCCCTACGGGTGCGGCAAGTTACCCGCCAAAACCTGAAGCGAGGCAGCCCCTTACAGCATAGTGAATGGACCACCCAGCACTTCACGGAATCCGGTAATCTTGGGCACCCCTCCTTGGGTCAACCTGTACCCCCTACGAGTGCGGCGAATAGTCTGCCAATTTTAGAGTGGGGCCCTTCTGCCTCCCAAAGCCATGAGATGCGGACCCGTTGCCCTCCAGAACCCGGCTATCCGTGCACTCCGTCTCGGGGCAAAACCTAGTACAGTAATGAAAAATAGTACAATAGGTACATCGACCGCAACCTGGTCGTGCCCCAAAAAGAATATTATACAACAGGCAGTGACGGCTGTCCACAAGTTGGACGCTCGCCCCGCAATATCAAATGTACAAATAAACTCAAACTGTACTACCATTGCACACTGCTATCCACCACGACAAATCCGCAACATCACAGCACAACATAGAACATCAACGCGAATGTCACGTTCGCAAACCCGTCTAAAAGAACTATAGCAATCAGACGCGGTTTACCGATCAAATGACATTCCAGGTCGGAGATATAATGTAAGCACTGTAAACTAACGTGTTTAAATTTCGATCGACCAAAGACCAAATATCAAAAAGTGGGCCCCACTGCTTACTGGTGAACAGTAACAAAACCTGGGCCAAAACGACATTTACAAAAAACCCCAAAATCCAACAGAGAACACACAGAAAAAATTTGGTGCAGTGATCCTCTAGAACGGCCGCGGATGAGCGGCCAAACCATGGGTTTGGCCGCTAATCCGCGGCGATCTGGTGAGATCAATTGCTCAAATTTTGTCCGTACCCATAGAAAACCCTGCACGGATTTTTAAGACATCCAGAAATAATTTTTGAAGCCATTTAAAATTAACAGAAACTGTCGGGCTTGAATTTTGGAATTTTCGATTTCCGGTCGGATCGATATTTTAAACGCGTTAGCACAAGTTAGTATAGCAAAATGGTGAGGCTCTGATACCACTGTAAGTCTACGTTAGCGCCCCGGCAGTCTACAGACGCCAAAATGCGGAACAAAAACTTTTAACTGGCGCTATCGTATACTTTAACCCGGATCTGCCATTATTGCTAAACTAACAAACTGTAAAGAGTGTAGAATGGTTATACCGAACGATCCGAGTCCTTCGTTCTTCAACCATCATCCCACGCTCCGTTGCGGCTGCTCCGATCTCGTCAATCTCCGATCTCCTCGTCGAGGTGGCACCACATGATCGGTTCTTTAAACGAGCTCCCGCCTCTGACTCGAGGCAACTCGATCGTCAAGTTTGCTAAAAGAGACGACCAAGAATGATGTAGAGAATGAGTAGATGACTTTGTCTCACTTCGTCCAAGTCCGTGGACGATCGGTTAATAGAGTTGCCGATGGAAATGAAATGGAACAAGAAATGAACTATGAAATTTCCATGCATCCAAAACTATACTCTTTTCTTTTCTAACCAAATTTCTCAAATGAATCAATCAAGGGGGAGGAGAGAGAGGGCCGGCCTATATGTAAAGAGGAGGGAGGTGATGGTAGGAGGGTTCAAGTGGTCACCATATCTTGTAACCTTATCAACATCAAAAGATCTTAAGGAATCCAAAAAACCATAATGAAAACAATGACACGTATAAACCTAGTCATCATCTCTTTAATGTATCCAATGAAAACTCAACACCAAGTAGCCTAGTCACCACATCTAGATGCTTCTAGAACACTGACTCACCTCATCTGAAGAAAAGATAAATCCGTCTTTAACAGAATGTTAAAAGACGGCTGATAGAAAACTGGAAACTGGCAACTTCCAAAAGTGATCCTGAAACGACTTTCAGGATAACCCCGAAACTGTATAAATATACCCGCATTTGTATTACGACCGAATACAAATGCAACTGAAACAAAGATATTACACCTACTCAATATAATACTCGGATCCGGCTTAAACCAAAGCCGACCAGTATCATCTGTCCGAAAAATAACACGTGAGTAAACGCACGTGCATTTTCCGAACCCTGCCATAAAACCATACTGTTGGAGATAATGCCCTCAGAGTCAATTATTGGATCACAGGCACGTGATTGCGGTGATTGAGGGAGGACCTATCCCGGTAGGACAGTCTTACTCGAGATGATAGTATGCTATTTGGTTTACCTTTATCATCGTGTACTGTTTTAGGTGACCTGACAAGTTGCTATTACACGTTGATAGAGCCCCTAGGATTCGTGCTTGACCACCAGCAGTATGAGGGCGATCATATAAGTGGGAGCTGGGGTCTATAAGCATATCCTTAAATGGTCCCTAGTCGTGTGAGTTTCGAGACAGGGCATCGATACTCCAGAGTAGACTAGTGTATACAGTCGAGACCCCGACGAGGGGCGGTGGCCGGTCTCACAAGCCACTGGTGTCAGTTGGATCACCTAAGATGTATACAGGTGCTCATTGGGTTATGAGTACACCGGACAGGACTCGCCGGGAACATGCTAGTTGGTCATATACCAGACGTCAGATGGCAGTTCCTTGGTGACATGTGTGCAGGTTAGTTCATCGACCTGGGGATCGTCATTTGTCTCGTGTGAGTTCCCACTGTACTTTGATTACTACCCTACCACGGCTCAAAGGAGTCGTGCAAACAGGTTTTAGTTGGGTACAGTCCCGAGCCACATGGAGGCAGTGAGCGTATCTTCAGGGGTTCGTCTCTCCCGGTATTGGGGATGAGGTCGTGCTGTGTCTAGGAGAGCCATTATACGAAGTCCTTGGCCAAGGCAAGGAGATTTACTGGTAGGTATTCCAGTAGTATCTCAGGGTGTTCTGGGCTACACTCCGACACGACTTGTACTGCTTTTGGGGGTCTGACTTTTACTAACCCCCTAGGCCCGCCATGCGATGCTCATAGACGAACGGACCGGACTGTACGGATATTGTCACTGACAGGCTCAGTAGGGTTGTCAGGCTGAGTTCACTCACAGACATCCCTTTTAGTCAATACCTGGTAGCCCGTTACGTATTGGCTTATACCTCTGACGTGCTAGTGGTTAAATCCACAACCAAGGTGTTGACGAGTCTTTAGAGTCCCCCACATTCAGTTACTCAGCTTTCGGGCGAAAGGTTGTAGAGGCCGTATGGAGATATGGCAAGGTCCGATCAGATACGTGCGGTATTGCACGGATCAGGATTGGACAGTTTGTACTATAGGCCGTATGCTTATATGGCAGGGTTCGATCAGATACGTGCGGTATTGCACGGATCAGGATCGAACAGATATTACTAGCCGGTTTTGGTATAAGCCGGATTCTAGTATAGTACAGTGTAGACTTTGTCTCATTGCATTTTGTATTTCGGTCGAAATACAGATGCGGGTGTGTATGCACAGTATCGGGGTTTTCCTGTAATTTATTACGGGACCAGTTTTTTGGAGTTGCCAGTTTGCTTTCCGTTTCGGCCAATTTCCATTGTTCCGTTCATTGGCCGAAGATTGGTGGAGGAGGGCTTATTTGCATTGTTGCAAATAAGCATTTGTGGAGGGGGTCTTTGCATATTATCATGTCATGATACTTGTCCCATCATTTGACTTCATAAACTCATGATTGCTTGACTTTGTATATCATCATGGTTGTTGATGATGAGGTTGGTGGTTGGTGGTTGAGTGTGGGTTTTGATTTGGTGATCATTTCCTTTTGCATGATAGCTTTTCTCTCTCTCCCTTTTTCTTTTGATTGATCCACTCTCCCCTCTCACTCTCTCCATGATGTTTTGGCCGGCCATTCCATGCAAGGGGGCTGTCCCAATTTGGTGAGGGAAGAAATACTCTCATTTGCCTTGCAAAATTGATATGGTTCATCTCCAAAAGCTCATATTCTTTTTCCTCCACCAATGGCAACTCTCTAAACCCCTAGAGACACAAATAGCTCACTACACATTCTACAGCAAATCTTGGGCACGTCGACAAGCCGGCTTCGTGCCCGAGTTGCCTCGGCATTGAGGTGGGAGCCCGTAAAAGAAGTAGGCGATGTGGTGCACTTCCGGCGACGAGGAGGAGACGGGACATTCCGTAGGAGATCGGGACGACGAGGAGAAGACAGGAGGACTCGGATCTGTCGGTATACTTCTCTTCCCTATCTTGTAGTTTGCTAGGACTAGTTAGTGGTTCGATCCGGGTATTAGTGCGCGGCGGTTTGCCAGTTCAAGTAAAATTAAAGTTTTTCACCGCTTCCGCATTTGGCCGTCGGATTGACGGCCGGGGCGCCGCCGTGCACTTACAGTGGTATCAGAGCCTCGCCATTAACTTCGTCTAGCTTCGTTTAATGTGTTTTGCATTTCCGATCGACCAAAATTCCAAAATCTACATTTTAATTCACGACAGTTTTCTGTTGAAAATTTTTGGTGTCAAAATTTTTTTCAGGTTGTATAAAATTGATGTGCAGGAAATTCTAAGACCACTGGGAAAATTCGACACAGTCAGTCGACCAATGTAGCGCGGAACCGCGGCCAAACCCCCCATTGGGCCACGGTTCCGCCGCGCATTGGTGACGTCACTGTATCATTTTTTTCCAGTGGGCTTCTGGGCTAATTTTAGGGGTTTTGGAATATTAAAATTGGGCCCAGGTTTTCTGTGAATGCTACAGTATTGATTGGGGGCCCACTTGTTAAAGTTTGATCGATCGGATATTTTAAACACATTATTTCACAGTATTTACATTATATCTGCGACCGTGAATGTCACTCGATCGGTAAATCCGGTTTAACTGCTATAGCCCGGTTAGACGGATTTGCGAACGTGACTTTCACGTTGATGTTCTGTTTTTGCTGTGATGTTGCGGATCGGTCGTGGGGGATAGCCTGGATGCAATGCTAGTACAGTTGTTGTGGTATTATGTACATTTGATATTGCGGGGCGAGCATCCGACATGTGGACTGCCGTCACTGCTTGATTGTATTATTATTTTGGGGCACGACCTGGTTGCGATCGTTGTACCCGTTGTATGTATATTTTACTTTCTGTACTAGGATTACCCCGCGGTGGGGTGCACGGATAGCCGGGTTCTAGAGGGCAACAAGCCCGCATCTCATGGCATTGAGACGGAGGGGGCTTCACTCTAGGATTGGCGGGCTATTCGCCGCACTCGTAGGGGGTACAGGTTGACCCAGGAGGGGTGCCCAAGTTACCGGATTCCGTGAAGTGCCGGGTGGTCCATTCACGGCACTGAAGGGGGCTGCCTCGCTTCAGGTTTTGGCGGGTGACTTGCCGCGCCCGTAGGGGTCTAGGATTTCATTGCGCAGGCTATCCACACGACCAGGGGAACGTCGGGTTTCAGTAGTGGCTCTGTGAAACCCGGGGATCCCAAATATCTGTATTGTTTCTGTGATGCTGTACATTTTCTGTGATGTTTCATTTCTTTCACGCCTTGAGCGAAATATAATATATTGGTATATATATTAGTAGATGTTGTATATGTTTTACATCCGCGCTAGTCCAGTCCCCGCTCTGTCGTTAGTTAGCTAACCTAACGGGTAATGACGGGACCCAGTGGCGAATGCGGATGGCATATACGTACATCAGTATATTTTCGTTCTTTTTGGTGTGATCAATTGAAGGGACTGCATTGATTCGGATCAATGCAAGTTAAAAACAAACCTAATCTGATGTTGTTGGAACACTTTTCAAAAGGCTGTTATTGCAAGGACGTTCTCTTTTGTTTTGCATCGTGGTATTCAGATGGAATATCCTGCTCCTCAGTCGATGAGGCAAGGGCCGAGATCCCTTCACCGGAAGTGACCCCTTGGACAAAAAGTTTGCGTCAGGGCATTAACTTCACTATAGCCGATTACTTTTGCTTTGCATCGCGGTATTCATTTGGAATATCCTGCACCCCATTCTACGGGGAAAGAGCCGAGATCCCTTCACCGGGAGTGACCTCTTTAGCAACGGTTTTCGTCACTATATTTTTAAAAAGCTATGCGTTCCTTCGACGATATCAAGTTCTTTACGTTAAAGGTTTTCTCAAGAAACCATTCGTAGCCATCCGTTGTTTCATATGGGTGGTCAATAGTATTCAAGCTGTGTATGTTGGCCAAAGTCAAGGCACAGTGATTGGTAGCTATTGGGGCATTCATATGCAGCATAGATAGATGCGTTGGTTTGGGACAGTCGTACTGCCATTTTAGCCAAAGTCAAGGGTATGTACGGGTGGATTCAAATTAACCTGGAGAATGACGGGTAGAACTTGACATGTGACTTATGATATGTTGGCCAAAGTCAAGGTCATAAGAGCATGGGGCAGAAATCACATCGGGAGTTTCAAAAGAACAGAAACTTGCCAGATATGCGCATACCTTCTGGAGTGTGATATCGTGAGCGGATTCCGTCACGTTATCATGCAATGATAGTTGGATCCCGATTCCCACTGATGAGTTGGTTTACTCCTCGGGTGTTCCCGACTAATTCTTCTTTCAGGTTTGGAGGAGAATTTGACGGTACAGTGGGAGGTTTCCAGATTAGATAAATTGGTAACCATTCTGATCTAGGTTAGAGTACACGCTGAGTGTTTCTTTTCTCTCTCTCTTTGGCAGCGACCATTGACCCGACCCTAAGACTATGACTCAGTGACCAAGTTGACCGAACCTTCTTAACAATGGCTTTTGGATTGTCAGAGTTGCAAACCTCATTGCCACTCCTATTTTTACCCTTTTCTCCAGGACACCCCGTATTACTACGAACGTCCACTTCCATTGGACAAAACCATCGTATGGTTAGATACGAACTCGAAGGGATTTATTCGAGGATGGTTTCCGGTTCTGGAGAAAACGGATAGGATTATTCAGTTGTCTTTTCCTTTTACCTTCTCTCATTGCGAGTACTCCTTGGTTTAGGAGATAGTACACCTATTACGCAAATTGGATAGTCTTCTTCCAAACCATAGGCTGGTGCCGAACGGTGGGGAATGAAGAAAACCAATTAGCATAACGATGGTGTGCAGAAGGTATTAGGTTAAGACAAAGCAAGGGATTAGTAAGAGGGCAAAGTAAAATTGCAACAGATATTCACGAACAAACCAAAGTATTTCTTCGCCAATCCTAAAATCACCTTTGAATTTCTCCAGGACACTCCGTATCACTACGAAGATCCACAGTTTATTGGATACTCCATCGTATGGTTATATACGAACTCGAAAGGAACTTGTTCCAGTTCGGGGATGGATTCTGGTTCAGGAGAAATAGGAATAAGATTTATTCAGGTGTCTTTTATCTTCACCTTCTCTCGCATTGCGAGTGTTCCTAGGATTGAGACAGTACACCCATTATGTTTATTGGATAGTCTTCTTCCAAACCATAGGCTGGTGTCGAACGGTAGGGAAGGAAGAAAACCATTTGGCCTAAAGGGGTGTGCAGAAGGTAATGACTAAAGACATATAAAGGGATTTGGAGAGGTGGCAAAGAAATATACGGTTACAGTTGTGAATCTGGATAATGGAAGATGCATTACTATGAATACCAGGATACCCCATCGAAACATTTCAATGTTTCAGTTTCACTGTGTACTGTTAAAAGAAAACTGATTTCCCGATTAGACACTTGCTCCAGGGTATGTATTTACCAGGTATGATTCTCACATATGTATGGTTTTACAGATGATGAGTGGGAGTAAGTTATTGGGAATTGGGTGATCATCCTCATTATATCAGGTTTCGTTGTAATCAGTGATATTTGAGGAAGTCACCTGGATTGTTTGCCGGACGGCAAATATTTGGTTTTGAATATCCGCTGTTGTGCACCAATTTCAAATTGATATATCTGTACGTCTATTTTCATAGAGTGAGATATACATTTCTGAAATTATGTCTACGACATTTACCTATATCAGTGGATGGTTAGGTAAGGAGCATTGAACAGCGGTGTAATTCTTCTTAACCATAAGTACAGTTTTCAACCTACGACACACAGTGAATGAGTTATCAGACTCAAGGGACTTATACAGAGTATTGTATGTTGTCCAGGGTCCATCAGGACAGAGGGGTTGGTCCTCGTACTATATTCGGTTTACTTATGACTTCTCTAGTTTTTAGACAGGTGTTTCGTGGAAACACAGGGTCTGAATTTTGAGAAGTTATAGGTATTTGAATAGAGTAGAGAACCAGGTATAGCAAGTATCGGGATTCTTCAAAGAGATCGAAGATGCAGATACTTGTGTATGGTATTCAGTTGATAGTAATGATAAAGAGATCTTGCTTCTCTTTCATGTTACTCATAATTGGAAGCATTCCTAAGTTGAGTAACGCTGATCGTCCTTCTTCCATTTAGTTGACATGCACTAGATATAGCTGCATGATTTGAATCTGGTTCAATTAAATCAGTGCCTCTGTTTCTATATTGGATATAGAACAGTTCATATCTTGACGATGTTAAGGTACGGGGAGTTGTCCGGCTTATGATTGAAACCAGACTCTGGATAACTCAAGGCACGCTTCTGTAATGGCTGTTTGTGGGTTGACCCAGGCTATGACGAGGGTTAACTTTCTACCATCTGGATGAACAATAGCAATATTGTTCTAGACTCGCCACAGTTTTATTAAAAATGGATTTTTTTTTCAGAAAACAGTAGTGGGAGTATGGTAGAACTGGAAGTGATTCCAGAACCACAAACGATTACTGAAGATTTGATAAGGAACCTAAAGATTAAATCTGGATTGACATTCCATTGGCCTCTCCGCAGATAAGGTGGGTAACTTCAGGCACCCGAGAGGTACTACGGTAGCCTCAAGGACGGTGACAGGGAAGTTCTTGTTTACCCACAATTACCATTGCTGTTGTTCCAGGCTGCGAGACCCGGCGGGAGGATGAGTATAGCGTCGTTCTAAACTGGTTTTAGAAGTGTACGTCTATATGACTCTGCCAGAGGGTTGTCGTAGTTAGTGGGAGCAGCGGAAGCATTGGTGTACAGGTAGCTTATGTTTATTTATAGACTAAAGCAGATGTAGCGGAGATAGATCATCTATTTCTGACGTGACAGTCATGGGTTTGACTTCATCAGAATAGGGGATGGATCTGTTGAGAAGGTAGTAGGGTGTGATATCCTGGTATTTGGATGACATACTCAGAGTAGGAAGTGATATTCCTATACTACAATTGGTTATACTTTGGTCGTCACACAGTGGTTTCTCCACAAAGGAAATGGATTTTATATCAGACATTCTGGTTACTAGATCTAGATTTGGTTAGTCTCCCAATCTGGGTACTTAGACAGCATTCTAAGGGTATTTAGAATGGACGACTCCATGCACGGTAGTGTACCTGCAGAAAATGGAGTCACCCTCTCTAAAGGTGTCTTACAGACTAAAGCGGAGAGGGATGTGCATGATTGGCAGATCACTTGCTCAGGCAATTGAGTCAATCATGAGATGTCAAGTACCACACCAGATGTTGTTCTTGCACTAGATGCAATAAGCTGACATTAATCCAATCCTGGAGAAACGGTCGGAAGCAGTTTTAGAACATAAGTGAATGTTCTAGGGATATGATAACGACAGCCTCATTCGGGAAACAGTTATCATTCCAGGCTTCCAAGGTGACATGGACGACAAGGAAGTTGTCAGAGTTGTATTTTTCCTTCTGATGAGGGGCAGTATTTTGGACAGGTGATCCAAGGCAATACTGAGGGTGGCATGGCGCAGGATACTGATTAAGTTCAGTTGACGATACAGTCTAAGAAGTTTGGATTTGGAGTTCATTTATGAGCTATGTCCCATCAGACATCCAGACACATTCTAAGACAGGTATTACTCATTTCGGGAGATGGGTTTCTCCGCGAACTTGAGATATAGAGAGATATGGAAAGAGACAACAAAGCGGATCCACTCACTAAGTCTATTCCTCGAACGCAATAGTTTCACAAACGAGCTTTGTGAGACTGACTAGTAGAGGAGTTGGGTGTTCGGTATTACACGGGCTGTGAGTATGCGACATCGCAATAATTAGCCTTGAGTGCAAGTGGGAGATTGTTGGAGATAATGCCCTCAGAGTCAATTATTGGATCACAGGCACGTGATTACGGTGATTGAGGGAGGACCTATCCCGGTAGGACAGTCTTACTCGAGATGATAGTATGCTATCTGGTTTACCTTTATCATCGTGTACTGTTTTAGGTGACCTGACAAGTTGCTATTACACGTTGATAGAGCCCCTAGGATTTGTGCTTGACCACCAGCAGTATGAGGGCGATCATATAAGTGGGAGCTGGGGTCTATAAGCATATCCTTAAATGGTCCCTAGTCGTGTGAGTTTCGAGACAGGGCATCGATACTCCAGAGTAGACTAGTGTATACAGTCGAGACCCCGACGAGGGGCGGTCGCCGGTCTCACAAGCCACTGGTGTCAGTTGGATCACCTAAGATGTATACAGGTGCTCATTGGGTTATGAGTACACCGGACAGGACTCGTCGGGAACATGCTAGTTGGTCATATACCAGACGTCAGATGGCAGTTCCCTGGTGACATGTGTGCAGGTTAGTTCATCGACCTGGGGATCATCATTTGTCTCGTGTGAGTTCCCACTGTACTTTGATTACTACCCTACCACGGCTCAAAGGAGTCGTGCAAACAGGTTTTAGTTGGGTACAGTCCCGAGCCACATGGAGGCAGTGAGCGTATCTTCAGGGGTTCGTCTCTCCCGGTATTGGGGGTGAGGTCGTGCTGTGTCTAGGAGAGCCATTACACGAAGTCCTTGGCCAAGGCAAGGAGATTTACTGGTAGGTATTCCAGTAGTATCTCAGGGTGTTCTGGGCTACACTCCGACACGACTTGTACCGCTTTTGGGGGTCTGACTTTTACCAACCCCCTAGGCCCGCCATGCGATGCTCATAGACGAACGGACCGGACTGTACGGATTTTGCCACTGACAGGCTCAGTAGGGTTGTCAGGCCGAGTTCACTCACAGACATCCCTTTTAGTCAATACCTGGTAGCCCGTTACGTATTGGCTTATACCTCTGACGTGCTAGTGGTTAAATCCACAACCAAGGTGTTGACGAGTCTTTAGAGTCCCCCACATTCAGTTACTCAGCTTTCGGGCGAAAGGTTGTAGAGGCCGTATGGAGATATGGCAAGGTCCGATCAGATACGTGCGGTATTGCACGGATCAGGATTGGACAGTTTGTACTATAGGCCGTATGGTTATATGGCAGGGTTCGATCAGATACGTGCGGTATTGCACGGATCAGGATCGAACAGATATTACTAGCCGGTTTTGGTATAAGCCGATTCTAGTATAGTACAGTGTAGACTTTGTCTCATTGCATTTTGTATTTCGGTCGAAATACAGATGCGGGTGTGTATGCACAGTATCGGGGTTTTCCTGTAATTTATTACGGGACCAGTTTTTTGGAGTTGCCAGTTTGCTTTCCGTTTCGGCCAATTTCCATTGTTCCGTTCATTGGCCGAAGATTGGTGGAGGAGGGCTTATTTGCATTGTTGCAAATAAGCATTTGTGGAGGGGGTCTTTGCATATTATCATGTCATGATACTTGTCCCATCATTTGACTTCATAAACTCATGATTGCTTGACTTTGTATATCATCATGGTTGTTGATGATGAGGTTGGTGGTTGGTGGTTGAGTGTGGGTTTTGATTTGGTGATCATTTCCTTTTGCATGATAGCTTTTCTCTCTCTCCCTTTTTCTTTTGATTGATCCACTCTCCCCTCTCACTCTCTCCGTGATGTTTTGGCCGGCCATTCCATGCAAGGGGGCTGTCCCAATTTGGTGAGGGAAGAAATACTCTCATTTGGCTTGCAAAATTGATATGGTTCATCTCCAAAAGCTCATATCCTTTTTCCTCCACCAATGGCAACTCCCTAAACCCCTAGAGACACAAATAGCTCACTACACATTCTACAGCAAATCTTGGGCACGTCGACTAGCCGGCTTCGTGCCCGAGTTGCCTCGGCATTGAGGTGGGAGCCCGTAAAAGAAGTAGGCGATGTGGTGCACTTCCGGCGACGAGGAGGAGACGGGACATTCCGCAGGAGATCGGGACGATGAGGAGAAGACCGGAGGACTCGGATCTGTCGGTATACTTCTCTTCCCTATCTTGTAGTTTGCTAGGACTAGTTAGTGGTTCGATCCGGGTATTAGTGCGCGGCGGTTTGCCAGTTCAAGTAAAATTAAAGTTTTTCACCGCTTCCGCATTTGGCCGTCGGATTGACGGCCGGGGCGCCGCCGTGCACTTACACATACGGCCTCTACAACTTTCGCCCGAACTTGGGAAACTGTCTGTGGGGGACTCTAATGACTCGTCAGTACCCTGGCAGTGGGTTTAACCACAAACCGTCAGCGGCACTAGCAATGCGTAACGGCTGCCCATGGACTGACCTCAAGGGATGCCGATGAGCGCACTCATCCAGAAAACCCTACTGAGCCTAACAGTGACAATGTATATACAGTCCGGTCCGTTCGTCAATGAGTATCGCATATCTGCCTAGGGGGCTAGCAACGTCAGACCCCCAATAGCAGTTTAAGTCGTGTCGGAGTGAAGCCCAATAACACCCTGAGATACTACTGGAGTACCTACCAGTAAATCTCCTGCCACGGCCGTGGGCTTTGTGTAATGGCTCTCCTAAACACAGCACGATCTCGCCCCCAATACCGGGAGAGACGAATCCCCTGCCGATCTGCTCACGTGCCTCCATATGGCTCGGGACTGTACCCAAAAGCTACCTGTTTGCACGACTCCTTTGAGTCGTGGTAGGGTAGAAATCAAAGCACAGTGGGAACTCACACGAGACAAATGACGACCTCAGGTCGATGAACTAACCTGTACACATGTCACCAGGGAACTGCTATCTGACGATAGATATAATACTAACTAGCAGATTCCCAGCGAGTCCTGTCCGGTGTACTCATAACCCAATGAGCACCTGTATACATCTTAGGTGATCCAACTGACACCAGTGGCTTGTGAGACCGGCCACCGCCCCTCGTCGGGGTCTCGACTGTACACACTAGTCTACTCCGGAGTATCGATGCCCTGTCTCGAAACTCCCACGACTAGGGACCACAATTAAGGATATGCATATAAACTACCCAACTCTCACGTATATGATCGCCATCATACTGTTGGTAGTAAAGCAGGATCCTAAGGGCTCTATCAAAGTGTAACATGCAATCAGTCACCTGAACATGTACACGACTGATAAAGACAAACCAGATAGCATACTATCATCTCGAGTAAGACTGTCCTACCGGGATAGGTCCTCCGCAATCATTGCAATCACGTACCTGCGATCCAATAATTGACTATGAGGGCACTATCTCCAACAGGCTCATCATTTTCAATGACGCAATACTCTCGATCTCCGTCTATGAGAAAACCGTAATATCTCTCGGGCGGATGAGACTGCCTACTACTCCTGCGGAGTTGCCCTGGGATGTCCGGTTCTCCTGAAACTTCTGGTTCTACCAAGCTTTCTGTAATAGCTTGTGGTTCTAGAATTTCTTCCAGTTCAACCGCGCACCCACTTATCTGATTTTCTAAAAAATCAGTTTCCAAGAAGTGGGCATGCTGGGAAACAAAACCTTTTGTTCCTCTGCGGAATAGAAAAGATACCCCTGGTGTTCTTGGGGTATCCCACAAACTTACACAATACTGAGCGTGCCTCGAGCTTGCCCGCATGCTGCTTCTTTATAAAAGCTGGACATCCCCGTGTTAAGATACTTAAGATAGGGTTTCTTCCCACTCCACATCTGATATGGAGTGGTAGTGTCACGACCCGAAAGAGCACGTGACTGGCCCTTGAACCATATGAAGCCTATAGGACTCCATCTGATCCAAGTAAGCCAAAAGCCCAGAAATCTAAAACCATTTTTAAGAATAAGTAAAGAACTGGTTTTAAAGAAGTGAAGAAAAACGTGTTTGAAATCAAGGTTTTTAAATAACTAAGCCGAATATGCATTTTAAAAGTGTACAGTCTTTTCTAAAAATTTCGGCAGAGTTTCTTTTGTAAAACTGGCCCCGAATGGGGTAAAACAAGAATAACAATATATATGCAATGATAATGGCATCCCCAAGCGGGAGCTAGCTCTTCGTCAATCGACGGTCACAACCACACAATGATATAATATACAACGCCAAGTGGCGAGGATCAAATCCAAAAGAAAGCTCAAAAGCAACAAGAAACCGCAATACTACTAAGCGCGACTCTAAGGTCGAAATATACAACACTAAAGTCTAGGTCTGAAACAATATACAAGTTTTGGTTGATGGACAATTTCTAGATACAATGAAATAAATAAACACAATGGTGGTTCTTGATGCGAAAGAATCCACCTACCAAAGCAAATCACCCGCAAGAAGGTAGTGTGCCAGAAATACCGCAAAGAAACCTGTACGGCAGAACCTGCAAGAACTGTGGCACAACGGGGGTAAGTTGCCAACTCGTGAATAGAAACATCTACAAGCAGAAACCGAATGCAAGACATAAACCTAAGTCAATACGATCAGTATATAAAATCCTCAATATAAAACATGCAGCCTATAGCAAGGCTAGGGTAAATATCTAACCCGAGTACAATCTCCTGTGTCTGTGTTAGTGCCTCAGATAACAATATAGCATATGAATGAGATATGAATGCGAGAAAACAGAATACATTTACGTGAAGCAACTGTTTTCATACTTTAGTGAGATTTCCCCTGTATTTTTAAAAATAAGGTACCACAATGAAATCAGCATAAAACTGTGCCTAGCATCGGCACAAACGAAACCCCAATATCCTGATATCTCAAAGTCTCAACCACAATATCTAGGGCGCCGTCAGTCCAGACCGGCCCCTACCATCCATCTCAAGACCACGACGGTATCCTCCGGATATCCTACGCGTCGGGTAAAATCACCGGTAGGTAGTGCTCCCCTGCCAGGCTCACATCGTCATCACCACGCGCTTCTTGCCCCGGGGTACCTTACCGGGTCCACCATGTACCCGAAACGGTTCATCCGTCTCCTCGAATCGGGTTTCCAAATCCATCAGCAAACTCATGGTGGACGACTCATACATCATGGGAAAACCACACTTTTTATTTTAAAAGAGAGAATATGATTATTTGTGTTTTTGCGGTTTTCCTGCAAATCCAGAAAATCTCATAGAAATCCAAATCCAAACTTCAATAGCATGCAAAATAGGGAATATATGCATGAGAATCCATGAATGCGGCATAACGATGAATAACAGTATGCAGGAAGTAGCAGGTATTACTACAATGTCTAAACTACTAGCTAAAAGGCTATGTCAAGCAATAATATACTTTCTAAGGTGTACGTGACATGGCAATTACCGATGAAGATGTGTGTGAGCCGGCAAGTAAGTGTACGTGGTACATACGCATCATCGGTAATGGTGCTGGTGTCCTATCAGCATGATATTAATACTGGAGTATGAAACATAGTATAAAAATGCGATGCAAAACGAACCACAAAAGGGAGTGGGAGCTGAAACTAGACGTAACCAAAACTTATCTGCATTAATCTAACATAAGTCCTACAATTGGTGCCTTTTGAAATAACACGAATCATGGGGTTTTGAAAATAGGGGCTACGGTGTTTTTATGAAAAGGTACGTCGTTTTTGAAATATCCGTAGATTCCCTTGAGCTGTCTTTAAAAATACCCACGATTCGTCAGTTTTTTTGAAATAGGTAAGAAGTCAAATCTACTCTAACAACTACACTAACTATACGGCTGAACTAACAAGCTGAACTATAGGTAAGGAAACCGCCTAACATCTGAGTCGATATATATATATAGATATATAGTCGGTGATCCCGCCTCAATGTCATATCGTAAGATATCCTCGAGTTATGAGTGCAGATCTATCATCAATATCGGCTCGTACGGTAAATCATCGTACGGCATCCCCAATAGCTGGGTAGGGTTCAACATCTCACTGTCTCATCACAAAATAGGTATCACTATCATCAGATCCAAAGTCTGGGGTACTACCCTATGTCTAGTACAATCGATACCATCAATGAAGTATGCATGCGGGGGTAAACACATATCCCAAGCCCGCAAGAAACACAAGTCATATCCCACATATGAATCGTATCACATCACCGATCTCATGGCACAAGCCCACACCATCGACTCATCTCCAAAGTCATCCCATATCATCAAACACAGTGCAAGTATAAGGAACACACAAGTGTATACGTGTGGGTGCAAATCTATCCTATGGTTCGCAACTAGGAGCTATGCTGGTTATTTCTACCCCTAACTAACCATAACACACTAAAACTATCCAACACATAAATATACTACATACTACTAATTACGGACTGCGGGGGTGCTATACGCCATCCACCCGACTTCCCCCTGTAGATATAATCTACTCACCTGAATCGTGCGTGTCGGTGTCGATGTCACCGTCATCTTCCGCATCGCCTCAGATCGTCGCGGTGTACCTACACATATCACACGTATCGCATCGCATCAAAACCAAATCAACACTTGAAACGACACACTAAATCCAAAACGATACGCTAAAACCAACACGATACGCCAAAAGCCTTATAGGTTAGAACCTACGGTTAGCCTTCGCAAAACAACCCGAAATCACTCGATGCAGTCGTACAAACGTCACACGATCGAGATAACGTACAAACACCAAAATGTGGAAATCAAAATACGTAACACCAAATACTGAAAGTAAGGCAGCAACCCAAGAAAACGATCCCAGATTTCATCTCAGGCCAAATCAGGGCAAATAAACAACTCTAGGGTGCTATATATGATGTATTTGAGCTACTGGACCAACCCCGAAGCATTCCCTCACCACTTGGCCGGCCAAAACCCTCCCAAAACCGGCCTCGTCGGCCCCCCTATGCCCAATGGGGTCCGTTTGGTCAGGGTGGCCTCCTATGGTCTCAATTTGGTCCCTGGTATTGTTGATTTTCCCTGAAAAAGTCCCAGTGTGTTCCAGATTTTCCTGCAAGTTCCAGGTTCACAAAAACCGACAAGGAAGTCCCGTAATTCCGTATTTTTAGTTTTCCAGTGGGATTGGTCTGGTTTTCTAGTCCATATAGGGTCTAAGGTCACCTTCTAAGCTCAATTGCAAAGTCACAACTCAACTTTTCCCTTACCCTCACTAGTTTGGTCCAAAGTGCACAAAATCACACGATATCGATATGAAACTTGAATTAAACCTTAAATACAACAATTAACACTCTAATTGAGAAGAAATTACCTCACATGAACCTCAAGAATCTTCCCACAGCACCAAAACAGCAACTTTCCTAGTCCATCTTGTAGATCTCGGGCTCGTGCACACTTTTAATGAAACGGACCTAGGATTTTGGGGTTGTTTTTGAGATGTTTTTAGGCTTTGAAGAGGGGAGGGAGATGAGGAAGGGGCAGCAGCAGTAGGAGGAGGAAGAAGAGGGAGAGAAATGAGGAATGAAGGGGTATGGCTAAGGGTATAAGTCAAAGTCCACCTCTATCTCTCACCTACCCTCATTTTCTTTTCTTTTCTCTTTTCTTTTCCTTTTAATCCTTAAACCAAACCTTCTCACCTCAATAGTGAACACAAAAAAGAAATCCATGGCTAGAAAAATGCACAAGTGTAGAAAATGTGATATGTGCAAGTTTTGCACAAAACTGCCGAAAAACCCTATTAGCGATTTTAATCGCGATTAGCACTAAATTAGTGTCAAAATGATCACAACAACTTAAAAATGTCATAATTCCAATAATTAACCCATTTTAGAATTTTCCATAATTTTTCTCCATTTATTTGCATTAATTATTAATTTAATATTAAAATAATCAATAAAATAATATTAAATCTTAAAAATTCCCAAAATTAATATTTTATATTTTTGAAAATGTTACAGGTAGGCACAGTCATGGTTGGAATTTTGTTCAAAAGATATGCAGCTGTTTATAGTGCATAACCCCAGAAAGATCGCGGTAACTCAGCCTTACTCATCATGGAACGAACCATATCCAATAAGGTTCAATTCCGTCTTTCAGATACACCGTTGTGTTGTGGTGTGTATAGAGGAGTAAGCTGAGAGAGAATTCCATTCTCTCTTAATTAGCCCAGAAACTCGGCACTCATGTATTCACCACCTCGATCAGATCTCAGTGTCTTGATACTTTTGCTTGTTTGTTTTTCAACTTCATTCTTGTATTCCCGAAATTTATCAAAAGCCTCGGATTTATGCTTCATTAGGAAGACATGTCCATACCTAGAGAAATCATCCGTAAAAGTAATGAAGTATGAATAACCACTTCGCGCATGTAGAATAAGACTGATACTCGAACGGATTCAAGTATCCCTCTTTATGTAACTTTGTTAACCGTGTCTTATTAATGTGACCCGGTCTACAATGCCATAAGAAAACCTGATTTGTTTCCGGAGACTTTCTTTTCAGTGTGTTCTGGATAATGAAAACCTAAGCTTGATTCAGTACGTATATTCCGTTTTCTAATGTACCTGACCCAATCAGAACTTGATTTAGGTGGATGTGGACCACTTCTCATACAAAAGTAAAATCATATCCTTCATTAGAAAGTATGGATACAGATATGATATTACACGCCATACTAAGTACATACAAACAGTTACGGAGAATCAATATCTGCCCACTTGTCAATCCAAGGTGATATTCCCTTAAAGATTCAGCGTCCACGCTCATTCCGTTGGCAACACGGAGAGTCATATCACCTATCCTGATAACTCTACGGTTTCTCAGAGCCTGTAATGAATTACAGAGGTGAGATCCTTATCCGGTATCCAATACCCAGAAAGTAGGGTTAATTGACATACAGTTTTCTATTACAAACACACCCGAAGCCGAAGCCATAACATGCTTCGAATCCTGGCTACTGGCTTCGCTAACCCTGCAATCCTTTTGCCAATGTCCTTTCCCGTAACAATAGGAACGTACCTCCTTTACTATATCCAGTCCCGAATCATTTGCCCTTCCTTTTCCTTCTACTTCCCTGGTTTCCTTCAGGGTACAAGAAGAGGGTAGAGACCGTAGAATCAAGTCAGTATTTGACCCGTTCTTCAACGTGGTCTTCAGGTCCGTGAGCTCATCAAAATAGCTAGTCTCTGTAAGGACGTTTTCCCCTACAGATGACCCGACAACAAACCTCGCTTGAAGCAATTCGTTCGAGGTCTCATATCTTGCGATACGAGATTGCTCTCCAAATAAGTCTTTGTTATGGAGGAAGATAAAAACTAAGTCCTTCTTCTTGTGCTGCCTCTGGTTTGCACCATCAACTGAGGCCAACACGAGACACTTTTCATTCGCACAGTCTTTTTCCGATGTCTTATGGATATCAATATCCATGACAGGGGAAATTGGTCCTGAGACGGCAGGGGTTTGATTAGTTAAGAGGTGTCCCATCTTGTCATAGGTAATGGATATCTGGACACACCTTTGCCAGTCATAACAGTCAGATTCAGTCATTTTATTATCTAGATGTAACCTATGTCTGGTCACTGGGTCGCTGCAATTTAGAGAGAGAGAAGAAAACACTTAGCATGATACTCTTGCAAGTTTAGATTGGTTTTTAGTTTATCTAAACAGGATGGCTCCCACTGTTTCTTGAATCCTTCATCAAACCATAAAAGAAGAATTAGTCGGTATTGATCTCACCGTACAATACTTGCTTAACCGTTCAGCCAGGCTAGTGTCGGTACTTCGAGAGAGGTTTTACGACGCTTTCGCGAAGTTCCATAATTAAATAACCTCTTTGCCCTGTGGGTGTAGCCCCGCTAACACCTTTCTAGACACCTACTTGGTTTATAGCATTGATCGTTAAGTGAAAAGTCTCCCAAGGAGTAGTAGATACTTACAGTAGGATCGGGATCCTAATATCATCGTGAGATAATGCTGAAGGAATCCTACCAACTTTATCAAACTCCAAATGGTATGCAACACTAGCAAGTTTCAGTTTCTTTAGAAACACAAT
This sequence comes from Agapanthus africanus, assembly GCA_030015575.1. Lineage (NCBI taxonomy): Eukaryota > Viridiplantae > Streptophyta > Magnoliopsida > Asparagales > Amaryllidaceae > Agapanthus > Agapanthus africanus. The sequence goes on from CM057351.1 coordinate 116,717,478, forward strand.
ATGGATTTTTGCCCCATGCTCTTATGACCTTGACGAAGGTCAACAAATCATAAGTCATATGTCAAGTTCTACCTATCATTGTCCGGGTTAATTTGAACCCACCCGTATATACCCTTGACGAAGGTCAACAAGGTAATACGACTGTCCCAAACCAACGCATCTATCTATGCTACATATGAACACCAAACAGCTATCAATCACCATGACTTGACGAAAGTCAACAAACATAGCTTGAATACTATTGAATATTCATTTGAAATAACGGAGGGCAACGAATGGTTTTGGCGAAACCGTGAACGTAGTGAACTTGATATAATCGAAGGAACCTTGATATCTTTTAAAAAGGAGTGGTTTAAGCTCCGCGTTTTTTAAAACTTTTTCTGTTTTGAAAAAACCGAGTGGTTTTGAAATTGTTCCAACGATTCAGCTTTGGTTTGTTTTCTTTGCATTAACTAATGTGTCCCATCAATTAATTCTACCATTGCAGAAAACAACGAAAATATGACGTACGCTTATGCTATCCACATTCGCCACGGGGCCCCGTCATCACCCGTTAGGTTACTTAACTAACGACAGAGCGGGGGCTGGACTAGCGCGGATGGAAAACATAAGCAACGCCTACTAGGTAACATATATAGATATATACATTCTTCAGATGCAATGATAGCCATTCCAGATCACAGATGAACACATTGGATATGCTAGGAATCCGTGTTTCGTTCGAGCCTTCAACAAAAGACGGATTACACGGTCGCGATGAATAGCCAAACCCCACCCTAGACCCCTACGGGTGCGACAAACTACCCGCCAAGTACCCGAAGTGAAGCAACTTCCCTCAACAACGTGAGTAGGCCACTCGGCACTTCAAAGTACCCGGTAGTTTATGCATCCCACCATGGGTCTATCCTAGGAGCAAAAACAGAAAAAGAAATAATATACCATGGCGGCTACAACCTCAACCCGGATGTGTGGCCATAAAATAATATTACATCAAATTACAAATTTTACATTGGATGAAAAATGAAAACACCCATCTCACATCCCTGGCTATTCATCATGACGATCCAACAAGTTCATATACACAGACCAACATTACAGATCACAGATATGCACAACCCCCACTTATCGACGTATAGCGATTAGTGAACGTTCAGTACATATATTACATCACCGAAGATCCGATTAGCTAAAGTTCTTAGAATTTCGATCGAAAACTTGATTTGAAACTAACCCAAGCACAACACAGCACTCAACTAAATCTGGGCAGAAACAATGTTTCAGAAAAATCACAAAATAGAAATCTGGACAGACTGCAGGAAAAACGAGTCGACTCGGCTTCGACTTGGCCGGGGATCCGCGGCGAAACCCATGGTTTCGCCGCGCTTCCGCGGCGGTTTCACCGAGTCACTGCCTCATTTTTCTTGTGTGTCCTTCAAAAAGCCTGCAAGTATTTTTAAGGTCCCTGAAAAAAAATTTGGACCAGATTTAAAAATCGACAGAAATGTGCATTTTTTTACGTGTTTTGCGATTTTTTTTGGCGATCGAATTTCTAACACATTGCTAACAAGTTAGGAATGGTTTAGCGAGGCTCTGATACCACTGTAAGTCTACGTTACCCACCCCAGCACTTATGGTGAGGCGGAATAGGTAAAAATAAAAATTTTAACACTAGGTAACATTGACTAAAACTTGAGGATCTTTGCCAAACCATTAGTAACAAACTACATGAGGTTCTATCAACTATGCAAGGAGATTATACCTCATGCTACTAGTCCTTCGGGTCTTCTCCGCTACCTTCCTCGTCTCCGTAAGCTCCATGGGTCAATCCGGATCTTGGTCACCTCCGCGGCCTCCTTGAGTCGAAGACGATCCACCCGAGAGTCTGTAGTCCGAGCTCCACCTCAAGCCGAGATAACTAGGGCAACAAGTTTGCAATTCTTGATGTCCTAGGTGGTGCAGAAGATGATGGTGGATTTTTTTATCTATTTTGTTTCTATTTTTCTCAACACATGAGAGCTATAGAAAAATAAAGAGAGGAAGAAGAAGGAGAAACCATGGGAGCTCTCATTTGGATGGGAGAGAATGAGAATAAGATAATCATCCATATGCAAAATAATTACCGATCTCTTATCATGATAAAGTGTGATGGTTACATTGATTTGACCATTATCATCTCAAATCAAATCCAAAGCCAAAGAAGAGTCTAGAGCCCACAAGAAAGATCGAAGTCAACAAAGGTCAAATAAGTCAAATTGTCAACTTGGTCAAATGGTCAAAACAATTAGACATAACACAATTATCATTAAAAAGATTAGTAAATATTTTCCTCACCACATAATGGTTTTGACCGAATCAACGGTCAAAACCCCAATGAGGCACCTCCTTCTTCGCTCCTCACAACCGTGCATACACACCCGCATCTGCATTCCGTAGAATGCGAATGCACAGAAGACAAAACTAATCCATCTATACAATACTAGGATCCGGCTTAAAACAAAGCCTACTAGTATCGTCTGCCCGAACATCATACGCGCACAAGTGCACGTAAGTGATCGTAGCCTTGCCGTAAAACCATACGGCCTCTACACCTTTTGCCCAGTGCAGGGAAACTCTCTGTGTAGGACTCTAAAGACTCGACACTATGCTGGCAGTGGTTTAACCACAGACCGCAAGCGGCACTAGCTGTATGAAACGATCCCCAGGTAGATGTCGACAAGAAGGCCGATGAGGTAAACCCATCCGAACTCCTACTGAGCCTGAATGTGACAATCTCTGTACTGTCCGGACTGTTCGTCTAAGAGTATCGCATGTCGGGCCTAGCGGGGCGGTAAACGTCAGACCCCTAATAGCTGTACAAGTCGTGCCAGAGTGTATCCTAGAACACCCTAAGAAACTATTGGAAACACTACCAGGAATTCTCGCTTGCTCTGGCCAGGGACTTTGTGTAATGGCTCTCCTAGACACACCGCAATATCAACCACCAATACCGGGAGAGACGAATCCTATCTAACCGCTACTTCCTCTAAGTGCTTCGGGACTGCACCCAACTACTACCTGTTTGCACGACTTCATTGAGCCGTGGTAGGGTAGTAATCAAAGTACAGTGGGAACACACTCGAGGCGAAGTAGCAGTGTCAAGTCGACGGACTAAGCTATACTCCTGTCACCTGGGAACTGTTATCTGTCGATATGTATAGTACCAACCAACAGTTCCCGACGAGTCCTGTCCAGTGTACTCGTAACCTAACGAGCACCCGCATACTATCTCCAGTACGACGTACTAATGGCTGTGGGACATACCATCTCCCCTGCTGGGATAAGAAGCGTATACGCTAGTCTACTCTGGAGTATCGATGCCCCGTCTCGATAATCCTACGACTAGGGACCTGTATAAGGATGTGCTTGCAGATTACCCAGCCCCCACTAGTGTGACTGCCATCACAACGCTGATAATCAAGCAAAGATCCTAAGGGCTCCACTAATATGTATAAGCGATATGCTTAAAAGAATCACAAGCACATATTTAAGCAGAAACAAACCAAGTAGCATACTACCATTTAGAGCAAGATTGTCTATACAACTGTGAATATCCCAAGCTTCCATTAAATAATATACAAACTAGTATGATACAGTAATGGCCTCTGGGGCATATACTCTAACAGTTTGAACATCAACGACTAGGGTTATTGGTCGTGTTTGCATGCGAGGCTATAGGTTTTTACCAATAAGCCTAGCGTGTGCCGTTTTGGGTTTTCCGACTGGATTTTAATACGCATTTAGATTGGATTATATGTGTAGGTACCCCCACGTGATGTCATGACATTGAAGATGAAGATGGCGACATCGGCATCGGCACAGAAGAAGCAAGGTGAGTAGATTATATCTACGGGGGACGTCGGGTTGATGGAGTATAGCACTCCCGCAGTTCGATGTATAGTATGCTATATATATATATACTATATATATATATGATATCTTTTATGTGTGACATAGATATTCAAGATAAAATTAGGTGTTCAATAGTTAGATTAGAGTTGTTAGAAGTGAACTAATATAGCTTCTTAGTCGCGAACCCTAGAATAGGTTTATACACATTCTTACTTTTATACTTGTGCGTATATGGGGATATTATTGGATATAGTGCCTCAGAGACAATTATTGGATCACAGGCATGTGATTGCAATGATTGAGGGAGGAGCTATACCGGTAGGACAGTCTTACTCGAAAGGTTTGTATACTATCTGGTTTGTCTTTTTCATCGTGTACATGCTTTAGGTGACATTGTAGTTCACTATTACACGTGGATATAGAGAATAGTATGTGTTGCGCCACGGCAGCGCCCCGTCCGTCTTACCGAGGCCAAAATGCGGAATCAAAAATTTTCCTTACTTGGAAACTGGCGCTACCGCGGACAAAGAAACCCGGATCGTTAACCATTAACCTCTACTAGTTAACAAGAGATGGGAAGAGAAGTATACCAAGTGATCCGAGTCCTCCGGTCTTCTCTTCATCATCCCGATCTCCCGCGGAAAGTCCTGTCTCCATATCGTCGCCTTCTCGCAGAAGGGGGAACCACATCGCCTGCATCTTTTACGGGCTCCCGCCTCAATACCGAGGCAACTCGGGCACGAAGCTGGCTAGTCGACGTGCCCAAGGTTTGCTGTAGAAGTAGTGTAGAATCACTTTGCCTCATAGGGTTTGTGAAGTTGCCTTGATGGAGGAATCAACAAGATATGAACTTGGGGATTTTTGTGGCAATGGAAAAATGATATCAAAGAATAATTTTTCCCACTCCAAATGAAAAATGAACCTCTCATTTTTTTTCTCCTCCCTCCAAAAATGTGGCCGGCCATGCATCCATGGAAATGGTGGAGGGAAATAAAAACTAATACAAAGGGAGGTGAGTGTAGGAGAAAGAGAAAGGTGACCATATCCAAACATCATCATAACAATCTCACATCAACTCCAAATCAATCTTAATCCTTTCTCATCAACAAAAAGTAAAGGATAAGAAAGAAAAACGATCTCATCATGAAAAACTATCATGATGCACCAATATGCAAGATACCCCCTCCACAAATGTTATTTGCAAACTTGCAAATAACCCCCTCCATCGGAAAAGTCCGGCCGGGAAAGAACAAAGGAAAACCGGCCGGAACGGAATGCGAACTGGCAACTCCAGAAAACTGGTCCCGTAATAAATTACAGGAAAACCCCGATACTGTGCATACACCTGCATCTGTATTCCGACCGGATACAAATGCAATGAGACAAAATCTACACTGTACTAAACTAGGATCCGGCTTAAACCAAAGCCGGCTAGTAATATCCGTCCGATCCTGATCCGTGCAATACCGCACGTATCTGATCGGACCCTGCCATATCTCCATACGGCCTCTACAGTGTTTCGCCCGAAAGCTTGAGTAACTGAAAGTGTGGTGGACTCTAAAGACTCGTCAATACTATGGCTGTGGATTTAACCACTAGCACGTCAGAGGTATAAGCCAATACGTGACGGGCCACCAGCTATTGACCAAAAGGGACGTCGATGAGCGAACTCATCCTGACACCCTACCGAACCTATCAGTGACAATATCCGTACAGTCCGGTCCGTTCGTCTATCAGTATCGTATGGCGGGACTAGGGGGTTGGTAAAAGTCAGACCCCCAAAAGCGGTACAAGTCGTGTCGGAGTATAGCCCAGAACGCCCTGAGATACTACTGGAATACCTACCAGTAAATCTCCTGCCTCGGCCGAGGGCTTTGCGTAATGGCTCTCCTAGACACAGCGCGACCTCACCCCCAATACCGGGAGAGACGAACCCCTGAAGATCCGCTCACTGCCTCCATGTGGCTCGGAACTGTACCCAACTAAAACCTGTTTGCACGACTCCTTTGAGCCGTGGTAGGGTAGTAATCAAAGCACAGTGGGAACTCACACGAAACAAATGACGATCTCAGGTCGATGAACTAACCTGTACACATGTCACCAGGGAACTGCTATCTGACATCTGGTATAAGACCAACTAGCAGGTTCCCGGCGAGTCCTGTCCGGTGTACTCATAACCCAATGAGCGCCTGTATACATCTTAGGTGAACCAACTGACACCAGTGGCTTGTGAGACCGGCCACCGCCCCTCGTCGGGGTCTCGACTGTATACACTAGTCTACTAATGGAGTATCGATGCCCTGTCTCGAAACTCCTACGACTAGGGACCTTTTAAGGATGTGCTTATAGACTACCAGCTCCCACGTATATGATCGCCATCATACTGCTGGTAGTCAAGCAAGAATCCTAGGGGCTCTATCAACGTGTAATAGCGACATGTCAGGTCACCTAAAGCAGTACACGATTATAAAGATAAACCAGATAGCATGCTATCATCTTGAGTGAGACTGTCCTCCTGGGATAGGTCCTCCCTCAATCATTGCAATCACGTGCCTGTGATCCAATAATTGACTCTGACGGCACTATCTCCAACAATCTCCCACTTGCACTCAAGGCTAATTATTGCGATGTCGCATACTCACAACCCGTGTGATACCGAACACCCAACTCCTCTACTAGTCTGTCTCACAAAACCCGTTTGCGAAACTATTGCGTTCGAGGAATAGCCTCAGTGAGTGGATCCGCTCAGATGTTTCTTTCTATGTCTCTCTATATCACAAGTTCGCGGAGAAAGCCATCTCCCGAAAAGAGCAATACCTGTCTTAGAGTATGTCTGGATATCTGATGGGACCTAGCTCATAAATGAACTCCAAATCCAAACTTCTTAGACTGTATCGTCAACTGAACTTAATTAGTATCCTGCACCATGCCTTCCCTCAGTATCCACCTGGACCACCTGTCCAAAATACTGCCCCTCGAGAGAGGGAAAACTATAACTCTGACAGTCACTCTGCCATCCTGGTCACCTTGGAAGCCTGGAATGATAACTGTCTCCTAAAGGAGGCTGCTGTTATAATATCCCTAGAACATCAACTTATGTTCTAAAACTGCTCCCCATTGTTTCTCCAGGATTGGATTGATATCATCTTATTGCACCTACTGCAAGAACAACATTTGGTGTGGTACTTGACATCTCATGATTGACTCAATTGCCTAAGCAAGTGATCTGCCAATCATGCACATCCTCTCCCCTTTAGTCTGTAAGACACCTTTAGAGAGGGTGACTCCATTACCTGCAGGTACACTACCGTGCCAGGAGTCTTCCATTCTAAATACTATTAGAATACTGTCTAAGTACCCTGATTGGGAAACCACCCAAATCTAGATCTAAAACCATAGATCTAGTAACCAGAATGTACGATATAATATCCAAGTTCCATGTGGAGAAAACCACTGTGTGACGACCAAAGTATAACCGATCGTAGTATAGGAATATCACCTCCTACTCTGTGTATGTCATCCAAATACTGGGACATAACACCCTACTACCTTCTCAATTGATCCGTCCCCTATTCTGATGAAGTCAAACCTATGACTGTCACATCAGAAATAAGTGATCTATCTCCGCTGTATCTGCTTTAGTCTATAAATAGACATAAGCCACCTGTCGACCAATGCTTCCGCTGCTCCCACTGACTATGACAACCCTCTGGCAGAGTCATATAGACGTACACTTCTAAAGCTAGTTTCGAACGACGCTATACTCATCCTCCTGCCGGGTCTCACAGTCTGGAACAACAGCAATGGTAAGTCTGGGTAAACAAGAACCTCCCTGGCACCGTCCTTGAGCATACCGAAGTACCTCTCGAGTGCCTGAGGTTACCCACCATATCTGCGGAGTGGCCAATGGAATGTCAAACCAGATTGAATCTTTAGGTTCTTATCAAATCTTCAGTAATCGTTTGCGGTTCTGGAATCACTTCCAGTTCTACCATACTCCCACTACCGTTTTCTGAAAAAATCCATTTTTATTAAAACTGTGGAGAGTCAAGAACAATATCACTATTGATCTTCCAGATGGTAGAAAGTCAACCCTCGCCATAGCCTGGGTCAACCCACAAACAGCCATTACAGAAGCGTGCCTTGAGTTATCCGGAGTCTGGGTTTAAGCATAAGCCGGACAACTCCCCGTACCTTAACAATGTCAAGATATGAACTGTTCTATATCCAATATAGAAACAGAGGCACTGATTTAATTTATCCAGATTCAAATCATGCAGCTGTCTCCAGTGCATGTCAACTAAATGGAAGGAGGCCGATCAGCGTTACTCAACTTAGGAGTGCTTCCAATTATGAGTAACCTGAAAGAGAAGATAGTTCTCTTAACCATTACTATCAACTGAATACCATACACAAGCATCTACATCTTCGATCACTTTGAAGAATCCCGACACTTGCAATACCTGGTTCTCTAATTTATTCAAATACCTATAACTTCTCAAAATTCGGACCCCGTGTTTCCACGAAACATCTGTGTAAAAACTAGAGAAGTCATAAGTAAACCGAATATAGTACGAGGACCAAGCCCTCTGTCCTGATGGACCCTGGACAACATACAATACTCTGTATAAGTCCCTTGAGTCTGATTACTCATTCACTGTGTGTCGTAGGTTGAAAACTGTACTTATGGTTAAGAAGAATTACACCGCTGTTTAATGCTCATTACCTAACCATCCACTGATATAGGTAAATGTCATCGACATAATATCAAAAGATATATCTCACTCTATGAAAATAGACGTACAGATATATCAATTTGAAATTGGTGCACAACAGCGGATATTCAAAACCAAATATTTGCCGACCGGCAAACAGCCCAGATGATCTCCTCAAATATCATCGATTACAACGAATCCCGATATAATGAGGATGATCACCCAATTCCCAATAACTTACTCCCACTCATCATCTGTAAAACCATACAGATGTGAGAATCATACCTGGTAAATACATACCCTGGAGTAAGTGTCTAATCGGGAAATCAGTTTTCCATTAACAGTACACAGTGAAACTGAAACATTGAAATGTTTCAATGGGGTATCCTGGTATTCCTAGTAATGCTTCTTCCATTATCCAGATTCACAACTGTAACCGTATAATTCTTTGCCACTTCTCCAAATCCCTTTATCTGTCTTTAGTCATTACCTTCTGTACACCCCTTTAGGCCAAATGGTTTTCTTCCTTCCCTACCGTTCGGCACCAGCCTATGGTTTGGAAGAAGACTATCCAATAAGCATAATGGGTGTACTGTCCTAATCCTAGGAGCACTCGCAATGCGAGAGAAGGTGAAGATAAAAGACAACCTAATAAAGCCTTATTCCTATTTCTCCTGAACCAGAATCCATCCCCGAACTGGAACAAGTTCCTTCCGAGTTCGTATATAACCATACGATGGAATATCTAAATGAACTGTGGATCTTCGTAGTGATACGGAGTGTCCTGGAGAAATACAAAGGTGATTTAGGATTGGCGAAGAAATACTTGGTTTGGTCGTGAATAGCAGTCGCAATTTACTTTGCCCTCTTACTAATCCCTTGCTTTGTCTTAACTTAATACCTTCTGTACACCGTTTAGGCTAACTGGTTTTCTTCATTCCCTACCGGTCGGCACCAGCCTATGGTTTGGAAGAAGACTATCCAATTTGCGTAATAGGTGTACTACTCCTAAACCAAGGAGTACTCGCAACCTGAGAGAAGGTGAAAAGAAAAGACAACTGAATAGTCCTATCCGTTTTCTCCAGAACCGGCTACCATCCTCGAATAAATTCCTTCGAGTTCGTATCTAACCATACGATGGTTTTGTCCAATGGAAGTGGACGTTCGTAGTAATACGGGTTGTCCTGGAGAAAAGGGTAAAAGTAGGAGTGGCAATGAGGTTTGCAACTCTGACAATCCAAAAGCCAATGTTTAAGAAGGTTCGGTTAACTTGGTCACTGAGTCATAGTCTTAGGGTCGGGTCAATGGTCGCTGCAAAAGAGAGAGAGAAAAGAAACACTCAGCGTGCACTCTAACCTAGATCAGAATGGTTACCAATTTATCTAATCAGGAAACCTCCCACTGTACCTCAAATTCTCCTCCAAACCTGAAAGGAGAATTAGTCGGGGTCACCCGAGGAGTAAACTAACTCATCAGTGGGAATCGGGATCCAACTATCATCGCATGATAACTTGACGGAATCCACTCAAGTCACCACACTCCAGAAGGTATGCGCATGCCTGGAAAGTTTCAGTTCTTTTGAAACTCCCGATGTGATTTTTACCCCTAGGACCCAAGTGACCTTGACGAATAATCAACAAATCAGAAGGTCCTAGTCAAGTCCAGCCCGTCATTATCTTGATTGCGTTAAACCCACCCGCACGACCCTTGACGAATAATCAACAAAGTCGTACGACTGTCCTAACCAATCCACATATCCATGCGACAGAATAGCACAACAAAGCTACCGCACACTACGCCTCGGCGAATAGCCACGACAAACGCAGCGTGAATACTAAGCAATACTAATCTGAAATGACGGAGGGCTACGACTTGTTTTAGGCGAAAAACCTTTAACGTAATGAACTTGATATCGTTGAAGGAACCGGATAACTTTTTATAAAAATATAGTGACGAAAACCTATGCTAAAGAGGTCACTCCCGGTGAAGGGATCTCGGCTCTTTCCCCGTAGAATGAGGTGCAGGATATTCCAACTGAATACCACGATACAAAGCAAAAGTAATCGGCTATAGTGAAGTTAATGCCCTGACGCAAACTTCTGTCCAAGGGGTCACTCCCGGTGAAGGGATCTCGGCCCTTGCCTCGTCGACTGAGGAGCAGGATATTCCAACTGAATACCACGATGCAAAACAAAAGTAAACGTCCTTGCAGTAACAGCTTTTTGAAAAATGTTCCAACAACATCAGAATATGTTTGTTTAGCTTGCATTGATCTGAATCAACGCAGTCCCATCAATGGATCACACCACAAAGAACGAAAATATACTGATGTCCGTATATGCTATCCGCATTCGCCACTGGGTCCCGTCAATACCCGTTAGGTTAGCTAACTAACGACAGAGCGGGGACTGGACTAGCGCGGATGCAAAACATATACAACATCTACTAATATATATACCAATATATAATTTTCGCTCAAGGCTTGATAAAATGCAACATCACAGAAATGTACAGCATCACAGAACAATACAGATATCTGGGATCCCCGGGTTTCACAGAGCCGCTGCTGAAACCCGACGTTCCCCTGGTCGTGTGGATAGCCTGTGCAATGAAATCCTAGACCCCTACGGGCGCGGCAAGTCACCCGCCAAAACCTGAAGCGAGGCAGCCCCCTTCAGTACCGTGAATGGACCACCCAGCACTTCACGGAATCCGGTAACTTGGGCACCCCTCCTGGGTCAACCTGTACCCCCTACGAGTGCGGCAAATAGCCCGCCAATCCTAGAGTGAAGCCCCCTCCGTCTCAATGCCATGAGATGCGGGCCCGTTGCCCTCTAGAACCCGGCTATCCATGCACCCCACCGCGGGGTAATCCTAGTACAGAAAGTAAAATATACATACACCGGGTACATCGACCGCAACCAGGTCGTGCCCCAAAAGAATAATACAAACGGGCAGTGACGGCAGTCCACATGTCAGACGCTCGCCCCGCAATATCAAATGTACATATAAAACAAACTGTACAACCATTGCATCCAGGCTATCCACCACGACAGATCCGCAACATCACAACACAACACAGAACATCAACGTGAATATCACGTTCGCAAATCCGTCTAAAAGGGCTATAGCAGATAGACTGGATTTACCGATCGAGTGACATTCACGGTCGCAGATATAATGTAAATACTGTGAACTAACATGTTTAAAATTTTCGATCGACTGAATTTTCCGAAGTGGGCCCCAAGCACAACTATAGCACTCAAAAACATCTGGGCCCAAAAAGAATATACCAGAAACCCTATTTTCATGTCAGTAAACCACTGTAGAAATTTGGTACGGTTTGGCCACAAAACGGCGGCGGTTCCGTGTCCAAAATGTGGTTTTGGCCGCTAAACCGCCGCGCTACAGTAACATCAGCGTACCAAATTTTCACAGAATTCATAAAAAACCCTGCACGTAATTTTCCAATGTACCAAATAATTTTTAGAGCAAGGAAAAAATCGACAGAAAGTGCGACATGGAAATGTGGTTTTTAGAAAATCCGATCGATCGAACTTGTAAACACGTTAGAGCAAGCTAGACAAGGTTAATGGCGTGGCTCTGATACCATGATGCGCCACGGCAGCGCCCCGGCCGTCTTACCGAGGCCAAAATGCGGAATCAAAAATTTTCCTTACTTGGAAACTGGCGCTACCGCGGACAAAGAAACCCGGATCGTTAACCATTAACCTCTACTAGTTAACAAGAGATGGGAAGAGAAGTATACGAAGTGATCCGAGTCCTCCGGTCTTCTCTTCATCGTCCCGATCTCCCGCGGAAAGTCCTGTCTCCATATCGTTGCCTCCTCGCCGAAGGGGGCACCACATCGCCTGCATCTTTTACGGGCTCCCGGCTCAATACCGAGGCAACTCGGGCACAAAGATGGCTAGTCGACGTGCCCAAGATTTGCTGTAGAAGTAGTGTAGAATCACTTTGCCTCATAGGGTTTGTGAAGTTGCCTTGATGGAGTAATCAACAAGATATGGACTTGGGGATTTTTGTGGCAATGGAAAAATGATATCAAAGAATAATTTTTCCCACTCCAAATGAAAAATGAACCTCTCATTTTTTTTCTCCTCCCTCCAAAAATTTGGCCAGCCATGCATCCATGGAAATGGTGGAGGGAAATCAAAACTAATACAAAGGGAGGTGAGTGTAGGAGAAAGAGAAAGGTGACCATATCCAAACATCATCATAACAATCTCACATCAACTCCAAATCAATCTTAATCCTTTCTCATCAACAAAAAGCAAAGGATAAGAAAGAAAAAAGATCTCATCATGAAAAACTATCATGATGCCACCAATATGCAAGATACCCCCTCCACAAATGTTATTTGCAAACTTGCAAATAACCCCCTCCATCGGAAAAGTCCGGCCGGGAAAGAACAAAGGAAAATCGGCCGGAACGGAATGCGAACTGGCAACTCCAGAAAACTGGTCCCGTAATAAATTACAGGAAAACCCCGATACTGTGCATACACACCTGCATCTGTATTCCGACCGGATACAAATGCAATGAGACAAAATCTACACTATACTAAACTAGGATCCGGCTTAAACCAAAGCCGGCTAGTAATATCCGTTCGATCCTGATCCGTGCAATACCGCACGTATCTGATCGGACCCTGCCATATCTCCATACGGCCTCTACAGCGTTTCGCCCGAAAGCTTGAGTAACTGAAAGTGTGGGGGACTCTAAAGACTCTCAATACTATGGCTGTGGATTTAACCACGAGCACGTCAAAGGTATAAGCCAATACGTGACGGGCCACCAGCTATTGACCAAAAGGGACGTCGATGAGCGAACTCATCATGACACCCTACCGAGCCTGTCAGTGACAATATCCGTACAGTCCGGTCCGTTCGTCTATGAGTATCGCATGGCGGGCCTAGGGGGTTGGTAAAAGTCAGACCCCCAAAAGCGGTACAAGTCGTGTCGGAGTGTAGCCCAGAACGCCCTGAGATACTACTGGAATACCTACCAGAAAATCTCCTGCCTCGGCCGAGGTCTTTGCGTAATGGCTCTCCTAGACACAGCGCGACCTCACCCCCAATACCGGGAGAGACGAACCCCTGAAGATCCGCTCACTGCCTCCATGTGGCTCGGGACTGTACCCAACTAAAACCTGTTTGCACGACTCCTTTGAGCCGTGGTAGGGTAGTAATCAAAGCACAGTGGGAACTCACATGAAACAAATGACGATCTCATGTCGATGAACTAACCTGTACACATGTCACCAGGGAACTGCTATCTGACATCTGGTATAAGACCAACTAGCAGGTTCCCGACGAGTCCTGTCCGGTATACTCATAACCCAATGAGCACCTGTATACATCTTAGGTGAACCAACTGACACCAGTGGCTTGTGAGACCGGCCACCGCCCCTCGTCGGGGTCTCGACTGTATACACTAGTCTACTAATGGAGTATCGATGCCCTGTCTCGAAACTCCTACGACTAGGGACCTTTTAAGGATGTGCTTATAGACTACCAGCTCCCACGTATATGATCGCCATCATACTGCTGGTAGTCAAGCAAGAATCCTAGGGGCTCTATCAACGTGTAATAGCGACATGTCAGGTCACCTAAAGCAGTACACGATGATAAAGATAAACCAGATAGCATGCTATCATCTTGAGTGAGACTGTCCTCCTGGGATAGGTCCTTCCTCAATCATTGCAATCACGTGCCTGTGATCCAATAATTGACTCTGAGGGCACTATCTCCAACAGTATGCTACTATGGTTTGTCTTTATCATCGTGTACTGCTTTAGATGACCTTACAGGTCACTATTGCGCGTTGATAGAGCCCTTAGAATTCTTGCTTGACGGCCGGCAGTATGATGGCAATCATATACTTGGGAGCTGGGGTCTATAAGCACATCCTTAAAAGGTCCCTAGTCTTGGGAGTTTTCGAGACAGGGCATCGATACTCCACAGTAGACTAGTGTATACAGTCGAGACCTCGACGAAGGGCGGTGGCCGCTCTCACAAGCCACTGGTCTCAGTTGGTTCACCTAAGATGTATACAGGTGCTCATTAGGTTATGAGTACACCAGACAGGACTCGCCGGGAACATGCTAGTTGGTATTATACCAGATGTCAGATAGTAGTTCCCTGGTGACATGTGTACAGGTTAGTTCATCGACCTGAGATCATCATTTATCTCGTGTGAGTTCCCACTGTACTTTTATTACTACCCTACCACGGCTCAAAGGAGTCGTGCAAATATGTTTTAGTTGGGTGTAGTCCCGAGCCACATGGAGGCAGTGAGCGGATCTGCAGGAGTTCGTCTCTCCCGGTATTGGGGGTGAGATCGCGCTGTGTCTAGGAGAGCCATTTCACAAAGCCCCCGGCCAACGCAGGAGATTTACTGGTAGGTATTCCAGTAGTATCTCAGGGTGTTCTGGGCTACACTCCGACACGACTTGTACCGCTTTTGGGTGTCTGACTTTTACCAACCCCCTAGGCCCGCCATGCGATGGTCATAGACGAACGGACCGGACTGTACGGATATTGTCACTAACAGGCTCAGTAGGGTGTCAGGATGAGTTCGCTCATCGACCTCCCTTGTGGTCAGTACATGGTATCCCGTTACGTACGGCTAATACCTCTGACGTGCTAGTGGTTAAATCCACAGCCAAAGTATTGACGAGTCTTTAGATTACCCCACAGACAGTTTCTCAAGTTTCGGGTGAAACACTGTAGAGGCCGTATGGATATATGGCAGGGTTCGATCATATACGTGTGGTATTGCACGGATCATGATCGGACGGTTAATACTAGCGGGATTTGGTTTAAGCCGGATCCTAGTATTATACAGTGTAGATTTTGCCTCATTGCATTTGTATTCGGTTGGAATACAAATGCGGATATGTATATACGGTCGCGGGGTTTTCATGTAATTTATTACGGGATCACTTTTTGAAGTTGCCAGTTTGCATTTCAATTCGGCCATTTTCTTTTCTATCTTTGTTTGGCTGAAATTTGGTGTCGAGGGGGTTATTTGCAAATGTGCAAATTAGCAATGAGGAGGGTGTTTTTTGTGGTGGAGTGTTCATGATGGTTCTAGCATCCTTTGACTTCTTTTTGTTCATCATTACTTGCTTGATGGTGATGGGATTGAAGAGGACATTCTTGTGAATCATTTTTCATGATGATCATCCATTTCCTTTTGCTAATGATCACCTTTTTCTCCCTCCTCTATTATGATAGGGCCGGCCACTTCTAGTGGGGGAAAGGGGTGGGGAAAAAAGGTCATTCTCAATTTTGCTTGACACAAAAATAACATAGCTCCACTTCAAAGCTCATCTCCAAAGTTCTTTCCTTCATCTCCATTGTGGCAACTTCATTAACCCCTTGAGAAAAACCGTTCTACACTCAGTCAACAGCAATCATGGATACGTCGGCTTTCCAACTTCGTATCGGAGTTGCATCGGTTCAGAGGTGGGAGCCCGTAAAAAGACTCGGTGATGTGGTGCCCTTTCCGACGAGGAGATCGAGAGCGGAGATGCCACGGGGAGATCGGGATGGTGGCCGAACACCGAAGGACACGGATCGCTCAGTATAGCTCTCTTCCCTTTCTCTAGTTAGCTAGTAGTAGGTTAATGGTCCGATCTGGGTTTATAGTCCGCAGTAGCGCCGGTTTCTAGTTAAAGAAAAGTTTTTGTTTCCGCATTTTGGCCTCAGACAGACAGCAGGGGCGCTACCGTGCACTTACTGATATCAGAGCCACGCCATTAATCTTTACTAACTTGCTCTAACGTGTTTACAAGTTCGATCGAATGAATTTCCAAAAACCACATTTTCCAAGCATCAGTTTCTGTCGAAATTTTTTAGTTGTCAAAAAAATATTTGGTGTATTGCAGAAATATGTGCAGGCTTTTTCATAAGAACTGAAGAAATTTGGTCGGCTGATTTCACTGTAGCTCGGCGGATCCGCGGCCGTAACCACGTTTTGGCCGCGGATCCGCCGACGTACTGTAGCCACAGTGCACCAAATTTCTTCAGTAGGTCTCTGTGTTGGAATTGGGGTTTTTGGTATATTCTGTTTGGGCCCAGATTTATTTTGTGTACTGAGTATTGTACTTGGGGCCCACATCGGGAATTTTTGTCGATCGAAAGTTTTAAACATGTTAGTTCATAGTATTTACATTATATCTGCGACCGTGAATGTCATTTGATCGGTAAATCTTGTCTAACTGCAATAGCCCTTTTAGACGGATTTGCGAACGTGACATTCACGTTGATGTTCTGTGTTGTGCTGTGATGTTGCGGATTTGTCGTGGTGGATAGACTAGATCCAATGGTAGTACAGTTTGGTTATATTTGTACATTTGATATTGCGGGGCGAGCGTCTGACATGTGGACTGCCGTCACTGCTTGTTTGTATATTATTCTTTTGGGGCACGACCGGGCTGAGGTCGATGTACCCGTTGTATGTATATTATACTTTTTGTACTAGGATTACCCCAAGGTGGGGTGCACGGATAGCCGGGTTCTAGAGGGCAAGGGGCCCGCAACTTATGGCTTTGAGACAGAAGGGGCTTTACTCTAGTATTGGCGGGTTATACGCCGCACTCGTAGGGGGTACAGGTTAACCCAAGGAGGGGTGCTTAAGTTACCGGATTCTGTGAAGTACTGGGTGGTCCATTCACTTTGTTGAAGGGGGATGGCTCGCTTCAGGTTTTGACGGGTAACTTTCCGTGCACGTAGGGGTCTAGGTTTTCTTTGCACAGGCTATTCACACTACCAGGGGAACGTCGGGTTTCAGTAGCGGCTCTATGAAACCCGGGGATCCCAGATTATCTGTATTGTTCTGTGGTGCTTATTACATTTCTGTGATGTTGCATTTTATCACGCCTTGAGCGATTAATATATATTGATATATATACTAGTAGATGTTGTATATGTTTTACACCCGCGCTAGTCCAGTCCCCGCTCTGTCGTTAGTTAAGTAACCTAACGGGTGATGACGGGACCCAGTGGCGAATGCGGATGGCATATACGTACATTGTATTTTCGTTCTTTATTGGTGTGATCAATTGATGGGACTGCATTGATTCGGATCAATGCAAGCTAAACAAACCTAATTCTGATGTTGTTGGAACATTTTTAAAAAAACTGTTGTTGCAAGGACGTTCTTATTTATTTTGCACAGTGGTATTCGTTATAAATATCCAGCACCTCAGTCGACAAGGCAAGGGCCGAGATCCGTCGACCGGGAGTGACGCCTTGGACAGAAGTTTTGCGTCAGGGTAATAACTTCACTATAGCCGATTACCTTTTTCTTGGCATCGTGGTATTCAGTTGGAATATCCTACACCTCATTCTACGGGGAAAGAGCCGAGATCCCTTCACCGGGATTGACCTCTTTAGCATAGGTTTTCGCCACTATATTTTCATAAAAAGCTATGCAGTTCCTTCAACGATATCAAGTTCATTACGTTAAAAGTTTTTCGCCAAAAACTAGACATAGCCCTCCGTCATTTCTTACAAGTATTACTTAGTATTCGTGCTGCGTTTGTTGACCGTGTCAAGGCGTAGTGTGCGGTAGCTGAGTAGTGTTTGTATGTGGCAAATTAATAGGATTGGTTAGGACAGTCGTGCGGCCTTTTTGACTTGTCAACGGCTCGTACGGGTGGGTTTAATGCAATCCAGGATAATGACGGGTTGAACTTGACTAGGACTCTTTGATTTGTTGACTGTGTCAAGGTCACTTGGGTCCTAGGAGTAAAAAATCACATCGAGAGTTTCTAAAGAAACTGAAACTTGCCAGCCATGCGCATACCTTCTGGATTGTGATAACGTGAGTGGATTCCATCACGTTATCATGCGATGATAGTTGGATCCCGATTCCCACTGATAAGTTGGTCTACTCCTCGGGTGATCCCGACTAATTCTTCTTTCAGGTTTGGAGGAGAATTTGAGGTGACAGTGGGAGGTTTCCTGATTAGATAAATTGATAACCATTCTGATCTAGGTTAGAGTGCACGCTTAGAGTGCACGCTGAGTGTTTATTTTCTCTCTTTTTGGCAGCGACCATGACCCGACCCATGACTATGACTCAGTGACCAAGTTGACCGAACCTTCTTATAACACTGGCTTTTGGATTGTCAGAGTTGCATACCTCATTACCACTCCTACTTTTACACTTTTCTCCAGAACAACCCGTATTACTACGAACGTCCACATCCATTGGATAAACCATCATATGGTTATATACGAACTCGAAGGAACTTGTAACAGATTCGAGGATGGTTTCCGGTTCGGGAGAAAACGAGTAGGATTATTCAGTTGTCTTTTCCTTTCACCTTCTCTCAGGTTGTGAGTGCTCCTTGGATTAGGACAGTACACCTATCACGCTTATTGGATAGTCTTCTTCCAAACCATAGGCAGGTGCCGAACGGTGGGGAATGAAGAAAACCAATTAGCCTAACGATGGAGTACAGAAGGTATTAGGTAAAGACAAATAAAGGGATTAGTAAGAGGGCAAAGTAAACTGCGACTGCTATTCACGACCAAACCAAGTATTTCATCGCCACTCCGATTTCACCTTTGTATTTCTCCAGAACACTCCGTATCAATACGAAGATCCACAGTTATTTGGATACTCCATCGTATGGTTATATACGAACTCGAAGGAAGTTGTTCCAGTTGGGGATGGATTCTGGTTCAGGAGAAATAGGAATAAAGTTTTATTCAGTTGTCTTTTATCTTCACATTCTCTCAGGTTGCGAGTGCTCTTAGGATTAGGACAGTACACCCATTATGCTTATTGGATAGTCTTCTTCCAAACAAAAGGTTGGTGCCGAACGGTAGGGAAGGACGAAAGCCATTTAGCCTAAGAGGGTGTTCAGAAGGTATTGACTAAAGACATATAAAAGGATTTCGAGATATGGCAAAGAAATATACAGTTACAGTTGTGAATCTACTAATGGAAGAGGCATTACTAGGAATACCCGGATACCACTTCGAAACATTTATATGTTTCAGTTTCACTGTGTACTGTTAAAAGAAAACTGATTTCCTAATTAGCCCTTGATCCAGGGTATGTATTTACCAGGTATGATTCTCACATCTGTATGGTTTTACAGATGATGAGAGGGAGTAAGTTCTTGGGAATTAGGTGATCATCCTCATTATATCGGGATTCGTTGTAATTGGTGATATTTGAGGAAGTCATCTGGGTTATTTGCCGGACGGCAAATATTTGGTTTTGAATATCCGTTGTTATGCACCAATTTCAAATTGATACATCTGTACGTCTATTTATATAGAGTGAGATATACCTTTTTGAAATTATGTCAATGACATTTACCCATATCAGTGGATGGTTAGGTAGGAGCATTAAACAGCGGTGTAATTCTTCTTAACCATAAGTACAGTTTTCAACCTACGACGCACAGAGTTTGAGTTATTCAACTCAGGGGACTTCTACAGAGTATTGTATATTTTCCAGTGTCCATTAGGACAGAGGGGTAGGTCCTCGTACTATATTCTATTTACTTGTGACTTCACTAGTTCTTAGACATGTGTTTCGTACAAATACAAGGTCCAAGTTTTGAGAAGTTATAAGTATATGAATAAAGTAGAGAACCAGGTGTTTCAAGTATCGGGATTCTTTAAAATGATCGAAGATGTAGATACTTGTGTATGGTATTCATTTGATAGTAATTGCTTTGAGAAACTTGTTTCTCTTTCACATTACTCATAACTGGATGCATTCCTAAGTTGAGTAACGCTGATCGTCCTCCTTCCATTTAATTGACAAGCACTGGAGACAGTTGCATGATTTGAATCTGTTTACAATTAGATTAGTGCCTCTGTTTCTATATTGGATATAGAACGGTTCATATCTTAACGGTGTTAAGGTACGAAGAGTTTTCCGGCTTATGCTTAAAACCAGACTCTGGATAACTCAAGGCACGTTTCTGTAATGGCTGTTTGTGAGTTGACCCGGGCTATGATGAGGGTTGACTTTCTACCATCTGGAAGATCAATAGTGATATTGTTCTTGACTCGCCACAATTTTAATAAAAATAGAATTTTTCAGAAAACAGTAGTGGGAGTATGGTAGAACTGGAAGTGATTCCAGAACCGCAAACGATTACTGAAAATTTGATAAGAACCTAAAGATTCAATCTGGTTTGACATTCCATTAGCCACTCTGCAGAGATGGTGGGTAACCTCATGCACTCGAGAGGTACTTCGGTATGCTCAAAGACAGTGACAGGGAGGTACTTGTTTACCCAGACTTGCCATTGCTGTTGTTCCAGACTATGAGACCCGGCAGGAGGATGAGTATAGCGTCGTTCTGAACTGGCTTTAGAAGCGTACATGCATATGACTCTGCCAGAGGGTTGTCGTAGTCAGTAGGAGCGGCGGAAGCATAGTGGACAAGTAGCTTATGTCTATTTATAGATTAAAGCAGATATAAGGGAGATAGATCATCTATTTCTAATGTGAAACTCATAGGTTTGACTTCATCAGAATAGGGGATGGATCTGTTAAGAAGGTAGTGGGGTGTGATGTCCTGGTATTTGGATGACATACAAAGAGTAGGAAGTGAAATTCCTATACTACGATCGGTTATACTTTGGTTGTCACATAGTGGTTTCTCCACATGGGACTTGGATATTATATCAGACATCCTGGTTACTGGATCTATGGTTTTAGATCTAGATTTGGGTAGTTTTCCAATTTGGGTACTTAGACAGCATTCTAAAGGTGTTTTAGAATTGACGACTCCTGGCACGGTAGTATACCTGCAGGTAATGGAGTCACCCTCTCCAAAGGTGTCTTACATACTAAAGGGGAGAGGGATGTGCATGATTGGCAGATCACTTGCTTAGGCAATTGAGTCAATCATGAGATGTCATGTACCACACCAGATGTTGTTTTTGTAGTAGATGCAATAAGTTGATATTGATCCAATCCTGGAGAAACATTCGGAAGTAGTTTTAGAACATAAGTGGATGTTCTAGGGATATGATAACGACAGCCTCATTCGGGAGACAATTATCATTACAGGCTTCCAAGGTAACCTGGATGATAGAGTGACTGTCAAAGTTATAGTTTTCCCTTCGACGAGGGGCAGTGTTTTGGACAGCTGATCCAAGCAGACACTGAGGGAGGCATTACGCAGGATACTGATTAAGTTCAGTTGACGATACAGTCTAAGAAGTTTGGATTTGGAGTTCATTTATGAACTAGGTCCCATCAGATATCCAGACATATTCTAAGACAGGTATTGCTCATTCCGGGAGATAGATTTCTCCGCGAACTTGAGATAAAGAGAGACAAAGAAATAAACATCAGGGCGGATCCACTAGCTGAGGCTATTCCTCCAACACAATAGTTTCGCAAACGGGTTTTGTGAGAATGATTGGCAGAGGAGTTGGGTGTTCGGTATCACACGGGCTGTGAGTATGCGACATCGCAATAATTAGCCTAGAGTGCAAGTAGGAGATTATTGGATATAGTGCCCCTAGAGTCAATTATTGGATCACATGCACGTGATTGCAATGATTGAGGGAGGACCTATACCGGTAGGACAGTCTAACTCGAATGGTTTGTATACTATCTGGTATGTCTTTATCATCGTGTACATGCTTTAGGTGACATTGTAGTTTACTATTACATGTTGAGATAGAGAATAGTATGCTACTATGGTTTGTCTTTATCATCGTGTACAGCTTTAGGTGACCTTACAGTTCACTATTGCACGTTGATAGAGCCGTTAGGATTCTTGCTCGACGGCCAGCAGTATGATGGCGATCATAAAAGTGGGAGCTGGGGTCTATAAGCACATCCTTAAAGGTCCCTAGTAGTGGAAGTTTTTGAGATAGGGTATCGATACTCCAGAGTAGACTAGTGTACACAGTCGAGACCCCGACGAGGGGCGGTGGCCGGTCTCACAAGCCACGGGTGTCAGTTAGTTCACCTAAGATGTATACAGATGCTCATTGGGTTATGAGTACACCGGACAGGACTCGCCGGGAGCAAACCAGTTGGTATTATACCAGATGTCAGATCGCAGTTCCCTGGTGACATGTGTACAGGTTAGTTCATCGACCTGAGATCATAATTTTCTCGTGTGAGTTCCCACTTTGATTAGTACCCTACCACGGCTCAAAGGAGTTGTGCAAACAGATTTTAGGTGGGTACTGTCCCGAGCCACATGGAGGCAGTGAGCGGATCTGCAGGGGTCCGTCTCTCCCGGTATTGGGGGTGAGATGGCGCTGTGTCTAGGAGCGCCATTACACAAAGCCCTCGGCCGAGGCAGAAGTTTTACTGGTAGGTATTCCAGTAGTATCTCAGGGTGTTCGGGGCTACACTCCGACACGACTTGTAACGCTTTTGGGGGTCTGACATTTACCAACCCCCTAGGCCCGCCATGCGATGCTCATAGACGAATGGACCGGACTGTACGGATATTGTCACTGACAGGCTCAGTAGGGTGTCAAGATGATTTCGCTCATCGACCTCCCTTGTGGTCAAAACCTGGTAGGCCGTTACGTACGGCTAATACCTCTGACGTGCTAGTGGTTAAATCCACAGCCAAAGTATTGACGAGTCTTTAGAGTCCCTGATTGAAAGAGATTTTAACGATCAAAAATATCTAGTAACCGCAATCAAGAACGGCGTCGCATGTAGCTAGCCATTGAGTACGGGTCGGTCCATAGGGATGTTGTGAATTTCCTAGTCGCTCAAACGAGTTAATTCCGATTGTGGTCGGATTGATTATTAAATCTAAAAACTAAATTAATCTATATCTAAATCTTGCTAGTGTTAGGTCTAGGTTATTTTTGGAAAGTCATTAAATCTCACCGCTTTCTATACCCATATGAAGATCTAATTAGGTGTTATGGTAATTATTAATAAAAGGGATTAGAATCATTTGGAAAGATGTTTCTTCCTCTAGGTTCTTGTGCTTCCTTTATCAATCCTTATCCTAACCTCCATGGAAAACAATCACAACCGGGCCTTTATACTACGGTATCACCGCTACCTCGTGGGATATGGTGCCGTAGGGAGCGGTATGTGCATGTATGCATAGTGTCCTATGAAAATATATGACAGGCAAGAAAGGGGATGAGAGATCTTCGTCTCTCAAACCTTCCCCAGATCTAACCCTAACAAGCGAGGAGCGTACTCACTCATTATGGAATTTAAAAACATTTATCTGGGGCAGGGAATGAAAATTACCTAGGGCAAGAATTGAAATATAAATTAGGGCAATTAAATAAATCTACTTACTTTACAGCTGGCTCTCTCCAAACATTTACACAGGGTTGTCAGATCTGAATAGATGATATGAAAAAAGGCATCGATGCTCTCCAAAAGAATTCTAAATTTTATTCATAAAAAGAGGCATAGGGAGGCATGAAAAGAATACAATGATTTGGGCTTCTATTTATAGGAGATAGAAACCCTAGGTTACAATTGATTCGCATGTCTACATTTACCAAAATATCCTTAGGAAGACCCAGTCAAAGTAGACTTCCAAGATTTGGTAAAATTTTATGTCTGGAAATTTTGGAACTGATTCGGGGCCTCTCTGGCTTTTTATTTCTTTGGATCTTTATTCAATTTGGCTTCTCTATTTCTTTTAGATCTCCAGTGAACAATTGTGGTGGACATTTAACCGTTTGCTTTGTAATCTTGGACCTTGCGTTGCCTTGTACTGATCTTTTGTGTAAGCTTGATTAAGGTCCTTCTATTTGTTGGTCAAAGTCCCTTTTTTGTGTCGTCTTTTTTCTTTTTCACTGTTTTCGCTCCAAGAACCTGTAACCTGTAATATGTAGCAGACATGCGTCAAAAACACCTGTTTATTTATAAAAAGAATAAGAATGGGGAATATAATAATACAATATTATGGTGTGAACAAATACCCCCAAACTTATCTTTTGCTCGCTCTCGAGCAAACTTATTTTTATTCTCTACAAAAAACCTAACCGCACTTTCGCAGGGAAACGCGATTCCACTGAGCTCGTGCAACAAGCCGTTAAATCTCTAGGTGTCTCTAATAGGAGGAGTGTTGTCTCCTGAGGGTTTTCAGCGGATACTACCCACAAAATCCAATCAATTCGGCCCATTAACTTTAATTCTCCAATTTGGTTTTCTAACAAGAAATTCTATTATCTTCTACTCGTAAATTATCCACCCATATTCTTCACACTTCTTTATCATTTAACTTAAGATTATATATATCCTGTAGACCTACTTAGCTTTCGGCATTTCTTATGTTTTCCTTCTAGGGTTTTATCTCCACATAGGAATTTATATCAACTCTACTAAAGATACAAGTTCTATTCTTCACTCATTTCTCTCATCTAAACTCCAATCACATACCCCTACGTGTGTGTCAATATCACCCCTACACTTGAAAATTCAAATCAAGCAATCATACTCTTGTCCGTTGTCAAAAGTACTTATTAATTGATGAGTTTTTAATTGAATTTTTGCTTACACATCCTTCATGCGACCGTTAATATTTCTTGAGGTACCAACAACCGATTACAAGATATGTTTGCACTTTAAAGCGTAATTCCTAGTCTTGCAACACCCAAGGCTTTTTAGCAGTGACTCCCAAACCAGTTGGTCTAAGGCACTAGGTGATGAAGCACCCTCGGTAAATATTTTTCTATTTTTTTAGCCTTAAGTAATCACAAAAACCAGTGTTCATTTTTTTTCTTTATTCACACTTGTATTTTTTTTCATTTTCTTTGTACTAAGGACATTAGACAAGAGCATTTCAAGGTCTCTTCTACTATTCCAAGTTTCAAGGTGCGTGATTGTGCAATTTGTAGGGTATACATTTTCAGAATCTAGATTTAAACTAGGAATTATTTTTCAAACTTATACTCTAATAAAATATCAATACTTTTAATTTGTTTCGACTTAGCCCAAGAACTGAACTGAAAATTTGCCTATTTCTAATTAAACTACAAAGACATATACTTTCTACCGTTAAACTTTAAAGAAGGTTATTTTTAGGGTTTTTAATTTACAAAGTCTAAGATCTAGTTGTTCCTAGCCAGTTAATCTTTTTGTGAAACTCAAATCAATTAGACCAAATTGAATACATTGATTTTTATAATTTTTGAAATTTTTTAATTTTTAAGGGTTTTCAAATAAATATGCAAATGCAAAAATATGTACATATGAATGCGAAGGAAGAAGACGTACCAAGCATACCCCCAAACTTAAACTTGACAGTGTCCTCACTGTCATGCAACACCAAGAGGGTCAAAATTGCCGGCACTCCCCTGTTTATTTATTTACAAAATAATTTTTTATATAATTTTTTATGTTTTGAATTTTTTTTATATATTTTTTATAGAAAAAGAAAACAAAAAATATATATACATATATACAACAAGGTTTCCCCCAAACTCAAGCTTTGCCTTACACAAGCCAAAGGTTAGCACCAACCATTCAAAAATTCTATCGTGGTAATGGTAGAGTTGGTGAATGAATGGAGTGGAAAGAAAAGAAAGGAGAAGCACACGAGACCGTGTGGAGAGAAAGCGATAATATGGTCTTGGTGGAGGAGAATGGCGGAGGGGAAGAAGAAATGGTAGGGGTTCTACATCTTCGAGTAGAGGTTGATTAATCACAAAATCCGTATCATTTAAGAATGCGAGTTCGTCGGCGAAAATATCTTCGAAACATTCCTTGAAGGTCCAATTGAAAATTATCGAACTCAAAATGTCGGATTGTGATTCATCAACACTCGATATTATTAAAGGAAGATTAGAAGAACCAAAGAAAGTAGGAATACGAATTTGAGGGTGGGGATGGAGCGTATAAATTAGCACAATTTGTTATGACCGATGTGTAAAAAGCGATTGTGCTAATCAATCAACCCGCCAAAAAATGTGTTTAAATCCCTCAAGATTCGTGAGCAAACATGGGTGCGTCGAACTAGGTATTGGAGATGAAAGCATAACGGTCTCTTGCACAGTCGGAACGATAGGAAGGACGGAAGGAAGTGAGTAAGGAAGGGTATCAGTTAAGGATTCAGGAGGGTGTATTAGAAAATTCCACACATCAAACGAAAATGGTTCAACCTCAATATTATCTTCAATACTATCCTTATAATTCTCCTCAATATTTTCCTCAAAAATTTGCTTATCCATGCCAATATCATCAAAATCAAGACGCATATAAAGTTCGTGAGAAATATTTAATGACTCGGGATGATGAATTGGACATAAAATTTCAATTAAATCGACGGGTTCATCATCCGAAATATTCCCGGCGTCTATATCCTCAATCAAGTGAAAATAAATTTTTTCTGACACCTCATCAAAAGCATGGATATTTATCGATTTAGGTTCTAGAGTGGAGGTGTAAAGATCTAAAGGATTAAGTGTGGTTTCACTCGAAAGGGGTTCTTCACAATCTGGCAAATCAAGAACTACAAATTCACACAACTCGTCATTGTGGACACATGTTTGAAAATTGGAGTTGTTGGATTCAGTTGGGTATGGGTAGGTTTGATTTGAAAATCCTCTCAAATTCTCACTCTGTCTAACCGCCTCCTCATACATTGGAAAATTTGGAGCTAGTTGGAAACTAGCTACCGGTTCACTAGGTTGCATAAGGGCGGCCACGAACGCTTCCACATTCCTAACCATTTTGTTTGTTGCTAAAATATAAGCTTGCAATGACTGTTCCAAACTAGACATGGGTGGTGAAGGGGTTTCGGTAAAAGATTCGAAATTTTTTGGATACGTGAAACTCCCAAAAGGTTGTGTAGAAATAGGGTCTAGTGAAGGTTGGAAAGTCGGGTTGGACTGGTAGGAATTGGATGGTTGGACAGGAGTAGGGTCAACATGTGGATAAAAAGGTGAATGGACTTGTTGATCCCTAGAACTAGATGTGTGGAGAGGGGTGAAAGTTCGGCTACGAGATTGAGCAATATGCTCAGCAATGGACATCGGTTTAGGAGTTACAGCTGGGCTCGAAAAAATGGTATCAACATATGAAGGTGGTAAAGGTTGACTTGGTTGACACAAAGTGGGTTGTAAAGTAAAACTGTTTCTCCTATACGCTTCTATTTGATCTTTCAAAGAAATTTTAGGCACGGAAGGATCTTCCTTAAATCAACCGTAACAATTGACGTATGAAGCAAAGTTAGGTTCGGGATACCAAAGTTCGGCAAGAGATTTATGATGTGGGGTACCCAAGAGAAAGAAGGTAGGTGGTGCAAGGATTTCATAGCGACAAAAGTTGCAAGTCTTTTTATAAAAGAAAATTTCATCTTATTATTTTTTTTATTTGTTTTCCAAAAATTTTCGATAAAGGGATTAGACACAAATGCAATCAACCCGAAATGCACAATCAGGCCTAGATCTAGGATCACCTAGGTCAGCTAGACAGCTCCTAACTGTTCCAAAGGGCTAGAAATAGGACCTCAAACCGCCTCTTCACCGCCAATTGCGGCCAGGTAAGTTCCAGGTAAGTGGGAGGCTCCCCGCTACAAGTAGCGGTCCTAATTAAGTAACCACTTGCCTTAGACACACTTTCCTAAACACGGCAAAGTCAGGTTAGGATAAACGGTCGATGCCTATAACTAGTCCTCTGTCCTATTGAGCTCGAAGTCCTTAGGGCTGAGCCAAGTATTTTTTAATTAAGAATGGTCAATGCAAATGCCTTATATGATTTCTGGGGTCCTAGGAAGTGTAGGGTTCCTAGGCACACTTGTGAAGGTTCATAAAGCATCAAACATGCCCGAATAAAATTTTACATGTGCCGAACAACCCAAAGACGGGATCTTTGCTAGATTATTAGGGTTTAGCATTCAAGATGATATCTTTAAAGCTAAGTGTGAGGGATTACAACCTTTGTAGTCCGCTCCTTCGCTTCACAAGCTCCGAGTAGAAGACCCTTCGCCGCGATCCATGATCTCCCGGACTCAAGAGAAGCTCCACGACTCGAACGATCCATGCTAGCTTGAAGTGTTCCGATTCTCCGATGATCTACGTCGAAGTTGCTATAACCCAAGCTTTCTCACTCTAAAGAGAAGAACACCCTAATCTAATGGGCTAGATTAGATGAGGATGATGGAGTACTATTTATGCTATCTTTTTATTTCACTTTCTCACAATAAATCATCACATAAGGAATTTCTAGTGAGCTCTCTCTTTCAAAAACCAAAGAGAGAAGAAGATGAAGAATGAAAGAATAATCCTTTTGTGAGGAATAGTAGTCAAGTGTATATGATTGATTATAGAACCATGGTCAAGGATGATAGGATAAAACTTGTAGAGAATAAACTAGAGTTAGGGTTTAGTTTGGTTACGGATAAGTATCAACCATAATATCTTAACCAAGACAAAATATAATCCTTCTAGAATGAACAAGAAGAAGCTAACCCTAATTAAACCCTAATCCCTTTTTATCATCCTTAAACATGTTTTATAATAAATCATATCATGTCACAATAATATATATCATATATTTGCAAAAAAAGAAAATAATACATTTAACATATATCGCATATATATCAATGTATTAATCCGGTGAGAAAATGAAATAATAAAGTGAGCCAACATTAGATAATGTAATACAATATATCATATATATCATTATACATTAAATCATTAAATCATCAAATCAACACTTGATCCAACGATCCGGCTATATCGAATATAACCGACTAATATATCATGTACCGATTCATCGAATAAACACTTGATCCGATGTCTCGATTCATATCTAAATATCTCGAGAATATAATACGGTATCTCATATCGCATTATCCTCGGTCCTGCACATATCACATATATGCCTCTACTCCGTTTTGCCTGAGCCAAGAAACCTCTATGTAGGACTCTAAAGAATCGTCAATACGCCGGTAGCAGGTGATGATCATATCAAACACCCACAAGCTGCAAGCGGTCAGCTAAACGTAACAGCCACCCAGGTATTGAGCGATCAGAAGATCAACAAGCTAGCATGTCCGTTCTTCTGTGAATCCAATCAGTAACACTCCCGTACAGTCCGGTCTGTTCGTCTGATATGTCGCATATCAAGTCTAGGGGTGGTATACGTCAGACCCTAATAACCTATAAGTCGTGTCGATGTGAGGCTCGTAACAGGTCGAGAAACTGCTAGTAACACTTACTAGTATATCTCTATATCAGCCCTGGCCAGGGACTTCCAGTTATAGCCAATCGAACACAGCACAACATCAACTCCCTATACCGGGAGAGACGAATTCCCTCCTATCGCTCATTGCCTCCATGTGATTCGGGACTGTACCCAAAAGCCACCGTTTTGCATGCCCTCTTTGACGTGGTAAGGTGGAAATCAAAACACGGTAGGAATCACACAAGACTCTATGACGATCTCGGGTCTACAGACTACCCTGTACCAGTGTCACCGGAGAACTGCCATCTGACGTGTGGTATATCACCATCTGGGAGTTCTCGGCGAGTCCGTTCAGTGTACCCAGCCTCCACTGAGCACCCGTACACAATCTTTGACGTCAAACACCGATGGATATGAGATCATCCATCGCCCATCATATGGGTCAAGATGCGTATACGCTAGTCTACTCTGGTGTATCGATGCCCTGTCTCGATATACCCTCGACTAGGAACAGTTATAGGATGTACTCATCGACTACTATGGCCCCACTAGTATGATCTCAACATAGTCCCAGAAGTCGAGTACAAATCCTAAGGGCTTTATCAACATGTGGGAGTAAGACAGTAAACCAATACAAGTCAACATGTTAAGATAAAGTGAAACCAAATAGCATACTATCATGACGAGCAAGAAAGTCCTCTCTTTATATATCCAAGCATCCATCATAATATACATCATATGTACAACAATGGCCTCTAGGGCATATACATAACTAACAGGAAGGGTGATGAAATCCCCACCCAAATTAAATTTGTCAAAAGCCCCATAAAGTCAGTTTTAAAGATATGCAAAACTGTAAATCACTTGCAATCAATTCTTTTTTATTTTATGCGCGGCACAAAGAATCCTGCACAAGATTTGTTATTTGGAAGGGAAGATTTTTTAAAGAGCAAATAATTCTGCAGGAGATTTGACAAAAGATATATTTTAGGCTGCAGAGGGGGGGAAAAGGAAACAAACACTGAAATTTTCGCGCGATGACGTTAGCATGACGCGGCGGTTCAGCTGCGGGAGCATGCTTGATCGGCGGAATGGCGGCGGTACGGAGGCTTCAGGTCTCCAAAAAAATTGTGCTGTTCTGATTTTCCAACCTCTTTCTGTTCTGATGTATCTTTTTCTGTTTCGAACTCTGGATTCTTCCAGATCCGTCTCGATTGTAGATCCTGCAAAAATTCAAGCAAAAAATATCCTTCACAAAATACAAAGATGATAAATTTTTAAATTTTTTGATTTTTTGATTTTTTTTGGTTTTTTAATTTAGATTAACCCGAAATTGCAAAAAGGAAATACTACGCCATCCGCGGCAACGGCGCCATTTGATTGATAGAGATTTTAACGATCAAAAATATTATTACCGCAATCAAGAACGGCGTCGCTTGGTAGCTAGCCGGTGAGTACGGGTCAGTCCACAGGGTTGTTGTGAATCTCCTAATCGCGCTTACGAGTTAATTCCGAAGGGTGTTCGGATTGATTATTAAATCTAAAAAACTAAATCTATATATACTAAAATTATCTAGATCTAAATCTTGCTAGGGTTAGGTTTAGGAATGGTTTGGAAATGTAAATAAATCTCAACACTTTCTATACCCAAATTAGGATCTAAGAGGAGTTATGTTAATTATCAATAAAGGGGATAAGATCCATTCGGGAAAGTGTTCTTTCCTCTAGGTTCTTGTCCTTCCCCAAAGCTAACTCTAAATAATTATCTAGGGCAAGAATTGAAATCTAAACTAGGTCAATTAAATAAATCTACTTACTTTACAGATGGCTCTCTCCAAATATTTACACAGGGTTGTCAGATCTGAATAGATGATATGAAAAGAGGCATCGATGCTGTCCAAAAGAATTCTAAATTTTATTCATAAAAAGAGGCATAGGGAGGATGAAAAGAATACAATGATTTGGGCTTCTATTTATAGGAGATAGAAACCCTAGGTTACAATTGATTCGCATGTCTACATTTACCAAAATATCCTTAGGAAGACCCAGTCAAAGTAGACTTTCAAGCTTTGGTAAAATTTTATGTCTGGAAATTTTGGAACTGATTCTGGGCTTTTTGGGCTTTTTATTTCTTTGGATTTTTATTCAATTTGGCTTCTCTATTTCTCCTAGATCTCCAGTGAACAAATGCAGCGGACTTTTAACCGTTTGCTTAGTAATCTTGGACCTTGCGTTGCCTTGTACTGATCTTTTGGGTAGGCTTGATTAAGATCCTTCTATTTGTTGGTCAAAGTCCCTTTTTTTGTGTCATCTTTTGTCTTTTTCACTGTTTTCGCTCCAAGAACCTGTAACCTGTAATATATAGCAGACATGCGTCAAAAGCACCTGTTTATTTATAAAAAGAATAAGAATGGGGAATATAGTAATACAATATTATGGTGTGAACGGTCCCCCACAGACAGTTTCTCAAGTTTCGGGTGAAACGTTGTAGAGGCCGTATGGATATATGGCAAGGTTCGATCATATACGTGCGGTATTGCACGGATCATGATCGGACGGTTAATACTAGCGGGCTTTGGTTTAAGCCGGATCCTAGTATTATACACTGTAGATTTTGTCTCATTGCATTTGTATTCGGTCGGAATACAAATGAGGGTATGTATATACAGTCGCAGGGTTTTCCTGTAATTTATTACGGGATCACTTTTTGAAGTTTCCAGTTTGCATTTCGTTTCGGCCATTTTCCTATCTATCTTTCTTTGGCTGAAATTTGGTGTGGAGGCGGTTATTTGCAAATGTGCAAATTAGCAATGAGGAGGGTGTTTTTTGTGGTGGAGGGTTCATGATGGTTCTAACATCCTTTGACTTCTTTTTGTTCATCATTACTTGCTTGATGGTGATGGGATTGAAGAGGACAATGTTGTGAATCATTTTTCATGATGATCATCCATTTCCTTTTGCTAATGATCACCTTTTTCTCCTTCCTCTATTATTATAGGGCCGGCCACTTCTAGTGGCGGAAAGGGGTGGGGAAAAAAGGTCATTCTCATTTTTGCTTTCCACAAAAATACCATAGCTCCATTTCAAAGCTCATCTCCAAAGTCCATTCCTTCATCTCCATTGTGGCAACTTCATTAACTCCTTGAGACAAACCATTCTAGACTCAGTCTACAGCAATCTTGGACACGTCGGCTTGCCAACTTCGTGTCCGAGTTGCATCGGTTCAGAGGTGGGAACCCGTAAAAAGACTCGGTGATGTGGTGCCCTTTCCGACGAGGAGATCGAGACTGGAGATGCCCCGGGGAGATCGGGATGGTGGCCGAAGACCGAAGAACACGGATCGCTCGGTATAGCTCTCTACCCTTTCTCTAGTTAGCTAGTAGTAGGTTAATGGTCCGATCCGGGTTTGTAGTCCGCGGTAGCGCCGGTTTCTAGTTAAAGAAAAGTTTTTGTTTCCGCATTTTGGCCTCGGACAGGCGGCCGGGGCGCTACCGTGCACTTACAGATATGCATATATATACACACACATAGGTATGGGACGATGTATATATATACACGTATACGTACACTTGGATGATGAGGATAGTGGATGATATTTAGATATGAGTCGATGAGATTGGGAAAGGTGCCATGAGATCGGTGATATGATGTGGTTCGTATTTTGAGATACGACATGAGATTTTAGCGGGCCTTTAGGCGTGTATTTTCGTACACGCATATATATATATATATATATATATTGATGGTATCAGTTTGTACTAGACTTAGATCAGTACCCCAGTTCATGAGATACGATGATAAGGATACCAGATAATTGATGAGTTAAATGTGAGATTCGACCCGTACCTAGATTTGCGATGCCGTACGACGGATTTACGTACGATCTATATATTGATGATAGATCCGCACCCTTGACTAGAGGATGTCATATTGTATATTGTCTCGTATGCGATACTATTGGGGCGGGATAACCGACTATTATATGTATGTATGTATGTGTGTGTGTGTGTGTGTGTATCGACTCAGATTTAGGTGGTTTCTATACCCTTTCGATTAGCCCGTTAGTTAGATCTGTAGTTTACATAGTAGATGTTAGACTACACCCGAGCCATACCTATTTTAAGACAGGTCAAGGGATTCTACGGATATTTTCAAAAGACGCATCTTTTCTTAAAAACACTGTATCCCTTATTTTTCTAAACACCACGATTCGTGTTATTTCAAATGGCAAACTGTATATATATATATATTGATATAGATTCTTCACTGGTGTTTATTATTCATTTTTCGCATATTCTTGCTATTGGCATCGCATTACATGTTTAAATGTGTTTATTTTTATATTAAACCCATGCTGTCCGGACACCAGCACCATTATCGATGATGCGCATGTTCCACATACACCTGCTTACCGGCTCACACACTTCATCATCGATAATTGCCATGTCACTACACAGTAGGACTGTTGCATCAGGATATGACTCCTTTCACTGCATACTTGCGTACATACTTATTGTACACACATACTTGAGTACACACATATTGTACACCCTTACTTGCTTACATACGTATTTGTCCATACATAGATGATTCTGGATTGATTTTGGAGATTTGGTGTAACGCTTTGAAAATTCGTTTAGGTTAATTTCGCGTTAGTCAGTAATGATGTGAGCTATTCATAAAAACCCGAAAATTTTATTTTCCTTTTTAAACTGGTGCAAATTGTGATGAGTGGTGTTTTATATATATATAGGGTTTATTAATTATAATTTAGTTGTGTTATTTTCCTAAGCTAGGTTAGTGTACACATGCACACTTATCCTTTTGTAACCTAGGCAAGTGTTAACATGTAAACCATTTTATTTTCTTATTGCATGGTTTATATCACTACTAAATCAAATTTTTTTAAACCCTTTTAATTTTAAAATGAAGTAAGGGAATGGGAGGTATGGTGGTTAGGTGAGTGGCTTGACTTTTTGACCCTTTTCCTCTCTCTCTTTTCTCTATCCCTCTCATTTGCTGGATTCTGCAGAGAAAAAGCAGAAACAACAGCATTTTCATCATCCGCTCTTATCTTTTTACTTTCCTTTTGATTCTTATACAAACCCTACACAAACAACCCTTTTTCCTTCACAAAACCTTCGAAAAAAATGTCTTTTTAGGGGAGTTTGGTGGCAAGTCTGTGCTTGTGAGAAAAAGAGCTGAACTTTTAGTTTCCCTAAGGTCTTTGGAAGGTATTTAACTCACACTTAGAACCCTATTTCATAACTTGTTGTATTTTAGCTAAAAATCGTATTTTTATATGTTTTTTTTTTATAATGAAGGATATTAGTGAAGTTTATGTTAAATTGGTATTTTTAGAGTTTTCTTAGATTAGTGAGGTGTTATTAGAGTGGTTTTTACTCAAGATTTGCTTCAGGTTTCATAAAAATACCTTAATGTATCGATTTAGTGTTAAAACGGCTTTTTTTAACTAGGTTTTTGGTTCTGTGTAATCTGCTTGTACCCCGTTGGCTTCAGTTAAAAATTGTAATTATCGGGGCATGCACAATAGGTATAGAGTACACACACGATGCCCGGGAGCCCAACTCCCTAGTCGGTCTGCCGGAAAACTCTTTCTAGCCGCAAATTGCGGCCAGATGGAGGACCTGGGTGCTGGGGTCTTTTCTGTAGGTTTCTGCTGCATTTTGAAGACTTATGGTATATGCAATTTTGTTAAACTCTTCCTGTAGAAAAATCTGGGACCAATTACCCTAATTCTTGTATTTTAAACCTTCGCGACACGTGTGATACGTGTGTGGGTTTGGGGTTTTCTGCGTATCGCGATGTGTCGGGCTAGCTTCTAGCACGAAATCACACGTTTTAGCGTATTGCGCACACATGCGCTTGGTTCGCGACGCGGGTTTCTTGTTTAGCTTTAATGTCACGTTTATGTAGATTTGAGCTTATGCGTGATATTTTGTAAAATTCTATGTTCGCAGGCGAGTACGACGGATGCCGCGAAGAAAGGGAAACAAGGCGTCGGCTACACTTAGTGCGAGAATACAGTGAGTAGATTTAACATCTTCGGGGAAATCGCCCGCATGGCGTTATGCGTCAGGGCTGATAGGACCTTGTAGCAGCATATTGCATTTACGTACATTGATTGTTCATGGATACTATTTGTTGCATACCGCATTCCTTGCTATATGTATATGAACATAGAATTGGTAAAAACACTGCACTGTTACTAACGGTTCATGTTGCACGAGCACTAATCTGCATGTTACACACACACCGTTAGTAACTGCCATGACACTCACACTGTAGAATTGCCATGATCATTATACTGTAGTTCATCTCACATATGATTCTATATGATTATGATACTTGTGCACGTACTCATTTTCATATTCATACTTGTGCACGTACTCATTTACATACTTATGCATATTCTAACTGTACCAACCTAGATAAGCTGATTTTTGTAGAAACTGGGAGCCGCACGATACCATTTGAAAAACCTAAACTATTTTAAAGTGCAGTTTCTCCCTTTTACTTATAGTATGACTTGATGCACATATCACATCGCATTGACTTATACATTGGTTTTGGGTTTCATGTGATTTCTGGTTTTGAGGACCGTGGAGTTATTTAAGAAAATATGCACTATTTGAAAACCCGGTTCCTCTTGATATGATACTTTGGTGCGTCCACCACGCGTTTTCTAGGTTCTGAGACGTGTGCTTGAAACCCGATTCGAGGAGTTGGATGATCCGTTTGCGGGTTCGTGGTGGACCCGGTATGGTTCCTCGGGGCGAGAAATATTTTCCGTGGAGTAGACGATGAGCCTGGCAGGGTGGCAAGTACCTACCGGTGATTGGTTGGACTTGGCGGTTATCCGGAGGATACTGACCAGAGTCGATAGATGGATATGGGATGACCCGAACTGCCGGGGCCGAGGGCCGATACCGCAGACGGAGCCCATGGGCCGATCCGGACCGACAGAGCCCGATACGTAAGGATCTACGTGTCGATGCTGGACACGATTATTTCATGATATTTTGAGTGTCGATGTTGGGCACTCGTGATTCTCTGAGATTTACAGGATTTGAGGGCCGATGAGGGTGTCGGCGCCTGATTTTTATTGGGAATTGGGTGCATTAATGGGCAACGATTATTTTTCCACGTTGACATTCCGTGTAGATGTTATTCCATCCCATGCTCAGCATTCATTATTATGCATCTCATCCTGTAGTTATTTTACCTGACAGATCACTTGCATGATTATGCGCATACTGCTTATCGCATATAGATTTTATCTGATGGCATATGATAGAGTAGCGCACTACGTGCATGCTAGCGATTACCTTTATATGTTATCTCTATTCATGAGTTGGCAACTCACCCCCGTTGTGCCACAGTATTTGCAGGTTGCCCGTCTTAGTAGTCGCGGCCGGCTGCCTTCTTATCTCTTTTGGCTATGGCTACCACAGAAGTTGGAGCGTGAGCTGTTTTGTCACGTGGGTTGTGGTATAAAGTTATTTCCATTGTACACATAATTTTGTATCTTGTATTCTCCATCTACCTTTATATGTATTTGACTTAGAGACAGTGTGAGGATGATGATGTATATTATTTGTATTCTGGTGTCGAGCTCGTGTGGGCCGACTTTACTTATGCAGTTATCATTCTGTGATATTTTTCACTTATTGCTTATTTCTACTCTTAAGCGTTGTATATTACTCTTGTGGTGTTGGTTTCCTCCGTTTGGCATGATCGCTCCCGTTTAGGATGCTTTATTATATTGCGTATCATTTTCACTCATATCCTATTTTGTACCCGATTTCGGGGTTAGTTTTACAAAAGAAATGCTGCCAAAATTTTTAGGATAATAACTTAAACTTTAAAGATTGTTATTAAACTACTTAAGGTTTTCCAAATGTTTTAAACAAATGTTTTCAACACTCATAATTTTTAATGGTTTTGATTTCTGGGTTTCGACTTGCTTAGTCGCGTTACGCCTGTAGACGTTACGTGGTTAAGTGCCGGTCACGAGTCGAACTTCGGGTCGTGACAAAGTTGGTATCAAAGCATAGGTTTTAGCTTCCGGAGTGTAGGATGACCCTGGTATGATGGAGTAGGTTGCTGAAGCAGAGTGGCGTTGCGTGTATATGTTCCGCGGCATACTCACGACACGGTACTCCGCCTAAGCGACCTTAGGAATTATTGATTTAAATTCCTTTTTGAGTATATACATTCTTGCGATTCGATTTCCGTATCCTTATCAAATCCTATTTCCTTTTCAGCTATTATCCCGCCAAAGACTACGAGGGCGCAGAGAGCGGCCGCGACGGCGGAGATTCGAGTTGACTCGTCCGAGACGAGGACTGATTCGGGTGGTACACCGGTTGTACCCGAGCAGGCTGTTCCTCCTAAGACAGATCAGGTCGCCATGTTAGGGGCTGGTATGCAGGAGATGCGCCAGACGGTGGGATCCAGTATGCAGGAGATGCGCCAGATGATAGGATCGCTAGTTGAGACACTTCGAGTGCAGCGATTAGATGTAGTTCCACCAGTTGTAAGGACCGCGATGGTACTTACGGTGCAGGCAGTTTCCCCTACAACTACAGAGTTCATTACTGTATCGCTATCAGAGTTTATGAGGTTGAAGCCTCCGGTCTTCACCGGCACTGATGCAGCCGAGGACCCACAGTCTTTCATTGATAGGATGGCTCGGATATGCCGTTCCCTCAGATGCACAGATGCGAGATGGGTAGAGTTCGCGAGCTTTCGCCTAGAAGGTCTTGCCCAGAAATGGTGCGAATCGGTTGAGAAGGGTAGAGCAACAGGTCTTCCTCCTATGACCTGGACAGAGTGCGTGACGATATTCCTTGCCCGCTTCCTTCCACTGAGTGTCAGAGATGCTAGAGCGCGCCGGTTTGAGTCATTACGTCAGAATCCGGAGATGACAGTAGCATAGTACGACGTGTTGTTCACCGAGTTATCGGTATATGCCCCATATCTAGTGGCTACTGAGGAGATGCTAGTCAAGAGATTTGTCCGAGGCCTACTTACACCACTATTCCTTGCGATCAGTGCCCAGCATTGCGAGACTTATGCAGCAGCTGTAGATGCAGCCTTATTAGTCGAGGAGCGCCTTGCTAAGACTTCGGTAGTTCCAGATCCGAAGAGAGTTCATACTGGTATATCAGCACGGAGACAGACATTTAGACGCCGCGACAGGTTTCGTTCAGGTACGAGGAGTAGCAGAGATTCGGGACGAGGCCAGATGTTTAGTTCGTATCCACGGGAGAATCAGCAGTCGTCGCAGGGATGCATTAGGTGCGGCAGTCTACTTCGCCTCGTTAGAGATTGTCCTGAGATACACCGGAAGGAGGCAGCAGTACCGCATGTCACCTTACCACCATCACCACCCCAAAGGGCGTTGCCTATTGTACCCACTGTTGCTGCGCGTCAGACTCATGCACAGAGAGGTCATGGTCACGGACGATTTGCTCAGAGAGGACGGGGCGACCGAGGCAGATGACAGTCAGTCTCATGTGGAGGACAGGCACGGGTATTTGCTTTGATGCATCAGGACGCGCAGGCGTCCAATGCAGTGGTCTCAAGTTTCCTTTCAGTATGTTCTGTTGACGCACACGTGTTGTTTGATCCGGGATACACGCACTCGTACGTTTCCACATGCTTCGTGCCGAGTTTGGGTAGAGTGTCCGGTTTGCTTGATCAGCCGCTTGTTGTGACCACCCCTGTGGGAGAGTCATTTGTTGCTAGACACGTGTTCCGATCCTGTGTTGTCCGTATTGGCGAGAGAGAGTTGCCTGTCGACTTGATCCTTCTTGATATATTGGACTTCGACGTTCTTTTAGGCATGGATTGGTTAGCAACGTGCTATGCGTATGTGGACTGCCGCGAGAAGATAGTTGGATTTTTATTTCTCGGCGAGTCGACTTTTGTTGTGCCGGGGGACCGTGGTGCCGCCCCTTACAGTTTGATTTCATCTTTTCGCGCTGGACCGATTTTGAGGAAGGGATGTCAGGGATTTCTCGCCTATGCTGTTAGTTATATGTATGCCCTAGAGGCCATTACTGTACATAGGATGTTTATTGTAGTGGATGCTGGGACATATATAGGGAGGACTTTCTTGCTCGACATGATAGTATGCTATCTGGTTACTCTTTACCTTAACGTGTACTCAGATTGTCTCTCTATTACATGTTGGTAAAGCCCTTAGGATGTGTACTTGACTACCTGGACTATGATGCGGATCATACTAGTGGGGACATGGTAGTCCATAAGTACATCCTTCAAAGTCCCTAGTCGTGGGTATATCGAGACGGGGCATCGATATACCAGAGTAGACTAGCGTATACCTTCTCGACCCATACAGATGGGCGATGGATGTTCCCATATCCATCGGTGTTTGACATCAGAGATGATATACGGGTGCTCAGTAGAGACTGGGTACACTGGACGGACTCGCCGAGAACTCCCAGATGGTATTATACCTCACGTCAGAAGGCAGTTCTCTGGTGACACTGGTACAGAGTAGTCTGTTGACCTGAGATCGTCATAGAGTCTTGTGTGGTTCCCACTGTGCTTTGATTTCCATCTTACCACGTCCAAGAGGGCGTGCAAAACGGTGGTTTTTGGGTACGGTCCCGAGTCACAGGGAGACAATGAGCGATAGGAGGGGATTCGTCTCTCCCGGTACAGGGAGTTGATGTTGCGCTGTGTTCGATTGACTATAACAGGAAACCCTGGCCAGGGTTGCTGAGATTTACTGGTAAGTGTTACCAGTAGTTTCTCGAATTGTTATAGACCTCATATCGACACGACTTATCGAGCTATTGGGGTCTGACGTTTACCACCCCTAGGAAAGATATGCGACATATCAGACGACGAGACCGGACTGTACGATAGTGTTACTGGTTGGATTCACTGGAGTGTGAGCGGGCTTGCTCGTCGATCTTCTGATCGCTCAATACCCGGGTGGCCGTTATGTTTAGCAGACCGCTTGCGGCTTGTGGGTGTTTGATATGATCATCATCTGCTGCCGGCGTATTGACGAGTCTTTAGAGTCCTACACAGAGGTTTCCTGGCTCAAGCAAAACGAAATAGGAGCGCATATGAGATATGTGCGGGACCGAGAATGATACTAGTATGTGATACTGTATTCGATTCTCGCGATTTGTGACATTGATCGGTTATATGCGATATAGCCGGGTTATCGGATAAAGTGTTGATTCGATAAGTTGTTACTGTAAATATTAGTCGGTTATATGCGATATGACCGGATCATTAAATCAAGTGTTGATTTAATGATTTAATGCATAATTATATATTTGATATATTACTTTGCATTAACTAGTATCGGTTCACTTTAAATGGATTTTCTCGCTCGGTTGTGCGCATTGCATATGCGATATGATTTTGTGCACTTGCTTGTATCATGTTTGATGATACATGCCTTTTGGTTAAGTGTAAAGAATTAAACCTTGGTTAATGAAATGGTTAGGGTTTACTATTTCCTTATTCATTTATTCATTCTTTTGGAAAAAGAAAAGCAAATGAGAAAATGGTGGCTTGTTTTTGTTTTGTTCATGAAGTTTCATGAAGACTTTGACCAAGTGACCATTTTGTCTCATGCTTAACCCTAACCATCCCACTAACCATGATTTATTCTCTACACTTGACCATGGTTTGGTCATGATAAGTATTCTTTTAATTTTCTTTTTGGAATTAACTTATCATAACATTATTCTTCTTCTTCTTCATTTCTTCAAGTGAAGAAAGCTTGCCTCCATCAATGGCAAGTGATGAATTAGAGTGAGAAATCCAATTCTAAAGTCTACCCACTTCCTATTTCTTCATCCTCTACCTCTTGCCAAGTAGTAGAGTGTGTTTCCTTCACAAGTTTTCAAGGCTTGGTGAAGGTGGAGCTTGATCTAGCGATGCTTCGACGTAGATCATCTTCGGCATGGACATCGACGACCTAGCTCGCCATTTCTCCGACGAAGCCGACGCTAGAGCCCGGGAATTCATTTGGACAGCGAGGGGACTTCGTTGCGGAGCTATGGAGGTGGAGCACCGGATCTACAAAGGTTGTATATCCGTATTCTCATAGTTAAGTGTTAACTAGTTAGCATTTTCGCCTAGAAATCTAGCCGACGATCCGTACACTAGGGTTTCTCGGCACCGTTAAATTTGAAATTGGCATGGTTGATGCCTTGTGAGACTTCATTAGGATGCCTAGGAACCCTACAGTGGTATCAGAGCCTAGCTAGAGCCTTAGGCGAAGTCTAGACGGACTTTGATGTCCGATCGAACCAAAAATCCGAACCCAAAATAGCTCTCTGGACTTTTTCCAAATTCTGGGATTTTTCCAAATTAAAAAGTGCTAAAAAAATTCAGCAGGGAAATCTATGAATTACGGCGCAAAATTGGACCCACGATTCATCCAAACCGCGGCAGAAGCCCAGATTCTGCGGCGGTTTCGCGGCTAGGTGATGACGTCACCTTCCTATTGTTGCATAGTAATTCATATTTTAATATGCTGGGTTTTCTGGAAATTTTTAAGATTTATTCAAGAGTTGAATTTTCTGGGGTTGTTTTGGGGATTCGGTGTTTCGATCGGAGTCTCAGATTTTGTCTATGTGGCTTTCCGGATAAATTTTAGAATATGTTAAAAAGTTCGACCGGATATAAATACCCAATTTTTCCCCTGCCGGGAAATTTCCAAGTGTTTGATTTTTCCGTAGTTTAACAACGTTCTAAGTAGTGCAAGTAACTCGATGGACCCTCTAGAAGACAACAAACCTTAACTCGATTATGTGACTGTCTTGAACTGCCCTTTGAACCTTCGGGTTTGGGGCAGTACGACGTGCCACATGTGAGGCGTTGGCTTGACCCTTCTACGGCTGGACCGTTGGTACTGAGGCACGAACTGAATGTTGTTAGACTTATTTCATGTGTTGATCTGTTTCGGGAAAACTTGGGCGTTCGATTGTTCGATCGGAAAGTTTGACATTTTCTATTTATCCGTAATGGGATACAATAATTGGAATTCACAATAAGTTATGAGATAACCGAATGAATGTTATAAACATAGAAGTTTAGTCTCACTTGATCGGTTCCCACGGAATTTTGATGTGATCAAAAGTCCGTCGCAATCACGTAGCGTACGCGAATACTCGTAGGGTAAACTTAATAGACAGCCTCACTCCATAGCCCCGACCAAGTGACTGTAGGAGAACCCCATCGCCGAAAGCATCCGTTCGGGTGCTCGCGGCAGCGGTGTTCCGCCTTGGTGCACTTTGTCGACGGTATCGGGGGTGCGGCCGCCTACTAAAGTTTGCGACGAGCATTCGATCAGGATGTCGGGAATCCTGTTGAATTCCCCGACTTGACATTGAAAAGTGTTTTCGATAACGAGACTAAAATGCGGGGTTTATAATTGTTAGGCATGAGATGTCTAAGTAATTCATTTGATTAGGCATGTGATGTCTAAAGAGATTGCGGATTCCAACTGTTGTAGTTTTACACTTTCTTTTCTGTGACCGTAAGTGTAATATGTGATATCGCCGTTTTCGTTGGTATATGCCAACGACAATTGGGATGCGCATATTTACTTACGTTGATGACATGTGATGTTATGTGTTGCTGGATATGTTATATTGGATCGTCGTGTTTGAATAGCCGGGGTTTTTTATGTGAGATGAGTGTTTTTCATTTTCATTCATGTAAAAACTTGTATGTTATATTCTTTTATTGGGGCACTTCCAGGTTGCGGAAGTAGTCACCCTTTGTATATTATTTACTTTTCCGCACTAGGATAGACCCAAGGAGGAGGGCACAAGTAACCGGGTTCTGGGGTCCATTGGGAGACCAACTCGAGGAGTCGAGTCCGGGTCTCCTAACTCTAGAATTGGTAGGGTTGCTTGCCGCTCTCGTAGGGGTCTAGGGGTATGGGTTTGGCTATTCATCACGACCGTGGAATCCGTGTTTTATACTGGCTCGTATTGAAAACACGGACGTCCTAGTATATCCAATATTTCATATGTTTCTTCTGCTGCGATATCTGTGATGTGATCATGTGATGTTCTGTGATAGATACATTATATAGTATATATGATATATTATATAGCCGTTACTTATGTTTTACACCCGCGCTAGACCTGCCCCGCTCTGTCGTTAGTTACCTAACCTAACGGTGCACGAAGGGACATCGAGGCGAATGCGGATGGCATAAGTGTACGTCGTATTTATCTGTGATGTCAAGGTACTTAAATGATGGGACTTCATTAACGTGATTAATGAAATAAAAAGAAACCTAAGATGTTGTAGAATCGAATTTCAAAATAAAACAGGTAGCTACAGTTCTTGTTTTGCACAGCGG
The DNA here is from genome assembly GCA_030015575.1 of Agapanthus africanus. Classification (NCBI taxonomy): domain Eukaryota; kingdom Viridiplantae; phylum Streptophyta; class Magnoliopsida; order Asparagales; family Amaryllidaceae; genus Agapanthus; species Agapanthus africanus. The sequence continues at coordinate 116,761,628 of CM057351.1, forward strand.
TATATGTGATATATCCTGCACCTTATTCGATGAGGAAAGGACCGAGATCCCTTCACCGGGAGTGACTCCTTTAGCAATAACTGGCAGATGCTACACACTCGGTTTGTCTTTTGATTGCTTTTAAGAGTTTTTTCTTTACACAGTGATATATATGATATATCCCGCACCTCATTCGACGAGGAAAGGACCGACGATCCCTTCACCGGGAGTGACTCCTTTAGCAAAACTAGAAAAGCCTCAAAAACACTCCATTTTAAAATCATTTGATTCTACAACGATATCAAGTTCATTACGCAATAGGTTTTCAGAAAAACCAGTCGTAGCCCTCCGTCATTTCAGATAAGTTGTATATAGTATTCGTGCTGCATTTGTTGGCTTTCGTCAAGGTGCAGTGTGCGGTAGCTATATGCTGCTTATCTGCTAGCATACGATGCGATTGAATTAGGGTAGTCGTGCGGCTTTGTTGGCTTTCGTCAATGGTCGTGCGGGTGGGTTTAATTCGATCAAGAAATGTACGGGTTGAACTTGACTTGCGGGCTATGGTTTGTTGGCTTTCGTCAAGATCATAGCACGTTAGGGGCAAAATATTATCGGGAATTTCAAGTGTTGAAATTTGCAATGAGATTGCATACCTTCTATGAGATAGTTGGATCCCGATACCCGCTGCGAGTAAGAGTTACTCCTGGGAGAATTTTATACATTACAATTAGCCGATCAAGTAGGTGTCTAGAAAGGTGTCAACGAGGTTACGCCTCTGGGAAAACGAGGTTTACATTAATTAGGTTCGTGCGAAAGCACGGGGGACCTCCCTCAAAGTACCGACACTGGCCTGGCTGAAAGATTGGCGAACTTGTAGTGTGTAATTAATCCCGGCTAGTCTTTCCTTTTAGGGTTTGAAGGAAGATTTGATAAAAAGCAGTGGGAGCCATCCTGATTAGATAAAATAAAAACCAATCTATTCTTGCAAGAGCACACGCTGAGTGTTTTCTTCTCTCTCTCCTGGTAGCGACCATATCACGCCTTAATCAAGATAATAATACAGATAGTTGACCGAACCCGCTTGTTATACTGAGCTGGGGAACGTTGGTCCCGCTCTAACTTATAATTGTTATAAGACAGAGCAGGAAATTGGGGAATACCAGATTTCCCGTGCCGCCCAAACGACGAGAGTGCATGATGATGCATCATCTTCGGGTGTGTTCGTTACATAGAACTGTTTCTCAGTATCCTCTGCATCCTTAGTATATGATACCGGATCAGGAATCCCAGATATGTAAGATGTTACATAGGGCTATAAAAGGGTAGAAAAACTGAGAACGGGTGATAAGTTTCATGAGGCAGAAAACGGGGCAAGTGTTGCAGCCAAGTCTGTCGGTCACTGTCACCCTGTATTACCGATACATTGATTCTGAACGAATGCTATTAGATACCGAACCTGATATACAAAATCATATCTGTCTCTTTATTAGTAAAGAAACGATAAAATTTTGTAATGTTGGATAATGTTTTGAACATTTCCTATATCAAAAGTTGATCGGTTCAGGCACATTATCTAAAAGCATTAATGTTCTAAATCAAACTACAGTTCTTAGTATACGAAACACACACAAGAGGAAGAGTTCAGAAATGAACGAATTCTTCTTGAGGTATTGTAGACTAGGTCAGATCAATGCGACCTGACTGGCTGAAGTTGCATTTAGATGTATATTTAAATCAGTTTGAATTTACATCTTGTGAAACTCGCCAGTCATGTCACAAAGATAAAATGACCATAGCTCTGTTTATTGAAAACAGAGAAAGAGTTAATGACCTTTTGGGACTGATACATGATGATGTATGCAAGGTCTCCTGTCTACACATGCCAGAGTTCTTTATACTTCATTACGTTCTTTGATGATCTCTTTAGATTCAGACATATGTTCTTGTTGAAATACAAGTCCGAACCTTTTGAGATATTCACAGAATATAAGTTAGAAGTAGAGAACCAAAATACGGGTATAAGTATTATGTCCTTTGATAAGATCAAGGAGGAGAATACTTGAGCACGGAAATTCCTGGACTATTCTAAAGGAGAATGAGATTCTCTCTCAGAATTACTCCTCCGTATACACCATAGCACGATGGTATATCGGGGCGAAGCAGATACACCCTATTTGATATGGTGTGCTCTATGATGAGTACTACTGAGTTACCTGTTTCCTTTTGGGAGTTATGCACTTATGAAGTTGCATACCTGTTGAATAGGGTTCCAATCAAATCAGTTGCCTACCGCTTCATATGTGACATGGAAAGGGAAGATCCCATATCTTAAGCTAGTTAAGATTTGGGGTTGTTCGGCCTATGTCTAAAAGCAAAATCCGGACAATCTCGAGGCAAGGTCTGTAATGTAGAACTGGAAAGGTTCCAGCTATACAAATTACAGCAGATGATTTGGTAGAACCAAAGGATTCAGTAGATACCAACGAACCTCAGCCTCTCCGCCGATCTAGTAGGGTTCCTCACCCACCTGAGAGTTACTTCGGTTTCTCTATGACAGTGGGAGAGAGGATTGCATCATGAGATGATGACCCAACTAGTTTCAAGCTGGACATCAGGAGTGAGACTCTGTAAGAATGGCTGGATGCTTAGTGATCTGAGATGGAATCCATGTACACCAACAAAGTATGGACTTTAGTTGCTATATCTGAAGGGTTAAATCCCCATCAGGAGCAAGTATATCTTGAGAAGATTACTTGGTGTAGATGGAAAAGTTGAGACTTTCAAAGCTAGACTTGTTAAAGGTTTTCGTCATCGACCAGGCATGGATAATGATGAATCCTTTTCCAGTACCTATGCTTAAGTCCATCCAGATACTACTTGCCACGGCTACATACCATGACTACGATATCTGGCGGTTGGGTGTCATGACTGCTTTTCTAAATGATGTTTTAGAAGAGTGTGTCTATAAGTACATAGCCAGAGGTCCTCGTAGACAGTGGGAGCAGCGGAAACGTGTGCAAGATGTTTTATATGATAAAGCAGGCATCGCGGAGTTGGAACGTCTGTTTTGATGTAGTAGTCAAAGAGTTTGACTTCATCAAAATGGTAGATGAACCTTGTATAAACAAAAAGGTAGTAGGGAATATGGTGGAGATCCTCATAGAGTACGTGGATGACATACTCTTGATAAGAAAGGGGTTTCCTATGCTACGCTCTGTCAATCTCCGCTTATCACAATGATTCTCCATAAAGGATCAAAGTGATACCTCCTATATCCTGGTTTTTGGATCTATGAGATAGATCTAATTGGATGTTAGGATACTCAATAGTAGTAGTGAGATGGTATCAATCGATCCTGGGGAGAATCACTGGAAGTGTTCCAGAGTGATAAAGACGACTGAATGTCAGTCGCAGGCATTGTCTTTACCCTCAGTAAAGGGACGGTATGTTGGAAGAGTTCCAAGATAGATACCGTGACATACTAGACGATAAAGGCTGGATACATCGCTACTTAAGATGCTACCAAAGAGAATGTTTGGGTGTATATTAGTTCATGAGATGAACTACGTTCCTACCATTGTGAGACAATGGAATAGTGGCTTATGCCAAGGAACGCCGGTCCCATCAGTCATCCAGACTTATTCTAAGACAGTATCACCTGATCATGGAGATGGTTGATCTCCAGGGTGATCGAGGCAAGGAGAGCAGACTTAGAGGATAACGCAGCGGATCCACTCACGAAGGCCTATTCCGAGAGAGAGACTTTTATAGGATGGTTGAGTATGAGATACTGCAACCACTGCTACAGATGTCCCTAGTGCAAGTGGGAGATTGTTAGTTATATGTATGCCCTAGAGGCCATTACTGTACATAGGATGTATATTGTAGTGGATGCTGGGACATATATAGGGAGGACTTTCTTGCTCGACATGATAGTATGCTATCTGGTTGCTCTTTACCTTAACGTGTACTCAGATTGTCTCTCTATTACATGTTGGTAAAGCCCTTAGGATGTGTACTTGACTACCTGGACTATGATGCGGATCATACTAGTGGGGACATGGTAGTCCATAAGTACATCCTTCAAAGTCCCTAGTCGTGGGTATATCGAGACGGGGCATCGATATACCAGAGTAGACTAGCGTATACCTTCTCGACACATATAGATGGGCGATGGATGTTCCCATATCCATCGGTGTTTGACATCAGAGATGATATACGGGTGCTCAGTAGAGACTGGGTACACTGGACGGACTCGCCGAGAACTCCCAGATGGTATTATACCTCACGTCAGATGGCAGTTCTCTGGTGACACTGGTACAGAGTAGTCTGTTGACCCGAGATCATCATAGAATCTTCTGTGGTTCCCACTGTGCTTTGATTTCCATCTTACCACGTCCAAGAGGGCGTGCAAAACGGTGGTTTTTGGGTACAGTCCCGAGTCACATGGAGGCAACGAGCGATAGGAGGGGATTCGTCTCTCCCGGTATAGGGAGTTGATGTTGCGCTGTGTTCGATTGGCTATAACTGGAAATCCCTGGCCAGGGTTGCTGAGATTTACTGGTAAGTGTTACCAGTAGTTTCTCGAATTGTTATAGACCTCATATCGACACGACTTATCGAGCTATTGGGGTCTGACGTTTACCACCCCTAGGCAAGATATGCGACATATCAGACGACGAGACCGGACTGTACGGTAGTGTTACTGGTTGGATTCACTAGAGTGTGAGCGGGCTTGCTCGTCGATCTTCTGATCGTTCAATACCCGGGTGGCCGTTACGTTTAGCAGACCGCTTGCGGCTTGTGGGTGTTTGATATGATCATCATCTGCTGCCGGCGTATTGACGAGTCTTTAGAGTCCTACACAGAGGTTTCCTGGCTCAAGCAAAACGAAATAGGAGCGCATATGAGATATGTGCGGGACCAAGAATGATACTAGTATATGATACTGTATTCGATTCTCGCGATTTGTGACATTGATCGGTTATATGCGATATAGCCGGGTTATCGGATCAAGTGTTGATTCGATAAGTTGTTACTGTAAATATTAGTCGGTTATATGCGATATGACCGGATCATTAAATCAAGTGTTGATTTAATGATTTAATGCATAATTATATATTTGACATATTACTCTGCATTAACTAGTATCGGTTCACTTTAAATGGATTTTCTCGCTCGGTTGTGCGCATTGCATATGCGATATGATTTTGTGCACTTGCTTGTATCATGTTTGATGATACATGCCTTTTGGTTAAGTGTAAAGAATTAAACCTTGGTTAATGAAATGGTTAGGGTTTACTATTTCCTTATTCATTTATTCATTTATTCATTTATTCATTCTTTTGGAAAAAGAAAAGCAAATGAGAAAATGGTGGCTTGTTTTTGTTTTGTTCATGAAGTTTCATGAAGTCTTTGACCAAGTGACCATTTTGTCTCATGCTTAACCCTAACCATCCCACTAACCATGATTTATTCTCTACACTTGACCATGGTTTGGTCATGATAAGTATTCTTTTAATTTTCTTTTTGGAATTAACTTATCCTAACATTATTCTTTTTCTTCTTCATTTCTTCAAGTGAAGAAAGCTTGCCTCCATCAATGGCAAGTGATGAATTAGAGTGAGAAATCCAATTCTAAAGTCTACCCACTTCCTATTTCTTCATCCTCTATCTCTTGCCAAGTAGTAGAGTGTGTTTCCTTCACAAGTTTTCAAGGCTTGGTGAAGGTGGAGCTTGATCTAGCGATGCCTCGACGTAGATCATCTTCGGCATGGACATCGACGACCTAGCTCGCCATTTCTCCGACGAAGCCGACGCTAGAGCCCGGGAATTCATTTGGACAGCGAGGGGACTTCGTTGCGGAGCTATGGAGGTAGAGCATCGGATCTACAAAGGTTGTATATCCGTATTCTCATAGTTAAGTGTTAACTAGTTAGCATTTTCGCCTAGAAATCTAGCCGACGATCCGTACACTAGAGTTCCTCGGCACCGTTAAATTTGAAATTGGCATGGTTGATGCCTTGTGAGACTTCATTAGGATGCCTAGGAACCCTACATATGCTTGCGATACTAGAGCTACAGAGGTTCCGTTGGATCAGGTTCCGGTTGTTAGCGAGTTCCCTGATGTGATCCATGATGGGCTTCCTGGGCTACCGCCTGATTGCGATATTTCTTTCTTTATTGACTTGATTCCTGGCACGGGGCCTATTTCTATACCGCCTTATCGGATGGCCCTGGTGGAACTTAGAGAGTTGAAGGGTCAGTTGCAAGATTTGCTGGATAAGGGACTTTTTCGACCCAGTGTTTCTTCTTGGGGTGCTCCGGTCATGTTTGTTAAGAAGAAGGACGGCAGTTTGCGTTTGTGTATTGACTACCGCCAGCTGAAAAGGGTTACCGTGCGGAACAGGTATCCTTTGCCACGCATCGACGACTTGTTCGACCAGCTTCAGGGGGCAGGATACTTTTCGAGGATCGATTTGCGTTCAGGATACCATCAGCTGCGGGTTCGACAGAAGGACATTCCTAGGACAGCTTTCTGCACGCGCTACGGCCATTATGGGTTTTTAGTGATGTCGTTCGGACTCACCAATACGCCAGCAGCATTTATGGATTTGATGAACCGTATTTTCAGGCCGTATCTTGACTTGTTCATCATCATATTCATTGACGATATCTTGGTGTATTCCCGGAACAGAGAAGAGCACGAGCAGCACCTGCGGATTACATTGCAGACCTTGAGGGAGCGCCGGCTTTTCGCAAAATTCTCCTAGTGCGCATTCTGGCTGGACAGCGTAGACTTCTTGGGTCACGTGATTACACAAGATGGTATATGTGTAGACCCGAGGTAGATTGAGGCTGTTCAGCGTTGGCCCAGACCCACAACAGTTACGGAGATTCGCAGCTTTCTAGGGCTGGCCGGTTACTACAGGAATTTGTGCATGACTTCTCCCGTATAGCTGCACCTTTGACCGGGTTGACCCGGATGGGAGTTCCTTTCGATTGGACGGAGGAGTGTGAGCATGGTTTTCAGCAGCTACAGACTCGACTAACTACGGCGCCATTGTGGTCTATTGTGATGCTTCTCGAGTGGTGTTAGGGTGCGTATTGATGCAGCATGACAGGGTGATCGCGTATGCTTCACGGCAATTAAAGAAACATGAACAGAACTGCCCCACTCATGATTTAGAGATGGTTGCATTGGTCTTCGCACGTAAGATCTGGGAACATTACCTATACGGCGAGTCATGCCAGATATTCATTGATCACAAGAGCTTAATGTATATATTTCAGCAGCGAGACCTGAATCATAGACAGCGCCGTTGGATGGAGTTAGTGAAAAACTACGATTGCAAGATCTTGTACCACCCAGGCAGGGCTAATGTTTTGGCGGATGCTTTGAGCAGGAGGCCCGGGGGTAGTCTATCTTCTTTGAGCGCAGTACAGAGGCAGTCCTCGGCAGATTGGCATATTTTAAGCGACAGCCGGGTGCAGTTCTAGTTTACGCCGATTGGAGGACAGCTTGCGCATTTTCGTGCACGTCCACAGTTGCTTGACTGTATACATGAGGCACAATACAGTGATGACCGATGTTCAGAGATCATGGCACAGATTGGACATGGCAAATTTTCCGAGTTCGTAATCGATGATCAGGGGATACTGCGATTTGGGACTAGACTGTGCGTACCAGATGCTGAGGGACTGCGGCGTGAGATTCTTGAGGAGGCACATCGATCGGTGTACAGTGTTCATACAGGTTCCACCAAGATGTACCATGATATGAGAGATGTTTACTGGTGGGACGGAATGAAGAGGGACATCGCAGATTTCGTGTCGAGATGCCTGACTTGTCAGCAAGTCAAGGCAGAGCACCAGAGGCCCGCGGGAGAGCTACAGCCGTTACCCATTCCGGAGTGGAAATGGGAGCAGATTTCTATGGACTTCATTGTGGGTCTACCCCGGACTAGTCGAGGGTATGACTCCATCTGGGTGATCGTGGATCGTTTGACGAAAGCGGCTCACTTCCTACCGTTGAAGACGACTTTCAGATTTACTCAGTATGCCCAGATATACATCGATGAGATTGTACGACTGCACGGAGTTCCGACGTGTATCGTGTACGACAGAGGCACCCAGTTTACCAGCCGACTATGGCAGAGGCTTCAGGAGGCTTTGGGCACCCGTTTGAGTTTCAGCACAGCATTTCATCCGCATACCGACGGACAGTCAGAGCTGACTATTCAGATTCTCGAGGACATGCTCAGAGCATGCGTATTAGATTTCGGAGGTAGCTGGGATCATCATTTACCCATAGAAGAGTTCTCCTACAACAACAGCTACCAGGAGACCATTCAGATGGCACCATTTTAGGCTCTTTATGGGAGGAGATGCAGATCGCCCGCGTGTTGGACAAACTCAGTGACAGCAGTATTTCAGGGCCACAGATTGTTGAGGAGACGACCGCGAAGATACAGTTGATTCGCGATAGGATGAGAGCAGCCCAGAGTAGGCAGAGATCTTATGCGGACCGTCATCGGCGCAGACGTGAGTTTTCTGTAGGTGATCATGTTTTCTTGAGGGTCTCCCCAATGAAAGGTGTGATGAGATTTGGGGAAAAGTTGAAGCTTAGTCCCAGATATGTGGGCCCCTTCGAGATCCACGAGCGTGTTGGTGCAGTTGCGTATCGGTTAACCCTTCTGCCCAGTTTTCCATATGTGCACCCCGTATTTCATGTTTCGTTGCTCCACAGGTATCTTTATGATCCTTCGCATGTGATTCAGCACCCGACGATCCAGCTAGAGCGTGACCTTTCTTTTGCAGAGTAGATGGTGGTTATTTTGGATCGACAAGTGAAGAAATTGAGATCGAAGGATATACCGTCCGTCAAGGTACTTTGGCGTGGCCCGAGCAGCGAGGAGGTCACTTGGGAGACCGAGAGCGAGATAAGGAAGAAATATCCCCACCTCGTTGAAGGTATGTGTAGTTGGATTTTTTTTAATTCGGGGACCGAATTTCTTTAAGGGGGGTAGATTGTAACGATTTGAAAATTCGTTTAGGTTAATTTCGCGTTAGTCAGTAATGATGCGTGTTTTTCATAAAAACCCGAAAATCTTATTTTCCTTTTTAAACTGGTGCAAATTGTGATGAGAGGTGTTTATATATATATATATATATATATATATATATATATATATATATATATGTATGTATGTATGTATGTATATGTGTGTGTGTGTGTGTGTGTAGGGTTTATTAATTATAATTTAGTTGTGTTTACCCTATTTGGAATTTTTTCCTTAATTATTTTCCTGAGCTAGGTTAGTGTACACATGCACACTTATCCTTTTGTAACCTAGGCAAGTGTTAACATGTAAACCATTTTATTTTCTTATTGCATGGTTTATATCCCCACTAAAACAATATTTTTTAAACCCTTTTAATTTTAAAATGAAGTAAGGGATTGGGAGGTATGGTGGTTAGGTGAGTGGCTTGACTTTTTGACCCTTTTCCTCTCTCTCTTTTCTCTCTCCCTCTCATTTGCTGGATTCTGCAAAGAAGCAGCATAAACAACAGCATTTTCATCATCCTCTCTTCTCTTTTTGCTTTCCTTTTGATCCCTATAAAAACCCTACACAAACAACCCTTTTTCCTTCACAAAACCATGGAAAAAAATGGTTTTTTCGGGGAGTTTGGTGGCAAGTCTGTGCTTGTGAGGAAAAGAGATGAACTTTTGGTTTCCCTAAGGTCTTTGGAAGGTATTTAACTCACACTTAACACCCTATATCATAACTTGTATTAATTTAGCTAAAAATCGTATTTTTATGTGCTTTTTTTGTGATAATGAAGGATACTAGTGAAGTTTATGTTAAATTGGTATTTTTAGGGTTTGCTTAGCTTAGTGGGGTGTTATTAGAGTGGTTTTAACTCAAGATTTTCATCAGGTTTCATAAAATTACCTTAATATATCGATTTAGTGTTAAAATGGATTTTTTAACTAGGTTTTTGGTTCTGTGTAATCTGCTTGTACCCCGTTGGCTTCAGTTAAAAATTGTAATTATCGGGGCATGCACAATAGGTATAGAGTACACACACGAAGCCCGGGAGACCAACTCCCTGGTCGGGCCGCCGGAAAATTCTTTCTGGCCGCAAATTTCGGCCAGATGGGGGACCTGGGTGCTGGGGTCTTTTCTGTTAGTGTCTGCTGCAATTTTGTAACGTGTTGAAAATCGTTTTGGTGAAATTTCGGAAAATCGGTAAAATAAGGTGGTTTTCTGTAAAAAGTCAAAATACAAATATCTTTAGATTAAAATTAAATATAAATATTCTAGCTATGTAATTGCAAGTATTTGATATTTATTGAGCCACTGGTGAGATTTCAAAATTTCTGAAAAATTTTCCGAAATTAATTATTTTAATATTATTTTAAGCCGTCACTAATACATTTAATTCGGGAAAATTACAAACTGGAATGAGTTGAAATTTTTTTTTGTGCATCATAATACATTAAACAAAATTTTATCATGTGGTTTTTGAATTGAAATAGGGTTGTTAACCGGTGTTAGAAAATATCAAAGAAAAAAAGGCTTTTTTTCGGTGAAATTAGTGCAAATGGAGTGCGGTCCAACTTTTATCTTTTCCCAAACAAAACCACACTCTCTTTTACTCCCTCACACTATTTTTAGCCGGCCTAGACAGCCCCTCTCACTTCATTCTTCATGTGACTTCTAGAAATTTGTTTTTTTGGAAAATAAAAAGGAAAATGAATAAAGGTTGAAAAGACATAAAGAAGGAATTTAATGGAGGAAGTTTCTACACTTGGCTACATAATTTCTTTCTCTCCCTCCCCTCAAGATTGTGGCCGGCCCTCACCTTGGCAGCCCTCCAATTCTCCACCTCCTTTTCATCAAAAATCCATGAAAAATCAATACAAATTATCATAAATTCATCATTCAACCTTATCTAATTTTCTTTGCTTCTATTTGGCTTGGAATTTGAAAGCAAGAGATCCATCATGGAGGTCATGAAGCATGTGTAATCTCAAATTTTAGTGGTATAATTCTAAACCCATGTCTCATTTGTTGCTATTTTACTTCAACCTAATCAAATTAAATGTTTAATTATGGTTTTGTTTCAAGATTTAAATTTCTAGAATATGGTTACTAAATTATTATTAGGGTTTTGATTCTTCGGTTTTGATCTAAAATTTTAGTTTAACATACTAGGAAATGGTTAACCTAATTTTGTAGCAAAAATTGATAGTTGTTGCATTTTAATTGTTTAATAGGTTATTTTTGTAAACTAGATTTTTACAAAACATGTAAATAAGTTAGATAAAATTAGAATTTGGGTTTTATTATTAGTTTGTGGAATTAGTGTGTGGATTAACATGTTAAATGAGAGTGAAATATAATCTAGTTGCAATTTCTAGCTTCCACCTTAAAAATTGTCATAATATTGCTATATTATTAAACTAGGTTTTGATAATTAGTTTAAAATGAGGAATTAAAACTAAAGTTAGGTTTTTAGAACATCCTTAAGGTTTCAAGGAGTGGTTTAACGATTTAAGTTATGCAAAATCAAGTTTGGAAGTGAAATTGTGAAGTTTTGCTTAAAAATACCGAAATCGGGCAAGTTTGCAAACTAGAATTTCCAAACTAATATAAATTAGGGTGCTAAAAATATAGTAGTGGTTTATATAGTCTAGTAATACTAATTAATGAGTATTATGACCAATAGTATCTTTTAAACATCAAGTTTTGAAGTAAAACGATAAATTGGCGTTTGCGGGTTTTACGAAATCGGACGGTTTGATCGATTTTTAGGGTTTCGATGGATTAAATCATGTTTTATATTATAAGTAATGAGTTTTAAACTACGAGTTGTTTGTTGATGTTTATCTCGATCAATCGGAGTTTGTACGCCGATATCGAGCGATATTTTGTTCTTTTGCGTGAATGAGACATAGGTTTTAACCTATGCGCGTTCCGTGCGTCGTTTTGACTTTTGTCCGTGATTCAGTTTACGATACTATATATGTTTGCGTATAGGTACCCCTCACGTGGACTGCGGGCGATGAAGAAGAGGATGGCGACACCGTCTTCGGCAGACAAGGACCAGGTGAGTAGATGTATATCTACGGGGGAAGTCGGGTGGATGGCGTTTAGCACCCCCGCAAACGTAGAATAGGAATAGTACTTATTGTCATTAGGAAGCCTTACGTGACCTTAGAATTTCGATGAGTAGGACCCTAGTAATGACCCTAGGTTGGACTAGGTTGATTTAGAAAGACCTTACCCGAGGATGAATATCTTGGAGGAGATTTCGTAGGTTTTAGGTAGATACACACACACGCACACACTGAGACTCGATGTGGTGTATACGTGTATGTGTATATATATATAGGACTAGGTGTAGATGTATATATATATACACACAATACGTATATGTGATATAAGGATGTGATATGATACACGGGGATGAAACAATATATGTAGGCTTGATGCCGTGATTCTTGACTATACAGTCGTAATAAAGTGTTAGCGGATCATTAGAGAATGAGATAATGAACATGAATATATAAATTATAAAGAGTGGTGGTGATATTGATGTACATGGGACGCTAGAATAGTACCCGGACTGTAACTTGTGATTGATCATGATATGATATATGTATAACTTGATTACGACATTATATTGGTGTGACGTGATGCCGATATCATATTAGTATGACTTATTCGCAATATGATACATATGAAATTATACGAATGAGGAGACACCTAGGAGATACTTGACCGTACCCCGATATTGGGATGCCGTACGATGGATTTTACCGTACGAGGCTTAGATTTGATGATTGATCCGCGCTCTTGATTCGAGGAAGCCGTATTACGTACGTGACGCTATTGAGGCGGGATCGCCGACTATTAGAGATATTGATTCAGACCTTAGGTAGACTCTACTTTCATACTGACTAGTCTATTAGGTTTAGATCCTTAGGATGTTAGATGGACACTGGTTTAGGTTCGACTCACACAGTGGTAGTTGTACTCGTATCTCGCATAGGAGTGGATAATGCACACCTGTATTTACATTCATACTGTAATCATCATGGTGCATGTTCTTTTATATGTTGCTATAATCAGTATAAACTTTACCTGTTAGGACACCAGCACTATTACCGATGATGCGCATATTCCAATCACACTTATTTGCCGGCTCACACACATCATCATCGGTAATTGCTATGTCACGTACACTTTAGATCATATTGTCTTTTATGGATAGAATCAGTTAACAACTAGACCGCTATAACATTGTTTTTATTCTCTGACATTAGTACAGACATGATATTTATTGCTTAGACATTCATGCATTCATATTTTCATGTTATCTTGCTGTATTATGGGCATATGCCGACACTTATCATATACTTACTCATGATTTTGAGATTTGGATTTCTATGAGATTTCTGGATTTTTGGGGAAAACCGCAAGAAATTATAAAACCTCCTCTCTCTTTTTAAAATAAGATGCGGTTTTCTCGTGATGTATGTGTCGTCCACCATGAGATTTCATGTTTTCTGTTGGATTTCGAGACCCGATTCGAGGAGTGGATGAACCGTCTCGGGTACATGGTGGGCCCGGTATGGTACCCCGGGGCAAGAAGATCGAGTTATAGACGATGAGCCTGGCAGGGGAAGGCTACCTACCGGTGATGTCTGGCGCGGCGGATATCCGGAGGATACCGACCGTTGACGTGAGATTTGATGATATGGGCCGATCCGGACTGACGGAGCCCAAGATATTGTGACTATGAGACATTCAGATTATGAGGTATTGAGACTTGAGATTTACATATTTTGTGTCGATGCTTGACACGGATTTCCATGGATTTCATCGTTGATATTTCAGATTTATTTGCACATTTTACCATGATAACAGCTAAAGAGTTCTCATACATATATATCTGGATTTCAGGATTTGTTACTTTACATTCATGGTGCATGCATTTCATTTCATATGACATAGTACTATATGAGGCACTGACACGACACGGAGTATTTGCACTTATACGTAGTATTACCCTGCTATTACTAGATGTTTGGGAGATAGTAGTGTATTATTATGACCTAGGATAGCGTCGTGCATTCGATTTCTTTTCGTAGATGTCTTCTACTCACGAGTTGGCAACTCACCCCCGTTGTGCCAAATTTTATTACAGGTTCGATGTACAGGTTTCCCTGGCAGCTTGCTGGCACATCTATTCTTTCAGGGAGATTTGCACGGTAGGTTGGTTCACTTGTATCTGAACCACCATTGTATTTTATTCATTCATTTGTATCTAGTAAGCTCCATCAACCATATTTGTATTACTTGATAAGTTATTAGACCAGTCTTTTATTTCGACCTTAGAGTCGCGCATGTATTATTCTGATCTGGTGGTTGGGATTGATTTGAGTTTTGAGCCTCGTCCTTTGGCGTTGTATATTATTGTGCTTGTTGTGGTTGTTTCCGCCTGTTGGCGTTGATGCTAGCTCCTGTTTGGGGATGCTTTTCATTGTTTATGTATATTGTACTTGTTGTACCCGTTTGGGGGCCAGTTTTTATAGAGGAGACTCTGCCGAAATTTTTGAGAAAATTTGTTGATGATTTTATACTTGTTTCCTTCATGGTTCTTTACTTCTTCTTCTTCTTTTATGGTTTAGATTTCTGGGCTTCGGCTTACTTAGGTTACGTTGCGCCTCTAGACGTTTCGTAATCTAAGTGGCGGTCACGTTCCGTACTTTCGGGTCGTGACAAAGTTGGTATCAGAGCGCTAGGTTTAACCCTGTATAAGTCTAGGTGACCCTTGGTTGATGGAGTAGGCGATTTAGGTAGAGTAACGTACCGTGGGTATGGTCCGCGGCATACTTACGATACGCTACTCTGCTTAAGGAGTCTTAGGATGTACATTGTTTGCACCGTATTTCATTCGTTCCTTTGATCTGTCCTCGTCGATATCGGATGGTGGTTTCTGTTACCACGGGCAGAGGAAGCTGAGGCTCGAATGCGATAACCATCAGAGTATTGGTTATTCTTGAGGATTGAAGCATTGCTTAGCGTGCGGACGAAGGGTATTCACATGCCGTCTGGATAAAGTTAAAGGGTTCGAACGATTATAAGAAAACCATTTTCCTAAGTTTAAAGTATTCGGAAGAACATGCTGGTATTTCGATGGACCCTCTAGAAGAATGAAACCCTAACTCGACATAATGACCACGAGAACGCCCTTGAACCTTAGGGTTTACGGCAGTTCCGCGGTGCCATTAGTGAGGCTTGGGTTTGCCCTTCTACAGCTGGATCATCGATGCTGGGGTATGTACCGGATATTTTTAAACTGTACTTGAGTGTTGAGCTCTCGGGGAATTATGGGATTTTGATGGATCGATCAAAAAGTTTAATGTAGTCCGGATATCAAGTGAAGGGATCGACTATGTGGGAGACTCTAGACATGAGTATTGCCGTTGGTAGCGCAGTCAGCACAGCTACGAAGAGACGAGTTCGAAGCAGCCGACATCAGAGGAAAGAGGCGGACATTGACGATCGTTTTTACGATTGTGATTTAGTGATTTGAATTTCATATTTTCTGTTATTGGATTTTGGCATTTTGAGGAGTTCGTTTTACGATTTGTATTTCATGTGTGTACCTTCATGACATTCTAGTTGTGTTTCATATACCGATTGTATTGATGTTGTTTAGTACATACCCAGTACACTTGATTTGGTTTTAATACCTTTTGTGATTTTGATTTGATTTCGTGCATAGGGGTTACACATGATTTTGACATATGTTTCGACCTAGTTTTCATGCATTTTTGTACTGCGATTTCGATTTTGATATTCGGTGTATGTTTTCGTGCACCATGTGCACCTGATTGAGATTCTTGCGCACACTTGGCGCACTTGATGCGAATTTGTGCACACCAGATGCACTAAATCGGGGTTTTGTGCAGATTAGAAGCACCTGATATTGAGTCGTGCACGCCCGTTGCACTTGACAGATGTTTTTGGTGCACACCTGTTGCACTTAATTTTGCTTTGTGTGTATTCGTGATATCTATATTTGGTTTTGATTTCAGTGCGCACCGGACGCACATGATATTTTTATGATGTGATTAGGTTTGGCTTCAGTTCCAGCAGTATGTATTTATATTCATTACTATTGATTTGGTAACCAGGCGGGACGTGTATGTTAAATAAAAGATATATATATATATATAGCTATTTTTTTTAAATAAACGTCCGCTACTTATGCCGTGACACGTGCATCGCACGGCGATTTTCGAGAAGGGTTTTTGTACGCTTCTTTATTAAGATGTTTAGACGATTTACTACGATGCGCAGTATATATATATAAGTTATTGTTTTGATTTATATTATGTTGGTTTTCGTATTGGGTTTTGATATTTTATCTTCGCCATAACTCCGATGATTGCGTTATGTTTGACGAAGTTGGTTTTAGTTATGTATTGATGATTTCGGAGCCCCGACGATTTGGGTGTTTTGATTGAATGTTTTAGCATTTGGAGGGAGTTTTAATTTAAATTCGGGGACCGAATTTCTTTAAGGGGGGAAGATTGTAACGTGTTGAAAATCGTTTTGGTGAAATTTCGGAAAATCGGTAAAATAAGGGGGTTTTCTGTAAAAAGTCAAAATACAAATATCTTTAGTTTAAAATTAAATATAAATGTTCTAGCTATGTAATTGCAAGTATTTGATATTTATTGAGCCACTGGTGAGATTTCAAAATTTCTGAAATTTTTTCCGAAATTAATTATTTTAATATTATTTTAAGCCGTCACTAATACATTTAATTCGGGAAAATTACAAACTGGAATGAGTTGAAATTTTTTTTTGTCCATCATAATACATTAAAAAAAAATTTATCATGTGGTTTTTGAATTGAAATAGGGTTGTTAACCGGTGTTAGAAAATATCAAAGAAAAAAAGGCTTTTTTCGGTGAAATTAGTGCAAATGGAGTGCGGTCCAACTTTTATCTTTTCCCAAACAAAACCACACTCTCTTTTACTCCCTCACACTATTTTTAGCCGGCCTAGACAGCCCCTCTCACTTCATTCTTCAAGTGACTTCTAGAAATTTGTTTTTTTGGAAAATAAAAAGGAAAATGAATAAAGGTTGAAAAGACATAAAGAAGGAATTTAATGGAGGAAGTTTCTACACTTGGCTACACAATTTCTTTCTCTCCCTCCCCTCAAGATTCTGGCCGGCCCTCACCTTGGCAGCCCTCCAATTCTCCACCTCCTTTTCACCTCAAATTTTCATCAAAAATCCATGAAAAATCAATACAAATTATCATAAATTCATCATTCAACCTTATCTAATTTTCTTTGCTTCTATTTGGCTTGGAATTTGAAAGCAAGAGATCCATCATGGAGGTCATGAAGCATGTGTAATCTCAAATTTTAGTGGTATAATTCTAAACCCATGTCTCATTTGTTGCTATTTTACTTCAACCTAATCAAATTAAATGTTTAATTATGGTTTTGTTTCAAGATTTAAATTTCTAGAATATGGTTACTAAATTATTATTAGGGTTTTGATTCTTAGGTTTTGATCTAAAATTTTAGTTTAACATACTAGGAAATTGTTAACCTAATTTTGTAGCAAAAATTGATAGTTGTTGCATTTTAATTGTTTAATAGGTTATTTTTGTAAACTAGATTTTTACAAAACATGTAAATAAGTTAGATAAAATTAGAATTTGGGTTTTATTATTAGTTTTTGGAATTAGTGTGTGGATTAACATGTTAAATGAGAGTGAAATATAATCTAGTTGCAATTTCTAGCTTCCACCTTAAAAATTGTCATAATATTGCTATGTTATTAAACTAGGTTTTGATAATTAGTTTAAAATGAGGAATTAAAACTAAAGTTAGGTTTTTAGAACATCCTTAAGGTTTCAAGGAGTGGTTTAACGATTTAAGTTATGGAAAATCAAGTTTGGAAGTGAAATTGTGAAGTTTTGCTTAAAAATACCGAAATCGGGCAAGTTTGCAAACTAGAATTTCCAAACTAATATAAATTAGGGTGCTAAAACTATAGTAGTGGTTTATATAGTCTAGTTATACTAATTAATGAGTATTATGACCAATAGTATCTTTTAAACATCAAGTTTTGAAGTAAAACGATAAATTGGCGTTT
This sequence comes from Agapanthus africanus, assembly GCA_030015575.1. Classification (NCBI taxonomy): domain Eukaryota; kingdom Viridiplantae; phylum Streptophyta; class Magnoliopsida; order Asparagales; family Amaryllidaceae; genus Agapanthus; species Agapanthus africanus. The sequence goes on from CM057351.1 coordinate 116,779,808, forward strand.
GCGGGTTTTACGAAATCGGACGGTTTGATCGATTTTTAGGGTTTCGATGGATTAAATCATGTTTTATATTATAAGTAATGAGTTTTAAACTACGAGTTGTTTGTTGATGTTTATCTCGATCAATCGGAGTTTGTACGCCGATATCGAGCGATATTTTGTTCTTTTGCGTGAACGAGACATAGGTTTTAACCTATGCGCGTTCCGTGCGTCGTTTTGACTTTTGTCCGTGATTCAGTTTACGATACTATATATGTTTGCGTATAGGTACCCCTCACGTGGACTGCGGACGATGAAGAAGAGGATGGCGACACCGTCTTCGGCAGACAAGGACCAGGTGAGTAGATGTATATCTACGGGGGAAGTCGGGTGGATGGCGTTTAGCACCCCCGCAAACGTAGAATAGGAATAGTACTTATTGTCATTAGGAAGCCTTACGTGACCTTAGAATTTCGATGAGTAGGACCCTAGTAATGACCCTAGGTTGGACTAGGTTGATTTAGAAAGACCTTACCCGAGGATGAATATCTTGGAGGAGATTTCGTAGGTTTTAGGTAGATACACACACACGCACACACTGAGACTCGATGTGGTGTATACGTGTATGTGTATATATATATAGGACTAGGTGTAGGTATATATATATATACACACAATACGTATATGTGATATAAGGATGTGATATGATACACGGGGATGAAACAATATATCTAGGCTTGATGCCGTGATTCTTGACTATACAGTCGTAATAAAGTGTTAGCGGATCATTAGAGAATGAGATAATGAACATGAATATATAAATTATAAAGAGTGGTGGTGATATTGATGTACATGGGACGCTAGAATAGTACCCGGACTGTAACTTGTGATTGATCACGATATGATATATGCATAACTTGATTACGACATTATATTGGTGTGACCTGATGCCGATATCATATAAGTATGACTTATTCGCAATATGATATATATGACATTATACGAATGAGGAGACACCTAGGAGATACTTGACCGTACCCCGATATTGTGATGCCGTACGATGGATTTTACCGTACGAGGCTTAGATTTGATGATTGATCCGCACTCTTGATTCGAGGAAGCCGTATTACGTACGTGACGCTATTGAGGCGGGATCGCCGACTATTAGAGATATTGATTCAGACCTTAGGTAGACTCTAGTTTCATACTGACTAGTCTTTTAGGTTTAGTTCCTTAGGATGTTAGATGGACACTGGTTTAGGTTCGACTCACACAGTGGTAGTTGTACTCGTATCTCGCAGAGGAGTGGATAATGCACACCTGTATTTACATTCATACTGTAATCATCATGGTGCATGTTCTTTTATATGTTGCTATAATCAGTATAAACTTAACCTGTTAGGACACCAGCACTATTACCGATGATGCGCATATTCCACGCACACTTATTTGCCGGCTCACACACATCATCATCGGTAATTGCTATGCCACGTACACTTTAGATCATATTGTCTTTTATGGATAGAATCAGTTAACAACTAGACCGCTATAACATTGTGATTATTCTCTGACATTAGTACAGACATGATATTTATTGCTTAGACATTCATGCATTCATATTTTCATGTTATCCTGCAGTATTATGGGCATATGCCAACACTTATCATATACTTACTCATGATTTTGAGATTTGGATTTCTATGAGATTTCTGGATTTTTGGGGAAAACCGCAAGAAATTATAAAACCTCCTCTCTCTTTTTAAAATAAGATGCGGTTTTCTTGTGATGTATGTGTCGTCCACCATGAGATTTCATGTTTTCTGTTGGATTTCGAGACCCGATTCGAGGAGTGGATGAACCGTCTCGGGTACATGGTGGGCCCGGTATGGTACCCCGGGGCAAGAAGATCGAGTTGTAGACGATGAGCCTGGCCGGGGAAGGCTACCTACCGGTGATGTCTGGCGCGGCGGATATTCGGAGGATACCGACCGTTGTCGTGAGATTTGATGATATGGGCCGATCCGGACTGACGGAGCCCAAGATATTGTGACTATGAGACATTCAGATTATGAGGTATTGAGACTTGAGATTTACATATTTTGTGTCGATGCTTGACACGGATTTCCATGGATTTCATCGTTGATATTTCAGATTTCTATGCACATTTTACCATGATAACAGCTAAAGAGTTCTCATACATATATATCTGGATTTCAGGATTTGTTACTTTACATTCATGGTGCATGCATTTCATTTCATATGACACAGTACTATATGAGGCACTGACACGACACGGAGTATTTGCACTTATACGTAGTATTACCCTGCTATTACTAGATGTTTGGGAGATAGTAGTGTATTATTATGACCTAGGATAGCGTCGTGCATTCGATTTGTTTTCGTAGATGCCTTCTACTCACGTGTTGGCAACTCACCCCCGTTGTGCCAAATTTTATTACAGGTTCGATGTACAGGTTTCCCTGGCAGCTTGCAGGCACATCTATTCTTTCAGGGTGATTTGCACGGTAGGTTGGTTCACTTGTATCTGAACCACCATTGTATTTTATTCATTCATTTGTATCTAGTAAGCTCCATCAACCATATTTGTATTACTTGATAATTTATTGGACCAGTCTTTTATTTCGACCTTAGAGTCGCGCATGTATTATTCTGATCTGGTGGTTGGGATTGATTTGAGTTTTGAGCCTCGCCCTTTGGCGTTGTATATTATTGTGCTTGTTGTGGTTGTTTCCGCCTGTTGGCGTTGATGCTAGCTCCTGTTTGGGGATGATTTTCATTGTTTATGTATATTATACTTGTTGTACCCGTTTGGGGGCCAGTTTTTATAGAGGAGACTCTGCCGAAATTTTTGAGAAAATTTGCTGATGATTTTATACTTGTTTCCTTCATGTTTCTTTACTTCTTCTTCTTTTATGGTTTAGATTTCTGGGCTTCGGCTTACTTAGGTTACGTTGCGCCTCTAGACGTTTCGTAATCTAAGTGCCGGTCACGTTCCGTACTTTCGGGTCGTGACAATTTTGAAGACTTATGGTATATGTAATTTTGTTCAACTCTTCCTGTAGAAAAATCTGGGACCAATTACCCTAATTCTTGTATTTTAAACCTTCGCGACACGTGTGATAAGTGTGTGGGTTTGGGGTTTTCTGCGTATCCCGACGTGTCTGGGTAGCTTCAGGCGCGAAATCACACATTTTAGCGTATTGCGCACACATGCGCTTGGTTCGCGACGCGGGTTTCTAGTTTGGCATCAATGTCGCGTTTATGTAGATTTGAGCTTATGTATGATATTTTGTAAAATTCTAGGTTCGCAGGCGAGTACGACTGACGCCGTAAAGAAAGGAAAACAAGTCGCCGGCTACACTTAGCGCAAGACTATCGTCGGCTACACTTAGCGCGAGACTACGGTGAGTAGATTTAACATCTACGGGGAAATCGCCCGCATGGCGTTATGCGTCAGGGATGATAGGACCTTGTACCAGTATATTGCATTTACATACATTCACTGTTCATGGATACTGTTTGTTGCATACCGCATTCCTTGCTATATGTATTTGAACTTAGAATTGGTAAAAACATCGCACTGTTACTAACGGTTCATGTTGCACGAGCACTAATCTGCATGTTACACGCACACCGTTAGTAACTGCCATGACACCCACACTGTTGAATTGCCATGATCATTATACTGTAGTTCATCTCACATATGATTTGTAGGGTTCCTAGGCACTCTAGTGAGGTCTCACAAGACATCGAACATGCCCGTTTCAAAAATTCTAGGTGCCGAGAGACCCGACTACGGATCGTTTGCTAGATTTCTAGGCGAAAAGTAAACTAGCTAACAACTTAAGTAAAGGGATATCGGAAATACAACCTTTGTAGATCCGGTGCTCCACCTCCATAGCTCCGCAACGAAGTCGTCTCCGCTTTCCAAAAGGAATCCGGGCTCTAGAGTCGGCTTCGTCGGAGAAAAAGCGAGCTAGGTCGTCGATGTCCATGCCGAAGATGATCTACGTCGAGGCATCGCAAAATCAAGCTCCACCTTCACCAAGCCCTAAAACTTATGAAGGAAACACACTCTACTACTTGGCAAGAGGTAGAGGATGAAGAAATAGGAAGTGGGTAGACTTTAGTTTTGGATTTCTCACACTCTTCATCAATCCACCATTGATGAAGTTTGGTTTTCTTCACTTTAAGAAAGGAAGAAGAAGAAGAAAATGATATGATAAATATTATGATAAGTTCAAATTAATAGAAAAGAAAATTCAAACTTATCATAACACTTACCATAGTTAAGTGTAGAGAGTTAACCAAAGTTAGTGAGTGGTTAGGGTTTGGCATAAAACAAAAATGGTGGACTTTTCAAAAGTTCAAGAAACTTCAACAAAAGAAATAAATAAAGCCACCATTTTCCTTTTGCCAAAAATAAATAAAACAATAAATAAATCATTTAAAACCCTTAACCATTAACTAACTAAGGTTTAAACATACATTTAACCAAGTATTACATGTATCATCAAACATGATACAAGCAAGTGCACAAAATCATATCGTATATGCAGTGCGCACAGCCGAGTGAGAAAATCCATTTAAAGTGAACGGATACTAGTTAATGCAAAGTAATATATCAAATATATAATTATGCATTAAATCATTAAATCAACACTTGATTCAATGATCCGGTCATGTCGCACACCACCGATTAGTATGCAATGTATCGGCTTATCGAATCATTCCTTGATTCGATAACTAGGTTATATCGCATAAAACAAATCAATACATTCATCGCGAGAATGGAATACGGTATGACATACACGTATTATTCTCGATCCCGCACATATCTCATATGCGCTCCTATTTCGTTTCGCTTGACCCAGGAAACCTCTGTGTAGGACTCTAAAGACTCGTCAATACGCCGGCAGCAGGTGATGATCATATCAAGCACCCACAAACCGCAAGCGGTCTGCTAAACGTAACGGCCACCCGGGTATTGAGCGATCTGAAGATCGACGAGCAAGCCCGCTCACACTCCAGTGAATCCAACCAGTAACACTACCGTACAGTCCGGTCTGATCGTCTGATATGTCGCATATCTTGCCTAGGGGTGGTAAACGTCAGACCCCAATAGCTCGATAAGTCGTGTCGATATGAGGTCTATAACAATTCGAGAAACTACTGGTAACACTTACCAGTATATCTCAGCAACTCTGGCCAGGGATTTCCTGTTATAGCCAATCGAACACAGCGCAACATCAACTCCCTATACCGGGAGAGACGAATCCCCTCCTATCGCTCATTGCCTCCATGTGACTCGGGACTGTACCCAAAAACCACCGTTTTGCACGCCCTCATAGACGTGGTAAGATGGAAATCAAAGCACAGTGGGAACCACACAAGACTCTATGACGATCTCGGGTCAACAGACTACTCTGTACCAGTGTCACCAGAGAACTGCCATCTGACGTGAGGATAATACCATCTGGGAGTTCTCGGCGAGTCCGTCCAGTGTACCCAGTCTCTACTGAGCACCCGTATATCATCTCTGATGTCAAACACCAATGGATATGGGATCATCCATCGCCCATCTGTATGGGTCGAGAAGGTACACGCTAGTCTACTCTGGTATATCGATGCCCCATCTCGATACACCCACGACTAGGGACTTTCAAGGATGTACTTATGGACTACCATGTCCCCACTAGTATGATCCGCATCACAGTCCAGGTAGTCAAGTACACATCCTAAGGGCTTTACCAACATGTAACAGAGAGACAATCAGTGTACACGTTAAGGTAAAGGGCAACCAGATAGCATACTATCATGTCGAGCAAGAAAGTCCTCCCTATATATGTCCCAGCATCCACTACAATATAAATCCAATGTACAGTAATGGCCTCTAGGGCATACATATAACTAACAATCTCCCACTTGCACTAGGGCCATCTGTAGCAGTGGTTGTAGTATCTCATACTGAACCATCCCATAAAAGTCTCTCTCTGGGAACAGGCCTTCGTGAGTGGATCCTCCGTGTTGTCCTCTGAGTCTACTCTCCTAACCTCGATCACCCTGGAGATCAACCATCTCTATGATCAAGTGATACTGCCTTAGAATAAGTCTGGATCACTGATGGGACCTGCGTTCCTTGGCATAAGCCACAACTCCATTGTCACACAATGGGAGGAACAGAGTTCATCTCATGAACCAATATACACCCAAACAGCCTCTTCGGTAGCATCTTAAGTAGCGATGTATCGTGCCTTTATCACCTAGTATGTCACGGTATCTAGCTTGGAACTCTTCCAACATACCGTCCCTTTACTGAGGGTAAGGACAATGCCTGTGACTGACACTCAGTCGTCTTTATCACCCTGGAACCCTTCCAGTGATTCTCCTCATGATCGAATGATACCATCTCACTACAACTAGTGAGTATCCTAACATCCATTTAGGTCTATCTCATAGATCCAAAATCCAGGATTTAGTAGGTATCACTTTGATCCTATGTGGAGAATCATTGTGATAAGCGGAGATTGATCGAGCATAGCATAGGAAACTCCTTCCCTATCAAGAGTATGTCATCCACGTACTCTACGATGATCGTCACCATACTCCCTACTGCCTTTTTGTTTATACAAGGTTCATCTACCATTTTGATGATGTCAACTTCTTTGACTAATCCATCAAAACAGACGTTCCAACTCCGCGATGCCTGCTTTATCATATAAAACATCTTACTCACGTTTCCGCTGCTCCCACTTATTACGAAGCCCTCTGGCTGTGTACTTACAGACGTTCTCTTCGAAATCATTATTTAGAAAAGCAGTCATGACACCCAACCGCTAGATATCGTAGTTATGGTATGTTGCCGTGGCTAGTAGGATCTGGATGGACTTAAGCATAGCTACTTGAAAAAGGTTTCATCATAATCCACGCCTGGTAAATGATGCAAACTTTTAACAAGTCTAGTTTTGAAAGTCTCAACTTTTCCATGTACACCAAGTAATCTTCTCAAGATATACTTGCTCCTGATGGGGATTTAACCCTTCAGATATAGCAACCAAAGTCCATACTTTGTTGGTGTATAAGGATTCCATCTCAGATCACTAAGCATCCAGCCATTCTTACAGAGTCACACTCCTGATGGCCATCTCGAAACTAGTTGGGTCATTATCTCATGATGCAATTCTCGCTCCCACTGTCATAGAGAAACCGAAGTATCTCTCAGGTGGGTGAGGAACCCTACTAGATCGGCGGAGAGGCTGAGGTTCGTTGGTTTCTACTGAATCCTTTGGTTCTATCAAATCATCAGCTGCAGTTTGTATAGCTGGAACCTTTCCAGTTCTACATTACAGACCTTGTCTCGAGCTTGTCCGGATTTTGCTTTTAGACATAGGCCGGACAACCCCAAATCTCAACTAACTTAAGATATGGGCTCTTCCCCTTCCATATCACAGATGAAGTGGTAGGCAATTGATTTGATTGGAACCCTATTCAATAGGTATGGATCTTCTCAAGTGCATAACACCCAATAGGAAAAAGGTAACTCAGTAGTACTCATCATAGAGCACACCATATCAAATAGGGTGTATCTGCTCCGCCCCGACATACCATCGTGCAATGGTGTATACGGAGGAGTAATGCTGAGAGAGAATCTCATTCTCCTTTAGAATAGTCCAGAAATTTCGTGCTCAAGTATTCTCCTCCTTGATCTCATCATAGGACATAATACTTATACCCGTACTTTGGTTCTTTACTTCTAACTTATATTCTGTGAATATCTTAAAAGGTTCGGACTTGTGTTTCAACAGGAACATAGGTCTGAATCTCGAAAGATTATCAGAGAATGTAATGAAGTAAAAAGAACCGGTCTTGGTATGTGTAGACAGGGGACTTACATACATCAACATGTATCATCCTAAGAGTTTATTAACTCTTTCTCTGTTTTCAGTAAACAGAGCTGTGGTCATCTTATCTTTGTGACATGACTGGCGAGTTTCACAAGATGTAAATTCAAACCAATTTAAATATGAATCTTTATGTAACTCCAGCTAGTCGGGTCGCATTGATATGACCTAGTCTACAATACCTCAAGAAGGATCCGTCCATTTCTGAACTCTTCCTCTTGTGTGTGTTCCGTATACTAAGAACTGTAGTTTGATTTAGAACATTAATGCTTTTAGATAACGTGCCTGAACCGATCAACTTTTGATATAGGAAATGTTCAAAACATTATCCATCAATACAAAATTATATCCTTTCTTTTCTAACAAAGAGAGTGATATGATTTGGTATATCAGGTTCGGTATCTAACAACATTCGTTCAGAATCAATGTATTGGTAATACATGGTGATAGTGACCGACAGACTTGGCTGCAACACTTGCCCCGTTTTCTGCCTCATGAAACTTATCACCCATTCTCAGTTTTTCTACCCTTTTGTAGCCCTCTGTAACATCTTACATATCTGGGATCCTGATCCGGTATTATATACCCAGGATGCGGAGGATACTGAGAAACAGTTCTTTATAATGAACACACCCGAAGATGATGCATCAACATGCACTCTCTTCGTTTGGGCGGCACGGGAAATCTGGTATTCCCCTAATTCCTGCTCTGTCTTATAACAATTATAAGTTGGAGCGGGAACAATGTTCCCCAGCTCAGTATAACAAGCGGGTTCGGTCAATAATCCGTATTATTATCTTGATTAAGGCGTGATATGGTCGCTACCAGGAGAGAGAGAGAAGAAAACACTCAGCGTGCGCTCTTGCAAGAATAGATTGGTTATTTTATCTAATCAGGATGGCTCCCACTGCTTTTTATCAAATCTTCCTTCAAACCCTAAAAGGAAAGACTAGCCGGGATTAATTACACACTACAAGTTCGCCAATCTTTCAGCCAGGCCAGTGTCGGTACTTTGAGGGAGGTCCCCCGTGCTTTCGCACGAACCTAATTAATGTAAACCTCTTTTTCCCAGAGGCGTAACCCCGTTGACACCTTTCTAGACACCTACTTGATCAGCTAATTGTAATGTGTAAAACTCTCCCAGGAGTAACTCTTACTCGCAGCGGGTATCGGGATCCAACTATCTCAGAGAAGGTATGCAATCTCATTGCAAATTTCAACACTTGAAATTCCCGATAATATTTTGCCCCAAGCGATCTATGACCTTGACTGAGTCAACAAACCATAGACCGCAAGTAAAGTTCAACCCGTCATTTCCCGATTGAATTAAACCCACCCGCACGACCCTTGACTGAGTCAACAAGGCCGCACGACTACCCTAATCCAATCGCATCATATGCTTTGCAGATAAGCAGTAATCAGCTACCGCACACTATGCCTTGACTGAGTCAACAAACGCAGCACGAATACTAACTATTACTTATCTGAAATGACGGAGGGCTGCGACAGGTTTTTAAGAAAACCTTTTGCGCAATGAACTTTATATCGTTGTAGGATCGAATGAATTTTGAAATGGAGTGTTTTTGAGGCTTTTCTAATTTTGCTAAAGGAGTCACTCCCGGTGAAGGGATCGTCGGTCCTTTCCTCGTCGAATGAGGTGCGGGATATATCATATATATCACTGTGCAAAGCAAAAACACTTAAAAGCAATCAAAAGACAAACCGAGTGTGTAGCATCAGCCAGTTATTGCTAAAGGAGTCACTCCCGGTGAAGGGATCTCGGTCCTTTCCTTATCGAATAAGGTGCAGGATATATCATATATACCGCTGTGCAAAGCAAAAAACTGTAGCTACCTGTTTTATTTTGAAATTCGATTCTACAACATCTTAGGTTTCTTTTATTTCATTAATATCATTAATGAAGTCCCATCATTTAAGTACCTAAACATCACAGATAAATACGACGTACACTTATGCCATCCGCATTCGCCTCGATGTCCCCTCGTGCACCGTTAGGTTAGGTAACTAACGGCAAAGCAGGGCAGGGCTAGCGCGGGTGTAAAACATAAGTAACGTCTATATAATATATCATATATACTATATACTTTATCTATCACAGAACATCACATGATCACATCACAGATATCGCAGCAGAAGAATTATATGAAATATTGGATATACTAGGACGTCCGTGTTTTCAATACGAGCCAGTATAAAACACGGATTCCACGGTCGTGATGAATAGCCAAACCCACACCCCTAGACCCCTACGAGAGCGGCAAGCAACCCTACCAATTCTGGAGTTAGGAGACCCGGACTCGACTCCTCGAGTTGGTCTCTCACTGGACTCCAGAACCCGGTTACTTGTGCCCTCCTCCTTAGGTCTATCCTAGTGCGGAAAAGTAAATAATATACAAACGGTGACAACTTCCGCAACCTGGAAGCGCCCCAATAAAAGAATATTACATACAAGTTTTTACATGAATGAAAATGAAAAACACTCATCTCACATAAAAACCCCCGGCTATTCAAACACGACGATCCAATATAACATATCCAGCAACACATAACATCACATGTCATCAACGTAAGTAAATATGCGCATCCCAATTGTCGTCGACATATAGCAACGAAACCGGCGATATCACATATTACACTTACGGTCACAGAAAAGAAAGTGTAAAACTACAACAGTTGGAATCCGCAACCACCTCAGACATCGCATGCCTGACCAAATGAATTACTTAGACATCGCATGCCTAACAATTATAGTCCCCGCATTTTAGTCTCATTATCGAAAACACTTTTCAATATGAAGTCGGGCAATTCAACAGGATTCCTGACATCCTGATCGAGTACTCGTCGCAAACTTCAGTAGGCGGCCGCACCCCTGATACCGTCGACGAAGTGCACCAAGGCGGAACACCGCTACCGCGAGCACCCGAACGGATGCTTTCGGCGACGGGGTTCTCCTACAGTCACTTGGTCGGGGCTATGGAGTGAGGCTGTCTATCAAGTTTACCCGTCGAGTATCCGCGTACGCTACGTGATTGCGACGGACTTTTGATCACATCAAAATTCCGTGGCAACCAATCAAGTGAGACTAAACTGCTATGTTTATAACATTCATTTCGTTATCTCATAACTCATTGTGAATTCCAAGTATTGTATCCCATTCCAGATAAACAGAAAATGTTAAACTTTTCGATCGAACAGTCAAACACCCAAGTTTTCCCGATACAGCTCAACAAATGAAATAAGTCTAACAACATTCAGTTCGTGCCTCAGTACCAACGGTCCAGCCGTAGAAGGGTCAAGCCAACGCCTCACATGTGGCACGCCGTACTGCCCCAAACCCGAAGGTTCAAAGGGCAGTTCAAGACGGTCACAAAATCGAGTTAAGGTTTGTTGTCTTCTAGAGGGTCCATCGCGTTACTTGCACTACTTAGAACGTCGTTAAACTACGGAAAAATCCAACACTTGGAAATTTCCCGACAGGGAAAAAATTGGGTATTTATATCCGGTCGAACTTTTTAACATATTCTAAAATTTATCCGGAAAGCCAAATAGAAAAAATTTGATACCCCGATCGAAACACCGAATCCCCAAAAGTACCCCAGAATACTCTTCTGTAGAGAAAATATTAAAAATTTCCAGAAGACTCGGTACTTAAAAACAAGATTTACTGTGCAAGCCTCGTGCACTGATTCAAACAAGTAGCCGCGGAACCGCCGCTAATCCCATAGTGGGGGCCGCGGTTCCGCGCCTATATAGTGGAGTTAGCTGTACGAGCTTCACAGTAACTCATTAAATTACATGCTGAATTTTTTGGAAACTTTTAATCTGGAAAAATCCCAGAAATTAAAAAATGTACAGAGAGCATATATAGGGTTGGGTTTTCTGGTCGTTCAGACTTCAAATTCCGTCTGGACTTCGCCTAAGGCTCTAGCTAGGCTCTGATACCACTGTAGGGTTCCTAGGCACTCTAGTGAGGTCTCACAAGGCATCGAACATGCCCGTTTCAAAAATTCTAGGTGCCGAGAGACCCGACTACGGATCGTTTGCTAGATTTCTAGGCGAAAAGTAAACTAGCTAACAACTTAACTAAAGGGATATCGGAAATACAACCTTTGTAGATCCGGTGCTCCACCTCCATAGCTCTGCAACGAAGTCGTCTCCGCTGTCCAAAAGGAATCCGGGCTCTAGAGTCGGCTTCGTCGGAGAAAAAGCGAGCTAGGTCGTCGATGTCCATACCGAAGATGATCTACGTCGAGGCATCGCAAAATCAAGCTCCACCTTCACCAAGCCCTAAAACTTGTGAAGGAAACACACTCTACTACTTGGCAAGAGGTAGAGGATGAAAAAATAGGAAGTGGGTAGACTTTAGTTTTGGATTTCTCACACTCTTCATCAATCCACCATTAATGACGTTTGGTTTTCTTCACTTGAAGAAAAGAAGAAGAAGAAGAAAATGATATGATAAATATTATGATAAGTTCAAATTAATAGAAAAGAAAATTCAATCTTATCATAACACTTACTATAGTTAAGTGTAGAGAGTTAACCAAAGTTAGTAAGTGGTTAGGGTTTGGCATAAAACAAAAATGGTGGACTTTTCAAAAGTTCAAGAAACTTCAACAAAAGAAATAAATAAAGACACCATTTTCCTTTTGCCAAAAATAAATAAAACAATAAATAAATCATTTAAAACCCTTAACCATTAACTAACTAAGGTTTAAACATACATTTAACCAAGTATTGCATGTATCATCAAACACGATACAAGCAAGTGCACAAAATCATATCGCATATGCAATGCGCACAGCCGAGTGAGAAAATCCATTTAAAGTGAACGGATACTAGTTAATGCAAAGTAATATATCAAATATATAATTATGCATTAAATCATTAAATCAACACATGATTCAATGATCCGGTCATGTCGCACACAACCGACTAGTATCCAATGTATCGGCTTATCGAATCATTCCTTGATTCGATAACTAGGTTATATCTCATATAACCAATCAATACATTCATCGCGAGAATGGAATACGGTATCACATACACGTATTATTCTCGGTCCCGCACATATCTCATATGCGCTCCTATTTCGTTTCGCTTGACCCAGGAAACCTCTGTGTAGGACTCTAAAGACTCGTCAATACGCCGGCAGCAGGTGATGATCATATCAAGCACCCACAAGCCGCAAGCGGTCTGCTAAACGTAACGGCCACCCGGGTATTGAGCGATCTGAAGATCGACGAGCAAGCCCGCTCACACTCCAGTGAATCCAACTAGTAACACTACCGTACAGTCCGGTCTGATCGTCTGATATGTCGCATATCTTGCCTAGGGGTGGTAAACGTCAGACCCCAATAGCTCGATTAGTCGTGTCGATATGAGGTCTATAACAATTCGAGAAACTACTGGTGACACTTACCAGTATATCTCAGCAACCCTGGCCAGGGATTTCCTGTTATAGCCAATCGAACACAGCGCAACATCAACTCCCTATACCGGGAGAGACGAATCCCCTCCTATCGCTCATTGCCTCCATGTGACTCGGGACTGTACCCAAAAACCACCGTTTTGCACGCCCTCTTGGATGTGGTAAGATGGAAATCAAAGCACAGTGGGAACCACACAAGACTCTATGACGATCTCGGGTTAACAGACTACTCTGTACCAGTGTCACCAGAGAACTGCCATCTGACGTGAGGTATAATACCATCTGGGAGTTCTCGGCGAGTCCGTCCAGTGTACCCAGTCTCTACTGAACACCCGTATATCATCTCTGATGTCAAACACCAATGGATATGGGATCATCCATCGCCCATCTGTATGGGTCGAGAAGGTACACGCTAGTCTACTCTAGTATATCGATGCCACATCTCGATACACCCACGACTAGGGACTTTCAAGGATGTACTTATGGACTACCATGTCCCCACTAGTATGATCCGCATCACAGTCCAGGTAGTCAAGTACACATCCTAAGGGCTTTACCAACATGTAACAGAGAGACAATCAGTGTACACGTTAAGGTAAAGGGCAACCAGATAGCATACTATTATGTCGAGCAAGAAAGTCCTCCCTATATATGTCCCAGCATCCACTACAATATACATCCAATGTACAGTAATGGCCCTAGGGCATACATATAACTAACATGATTAGATATGATTATGATACTTGTGCACGTACTCATTTAAATATTCATACTTGTGCACGTACTCATTTACATACTTATGCATATTCGAACTGTACCTACCTAGATAAGCTGATTTTGGTAGAAACTAAGAGCCGCACGAAATCTTTTGAAAAACTGAAACTATTTTAAAGAGCGGTTTCTCCCTTTTACTTATAGTATGACTTGATGCACATATCACATAGCATTGACTTATACATTGGTTTTGGGTTTCATGTGATTTCTGGTTTTGAGGACCGTGGAGTTATTTAAGAAAATATGCACTATTTAAAAACACGGTTCCGCTTGATATGATATTTTGGTGCGTCCACCACGCGTTTTCTCGTTTCTGAGACGTGTGCTTGAAACCCGATTCGAGGAGTTGGATGATTCGTTTGCGGGTTCGTGGTGGACCCGGTATGGTTCCCCGGGGCGAGAAATGTTTTTCGTGGAGTAGACGTTGAGCCTGGCAGGGTGGCGAGTACCAACCGGTGATTGGTTGGACTTGGCGTTTCTCAGGAGGATACTGACCAGAGTCGATAGATGGATATGGGATGACCCGTACTCCCGGGGCCGAGGGCCGATACCGCAGACGGAGCCCGTGGGCCGATCCGGACTGACGGAGCCCGATATGTGAGGATCTACGTGTCGATGCTGTACACGATTATTTCATGATATTTTGAGTGCCGATGTTAGGCACTCGTGATTCTCTGAGATTTACAGGATTTGAGGATCGATGAGAGTGCCGGCGCCTGAGTTTTATTGGGATTTGGGTGCATTGATGGGCACCGATTATTTTTCCATGTTGACATTCCGTGTAGATGTTATTCCATCCCATACTCAGCATTCATTATTATGCATCTCATCCTGTAGTTATTTTAGTTGACAAAGCACTTACATGATTATGCACATACTACTTATCGCATATAGATTTTATCTGATGGCATATGATAGAGTAGCGCAGTACGTGCATGCTCGCGATTACCTTTATATGTTATCTATATTCACGAGTTGGCAACTCACCCCCGTTGTGCCACAGTATTTGCAGGTTGCCCCTCTGAGTAGTCGCGGCAGGCTGCCTTCTTATCTCTTTTGGCTACGGATACCACTGCAGTTGGAGCGTGAGCTGTTTTGTTAGGTGGGTTGTGGTATCCAGTTATTTCCATTATACACATACTTTTATATCTAATCTTCTCCATCTACCTTTATATGTATTTAACTTAGAGACAGTGTGAGGACGATGATGTATATTATTTGTATTCTGGTGTCGAGCTTGTGTGAGCCGACTTTACTTATGCAGTTATCATTCTGTGATGTTTTTCACTTATTGCTTATTTCTTCGCTTCGGCGTCGTATATTACTCTGGTGGTGTTGGTTTCCGCCGTTGGGCGTGATCGCTCCCGTTTAGGATGCTTTATTATATTGCGTATCATTTTCACCCATATCCTGTTTTGTACCCGATTTCAGGTTTAGTTTTACAAAGGAAATGCTGCAAAATTTTTTAAGATAATAACTTAAACTTTAAAGATTGTTATTAAACTACTTAAGGTTTTCCAAATGTTTTCAACACTCACTATTTTTAATGGTTTTGATTTCTGGGTTTCGGCTTACTTAGTCACGTTACGGCTGTAGACGTTACGTGGTTAAGTGCCGGACACGAGTCGAACTTCGGGTCATGACATTTGGAAACCACATGATATACTTTTTATAAATAAAAACTAGATTCACTTTAAATGAGCGGTTTCCCTCGACTTGTTGCATGATATATGGATATGCTTATATTTCTTTTATATGTCGCATACATCATGTTTTACGATATACGCATTAAAATATGTTGTTTCTATGAGATTTCTGGATTTGAGAACTGTGGGTATTTCAAAAGAACGTATGTACTGTTTTAAAAACCCGGTTTCTCTTGATATGATATTTTAGTGCGTCCACCATGCGTTTTCTCGGTTCTGAGACGTGTGATATGTGAAACCCGATTCGACGAGGCGGAGGATTCCGTTTTTCGGTACATGGTGGACCCGGTATGGTACCCCGGGGTGAGAACGGATCTGTCGTGCTGTAGGCGATGAGCCTGGTAGAGGGACCACTACCTACCGGTGATAGTATTTGGGATCGGCGGATATCCGGAGGATACCGACCGGAGTCGAGAGATGATATAGGCCGATCCGGAATGATGGAGCCCGTGGGCCGATCCGGACCAACGGAGCCCTATATATATGAGGATTTACGTGCCGATGCAGGGCACGTGTTTTATGATGTTTTCGAGTGTCGATGCTAGACACTCAGGGTCCATGATTTTGATGTGTCACGAGGGACACATGTTGATTTATATCCTCATAATTTAATGCATATGCTTTTATGACTTTTACATGCATAATATTGTTATGTCATTGGTTGACACGTGGACGAGATCCACATGCATACAGACATTGATTACATAGTTGGATGATATCCACATACTCATAGACTTCATGCTATAGTTAGCATTGATTACATTGATCCTACCACATATTTATGATATGTTGCTACCTGAGGCACTGGCACGAGCAATTGGTACTACACATATGTATAGATGTTTACCATTCCCACCTTATCATACTTCAGAATTATTCGTATTGAGGATATATTATTACTGATCGTTTCACCTAGGATTGAGTCATACGTACGATTTCTTCTCTCTGATGTTTTCTACTCACGAGTTAGCAACTCACCCCCATTGTGCCACAGTTCTTGCAGGTTTTTTCCGTACAGCTTTCATTGCGGATTTCTGGCACACTGCTTCCTTTCTGAGTGATTGTTTTGGTAAGTTGGTTAACTCGCATTGTGACCACCATTGTACTTATTTATTTTCAGTTGTATCTAGTAAATTCCATCAACCAGACTCGTATATTTATTTCAGACTTTGCAAAATTGTTGTGTATTATTTCGACCTTAGCGTCGCGCGTTGTAGTATTATGGTTTTCTTGATGATTTCGAGTTTCTTTTTGAGTTTTGATCCTCGCCCTTCGGCATTGTATATTATATTGCTTGCATGGTTGTGACCGTCAATTTATGAAGAGTTAGCTCCCACTTGGGGATGCCTTTTATCATTGTGCATATATTATTCATGTTGTTCCCCGTTTGGGGCCAGTTTTTACAAATGAAACTCTGCTGAAATTTTCAGAAAAGACTTAAGGTTTTAAAAATGCATATTCGGCTTACTTATTTAAAAATCTTGTTTTTAAAACATGCTTTCTCACTTCTTCAAAACTAGTTTTCCCTCATTTATTATTTAAAATGGTTTTAGATTTCTGGGCTTTTGGCTTACTTTAATTAGATGAGGTCCTATAGACTTCATATGATTCAAGGGCCAGTCGCGTGCTATTTCGGGTCGTAACAATTCAGATGGGTTTCCTCATCGACTTCCTTATCGACATCTACATGGGGACCGTTACGTACAGCTAGTACCGCTTGCGGCCTGTGGTTAAACCCACTGCTAGCGTAGTGTCAAGTTTTTAGAGTCCCACACAGAGAGTTTCCCTGCACCGGGCAAAAGGTGTAGAGGCCGTATGGTTTTACGGCAGGGCCGCGATCACTTACGTACACTTGTACACGTACTATGATCAGGCAGATAATACTAGCGGGCTTTGATTTAAGACAGATTCTAGTGTTATACAGATGGATTTGTTCAGTCAAAGAATATCCGTGTTTTTCGGAAATACGGATGGGAGGGGCAGTCTCGTAATTTGTCGGGAAGCTTCTAGAAGGAGGTGACTCATTTGTGTTTATTTCTTTTGTGATTTAAACTAAATGCGGTGGAGGAGATGAGGTGTAGTTTACATTAAATGCTTAATGACTCATGAGGTGATTGAACTTTAGAATTAAATGAATCATTCTAGATATTATCTTGATATTATCAAGAGAGATATTATCATGCTTCATATTATTCTAGCCTGCGGATTTTTCATTTCATTATCACAAAACATTCTCTCTTCTCAAGTCTTCATCTTCTTCCTCAAACCCTAAAAGCACTCATGAGTTAAGAATCCTAGGTTTTAAGTGACTGAGTAATCCATCTAAATACTCTACACCCTCTAAGACTTCCAGATTAGCAAACTCGATGCCGTAGTTATCTCAGATTCGAGATAGGAGCTCGGACTATAGACTCTCGGGTGGATAGTCTTTGACTCGAGGAGGCCATTGAGGTGCCCATGTTCCATAGAGCCTACGAGGAGTGGAGGACAGCGATGAAAACCCGAAGGTCTTGTAACGTGAGGTATAACTTTGAATCAGAGTATTTAAACCTCTCTTAGTTTGCTAGTAATGGTTTAGACACGATCCGTGTCCTCAAGTCCATGTTACGAAGCTTTGATAATAGTTTTTCATATATTCCGCCTCCCTGCGAACATGTGGGGTGCGTGACATGGACTTACAGTGGTATCAGAGCCAACTAAACCTTTATTATCTTGTTAGCAAATAATTAGAACTTCGATCGTCCGAAAAACACAAAAACATAACCCCGTAACCCTAAAGTTTATGTCGATTTTAAACTTGTCGAAAAAATTATTTCAGATGTATGAAAATTCACAGCAGGGAATTCTAAGAATACTGGCGAAATACGTGTTGCTAACTCGGTGAGATGATCGCGGAAGCGCGGCGGATTGGTGCAATTCGCCGCGGATCCGCAGCCGAGTCGACTCCGAGTTGACTCGTATTTACACAGTTTGTCTTATTTTTGGATGTTCTGTTTTGCTGTATATTATGTTTCTGCCCAAGTTTTTTTAGTGCTGGCTTGCATTTTGGGTAGACACGGAAAAAGGTTGTCGATCGAAATTCTAAGTTATTTGCTATTCGGGTTTTATCTGTGATGTTTAATGTGCTCGTAAACCTTTGCTAATTGCTAGTATGTCGGTTAGTTGGGGGTTGCACATTTCTGTAATGGATATTGGTTTGTGGATATGAACTTCATTAGATTGTCGTGTATGAATAGCCGGGGATGTGAGATGAGAGTTTTTATCTTTCATTTGATGTAAATTGTAATATGTTGTAATATTCTTTTGCGGGGCACATCCGGGTTGAGGTTGTAGCCACCGTTGTATTATTTCATTTACTGTTTTATGCTCTTAGGATAGACCCAAGATGGGGTGCAAAAACTACCGGGTACTTTGAAGTGTTTAATGGCCTACTCACGCCGTTGAGAGAGACTGTATCACTTCTAGTAGTAGGCGGGTAGTTCGCCGCACCCGTAGCAGTCTAGGGTGGGGTTTGGCTATTCATCACGACCGTGTAATCCGTCTTTTGTTGCAGGATCGAACGAAACGCGGATTCCTAGTATATCCAATATGTTCATCTGTGATCTAGAATGCCTATTATTGCGTCTGACGAATGTACAATATCTATATATGATATCTGTTAGTTATGTATATGCCCTAGAGGCCATTGTTGTACATTTGATGTATATTATAATGGATGCTAGGATATATACAGAGAGGACTTTCTTGCTCGTCATGATAGTATGATATTTGGTTTCACTTTATCTTAACATGTTGACTTGTATTGGTTTACTGTCTTACTCTCACATGTTGATAAAGCCCTTAGGATCTGTACTCGACTACTGGGACTATGATGAGATCATACTAGTGGGGCCACAGTAGTCGATGAGTACATCCTATAACTGTTCCTAGTCGAGTGTATATCGAGACAGGGCATCGATACGCCAGACTAGACTAGCATATACGCATCTTGACCCATATGATGGGCGATGGATGATCCCATATCCATCGGTGTTTGACATCAAGGATGGTGTACGGGTGCTCAGTGGAGACTGGGTACACTGGACGGACTCCCCGAGAACTCCCAGATGGTGATATACCACACGTCAGATGGCAGTTCTCCGGTGACACTGGTACAGGGTAGTCTGTAGACCCGAGATCGTCATAGAGTCTTGTGTGATTCCCACTGTGTTTTGATGTCCACCTTACCACATCCAAAAGGGCGTGCAAAATGGTGGCTTTTGGGTACAGTCCCGAATCACATGGAGGCAATGAGCGATAGGAGGGGATTCGTCTCTCCCGGTATAGGGCGTTGATGTCGTGCTGTGTTCGATTGGCTATAACTGGAAGTCCCTGGCCAGGGCTGATATAGATATATACTGGTAAGTGTCACTAGTAGTTCCTCGACCTGTTATGAGCTTCACATCGACACGACTTATCGGTTACTTGGGTCTGACGTATACCACCCCTAGACTTTATATGCGACATATCAGACGAACAGCCCGGACTGTACGGGAGTGTTACTGATTGGATTCACAGGAGAACGGACAGGCTAGCTTGTTGATCTTCTGATCGCTCAATACCTGGGTGGCTGTTACGTTTAGCTGACCGCTTGCAGCTTATGGGTGTTTGATATGATCATCACCTGCTACCGGCGTATTGACGATTCTTTAGAGTCCTACACAGAGGTTTCTTGGCTCAGGTAAAACGGAGTAGAGGCACATATGTGATATGTGCAGGACCGAGGATAATGCGATATGAGATACCGTATTATATTCTCGCGATATTTAGATATGAATCGGTACATCGGATCAAGTGTTGATTCGATGAATCGGTACATGATATATTAGCCGGTTATATTCGATATAGCCGGATCGTTGGATCAAGTGTTGATTCGATGATTTAATGTATAATGATATATATGATATATTGTATTACATTATGTAATATTGGCTCGCTTTATTATTTCATTTTCTCACCGGATTAATACATTGATATATATGCGATATATGTTAAATGTATTATTTTCTTTTGTTGCAAATATATAATATATATGTGATATATATTATTGTGACATAATATGATTTATTATAAAACATGTTTAACGATGATAAAAAGGGATTAGGGTTTGATTAGGGTTAGCTTCTTCTTGTTCATTCTAGAAGGATTCAATTTTGTCTTGGTAAAGATATTATGGTCGATACTTATCCTTAACCTAACTAAACCCTTACTCTAGTTTATTCTCTACAAACTCTTAGCCTATCATCCTTGACCATGGTTCTATAATCAATCATATACATTTCTTTTATATTCATCAAAAAAGGATTATCTTTTCCATTATCATCTTCTTTTCTCTTGAGTTCTAAAAGAAAATGCTTACTAGTTAATTCTTGTATGATGATTTCTTGTGAGAAAGTGAATAAAAAAGAAAGCATAATTACTACTCTCCCATCCTCATCTAATCTAGCCCATTAGATTAGGGTGTTCATCTTTTTAGAGTGAGAAAGCTTGGGTTAAAGAAACTTCGACGTAGATCATCGGAGAATCGGAACACTTCAAGCTAGCATGGATCGTTTGAGTCGTGGAGACTCTCTTGAGTCCGGGAGATCATGCATCGCGGCGAAGGGACTTCTACTCGGAGCTTGTGAAGCGAAGGAGCGGACTACAAATGTTGTAATCCCTCACACTTAGATAAAAAGATGTAATCTTGCATGCTAAACCCTAATAATCTAGCAAAGATCCTGTCTTTGGGTTGTTCGGCACATGTAGAATTTTATTCGGGCATGTTTGATGCTCTATGAACCTTCACTAGTGTGCCTAGGAACCCTACAGTGGTATCAGAGCCTAGCTAGAGCATTAGGCGATGTGTTAACGAAGTTAAAACCCCGATCGAACCCGAATACGACATATAAAACTCCTCTCTGTACATTTTTTAAAATCTGGGTTTTTCCAGAATTAAAAATACCTAAAAATATCGGCAGGAAAATATAAGAATTATGGTGAAACACGTGACCCCAATTCCCCTATACGGCCGCGGAACCGCGGCAATGACCCACCTTTGGCGGCGGTTCCGCGGCAATGTAAGAGTATTAGGTACGGATGTTTTTACAGTAATTCTTGTCTTTGTGTTTACAATTTTATGGGTATTTTTAATCTGACTCAAGTGTTGAGTATTCTGGGGTTTATTTTGTAATCGTCGATTCAATCAGGAATTTTAAATTCGTTATTGTTTTTCCGGATATTTAGAAACTGTTAAAAAGTTCGAACGGATATCATTAACTCACTTTTTTCCGACACAAAAAATTTTCAAGTGTTGAATCTTTTCTCGAGTTTAAATCTTTCGGAAAAATGTGCAAGTAACACGGTGGACCCTCTAGAAGACAACAAACCTTAACTCGATTATGTGACCGTCTTGAACTGCCTTTTGAACCTTCGGGTTTGGGGCAGTACGGCGTGCCACATATGAGGCATTGGCGTGACCCTTCTACGGCTAGATCACTGGTACTGTGACATATTCTGGGATTATTTGAACTCCGCTCAAGTGTTGAGCTGTTTGGAAAATTCTGGGTATTTGATTATCTGTTCGAAAGTTTAATACTGTCTATTTATCTGGAATGTGATACAATATATGGAATTCATTGTGTTAGGCATGAAATGCGAAGTATGTGATATTTCAGATTTACGATGTCTAAAGTGATTGTGGATTCCAAATATTGTAGTTTTACAATTTCTTTTCTGTGACCGTAAGTGTAGTATGTAGTTGTATTGCTGGTTGTCGTTGCTATACATCGACGACGATCGGTGTATGCATACTTACTTACGTTGATGATATGAGATATTATGTGTTGCTGAGATATGATGTGCAGGATTGTCGCGATTGAATAGCCGGGGGTTTCATGTGAGATGAGAGTTTTATATTTTCATTCATGTAAATTCAAATGTAATGTAATATTCTTTTATTTGGGGCACTTCCAGGTTGAGGTTGATGCCACCAGTGTTGTATATTATTTACTTTTCCGCATTAGGATGGACCCATGGAGGGGAGCACAGGTGACCGGGTTCTGGGGTTCAGTGGGAGGCCATCTCGAGGAGTCGAGACCGGGTCTCCTAAACTCCAAAATTGGTAGGGTCGCTTGCCGCTCTCGTAGGGGTCCAGGGTGTGGGCTTGGCTATTCATCGCGATTGTGGAATCCGTATTTTCTATTGTTGGCTAAATACTAAATACGGACGTCCTAGTATATCCCACATTATATCTATGTTTCTGCTGCGATATCTGTGATGTGATCATTTGATATGTTGTGATGGATACAGTATATAGTATATATGATATATTATATAGACGTTACTTATGTTTTGCACCCGCACTAGCCCTGCCCTGCTCTGTCGTTAGTTATCTAACCTAACGGTGCACGAGGGGACATCGAGGCGAATGCGGATGGCATAAGTGTACGTCGTATTTATCTGTGATGCTTAGGAAGCATAAGCTGATGGGATTTTTATTAATGAGATTAATAAAAAGAGAAGAAACCTAAAATGATGTTGTAGAATCAAAACTTTATAAAAAGGATAGCTACAGTTTTTCTTTGCATAGTTGTATATATGATATACCCTGCACCTTATTCGATGAGGAAAGAGCCGAGATCCCTTCACCGGGAGGGACCTCTTTAGCGAAACTGGCAGATGCTACAAAACTCGGTTTGTCTTTTGATTGCTTTTAGGGTTTTGCTTTGCAGAGTGATATATATGATATGTCCTGCACCTTATTCGATGAGGAAAGAGCCGAGATCCCTTCACCGGGAGTGACCTCTTTAGCAAAACTAATGAAAGCCTAAAAAACACTCCATTTCAAAATTTCACATGATTCTACGACGATATCAATTTCATTACGCTCATGGTTTTTCTGAAAAAACCTGCGTAGCCCTCCGTCATTTCAGATAGATATTATTTAGTATTCGTGCTATGTTTGTTGACTTAGTCAAGGAGTCGTGTACGGTAGCTAAGTATTGTTTATCTGCTAAAACATGAGATGTGATTAGATTAGGGTATTCGTACGGCCTTGTTGACTCAGTCAAGGGTCGTACGGGTGGGTTTAATTCAATCGAGAAATGTACGGGTTGAACTTGACTTGCGATTTATGGTTTGTTGACTTAGTCAAGGTCATAGATTGCTAGGGGCAAAACATTATCGGGAATTTCAAGTATTGAAATTTGCAATGAGATTGCATACCTTCTATGAGATAGTTGGATCCCGATACCTACTGCGAGTAAGAGTTACTCTTGGGAGAGTTTTACACAGGACAATTAGTCGATCAAGTAGGTGTCTAGAAAAGTGTTAACGGGGTTACGCCTCTGGGAAAACGAGGTTTACTTTAATTAGGTCCGTGCGAAAGCACGGGGAACCTCCCTCAAAGTACCGACACTGATCTGGCTGAAAGATTGACGAAATTGTAGGGTGTAATTAATCCTGGCTAATCTTACCTTTTAGGGTTTGAAGGTAGATTTGATAAAAACAGTGGGAGACATCCTGATTAGATAAGATAATAACCAATCTAATCTTGCAAGAGCATACGCTAAAGTGTTTTCTTCTCTCTCTCTCCAGGTAGCGACCATGTCAGGCCATAATCAAGATAATAATATGGATGTATTGACTGAACCCGCTTATTATACTGAGCAGGAAAACGTTGGACCCGTTCTTTATTATAAGAGTTATAAGACTGAACAGGAAACAGGAGAATATCTGGATTCTCACGCTGCCCAAAAGAACATGCATGTTGATGCATCTTCTTCAGGTGTGTTAGTTATTGAAAACTGTTTCTCAGTTCACCCTACGTCCTGGGTATTAGATACCGGATCAGGATCCCACATATGTAAACAGTTACATGGGCTACGTAAAGGTAGAGAACTGGGAAAAGGTGATCATTCCGTTCAAGTAGGGAACGGTGCAAGTATTGCAGCCAAAGCAGTTGGCGAATATCACCTTGTATTGCCAAGTCGTAATACACTGATTCTAAATGAGTGCTATTATATACCGAACATGATGTGCAACATTATATCAGTTTCTTTATTAAATAAAGAAGGATATAAGTTTGTAGTAAAGGATAATGTTATGAACATATTCCTAGATCAAAATTTGATTGCATCAGGCTCGTTACATAATGGCATATTCATTTTAAATCAGAATACAGTCCTCAATATACAAAACACACACAAGAGGAAAAGTTCAGAAATGAACGAATCTTTCTTGTGGCATTGTAGACTTGGCCATATCAATGAGACACGGCTAGCTAAGTTACATAAAAATGGATATTTGAATTCATTCGAATTTTCATCTTATGATACTTGCCATTCATGTCTCAAAGGAAAAATGACCAAAGCTCCGTTTAGTGGACACGGAGAAAGAGTTACCGAACTTTTAGGACTGGTACATAGTGATGTATGCGGTCCTATGTCTACGCATGCCAGGAACGGTTCTTCCTACTTTATTACATTCACTGACGATTTCTCTAGATACGGGCATGTGTTCCTGTTGAAACACAAGTCTGAAGCTTTTGAGAAATTCAGAGAATATAAGCACGAAGTAGAGAACCAAACGGGCAAAAGTATTAAGATCCTTCGATCTGATCGAGGAGGAGAATACTTGAGCAATGATTTTCAGGATTATCTAAAAGAGAATGGGATTCTCTCTCAGCTTACTCCTCCTTATACACCACAGCACAACGGTGTATCGGAACGAAGGAATCGGACCCTATTAGATATGGTGCGATCTATGATGAGCGATGCTGAGTTACCTATTTCCTTCTGGGAGTATGCTCTTGAGACAGCCATATGCATATTGAATCTAGTTCCGTCTAAATCTGTACCTACCACACCATATGAGATATGGAGTGGGAAGGGACCATATTTTAAACGAGTTAAGATATGGGGTTGTCCAGCCTATGTCAAAAGACAAAATCTGGACAAACTCGAGGCACGATCAGTCCTGTGCAAATTTGTGGGATATCCAAAGAATTCTCAAGGAAATTTTTTCTACCACGCTGAGGAACAAAAAGTGTTTGTTGCTCAACATGCCACCTTTTTGGAAAAGGAATTTCTTGCAAAAGAAATTAATGGCAGAGAGGTAGAGCTGGAAGAGGTTCCAGCACCACAAACCGCAACTGATGATTTGTTGGAACCAGAAGATTCAGTAGTACCCGACGAACCCCAGCCTCTCCGCCGATCTAGTAGGGTTTCTCATCCATCTGAGAGATACTACGGTTTTCTCATTGATGGTGAAAGCGAGGATTGCATCATGGAAGATGATGACCCGACTAGTTTCGAGCAGGCCATCACGAGTGGTGACTCTATGAAATGGCAGGATGCAATGAGATCTGAGATGGAATTCATGTACACCAATAAAGTATGGATTTTAGAAAATGCTCCTGAAGAGGTAAACCCATTGGGAGCAAGTGGATTTTTAAAAGGAAAATTGGTGTAGATGGAAAAGTTGAGACTTTCAAAGCTAGACTTGTAGCAAAGGGATTTCATCAACGACCAGGTATGGATTATGACGAAACCGTTTCTCCAGTTGCTATGCTTAAGTCCATCCGGATCTTACTTGCCATTGCTGCATACCATGACTACGAAATCTGGCAAATGGATGTTAAGACCGCCTTTCTAAATGGTGATTTAGAATAGTGCGTGTACATGACTCAGCCAGAGGGCTTCGTAGATAGTGGGAGCAGCGGAAAGATATGCAAATTGCTTAAATCCATTTATGGGTTAAAGCAAGCATCGCGGAGTTGGAACATCTGTTTTGATGTAGTAGTCAAAGAGTTTGACTTCATCAAAAACATAGATGAACCTTGTATTTATAAGAAGGTAGCAGAGAGTAAGGTTGTCTTCCTCGTATTGTACGTGGATGGCATACTCTTGATAGGAAATGATATTCCTATGCTGCAATCAGTCAAGCTCTTCTTATCACAAAGATTCTCAATGAAGGATCTATGTGATGCCTCATGCATATTGGGGCTTAGGATCTATAGAGATAGATCCAAACGGATACTGGGATTGTCCCAATCCAGGTACATTGACACCATACTAAAGAGGTTTAGTATGGAAGAATCCAAGCGTGGGAACCAACCCATGATCTATGGACTCACTCTCTCCAAAGAGATGTCTCCCAAGACTGATTTGGAGAGAGCTCGCATGCATGGGATACCCTATGCTTCGGCAGTAGGCTCTATCCTGTTTGCGATACTATGTACCAGACCCGATGTAGCATACTCACTAAGTGTAGTTTGTCGGTATCAAGCAGATCCTGGAGAGAGTCACTGGACGGCTGTGAAGAACATTCTCAAGTACTTACGAAGGACTAGTGATATGTTCTTGGTGTATGGTAACGGAGAACTCCGGGAGGAGTCTTTTACCGATTCCAGCTTCCAAAGTGATAAGGATGACTCTAAGTCGCACTCGGGATTTGTCTTTACCCTTAATGGAGGGGCGGTATGTTGGAAGAGTTCCAAACAGGATACCGTTGCAGACTCGACGATGGAGGCTGAATACATCGCTGCCAACGATGCTACCAAATAGGCTGTCTGGATGAAAAAGTTCATCACTGAACTTGGTGTGGTTCCATCCATTGAACATCCAAAACCTCTGTATTGCGATAACAATGGAGCTGTGGCTTTTGCCAAGGAACCCAGATCCCATCAGAAATCCAGACATATTCTGAGGCGGTATCACCTGATCAGGGAGATAGTTGATCGCCGGGAGATCGAGGTCAGGAGAGTAGATACGAAGGACAACACTGCGGATCCACTCACGAAGGCCATTCCCCAGATACAGTTTGAGAGATTATTCGGGATGCTAGGTATGAGATACTACAGCAGCTGGCCTCAGTGCAAGTGGGAGATTGTTAGTTATGTATATGCCCTAGAGGCCATTGTTGTACATTTGATGTATATTATAATGGATGTTTGGATATATACAGAGAGGACTTTCTTGCTCGTCATGATAGTATGCTATTTCGTTTCACTTTATCTTAACATGTTGAATTGTATTGGTTTACTGTCTTACTCTCACGTGTTAATAAAGCCCTTAGGATCTGTACTCGACTACTGGGACTATGATGAGATCATACTAGTGGGGCTATAGTAGTCGATGAGTACATCCTATAACTGTTCCTAGTCGAGGGTATATCGAGACAGGGCATCGATACACCAGAGTAGACTAGCGTATACGCATCTTGACTCATATGATGGGCGATGGATGATCCTGTTAGTGTTTATGCCCTAGAAGGCCATTACTGTATCATACTAGTTTGTATATTACTTAATGGAAGCTTGGGATATTCACATGTATATAACAGTCTTGCTAAACATGGTAGTATGCTACTTGGTTTTTCTATCTTAATATGTGAGTGTACGTATTGATAGAGCTCTTAGGATCTTGCTTGACTACCAGCGTTGTGATGGCAGTCACACTAGTGGGGGCTGGGTAGTCTACAAGCACATCCTTATTCAGGTCCCTAGTCGTTGGATTATCGAGACAGGGCATCGATACTCCGGAGTAGACTAGTGTGTACGCTTCTCATCCCAGTTGGGGAGATGGTCTGTCCCACAGCCGTCAGTACGTCGTACTGGAGATAGTATACAGGTGCTCGTTAGGTTACGGGTACACCGGACAGGACTCATAGGGAACTGTTGGTTGGTTTTATACCAGTCGTCAGTGAACAGTTCCCAGGAGACATGAGTACAGCGTAGTCCGCAGACTTGACACTGCTACTTCGCCTCGAGTGTGTCCCACTGTTCTTAGATTGCTACCCTACCACGGATCAAAGGAGTCGTGCAAACAGGTAGCAGTTGGGTGCAGTCCCGAGCACTTGGAGGCAGTGGCGGTTAGACAAGATTCGCCCCTCCCGGTATTGGGAGTTGATATCGTGCTGTGTCAGAGAGCCATTACGCAAAGTCCCTGGCCAGGGCAAGCGAGATTTGCTGGTAGGTTCCAGTAGTTTCTCAGGGTGTAATGGGCTTCCCTCCGACACGACTTATACCGCTATTAGGGGACTGACGCTTGCCGCCCCCTAGGCCGGATATGCGATAGTCTTGGACGAACGGACCGGACTGTATGGAAATTGTCACATCAGACTTAGTAGGAGTTCGGATGGGTTTCCTCATCGTCCTTCTTATCGACAACTACCTGGGGACCGTTACGTACAGCTAGTGCCGCTTGCGGTCTGTGGTTAAACCCACTGCCAGCGTAGTAGTCGAGTCTCTAGAGTCCCACACAGAGAGTTTCCTATTCCAGGCGAAACGATATGGAGGTCGTATGGTTTTACGACAAGGGTTCGGACGCATACGTGCGTTTACGCGCGTACGACTTTCGGACAGTTTTTACCAGTCGGCTTTGGTTTAAGCCAGTTACTGGTATCCGGTTATTGGATTTTTACAGTCTAAAGTTTTTCCGTATTTTTGCGGATTGGAAGGGCGTTCTCGTAATTGTGCGAGAAGCTTCTAGAAGTGGTGACTAAGGAGGTTTAGGTGTCATATGCAATGAATGAGATTAGTGAGTCATGAGGGTGATTCATTCATGTCATTAAAGCACAATAAATGCTTAATGACTCATGATAATGAATCACCATTAGATATTTGTGAAGCATTCTTATTCATCATGTATTATTCTTTTCTTCATAAAAGAGAATGCTTCATATTTATTATGATACTCAATAATCTCATCTCATTATTATCTTCATCTTCTCTCTCCTCAAGCTCTCTCTCTTCAAAAGACTAATCCTCCCCTCTCATGAGTTGAGTACAAGGGTTAGTAAGACTAAACAATCCATAACCATCACTCTATCTCAATCTATCTTCTTTGATTAGCAATCCAAGAAGGTTAGTTGCCTCAAGTTTAGAGGCTAAGCTTGGAGTTTTGCTCTCGGGTGGATCGTCTACTTCTTCGAGAAGGCCGAGGAGAACAAGGAGTTCGTAAAGACGAAGGAGTTGGTTCATTAGGTATAATCCCTAAACACAGTAGTTTAGAAACACTTTGTGTTTGGTTATTTATAGTTTGGCTTCGATTCAAGCGGTTAGTCGATGTTCGTTCACTAAACAAGTTCGTTTTTGAAAATTCCGCCTCCCCACAAGTATTGGGGTGTAGTACATCGACTTACAGATCCCATATCAATCGGTGTTTGACATCAAGGATGATGTGCGGGTGCTCAGTGGAGACTGGGTACACTGGACGGACTCGCCGAGAACCCCCAGATGGTGATATACCACACGTCAGATGGCAGTTCTCCGGTGACACTGGTACAGGGTAGTCTGTAGACCTGAGATCGTTATAGAGTCTTGTGTGATTTCCACTGTGTTTTGATTTCCACCTTACCATGTCTAAAAGGGCGTCCAAAATGGTGGCTTTTGGGTATAGTCCCGAATCACATGGAGGCAATGAGCGATAGGAGGGGATTCGTCTCTCCCGGTATAGGGAGTTGATGTCGTGCTGTGTTCGATTGGCTATAACTGGAAGTCCCTGGCCAGGGCTGATATAGAGATATACTGGTAAGTGTTACTAGTAGTTCCTCGACCTGTTATGAGCCTCACATCGACACGACTAATCGGTTACTGAGGTCTGACGTATACCACCCCTAGACTTGATATGCGACATATCAGACGAACAAACCGGACTGTACAGGAGTGTTACTGATTGGATTCATAGGAGAACGGACATGCTAGCTTGTTGATCTTCTGATCGCTCAATACCTGGGTGGCTGTTACGTTTAGCTGACTGCTTGCAGCTTGTGGGTGTTTGATATGATCATCACCTGCTACCGGCGT
Source organism: Agapanthus africanus (assembly GCA_030015575.1). Taxonomy (NCBI): domain Eukaryota; kingdom Viridiplantae; phylum Streptophyta; class Magnoliopsida; order Asparagales; family Amaryllidaceae; genus Agapanthus; species Agapanthus africanus. The sequence continues at coordinate 116,810,465 of CM057351.1, forward strand.
ATTGACGATTCTTTAGAGTCCTACACAGAAGTTTCTTGGCTCAGACAAAACGGAGTAGAGGCACATATGTGATATGTGCAGGACCGAGGATAATGCGATATGAGATACCGTATTATATTCTCGCGATATTTAGATATGAATCGGTACATCGGATCAAGTGTTGATTCGATGAATCGGTACATGATATATTAGCCGGTTATATTCGATATAGCCGGATCGTTGGATCAAGAGTTGATTAGATGATTTAATGTATAATGATATATATGATATATTGTATTACATTATCTAATATTGGCTCTCTTTATTATTTCATTTTCTCACCGGATTAATACATTGATATATATGCGATATATGTTAAATGTATTATTTTCTTTTGTTGCAAATATATAATATATTTGTGATATATATTATTGTGACATAATATGATTTATTATAAAACATGTTTAAGGATGATAAAAAGGGATTAGGGTTTGATTAGGGTTAGCTTCTTCTTTTTCATTCTAGAAGGATTCTATTTTGTCTTGGTTAGGATATTATGGTTGATACTTATCCTTAACCTAACTAAACCCTAACTCTAGTTTATTCTCTACAAACTCTTAGCCTATCATCCTTGACCATGGTTCTATAATCAATCATATACATTTCTTTTCTATTCATCAAAAAAGGATTATCTTTTCCATTATCATCTTCTTCTCTCTTGAGTTCTCAAAGAAAATGATTACTAGTTAATTCTTGTGAGATGATTTCGTGTGAGAAAGTGAATAAAAAAGAAACATAATTACTACTCCCTCATCCTCATCTAATCTAGCCCATTAGATTAGGGTGTTCATCTCTTTAGAGTGAGAAAGCTTGGGTTAAAGCAACTTCGACGTAGATCATCGGAGAATCGGAACACTTCAAGCTAGCATGGATCGTTTGAGTCGTGGATCCTCTCTTGAGTCCGGGAGATCATGCATCGCGGCGAAGGGACTTCTACTCGGAGCTTGTGAAGCGAAGGAGCGGACTACAAAGGTTGTAATCCCTCACACTTAGATAAAAAGATGTTATCTTGCATGCTAAACCCTAATAATCTAGCAAAGATCTCGTCTTTAGGTTGTTCGGCACATGTAGAATTTTATTCGGGCATGTTTGATGCTCTATGAACCTTCACTAGTGTGCCTAGGAACCCTACAATATCTAGTAGGCGTTGCTTATGTTTTCCATCCATGCTAGCCCTGCCCCCGCTCTGTCATTAGTTATGTAACCTAACGGGTGAATGACGGGGCCCAGTGGCGAATGCGGATGGCATAAGCGGAAGTTGTATTTTCGTTGTTTTCTGCAATGATAGGATAAATGATGGGACGCATTATATTAATGCGCAAAGAAAACAAAACAAAGATGAATCGTTGGAACAAACTTGAAAAGTAACCACTCGGTTATTTTAAAAGAGCAGAATTTTTAATTGCGGAGCTTTAACCTCTCCTTTTAAAAAGGTATCAGGTTCTTTCGGTTATATCAAGTTCACAACGTTCACGGTTTTGCCAGAACCAGTCGTAGCCCTCCGTTGTTTCAAATGAAAGGTCAGTAGTCTACAAGCTATGTTTGTTTGGCCATTCGTCAAGACAAAGTGATTGGTAGCTACTTGGGTGTTCACATGTAGCATAGATAGATGTGTTGGTTTGGGACAGTCGTATTACTTTGTTTGGCCCTTAGTCAAGAGTATATACGGGTGGTTTCAAATCAACCTGGAAAATGACGGGTAGAACTTGACATGTGACTTATGATTTGTTGGCCCTTAGTCAAGGTCATAAGAGCATGGGGCAAAAATTCACGTCAGGAGTTTCTAAAGAAACTGAAACTTGCTAGTATTGCATACCATTTGGAGTTTGATAATGTTGGTAGCATTCCTTCAGCATTATCACACGATGATATTTGGATCCTGATTCTACTGTGAGTATATGCTACTCATCAGGAGATTCGTCACTCAACGATCAATGCTATAAACCAAGTTGGTGTCTAGAACAGTGTCAGTGGGGCTACGCCTCCAGAGAAATGAGGTTATCTAATTAAGGAACTTCGCGAAAGCGTCGTAAAACCTCCCTCGACGTACCGACACTAGCCTGGCTGAACGGTTAAGCAAGTATTATACGGTGAGATCAGTCCTGACTAATTCTTCTTTTATGGTTTAAGGAAGAATTCGAGAAATAGTTGGAGCCATCCAGTTTAGATAATCTAAAATCCAATCTAAACTTGCAAGAGCATCATGCTAAAGTGTTTTCCTCTCTCTCTCAACTGCAGAAACCCTGTGACCATTACTAGGTTACATCTTGATAACATGTTGACTGAATCTGACTTTTATGACTGGCAAAGGTCTGTCCAGATGTCCATTGCATATGACAAGCTGGACCACCCTATTACTACTCAAGCCCCCGCTGTCCCAGGTCCAGTTACCATCATCGCGGATATGGATATCCGACAGAGAAGGGAAAAGGACAGTGCGAATGCCAAGTGCCTCGTGTTTGCTATAGTTGATGGTGTATACCAGAAGCAGCCCTAGAAGATGGACTTAGTTTCCATATTCCTCCATAACAAAGATTTATATGGAGTGTAATCTCGTTGCGAAAGATAGGAGAACTCGAACGAATTGCTTCAAGCGAGGTTGGCTGTCGGGTCATCAGTAGGTGACGACGTCCGTATGATGACTAGCTATATTGATGGGCTATGGACCTGGAGACCACGTTGGGAAACAGTTCATATGCTGACTTATTTGTACAGTCCCTACCCTCAACATACACCCTGAAGGAAACCAGGGAGACACCAGCTCTGCTTAATGGGGACCTTCTTCTTCTGCATCCAGGGAGAAAGCAAAGGGTGGAAAGAAGAAGACCTCCATAAAGCCGATATACGGTGTCAATGAAGTAGAAGGAAAGGGAAGAACAAAAGTTTCGGGAATTGGTGTAGGGGAGGAGGGACGTTCCTATTGTTATGGGAAGGGGCATTGGCAGAAGAATTACAGGGTTTTGGAAGTGTCACGACCCAGAATTGGCCCGTGACGGCCCTAATACTATGCAACGCCTAAAGACGCAACATAGAAAAAGAAAGCCAAACCCAGAAATCTAAACCAAGAAAAAAATACGGAAAAGATAATATAAGTTTTGAAACATTTGAAATCGCAACCCAAATTCTTTAAAAAGTCTTACTTTCTTTCTTTAAAATTTTAGCAACGCCCATTTGTAGAAACCAGCCACAATGAATACAACAGAAAATAATAACAGTAGAGATAGAAGCTGTATATACATAAGACTTCGAATCCACAATAATACATCTATCGTCCTCACCAAGTCTCTATGTCAATAACACAATAGCTGATGGAGAGTACAAAATACAACGAATAGACAATATGAAATACAGATAACCATCTAACCCACCTAAGCAAAATGGTACTGTGAGCTGATGCGGTATCTGTAGCAAAAGGTGATAGCTGGATAGCTGAATGGAGGAATAGCCTGCCTCGACTACTCTGGGGAAAAACCGGAAACACCTGTGGCACAACGGGGGTGAGTTGCCAACTCGTGAATAGTACAAAACATATGCAGGTAATCGCAGGAATGCACGTACAGCATGAATCTAAGATATGCGATTACAGTAGTAATAATATGTCATGCAATGCTAGAATAAAAAGAGTACACTAGCAGGTACAATCAATAAGTGAAGCGATAGTAACATGACAATAGTATGCAGTAGAGATGTGAGAAAGCAAATATGCAACTATCATAAGGGTACACTACAAGTACTACTAATGTATGAATCTGTGCATAAGATAGGTAATGGTGAGGTATAGGGTGGAATATGTCATTTCCACGGAAACCTGAAGTCGTGGTAGCATCACAATCCATCAAGATACTCCAATCCCAAATCCTCAAACCAGGCCCCCACATTGGGCACTCACATCAAATAAGTCTCACATCTCCTCAATGTACAGTATCGAGTAATCCCCTATATCCCGAATGTACAAATCACCAATCACATAGGTATATCCAATGTCCAAGTCCTAATGAATCACCTATTATCCCAAGTCCAATCTCAAGTAAGTTCTAACATCCTAAAGGTAAATATATGTACAGCAATAAATATGATGTGGGCAATACACATATATTAGCGTCCCATTCCACTAATATTGGTGTAAGGGTATATATAACAACGGCTAAGTCCCCTGTTATATATACAAAAAGGGGGTTAAAGAAATATCATGAAACCGGTGTGCCAAGCATCGACACAGAAATCCTTGTATATGGGGCTCCGTCAGTCCGGATCAGCCCACGGGGTCCGTCTGCTGTGTCGGCCCTCGGCCTCGACAGTACAGGTCATCCCGCATCCATCTCTCTACTCTGGCCAGTAGCCTCCAGACAACTGCCAGGTCCAAACAATCACCGGTAGGTACTCGCCCGCCTCCAGGCTCAATCGGTAAACCCATCGATCTTCTTGCCGAGGGGAACCATACCGGGCCCCACCATGTACTCTCATACGGCAACCACACATCGTATGGAGCAAAGAATCAGCACCGATAAAACTCATGGGGGACGCTCGAAATATCATATCAAGGAAACCGGGTTGTTACATGTATGCATAATTTCATGAACTCCCGCGGTTCCCAAATCCCGAAAACATCATATAAAATCCAGATAAACAGTACGCAAATCCAAGAATAAATGTATGCGATATATCTGAATGCGAGCAGGTAAACACAAGTATAAAGCTGAACCAGATGTATGCGAAATCAAGATAAGGTACAGCTAAGTAACATCAGTAAATGTGAATATGCGACAACAACTGAATATGTATCTAACATACAGGTGTAGCAAAGTATAGGTATCTACCTATAGGAACTGATGTCGTATACCCCCTGGGTATAGTAACATATGTAGGAAATCCCTCCCGGTATAGGTAAAATATGTAGGAGGTATACCTGTAGCTGTACCGCAAGTGAAAATATACCTATCACTAAAGGTATGATACACTATAGGTATACCGATAAACTAGATGTCAAGTGTGGTAAGAAGTGGTAGCTATAAGGGGTAGTGTGTGACATGGCAATTATTGACGGTGTGTGTGTAGCATGCAATCCGTGCACGTGCAACATGAACCGTCAATAATGGGTGCAGTGTCCTACGGCTGCTAGTCACAGTATATAGCTATATCTAGGAAAATGTAGTAAGGCGCAATTCTACAATGACGTAGAATGTGCGACAGGAAATTGAATCCTAGCCCAGACGCATAACGCCATGCGGGCGATTCCCCTGTAGATGTTATATCTACTCACCTAAACTCCACGCTGGGTGAATCCTATCACCTGCTCCCCCTGTAGCTGTGTCCGTAGCTCCTGCCTGCAAACCTGCAAATAAGACATGGAAATCACATATAAGCCCAATATCTCTCGAAACGCGATATCGAAACGAAACGAGAAACTCGCGTCGCGAACTAAACGCGCGTGTGCACGATACGCTGAATCGTGTGTGTACGCGTCTAAAAACCATCGCGACACGCGGCGATACGCTGGATCACAGAACACACTCACGTATCGCGCGTATCACGCAAACACAACTAAACACAAAAGCGACATATAGTCCCAGATTTTCCTACAGGTGAGATATTACAAAACTAGACATACCAACACACTACACAACACAGCAGACTACCCCAGACCAAACCCCAACACCCAGAACCCTAGCCTGGCCGCAAATTGCGGCCAGATTGGCAAAATTGGCGGCCCCAGTATGGGGGTAGGGGCTCGTGTTCATTTGGTGTGCTCTAGACCTAGGTAGCATGTCCCAGTCCTCTCAATTTTATTCTGTAGGCATCGGGTCTAAAGCAGGTCACAAATATCACAATTATCGCTTTAAAACACCAATTGCACAAATAAGAAACCCTATGGTAATTTAGTGAAATCCAGGGAATTTCTCTGTATGAGTGACCCTACTAACACTAGATTTACCTAAGGTAACTAACACAATCATCAATTTGTCATCACAACTCACCATTCACCAAAAATAGCACTAAATTGGTTATTTAACACTAACCGAAGCTAACAATCACACAACTAATCAAACTAGGGGGTTGGGTTCAGGAAGTATACCCTATGGAGCCCTAGAAGGCTGGTGAAGGGGTGAGTGGAGGAGGTGAGAGCTTCTGCAAGTGCTGAGCTCCTCCTGCTGTTGCCAAAACTGCTGTTGCTGCAGTTGCTGCTACTGCTGCCACTGATGCTGATGCTGCTGTTCTTGTTGATGTTGTTGTTGCTTCTTCTGATACTGCTCCTTCTAGTGTTGTTGCTGCTGTCACTGCTGCTTGCTTGTGTGTGGGTGTGAGAATGAGAGAATGAGTGAGTGTGTTGTGAAGAAGCTGCTGCTGCTACTGTTGTTGCTGCCTCTTCTGCTGCTGCTGAGAGAGTGCTGTGTGTGTGTGTGTGAGTGAGTGAGTGAAATGAGAGAAAAGAGAATGAGAAATGAGTGACTAACAAAGCTAACCCCTCCTCTCTTCTCACTCCCTCTCACCTCATTAAATGAGGCATGGGCAAAGTCATGATGCCCATGCTCTCTCTCTCTCTCTCTCTCAAGGTCAACACAAAGCAAATAATAAAACCCTTAATAAAATTCATTTAATTAACAAGAACCATGACACTTAAACCACACCTAACCCTAGGTTAGAGAAATGGTTAGTTAACCATGGTTGCAAATCATGGTTAAACACCAAAAACAAGCCTAGTTATCATGCACAAGTGTGTGTGTGCCTAACAAAATTCTAATAAAATACACATTAAATAAGATAAAATATTTAAAACTTCATTTGGTAAACTTTTTATTAAAAACCACATTTTAAAATATAAATAGCTACAAAACACATTCTAAGGTGTTACAATCTCCCCCCTTAAAAGAAATTCGTCCCCGAATTTAAAACTTATACTGTTACCTGTACCTTCAAAAAGAAGATTAAAATCCTCAAATCTCGCTCGCAGCCTCCCAAGTGACTATCTCACTACGCGGCTACGCCCGAGAAAACCCTTCACAGATGGCAAGACCTTTGACCGACGTTTCTCCACCTGTCGAGCCATTAACACACATGGCTGCGGGTGAACGAAAGATCGCATCCAGCTAAATGGTTTGGTGCCAAAACATGTGAGAAAGGTCAAGAAGGTAGTTGTAAAGTATTATCACAAGGAATACGGGGTGAAAATCCAATAATCTGGGCGAAAGTGCCAAATTAAAGGCAACAAGACTAACTCGCTAATAGGATCTAAAGGACCTAAAATCCTGGGATAAGCTTCCCAAAATCCAACACGTCATTCATCGGAAAGTCCATAGGAATCCATGATTTGCCACTGCACACTCAAGCCTGCGACCAGCACAGTCGCATAAGACATCTGTTTGCAATGGACAGTTCTCATCCTGACCTGAACACAACTGGACTAACTCCGAATTCTCTAGACATAGCTGGGGTCCAAAGCCCTACTTACGCAGAGTCAGAAAACAACAGGCTGGCGATCGACACGACCTAACCCCTAAGCCTAAGGGTGGCCAATTGGAGTGTCTCCTGATAACAGCTATCGAAGGAGAACCCTAACGATGGCGAGTGACGATCCCAAGCTGCTGACGACCAAACAAAACAATTACACAACTTTAACAAAACCACTGAGCAAGCTGAGTATAACCGGATGACCAGAATCCGAATGGAGTCACACCCTATCCAAACCTGGGTAGAAACCATAACGAAATTCATGGGGATCTGCTCCCATTCCTTCTTCGGAACGGTAAAAAGATTGCAATTCTCCAGCCGGCCTCAGATGCTCGACCCAAAGCACACTACAAGACAGACACTTGAAACGAAACCTGAAACTTCTCCTTACATTCCTGTCCACTTGTAACTATCTCACAAGTCACGCCAAAGCTGGTGGAACTTGAATGCATAAAGAGGGTTGACAGATGTGCATGCTCTAGGATTTCACGTTTCTACCCGATGAAACCAGGTACACGAACGCGACCCTAACTTAGCACATCATTGTCACAAATCAAGGTCTCTGAATCATTACCCAGCCGAGTATGCTCAAGTATCACGGACGAACGAGCATCGGCGGGCAGTGCCTCGCGGAAACGATTTAAGGAAAGTGGTCGGGCGCGGACATGAGTAAGCTGTCCCCTCCGTAGAGACGAACTAAGCTATACTCAACGATCACACAAGAACTGTAAATCTGCAGAAGACTAACACAACAATCCAAATCTGCTGCAGGAAGATGTACATTAAGCTCTAGCGGTCCGTGGAAAATCTGACACGACTATCAACCAAGTAGTGTCCCCAAATCTCCAACGAAAAACCACCGCGGCCATCTCCAGATCACGAGTGGAATGTCCTCCTCGTACTTCCTCCAAATGTAGGGAAAGCAAAAGCGACGACTCAGTAGTGTCACATCAGTACACCCTCGAGCCCACTCAAGAAACATTACAGTTAGACAACAAGGTCGCCCGAACCAAAAGCAAAGAAAGACTGATGCAGTTGCTAACTGAATCTTCAACTGCTGAAAACTCCGTACACATGCCTCAGTCCAAAGAGAAGAAACCTCCTTTTGGTCAATTCAGTCAACGGTGCAGCACTACTCTAGCAATCCTGCATGAAACGGCGGCAAAAACCTGCTAAGCCCAACAATCTGCGGATCTCCGTCCTGCACACAAGTCTGGGCCTAAGCTGTACGGCCACGATCTCCCTCGGAACCATACGGAACCGTCTCCCGTGACTACAAGACCTAGGAGTCAACACAAACAAGCCTGAAGAAACACTCTGAGAATTTAGCAAACTGCTGGTGCTCTCCCAGCATCTGCATAACAAATCCTCAAGTGCTACTCCTGTCCCTCAAGACACATTAAATAGACCAGAGTGTCGTAAATAACACAACGGAAACTGGTCAAGGAACGGCCTGAAGAAATCTGGTGCATCACATCTACGAATGCTGCTAGGGCGACAGTGAATCCAACGACTCACAAAAACACACAAGGCCCGTAGCAGGCACAAGGCAGTCTTCGGAATGCCGTCACTCCGAATCCGCAATGATGATGACCTGATCCCAAACAAACTTAGAGAAATGTCTCGCACTCTGGAGCTGATCGAAGAAATCGTCACGGCGAGATGAAGGATACCTATCCGCACCGTAAGCCGGTTCAATTGACGATCCGTCGATACACAACCCTAAACTGCCGTCTTCCTCCTCGAAGAATAGAAATCGGAGCTCCCAAAAGCGAAACACTCAGACGCACAAAACTTCCCAAACCAAAACTCTGCAGCTGATCCTTAAGCTCCCTCGGCTTCGCCGGCTCATCTAGAACAACGTCGGAAAACTCTCGCACGAAAAGAACCCGGTCCAACAATCCCACGGTGGCTCCGGTATCACAAATGAACGTCAAGAATCCACGACATCTCCTCAGTAGACGACTAGCGAAAAAGGCTGAATTCAAGCTGTGAGAGGCGGCACAACTATCCACCTGCACAACAAGAACTGACTTGCCTGGGAAAGCAAAACCTAACTTGTTCCCACACGGTAGTCCACAGACGCCTAACACGTAGTTACCCAGTCCGTGCCCAGGAGAACGTCAAACCCAACATCTCTAGAAGGATCAAAACGACGGATGAAATCTCTATCTCCTATCCGGTTGGCACACAACTGAATACGTGTCGCGCAACCCAAGGATCGCTGACAGAAGTTAGCACAACTACGACTAATCTACCCAACCACGGTACAAGCAAGAAACAACAAATACACCAAGAGAAAATAAAATATAACTCAAGGGTACCTGATAACTCCACATTGGACGTCTGCGCGTCCAGATGAGTAGAAGCAAACTCCTGTGTCTGCCCTCTACTCGCAGCTGGATGTACTCCTCTCGTAGTCTGAGCCCTCTGAGCAAATCTTCCACGTCCACGGCCTCTCTGAAAACGATCATGACGAGGTGCTAAGGAACAATCCCTGACGAAGTGCTGAAGGCTCCCGCATCGAAAACATCCACGTGCCGACTGCTGACCATCCTGGGATGAGAGCTGAACGACTGTCCTCGTCCCAAGCCTCTGCTACTCCCGCTACGGCCATGAAATCTGCCTCTACGACCAAACCTCTGTCTCTGGGCTGGTACGCTGGTACGAGCCCTCCACTGTCCTGGAACTCTCTGAGCCTCTGGAATGTGTGCCTCGTCAACTGGAGCTGCAACCACTGGTGCTATGTAGGTGACGGACTGCTGCATGCTGATCGTAAGGGACAGCTGAGTAACAGGGGTGACAACCTGCTGTCGTAGCTCCCGAACGACATCAACCAAGGAACTCATCGTCCGGCGGAACTCCTGCATCTCTACCAAAAGTCTATCCATAGTATAGGTCGTAGGCTGCTCCGTCTGCACCTGTGCAACTAGAGTGCCATCCTGGTCAGTACTCGTCTCACCCGAGCTAACTCTGACCTCGGCCCTCGCTGCATCACTCTGAGTCCCCATAGTCATCGGCGGCAAGGCTATAAATAGATATAAGATGAGATTCGATAAGAATGAGGAAATCGAATCTCAAAGATATGAATCATCAAGGAAGGAATGTCAAGCAAATTGTACTTAGGTCGCTTAATGCAAAGTACCGCGCTGTGGGTATGCTGCAGACATACACACACTACGTTACTCCGCTTAAGCTACCTACTCCATCATACTAAGGTCATCCTACACTCCGAAAGGTAAAACCTAAAGCTCTGATACCAACTTTGTCACGACCCAGAATTGGCCCGTGACGGCCCTAATACTATGCAACGCCTAAAGACGCAACATAGTAAAAGAAAGCCAAACCCAGAAATCTAAACTAAGAAAAAAATACGGAAAAGATAATATAAGTTTTGAAACATTTGAAATCGCAACCCAAATTCTTTAAAAAGTCTTACTTTCTTTCTTTAAAATTTTAGCAACGCCCATTTGTAGAAACCAGCCACAATGAATACAACAGAAAATAATAACAGTAGAGATAGAAGCTGTATATACATAAGACTTCAAATCCACAATAATACATCTATCGTCCTCACCAAGTCTCTATGTCAATAACACAATAGCTGATGGAGAGTACAAAATACAACGAATAGACAATATGAAATACAGATAACCATCTAACCCACCTAAGCAAAATGGTACTGTGAGCTGATGCGGTATCTGTAGCAAAAGGTGATAGCTGGATAGCTGAATGGAGGAATAACCTGCCTCGACTACTCTGGGGAAAAACCTGAAACACCTGTGGCACAACGGGGGTGAGTTGCCAACTCGTGAATAGTACAAAACATATGCAGGTAATCGCAGGAATGCACGTACAGCATGAATCTAAGATATGCGATTACAGTAGTAATAATATGTCATGCAATGCTAGAATAAAGAGAGTACACTAGCAGGTACAATCAATAAGTGAAGCGATAGTAACATGACAATATTATGCAGTAGAGATGTGAGAAAGCAAATATGCAACTATCATTAGGGTACACTACAAGTACTACTAATGTATGAATCTGTGCATAAGATAGGTAATGGTGAGGTATAGGGTGGAATATGTCATTTTCCACGGAAACCTGACGTCGTGGTAGGATCACAATCCATCAAGATACTCCAATCCCAAATCCTCAAACCAGGCCCCCACATTGGGCACTCACATCAAATAAGTCTCACATCTCCTCAATGTACAGTATCGAGTAATCCCCTATATCCCGAATGTACAAATCACCAATCACATAGGTATATCCAATGTCCAAGTCCCAATGAATCACCTAGTATCCCAAGTCCAATCTCAAGTAAGTTCTAACATCCTAAAGGTAAATATATGTACAGCAATAAATATGATGGGGGCAATACACATATATTAGCGTCCCATTCCACTAATATTAGTGTAAGGGTATATATAACAACGACTAAGTCCCCTGTTATATATACAAAAAGGGGGTTAAAGAAATATCATGAAACCGTGTGCCAAGCATCGACACAGAAATCCTCGTATATGGGGCTCCGTCAGTCCGGATCAGCCCACGGGGTCCGTCTGCAGTGTCGGCCCTCGGCCTCGACAGTACAGGTCATCCCGCATCCATCTCTCTACTCTGGCCAGTAGCCTCCAGACAACTGCCAGGTCCAAACAATCACCGGTAGGTACTCGCCCGCCTCCAGGCTCAATCGGCAAACCCATCGATCTTCTTGCCGAGGGGAACCATACCGGGACCCACCATGTACTCTCATACGGCAACCACACATCGTATGGAGCATAGAATCAGCACCGATAAAACTCATGGGGGACGCTCGAAATATCATATCAAGGAAACCGGGTTGTTACATGTATGCATAATTTCATGAACTCCCGCGGTTCCCAAATCCCGAAAACATCATATAAAATCCAGATAAACAGTACGCAAATCCAAGAATAAATGTATGCGATATATCTGAATGCGAGCAGGTAAACACAAGTATAAAGCTGAACCAGATGTATGCGAAATCAAGATAAGGTACAGCTAAGTAACATCAGTAAATGTGAATATGCGACAACAACTGAATATGTATCTAACATACAGGTGTAGCAAAGTATAGGTATCTACCTATAGGAACTGATGTTGTATACCCCCCTGGGTATAGTAACATATGTAGGAAATCCCTCCCGGTATAGGTAAAATATGTAGGAGGTATACCTGTAGCTGTACCGCAAGTGAAAATATACCTATCACTAAAGGTATGATACACTATAGGTATACCGATAAACTAGATGTCAAGTGTGGTAAGCAGTGGTAGCTATAAGGGGTAGTGTGTGACATGGAAAATATTGACGGTGTGTGTGTAGCATGCAATCCGTGCTCGTGCAACATGAACCGTCAATAATGGGTGCAGTGTCCTACGGCTGCTAGTCACAGTATATAGCTATATCTAGGAAAATGCAGTAAGATGCAATTCTACAATGACGTAGAATGTGCGACAGGAAATTGAATCCTAGCCCAGACGCATAACGCCATGCGGGCGATTCCCCTGTAGATGTTATATCTACTCACCTAAACTCCACGCTGGGTGAATCCTATCACCTGCTCCCCCTGTAGCTGTGTCCGTAGCTCCTGCCTGCAAACCTGCAAATAAGACATGGAAATCACATATAAATCCAATATCTCCCGAAACGCGATATCGAAACGAAACGAGAAACTCGCGTCGCGAACTAAACGCGCGCGTGCACGATACGCTGAATCGTGTGTGTACGCGTCTAAAAACCATCGCGACACGCGGCGATACGCTGGATCACAGAAGACACTCACGTATCGCGCGTATCGCGCAAACACAACTAAACACAAAAGCGACATATAGTCCCAGATTTTCCTACAGGTGAGATATTACAAAACTAGACATACCAACACACTACACAACACAGCAGACTACCCCAGACCAAACCCCAACACCCAGAACCCTAGCCTGGCCGCAAATTGCGGCCAGATTGGCAAAATTGGCGGCCCCGGTATGGGGGTAGGGGCTCGTGTTCATTTGGTGTGCTCTAGACCTAGGTAGCATGTCCCAGTCCTCTCAATTTTATTCTGTAGGCATCGGGTCTAAAGCAGGTCACAAATATCACAATTATCGCTTTAAAACACCAATTGCACAAATAAGAAACCCTATGGTAATTTAGTGAAATCCAGGGAATTTCTCTGTATGAGTGACCCTACTAACACTAGATTTACCTAAGGTAACTAACACAATCATCAATTTGTCATCACAACTCACCATTCACCAAAAAAAGCACTAAATTGGTTATTTAACACTAACCGAAGCTAACAATCACACAACTAATCAAACTAGGGGGTTGGGTTCAGGAAGTATACCCTATGGAGCCCTAGAAGGCTGGTGAAGGGGTGAGTGGAGGAGGTGAGAGCTTCTGCAAGTGCTGAGCTCCTCCTGCTGTTGCCAAAACTGCTGTTGCTGCAGTTGCTGCTACTGCTGCCACTGATGCTGATGCTGCTGTTCTTGTTGATGTTGTTGTTGCTTCTTCTGATACTGCTCCTTCTAGTGTTGTTGCTGCTGTCACTGCTGCTTGCTTGTGTGTGGGTGTGAGAATGAGAGAATGAGTGAGTGTGTTGTGAAGAAGCTGCTGCTGCTACTATTGTTGCTGCCTCTTCTGCTGCTGCTGAGAGAGTGCTGTGTGTGTGTGTGTGAGTGAGTGAGTGAAATGAGAGAAAAGAGAATGAGAAATGAGTGACTAACAAAGCTAACCCCTCCTCTCTTCTCACTCCCTCTCACCTCATTAAATGAGGCATGGGCAAACTCATGATGCCCATGCTCTCTCTCTCTCTCTCTCAAGGTCAACACAAAGCAAATAATAAAACCCTTAATAAAATTCATTTAATTAACAACAACCATGACACTTAAACCACACCTAACCCTAGGTTAGAGAAATGGTTAGTTAACCATGGTTGCAAATCATGGTTAAACACCAAAAACAAGCCTAGTTATCATGCACAAGTGTGTGTGTGCCTAACAAAATTCTAATAAAATACACATTAAATAAGATAAAATATTTAAAACTTCATTTGGTAAACTTTTTATTAAAAACCACATTTTAAAATATAAATAGCTACAAAACACATTCTAAGGTGTTACAGGAAGCCAGTAGCCAGGATTCTAAGCATGTTATGGCTTCGGCCTCGGGTGTGTTTGTAATTGAGAACTGTTTGTCAATTAACTATACTTCCTGGGTACTAGATATCAGATCAAGATCTCATATCTTTAAGTCGTTACATGCTTTGAGAAACCATAGAGTTATCAGGGTAGATGATATGTCTCTCAGTGTTGCGAACGGAATGATCATGGATGTTGAATCCGTGGGGGAATATCGCCTAGGACTGACAAGTGGGCAGATATTGATTCTACATAACTGTTTGTATGTATCTAGTTTGACTTGAAATATCATATCAGTATCCTCACTTTCTAGAGAGGGATATAATTTTATATTCGTAAGCGATGCGGTAAACATCCACCTAAATCATGTTCTGATTGGGTCCGGTACATTAGATAACGGTATATACGTATTAAATCAAGCTCGGGTTTTCAATGTCCGGAACAAACTTAAAAGAATGTCTCCAAAAGTAAATCAGGCTTTCTTATGGTATTATAGACTAGGTCACATCAATGAAACACGGTTGACTAAGTTACATAGAGAAGGATATTTGAATCCGTTCGAATATCAATCTTAACCTACTTGGGAATCTTGTCTCATGGGAAAGATGACAAAGACTCCGTTTACTAGACACTGAGTAAGAGCGAGCGAGCTATTGGGACTTGTACACAGTGACGTGTGCGGTCCAATGTCTACACAAGCAAGAGGTGGTTATTCTTATTTCATTACTTTTACGGATGATTTCTCTAGGTATGGACATATCTTCTTGATGAAGCATAAATCTGAGTCCTTTGAGAAATTCCGGGAATACAAGAATGGAGTGGGAAAACAGACAGGCAAAAGTATCAAGACACTGAGATCTGATCGAGATGCTGAGTTCTTAAGTGCCGAGTTCCTGGGATACTTAAAAGAGAATGGAATTCTCTCTCAGCTTACTCCTCCATAAACACCACAACACAATGGTGTATCTGAAAGGCGGAATCAACCCTATTTGATATGGTTCGTTCCATGATGAGTAAGGCTGAGTTACCACGATCTTTCTAGAGTTATGCACTAGAATAAGCTACATATCTTTTGAACCATGTTCCAACCATGACTGTGCCTACCACACCATATCAGATGTTGAGTGTGAAGAAACCCTGTCTTAAACACTTTAGGACATGGGGATGTCCAGGTTTTTGTTAAAAAGCAGCATGCGGACAAGCTCGAGGCATGCTCAGTACAGTGTAAGTTTGTGGGATATCCAAAGAACTCCAAGGGATATTATTTCTATTACGCAGAAGAACAAAAGGTTTTTGTTTCTTGTCATACCCACTTCTTGGAAGTTGAATTTTTTGAAAACCAGAAGTGTGGGAGCGCAATAGAACTGGATGAAATTCCAGAACCACAAGCTGTTACTGAAAGTTTGGTAGAACAAGACGGTTTAAAAAAAAGGTACATCCCAGCACCTATCCACAGAAGTAGTAGGCAGTCTCATCAGCCCAAAAGATACTACGGTTTTCTCATAGACGGGGATAGAGAAGATTGCATCATTGACAATTATGACCCTACTAGCTTCCAGCAAGCTATTCAGAGCGGCGACTCGGTAAGATGGCTGGATGCAATGCGGACCGAAATGGAGTTCATGTACACTAACAAAGTATGGACTTTGGACATTGCTCCAGATGGGATAAAACCCGTAGGATGCAAATGGATCTTCAGAAAGAAGATTGGTGTAGATGGACAGGTTGAAGCCTATAAGGCTAGACTTGTTGCAAAGGGCTTTCTTCAAAGACCTGGTTTGGACTATGACGAAACCTTTTCTCCAGTGGCTATGCTGAAATGCATTCGGGTCCTTCTTGCCATTGCTGCTTTCCACGATTATGAGATCTGGCAGATGGATGTAAAGACGGCTTTTCTGAATGGTAATTTGGAAGAATGGGTCTATATGGATCAGCCAGAGGATTCATTCAGAGTGTGAGCAGCGGTAAAGTGTGCAAGTTGCTATAGTCCATTTATGGAATATAGCAGGAAACGCGGAATTGGATCATCTGTTTTGATTATACTGTGAAAGAATTCAACTTTATCAAAAATCCAGATGAACCATGTGTTAGTGTATATGCCCTAGAGGCCATTACTGTATCATACTAGTTTGTATATTACTTAATGGAAGCTTGGGATATTCACAGTTGTATAAACAATCTTGCTCAAAATGGTAGTATGCTACCTGGTTTGTTTCTACTTTAATATGTGCATTTGTTTCTTTTGTTAGTGTATATGCCCTAGAGGCCATTACTGTATCATACTAGTTTGTATATTACTTAATGGAAGCTTGGGATATTCACCTTGTATAGACAATCTTGCTCAATATAGTAGTATGCTACATGGTTTGTTTCTGCTTTAATGTGTACATGTGTTTATTTTAGTATATCACCAATACACATTAGTGGAGCCCTTAGGATATTTGCTTGATTACCAGCGTTGTGATGGCAGTCACACTATTGGGGGCTGGGTAATCCACAAGCACATCCTTATGCAGGTCACTAGTCGTAGGACTATCGAGACAGGGCATCGATACTACAGAGTAGACTAGCGTATGCGCTTCTCATCCCAGTGCGGGAGACGGTCTGTCCCACAGCCATCAGTACGTCGTACTTGAGATAGTATGCGGGTGCTCGTTAGGTTACGAGAACACTGGACAGGACTCGTCGGGAACTTTTGGTTGGTACTATACCTATCGTCAGTTATCAGTTCCCAGGTGACATGAGTACAGCTTAGTCCGCTGACTTGACACTCTCACTTCGCCTCGAGTGTGTTCCCATTGTACTTAGATTACTACCCTACCACGGCTCAAAGGAGTCGTGCAAACAGGTAGTAGTTGGGTGCAGTCCCGAAGCACTTGGAGGTAGTGACGGTTAGACAGGATTCGTCTCTCCCGGTATTGGGGGTTGATATCGCGATGTGTCTAGGAGAGCCATTACACGAGTAGCCCCTGGCCAGGGCAAGCGAGATATACTGGTAGGTTTCCAGTGTTATCTCAGGTTGTTCTGGGATACACTCCGACACGACTTGTACCTCTAGTAGGGGACTGACGTTTACTGCCCCCTAGGCCCGCAATGTGATGTATCAGACGAACAGACCGGACTGTACGGAGATTGTCATATTCAGGCTCAGTAGGAGTTCAGATGGGTTTCACCTCGTCCGTCTTCTTGTCGGCATCTACCTGGGGACCGTTACGCACAGTTAGTGCCGCTTGCGGTCTGTGGTTAAACCCACTGCCAGCGTAGTGTCGAGTCTTTAGAGTCCCACACAGAAAGCTATTCACCTTTAGGCAAAAGAGTAGAGGTCGCATGGTTTTGCGACAGGTCGCATGGTTTTGCGACAGGGTTCGGTCACATCCGTGCACTTATGCACGTTTGGTGTCCGGACAGTTAACACTAGCGGGCCTTGGTTTAAGCCAGATCCTAGTGTACATTTTTGGATTGGTTTTATCTCGTTTGTATTCGTGTTCCTCGGAACGCGGATGCAGGTGTGTTTGTACAGTTGACAGAGAGACAGAGGCAGAGGATTCTCATTGTGGTTGTTGACTGTTGACTGTTGACTATTGACTTTTGGCTGAACCCTAATGAGAATAAGAAATATGATTAACAATAATTTTAATTAAGTGTTATAGTGACATGGTTGTTGAGGGGTTCACTTTGCTGACTTGTTGACTTTGTTCACCGGTTGACTTGGTTGGACTAGTTGACCATCATCTTGACAATGGCTATCATTTCATGGCAAAGACTTTTGCTTGCTTGTTTCTTTTTGCAAAATGAGTGCATGAAATGATATATCCATTTGACTTGAACCATCACATAATACTTGATTACTATTTTGTTATGATGGTTTTGGATTATGAGAGCTTGGATGGCAAAAGACTTACTCAATTCTTTCATTTCATTTCTCTCTCTTGCTTGAGCTCTCCCTCTTGCTCTTCCTCTTGCTCTCTCTCTAGCTCAAGGCAACACCCTCTCATGAGTTGAGAAACATTGCCTTAGAGATAAAAGAAAACCCATATCACTTCACTACCCATCCTAGTTCACAAGGTTTAGCAAACCAAGTGTTCTAGTTTCTTCAACTTCGAAGAAGAAGCCAAAGGTAGAAGCTTTCAGGTGGATCCATCTTCGGCGTAAGGAGACGACGAGGTGAAGCCGATCCGTACACCGCAAAGAGTTGAAGACGAAGGAGTTCAAGAAAGTTATAACCCCCTAACCGAGTAGGTAAAACTCTTTTTAGGTTTGTTAGTTAGTTGTTTAACAATGATCCGTATTTTGAGTCTATGTTACCACCTCTTGAAAAATCGTTTTTCATCATTTCCGCAAGCCCGTAAGTACCGGGAGAGGTAACGTGGACTTACATCTTTTAGCATATTGCTAATACATATTAGTGGAGCCCTTAGGATCTTTGCTTGATTACCAGCATTGTGATGGCAGTCGCACTTGTAGTGGCTGGGTAATCTATAAGCACATCCTTATACAGGTCCCTAGTCGTAGGATTATCGAGACAGGGCATCGATACTCCGGAGTAGACTAGCGTATGCGCTTCTCATCCCAGCAGGGGAGATAGTCTGTCCCACAGCCATCAGTATATCGTACTTGAGATAGTATGTGGATGCTCATTAGGTTACGAGTACACTGGACAGGACTCGTCGGGTACTGATTGTTGGTATTATACCTATCGTCAGTTATCAGTTTCGACGTGACATGAGTACAGCTTAGTCCGTTGACTTGACACTGTCACTTCGCCTCGAGTGTGTTCCCACTGTTCTTTGATTACTACCCTACCACGGCTCAAAGGAGTCGTGCAAACAGGTAGTAGTTGGGTGCAGTCCCGAAGCACTTGGAGGTAGTGACGGTTAGACAGGATTCGTCTCACCCGGTATTAGGGGTTGATATCGCGCTGTGTCTAGGAGAGCAATTACATATAGTCGTCCCTGGCCAGGGCAAGCGAGATATACTGGTAGGTTTCCAGTGTTATCTCAGGGTGTTCTGGGCTACAATCCGACACGACTTGTACCGCTATTAGGGGACTGACGTTCACCACCCCCTAGGCCCGCCATGCGATATTCTTCGACGAACAGACCGGACTGTACGGAGATTGTCACATTCAGGCTCAGTAGGAGTTCGGATGGGTTTACCTCATCGGCCTTCTTATCGACATCTACCTAGGAACCGTTACGTACAGCTAGTGCCGCTTGCTGTCTGTGGTTAAATCCACTGCCAGCGTAGTGTCGAGTCTTTAGAGTCCCACACAGATAGTTTCCCTGCACTGAACGAAAGGTGTAGAGGCCGTATGGTTTTACGGCAGGGCTACGATCACTTACGTACACTTGTATGTGTATACTGTTCGGGCAGGCAATACTAGTGGGCTTTGGTTTAAGCCGGATCCTAGTATTGCATGGATGGATTTGTTTTGTCTTCTGTGCATTCGCATTCTACGGAATGCGGATGCTGGTGTGTATAAACAGTTTTGAGGAGCGAAGAAGGAGGAGGTGCCTCATTAGGCTAATTGACCTTATCTGTGATGTGATATATGTATTGAACGTCTGCTAATCGCTATATGACGATTAGTGGGGGTTATACATATCTTTGATCTGAAATATTGATGGTTTGTGTATATGAACTCGGTGGATTGTCGCTGATGAATAGCCGGGGGATGTGAGATGAGAGTTTCTTTTTCTTTCATTCAATATAAAATTTTGTAATTGATGTAATATTATTTTATGGCCGCACATCAGGGATGAGCTTGTAGCCGCCATTGTATATTATTTCTTTTTACTGTTTTTGCTCCTAGGATAGACCCAAGATGGGGTGCACAAACTACCGGGTATCTAGAAGTGCCGAGTGGCCTATTCACGTTGTTGAGAGAGGTTGCTTCACTTCGGGTACTTGGCGGGTATTTTGCCGCACCCGTAGGGGTCTATGGTGGGGTTTGTCTATTCATCGCGACCGTGCAATCCGTTTTTCGTTGCAGGCTCGAACGAAACGCGGATTCCTAGTTTATCCAAAGTGTTCATCTGTGATCTGGAATGGCTATCATTGCATCTGACGAATGTATATATCTATATATGATATCTATTTAGGCGTTGCTTATGTTTTGCATCCGCGCTAGTCCAGCCCCCGCTCTGTCGTTAGTTAAGTAACCTAACGGGTGATGACGGGACCCCGTGGCGAATGCGGATGGCATAAGCGTACGTCATATTTTCGTTGTTTTCTGCAATGGTAGGATTAAATGATGGGACGCATTAAATTAATGCAAGAAAATAAACCAAACTTAAAGTCGTTGGAACAATTTCAAAACCACTCTATTTCTTTTCAAAACAAACAACTTTTAAATGCGGAGCTTAAGCCACTCCTATTAAAAGCTATCAGGTTTCTTCGATTATATCAAGTTCACTACGTTCACGGTTTCGCCAAAACCATTCGTAGCCCTCCCTCATTTCAGTTAAATATTCAGTAGTATTCAAGCTATGTATTTTGACCTTCGCCAAAGCATAATGTTTGGTAGCTGCTGAATATTTATCTGTAGTATAGATAGATGCGTTGGTTTGGGACAGTCGTACTACTATTTTGGCTTTCGTCAAGGGTATGTACGGGTGGGTTCAAATTAACCTGGATAATGACGGGTAGAACTTGACATGTGACTTATGATATGTTGGCCTTCGTCAAGGTCATAAGAGCATGGGGCAAAAATCCACATCGGGAGTTTCCAAAGAAACTGAAACTTGCTGGTGCTGCATACCATTTGGAGTGTGATGATTCTGGTAGGATTCTTTCAGTTTTATCACACGATGATATTTGGATCCCGATCCTACTGTGAGTATATGCTACTCCTCGGGAACTTTCTCGCTTAACGATCAATGCTATAAACCAAGTAGGTGTCTAGAAAGGTGTTAGCGGGGCTACACCCACAGGGAAAAGAGGTTACTTAATTAAGGACTTCGCGAAAGCGTTGGAAAACCTCCCTCGAAGTACCGACACTGGCCTGGCTGAATGGTTAAGCAAGAATTGTACGGTGAGATTGATCCCGACTAATTCTTCCTTTATGGTTTGAGGAGGGATTCGAGAGACAGTGGGAGCCATCCTGTTTAGATAAATTAAAAACCAATCTAAACTTGCAAGAGCATCATGCTAAGTGTTTTCTTCTCTCTCTCTTAATTGCAGCAACCCAGTGACCAGACATAGGTTACATGTAGATAATAAAAAGACTGAATCTGACTGTTATGACTGGCAAAGGTCTGTCCAGATGTCCATTGCCCATGACAAGCTGAGACACCTCTTAACTAATCCAACCCCTGCCGTCTGAGGACCAGTTTTCCCTGTCACGAATATTGATATCCGTAAGACATCGGAAAAAGACTGTACGAAAGACAAGTGCCTCGTGTTAGCCTCAGTTGATGGTGCATACCAGAGGCAGCATGAGAAGATGGACTTAATTTCTATCTTCCTCCATAGCAAAGATTTATATGGAGAGCAATCTCGTATCTCAAGATATGAGACCTCGAACGAATTGCTTCCAGCGAGGTTGGCTATCGGGTCATCTGTAGGGGGCAACGTCCTTACAGAGACCAGCTATTTTGAGCTCATGGACCTGAAGACAACGTTGAAGAACAGGTCAGATGCTGACTTGGTTCTACAGTCTCTACCTTCTACCCTGAAGAAAACCAGGGAAGTAGAAGGAATGGGAAGGGCAAAGTTTAGGGACTGGATGTAGTAAAAGAGGGACGTTCCTTTTGTTACGGGAATGAACATTGGCAGAAAGATTGCAGGGCTAGCAAAGCCAGTAGCCAGGATTCGAAGCATGTTGTAGCTTCGGCTTCGGGTGTGTTTGTGATAAAGAACTGTATATCAGTTAACGCTACCTCCTGGGTATTGGATACCGGATCAGGATCTCATATCTGTAATTCATTACAGGCTCTGAGAAACCGTACGGTTATCAAGATAGGTGATATGACTCTCAGGGTTGCTAATGGAATGAGCATGTACGCTGAATCCGTAGGGGAGTATCATCTTGGACTGACAACTGGGCAGATATTGATTCTGCATGACTGTTTTTATGTACCACGTGCGACATGTAATATCATATCTGTATCCTTACTTTCTAAGGAAGGATATGATTTTACTTTTGTAAGCGATGCGGTCAACGTCCACCAAAATCAAATTCTGATTGGATCAGGTACATTAAAAAACGAGATATACTTATTGAATCAAGCTCAGATTTTCAGTGTCCAGAACACACTTAAAAGAAAGCCTACAGAATTAAATCAGGCTTTCTTATGGCATTGTAGACTGGGTCACATTAATGAGACACGGTTGACAAAATTACATAAAGAAGGATACTTGGATCCGTTCGAGTACCAGTCTTATGCCACTTGTGAATCTTGTCTCATGGGAAAGATGACAAAGACTCCGTTCACTGGACACGGAGAAAGAGAAAGCGAGCTCTTGGGACTCATACACAGTGACGTGTGTGGTCCAATGTCTACACATGCGTGAAGTGGTTATTCATGCTTCATTACTTTCACAAATGATTTCTCTAGCTATGGACATGTCTTCTTGATGAAGCATAAATCCGAGGCCTCTGAGAAATTTCAGTAATACAAGAATGAAGTTGAAAAACAAACATGTAAAGTATCAAGACACTGAGATCTGATCGAGGTGGTGAATACTTGAGTGCCGAGTTTCTGGGCTACTTAAAAGAGAATGAAATTCTCTCTCAGCTTACTCCTCCATACACACCACAACATAACGGTGTATCGGAAAGGCTGAATCGAACCCTATTGGATATGGTTCGTTCCATGATGAGTAAGGCTGAGTTACCGCGATCTTTCTAGGGTTATGCACGAGAATCAGCTGCATATCTTTTGAACAATGTTCCCTCCAAGACTGTGCCTACCACACCATATCAGATGTGGTGTGGGAAGAACCCAATCTTCAATATCTGAAGATATGGGGATGTCCATCTTTTGTTAAAAAGCAGCATGCGGACAAACTCGAGGCACGCTCAGTAGTGTGTAAGTTTGTGGGATACCCAAAGAACTCCGGGGGGTATTTTTTCTATTACGCAGAGGAACAAAAGGTTTTTGTTTCTCGTCATGACCACTTTCTGGAACATCAGTTTTTAGAAAAAGGAACAAGTGGGAGCGTAGTAGAACTGGAAGAAATTCTAGAACCATAAGCTATTACTAAAAGCTTGGAAGAACCAGAAGTTTCAGGAGAACCGGACATCCTAGCGCCACTCCGCAAGAGTAGTAGGCAGTCTCATCCGCCCGAGAGATACTACGGTTTTCTCATAGATGGGGATAGAGAGGATTGCACCATTGACTATAATGAGCCTACTAGCTTCCAGCAAGCCATTCAGAGCGGTGACTCGGTAAAATGGCTGGATGCAATGCCGACCGAGATGGAGTCCATGTACACCAACAAAGTTTGGACTTTGGACTTTGCTCCAGAAAGGGTAAAACCCGTAGGCTACAAATGGATCTTTAGAAAGAAGATTGGTGTAGATGGACAGGTTGAAACCTATAAAGCTAGACTTGTAGCAAAGGGTTTTCTTCAAAGACCTGGTTTGGACTATGACGAGACCTTTTCTCCAGTGGCTATGCTCAAATCCATTATGTTCCTTCTTGCCATTGCTGCCTTCCACGATTATGAGATCTGGCTGATGGACGTAAAGACGGCTTTCCTAAATGGAAATTTGGAAGAGTGCGTCTATATGGATCAGCCGGAGGGATTCATTCAGAGTGGGAGCAGCGGTAAAGTGTGCAAGTTGCTCAAGTCCATCTATGGACTGAAGCAGGCACCGCGTAGTTGGAACATCTGCTTTGATGATAATGTCAAGGAATTCGACTTTATTAAAAACCCAAATGAACCATGCATTTACAGTAAGATTGTAGGGGGAACTGTGGTATTCCTCGTCTTGTACATGGATGACATTCTCCTAATAGGAAATGATATTCCTATGCTACAGTCAGTCAAAGGATTCTTGTCACAGAGGTTCTCCATGAAGGACCTGGGGATCCAGATCTATCGTGATAGATCTACGAGGATGTTGGGACTTTCACAGTCCAGGTACATCGACACCATACTGAAACGATTCAGTATGGAAGATTCCAAGCGCGGTAATCTACCGGCTTGTCACGGAATCACCCTCTCCAAAGAGATGTCCACCAAGACTGATTTGGAAAGGGCTCGCATGTCATCTATACCCTATGCCTCTACGGTAGGCTATATAATGTATGCGATGTTATGTACCAGACCAGATGTAGCATACACATTAAGCGTTGTAAGCAGGTATCAGTCGGACCCAGGGGAGAAACACTGGATAGCAGTAAAGAACATTCTCAAGTACCTGAGAAGGACTAAGGAGATGTTCTTAGTGTATGGCGGAAAAGACCTCCAGATCGAGGCCTTTGCTGACTCCAGCTTCCAGAGTGACAAGGATGACTCCAAGTTCATGTCGGGTTATGTCTTTACCCTCAATGGAGGGGCGGTTTGCTGGAAAAGTTCCAAGCAGGAAACCATTGCTGACTCAACTATGGAAGCGGACTACATAGCTGCTTGCGATGCCGCAAAGGAAGCTGTCTAGATGAAGAAGTTCCTCGCGGAGCTTCAAGTGGTTCCTACCATTGTTGATCCAATACAGCTGTATTGTGACAACAACGGAGCTATAGCTTTAGCGAAGGAACCCAGGTCCCATCAGAAATCCAGGCACATTTAAGGCAGTACCACCTGATCAGGGAGATCGCAGATCGCCGGGAGATCGATTTGAAGAGAGTAAATTCAGAAGATAACACTGCAGATCTATTCACGAAGGCCATTCCACAGACTCAGTTCGAGCGGCTGATCTAGATGATTGGTCTTCGATACGCCATTAAATGGCCCTAGTGCAAGTGGGAGATTGTTAGTGTATTTGCCCTAGAGGCCATTACTGTATCATACTAGTTTGTATATTACTTAATGGAAGCTTGGGATATTCCTAGTTGTATAGACAATCTTGCTCAAAATGGTAGTATGCTACTTGGTTTGTTTCTACTTTAACATGTGCATGTGTTTCTTTTAGCATATTGCTTATACATATTGGTGGAGCCCTTAGGATCTTTGCTTGATTACCAGCGTTGTGATGGTAGTCGCACTTGTGGGGGCTGGGTAATCTATAAGCACATCCTTATACAGGTCCCTAGTCGTAGGATTATCGAGACATGGCATCGACACTCCGGAGTAGACTAGCGTATGCGCTTTTCATCTCAACAAGGGAGATGGTCTGTCCCACAGCCATTAGTACGTCGTACTAGAGAGAGTATGCGGGTGCTCGTTAGGTTATGAGTACACTGGACATGACTCGTCGGGAACTGTTGGTTGGTATTATACCTATCGTCAGTTATCAATTCCCAGGTGACATGAGTACAGCTTAGTCCGTTGACTTGACACTGTCACTTCGCCTCGAGTGTGTTCCCATTGTTCTTTGATTACTACCCTACCACGGCTCAAAGGAGTCGTGCAAACAGGTAGTAGTTGGGTGCAGTCCCGAAGCACTTGGAGGCAGTGACGGTTAGACAGGATTCGTCTCTCCCGGTATTAGGGGTTGATATCGCGTTGTGTCTAGGAGAGCCATTACACATAGTCGTCCCTGGCCAGGGCAAGCGAGATATACAGGTAGGTTTCCAGTGTTATATCAGGGTGTTCTGGGCTACACTCCGACATGACTTGTACCGCTATTAGGGGACTGACGTTCGCCACACCCTAGGCACGCAATGCGATATTCTTATACGAACCTACCGGACAGTATGGAGATTGCCACATTCAGGCTCAGTATGAGTTCGGATGGGTTTACCTCATCGGACTTCTTATCGACATCTACCTGTGGACAGTTACGTACAGCTAGTGCTGCTTGCGGTCTGTGGTTAAACCCACTGCCAGCGTAGCGTCGAGTCTTTAGAGTCCCACACAGAGAGTTTCCCTGCACCGAGCGAAAGTTGTAGAGGCCGTATGGTTTTACGGAAGGGCTACGATCACTTACGTACACTTGTGTGCGTATACTGTTCGGGCATGCAATACTAGTGGGCTTTGGTTTAAGCCGGATCCTAGTATTGCACGGATGGATTTGTTTTGTTTTCTGTGCATTCGCATTCTACGGAATGCGGATGCGGGTGTGTAAACACAGTTTTGAGGAGAGAAGAAGGGGGAGGTGCCACATTAGGGTTTGTAAGTCCATGCTACCCTTCCCCGGTACTTACGGGGTTGCGGAATTGGTGAAAAATGATTTTCAAGAGGGTGGTAACATGGACTACCAATACGGATCTTTGCTAAACAACTAACTAACAACCTAACTTGAGTTAACCTACTCGGTTAGGGAGCTATACCTTTCTTAGACTCCTTCGTCTTCAACTCCTCCCGGTATACGGATCGGCTTCACCTCGTCGTCTCCTTGCGCCGAAGATGGATCCACCCGAAAGATTCTACCTTTGGCTTCTTCTTCGAACATTGAAGAAACTAGATCACTTGGCTTGCTAGGCCTTGTGAACTAGAATGAGTAGAGGAATGTTTTGATGTCTTTTTATCTCTAAGGCAATGAGTCTCAATACATGAGAATGGTTTGCCTTGAGCTAGAGAGAGCAAGAGGAAGAGGGAGAGCTTGAGAAGAGAGAGCTCAAGAGAGAGAAAGCCAATGAATGAAAATGAGCCTCTCTTTTCTCATCCAACCTCTCATAATCCAAAAGCCATCATAACAAAAATATAATAATCAAGTATTGTGTGATAGTTTAAGTCAAAATGGCTATATCATTTCATGCACTCATTTTGCATAAATAAACAAGCAAGCAAAAGTCTTGGCCATGGAATGATAGCCATTGTCATGATGATGATGGTCAACTAGTCAAACCTAGTCAACTGGTCAACAAAGTCAACAAGTCAACAAAGTCAACCCCTCAACAACCATGTCACTATAATACTTAATTAATATTAATGTTAATCATATATCTTATTCTCATTAGGGTTAAGCAAAAGTCAATGGTCAACAGTCAACTGTCAACAATCAACAGTCAACAAACCCCAATGAGAATACTCTGCCTCTGTCTCTCTGTCAACTGTGCATACACACCCGCATCCGCGTTCCGAGGAACACGAACACAAACGAGATAAAAGCAATCCCAAAACGTACACTAGGATCTGGCTTAAACCAAAGCTCGCTAGTGTTAACTGTCCGGACACTGTACGTGAACAAGTGCACGGATGTGACCGAACCCTGTCGCAAAACCATGCGACCTGTCGCAAAACCATGCGACCTCTACTCTTTTGCCTTAAGGAGAATAACATTCAGTGTAGGACTCTAAAGACTCGACACTACGCTAGCAGTGGGTTTAACCACAGACCGCAAGCGGCACTAGCTGTGCGTAACGGTCCCCAGGTAAAAGCCGACAAGAAGACTGACGGGGTGAAACCCATCTGAACTCTGACTAAGTCTGACTGTGACAATCTCTATATAGTTCGGTCTGTTCGTCTGATACATCGCATAGCGGGCCTATGGGGCGGTAAACGTCAATCCCCAAATAGCGGTACAAGTCGTGTCGGAGTGAAGCCCAGAACACCCTGAGATAGCACTGGAAACCGACCAGTATATCTCGCTTGCCCTGGCCAGGGACTACTCGTGTAATGGCTCTCCTAGACACAGCGCGATATCAACTACCAATACCGGGAGAGACGAATCCTGTCTAACCGTCACTGCCTCCAAGTGCTTCGGGACTGCACCCAACTACTACCTGTTTGCACGACTCCTTTGAGCCGTGGTAGGGTAGCAATCTAAGTACAGTGGGAACACATTCGAGGCGAAGTGACAGTGTTAAGTCAGCGGACTAAGCTGTACTCATGTCACCTGGGAACTGATAACTGACGATAGGTATAGTACCAACCAACAATTCCCGACGAGTCATGTCCAGTGTACTCGTAACCCTACGAGCACCAGCATACTATCTCCAGTATGACGTACTGATGGCTGTGGGACAGACCATCTCCCACACTGGGATGAGAAGCGCATACGCTAGTCTACTCCGGAGTGTCGATGCCCTGTCTCGATAGTCCAGCGACTAGGGACCTGCATAAGGATGTGCTTATAGATTACCCAGCCCCACTAGTGTGACTGCCATCACAACGCTGGTAATCAAGCAAAGATCCTAAGGGCTCCACTAATGTGTATATGTGATATACTAAAACAAACACATGTACACATTGAAGTTGAAACAAACCAAGTAGCATACTATTATATTGAGCAAGATTGTTTATACAAGGTGAATATCCCAAGCTTCCATTAAGTAATATACAAACTAGTATGATACAGTAATGGCCTCTAGGGCATATACACTAACAATCTCCCACTTGCACTAAGGCCATGTACTGGCGTATCGAAGACCTATCATCTCGATCAGCCGCTCGAACTGTGTCTGGGGTAAGGCCTTTGTGAGTGGATCAGCAGTGTTATCTTCCGTAGAAACTCTCCGAACCTCGATCTCCTGGCGACCCACGATCTCCCTGATCAGGTGATACCGCCACAAGATGTGTCTGGACTTCTGATGGGACCTTGGATCCTTTGCTAAAGCTATAGCCCCGTTGTTGTCGCAATACAGAGGTATTGGATCAACAATGGATGGAACCACCTGAAGTTCAGTTAAGAACTTTCTTACCCAGACAGCTTCTTTTGCGGCATCTGTAGCAGCGATATATTCCGCTTCCATCGTCGAGTCAGCAATGGTTTCCTGTTTGGAACTCTTCCAACACACCGCCCCTCCATTGAGGGCAAAGACATAACCCGACATGGACTTGGAATCATCCTTGTCACTTTGGAAGCTGGAGTCAGCAAAGGCCTCGATCTGGAGGTCTTTTCCGCCATAAACCAAGAACATCTCCTTAGTCCTTCTCAGGTACTTGAGAATGTTCTTTACTGCTATCCAGTGTTTCTCCCCAAGGTATGACTGATACCGGCTTACCACACTCAGTGCATAAGCTACATCTGGTCTGGTACACAACATCGCATACATTATAGAGCCTACCACAGAAGCGTAGGGTATAATAGACATGCGATCCCTTTCCAAATCAGTCTTGGGAGACATTTCTTTGGAGAGGGTGATCCCGTGACAAGCCGGTAGAGTACCGCGCTTGGAATCTTCCATACTAAATCTTTTTAGTATGGTGTCGATGTACCTGGACTGTGAGAGTCCCGGTATCCTCTTGGATCTGTTACGATAGACCCGGATCCCCAGAATGTATGAGGCATCACCCAGGTCTTTCATGGAGAACCTGTGTGACAAGAACCCCCTGATAGATTGTAGCATAAGAATGTCATTTCCGATTAAGAGAATGTCATCCACGTATAAAACGAGGAATACTACAGTTTTCGCTACAAATTTACTATAGATGCATGGTTCATCTGGATTTTTGATAAAGCCAAATTCCTTGACCGTCTCATCAAAACAGATGTTCCAACTCCGCGATGCCTGCTTTAGTCTATAGATGGACTTAAGCAACTTGCACACCTTTCCGCTGCTCCCACTCTGAATGAAACCCTCTGGCTGGTCCATATAAACACAGTCCTCTAAATTTCCATTTAGAAAAGCGGTCTTTACATCCATCTGCCAAATCTCAAAATCATGGAAGGCAGCAATGGCAAGAAAGATCCGAATGGATTTCAGCATAGCTACTGGAGAAAAGGTCTCGTCATAGTCCAAACCAGGTCTTTGACAAAAACCCTTTGCTACCAGTCTAGCTTTATAGGACTCAACCTGTCCATCTACACCAATCTTCCTTTTGAAGATCCACTTGCATCCTACGGGTTTTACCCCATCTGGAGCAACGTCCAACGTCCATACTTTGTTGGTGTACATGGACTCCATTTTGGTCCGCATTGCATCTAGCCATTTTACAGAGTCAACGCTCTGAATGGCCTGCTGGAAGCTAGTCGGCTATCATAATCTATGATGCAATCCTCTCTATCCCCGTCTATGAGAAAACCGTAGTATCTCTCGGGCGGATGAGACTGCCTACTACTTCTGCGGAGCGGCGTAGGAATGTCCTGATCTTTCGAACCCTCTGGTTCTACTAAGCTTTCAGTAATAGCTCGTGGCTCTGGAATTTCATCCAGTTCTATTGCGCTCCCACTTATCTGATTCTCCAAAAACTGAGTTTCTAAGATGTGGGCATGCCGAGAAACAAAAACCTTTTGTTCCTCTTCGCAATAGAAGAAATATCCCTTGGAGTTCTTTGGATATCCCACAAACTTGCACTGTACTGAGCATGCCTCGAGCTTGTCCTCATGCTGCTTTTTGACAAAAGCTGGACTTCCCCATGTCTTAATGTGATTAAGATAGGGTTTCTTCCCACACCACATCTCATATAGTGTAGTAGGCACAATCTTAGTTGGAACTCGGTTCAAAAGGTATGCAGCTGATTCTAGTGCATATCCCCAGAATGATCGCGGTAACTCAGCGTTACTCATCATGGACCGTACCATATCCAATAGGGTCCGGTTCCGTCTCTCCGATACACCGTTATGTTGCAGAGTGTATGGAGGAGTAAGCTGAGAGAGAATTCCGTTCTCTTTTAAAAAGTTCGGGAACTCGGCACTCAAGTATTCACTACATCGATCCGATCTTAGTGACTTGATACTTTTGCCGGTTTGTTTTTCTACTTCATTCTTAAATTCCTGGAATTTTCCAAAGGCTTCGGACTTATGTTTCATTAAGAAGACATAACCGTACCTTGAAAAGTCATCCGTAAAAGTAATGAAGTAAGATTAACTGCTTCGCGCATGTGTAGACATTGGACCGCACACGTCGCTGTGTACGAGTCCCAAGAGCTCGCTCGCTCTTACTCCGTGTCCAGTGAACGGAGTCTTTGTCATCTTTCCTATGAGACAGGATTGACAAGTAGCATATGATTGATATTCGAACGGATTCAAATATCCTTCTGTATGTAACTTCGTCAACCTTCTCTCATTGATGTGACCCAGTCTACAATGCCATAAGAAAGTCTGATTTATTTCCGGAGACTTTCTTTTGTGTGTATTCTGGACATTGAAAATCTGTGGTTGGTTTAAAACGTATATACCATTGCTTAATGTACCTGACCCAATCAGAACTTGATTAAGGTGAATGTTTACAACATTACTTACAAATGCAAATTCATAACCTTCTTTAGAAATCAAAGATACAGAAATGATATTACAAGTTGCGTTGGGTACAAAAAAGCAATTACGCAAAACCAAAACGTGTCCATCTGACAATCCCAGGTGATAGTCCCCCCTGGCCTTAGCATCCATGCTAGCTCCATTTGCAACTTTGAGGGTCATGTCACCTGCCTTCAAAACCCTACAGTTTCTCAACGCCTGCAAAGAATTACAGATATGAGATCCTGATCTTGTATCCAATACCCAGGAAGTAGAGTTTATTGATAGACAGTTTTCAATAACATACACACCTGAAGCTGAAGCCGCAACTTGCTTCAGTTCCTGTGTCCAGGCTTTCCAAGCCCTGCAATCTTTCTTCCAGTGACCACTCTTATGACAGAAAAAGTACTCTTCCTTCCCTATAAGCTTCCCCGCTATCTTTGTTGCTTTTGCTTTTCCCTTCGTATCCACTTTACTAACACCTTCCCTTGGTTTGGCGGAGGCTTTCTTCTTCTTTCCCTTGGCTTTCGCCTTGGACCTAGAAGATGAAGATCCTCCTAGAAACAAAGTGGATGTTTCCCTACCATTCTGTAGGGTGCCCTCTGCACTCCTCAGCATGTTGAGGAGTTCTGAAAGTTCAACTTCTTTTTCTTGTAAGTTGAAGTTCAGTATAAACTGGGCGTAAGTGGAAGGAAGGGACTGGAGAATCAAGTCCGTATAGAGCTCGTTCTCTAACGTGGTCCCAAGTTCCGCGAGCTCCTCAATGAAGCCAATCATCTTAAGCACATGTTCCGCTACCGATGATCCGATGGCCAACCTTGCCGAAAATAACTTCTTCGACACTTCGTATCTTGCGATACGAGATTGCTCTCCATACAGTTCTTTTGTATGGAGAAATATGGATTCGAGGTCCATATTCTCGTGCCTCCTTTGATGTTTGTTGTCCATAGAGGCAAGCACGAGGCACTTGGCCATCGCGCTATCGATCTCCAAAGTCTTACGGATTTCCTTATCCTCGACGCTGGAGGTGGGACCTGGGACAGGGGGAGTTTTTGTGGTAAGGAGATACCCCAACTTGTCAAAAGTGATTGCCATTTTGACATTCCTGAGCCAATCATTGTAGTTTGGCCCTGTCAGTATGTTTTTATCTTGTAATAACTTAAGTCCGGTCATGATGATTGGTCGCTGCAATTAGGAGAGAGAGAAGAAACACTTTAGCATGATGCTCTTGCAAGTTTAGAGTGGTTTTTAATTTTTCTAAACAGGATGGCTCCCACTGTCACTCGAATCACTCCTCAAACCAAAAAGGAAGAATTAGTCAGGATCAATCTCACCGTACAAACTTGCTTAACCGTTCGGCCAGGCTGGTGTCGGTACATCGAGGGAGGTTTTACAACGCTTTCGCGAAGTTCCTTAATTTAAGAACCTCTTTTCCCTAGGGGCGTAGCCCCGCTAACACCTTTCTAGACACCTACTTGGTTTATAGCATTGATCGTTAAGTGAGAAATTTCCCGAGGAGTAGCATATATTCACAGTAGGATCGGGATCCAAAAATCATCGTGTGACGAAACTGAAGGAATCCTACCAGAATCATCACACTCCAAATGGTATGCAACACTAGCAAGTTTCAGTTCTTTTGAAACTCTCGATGTGGATTTTTGCCCCATGCTCTTATGACGTTGACTTTGGCCAAAATATCATAAGTCACACGTCAAGTTCTACCCGTCATTCTCCAGGTTAATTTGAGCCCATCCGCACATACCCTTGACTTTGGCCAAAATGGTAGTACGACTGCCCCAAACCAATACATCTATCTATGCTGCACATGAATACCCAATAGCTACCAATCACTATGCCTTGACTTTGGCCAACATACATAGCTTGAATACTATTGACCATCCATATGAAACGACGGAGGGCTACGAATGGTTTTGGCGAAACCGTGAACGTAGTGAACTTGATATAATCGATGGAACGAGATAGCTTTTAAAAGTAGTGGCTTAAGCTCCGTGTTTAAAAGTTATTTTTGAAAAGAAACCGAGTGGTTTTTCAAAGTGTTCCAACGACTTTTACTTAGTTTATTTTTCTTTGCATTAGTTCTTTTAATGCGTATTTTTCTTGCATTAGTTCTTTTAATGCGTCCCATCATTTAATCCAACCATTGCAGAAAACAATCAAAATATGACGTACGCTTATGCCATTCGCATTCGCCACAGGGCCCCGTCATTACCCGTTTGGTTACTTAACTAACGACAAAGCGGGGGCTGGGCTAGCGCGGCTGAAAAACATAAGCAACACCTAAATAGTTATCATATATAGATATATTGCAATGATAGACATTTCAGATCATAGATGAACACATTGGATATACTAAGAATCTGCAATTCGTACGAGCCTGTAACGAAAAGCGGATTACACGGTCGCGATGAATAGCCAATACCCCACCCTAGACCCCTACGGGTGCGGCAAACTACCCGCCAAATATCCGAAGTGGAGCAACCTCCCTCAACGACGTGAGTAGGCCACTCGGCACTTCGAGATACCCGGTAGTTTGTGGACCCCACCTTGGGTCTATCCTAGGAGCAAAAACAGTAAAAAAGAAATTATACAATGACGGCTACAACCCCGACTCGGTTGTGCGGCCAAAAATAATATTACATCAATTTACAAATTTACATGAATTGAAAGATAAAAGAAAACTCTCATCTCACAACCCCCGGCTATTCATGCACGACAATCCAATGAATTCATATACACATACCAACAACATTACAAATCATAGATTTGTATAACCCCCACTAATCGACATATAGCGATTAGCATACGTTCAATACAAATAACACATCACAGATATAAACCCGTTAGCATTAGTCTTTAGAAGTTCGATAAAAATACGGATTTTCAAGCCCCCAAAACAAATTTTGCTTTCTGGAAAATCTGGGCTGAAAAGACATATTGTAAAAATCACAAAACACCCCACTGAACAAACTGTGAGGAAAATTACCCACGGCCGAGTCAACTCGGCCGCGGAACCGCGGTGGGAGCACGCTCCCACCGCGTTTCCACGGCGGGAGCACGCTCCCACCGCATTTCCACGGCGCTTTGATCATTTCGATGGATGATTTTTCTACAGTGAGTTTTAAAAACCCTGAGCCGAATTTTAAGGTATGATTTATTAATTTTTGGAACTGAAAAAATTCGGCAAAAAGTAGACATTTCGGGTTCGTTTTGCGACTTTTTTTCCGATCGAACTTCTACTTACTTCGCTAACATGTTAGATAGTGTTTAACTAGGCTCTGATACCACTTTAAGTCCATGCAACCCTTCCACGGTACTTACGGGGTTGCGGAATTGGTGAAAAACGATTTTCAAGAGGGTGGTAACATGGACTACCAATACGGATATTTGCTAAAAAACTAACTAACAACCTAACTTGAGTTAACCTACTCGGTTAGGGGGCTATACCTTTCTTGAACTCCTTCGTCTTCAACTCCTCCCGGGGTACGGATCGGCTTCACCTCGTCGTCTCCTTGCGCCGAAGATGGATCCACCCGAAAGCTTCTACCTTTGGTTTCTTCTTCGAACTTTGAAGAAACTAGATCACTTGGCATGCTAGGCATTGTGAACTAGAATAAGTAGAGGAATATTTTGGTGTCTTTTTATCTCTAAGGCAATCAGTCTCAACACATGAGAATGGTTTGCCTTGAGCTAAAGAGAGCAAGAGGAAGAGGGAGAGCTTGAGAAGAGAGATCTCAAGAGAGAGAAAGCCAATGAAAGAAAATGAGCCTCTCTTTTCTCATCCAACCTGTCATAATCCAAAAACCATCATAACAAAAATAATAATCAAGTATTGTGTGATGGTTTAAGTCAAAATGGCTATATCATTTCATGCACTCATTTTGCATAAATAAACAAGCAAGCAAAAGTCTTTGCCATGGAATGATAGCCATTGTCATGATGATGATGGTCAACTAGTCTAACCTAATCAACCGGTCAACAAAGTCAACAAGTCAACAAAGTCAACCCTTCAACAACCATGTCACTATAATACTTAATTAATATTAATGTTAATCATATATCTTATTCTCATTTAGGTTAAGCAAAAGTCAATGGTCAACAGTCAACTGTCAACAGTCAACAAACCCCAATGAGAATACTCTGCCTCTGTCTCTCTGTCAACTGTGCATACACACCCGCATCCGCGTTCCGAGGAACACGAATACAAACGAGATAAAAGCAATCCTAAAACGTACACTAGGATCTGGCTTAAACCAAAGCCCGCTAGTGTTAACTGTCCGGACACTGTACGTGCACAAGTGCACGGATGTGACTGAACCCTGTCGCAAAACCATGCGACCTGTCGGAAAACCATGCGACCTCTACTCTTTTGCCTAAAGGCGAATAGCTTTCTGTGTGGGACTCTAAAGACTCGACACTACGCTAGCAGTGGGTTTAACCACAGACCGCAAGCGGCACTAGCTGTGCATAACGGTCCCCAGGTAGATGTCGACAAGAAGACTGACGAGGTGAAACCCATCTGAACTCCTACTGATTCTGACTGTGACAATCACTATACAGTCCGGTCTGTTCGTCTGATACATCGCATAGCGGGCCTAGGGGGCGGTAAACGTCAGTCCCCTAATAGCTGTACAAGTTGTGTCGGAGTGAAGCCCAGAACACCCGAAGATAGCACTGGAAACCTACCAGTATATCTCGCTTGCCCTGGCCAGGGACTACTCGTGTAATGGCTCTCCTAGAGACAGCGCGATGTCAACCCCCAATACCGGGAGAGATGAATCCTGTCTAACCGTCACTGTCTCCAAGTGCTTC
Source organism: Agapanthus africanus (assembly GCA_030015575.1). Taxonomy (NCBI): domain Eukaryota; kingdom Viridiplantae; phylum Streptophyta; class Magnoliopsida; order Asparagales; family Amaryllidaceae; genus Agapanthus; species Agapanthus africanus. Next base: position 116,847,116 of record CM057351.1, read on the forward strand.
GGGACTGCACCCAACTACTACCTGTTTGCATGACTCCTTTGAGCCGTGGTAGGGTAGTAATCTAAGTACAGTGTGAACACACTCGAGGCGAAGTGACAGTGTCAAGTCAGCGGACTAAGCTGTACTCATGTCACCTGGGAACTGATAACTGACGATAGGTATAGTACCAACCAACAGTTCCCGACGAGTCCTGTCCAGTGTACTCGTAACCTAACGAGCACCTGCATACTATCTCCAGTACGACGTACTGATGGCTGTGTGACAGACCATCTCCCACACTGGGATGAGAAGCGCATACGCTAGTCTACTCCGGAGTATCGATGCCCTGTCTCGATAGTCCTGCGAATAGGGACCTGCATAAGGATGTGTTTATAGATTACCCAGCCCCCACTAGTGTGACTGCCATCACAGCGCTGGTAATCAAGCAAAGATCCTAAGGGCTCCACTAATGTGTATAGGTGATATACTAAAATAAACACATGTACACATTGAAGTAGAAACAAACCAAGTAGCATACTACTATATTGAGCAAGATTGTTTATACAAGGTGAATATCCTAAGCTTCCATTAAGTAATATAAAAACTAGTATGATACAGTAATGGCCTCTAGGGCATATACACTAACAGGGTTTTGGCAGTTGATTCGGCCAAGACCGTTATGTGGCAGGCTCATTAGGGTATTGACAGTTGATTCGGTCAAAACCATTTTTGATGCGGACTCATTAGGGTTTTGGCAATTCGTTTGGTCAAAACCATTATGAGCCATGGACATTATTTACTAATCTTTTTAGTGATAATTATGTGATGGCTAATTGCTTTGACCATTTGACCACACTTGACTTTGTTGACCGTTTGACCAAAGTTGACTTGGACCTTCGAGAGAGGTCTAGAAGTTTCTTTGCTTTTCTTTTTATTCTTTGGGTTATGAAAATGGTCAAGTCATTAGTTGCCATCAACTTTATCTTGAAAAGATTAGTAATGATGATAGTGGTGTATTATTGAACCATAGTTCATTTTCTTAGTTCATTCTTGATCTCTCATTCTCTCTCTTAAGAAAATGAAATGAGAAAGCTCCACGGTTCTCCTTCATCTTCCTCCTCTTGAAAATTCCTTTGATCTCATGTGTTGAGAGAAAAAGGTTCCAAATAGACAAACACTTACATCTACCTCTTCTACACATCCTAGGACATCAAGACTAGCGATCTTGTTGCCCTAGTTGCCTCGGCTCGAGATGGAGCTCGAAGCACAACTCTCGGGTGGATCGTCTTCGACTCATGAAGTCCGCGGAGGTGACCAAGATCCAGATCAATCTTCGGAGCGCGGCTGGACCATCAGGACAGCGGAATGAAGACTCGAAGGACCGGTATCGTGAGGTATAATATCTATGGCATAGTAGATAGCACCTCTAGTAGTTTGCTAGTTTGTAGTTTAGCAAAGATCCTTCCTTTAGTCCATTTTCCCTCTGCGCCAAAAATCGTTTTTTTTTCGTTTCCGCCATCCCGTAAGAACCGGGGTGAGCAACGTGGACTTACATCATGCATATACAGTAAGATTGTAGGGAGTGCTTTAGTATTCCCTATTTTGTATGTGGATGACATTCTCCTAATAGGAAATAATATTTCTATGCTACAATTAGTCAAAGGATTCTTGTCATAGAAGTTCTCCATGAAGGACCTGGGTGATGCCACCTATATTCTGGGGATCCAGATCTATCGTGATAGATCAAAAAGTAGGTTGGGACTTTCACAGTCCAGGTACGTAGACACCATATTGAAAAGGTTCAGTATGGAAGATTTTAAGCATTGTACCCTACCGGCTTGTCACGGAATCACCCTCTCCAAAGAGATGTCTCCAAAAACTGATTTGGAAAGGGCTCGCATGTTGATTATACCCTATGCTTCTGCGGTAGGCTCTATAATGTATGCAATGTTATGTACTAGACCAGATGTAGCATACGCATTGAGCGTTGTAAGCCGGTATCAGGCAAACCCAGGGGAGAAAAACTGGATAGCAGAAAAGAACATTCTCAAGTACCTTAGGAGGTCTAAGGAGTAATTCTCAAGTACCTCCAAATCGAGGCCTTTGCGACTCCATCTTCGTGAGTGACAAGGATGACTCCAAGTCTATGTCGGGTTATGACTTTACCCTCAATGGAGGGGCAGTCTGTTGGATGAGTTCCAAGTAGGACACCGTTGCTGACTCGACGATGGAAGAGGAGTACATAGCTGCTTATGATGCTGCAAAAGAAGTTGTCTAGATGAATAAGTACCTCACAGAACATCAGGTGGTTCCTACCAGTGTTGATCCAATACCTCTGAATTGCGACAACGACGCTATAGCTTTAGCGAAGGAGCCCAGGTCCCATCAGAAGTCCAGACACATCTTAAGGCGGTATCACCTGATCAGGGAGATCGTAGATCGCCGGGAGATCGAGGTAAAAAGAGTAGATACGGAGAATAACACTGCTGATCCATTCACAAAGGCCATTACGCAGACGCAGTTCGAGAGGCTATTCGAGATGACTAGTCTGCGGTATGCCAGTATATGGACCTAGTGCAAGTGGGAGATTGTTACTGCTTATGCCCTAGAGGCCATTTTTGTATCATACTAGATTGTATATTACTTAATGGAAGCTTGGGATATTCATAGTTTTATTGACAGTCTTGCTAAAAATGGTAGTATGCTACTTGGTTTGTTTCTACTTTAATATGTACATATGTTTCTTTTAACATGTCTCTTATACATATTAGTCGAGCCCTTAGGATCTTTGCTTGATTACCAGCGTTGTGATTACAGTCACACTAGTGGGGGCTGGGTAGTCTATAAGCAACATCCTATACAGGTCCCAGGTCGTAGGATTATCGAGACGGGGCATCGATACTCCGGAGTAGACTGGTGTAACGCTTCTCATCCCAGCATGGGGAGATAGTCTGTCCCACAGCTATCAGTACGTCGTACTAGAGATAGTATGCAGGTGCTGGTTATGTTACGGGTACACCGGACAGGACTCGCCGGGAACTGCAGGTTGGTTCTATACCCATCGTTAGATTGCAGTTCCTAGGTGACATGAGCATAACTTAGTCCGTCGACTTGACACTGCTACTTCTCCACGGGTGGGTTCCCACTGTACTTAGATTACTACCCTACCCCGGCTCAAATGAGTCATGCAAACAGGTAGTAGTTGGGTGCAGTCCCGAAGCACTTGGAGGCAGTGGCGGTTAGATAGGATTCGTCTCTCCCAGGATTGGGGGTTGATATCGCGCTGTGTATGGAAAGCCATTACGCAAAGTCCCTGGCCAGGGCAAGTGAGATTTACTGGTACCTTCCAATAGTTTTTCAAAGTGTAATGAGCTTCACTCCGACACGACTTATACCGCTATTAGGGGTCAGACGTTTACCGCCCCCCTATGCCCGATATGCGATAGTCCTAGACGAACAGACTGGACTGTACGGAGATTGTCACATCAGGCTCAGTAGGAGTTCAGATGAGTTTCCTCATCGACCTTCTTATCGACATCTACCTGGGGACCGTTACGTACAGCTAGTACTGCTTGCGGCCTGTGGTTAAACCCACAACCAGCGTAGTGTCGAGTCTTTAGAGTCCCACACAGAGAGTTTCCCTGCACCGGGAAAAAGGTGTAGAGGCCGTATGGTTTTACGGCAGGGCCGTGATCACTTACGTACACTTATGCACGTACTATGATCAGGAAGATAATACTAGCGGGCTTTCGTTTAAGCCAGATTCTAGTATTATACAGATGGATTTATTCAGTCAAAGATTATCCGGGTTTTTCGGAAATACGGATGAGAGGGGCAGTCTCGTAATTTGTCGGGAATCTTCTAGAAGGAAGTGACTCATTTGTGTTTTTTTCTTTTGTGATTTAAACTAAATGAGGTGGAGGAGATGAAGTGTAGCTTACATTAATTTCTTAATGACACATGAGGTGATTCACCGTTAGAATTAAATGAAGCATGCTAGATATTATCTTGATATTATCAAGAGAGATATTATTATACTTCATATTATTCTAGCATGAGGATTATTCATTTCATTATCACAAAACACTTCTCCTTCCTCAAGTCTTCATCTTCTACCTCAAACCCTAAAAGCTATCATGAGTTGAGAATCCTAGAGTTTAAGTGACTAAGTAATCCATCTAAATACTCTACACCCTCTAAGACTTCTAGATTAGCAAACTAGAAGCCGTAGTTATCTCAGATTAGATATAGGAGATCGGACTATAGACACTCGGGTGGATCGTCTTTGACTTGAGGTGCCCATGTTCAATAGAGCCTACGAAGAGTGGAGGACAGCGATGAAGACCCGAAGGACAAGTATCGTGAGGTATAACAGCGAATCAGAGTAGTAAAACCTCTCGTAGTTTGCTCGTAATGGTTCAGACACGATCCGTGTGCCCAAGTCCGTGTTACGAAGCTTTGATAATTGTTTTTCATATATTCCGCCTCCCCGCGAACACGTAGGGTGCGTGACATGGACTTACAGCCTTAATACCTAGTACTACTTTTTTCATTAATGATTGACGGTTTTGCTCATACACCTTTCATGCGACTATTAATGCTTCTTGAGGCAGTAACATCCAATTACTGAATGTATGAGCTTAAAGCGTAAATAGCAGTTTCCAGGTCTTCTATTTTATTCCTTTTTTTTATTTCAAGACCGGATATTTTTTTCAATGATGCTTTTTTGGTGGTTAGCTTTAAATGCCGTTTTTTCTTTCATACTGGGCTTTCAGCCAAGAGTATTTCTAAGTATCCTCTACTATCCCAAGTTTTAAAGTGCGTGTATGTGCGATTTGTAGGTATATATTTTCAGAATTTGGACTTAAGGTTCTGATTTAATTTTCAGACTTACTCTTCAAATAGAGATTTCAATACTCTTCCCTCATTTCAAGTTGGCCCAAGAACTGAACTCAAAATTGCTTATTTCTAAATAAACTGCAAGGACGTATATTTTTTATAGTTATATTTCAAGGAAGGTTATTTTTAGGATTTTTAATTTACTAAGTTCAGGATTTAGTTTTTTCTAACTAGTCAACCGTCGTGTCGAACTTGAGTAAAAAATGGCCAATATGGAAATTTTCATTTTTTCCATTTTAAAAAAAAATTATTTGTAATTTTTTTCAAATTTTATTATTATAATAATGTAATGCAGAAAAATGCGACGAGGAATCTAAACATGCAAAACAAATATTAACATACATAAATAAGAAAAAACATGCAGATGCAAGGATAACTATTTACAACCAAACTTTACCGCCAAACTGACCGAAAGTAGTGCCCTCACTGCTGCCTACGACATCTCCTAAACGCGGCACACTTGTTCCTGCCACTCCCATGTCTGTCCCCCGACCCCTCGATCGTGCCCGTTCCTCTCGTGCTAGTAGGGTGGACATTCCCTGTTCCAGACTCGTTAACCGCCGGTCAAAGTTTGTCAACATCCTTAACACTCGTTCTACACCCCTATGGGTACGTCGTATTAAGCGTACTTGCACAGCGGGGGTTAGCTCTTCATCGCTCGCTGTGGAGCTCGAGCTAGGTGTCTTTGCCATCACATCATCGGCCGGCTCGGTGCGTGACCATAATCTATGAAGTTGTATGCAGGATGTGGATACACGCTTTAGAAGGGGCCTAATGGGAACAACACCATGCATGTAAATGTCAAATTCCTCAACAAGAAGAAAATAGCGACACAGTTGTGTCACTAACATCGGGAATGAGTAATTTGCAGCCCCCTTGCCTGCGCCTATTAAGTGTAGTAACACAGTGCACATGTAATAGCTACGGTTTCTGGTCATTAATGTGTGCACTATGTGTAGGGATGAGGTAAAAAATGTGGAATTGTGCGAACTTCCGAAAATGTTTTTTTTTTCCCAACAGAACACGGTTAAAACATTTGCCTATAGCGTGCGAGCCTGAATGCTCTTCGTTGGCTCCGTAGAACAGTCATCAGCCATTAATGATAGGTAGTCCTCAAAGCGGAGGGGTTGATCGTGGACGGGGATTCGCGATATTAAAGTGACTTCGCGAATGAAGTCCCTATCAATAATAATTTCCCGATTCCGCCACAATAATCGTATGAACCCGTTTCTAGCTAAACATCCATCCTCCACAATTTCAAAGAAACGCGCAAGGAGATCCGGAATCGCGAACGCGTTTGGATGGTTAAATAACAGAAAATTCCATCCGCGTTTTCGGATCTCGTCGCCGAAATACCTACCGTAAATATCATGGGCGAATAAGTGGGTGAAATACCGTTCAAATTGCAATGTAGGGGCCATGAAAATAAAATGCAGAAAGCTGTAAATTTACAGAGAGGAAAATCATAGTTGCAAACCTCCTCTGAAAAATTCAAAGGGAGAAGACACTAGGCGGCAGTGGTTGTGCGGCAGAAGGGCTCTTCGGCGGCGGAAGCGCGGCGGCGAGGGGAGATCGGCGGCTGAAATTTGCAGAGGCGGCTAGGGTTTTCTCTTTGAGTTAGAATTAGGGCTCGGGAACGCAGAAAAGGGGTCGAGAAATATTTATAGGCGCTGTTGGTTATTTGTACATAAGCCCCCAGATTAGAATAATCGAAAAAAAGAAATTTATTTAATTTTTTATTTTTTACAAATTATTACAAGTGGGAATTTCACTACGCAAGAAATACCCCGAAAAAATGGTATATACATAGCCTAAAACTTATTTGAAACAGTGTTTCCACTGTTTTTGGCTGGATAACCGAAGTTTGGTGCTAAGCGGAGGAAGATTAGTCAATGTAAATCGGCTCCTGCAACATCAGGAGCTCCTCCGAAGGTTATGCGGTGAGGAATGGTTTTACCCTGTGTCCGTTCACATTGAAAAGTGAACCATCCTCTGGATTCTCCAAATCCACCACGCCGTGCGAATATACAGTCCGCACAAAAAAGGGTCCTTTCCAGCGAGATTTGAGCTTTCCAGGATGGAAATATTGTCGGGTGTCGTAAAGAAGTACCTGTTGTCCTTGTGTGAAAGTTTTGCGCGTAAGGTGTTTATCATGAAACACCTTCATTCGGTTCTTAATGAAAAACGCGTTTTCATAAGCTTCATCCCGAAGCTCGTTCGGTTCGTTGAGCTGCAGCTTCCGATAGCTGCCCGCATCTTCAAGGGTTAGATTCAGCTCTTTGATCGCCCAAAATGCGCGATGCTCGATTTCTACAGGAAGGTGGCAAGCCTTTCCGAAAACAAGCCGATAAGGAGACAAGCCATGATTGTCTTATAAGCAGTTCGAAATGCCTAAAGGGCATCAGTGACTTTCAAAGATCAGTCCTTACGGTTCTTAGTGTAAAGTTTACCTAGCACCCTATGAGAGGTTTGGAAGAAATACATGTCACAAAGTTCAAATTTTTGTGGTGCTAAGCAAGCATACAAAGGATCGATCCTAGAAAATTAGGGTTTCTAAAACTTTAACTAACATCATATGTTGCAAAGGTAAGGGTTTTGAGAGTACAACCTTTGTAGCTCCCTTTAGTAGACTCCTGAGTTGGAAAAGGTTTCGCTTGTAGTCCTCTAACGTCCACGACGAGCCACCCGAAGCTCTTTTGTCCAAGCTATCAACTTCACTTTAACAAGAAGATGAAATGAAGCAAACACTCTAAACATTGGGCTAGACTTGTGTAGAATGGTGTTGTCGTTCTCTTTCTCACTTCAAAATTCTATCTTTTTGTGTAGTTTGCTCACTTGAAAAGTCTAGAGAGCAAGAGATCAAGGTTGAAGAAGATGATGGCTATTTTTAAGAAGAAGAGAAGATAAACTCTTAAAAGGAAAAAGAAAATATATGTATATATATTTATTTCTTCTCATCTCAAACCATGGTTAAATAATGAACATATTATTTAATTTGAGTTAAAAGATGAAAGGAAAGTTTAATCCATGGTTAAGGGTAGGTGAGCATGGTTAGGTCAAAGAAGAGACTAGAAACAAACCATGAATTATCCTTTCCTTTTTCATTTTGTTTTAAAACAAATATAAGTAATAATCCATATAAATAACCAAGGTGTGAGTCTTATATTGCCACCATTTTCTATGCATAAACAACCATGATAGAATGATGTATGTATGCATGTGTGCATGCACATCCATATGTGCATGAACAAGAATGAATGCATACATGCATGCATACATCCAAAAGAAACAAGATAGAATTTCTAGTGAGAAGCTAATGGTTAAATGATAAATCAACACTTGATTTATCAACCCGGTCATATCACATACGACCCGACAAAAAGCAATCCGCCCAATCAATATACGGTATCTCATACGCGCATTTTAACCGGGTCCATGCGCATATCGCATACGCGCACCACAACGTTTCGCCTGGACTAGGAAACTCCTTTGTGGGACTCTAAGACTCGTCAATACGCCGGTAGTGGGTGATGATCATATCAAGCAACCCCAAGCCGCAAGTGGTCAACTAAACGTAACGGCCACCCGGGTATTGAGCGATCAGAAGAAAACAAGCGAACCTGCCACAACTCCCGTCGAGCCAACCTGCAACACTACCGTACATTCCGGTCTCTTCGTCAGATATGCTGCATATCGAGTCTAAGGATGGTAACGTCGACCCCAATAACTCAATAAGTCATGCCAGTAAATGGTCTATAACAGATCGAGAAACTACTGATAACACTTATCAGTAAATCTTAGCAGCCCTGGCCAGGGACTTACTGATATAACCAGTCGAGCACGGCACAGCATCAACTCCCAATACCGGGAGAGATGAAACCCCTCCTATCGCTCATCTCCTTCGTGTGTCTCGGGACTGTACCAAACGGCCACCTATTTGCACGACTCAGTAGAGCCGTGGTAGGGTGGTAATCAAAGTACAGTGGGAGAGCACACAAGACTCTGCGAGGATCTCGGGTCTACAGACTAACCTGTACCAGTGTCACCTGGGAACTGCTATCCGACGATAGATATAATTCCATATAGGAGTTCTCGGTGAGTTCGTCCAGTGTACCCAGTCACCACTGAGCAACCGTATATGATCTTGATGTCAAACATCGATGAATGTAGGAACATCCAGTGCCCATCACATGGGTCTAGTATCATATACGCTAGTCTATTCTGGTATATCGATGCCCCGTCTCGATACACCCCCGACTAGGGACATTTCAGGATATGCTTATAAACTGCAGATGTCCCACTAGTATGATCTCTATCATAATCACTGTAGTCTAGCCGATATCCCCAGGGCTTTATCAACATGTATGAATGAATAAAAGCATGATCAAATCAACATGTCAGATAAAGTAGAACCAGATAGCATACTATCATGTCGAGAAAGAATGTACACTGAATATATATATATACATGTACAGATACATCCACTATCATATAATGGCCTCTAGGGCATACATATATCCAACAATCTCCCACTTGCACTAAGGCCAGTTGTTGGCGTATCTCATACCCAACATCTCAAAAAGTCGCTCATGCTGCGGCTGAGGGAGGGCCTTGGTGAATGGATCCGCGGCGTTATTCTTTGTGTCTACTCTCTTAATCTCGATTTCGCGGCGATCTACAATCTCCCCGATCAAATGAAAGTGCCTCAGGATGTGTTTGGACCGCTGATGGGACCTGGGCTCCTTGGCTAACGCCATATCCCCATTATTATCACAATACAAGGGTATTGAATCAATAATGGTTGGAACTACTCCTAGCTCCGAGACGAACTTCTTCATCCAGACGGCTTCCTTGGCGGCATCATTTGCAGCAATGTACTGAGCTTCCATCGTAGAGTCTGCAACGGTATCATGTTTGGAACTCTTCCAACTTACCGCCCCTCTATTGAAGGTAAATACAAACCCTGAGATAGATTTTTTGTCGTCCTTATCGCTCTGGAAGCTCGAATCGGTAAAGGCCTCCATTTGGAGATCTGTATTACCGTACACCAAGAACAATTCTTTAGTCCTTCGCAACTACTTAAGAATGTTCTTCACAGTTGTCCAATGGTTCTCCCCTGGATTGGATTGATACCTGCTTACAACACTAAGTGCATAAGCTACATCTGGGCGTGTACATAACATCGCATACATTATAGATCCTACTGCCGAAGCATAGGGTATAATGCTCATGCGAGCTCTCTCTTCATTGGTCTTTGGACAAGAATCCTTGGAGAGAGTGACTCCATGGCAAGAGGGTAAGGCACCCCTCTTGGAGTCTTCCATAGTAAACCTTTTTAGGATGGTGTTGATGTACCTGGTTTGGGACAATCCCAATAACTTTTTGGATCTATCCCTATAGATCCTTATGCCCAGGATGTATGTGGCATCACCCAGGTCCTTCATGGAGAACCTTAGTGATAAGAATGATTTGACCGACTGTAGCATAGGAACATCATTTCCTATCAGAAGAATGTCATCCACGTACAATACGAGGAATGTGACAGCTCTTCCAACAGCCTTCTTATAAACACAAGGTTCATCTGGATTTTTGATGAAATCAAACTCTTTGATACCATCATCGAAACAGATGTTCCAACTCCGGGATTCCTACTTTAACCCATATATGGATTTAAGCAGTCTACATGCTTTCCCGCTGCTCCCACTGTCAATGAAGCCCTCTGGCTGATCCTTATAAACGCATTCTTCTAAATCTCCATTTAGAAATGCTGTTTTAACGTCCATCTGCCAGATTTCATAGTCGTAGTGAGCAACAATAGCAAGTAGGATCCGAATGGATTTAAGCATGGTTATGGGCGAAAAACATTCGTCATAGTCCAAACCAGGTCTTTGACGAAAGCCTTTCGCCACAAGTCTTGCCTTATAGGTCTCTACCTGCCCATCTACACCAATCTTTCTTTTAAAGATCCATTTGTATCCCTCAGGTTTTACCCCAAGGGGTACAATGTCCAAAGTCCATACTTTGTTGGTGTACATAGACTCCATTACGGATCTCATGGCATCCAGCCACTTCATAGAGTCTCCACTCGTGATAGCTTGCTGAAAACTGGTAGGATCATCATCATCCATGATGCAGTCTTCTCTGTCACCATCAATGAGGAAACCGTAGTACCTCTCCGGTGGCTGAGAAGTCCTACCAGATCTTCGGAGTGGCCGAGGTTCCTCAGTTTTTATTGCAACAGACGGTTCAACCAAATCGTCATTTGTAGTTTGTGAAAAACTCTTTTTCCAAGAATGTGGCATGCTGAGAAACAAAGACCTTTTGTTCCTCCTTGTGGTAGAATAGATATCCATATGAATTCTTTGGATACCCCACAAAATTACACATGACTGACCATGTCTCGAGTTTGTCCGGATTCTGCTTTTTAACATAGGCCGGGCAACCCCAAATCTTAATTATCTTAAGAGATGGTCTCTTCCCATGCCATATCTCATATGGCGTGGTAGACACGGTTTTGGTTGGAACCCTGTTCAGTAGAAACGCTGCAGTCTCCAATGCATGCCCCTAAAATGAGACGGGTAACTCAGCATCACTCATCATGGATCGGACCATATCTAATAGGGTCCTATTCCGTCGTTCAGACACACCGTTGTGCTGTGGTGTGTAAGGAGGAGTGAGCTGAGAGAGAATCCCATTATCTTTTAGGAAGTTTGCAAATTCTGTACTAAGGTATTCCCCACCTCGATCTGATCGAAGCATTTTGATACTCAAGCCGGTTTGTTTTTCTACTTCTTTTTTATATTCAATGAATTTCTCGAAAGCTTCGGACTTGTGCTTTAATAAAAATACATGACCGAATCTTGAAAAATCGTCAGTGAACGTAATGAAGTAAGAAAAACTGCCTCTAGCCTGTGTAGACATTGGACCACATACATCACAATGTATGAGTCCTAGGAGCTCGGTAGCTCTTTCTCCGTGTCCGGTAAACGGAGTTTTGGTCATTTTACCCTTGATACAAGACTAGCAAGTCGCATAAGATTTATATTCAAAAGAGTTTAAATTTCCATCTTTGTGTAACTTGTTTAGTCTTGTTTCGTTAATATGACCAACTCTACAGTGCCAAAGAAAAGCTTCATTTAATTCTGAAAGTTTTCTTTTATTAGTGTCTTGTATACTGAAAACTGTGTGTTGATTTAGGACGTATATCCCGTTATTAAGTGTACCATACCCAACCAACATTTGATTCAGGTGAATGTTCATAACATTGTTCTGCAATATAAAGTTATATCCTTCATTGTCTAACAAAGAAACTGATATTATATTACATAGCATACTTGGTACAAAATAACATGGGTTCAAAACCAATATACACCCAGATGGCAACCCCAAGTGATACTCTCCCACTGTGACTGTATGTACATTGGAACCATTTCCAACGCGGAGAGTATGGTCACCTGTCTTCAAAACATTGCTATTTCTCAGTCCCTGCATAGAATTGCAAATGTGAGAACCTGAACCGGTATCTAATACCTAGGAAGCAGAGTTTATTGAAAAACAGTTTTCTGTCACAAACACACCTGAAGAGGAAGCATACCCTTGCTTCTTCTTGAGGTTCAAGTACTCCGTACAGTTGCGCTTCTAATGTCCTGTCATGTGGCAATGAAAACATTCACCTTTCCCCTAGTCTCCAGCTTTGGACTTTTCCTTTCCCTTCACCTTTTTAACTCCACCCTTAGGATTGGTGGGCTTCTTCTTTTTCTTTTCTTTAGACTTAGCCATAGGGCGAGAAGAAGAAGATTGCCCAATAGCCATAATGGGAGTTTTCATTGATTTCATAGTGCTCTCTGCACTCCTTAACATATTAAGGAGTTCAGGTAGCTCCTTCTCCATGCCGTGCATGTTGAAGTTAACTATGAACTGAGCAAAGGTGGAGGGGAGGGACTGCAGAATAATATCCGTATATTGTTCATTGTCCTAGGTCCTCAAGCTCTTCTATAAGAGCTATCATCTTCAGAACATGGTCTCCTACTGGTGTGCCAGGGGCCATTCGCATCTGAAACAATTTCTTTGATGCTTCGTATCGTAATACGCGGGATTGCTATCCATACAACTCCTTTGTATGGAGGAATATGGTTTGTATGTCCATATTCTCGTGCTGCTTTTGATGTGTATTGTCCATCGATGCTAGCACGAGGCATTTGGCCGTGGCACAGTCAGCGTCCCATGTTTTGCGGACTTCAATGTCTGCAACTGAGGATTTTGGACCTGGGGTGGGCGGGGCTGAAGCCGTGAGGACATATGATACTTTATCATAAGTCAAGGCTATTTTCAGATTCCTCAGCCAGTCTTTATAATTGGTCCCATTCAGTTTGTTTTTATCTAGTAGAAGCTTGAGTCCAGTCATTGGTATCTGCCATTAAGAGAGAGAGAAAAGAATACACTCAGTGAATGCTCTTGCATAGATCAGATTGGTTATTATCTTGTCTAATCGATGTCTCCCACTGCTTTAATCAAGTTTTTCTTTCAAACCTTAAAAAGAAAACCAGCCAGGATTAATTACAGTCTACAACTTCGCTAACCGTTCAGCCAGGCCACTGTCGGTACTTGAGGGAGGTTCCCCGTGCTTTCGTACGGACCTAATTAAAGTAAACATCGTTTTCCCAAAGGCATAGCCCCGTTAACACCTTTCTAGACACCTAATTAGTTAGCTAATTGTAAACTGCAAAACTCTCCTAGGAGCAACTATTGCCCACAGTGGGATCGGGATCCAACCATCATATGGAAGGTATGCAATCTCATTGCAAATCTCAAAACTTGAAATTCCCGATGTGATTTTTACCCCTAGTACCTATGACCTTAGCTATGGTCAACAAATCACAAGTACTAGTCAAATTCAGACCGACATTTCTTGATTAATCAGACCCGTTTACATGACCCTTGGCTAAGGTCAACAAAGTCATATACCCGTCCTAATTAATCTGCATTATATGCATTGTAGGAAGACATCACTTAGCTACTGTTCACTACGCCTTGGCTAAGGTCAACAAACGTAGCATGAATACTAAGTACTCTACTTCCTAAAATGATGGAGGGTTGCGGATGATTTTTAAGAAAATCTTTAACGCTTTGAACTTGATATCGTCGTAGAATCAAATGGTTTTGAAAAGGAGTGGCTTATGCTCCGCAGTTTTTGAAATACAGCTTTTTCATAAAGAGCCGAGTGGTTTTAAAAGCCGATTCAACAACATCTTTTTAGGTTTATTTTCTTTACATTAATCATATTAATGTAATCCCATCATTTAAGTCCTTATGCCATTCGCATTCGCCGCAATGTTCCGTTATGCACCGTTAGGTTACTTAACTAACGGCATACCGGGACGGGACTAGCGCGGGTGTAAAACATAAGCAACGTCTACTATATATCTCATATATAATATATCATTCGTCTCAGATATCACAGAACACAGGCAGCAGAAATATATATATAATGTGGGATATACTAGGACGTCCGTATTTAGTATTTAGCCAATAATTGAAAATACGGATTCCACAGTCGCGATGAATAGCCAAGCCCACACCCCTAGACCCCTACGAGAGCGGCAAGCGACCCTACCAATCCTGGAGTTTAGGTGACCCGGTCTCGACTTCTCGAGATAGCCTCCCATTGAACCCCAGAACCCGGTCACTTGTGCTCCCCTCCTTGGGTCTATCCTAATGCGGAAAAGTAAATAATATACAACACTAGTGACACAATCTCAACCCGGAAGTTCCCCAAAATAAAAGAATATTACATTACATTTGAATTTACATGAATGAAAATATAAAACTCTCATCTCACATAAAACCCCCCGGCTATTCGATTGCGACAATCCTGCACATCATATCTCAGCAACACATAATATCATATATCATCAACGTAAGTAAGTATGCGTACCCCGATTGTCGTTTATGTATAGCAACGAAACCGGCGATATCGAACATACTACACTTACGGTCGCAGAAAAGAAAGTGTAAAACTACAATATTTGGAATCCACATTCTCTATAGACATCATAAATGCGAAATATCACATACTTCGTATTTCATGCCTAAACTATATGAATTCCACATATTGTATCACATTCCAGATAAATAGACAGTATTAAAGTTTTCGACCGAATGTTCAAATACCCAAAATTCCCTAAAGCTCAACACTTGAGCGGAGTTCAAAAAAATCCGGAGTGTGACACAGTAGTAGCGGTCCAGCCGTAGAAGGGTCAAGCCAACGCCTCACATGTGGCACGCCGTACTGCCGCAAACCCTAAGGTTCAAAGGGCAGTTCAAGACGGTCACATAATCGAGTTAAGGTTTGTTGTCTTCTAGAGGGTCCACCACAAAACTTGCACATGTATCCGAAAGATTTAAACCCCGTGAAAAGTGAGCAAACAACACTCGTTCGAACAATTCAATACTTTCTAGTTTACCCGGAAAGACAAGATGTTAAAATTCCGATCGAATCATTGAACACTAAACAATCTCCAGAATATACAGCACTAAATTCAGAGTAAAATACTCCAAAAATATATTAGCAGATAACAAAGTTACTGTACCAATACGACACCATGATGACTCAGGACGGCCGCGGAACCGCGGCCCAAGCAGGCTATTGCCGCGGTTCCGCGGAGGATTACACTGTTCATTGTATCGTATTTTACAGTTGTACTTATATTTACCTGCTGAATTTTTTGCATATTTTTAATTCTGAAAAATATCATTTTTCAAAAATTGTCCAGAGAGTAATTCCGTATTTCGGTTCGATCGGAGTTTTTACTTCGCTAAAGTAAGGCCTAATGTTCTAGGTCGGCTTTGATACCAATGTAAGGTTTACCTAGCACCCTATGAGAGGTTTGGAAGTATCACATGTCACAAAGTTCAAATTTTTGTGGTGCTAAGCAAGCATACAAAGGATTGATCCTAGAAAATTAGGGTTTCTAAAACTTTAACTAACATCATATGTTACAAAGGCTAGGGTTTTGAGAGTACAACCTTTGTAGCTCCCTTTAGTAGACTCCTGAGTTGGAAAAGGGTTCGCTTGAAGTCCTCTAACGTCCACGACGATCCACCCGAAGCTCCTTTGTCCAAGCTATCAACTTCACTTTAACAAGAAGATGAAATGAAGCAAACACCTTAAAAAAGTGGGCTAGACTTGTGTAGAATGGTGTTATGGTTCTCTTTCTCACTTCAAAATCCTATCTTTTTGTGTATTTTGCTCACTTGAAAAGTCTAGAGAGCAAGAGATCAAGGTTGAAGAAGATGATGGCTATTTTTAAGAAGAAGAGAAGATAAACTCTTAAAAGGAAAAAGAAAATATATGTATACATATTTAATTCTTCTCATCTCAAACCATGGTTAAATCATGAATATATTATTTAATTAGAGTTAAAACATGAAAGGAAAGTTTAATCCATGGTTAAGGGTAGGTGAGCATGGTTAGGTCAAAGAAGAGACTAGAAACAAACCATGAATTATTCTTTCCTTTTTCATTTTGTTTTAAAACAAATATAAGTAATAATCCATATAAATAACCAAGGTGTGTGTAACATTTCCAAAATAATAAAATATTATTTTCAGGAATTTTTATAATTTAATATTATTTTAATGAATATTTTAATATTCGGGTGGAATTAAATACAATTAAATGGGGAAATTTTTTGGAAAATTTTGGAAAATTCTAAAATAGGGTATCTTATGGAATTAGGCCATTTTAAAGTTTTTAAGACTAGTTATATGCTAATTTAGTGTTAATCGCGATTAAAAATCGCTAATTGGATTTTTAGCAATTTTGTGCAAAAATGTGCACATATCATTTTTTACACTTGTTACACTTGTGTTACATTTGTGTTGCAATGGTTCATTTGGATTTACTATTTGGGTGAGAAGGAATTAAAGAAAAGGAAAAGAAAAAGAGAAAAGAAAATGGAAAATGGAAAAGTTTATGAAGCATGGTGAGAGAGAGAAAGAGTAGGTAGAGGTGTGTTGACTTAGCCATTTCTCCTTCATCTCTTCCTCTCATTTTTCTCTTCCTTCTTCCCCTTAGTGCTGCTGCTGCTACTGCCCCCATTCTCCCCTCCACAAATACCCTCACTTCATCTCAAAAACAATCTCAAAACCTCACATTCCTTTCACGAAAATTGCCCACAAGCCCAAGATCTACGCAATGGACCAAGAAAGATGGTGTTTTGGCGCTGTTAAGGATTCATGAGGGTCTATTGAAGTATTTTCCTTCACATTAAGTGCTGTAATTCTTGTGCTTAGTCTTTAATTCAAGTTTCATATCGATATCGTGTGATTTTGTGCACTTTGGACAAAACTAGAGAGGGTTAGGGTAAAGTTGAGGTGTGGCTGTGCAATTACACTCTAATGGTAACCTTAGACCCTATATTGGCCAAGACCCTGACCTAGCACAACCTGAAACCCAAAAATACGGAATTATGGAACTTTTCATGTCGGTTTGTGTGATCTGTGAAGGTGTTCTGGAATCTGGAGCAACCCGGGGGCACCAAAAATAAAATTGAGCTGACAGTGAGTCGTGCAGGCACCTAGGAAGCTACCACCAAGACCCGAGCCCCTAACTCCAAACCGTGGCCGCCAATTTCTTCATTCTGGCCGCAATTTACTGCCAGAGTAGAGGGGAATGGTTCCATTTTTATTCCAGGGCTCATTTAGCACTAGATTAGACCCCTCCTATATATAGTTTTGCCAAATGGTCATCTGGGGAAAATCTGGAGGCATTTTGGGGTGTTTTAGGCGATGTTTTCCGTATTTTTTAATGCACTTTCTTGGTATTTGGATTTGTATTTGGTTGTCGGGTGTTCATACATCGACAACAGGGGTTAAGTGTTAGATTTGCATATTTAGGCCATAGGTTCCAACCTATGAGCATACCGTGCGCTGTATCGTTTTTCTGCCTTGATGTTAATACGTATTACGACTGTTTATTATTCCAGGTACCCTCGCAAGGATTCTGAGGTGAAAGAGCTTGGCGTCATCGATTTTAGAAAGCGAAGACCAGGTGAGTAGATTTATATCTACGGGGAGAAGTCGGGTGGATGGCGTATAGCACCCCCGCAGTCCGTGGTGATGTATACGAATACGTATACACACGTATATTTATTATGTGTTGTTTAGGGTTATTGATAGTAATAATGGATATTGGTGTTAAGGATGTATTGGTTGAGTAGTGCGAAACCCTAGGATAGTGGTTGCACCCACACTCGCACATACACACATACTTGCATACATTCTTCATATATCTGTGCGTATATGGTGGTGTATATCTACACATGGGTATGGGACTATGTGTTTATATACGGGATTTGAGGATGATACGTGGATTTGAGATGATATTTGATGTGAGGCCGTGAGATCGGCGATGTGACATAGTTTGTCTTTGAGGTGCGATATGATGGTTTTAGCGGGCCTTTGGACATGTGCTTTACCCGCATTCATATTTTTTGTAGATGGTATCGTTTTGTACTAGACTTAGAATAGTACCCCAGATTATGCGATCTGATGATAGTGATACCAGATATGTGATGAGATAGTGTGATATTGACCCCTACCCAGCTATTGGGATACCGTACGACGATTTACCGGAGTCGATATTGATGATAGATCCGCACTCATGACTCGAGGATATCTTACGATATGTTATTGAGGCGAGATCACTGACTATCATATCTATATATATATTGACTCAGATTAGGTGGTTTCATACCCCTCCTGTCTAGATTACTTAGTAGACATTAGACTAGACCGAGTCATACCTATTTCAAACTAATGAATCGGGGATATTTTAAAGATAGGCAGAAGGGTTATACGGATATTTTCAAATGATGCATCTTTTCTTAAAACACTGTAGCCCTTATTTTACTAGAAGCCCTGATTCGTCTTGTTTCAAAAGGCAAGGTTGCATGACATATCTATTGGGGCAGGTTCTGTACTTTTGCGTTGATTATTCGTTTCCGCACATTCCTGCTATTTGCATTGCATCGCTTGTATTGTTGTTATATTCAGTCATGCTGCTAGGACACCAGCACCATTATCGATGATGCATATGTTCCACGTACACTTGTTGCCGGCTCACACACTTATCATCGATAATTGCCATGTCACTACACTGTAGTACTATTGCATTCAGTATATGATCCTTGCATGACATGATGATGTGCATACCTTCCTTTACATGTCGCATACTTCATGCTTTTGATTATACGCATTGAGATATGTTGTTTCTATGATATTTCTGGATTTGGGAACCGAGGGTGTTTCAAAAGAGAATATGTCATTTCTTTAAAAACCCGGTTACCCTTGATATGATATTTCAGTGCGTCCACCATGTGTTTTCTCGGTGCTGAGAGCGACATGTGTAACCCGAATCGAGGAGTGGACGAGCCGATTGCGGGTACATGGTGGACCCGGTATGTTTCCCCTCGGCAAGATGATCGATGAGCTTTGCCGATTGAGCTCGGAGGCGGGCGAGTACCTACCGGTGATTGGTTGGACCTGGCGGTTATCCGGAGGATACTGACCAGAGTCGATAGATGGATTTGGGCGTACTGCCGGGGCCGAGGGCCGACACCGCAGACAGAGCCCGAGGGCCGATCCGGACTGACGGAGCCCGATATATGAGGATTTACGTGTCGATGCTGGGCACAGTTTTCATGATGTTTTCGAGTGCCGATGCTGGGCACTCCGGTTCCATGATTTTGACGTGTCGCGAGGGACACGGGTGGATTATATCCTCAAATTTCCATGCACAGGTTTTATGATATTTACTTGCATGATGGTTATAGTCAGAGGATGACGAGTGGACGGGATCCACGTGTGTACAGATTTGATTACATTGATCAAACCTCATATTCTTGACATGCTATTACCTGAGGCACTAGCACGAGCACTGGGCACTACACTCATGTATAGATGTTACATTGCCAGTTTAGCATGCTCCAGCTTTATTCATATTGAGGTTTATTTATATCTGATCGAATTGACCTAAGATGGGCCATGCATTCGATTCCTGCTTGTAGATATTTTCTATTCACGAGTTGGCAACTCACCCCAGTTGTGCCCCAGTTTTTGCAGGCTTGCCGTACAGATTTCATAGCGGCATTTCTGGCACACTGCTTCCTTCGGTGACTTGCTTGGATAGGTGGGTTCTTTGTATCAGATCCGCCATTGTTCATGTATTATTATTGTATCTAGTCATTCCATCAACCAAAACTTGTATATTGTTTCAGACTTAGAGAACAGTGTTGTATTATTTCGACCTTAGAGTCGCGCTAGTAGTATTACGGTTTTCTGGCTGTTTGAGTTTCTTTTGGGTTTTGATCCTTGCCCTTGGGCGTTGTATATTATTATTGCTTGCGTAGTTGTGACCGTCGATTGACGAAGAGCTAGCTCCCGCTTGGGGATGCCTTTTATCATGACATATATATTATTCTTGTTGTACCCCATTCGGGGCCAGTTTTTACAAAGGAAACTCTGCCGAAAATTTCAGGAAAAATTACACATTTTAAAAATTCATATTCGGCTTAGTTATTTAAAAACATGATTTTCAAACATGATTTCCTTACTTTTCAAAACCAGTTTTCCTTATTTACTCTCTAAATGGTTTTAGATTGCTGGGCTTTAGCTAACTTGGATCAGATGGGGTCCTATAGACTTCATATGGTTCAAGGGCCAGTCACGTACTCTTTCGGGTCGTGACAAAGTTGGTATCAGAGCGCTAGGTTGACCTTGGTTCGAGTCTAAGTTTGACTATGTGGAGCCTAGGGCGTTATCTATATACGGAACTTAGGCTTGACCTTACGGAACTTAGACTTGGTCGAGGGGGTATTAGACCCGAACTTTCGTCGCATAGGATGACCCTTGGTTGATGGAATAGGTGACTAAAGTAGAGTGACGTACCGTGGGTATGTTCCGCGGCATACTTACGACACGCCACTCCGCTTAAGAAACCTTAGGTTGTACATTTCCTTGCATTGTGTCATATTCCTTCCTATGATCTACCTTCATCGATACTGGTTATGGTTTTGCTGCCGCGATTGCACGGGCAGAGTGAGCTATGGCTCGAGTTGTCAGGATGAGCTCGTCGTGGACGAGGACTGACTAGGGCGTGATTCCAGAGACATACGGTTGCTTTGAGGCTTCGTATTTTGTGTTTCCGCACTTTGAGCGTTTGACGGATCGCTGTTGCGAGATTTTCCGGTTGTGCTGATCGGCACCAGAGGATTGAGCCACTGATAGAGGCCAGCCAGGATGTGATGACTGTTGATATATATCTTATTCAGGAGGATTGAGGCGCTGTTCAGCGTACGGACGAATGAGCCAGTTGTTGCTGCGAATGATGAGATATCGCCCAGATGATTGGAGCTACTGCAGCATGAGCATATTCTTGGAGATATGATAGTGAGTCGCTAGTCACCGAGGATTAATGACTAGGACATGTGGTTCGTTCGCTTACCCCGATGCAAGGTCATCAGATAGATTGATTCCAGCTAGAGGCGACTTCACGCAGATTCGTTGAGAGTCGATTGAGACGATCGAATGTCAGGAGCCTACTTTTCAAGTTTAAAGTATACGGAAAGACATGCAGGTGATTCTATGGACCCTCTAGAAGAATGAAACCCTAACTCGACTTAATGACCGTGTGAAAGCCTTTGAACCTTCGGGTTTGCGGCAGTTCCTCGGCGCCATTAGTGAGGCTTGGGTTTGCCCTTCTACGGCTGGACCACCGACGCTGTGGCATGTACTCGATACTATTAAACTGTACCCGAGATGTTGATCTCTTGGGGGATTATGAGGTTCTGACGAGTCGATCGGATGATTCTACATCATTCGGATATCATGTAATGGGACACTGCCTGGGAGACTCCAGATGCGAGCATAGCCGTCGGAGCGCAGTCCGTGTAGCCACGATGAGATGAGTCCGAGTCAGTCGATATTGGAGCAAAGTGGAGTAAAGAGTTCGCACGAGATTTCGACGAGATGACGTTTCACTCCGCTGACACCAGAAATGTGACATGCATGCTGAGGACGTGTTCGGCTAGATATCTTCTACTGAGTGAGGAAGATACCGTGTTGTGATTTCGAGTCCGCGTGAGGGACTTCGGATGGACCGTAGCCGAAGGCATTGCAGTGCGCAGAGAGAGACGCGATGTCGAAATAGACGATGATACAGACAAGCGGGACAAGAGGTTCGTGCGAGACGCTGATGGGCTGTCATTACTTCCCGTCGAGACCAGAGGCCTGATATGCTTACAGAGGCGCTGGGATGCAACCAATCCCCGAGGAAATGCTGTGCTGAGGACACAGATGTCCATTGGACGAGAAGAGACTATGCAAGAGTACCAGCCTCCGTACAGATCGGCATAGGCAAGATCGGCAGAGACTTTGAGTAGGATTCCTTCCAGTACACGGCTGCAATAAGAGTGCACCCAGGATCGGATGTGTGATGGGCATTCAGAGGACCCGAGGTCGGCGCCAGAGATGTGCTGCTTTACGAGCGGTCGTGGGGATTGACCGAGAGACGACCAGGGAAGTGCAAGAACGGAATCGTTCCTGTCAGCACACCTGACCGGGCCGATGAGCCGATGGATTTCGAGATTGGTAATCTACAGGAAAGATCAGGAACCAGAGGCAGAGGACGCCAGCCGCGAGCAAGAGGCAAGTGGATATCTTGCGCCGCTAGCATTGGATGTACCGGCACCTTCTCGACCCTGAAGAAGGATATACCGACGACAGTGTTTATGATTTGTGATTTTGTGATTCGACTATCACGTATCCGTTGCTTTGGATTTCGATATTTTGGGCGATTTATTCGCATGATTTCGTCTTGATGACTGAGTTCCATGATATTTGATTTTGTGCACCATGGTTGCACTTACTGGGTATTTATACCTTGCACATAGTTATTACTCTTGAGGTGTTGATTGCGATTTCATCCCTATTTTATGCCGGTGATTTGATTTACGCTTCCAGCATAGTTTCATGTACTTTTAGTGTTTTGATTTGGCACTCGGTATAGCTTATATGTGCTTGTAGTGCATTGATATGTGTTCTGTGCACGCAGTTGCACACGTCTATGTTTTTTTCCACTTATATTTGGGTACACTTAGTGTTGCTGCTTACGTATTTGAGTTATTGCTTGGTATTTGTGCATGGGATGCACCGGTTCTATACTTCGTGCGTTTGTCGCACCAGTTTTATGTTTCTTTCGTTTACCGCATCAAATTTATATTTCGTGCCTTTGTTGCACCGGATTTATATTTTGTGCATTACGGTTGCACCTGTCTTCGATTTGATGCTTTTCGGTATGTCGATTCTGATTGTGATATTGATGTGGATTCTTGCACTCCGTGTTTTTGACTGGACTTACGCATATTCGGCGTTGCTATTGGATTTTTTTGTGATTCCGTGCATGTTGAGTGCGCAGGGTTTAGATTTTCATTCGTGCACGATGGATGCACCGATTTGGATTTTCGCTCATGTTGGGCGCATGTTTTGAGATACGATTTTGGTGCACACCCGATGCACTAAATCGAGATTCTTCGTGCATGTCAGATGCACCGGATTTTTGGCAGTCAGGCACATACGTTGCCTATGACAGATGATTCGTGGACACCCGTTGCACCTAGATGTTGTTTTGTGCACCTGTTTGGCACATATATGGATTTTGATTTCCGTGCGCACCAGACGCACAGGGTGGTGTTATGTGTATTTTTAGGATTTATTCCTTTTGGAGCAGTACATTTTTATGATATTGGATATTTGTTTTCATACTGAGCAGGACTAGTCAGAGAACAGTACCTGGATATATTTTGCATGCATCGATAGTTATCGAAGGGATTTCCAAAGAGAGAGCTATAGTCTCAGTATATACCTACGTGTCCGGTATGACACGAAACGTTTTAAAGGGAAAAAAAAAAGGAAACCCTTCTGATTGTTTTCAAAACGGCGGAACGTGCTTATTAAACAAAGGATATATTTATACACATATATAGTTATTTTCTTATGAAAAACGTCCGCCACTGTGCAGTGTTATGCGCATCGCACAGCGATTTAAAAAGATCTGGCATGCTTTTACATCAGCTATTTACATGTATAGATTGGAGGTCTACATGTATAGTTCTGATTTATATCATATTGACTTTGTATTGGATTTGACAGTTGTGTCTTTACCATGACTCCGATGATTGCTGGATGCTTGACGGAGTTTCGATTTTGAGTAATCTGCTCATTACTCATGCGCATGCATTGCGCTGTGACGTTTTATGTATTGATGATTTCGGAGCCCTGACGACTTGGAATTTGTATCGAAATGTTTTAGTACTTGGGGGTTTTAAATTTAAATCCGGGGACCGAATTTCTTTAAGGGGGGTAAATTGTAACATTTCCAAAATAATAAAATATTATTTTCGGGAATTTTTATAATTTAATATTATTTTAATGAATATTTTAATATTCGGGTGGAATTAAATACAAATAAATGGAGGAAAATTTTGGAAAATTCTAAAATAGGGTATCTTAAGGAATTAGGCCATTTTAAAGTTTTTAAGACTAGTTATATGCTAATTTAGTGTTAATCGCGATTAAAAATCGCTAATTGGATTTTTAGCATTTTTGTGCAAAAATGTGCACATATCATTTTTTACACTTGTTACACTTGTGTTACATTTGTGTTGCCATGGTTCATTTGGATTTACTATTTGGGTGAGAAGGAATTAAAGAAAAGGAAAAGAAAAAGAGAAAAGAAAATGGAAAATGGAATAGTTTATGAAGCATGGTGAGAGAGAGAAAGAGTAGCTAGGGGTGTGTTGACTTAGCCATTTCTCCTTCATCTCTTCCTCTCATTTTTCTCTCCCCTCTTCCCCTTAGTGCTGCTGCTGCTACTGCCCCTATTCTCCCCTCCACAAATCCCCTCACTTCATCTCAAAAACAATCTCAAAACCTCACATTCCTTTCACGAAAATTGCCCACAAGCCCAAGATCTACGCAATGGACCAAGAAAGATGGTGTTTTGGCGCTGTTAAGGATTCATGAGGGTCTATTGAGGTATTTTCCTTCACATTAAGTGCTGTAATTCTTGTGCTAAGGCTTTAACTCAAGTTTCATATCGATATCGTGTGATTTTGTGCACTTTGGACAAAACTAGAGAGGGTTAGGGTAAAGTTGAGGTGTGGCTGTGCAATTACACTCTAATGGTAACCTTAGACCCTATATTGACCAAGACCCTGACTTAGCACAACCTGAAACCCAAAAATACGGAATTATGGAACTTTTCATGTCGGTTTGTGTGATCTGTGAAGGTGTTCTGGAATCTGGAGCAACTCGGGGGCACCAAAAATAAAATTGAGCTGACAGTGAGTCGTGCAGGCACCTAAGAAGCTACCACCAAGACCCGAGCCCCAAACTCCAAACCGTGGCCGCCAATTTCTTCATTCTGGCCGCAATTTGCGGCCAGTGTAGAGGGGAATGGTTCCATTTTTGTTCCAGGGCTAATTCAGCACTAGATTAGACCCCTCCTATATATAGTTTTGGCTAATGGTCATCTGGGGAAAATCTGGAGGCATTTTGGGGTGTTTTAGGCGATGTTTTCCGTATTTTTAAATGCACTTTCTTGGTATTTGGATTTGTATTTGGTTGTCGGGTGTTCATACATCGACAACAGGGGTTAAGTGTTAGATTTGCATGTTTGGGCCATAGGTTCCAACCTATGAGCACACCGTGCGCTGTATCGTTTTTCTGCCTTGATGTTAATACGTATTACGACTGTTTATTATTCTAGGTACCCTCGCAAGGATTCTGAGGTGAAAGAGCTTGGCGTCATCGATTTCAGAAAGCGAAGACCAGGTGATTAGATTTATATCTACGGGGAGAAGTCGGGTGGATGGCGTATAGCACCCCCGCAGTCCGTGGTGATGTATACGAATACGTATACACACGTATATTTATTATGTGTTGTTTACGGTTATTGATAGTAATAATGGATATTGGTGTTAAGGATGTATTGGTTGAGTAGTGCGAAACCCTAGGATAGTGGTTGCACCCACACTCGCACATACACACATACTTGCATACATTCTTCATATATCTGTGCGCATATGGTGGTGTATATCTATACATGGGTATGGGACTATGTGTTTATATACGGGATTTGAGGATGATATGTGGATTTGAGATGATATTTGATGTGAGGCCGTGAGATCGGCGATGCGACATAGTTTGTCTTTGAGGTGCGATATGATGGTTTTAGCGGGCCTTTGGACAGGTGCTATATATATATTGACTCAGATTAGGTGGTTTCATACCCCTCCTGTCTAGATTACTTAGTAGACATTAGACTAGACCGAGTCATACCTATTTCAAACTAATGAATCGGGGATACTTTAAAGATAGGCAGAAGGGTTATACGGATATTTTCAAATGATGCATCTTTTCTTAAAACACCGTTGCCCTTATTTTACTAAAAGCCCTGATTCGTCTTGTTTCAAAAGGCAAGGTTGCATGACATATCTATTGGGGCAGGTTCTGTACTTTTGCGTTGATTATTCGTTTCCGCACATTCCTGCTATTTGCATTGCATCGCTTGTATTGTTGTTATATTCAGTCATGCTGCTAGGACACCAGCATCATTATCGATGATGCATATGTTCCACGTACACTTGTTGCCGGCTCACACACTTATCATCGATAATTGCCATGTCACTACACTGTAGTACTATTGCATTCAGTATATGATCCTTGCATGACATGATGATGTGCATACCTTCCTTTACATGTCGCATACTTCATGCTTTTGATTATACGCATTGAGATATGTTGTTTCTATGATATTTCTGGATTTGGGAACCGAGGGTGTTTCAAAAGAGAATATGTCATTTCTTTAAAAACCCGGTTACCCTTGATATGATATTTCAGTGCGTCCACCATGTGTTTTCTCGGTGCTGAGAGCGACATGTGTAACCCGAATCGAGGAGTGGACGAGCCGATTGAGGGTACATGGTGGACTCGGTATGGTTCCCCTCGGCAAGATGATCGATGAGCTTTGCCGATTGAGCCTGGAGGCGGGAGAGTACCTACCGGTGATTGGTTGGACCTGGCGGTTATCCGGAGGATACTGACCAGAGTCGATAGATAGATTTGGGCGTACTGCCGGGGCCGAGGGCCGACACCGCAGACAGAGCCCGAGGGCCGATCCGGACAGACGGAGCCCGATATATGAGAATTTACGTGCCGATGCTGGGCACAGTTTTCATGATGTTTTTGAGTGCCGATGCTGGGCACTCCGGTTCAATGATTTTGACGTGTCGTGAGGGACACGGGTGGATTATATCATCATATTTCCATGGACAGGTTTTATGATATTTACTTGCATGATGGTTATAGTCAGTGGATGACGAGTGGACGGGATCCACGTGTGTACAGATTTGATTACATTGATCAAACCTCATATTCTTGACATGCTATTACCTGAGGCACTAGCACGAGCACTGGGCACTACACTCATGTATAGATGTTACATTGCCAGTTTAGCATGCTCCAGCTTTATTCATATTGAGGTTTATTTATATCTGATCGTATTGACCTAGGAGGGGCCATGCATTCGATTCCTGCTTGTAGATATTTTCTATTCACGAGTTGGCAACTCACCCCCGTTGTGCCCCAGTTCTTGCAGGCTTGCCGTACAGATTCCATAGCGGCATTTCTGGCACACTGCTTCCTTAGATGACTTGCTTGGATAAGTGGGTTCTTTTTATCAGATCCGCCATTGTTCATGTATTATTATTGTATCTAGTCATTCCATCAACCAAAACTTGTATATTGTTTCAGACTTAGAGAACAGTGTTGTATTATTTCGACCTTAGAGTCGCGCTAGTAGTATTACGGTTTTCTGGCTGTTTGAGTTTCTTTTGGGTTTTGATCCTCGCTCTTGGGCGTTGTATATTATTATTGCTTGCGTGGTTGTGACCGTCGATTGACGAAGAGCTAGCTCCCGCTTGGGGATGCCTTTTATCATGTCATATATATTATTCTTGTTGTACCCCGTTCGGGGGCAGTTTTTACAAAGGAAACTCTGCCGAAAATTTCAGGAAAAATTACACATTTTAAAAATTCATATTCGGCTTAGTTATTTAAAAACTTGATTTTCAAACATGATTTCCTTACTTTTCAAAACCAGTTTTCCTTATTTACTCTCTAAATGGTTTTAGATTGCTGGGCTTTGGGTAACTTGGATCAGATGGGGTCCTATAGACTTCATATGGTTCAAGGGCCAGTCACGTACTCTTTCGGGTCATGACAGTGTGAGTCTTATATTGCCACCATTTTCTATGTATAAACAACCATGATAGAATGATGTATGTATGCATGTGTGCATGCACATCCATATGTGCATGAACAAGAATGAATGCATACATGCATGCATACATCCAAAAGAAACAAGATAGAATTTCTAGTGAGAAGCTAATAATTAAATGATAAATCAACACTTGATTTATCAACCCGGTCATATCACATACGACCCGACCAAAAGCAAGCCGCCCAATCAATATACGGTATCTCATACGCGGATTTTAACCGGGTCCATGCGCATATCGCATACGCGCACCACAACGTTTCGCCTGGACTAGGAAACTCCTTTGTGGGACTCTAAGACTCGTCAATATGCCGGCAGTGGGTGATGATCATATCAAGCACCCCCAAGCCGCAAGCGGTCATCTAAACGTAACGGCCACCCGGGTATTGAGCGATCAGAAGAAAACAAGCGAACCTGCCACAACTCCCATCGAGCCAACCTGCAACACTACCGCACAGTCCGGTCTCTTCGTCAAATATGCTGCATATCGAGTCTAGGGATGGTAACGTCGACCCCAATAACTCAATAAGTCGTTCCAGTGAATGGTCTATAACAGATCGAGAAACTACTGATAACACTTATCAGTAAATCTCAGCAGCCCTGGCCAGGGACTTACTGATATAACCAGTCGAGCACAGCACAGCATTAACTCCCAATACCGGGAGAGACGAAACCCCTCCATTCGCTCATCGCCTTCGTGTGTCTCGGGACTGTACCCAACGGCCACCTGTTTGCACGACTCAGTAGAGCCGTGGTAGGGTGGTAATCAAAGTACAGTGGAAGAGCACACAAGACTCTATGACGATCTCGGGTCTACAGACTAACCTATACCAGTGTCACCTGAGAACTGATATCCGATGTTAGATATAATTCCATATAGGAGTTCTCTGTGAGTCCGTCCAGTGTACCCAGTCACCACTGAGCACCCGTATATGATCTTGATGTCAAACATTGATGAATGTGGGAACATCCAGTGCCCATCACATGGGTCTAGTATCATATACGCTAGTCTACTCTGGTATATCAATGCCCCGTCTCGATACACCCCCGACTAGGGACATTTCAGGATATGCTTATAAACTACAGATGTCCTACTAGTATGATCTCTATCATAATCACTGTAGTCAAGCCGATATCCCAAGGCTTTATCAGCATGTATGAATGAATAAAAGAATTATCAAACCAACATGTCAGATAAAGTAGAACCAGATAGCATACTATCATGTCGAGCAAGAATGTACACTGAATATATATATACATGTACAGATACATCCACTATCATATAATGGCCTCTAGCGCATACATATATCCAACACTTAGAAACTGTTTCTCCATAGTCTGCTTGATTTGTCAATTAGAAACTTCGGCTTGCCCATATGTTTGGGGGTGGTAGGGCGTGGATAGCTTATGATTAATGGAGTATTTCTGAATCAAGGCCTCGAAAGTCCTATTACAGAAATGCGTCCCATTGTCGCTAATGATCGAGCGGGGGTGCCTGAACCGGGAAAAGATGTTTCCTTTAAGGAATATAACGACAACCTTGTTGCCGATCGTCCGGGTTGGCACAGCTTCGATCCATTTAGAGACATAATCAACACCTAGAAGAATATACAGGTTCCCAAAAGAGCTGGGAAACGGCTCCATGAAATCAATACACAAACATCAAAAATCTCAACAACAAAGATTGGTTGGAGCGGCATCTTGTCTTTCCTGGAAATCCGGCCCAAGTGTTGGCACTGGAAGCAGGTCTTGCAGTAATCATGAGCATCTTTGAAAAGTTGTGGCCAGTAGAAGCCACACTGCAAGACTTTCTTCGGCCAAAATGCCCGCCACACGCTTGATCGTGGCAAAACGACAGCACACTCTTGAACTCATTATCAGGAACACACCGATGAATAATCTGGTCGGGACAGTACTTGAACATGTAGGGTTCGTCTAAGTAAAAGTGTTTTACTTGAGATAAAAATCTCAGTCTGTCCTGATACGACCATTCGGTCGGTAGTAGTCTTGTTGCCAAATAGTTCACAATATCTGCGAACCAGGGTTCATACGATACAATCAAAAGTTGTTCATCCGGAAAAACATCGTTGATTTGGAGTGGAAGCGTCGGCGAAGAAGGAACTCGTGAATGATGGTCGGCAATTACGTTTTCACATCCTCTTTTGTCCTTAATGACAAGGTCAAATTCTTGAAGTAAGAGGATCCAACATATCAACCGAGATTTCGCATCCTTTTTTGCAAAAAGATGTCGCAGAGCTGAATGGTCTGTGTAGACAATGACTGGAGAGCCGATCAAATAAGGCCTGAATTTTTCTAAAGCAAACAGAACAGCCAAGAATTCCTTTTCGGTTGTTGTGTAATTCAGTTAGGCATCATTCAGGGTCCGGCTAGCGTAATAGATTATGTGCGACTTTTTATCGATGTTCTGCCCTAGGACCGCACCGATAGCAAAGTCGGATGCATCGCACATAATCTCAAAGGGATACGTCCAGTCAGGTGAAGAAAGAACGGGAGCAGAGGTGAGTGAGTTTTTCACTTACTCGAAAGCAGTCACACAGCTCGAGTTGAAGTTGAATGTGGTATCCTTGGCCAGCAGAAGAGTCAAGGGTTTAGCAATCTTGCTGAAGTCCTTGATAAACCGTCTATAAAAACTGACATGGACAAGGAAGGCTCGGATGTCTCTGACGCATCTGGGAAGAGGAAGATTGGAAATGACTTCCATCATCGCTTTGTCAACCTCAATGCCATTTTGCGAAATTATATGTCCTAGGACAATACATTCGCGTACCATGAAGTGGCACTTCTCCCAGTTTAAAGTGAGGTTTTTATCCTTACATCGGGTAAGGACAGCGTAGAGATGTTGCAGACACTCGTCAAAAGAATCGCCAAAGATGGAGAAATCATCCATGAATATCTCCAAGTATTTCTCAACCATATCAGAGAAAATTCCTATCATACACCGCTGGAAGGTAGCAGGAGCATTGCAAAACCCAAAGGGCAGGCGGCGATATGCAAACGTGCCGAAAAGACAGGTGAACGTGGTTTTATCCTGGTCTTTCTCGGCGATGGGAATGTGGTTGTAGCCTGAGTAGCCATCCAGAAAACAGTAGTACTCATGTCCAGCCAATCGTTCAAGCATTTGGTCAATGAATGGTAGCTGATAGTGGTTCATCCGCGTTGCGGCGTTAAGTTTTCTATAATCAATGCATACTCGCCACCCAGTCTCGGTGCAAGTAGGGGTTAACTCGTTTGCCTCGTTTGTTATGACCTTTATGCATGACTTTTTGGGGACAACGTGGATACGACTTACCCACTGGTTGTCTGAGATAGGGTAAATAACACCACTATCCAGACATTTGAAGATATCTTTTTTCACAGCCTCCTTCATGACTGGATTTAGACGCCTCTGTGGATCCCTGGCTGGTTTGGCATCATCCATCATATGAATATGATGTTCAAAGAATAGGGGACTAATCCCCTTGATGTCCGCCAGTGTCCAGTGATCAGTCGAAAATATTGCATTTTTAACACATCAATTTCTCTACCATTTGCAATCATCTAATGGTGTTCGGAATGAATATAGCATATATTAGCAAAACATCCATAAAATACCAAATAACATGTGTTATACTTTATAACCGGCACTTTGAGGGAAATTGAGTGTTTATCATTGCACGCATAATCTTTGTATAGCGCAACACTTGTCTCGAGAATCTATGGAGGAAATTCCAGGAAAAGAGCCGAAACTGTTAAAAGTGCTGATGAAAATACGCCAAGTCCAAGACAAGTGTTGGTTGGGAGAGGGGAGAGAGAGTGTGGGTTGATTGAATGATATAATTTCCAAGTCAACAAGTCATGATCCATTCTTTATTAATTACATTTTTTCTTTTCTTTGACTTTTCTTTAAGTGGGGACAACTTTGGGGATTGGGGCAGCCCATTTTTGGCCAGAAAAAAAGGGGGAGGGGGAGGTGGTTTGTGTGTGTGAAGCAATGAACACCAAACACCAATTCAATATGCACCAAATCCCTTCTATTTTCACAAAATAATCCTTTTTCTTTAATATTTTCTAAAACCGATTAACAACTTCATTTCATTTCAAAAACAATGTGTTAAAATTCTTTTTAATTTGTTATGATGCACAAAATTTGTTTCAACCCTTTCCAATTTGTAATTTTCCCTAATTAAATGTATTAGTGGCGGCTTAAAATAATATTAAAATAATTAATTTCGGAAAAATTTTCAGAAAATTTGAAATTTCACTAGTCGCTCAATAATCACCAAATACTAGCAATTACATAGCTAGAATATGTATATTTAATTTTATAATAAAGATATTTGTATTTTGACTTTTTTTACAGAAACCCCCTTATTTTACCGATTTTTCGAAATTTCACCGAAACGATTTTCAAAACGTTACGATCTTCCCCACTTAAAGAAATTCGGTCCCCGAATTTTAATTAAACCCCCCCAACACTAAAACATCTAAGCAAAACCATCAAGTCGTTGGGGCTCCGAAGTCATAAATACATAAAACAAATCGTAGCGCAGCGCATGCGCATGAAAAATGAGCATGTAACTAAAAATAAAAAATCCATCTAGCATCCCGCAATCATCGGAGTCATGGTGAAGACACAATGTCTAAATCCTAAATGAAAATCAATATGATATACATCATTAAAACATCTGGAAGCAATGCATGCCAAATCTTCTTCAAATCGCTGTGCACAAACTCATAGCAATCATCATAAAAACGTACTGCTCCATAAGAAATCAATCCCAAAATATGCATATAAATGCTTTGTGCGTCTGGTGCGCACGGAAATCAAAATCCATATATGTGCTATACATGCGCACAGAAACAACATCTAAGTGCATCAGGTGTGCACACAACATCTGTCATAGGCAACGTGTGTGCCTGACAGCAAGGACAGGTGCGTCTGACACGCACGAAGAACCTCGATTTAGTGCATCTGGTGTGCACCAAAATCGCTTCTTGAAACATGCGCTCAACATGCACGAAAATCCAAACCAGGTGCATCCATCATGCACGAAATCATGAAATCCAATATCAAGTGCCGAACATGCGCAAAATCAAATCAGGTGCACAAGGTGCACAAAACAAACATCGAGTATCACAATCGAAATCGAAGTCCAGTGCATCTAAGTGCACAAAATGCGTATCACTGCACTGCAAGCATATGTGAACTATACCGAGTGCCAAAAACTAAATCATATGCATATATACGCACAAATCAACTCAACTGTATGAAATCCATATAATCACAAACATGAGAAACCGAGGAACGAAAACTATCTCAAGTGCAATAACTGTGCAAAAATCGTAAATACTCAGTAGGTGCAACCATGGTCCATGAAAACAAATATCATGAAACAAAATCATAAAAATCAATCATGTGAATAGATCGCCCAAAATACCCAAAATCAAGTATGGCGGAATAGTCCCGCTCAAGCACATCATCCAAGAATCTCTGGCCAACTGTCGTGGTCACTCATAGCATGTCTCGTCGACGATCCTGAGCTCTGGCCTGCCGGTGTGCGTAGCATGACCACTCCTGGGTCTAAGTATTCTCGTAATTTATTCCAGAAAGGTCCTGTCGAGGTCTCTCCCAAATCATGTCTCTGCCGAACTGTCCGGAAGTCATCGTCCTTTACTATATATGTTTCTTGTTCCGGAATGGCTGCATACTCATTGCGACTCCTTTTGGAAGGTATATCCAAGCACAATGCATCGGCATGCGTATCACATTTCTGATGTCGGCGGAGTGGAACGTCATCTTATCCAGATCTGGTACGAACCTCTTACTCCACTTTTCTCTAACGTCGACTTCTTCGGACACGTCTCATCGTGGCTGCATGGACTGAGCTCCAACGGCTATCCTCGTATCTGGAGTCTCCCAAGAATGCATCTCAACACCTAGCATCCGATTGAAGTTGAACCATACGATCAATTTGTCAAAACCTCATAATCCCATAAGAGCTCAACATCTTGGGTACAGTTTAACAGTATCGAGAACGTACAACAGCATCGATGGTCCAGCCGTAGAAGGGCAAACCCAAGCCTCACTAATGACGCCGCGGAACTGCCGCAAACCCTAAGGTTCAAAGGCTTTCACACGGTCATTAAGTCGAGTTAGGGTTTCATTCTTCTAGAGGGTCCATAGAATTGTCTGCATGCTCTTCTGATTACTTTAAACTTGGAATAATAGGTTTCTAACATTCGATCGTCTTTGTCGACTCTCAACATCTCCGCGTGAAGTCGTCTCTAGCTGGAATCAATCTATCTGACGACCTCGCATCGGGGTAGGCGAATGAACCACATGTCCTAGTCATTCATCCTCGGTGACTAGCGACCTTCTATCATCTCTTAGTACAACTCGTACTGCAATAGCTCCAACATTTGGGGAGATATCTCGTCGTTCGCAGCAATGAATGGCTCACTCGTCTGGACGCTGACAGTGCCTCAATCATCAGGAGTAAGCAATACGCCAACGGTCATCAAAATCTGGTTGGCCTCTGTCGGTGGCCCAATCTTCTTGTGCCGATCAGCATATCCGAGTAACCTCATACAGCGATTGTTAGTTATATGTATTCACTAGTGGCCATTACTGTACATACGATGTATATTGTAATGGATGCTTGGACATATATAGGGAGGACTTTCTTGCTCGACATGATAGTATGCTATCTGGTTGTACTTTATCTTAACATGTACTCTGATTGTCTCTATGTTACATGTTGATAAAGCCTTTAGGATATGTACTCGACTACTGGGACTATGATGAGATCACACTAGTGGGGCCACGGTAGTCGACGAGTACATCCTATAACTGTTCCTAGTTGAGGGCGTATCGAGACAGGGCATCGATACACCAGAGTAGACTAGCGTATACGTATCTTGACCCATATGATAGGCGATGGATGATCCCATATCCATCAGTGTTTGACATTAAGGATGGTGTACGGGTGCTCAGTACATACTGGATACACTGGACGGACTCTCCGAGAACTCCCAGATGGTATTATACCGCACGCCAGATGGCAGTTCTCCGGTGACACCAGTACAGAGTAGTCTGTTGACCCGAGATCGTCATTGAGTCTTGTGTGATTCCCACTGTGCTTTGATTTCCATCATACCACGTCCAATAGGGCATGAAAAAAGGTGGCTTTTGGGTATAGTCCCGAAT
This sequence comes from Agapanthus africanus, assembly GCA_030015575.1. NCBI lineage: Eukaryota > Viridiplantae > Streptophyta > Magnoliopsida > Asparagales > Amaryllidaceae > Agapanthus > Agapanthus africanus. The sequence continues at coordinate 116,882,599 of CM057351.1, forward strand.
CACATGGAGAAATGAGCGATAGGAGGGGATTTGTCTCTCCCGGTATAGGGAGTTGATGTTGTACTACGTTCGATTGGCTATAACTGGAAATCCCTGCCCAGAGTTGCTGAGATTTACTGGTAAGTGTTATCAGTAGTTTCTCGAACTGTTATAGACCTCATATCGACACGACTTATCGAGATACTGGGGTCTGACGTTTACCACCCCTAGGCGAGATATGCGACATATCAGACGACGAGACCGGACTGTACGGGAGTATTACTGATTGGATTCACAAGAGAATGTACAGGATTACTTGTTGATCTTTTGAGCGCTCAAAACCTGGGGGGCTGTTACGTTTAGATGACCGCTTGCAGCTTGTGGGTGTTTGATATGATCATCACTTACTGCTGGCGTATTGACGATTCTTTAGAGTCCTACACTGAGGTTTCTTGACTCAGGCAAAACGGAGTAGGAGCACATATGTGATATGTGCGGGACCGAGTATAATGCGATATGAGATACCGTATTATATTCTTGCGATATTTGATATCAGCCGGCTCATCGGATCAAGTGTTGATTCGATGAATCGGTACAGATTAATTTTAGTCGGTTATATGAGATATATCCGGATTGTCGGATCAAGTATTGATTCGATAATTTAATGTATAATAATATATATGATATATTAAATTACATTAACTAATATTAGCTCACTAAAAGATTCTTTTTCTCACTCGGGTAATACATTGATATATATGTGATATATGTTAATTGTATTATTTTATTTTGTTAGAATAAATATTATATATGTGATATATAATATTGTAACATGATGTGGTTATTAATGCAACTTTTTTAGTGGAGATTAAACATGGTTAGGGTTTGATTAGGGTTAAGTTATTCTAGAAGTTTCTAGAAGCTTTCTTTTTTTTTGTGCAAAGATATTTGTTTAGATATTTTTGCATGATATTTCCTTAACCCAACCACACCCTTTAACCTTGGTTAATTCTCTACAATGGTTACTTGAACCATGGTTTTGATTTCTAACCTTATCTTGTTTTGCATTATTCATCACAAAAGGATTATGATTTATTCTTCTTCTTCTTCCTTCTTTCTTTTCATGGAAAAAGGTTACTGGTTTTTTTCCAAGTGATGTTTATTTGTGAGAAAAAGATTAAAAATGAGAGCTAAAATCCTACTTCATCATCCTCATCTATCCTTTCCATTTAGATGAGGGTTTTCACTTAATTTAGTGAGTGTTAGATTGTGTTAATGAAACTTCAAGGTAGATCATCTATGTTATCGAAGATCGGAAGCAAGACTACATCATTCTCTTCGTGGAGCCTCTCGAGAGTCCGGAACACGATGATCGCAGCGAAGGGACTTCAACACGGAGCTTAAGTAGTGAAGGACCAGATCTACAATGCTTGTAATCCGTCTCACTTAGTGTTAAAGTGTTTAACATGCTTGTTTTCGCATAAACTCTAGTTTAAAAATCCGGCTTTGGGTTGTTCGGCACGGCTAAAATTTTAATCGGGCATGGTTGATGCCTCGTAAACCCTTGTGCGTATGCCCAGCATCCCTACAGTGGTATCAGAGCCAAGCTAGAGTTTTATGCGATGTCTAGACGAAGTTTAAAGTCCGATCGAACTCGGAAAACCCGATATAACCTAGTTTCTGGAACAAAATTCAAAATGTTGATTTTTTCTTATTAAAAATATTCAGAAAATCAAGCAGGGAAATATAGGAATTACTGTGAATTACGGACCACTGAATCCCTCACGTGACCGAAGAACCGCGGCCAAACCACGCGTTTGGCGGCGGTTCCGCGGCCAATTATTTGAATTGGGGCCTACTACTTCATGAATATATTCCGGGTTCCTTTTTGATAGTTCTGGGAATTTTTAATTCTAATCAAGTGTTGAGTTTTCTAGAGTTGTATTGGGGACTCGTTTATTCGATCGGATAATATAACTTCGTTTATTTTGTCCGGATAATTTTTAGAAACTATTATAAAGTTTGAACGGATATCAATAACTCATTTTTCCCCATTCGGAAATTTTTTCAAAAGTTGGATTTTTTCTTGAGTTTAAAACTTCTGGAAAATCATGCAAGTAACGTGGTGGACCCTCTAGAAGAACACAAACCTTAACTCGATTATGTGACCGTCTTGAACTGCCTCTATACCTTAGGGTTTGGGGCAGTACGGCGTGCCACATGTGAGGCGTTGGCTTGACCCTTCTACGGCTAGACCATTGGTACTGTGGCATGTGATGGATGTTTTTAAACTAATTTTCAATTGTCGAGAACTATTTGGGAAAACATGGGTGTTTGATTATTCGATCGGAAAGTTTAATAATGTCTATTTATCTGGTAAGTGATACAATATGTGGAATTCATATAGTTAGGCATGAAATGTGAAGTATGTGATATTTCAGATTTACGATGTCTAAAGAGATTATGGATTCCAAATGTTGTAGTTTTACACTTTCTTTTCTGTGACCGTAAGCGTAGTATGTGATGTATCGCCGGCTTCGTTTCTATACATCAACGACAATCGGGATACGCATACTTGCTTACGTTGATGATATGAGATATTATGTGTTGTTGTGATATGTTATATTGGATCGTCGTGTTTTGAATAGCCGGGGGTTTTATATAATATGAGAGTTTTTTCTTTTTCATTCATGTAAAATTCATTTGTATGTAATAATCTTTTATTGGGGCACTTCCAGGCTGAGGATGATGTCTCCATTGTATATTATTTACTTTTCCGCATTAGGTAGACCCAAGGCGGAGAGCACAAGTAAACGGGTTCTAGGGTCCAATGGGAGACCATCTCGAGGAGTCGAGACTGGGTCTCCTAACTCTAGAATTAGCAGTGTTGGTTGCCGCTCTCGTAGGGGTCTAGGGATGTGGGTTTGGCTATTCATCGCGACCGTAGAATCCGTATTTTATACAGGCTCGTATTAAAACACGGACGTCCTAATATATCCAATATTTCATATATGTTCTTCTGCTGCAATGTTCTGTGACGAGATCATATTACTGCCTGAGACGAATGTTTATATTATGTATATGAGATATGTGTTATATTGCAGATTTCGTTTCAAAAGAGATGCTTGTGAAGCATAATAAAATGGGACTTTATTAATGAGATTAATGAACTTAAAGAAAGCTAAGATGTTGTAGAAACATGTTTAAAAACTGGTAGCTCTAGTTCTTTCTTTGCATAGCGATGTTCCTTATAGAACATCCAGCACCTTATTCGATAAGGAAAGAGCCGAGATCCCTTCACCGGGAGTGACCTTTTTAGTGAAACTAGCAGATGCTACAAACTCGGTTTGTCTTTTAATTGTTTCTATAGTTCTTGCTTTGCATAGTGATATTTGTGAAATATCCTGCACCTTATTCGACGTGGAAAGAGCCGACGATCCCTTCACCGGGAGTGACCTCTTTAGCGAAACTAGAAAAGGCCTAAAAAACATTCCATTTAAAATCACTCGATTCTACAACGATATCAAGTTCATTACGCAATGGCTTTTCATAAAAACCTTTCGTAGCCTTCCGTCATTTTAGGAAGTAGAGTATTTAGTATTCGTGCTACGTATGTCGACTTTAGTTGAGGCGTAGTGTACGGTATCTAAGTGATGTCTTCCTACACAGCATATGATGTGATTAGTTAGGACATTCATGTGATTATGTCGACCATAGTTGAGGGTTATATAGGGTGGGTCTGATTAATCATGAAATGACGGGAAGAACTTAACTAGTGCTTATGATATGTTGACCTTAGTTAAGGTCATAAGTACTAAGGGTAATATATTATTGGGAATTTCAAGTGTTGAAATTTGCAATGAGAATGCATACCTTCTATGAGATAGTTGGATCCCGATACCCGCAGCGAGTAAGAGTTACTCCTAGGAGAGTTTTACACATTACAATTAGCCGATCGAGTAGGTGTCTAGAAAGGTGTTAACGGGGTTACGCCCCTCGGAAAACGAGGTTTATTTTAATTAGGTCCGGGCGAAAGCACGGGAAACCTCCCTCAAATTACCGGCACTGGCCTGGCTGAAAAATTTGCGAACTTGTTGCGTACAATTAATCCCGGCTAGTCTTTCCTTTTAGGGTTTGATGGAAGATTTGACTAAAACAGTGGGAGACGTCCTGATTAGATATTAGATAACCAATCTAATCTTGCAAGAACATACGCTAAGTGTTTTCTTCTCTCTCTTTCCAGGTAGCGACCATATCACGCCTTAATCATGATAATAATACAGATATATTGACCGAACCCACTTGTTATACTGAGCTGGGGAACGTTGGTCCCGCTCCAACTTATAATTGTTATAAGACAGCAGGAAATAGGGGATTACCAGAATTCCCGTGCCGCCCAAACGAAGAAAGTGCATACTGATGCATCATCTTCAGGTGTGTTCATTACAGAGAACTGTTTCTCAGTATCCTTTACGTCCTGGGTATGAGATACCGGATCAGGATCCCGCATATGTAATTTGTTACATAGGCTACAGAAAGGTAGAGAACTGAGAATGGGTGATAAGTTTCAAGAGATAGAAAACGGTGCAAGTGTTGCAGCCAAGTCTGTTGGTCACTATCACCCTGTATTACCAGAATACATTGATTCTGAACGAATGTTATTAGATACCGAACCTGATGTACAACAACATAACAGTCTCTTTATTTGTAAAGAAAGGATATAATTTTGTATTGTTGGATAATGTTTTGAACATTTCCTATTTCAAGAGTTGATCGGTTCAGGTACGTTATCTAAAAGCATAGACGTTCTAAATAAAACTACAGTTCTTAATATACGGAACACACACAAGAGGAAGAGTTCAGAAATGAACGAATCCTTCTTGAGGCATTGTAAACTAGGTCATATCTATGCGACCCGACTAGCTAAAGTTACATTAAGATGCATATTTAAATTTTTTTGAATTTACATCTTATGAAACTTGTCGGTCATGTCACAAAGATAAGATGACCACAGCTCTGTTTATTGGAAACAGAGAAAGAGTTAGTGAACTCTTAGGATTGATACAAGCTGATGTATGAAGGTCCCCTGCCTACATATGCCAAGACCGGTTCTTTTTATTTCATTACATTCTCTGACGATCTTTCAAGATTCAGACATATGTTCCTGTTGAAACACAAGCCCGGAGCTTTTGAGATATTCACAGAATATAAGTTAGAAGTAGAGAACCAAAAACGGGTATAAGTATTATGTCCTTTGATAAGATCAGGGAGGAGAATACTTGAGCACGGAATTCCTGGACTATTCTAAAGGAGAATGAGATTCTCTCTCAGCATTATTCCTCCGTATACACCATAGCACGATGGTATATCGGGGCGGAGCAATAACACCATATGAGATATGGTGTGCTCTATGATAAGTACTACTGAGTTTCCTATTTCCTTTTGGGAGTTATGCACTTGAGAAGCTGCATACCTATTGAATAGGGTTCAAATCAAATCAGTTGCCTACCGCTTCATATGTGATATGTAAAGGGAAGAGCCTATATCTTAAACTTGTTAAGATTTGGGGTTGTCCGGCCTATGTCTAAAAGCAAAATATGGACAAGATCGAGGCAAGGTTAGCTCTGTAAAACTGGAAGTAGTTCCAGCTATACAAACTACATCAGATGATTTGGTAGAACCGAAGGATTCAATAGTAACCAACGAACCTCAGCCTCTCCGCCGATCTAGTAGTGTTCCTCACCCACCTGAGAGATACTTCAGTTTCTCTATGACAGTGGGAGCGAGGATTCCATCATGAGATGATGACCCAACTAAGTTTCGAGCTGGCCATCAGGAGTGGGACTCTTTAAGAATGGCTTGATGCTTAGTAATCTGAGATGGAATCCTTATACACCAACAAAGTATGGACTTTGGTTGCTTTATCTGAAGGGTTAAATCCCCATCAGGAGCAAGTATATCTTGAGAAGATTACTTGGTGTACATGGAAAAGTTGAGACTTTCAAAGCTATGCTTAAGTCCATCCAGATCCTACTTGCCACTACTACATACCATGACTACGATATCTGGTGGTTGGGTGTCATGGCTGCTTTTCTAAATGATGTTTTAGAAGAGAACATCTATAAGTACGCAGCCAGAGGGCTTCGTAAACAGTGGGAGCAGCGGAAATGTGTGCATGATGCTCTATATGATAAAGCAGGTATCGCGGAGTTGGAACGTCTGTTTTGATGTGGCAGTCAAAGAGTTTGACTTCATCAAAATGGTAGATGAACCTTGTATATACAAAAAGGTAGTAGGGAGTATGGTGGTCATCTTCGTAGAGTACGTGGATGACATACTCTTGATAGGGAGGGAGTTTCATATGCTACGCTCGGTCAATCTCCGCTTATCACAAGGATTCTCGAAATAGGATCAAATTGATACCTCCTAAATCCTAGGCTTTGGATCTATGAGATAGATCTAATTGGATGTTAGGATTCTCACTAGTTGTAGTTAGATAGTATCAATCGATCCTGGAGAGAATCACTGGAAAGGTTCCAGGGTGTTAAGGACGACTGAATGTCAGTCGTAGGCATTTTCTTTACCCTCAGTGGAGGGACGGTATGTTGGAAGAGTTCCAAGCTAGATACCGAGACTTACTAGACGATTAAAGGCAAGATACATCGTTACCAAGGATGCTACCGAAGAGGCAGTCTGGATATATATGTTCATGAGATGAACTTTGTTCTTACCATTGTGTGACAATGGAGTTGTGGCTTTGGCCAAAGAGCTACCGTCCCATCAGAAATCCAGATATAATTCTTAGGTAGTATCACCTGATCATGGAGATGGATGATCTCCAGGGAGATCGAGGTTAGGAGAGTAGATAAAGAGGACAACAACGCGGATCCACTCACAAAGGCCTTTTTCCGAGTAGATACTTTTATGGGATGGTTGAGTATGAGATACTTCAACAACAGCTAATTGTTGGGTATGTGATACCACAACAGATGGCCCTAGTGCAAGTGGGAGATTGTTAGTTATATGTATGCCCTAGAGGCCATTACTGTACATACGATGTTTATTGTAATGGATGATTGGACAAATATAGGGCGGACTTTCTTGCTCGATATGATAGTATGCTATCTGGTTGTACTTTATCTTAACATGTACTCTGATTGTCTCTATGTTGCATGTTGATAAAGACCATAGGATATGTACTCGACTACCGGGACTATGACGAGATCATACTAGTGGGGCCACGATACTCGACGACTACATCCTATAACTGTTCCTAGTCGAGGGTGTATCGAGACAGGGCATCGATACACCAGAGTAGACTAGCGTATACTCATCTTGACCCATATGATGGGCGATGGATGATCCCATATCCATCGGTGTTTGACATCAAGGATGGTGTATGGGTGCTCAGTAGAGACTTGGTACACTTGACGGACTCGCCGAGAACTCCCAGATGGTATTATACCTCACGTCAGATGGCAGTTCTCCGGTGACACTGGTACAGAGTAGTCTGTTGACCCGAGATCGTCATAGAGTCTTGTGTGATTCCCACTGTGCTTTGATTTCCATCATACCACGTCCAAGAGGGCGTGCAAAAAGGTGGCTTTTGGGTACAGTCCCGAATCACATGGAGGCAATGAGCGATAGGAGGGGATTCGTCTCTCCCGGTATAGGGAGTTGATGTTGTGCTGTGTTCGATTGGCTATAACTGGAAATACCTGGCCAGGGTTTCTGAGATTTACTGGTAAGTGTTATCAGTAGTTTCTCGAACTCTTTTAGACCTCATATCGACACGACTTATCGAGCTATTGGGGTCTGACGTTTACCACCCATAGGCGAGATATGCGACATATCAGACGACGAGACCGGACTGTACGGGAGTGTTACTGATTGGATTCACAGGCGAATGTACAGGCTTGCTTGTTGATTTTCTGAGAGCTCAATACCTGGGTGGCTGTTACGTTTAGCTGACCGCTTGCAGCTTGTGGGTGTTTGATATGATCATCACCTACAGCCGGCGTATTGACGATTCTTTAGAGTCCTACACAGAGGTTTCTTGACTCAGGGAAAACGGAGTAGGAGCACATATGTGATATGTGCGGGACCGAGGATAATGCGGTATGAGATACCGTATTATATTCTCGCGATATTTGATATCAGCCGGGTCATCGGATCAAGTGTTGATTCGATGAATCTGTACAGATTAATTTTAGTCGGTTATATGCGATATAGAAGGATTGTCGGATCAAGTGTTGATTCGATAATTTAATGTATATTAATATATATGATATATTAAATTATATTAAGTAATATTAGCTCACTAAAAGATTTTTTTCCCACTCGGGTAATACATTGATATATATGCAATATATGTTAATTGTATTATTTTATTTTGTTACAATAAAAATTATATATGTGATATATAATATTGTAACATGATGTGTTTATTAATGCAACATGTTTAGTGGAGATTAAACATGCTTAGGGTTTGATTAGGGTTAAGTTATTCTAGAAGTTTCTAGAAGCTTTCTTTTTGTTTTGTGCAAAGATATTTGTTTAGATATTTTTGCATGATATTTCCTTAACCCAACCACACCCTTTAACCTTGGTTAATTCTCTACAATGGTTACTTGAACCATGGTTGCATTTCTAACCTTATCTTCTTTTGCATTATTCATCAGAAAAGGATTATGATTTATTCTTCTTCTTCTTCCTTCTTTCTTTTCATGGAAAAAGCTTACTAGTTTTTTTTCCAAGTGATGTTTATGTGTGAGAAAAAGATTAAAAATGAGAGCTAAAATCCTACTTCATCATCCTCATCTATCCTTGCCATTTAGATGAGGGTGTTCACTTCATTTAGTGAGTGTTAGCTTGTGTTAATGAAACTTCAAGGTAGATCATCTATGTTATCGAAGATCAGAAAAAAGACCGCATCTTTCTCTTCGTGGAGCCTCTCGAGAGTCCGGAACATGATGATCGCAGCGAAGGGACTTCAACACGGAGCTTAAGAAGTGAAAGACCGGATCTACAAAGGTTGTGATACCTCTCACTTAGTGTTAAAGTGTTTAACATGTTTGTTTTCGCATAAATTCTAGATTAAAGATCCGGCTTTGGGTTGTTCGGCACGGCTAAAATTTTAATCGGGCATGGTTGATGCCTCGTAGACCGTTGTGCATGTGCCCAGCATCCCTACAGCGATCCATCCCACGCTCGTGGCGCGAAAATACCATAAGAAAGACACATCTCTGCAATCGTGTGTCGCCGGAATTACGCCCTAGTCAGTCCTCGTTCGTGACGAGCTCGTGCTGACTGCAACTCTAGACGTAGCTCTCCCTGCCCGTGATCATGGCTGCAACCATAACTGGTACCGATAAGGCTAGATCATAGGAAATATTATAACACCGAACAAAGAAATGTACATCTAAGGCTTCTTAAGTGGAGTAGCGTATCGTAAATATGCCGCGGAACATATGTACGGTACGTCACTCTACTCAAGCTACCTATTCCATCAACCAAGGTCATCTTACGCTATGAAGGTAATATCTAACGCTCTGATACCAACTTTGTCACGTCCCGAAAGTACGGAACATGACCGACACTTAAACTACGAAACGTATCGAGGCATACGTAATCTAAGTAAGCCGAAAACCCAGAAATCCAAACCAAGAAAAGTAGTAGAGTGAAGGAAAAAGAATTTAAATCAAGTAGTTTTAATAGCATAAGCCGAATTATGCGTTTTTTTAAAAAACATCAAATATTTCCTGAAAATTTCGGCAAAGTCTCCTTTGTAAATACTGCCCCCAAACGGGATACAACATGAGTAGTATACGAAATCAATAAAAGGCATCCCCAAGCGGGAGCTAGCTCCTCGTCAATCGACGGTCACAACCACACAAGCAATATAATATACAACGCCAAGGGAGAGGATCAAAACTCAAAAGGAAACTCAAACAATAAGAAATCCACAGAAATATAACGCGCGACTTTAAGGTCGAAAGAATAACATCACTGGTCTCTATCTCAAAAAATAAATACATGTTTGGTTGATGGAATTTACTAGATACAACTGAATAATATTATACAAAGTAATATGATGGGTACGATACAAATAAACCCACACACTAGCAAGTCACCCGAAAAGAAGCAGTGCCAGCAAAGCCGTAATGAAACCTGTACGGCAAAACCTGCAAGAAACTGTGGCACAACGAGGGTGAATTGTCAACTCGTGAGTAGAAAAACAATTACGAACAGAAATCGCATGAACAACGCAATCCTAGGTCATACGATCATAATATATCCTCAAATATATTACCAGCAGCCTATAACATTGGCTAGGGTAAATATCTAATCCAAGTGTAATCTCATGTGCCCGCGTCAGTGCCTCAGTTAGCAATATATCATATGGATGATGTATGAATGCATTAAAACAGAATACATGTACTGAAGAAAACAGATTTCATAAATTAGTGAGATTTCTGTATTTTTAAAATTAGGTATCATAAATGAAATCAGCATAAACAGTGCCTAGCATCAACACAAAACACGTATCCAAATATCTCGATATCTCTGTGTCGCAACCTCTGTACCTCAATGTCTCAAAATCTCAATGTCTCAATCACAATATCTAGGGCGCCGTCATTCCAGACCGGCCCCTACCATCCATCTCAAGACCATGACGGTATCCTTCGGATATCCGACGCGTCGGGTAAAATCACCGGTCGGTTGTGCTCCCCTGCCAGGATCAACGCCATCATCTGCGATCCTCTTGCCACGGGGTACCCCATCAGGTCCACCATGTACCCGAAATGGTTCCTCCACTCCTCGAACTCGGGTCTCGAAATCCATCAGCAAACTCATGGTGGACGACCCAAACATCATGGGAAAACCGCACTTTTTTATTTTAAAAGAGAGAAAAGAAGCTTATATAAGTTTTGTGGTTTTCCCCCAAATCCAGAAAATCTCATGGAAATCCGAATCCAAATCATCAATAGCATGTAAACAATGAATATAGGCATAAAAATCCATGAATGCGGCATGACAGTGAATAATAACATTCATGAAGTAGCAAGTAATAACTACAATAGCTCAACTAGCATATAAGGCAAGTACACTAATATCATGTCTAAACTACTAGCTATCAAGCTAAGTTAAGCAATAATATTTTCTAAGGTGTACGTGACGTGGCAATTACCGATGAAGATGTGTGTGAGCCGGCCAGTGAGTGTACGTAGTACATACGCATCATCGGTAATGGTGCTGGTGTCCTAACAGCATGATTCCAACAATAGAATATGAATCATAATATAAACATGTGATGCGGAGCGAACAACAATAATGAGCGGAAGCTAAATACTAGACACAACATTAACTAATCTGCATTTAATGAAATATGAGTTCCACAGTGGTGCCATTTGAAATAACACGAATCATGGGGTTTTGAAAATAAGGGCTACGATGTTTTTAAGAAAAGATACGTCTTTTGAAATATCCGTAGAATACCTTGACCTATCTTTTAAAATATCCACGATCCGTTAGTTTTGAAATAGGTAGGAGTCTAATCTAGTCTAACTACACTAAACTTTACGGCTGAACTAACAAGCTGACTGAAGGTAAGGAAACCGCCTAACATCTGAGTCGATACATACATACATACATATATATATATATATATATACATATATATATATATATATATATTAGTCGGTGATCCCGCCTCGATAATATCACATCCGATACCATATCTATAATCAGATATTCCCAAGTCAAGAGTGCGGATCAAACATCAATGTATAGCTCGTACGTAAATCCGTCGTACGGCATCCCAAATCTGGATACGGGTCAATATCACATTCATCATACTATTCATCTGGTATCCTTTTTATCAAATATCGTGATCGGGGTACTAATCTACGTCTAGTACCATACTTATACCAATCTAAGTAAATGGATGCGTGTATATGAAAACACCATGTTAAAGGACCCGCTAAAACATCATGTCGTACCTCAAATACGAACCCGGTCATATCACCGATCTCACGGCCTCAAATCCAATCTCATCGACTCATCTCCAATCCCAAGTACTATTCTCATAATCCAGTATATGTACACATAGTACCAATCCTCATATACGCACATGTAAAGGAATGAATGTAAGCAAGTGTGTGCGTGTGTGTGGGTGCAACAACTACTCTAAGGTTTCGCGAGTAACACTATAATCCATAAACACATAACCATATCCTGAATATCATCCACCTATCATAAACCACATATATATATATCCATTATATAAGCTATATTATGAACTGCGGGGGTGCTATACGCCATCCACCCGACTTCTCCCCGTAGATATAAATATACTCACCTGGTCCTCGCTCGCCGGTGCCGACGTCGCCACGCGCTTGCTTGTCGTATCGAAGTCCACCTGGGGTACCTACATGTCACCACGTATCGTAACGCATAAAAACCAAATCCGAAATCGAAACGGTATACGAAAACCAATTCGGCACGCGTATACGCATAGGTCAAAACCTATCGTCTACGCATGCAAGAACATCCAAACCAACCCTCGATGTCGATGTTCCAACGTCAAACCATCGAGAAAAACCGAACACACCAATCGTGATTTCAAAACTAACTAATTATATAAGAAATAGGGTTTAATTAATCAAAACCATAAAATTAAACAAATCATTTTATTTTCCAAAAACCTGGTTAACACAAATTCCCATTTCGGTTCAAAACTTGATGTTTTACCCAAATTAAATATTTTAACGATTCTAATATCCAAAATGCTCACTTAATATCATAATTAGGTCATACAAATCACCTCCATATTTTTAATCTCACTAATTATCAAAACTCAAAATTCAAGTTTGCAACAAATATCGATTTTAACACTTTTTAAAACAAAATTCACGATTTTAGAATTAAGCTTGTGCATATACTAAAATATTAAACAAAAAATTATAATGTTAATAAAGCCATGAAACCCTAATTACAATTTTATCTCACCAAAATATATATATTTCTAAAACCTACTTTGCAATTTATATAATTATCACAAATTTAAATTAACAAAAATGCAACTAGCAACTAGATTTGATTTAGCATAACATTAATATGTCAAAAACATCACACAACCATAATCTCACAACATAAAACCCAAACTTGCATTCAAAACCCTTTCTTGAAAGTTAAATCTTTAATATCAAAACCACAATTAACTCCTAATTAAACACATAATAGCTAGATTCAAGTAATAAAACAATAACTTATGCAAAATACTAAGATTATACCTCACAAAATTAGAGATCTAGCACCAAAATCTTGGCCTCCAAATTGCTCTCTTGATCCATGATCCACATTAGAATAGGTCAAGAAGAAATGGGTGGAGATTGGAATTTGATTTTGTGGGATTTTTGTGTTGATTTTTGGGCATTTTGTGGAATTTTTTTTTGTGGTGAAAGAGGGGAGAAGAAGGGGAGGGCTGCTGCTGATTTGGGGAGAGGGGGGCTCGGCTAGGGGATGGGGAGAGGGGAGAGAGAGTGTGGGTTGATTGAATGATACAATTTCCAAGTGAACAAGTCATGCTCCATTCTTTATTAATTCCATTTTCTTTTCTTTCACTTTTCTTTAAGTGGGGACAACTTTGGGGAATGGGGCAGCCAATTGTCGGCCAGAAAAAAGGGGTAGGGGGAGGTGGTGTGTGTGTGTGAAGTAATGAACACCAAACACCATTTCAATATGCACCAAATCCCTTTTATTTTCACAAAATAAGCATTTTTCTTCTATATTTTCTAAAACCGATTAACAACTTCATTTCATTTCAAAAACAATGTGTTAAAAATTTATTTAAATTGTTATGATGCACAAAAATTGTTTCAACCCATTCTAATTAGTAATTTTCCCCAATTAAATGTATTACTGACGGCTTAAAATAATATTAAAATAATTAATTTCGGAAAATTTTTCAGAAAATTTAAAATTTCACCAGTGGCTCAATAAACACCAAATACTAGCAATTACATAACTAGAATATATATATTTAATTTTATAAAAAAGATATTTGTATTTTGACTTTTTCCAGAAAACCACCTTATTTTACCGATTTTCCGAAATTTCACCGAAACGATTTTCAAAACATTACATCGTGGGTAATCTATTGCTTATCCACGTTTCTTTTGTGGTGTCTAGGCAAGTGTGTCTGAGGCAAGTGGTTACTTAATTCGGTCCACTACTTACGTTGTGGAGAACCTGGCACTTACCTGGTCACAGGAGAGATTAAGAGGCAGTAGAGGATTTATCCTGCGACTTGTCTTCTGGAAGTCCAGGAGCGACCTAGAGACTTGACCTAGGTGACCATTAGATATAGGGTTGCTTGTGCATGTTTGTGTGAATTTTAAAAAATCTGTCCTTTTTGAAAACAAACCAATTATCCCCCCATTTTCCCCTTTTTACCCTTTTCCCCCTCTTCTCTTCTTACAATGGGTGACCCGAACAGAAAAACTCTTGCCGAGCTTTGTTGTCCACAACTAAATATTGTTTGTTTTCGTAATCCCTTCGGTATACCGTCCGGCTCATCCATGTCCTGAAGAGATCATAAAAAATAAGCGGGAAGAAACAGTTAGCCACCTCAGTCTAGGTCCTATCAACCGTATCCCAATTCCACATCCATTTCAGTTGATACTCCGAGAGAGGATGCCCCTAGACGAATGTCCATTGCTGAGCATATAGCTAGGGGTAGAAGCCAAAGTTTCAATCCGAACAATTATCAACCATACCCTAATTCTACACACGTTTCAGTTGATACTCCGAGTGAGGATGCCCCTAGACGCATTTCCATTGCTGAGCATATAGCTAGGGCTAGAGGCCAAAGTTTCAACCCGGTCCAATATCAACCATTACCTCCACTTTCCAAAGAAGAATATCATAATCGGTTTATGGCATGTATGATGTCCAATAACCAACCGACGAACCAATATCAAAATTCTTCTTATCACAATGTTGACCCTACTCCTGCCCAATTTTAACAACCATTCTGTTCCTATCAATCAAATCCGACTTTTTCACCTTCTCTAAACGGTCCTTCTAATCAGTCATTTGGTAGTTTTAACTGTCCACCAGAATTTCAATTTTATACTGGAACTCCTTATCGACCCAAGTCTAGTCTTAAGCAGACATTATAAAAATATATGGAATTGACGAACCAAATTAGGAAGGTAACAACAGAGTGGATGCAAGCAAATAATTTCGAACCAGCCTAAAATTTTTCAGTACATAATTCGGGCATGGGACAAAATGAGAATTTGGGCAGTGAGAGAGAGCTGTACACCTTTCCTAATCAAACATTCCTTTTCCAAACTGAAATCCACAACTCCAGTTTCACAGATTCATCGAGTAAACCAATGGATTCACCAATTGACGATAGAATGTATGACAAGTTGTGTAATAATGCAATGTTCGATTACCCAACTGTGAAGGGTCCATTTCAGGTGAAACCATGACAAATCCTTGTGATCTCTACAGCTCCACTTTTGAACCAAAACTGATTGAAAACCATACTTTTGATGAGGTGTTTGGGAATTTTAACCTTCACTTGAATGAGGTGATTGACGTTGGGTATATATTGATTGATGAACCCGAAATTTTTGATGATTTTGTCCCACCAATTCATCAGGTCCTTTCATTTCTTTGTGGTCAACATCTTGAGCTTTTAATTCTTCCCGAACCCCAAATACGTCTTGAAGTTGATGATAATCGTATAACCGAAGAGCAAACCGAAATTCAGCCTTCATCTCCCACATTTGGTTCAGTGACACTCGACACATCAACAGGATTACCTATTTTATCTTCCACTCTCTCTGGTTCTTCTTCTGTTCCTGAAATGATAGTGAGTATTGATGAATCATAATCCGTTAAGTCAAGTTCGAAAATCCCAGAAAGCCAATTTGATTTGGATATTTTTGAAAATGAGGTAGATGAGTTTTTCACCTCCGCATATTTTGACAAATCAAGTATGGTAAAATCTGGCACCAAACTTTTTTACAGCAAAATGTTCGATCATACCATTGATAAAAGTTTTGAAGAACTTTTTGCTGACAAACTTGAATTTTTAAACAATACGGATTTTGTTATTGATCAACCTCATCCTATAGAAGTTGAACAGCCACAATTCCTTCTTCCTAATCATGCACATTCATTCTCATTCCATCTTTTCTCTAATTTAAAATTCAAACCCTTTCCAGACCACCTCTTATCCTTTCCCCACTTTTTCCTGACTCGATGCAACACTTTCTTCCACCAACCTATACGCTTTACTGATAAAATCTTTGAATGGTTGGTATTAACTTTTGGTCTTTGTAAAGTGTTACTTTGACCAAATGACTCACCCCCTCTTAAAATGCTTCATATTTTCTAACTCATGTTTGAGGGGGGGGGTGTATTTTTGGCTCTTGAAATAACTGTTGTCCTAAATATTGAGAGCCAAAAATAAGTTTGGGGGAGGATTTTCACTTTAATATATTTTGCCCCCGTTAATAAATGTCCTCCCAAGCTTACATGTTTTTTAGGTTTAGCAGATAGCAATATCGAGGACACTGTTGAAAACAAGTTTGGAGGTGGTTTGTGCTTATTTTTCACCTCGCATACTTCGCATAAGCGCAAAACATTTGGAAAAAAAAACCTATAAAAATTTAAAGATTTTAAAAAAATATATATTTTTGTACATAAATAAGATAATAAAAGATTAGATAGTGAAAAATTACATCCAAAAGATTAGAAAAATTTAAGAAAACCAAGAAAATTAGAAGTTTTCTTAAACGAACTAGTAATAAGTAGTTATGAGCCGTTGTCCCAACGGTTAGTAAGATGATAGAAGTCACTAATCTGAGGATAAAAATATGTCTGAAAAATAGTTCTTATTCTGGTAGCCAAATATTTGAACGTTAATACCATACTATTTGCACTTACACACGTCTTGAAACTCGGGATATTAGAGGATACCTTGAAATGCTCTTGTCTAAAAGCCAATGTATGAATTAATAAAAAGAATGAAGAAAATATAAAACGACGAAAAAAAACGAACATTGGTTTTGTTATCGCCAAGGCAGCAATAAAAAAATATAGTGAGGGTGCTTCATCACCTAGTGCCTTAGACCAATTGGTCTGGGATTCACTGCTAAGCCTTAGGTGGTGCAAGACGAGGAAAACACCGTATAAGCAAGCACATGAGTAATCGGTCGGTTAGTACCTCAAGAATTATTAACGGTCGCATGAAAAATGTGTGAGCAAATTCATCTAAATATTCATTAAATTAAAAAGTACTGAGGCAGATGGATAAGTGTATGATAGCTTAAATTGAATTCTCCGAGTGTAGGGATATTCTTTACACACACGTAGGGTATTTGATCGATGTTTGGAAGAAGGTAGGAATGAAGAATAAAGACGATGTTTTATTGAGGGATGATGTGATTTCTAACATCTTTTCATGACTATTAAGAAATGGCTCATGACAACCGAAAAGCTAGTGTAGTTGGAAACTCTAATTTTCAATGTCTTTGTTTTACAATTCTCATCTTTATATGTAAATTTCACGGTCTTCCTTTAATTATGGGATTTTGTGGGTGCAATCCGCTGAAAACCCTCAGGAAACAACACTCCTCATACTATGGACACTTAGAGGTTTAAAGGCTTGTTGCACGTGCTCAGTGCAATCGTGTTGCGTACGAAAGTGTGCTAGTTAGTTTTTCTTTTTCTTTATTTTCTCCTTCTCTTTTTAATGAAACAGTTTGCTCGAGATGACCAAAAATAAGTTTGGGGGAATTTGATCTGTCGAAAATATTGCATTTTTAACACACCAATTTCCCTACCGTTTTCAATCATCTAATGGTGTTCGGAATGAATATAGAAAATATTAGCAAAACATCCGTAAAATACCAAATAACATGTGTTATACTTTATAACCGTCACTTTGATGGAAATTGAGTGTTTATCATTGCACGCATAATCTTTGTATAGCGCAACACTTGTCTCGAGAATCTGTGCAGGAAATTCCAGGAAAAGAGCCGAAACTGTCAAAAGTGCTGATAAAACTATGCCAAGTACAAGACTTTTGATCTGGCAGTGAACAAGAAATATTTATGAGATTCCACAAATCAGAAAAGTGCCACAAGGACAACACAAGATCAACCAGGAAATTCCAGACAACACAAGTTCTCTCCTCAATTCTTGTTGTCTTGAGTGAATTGTAACGGAATTGTTGAATAATGAAAGGTGAAATTTCTTTATCTTGCTTATCTTTATATTGGGCATTATGATGAGATCTCAATTCTTGATTGTTTTCTTTGTTATGATGTTTGAGTAAAAACTCCGCTCGTGGTGGAATCGAGTGAATCGATAGATGATGATAATTAAATTCTTGAACTATTCTTAAGTCTTATGAGTTTTGTAAACTTTAGGAAATTGAAATATCGACAACCTAGTTTTGAGCGAGATGCTTTATTGAATGTTTTCGCTCTTAATAGAGATCAACGATCGATATTTGAATTTCATTGGGGCTAGAGTTTGAATTTCCTAGGTTTGGCATCATCCATCATATGAATGTGATGTTCAATGATTAGGGGACTAATCCCCTTGATGTCCGCCATTGTCCATCCAAAAGCTTTTCGATTGGTTTGCAAGACCGTGAGAAGGGCTTTCTCCTGCACTGGGGCTAGAGAAGCCGAGATGATGAGAGGGCGGGTCTCGTTCTCAACTAAGTAAGCATACTTCAGGTGAGATGGCAACGGCTTGAGTTCGAACGTCGGAGGTTAAACGATTGAAGGAAAGAATGGCGAAAATGTCTCGAACTCAAAGGATTCTAACAGAGGATCAAAACGAGTGTATGCGATAGAGTTGGATGGTTCAGCTAACGCATTCTAAAATTCGAAAGATTCAAACTCGGGTGGCGACAGGCCAAGATCGTTCGAAAACGTGAAACACTCATAATTATTGTCGAGAGTGGAAGCAGCAGCAGGTTCAAAGAGGAACGCACTAGTGGCGTCAAGATTGCTGTGATCGAACAAGAACTCCTCGAATTCACAGTCCTCTGGGGCGATCTCCCGGATAGAACAAACATCGAGTATATGAGCATTACGTTCGGATGGCTGATTCCCTAACCTAAAAATGTTGAGTTCAATTTTCATATTTCCAAGAGATAGGTTCATCGTACCATTTTGACAATCGATCACAGTATTTGAGGTTGGAAGGAATGAGCGACCGAGTATCACCGGAATTTGATTCCGCGGGTTAGCTACAGGTTGTGTGTCTAAAAAAATGAAGTCAACGGGGAATATGAAGTCCCCTACCTTTATTAACACATCCTCTAGCTCATCCCTAGGATGGGTGATAGATCGATCGGCCATTTGGAGAGTACAGTGTGTGGGTTTCTGCTCTCCTACAACTAGTTGCTCATATACAGAATACGG
Organism: Agapanthus africanus; assembly: GCA_030015575.1. Lineage (NCBI taxonomy): Eukaryota > Viridiplantae > Streptophyta > Magnoliopsida > Asparagales > Amaryllidaceae > Agapanthus > Agapanthus africanus. Next base: position 116,902,041 of record CM057351.1, read on the forward strand.
AAGTAAGTTAACACTGGCACTAATATCCAAAAGTGCGCTGATTGATCATTTCTTTGTGTGTGTTAAGAAAATGAATAAAATTCACAATCAAAGAATTGTTTGACCGCAATCAACTACGGTGTCGGATGTAGATTGTATGTGAGTGCGGATCGTCCACAGGGACAGTGTAATAGTTCGTCTTTTGAATTAGATGAGTCGAAACTTTAAAGAAAAGAAAACAAAATAATTCATGATTTATATTTGAAGTTCAAGAATTAGAAAATATAGATCTAATAACAAGAAAAAGATAGAATCAAGAATTGAGAGTTTGATGATTTTTCCAACCAAATATCAAGAATCGAAATGAGGCTCGTAGGAATCAATCGGATCTATAGATGTGATGTAATCTCAAGATGACGTATCCTCATCCTTCGATGGATTGATACTAGATCGATGATGATCGACGAGAATTAGAGATTTCTAGTAAAACTAAGGTTTCATCATTTATCCCTTGTTCATTCGTCGATATCATTCACATTCTAGCCTCTAGTAAATTCAAGAAACGATCGTAGATCCCTAATTTCGAGCGATCACAATCAAGAAAGCATCGCAACGAAACTAGGTCATCGATTCTTGAAATTGCTAGGGTTTTACAAAACCCGTAGGACTTAAGAAACGTTTTAAGATTTGTTACATCATCATTCTATTGATCGTCTCGACTCGTCGACGAGCGGAGTTTTACTCAAACTTCACAACAAGAACTACAATTACAAATTGAGATCGAATCATGATGCAAGAATTTAAAGAAAGCAAGATTAAAGAATTTCACCTTTTATTTATATCAACAATTTCATTACATTCGCTCAAGAACTACAAGAGGAAGAACTCGATCGTCGATTTGGCTTCGCTCGGCTCCGTGATTCGCGGATCGGCTTGGATCACTTGCTCGATTGGAGATCGGCTCCGCTCCTAAAAGGTTGAAGGGCTTCTCGCTTGATGGGTACTCGGGATCTTGACTTTGGATTGGAATTAGGGTTAGTGTTTCGCACAAGTCTTGTCACTAGACTTGTGGAAGAAGATGGAGAATTGAACTACTAAAGATTAGGGAAGTAATGAACTATTCAAGAACTATTGATGAACAACCTCAACCATTATATCTAGGCTCCTATTTATACACATCAAAACCCTAGATCCAGGCTTTCAAATTTGAATTTCCCTCCAAAAGCCTGTTGAGGGGATTTGAATTTCCCTCCAAAAGTTAGTTAGAGAAGAAGCTTCTAGATGGGATTAGTTAGGAGGGAGATTCTAGAAATAGTTTGTTAGGAGCTTAATTAGGATTAGCTTTGCTTAATGATCTTTGCTGATCTGGAAGAAGCTTCGAGAGAATTCTGGATTTTGATGTATCAGAAAGGAATGTGTGCCCAGAGATACAAATTGTGCACTAAAAATTTAGCGCTGACATGGCAATACCGCCGCGGAACCGCGGCTTAAGCCGGCTCCCGCCGCGGTTCCGCGGCGCTTTGGGGGCTTCATGGCTTGGGATTTCTGGGCTTCTCTGGTACTGACTTCTGGGCCCTTTGGTGATATGTTGATTTGTGTTTTTCCTTCTAGATTGCTACCAGCTTTCAGGTCTTTGAGTTGGCGTAATGTTTGATCAGCAAAATGGCAATTTTGGCTTTTCTTCTGGATTTTCCTTCACAAATCTCGAAACAAGTGATGCGCAATAGAGGGATGATGCAATGCCATGAAATGCGGTCAATTTCATTTATAGTGCCGGTTTTAGAGTCTAACACATGCAATCTGATATTTCTGGACTGTTTTGCTAATATGTGAAATATGAATGCCGAACACTTCTAGATGAGTGCCAATGATAGGGAAATTGCCGTGTTAAAAATGCAGTATTTTCGACTGATCAAATTCCCCCAAACTTATTTTCGATCGTCTCGAGCGAACTGTTTTATTAAAAAGAGAAGGAGAAAATAAAGAAAAAGAAAAACTAACTAGCACACATTCGTAGGCAACACGATTGCACTGAGCACGTGCAACAAGCCTTTAAACCTCTAGGTGTCCCTAGTAGAAGGAGTGTTGTCTCCTAAGGGTTTTCAATGGATTGCACCACAAAATCCAATAATAAAAGGAAGATCATGAAATTTACATTTAAAGAAAAGAATTGTAAAAGAAAGACTTTGAAAATTAGGGTTTCCAACTAAGCTAGCTTTTCGGTTGTCATGAGCCCTATCTTAAAGGTCATGAAAAGATGTTAGAAATCACGTTCTCCCTCAATAAAACTGTTGGAGATAGTGCCCTCAGTGTCAATTATTGGATCACAGGCACGTGATTGCAATGATTGAGGGAGGACCTATCCCGGTAGGACAGTCTTACTCAAGATGATAGTATGCTATCTGGTTTACCTTTATCATCGTGTACTGCTTTAGGTGACCTGACATGTCGCTATTGCACGTTGATAGAGCCCCTAGGATTCTTGCTTGACTACCGGCAGTATGAGGGTGATCATATACATGGGAGCTGGTAGTCTATAAGCACATCCTTAAAAGGTCCCTAGTCGTAGGAGTTTCGAGACAGGGCATCGATACTCCAGAGTAGACTAGTGTATACAGTCGAGACCCCGACGAGGGGCGGTGGCCGGTCTCACAAGCCACTGGTGTCAGTTGGATCACCTAAGATGTATACAGGTGCTCATTGGGTTATGAGTACACCGGACAGGACTCGCCGGGAACATGCTAGTTGGTCTTATACCTGACGTCAGATAGCAGTTCCCTGGTGACATGTGTACAGGTTAGTTCATCGACCTGGGGATCGTCATTTGTCTCGTGTGAGTTCCCACTGTGCTTTGATTACTACCCTACCACGGCTCAAAGGAGTCGTGCAAACAGGTTTTAGTTGGGTACAGTCCCGAGCCACATGGAGGCAGTGAGCGGATCTTCGGGGGTTCGTCTCTCCCGGTATTGGGGGTGAGGTCGCGCTGTGTCTAGGAGAGCCATTACACAAAGACCTTGGCCAAGGCAGGAGATTTACTGGTAGGTATTCCAGTAGTATCTCAGGGTGTTCTGGGCTACACTCCGACACGACTTGTACCGCTTTTGGGGGTCTGACTTTTACCAACCCCCTAGGCCCGCCATGCGATGCTCATAGACGAACGGACCGGACTGTACGGATATTGTCACTGACAGGCTCAGTTGGGTGTCGGGGTGAGCTTCCTCATCGACGTCCCTTTTAGTCAATAGCTGGTGGCCCGTCACGTATTGGCTTATACCTCTGACGTGCTAGTGGTTAAATCCACAGCCATAGTATTGACGAGTCTTTAGAGTCCACCACACTTTCAGTTACTCAAGTTTCGGGCGAAACGCTGTAGAGGCCGTATGGAGATATGGCAGGGTCCGATCAGATACGTGCGGTATTGCACGGATCAGGATCGGACGGTTTTGTACTAGTGGCCGTATAGTTATATGGCAGCGTTCGATCAGATACGTGCGGTATTGCACGGATCAGGATCGGACGGATATTACTAGCCGGCTTTGGTTTAAGCCGGTCCTAGTTTAGTACAGTGTAGATTTTGTCTCTTTGCATTTGTATCCGGACGGAATACAGATGCGGGTCTGTATGCACAGTATAGGGGTTTTCCTGTAATTTATTACGGGACCAGTTTTCTGGAGTTGCCAGTTTGCATTCCGTTCCGGCTGGTTTTTCTTTGTTCTTTCCCGGCCGGACTTTTCCGATGGAGGGGGTTATTTGCAGTTTTGCAAATAACAATTTGTGGGGGACTTATTTGCATAAGGTGTGATATGATAAGCATCTTTGCTTTTCATGATTTGATGAGATTAGAAATGATTTGAGGTTGATGTAAGTTTTGTGATGATAATGTTTTTGGATGTGGTCACCCTCCTCCTTTTACTACGATCACCTCCCTTCATGCTTCTTTATTCTTTCTCCATCATTTTCTAAGTTCATAAGTTTTTTCATGGTTGAAGTGAGAAGGAAAAAAAAAGGGAAAGAGAGAAAGAAAAGAGAAGAAGAGAGTTTCATATTCATCCTTGAGAGTGTTTCATTTTCTTGATCTCATTTCATGTTAAGAAAAATGCAAGCACCATTTTTCTTGTCTTGTTTCCTCCATCATCCACAAATGGCAACCAACCCCAAAGTGAGACATACACTCTACACTATATTCCTACAGCAAATCTTGGACGCGTCGATTCGCCAGCTTCGCGCCCGAGTTGCCTCGGTATTGAGGTGGGAGCCCGTAAAAGTACCCGGCTTCGTGGTGCCCTTTCCGACGAGGAGGAGATGGACGGAGTTCCCGCGAGGAGATCGGAGTGGAGATGAAGACCGGAGGACTCGGATCAGTCGGTACATCTCTAACCTATCTTGTTACTTAGCTTAGACTAGTTTAATGGCACGATCCGGGGTTTAGTGCGCGGTGGTGCCGGTTTGCTAAGTCCGCAAAATTTAAAGTTTATCACCGTTTCCGCGTTTGGCCGTCGGATTGACTGCCGGGGCGCCGCCGTGCACTTACAGTGGTATCAGAGCCTCGCAATTAACTTCGTCTAGCTTCGTTTGATGTGTTTTTCAGTTCCGATCGACCAAAATTCCAAAAACCGTATTTTTCCTTCACATCAGTTTCTGTTGAAATTTTTTGAAGTCTAAAAATTTTTCAGGTTGTAAAATATTGATGTACTGGAAAATCTAAGAACTCTGTAAAAATTCGACGAAGTAACTCCACAGTGGGAGCGCGGAAGCGCCGCGAAAACCCCCTTCCCGCCGTCCTTCCGCCGCACACTGTGGAGATCACTTCACCAAATTTTTCAGAGGCCTTCTGGGCTTAAAATATGGGTTTTGGAATATTAAAATTGGGCCCAGGATTTCTGTGAGTGCTACAGTTTTGATTGGGGGCCCACTTGTTAATTTTTGGTCAATCGGAAAATCTTAAACACATTTTTCACAGTATTTACAGTATATCTGCGACCGTGAATGTCACTCGATCGGTAAATCCGGTCTAACTGCTATAGCCCGGTTAGACGGATTTGCGAACGTGATTTTCACGTTGATGTTCTATGTTTATGCTGTGATGTTGCGGATCGGTCGTGGGGGATAGCCTGGATGCAATGCTAGTACAGTGTTGTTGTATTATGTACATTTGATATTGCGGGGCGAGCGTCCGACATGTGGACTGCCGTCACTGCCTGTTTGTATTATTCTTTTGGGGCACGACCTGGTTGCGGTCGATGTACCCGGTGTATGTATATTTTACTTTCTGTACTAGGATTACCCCGCGGTGGGGTGCACGGATGGCCGGGTTCTAGAGGGCAACAAGCCCGCATCTCATGGCATTGAGTCGGAGGGGGCTTCACTCTAGGATTGGCGGGCTATTCGCCGCACTCGTAGGGGGTACAGGTTGACCCAGGAGGGGTGCCCAAGTTGCCGGATTCCGTGGAGTGCTGGGTGGTCCATTCACGGAGCTGAAGGGGGCTGCCTCGCTTCAGGTTTTGGCGGGTGACTTGCCGCGCCCGTAGGGGTCTAGGATTTCATTGCACAGGCTATCCACACGACCAGGGGAACGTCGGGTTTCAGTAGTGGCTCTGTGAAACCCGGGGATCCCAGATATCTGTATTGTTCTGTGATGCTGTACATTTATGTGTTGTTGCATTTCTTTTCACGCCTTGAGCGAAATATAATATATTGGTATATATATTAGAAGATGTTGTATATGTTTTTCATCCGCGCTAGTCCAGTCCCCGCTCTGTCGTTAGTAAGCTAACCTAACGAGTGATGACGGGACCCAGTGGCGAATGCGGATGGCATATACGTACGTCAGTATATTTTCGTTCTTTGTGGTGTGATTAATTGATGCAACTGCGTTGATTCGGATCAATGCAAGATAAACAAACCTAATCTGATGTTGTTGGAACACTTTTCAAAAAGCTGTTATTGCAAGGACGTTCACTTTTGTTTTGCATCGTGGTATTCATTTGGAATATCCTGCTCCTCAGTCGACGAGGCAAGGGCCGAGATCCCTTCACCGGGAGTGACCCCTTGGACAGAAGTTTGCGTCAGGGCATTAACTTCACTATAGCCGATTACTTTTGCTTTGCACCGTGGTATTCAGTTGGAATATCCTGCACCCCATTCTGCGGGGAAAGAGCCGAGATCCCTTCACCGGGAGTGACCTCTTTAGTAAAGGTTTTCGTCACTATATTTCCTAAAAAGCTATCCGTTCCTTCAACGATATCAAGTTCATTACGTTAAAGGTTTTCGCCAGAAAACCATTCGTAGCCCTCCGTCATTTCAGACGGGTAGCAAGTAGTATTCATGCTATGTTTGTTGACCTTCGTCAAGGCATAGTGTATGGTAGCTGCTTGTTGCTTTTCTGCTGCATAGATAGATGCGTTGGTTTGGGACAGTCGTATAGCCTTGTTGACCTTCGTCAAGGGCTTGTACGGGTGGGTTCAAATTAACCTGGACAATGACGGGTAGAACATGACATGTGACTTATGATTTGTTGACCTTCGTCAAGGTCATAAGAGCATGGGGTAAAAATCACATCGGGAGTTTCAAAAGTACTGAAACTTGCCAGATATGCGCATACCTTCTGGAGTGTGATACCGTGAGCGGATTCCGTCACGTTATCGTGCGATGAGAGTTGGATCCCGATTCCCACTGATGAGTTGGTTTACTCCTCGGGTGACCCCGACTAATTCTTCTTTCAGGTTTGGAGGAGAATTTGAGGTACAGTGGGAGGTTTCCTGATTAGAAAAAGTGATAACCATTCTGATCTAGGTTAGAGTGCACGCTGAGTGTTTCTTTTCTCTCTCTCTGGCAGCGACCATTGACCCGACCATAGACTATGACTCAGTGACCAAGTTGACCGAACCTACTTAACACTGGCTTTTGGATTGTCAGAGTTGCAGACCTCATTGCCACTCCTACTTTTACCCTTTTCTCCGGAACACCCCGTATTACTACGAACGTCCACTTCCATTGGACAAAACCATCGTATGGTTATATACGAACTCGAAGGACTTCGAGGATGGTTTCCGGTTCTGGAGAAAACGGATAGGATTATTCAGTTGTCTTTTCTTTTCACCTTCTCTCAGGTTGCGAGTACTCCTTGGTTTAGGAGTAGTACACCTATTACGCAAATTGGATAGTCTTCTTCCAAACCATAGGCTGGTGCCGACCGGTAGGGAATGAAGAAAACCAGTTAGCCTAAACGGTGTACAGAAGGTATTAAGTTCAGACAAACCAAGGGATTAGTAAGAGGGCAAAGTAAGTTGCGACTGCTATTCACGACCAAACCAAGTATTTCTTCGCCAATCCTAAATCACCTTTGTATTTCTCCAGGACACTCCGTATCACTACGAAGATCCCATTTTATTGGATAATCCATCGTATGGTTATATACGAACTCGAAAGGAACTCGTTCCAGTTCGGGGATGGATCCTGGTTCAGGAGAAATAGGAATAAAGTACATTCAGGTGTCTTTTATCTTCACCTTCTCTCGCGATGCGAGTGCTCCTAGGATTAGGACAGTACACCCTTTATGCTTTTTGGATAGTCTTCTTCCAAACCATAGGCTGGTGCCGAACGGTAGGGAAGGAAGAAAACCAATTGGCCTAAAGGGGTGTGCAGAAGGTAATGACTAAAGACATATAAAGGGATTTGGAGAGGTGGCAAAGAATTATACGGTTATAGTTGTGAATCTGGATAATGGAAGAGGCATTGCTAGGAATACCAGGATACCCCATCGAAACATTTCAATGTTTCAGTTTCACTGTGTACTGTTAAAAGAAAGCTGATTTCCCGATTAGATACTTACTCCAGGGTATGTATTTACCAGGTATGATTCTCACATCTGTATGGTTTTATAGATGATAAAGGGGAGTAAGTTATTGGGAATTAGATGACCATCCTCATTATATCGGGATTCGTTGTAATCAGTGATATTTGGGGAGATCATCTGGGTTGTTTGCCGGTTGGCAAATATTTGGTTTTGAATATCCGCTGTTGTGCACCAATTTCAAATTGATATATCTGTACGTCTTTTTTCATAGAGTGAGATATACCTTTTGATATTATGTCGATGACATTTACCTATATCAGTGGATGGTTAGGTAAGGAGCATTGAACAGCGGTGTAATTCTTCTTAACCATAAGTACAGTTTTCAACCTACGACACACAGTGAATGAGTTATCTGACTCCAGGGACTTATACAGAGTATTGTATGTTGTCCAGGGTCCATCAGGACAGAGGGGTTGGTCCTCGTACTATATTCAGTTTACTTATGACTTCTCTAGTTTTTAGACAGGTGTTTCGTGGAAACACAGTGTCTGAATTTTGAGAAGTTATAGGTATTTGAATAAAGTAGAGAACCAGGTATTGCAAGTATCGGGATTCTTCATAGTGATCGAAGATGTAGATACTTGTACATGGTATTCAGTTGATAGTAATGATTAAGAGAACTTGCTTCTCTTTCGGGTTACTCATAATTGGAAGTATTCCTAAGTTGAGTAACGCTGATCGGCCTCTCTCCATTTAAGTGACATGCACTGGAGATAGCTGCATGATTTGAATCTGGTTCAATTAAATCAGTGCCTCTGGTTCTATATTGGATATAGTACAGTTCATATCTTAACATTGTTAAGGTACGGGGAGTTGTCCGGCTTATGATTAAAACCAGACTCTGGATAACTCAAGGCACGTTTATATAATGGCTGTTTGTGGGTTGACCCAGGCTATGACGAGGGTTGACTTTCTACCATCTGGGAGATCAATAGAAATATTGTTCATGACTCGCCACAGTTTTATTAAAAATGGATTTTTTCAAAAACAGCAGTGGGAGTATGGTAGAACTGGAAGTGATTCCAGAACCGCAAACGATTACTGAAGATTTGATAAGGAACCTGAAGATTCAATCTGTTTTGACATTCCATTGGCCACTCCGCAGATAAGGTGGGTAACTTCAGGCACCCGAGAGGTACTCCGGTAGCCTCAAGGACGGTGACAGGGAAGTTCTTGTTTACCCACACTTGCCATTGTTGTTGTTCCAGGCTGCGAGACCCGGCAGGAGGATGAGTGTAGCGTCGTTCTAAACTAGTTTTAGAAGTGCACGTCTATATGACTCTGGCAGAGGGTTGTCGTAGTCAGTGGGAGCAGCGGAAGCATTGGTGGACATCAGGCTTATGTCTATAGACTAAAGCAGATGTAGCGGAGATAGATCATCTATTTCTGATGTGACAGTCATGGGTTTGACGTCATCAGAATAGGGGATGGATCTGTTGAGAAGGTAGTAGGGTGTGATATCCTGGTATTTGGATGACATACACAAAGTAGGAAAGGAAATTCCTATACTACGATCGGTTATACTTTGGTCGTCACACAGTGGTTTCTCCACAAAGGACTTGGACATTATATCAGACATACTGGTTACTAGATCTATAGCTTTAGATCTAGATTTGGGTGGTTTCCCAATCAGGGTACTTTGACAGCATTCTGAGAGTATTTAGAATGGACGACTCCTGGCACGGTAGTGTACCTGCAGGTAATGGAGTCACCCTCTCTAAAGGTGTCTTATAGACTAAAGTAGAGAGGGATGTGCATGATTGGCAGATCACTTGCGTAGGCAATTGAGTCAATCATGAGATGTCAAGTACCACACCAGATGTTGTTCTTGCACTACATGCAATAAGTTGATATTGATCCAATCCTGGAGAAACAGTCGGAAGCAGTTTTAGAACATAAGTGGATGTTCTAGGGATATGATAACGACAGCCTCATTCGGGAGACAGTTATCATTCCAGGCTTCCAAGGTGACATGGACGACAAGGAGGTTGTCAGAGTTATAGTTTTCCCTCTAACGAGGGGCAGTATTTTGGACAGGTGGTCCGAGGCAATACTAAGGGTGGCATGGCGCAGGATACTGATTAAGTTCAGTTGACGATACAGTCTAAGAAGTTTGGATTTGGAGTTCATTTATGAGCTAGGTCCCATCAGACATCCAGACATTCTAAGACAGGTATTGCTCATTTCGGGAGATGGCTTTCTCCGCGAACATGAGATTTAGAGAGACATAGAAAGAAACACCAGAGCGGATCCACTCACTGAGGCTATTCCTCGAACGCAATAGTTTCACAAACGAGTTTTGTGAGACTGACAAGTAGAGGAGTTGGGTGTTCGGTATCACACGGGCTGTGAGTATGCGACATCGCAATAATTAGCCTTGAGTGCAAGTGGGAGATTGTTGGAGATAGTGCCCTCAGTGTCAATTATTGGATCACAGGCACGTGATTGCAATGATTGAGGGAGGACCTATCCCGGTAGGACAGTCTTACTCAAGATGATAGTATGCTATCTGGTTTACCTTTATCATCGTGTACTGCTTTAGGTGACCTGACATGTCGCTATTGCACGTTGATAGAGCCCCTAGGATTCTTGCTTGACTACCGGCAGTATGAGGGCGATCATATACGTGGGAGCTGGTAGTCTATAAGCACATCCTTAAAAGGTCCCTAGTCGTAGGAGTTTCGAGACAGGGCATCGATACTCCAGAGTAGACTAGTGTATACAGTCGAGACCCCGACGAGGGACGGTGGCCGGTCTCACAAGCCACTGGTGTCAGTTGGATCACCTAAGATGTATACAGGTGCTCATTGGGTTATGAGTACACCGGACAGGACTCGCCGGGAACATGCTAGTTGGTCTTATACCTGACGTCAGATAGCAGTTCCCTGGTGACATGTGTACAGGTTAGTTCCTCGACCTGGGGATCGTCATTTGTCTCGTGTGAGTTCCCACTGTGCTTTGATTACTACCCTACCACGGCTCAAAGGAGTCGTGCAAACAGGTTTTAGTTGGGTACAGTCCCGAGCCACATGGAGGCAGTGAGCGGATCTTCGGGGGTTCGTCTCTACCGGTATTGGGGGTGAGGTCGCGCTGTGTCTAGGAGAGCCATTACACAAAGACCTTGGCCAAGGCAGGAGATTTACTGGTAGGTATTCCAGTAGTATCTCAGGGTGTTCTGGGCTACACTCCGACACGACTTGTACCGCTTTTGGGGGTCTGACTTTTACCAACCCCCTAGGCCCGCCATGCGATGCTCATAGACGAACGGACCGGACTGTACGGATATTGTCACTGACAGGCTCAGTTGGGTGTCGGGGTGAGCTTCCTCATCGACGTCCCTTTTAGTCAATAGCTGGTGGCCCGTCACGTATTGGCTTATACCTCTGACGTGCTAGTGGTTAAATCCACAGCCATAGTATTGACGAGTCTTTAGAGTCCACCACACTTTCAGTTACTCAAGTTTCGGGCGAAACGCTGTAGAGGCCGTATGGAGATATGGCAGGGTCCGATCAGATACGTGCGGTATTGCACGGATCAGGATCGGACGGTTTTGTACTAGTGGCCGTATAATTATATGGCAGCGTTCGATCAGATACGTGCGGTATTGCACGGATCAGGATCGGACGGATATTACTAGCCGGCTTTGGTTTAAGCCGGTCCTAGTTTAGTACAGTGTAGATTTTGTCTCTTTGCATTTGTATCCGGACGGAATACAGATGCGGGTCTGTATACACAGTATAGGGGTTTTCCTGTAATTTATTACGGGACCAGTTTTCTGGAGTTGCCAGTTTGCATTCCGTTCCGGCTGGTTTTTCTTTGTTCTTTCCCGGCCGGACTTTTCCGATGGAGGGGGTTATTTGCAGTTTTGCAAATAACAATTTGTGGGGGACTTATTTGCATAAGGTGTGATATGATAAGCATCTTTGCTTTTCATGATTTGATGAGATTAGAAATGATTTGAGGTTGATGTAAGTTTTGTGATGATAATGTTTTTGGATGTGGTCACCCTCCTCCTTTTACTACGATCACCTCCCTTCATGCTTCTTTATTCTTTCTCCACCATTTTCTAAGTTCATAAGTTTTTTCATGGTTGAAGTGAGAAGAAAAAAAAAAGGGAAAGAGAGAAAGAAAAGAGAAGAAGAGAGTTTCATATTCATCCTTGAGAGTGTTTCATTTTCTTGATCTCATTTCATGTTAAGAAAAATGCAAGCACCATTTTTCTTGTCTTGTTTCCTCCATCATCCACAAATGGCAACCAACCCCAAAGTGAGACATACACTCTACACTATATTCCTACAGCAAATCTTAGACGCGTCGATTCGCCAGCTTCGCGCCCGAGTTACCTCGGTATTGAGGTGGGAGCCCGTAAAAGTACCCGGCTTCGTGGTGCCCTTTCCGATGAGGAGGAGATGGACGGAGTTCCCGCGAGGAGATCGGAGTGGAGATGAAGACCGGAGGACTCGGATCAGTCGGTACATCTCTAACCTATCTTGTTACTTAGCTTAGACTAGTTTAATGGCACGATCCGGGGTTTAGTGCGCGGTGGTGCCGGTTTGCTAAGTCCGCAAAATTTAAAGTTTATCACCGTTTCCGCGTTTGGCCGTCGGATTGATGGCCGGGGCGCCGCCGTGCACTTACAAAAACATCGTCTTATTTTTCATTCCTATCTTTCTTCCAAACATCGATCATATAACTCTGCATGTGTGTAAAGACATCCCTACACCCGGAGAATTCAATTCAAGCTATCATACTCTTGCCCATCAGCCTCGGTACTTTTTAATTATTGAATATTTAGATGTGCTCAAACACTTTCATGCGACCGGTAATACTTCTTGAGGTACTAACCGACCGATTACTCATGTGCTTGCTTACTTGGTGTATTTTCCTCGTCTTGCACCACCTATGGCTTGGCAGTGACTCCCAGACCAGTTGGCCTTAGGGCACTAGGTGAAGAAGCACCCTCGCTATATATTTTTTATTGCCCTCGGTGATAACAAAACCAGTGTTCATTTTTCTCACCACTTTATATTTTCTTCAATTTTTTTTTATTTCCTTCTTGCTTTTGGCTTTAAGAAAAGAGCATTTCAAGGTATCCTCTACTATCCCAGTCTTCAAGACGTGTGTAAGTGCGAATAGCAGGGTATCAACGTTCAAAATGTTTGGCTTCCAGAATAGAAATTATTTTTTAGACTTATTTTTATCCTCAGATTAGTGACTTCTTTCATCTTACTAACCCTTGGGACAACGGCTCATAACTACTTATTACTAGTTCGTATAAGAAAACTTCTAATTTTCTTAAATTTTTTCTAATCTCATGGATGTAATTTTTCACTATCTAATCTTTCATTATCTTATTTATGTACAAAAAATATTTTTATCTTTAGAAATTTTTTAAATTTTTATAGGTTTTCAAAATGTTTTGTGTTTATGCAAAATATGATGCAAATGATGCGAAAATAAGCACAAACCTCCCCCAAACTTGTTTTCAACAGTGTCCTCACTGTTGCTATATGCCAAATCTCGAAAAACCTGTAAGCTTGGGAATTTATTAGCGGGGGCAAAATATTTAAGTGAAGATCCCCCCAAACTTATTTTTGGCTCAAATTTTTGTAAAAATCTTCTTTTCAAGTGCCAGAAAGTATACCCCCCCCCAAACTTGAGTTAAACAATGTTAAGCTTTGAAAATCACATAAGGGGGTCAAAAATTAGTGGTCGATGCCAAGCTTTACAAAGACCGAATGTTAACACCAACCATTCAAAATTTTTATCAATGTAATGCTCTGGTTGGTGGAAGAAGAAGTGGGGAAAGGTTAAGTGGTGGAACAGAATGTGTGTGCGTCTCATTTTGGAGAGACGATGCAGTGAATGTGATGGATTACTCGTATTCTTTTTACAGTTCAAAAGAAAGGGGGGAGGTTCAATTTCATTGATTGGGAGATGATTCATCTCAAAACCCGTGTCGTTTAAAAATGCGAGTTCATCAGCGATGATTTCCTCAAAAGTTCCATCCATACCCCGATGAATAATGTCATCACAAAGCGCGGGGTGATCTTCAGACTCCAAAAACAGTTCATAATCAGTGTTAATTGTTGACCCGGACATCTCGGTGGAAAAGTCCGTATGTGTATGATACATAGTTGGGTCAAACAATAACGTATGAAAAGAGTCAAGATCGGTATCATGAGGATCATCAAATTCGCTGCTGTCGACATCCATTAAGTCGACAGAACAGACCTGAGCAGTAGGTTCGGAGGGTACACTTCCCAACTTGTAAATGTTCAGCTCAATTGACCTATTCCCGAAGGATAGGGTCATAGAACCGTTACGACAGTTGATAACAGCATTGGAAGTGGCCAAAAAGGGGCGACCTAAAATCACCGGAATTTGGTTCCCTGGGTTCGCTACGGGCTGTGTATCAATTACAATAAAGTCTATAGGGAATATAAATTCCCCGATTTTTATTAACACATCCTCCAGTTCACCCCTAGGTTTGGTGATTGATCGATCAGCCATCTGGAGAGTGCAATTGGTTGGCTTCAACACTCCGATCCCTAATTGCTCATAAACTGAGTATGGAAGCAAGTTAACACTAGCGCCAAGGTCTAGTAGAGCACAGTTAATGTGTTTTTCTCCAATAGAAATGGAAATAGTAGAATATCCAGGATCCTTACGTTTCCTCTGTAATTGTTGGGGGAAGGCCGTGTCTACTGTTTTTGTCATGAATATCTTCTTGGGCATTTGAGTCTTCCTCTTCCTAGTGCAGAAGTTCTTAAGAGTTTTCGTATAGGACGGAACTTGTTGGATAGCATCTAGGAGAGGGATGTTAATGTCAACTTGCTTAAAAATGTTCATAATCTTCTTCATATGTGGACTCGGTGTGTTAGCCCTTAACCGATTAGGATATGGTGCTTTAGCAATAAGCGCCGGGTCCATCATAGGAGAAGGAAGTGTGTGAGGAACCGATCCCAGAATAGAAGTGGGGATCGTCCGTGGAGGAGTAAAAGAGGTGGGCTGAAGTGGTGAGCCTTTTGGAAAACGAAGAATAGGCTCGGAAGAAGGTGGTGGGGTAGAAGAACAAGGATCAGAACTAGAAGTGGAGGTGGAAGGAAAGGTCTCAGCCGGGGTGTTATTGATTGATTTATCAGTATCATCAAACTCTTCCCCAACGTGAGTGTCAAGCACTCTTCCAGATCTTAACGTGATTGCCTCCACATGATGTGAATAGCCAGGATTGGGTAAAGGTTGAGCTGGAAGTTTCCCTTTCTCTCTTGCACGCATTTCGGCTTTTAGTTGTGCAATTTGTTCTTCCATCGATTTGATATTCTCATTTTGAGAGACAATGATCTTTATCACATTCTCGACGGAAGATTGCAAACTTGTCGTCCCTTGGATGGATTGTTTCATGAAAGTATCCAAGGTTTGTGCTATTGCAGAGGTATTATCTGTACCGGTCAATTGCAAAGAGTTTTCATGTGGTGCAAAAGTGTTGGCCGGATTTTGGAAGTTTTGTGATTGGAATGGGTGCTGACTTAATTGAAGTAGTGGCTGCTGTTGTGGTGGAGGGACCCTTTGGAAATTGTTTTGGGTTGGAACCACGTTTTGAGATTGTGATTGGTTCCAAGCAAAATTTGGATGATTCCTCCAACCCTGATTATATGTGGAAGAAGATGGGTCGTTTCTAGGTCTTTGAAATGC
Organism: Agapanthus africanus; assembly: GCA_030015575.1. Lineage (NCBI taxonomy): Eukaryota > Viridiplantae > Streptophyta > Magnoliopsida > Asparagales > Amaryllidaceae > Agapanthus > Agapanthus africanus. The sequence goes on from CM057351.1 coordinate 116,917,570, forward strand.
GGCATTGGTATGCTCATGACCTTGAAACGGACATTCTTGCGTCAAGTGAGAAGGATCAGAACAGCAGCCACATACAGTTTTGGAGAGTGACATCTGACTTAGGGCGGCAGCTAAAAATTTGTTTTTTATAGCGTCAAATTTCTTGTGTAAAGCTGAAATTTCAGCTCTAATTCCTATGGAAATATCATTGCCATCCCTAGACGATTGACTCACACCCACCCACTGTAATGATTTTTCTGCGAAATCTTCTAAAAAATTCCATGCTTCCCCATCATCTTTAGTCATGAAATTGCCTTGACACATGGATTCAAGGGCCTGTCTTGTGTTAGGATTAATGCCCTCATAAATGTTCGGCACAGTTCCCATCTCGGGATGCCGTGATGTGGACATTGGACTAACAGATCCTTGAAGCGTTCAAGACATTTTGAAAATGTTTCATTTGGAAGCTGGGTGAATTGATAGATTTCGCTACGGACTCGAGCCGTCTTTTGATGTGGGTAGAATTTCTTAAGGAATGTTTTGACGAATTCGTCCCAATTTGAAATGGAATGTGCGGTAGTGTTATATAGCCACTTCTCGGCTAAATCGCACAAAGTGAATGGGAGAAGACGAAGACGTAAAGCATCCACAGAAAGCTGTGAAGTACCCATCATTGCGCATACATTTTCAAATTTGGTGATAAATGCATATGCGTCTTCAGACTCGAGACCGTGAAATTTTGGTAGAAGGTTGATGTATTGGGGTTTTATTTGAAAATTTTCCCCGTTGGCTGGTGGAATGGAAAGACAAGTGGAAAGTGGACCTCGTGTTGGATAGCACCTCTCTTGGAGAGAGATGCGAGGTGGATTCTGCGCACCAACGGATGGCGGCAAATTAGTGGAAAAGAAATTTGACAGAGGTGGATCCATCGATGTGGGTGTGGTGGTTGGTAAAAGAAGGGTAAATGTAGAAATACCGACTTTTGGGTCGATGAGGGAAACGCGGACTAACGGGCACTAGAATCCCGTGTCCAGCCTATCTTTCACTAAAAAGGGTTAGTACAAGTGGCAGTGTGAATTTATAATTACGGGAGAGAATGAATGAATGCGGTGTTTGTTTTGAAAATTGGACGGATTTTTGAAAAAATGACGCAACACAACAAATGCAACACACAAAACCCTAATTCTAGGGGTCACCTAGTTCAAATCTCTAGACCGATCCTAACTGCAAAAAGACAAGTCGCAGGAAAAATCCTCCACTGCCTCTTTGTCTCTCTTGTGGCCAGGTAAGTGGGAGGTTCTCCACTACGTAAGTAGTGGGCCTAATTAAGTAACCACTAGCTTTCGACACACTTGCCTTAGACACCACAAAAGAAACGCGGATAAACAATGGATTACCCACGGCCTTCTCTTGTCCTAAGTGAGCGCGACGGTCCTTAGAGTCATCTCTAGATTTCTTTTAATTAATGAGGGTAAATGCGGATGCAAATTTTGCGATTTTCGGGGCTTAGGAAGGGTAATGAACTCCCCACCTAATCTGGATTTGGCTGTGCCCCTTAATTTCCGTATTAATATGCAAACAACCACAAAAATAAAAAACACGCACAATTTATTTTGCTTTTTGCGGCGCTGCTATTTATTTTCAAAGAAACCTGCACAAAATGTTAATTGGAGTAGATGAGGAAGTAGATAAGAAAGTCAAGATAGTTACTAAAAATTTTCGAACAGTGATTCCACTGTAGCACCGCGGTTCCGCCGAGGGAATTGCCTAATGCCGCGGTTCCGCGGTGGAAATATCAGATCACTGCACGAAATTTTGAGGCTCTGTTTCTGATCACCTTCTAAGCTCTCTAGAATGATCAGAAATTTTTTTCCACATCTCCAATGATTCCAGATTTTCTCGCAACAAATCACAATAACACGTTTAAGGTTTGTGCGAATTTAGATCTAAAAATATAGATGGAATAAACTTTTCAACTCAAATTTCAAAATAACGAACAATTAGCGCACTATCCCCGGCAACGGCGCCATTTGATTGTTTTAATTCTTGATGTGTAGTGTGTATCAACTCAAATGATCCCAGGCAACGGCGCCATTTGATTGATCATTTCTTTGTGTGTGTTAAGAAAATGAATAAAATTCACAATCAAAGAATTGTTTGACCGCAATCAACTGCGGTGTCGGATGTAGATTGTAAGTGAGTGCGGATCGTCCACAGGGACAGTGTAATAGTTCGTCTTTTGAATTAGATGAGTCGAAACTTTAAAGAAAAGAAAACAAAACAATTCATGATTTATATTTGAAGTTCAAGAATTAGAAAATATAGATCTAATAACAAGAAAAAGATAGAATAAAGAATTGAGAGTTTGATGATTTTTCCAACCAAATATCAAGAATCGAAATGAGCCTCGTAGGAATCAATCGGATCTATAGATGTGATGTAATCTCAAGATGACGTATTCTCATCCTTCGATGGATTGATACTAGATCGATGATGATCGACGAGAATTAGGTATTTCTAGTGAAACTAGGGTTTCATCATTTATCCCTTGTTCATTCGTCGATATCATTCATATTCTAGCCTCTAGTAAATTCATGAAACGATCGTAGACCCCTAATTTTGAGCGATCACAATCAAGAAACCATCGCAACGAAACTAGGTCATCGATTCTTGAACTTGCTAGGGTTTTACAAAACCCGTAGGACTTAAGAATCGTTTTAAGATTTGTTACATCATCATTCTATTGATCGTCTCGACTCCTCGACGAGCGGAGTTTTACTCAAACATCACTACAAGAACTACAATTACAAATTGAGATCGAATCATGATGCAAGAATTTAAAGAAAGCAAGATTAAAGAATTTCACCTTTTATTTATATCAACAATTTCATTACATTCGCTCAAGAACTACAAGAGGAAGAACTCGATCGTCGATTTGGCTTCGCTCGGCTCCGTGAGTCGCGGATCGGCTTGGATCACTTGCTCGATTGGAGATCGGCTCCGCTCCTAAAAGGTTGATGGGCTTCTCGCTTGATTGGTACTCGGGATCTTGACTTTGGATTGGAATTAGGGTTAGGCTTTCGCACAAGTCTTGTCACTAGACTTGTCGAAGAAGATGGAGAATTGAACTACTAAAGATTATGGAAGTAATGAACTATTCAAGAACTATTGATGAACAACCTCAACCCTTAGATCTAGGCTCCTATTTATAGACATCAAAACCCTAGATCTAGGTTTTCAAATTTGAATTTCCCTCCAAAAGTTTGTTGAGGAGATTTGAATTTTCCTCCAAAAGTTAGTTAGAGGAGAAGCTTCTAGATGTGATTAGTTAGGAGGGAGCTTCTAGAAATAGTTTGTTAGGAGCTTAATTAGGATTAGCTTTGCTTAATGATCTTTGCTGATCTGGAAGAAGCTTCGAGAGAATTCTGGAGTTTGAAGTATCAGAAAGGAATGTGGGCCCAGAGATACAAATTGTGCACTGAAAATTTAGCGCTGACGTGGCAATACCGCCGCGGAACCGTGGCTTAAGCCGGCTCCCGCTGCGGTTCCGCGGCGCTTTGGGGGCTTCATTGCTTGGGATTTCTGGGCTTCTCTGGTACTGACTTTTGGGGCCCTTTTGTGATATGTTGATTTGTGTTTTTCCTTCTAGATTGCTACCAGCTTTCAGGTCTTTGAGTTGGCGTAATGTTTGATCAGCAAAATGACAATTTTGACTTTTCTTCTAGATTTTCCTGCACAAATCTCGAAACAAGTGTTGCGCAATACGGGGATGATGCAATGCCATGAAATGCGGTCAATTTCCATTATAGTGCCGGTTTTAGAGTCTAACACATGCAATCTGATATTTCAGGACTGTTTTGCTAATATGTGAAATATGAATGCTGAACACTTCTAGATGAGTGCAAATGATAGGGAAATTGCCGTGTTAAAAATGCAGTATTTTCGACTGATCATGCGCGGTTATTGTTCTTATCCCAATTGTTATTGAAATCGTAGGACAGCCAGGGTCCTTCCATTTTTGAGGTAAATCTTGGGTAAGAGCATCACTCACGACACTAGCTAAGAAAACCTTCTTGGGTACCTGAGATTTTCTCTACTTAGTGCACAAGTCCTTAAAGATTTTTGCGTATGAAGGGACTTGTTGAACTGCATCCAAGAGGGGAATGTTGATGTTGACCTGTTTAAACAACTCCAGAATCTTCTCCATTTGTGGATTTTGTTTATTGGACATCAATCGGTTTGGAAATGGAACGTTTTGGAAATTGGTTGAGTCCAATTCTTGTGGAGGAGATTGTGGAGTTGGAACGGATCCCATAGCTGGATTTTTAGTGGAGTGAGATGTGGGTCCGTTCGGAGCAGCAGAAGAAGAACAACCTTTTGAAGAATGGAGAATAGGCTCAGATGACAGAGAAGAAGAAGAAGAAGCGGCCGGGATGTCATCATTTATCCGCGTGCCAATGTTGTTGTGTAACATCCTTCCAGATCTGAACGTAGTCACGACACTCACATTATGGTTCTGTTGTTCAAGAGAAACATGTACATTATGTGGGTGACCAGGATTTGTGAGTTGTTGAGATGGATGCTTCCGTTTCTCTTGCTCGCTTAACGCCGCATTCAGCTGTACAATCTGGGCTTCGATGGTCTTTATCCTTTTACCGTGTGCAGCAGTGCGTTGCACTAAAGAATGAATAGAAGACTGGATGTTGGCGGTGGATTGATTCGATTGCTTTACAAACGCCTCCAGACTCCATTCTAGCGAGGAAACCTTATGGTTGTTTGACGGAACAAAGTTGTTTTGAGGAAAAGAATTGTTGGGTGCAAAGTTGTTCGTCGGATTTTCAAAAGGTTTGGGTTGGAAGGGCTGCTGATATTGATGTTGAGTTTGTTGTGGAGCTTGTTGTTGTTGCAGAGGAGGTGGCCTCTGGAAGTTGTTGTGGCCTTGGAATTGATGCTGGTTCTGATTCCAATAGAAATTGGGATAGTTCCTCTAACCGGGATTGTATGTGGAAGAGTATGGATCATTTCTTGGTCTTTGCTAAAATGCAGCATTGACCTGATCCTGTCCTTGAGAAGGTGGGTTGTAAAGACACTCTTCGATCAAATGGGATGGATCAGAACAACAAGCGCAGATGGTACGAGGGGAAGAGCAGGGGCAGGATAAGGAGATGAGAATTTGCTCTCAATTGCTTCCAGTTTTCGCCTGATTGCTGCCATCTCGGCCTTCATTGCAATTGAGATGTCGAGTTGATGAACTCATGTCCTGGAAGGATCGGAAGAAGTAGTAGTAGAAGAAGAAGTGTTTGGTCTGGTGCTTTCCCTCTGAAGCGTCTGTTCCGCAAAATCGTCGAAGAATTTCCAAGCTTCCTCGTCAGATTTGGATAGGAAATGGCCTTGACAAATGGTTTCCAACAACTTCTTAGTTGTTGGATTCAGGCCCTCATATAAGGTTTGGCAAAGTTTCCATCTCTCAATACCGTGATGAGGGCACTAAACAAAAAGTTCTTTGTATCAGTCAACGCACTTCCAAAAAGGTTCGGTAGGAACTTGGGAAAATTTGTTAATTTCATTTCGGATCCTCGCGGTCTTGTGATTTGGGTAGAATTTTCTAAGAAACGCTTTTACAAACTCATCCTAACTGGTTATAGAATGTGATGCGGTGCTATACAGGCACTTCTCAGCAAGGCCACACAGAGTGAAAGGAATGACTCGTAGCCGTATAGCATCATCAGACAGTTGGGTTGTCTTCATCATTGCACAGACGTTCTGAAATTTGTTGATGAAGATGTAGGCATCTTTGAATTCCAGCTCATGAAATTTAGGCAACATGTTGATGAAGTGAGGCTTAATTTCGAAATTATCCCCATTGGCCGGCCGAAGTGAAAGACAGGTAGGAATTGCATAGCGGGTAGGATAGAAACAATCCTGGAGCGCAATTCGTTGTGGCTCTTCAACAGGAGGGGGTTGTGGGCTATTCGCATCCAAATGAGGTGGAATCAGTCCCGGGGCCGGAAAAAGGATGTTAGGAGGAAATCCTGACATCTCAGAAGAAGAATTTGGTGATGGTGAAGGTGAGGTTGTATAAACAGAATCCCGATCAACGTCGGAGTTAGTCGGCAAAGGTTAGGATGAAAGAGGTGTGGAGGGAGTTTCGACGTTGGAGTCAATCGCGTAGTCTGTAGCGACTAACGTAACGCGGACTAGGCGGGCACTAGTGTCCCGAGTCCAACCGGACATACACTAAACGAGTTTAGTATAGTAAAAGCGTAGAAAGTGAGAGTAAGAAAACGTCAATGGAGAAATGTAGATGAAAGATGGGTGAAATGGAATTCTGGCGAGAAAGGGAAAGTTTTTATAAAAGTTTTTGTTTTCTTGTTTATTTTTTTAGAAAGAGTTTTGCAAAAATATCTACGGACTTATGGCATAACTTCAAACAATCACAGTCAAAACATGTACAATCATACCTAGAGCTGTGGTCTTCAAAATCCACTAGACTGCTCCTTACTGTTCTAAAGCGACAAGTTGTGAGATAACCCTCAAATCGTCTCCTCACTTCCAATTGTGGCTAGGTAAGCACAAGTGAGGTAAGGAGGGTTCCGCTCACGAATCACCGTGAGACGTGCCTTTTAAAATTATCATTCTCACTTATCTAGCCTAGGCACCACAAAGTCAAGTTTAGATAAACGATCGAATGCCTACAACATTCCTCTGTCCTATTGAGCACGACGGTCCTTAATTGGCTGAGTTTAGATATTTTTTATTTAAACTCAAGGGTGATGCGTATGCTTTTAGTGATTTTGGGGTCTTAGGAAGGGTGATGAAATCCCCACCCAATCTGAATTGGTGTTTTAGCCCTTTAAAGTCCGTATTATTTTTGAAAAATGGTAACAAACAAAAATCTAAATATCTTGCAAAAAAATTATTTGGCAGCGGTGCAAAGAATCCAGCAAAAAAACAGTTTTATTGGAGCGGGGAGGATAATTTGTGCAAAGAATGCTGCAGAAAGAATAGTTCAGTGGAGTTCAATGGAGGTTAAAAGAGGATTGGGATACTCACAGAGAATTATGGTTGTTGATGTCAGTGTTTGACCGCGGTTCCGCGGCTTTTCAATTGATATGAAGCTTCAAACTTCTTCCCTTTGTTGACTTCAGTCTCCTCTTCTTGGTTAGAGCCCCTGAATCTTGATTTGGTCACTAAATTTGCTGCAGAATTTTACGGTAGACCGTAGTTCCGTCTTGATCCGCCGTGGTGTAGCCGCGAGATATGGGTCTAACTCCCCACGACTTTGGCACTGAACTTGATCTTCTTCCTATCTGTCACGACCCGAAATATTAGCTCATGACCAGCACTTAAATCACGCAACGTCTAGAGGCGTAACGTAATTCATGTAGAGTTCCTACGCACTCTAACAAGGTTCTACAAGGCATCAATCATGCTCGATTCAAAAAAATAGCCGTTCCGAACAACCCTAACCAAGATCGTATACTAGAGTTTATGCGAAAACCAGCAAGTTAAACATTTTAACACTAAGTGAAAAGGGATTACAACCTTTGTAGATCTGGTGCTTCACTTCTAAAGCTCCGTGTTGCTGTCCCTTCGCTTCGGTCATCGAGATCCCGGACTCTAGCGATGGTTTCCTCGGAGAAATGAGCGAGCTAGGTCGTTGACTTCGAGGCCGAAGATAATCTACGTCGAGGAGACTCAAACTCAAGCTCAATCTTCACTAGGTCATGAACTTTGCGAAGAGAACACCCTAAACTAAATGTCAAGTAGTAGAGGATTATGAAATAGGAAATGGGCTCACTTTAGATTTGGATTTCTCACTCTATTTCTTCACTTGAAAATTTTCTTGCAAGCATTTCTTCCTCTTGAAGAAGAAGAAGAAGAAGAAAGAAAATAAATTAATTAAATGAATTATCAAGTGAAGTCTATCATAATGCAACCATGGGTGAGTTAACCTTTGTAGAGACTAAACCATAGTTTAAGTTAGTGGATTGGTTCATAAATATCTTTAGTGAGAAAAAGTTAGTGGACTTGGTCAAATAATGCTAAAAGCTTCATGAAGCTTTAAGCATGACAAAGTGCACACCAATTTTGAATTACTAAATAAATATAAACCGTATCCACTAACCTAAATATGGTGTAATTCATACACACACCCAAGTTTGCTTGTATCATCAATCATGATACAAACTAGTGCACAAACATATATCACATATACAACTTGTGCGCATCAAGTGAGAAAATTAATCTTAAGTGAACCAATACTAGTTAATGTAAAGCAATATATCAAATATATAATTATACATTAAATCATTAAATCAACACTTGATTTAATGATCTAGTCATAACGCATATAACCGACTAATATCTAGTGTATCAATGTATCGAATCAACACTTGATTCGGTAACCCGGCTATATCTCATATAACTGTCTAATGATACAAATCGCGAGAATAGAATACAGTATCACATACTGGTATTATTCTCGGTCCCGCACATATCTCATATGCGCTCCTATTTCGTTTCGCTTGAGCCAGGAAACCTCTGTGTAGGACTCTAAAGACTCATCAATACGCCGGCAGTAGGCGGTGATCATATCAATAACCCACAAGCCGTAAGCGGTCTGCTAAACGTAACGGCCACCCGGGTGTTGAGCGATCAGAAGATCAACGAGCAAGCCTGCTCACACTCTTGCGAATCCAATCATTAACACTTACCTCACAGTCCGGTCTGTTCGTCTGATATGTCGCATATCTCGCCTAGGTGTGGTAAACGTCAGACCCCAGTAGCACGATAAGTCATGCCGATGTAAGGTCCACAACAAGCGTGAAACTACTGATAACATTTACCAGTAAATCACTGCTAGCCTGGCCAGGGGTTTCCAGTTATGGCCAGTCGAGTATAGCGCAACATCAGCCCCCAATACCGGGTGAGACGAATCCCCTCCTATCGCTCATTGCCTCCATGTGAATCGGGACTGTAACCAAATACCACCTGTTTGCACGACACAGTAGATCCGTGGTTTGGTGGAAATCAAAGCACAGTGGGAGACACACAAGACTCTATGACGATCTCGGGTCAACAGACTAAGTTGTACCAGTGTCACCAGAGAACTGCCATCTGACGTGAGGTATAATACCATCTGGGAGTTCTCAGCGAGTCCGTCCAGTGTACCTAGTCTCTACTGAGCACCCGCATACCGTCTCTGATGTCAAAAACCAATGGATATGGGATCATCCATCGCCCATCACATGGGTCGAGAAGATATAAGCTAGTCTACTCTGGAATATCGATGCCCTGTCTCGATATTCCCACGACTAGGAACATTGAAGGATGTAGTCATGGACTACCCAGGCCCCGCTAGTATGATCTACATCTTAGTTCTGGATGTCGAGTACACATCCTAAGGGCTTTATCAACATGTAACAGAGAGACAATAAGTATATGTTAAGATAAAGAGCAACCAGAAAGCGTACTATCATGTCGAGCAAGAAAGTCCTCCCTATATATGTCCCAGCATCTACTACATTATACATCTCATGTACAGTAATGGCCTCTAGGGCATACATTTAACTAACAATCTCCCACTTGCACTAGGGCCATCTGTAGCGGTGGTTGTGGTATCTCACACTCAACCTGTTAGTGTATATGCCCTAAAGACCATTACTGTATCATTGTAGTTTGTATATTACTTAATGGAAGCTTGGGATATTCACCTTGTATAGACAATCTTGCTCAAAATAGCAGTATGCTACTTGGTTTGTTTCTACTTTAATGTGTGCATGTGTTTCTTATAGCATATCGCCTTTACACATTAGTGGAGCCCTTAGGATCTTTGCTTGATTACCAACGTTGTGATGGCAGTCACACTCGTGGAGGCTGGGTAATCCACAAGCACATCCTTATGCAGGTCCCTAGTCGTAGGACTATCTAGACAGGGCATCGATACTCCGGAGTAGACTAGCGTATGCGCTTCTCATCCCTGCTTGGGAGACGGTCTGTCCTACAGCCGTCAGTACGTCATACTTGAGATAGTATGCGGGTGCTCGTTAGGTTACGAGTACACTGGACATGACTCGTCGGGAACTGTTGGTTGGTATTATACCTATCATCAGTTATCAGTGCCCAGGTGACATGAGTACAGCTTAGTCCGTTGACTTGACACTGTCACTTCGCCTCGAGTGTGTTCCCACTGTTCTTAGATTGCTACCCAACCACATCTCAAAGGAGTCATGCAAACAGGTAGCAGTTGGGTGCAGTCCCGAAGCAGTTGGAGGCAGTGACGGGATTCGTCTCTCCCGATATTGGGGGTTGATATCGCGCTATGTTTAGGAGAGCCATTACACAAAGTCCCTGGCCAGGGCAAGCGAGATATACTGGTAGGTTTCCAGTGTTATCTCAGGGTGTTCTGGGCTACACTCCGACACGACTTGTACCGCTATTAGGGGACCGACGTTTACCGCCCCCCTAGGCCTGCCATGCGATACTCTTAGACGAAATGACAAGACTGTACGGTGATTGTCACATTCAGGCTCAGTAGGAGTTCAGATGGGTTCACCTCGTCAGTCTTCTTATCGGCATGTACCCGGGGACCGTTACGTACAGCTAGTACCGCTTGTGGCCTGTGGTTAAACCCGTTGCCAGCGTAGTGTCGAGTCTTTAGAGTCCCACACAGAGGGTTATCGCCTTTAGGTAAAACGAGTAGAGGTCGCCTGGTTTTGCGATGGGGTTCATTCACATCCGCGCACTTGTGCATGTTTGGTGTCCGGACAGCTTATACTAGCGGGTTTTGGTTTAAGCCAGATCCTAGTATATGGTTGGGGATTGGTTTTATCTCATTGTATTCGTGTTCCACGGAACATGGATACGGGTGTGTATGCACAGTTGACTGAGGCAGAGGCAGAGGACTCTCATTAGGGTTGATGACCGTTGTCGTTTTTCTTAACCCTAATGTATATGTGAAATATGATTATTAATTAATTATAATTGTGTTATGGTTAGGGTTGTTGACCATTTGACTATGGTTGACTTGTTGACCTATGTTGACATATTGACCATCATAATTTCACATGAAAGATGCTATTTGATTCTTGCAAGATTCATTAATGTAAAATGATAATGGTCATTTCAAGTTAACCATCACAATTATCTTTGATTAATTATTTAATTGTTATAATTCACATATATGTGAGAATGGTTGATATTATCCTCATTTTCTCATCCTCATTCTCTCATGCTCATTCTCTCTCATCCTCTTCCTCTCTCTCAAAGCTCTCCCCTCTCATGAGTTGAGAACCATTTTTCTTTTGAGACAAAACACCAAAATTACTCTCTACTCATCCTAAGGTTCTAGGTTTAGCACACCAAGCACTTTAGTAACCTCTAGGTTGAGGTAGGAACCAAAGGTAGAGGCCCTCGGGTGGATCTTTCTTCGGCAAGAGAAGGCGACGAGGATGACCCGTTCATCCCACTCCAAGGAGAAAGAAGAGAAGAAGTTCATGACTTAGGTATAACCTTTTAACCGAGTAGCTATATCTCTTAGCATGGTTTTTAGTTTTTGTTTAGCAAAGATCCTCCTTTTAGTCCATGTTGCCTTAAGTTCTAAAAATCGATTTTTTATACCGTTTCTGCCTCCTCGTAAGCACCGGGGTGGGCAACGTGGACTTACAGTGGTATCAGAGCCTAGCTAAACACAAACTAGTAAGTTAGCAAAGTATCTAGAATTTCGATCGGAGAAAAATCGCAAAACACGTTCCAAAAACCTAACTTTCTGCCAATTTCTAAACCTGCTTTAAAAATAATTAATCATGCACTAAAAATCGGCTCAGAGTCTTAAAGAACACCCAAGAAAAACGATCCAGTGACTCGGTCGACGCGCCGCGGAACCGCGGCAAGAGCTTGCTCTTGACGCGGATCCGCGGTCGAGTTGACTCGGCCGTGGGTCGTTTCTCCTGCAATGTTCTTATATTGATGTTTTGGGATTTTTCGGATCGTTTGTTTCGGCCCAGATTTTCCAAAGAACAAATTTGTTTTAGAGGTGGTTACAAATCCGTATTTTGATCGAACTTCTCTAGACTTTGGCTAATGGGTTATATCTGTGATGTGATATATGTATTGAACGTCTGCTAATCGCTATACGTAGATTAGTGGGGGTTATACATATCTGTGATCTGTAATGTTGATGGTTTTTGTATATGAATTCATTGAATTGTCGCGGATGAATAGCCGGGGGTTGTGAAATGAGAGTTTTCTTATTCTTTCAATTCATGTAATTTGTAATTGATGTAATATTATTTATATGGCCGCACAACCGGGATGGGGTTGTAGCCGTCATTGTATAATTTCTTTTACTGTTTTTGCTCCTAGGATAGACCCAAGGTGAGGTGCATAAACTACCGGGTATCTCGAAGTGCCGAGTGGCGTACTCATGCTGTTGAGGGAGGTTGCTTCGCTTCGGGTACTTGGCGGGTAGCACCCGTAGGGGTCTAGGGTGGGGTCTTGGCTATTCATCGCGACCGTGTAATCCGCTCTTCGTTACAGGCTCGTACGGAATGCGGATTCCTAGTATATCCAATGTGTTCATCTGTGATCTGGAATGGCTATCATTGCATGTGGGGAATGTATATATCTATATAGGATATCTATTTAGGCGTTGCTTATGTTTTGCATCCGCGCTAGTCCAGCCCCCGCTCTGTCGTTAGTTAAGTAACCTAACGGGTGATGACGGGACCCCGTGGAGAATGCGGATGGCATAAGCGTACGTCATATTTTCGTTGTTTTCTACAATGGTAGGTTTAAATGATGGGACACATTAAATTAATGCAAGAAAATAAACCAAAGTTGAGTCGTTGGAACACTTTCAAAACCACTCGGTTTCTTTTCAAAAACAACTTTTAAACGCGGAGCTTAAGCCACTCCTTTTAAAAGCTATCTCGTTCCATCGATTATATCAAGTTCACTACATTCACGGTTTCGCCAAAACCATTCGTAGACCTCCGTCGTTTCACATGGATAGTCAATAGTATTCAAGCTATGTTTGTTGGCCAAAGTCAAGGCATAGTGATTGGTAGCTATTGGGCATTCATGTGCAGCATAGATAGATGTGTTGGTTTGGGACAGTCGTACTGCCTTGTTGGCCAATGTCAAGGGTAGGTACGGGTGGGTTCAAATTAACCTGGAGAATGACGGGTAGAACTTGACATGTGACTTATGATTTGTTGGCCAAAGTCAAGGTCATAAGAGCATGGGGCAAAAATCCACATCGGGAGTTTCTAAAGATACTGAAACTTGCTAGCGCTGCATACCATTTGGAGTGTGATGATTCTGGTAGGATTCCATCAGTTTTGTCACACGATGAAATTTGGATCCCGATCCTACTGTGAGTATATGCTACTCCTCCGGAACTTTCTCACATAACGATCAATGCTATAAACCAACTAGGTGTCTAGAAAGGTGTTAGTGGGGCTACGCCCACAGGGAAAAGAGGTTATTTAATTAAGGAACTTCACGAAAGCGTTGGAAAACCTCCCTCGAAGTACCAACACTGGCCTGGCTGAACGGTTAAGCAAGTATTGTACGGTGAGATTGATCCCGACTAATTCTTCTTTTTTGGTTTGAGGAGGGATTCGAGAGACAGTGGGAGCCATCTTGTTTAGACAAATTAAAAACCACTATAAACTTGCAAGAGAATCATGCTAAAGTGTTTCTTCTCTCTCTCCTAATTGCAGCGACCAAACATCATGACTGGACTTAAGTTACTACCAGATAAAAACATACTGACAGGGCCAAACTACAAAGATTGGCTCGGGGATGTCAAAATGGCCATCACTTATGACAAGTTGGTGTATCTCCTTACCACCAAAGCTCCCCCTGTCCCAGGTCCAAAAACCAGCGTCGCGGATAAGGAAATCCGTAAGACCTGGGAATCGACTGCGCGAAGGCCAAGTCCTCATGCTTGCCTCTATGGACAATGAACATCAGAGGAGGCACAAGAATATGGAACTTGAATCCATATTTCTCCATACAAAAGAACTGTATAGAGAGCAATCCTGTATCGCCAGATACGAAGTCTCGAAAAAGCTGTTTTCGGCGAGATTGGACGTCGGATCATCGGTAGCGGAACACGTGCTTAAGATGATTGGCTATATTGAAGAGCTCGCGGACCTTGGGACCACATTAGAGAACGAGCTCTATATTGACTTGATTCTTCAGTCCCTTCCTTCCACTTACGCCCAGTTTATCCTGAACTTCAACTTGCAAGAAAAAGATGTTGAACTTTCAGAACTCCTCAACATGCTGAGGAGTGCAGAGGGCACCCTGCAGAAAGGTAGGGAAACATCCACTTTGTTTGTAGGAGGATCTTCCTCTTCTAAGTCCAAGGCGAAAGCCAAGGAAAAGAAGAAGAAAACTCCCACCAAACCAAGGGGCGGTGTTAGTAAATTGGATACGAAGCGAAAGGCAAAAGCAACAAAGGTAGCGGGAAAGCTTATGGGGAAGGAAGAGAGCTTTTACTGTCACAAGAGTGGACACTGGAAAAAGGATTGCAGGGCTTGGAAGGCCAGAAACCAGGACCCGAGGCAAGTTGCGGCCTCGGCTTTAGGTGTGTATGTTATTGAAAACTGACTATCAATAAACTCTACTTCCTGGGTATTGGATACCTGATCAGGATCTTATATCTGTAATTCTTTGCAGGCACTGAGAAAGCGTAGGGTTTTGAAGGCAGGTGATATGACCCTCATAGTTGCAAACGGAGCTAGCATGGATGCTGAGGCCGTGGGGGACTATCACCTGGGATTGTCAGATGGACATGTTTTGTATTTACATGATTGTTATTTTGTACCCAATGCAACTTGTAATATCATTTCTGTATCTTTAATATCTAAAAAGGTTTTGAATTTGCATTTGTAAGCAATGTTGTAAACATTCACCTTAATCAAGTTCTGATTGGGTCTGTTACATTAAGCAATGGTTTATACGTATTAAACCAACCACAGATTTTCAATATCCAGAATACACACAAAAGAAAGTCTCCGAAAACAAATCAGGCTTTCTTATGGCATTGTAGACTGGGTCACATCAATGAGAGAAGGTTGACGAAGTTACATACAGAAGGATATTTGGATCCGTTCGAATATCAATCATATGCAACTTGTCAATCCTGTCTCAAAGGAAAGGTGACAAAGACTACATTCACTGGACACGGAGTAAGAGAGAGCGAGCCCTTGGGACTCGTATACAGCGACGTGTGCGGTCCAATGTCTACACATGCGCGAAGCGTTTATTCCTACTTCATTACTTTTACGGATGACTTTTCAAGGTACGGACATGTCTTCTTAATGAAACATAAATCCGAAGCCTTTGGAAAATTCCAGGAATATAAGAATGAAGTAGAAAAACAAACATGCAAAAGTATCAAGACACTGAGATCTGATCGAGGTGGTGAATTCTTGAGTGCCGAGTTCCTGGATTACTGAAAAGAGAATGGAATTCTCTTTCAGCTTACTCCTCCATACACTCCGCAACATAATGGTGTATCGGAGAGACGGAACTGGACCCTATTGGATATGGTACGTTCCATGATGAGTAATGTTGAGTTACCGTGATCATTCTAGGGATATGCACTAGAATCAGCTGCATACCTTTTGAACCGAGTTCCAACTAAGACTGTGCCTACAACACCATATCAGATGTGGCGTGGGAAGAAACCCTATCTTAAGCACATTAAGACATGGGGATGTCCAACTATTGTCAAAAAGCAGCATGCGGACAAACTCGAGGCACGCTCAGTACAATGCAAGTTTGTGGGATATCCAAAGAATTCCAAGGGATATTTCTTCTCTTTCGAAGAGGAACAAAAGGTTTTTATTTCTCGTCATGCCCACTTCTTGGAAACTGAGTTTTTGGAAAATCAGATAAGTGGTAACGCAATAGAACTGGAAGAAATTCCAGAACCACGAGCTATTACTGAAAGCTTAGTAGAACCAGAGGGTTCGAAAGATCTGGACATTCCTGCGCCGCTTCGCAGGAGTAGTAGACAGTCTCATCCGCCCGAGAGATACTACGGTTTTCACATAGACGGGGATAGAGAGGATTGCATCAATGATAGTGATGAACCGAATAGCTTCCAGCAGGCCATTCAGAGCGTTGACTTGGTAAAATGGATGGATGCAATACGGACCGAAATGGAGTCCATGTACACCAGCAAAGTATGGACGTTGGACGTTGCTCCAGATGGGATAAAACCCGTAGGATGCAAGTGGATCTTCAAAAGGAAGATTGGTGTAGATGGACAGGTTGAGACCTATAAGGCTAGACTTGTTGCAAAGGGTTTTCGTCAAAGACCTGGTTTGGACTATGACGAAACCTTTTCTTCAGTGGCTATGCTGAAATCCATTCGGATCTTTCTTGCCATTGCTGCCTTCCACGATTATGAGATTTGGCAGATGGACGTAAAGACTGCTTTTCTAAATGGACATTTAGAGGAGTGTGTCTATATGGACCGGCTAGAGAGTTTCATTCAGAGTGGGAGCAGCGGAAAGGTGTGCATGTTGCTTAAGTCCATTTATGGACTAAAGCAGGCATCGCGGAGTTGGAACATCTGTATTGATGAGACGGTCAAAGAATTTGGCTTTATCAAAAATCCAGATGAACCATGCATCTATAGTAGATTTGTAGCAAGAGCTGCCGTATTCCTCGTTTTATACGTGGATGTCATTCTCTTAATAGGAAATGACATTCCTATGCTACAATCTGTCAAGGGGTTCTTGTCACACAGGTTCTCCATGAAAGACCTGGGTGATGCCCCATACATTCTGGGGATCCGGATCTACCGTGACAGATCCAAGGGGATTTTAGGACTCTCACAGTCCAGGTACATCGACACCATACTGAAAAGATTCAGTATGGAAGATTCCAAGCGCGGTAATCTACCGGCTTGTCACGGGATCACCCTCTCCAAAGAGATGTCTCCCAAGACTGATTTGTAGAGGGATCACATGTCTATTATACCCTACGCTTCAGCGGTAGGCTCTATAATGTATGCGATGTTGTGTACCAGACCAGATGTGGCTTATGCACTGAGTGTGGTAAGCAGGTATCAGTCAAACCCTGGGGAGAAACATTGGATAGCGGTAAAGAACATTCTCAAGTACCTGAGAAGGAATAAGTAGATGTTCTTGGTGTATGGCGGAAAAGACCTCCAGATTGAGGCCTTTGCTGACTCCAGCTTCCAGAGTGACAAGGATGATTCCAAGTCCATGTCGGGTTTTGTCTTTACCTTCAATTGAGGGGCGGTGTGTTGGATGAGCTCCAAACAGGAAACCGTTGCTGACTCGACTATGGAAGTGGAATACATCGCTGCATCTGATGCCGCAAAAGAAGCTGTCTGGATGAGGAAGTTCTTGAAAGAACTTCAGGTGGTTCCGTCCATTGTTGACCCAATACCTCTGTATCGCGACAACAACGGGGCTATAGCTTTAGCGAAGGAACCCAGGTCCCATTAGAAATCTAGACACATCTTGAGGCGGTATCACCTGATCAGGGAGATCATGGATCGCCAGGAGATCGAGGTTCGGAGGGTTGCTTCAAAAGATAACACTGCAGATCCATTCACCAAGGCATTGCCCCTGACTCAGTTCGAGCGGCTGATCGAGATGATAGGTCTTCGATACGCCAGTACATGGCCTTAGTGCAAGTGGGAGATTGTTAGTGTATATGCCCTAGAGACCATTACTGTATCATACTAGTATGTATATTACTTGATGGAAGCTTGGGATATTCACAGTTGTATATACAATCTTTCTCGAAATGGTAGTATGCTACTTGGTTTGTCTCTACTTCAATATGTGTTGGAGATAGTGCCCTCAGAGTCAATTATTGGATCACAGGCACGTGATTGCAATGATTGAGGGAGGACCTATCCCGGTAGGACAGTCTTACTCGAGATGATAGTATGCTATCTGGTTTATCTTTATCATCGTGTACTGCTTTAGGTGACCTGACATGTCGCTATTACACGTTGATAGAGCCCCTAGGATTCTTGCTTGACTACCAGCAGTATGATGGCGATCATATACGTGGGAGCTGGTGGTCTATAAGCACATCCTTAAAAGGTCCCTAGTCGTAGGAGTTTCGAGAGAGGGCATCGATACTCCATTAGTAGACTAGTGTATACAGTCGAGACCCCGACGAGGGGCGGTGGCCGGTCTCACAAGCTACTGGTGTCAGTTGGTTCACCTAAGATGTATATAGGTGCTCATTGGGTTATGAGTACACCGGATATGACTCGCCGGGAACCTGCTAGTTGGTCATATACCAGATGTCAGATAGCAGTTCCCTGGTGACATGTGTACAGGTTAGTTCATCGACCTGAGATCGTCATTTGTCTCGTGTGAGTTCCCACTGTGCTTTGATTACTACCCTACCACGGCTCAAAGGAGTCGTGCAAACAGGTTTTAGTTGGGTACAGTCCCGAGCCACATGGAGGCAGTGAGCGGATCTGCAGGGGTTCGTCTCTCCCGTTATTGGGGGTGAGGTCGCGCTGTGTCTAGGAGAGCCATTACACAAAGCCCTCGGCCGAGGCAAGGAGATTTACTGGTAGGTATTCCAGTAGTATCTCAGGGTGTTCTGGGCTACACTCCGACACGACTTGTACCGCTTTTGGGGGTCTGACTTTTACCAACCCCCTAGGCCCGCCATGCGATACTCATAGACGAACGGACCGGACTGTACGGATATTGTCACTGACAGGCTCAGTTGGGTGTCGGGGTGAGCTTCCTCATCGACGTCCCATTTGGTCAATACCTGGTGGCCCGTCACGTATTGGCTTATACCTCTGACGTGCTAGTGGTTAAATCCACAGCCAAGGTATTGACGAGTCTTTAGAGTCAACCACACTCAGTTACTCAAGTTTCGGGCGAAACGCTGTAGAGGCCGTATGGAGATATGGCAGGGTTCGATCAGATACGTGCGGTATTGCACGAATCGTGATCGGACAGTTTTTACTAGCCGGCTTTGGCTTAAGCCGGATTCTAGTATTTGATAGTGTAGTTTTGTCTCATTGCATTTGTGTTCAGTGGGAATACAAATGCGGGCATGTATTTGCAGTAGTGGGGTTTTCCCGTATTTTATTACGGGATCAGTTTTTCTGAAGTTGCCAGTTTGCATTCCGTTCCGGCCGGTTTTTCTTCTTTCCTTCTCGGTCGGACTTTCTTGTTGGAGGGTGTTAATTGCAAGTTTGCAATTAACATCTAGTGGAGGGCTTTCTTGCATATGTTGCATTTTGATGAGACTTGCCTCATGATGATATTCTATTTTGGTCATTTCCATTTCTTATCTTATGAGTGGATTTGTGATGAGAGGGATGTGAGGTTTGGATATGGTCACCTTTCTTTTGCTCCTACACTCACCTCCCTTCTTATGGTTGCTATTCTCATTCCTCCACCATGATTCATTCTTCTCACTTGATAGAAAAGAAAGAGAAGAAAAGGAAAGAGAGAAGAAGAAGAAGAGAGCTTCATAGTTTCTTTCTTGATCTCATTTTACTTGCTAGAAAAATGCAAGCACCATTTTTCTAATCCTTGTTTCCTCCAAACATCCATGGCAACTTCTAAGAACCCTAAAGAGACAAGTTCACTACACTATTCTATAGCAAGCCTTGGACGCGTCGGCTAGCCAACTTCGCACCCGAGTTGCCTCGGTCAAGAGGCGGGAGCCCGTAAAAGATTCCGGCTACGTGGTGCCCTTTCCGACGAGCGAGGAGGTGACGGAGATTCCGCGGGAGATCGGAGTGGAGACGAAGACCGAAGGACACAGATCGCTTGGTATATCTCTCACCCCATCTCTAGTTAGCTAGATTAGGTTAATGGTTACGATCCGGGTTTTCATTGTCCGCGGTAGCGCCGGTTTCCGAGTTAGGAAAAATTTTTGATTCCGCATTTTGGCCTCGAGTACGAGGCCGGGGCGCTGCCGTGGCGCAACATGGTATCAGAGCCACGCCATTAACCTTACCTAGCTTGTTCTAATGTGTTTTGCGTATCCGATCGACCAAAATCCCGAAAACCGTATTTTAGTTCACATCAGTTTCTGTTGAAAATTTTTGGTCTCAGAAAATTTTTCAGGTTGTCGAAAACTGCTGTACAAGATATTATAAGACCACTGTAAAATTTCGACAGTGTCAGTCGTACAGTGGAGCGCGGAAGGGCGGCCAAACCCACCTTTGGGCAGCGCTTCCGCCGCAGTCTACTGTGCTCAACTTGTCAAAATTTTACAGTGGGCTTTTGGGCTAATTTTGTGGGTTTTGGGATATTAAATTTTGGCCCAGGTTTTCTGTGACTGCTACAGTATTGGTTGGGGGCCCACTTGTTAATTGTTTGATCGATCGGATATTTTAAACACATTATTTCAGAGTATTTACATTATATCTGCGACCGTGAATGTCACATGATCGGTAAATCCGGTCTAACTGCTATAGCCCGGTTAGACGGATTTGCGAACGTGACTTTCACGTTGATGTTCTATGTTTATGCTGTGTTGTTGCGGATCGGTCGTGGGGGATAGCCTGGATGCAATGCTAGTACTGTTTTGTTGTATTGTGTACATTTGATATTGCGGGGCGAGCGTCCGACATGTGGACTGCCGTCACTGCCTGTTTGTATTATTCTTTTGGGGCACGACCTGGTTGCGGTCGATGTACCCGGTATATGTATATTTTACTTTCTGTACTAGGGTTACCCCGCGGAGGGGTGCACGGATAGCCGGGTTCTAGAAGGCAACGGGCCCGCATCTCATGGCATTGAGACGGAGGGGGCCTCACTCTAGGATTGGCGGGCTATTCGCCGCACTCGTAGGGGGTATAGGTTGACCCAGGAGGGGTGCCCAAGTTACCGGATTCCGTGAAGTGCTGGGTGGTCCATTCACAGTGCTGAAGGGGGCTGCCTCACTTCAGGTTTTGGCGGGTGACTTGCCGCGCCCGTAGGGGTCTAGGATTTCATTGCACAGGCTATCCACACGACCAGGGGAACGTCGGGTTTCAGCAGCGGCTCTGTGAAACCCGGGGCTTCCAGATATCTGTATTGATCTGTGATGCTGTACATTTCTGTGATGTTGTTTCTTATCACGCCTTGAGCGAAATATAATATATTGGTATATATATTAGTAGATGTTGTATATGTTTTATATCCGCGCTAGTCCAGTCCCCGCTCTGTCGTTAGTTAGCTAACCTAACGGGTGATGACGGGACCCAGTGGCGAATGCGGATGGCATATACGTACATCAGTATATTTTCGTTCTTTGTGGTGTGATCATATGATGGGACTGCGTTGGTTCGGATCAATGCAAGATAAACAAACCTATTCTGATGTTGTTGGAACACTTTTCAAAAAGCTGTTATTGCAAGGACGTTCACTTTTGTTTTGCATCGTGGTATTCATTTGGAATATCCTGCTCCTCAGTCGACGAGGCAAGGGCCGAGATCCCTTCACCGGGAGTGACCCCTTGAACAGAAGTTTGCGTCAGGGCATTAACTTCACTATAGCCGATTACTTTTGCTTTGCATCGTGGTATTCAGTTGGAATATCCTGCACCTCATTCTACGGGGAAAGAGCCGAGATCCCTTCACCGGGAGTGACCTCTTTAGTAAAGGTTTTCGTCACTATATTTTTATAAAAACTATGCAGTTCCTTCAACGATATCAAGTTCATTACGTTAAAGGTTTTTCGCCAAAAACCAGCCGTAGCCCTCCGTCATCTCTTACAAGTATTACTTAGTATTCTTGCTGCGTTTGTTGACTGTGTCAAGGCGTAGTGTGCGGTAGCTAAGTAGTGTTTGTTTGTAGCATATTAATGGGATTGGTTAGGACAGTCGTGCGGCCTTGTTGACTGTGTCAAGGGCTCGTACGTGTGGGTTTAATGCAATCCAGGATAATGACGGGTTGAACTTGACTAGGACCCTTTGATTTGTTGACTGTGTCAAGGTCACTTGGGTCCTAGGGGTAAAAATCACATCGGGAGTTTCAAAAGAACTGAAACTTGCCAGGCATGCGCATACCTTCTGGAGTGTGGTGACGTGAGTGGATTCCGTCACGTTATCATGCGATGATAGTTGGATCCCGATTCCCACTGATGAGTTAGTTTACTCCTCGGGTGACCCCGACTAATTCTTCTTTCAGGTTTGGAGGAGAATTTGAGGTACAGTGGGAGGTTTCCAGATTAGACAAAGTGATAACCATTCTGATCTAGGTCAGAGTGCACGCTGAGTGTTTCTTTTCTCTCTCTCTTTGGCAGCGACCATTGACCCGACCCTGGACTATGACTCAGTGACCAAGTTGACCGAACCTTCTTAAACACAGGCTTTTGGATTGTCAGAGTTGCAGACCTCATTGCCACTCCTACTTTTACCCTTTTCTCCAGGACACCCCGCATTACTGCGAACGTCCACTTCCATTGGAAAAAACCATCGTATGGTTATATACGAACTCGAAGGACTTCGAGGATGGTTTCTGGTTCTGGAGAAAACGAATAGGATTATTCAGTTGTCTTTTCTTTTCACCTTCTCTCATTGTGAGTACTCCTTGGTTTAGGAGATAGTATACCTATTACGCAAATTGGATAGTCTTCTTCCAAACCTTAGGCTGGTGCCGACCGGTATGGAATGAAGAAAACCAATTAGCATAACGATGGTGTGCAGAAGGTATTAAGTTAAGACAAAGCAAGGGATTAGTAGGAGGGCAAAGTAAATTGCGACTGATATTCACGACCAAACCAAGTATTTCTTCGCCAATCCTAAATCACCTTTGTATTTCTCCTGGACACTCCGTATTGTTACGAAGATCCCAGTTTATTGGATAATCCATCGTATGGTTATATACGAACTCGAAAGGAACTTGATCCAGTTCGGGGATGGATCCTTGTTCAGGAGAAATAGGAATAAAGTACATTCAGGTGTCTTTTATCTTCACCTTCTCTCGCATTGCGAGTGTTCCTAGGATTGGGACAGTACACCCATTATGCTTATTGGATAGTCTTCTTCCAAACCATAGGCTGGTGCCGAACGGTAGGGAAGGAAGGAAACCATTTGGCCTAAAGGGGTGTACAGAAGGTAATGACTAAAGACATAGAAAGGGATTTGGAGAGGTGGCAAAGAATTATACGGTTACAGTTGTGAATCTGGATAATGGAAGAGGCATTACTAGGAATATCAGGATACCCCACCGAAACATTTCAATGTTTCAGTTTCACTGTGTACTGTTAATAGAAAACTGATTTCCCAGTTAGACACTTGCTCCAGGGTATGTATTTACCAGTTATGATTCTCACATCTGTATGGTTTTACAGATGATGAGTGGGAGTAAGTTATTGGGAATTAGGTGACCATCCTCATTATATCGGGATTCGTTGTAATCGGTGATATTTGAGGAGATCATCTGGGTTGTTTGCCGGTCGGCAAATATTTGGTTTTGAATATCCGCTGTTATGCACCAATTTCAAATTGATATATCTGTACGTCTATTTTTATAGAGTGAGATATACCTTTTGAAGTTATGTCGATGACATTTACCTATATCAGTGGATGGTTAGGTAAGGAGCATTAAACAGCGGTGTAATTCTTCTTAACCATAAGTACAGTTTTCAACCTACGACGCACAGTGAAAGAGTTGTTAGACTCAGCGGACTTATACAGAGTATTGTATGTTGTCCAGTATCCATTAGGACAGAGGGGTTGGTCCTCATACTATATTCTGTTTACTTTTAACTTCTCTAGTTCTTAGACATGTGTTTCGTGGAAACACAGGGTCTAATTTTTGAGGAGTTATAGGTATTTGAATAGAGTAGAGAACCAGGTGTAACAAGTATTGGGATTCTTCAAAGTGATCGAAGATGTAGATACTTGTGTATGGTATTCAGTTGATAGTAATGATAAAGAGAAATTGCTTCTCTTTCAGGTTACTCATAATTGGAAGTATTCCTAAGTTGAGTAACGCTGATCGGCCTCCTTCCATTTAGTTGACATGCACTGGAGACAGCAGCATAATTTGAATCTGGTTCAATTAAATCAGTGCCTCTGTTTCTTGGATATAGAACAGTTCATATCTTGATGTTGTTAAGATACGGGGAGTTGTCCGGCTTATGCTTAAAACCAGACTCTGGACAACTCAAGGCACGTTTCAGTAATGGCTATTTGTAAGTTGACCCAGGCTATGACGAGGGTTGACTTTCTACCATCTGGATGAACAATAGCAATATTGTTCTAGACTCGCCACAGTTTTTATTAAAAATGGATTTTTTCAAAAACAGTAGTGGGAGTATGGTAGAACTGGAAGTGATTCCAGAACCGCAAACGATTACTGAAGATTTGATATGGAACCTAAAGATTCAATCTGATTTGACATTCCATTAGCCACTCCGCAGATAAGGTGGGTAACTTCAGGCACCCGAGAGGTACTCCGGTAGCCTCAAGGACGGTGACAGGGAAGTTCTTGTTTACCCACACTTGCCATTGTTGTTGTTCCAGGTTGCGAGACCCGGCAGGAGGATGAGTATAGCGTCGTTCTAAACTTGCTTTAGAAGTGCACGTCTATATGACTCTGCCAGAGGGTTGTCGTAGTCAGTGGGAGCAGCGGAAGCATTGGTAGACATCAGGCTTATGTCTATTTATAGACTAAAGCAGATGTAGCGGAGATAGATCATCTATTTCTGATGTGACAGTCATAGGTTTGACGTCATCAGAATAAGAGATGGATCTATTGAGAAGGTAGTAGAGTGTGATGTCCTGGTATTTGGATGACATACACAGAATAGGAAAAGATACTCCTATACTGCGATCGGTTATACTTTGGTCGTCACACAGTGTTTTCTCCACATAGGACTTGGACATTATATCAGACATTCTGGTTACTATATCTATGGTTTTAGATCTAGATTTGGGTGGTTTCCCAATCTGGGTACCTTGACAGCATTCTATGAGTATTTAGAATGGACGACTCCTGGCACGGTAGTGTACCTATAGTTGATGGAGTCACCCTCTCTGAAGGTGTCTTATAGACTAAAGGGGAGAGGGATACTCATGATTGGCAGATCACTTGCTTAGGCAATTGAGTCAATCATGAGATGTCAAGTACCACACCAGATGTTGTTCTTGCAGTAGATGCAATAAGTTGATATTGATCCAATCCTGGAGAAACAGTCGGAAGCAGTTTTAGAACATAAGTTAATGTTCTAGGGATATGATAACGGCAGCCTCCTTTAGGAGACGGTTATCATTCCAGGCTTCCAGGGTGACATGGACGACTGGGTGATCGTCAGAGTTATAGTTTTCCTTCTGACGAGGGGCAGTATTTTGGACAGGTGGTCCAAGGCAATACTGAGGGTGGCATGGCGCAAGCCACTGATTAAGTTCAGTTGACGATACAGTCAAAGAAGTTTGGATTTGGAGTTCATTTATGAGCTAGGTCCCATCAGACATCCAGACATTCTAAGACAGGTATTGCTCATTTCGGGAGATGGCTTTCTCCGCGAACTTGAGATATAGAGAGACATAGAAAGAAACTTCTCTGCGGATCCACTCACTGAGGCTATTCCTCGAACGCAATAGTTTCGCAAACGAGCTTTGTGAGACTGACTAGTAGAGGAGTTGGGTGTTCGGTATCACACGGGCTGTGAGTATGCGGCATCGCAATAATTAGCCTTGAGTGCAAGTGGGAGATTGTTGGAGATAGTGCCCTCAGAGTCAATTATTGGATCACAGGCACGTGATTGCAATGATTGAGGGAGGACCTATCCCGGTAGGACAGTCTTACTCGAGATGATAGTATGCTATCTGGTTTATCTTTATCATCGTGTACTGCTTTAGGTGACCTGACATCTCGCTATTACACGTTGATAGAGCCCCTAGGATTCTTGCTTGACTACCAGCAGTATGATGGCGATCATATACGTGTGAGCTGGTGGTCTATAAGCACATCCTTAAAAGGTCCCTAGTCGTAGGAGTTTCGAGACAGGGCATCGATACTCCATTAGTAGACTAGTGTATACAGTCGAGACCCCGACGAGGGGCGGTGGCCGGTCTCACAAGCCACTGGTGTCAGTTGGTTCACCTAAGATCTATACAGGTGCTCATTGGGTTATGAGTACACCGGACAGGACTCGCCGGGAACCTGCTAGTTGGTCATATACCAGATGTCAGATAGCAGTTCCCTGGTGACATGTGTACAGGTTAGTTCATCGACCTGAGATCGTCATTTGTCTCGTGTGAGTTCCCACTGTGCTTTGATTACTACCCTACCACGGCTCAAAGGAGTCGTGCAAACAGGTTTTAGTTGGGTACAGTCCCGAGCCACATGGAGGCAGTGAGTGGATCTGTAGGGGTTCGTCTCTCCCGGTATTGGGGGTGAGGTCGCGCTGTGTCTAGGAGAGCCATTACATAAAGCCCTCGGCCGAGGCAAGGAGATTTACTGGTACGTATTCCAGTAGTATCTCAGGGTGTTCTGGGCTACACTCCGACACGACTTGTACCGCTTTTGGGAGTCTGACTTTTACCAACGCCCTAGGCCCGCCATGCGATACTCATAGACGAACGGACCGGACTGTACGGATATTGTCACTGACAGGCTCAGTTGGGTGTCGGGGTGAGCTTCCTCATCGACGTCCCATTTGGTCAATACCTGGTGGCCCGTCACGTATTGGCTTATACCTCTGACGTGCTAGTGGTTAAATCCACAGCCAAGGTATTGACGAGTCTTTAGAGTCCACCACACTCAGTTACTCAAGTTTCGGGCGAAACGCTGTAGAGGCCGTATGGAGATATGGCAGGGTTCGATCAGATACGTGCGGTATTGCACGAATCGTGATCGGACAGTTTTTACTAGCCGGCTTTGGCTTAAGCCGGATTCTAGTATTTGATAGTGTAGTTTTGTCTCTTTGCATTTGTGTTCAGTGGGAATACAAATGCGGGCATGTATTTGCAGTAGTGGGGTTTTCCCGTATTTTATTATGGGATCAGTTTTTCTGAAGTTGCCAGTTTGCATTCCGTTCCGGCCGGTTTTTCTTCATTCCTTCTCGGTCGGACTTTCTTGTTGGAGGGTGTTAATTGCAAGTTTGCAATTAACATCTAGTGGAGGGCTTTCTTGCATATGTTGCATTTTGATGAGACTTGCCTCATGATGATATTCTATTTTGGTCATTTCCATTTCTTATCTTATGAGTGGATTTGTGATGAGAGGGATGTGAGGTTTGGATATGGTCACCTTTCTTTTGCTCCTACACTCACCTCCCTTCTTATGGTTGCTATTATCATTCCTCCACCATGATTCATTCTTCTCACTTGATAGAAAAGAAAGAGAAGAAAAAGAAAGAGAGAAGAAGAAGAAGAGAGCTTCATAGTTTCTTTCTTGATCTCATTTTACTTGCTAGAAAAATGCAAGCACCATTTTTCTAATCCTTGTTTCCTCCAAACATCCATGGCAACTTCTAAGAACCCTAAAGAGACAAGTTCACTACACTATTCTATAGCAAGCCTTGGACGTGTCGGCTAGCCAACTTCGCGCCCGAGTTGCCTCGGTCAAGAGGCGGGAGCCCGTAAAAGATTCCGGCTACGTGGTGCCCTTTCCGACGAGCGAGGAGGTGACGGAGATTCCGCGGGAGATCGGAGTGGAGACGAAGACCGAAGGACACGGATCGCTTGGTATATCTCTCACCCCATCTCTAGTTAGCTAGATTAGGTTAATGGTTACGATCCGAGTTTTCATTGTCCGCGGTAGCGCCGGTTTCCGAGTTAGGAAAAATTTTTGATTCCGCATTTTGGCCTCGAGTACGAGGCCGGGGCGCTGCCGTGGCGCAACAATATGTGCATGTGTTTCTTTTAGCATATCGCTTATATACATATTAGTAGAGCCCTTAGGATCTTTGCTTGTTTACCAGCGTTGTGATGGCGCTTACACTCGTGGGGGCTGGGTAATCCATAAGCACATCCTTATACAGGTCTCTAGTCGTTGGACTATCAAGACAGGGCATCGATACTCTAGAGTAGACTAGCGTATGCGCTTCTCATCCCAGCGTGGGAGACGGTCTGTCCCACAGCCGTCAGTACGTCGTACTTGAGATAGTATGCGGGTGCTCGTTAGGTTACGAGTACACTGGACAGGACTCGTCGGGAACTGTTGGTTGGTATTATACCTATCGTCAGTTATCAGTTCCCAGGTGACATGAGTACAGCTTAGTCCGCTGACTTGACACTGTCACTTCGCCTCGAGTGTGTTCCCACTGCACTTTGATTACTACCCTACCACGGCTCAAAGGAGTCGTGCAAACAGGTAGTTTTTGGGTGCAGTCCCGAAGCACTTGGAGGCAGTGACGGTTAGACAGGATTCGTCTCTCCCAGTATTGGGGGTTGACATCGCGCTGTGTCCAGGAGAGCCATTACACAAGTTGTCCCTGGCCAGGGCAAGCGAGATATACTGGTAGGTTTCCAGTGTTATCTCAGGGTGTTCTGGGCTACACTCCGACACGACTTGTACCGCTATTAGGAAACTGACGTTCACCGCCCCCTAGGCCCTCCATGCGATGTATCAGACGAACAGACCGGACTGTACGGAGACTGTCACATACAGGCTCAGTAGGAGTTCAGATGGGGTCACCTCGTCAGTCTTCTTATCGGCATCTACCTGGGGACCGTTACGTACAGCTAGTGCCGCTTGCGGTCTGTGGTTAAACCCACTGCCAATATAGTGTCGAGTCTTTAGAGTCCCACACAGAGAGCTATTCGCCTTTAGGCAAAATGAGTAGAGGTCGCATGGTTTTGCGACAGGGTTCGTTCACATCAGCGCACTTGTGCACGTTTGCTGTCCGGACAGCTTATACTAGCGGGCTTTGGTTTAAGCCAGATCCTAGTATATGATTTGGGATTGGTTTTATCTCTTTGTATTCGTGTTCCTCGGATCACGAATACGGGTGCGTATGCACAGTTCATTGAGACAGAGGGAGAGGACTTTGATTAGGGTTAATGACCATTGTCATTTTGCTAACCCTAATGCTTATGTGTGTATTATGGTTAATTGATATTAGTTATATATAATTGTGCATGGTTAGGGTTGATGACTTTTTGACCACTCTTGACTTGTTGACCTAGGTTGACACTTTGACCATCATCATTCCATATAAAAGATGCTCTTTGATCCTTGCAATTAGCATTAAATATTAAATGATAATGGCCATGTCTTGATTAAGCCATGACAATTATCTCACTAATTATCAATTTACAATAATTCACACATATATGTGAGAATGCTTCATTATTCTCTCATTCTATCATATTCATTCTCTCTCCTCCTCTTCCTCTCTCTCAAGCAATCCCCTCTCATGTGTTGAGAAACACTTGAGCTTGAGAAAACCTCTTCTAGATAATCTCTACTCTCATGTAGGGTTCTAGGATTAGCACTTCTAGCACCTTAGTTACTTCTAGTTTGAAGTTGAAGCCAAAGGTTGAGGCTCTCGGGTGTATCCTTCTTCGACTAGAGAAGGCGACAAGATGATCCCTTTCTACCACTCCAAGGAGCAAGGAGAGGACATAAAGCCCAAGGTATAACCTTTCTACCCTATAGCTAACTCTCTTTAGCTTTTAGCTAGTTTTGTTTAGAAAAGATCCCGACTTTGTCTAGTCCATGTTGCCTAGAGTAGTAAAAATCCAATTTTTATTCCGTTTTCCGCCTCCCCACAAGCACCGGGGTGGGCAACGTGGACTTACAATCGATAATCCGGAGTAGACTAGCGTATGCGCTTCTTATCCCAGCTTGGGAGACGGTCTGTCCCACAGCCGTCAGCACGTCGTACTTGAGATAGTATGCGGGTGCTCGTTAGGTTACGAGTACACTGGACAGGACTCGTCGGGAACTGTTGGTTGATATTAAACCTATCGCCAGTTATCTGTTCCAAGGTGACATGAGTACATCTTAGTCTGTTGACTTGACACTGTCACTTCGCCTCGAGTGTGTTCCCACTGTTCTTAGATTGCTACCCTACCACGACTCAAAGGAGTCGTGCAAACTGGTAGCAGTTGGGTGCAGTCCCGAAGCACTTGGAGGCAGTGACGGTTAGACAGAATTCGTCTCTCCCAGTATTGGGGGTTGATACCGCGCTGTGTCTAGGAGAGCCATTACACAAAGTCCTTGGCCAGGGCAAGCGAGATATACTGGAAGGTTTCCAGTGTTATCTCAGGGTGTTCTGGGCTACACTCCGACACGACTTGTACCCCTATTAGGGGACTGACGTTTACCGCCCCCTAGGCCCGCCATGCGATACTCTTAGACGAACAGACTGGACTGTACAGAGATTGTCACATTCAGGCTCAGTAGGAGTTCAGATTGGTTCTCCTCGTCAGTCTTCTTATCGGCATCTACCTGGGGACCGTTACGTACAGCTAGTACCGCTTGCGGCCTGTGGTTAAACCCACTTCCAGCGTAGTGTCGAGTCTTTAGAGTCCCACACAGAGGGTTATTCGCCTTTAGGCAAAACGAGTAGAGGTCGCATGGTTTTGCGACGGGGTTCGTTCATATCCACGCACTTGTGCACGTTTAGTGTCCGGACAGCTTATACTAGCGGGCTTTTGTTTATGGCAGATCCTAGTATATGTTTGGGGATTGGTTTTATCTCATTGTATTCGTGTTCCTCGGAACATCGATACGGGTGTGTATGCACAGTTGACTGAGGCAGAGGCCGAGGACTTTCATTAGGGTTGATGACCGTTGTCGTTTTTCTTAACCCTAATATATATGTGAAATATGATTATTAATATTAATTAATTATAATTGTGTTATGGTTAGGGTTGTTGAACACTTGACTATGGTTGACTTGTTGACCTATGTTGATGTTGGAGATAGTGCCCTCAGAGACAATTTTTGGATCACAGGCACGTGATTTCAATGATTGAGGGAGGACCTATACCGGTGGACAGTCT
Organism: Agapanthus africanus; assembly: GCA_030015575.1. Taxonomy (NCBI): domain Eukaryota; kingdom Viridiplantae; phylum Streptophyta; class Magnoliopsida; order Asparagales; family Amaryllidaceae; genus Agapanthus; species Agapanthus africanus. The sequence goes on from CM057351.1 coordinate 116,948,491, forward strand.
TACTCAAGATGATAGTATGCTATCTAGTTTATCATTATCATCGTGTACTACTTTAGATGACCTTACAGGTCACCATTGCACGTTGATAGAGCCCCTAGGATTCTTGCTTGACTGCCAGCAGTATGAGGGCGATCATATACGTGGGAGCTAGGGTCTATAAGCACATCCTTAAAAGGTCCCTAGTCGTGGGAGTTTCGAGACAGGGCATCGATACTCCAGAGTAGACTAGTGTATACAGTCGAGACCCCGATGAGGGGCGGTGGCCGGTCTCACAAGCCACTGGTGTCAGTTGGTTCACCTAAGATGTATACCGGTGCTCATTGGGTTATGAGTACACCAGACAGGACTCGCCGGGAACATGCTAGTTCGTCTTATACCTGACGTCCGATAGTAGTTCCCTGGTGACATGTGTACAGGTTTGTTCATCGACATGAGATCGTCATTTGTCTCGTGTGAGTTCCCACTGTGCTTTGATTACTACCCTACCACGCTCAAAGGAGACATGCAAACATGTTTTAGTTGGGTATAGTCCCGAGCCACATGGAGGAAGTGAGCGGATCTGCAGGGGTTCGTCTCTCCCGGTATTGGGGGTGAGGTCGTGCTGTGTCTAGGAGAGCCATTACACGAAGCCCTCGGCCGAGACAGGAGATTTACTGGTAGGCTTTCCAGTAGTATCTCAGGGTGTTCTGGGCTGCACTCCGACACGACTTGTACCACTTTTGGGGGTCTGACTTTTACCAACCTCCTAGGCCCGCCAAGCGTGCTCATAGACGAACGGACCGGACTGTACGGATATTGTCACTGACAGGCTCAGTAGGGTGTCAGGATGAGTACGCTCATCGACGTCCCTTTTGGTCAATACCTGGTAGCCCGTTACGTATAGGCTAATACCTCTGACGTGCTAGTGGTTAAATCCACAGCCAAAGTATTGACGAGTCTTTAGAGTCCCCCACAGACCGTTTTCTCATGTTTTGGGTGAAATGTTGTAGAGGCCGTATGGAGATATGGCAGGGTTCGATCAGATACGTGCGGTATTGCACGGATCATGATCGGACAGATAATACTAGCGGGCTTTGGTTTAAGCCAGATCCTAGTATTGTACAGTGTAGATTTTGTCTCATTGCATTTGTATTCGGTCGGAATACAAATGCGGGCATATATATGTTAGTTATGTATATGACCTAGAGGCCATTGTTGTACATATGATGTATATTATAATGGATGCTTGGTTATATATAGAGATGACTTTCTTGCTCGTCATGATAGTATGCTATTTGGTTTCACTTTATCTTAACATGTTGACTTGTATTGGTTTACTGTTTTACTCTCACATGTTGATAAAGCCCTTAGGATTTGTACTCGACTACTGGGACTATGATGAGATCATACTAGTGGGGCCACGGTAGTCGATGAGTACATCCTATAACTGTTCCTAGTCGAGGGTATATCGAGACAGGGCATCGATACACCAGAGTAGACTAGCGTATACGCATCTTGACCCATATGATGGGCGATGGATGATCCCATATCCATCGGTGTTTGACATCAGAGATGGTGTACGGGTGCTCAGTGGAGACTGGGTACACTGGACGGACTCGCCGGGAACTCCCAGATGGTGATATACCACACGTCAGATGGCAGTTCTCCGGTGACACTGGTACATGGTAGTCTGTAGACCCGAGATCGTCATAGAGTCTTGTGTGATTCCCACTGTGCTTTGATTTCCACCTTACCACGTCCAAGAGGGCGTGCAAAATGGTGGCTTTTGGGTACAGTCCCGAATCACATGGAGGCAATGAGCGATAGGAGGGGATTTGTCTCTCCCGGTATAGGGAGTTAATGTTGTGCTATATTCGATTGGCTATAACTGGAAGTCCCTGGCCAGGGCTGATATAGAGAATTACTGGTAAGTGTTACTAGTAGTTTCTCGACCCGTTATAAGCCACACATCGACACGACTTATCGGTTACTGGGGTCTGACGTATACCACCCCTAAACTTGATATGCGACATATCAGACGAACAAACCGGACTGTACGGGAGTGTTACTGATCGGATTCAATGGAGAACGCACAGGCTAGCTTGTTGATCTTCTGATCGCTCAATACCAGGGTGGCTGTTACGTTTAGCAGACCGTTTGCAGCTTGTGGGTGTTTGATGTGATCATCACCCGCTACCGGCGTATTGACGATTCTTTAGAGTCCTACACAGAGGTTTCTTGGCTCAGGCAAAACGGAGTAGAGGCACATATGTGATATGTGCAAGACCGAGAATAATGCGATATGGGATACCGTATTATATTCTCGCGATATTTCGATATGAACCGGGACATCGGATCAAGTGTTGATTCGATGAATCGGTACATGATATATTAGTCGGTAATATTCGATATAGCCGGATCATCGATTCAAGTGTTGATTCGATGATTTAATGTATAATAATATATATGATATATTGTATTACATTATCTAATATTGGCTCGCTTTATTATTTCATTTTCTCACTGGATGATACATTGATATATATGCGATATATGTTAATTGTATTATTTTCTTTTGTTGCAAATATATAATATATATGTGATATATATTATTGTGACATGATATGATTAATTGTTAAACATGTTTAAGGATGATTAATTGAGGTTAGGGTTTGATTAGGGTTAGTTGCTTCATACACCTTCTAGAAGCTATTTCTTTTGTCATTGTAAAGATATTTATGGATGACACATTTCTAAACCTAACCAAACCCTAACTCTAGTTATTTCTCTACAAAATCTTGACCACTCATCCTTGACCATGGTTTTACAATTCAATCATATAGTTTATATTCTATTCATCACAAAAGGATTATGATGATTATTCATTATCTTTTGATTATCATCTTCTTCCTTCTTGAAGAAAGCTTGCTAGTTTTTCTTTTAGTGATGAAATAAAATGAGAAAATGATTTAAAAAGAAAGAAAAATTACTACTCTCTCATCCTCATCTCATCTAGCCCATGGGATTAGTATGTTCTTCTCTTTTGAGTGAGAAAGCTAGAGTCGTAGCAACTTCAAGGTAGATCATCGGAGATTTTGAATACTTCGAGCTAGCATGGATCGTTCGAGTCGTGGAGCCTCTCATGAGTCCGGGAGATCGTGGATCGCGGCAAAGAGACTTCTACTCGGAGCTTGTGAAGTGAAGGAGCGGACTACAAAGGTTGTAATCCCTCACACTTAGATAAAAGTTATCTTCTTGCATGTTAAACCCTAATAATCTAGCAAAGATCCCAGCTTTGGGTTGTTCGGCACGTCTAAAATTTAATCCGGGCATGTTTGATGCCTTATGAACCTTCACAAGAGTGCCTAGGAACCCTACAGTGGTATAAGAGCCTAGCTAGTGAATTAGGCGATGTGTTTACGAAGTTAAAACTCCGATCGAACCCGAAACGACGCAAAAAGACCCCTCTCTGGAAATTTATTAAATTTTAGGATTTTTCTGAATTAAAAATATGTAAAAAAATCAGCAGGGAATTCTAAGAATTACCATAAAACCCGAGACCCCAATTCGATCAAACGGCGGCGGAACCGCGGCGCAAGCATGCCTTGCGCGGCGGTTCCGCGGCGGATTGATAGGATTGTGACACGTGGCTTTTCTGGTAATGACCGTAGGTACTTGTTGAGACTTCTGGATATTTTTAACAGTGATTCCAGTATTGTTTAAATTAGGGGTTTATTTTGTAATAGTAGATTCGATCGGAATATTTTAGTTCGTATTTCTTTCCGGATATTTAGAAACTGTTAAATTATTTGAACGGATATCATTAACTTACTATTTCCCGGTACGGCAAACTTTCAAGCGTTGAATTTTTATTGGGTTTAAATCTTTCGGAAAAATTGTACAAGTTAAGCGGTGGACCCTTTAGAAGACAACAAACCTTAACTCGATTATGTGACCGTCTTGAACTGCCTTTTGAACCTTCGGGTTTGGGGGAGTACGGCGTGCCACATGTGAGGCGTTGGCTTGACCCTTCTACGGCTGGATCACCGGTACTGTGACATATTCTGGGATTATTTGAACTCCGCTCAAGAGTTGAGCACTTTGGGAAATTTTGGGTGTTGGATTATCTGTTCGGAATGTTTAATACTGTCTATTTATCTGGAATGTGATACAATATGTGGAATTCATAGAGTTAGGCATGAAATGCGGAGTATGTGATATTTCGGATTTACGATGTCTAAAGTGATTGTGGATTCCAAATATTGTAGTTTTACACTTTCTTTTCTGTGACCGTAAGTGTAATATGTGATATCGACGGTTTCGTTGCTATATGTCAACGATAATTGGGATGCGTATATTTACTTACGTTGATGATATGAGATATTATGTGTTGCTGTGATATGTTATATTGGATCGTCGCGATCAGAATAGCCGGGGGTTTTATGTGAGATGAGGGTTTTTATTTTCATTCATGTAAAATTCAATTGTAATGTAATATACTTTTATTTGGGGCACTTCCAGGTTGCGGTTGATGTCACCAGTGTATATTATTTATTTTTCCGCATTAGGTAGACCCAAGGAGGGGAGCACAAGTAACCGGATTCTAGGGTCCAGTGGGAGGCCATCTCGAGGAGTCTAGACCGGGTCTCCTAACCCTCGAATTGACAGTGTTACTTGCCGCTCTCGTAGGGGTCTTGGGATGTGGGTTTGGCTATTCGTCGCGACCGTGGAATCCGTGTTTTATACAGGCTCGTATTGAAAACACGGACGTCCTAGTATATCCAATATTTCATATATCTTCTTCTGCTGCAATGTTCTGTGATGAGATCATATTACTGCCTGAGACGAATGCTTATACTATATATATATATGCTGATATATAAATATTACTGCTTTCGTTTCTTCTGTGATGCTTAGGAAGCATAAGCTGATGGGATATTTATTAATGAGATTAATAAAAAGAAAAGAAACCTAAAGATGTTGTAGAATCAAAAACTTTATAAAAAGGGTAGCTACAGTTTTGCTTTGCACAGTGATATATATGATATATCCTGCACCTTATTCGATGAGGAAAGGACCGAGATCCCTTCACCGGGAGTGACTCCTTTAGCGAAACTGGCAGATGCTACAAAACGCGGTTTGTCTTTTGATTGCTTTTAGTGTTTTGCTTTGCACAACGGTATATATGATATATCCTGCACCTTATTCGATGAGGAAAGGGCCGACGATCCCTTCACCGGGAGTGACCCCTTTAGCGAAACTAAGAAAAGCCTCAAAAACACTCCTTTTCAAAAATCACTTGATTCTACGACGATATCAAGTTCATTACGCTCAGGGTTTTCTGAAAAACCTGCGTAGCCCTCCGTCATTTCAGATAAGTACTTCTTAGTATTCGTGCTGCGTTTGTTGACCATGTTAAGGCGTAGTGTGCGGTAGCTAATTAATACTTATCTGTTAAAACATATGATGTGATTGGATTAGGGTAGTCGTACGACTTTGTTGACCATGTTAAGGGTCGTACGAGTGGGTTTAATTAAATCGGGAAATGACGGGTTGAACTTGGCTAGCGCTTATGATTTGTTGACCATGTTAAGGTCATGAGTTGCTATGGGCAAAAGTATTATTGGGAATTTCAAGTGTTGAAATTTGCAATGAGATTGCATACCTTCTATGAGATAGTTGGATCCCGATAACCACTGCGAGTAAGAGTTACACCTGGGAGAGTTTTACACAGGACAATTAGTCATTCAAGTAGGTGTCTAGAAAAGTGTTAACGGGGTTACGCCTCTGGGAAAACGAGGTTTACTTTAATTAGGTCCGTGCGAAAGCACGGGGAACCTCCCTCAAAGTACCGACACTGATCTGGCTGAAAGATTGACGAAATTGTAGGGTGTAATTAATCCCGGCTAATCTTACCTTTTAGGGTTTTAAGGTAGATTTGATAAAAACAGTGGGAGACATCCTGATTAGATAAGATAATAACCAATCTAATCTTGCAAGAGCATACGCTAAAGTGTTTTCTTCTCTCTCTCTCCAGGTAGCGACCATGTCAGGCCATAATCAAGATAATAATATTGATGTATTGACTAAACCTAATTATTGTACTGAGCAAGGGAACGTTGGACCCGTTCTTTCTTATAAGAGTTATAAGACTGAACAGGAAACATGAGAATATCTAGATTCTCACGCCGCCCAAAAGAACATGCATGCCCACATATGTAAACAGTTACATGGGCTACGTAAAGGTAGAGAACTGGGAAAAGGTGATCATTCCGTTCAAGTAGGGAACGGTGCAAATGTTGCAGTCAAAGCAGTTGGCAAATATCACCTAGTATTACCAAGTGGTGATACACTGATTCTAAATGAGTGCTATTATATACCGAACATGATGTGCAACATTATATCAGTTTCTTTATTGAGTAAAGAAGGATATAATTTTGTAGTAAAGGATAATGTTATGAACATATTCCTAGATCAAAAGTTGATTGCATCAGGCTCGTTACATAATGGCATATTCATTCTAAATCATAATATAGTCCTGAATATACAAAACACACACAAGAGGAAAAGTTCAGATGTGAACGAATCCTACTTGTGGCATTGTAGACTTGGTCATATCAATGCGACACGACTGGCTAAGTTACATAAAGATGGTTATTTGAATCCGTTCGAATTATCATCTTATGATACTTGCCATTCATGTCTCAAAGGAAAAATGACTAAAGCTCCGTTTAGTGGACACGGAGAAAGAGTTAATGAACTCTTAGGACTGATACATAGTGTTGTATGCGGTCCCATGTCTACGCATGCCAGGAACGAGTTAAGATATGGGGTTGTCTGGCCTATGTCAAAATGCAAAATCCAGACAAACTCGAGGCACGGTCAGTTCTATGTAAGTTTGTAGGATATCCTAAACATTCAAATGGATGTTTTTTCTACCACAGTGAACAACAAAAAGTGTTTATTGCTCAACATGCCACCTTTTTAGAAAAGGAATTTCTTGCAAAAGAGATTAGTGGCTCTGAGGTAGAACTGGAAGAGGTTCCAGCGACACAAACTACAACAGATGATTTAGTGGAACCAGAAGATTCAGTAGTACCCGACGAACCCCAGCCTCTCCGTAGATCTAGTAGGGTTTCTCGTCCACCTGAGAGATACTACGGTTTTCTCATTGATGGTGGAAGCGAGGATTGCATCATGGATGATGATGAACCGACTAGTTTCGAGCAGGCCATCATGAGTGGTGACTCTATGAAATGGCTGGAAGCAATGCGATCTGAGATGGAATCCATGTACACCAACAAAGTATGGACTTTGGAAACTGCTCCTTAAGAGGTAAAACCCATTGGGAGCAAGTGGATCTTTAAAAAGAAATTTGGTGTAGATGGAAAAGTTGAGACTTTCAAAGCTAGACTTGTAGCAAAAGGTTTTCGTCAAAGACCAGGTGTGGACTATGACGAAACCTTTTCTCCAGTGGCTATGCTTAAGTCCATCCGGATCTTACTTGCCATTGCTGCATACCATGACTACGAAATCTGGCTAATGGATGTTAAGACCGCCTTTCTAAACGGTGATTTAGAAGAGAGCGTGTACATGACTCAGCCAGAGGGCTTCGTAGATAGTGGGAGCAGCGGAAAGGTGTGCAAGCTGCTTAAATCCATTTATGGGTTAAAGCAAGCATCGCGGAGTTGGAACATCTGTTTTGATGTTCTAGTCAAAGAGTTTGACTTCATCAAAAATATAGATGAACCTTGTATCTATAAGAAGGTAGCAGAGGGTAAGGTTGTCTTCCTCGTATTGTACGTGGATGACATACTCTTGATAGGAAATGATATTCCTATGCTGCAATCAGTCAAGCTCTTCTTATCACAGAGATTCTCAATGAAAGATCTAGCTGATGCCTCCTGCATATTGGGAATCATGATCTATAGAGATAGATCCAAACGGATACTGGGATTGTCCCAATCCAGGAATCCAAGCGTGGGAACCAACCCACGATCTCTGGACTCACTCTCTCCAAAGAGATGTCTCCCAAGACTGATTTGGAGAGAGCTCGCATGCAAGGGATACCCTATGCTTCGGCAGTAGGCTTTATCATGTATGCGATGCTATGTACCAGACCCAATGTAGCATACTCACTAAGTGTAGTGAGTCGGTATCAAGCAGATCCTGGAGAGAGTCACTGGACAGCTGTGAAGAACATTCTCAAGTACTTACGAAGTACTAAGGAGATGTTCTTGGTGTATGGTAATGGAGAACTCCAGGTGGAGTCCTTTACCGATTCCAGCTTCCAAAGTGATATGGATGACTCTAAGTCGCATTCGGATTTTGTCTTTACCCTCAATGGAGGGGCGGTATGTTGGAAGAGTTCCAAACAGGATACCGTTGCAGACTCAACGATGGAGGCTGAATACATCGCTGCCAACGATGCTGCCAAAGAGGCTGTCTGGATCAAGAAGTTCATTAGTGAACTTGGTGTGGTTCCATCCATTGAGCATCCAATACCTCTGTATTGCGATAAAAATGGAGCTGTGGCGTTAGCCAAGGAACCCAGGTCCCATCAGAAGTCCAGACATATTCTGAGGCGGTATCACCTGATCAGGGAGATAGTTGATCGCCGGGAGATCGAGGTCAGGAGAGTAGATACGAAGGACAACACTGCGGATCCATTCACGAAGGCTATTCCCCAGATACAGTTTGAGAGATTATTCAGGATGCTAGGTATGAGATACTACAGCAGCTGGCCTTAGTGCAAGTGGGAGATTGTTAGTTATGTATATGTCCTAGAGGCCATTGTTGTACATATGATGTATATTATAATGGATGCTTGGTTATATATAGAGATGACTTTCTTGCTCGTCATGATAGTATGCTATTTGGTTTCACTTTATCTTAACATGTTGACTTGTATTGGTTTACTGTTTTACTCTCACATGTTGATAAAGCCCTTAGGATTTGTACTCGACTACTGGGACTATGATGAGATCATACTAGTGGGGCCACGGTAGTCGATGAGTACATCCTATAACTGTTCCTAGTCGAGGGTATATCGAGACAGGGCATCGATACACCAGAGTAGACTAGCGTATACGCATCTTGACCCATATGATGGGCGATGGATGATCCCATATCCATCGGTGTTTGACATCAGAGATGGTGTACGGGTGCTCAGTGGAGACTGGGTACACTGGACGGACTCGCCGAGAACTCCCACATGGTGATATACCATACGTTAGATGGCAGTTCTCCGGTGACACTGGTACAGGGTAGTCTGTAGACCCGATATCGTCATAGAGTCTTGTGTGATTCCCACTGTGCTTTGATTTCCACCTTACCACGTCCAAGAGGGCGTGCAAAACGGTGGCTTTTGGGTACAGTCCCGAATCACATGGAGGCAATGAGCGATAGGAGGGGATTCGTCTCTCCCGGTATAGGGAGTTGATGTTGTGTTGTGTTCGATTGGCTATAACTGGAAGTCCCTGGCCAGGGCTGATATAGTGATTTACTGGTAAGTGTTACTAGTAGTTTCTCGACCCGTTATAAGCCACACATCGACACGACTTATCGGTTACTGGGGTCTGACGTATACCACCCCTAGACTTGATATGCGACATATCATACGAACAGACCGGACTGTACGGGAGTGTTACTGATCGGATTCACAGGAGAACGCACAGGCTAGCTTGTTGATCTTCTGATCGCTCAATACCTGGGTGGCTGTTACGATTAGCTGACCGCTTGCAGCTTGTGGGTGTTTGATGTGATCATCACTCGCTACCGGCGTATTGACGATTCTTTAGAGTCCTACACAGAGGTTTCTTGGTTCAGGCGAAACGGAGTAGAGGCACATATGTGATATGTGCAGGACCGAGAATAATGCGATATGGGATACCGTATTATATTCTCGCGATATTTAGATATGAACCGGGACATCGGATCAAGTGTTGATTCGATGAATCGGTACATGATATATTAGTCGGTAATATTCGATATAGCCGGATCATCGATTCAAGTGTTGATTCGATGATTTAATGTATAAAAATATATATGATATATTGTATTACATTATCTAATATTGGCTCGCTTTATTATTTCATTTTCTCACTGGATGATACATTGATATATATGCGATATATGTTAATTGTATTATTTTCTTTTGTTGCAAATATATAATATATATGTGATATATATTATTGTGACATGATATGATTAATTGTTAAACATGTTTAAGGATGATTAATTGAGGTTAGGGTTTGATTAGGGTTAGTTGCTTCATGCACCTTCTAGAAGCTATTTCTTTTGTCATTTTAAAGATATTTATGGATGACACATTTCTAAACCTAACCAAACCCTAACTCTAGTTATTTCTCTACAAAATCTTGACCACTCATCCTTGACCATGGTTTTACAATTCAATCATATAGTTTATATTCTATTCATTACAAAAGGATTATGATGATTATTCATTATCTTTATCTTCTTCCTTCTTGAAGAAAGCTTGCTAGTTTTTCTTTTAGTGATTAAATAAAATGAGAAAATGATTTAAAAAGAAAGCAAAATTACTACTCTCTCATCCTCATCTCATCTAGCCCATGGGATTAGTATGTTCTTCTCTTTTGAGTGAGAAAGTTTGAGTCGTAGCAACTTCAAGGTAGATCATCGGAGATTTGGAATACTTCGAGCTAGCATGGATCGTTCGAGTCGTGGAGCCTCTCATGAGTCCGGGAGATCGTGGATCGCGGCAAAGGGACTTCTACTCGGAGCTTGTGAAGTGAAGGAGCGGACTACAAAGGTTGTAATCCCTCACACTTAGATAAAAGTTATCTTCTTGCATGTTAAACCCTAATAATCTAGCAAAGATCCCGACTTTGGGTTGTTCGGCACGTCTAAAATTTAATCCGGGCATGTTTGATGCCTTATGAACCTTCACAAGAGTGCCTAGGAACCCTACAATATATGCAGTCGCGGGGTTTTCCTGTAATTTATTACGGGATCAGTTTTCTGAAGTTGCCAGTTTGTATTCCGTTTCGGCCAGTTTTTCTTTGTTCCTTCTTGGACAAACTTTTCTGATGGAGAGGCTTATTTGCAAGTTTGCAAATTAGCATTTGTGGAGGGGGTTATTTGTATATGTAGCATTATGATATGACTAGCATCACGAGATTATTTTTCCATCTTCTCCTTTGCATTTATTTGAAAGGATTTTGATGGGAGATAATTTGATCATTATCTTCACACACTTTCTCTTTTTGTTTTATGATTCCATTCTTTTCTTCCTCCAAGAGGGGGGGCCGGCCACTTCAAGAGAGAGAGGTTCATTTTTTGGGGAAGTTGTTGTTCTGATTTTGAGCTTACACCAAAATTCCCAAGCATATCTGCCTTGTTCATTTTCCTCCACCACCATCAAGGCAACTTCAACCCCATTGAGACAATAGTTTCTATACTTCATCTTCAGCATCCTTGGGCACGTCGACTCGCCAGCTTCGTGCCCGAGTTGCCTCGGTCCAGAGGTGGGACCCCGTAAAAGAACCCGGCGATGTTGTGCCCGTTCCGACGAAGAGATGAAGACCGGAGGTTCCGCCAGTATATCGGAGTGGAGGCCGAAGACCGAAGGACACGGATCACACGGTATAGCATTCTACCCTTTCTCGTATTTGCTAGAGTTAGGTTAATGGCCCGATCCGGGATTTTAGTGCGCGGTGGTGCCAGTTTCTAGTTTTTCGAAAAGTTTCGTTTCCGCTTTCCGGCGTCGGATTGACGGCCGGTGCGCCGCCGTGCACTTACAGTGGTATCAGAGCTACGCCATTAACCTAGTCCAGCTTGCTCTAATGTGTTTACAAGTTCGATCGAACGAATTTTCAAAAACCGCGTTTCCATTTGCATGAGTTTCTGTCGAATTTTTTTTTTGGCTCGAAAATTTTTTCAGGTTGTTGCAGAAATACATGCAGGGAATTATAAGAATTCTGTAAAAATTTGGTCACTTGTCATTACTGTGCAGCCGCAGAACCGCGGCTAAACCCATGCTTGGGCCGCGGTTCCTCCGCCACTTAGACTTCTTACTGCTCCAAATTTTTACAGAGGGTCTTAGACTTGGAAATGGGGGTTTTGGAATATTCTTTTTAGGCCCAGATTTCCTTTGAGTGCTACAGTAGTGCTTGAGGCCCACTTCGGTACATTTGATCGATCGAAAATTTTAAACATGTTAGTTCACAGTATTTATATTATATCTGCGACCGTGAAAGTCATTTGATCGGTAAATCCTGTCTGACTCCTATAGCCCTTTTAGACGGATTTGCGAACATGACATTCACGTTGATGTTTTGTGTTGTGCTGTGATGTTGCGGATTGTCGTGGTGGATAGCCTGGATGCAATGGTAGTACAGTTTTGTTTTTTTATGTACATTTGATATTGCGGGGCGAGCGTCCGACATGTGGACTTTCGTCACTGCCTGTTTATATATTATTCTTTTGGGGCACGACCGGGGTGTGGTCGATGTACCCGTTGTATATTTTACTTTCTGTACTAGGATTACCCGGCGGTGGGATGCACGGATAGCCGGGTTCTAGAGGGCAACGGGCCCGCATCTCATGGCTTTGAGACGGAGAGGGCTTCACTCTAGAATTGGTGGGCTATTCGCCGCACTCGTAGGGGGTACAGGTTGACCCAAGGAGGGGTGCGCAAGTTACCAGATTCCATGAAGTGCTGGGTGGTCCATTCACGTTGCTGAAGGGGGCTGCCTCGCTTCAGGTTTTGGCGGGTGACTTGCCGTGCCCATAGGGGTCTAGGATTTCATTGAACATGCTATCCACACGACCAGGGGAACGTCGGGTTTCAGTAGCGGCTCCATGAAACCCGGGGATCCCAGATATCTGTATTGTTCTATGCTGATTATTACATTTCTGTGAGGTTGCATTTTATCACGCCTTGAGCGAATTTTATATATTGATATATATACTAGTAGATGTTGTATATGTTTTGCATCCGTGCTAGTCCAGTCCCCTCACTGTCGTTAGTTAAGTAACCTAACGGGTGATGACAGGACCCAGTGGCGAATGCGGATGGCATATACGCATATCATTATTTTCGTTCTTTATTGGTGTGAGCAATTGATGGTGTTAGTGTTTATGCTATAGAGGCCATTACTGTATCGTACTAGTAAGTATATTACTTGATGGAAACTTGGGATATTCACAATTGTATAGACAATCTTGCTCGAAATGGTAGTATGATACTTGGTTTGTCTCTGCTTTAATGTGTACATGTGTTTCTTTATTGTATCACCTTTACGCATTAGTGGAGCCCTTAGGATCTTTGCTTGATTACCAGCGTTGTGATGGCAGTCACACTCATGGGGGCTGGGTAATCTATAGGCACATCCATATATATACACGTCCCTGGTCGTGGGATTATCGAGACAGGGCATCGATACTCCGGAGTAGACTAGCGTATGCGCTTCTCATCCCAGCACGGGAGACGGTCTGTCCCACAGCCGTCTGTACGTCGTACTTGAGATAGTTTGCGGGTGCTCGTTGGGTTACGAGTACACTGGACAGGACTCGTCGGGAACTGTTGGTTGGTATTATACCTATCGTCGGTTATCTGTTCCTAGGTGACATGAGTACAGCTTAGTCCGCTGACTTGACACTGTCACTTCGCCTCGAGTGTGTTCCCACTGTACTTTGATTACTACCCTACCACGGCTCAAAGGAGTCGTGCAAACAGGTAGTAGTTGGGTGTAGTCCCGAAGCACTTGGAGGCAGTGACGGTTAGACAGGATTCGTCTCTCACGGTATTGGGGGTTGACATCGCGGTGTGTCCAGGAGAGCCATTACATAAGTAGTCCCTGGCCAGGGCGAGCGAGGTATACTGGTTGGTTTCCAGTGTTATCTCAGGGTGTTCTGGGCTACACTCCGACACGACTTGTACCTCTATTAGGGGACTGACGTTTACCGCCCCCCTAGGCCCGCCATGCGATGTTATCAGACGAACAGACCGGACTGTACGGAGACTTCCACATTCAGGCTCAGTAGGAGTTCAGATGGATTCATCTCGTCAGTCTTCTTATCGGCATCTACCTGGGTACCGTTACGTACAGCTAGTGCCGCTTGCGGTCTGTGGTTAAACCCACAGCCAGCGTAGTATCGAGTCTTTAGAGTCCCACACAGAGGGTTATTCGCCTTTAGGCAAAATGAGTATAGGTCGCATGGTTTTGCGACGGGGTTCGTTCACATTCGCGCACTTGTGCACGTTTTGTGTCCGGACAGCTTATACTAGCGGGCTTTGGTTTAAGCCGGATCCTAGTATATGTTTTGGGATTGGTTTTATCTCATTGTATTCGTGTTTCTCGGAACACGGATACGGGTGTGTATGCACAGTTGACTAAGGGAGAGGCAGAGGACTTTCATTAGGGTTGATTACCATTGTCATTTTCTTAACCCTAATGGTTATGTGTGAAATATGATTTATTGATATTAGTTAATTATAATTGTGCATGGTTAGGGTTGTTGACCATTTGACTTTATTTGACTTGTTGACCTAGGTTGACAACTTGACCATAATCATTCCATAAGAAAGATGCTCTTTGATTCTAGCAAAAAGCATTTAATATGAAATGATAATGGTCATTTCTTGATTAAACCATAACAATTATATTTAGCTAATTATCTATTTTCATAATTCACACATATATGTGAGAAGAATGGTTTATTTCTTCTCATTCTATCATTTTGATTCTCTCTCCCCCTCTTCCTCTCTCTCAAGCTCTCCCCTCTCATGAGTTGAGAATCCCTTGAGCTTGAGATAAATCCTTCTAAAATACTCTCTACTCTTTCTAAGGTTCTAGGATTAGCACTCCAAGCATCTTATTTACTTCTAGTTTGAAGTTGAAGCCAAAGGTTGAGGCCCTCGGGTGGATCTTTCTTCGACAAGAGAAGTCGACAAGGAGATCCCTTTCTTTCACTCCAAGGAGCAAGAAGAGAAGGACTTGAAGATCTAGGTATAACCCCTTAACCGAGTAGCTAAACTTTTTAGCTTTGTAGTTAGTTTATGTTTAGCAAAAATCCTCCTTTTGTTAGTTCATGTTGCCTTGAGCTGTAAAAATCCGATTTTTATACCGTTTCCGCCTTCCCGCAAGCACCGGGGTGGGCAACGTGGACTTATAGTGGTATCAGAGCCTAACTAAACACAAACTAGGTAGTTAGTAAAGTATATAGAACTTCGATCGGTAAAATTCACAAAACATTTTTTAAAAACTCCAAGTTTCTGCCGATTTTTAAATCTGCTTTAAAAATAATAAATCACACCTTAAAAATCGGCTCAGTGTTTTTACAGTACACCCAAGAAAAACGAACCAGCGAGCCGACCAACACACCGCGGTTCCGCGGCAGAAGCTTGCTTCTTCCGCGGATCCGCGGCCGAGTTGACTCGGACGCGGCTCGTTTCTCTTGTAGTGTTCTTATTTTATGGTTTTGGGATTTTTAGGATGGTTTTTTTCTGCCCAGATTTTCCAGAGAGCAAATTTGTTTTCCGGGTAGTTACAAATCCGTATTTTAATCGATCTTCCCTATACATTGACTAATGGGTTATATCTGTAAAGTTATATATGTATTGAACGTCTGCTAATCGCTATACGTCGATTAGTGGGGGTTATACATATCTGTGATCTGTAATGTTGATGATTTGTGTATATGAACTCGTTGGATTGTCGCGGATGAATAGCCGTGTGGATGTGAGATGAGAATTTCTTTTTCTTTCATTCATGTAACATGTAATTTGATGTAATCTTTTTTGTATGGCCGCACAACCGGGTCGGGGTTGTAGCCGTCATTGGATAATTTCTTTTTACTGTTTTTGCTCCTTGGATAGACCCATGGTGGGGTGTACAAACTACCGGGTATCTCGAAGTGCCGAGTGGCCTACTCGCGTCGTTGAGGGAGGTTGCTTCGCTTCGGGTACTTGGCGAGTAGTTTGCCGCACCCGTAGGGGTCTTGGGTAGGGTTTTGGCTATTCATCGCGACCGTGTAATCTGCTTTTCATTGCAGGCTGGAACGAATCGCGGATTCCTAGCATATCCAAAGTGTTCATCTGTGATCTGGATTGACTATCATTGCTGTATATCTATATATGATATCTATTTAGGTGTTGCTTATGTTTTGCATCCGCGCTAGTCCAGCCCCCGCTCTGTCGTTAGTTAAGTAACCTAACGGGTGATGACGGGGCCCCGTGGCGAATGCGGATGGCATAAGCATACACCATATTTTGGTTGTTTTCTGCAATGGTAGGATTAAATGATGGGACGCATTAAAATTAATGCAAGAAAATAAACCAAGTAAAAGTCGTTGGAACACTTTCAAAACCACTCGGTTCTTTTTCAAAACCCAACTTTAAAATGCGGAGCTTGAACCACTCCTTTTAAAAGCTATCTCGTTCCATCGATTATATCAAGTTCACTATGTTCACGGTTTCTCCAAAACCATTCGTAGCACTCCATCATTTGAGTTAAATATTCGGTAGTATTCAAGCTATGTATTTTGACCTCACGCCAAGGCATAGTGAATGGTAGCTGCCGGATATTTATTTGTTGCATAGATAGAATGCGTTCGTTTGTGACAGTCGTACTGCTATTTTGGCCTACGTCAAGGGTAGGTACAGGTGGGTTCAAATTAACCTGGATAATGATGGGTAGAACTTGACATGTGACTTATGACATTTTGATCTCACGCCAAGGTCATAAGAGCATGGGGCGAAAATCCACATCGGGGGTTTCAAAAGAACTGAAACTTGCTAGCACTGCATACCATTTGGAGTGTGATGATTCTGGTAGGATTCCTTAAGTTTTCTCACGCGATGATATTTCGATCCCAATCCTACTGTGAGTATATGCTGCTCCTCGGGCAATTTCTTACTTAACGATCAATGCTATAAACCAAGTAGGTGTCTAGAAAGGTGTTAGCGGGGCTACGCCCACAGGGAAAAGAGGTTACTTAATTAAGGAACTTCGCAAAAGCGTTGGAAAACCTCCCTCGAAGTACCGACACTGGCCTGGCTGAACGGTTAAGCAAGTATTGTACGGTGAGATTGATCCCGACTAATTCTTCCTTTATGGTTTGAGGAGGAATTCGAGAGACAGTAGGAGCCATCCTGTTTAGACAAACTAAAAACCACTCTAAACTTGCAAGAGCATCATGCTAAAGTATTTCTTTTCTCTCTCCTAATTGCAGCGACCAATCAACATGACCGGACTTAAGTTATTACTAGATAAAAACATACCGGCAGGGCCAAACTTCAAAGATTGGCTCAGGAATGTCCAAATGGCAATCACTTATGAAAAGTTGGGGTATCTCCTTACCACCAAAGCTCTCCCTGTCCCAGGTCCCACCTCAACATGACCGGACTTAAGTTATTACTAGATAAAAACATACTGACAGGGCCAAACTACAAAGATT
Source organism: Agapanthus africanus (assembly GCA_030015575.1). Lineage (NCBI taxonomy): Eukaryota > Viridiplantae > Streptophyta > Magnoliopsida > Asparagales > Amaryllidaceae > Agapanthus > Agapanthus africanus. The sequence goes on from CM057351.1 coordinate 116,965,912, forward strand.
GGCTCAGCAATGTCAAAATGGCAATCACTTACAACAAGTTGGGGTATCTCCTTACCACCAAAGCTCCCCCTGTCCCAGGTCCCACCGCCAGCGTCGCGGATATGTAAATCCGTAAGACATTGTAGATCGATTGCGCGAAGGCCAAGTGCCTCGTGCTTGCCTCTATGGACAATGAACATCAGAGAAGGCACGAGAATATGGACCTAGAATCCATATTTCTCCATACAAAAGATCTGTATGGAGAGCAATCTCGTATCGCCAGATGCGAAGTGTCGAAGAAGCTATTTTCGGCAAGATTGGCCGTCGGATCATCGGTAGCGGAACACGTGCTTAAGATGATTGGCAACATAGAGAAGCTCGCGGACCTTGGGACCACGTTGGAGAATGAACTCTACACTGACTTGATTCTCCAGTCCCTTCCTTCCACTTACGCTCAATTTGTCCTAAACTTCAACACGAAGGGAAGGGAGGTCGAACTTTCCCAACTTCTGAACATGTTGAGGAGTGCCGAGGGCTCCCTACAGAAAGGTAGGGAGACATCCACTTTGTTTGAAAGAGGATCTACCAGTTCAAGGTCCAGGGAGAAAGCCAAAAGAAAGAAGAAGAAAGCCCTTGCCAAACCAAGGGGCGGTGTTAGTAAAGTGGATACGAAGGGAAAGGGAAAGGCAACAAAGGTAGCGGGAATGCTTGTGGGAAAGGAAGAAAGCTTTTACTGTCACAAGAGTGGACACTGGAAACAGGATTGCAGGGCTTGGAAGGCCAGAACACAGGATATGAAGCGAGTTGCTGCTTCAGCTTCAGGTGTGTATGTTATTGAAAACTGTCTATCAATAAACTCTACTTCCTAGGTATTGGATACCGGATCAGGATCTCATATCTGTAATTCTTTGCAGGCATTGAGAAGGTGTATGGTTTTGAAGGCAGGTGATATGACCCTCAGAGTTGCAAACAGAGCTAGCATGGAAGCTGAGGCCGTGGGGGACTATCACCTGGGATTGTCAGATGGACACTTTTTGGTTTTGCGTGGTTGTTATTTTGTACCAAATGCAACTTGTAATATCATTTCTGTATCTTTATTATCTAAAGAAGGTTATGAATTTGCATTTGTAAGTAATGTTGTGAACATTCACCTTAATCAAGTTTTGATAGGGTCAGGTACATTAAACAATGGTATATACGTATTAAACCAACCACAGATTTTCAATGTCCAGAATACGCACAAAATAAAGTCTCCAGAAATCAATCAGGCTTTCTTATGACATTGTAGACTTGGTCACATCAATGAGACAAGGTTGACGAAGTTACATACAGAAGGATATTTGGATCCATTCGAATATCAATCGTATGCAACTTATCATTCCTGTCTCAAAAGGAAGATGACAAAAACTCCGTTCACTGGACACGGAGTAAGAGCGAGCGAGCTCTTGGGGCTCGTACACAGCGACGTGTGCGGACCAATGTCTACACATGCGCGAAGCAGTTATTCTTACTTCATTACTTTTACGGATGATTTTTCAATGTTCGGACATGTCTTCTTATTGAAGCATAAATCTGAAGCCTTTGAAAAGTTTCAAGAATACAAGAATGAAGTAGAAAAACAAACACGCAAAAGTATCAAGACACTAAGATCTGATCGAGGTGGTGAATACTTGAGTGCCGAGTTCCTAGATTACCTAAAAGAGAATGGAATTCTCTCTCAGCTTACTCCTCCATACACTCCGTAACATAATGGTGTATCGGAGAGATGGAACCGAACCCTATTGGATATGGTACGGTCCATGATGAGTAACGCTGAGTTGCCGCGATCATTCTGGGGATATGCGCGAGAATCAGCCGCCTACCTTTTGAACCGAGTTCCCACTAAAACTGTGCCTACCACACCATATGAGTTATGGAGTGGGATGAAACCCTATCTTCAATACCTGAAGATTTGGGGATGTCCAGCTTTTGTCAAAAAGCAGCATGCGGACAAACTCGAGGCACGCTCAGTACTGTGCAAGTTTGTGGGATACCCAAAGAACTCCAGGTGGTATCTTTTCTATTACGCAGAGGAACAAAAGGTCTTTGTTTCTCGTAATGCCCACTTTCTGGAACACCAATTCTTAGAAAAGGAAATAAGTCGGAGCGCAATTGAACTGGAAGAAATTCCAGAACCACAGGCTATTACTAAAAGCTTAGTAGAACTAGAGGGTTCGAAAGATCAGGACATTCCTACGCCACTCCGCAGGAGTAGTAGGCTGTCTCATCCGCCCGAGAGATACTACGGTTTTCTCATAGACGGGGATAGAGAAGATTGCATCATTGATAGTGATGAGCCGACTAGCTTCCAGCAGGCCATTTGGAGCGTTGACTCGGTAAAATGGCTGGATGCAATGCGGACCGAAATGGAGTCCATGTACACCAACAAAGTATGGACGTTGGACATTGCTCCAGATGGGGTAAAACCCGTAGAATGCTAGTGGATCTTCAAAAGGAAGATTGGTGTAGATGGACAGGTTGAGACCTATAAAGCTAGACTTGTTGCAAAGGGTTTTCGTCAAATACCTTGTTTGGACTATGACGAAACCTTTTCTCCAGTAGCTATGCTGAAATCCATTCGGATCCTTCTTTCCATTACTGCCTTCCACGATTATGAGATTTGGCAGATGGACGTAAAGACCGCTATTCTAAATGGAAATTTAGAGGAGTGTGTCTATATGGACCAGCCAGAGGGTTTCATTCAGAGTGGGAGCAGCGGAATGGTGTGCAAGTTGCTCAAGTCTATTTATGGACTAAAGCAGGCATCGCGAAGTTGGAACATCTGTTTTGATGAGACGGTCAAGGAATTTGGCTTTATCAAAAATCCAGATGAACCATGCATCTATAGTAGATTTGTAGCAAGAATTGTGGTATTCCACATTTTATACGCGAATGACATTCTCTTGATAGGAAATGACATTCCTATGCTACAATCTGTTAAAGGGTTCTTGTCACACAGGTTCTCCATGAAAGACCTGGGTGATGCCTCCTACATTCTGGGGATCCGGATCTATCGTGATAGACCCAAGAGGATATTAGGACTTTCGCAGTCCAGGTACATCGACACCATACTGAAGAGATTCAGTATGGAAGATTCCAAGCACGGTAATCAACCGACTTGTCACGGGATCACCCTCTCCAAAGAGATGTCTCCCAAGAATGGTTTGGAAAGGGATCGCATATCTTTTATACCCTACGTTTCTGCGGTAGGCACTATATTGTATGCGATGCTGTGTACCAGACCAGATGTGGCTTATGGACCGAGTGTGGTAAGCAGATATCAGTCAAACCCTGGGGAGAAACACTGAATAGCGGTAAAGAACATTCTCAAGTACCTGAGAAGGACTAAGGAGATGTTCTTGGTGTATGGCGGAAAAGACCTCCAGATTGAGGCCTATGCTGACTCCAGCTTCCAGAGTGACAAGGATGATTCCAAGTCCATGTCGGGTTTTGTCTTTACCCTCAATGGAGGGGCGGTGTGTTGGAAGAGTTCCAAACAGGAAACCGTTGCTGACTCGACTATGGAAGCGGAATATATCGCTGCATCTGATGCCGCAAAAGAAGCCGTCTGGATGAGGAAGTTCTTGAAAGAACTTCAGGTGGTTCCGTCCATTGTTGATCCAATACCTTTGTATTGCGACTACAACGGGGCTATAGCTTTAGCGGAGGAACCCAGGTCCCATCAGAAATCCAGACACATCTTAAGGCGGTATCACCTGATCAGGGAGATCGTGGATCGCCAGGAGATCGAGGTTCGGAGGGTTGCTTCAGAAGATAACACTGCAGATCCATTCACGAAGGCCTTACCCCAGACTCAGTTCGAGCGGCTGATCGAGATGATAGGTCTTCGATACGCCGGTACATGGCCTTATTGCAAGTGGGAGATTGTTAGTGAATATGCCCAAGAGGCCATTACTATATCATACTAGTTTGTATATTACTTGATGGAAACTTGGGATATTCAAAGTTGTATAGTCAATCTTGCTCGAAATGGTAGTATGCTACTTGGTTTGTCTTTGCTTTAATGTGTACATGTGTTTCTTTATTGTATCAACTATACACATTAGTGGAGCCCTTAGGATCTTAGCTTGATTACCAGCGTTGTGATGGCATTCACACTCGTGGGTGCTGGCTAATCTATAAGCACATCCATATATATACACGTCCCTGGTCGTAGGATTATCGAGACAGGGCATCGATACTCCGGAGTAGACTAGCGTATGCGCTTCTCATCACAGCACAGGAGACGGTCTGTCCCACAGCCGTCTGTACGTCGTACTAGAGATAGTATGTGGGTGCTCGTTGGGTTACGAGTACACTGGACAGGACTCATCGGGAACTGTTGGTTGGTATTATACCTATCGTCAGTTATCAGTTCCCAGGTGACATGAGTACAGCTTAGTCCACTGACTTGACACTGTCACTTCGCCTCGAGTGTGTTCCCACTGTAATTTGATTACTACCCTACCACGGCTCAAAGGAGTCGAGCAAACAGGTAGTAGTTGGGTGCAGTCCCGAAGCACGTGAAGGCAGTGACGGTTAGACATGATTCGTCTCTCCCGGTATTGGGGATTGACATCACGCTGTGTCCAGAAGAGCCATTACACAAGTAGTCCCTGGCCAGGGCGAGCGAGGTATACTGGTTGGTTTCCAGTGTTATCTCAGGGTGTTCTGGGATACACTCCGACACGACTTGTACCGCTATTAGGGTACTGACGTTTACCGCCCCCCTAGGCCCGCCATGCGATGTTATCAGACGAAGAGACCGGACTGTACGGAGACTGTCACATTCTGTCTCAGTAAGAGTTCAGATGGGTTCATCTCGTCAGTGTTCTTATCAGCATCTACCTGGGGACCGTTACGTACAGCTACTGCCACTTGCGGTCTGTGGTTAAACCCACTGCCAGCATAGTGTCGGGTCTTTAGAGTCCCACACAGAGGGTTATTCGCCTTTTGGCAAATTGAGTAGAGGTCGCATGGTTTTGCGACGGGGTTCGTTCACATTCGTGCACTTGTGTATGTTTTGTGTCCGGACAGCTTATACTAGCGGGCTTTGGTTTATGCCGGATCCTAGTATATGTTTTGGGATTGGTTTTATCTCATTGTATTCGTGTTCCTCGGAACACGGATACGGGTGTGTATGCACAGTTGACTGAGGGAGAGGCAGAGGACTTTCATTAGGGTTGATTACCATTGCCATTTTCTTAACCCTAATGGTTATGTGTGAAATATGATTTATTGATATTAGTTAATTATAATTGTGCATGGTTAGGGTTGTTGACCATTTGACTTTATTTGACTTGTTGACCTAGGTTGACAACTTGACCATAATCATTCCATAAGAAAGATGCTCTTTGATTCTAGCAAAAAGCATTTAATATGAAATGATAATGGTCATTTCTTGATTAAACCATGACAATTATTTTTAGCTAATTATCTATTTTCATAATTCACACATATATGTGAGAACAATGGTTTATTTCTTCTCATTCTATCATTTTGGTTCTGTCTCTTTCTCTTCCTTTCTCTCTAGCTCTCCCCTCTCATGAGTTGAGAATCCCTTGAGCTTGAGATAAATCCTTTTAAAATACTCTGTACTCTTTCTATGGTTCTAGGATTAGCACTCCAAGCATCTTATTTACTTCTAGTTTGAAGTTGAAGCCAAAGGTTGAGGCCCTCGGGTGGATCTTTCTTCGACAAGAGAAGGCGATAAGGAGATCCCTTTCTTTCACTCCAAGGAGCAAGAAGAGAAGGATTTGAAGATCTAGGTATAACCCCTTAACCGAGTAGCTAAACTTTTTAGCTTTGTAGTTAGTTTATGTTTAGCAAAGATCCTCCTTTTGTTAGTCCATGTTGCCTTGAGCTGTAAAAATTCGATTTTTATACCATTTCCGCCTCCCCGGAAGCACCGGGGTGGGCAACGTGGACTTACAATGGTATCAGAGCCTAACTAAACACAAACTAGGTAGTTAGTAAAGTATATAGAACTTCGATCGGTAAAAATCACAAAACATTTTTCAAAAACCCCAAGTTTCTGCCGATTTTTAAATCTGCTTTAAAAATAATAAATCACACCTTAAAAATCGGCTCAGGGTTTTTACAGTACACCCAAGAAAAACGAACCAGCGAGCCGACCAACTCACCGCGGTTCCGCGGCAGAAGCTTGCTTCTGCCGCGGATCCGCGGCTGAGTTGACTCGGCCGCGGCTCGTTTCTTTTGCAGTGTTCTTATTTTATGATTTTGGGATTTTTAGGATGGTTTTTTTCTGCCCAGATTTTCCAGAGAGCAAATTTGTTTTCCGGGTAGTTACAAATCCGTATTTTAATCGATCTTCCCTATACTTTGAGTAATGGGTTATATCTGTAAAGTTATATATGTATTGAACGTCTGCTAATCGCAATACGTCGATTAGTGGGGGTTATACATATCTGTGATCTGTAATGTTGATGGTTTGTGTATATGAACTCGTTGGATTGTCGCGGAAGAATAGCCGGGTGGATGTGAGATGAGAGTTTCTTTTTCTTTCATTCATGTAACATGTAATTTGATGTAATCTTTTTTGTATGGCCGCACAACCGGGTCGGGATTGTAGTCGTCTTTGTATAATTTCTTTTTACTGTTTTTGCTCCTATGATAGACCCATGGTAGGGTGCACAAACTACCGGGTATCTCGAAGTGCCGAGTGGCCTACTCGCGTCGTTGAAGGAGGTTGCTTCACTTCGGATACTTGGCGAGTAGTTTAACGCACCCGTAGGGGTCTAGGGTGGGGTTTTGGCTATTCATCGCGATCATGTAATCTGCTTTTCATTGCAGGCACGAACGAATCGTGGATTCCTAGTATATCCAAAGTGTTCATCTGTGATCTGGATTGACTATCATTGCTATATATCTATATATGATATCTATTTAGGTGTTGCTTATGTTTTGCATTCGCGCTAGTCCCGCCCCCGCTCTGTCGTTAGTTAAGTAACCTAATGGGTGATGACGGGGCCCCGTGGCGAATGCGGATGGCATAAGCGTACACCATATTTTAGTTGTTTTCTGCAATGGTAGGATTAAACGATGGGACGCATTAAAATTAATGCAAGAAAATAAACCAAGTAAAAGTCGTTGGAACACTTTCATAACCACTCGGTTCTTTTTCAAAACCCAACTTTTAATTGCGGAGCTTGAACCACTCCTTTTAAAATCTATCTCGTTCCATCGATTATATCAAGTTCACTACGTTCACGGTTTCTCCAAAACCATTCGTAGCCCTCCATCATTTGAGTTAAATATTCGGTAGTATTCAAGCTATGTATTTTGACCTCACGCAAAGGCATAGTGATTGGTAGCTGCCGGATATTTATTTGTTGCATAGATAGAATACGTTCGTTTGAGACAGTCGTACTGCCATTTTGGCCTACGTCAAGGGTAGGTACGGGTGGGTTCAAATTAACCTGGATAATGATGGGTAGAACTTGACATGTGACTTATGACATTTTGACCTCACGCCAAGGTCATAAGAGCATGGGGAAAAAATCCACATCGGGGTTTCCAAAAGAACTGAAACTTGCTAGCACTGCATACCATTTGGAGTGTGATGATTCTGGTAGGATTCCTTCAGTTTTATCATGCGATGATATTTGGATCCCAATCCTTCTGTGAGTATATGCTGCTCCTCGGGCAATTTCTTACTTAACGATCAATGCTATAAACCAAGTAGGTGTCTAGAAAGGTGTTAGCGGGGCTACGCCCACAGGGAAAAGAGGTTACTTAATTAAGGAACTTCGCAAAAGCGTTGGAAAACCTCCCTCGAAGTACCGACACTGGCCTGGCTGAACGGTTAAGCAAGTATTGTACAGTGAGATTGATCCCGACTAGTTCTTCCTTTATGGTTTGAGGAGGGATTCGAGAGACAGTGGGAGCCATCCTGTTTAGACAAACTAAAAACCACTCTAAACTTGCAAAAGCATCATGCTAAAGTGTTTCTTTTCTCTCTCCTATTTGCAGCAACCAATCAACATGACCGGACTTAAGTTATTACTAGATAAAAACATACTGACAGGGCCAAACTACAAAGAGTGGCTCAGAAATGTCAAAATGGCAATCACTTACGACAAGTTGCGGTATTTCCTTACCACCAAAGCTCTCCCTGTCCCAGGTCCTACCTGAACATGACCGGACTTAAGTTATTACTAGATAAAAACATACTGACAGGGCCAAACTACAAAGATTGGCTCAGGAATGTCAAAATGGCAATCACTTACGACAAGTTAGGGTATCTCCTTACCACCAAAGCTCCCCTGTCCCAGGTCCCACCTCCAGCGTCGCGGATATATAAATCTGTAAGACATGGGAGATCGATTACGCGAAGGCCAAGTGCCTCGTGCTTGCCTCTATGGACAATGAACATCAGAGGAGGCACGAGAATATGGACCTAGAATCCATATTTCTCCATACAAAAGATCTGTATGGAGAGCAATCTCGTATCGCCAGATACAAAGTGTCGAAGAAGCTGTTTCCGGCAAGATTGGCCGTCGGATCATCGGTAGCGGAACACGTGCTTAAGATGATTGGCTACATTGAGGAGCTCGCGGACCTTGGGACCACGTTGGATAATGAACTCTACACTGACTTGATTCTCCAGTCCCTTCCTTCCACTTACACCTAGTTTGTCCTAAACTTCAACATGCAAGGAAAGGAGGTTGAACTTTCCGAACTTCTGAACATGTTGAGGAGTGCTGAGGGCACCCTACAGAAAGGTAGGGAGACATCCACTTTGTTTGAAGGAGGATCTTCCTCTTCTAAGTCCAGGGAGAAAGCCAAAGGAAAGAAGAAGAAAGCCCCTGCCAAACCAAAGGGCGGTGTTAGTAAGGTGGATACGAAGGGAAAGGGAAAGGCAACAAAGGTAGCGGGGAAGCTTATGAGAAAGGAAGAATGCTTTTACTGTCACAAGAGTGGACACTGGAAACAGGATTGCAGGGCTTGGAAGGCCAGAACCCAGGATATGAAGCGAGTTGCTGCTTTAGCTTCAGGTGTGTATGTAATTAAAAATTGTCTATCAATAAACACTACTTCCTGGGTATTGGATACCGCATCAGGATCTCATATCTGTAATTCTTTGCAGGCATTGAGAAGGCATAGGGTTTTGAAGGCAGGTGATATGACCCTCAGAGTTGCAAACAGAGCTAGCATGGATGCTGAGGCCGTGGGGGACTATCACCTGGGATTGTCAAATGGACACTTTTTGGTTTTGCGTGGTTGTTATTTTGTACCAAATGCAACTTGTAATATCATTTCTGTATCTTTATTATCTAAAGAAGGTTATGAATTTGCATTTGTAAGTAATGTTGTGAACATTCACCTTAATCAAGTTTTGATTGGGTCAGGTACATTGAACAATGGTATATACGTATTAAACCAACCACGGATTTTCAATGTCCAGAATACACAAAAAAGAAAGTCTCCAGAAATCAATCAGGCTTTCTTATGGTATTGTAGACTTGGTCACATCAATGAGAGAAGGTTGACGAAGTTACATACAGAAGGATGTTTGGATCCGTTCGAATATCAATCGTATGCTACTTATCAATCCTGTCTCAAAGGGAAGATGACAAAAACTCCGTTCACTGGACACGGAGTAAGAGCGAGCGAGCTCTTAGGGCTCGTATACAGCGACGTGTGCAGTCCAATGTCTACACATGCGCGAAGCAGTTATTCTTACTTCATTACTTTTACGGATGATTTTTCAAGGTTCGGACATGTCTTCTTAACGAAGCATAAATCTGATGCCTTTGAAAAGTTCCAAGAATACAAGAATGAAGTAGAAAAATAAACAGGCAAAATTATTAAGACACTAAGATCTGATCGAGGTGGTGAATACTTGAGTGCCGAGTTCCTGGATTACCTAAAAGAGAATGGAATTCTCTCTCAGCTTACTCCTCCATACACTCCGCAACATAACGGTGTATCGGAGAGACGGAACCGAACCTTATTGGATATGGTACGGTCCATGATGAGTAACGCTGAGTTGCGGCGATCATTCTTGGGATATGCGCTAGAATCAGCCGCATACCTTTTGAACCGAGTTCCCACTAAGACTGTGCCTACCACACCATATGAGTTATGGAGTGGGAAGAAACCCTATCTTCAATACCTGAAGATTTGGGGATGTCCAGCTTTTGTCAAAAAGCAGCCTGCGGACAAACTCGAGGCACGCTCAGTACTGTGCAAGTTTGTGGGATACCCAAATAACTCCAGGTGGTATCTTTTCTATTACGCAGAGGAACAAAAGGTCCTTGTTTCTCGTAATGCCCACTTTCTGGAACACCAAAACTTAGAAAAGGAAATAAGTCGGAGCGAAATAGAACTGGACGAAATTCCAGAACCACAAGCTATTACTAAAAGCTTAGTAGAACTAGAGGGTTCGAAAGATCAGGACATTCCTACGCCTCTCCGCAGGAGTAGTAGGCAGTCTCATCCGCCCGAGAGATACTACGGTTTTCTCATAGACGGGGATAGAGAAGATTGCATCTTTGATAGTGATGAGCCGACTAGCTTCCAGTAGGCCATTCGGAGCGTTGACTCGGTAAAATGGCTGGATGCAATGCGGACAGAAATGGAGTCCATGTACACCAACAAAGTATGGACGTTGGACATTGCTCCAGATGGGGTAAAACCCGTAGGATGCAAGTGGATCATCAAAAGGAAGATTGGTGTAGATGGACAGGTTGAGACCTATAAAGCTAGACTTGTTGCAAAGGGTTTTTGTCAAATACCTGGTTTGGACTATGACGAAACCTTTTCTCCAGTGGCTATGCTGAAATCCATTCGGATCCTTCTTGCCATTGCTGCCTTCCACGATTATGAGATTTGGCAGATGGACGTAAAGACCGCTATTCTAAATGGAAATTTAGAGGTGTGTGTCTATATGGACCAGCCAGAGGGTTTCATTCAGAGTGGGAGCAGCGGAATGGTGTGCAAGTTGCTGAAGTCCATTTATGGACTAAAGCAGGCATCGCGGAGTTGGAACATCTGTTTTGATGAGACGGTCAAGGAATTTGGCTTTATCAAAAATCCAGATGAACCATGCATCTATAGTAGATTTGTAGCAAGAACTGTGGTATTCCTCGTTTTATACGCGGATGACATTCTCTTGATAGGAAATGACATTCCTATGCTACAATCTGTTAGAGGGTTCTTGTCACACAGGTTCTCCATGAAAGACCTGGGTGATGCATCCTATATTCTGGGGATCCGGATCTATCGTGATAGATCCAAGAGGATATTAGGACTTTCGCAGTCCAGGTACATCGACACCATACTGAAGAGATTCAGTATAGAAGATTCCATGCGCGGTAATCTACCGGCTTGTCACGGGATCACCCTCTCCAAAGAGATGTCTCCCAAGACTGATTTGGAAAGGGATCGCATATCTATTATACCCTACGTTTCTGCGGTAGGCTCTATAATGTATGTGATGCTGTGTACCAGACCAGATGTGGCTTATGGACTGAGTGTGGTAAGCAGGTATCAGTCAAACCCTGGGGAGAAACACTGAATAGCGGTAAAGAACATTCTCAAGAACCTGAGAAGGACTAAGGAGATGTTCTTGGTGTTTGGCGGAAAAGACCTCCAGATTGAGGCCTTTGCTGACTCCAGCTTCCAGAGTGACAAGGATGATTCCAAGTCCATGTCGGGTTTTGTCTTTACCCTCAATGGAGGGGCGGTGTGTTGGAAGAGTTCCAAACAGGAAAGCGTTGTTGACTCGACTATGGAAGAGGAATATATCTCTGCATCAAATGCCGCAAAAGAAGCCGTCTGGATGAGGAAGTTCTTGAAAGAACTTCAGGTGGTTCCGTCCATTGTTGATCCAATACCTCTGTATTGCGACAACAAACGGGCTATAGCTTTAGCGGAGGAACCCAGGTCCCATCAGAAATCCAGACACATTTTAAGGCGGTATCACCTTATCAGGGAGATCGTGGATCGCCAGGAGATCGAGGTTCGGAGGGTTGCTTCAGAAGATAACACTGCAGATCCATTCACGAAGGCCTTAACCCAGACTCAGTTTGAGCGGCTGATCGAGATGATAGGTCTTCGATACGCCAGTAAATGGCCTTAGTGCAAGTAGGAGATTGTTAGTGTATATGCCCAAGAGGCAATTACTGTATCATACTAGTATGCATATTACCTTATGGAAACTTGGGATATTCACAGTTGTATAGTCAATCTTGCTCGAAATGGTAGTATGCTACTTGGTTTGTCTCTGCTTTAATGTGTACATGTGTTTCTTTATTGTATCAACTATACAAATTAGTGGAGCCCTTAGGATCTTAGCTTGATTACCAGCGTTGTGATGGCAGTCACACTCGTGGTGGCTGGGTAATCTATAAGCACATCCTTATATATACATTTCCCTGGTCGTGGGATTATCGAGACAGGGCATCGATACTCCGGAGTAGACTAGCGTATGCGCTTCTCATCCCAGCACGGGAGACGGTCTGTCCCACAGCCGTCTGTACGTCGTACTTGAGATAGTATGTGGCTGCTTGTTGGGTTACGAGTACACTGGACAGGACTCGTCGGGAACTGTTGGTTGGTATTATAGCTATCGTCAGTTATCAGTTCCCAGGTGATATGAGTACAACTTAGTCCGCTGACTTGACACTGTCACTTCGCCTCGAGTGTGTTCCCACTGTACTTTGATTACTACCCTACCACGGCTCAAAGGAGTCGTGCAAACATGTAGTAGTTGGGTGGAGTCCCGAAGCACGTGGAGGCAGTGACGGTTAGACATGATTCGTCTCTCCCGGTATTGGGGGTTGACATCGCGCTGTGTCCAGGAGAGCCATTACACAAGTAGTCCCTGGCCAGGGCGAGCGAGGTATACTGGTTGGTTTCCAGTGTTATCTCAGGGCGTTCTGAGCTACACTGCGACACGACTTGTACCGCTATTAGGGGACTGACATTTACCGCCCCCTAGGCCCACCATGCGATGTTATCAGACGAACAGACCGGACTGTACGGAGACTGTCACATTCAGGCTCAGTAAGAGTTCAGATGGGTTCACCTCGTCAGTCTTCTTATCAGCATCTACCTGGGGACCGTTACGTACAGCTACTGCCGCTTGCGGTCTGTGGTTAAACCCACTGCCAGCGTAGTGTCGGGTCTTTAGAGTCCCACACAGAGGGTTATTCGCCTTTAGGCAAAATGAGTAGAGGTCGCATGGTTTTGCGACCGGGTTCGTTCACATTCGCGCACTTGTACACGTTTTGTGTACGGACAGCTTATACTAGCGGGCTTTAGTTTAAGCCGGATCCTAGTATATGTTTTGGGATTGGTTTTATCTCATTGTATTCGTGTTCCTCGGAACACGGATACGGGTATGTATGCACAGTTGACTGAGAGAGAGGCGGAGGACTTTCATTAGGGTTGATTACCATTGTCATTTTCTTAACCCTAAAGGTTATGTGTGAAAAATGATTTATTGATATTAGTTAATTATAATGGTGCATGGTTAGGGTTGTTGGCCATTTGACTTTATTTGACTTGTTGACCTAGGTTGACAACTTGACCATAATCATTCCATAAGAAAGATGCTCTTTGATTCTAGCAAAAAGCATTTAATATGAAATGATAATGGTCATTTCTTGATTAAACCATGACAGTTTTTTTTAGCTAATTATCTATTTTCATAATTCACACATATATGTGAGAAGAATGGTTTATTTCTTCTCATTCTATCATTTTGATTCTCTCTCCTCCTCTTCCTCTCTCTCTAGCTCTCCCTCTCATGAGTTGAGAATCCCTTGAGCTTGAGATAAATCGTTCTAAAATACTCTCTACTCTTTCTAAGGTTCTAGGATTAGCACTCCAAGAATCTTAGTTACTTCTAGTTTGAAGTTGAAGCCAAAGATTGAGGCCCTCGGGTGGATTTTTCTTCGACAAGGAGATCCCTTTCTTTCACTTCAAGGAGCAAGAAGAGAAGGACTTGAAGATCTAGGTATAACCCCTTAACCGAGTAGCTAAATTTTTAGTTTTGTAGTTAGTTTATGTTTTGCAAAGATCCTCCTTTTGTTAGTCCATGTTGCCTTGGGCTGTAAAAATCCGATTTTTATACCGTTTCCACCTCCCCGCAAGCACCAGGGTGGGCAACGTGGACTTACAGATGGGACTGCGTTGATTCAGATAAATGAAAGCTAAACAAACCTATTCTGATGTTGTTGGAACACTTTTCAAAAAAAGATGTTATTGCAAGGACGTTCTCTTTTGATTTGCATAGTGGTATTCGGTTGGAATATCCTGCACCTCAGTCGACGAGGCAAGGGCCGAGATCCCTTCACCGGGAGTGACCCCTTGAACAGAAGTTTGTGTTAGGGCAATAACTTCACTATAGTCGATTACTTTTGCTTTGCATCGTGGTATTCAGTTGGAATATCCTGCACCTCATTCTACGGGGAAAGAGCCGAGTTCTCTTCACCGGGAGTGACCTCTTTAGCAAAGGTTTTCGCCACTATATTTTTATAAAGCTATCAGGTTCCTTCAACGATATCAAGTTCATTACATTAAAGGTTTTCTCCAGAAACCATTCGTAGCCCTCCGTCTTTTCATATGGATAGTAAATAAGTATTCAAGCTGTGTTTTTTGGCCAAAGTCAAGACACAGTGATTGGTAGCTATTGGGAATTCATATGCAGCATAGATAGATGTGTTGGTTTGGGACAGTCGTACTACTATTTTGGCCTTCGTCAAGGGTATGTACGGGTGAGTTCAAATTAACCTGGATAATGACGGGTTGAACTTGACATGTGACTTATGATATGTTGGCCTTCGTCAAGGTCATTAGAGCATAGGGAAAAAATCACATCGGGAGTTTCTAAAGAAACTGAAACTTGCCAGATATGCACATAATTTCTGGAGTGTGATAACGTGAGCGGATTCCATCACGTTATCATGTGATGATAGTTGGATCCCGATTCCCATTGATGAGTTGTTTGACTCCTCTGGTGATCCCGACTAATTCTTCTTTCAGGTTTGGGGAAGAATTTGACGTTACAGTGGGAGGTTTCCTTATTAGATAAAGTGATAACCATTCTGATCTAGCTTCGAGTACACGCTGAGTGTTTCTTTTCTCTCTCTCTTTGGAAGCGACCATGACCCGACCCTAGACTGACTCAGTGACCAAGATTAACCGAACCTTCTTAAAACACTGGCTTTTGGATTGTCAGAGTTGCAAACCACTTTGCCACTCCTACTTTTACCCTTTTCTCTAGGACACCCCGTATTACTACGAACGTCCACTTCCATTGGATAAAACCATCGTATGGTAATATACGAACTCGAAAGGAACTTGTTCGAGTTCGGAGATGGATTCTGGTTCAGGAGAAATAGGAATAAGGTTTATTCGGTTGTCTTTTATCTTCACCTTCTCTCGCATTGCGAGTGCTCCTAGGATTAGGACCGTACACCCATTATGCTTATTGGATAGTCTTCTTCCAAACCATACGCTGGTACCGAACGGTAGGGAAGGAAGAAAACCATTTTGCCTAAGAGGGTGTACAGAAGGTAATGACTAAAGACATATAAAGGGATTAGGAGAGACGGCAAAGAATTATACGGTTACAGTTGTGAATCTGATAATCGAAGAGGCATTAGTAGGAATACCCGGATACCCCCACGAAACATTTCAATGTTTCAGTTTCACTGTGCACCGTTAAAAGAAAACTGATTTCCCAATTATCCCTTGCTCCAGGGCATGCATTTACCAGCTATGATTCTCTCATCTGTATGGTTTTACAGATGATGAGTGGGAGTAAGTTATTGGAAATTAGGTGATTATCCTCATTATATCGGAATTCGTTGTAATTGGTGATATTTGAGGAAGTCAACTGGGATGTTTGCCGGATGGCAAATATTTGGTTTTGAATATCCGTTGTTATGCACCAATTTCAAATTGGTATATCTGTACGTCTATTTTTATAGAGTGAGATATTATTTTTTGAAATTATGTCCATGACATTTACCTATATCAGTGGATGGTTAGGTAAAGAGCATTTAACAGCGGTGTAATTCTTCTTAACCATAAGTACAGTTTTCAACCTACGACACACAGGGAATGAGTTATTAGACTCAAAGAACTTATACAGAGTATTGAATGTTATCCAGTGTCCATTAGAACAAAGGGGTTGGTCCTCGCACTATATTCTGTTTACTTGTGACTTCTCTAGTTCTTAGACATGAGTTTCGTGGAAACACAAGGTCTGAGTTTTAAGAAGTTATAAGTATAAGATTAGAGTAGAGAACCAGGTATTGCAAGTATCAGGATTCTTCAAGGTGATCGAAGATGTAGATACTTATGTATGGTATTCAGTTGATAGTAATGATTTTGAGAAACTTGTTTCTCTTTCAGGTTACTCATATCTGGAAAGGATTCCTAAGTTGAGTAACGCTGATCGGCCTCCTTCCATTTGGTTGACATGCACTGGAGACAGCTGCATGATTTGAATCTGGTTAAATTAAATCAGTGCCTCTGTTTCTATATTGGATATAGAACAGTTCATATCTTGACATTGAAAAGGTACGGGGAGTTATCCAGCTTATGCTTAAAACCAGACTCTGGATACCTCAAGGCAAGTTTCTGTAATGGCTGTTTGTGGGTTGACCCAGGCTGTGACGAGGGTTGACTTTCTACCATCTGGAAGATCAATAGTGATATTGTTCTTGACTCGCCACAGTTTTAACAAAAATGGATTTTTTCATAAAACAGTAGTGGGAGTATGGTAGAACTGGAAGTGATTCCAGAACCGCAAACGATTACTAAAAGTTTGATAAGAACCTAAAGATTCAATCTGGTTTGACACTCCATTAGCCACTCCGCAGGTATGGTGGGTAACCTCAGGCGCTCGAGAGGTACTTCGGTATGCTCAAGGACGGTGGCAGGGTGGTTCTTGTTTACCAAACTTGACACTACTGTTGTTCCAGACTATGAGACCCGGCAGGAGGATGAGTATTGCGTCGTTCTGAACTGGCTTCAGAAGTGTACGTGTATATGACTCTGCTAGAGGGTTGTCGTAATCAGTGGGAGCAGCGGAAGCATTGGTGGACAAGTGGCTTATGTCTATTTATAGACTAAAGCAGATACAGCGGAGATAGATCATCTATTTCTGATGTGACATTCATAGGTTTGACTTCATCAGAATAGGGGATGGATCTATTAAGAAGATAGCAGGGTGTGATGTCCTGGTATTTGGATGACATACACAGAGTAGGAAGTGAAATTCCTATACTACGGTCGGTTAAACTTTGGTTGTCAGACAGTGGTTTCTCCACATAAGGAATTGGATTTTATATCAGACATTCTGGTTACTAGATCTATGGTTTTAGATCTAGATTTGGGAAGTGTCCCAATATGGGTACTTAGACAGCATTATAAAGGTGCTTTAGAATGGACGACTCCTGGCACGGTGGTATGCCTGCAGGTAATGGAGTCACCCTCTCTAAAGGTGTCTTACAGACTAAAGAGCAGAGGGATGTGCATGATTGGCAGATCACTTGCTTAGGCAATTGCGTCAATCATGAGATGTCAAGTACCACACCAAATATTGTTTTTGCAGTAGGCGCAATAAGTTGATATTGATCCAATCCTGGAGAAACGATCGGAAGCAGTTTTAGAACATAAGTTGATGTTTTAGCGAAATGACAACGGCAGCCTCCTTTGCGAGACAATTATCATTCCAAGCTTCTAAGGTGACCTGGATGACACAGTGACTGTAAGAGTTATAGTTTTTCCTCTGACGAGGAGCAGTATTTTGGACAGGTGGTCCAGGCGGATATTAAGGGATTCATGGCGCAGGACACTGATTAAGTTCAGTCGACGATACAGTCTAAGAAGTTTTGATTTGGAGTTCATTTATGAACTAGGTCCCATCAAACATCCAATCATATTCTAAGACAGGTATTGCTCATTTCGGGAGATGGGTTTCTCCGCGAACTTGAGATAAAGAGAGACATAGAAAGAAACATATCAACGGATCCACTCACTGAGGCAATTCCTCGAACGCAATAGTTTCGCAAACGAGCTTTGTGAGACTGACTAGTATAGGAGTTGGGTGTTAGGTATCACACGGGCTGTGAGTATGCGACATCGAAATAATTAGCCTTGAGTGCAAGTGGGAGATTGTTGGAGATAGTGCCCTCAAAGTCAATTATTGGATCACAGGCACGTGATTGCAATGATTGAGGGATGACCTATAGCGGTAGGACAGTCTTACTCAAGATGATAGTATGTTATCTGGTTTATCTTTATCATCGTGTACTGCTTTAGGTGACCTTACAGGTCACTATTGCACGTTGATAGAGCCCCTAGGATTCTTGCTTGACTGCCAGCAGTATGAGGGCGATCATATACGTGGGAGATGGGGTCTATAAGCACATCCTTAAAAGGTCCCTAGTCGTGGGAGTTTCGAAACAAGGCATCGATACTCCAGAGTAGACTAGTGTATACAGTCAAGACCACAACGAGGGGCGGTGGCCGGTCTTATAAGCCACTGGTGTCAGTTGGTTCACCTAAGATGTATACAGGTGCTCATTGGGTTATGAGTACACCGGAAATGACTCGCCGGGAACATGTTAGTTGGTCTTATACCTGACGTCAGATAGCAGTTCCCTGGTGACATGTGTACAGGTTAGTTCATCGACCAGAGATCGTCATTTGTCTCGTGTGAGTTCCCACTGTGCTTTGATTACTACCCTACCACTTTCAAAGGATACGTGCAAACAGGTTTTCGTTGGGTATAGTCCCGATCCACATGGAGGCAGTGAGCGGATCTGCAGGGGTTCGTCTCTCCCGGTATTGGGGTTGAGGTCGCGCTGTGTCTAGGAGAGCCATTACACGAAGCCCTAGGCCGAGGCAGGAGATTTACTGGTAGGCATTCCAGTAGTATCTCAGGGTGTTCTGGGCTGCACTCCGACACGACTTGTACCACTTTTCTGGGTCTGACTTTTACCAACTTCCTAGGACCGCCATGCGATGCTCATAGACGAACGGACCGGACTGTACGGATACTGTCACTGACAGGCGCAGCAGGGTGTCAGGATGAGTTCGCTCATCGACGTCCCTTTTGGTCAAAACCTGGTAGCCCGTTACGTATAGGCTAATACCTCTGACGTGCTAGTGGTTAAATCCACAGCCAAAGAATTGACGAGTCTTTAGAGTCCCCCACAGACCGTTTTCTCAAGTTTCGGGCGAAACGCTGTAGAGGCCGTATGGAGATATGGCAGGGTTCGATCAGATACGTGCGGTATTGCACGGATCATGATCGGACGGATAATACTATCGGGCTTTGGTTTAAGCCAGATCCTAGTATTGTACAGTGTAGATTTTATCTCATTGCATTTGTATTCGGTCGGAATACAAATGCGGGCATGTATATGCAGTCGCGAGGTTTTCCTGTAATTTATTACGGGATCAGTTTTCTGAAGTTGCCAGTTTGTATTCCGTTTCGGCCAGTTTTTCTTTGTTCCTTCTTGGCCGAACTTTTCTGATGGAGGAGCTTATTTTCAAGTATGCAAATTAGCATTTGCGGAAGGGGTTATTTGTATATGTGGCATTATGATATGACTAGCATCATGAGATTATTTTTCCATCTTCTCCTTTGCATTTATTTGAAAGGATGTTGATGGGAGATAATTTGATCATTATCTTCACACACTTTCTCTTTTTCTTTTATGATTCCATTATTTTCTTCCTCCAAGAGGGGGGGCCGACCACTTCAAGTTGTTGTTCTCATTTTGAGCCTACACCAAAATTCCCAAGCATATCTCCCTTGTTCATTTTCCTCCGCCTCCATCAAGGCAACTTCAAGCCCATTGAGACAATGGTTTCTATATGATTGATCATTTCTTTGTGTGTCGGTTTAAGAAAATGTATAGAATCACAATCAAAGAATTGTTTTTGACCGCAATCAATTACGGCGTCAGTTGTAGATCGTAAGCGAGTGTGGATCGTCCACAGGGATTGTGCGATTCGTTTCTATGTTTGATTTGTTTGAATTGAAAAGTTAATTGAAATGAAAAGTAAACATGATTCAAGATTTTATCGATTGGTTCAAGTGTCACTAATCTAATCAAGAATCAAGAAAATGATAAACAATCGAGAATCGGGTTTCGATGATATTTCCAACCAAATGTCAAGAATCTAAATGAGGCTCGCAGGAATCGATCAGATCTATAGACGTGATGTAATCTCAAGATATCGTATTCTTGTCCTTCGAAGAATTGATACTAGATCGATAATGATCGACGAGAGTTAGGGATTTCTCGTGAAACTAGGGTTTCATCATTTCACCCTTGTTCTTTCTTCGATATCATTCACATTCTAGCCTCTAGCAAATTCAAGAAACGATCGTAACTCCCCAATTTTGAGCGATAACAATCAAGAAAGCATCGCAACGAAACTAGGTCGTCGATTCTTGAAATTGCTAGTGTTTACAAAAATCATAGGAATCAAGAATCGTTTTAAGATATGTTACATCACCATTCTATTGATCGTCTCGACTCCTCGACGAGCGGAGTATTACTCAAACTTCATAACAAGAACTACAATTAGAAATTGAGATCGAATAATGATGCAAGAATTTAAAGAAAACAAGATAAAAGAATTTCACCTTTTATTTATATCAACAACTTGATTACAGTAGCTCAAGAACTACAAGAGGAAGAACTAGATTGTCGATTTGACTTCGCTTTTCTCCGTGAGTCGTGGATCGGCTTGGACCACTTGCTCTGTTGAAGATCGGCTCCGCTCCTAAAAGGTTGAAGGGCTTCTTGCTTGATTTGGTACTCGAGAATCTTGTCTTTGGATTGGTATTAGGGTTAGGGTTTCACACAAGTCTTGTCACTGGACTTGTGGAAGAAGTTGAAGAAAGAGGTAAAATGAAGAAGTAGAGATTGAATGGCTCTAGTTTGATACTAGATTAGGATTCTAAGTATATATCTTTTAACCCTAGGTCTAGGCTTCTATTTATAGACTTCCCAAACCCTGGGTCTAGGTTTGAAATTACAATTCCCTCCAAAAGTTTGTTGAGGAGCTTCTAGAATTAGTTTGTTAGGAGCTAGCTTAGGCTTTAAGCTAGGATTAATTAAGCTTAGAAACCCTAGTTTGCTGATCTGCCAGAAGACTCTGGAATTTTCTGGAATTTGACATGTCTTGCTGAAGTGTGGGCCCTGAGAGAAGCATAGTACACTGAAAATTTAGGGCTAACATGGCATCTCAGCCGTGGAACCGCGGCGCAAACCGGCTCCGGCCGCGGTTCCGCGGCCTAGTAGTGGCTTCAGGGGTTGTAACTCCTGGTGCTGCTTTGGGATGAAGTTTGGGGCTTTATCTGATGTGTTGATTCTCAAAATGCTCTCCAGATTACTTCCAGATCTTTAGCCTTTGAGTTGGCGTATTCTTCAGCACTGTTTTCATAATTCCGGCTTTTGTTCCTGCAAATTTTCAAGACAAGTGTTGCGCAATATCGGGATGATGCGATGCCATGAAATGCAGTTAATTTCCTTTACAGTGCCGGTTTTAGAGTCTAACACATGCAATCTGATATTTAACGACTGATTTGCTAATATGTGAAATATGAGAACCGTACACTTCTAAATGAATGCAAATGATAGGGAAATTGCAGGTTAAAAAATGCAGTATTTTCGACTGATCATATTCTCCCAAACTTATTTTCGATCGTATCGAGCTATCTGTTGTATTAAAAAGAGAAGGAGAAAATAAAGAAAGAGAAAAACTAACTAACACACTTTCGTAGGCAACACGATTGCACTGAGCACGTGCCACAAGCCTTTAATCCTCTCGGTATCCCTAGTAGGAGGAGTGTTGTCTCCTGAGGGTTTTCAGCGGATTGCACCCACAAAATCCAATAATAAAAGGCAGATTATGAAATTTACATTTAAAGAAAAGAATTGGAAAAGAAAAGCCTTGAAAATTAAGGTTTCCAACTAAGCTTGCTTTTCGGTTGTCATGAGCCCTATCTTAATGGTCATGAAAAGATGTCTGAAATCACATCCTCCCTCAATAAAACATCGTCTTATTCTTCATTCCTATCTTTCTTCCAAATATATATCATATAACCCTGCGTGTGTGTAAAGCCATCCCTATACCCGGAGAATTCAATTCAAGCTATCATACTCTTGCCCATCAGCCTCAGTACTTTTTAATTAATGAATATTTAGATGAGATTGCTCACACACTTTCATGCGACCGTTAATACTTCTTGAGGTACTAACCGACCGATTACTCCTGTGCTTGCTTACTTAGTGTATTTCCTCGTCTTGCACCACCTCAGGCATAGCAGTGACTTCCAGACCAGTTGGCCTTAGGGCACTAGGTGAAGAATCACCCTCGCTATATATTTTTTTATTGCCCTCGGTGATAACAAAACCAGTGTCCATTTTTCTCACCACTTTATATTTCCTTCATTTCATTCATTTTTTTTATTTCCTTCATACTTTTGGCTTTAAGACAAGAGCATTTCAAGGTATCCTCTACTATCCCAGGTTTTAAGACGTGTGTAAGTGCGAATAGCAGGGTATCAACGTTCAAAATGTTTGGCTTCCAGAATAGAAACTATTTTTCAGACTTATTTTTATCCTCAGATTAGTGATGTCTTTCATCTTACTAACCCTTGGGACAACGGCTCATAACTACTTATTACTAGTTCGTATAAGAAAACTTCTAATTTTCTTGGTTTTCTTAAATTTTTCTAATCTCATGGATGTAATTTTTCAATATCTAAACTTTCATTATCTTATTTATGTAAAAAAAATATTTTTATTTTTGAAAATTTTTAAATTTTTATAGGTTTTCAAAAATGTTTTGTGCTTATGCAACTGATATGCAAATGATGCAAAAATAAGCACAAACCTACCCCAAACTTGTTTTCAACAGTGTCCTCACTGTTGCCATCTGCTAAATCTCGAATAACCTGTAAGCTTGGGAGGAATTTATTAGTGGGGGCAAAATATATAAGTGAAGAATCTCCTCCAAACTTTCTCTTTTCACTCACCTCCATTCAATAGATGATGCAGTGATATGCAGGACATGAAGGTGAGACGGAGGAATTTTAATCCAAATAAAATGGCTCCTGTAAGAACAGGAGCTCCTCTGTGGGGTCAGTGGAAAAATACGGCTTTAGTCTATGTCCATTCACTTTGAAAACGGTGCCGTTTTTTACATTTTCTACTTCTACTGCCCCGTGCGGATATACAGACCGCACAACAAAAGGTCCCTTCCACCGAGATCGGAGCTTACCCGCGTGAAGGTGTAATCGTGAATCATAAAGAAGGACTTGTTGACCAGGTGAAAATGTTTTCCTCAAAATGTTTTTATCGTGAAAAACCTTAGTCCTATTCTTTATGATCACAGCGTTATCATAAGCTTCATCGCAGAGTTCGCTTAGCTCATTAAGTTGCAGCTTCCGAAAGTTGCAAGCTAGGTTTAGATCAAAATTTATTTCTTTAATAGCCCACAATGCTTTATGCTCTATCTCGACGGGTAAATGACATTCTTTCCCAAACACTATCCTATATGGAGACATCCCTAGGTCGGTTTTAAATGCAGTTCGGAATGCCCAGAGAGCATCCGTCAGTTTGGCCGACCAGTCTTTTTCTATTCTTAGCAACAGTCTTCTCCAGGATAAGTATGATTTGTCTGTTTGAGATTTCAGCCTGCCCGCTTGTTTGGGGATGATAGGGTGTAGAAAGTCGGTGGTTGATTGAGTATTACCGCATTAAAGTCTCGAAAGACCTGTTGTGGAAATGTGTCCCATTATCGCTAATAATAGCGCGTGGGTGTCCAAATCGCGAGAAGATATTCTCTTTCAAGAACTTAATGAAAACTTACCTGTCATTAGTGCGACATGGAATGGCTTCAACCCACTTTGAGACATAATCAACAGCCAGCAGTATGTACAAATTCCCAAAGGAGTTGGGAAAGGGACCCATAAAATCAATGCCCCAAACATCGAATATTTCAACAACCAGAATGGGTTGTTGAGGCATATCATTTCTCTGGGAGATTCTACCAGTGTACTGACATTGTGTGCAGGTTTTCCAATAGTCAAATGCGTCCTTGAATAAGCTCGGCCAATAAAATCCACATTGCAAAACCTTCTCCGCCGTCTTTTTAGGACCGAAGTGACCCCCACAGGCCAGATCATGACAAAAAGAAAGAACACACTTGAACTCTTCTTTCGGGACACACCGACGAATGAACTGATCAGGACAATACTTAAACAAGTATGGTCGTCCCAGTAAAAGTGTTTTACTTGGGAAGGAAAACGGTATTTGTCCTGTTTCGACCAATCGCTAGGTATAAGTCCCGTTACAAGATAGTTCACAATATCCCTGAACCATGGATCATTCGATACGCTCAATAGTTGTTCGTCAAGAAACGAGTCATTGATCGGCAGGGTCACAAGGGAAGAAAGATGGTCAGCTACTACGTTTTCACATCCTTTCTTATCTTTG
Organism: Agapanthus africanus; assembly: GCA_030015575.1. NCBI lineage: Eukaryota > Viridiplantae > Streptophyta > Magnoliopsida > Asparagales > Amaryllidaceae > Agapanthus > Agapanthus africanus. The sequence goes on from CM057351.1 coordinate 116,990,439, forward strand.
ATAACAAGATCAAATTCTTGTAACAGAAGGATCCAACGTATTAGTCGACCTTTTGCATCTTTCTTCGCCAGAAGATGTTTTAAGGCGGAATGGTCAGTATACACAACTATAGGTGAGCCAATTAAGTAAGGCCTGAATTTTTCTAATGCAAATACAACTGCTAAAAGTTCCTTTTCGGTGGTTGTATAGTTGGTTTGTGCATCATTCAGGGTCTTACTTGCATAGTATATTACGTATGGCATCTTTTCGATGTGCTGTCCTAAGACTGTACCTACTGCAAACTCGGATGCGTCACACATTAGCTTAAAGGGGTAGTCCCAATTTGGAGATGATAACACGGGGGCTGAAGTGAGTGAGTGTTTAAGTGAGTCGAAAGCTATCTCACAGTCCGAGTCAAAATGGAAGGTTGTATCCTTGGCCAGGAGAAGAGTTAAAGGTCTAGCAATTTTGCTAAAGTCTTTAATGAATCTTCTATAAAAGCCAGCATGGCCAAGGAAAGATCGAATATCTTTGACGCTTTTGGGATGAGGGAGGTTTTGAATGACATCTATTTTAGCTCTGTCAACCTCAATGCCTTTCTGTGAAATGACATGTCCAAGAACAATTCCTTCTTGGACCATAAAATGGCATTTTTCCCAGTTCAAAGTTATGTTTTTCTCTTTGCAACGAGTAAGAACAGCGTCAAGATTCGATAGGCAATCAGAAAAAGAGTCTCCAAAAATCGAGAAATCGTCCATAAAGATCTCCAGAAAATTCTCTACCATATCAGAGAATATCCCCATCATACACCGCTGAAAGGTAGCGGGAGCATTGCATAACCCAAAGGGCATGCGACTGTAAGCAAAGGTACCAAAAGGACAAGTAAAAGTGGTTTTATCTTGATCCTTTTTGGCGATGGGGACCTGATTATAGCCTGATTATCCATCCATAAAACAATAATACTCTCGTCCCGCTAAGCGTTCCAGCATTTGATCAATGAATGGTAGAGGAAAGTGGTCTTTCCTCGTGGCAGCATTGAGTTTTCTATAATCAATACATACACGCCACCGAGTTTGGGCGCGTGTCTGAATCAACACATTTGCCACATTGGTTATAACAGTGATGCCGGATTTCTTAGGAATTCATTACCGCTTCCTTCATGACGGGATTCAACCGTCTCTGTGGTTCTCGGGTTGGTCTGGCATCATCCATCACATGTATACTATGTTCAACTATCAAGGGACTAATCCCTTTGATATCCGTCATACTCCAACCAAACGCCTCTTTGTTAGATCTCAATACCGATAAAAGTGCATTCTCTTGCTCTAATGCTAGAGAAGCGGATATTATAACCGGTAAGACTCCTTCTCACCTAAATAAGCATATTTCAGATGAGAAGGTAAAATTTTGAGATCTAATTCGGGCGGAGAAATGATAGAAGGTGGGATCATTGATTGATTTTTGGATTTACAAAGAAGCTCAGAGCCTGTGAAAGATACAGACTCGGGTGGAGAAAAGTCAGGAGTGCAAGACTCAAGTGTAGGAAAAGTGTCCTCACTAAGATCTTGTGTGAAATCAAACAGATATGTGGTAATGTCATCGAGATCAGTAAAGCAAAGTTCCTTAGCTCCACTACTATCGGGAGCGATCTCGTGGACAGAGCACACATCTAAAATATGAGCAGAGGATTCTGATGGCTGACTTCCAACTTTGTAGATATTTTTTTCAATGGTCATATTTCCAAATGATAAGTTCATTGAACCGTTTCTACAGTTTATAACAGCGTTGGAAGTGGAAAGGAAAGGACGACCCAGAATCACCGGAATTTGGCCCCGGGGGTTTGCTACAGGCTGTGTGTCAAGTACAATGAAGTCTACAGGGAAAACAAATTCCCCTGCCTTTATCAACACATCCTCTAGTTCACCACTTGGTTTGGTGATTGAACGGTCTGCCATCTGGAGAGTGCAGTAAGCAGGTTTCAGCTCTCCAATCCTTAATTGCTCATAGACTGAGTATGGAAGCAAGTTAACACTAGCGCCAAGGTCTAGTAGAGTACGGTTAATGTGTTTTTCCTCGATAGAAATGGAAATAGTAGGATATCCAGGATCCTTACGTTTCCTTGGTAATTGTTGGGGGAAAGCTGTGTCTACTGTCTTTGCCATGAATATCTTCTTGGGCACTTGAGTCTTCCTCTTCCTAGTGCACAAATTCTTAAGAGTTTTCGCATAGGACGGAAGTTGTTGGATGGCATCTAGGAGAGGGATGTTGATGTTAACTTGCTTTAAAATGTCCATAATCTTCTCCATATATGGACTCGATGTGTTAGCCCTTAACCGATTAGGATAAGGTGCTTAAGCTATAAGCGCTGGATCCATCATAGGAGAAGGAAGTGTGTGTGGACCCGATCCCAAAATAGAAGTGGGGATCATCTTTGGAGGAGTAAAAGAGGTGGGCTGAAGTGGCGAGCCTTGTGGGAAACGAAAGATAGGCTCGGAAGAAGGTGGTGGGGTAGAAGAACTTGGGTCAGAACTAGAAGTAGAAGTGGAAGGAAAGGTCTCAGCCGGGGTGTTATTGATAGATTTTTCTATGTCATCAAACTCTTCCCCAAGGTGATTGTCAAGCACTCTTCCAGATCTCAACGTGATTGCATCCACATGATGTGAATAGCCAGGATTGGGTAAAGGTTGAGCTGGAAGTTTCCCTATCTCTCTTGCACTCATTTCGGCTTTTAATCGTCCAATTTCTTCTTCCATCGATCTAATACTCTCGCTTTGGGACGCATTGTTTTTCTTTATATAATCGACAGAAGTCTTTATTTCAGTCGATACATGCATGAGATTTGTTAGAAGCAAGTTTATGAATGAAGAGGATTCATCAGCCCCGGTCAACTACAAAGGACTAGATAGTGCAGGTGTGTTGACCGGATTTTTAAAGTTATGTGTTTGGAAGGGGTGCTGACTCAATTGAAGTTGTGGGTGCTGTTGTGGTGGAGGGGCCCCTTGGAAATTGTTTTGGGTTGGAACCGTGTTTTGAGATTGTGATTGGTTCCAAGCAAAATTTGGGTGATTCCTCCAACCCTTATTATATGTGGAAGAAAATGGATCGTTCCTAGGTCTTTGAAATGCGGCATTGGTATGCTCATGACCTTGAAATGGACATTCTTCCGTCAAGTGAGAAGGATCAGAACAGCATCCACATACAGTTTTGGAGAGTGACATTTGACTTAGGGCGACAGCTAAAAATTTGTTTCCATAGCGTCAAATTTCTTGTGTAAAGCTGAAATTTCATCTCTAATTCCTATGGAAATATCATTTCCATCGCTAGACGATTGACTCACACCCTCCCAATGTAAAGATCTTTCAGCGAAATCTTCTAGAAAATTCCAGGCTTCCCTATCATCTTTGATCATGAAGTTGCCTTGACACATGGATTCAAGGGTATGTCTTGTGTTAGGATTAATGCCCTCATAAATGATTCGGCACAGTTCCCATCTCGGGATGCCGTGATGTGGACATTGGACTAACAGATCCTTGAAACGTTTAAGACATTTTGAAAATGTTTCATTTGGAAGCTGGGTGAATTGATTGATTTCTCTACGGACTCGAGCTGTCATTTGATATGGGTAGAATTTCTTAAGAAATGCTTTGACGAATTCTTCCCAATTTGAAATGGAATGTGCGGTAGTGTTATACAGCAACTTCTCGGCTAAATCGCACAAGGTAAATGGGAGAAGACGAAGACGCATAGCATCCACAGAAAGTTGTAAAGCACCCATCATTGCGCATACATTTTCAAATTTGGTAATAAAGACATATGCGTCTTCAGTCTCAAGACCGTGAAATTTTGGTAGAAGGTTGATGTTTTGGGGTTTTATTTGAAAATTTTCCCCGTTGGCTGGTGGAATGGAAAGACAGGTGGAAAGAGGAGCTCGTGTTGGATAGCACCTCTCTTGGAGAGAGATGCGAGGTGGATTCTGCGCACCAACGGACGGCGGCAGAGTAGCGGAATAGAAGTTCGATGGAGGTGGATCCATCGAAGTGGGTGTGGAGGTGGGTAAAAGAAAGGGTAAATGTAGAAATACCAACTTTTGGGTCGATAAAAGAAACGCGGAATTAACGGGCACTAGAATCCCGTGTCCAGCCTATCTTGCACTAAAAAGGGTTAGTACAAGTGTCAGCGTGAATTTATAATTATAGGAAATGAATGAAAGAATGCGGTGTTTGTTTTGAAAAAGTGGATGGATTTTTTGAAAAAATGATGCAACACAACAAATGCAACACACAAAACCCTAATTCTAGGGGTCGCCTAGGTCAGATCTCTAGACCGATCCTAAGTGCCAGAAGACAAGACGCAGGATAAAATCTTCCACTGCCTTTTTGTCTCACCTGTGGCTAGGTAAGTGCCAAGTAAGTGGGAGGTTCTCCACTACGTAAGTAGTTGGCCTAATTAAGTAACCACTAGCCTTCGACACACTTGCCTAGACACCATAAGACAAATGCGGATAAGCAATGAATTACCCATTGCCTTCTTTTATTCTAAGTGAGCGCGACAGTCCTTAGAGTCATCTCTAGATCATTTTTTGTTAATTGGGGTAAATGCGGATGCATGTTTTGTGGTTTTCGGGGCTTAGGATGGGTAATGAACTCCCCACCTAATCTGGATTTGGTCTTTGCCCCTTAATGTCCGTATTTATAATGCAAACAACCAAGAAACAAAAACACGCACAAATTTAATTTGCTTTTTGCGGCGCTGTGATTTTTGCAAAGAAGCCTGCAGATATTTGTTATTTGGAGCAAAAAGAGAAGAGAGAAGAAAGTTAGAAAGTACCTGAGAGAAAAATTGCACAGAGATCCCTCAATGATGTCGCGGTTTCGCCGCAATTGATGGCTAATGCCGCTCTTCAGCAGTCGTTTCAAGGGAACACTGCACCAAATTTCACAAGGGAGCCTCTGTAGACTCCCTTAGCTCTCTAGTATATTCCAAAAAATTTCTTAAATTGCACAACAGCTCCAGATTTCCTTGCAATGAACCACAACAAATCGTTTAGGGTTTTGCACGAATTTTGATCTCAAAATAACAATGGAATAAATCATTCAATTCAAATTTCACTATAAAACGAATTAGCGCGTAATCCCCGGCAACGGCGCCATTTGATTGATCATTTCTTTGTGTATCGGTTTAAGAAAATGTATAGAATCACAATCAAAGAATTGTTTTTGACCGCAATCAATTATGGTGTCAGTTGTAGATCATAAGCGAGTGCGAATCGTCCACAGGGATTGTGCGATTCGTTTTTATGTTTGATTTGTTTGAATTGAAAAGTTAATTGAAACGAAAAGAAAACATGATTCAAGATTTTATCGATTGATTCAAGTGTCACTAATCTAATCAAGAATCAAGAAAATGATAAACAATCGAGAATCGGGTTTCGATGATATTTCCAACCAAATGTCAAGAATCTAAATGAGGCTCGCAGGAATCGATCGGATCTATAGACGTGATGTAATCTCAAGATATCGTATTCTTGTCCTTCGAAGAATTGATACTAGATCGATGATGATCGACGAGAGTTAGGGATTTCTCGTGAAACTAGGGTTTCATCATTTCTCCCTTGTTTTCTTTCGTCAATATCATTCATATTCTAGCCTCTAGCAAATTCAAGAAACGATCGTAACTCCCCAATTTTGAGCGATAACAATCAAGAAAGCATCGCAACGAAACTAGGTCGTCGAATCTTGAAATTGCTAGGGTTTACAAAACTCGTAGGAATCAAGAATCGTTTTAAGATATGTTACATCATCATTCTTTTGATCGTCTCGATTCCTCGACGAGCGGAGTATTACTCAAATATCATAACAAGAACTACAACTAGAAATTGAGATCGAATCATGATGCAAGAATTTAAAGAAAACAAGATAAAAGAATTTCACCTTTTATTTATATCAACAATTTGATTACAGTCGTTAAAGAAGTACAAGCGGAAGAACTAGATTGTCGATTTGGCTTCGCTTTTCTCCGTGAGTCCTGGATCGACTTGGACCACTTGCTCTGTTAAAGATCGGCTCCGCTCCTAAAAGGTTGAAGGGCTTCTTGCTTGATTTGGTACTCGGGAATCTTGGCTTTGGATTGGAATTAGGGTTAGGGTTTCACACAAGTCTTGTCACTAGACTTGTGGAAGAAGATGAAGAAAGAGGTAAAATGAAGAAGTAGAGATTGAATGGCTCTCGTTTGATACTAGATTGGGATTCTAAGTATATATCTTTTAACCCTAGGTCTAGGCTTCTATTTATAGACTTCCCAAACCCTAGGTCTAGGTTTGAAATTACAATTCCTTCCAAAAGTTTGTTGAGGAGCTTCTAGAATTAGTTTGTTAGGAGCTAGCATAGGCTTTAAGCTAGGATTAATTAAGCTTAGAAACCCTAGTTTGCTGATCTGGCAGAAACCTCTGGAATCTTCTGGAATTCGACATGTCTTGCTGAAGTGTGGGCCCTGAGAGAAGCATAGTACACTGAAAATTTAGGGCTGACGTGGCATCTCAGCCGCGGAACCGCAGCGCAAGCCGGCTCCGGCCACGGTTCCGCGGCCTAGTAGTGGCTTCAGGGGTTGTAACTCCTGGTGCTGCTTTGGGATGAAGTTTGGGGCTTTATCTGATGTGTTGATTCTCAAAATGCTTTCCAGATTACTTCCAGATCTTTAGCCTTTGAGTTGGCGTATTGTTCAGCACTGTTTTCGTAATCTTGGCTTTTGTTCCTGCAAATTCTCAATACAATTTTTGCGGAATATCCGGATGATGCGATGCCATGAAATGCAGTCAATTTCCATTACAGTGCCGGTTTTAGAGTCTAACACATGCAATCTGATATTTAACAACTGATTTGCTAATATGTGAAATATGAGAACCGTACACTTCTAAATGAATGCAAATTATAGGGAAATTGCCGGTTAAAAGATGCCGTATTTTCGACTGATCACTATACTTCTTCTATAGAATCCTTGGGCACGTCGACTCGCCAGCTGTAGGGTTCCTTGGCACTCTAAGGAGGTTCCACAGGGCGTCAACCATGCCAAATTCAAAAATTTCCGGTGTCGAGAAACCCTAATGCGATCGTTGACTAGAGGTTAAGGCGAAAAGCAAGCAAGTAAACAACTTTATTGCTAAGTGAAAGGGATTACAACCTTTGTAGATCCGCTCCACCATTTCTTTAGCTCCGTGTTGACGTCCCTCCACTGCGATCATCGGATCCTGGACTCTAGCGATGGTTTCGTCGGAGAAATGATCGGGCTAGGTCATTGACTTCGAGGCCAAAGATGATCTACGTCGGGGAGACTCAAACTCAAGCTATTCCTTCACTTGGTCAAAAACTTTGTGAAGAGAACAACCTATACTACATGGCAAGTGGTAGAGGATAAAGAAATAGGAAGTGGGTTCACTTTAGAATTGGATTTCTCACTCTTTTTCTCATGCTGCCATTGGTGCTAGCAAGCTTTTTCAAGCTTGATGAAGATGATGAAGAAGAAAAGAATCATATCTAAATGAAAACTTATCCAACAAATAATGGAACCATGGTTGAGTTAAGCCCTCATGCTTAACTCATGTAGAGAATTAACCAAACCATTAGGTTAAGGGTTGGGTTAACTAATATCCTACACAAATGACAAAAGGGTTGACTTTGTCAATGCTTATCAAGCTTCATGAAGCTTGATAACTTTGACCAAAGTCTCATTTCTTTTGTTATTTGCTAGAAATATAGTAAACCCTAATTTAACCTTGAGTTGGTTCAAGTCTCATACACACAACTTGTTTGTATCATCAAGCATGATAAAAACATGTACACTTGCATATATCACATATAAACAATGTGCACATTCAAGTGAGAAAACAAATCTTAAGTGAACCAATACTAGTTAATGTAAAATAATATATCAAATATATAATTATACATTAAATCATTAAATCAACACTTGATTTAACGATCCGGTCATATCGCATATAACCGACTAATATCAATAGTAACAACTTATCGAATCAACACTTTATCCGATAACCCGGCTATATCGCATATAACCGATCAATGTCACAAATCGCGAGAATAGAATACAGTATCACATACTGGTATTATTCTCGGTCCCGCACATATCTCATATGCGCTCCTATTTCGTTTCTCTTGAGCCAGAAAACCCCTGTGTAGGACTCTAAAGACTCGTCAATACGCCGGCAGCAGGTGATGATCATATCAAACACCCACAAGCCGCAAGCGGTCTGCTAAACGTAACGGCCACCCGGGTATTGAGCGATCAGAAGATCAACGAGCAAGCCCGCTAACACTCCAGTGAATCCAACGAGTAACACTACCGTACAGTCCGGTCTGTTCGTCTGATATGTCGCATATCTCGTCTAGGGGTGGTAAACGTCAGACCCTAATAACTCGATAAGTCGTGTCGATATGAGGCTCATAACGGGTCGAGAAACTACTGGTAACACTTACCAGTAAATCTCTAAAACAGCCTTCGCCAAGGACTTCCTGTTATAGCCAATCGAGCACGGCGCAACATCAACTCCCTATACCGGGAGAGACGAAACACCTCGTATCGCTCATTGCCTCCATGTGATTCAGGAAAGTACCCAAAAGCCACCTTTTTGCACTCCCTCTTAGACGTGGTATGATGGAAATCAAAGCACAGTCGGAACCACACAAGACTCTATGACGATCTCAGGTCTACAGACTAACCTGCACCAGTGTCACCAGAGAACTGCCATCTGGCGTAAGGTATAATACCATCTGGGAGTTCTCGGCGAGTCCGTCCAGTATATACCCAGTCTCCACTAAGCACCCGTATATCATCTACGGTGTCAAACACCAATGGATATGGGATCATCCATCGCCCATCTTTATGGCTCGAGAAGGTATACGCTAGTCTACTCTGGTATATCGATGCCCCGTCTCGATACACCCACGACTAGGGACTTTGAAGGATGTGCTTATGGACTACCATGTCCCCACTAGTATGATCCACATTATAGTCCAGGTAGTCAAGTACACATCCTAAGGGCTTTACCAACATGTAACAGAGGGACAATCAGTATACACGTTAAGGTAAAGAGTAACCAGATAGCAAACTATCATATCGAGTAAGAAAGTCATCCCTATATATGTCCAAGCATCCACTACAATATACATCCTATGTATAGTAATGGCCTCTAGGGCATACATATAACTAACAATCTCCCACTTGCACTAGGGCCATCTGATAGCAGTGGTTGTAGTATCTCATACTCAACCATCCCATAAAAGACTCTCTTTGGGAAAAGGCCTTTCGTGAGTGGATCCGCCGTGTTGTCCTCTGAGTCTACTCTCCTAACCTTGATCCCCTGGAGATCAACCATCTTCACGATCAGGTGATACTGCCTAAGAATATGTCTGGATCACTGATGGGACGGGCGTTCCTTGGCATAAGCCACAACTCCATTGTCACACAATGGGAGGAACGAAGTTCATCTCATGAACTAATATACACCCAGACTTCCTCTTTGGTAGCATCTTTGGTAGCGATGTGTCCAGCCTTTATCGTCTAGTATGCCATGGTATCTTGCTTAGAACTCTTCCAACATACCGTCCCTTTACCGAGGGTATAGACAATGCCTGTGACTGACATTCAGTCATCTTTATCACCCTGGAACCTTTCCAGTGATTCTCCCTTGGATCAATTGATACCATCTCACTACATCTAGTGAGTTTGCTAACATCCAATTAGATCTATCTCATAGATCCAAAACCAAGGATTTAGTAGGTATCATTTTGATCCTATATGGATAATCCTTGTGATAAGCGGAGATTGACCGAGCGTAGCATAGGAAACTCCTTCCCTATCAAGAGTATGTTATCCACGTACTCTACGAGGATCTCCACCATACTCCCTACTACCTTTTTGTATATACAAGGTTCATCTACCATTTTGATGAAGTCAAACTCTTTGACTACCACATCAAAACAAATGTTCCAACTCCGCGATTCCTGCTTTATCACATAAAACATCTTGCACACGTTTCCGCTGCTCCCACTGTCTACGAAGTCCTCTGGCTGTGTACTTATAAACTCTGTTTTCTGAATCATTATTTAGAAAAGCAGTCATGACACCCAACCGCCAGATATCGTAGTCATGGGATGTAGCCGTGGCAAGTAGGATCTGGATTGACTTAAGCATAGGCCCCAGAAAAGGTTTCATCATTATCCACAACTGGTCTATGATGCAAACCTTTAACGAGTCTAGCTTTGAAAGTCTCAACTTTTCCATGTACACCAAGTAATCTTCTCAAGATATACTTGCTCCTGATGGGGATTTAACCCTTCAGATAAAGCAACCAAAGTCCATACTTTGTTGGTGTATAAGGATTCCATCTCAGATCGATAAGCATCCAGTCATTCTTACAGAGTCACACTCCTGATGGCCAGCTCGAAAGTAGTTGGGTCATCATCTCATGATGCAGTACTCGCTCCCACTATCATAGAGACACCAAAGTATCTCTCAGGTAGGTGATTAATCCTGCTAGATCGGCGGAGAGGCTGAGGTTCGTTGGTTGCTATTGAATACTTTGGTTCTACCAAATCAGCAGCTGCAGTTTGTATAGCTGAACTCTTTCCAGTTCTACCTCATGTCCACTAATTTCTTCATTAGAAATTCCCTTTCACAAAGGTGGCATGCTGAGAAACAAAACATTTTTGTTCCTCAGTTAGGTAGAAGATATTCCCTTGCGTATGCTTGGGATATCCAATAAACTTCTACAGATCTGACTTTGCCTCGAGCTTGTCCGGATTTTGCTCTTTAGGCATAGGCCGGACAACCCTAAATCTTAACTGACTTAAGAGATGGGCTTTTCCCTTTCCATATCATATATGAAGTGGTAGACAACTGATTTGATCGAAACCTTATTCAATAGGTATACAACTTCATAAGTGCATAACTCCCTAAAAAGAAATAGGCAACTCAGTAGTACTCATTATAGAGCACACCATATCACATAGGGTTCTATTGCTCCTCCCCGATATACCATCGTGCTATGGTGTATACGGAGGAGTAATGCTGAGAGAGAATCTCATTCTTCTTTAGAATAGTCCAGCAATTCCGTGCTCAAGTATTCTCCTCCTTGATCTCATCAAAGGACATAATACTTATACCCGTATTTTGGTTCTCTACTTCTAACTTATATTCTGTGAATATCTCAAAAGGTTCGGACTTGTGTTTCAACAGGAACATATGTCTGAATCTTGAGAGATTATCAGAGAATGTAATGAAGTACAAAGAAACGGTCTTGGCATGTGTAGACAGGGTACCTACATACATCATCATGTATCATCCCAAGAGTTCACTAACTCTTTCTCTGTTTCCAATAAACAGAGCTATGGTCATCTTATCTCTGTGACATGACTGGCAAGTTTCATAAGATGTAAATTCAAACTGATTTGAATATGCATCTTAATGTAACTTCAGCTAGTCGGGTCGCATTGATATGACCTAGTCTACAATGCCTCAAGATGGATTCGTTCATATCTGAACTCTTCCTCTTATGTGTATTCTATATAATAAGAACTGTGGTTTGATTTAGAACGTTAATGCTTTTAGATAACGTGCCTGAACCGATCAACTATTGATATAGGAAATGTTCAAAACACTATCCAACAATACAAAATTATATCCTTCTTTCCTAATAAAGAGACTGATATGATTTTGTATATCAGGTTCGGTATCTAATAACATTTGTTCAGAATCAATGTATTCTGGTAATACAGGGTGACAGTGACCAACAGACTTGGTTGCAACACTTGCACCGTTTTCTGCCTCATGAAACTTATCACGCGTTCTCAGTTCTTTACCTTTCTGTAGCCCATGTAATATATTACATATGTGGGATCCTGATCCGGTATCATATACCCAGGACGTAAAGGGCACTGAGAAACAGTTCTGTGTAACGAACACACCCGAAGATGATGCATCGGTATGCACTTTCTTCGTTTGGGCGGCACGAGAATTCTGGTAATCCCCTAATTCCTGCTCTGTCTTATAACAATTATAACTTAGAGCGGGACCAACATTCCTCAGCACTGTATAACAAGCGAGTTCGGTCAAAATATCCACTTTATTATCTTGATTAAGGCGTGACATGGTCGCTACCTGGAGAGAGAGAGAAGATAACACTCTGCGTGCGCTCTTTCAAGATCAGATTGGTTATTATTTTATCTAATCAGGATGGCTCCCACTGTTTTTATCAAATCTTCCTTCAAACCCTAAAAGGAAAGACTAGCCGGGATTAATTACACGCTACAAGTTCACCAATCTTTCAGCCAGGCTAATGTCGGTATTTTGAGGGAGGTTCCCCGTGCTTTCGCACGAACCTAATTAATGTAAACCTCGTCTTCCCAAAGCCGTAACTCCGTTGACACCTTTCTAGACACCTACTTGATCAGCTAATTGTAATGTGTAAAACTCTCCCAGGAGTAACAATTACTCGCAGTGGGTATCGGGATCCAACTATCTCATAGAAGGTATGCAATCTCGTTGCAAATTTCAACACTTGAAATTCCCGATAATATTTTGCCCCTAGCGTCCTATGACCTTGACGGAGGCCAAACTACCCATAGTCCGCTAGTCAAGTTCAACCCGTCATTTCCTGATTGAATTAAACCAACCCGCACGACCCTAGACGGAGGCCAAACAACGCCGTACGAATACCCTAATCCAATCGCATCGTATGCTAGCAGATAAGCATTAGTTAGCTACCGTACACTACGCTTTGACGGAGGCTAAACTACCGAAGCACGAATACTAACTAGTACTTATCTGAAATGACGGAGGGCTACGACAGGTTTTTCTGAAAACCTATTGCGTAATGAACTTGATATCATTGTAGAATCAAATAATTTTAAAATGGAGTGTTTTTTAAGCTTTTCTAGTTTCGCTAAAGGGGTCACTCCCGATGAAGCGATCGTCGTCCTTTCCCCATCGAATAAGGTGCAGGATATATCATATATACCGCTGTGCAAAGCAAAAACTATAGAAGCAATCAAAAGACAAAACGAGGGTTGTAGCATCTGCCAGTTATTGCTAAAGGGGTCACTCCCGGTGAAGGGATCTCGGCCCTTTCCTTATCGAATAAGGTGCAGGATGTTCTACAAGGAACACCGCGATGCAAAGCAAGAACTGTAGCTACCTGTTTTTCAAAATTCGATTCCACAACATCTTAGGTTTATTTTCTTTCATTAATCACATTAATGAAGTCCCATCATTTAAATCACCTAAACATCACAGATAAATACGACGTACACTTATGCTATCCGCATTCGCCTCGATGTCCCCTCCTGCACCGTTAGGTTAGGTAACTAAAGACAGAGCGGGGTAGGGCTAGCGCGAGTGCAAAACATAAGTAACGTCTATATAATATAGCATATATACTATATACAGTATTTATCACAGAACATCAAATGATCGCATCACAGATATCGCAGCAGAAGAATCCTATGAAATATTGGATATACTAGGACGTCCGTGTTTTCAATACGAGCCAGTATAAAACACGGATTCCACGGTCGCGATGAATAGCCAAACCCACACCCCTAGACCCTTACGAGAGCGGCAAGCAACCCTACCAATTCTAGAGTTAGGAGACCCAGACTCGACTCCTCGAGTTGGTCTCCCACTGGACTCTAGAACCCGGTTACTTGTGCTCTCCTCCTTGGGTCTATCCTAGTGCGGAAAAGTAAATAATATACAATGGGTGACATCTTCCGCAACATGGAAGTGCCCCAATAAAATATACACGTTTTTACATGAATGAAAATAAAAACTCTCGTCTCATATAAAAAAAAACCCCGGCTATTCAAACGCGACGATCCAATATAACATATCCAGCAACACATAACATCACATGTAATCAACGTAAGTAAATGTGCGCATCCCAATTGTCGTTGACATATAGCAACGAGACCGGCGATATCACATATTACACTTACGGTCGCAGAAAAGAAAGTGTAAAACTACAACAGTTGGAATCCGCAACCTCCTTAGACATCGCATGCATAATCAAATGAATTCCTTAGACATCACATGCCTAACAATTATAAACCCCGCATTTTAGTCTCTATATAGAAAACACTTTTCAATATCTAGTCGGGCAATTCAACAAGATTCCCGGCATTTTGATCGAATGCCCGTCGCAAACTTTAGTAGACGGCCGCACCCCCAATACCGTCGACAAAGTGCACCAAGGCGGAACACCGCTACCGCGAGCACCCGAACGGATGCTTTCAGCGATGGGGTTCTCCTACCGTCACTTGGTCAGGGCTGAGGGGCGTAGCTGTCTATTAATTTTACCTGGCGAGTATCCGCGTACGCTACGTGATTGTGACGGACTTTTGATCACATCAAAATCCCGTGGCAACCGATCAATCGAGACTAAAGTGCTATGTTTATAACATTCATATTAGTTATCTCATAACTAATTTTGAATTCCAAATATTGTATCACATTCCAGATAAATAGAAAATGTTAAACTTTCCGATCGAACAATCAAACACCCAAGTTTTCCCGAAATAGCTCAACTCTTGAAATAAGTTCAAAAACATCCAGTTCATTCCTCTGTACTAACGGTCCAGCCGTAGAAGGGTCAAGCCAACGCCTCACATGTGGCACGCCGTACTGCCCCAATCCCGAAGGTTCAAAGGGCAGTTCAAGACGGTCACATAATCGAGTTAAGGTTTGTTGTCTTCTAGAGGTTCCATCGCGTTACTTGCACTACTTAGAACGTTCTCAAACTACGGAAAAATCCAACACTTGGAAATTTCCCGGCAGGGGAAAAAGTGGGTATTTATATCCGGTCGAACTTTTTAACATGTTCTAAAAATATCCGGAAAACATAACAAAATTAAATTCTCCGATCGAATCGACGATTACAAAATAAACCCCCAGAAAACTCAACACTTGAGTCAGTTTAAAAATACCCATAAAATAGCACTATCAGATATAAGAATTACAATGCAAACAAAATGACCTAATCACTCTGTACGGCCGCGGATCCGCGGCCCAAGCTTGGTAAGGTCGCGGTTCCGCAGCGGTTTGGAAGAGTTAGGTGCTCGTTTTTCACTACAATTCTTATATTTCCCTGCTTGATTTTTCATGTATTTTTAATTCAGAAAATACACAGTTTTGAAAAAATGTACAGAGAGGGGTAAACTTGGACGTATCGGGTTCGTTCGGAGTTTTAACTTCGTTAACACATCGCCTAAATCTCTAGTTAGGCTCTGATACCACTGTAGGGTTCCTAGGCACTCTAAGGAGGTTCCACAAGGCATCAACTATGCCAAATTCAAAAATTTCCGGTGCCGAGAAACCCTAATGCGATCGTTGACTAGAGGATAAGGCGAAAAGCAAGCAAGTAAACAACTTTATTTCTAAGTGAAAGGAATTACAACCTTTGTAGATCCGCTCCACCATTTCTTTAGCTCCGTGTTGACGTCCCTCCGCTGCGATCATCGGATCCTGGACTTTAGCGATGGTTTCGTCGGAGAAATGATCGGGCTAGGTCATTGACTTCGAGGCCGAAGATGATCTACGTCGGGGAGACTCAAACTCAAGCTATTCCTTCACTTGGTCAAAAACTTTGTGAAGAGAACACCCTATACTACATGGCAAGTGGTAGAGGATGAAGAAAATAGGAAGTGGGTTCACTTTAGAATTGGATTTCTCACTCTTTTTCTCATGATGCCATTGGAGCTAGCAAGCTTTTTCAAGCTTGATGAAGATGAAGAAGAAGAAAAGAATCATATCCAAATGATAACTTATCCAACAAATAATGGCACCATGGTTGAGTTAAGCCCTCAAGCTTAACTCATGTAGAGAATTAACCAAACCATCAGGTTAAGGGTTGGGTTATCTAATATCCTACACAAATGACAAAAGGGTTGACTTTGTCAATGTTTATCAAGCTTCATGAAGCTTGATAACTTTGACCAAAGTCTCAATTATTTTGTTATTTGCTAGGAAAATAATAAGCCCAAATTTAACCTTGAGTTGGTTCAAGTCTCATACACACAACTTGTTTGTATCATCAAGCATGATAAAAACATGTACACTTGCATATATCACATATAAACAATGTGCACATTCAAGTGAGAAAACAAATCTTAAGTGAACCAATACTAGTTAATGTAACCTAATATATCAAATATATAATTATACATTAAATCATAAAAGCAACACTTGATTTAACGATCCGGTCATATCGCATATAACCGACTAATATCAATAGTAATAACTTATCGAATCAACACTTGATCCGATAACCCGGCTATATCGCATATAACCGATCAATGTCAGAAATCGCGAGAATAGAATACAGTATCACATACTGGTATTATTCTCGGTCCCGCACATATCTCATATGCGCTCCTGTTTCGTTTCGCTTGAGCCAGGAAACCCCTGTATAGAACTCTAAAGACTCGTCAATACGCCGGCAGCAGGTGATGATCATATCAAACACCTACAAGCCGCAAGCGGTCTGCTAAACGTAACGGCCACCCGGGTATTGAGCGATCAGAAGATCAACGAGCAAGCCCGCTCACACTCCAGTGAATCCAAAGAGTAACACTACCGTACAGACAGGTCTGTTCGTCTGATATGTCACATATCTCGTCTAGGGGTGGTAAACGTCAGACCCCAATAACTCGATAAGTCGTGTCGATATGAGGCTCATAACGGGTCGAGAAACTACTGGTAACACTTAACAGTAAATCTCTAAAACAGCCTTGGCCAAGGACTTCCTGTTATAGCCAATCGAGCACTGCGCAACATCAACTCCCTATACCGGGAGAGGCGAAACCCCTCCTATCGCTCATTGCCTCCATGTGATTCGGGACTGTACCCAAAAGCCACCTTTTTGCATGCCCTCTTGGACGTGGTATGATGGAAATCAAATCACAGTGGGAACCACACAAGACTCTATGACGATCTCAGGTCTACAGACTAACCTGCATCAGTGTCACCAGAGAACTGCCATCTGACGTAAGGTAAAAAAGCATCTGGGAGTTCTCGGCGAGTCCGTCCAGTGTACCCAGTCTCCACTGAGCACCCGTATATCATCTCCGATGTCAAACACCAATGGATATGGGATCATCCATCGCCGATCTGTATGGGTCGAGCAAGTATACTTTAGTCTACTATGGTATATCGATGCCCCGTCTCGATACAGCCTCGACTAGGGACTTTGAAGGATGTACATATGGACTACCATGTCCCCACTAGTATGATCCGCATCATAGTCCAGGTAGTCAAGTACACATCCCAAGGGCTTTACCAACATGTAACAGAGGGACAATCAATGTACACGTTAAGGTAAAGAGTTACCAGATAGCATACTATCATATCGAGCAAGAAAGTCATCCCTATATATGTCCAAGCATCCACTACAATATAAATCCTATGTATAGTAATGGCCTCTAGGTAATACATATAACTAACACCAGCATCGTGTCCGAGTTGCCTCGGTCCAGAGGTGGGAGCCCGTAAAAGAACCAGGCGATGTGGTGCCCGTTCCGACGAGGAGATGAAGACCGGAGGTTCCGCGAAGAGATCGAAGTAGAGGGCGAAGACCGAAGGACACTGATCGCTCGGTATAGCATTCTACCCTTTCTCGTATTTGCTAGAGTTAGGTTAATGGCCCGATCCGGAATTTTAGTGCGCGGTGGTGCCGATTTCTAGTTTTTAGAAAAGTTTCGTTTCCGCTTTCCGGCGTCGGATTGACGGCCGGGGCGCCGCCGTGTACTTACTGTTGACATATTGACCATCATCATTTCACATGAAAGATGCTCTTTGATTCTTGCAAAATTCATTAATGTGAAATGATAATGGTCATTTCAAGTTAACCATCACTATTATCTTTGATTAATTATTTAATTATCATAATTCACATATATGTGAGAATGGTTGATATTATCCTCATTCTCTCATCCTCATTCTCTCATGCTCATTCTCACTCATCCTCTTCCTCTCTCTCAAAGCTCTCCCCTCTCATTAGTTGAGAACCATTTTGCTTTTGTGATAAAACACCAAAATTACTCTCTACTCATCCTAAGGTTCTATGTTTAGCACACCAAGCACTTTAGTTACCTCTAGGTTGAGGTAGGAGCGAAAGGTAGAGGTCCTCGGGTGGATCTTTCTTCGGCAAGAGAAGGCGACGAGGACGACCCGTTCATCCCATACCAAGAAAAAAGAAGAGAAGGAGTTCAAGACTTAGGTATAACCCTTTAACCGAGTAGCTATATCTCTTAGCATGGTTGTTAGTTTTTGTTTAGCAAAGATCCTCCTTTTAGTCCATGTTGCCTTGAGTTCTAAAAATCGATTTTTTATACCGTTTCCGCCTCCCCGTAAGCACCGGGGTGGGCAACGTGGACTTGCACAACCATCCCATAAAAGTCTCTCTCTGGGAAAAGGCCTTTGTGAGTGGATCCGCCGTGTTGTCCTCTGAGTCTACTCTCCTAAACTCGATCACCCTGGAGATCAACTATCTTCATGATCAGGTGATGCTGCCTCAGAATAAGTCTGGGTCACTGATGGGACCGGGGTTCCTGGGCCAAAGCAACACTTCCATTGTCACACAATGGTAGGAACCTAGTTCATCTCATGAACTAATATATACCCAAACTGCCTCTTTGGTAGTATCTTTGATAGCGATGTCACCGGCCTTTATCGTCTAGTTTGCCACGGTATCTAGTTTGGAACTCTTCCAACATACTGTCCCTCCATTGAGGATAAAGACAATGCCTGTGACTGACATTCAGTCATCCTTACCCCCTGGAAGCTGACCAGTGATTCTCCCTAGGATCCATTGATACCATCTCACTACCCCTAGTGAGAATCCTAACATCCAATTAGATCTATCTCATAGATATAAAATTTAGGATTTAGGAGGTATCACTTTGATCCTATATAGAGAATCCACATGATAAGAGGAGATTGACCGAGCGTAGCATAGGAAACTACTTCCCTATCAAGAGTATGTCATCCACGTACAATACGAGGATCACAACCATACTCCCTACTACCTTTTTGTATATACAAGGTTCATCTACCATTTTGATGAAGTCAAACTCTTTGACTACGACATCAGAACAGACGTTCCAACTTCGCGATGCCTGCTTTAATCTGTAAAGCAACTTGCATACGTTTCCGCTGCTCCCACTGTTTACGAAGCCCTATGGCTGTGTACTTACAGACGTTCTCTTCTAAATCAGTATTTCGAAAAATAGTCATGACACCTAACCACCAGATATCGTTGTCATGGTATATAGCAATGGCAAGTAGTATCTGGATGGACTTAAGCATAGCCACTGGAAAAGGTTTCATCATTATCCACACCTGGTTGATGAAGAGAACCTTTAACAAGTCTAGCTTCGAAAGTCCTAACTTTTCCATCTGCACCAAGTAATCTTCTCAAGATATACTTGCTCCTGATGGGGATTTAACCCTTCAGATATAGCAATCAAAGTCCATACTTTGTTGGTGTACATGGATTCCATCTCAGATCACTAAGTATCCAGCCATTCTTACAGAGTCCCCACTCTTGATGGCCCGCTCGAAACTAGTTGGGTCATCATCTCATGATGGATTCCTCGCTCCTACTGTCATCAAGAGACCGAAGTATCTCTCAGGCGGATGAGGAACCCTACCAGATCGGCGGAGAGGCTGAGGTTCGTCGGGGACTATTGAATCCTTTGGTTCTGTCAAATCATCAGTTGTAGTTTGTATATCTGGAACTCCTTCCAGTTCTACTGAAATGACCTTGCTTTGATCTTGTCCGGATTTTGCTTTTGACATAGGCCGGACAATCCCAAATCTTAACTTACTTAAGAGATAGGCACTTCCCATACCATATCTCATATGGAGTGGTAGGCACTGATTTGATTGGAATCCAATTCAATAGGTATGCAGCTTCTCAAGTGCACAACCCCCAAAAGGAAATAGGTAACTCAGTAGTACTCATCATAGAGCACACCATATATCATAGGGTGCGATTGGTCCGCCCCGATACACCGTTGTGCTGTGGTGTATTCAGAGGAGTAACACCGAGAGAGAATCTCATTCTCCTTTAAAATAGTCCAAGAATTCCATGCACAAGTATTCTCCTCCCTGATCTCATCATAGGACATAATACTTATACCTGTAATTGTTCTCTACTTCTGACTTATATTCTTTGAATTTCTCAAAAGCTTCATACATGTGTTTCAACAGGAGCATGTGTTCGAATCTTGAGAGATCATCAGTGAATCTAAGGAAGTACAAAGAACCAGTCCTGGCATATGTAGACTGGGGACCTTCATACATCACTATGTGTAAGTCCCAAGAGTTCATTAACTTTTTCTCTGTTTCGAGTAAACAGAGCTATGGTCATCTTATCTTTGTGACATGACTGGCAAGTTTCACAATATGTAAATTCAAACTGATTTAAATATGCATCTAATATGTAACTTCAGCTAGTCGGGTCACATTGATATGACCTAGTCTACAATATCTCAAGAAAGAATCGTTCATTTCTGAACTCTTCCTTTTGTGTGTGTTCTGTAAGTTAAGAACCGTGGTCTGATTTAGAATGTATATGCTTTTAGATAATGTGCCTGAAACTGATCAACTCTTGATATAGGAAATGTTCAAAACATTATCCAACAATACAAAATCATATCCTTCTTTAATAAATAAAAAAACTGATATGATGTTGTATGTCAGGTTCGGTATCTAATAACATTCGTTCAGAATCAATGTATTTGGTAATACAGGGTGATCACTGCCAACATCTTGGCTGCAACAATTGCACCATTTTCAAATATAGAAACTTATCACCCGTTCTCAGTTCTCTACCTATCTGTAGCCCATGTAACAGATTACATATGCGGGATCTTGATCCGGTATCTCATACCCAGGACGTAGAGGATACTGAGAAACAGTTCTTTGTAATGAACACACCCGAAGAAGATGCATCATCATGCACTTTCTTCGTTTGGGCAGCATGGGAATCCTAGTATTCCCCTATTTCCAGCTCGGTCTTATACCAATTATAAGTTGGAGCGGGACCAACATTCCCCAGCTCAGTATAACAAGCGGGTTCGGTCAATACATCCATATTATTATCTTGATTAAGGCGTGACATGGTCGCTACCTTGAGAGAGAGAGAAGAAAACACTCTGCGTGCGCTCTTGCAAGATTAGATTGGTTATAAATTTAATCTAATCAGGATGGCTCCCACTGTTTCTATCAAATCTTCCCTCAAACCCTAAAAGGAAAGACTAACCGGGATAAATTACACTCTACAAGTTCGCCAATCTTTCAGCCAGGCCAGTGCCGGTACTTTGAGGGTGGTTCCCCGTGCTTTCGTACGGACCTAATTTAAATAAACCTCGTTTTCCCAGGGGCGTAACCCCGTTGACACCTTTCTAGACACCTACTTGATCGGCTAATTGTAAAGTGCAAAACTCTCCAAGGAGTAACAATTACTCGTAGTGGGTATCCGGATCCAACTATCAAATAGAAGGTATGCAATCTCATTACAAATTTCAACACTTGAAACTCCCGATAATGGTTTTTACCCCTAGCATCTACTAATTATTGCTAAAGAGGTCACTCTCGGTGAAGGGATCTCGTTTCTTTCCTTATCGAATAAGGTGCTGGATGTTCTACAAGGAATACCGCTTTGCAAAGCAACAACTAGAGCTACCTAATTTTTGAAATTCGATTCCACAAAATCTATTAGGTTTATTTTCTTTCATTAATCTCATTAATGAATGTCCCATCATTTAAGTCCACCTAAACATCACAGATAAATACAACGTACACTTATGCCATCCGCATTAGCCTCGATGTCCCGTCTGCACCGTTAGGTTAGGTAACTAACGACACAGCGGGGCAGGGCTAGCGCGGGTGTAAAACATAAGCAACGTCTATATAATATATCATATATACTATACACAATATCTATCTGAATATATCACATGATCACATCACAGATAATGCAACAGAAAACATCATATGAAATATTGGATATACTAGGTCGTCCGTGTTTTATTTTGAGCCTATATAAAACACGGATTCCACGGTCGTGATGAATAGCCAATCCCACACCCTAGACCCCTACAAGAGCGGCAAGCAACCCTACCAATTCTAGAGTTAGGAGAGCCGGACTCGACTCCTCGACATGGTCTCCCACTGTACCCTAGAACCCGGTTACTTATGCTCCCCGCCTTGGGTCTATCCTAATGCGGAAAAGTAAATAATATACAATGGTGACATCATCCTCAGCCCGGAAGTGTCCCAATAAAAGAATATTACATACAAGTTTTTACATGAATGAAAAATGAAAAACACTCATCTCAAATAAAAAAAACCCGGCTATTCAAACACGACAATCCAATATAACATATCCAGCAACACATAACATCACATGTCATCAACGTAAGCAAATATGTGTATCCCAATTGTCGTTGATGTATAGCAACGAAAACGGCGATACACCACATATTACACTTACGGTCGCAGAAAAGAAAGTGTAAAACTACAACAGTTGGAATCCGCAGCCTCCTTAGACATCGCATGCCTAACCAATTATAAACCCCGCATTTTAGTCTCATTATCGAAAACTCTTTTCAATATCAAGTCGGGCAATTCAACAAGATTACCGACATCCTGATCGAATGCTCGTCGCAAACTTTAGTAGACGGCCGCACCCCCGGATGCCGTCGTCAAAGTGCACTAAGGCGGAACAACGCTGCCGCGAGCACCCGACCGGATGCTTTTGGCTTGTCACGACCCAAGAATGGCCCGTGACGGCCCTAATACTACGCAACGCCTAAAGACGCAACGTAGTAAAAGAAAGCCAAAACCCAGAAATCTAAACCATAAAAATACGGAAAAGATAATATAAGTTTTGAAAACAATTGAAATCGCAACCCAAATTCTTTAAAAGTCTTCCTTTCTTTCTTTAAAATTTTAGCAACACCCCATTTTTTATAAAGACTAGTCAATATGAGTACAACAGAAGAATAAGGACAGTAGAGAAAAGCTGAATATATAAAGACATCAAATCCACCATAATACACACTACGTCCTCACCAAGTCTCTATGTCAATAATACAACAGTAGATGGAGAGTACAATACAACGAAGGTACAATATATAATACAGATAACCGTCTAACCCACCTATGCAAAATGGTACTGTGAGCTGATGCGGTATCTGAAGCAAAAGATGGTAGCTGGATAGCTGGATAGGGGAATAGCCTGCCTCGACTACTCTGGGGAAAAACCTGAAACACCTGTGGCACAACGGGGGTGAGTTGCCAACTCGTGAATAGTATAAAACATATGCAGGTAATCGCAGGAATGCACGTATAGCATGAATCTATGATATGCGATTACAATAGTAATATGTCATGCAATGCTGAAATAAGGAGAGTACACTAGCAGGTACAATCAATATGCGAATCAATAGTAACATGACAGGGGTATACAATAATCGTGCAAACAGGATATGATAATGTGGATATGCAACTATCATAAGGGTACACTACAAGTACTACGAATGTATATGAATCTGTGCATAAGATAGGTAATGGTGAGGTGTAGGGTGGAATATGTCATTTTCCACGGAAACCTGACGTCGTGGCAGGATCACAATCCACTAAGATACTCCAATCCCAAATCCTCAAACCAGGCCCCACATTGGGCACTCACATCAAATAAGTCTCACATCTCCTCAATGTACAATGTCGAGTAATCTCCTATATCCCGAATGTACAGGTCACCAATCACATAAGTATATCCAATGTCCAAATCCCAATGAATCACCTAGTATCCCAAGTCCAATCTCAAGTAAGTTTCTAGCATCCTAAAGGTAAATATATGTACAGAAATAAACATGATGGGGGCAATACACATATATTAGCGTCCCATTCCACTAATATTGGTGTAAGGGTATATATAACAACGGCTAAGTCCCCTGTTATATATACAAAAAGGGGGTTAAGGAAATATCATGAAACCATGTGCCAAACATCGGCACAGAAATCCTCGTATATGGGGCTCCGTCAGTCCGGACAGCCCATGGGGTCCGTCTGCAGTGTCGGCCCTCGGCCTCGACAGTACAGGTCATCCCGCATCCATCTCTCTACTCTGGCCAGTAGCCTCCAGACAACTGCCAGGTCCAAACAATCACCGGTAGGTACTCGCCCGCCTCCAGGCTCAATCGGCAAACCCATCGATCTTCTTGCCGAGGGGAACCTTACCGGGCCCCACCATGTACTCTCATACGGCAACCACACCTCGTATGGAGTAGGTAATCAGCACCGATAAAACTCATGGGGGACGCTCGAAATATCATATCAAGGAAACCGGGTTGTTACATGTATGCATAATTTCATGAACTCCCGCGGTTCCCAAATCCCGAAAACATCATATGAAATCCAGATAAACAATGCATAAATACAGGAATAGATGTATGCGATATATCTGAATGCGAGCAGGTAAACACAAGTATATAGCTGAACCAGATGTATGCGAAATCATGATAAGGTACAGCTAAGTAACATCAGTAATTTGAATATGCGACAACCACTGAATATGTATCTAACATACAGGTGTAGCAAAGTATAGGTATCTACCTATAGGAACTGATGTCGTATACCCCCCTGGGTATAGTAACATATATAGGAAATCCCTCCCGGTATAGGTAAAATATGTAGGAGGTATACCTGTAGCTGTATCGCAAGTGAAAATATACCTATCACTAAAGGTATGATACACTATAGGTATACCGATAACTAGATGTCAAGTGTGGTAAGCAATGGTAGCTATAAGGGGTAGTGTGTGACATGGCAATTATTGACGGTGTGTGTGTAGCATGCAATCCGTGCTCGTGCAACATGAACCGTCAATAATGTGTGCAGTGTCCTACGGCTGCTAGTCACAGTATATAGCTATATCTAGGAAATGCAGTAAATGCGCAATTCTACAATGACGTAGAATGTGCGACAGGAATTTGAATCCTAGCCCAGACGCATAACGCCATGCGGGCGATTCCCCTGTAGATGTTATATCTACTCACCTAAACTCCACGCTGGGTGAATCATATCATCTGCTCTCCCTGTAGAGGTGTCTGTAGTCCCTGTCTGCAAACCTGCAAATAAGACATGGAAATCACATATAAGCCAAGATATCTCGCGAAACGCGATATCGAATCGAAACGAGAAACTCGCGTCGCGAACTAAACGCGCGTGTGCACGATACGCTGAATCGTGTGTGTACGCGTCTAAAACCCATCGCGACACGCCGCGATACGCTGGATCACAGAACCCATTTACGTATCGCGCGTATCGCGCAAACACAACGAAACACAAAAGCGACATATAGTCCCAGATTTTCCTACAGGTAAGATATTACAAAACTAGACATACCAAAGACCTAGAAAACACAGAAGGGAACCCTACGACAAAACCCCAACATCCCTCTCCCCTTCCTGGCCGCAAATTGCGGCCAGAATGCCAAAATTGGCGGCCTGAAATGGGTCTGGTGGGTTCGTGTTCAGGTGGTGTGCTCTAGACCTAGGTATCATGTCCCAGTCTTCTCAATTTTACACTGCAAGGTCCGGGTCTATAGCAGATCACAAATGTCACAAATATCACTTAAAAACACCAATTTGCACAATTTAAGAAATCTATGGTATTTTAGTGTAATCTGGGGATTTCTCAGTTGAGGTGGCCTAGTTAGCACTTAATTAATCTAAAGTAACTAACACAATCAACAATCAACCACAATTCCACTTAAACACCATAATTAAGCACAAAACTAGCAATTTAACACTAATCGAAGAAACTAACACACAAGCTACACAAACAAGCAATAGGGTTAAGAAATTATACCCTACTGGACCTTAAAGAGCAGGTGAAGAGGTGTATGGAGGAGGTGAGAGCTTCTGCAAGTGCTGAGCTCCTCCAGCTGCTGCTGTTGCTTGCTGTTTCTGTTGCTGCCACTGCTTCTGTTGCTGATGATGATAATGATGGTGATGATGATGCTGATGTTATTGCTGTGGTTGTTGTTGTTGTTGTGATGGTGATGATGCTCCCCCCAGCTGCTGCTGCTGCTTCTGCTCCCCCAGCTGCTGCTGCTGCTCTCTCTCTCTCTGTCTCTGCTGCTGTTGCTGCTGAGGCAGCTTGCCGCTGCTGCCACTGCCTCTCTCTCTCTCTCTCGGCTGTGTGTGTGTGTGTGTGTGTGCAGGTGAGAGGTAGAGAATGAGGGTAGGAAAAATGAGAGGAGAGTGGGAGCAAACATCCAAGACCTCCCCCTCTCTTTCTCTTCCTCATTAAATGAGGCATGGGCAAGGCCATAATGCCCATGCTCTCTCTCTCTCCTCAAAGTCAACCAAGCACCCAAAAATTTAAAACAACACTAAAACCCTTTAAAAGAAAAGAGAAGAAAAATCATTTTCACTAAAGAAAACAACCATGCACTTAAAACCCAAAACACTTAAACAAAACATGAAACTAACCTAAAGAGGATGGGTTAATTTATCATGCTTGCTAAACATGATCTAACCCCAAAAACAACTCTAGTATCATGCACAAGTGTGTGTGTGCCTAATAAAAATCTAATAAAATACACAATAATTAGGATAAAATATTTAAAAACCAATTTGGTAAACTTTTTTATTAAAAACCATATATTAAAATATAATTAGCTATAAAACACATTCTAAGGTGTTACATGGCTACGGGGTTCTCTTACAGTCACTTGGTCGGGGCTAGGGGCGTGGTGATCAGTCTAAAATACTGCATTTTTAACACGGCAATTTCCTTATCATTTGCACTCATCTAGAAGTGTTCGGTATTCATATTGCACATATTAGAAAAACAGTCGTAAAATATCAGATTGCATGTGTTAGACTTTAAAACCGGCATTTCTAGGGAAATTGACTGTATTTCATAGCATCGCATCATTCCTATATTGCGCAACTTGTGTTTCGAAGTCAGTGCAGGAAATTACAGAAGAATGGTCAAAATTTACAAAACAAAGATTGTTAAAAAGACACAAACTCATGGATTTGAAATATGGCAATGATCTAAAAGGCATTCAAAGATTCAATATATCAGAAAGTACACTTGAAGACTTAAGAAGTCAACATGTGAAGACTGCAGCCCTAAGCCAGCCACTTGGTCGCGGAACCACGGCTGGAGTCACCTTGCGCCGTGGTTCCGCGGCGGCCTTGCCACGTCAGCCCCCCTGCTTGACTCCAGAACTCTTAGCTCAGTATGTATACTTCATTAAGCCGCTGCAATTTCCAGAAATCTCCTGAACATTCTGCCAGATCGGCAAGCCCTTTGGTTCTAAACTAAACATTCCTAGCTTCCAAAGCAAGCTTCACCCTAACTCCATTAAGAGCCTAGAACCTTCTCCCTAACCTCCTAGCTTAAGGTGGAAGCTAAGCTCCTAACTAACTACTTCTAGAAGCCTCTCCCTATAACAAACTTTTGGAGGGAAATTCAAATTAAAAATCCTAGATCTAGGGTTTTGGAAACCTATAAAAAGGACACTAGGCCTCACTTGAAAAGGTTGTTCAAAAATTAGGTTGTTGATTGTTGTTGAAATTCTATCACTCATTCAACCCAACACCTACCACCTCCAAACCCTAACCCTAATCCAAATCAAGAAACCAAATTCAAGATCCTTTGAGTTCTAGCAAGCAAGTCTTCAACCATCCTTTAGAAGCGAAGCCGGACTTCATCGGAGCATGAGATCCAAGCCGATCCGCGACTCAAGGAGCCGATGCAACGCAAGATTCGACAATTATGTTCCTTCTCAAATTCTTGTAGTCTTGAGCAATGTGTAACAATTTGTGGAATAAATAAGGGAGAAGATTCTTTTAACTTGCTTATATTTCAATTCGAGCATTATGATTCATCTTCAATTCCTGAATGTATTCTTCGTGATGATGCTTGAGTAAAACTCCGCTCGTGGAGGAATCGAGATGATTGTAGAATGATGATGTTGATGAATCTTTAAACGTTCTCTTAAGTCCTATAACGATTGTAAATTCTTGAAAATTGAATGATCGATGATCTAGATCGATGCGAAATGCATTCTTGATTCTTTTCGAACGATCTAGAGATCAATGATCAATCATTCAATTTCCTAGAAGCTGTCTTGTGAATGCGATTCATCGAAAGGACAAAGGATAGGATGAAGAAACCCCAATTCTTCGTAAGATCCTTAATCCTCGATAAATCAACATCGATTTAGCATCAATTCGTTAATGGATAAGAAACGGTAATTTCTAGTCTTCTTCACATCTACAATCTAATCGATTCCTATGAGTCTTACTTCAAATCTTGAAACTTAAATCGATTGGAATTCTATGTTTCTTGATTCTTGATGTTTAACGTTTTCTTGATTCTTGATTAGATTTAGTTGATTCTTGAAATTCATCGATAAAAATCTTGAATCATTTTGCTTTTCTTTTTCTATTAAATTTTCAATTCAAACAAAACAAAATACGAACGAATCGCACAATCCCTGTGGATGATCCGCACTTACTAACGCGCTACATTCGACACCGTTATTGATTGCGGTCAAAATATGTTTGGTTGTTATTTCTATTCATTTTCTAAACCGACGCACAAAGAAAAGATCAATCAATTGGTGCCGTTGTCGGGGATCGCGCGCAAATTCGTTCTATATTGAAATTTGAATTGAAAATTTAGTCCATTATAATTTTGAGATCAAAATTCGCCCAAAACACTAAACGATTTGTGGTGGTTTGTTGCAAGGAAATCTGGAGCTTGCTGTGCAATTAAAAAAATTTGGAGAATTCCAGAGGACTCAGGGGCTACACAGAAGCTCTCTGTGTAATTTTTGTGCAGTGAACTATTCATCCCACCGCGCATCCGCGGTGTAAGGGAGCTATTGCGGTGGAACCGCGGCTTGGTAGCTTTCTCTCTGTACAAAATTTTGCAGGTATATCTCTAACTTTCTTATCTCCTTCTCTGTCTGCTCTAATTAACATTTTTCTGCAGGCTTCTTTGCAAAAAAATCGCAGCGCCGTAAAAAAGAAAAATAAATTGTGCGTGTTTTTGGTTTTGTGGTTGTTTGCATAATTAATACGGACACTAAGGGGCAAAGACCAAATCCAGATTAGGTGGAGAGTTCATTACCCTTCCTAAGCCCAAAAAATTGCTAAATTGCATCCGCATTTACCCTAATTAACTAAAAAAGATCTAGAGATGACTCTAAGGACCTTCGCGCTCACTAAGGACAAGAGAAGGTCGTGGGTAATTCATTGCTTGTCCGCGTTTCTTTGGTGGTGTCTAAGGCAAGTGTGTCGAAGGCTAGTGGTTACTTAATTTGGCCAGGTAAGTGGGACGTAGTGGAGAACCTCCCACTTACCTAGCACTTACCTGGCCATAGGAGAGACAAAGAGGCAGTGGAGGATTTATCCCGCGACTTGTCTTTTAGTAGTTAGGAGCGGTCTAGAGCTTTGACCTAGGTGACCCCTAGAATTAGGGTTTTGCTTGTTGCACTTGTTGCGATCGCATCATATTTTCAAAAATCCGTATCAATTTTCAAAACAATCACGGCATTCATTCTTTCATTTCTCCTAATTATAAGTCACGCTGTCACTTGTACTAACCCTTTTTAGTGCAAGATAGTCTGGACACAGGGATTCTAGTGCCCGTTTAGTCCGCGTTCCTTTGATCGACTCCGAAGTCGGCATTTCTCCATTTACTTCTTCTTTACCCACCACCACACCCACACCGATGGATCCGTCTCCATCGAACTTCTTTACAACTAATCTGCCGCCGTACGTTGGTGCGCAGAATCCACCCCGCATCTCTCTCCAAGAGAGGTGCTATCCTTTGCGAGGTCCTCTTTCGACCTACTTATCCATTCCACCAGCCAACGAGGATAATTTTGAAATTAAACCCCAATACATACACTTTTGCCCAAATTCCACGGACTCGAGACTGAAGACGCATACGTTTTTATCACCAAATTTGAAAACGTATGCGCAATGATGGGTACGTCACAACTTTCAGTGGATGCTATGCGTCTACGTCTTCTTCCATTTACTTTGTGCGATATTGCCGAGAAATGGCTATATAACACTACCGCACATTCTATTACGAATTGGGAAGAATTCGTTGCGATGTTCCTTAAGAAATTTTACCCTATGCAAAAGACAGCTCGAATCCGTAGCGAACTAAATCAATTCACCCAGCTTCCGACTGAACCATTCTCGAAATGCTTTGAACGTTTCAAGGATCTTTTGGTTCAATGTCCTCATCACGGCATCCCGAGATGGGATCTTTGCCGAATCATTTATGAGGGCATTAACCCAAACACTGAACAGAACCTTGAAAACATGTGTCATGGCACCTTTATGACCAAGGATGATGGGGAAGCATGGAAATTTTTAGAAGAGTTCGCTGAAAAATCCTTACAGTGGGAGAGTGGATCCCAATCATTGAATAGCGGTGGCGTACACAAAATTTATGTGTCCATAGGTGTTCGAGCTTAGATGGCAGCAATGCAAAAGAAGCTCGAGGCTATGGAACACAAATTTTCAGCAGCCTCCCAAAACCCAATGTCGCTCCCCAAAACTGTATGTGGGTGCTGTTCTGATCCTTCTCACTTAACGGAAGAATGTCCATTAAACTCTCCGTTTCAAGGTCACGAGCATACCATTGCTGCATTTCAAAGACCTAGAAATGATCCATATTCTTCCACGTACAATCAGGGTTGGAGGAATCACCCGAATTTTGCTTGGAACCAACAACAACAATCTCAAAACATGGTTCCAAGCCAAAATAATTTCCAAAGGGCTCTTCCAACACAACAGCAACCACTTCAACTCATTCATCACCCCTACCAGTCATAAAATTTCCAAAACCAGGTCAACACTCTTGCACCGTCTAATCCTATGCCGTTGTCCTGTTCTGACGAATTCTCTCAATTCACTCAAACCATGAAATCACTCTTGTAAAATTTCATAGAGGTTTCGGCTGAGGTTACATCTTCCATCAGTGAGATAAAGAAAAACTCAGCGTCCCAAGCTGAGAGTATCAGATCGATGGAAGCTGAAATTACACGACTTAAAGCCGAAATGAGTGCGAGAGAAAAAGGTAAACTTCCGTCTCAACCCCTACCGAATCCTGGGCATTACAATGTAAATGCCGTCACAACTTTGAGATCGGGAAGAGTGCTGAATAACGATGTCGGGGAAGGTATTGATGATATTGAAAATCCTATCAATAACACCCCGGCTGAGACCTTTCCTCACACACACACTTCTACTTCTGATCCTTGTTCTTCTACCCCACCGCCTTCTCGCGGGCCTATTCTCCATTTCCCACTAGGCTCGATACCTCAGTATACCTCTTCTAGTTCTCCACAGACGATCCCTACTCCTCTTTTGGGATCACGTCTACCCCCACTTCCTTCTCCTATGATAGACCTAGCGCTTATTGCTAAAGCTTCTTACCCGAATCGGTTAAGGGGTAACAAATCGAGTCCACATATGGAGAAAATTATGGAAATGTTCAAACAGGTTAACATCAACATCCCTCTCCTAGATGCGATTCAATAAGTCCCCGCTTATGCGAAAATTCTTAAAGACTTGTGCACTAGGAAGAGGAAGACTCAAGTGCCGAAGAAGGTCTTCATGTCTAATAACATTAGCACTGCTTTTATCCCACAGCTACCAAAGAAACGTAAGGACCCAGGATGTCCTACGATATCGATTTCTATTAGGGGTAAAAACATAAACCGTGCTCTTTTAGACCTTGGCGCAAGTGTTAACCGACTTCCATATTCTGTATATGAGCAGCTAGGGATTGGAGAGTTGAAACCAGCTCACTCCACTCTCCAAATGGCAGACCGTTCAATCACCAAACCAAGGGGTGAACTAGAGGATGTGTTGATTAAGGTCGGGGAATTTGTATTCCCTATAGACTTCATTGTACTTGATACACAAATTGTAGCAAACCACCGGAGCCAAATTCCGATGATTTTGGGTCGACCTTTCCCTGCCACTTCCAACGTTGTTATTAATTGTAGAAATGGTTCAATGAACTTATCATTTGGAAATATGACCATTGAACTAAACATCTACAAAGTTGGAAGTCAGCCATCAGAACCCTCTGCTCATATTCTTGATGTGTGCTCTGTCCACGAGATTGCTCCCGAAAGTTGCGGAGTTGAGGAACTTTTCTTTACAGATCTCGACGACACTACCACATCACTGTTTGATCTTGCACATGATCTTAGTGAGGACACCATTTCCGCACTTGAGTCTGACACTCCTGACTTATCACCACCCGAGTCTGTATCTTTTACAGGCTATGAGCTTCTTTGTGACTCCAAAAATCACTCGATGATCCCACCTTCTATTATTTCTCCGCCAGCATTAGATCTCAAAATTTTAGCTTCTCATCTTAAATATGTTTATTTAGGTGAGAATGAGTCTTTACCGGTTATCATATCCACTTCTCTAGCATCAGAGCAAGAGAATGCACTTTTATCGGTATTGAGATCTAATGAAGAGGCGTTTGGTTGGACTATGGAGGACATCAAAGGGATTAGTCCCTTGATTGTTGAACATCATATACATATGATGGATGATGTCAGTCCAACCCGAGAACCACAGAGACGGTTGAATCCCGTCACGAAGGAAGCGGTGATGAAAGAGATCGTCAAATGCCTTGATAATGGTATTATATACCCAATCTCCGATAGCCAATGGGTGAGTGCTATACATGTCGTCCCTAAGAAATCCGGCATCACTGTTATTACAAATGAGGCAAATGAGTTGATTCAGACACGCACCCAAACTGGGTGGCGTGTATGTATTGATTATAGAAAACTCAATGCCTCCACGAAGAAAGACCACTTTCCTCTACCATTCATTGATCAAATGCCGGAACGCTTAGCTGGACGAAAGTATTATTGCTTTATGGACGGTTACTCTGGCTATAATCAGGTCCCCATAGCCAAAAAGGATCAAGATAAAACCACTTTTACTTGTCCTTTTGGTACCTTTGCTTATAGACACATGCCCTTTGGGTTATGCAATGCACCCTCTATCTTTGAGCGGTGTATGATGGGGATATTCTCTGACATGGTCGAGAATTTTTTGGAGATCTTTATGGACAATTTCTCGATTTTTGGAGACTCTTTTTCTGATTGACTAGCGAATCTTGACGCAGTTCTTACTCATTGCAAAGAGAAGAACTTAACCTTGAATTGGAAAAAATGCCATTTCATGGTCCAAGAGGGAATTGTGCTTGGACATGTTATCTCACAGAAAGACATTGAGGTTGACAGAGCTAAGATAGATGTCATTCAAAACCTTCCTCATCCCAAAAGCGTCAAGGACATTCGATCATTTCTTGGCCATGCGGGCTTTTATAGGAGATTCATTAAGGATTTTAGCAAAATTGCTATACCTTTAACTCTTCTCTTGGACAAGGATACGACCTTCCACTTTGACTCGGATTGTGAGACAGCATTCGACTCACTCAAACACTCCCTCACTGCAGCCCCCGTTCTATCGTCTCCAAATTGGGACTACCCCTTTGAGCTGATGTGTGATGCATCCGATTTTGCGGTTAGTGCAGTCTTAGGACAACACATTGAAAAGATGCCACGCATGATCTATTATGCGAGTAAGACCCTGAATGATGCTCAAATCAATTATACAACTACCGAAAAAGAACTTTTGGCGGTTGTATTTGCATTAGAAAAATTTAGGCCTTACTTAATTGGCTCACTTATAGTTGTGTACACTACCATTCCGCCTTGAAACATCTTCTGGCGAAGAAAGATGCAAAAGGTAGGCTAATACGTTGGATCCTTCTATTACAAGAATTTGATCTTGTTATCAAAGATAAGAAAGGATGTGAAAACGTGGTAGCCGACCATCTTTCACGCATCTCTTCTTCCCCTGTGACCATGCCGATCAATGATTCGTTTCCGGACGAACAACTTTTGAGCATATCCAATAAACCTTGGTTCAGGGATATTGTGAACTATCTTGTCATGGGACTTATACCCAGCGATTAGTCAAAACAGGACAAATACCGTTTTCTATCCCAAGTAAAACACTTTTACTGGGATGATCCATATCTGTTTAAGTATTGTCCTGATCAGATCATTCGCCGGTGTGTCCCGAAAGAAGAGTTCAAGAGCTTTCTTTCTTTTTGTCATGATCAGGCATGTGGGGGTACTTCGGTCCTAAAAAGACGGCAGAGAAGGTTTTGCAATGCGGGTTTTATTGGCCGACCTTGTTCAAGGACGCATTTGATCATTGCAAAACCTGTACACAGTGTCTGTACAGGGGTAGAATTTCCCGGAGAAATGAAATGCCTCAGCAACCCATCCTAGTGGTTGAAATTTTCGATGTTTGGGCCATAGACTTTATGGGTCCCTTTCCCAACTCCTTTGGGAATTTGTACATACTGCTGGCGGTTGATTACGTCTCAAAATGGGTTGAAGCCATTCCATGTCGCACTAACGACAAGAAAGTTGTCATTGAGTTCTTAAAAGAGAATATCTTTTCTCGATTTGGACACCCACGCGCTATCATTAGCGATAATGGGACACATTTCTGCAACAGGTCTTTCGAGACTCTGATGCGGAAATACGCAATCAACCATAGACTTTCTACACCCTATCGTCCCCAAACGAGCGGGCAGGCTGAGATTTCAAATAGACAGATCAAACAAATCCTGGAGAAGACTGTTGCTAAGAATAGAAAAGATTGGTCGACCAAACTGACGGATGCTCTTTGGGCATTCCGAACTGCATTTAAAACCGACCTAGGGATGTCTCCATATAGGATAGTGTTTGGGAAGGCATGTCACTTACCTGTCGAGATTGAGCATAAATCATTGTGGGCTATTAAAGAAATCAACTTTCACTTAAACCAAGCCTGCAACTTTCGGAAGCTGCAATTAAATAAGCTAAGAGAACTCCGCGATGAAGCTTATGATAACGCTG
Organism: Agapanthus africanus; assembly: GCA_030015575.1. Taxonomy (NCBI): domain Eukaryota; kingdom Viridiplantae; phylum Streptophyta; class Magnoliopsida; order Asparagales; family Amaryllidaceae; genus Agapanthus; species Agapanthus africanus. The sequence continues at coordinate 117,025,489 of CM057351.1, forward strand.
TGATCGTAAAGAATAAGACTAAGGTTTTTCACGATAAAAACATTTTGAGGAAAACATTTTCACCTGGTCAACAAGTCCTTCTTTATGATTCACGACTACACCTTCACGCGGGTAAGCTTCGATCTCGGTGGAAAGGACCTTTTGTTGTGCGGTCTGTATTCCCGCACGGGGCAGTAGAGGTAGAAAACGTTATAAACGGCACATTTTTCAAAGTGAATGGACATAGACTAAAGCCATATTTTTCCACTGACCCCACGGAGGAGCTCCTGTTCTTACAGGAGCCATTTTATTTGGATTAAAATTCCTCCGTCTCACCCCCATGTCATGTATTTCATTGCATCATTTTTTTGAATGGAGGTGAGTCAATAGAATAAGTTTGGGGGAGGATCTTCAGTTATATATTTTGCCCCCACTATTAATTCACCCAGGCTTACAGGTTTTGTAGATATAACGGTTGGCAACAGTGAGGACACTGTTGAAAACAAGTTTGGGGGAGGTTTGTGCTTATTTTTGCATCATTTGCATATCATTTGCACAAGCACAAAACATTTCTTTAAAAACCTATAAAAATTAAAAAAAATTCAATATCCATAAGAATTAAAAAATTTATAGAATATAAAAATATTTTAATATTTAACATTTTTTGTACGTAAATAAGATAATAAAAGATTAGATAGTGAAAAATTACATCTATGAGATTAGAAAAATTTATGAAAAACAAGAAAATTAGAAGTTTTCTTATACGAACTAGTAATAAGTAGTTATGAGCCGTTGTCCCAAGGGTTAGTAAGATGAAGGAAGTCACTAACCTGAGGATAAGAATAAGTCTGAAAAATAGTTTCTATTCTAGTAGCCAAACATTTTGAACGTTGATACCCAGCTATTCGCACTTAGACACGTCTTGAAGCCCGGGATAGTAGAGGATACCTTGAAATGCTCTTGTCTTAAAGCCAATGTATGAAGGAAATAAAATAATGAAGAAAATATAAAATGGTGAGAAAAAAGAACACTGGTTTTGTTATCGCCAAGGCAGCAATAAAAAAATATAGCTAGGGTGCCTCTTCACCTAGTGCCCTAAGGCCAACTGGTCTGGAAGTCACTGCTAAGCCTTAGGTCGTGCAAGACGAGGAAAAAATACACCAAATAAGCAAGCACATGAGTAATCGGTCGGTTAGTACCCTAAGAAGTATTAACGGTCGCATGAAAGTGTGTGAGCAATCTCATCTAAATATTCATTAATTAAAAAGTACTAAGGCTGATGGGCAAGAGTATAATAGCTTGAATTGAATTCTCCGGGTGTAGGGATGTCTTTAGACACACGCAGGGCGATATGATCGATGTTTAGAAGAAAGATAGGAATGAAGAATAAGACAATGTTTTTTTGAGGGAGGACGTGATTTCTGACATCTTTTCATGACTATTAAGATAGGGCTCATGACAACCGAAAAGCTAGCTTAGTTGGAAACCCTAATTTTCAAAGTTTTTTTTTACAATTCTTGTCTTTGAATGTAATATTCATGATCTTCCTTTTATTATTGGATTTTGTGGGTGTAATCCGCTGAAAACCCTCAGGAGACAACACTCCTTCTACTAGGGACAACTAGAGATTTAAAGGCTTTTTACACGTGCTAGGTGCAATCGTGTTGCCTACGAAAGTGTGCTTGTTAGTTTTTCTCTTTCTTTATTTTCTCCTTCTCTTTTTAATAAAATTGTTCGCTCGAGACGACCGAAAATAAGTTTCGGGGAATTTGATCAGTTTAAAATACTGCATTTTTAACACGGTAATTTCCCTATCTTTTGCACTCATCTAGAAGCGTTCGGTATTCATATTGCACATATTAGCAAAACAGTCGTAAAATATCAGATTGCATGTGTTAGACTTTAAAACCGGCATTTCTAGGGAAATTGACTGTATTTCATAACATTGCATCATTCCTATATTGCTCAACTTGTCTTTCGAAGTCTGTGCAGAAAATTACAGAAGAATGGTCAAAATTTACAAAACAAAGACTGTTAAAAAGACGCCAACTCATGGATTTGAAATCTGCCAATGATCTAAAAGGCATTCAGAGATTCAACATATCAGAAAGTACACTTGAAGACATAAGAAGTCAACATGTGAAGACTGCAGCCCTAAGCCAGCCACTTGGCCGCTGAACCGTGGATGGAGCCGCCTTGCGCCGCGGTTCCGCAGCGGCCTTGCCACGTCAGCCCCCTTGCTTGACCCCAGAACTCTTCCCTCAGTGTGTATACTTCATTAAGCCTCTGCAATTTCCAGAAAGCTACTGAACATTCTGCCAGTTCAGCAAGCCCTTGGGTTCTAAACTAAACATTCCTAGCTTCCAAAGCAAGCTTCACCCTAACTCCATTAAGAGCCTAGAACCTTCTCCCTAACCTCCTAGCTTAAGGTGGAAGCTAAGATCCTAACTAACTACTTCTAGAAGCCTCTCCCTATAACAAACTTTTGGAGGGAAATTCAAATTCAAAATCCCAGATCTAGGGTTTTGGAAACCTATAAAAATGACCCCTAGGCCTCACATTAAAAGGTTGTTCAAAAATTAGGTTTTTGATTGTTGTTGAAATTCTATCACTCATTCAACCCAACACCTACCACCTCCAAAACCTAACCCTAATCCAAATCAAGAAACCAAATTCAAGATCCTTTGAGTTCTAGCAAGTAAGTCTTCAACCATCCTTTAGAAGCGAAGCCGGACTTCATCGGAGCATGAGATCTAAGCCGATCCGCGACTCAAGGAGCCGATGCAACGCTAGATTCGAAAATTTTGTTCCTTCTCAAATTCTTGTAGTCTTGAGCAATGTGTAACAATTTAAGGAATAAATAAAGGTGAAGATTCTTTTAACTTGCTTATATTTCAATTCGAGCATTATGATTCATCTTCAATTCCTGAATGTATTCTTCGTGGTGATGCTTGAGTAAAACTCCGCTCGTGGAGAAATCGAGATGATTGTAGAATGATGATGTTGATGAATCTTTAAACATTTTCTTAAGTCCTATAACGATTGTAAATTCTTGAAAATTGAATGATCTATGATCTAGATCGATGCGAAATGCATTCTTGATTCTTTTCGCACGATCTAGAGATCAACAATCAATCATTCAATTTCCTAGAAGCTATCTTGTGAATGCGATCCATCGAAAGGAAAAAGGATAAGATGAAAAAACCCTAATTCTTCGCAAGATCCTTAATCCTCGATAAATCGACATCGATTTAGCATCAATTCGTTAATGGATAAGAAACATTAATTTCTAGTCTTCTTCACATCTACAATCTAATCGATTCCTACGAGTCTTACTTCAAATCTTGAAACTTAAATCGATTGGAATTCTATCTTTCTTGATTCTTGATGTTTAACGTTTTCTTGATTCTTGATTAGATTTAGTTGATTCTTGAAATTCATCGATAAAAATCTTGAATCATTTTGCTTTTCTTTTCTATTAAATTTTCAATTCAAAAAAAAAATACGAACGAATCGCACAATCCCTGTGGACGATCCGCACTTACTAACACACTACATTCGACACTGTTATTGATAGTGGTCAAAATATTTTTGGTTGTGATTTCTACATAATTTTGTAAATACCGACAACGAGAACTAAGAATCAATCATGTGGCTATCTCGTAAGTTTACCCGGCGAGTATCCGCGTACGCTACGTGATTGCAACAGACTTTTGATCACATCAAAATCCCGTGGCAACCGATCAAATGAGACTAAAGTGCTAGATTTATAACATGCAAATTAGTTATCTCATAACTGCTTGTGGATTCCAAATATTGCATCGCATTCCAGATAAATAGACAATGTTAAACTTTCCGATCGAATAATCAAACACCCAAGTTTTCCCCAATAGCTCAACACTTGAAATAAGTTTAAAAACATCCATTTCATGCCACAGTACCAACGGTCCAGCCGTAGAAGGGTCAAGCCAACGCCTCACATGTGGTAACGCCGTACTGCCCCAAACCCTAAGGTTCAAAAGGCAGATCAAGACAGTCACATAATCGAGTTAAGATTTGTTGTCTTCTAGAGGGTCCATCGCGTTACTTGCACGACTTAGAACGTTCTTAAACTACGGAAAAATCCAACACTTGGAAATTTTCCGGCAGGGGAAAAAGTGAGTTATTGATATCCGGTCGAACTTTTTAACACATTCTAAAATTACCCGGAAACACACATAGACGAAGTTAAACTTTCTGATTGAATCAACGAGTCCCCAATACAACCCAAAAAACTCAACTCTTGAGTATAAATTAAAAATACCTAGAAAACAACAGAAAATATAATAGGGACATTACTGTGCAAAAAGGAAAGAATGACGTCATCTTATGGCTGTGGAACCGCCGCGTGAGCCATGCTCGTGCCGCGGTTCCGTGGCGCTTTGGGCGCCAAACTTTGTCGTTTTGCACAGTTTTTCATATAATTTTCTGCTGAATTTTTTAAGCATTTTTAATTCAGAAAATATCACAATTTCAAAAAATGTCCAGAGAAGGGTTTAAATTAGGGTTTGGGGGTTCGATCGGACTTCTAACTTCGTCTACACTTCGCCTAAAACTCTAGCTTGGCTCTGATACCTCTGTAGGGTTCATAGGAACTCTAACAAGGTTCTACAAGGCATCAACCATGCCCGATTCAAAAAAATAGCCGTACCGAACAACCCTAAATAAGATCGTATACTAGAGATTATGCGAAAACTAGCATGTTAAACATTTTAACACTAAGTGAAAAGGGATTACAACCTTTGAAGATCCGGTCCTTCACTTCTAAAGCTCCATATTGACGTCCCTTCGCTGCGATCATCAAGATCCCGGACTCTGGCGATGGTTTCTTCAGAGAAAGGAGCGAGCTAGGTCGTTGACTTCGAGGCCGAAGATGATCTACGTCGAAGAGACTCAAACTCAAGCTCCATCGTTACTAGGTCATGAACTTTGTGAAGAGAACACCCTAAACTAAATGGAAAGTAGCAAAGGATGATGAAATAGGAAATGGGTTCACTTTAGATTTGGATTTCTCACTCTATTTCTTCACTTGAAATATTTCTAGCAAGCATTTCTTCTTCTTGAAGAAGAAGAAGAAGAAGAAGAAAGAAAAGAAATTAATTAAATGAATTATCAAGTGAAGTCTATCATAATGCAACCATGGGTGAGTTAACCTTTGTAGAGACTAAACCATAGTTTAAGTTAGTGGATTGGTTAATAAATATCTTTAGTGAGACAAAGTTAGTGGACTTGGTCAAATAATGCTAAAAGCTTCATGAAGCTTTAAGCATGACAAAGTGCACACCAATTTTGAATTACTAAATAAATATAAACCATATCCACTAACCTAGATTTGGTGTAATTCATACACACACCCAAGTTTGCATGTATCATCAATCATGATACAAACTAGTGCACAAACATATATGACATATACAACTTGTGCACATCAAGTGAGAAAATCAATCTTAAGTGGACCAATACTAGTTAATGTAAATTAATATATCAAATGTATAATTATACATTAAATCATTAAATCAACACTTGATTTAATGATACGGTCATATCGCATATAACCGACTAATATCTAGTGTATCAATGTATCGAATCAACACTTGATTCGGTAACCCGGCTATATCTCATATAACCGTCCAATGATACAAATCATGAGAATAGAATACAGTATCACATACTGGTATTATTTTCGGTCCCGCAAATATCTCATATGCGCTCCTATTTCATTTCGCTTGAGCCACGAAACATCTGTGTAGGACTCTAAACACTCGTCAATACGCCGGCAGTAGGCGGTGATCATATCAATCACCCACAAGCTGCAAGCGGTCTGCTAAACGTAACGTCCACCCGGGTATTGAGCGATCATATGATCAACTAGAAAGCCTGCCCAGACTCCTGCGAATCCAATCTGTAACACTTACCGCACAGTCCGGTCTGTTCGTCTGATATGTTGCATATCTCGCCTAGGGGTGGTAAACGTCAGACCACGGTAGCTTGATAAGTCATACCGATGTAAGGTACACAGCAAGGGTGAAACAACTAATAACACTTACCAGTAAATCACTGCAACCCTGGCAAGGGATTTCCAGTTATGGCCAGTCGAGCATAGCGCAACATCAACCCCTAAGACCGGGAGAGACGAATCCCCTCCTATCGCTCATTACCTCCATGTGAATCGGGACTGTACCCAAAAACCACCTATTTTCACGACTCAGTAGAGCCGTGGTAGGGTGGAAACCAAAGCACAGTGGGAGAAACACAAGACTCTATGACGATCTCGGGTCAACAGACTAAGCTGTTCCAGTGTCACCAGAGAACTGCCATCTGACGTGAGGTATAATACCATCTGGGTGTTCTCGGCGAGTCCATCCAGTGTACCCAGTCTCCACTGAGCACCCGCATACCGTCTCTGATGTCAAACACCAATGGATAAGGGATCATCCATCGCCCATCACATGGGTCGAGAAGATATACGCTAGTCTACTCTGGAATATCGATGCCCCGTCTCGATATTCCCACGACTATGAACATTGAAGGATGTACTCATGGACTACCCAGGCCCCCTAGTATGATCTACATCATAGTCCTGGAAGTCGAGTACACATCCTAAGGGCATTATTAACATGTAACAGAGAGACAATAAGTATACATGTTAAGATAAAGAGCAACCAGATAGCGTAATATCATGTCGAGCAAGAAAGTCCTCCCTATATATGTCCCAGCATCCACTACATTATACATCTCATGTACAGTAATGGCCTCTAGGGCATACATATAATTAACAATTCAAGTAAACTGAAACCCAGAAATGTAAACCTTTTTAAGAAAATAAAGGAGGTGATGTTTTGAAATAAAGGTATAATGAAATCAAGTTTTCGTAATGCATAGAAAAGGAAGAAAAAAACGCAAGTGAAATTTACTTGTTTGAAAACATGTTTCTTTTTTTAAAAATTTAGGCAGCACCTCCTTTGTATATTTTGATCCAAAACCACAAATACATAACAAGAATAATGGCATCCCTAAGTGGGAGCTAGCACATCACCAACCGGCGGATCACAACCACGCAAGACAGTATATGTAAGTATACGATGCCCAACGGTGAAGTTCACTACAAAAAGATAAAGAAATAAGCAAGACATCAAGACCATAAGTAGCGGAAAACCACTCGCTCTAAGTCTCGCAACCACAATCTCACTAAGTCTCATTACTTAGACAATTTACTAATTTTGATTGATGGAGTTTAATAGATGCAATGTGAAATATAAATACAAGAGTGGGTACGATACAAATGCCCAACCTACCAAAGAAAAACACCCAAATGAAGCTATATGCCAGTGATGCCGCTACGGATCCATGCGGTCAACCTGGAAGAACTGTAGCACAACGGAGGTGAGTTGCCAACTCGCGAGTAGAAAAACATCTACTAGTAGAAATCGAATAAACAACGACTCCTAGGTCAACTATATCATAAAGTAAATACTATGATATTTAGGGTGACCGGGTCATCATATGTGGCAGCAATATAATCAATACCTATATGTATGCGGATATAATCCGACAATATTTCCAATGTCTGTATGCACGTGGATCTCATCCAACCATATAATCAATATATGTATGCATGTAAGTATAAGGATATAAATCAACGGTGTCCCTCGCGACACATCAAAATCATGGAACCTTGGTGTCCAACATCGATACCCGAAAACGTCATGAAACCCGTGTCCAGCATCGACACGTAAATCCTCATATCTCGGGCTCCGCTTGTCCGGATCGGCCCACGGGCTGCGTTAGTCCGGATCGGCCCATATCATCTTTCGACTCCGGTCGGTATCGTCCGGATATCCGCCGAGCCTAAATACTATCACCGGTAGGTAGTCGTCTTTCGACCAGGCTCATCGTCATCCACACGAAATCTCTCTCTTGCCCCGGGTACCATACCGGGTACACCATGTACCCGCAAACGGAATCATCCGCCTCCTCGAATCGGGTTTCACATATCACACGTCTCTGAAAGGAGAAAACGCATGGTGGACGGACTGAAATATCATATCAAGAGAAACCGGGTTTTAAAAACAGTACATGCTTTCTTTTGAAATAGCCACGGTCCTCAAATCCCGAAATCTCATGAAAACAGCATATCTCAATGCGTAAAATCATAAAGCATGATGTATGCGACATATAATACAAATGTAAGCATATACGTATATTATGCATCATGGAACAGTAATATACACATATCGAGGGAAAACCGATCTTTCAAATGAATCCAGTTTAGAAAATATATCATGTGATTCCCAAATCTCCAAAATCGAATGCAATATCGTATAAAGGTTCATATGAGTATATACGCAAATATGGACGTACAAATGTGTATGTCCGCAAGTATGGGTGTACAATATGTATGCATGCAAGTATGGTGTACAATATGCTTGTACGCAAGTATGGTGTACGACATGTATGTTATGCGAAGAGTCATACCATGATGCAGCAATCCTAATTTGTAGTGACATGGCAATTATCGATGATGAAGTGTGTGAGCCTACAATCTGTGTACGTGTAACATACGCATTATCGATAAAGGTGCTGGTGCACTATCATAGGTATATATAACGCAATGCGAATAACATGAATGCAGCATAAGGTAAATCATATGCAAATGCTGACGGGTATACATATCTAAAATGACCGAATCGGTGAATCTATCAATCGGCATCTAGCCTCACAACATCACGTACGGTATAATCCATCGTACGACATCCTCTAGTCAAGGGTATGGATCAATCATCAAGTCACACTCATCACGCACGGAAAATCATCGTACGGCGGCATAAAACTAATAGGGATCCTATCAACCTATACGACAATGAGGGTACGGACCTATTGCCTCGTACGGATTATAATTTAAGATTCACAACATTATATATATCTATATACCAATGTCCCAAGTCACATCCATAACAATCTCATATCAGGGGACCGGCGAAGGTATCAATCATCTCAATCAACATACATCCGTATACCAACATATCATCAATCATCATATTACATCGTCTTATCTTTTCATCGCATTTATCTCCCACATCAAGTCAATTTCACATATCCAATCTATCTTTACTATAAGCATTCATATCTAGTCGAACACACACACCCTAACCATACAATCAGTTTTCAAAGGGGCGAATCGTAGTTTTGAAAGTAGGGGCTACGGTGTTTTACAAGAAATGATATCAGTTGAAAATCCTTAACGTCCCTTAAGGTATTTGTTTAAAAGATGCATACGATTCTTCATTTTAAAATAGGTATGGTTCGGATGACACACCTATGTCGGCTATCTTATCTTATAGTATCCAATACAGCAACATCATCGAACATCGTCCTCAAAACCCGTAATCACGTATCAATCATATTATATCACTACTAACTATCCTTTAATTTCAAATATACTTCTCTAACTATCTTATAGCCCTATCCCTAGTTTTCTATTAAAGGTTTCATTAACACTAATCTATATATTAATCGGCTTCAATCAAAGTGTGCGGGGGTGCTATATGACATCCACCCGACTTCCCCCGTAGATATAGATATACTCACCTTGGTCTTCGCTTCCCGAATTCGATGACGCCACGCTCCATTTCTTGGAATCCACGCGAGGGTGCCTACAACCAATACACAATCGCAAAAGCTTATAAAAATCAACTTGGAGAAGCCAAAACGGCACAAGTTTCGCTCATAGGTTCAAACATATAGCTTCGCGTGCAAAACACGACTAAAAAACCTAGTCGTTGACGTTCAAACGCAACACGACCAAATACAAATCCCAATATCAAAACCATGGATCCCAAAATATGGAAAACATTGCCAAAAACACCCCAATGTGCTCCCAGATTTTACCCTAGAAGAATTTAGCCAATTTTGCATATGTAAAGGGTCTAGTTTACTGGAGATAAAGCCACAGAACAAATACGAACACTTTTCCTCACACCTTGGCCACAAATTGCTGCCAGGAACAATAAATTTGCGGCCACACTTGAAGGGTAGGGGCTCAGGTCTTGGGTGAAGGTTCCAGGTTGCCTGCACATTCCTCTGTGTTTGCTAAATAATTCCTAGTGCCCTCGGGTGATAGAAGATCACAAAATACGAACACAAATTCCACAATTTCCCGATATCGACGAATCTAAAGTTCGTGTTTTGGTGTTTGGTCACTGGTCCAGGTCAAGAATTGGTCTCTAAGGTCTTATAACAGCCACTAGGCATCCACCAATCCACACAACACTCAAACCCCTCTCTAGAATTTTTTCAAGTTCACAAATCCACATCACAAACCCATTTCTAACTAACTAGAATATAAAGAAACTTAAAACTATCTAAATGGTAGAAATTATACCTCATGGATGCAACTCAAGAAAAACCCTAGTTTGCCATTGTTGCCAAATTCCCACTTTTGTTTGTCCAATGTGCAGAGGAGAAGGAGGGGATCAACTTTTGTGAAGACGGTTTAGGGTTTTGGTGAATATTTGGAGATGGATCTAGGGTTGAAGGTGGATGGAAGTGATGAAGAGAAGAAGGAGAGGAAAAATAATGGGGAGGGGAAAGAATGGCTGCCCTCTCTCTCTCCTACTCTCACATTCTCTTATTCTCACCCTCTTTTTCTCTCTCCAATCATTTTCTCTTTTTAACCATTTTCTTTTTCTTTTAAAACCCAATCACATAATACCCATAATAACACAGGAACACAACATGAAATCAAAATATAACATGACATGGTGCACTAGCCATGAAAAACTGTAGAAACGCGGATTTGGCTTAATCGCGATTTGTAGTGCACTAATCGGGCTTTTATCCAAACCGCATATAATAAAAATTAAAAATGCCAAATCCTTTTAACATATTTTTAAATGAATAAATTATTTCAATTTTCATTTATTTCACAATTATCTGTATATATATTTATACCCTTTTTCGAAAACTCCAATTTCGTAAATCGGACAGTTTTCGGAAAATATATTATTTTAATATTAAATTCCAAAAATAATATTTTATATTTTCTGAAATGTTATAATCTTCCCCCATTAAAGAAATTCGGTCCCTGAATTTAAATTTAAACCCCCAAATATCAAAACATTTCAATAATCAACTCAAATCAACGGGGCTCCGAAATCACGGAAGATACAGAAATAGCACCGCGCATCGCGTGCGCCTGAAAATGAGTACAAACTGAAAATCGAACTCCGTCAAGCGTCAAGCAAATTATTGGATTTGCATGCATTTCCTTGGAGTTACAGATCTCAAAATCCAATACTAAAATCTAACATACACTAGTCCAATACTATAATACCTGTATAGTATGCATCTTTGTAAAATATCAATATCTGAATAAAAGTCAAGCGAAAATCTTTTCTAAACCACCGCGTGAATGAATAAGTCACGGCATAAGTGACGGACATTCATTTTAAAATAATAATATATGTCCATATATTTTTTCCTAAATACACGTTCTGTCGTTTTCAAAATATCCTAAAAGGTTTTCCTTTATAAACGTTCGTGTCGCTCACGGACATGTAGGAAATAGCGAGACTATAGCTCTTTTTCAAAAACCTCTTGGTAAACCTTTAATGCATGCAAAGTACTCAGGTATTGTTCTCGGATCAGTCATGTTTGGCTACTTCATAATATAGTGCCTATAATGAAAACAAGGTGCTCAAAAGCAAAATCAGCCTCAAAAGGCGTATCCAATAATCGTGTGCGTCTGCTGCGCACGGGAATCAAATCCAAATATAGGTGCCACAATATGCACAAAAGCAAAACTAAGTGTAACAGGTGTGCACGACAACAATATCTGGTGCATATATTGTGCACGAAAATCTCAAATCAGGTGCATCAAATGCGCGAAATTCAAGTACGGTGCAACCAATGCACGAAAATCACCTTAATATCTCAAATGCGTATAAGAATGACACCGAGTGTAGCAAGGTGTATAAAAAAACGTGTGCAACTATGAGCACAAATCCGCATGAATGCACTACAAGCATATGTGAGCTATACCGAGTGTAAAAATCACATCATTCGTATGAAATCCACGAAATCGTAAACACATTCTACGAAGGTAAAAAAAATGACATCAAATGCAATAGGTAAGCACAAATCATAAATCAACACAACGGTGTATAAAATATATATCAGGTGTGATAACTATGAGCAAAAATGTAAATACCCAGTAGGTGCAACCATGGTGCACGAAAACGATATCATGAAACTCAATCATCAAAACTCAAATCCAAGCGATATAAGCATGATACTCGGATCACAAATGCAAATCTCAATAAATGACATTGAGGTACTCCTCCTACAATGTCAAAAAATGGCGGTGTGCCCAAACTGGTAGAGCAAGAACATCCACTTGCGTCCTGCTCACAGTCTAGCGTCCTCTGTCTCTAGGTCCTCATTTTCTCCTCGGATTACCAATATCGCAATCCATCGGCTCATCGGCCCAATTAGGTGTGCTAACGGGAACCATTCCGTTCTGGCACTTCTTTAGTCATCTCTCTGTCAATCATCACGACCACTCGTAAAGAAGCACGTTACTGGCGTCGGTCTCTGGCCCTCTGAATACACGTCACTCATCTGATCCTGGGTGCAAATCCCAATGCAGTAGTGTCCTAGAAAGAATCCTTCTCAGGGTCTCTTCCGATCTCGCCCATGCCGAACTGTACGGAGGATGGAACTCTCGCAAAATCCGTTCTCGTTCTTTGGACATCTGCGTTTTCAGCATAACATTTCCTCGGGAACTGGCCGTATCCAAACGCCTCTGTTTGCATATCCGATCATTAATCTCGACGGGGAGTAGCAACAGCTCGTCAGCATCTCGTAATGAACCTCTAGCTCCACTCGTCTGTATCATCGTCCACTTCGACGTCACGTCATGCTATCTGTGTACTGCAAAAGTTCTCGGCTACTGTCAATCCGGAGCCTTTCACACGGACACGAAATCACGAACTCGGTATCTTCATCACTCTGTAGAAGATATCTAGCCGAACTCGTCCTCGGGAACTCGTCCCAACCTTCGGAGGTATACTACATACTCGTCCATTCTCGATCAACTCACAACGCATCTGGGTAAGGTCCTCTATCCGAAACTGGTCAGCTTGCTGATCTCCTATCACATGATATCCGGACGACGTTAAACCTTTCGATAGAGTCATCGAGGTCCCAAAGTTTCCCGAAAACTCAACATCTGAGCACAGTATAAAAATATTTGGTACATACCATAGTACCTTCGGACCAACCGTAGAAGGGAAAACCCAAGCCCCACTGATGGCACCACTAAAATACCACAAACCCTAAGGTTCAAAAGAGGTTCCATGGTCATCATGTCGAGTTAGGGTTTCATTCTTTTATAGGGTCCACAATTAACTACATGTTCCCCCGAACACTTTAAACTTTGGAAAAATGGATTTCTGACACTTGTTTGATTTTTTATCTTCGCCTTATACAACATATGATTACTCTTCGTCCGCATGGTAACAATGCCTCAATCCTTCAGGAAAGGCGATACATCAATGGTCATCTCTGGATCGGTCTGCTCTAGATATGAGCGAGACTCTACTCACTCGAAATCTTCAACTCAACTGGGCCTACGTTGGCGCATCAATCTGAAAAATCACCTTCGTCTCTAAATTCGGGATAGACTAGCTATCACCTGTCGTATCTCTGCCCGAAAGCTTCAGCGATCTCAGCTCGCAAAGTCTGGAGGCGACATCCTCTCAATCTCAGCAACAGCTAGGTCATCCGTCTGCACGGTAGACGACATCACAATCTCGGAGGTATGCTGTACATCAACAGTCCTCTCACAACTGGAAGCCTCTATCAATGGCCCGATCATCCGGAGCGAAACCAAACACTCTCCTCAGAGAAGAGGTCCTGACACAAGCGCTAACTGGAGGCGTTCCCGTGTCACCCGAAAACACGATGGACAACCCTCATACCAGTCGAGCTCACCCTGACCGCATCACTAGCAGCAGCTCAAACTGCGCTCAAACTATAGTGACAGGAACCTCAATCGAGTATCGATGAAAACAGATCAGGGGCATGAATGGAAACGACAGATCCAGAATAAATACATGATCATAAGAAGGAACAACATCAATAAAAGTATGATCATGTAAACTAATATAATCGAGGATCTCAAATGGATGTATAATCACGGGTACGAATAGAATCATAGATCTCAAAATATGTACATCCTAAGGATTCTTAAGTGGAGTATTGTATCGAAAATATGCCGCGGAACATACGTACAGTACGTCACTCTACTCAAGCTACCTACTCAATCAATCAGGGTCAGCCTATGAAACGAAAGTTCAGGACTAATACCCCCCCGTTCAAGTCTAAGTTCCATAAGGTCAATCCTAGGTTCCGAAATACATACCCGCCCTAGACTCTGCATAGTCAAACATAGACTCAAACAAAAGTTAAACCTAACGCTCTGATACCAACTTTTTCACGACCCGGAATATTAGCTCGTGACTAGCACTTAAATCACGCAACGTCTAGAGGCGTAACATAATTCAAGTAAGCTGAAACCCAGAAACCTAAACCTTTTTAAGAAAAAAAGAAGGTGAAGTTTTGAAATAAAGATATAATGAAATCAAGTTTTCTTAATGCTTAGAAAAGGAACATAAAAATGCAAGTGAAATTTACTAGTTTGAAAACGTGTTTCGTCTTTTAAAAATTTGGGCAGCACCTCCTTTGTATATTTTGATCCAAAACCACAAATACATAACCAGAATAATGGCATCCCCAAGAGGGAGCTAGCTCTTCGCCAAACGGCGGATCACAACCACGCAAGACAGTATATGTAAGTATACGACGGCCAAAGGCAAAGTTCACCATAAAATGATAAAGAAATAAGAAAGACATTAAAACCACAAGTAGCAGAAAACCCCTCGCTCTAAGTCTCGCAACCACGATCTCACTAAGTCTCATTACATATACAATTTACTAATTTTATTAATGGAGTTTACTAGATACAATGTGAAATATAAATACAAGAGTGGGTACGATACAAATGCCACACCTACCAATGCAAAACACCCAAATAAAGCAATGTGCCAGCGATGCCGCTACGGATCCTTGCGCTCAACCTGCAAGAACTGCGGCACAACGGTGGTGAGTTGCCAAATCACGAGTAGAAAAACATCTACAAGTAGATCGAATAAACAACGGCTCCTAGGTCAACTATATCATAAAGGTAATACTATGATATCCAGGGTGATCGGGTCATCATATGTGTCAACAATGTAATCAATACCTATATGTATGCGGATATAATCCAACAATATTACCAATGTCTGTATGCACGTGGATCTCGTCCAACCATATAATCAATGTATTTATGCATGTAAGTATGAGGATATAAATCAACGGTGTCCCTTGCGACACATCAAAATCATGGAACCTGGGTGTCCAACATCGACACCCGAAAACATCATGAAACTGGTATCTGGCATCGACACGTAAATCCACATATCTCGGGCTCCGTCATTCCGGATCGGCCCACGGGCTCAATCAGTCCAGATCGGCCCATATCATCTCTCGACTCCGGTCGTATCATTCAGATATCCGCCGAGACCAAATACTATCACCAGTAGGTAGTGGTCCCTCTACCAGGCTCATCGTCATCCAAACGAAATCTCTCTCGCCCCGAGGTACTATACCGTGTCCACCATGTACCCGCAAACGGAATCATTCGCCTCCTCGAATCGGGTTTCACATATCAAGCATCTCAGAATCGAGAAAACGCCTAGTGGACGCACTGAAATATCATATCAAGAGAAACCGGGTTTTTAAAATAGTACATGCTTTCTTTTTAAATAGCCACGGTTCTCAAATCCAGAAATCTCATGAAAACAACATATCTCAATGCGTAAAATCATAAAGCATGATGTATGCGACATATGATAGAAATGTAAGCATATCTATATATCATGTAACATGGAACAGTAATAAGCACATATCGAGGGAAAACCGCTCTTTTAAATGAATCCAGTTTTTAAAATATATCATACGGTTCCCAAATCTCAAAAATCGAATGCAATATCGTATAAAGGTGCATATATGTATATACGCAAGTATGGACGTACAAATGTGTATGTCTGCAAGTATAGGTGTACAATATGTATGCAAGCAAGTATGGTGTACAATATGTATGTACGCAAGTATGGTGTACGACATGTATGTTATGCGAAGAGTCTTATCACGATGCAGCAATCCTACTGTGTAGTGACATTGTAATTATCGATGATGAAGTGTGTGAGACTACAATCTGTGTATGTGTAACATACGCATCATCGATAATGGTGCAGGTGTACTATCACAGGTATAAGTAATGCAATGCGAATAACATGAATGCAGCATAAGGTAAATCATATGCAAATGCTGACGGGTATACGTATCTAACTTGACCGAATCGGTGAATCTATCAATCGGCATCTAGCCTCACAACATTACGTACGGTATAATCCATCGTACGTGTCACGACCCGAAAAAAAAAGCACGCGACTGGCCCTTGAACCATATGAAGTCTATAGGACCCCATCTCATCCAAGTAACCGAAAAGCCCAGAAATCTAAAACCATTTAAAGAGTAAATAAGGAAAACTGGTTTAAGAAGTATATAAATCATGTTTCGAAAATCAAAGTTTTTAAATAACTAAGCTGAATATACATTTTTTTAAAAATGTGTAACCTTTCCTGAAAATTTCGGCAGAGTTTCCTTTGTAAAAATTGGCCCCGAACGGGGTACAACAAGAATAACATATATGAAATGATAAAAGGCATCCCCAAGCGGGAGCTATCTTTTCGTCAATCGACGGTCACAACCACGCAAGCAATAATAATATATAACGCCAAAAGGGCGAGGATCAAAACCAAAAAAGAACTCAAAACAGCCAGAAAACCGTAATACTACAAGCGCGACTCTAAGGTCGAAATAATACAACACTGTTTTCTAAGTCTGAAACATTATACAAGTTTTGGTTGATGGAATGTCTAGATACAATGAATAATACATGAACAATGGCGGTTCTGATACAAAGGAACCCACCTACCCACGCAAGTCACCCATATAGAAGCAGTGTGCTAGAAATGCCGCTATGGAATCTGTACGGCAAAAACCTGCAAGGACTGTGGCACAACGGGGGTGAGTTGCCAACTGGTGAATAGAAAAATATCTACAAGCAGAGATTGAATGTATGACCTATCCAAGGTCAATACGGTCATAAATAAATAAACCTCAATATGAATAAGTCTGAAGTTTTCTAAACTGGCAATGTAATCTCTATACATGAGTGTAGTGCCTAGTGCTCAAGCCAGTGCCTCAGGTAATAGCATATCATAAATGTGAGGTATAATCAATGTAATCAAATCTGTCTGTCATGCAAGAATCATATACCGAATGCAACAGTACTACAGTGTAGTGACATGGCAATTATCGATGATGAAGTGTGTGAGCCGTCAACAAGTGTACGTGGAACATACGGATCATCGATATTGGTGCCGGTGTCCTAGCAGCATGACTGTAATATATATCGATAAATACAAGCAATGCAATGCAAATAGCATGAGTATGCGGAACTGAATAATCAACGCAACAGTAAAGAATCTATCTCAATAAATATATCATCCAGCCTTGCCTTTTGAAATAAGACGAATCAGGGTTTTTGGTAAAATAAGGGCTACGATGTTTTAATAAAAGATGTGTCGTTTGAAAATATCCATAGAATCCATTTTGCCTATCTTTAAAATATCCCCGATTCGTTAGTTTTGAAATAGGTATGACTCGGGTTAGTCTAACGCCTACTATGCGCACTAAGGACCCAACAGTCAAGTCAATCGGGAGTGGTATGAAAACCACCTAAATCTAAGTCAATATCACATTATCTCATCACATAACAGGTATCACTACCATCATATCACATCTCCAAAACGAACTCTGTCATGTCGCCAAATCTCACGGCTTCAATCGAATCTCATCGACTCATCTCAATCCCACGTATCATCCTCAAATCTCGTATATGAACACATAGTCTCATACCCATGTGTAGATATACACACCATCATATGCACACAGATGAATGAAAGAATGTATGCAAGTATGTGTGTATGTGTGTATGTGTGTATGCACCCACTACTCTAGGGTTTCGCACTACTAAACCAATACATCCTTATCAATAATAATTCCATTATTACCATCAATAGTCCTAACACACATAATAAATATATGTGTGTATACGTATTCGTATACATCACCACGGACTGCGGGGGTGCTATACGCCATCCACCCGACTTCTCCCCGTAAATATAAATCTACTCACCTTGCTTCTCATGTGCCGATGCCGATGTCGCCATCTTCATATTCTTCACCTCAACATCACGTAGGGTACCTACAAGTATATCACAATGCTAAAGCGCATGAAAATCACATCGAAAACCAAAATAGCACACGCTACTCGCATAGGTAAAAACCTATCGTCTCGCATGCAAACACGTTCAATATCCACTTGTCGTTGACGTCCAAACGCCACCCGACAGAAACGAATCAACAAATACCAAAATCCATGCTAAAACAAGTCGTAAATCATACTCCAACTCAAGAAAATCAACCCAGATTTTACCCTAACTGGAATCAGTCAAAACTAGACATACCCATGGTCAAGTTTACTGGAAATAGGGCCATGCACCAAAATCGAGACGGTTCCTTCCTGCTCTGGCCGCAAATTGCGGCCAGAAGGAATAAATTGGCGGCTAAGGTTTGGAGTTGGGGGCTAGGGTTTGGTGTGGTGGTTCCATTGTTCCTGCACATCTCACTGTCAACTCAGTTTTATTTTTGGGGTCTCGGGGTGATAGCAGATTCTTAAATATGATCACAGATTCACAGTTTTCCCCGATATAGATTCCGTAAATCCGTATTCTGGTTTCATGTTCAGGTTTGGGTCCAAATTATTATCACAGAAGGGGTTCTAAGGTCACAACAAGCCTCAATTTCACTTTGATTTCAGATCTAACCCTAAACCCTAACTTGAATTCTCCAAAGTCCACAAAACGCCACAATATCGATATGAAACTAGAATTGATGCACAAGTAAATTGAAATACTACTTGAGGATGCAGAAATTACCTCCTTTGGCAACTCAAGAAAATTCTTGAGTTGCTCAAAGTCCTCAAGATCCACTCTTCCTTAGTCCAAAGCGTTCCTCTCGAGCTCGTGCAGCTTTTTAGTGAAGGGAAGATTGGGTTTTGGAGTTGATTTGAGTGTGATAGAGATGATTTTAGTGAGGAGGAAGAGCAAGGGGGCAGAAGCAGCAGCAACTGAAGGAGAGGGAGGGAGAAATGAGTTGAAGAATGATGGAGGAATGGTTCAAATCAACACACCTCACCTACTCTTTCTCTCTCTCACCATGCTTCACAATATATTCCCTTTTCCTTTCTCTTTTCTTTTCTTTAACCATAATTCCTTCTCACCCCAATAGTGAACCCAAATGAACAACCATGGCTAGAAAAATGTAACACAAGTGTAGAAAAAGATATGTGCATGTTTTGCATAAAAATACCAAAAATCCGATTAGCGATTTTTAATCGCGATTAACACTAAATTAGTGTGAAACAAATCATAAAAACTTTAAAATGGCATAATTCCATAAAATACCCTGTTTTAGAATTTTCCATAATTTTCTCCATTTATTTGTATTTAATTATACCGGAATATTAAAATATTCATTAAAATAATATTAAATTATAAAAATTCCCCAAAATTAATATTTTAATATTTTGAAACGTTACAGTACGTCATCCTCTAGTCAAGGGTATAGATCAATCACAAGTCATACTCATCACGCACGGAAAATCATCGTACGGGGGCATAAAACTAATAGGGATCCTATCAACCTTCACGGCAATGAGGGTACGGACCTAATGTCTCGTACGACTTTTCATTTAAGATTAATAACATTATATATATCTATATACCTATGTCCCAAGTCACATCCATAACAATCTCATTTCAGGGGACCGACGAAGGTATCAATCATCTCAATCGACACACATTCGTATACCAACATATCATCAATCATCATATTACATCGTCTTATCTTTTCGTCGCATTTATCTCCCACATCAAGTCAATTTCACATATCCAATCTATCTTTACTATAAGCGTACATATCTAATCTAATACACACAACCGAACCATACAATCAGTTTTCAAAGGGGCGAATCGTAGTTTTGAAAGTAGGGGCTATAGTGTTTTACATATCATTTGAAAATTCGTAACGTCCTTTAAGGTATTTGTTTGATAGATGCATACGATTCTTAATTTTAAAATACGTTTGGTTCGGATGTGTCACGACCCGAAATATTAGCTCGTGACCAGCACTTGAATCACGCCACGTCTAAAGGCGTAACGGAATTCAAGTAAGCTGAAACCCAGAAATCTAAACCTTTTAAAGAAAATAAAGGAGGTGGAGTTTTTGAAATAAAGGTATAATAAAATCAAGTGTGCTTAATGCATAGAAAGAAACATGAATGATGCAAATAAAATTTTCTAGTTTGAAAAACATATTTCGTCTTTTGAAAAATTTTGGCAGCACCTCCTTTGTATATTTTGATCCAAAACCACAAATACATAGCAAGAATAATGGCATTCCCAAGAGGGAGCTAGCTCTTCGCCAAACGGCGGATCACAACCACGCAATACAGTATAAATAAGTACACGACGCCCAACGGCGAAGTTCACCACAAAAAAGATAAAGAAAAGAGCAAGATATAACCCCAAAGGGAAAATAAAACCCATCGCTCAATCTCGCAACTATAAGTCTCATTAAGTCTCATCACTTATACATATACAACTTTTGATTGATTAATGGAGTTAACTAGATACAATAAGAAATATAATACAAGAGTGGGTACGATACAATGTCCCACCAACCAATGCAAAACACCCAAATAAAGCTGTGTTCCAGCGAATCAATGTCTATAAGCAAGAACTGTGGCACAACGGGGGTGAGTTGCCAACTCGTGAATAGAAATATATCTACGAGTAGAAATCGAATAAACAAAGACTCCTAGGTCAACTATATCAAAAGGTAAAACTATGATATCTAGGGTGACCGGGTCGTATATATGCCAACAAGGTAGTCACTACCTATGTGCATGCGGATAACATCCAACAGTAATAATCAATGCATGTATATGGGTATCGTCCAACCATAATCAAGGTATGCAGATATGTGGATCTTGTCCACCCATGAATCAATGTCTAAAGGCATGTGTATAATCTCCCATAGTAACATTAGTGTATGTATGTATGTATGTGGATCTAATCCACGCGTCAACCACTGATGCAACAATATCGTGCATGTAAATATCATAAAAGAGTGTTCATGAAAGTATGAGTATATATATATCAACGGTGTCCCTCCCGACACATCTAAATCATGGAACCTGAGTGCCTAGAATCGACACTCGAAAACATCATGAAAACTGAGACAAGCATCGGCACGTAAATCCTCATATATCTTAGGCGCCGCATCCTCAGATCGGCCCTCAGGAGCCGCACTCCCTGGTCGGCCCTCATATCCATCTCGCTACTCCGGTCGGTATCCTCCGGATAACCGCCGAGTCTACATACTATCACCGGTAGGTAGTGCTCCCCCTGCCGAGCTCACCGTCTAACATATACGAGTCTTTTTGCCCCGGGGTACCTCACCGGGTCCACCATGTACCCGCAGACGGTGCCTACCTCTCCTTGAATCGGGTTTCACATGCCACTCTCAGAACCAAGAAAACACATGGTGGACATACTGAAATATCATATCAAGAGAAACCGAGTTTTTAAAACAACACATAATCTCATTTGAAATATCCACGGTTCTCGAATCCAGAAATCTCATGAAAGCAGCATATCTCAATGCGTAAAATAATAGAGCATGATGTATGCGACATGTAAAAAGAAATGCGAGCATATCTGTGTATCATGCAATATGGAATAGTGATATGACATATTAAGGAGGAAACCGCTCTTTTAAAATGATTCCAGTTTTTAAAATATGACTGCGGTTCCAAATTTCCCAATAAAACCAGTTATCTATATAGGTACAATATGAATATGCACAAGTATAGATGTACCATGTATGTGTGCACAAATATGTATATACAATGTGTATGTGCACAAGTATGGGTGTATCAAGGTATATGTACACCAATATGGATATACGAATGTGTATATCCTCAAGTATGAATGTATCTGTGTATATGTCATCATGCAACAACTCTACTGTGTAGTGACATGGCAATTATCGATGATGAAGTGTGTGAGCCGGCAAATATGTGTACGTGTAACATACGCATCATCGATAATGGTGCAGGTGTACTATCACAGGTATATGCAATGCAATAGTAATATCATGAATGCAGCAAGTAAATCATCAGCTAACAGCTATAAGGTATACATAACTATCATATGTCCGAGTCGGTGAATCTATCAATCAGCATCTAGCCCAAAAACATCACGTACGGTATAATCCATCATACAACAACCTCTAGTGAAGGGTAAGGATCAATCATCAAGTCAACTCATCACGCACGGAATATCATCGTGTGGCGGCATTAAGCTAATAGGGATCCTATCATCCTATAAGACAAATGAGGGTACGGCCTAATATCACATACGGCCTATCATCCATGATTCACAACATTTTATATATATATAACCCTGTTTATCTATGTCCCGGGTCGCATCTGCAACAATCTCATATCAGGGGACCGGCAGGGTATAAATCATCTCGATCGACTCGCATACGTATACCATCACATCATATCATCATCTCATCATCTCATCATATCATCAAATTCTTCTGGTATTCATTTAGCACATTTATGTCTTATATCATGTCGAATTTACATAAACATGCTATCTCTACTAAGTATAAGTATCTAAACTAACAAACACTCATACAATCAGATTTTTAAAGAAGTGAATCGTAGTTTTGGAAACATGGGTTACGGTGCTTTTAAGGAAAATATATCATTTGAAAATCCGTAGCATCCCTCAAGTTATACATTTCAAAGATACATATGATTCTTTAGTTTAGAAAAAGGTATGGTTCGGATGACGCATCTACATCGACTATCTATTCCTACAGAACCCTAACCGGTAATATCGCTAAACATCATCCTAGGGTAGTAGTAGCATATCCCACTTAACTGACCTCTAGTTTCTAATGTGACTACATAGCTATCTATATTCTAACCCTAGTTTCCTAATCTAGGTTTCCTAACCATACTCTATAAATCGGTTTCCATCAGAAGTTTGCGGGGGTGCTATACGCCATCCACCCGACTTCCCCGGTAGATATAGATCTACTCACCTGTCTTCGCTCGCCCAAATCGATGACGACACACTTCTTCGCCTCAGAATCCATGCGAGGGTACCTTTAATAATAACCAATCGCAATACGTATTAAAATCGACGCAGAAAACCGATACAGCGCACAGTGTGCTCACATGTTAGAACCAATGGCCTAACCGTGCAAATCAATCAAACAACCCCTGTTGTCGATGTACGAACACCCGACAACCAAATACAAATCCAAATATCAAGAAAGTGCATTTAAAAGTACGGAAAACATCGCCTAAAACACACCAAAATGCTCCCATATTTTTCCCAGATGACAATTAGCCAAAACTACATATAGGAAGGGTCTAATTTAGTGCAAAAGGAGCCATGGACCAAATCTGGAACCATTCCATCCTAATCTAGCCGCAAATTGCGGCCAGAATGATTAAATTTGCGCCCAGGACTTTGAATTAGGGGCTCGGGTCTTCGTGGTAGATTCCTAAGTTCCTGCACGACTCACTGTCAGCACAATTTTATTTTAGGGGTCTCGGGGTGATTGTGTAAGTGCACGGCGGCGCCCCGGCCGTCAATCCGACGGCCAAGTGCGGAAGCGGTGATAAACTTAAATTTTTCATGAACTGGAACCACCGCGCACTAATACCCGGATCGAACCATTAACTAGTCCTAGCTCACTACAAGAAAAGGAAGAGAGATATACCGACTGATCCGAGTCCTCCGGTCTTCTCGTCGTCGTCCCGATCTCTCGCGGAATGTCCTGTCTCCACCTCATCGCCGGAAGTGCACCACATCGCCTACATCTTTTACGGGCTCCCACCTCAATGCCGAGGCAACTCGGGCACGAACCTGGCTAGTCGACGTGCCCAAGGTTTGCTGTAGAATGTAGTGTGGAACTCATGTCTCATTTGGGGTTATGGAGTTGCCTTTGGTGGAGGAATGATACTTGGAGTTTTGAAGATTGATCTTGTGGGATTTTTGCAACATGAAATGAGCCAAAAAAACCCACACCAAAAATTTGGGACAGCCCCCTATGAGCTTGGCCGGCCACAAGAGATGAGGGAAGGAGTGAATGAGAGTGAATCAAGAGAGTGATCCCCTAATCCAAGGGAGAGAGAGAGAAGGCTATCATGCAAAGAATCATCATCACAACAATTCCAATACACAACCAACAACCATGATAGCTAATAAAGCAACACTCCAACACCACCATCATCACCTCACAAAGTCAAGCAATCATGATAGAAGAAGAAGTCAAGGTCAAAGAATGGTGCACCATCATGATACAAGGAAATATGCAAAGACCCCCTCCACAAATGCTTATTTGCAACAATGCAAATAAGCCCTCCTCCACCAATCTTCGGCCAATGAACGATACAAAGGAAATTGGCCAAAACGGAAAGCAAACTGGCAACTCCAGAAAACTGGTCCCGTATTAAATTACAGGAAAACCCCGCTACTGTGCATACACACCCGCATCTGTATTTCGACCGAAATACAAATCCAATGAGACAAAGTCTACACTGTACTATACTAGGATCCGGCTTAAACCAAAGCCGGCTAGTAATATCCGTTCGATCCTGATCCGTGCAATACCGCACGTATCTGATCGAACCCTGCCATATATCCATACGGCCTGTAGTACAAACTGTCCGATCCTGATCCGTGCAATACCGTACGTATCTGATCGGACCTTGCCATATCTCCATACGGCCTCTACAACTTTTCGCCCGAAAGCTGAGTAACTGAATGTGGGGGACTCTAAAGACTCGTCAATACCTTGGTTGTGGATTTAACCACTAGCACGTCAGAGGTATAAGCCAATACGTAACGGGCTACCAGGTATTGACCAAAAGGGACGTCGATGAGCGACCTCATCCTGACACCCTACTGAGCCTGTCAGTGACAATATCCATACAGTCCGGTCCGTTCGTCTATGAGTATCGTATGGCGGGCCTAGGGGGTTGGTAAAAGTCAGAACCCTAAAAGCGGTACAAGTCGTGTCGGAGTGTAGCCCAGAACACCCTGAGATACTACTTGAATACTCACCAGTAAATCTCCTGCCTTGGCCAAGGACTTTTCATGTTCCGGCTCTCCTAGACACAGCACGACCTCACCTCCAATACCGGGAGAGACGAACCCCTGAAGATACGCTCACTGCCTCCATGTGGCTCAGGACTGTAAGGTTCCTAGGCACACCAAGGAGGTCTCACCAGGCATCAACCATGCCAATTTCAAAAATTACGGTGCCGAGAAACCCTAGACTACGGATCGTTGGCTAGATTTCTAGGCGAAAAAGAAACTAGTTAACAACATAACTAAAGTTTAAATGGAAATACAACCTTTGTAGATCCGGTGCTCCACCTCCATAGCTCCGCAACGAAGTCCCCTCGCTGTCCAAATGAATTCCCGGGCTCTAGCGTCGGCTTCGTCGGAGAAATGGCGAGCTAGGTCGTCGATGTCCATGCCGAAGATGATCTATGTCGAGGCATCGCTAGATCAAGCTCCAACTTCACCAAGTCAAGAAACTTGTGAAGAAAACACACTCTACTACTTGGCAAGAGGTAGAGGATGAAGAAATAGGAAGTGGGTAGACTTTAGAATTGGATTTCTCACTCATTTCCATCAATCACCATTGATGGACTCAAGGTTCTTCATCTTGAAGAATAAGAAGAAGAAGATGATAATCATATGATAAGTTCATCCTAAAATGAAAAGAATAATGAATTCTTATCATAATAGAACCATGGTTAGGTGTAGAGAATTAATTAGGGTTAAGTGGAATGGTTAGGGTTAAGGATGAGACAAAGTGGTCACAAAGTCAAAGTATTCATGATGCTTCATGAAAGAACAAAGAATGCCATCATTTTATCATTTCCTTTACTTTTTCCAAAAGAATAAATAAATGAATAAAATGAATAAGCAAATAATAAACCCTAACCATTTCATTAACCAAGGTTTAATTCTTTATACTTAACCAATTTTACATGCACCATCAAACATGATACAAGCATGTGCACAAAATCATATCACATATATAATGCGCACATCCGAGCGAGAAAATCCATTTAAAGTGAACCGATACTAGTTAATGCAAAGTAATATATCAAATATATAATTATGCATTAAATCATTAAATCAACACTTGATTTAACGATCCGGTCATGTCGCACACAACCGACTAGTATACAATGTATCGATTTATCGAATCAATCCTTGATTCGATAATTAGGTTATATCACATACAACCATTCGACACATCCATCGCGAGAACAGAATACGGTATCACATACACGCATTATTCTCGGTCCCGCACATATCTCATATGCGCTCCTATTTCGTTACGCTTGAGCCAGGAAACCTCTGTGTAGGACTCTAAAGACTCGTCAATACGCCGGCAGTAGATGATGATCATATCAAGCACCCACAAGCCGCAAGCGGTCTGCTAAACGTAACGAACACCCGGGTATTGAGCGATCAGAAGATCGACGAGCAAGCCCGCTCAGACTCCAGTGAATCCAACCAGTAACACTACCGTACAGTCCGGTCTGATCGTCTGATATGTCGCATATCTCGCCTAGGGGTGGTAAACGTCAGACCCCAATAGCTCGATAAGTCGTGTCGATATTAGGTCTATAACAATTCGAGAAACTACTGGTAACACTTACCAGTAAATCTCAGCAACCCTGGCCAGGGATTTCCTGTTATAGCCAATCGAACACAGCGCAACATCAACTCCCTATACCGGGAGAGACGAATCCCCTCCTATCGCTCATTGCCTCCATGTGACTCGGGACTGTACCCAAAAACCACCGTTTTGCACGCCCTCTTGGACGTGGTAAGATGGAAATCAAAGCACAGTGGAAACCACACAAGACTCTATAACGATCTCGGGTCAACAGACTACTTTGTACCAGTGTCACCAGAGAACTACCATCTGACGTGAGGTATAATACCATCTGGGAGTTCTCAGCGAGTCGGTCCAGTGTACCCAGTCTCCACTGAGCACCCGTATATCATCTTTGATGTCAAACACCGATGTATATGGGATCATCCATCGCCCATCTGTATGGGTCGAGAAGGTACACGCTAGTCTACTCTGGTATATCGATGCCACGTCTCGATACACCCACGACTAGGGACTTTGAAGGATGTACTTATGGACTACCATGTCCCCACTAGTATGATCCGCATCACAGTCCAGGTAGTCTAGTACACATCCTAAGGGCTTTACCAACATGTAACAGAGAGACAATCAGTGTACACGTTAAGGTAAAGAGCAACCAGATAGCATACTATCATGTCGAGCAAGAAAGTCCTCCCTATATATGTCCCAGCATCCACTACAATATACATCCAATGTACAGTAATGGCCTCTAGGGCATACATATAACTAACAATCTCCCACTTGCACTAGGGCCATATGTAGCAGTGGTTGTAGTATCTCATACTCAACCATCCCATAAAAGTCTCTCTCTGGGAATAGGCCTTCGTGAGTGGATCCGCCGTGTTGTCCTCTGAGTCTGCTCTCCTAACCTTGATCACCCTGGAGATCAACTATCTCCATGATCAGGTGATGCTGCCTCAGAATACGTCTGGGTCACTGATGGGACCGGGGTTCCTGGCATAAGCCACAACTCCATTGTCACACAATGGAAGGAACCTAGTTCATCTCATGAACCATTATACACTCAAACTTCCTCTTTGGTAGCATCATAAGTGGCGATGTATCCAGCCTTTATCGTCTAGTATGCCACGGTATCTAGCTTTGAACTCTTCCAGCATACCGTCCCTTTACTGAGGGTAAAGACAATGCCTACGACTGACATTCAGTCGTCTTTATCACCCTGGAACCCTTCCAGTGATTCTCCCCAGGATCAACAGATACCATCTCACTACAGCTAGTGAGTGTCCTAACATCCATTTAGATCTATCTCATAGATCCAAAACCCAGGATTTAGTAGGTATCACTTTGATCCTGTGTGGAGAATCATTGTGATAAGCGGAGATTGATCGAGCGTAGCATAGGAAACTTCTTCCCTATCAAGAGTATGTTATCCACGTACACTACGAGGATCGTCACCATACTCCCTACTACCTTTCTGTTTATACAAGGTTCATCTACCATTTTGATGATGTCAACTTCTTTGACTATCCCATCAAAATAGATGTTCCAACTCCGCGATGCCTGCTTTATCATATAAAGCATCTTACACACGTTTCCGCTGCTCCCACTGTCTACGAAGCCCTCTAGCTGTGTACTTATAGACGCACTATTCTAAAACAACATTCAGAAAAGCAGTCATGACACCCAACCACCAGATATCGTAGTCATGGTATGTAGTCGTGGCAAGTAGGATCTGGATGGACTTAAGCATAGGTACTGGAAAAGGTTTCATCATTATCCATGCCTGGTCGATGACGAAAACCTTTAATTAGTCTAGCTTTGAAAGTCACAACTTTTCCATGTACACCAGGTAATCTTCTCAAGATATACTTGCTCCTGATGGGGATTTAACCCTTCAGATATAGCAACCAAAGTCCATACTTTGTTGGTGTATAAGGATTCCATCTCAGATCGCTAAGCATCCAGCCATTCTTACAGAGTCTTACTCCTGATGGCCTGCTCGAAACTAGTCGGGTCATCATCTCATGATGCAATTCTCTCTCCCACTGTCATAGAAAAACAGAAGTATCTCTCAGGTGGGTGAGAAACCCTACTAGATCGGCGGAGAGGCTGAGGTTCGTTGGCATCTACTGAATCCTTTGGTTGTACCAAATCATCTGCTGTAGTTTGTATAGCTGGAACATTTCCAGTTCTACATTACATACCTTGCCTCGAGCTTGTCCAGATTTTGCTTTTAGACATAGGCCGGACAACCCCAAATCTTAACTAACTTAAGAAATGGGCTCTTCCCTTACCATATCTGATATGGAGTGGTAGGCTGTGATCTGATTCGAACCCTATTCAATAGGTATGCAGCTTCTCAAGTGCATAACTCCCAAAAAGGAAAATAGGAAACTCAGTAGTACTCATCATAGAGCACACCATATCAAATAGGGTGTGATCGCTCCGCCCCGATATACCATCGTGCTATGGTGTATACGGAGGAATAATGCTGAGAGAGAATCTCATTCTCCTTTAGAATAGTCCAGGATTTCCGTGCTCAAGTATTCTTCTCCTTGATCACATCAAATGACATAATACTTATACCCGTATTTTGGTTCTCTACTTCTAACTTATATTCTGTGAATATCTCAAAAGGTTCGGACTAGTGTTTCAACAAGAACATATGTCTGAATCTAAAGAGATTATCAGAGAACGTAATGAAGTATAAAGAACGAGTCCTGGCATGTGTAGACAGGGGACCTACATACATCAACATGTATCATCCCAATAGTTCATTAACTCTTTCTCTGTTTCCAATAAACAGGGCTATGGTCATCTTATCTCTGTGACATGACTGGCAAGTTTCACAAGATGTAAATTCAAACTGATTTAAATATGCATCTACATGTAACTTCAGCTAGTCGGGTCGCAATGATATGACCTAGTCTACAATGCCTCAAGAAGGATTCGTTCATTTCTGAACTCTTCCTCTTGTGTGTGTTCTGTATACTAAGAACTGTAGTTTGATTTAGAACATCAATGCTTTTAGATAACGTGCCTGAATCGATCAACTTTTGATATAGGAAATGTTCAAAACATTATCCAGCAATACAAAATTTTATCATTCCTTTACTAATAAAGAGAGTGATATGATTTTGTATATCAGGTTCGGTATCTAATAACATTCGTTCAGAATCAATATATTGGTAATACAGGGAGACAGTGAGCAACAGACTTGGCTGCAACACTTGCCCCGTTTTCTGCCTCATGAAACTTATCACCCGTTCTCAGTTTTTCTACCCTTTTTTAGCCCTATGTAACAGATTACATATCTGGGATCCTGATCCGGTATCATATACCAAGGATGGGGAGGATACTGAGAAACAATTTTGTATAATGAACACACCCGAAGATGATGCATCTCATGCACTTTCTTCGTTTGGGCGGCACGGGAATACTGGTATTCCCCAATTTCCTGCTCTGTCGTATAACTTTTATAAGTTGGAGCGGGACCAACGTTCCCCAGCTCAGTAAAACAAGCGGGTTCAGTCAATAATTCGTTTTATTATCTTGATTATGGCGTGACATGGTCGCTACCAGGAGAGAGAGAGAAGAAAACACTCAGCGTGCGCTCTTGCAAGAATAGATTGGTTATTATTTTATCTAATCAGGTTGGCTCCTACTGCTTTGTATCAAATCTTCCTTCAAACCCTAAAATGAAAGACTAGCCGGGATTAATTACACACTACAAGTTCGCCAATCTTTCAGCCAGGCCAGTGTCGGTACTTTGAGGGAGGTCCCCCGTGCTTTCGCACGAACCTAATTAATGTAAACCTCGTTTTCCCAGAGGCGTAACCCCATTGACACCTTTCCAGACACCTACTTGATCGGCTAATTGTAATGTATAAAACTCTCCCAGGAGTAACTCTTGTTAGTTATATGTATGCCCTAGAGGCCATTACTGTACATTGGATGTATATTGTAGTGGATGCTGGGACATATATAGGGAGGACTTTCTTGCTCGACATGATAGTATGCTATCTGGTTGCTCTTTACCTTAACGTGTACACTGATTGTCTCTCTGTTACAGGTTGGTAAAGCCCTTAGGATGTGTACTTGACTACCTGGACTGTGATGCGGATCATACTAGTGGGGACACGGTAGTCCATAAGTACATCCTTCAAAGTCCCTAGTCGTGGATGTATCGAGACGGGGCATCGATATACCAGAGTAGACTAGCGTATACCTTCTCGACCCATACAGATGGGCGATGGATGATCCCATATCCATTGGTGTTTGACATCGGAGATGATATACAGGTGCTCAGTAGAGACTGGGTACACAGGACGGACTCGCCGAGAACTCCCAGATAGTATTATACCTCACGTCAGATGGCAGTTCTCTGGTGACACTGGTACAGGTTAGTCTGTAGACCCGAGATCGTCATTGAGTCTTGTGTGATTCCCACTGTGCTTTGATTTCCACCTTACCACGTCCAAGAGGGCGTGCAAAACGGTGGCTTTTGGGTACAGTCCCGAGTCACATGGAGGCAATGAGCGATAGGAGGGGATTCGTCTCTCCCGGTATAGGGAGTTGATGTTGCGCTGTGTTCGATTGGCTATAACCGGAAATCCCTGGCCAGGGTTGCTGAGATTTACTGGTAAGTGTTACCAGTAGTTTCTCGAACTGTTATAGACCTCATATCGACACGACTTATCGAGCTATTGGGGTCTGACGTTTTACCACCCCTAGGCGAGATATGCGACATATCAGACGACGAGACCGGACTGTACGGTAGTGTTACTGGTTGGATTCACTGGAGTGTGAGCGGGCTTGCTCGTCGATCTTCTGATCGCTCAATACCCGGGTGGCCGTTACGTTTAGCAGACCGCTTGCGGCTTGTGGGTGTTTGATATGATCATCACCTGCTGCCGGCGTATTGACGAGTCTTTAGAGTCCTACACAGAGGTTTCTTGGCTCAAGCAAAACGAAATAGGAGCGCATATGAGATATGTGCGGGACCGAGAATAATGCGTGTATGTGATACCGTATTCCATTCTCGCGATGAATGTATCGAATGGTTATATGTGATATAACCTAGTTATCGAATCAAGGATTGATTCGATAAGCCGATACATTGTATACTAGTCGGTTGTGTGCGACATGACCGGATCATTGAATCAAGTGTTGATTTAATGATTTAATGCATAATTATATATTTGATATATTACTTTGCAATAACTAGTATTGGTTAACTTTAAATGGATTTTCTCACTTGGTTTGTGCACATTGTATATGTGATATACATTTGTACATATGATTGTATCATGTTTGATGATACATGATTGTTTAAGTGTATGTTAAGATTAAACCATGGTTATGTGATGGTTAGGGTTATGATTTTATTTATTCATTCATTTATTTATTTATTAGTTTTGGAAAATAATAGCAAAAGAGAAAAAATGGTGGCTTTCTTTGTTCTTTCTTGAAGATTCATGAAGACTTTGACCAAGTCACCATTTTGTCTCATGCTTAACCCTAACCATCCCACTAACCATGATTTATTCTCTACACTTGACCATGGTTTCGTTATGATAAGTATTCTTTTAATTTTCTCTTTGGAATTAACTTATCATAACTTTTTTCTTCTTCTTCTTCTTCATCTTCAAAGAAGAAAGCTTCACTTCATCAATGGTGATTGATGAAATAGAGTGAGAAATCCAATTCTAAAGTCTACCCACTTCCTATTTCTTCATCCTCTACCTCTTGCAAAGTAGTAGAGTGTGTTTCCTTCACAAGTTTTCAAGGCTTGGTGAAGGTGGAGCTTGATCTAGCGATGCCTCGACGTAGATCATCTTCGGCATGGACATCGACGACCTAGCTCGCCATTTCTCCGACGAAGCCGACGCTAGAGCCCGGGAATTCATTTGAACAGCAAGGGGACTTCGTTCCGGAGCTATGGAGGTGGAGCACCGGATCTACAAAGGTTGTATTTCCGTTTCCTTATAGTTAAAGTTGTTAACTAGTTATCTTTTCGCCTAGAAATCTAGCCGACGATCCGTTCTAGGGTTTCTCGGCACTCATAAAATTGTAAATTGGCATGGTTGATGCCTTGTGAGACCTCTAGCGTGTGCCTAGGAACCCTACAGTGGTATCAGAGCCTAGCTAGAGCCTTAGGCGAAGCGTAGACGGAGTTTGAAGTCCAATTGACCCGAAACCCCGACTTTAAAATGCTCTCTGGACATTTTTGTAAAATGTGGATTTTTGCCAATTAAAAATATGCAGAAAAATCAGCAGGGAATTCTAAGAATTACGATGCAAAAATTACCTAATGATCTTTCTAAAGTGCGGCGGAACCGCGGCATTAGCGTGCTAATGCGGCTGTTCCGCGGCCCTTTTGTCTTATCTCCCATTGAAATTTGCACAGTAACTCCTACTTTTCAGTGCTGGTTTTTCTGGGAATTTTTAATCTGAAATCAAGAGTTGAGTATTTTGGGTTGTATTGGGAGTTCGTACATTCGATCGGATTGTCAAACTTTGTCTATATGTTTTTCCGGATAATTTTAGAATATGTTAAAAGGTTCGACCGGATATAAATACCCACTTTTTCCCCTGCCGGAAAATTTCCAAGTGTTGGATTTTTCTGTGGTTTAATGACGTTCTAAGTAGTGCAAGTAACGCGATGGTCTCTCTAGAAGACAACAAACCTTAACTCGATTATGTGACCGTCTTGAACTGCCCTTTGAACCTTCGGGTTTGGGGCAGTACGGTGTGCCACATATGTGGCGTTGGCTTGACCCTTCTACGGCTGGACCGTTGGTACTGAGGCACGAAGTGAATGTTTTTGAACTTGTTTCATGTGTTAAGCAGTTTCGGGAAAACTTGGGTGTTCGATTGTTCGATCGGAAAGTTTGACATTTTCTATTTATCCGGAATGGGATACAATAATTGGAATTCACAAGTAGTTATGAGATAACTAAATGAATGTTATAAACGTAGCAGTTTAGTCTCACTTGATCGGTTGCCACGGAATTTTGATGTGATCAAAAGTCCGTCGCAATCACGTAGTGTACGCGGATACTCGCCGGGTAAACTTAATAGACAGCCTCACTCCGTAGCCCCGACCAAGTGACTGTAGGAGAACCCCGTCGCCGAAAGCATCCGTTCGGGTGCTCGCGGGTGGCGGTGTTCCGCCTTGGTGCACTTCGTCGACGGTATCGGGGGTGCGGCCGTCTACTGAGGTTTGCGACGAGCATTCGATCAGGATGTCGGGAATCCTGTTGAATTGCCCGACTTAATGTTGAAAAGAGTTTTCGATAATGAGACTAAAATGCGGGGTTTATAATTGTTAGGCATGCGATGTCTAAGTAATTCATTTGGTCAGACATGCGATGTCTGAGGTGGTTGCGGATTCCAATTGTTGTAGTTTTACACTTTCTTTTCTGTGACCGTAAGTGTAATATGTGATATCGCCGGTTTCGTTGCTATATGTCAACAACAATTGGGATGCGCATATTTACTTACGTTGATGACATGTGATGTTATGTGTTGCTGGATATGTTATATTGGATCGTCGTGTTCGAATAGCCGGGGTTTTTTATGTGAGATGAGTGTTTTTCATTTTCATTCATGTAAAAACTTGTATGTAATATTTTTTTATTGGGGAACTTCCAGGTTGCGGAAGTTGTCACCGTTGATGTATATTATTTACTTTTCTGCACTAGGATAGACCCAAGGAGGAGGGCATAAGTAACCGGGTTCTGGAGTCCAGTGGGAGACCAACTCGAGGAGTCGAGTCCGGGTCTCCTAACTCCAGAATTGGTAGGGGTTGCTTGCCGCTCTCGTAGGGGTCTAGGGGTGTGGGTTTGGCTATTCATCACGACCGTGGAATCCGTGTTTTATACTGGCTCGTATTGAAAACACGGACGTCCTAGTATATCCAATATTTCATATGATTCTTCTGCTGCGGTATCTGTGATGTGATCATGTGATGTTCTGTGATAGATACAGTATATAGTATATATGATATATTATATAGACGTTACTTATGTTTTACACCCGCGCTAGCCCTGCCCCGCTCTGCCGTTAGTTACCTAACCTAACGGTGCACGAGGGGACATCGAGGCGAATGCGGATGGCATAAGTGTACGTCGTATTTATCTGTGATGTTTAGGTACATTAAATGATGGGACTTCATTAATGAGATTAATGAAATAAAAGAAACCTAAGATGTTGTAGAATCGAATTTCAAAATAAAACAGGTAGCTACAGTTCTTGCTTTGCACCGCGGTATATACGATATATTCTGCACCTTATTCGATGAGGAAAGGACCGAGATCCCTTCACCGGGAGTGACTCCTTTAGCAATAACTGGCTGATGCTACACACTCAGTTTATCTTTTGATTGCTTCTATAGTTTCTGCTTTGCACAGTGATATATATGATATATCCCGCACCTCATTCGACGAGGAAAGGACCGACGATCCCTTCACCGGGAGTGACTCCTTTAGCAAAACTAGAAAAGACTCAAAAACACTCCATTTCAAAATCATTCGATCCTACAACGATATCAAGTTCATTACGCAATAGGTTTTCAGAAAAACCTGTCGTAGCCCTCCGTCAATTCAGATAAGTACTAGTTAGTATTCGTGCTACGTTTGTTGACTATGTTAAGGCGTAGTGTGCGGTAGCTAATTAGTGCTTATCTGTATAAGCATATGATGCGATTGGATTAGGGTAGTCGTGCGACTTTGTTGACTATGTTAAGGGTCGTGCGGGTGGGTTTAATTCAATCGGGAAATTACGGGTTGAACTTGACTAGCACTTATGATTTGTTGACTATGTTAAGGTCATATAGCTGCTAGGGGCAAAATATTATCGGGAATTTCAAGTGTTGAAATTTGCAATGAGATTGCATACCTTCTATGAGATAGTTGGATCCCGATACCCACTGCGAGTAATTGTTACTCCTGGGAGAGTTTTACACATTACAATTAGCCGATCAAGTAGGTGTCTAGAAAGGTGTCAACGGGGTTACGCCTCTGGGAAAACGAGGTTTACTGTAATTAGGTTCGTGCGAAAGCACGGGGGACCTCCCTCAAAGTACCGACACTGGCCTGGCTGAAAGATTGGCGAACTTGTTGTGTGTAATTAATCCCGGCTAGTCTTTCCTTTTAGGGTTTGAAGGAAGATTTGATAAAAAGCAGTGGGAGCCATCCTGATTAGATAAAATAAAAACCATTCTATTCTTGCAAGAGCGCACGCTGAGTGTTTTCTTCTCTCTCTCTCCTGGAAGCGACCATATCACGCCTTAATCAAGATAATAAAACGGATTATTGACCGAACCCGCTTGTTATACTGAGCTGGGGAACGTTGGTCCCGCTCCAACTTATAATTGTTATAAGACAGAGCAGGAAATTGGGGAATACCAGATTTCCCGTGCCGCCCTAACGAAGAAAGTGCATATGATGCATCATCTTCGGGTGTGTTCATTATAAAGAACTGTTTCTCAGTATCCTCTGCATCCTGGATATTTGATACCGGATCAGGATCCCAGATATGTAATCTGTTACATAGGGCTACAAAAGGGTAGAAAAACTGAAAACGGGTGATAAGTTTCATGAGACAGAAAACGGGGCAAGAGTTGCAGCCAAGTCTGTTGGTCACTGTCACCCTGTATTACCAATACATTGATTCTGAACGAATGTTATTAGATACCGAACCTGATATACAAAATCATATCAGTCTCTTTATTAGTAAAGAAATGATAAAATTTTGTATTGTTGGATAATGTTTTGAACATTTCCTATATCAAAAGTTGATCGGTTCAGGCACGTTATCTAAAAGCATTGACGTTCTAAATCAAACTACAGTTCTTAGTATACGGATCACACACAAGAGGAAGAGTTCAGACATGAACGAATTCTTCTTGAGGCATTGTAGACTAGGTCATATCAATGCGACCCGACTGGCTGAAGTTACATTTAGATGCATATTTAAATCAGTTTGAATTTACATCTTGTGAAACTTGCCAGTCATGTCACAAAGATATAATGACACCAGCTCTGTTTATTGGAAACAGAGAAAGAGTTAGTGAACTCTTGGGATTGATACATGTTGATGTATGTAAGGTCCCCTGTCTACACATGCCAGGACTGGTTCTTTATACTTCATTATGTTCTCTGATGATCTCTTTAGATACAGACATATGTTCCTGTTGAAACACAAGTCCGAACCTTTTGAGATATTCACAGAATATAAGTTAGAAGTTGAAAACCAAAATACGGGTAAAAGTATTATGTCCTTTGATGAGATCAAGGAGAAGAATACTTGAGCACGGAAATTCCTGGAATATTCTGAAGGAGAATGAGATTCTCTCTCAGAATTACTCCTCCGTATACACCATAGCACGATGGTATATCGGGGCGGAGCAGATACACCCAATTTGATATGGTGTGCTCTATGATGAGTACTTCTGAGTCACCTATTTCCTTAAGGGTGTTATGCACTTGAGAAGCTGCATACCTATTGAATAAGGTTCCAATCAAATCAGTTGCCTACCACTTCATATGTGATATGGAAAGGGAAGAGCCCATCTCTTAAGATAGTTAAGATTTGGGGTTGTCCGGCCTATGTCTAAAAGCAAAATCCGGACAAGCTCGAGGCAAGATCTGTTATGTAGAACTGGAACTGTTCCAGCTATACAAACTACAGCAGATAATTTAGTAGAACCAAAGGATTCAGTAGATACCAACGAACCTCAGCCTCTCCGCCGATCTAGTAGGGTTCCTCACCCACCTGAGAGATACTTCGGTTTCTCTATGACAGTGGGAGCGAGGATTGCATCATGAGATGATGACCCAACTAGCTTCGAGCTGGACATCAGGAGTAAGACTCTGTAAGAATGGCTGGATGCTTAGCGATCTGAGATGGAATCCTTATACACCAACAAAGTATGGACTTTGGTTACTATATCTGAAGGGTTAAATTCCCATCAGGAGCAAGTATATCTTGAGAAGATTACTTGGTGTACATGGAAAAGTTGCGACTTTCAAAGCTAGACTTGTTAAAGGTTTTCGTCATCGACCAGGCGTGGACAATGATGAAACCTTTTCAAGTAGCTATGCTTAAGTCCATCCAGATCCTACTTGCCACGGCTACATACCATGACTACGATATCTGGCGGTTGTGTGCCATGACTACTTTTCTAAATGATGTTTTAGAGTGGTGCATCTATAAGTACACAGCCAGAGGGCTTCGTAGACAGTGGGAGCAGCGGAAACGTGTGTAAGATGCTTTATATGATAAAGCAAGCATCGCGGAGTTGGAACATCTGTTTTGATGGATTAGTCAAAGAAGTTGACATCATCAAAATGGTAGATGAACCTTGTATAAACAAAAAGGTAGTAGGGAGTATGGTGACGATCCTCGTAGAGTACGTGGATGACATACTCTTGATAGGAAGGAGTTTCCTATGCTTACGCTCGATCAATCTCCGCTTATCACAATGATTCTCTACATAGGATCGAAGTGATACCTACAAAATCCTGGATTTTGGATCTATGAGATAGATTTAATTGGATGTTAGGATTCTCACTAGTTGTAGTGAGATGATATCAATTGATCCTGGGGAGAATCACTGGAAGTGTTCCAGGGTGATAAAGACGACTGAATGTCAGTCGCAGACATTGTCTTTACCCCTCAGTAAAGGAACGGTATGTTGGAAGAGTTCCAAGCTAGATACCGTGACATACTAGACGATAAAGGCAGGATACATCGCTACATAAGATGCTACCAAAGAGGCTGTTTGGGTGTATATTGGTTCATGAGATGAACTACGTATCCAACCATTGTGAGACAATGGAGTTGTGGCTTATGCCAAGGTACACAGGTCCCATCAGTGGTCCAGACATATTCTAAGGCAGTATCATCTGATCATGGAGATGGTTGATCTCTAAGGGTGATCGAGGTTAGGAGAGCAAACTCAGAGGACAACACGGCGGATCCACTCACGAAGGCCTATTCCCAGAGAGAGACTTTTATGGAATGTTGAGTATGAGATACTACAACCACTGCTACAGATGGCCCTAGTGCAAGTGGGAGATTGTTAGTTATATGTATGCCCTAGAGGCCATTACTGTACATTGGATGTATAATGTAGTGGATGCTGGGATATATATAGGGAGGGACTTTCTTGCTCGACATGATAGTATGCTATCTGGTTGCTCTTTACCTTAACGTGTACACTGATTGTCTCTCTGTTACATATTAGTAAAGCCCCTTAGGATGTGTAACTTGACTACCTGGACTGTGATGCGGATCATACTAGTGGGGACACGGTAAGTCCATAAGTACATCCTTCAAAGTCCCTAGTCGTTGGGTGTATCGAGACGGTGCATCGATAT
This sequence comes from Agapanthus africanus, assembly GCA_030015575.1. Classification (NCBI taxonomy): domain Eukaryota; kingdom Viridiplantae; phylum Streptophyta; class Magnoliopsida; order Asparagales; family Amaryllidaceae; genus Agapanthus; species Agapanthus africanus. The sequence continues at coordinate 117,064,920 of CM057351.1, forward strand.
ACCAGAGTAGACAAGCGTATACCTTCTCGACCCATACAGATGGGACGATGGATGATCCCATATCCATTGGTGTTTGACATCAGGAGATGATATACGGTTGCTCAGTAGAGACTGGGTACACTGGACGGACTCGCCGAGAACTCCCAGATGGTATTATACATCACGTCAGATGGCAGTTCTCTGGTGACACTGGTACAGGTTAGTCTGTAGACCCGAGATCGTCATAGAGTCTTGTGTGATTCCCACTGTGCTTTGATTTCCACCTTACCACGTCCAAGAGGGCATGCAAAACGGTGGCTTTTGGGTACAGTCCCGAGTCACATGGAGGCAATGGGCGATAGGAGGGGATTCGTCTCTCCCGGTATAGGGAGTTGATGTTGCGCTGTGTTCGATTGGCTATAACCGGAAATCCCCTGGCCAGGATTGCTGAGATTTACTGGTAAGTGTTACCAGAAGTTTCTCGAACAGTTATAGACCTCATATCGACACGACTTATCGAGCTATTGGGGTCTGACGTTTTACCACCCCTAGGCGAGATATGCGACATATCAGACGACGAGACCGGACTGTACGGTAGTGTTACTGGTTGGATTCACTGGAGTGTGAGCGGGCTTGCTCGTCGATCTTCTGATCGCTCAATACCCGGGGTGGCCGTTACGTTTAGCAGACCGCTTGCGGCTTGTGGGTGTTTGATATGATCATTACCTGCTGCCGGCGTATTGACGAGTCTTTAGAGTCCTACACAGAGGTTTCCTGGCTCAAGCAAAACGAAATAGGAGCGCATATGAGATATGTGCAGGGACCGAGAATAATGCGTGTATGTGATACCGTATTCCATTCTCGCGATGAATGTATCGAATGGTTATATGAGATATAACCTAGTTATCGAATCAAGGATTGATTCGATAAGCCGATACATTGTATACTAGTCGGTTTGTGTGCGACATGACCAGATCATTGAATTAAGTGTTGATTTAATGATTTAATGCATAATTATATATTTGATATATTACTTTGCATTAACTAGTATTGGTTCACTTTAAATGGATTTTCTCACTTGGTTTGTGCACAATTGTATATGTGATATACATTTGTACATATGATTGTATCATGTTTGATGATACATGATTGTTTAAGTGTATGTTAAGATTAAACCATGGTTATGTGATGGTTAGGGTTATGATTTTATTTATTCATTCATTTATTTATTTATTAGTTTTGGAAAATAATAGCAAAAGAGAAAAAATGGTGGCTTTCTTTGTTCTTTCTTGAAGATTCATGAAGACTTTGACCAAGTCACCATTTTGTCTCATGCTTAACCCTAACCATCCCACTAACCATGATTTATTCTCTACACTTGACCATGGTTTGGTTATGATAAGTATTCTTTTAATTTTCTTTTTGGAATTAACTTATCATAACTTTTATCTTCTTCTTCTTCTTCATCTTCAAAGAAGAAAGCTTCACTTCATCAATGGTGATTGATGAAATAGAGTGAGAAATCCAATTCTAAAGTCTACCCACTTCCTATTTCTTCATCCTCTACCTCTTGCCAAGTAGTAGAGTGTGTTTCCTTCACAAGTTTTCAAGGCTTGGTGAAGGTGGAGCTTGATCTAGCGATGTCTCGACGTAGATCATCTTCGGCATGGACATCGACGACTTAGCTCGCCATTTCTCCGACGAAGCCGACGCTAGAGCCCGGGAATTCATTTGGACAGCGAGGGGACTTCGTTGCGGAGCTATGGAGGTGGAGCACCGGATCTACAAAGGTTGTATTTCCGTTTCCTTATAGTTAAAGTTGTTAACTAGTTATCTATTCGCCTAGAAATCTAGCCGACGATCCGTTCTAGGGTTTCTCGGCACTCATAAAATTGTAAATTGGCATGGTTGATGCCTTGTGAGACCTCTAGTGTGTGCTTAGGAACCCTACAACTCTTACCCGCAGCGGGTATCGGGATCCAACTATCTCATAGAAGGTATGCAATCTCATTGCAAATTTCAACACTTGAAATTCCCGATAATATTTTGCCCCTAGCGTCCTATGACCTTGACGCATGCCAACAGACCATAGTCCGCTAGTCAAGTTCAACCCGTCATTTCCTGATTGAATTAAACCCACCCGCACGACCCTTGACACAGGCCAACAAAGTCGCACGACTACCCCAATCCAATCTGCATCATATGCACAAGCAGATAAATACTAGTTAGCTACCGCACACTACGCCTTGACGCAGGCCAACAAACGTAGCACGAATACTAAATAGGACTCATCTGAAATGACGGAGGGCTACGACAGGTTTTTCTGAAAACCTATTGCGTAATGAACTCGATATCGTTGTAGAATCAAATGATTTTAAAAATGGAATGGTTTTGAGGCTTTTCTAGTTTTGCTAAAGCATTCACTCCCGGTGAATGGATCGTCAGTCCTTTCCTCGTCGAATGAGGTGCGGGATATATCATATATATCACTGTGCAAAGCAAAAACTCTTAAAAGCAATCAAAAGACAAACCGAGGGTGTAGCATCTGCCAGTTATTGCTAAAGGAGTCACTCCCGGTGAAGAGATCTCGGTCCTTTCCTTATCGAATAAGGTGCAGGATATATCACATATACCGCTGTGCAAAGCAAGAACTGTAGCTACCTGTTTTATTTTGAAATTCGATTCTACAACATCTTAGGTTTCTTTTCTTTCATTAATCACATTAATGAAGTCCCATCATTTAAGTACCTAAACATCACAGATAAATACGACGTACACTTATGCCATCCGCATTCGCCTCGATGTCCCCTCGTGCACCGTTAGGTTAGGTAACTAACGGCAGAGCTGGGCAGGGCTAGCACGGGTGTAAAACATAAGTAACGTCTATATAATATATCATATATACTATATACTGTATCTATCACAGAACATCACATGATCACATCACAGATATCGCAGCAGAAGAATCATATGAAATATTGGATATACTAGGACGTCCGTGTTTTCAATACGAGCCAGTATAAAACACGGATTCCACGGTCGCGATGAATAGCCAAACCCACACCCCTAGACCCTTACGAGAGCGGCAAGCAACCCTACCAATTCTGGAGTTAGCAGACCCGGACTCGACTCCTCGAGTTGGTCTCCCACTCGACTCCAGAACCCGGTTACTTGTGCCCTCCTCCTTAGGTCTATCCTAGTGCCGAAAAGTAAATAATATACAAAAGGTGACAACTTCCGCAACCTGGAAGTGCCCCAATAAAAGAATATTACATACAAGTTTTTACATTAATGAAAATGAAAAACACTCATCTCACATAAAAAAAACCCCGGCTATTCAAACACGATGATCCAATATAACATATCCAGCAACACATAACATCACATGTCATCAACGTAAGTAAATATGCGCATCCCAATTGTCGTTGACATATAGCAACGAAACCGGAGATATCACATATTACACTTACGGTCACAGAAAAGAAAGTGTAAAACTACAACAGTTGGAATCCGCAATCTCCTCAGACATCGCATGCCTGACCAAATGAATTACTTAAACATCGCATGCCTAACAATTATAAACCCCGCATTTTAGTCTTAAAATCGAAAACTCTTTTCAATATCAAGACGGGTAATTCAACAAGATTCCCGACATCCTAATCGAATGCTCGTCGCAAACTTTAGTAGGCGGCCGCACCCCTGATACCGTCGACGAAGTGCACCAAGGCGGAACACCGCTGCCGCGAGCACCCGGACGGATGCTTTCGGCGACGGGGTTCTCCTACAGTCACTTGGTCGGGGCTATGGATTGAGGCTGTCTATTAAGTTTACCCGGTGAGTATCCGCGTACGCTACGTGATTGCGACGGTCTTTTGATCACATCAAAATTCCGTGGCAACCGATCAAGTGAGACTAAACTGCTATGTTTATAATATTCATTCAGTTATCTCATAACTTATTGTGAATTCCAATTATTGTATCCCATTCCGGATAAATAGAAAATGTCAAATTTTCCGATCGAACAATCGAACACCCAAGTTTTCCCGATACAGATCAACACATGAAACAAGTATAAAAACATTCAGTTCGTGCCTCAGTACCAACGGTCCAGCCGTAGAAGGGTCAAGCCAACGCCTCACATGTGGCACGCCGTACTGCCCCAAACCCGAAGGTTCAAAGGGAAGTTCAAGACGGTCACATAATCGAGTTAAGGTTTGTTGTCTTCTAGAGGTTCCATTGCGTTACTTGCACTACTTAGAACGTCTTTAAACCACGGAAAAATCCAACACTTGCAAATTTCCCGACAGGGGAAAAATTGGGTATTTATATCCGGTCGAACTTTTTAACAAATTCTAAAATTTATCCGGAAAACACATAGACACAGTTTGATAATCCGATCGAATATACGAACTCCCAAAACAATCCTAGAAAACTCAACTGTAGAAAAAATATTAAAAATTCCCAGGAAAAGCACCACTGGAAACTAAGAATTACTGTGCAAACAACTTTCAATAATGTGGCCGTACGGCCGCGGAACCGCCGCATGAGCTTTGCTCAAGCCGCGGATCCGCGGCGCCTTAGTGGAATTTGACTGTCGAATTTCACAGTAACTCTTAGAAGTTTGTGATGTCTTCTCTGCATATTTTTAATTTTGAAAAAGACCAGATTTCAGAAATTGTCCAGAGAGCAATTTAGGGTTGGGGTTTCGGGTCGATCGGACTTCAAAATCCGTCTAAACTTCGCCTAAGGCTCTAGCTAGGCTCTGATACCACTATAAGGTTCCTAGGCACACCAAGGAGGTCTCATAAGGCATCAACCATGCCAATTTCAAAAATTACGGTGCCGAGAAACCCTAGACTACGGATCGTTGGCTAGATTTCTAGGCGAAAAAGAAACTAGTTAACAACTTAACTAATGTTTAAACGGAAATACAACCTTTGTAGATCCGGTGCTCCACCTCCATAGATCCGGAACGAAGTCCCCTCGCTGTCCAAATGAATTCCCGGGCTCTAGCGTCGGCTTCGTCGGTGAAATGGCGAGCTAGGTCGTCGATGTCCATGCCGAAGATGATCTACGTCGAGGCATCGCTAGATCAAGCTCCAACTTCACCAAGTCAAGAAACTTGTGAAGAAAACACACTCTACTACTTGGCAAGAGGTAGAGGATGAAGAAATAGGAAGTGGGTAGACTTTAGAATTGGATTTCTCACTCATTTCCATCACTCACCATTGATGGACTCAAGGTTCTTCATCTTGAAGAAGAAGAAGAAGAAGATGATAATCATATGATAAGTTCATCCTAAAATGAAAAGAATAATGAATTCTTATCATAATAGAACCATGGTTAGGTGTAGAGAATTAATTAGGGTTAAGTGGAATGGTTAGGGTTAAGGATGAGACAAAGTGGTCACAAAGTCAAAGTATTAATGAAGCTTCATGAAAGAACAAAGAATGCCATCATTTTATCATTTCAATAAATAAATGAATAAAATGAATAAGCAAATAATAAACCCTAACCATTTCATTAACCAAGGTTTAATTCTTTATACTTAACCAATTTTACATGCACCATCAAACATGATACAAGCATGTGCACAAAATCATATCACATATATAATGCGCACATCCGAGCGAGAAAATCCATTTAAAGTGAACCGATACTAGTTAATGCAAAGTAATATATCAAATATATAATTATGCATTAAATCATTAAATCAACACTTGATTTAATGATCCGGTCATGTCCCACACAACCGACTAGTATACAATGTATCGATTTATCGAATCAATCCTTGATTCGATAATTAGGTTATATCGCATACAACCATTCGACACATCCATCGTGAGAACAGAATACGGTATCACATACACGCATTTTTCTCGGTCCCGCACATATCTCATATGCGCTCCTATTTCGTTTCGCTTGAGCCAGGAAACCTCTGTGTAGGACTCTAAAGACTCGTCAATACGCCGGCAGCAGATGATGATCATATCAAGCACCCACAAGCCGCAAGCGGTCTGCTAAACGTAACGACCACCCGGGTATTGTGCGATCAGAAGATCGACGAGCAAGCCCGCTCACACTCCAGTGAATCCAACCAGTAACACTACCGTACAGTCCGGTCTGATCGTCTGATATGTCGCATATCTCGCCTATGGGTGGTAAACGTCAGACCCCAATAGCTCGATAAGTCGTGTCGATATTAGGTCTATAACAATTCGAGAAACTACTGGTAACACTTACCAGTAAATCTCAGCAACCCTGGACAGGGATTTCCTGTTATAGCCAATCTAACACAGCGCAACATCAACTCCCTATACCGGGAGAGACGAATCCCCTCCTATCGCTCATTGCCTCCATGTGCCTCGGGACTGTACCCAAAAACCACCGTTTTGCACTCCCTCTTGGACGTGGTAAGATAGAAATCAAAGCACAATGGGAACCACACAAGACTCTATGACGATCTCGAGTCAACAGACTACTCTGTACCAGTGTCACCAGAGAACTGCCATCTGACGTGAGGTATAATACCATCTGGGAGTTCTCGGCGAGTCCGTCCAGTGTACCCAGTCTCCACTGAGCACCCGTATATCATCTTTGATGTCAAACACCGATGGATATGGGATCATCCATCACCCATCTGTATGGGTCGAGAAGGTACACGCTAGTCTACTTTGGTATATCGATGCCCCGTCTCGATACACCCACGACTAGGGACTTTGAAGGATGTACTTATGGACTACCATGTCCCCACTAGTATGATCCGCATCACAGTCCAGGTAGTCTAGTACACATCCTAAGGGCTTTACCAACATGTAACAGAGGGACAATCAGTGTACACGTTAAGGTAAAGAGCAACCAGATTGCATACTATCATGTCGAGCAAGAAAGTCCTCCCTATATATGTCCCAGCATCCACTACAATATACATCCAATGTACAGTAATGGCCTCTAGGGCATACATATAACTAACAGGGACTGTATCCAACTAAAACCTGTTTGCACGACTCCTTTGAGCCGTGGTAGGGTAGTAATAAAAGTACAGTGGGAACTCACACGAGACAAATGACGATCCCCGGGTCGATGAACTAACCTGTACACATGTCACCAGGAAACTGCCATCTGACATCTGGTATAAGACCAACTAGCATGTTCCCGGCGAGTCCTGTCCAGTGTACTCATAACCCAATGAGCACCTGTATACATCTTAGGTGAACCAACTGACACCAGTGGCTTGTGAGACCTGCCACTGCCCCTCGTCGGGGTCTCGACTGTATACACTAGTCTACTCTGGAGTATCGATGCCCTATCTCGAAACTCTCACGACTAGGGACCATTTAAGGATGTGTTTATAGACTACCGGCTCCCACTTATATGATCGCCCTCATACTGCTGGTGGTCAAGCAAGAATCCTAGGGGCTCTATCAACGTGCAATAGTGACCTGTCAGGTCACCTAAAGTAGTACACGATGATAAAGATAAACCAGATAGCATACTATCATCTCGAGTAAGACTGTCCTACAGGGATAGGTCCTCCCTCAATCTTTACAATCACGTGCCTGTGATCCAATAATTGACTCTGAGGGCACTATCTCCAACAATCTTCCACTTGCACTCAAGGCTAATTATTGCGATGTCGCATACTCACAGCCCGTGTGATACCGAACACCCAACTCCTCTACTACTCAGTCTCACAAAACCCGTTTGCGAAACTATTGCGTTCGAGGAATAGCCTCAGTGAGTGGATCCGCTTTGTTGTTTCTATGTCTCTCTATATCTCAAGTTCGCAGAGAAAGCCATCTCCCGAAAACAGCAATACTTGTCTTAGAATGTGTCTGGATGTCTGATGGGACCTAGCTCATAAATGAACTCCAAATCCAAACTTCTTAGACTGTATCGTCAACTGAACTTAATCAGTACCCTGCGCCATACCTCCCTCAGTATTTCCTTGGATCACCTGTCCAAAATACTGCCCCTCGTCAGAAGGAAAAACTATAGCTCTGACAACCTCCTTGTCGTCCATGTCACCTTGGAAGCCTGGAATGATAACTGTCTCCCAAATGAGGCTGTCGTTATCATATCCCTAGAACATCCACTTATGTTCTAAAGCTGCTTCCGACTGTTTCTCTAGGATTGGATCAATGTCAACTTATTGCATCTAGTGCAAGAACAACACCTGGTGTGGTACTTGACATCTCATGATTGACTCAATTGCCTGAGCAAGTGATCTGCCAATCATGCACCTCCCTCTCCACTTTAGTCTGTAAGACACATTTAGAGAGGGTGACTCCATCACCTGCAGGTACACTACCGTGCCAGGAGTCGTCCATTCTAAATGCCCTTAGAATGCTGTCTAAGTACCCGTAATTGGGAAACCACCCAAATCTAGATCTAAAACCATAGATCTAGTAACCAGTATGTCTGATATAATGTCCAAGTCCCATGTGGAGAAACACTGTGTGACGACCAAAGTATAACCGATCGTAGTATAGGAGTTTCTTTTCCTACTCTGTGTATGTCATCCAAATACCATGACATCACACCCTACTACCTTCTCAACAGATCTATCCTTTATTCTGATGAAGTCAAACCTATGACTGTCAAGTCAGAAATAGATGATCTTTCTCCGCTCAATCTGCTTTAGTCTATAAATAGACATAAGCTACCTGTCCACCAATGCTTCCGCTGCTCCCACTGACTACGATAACCCTCTGGCAGAGTCATATACACGTACACTTCTAAAGCTAGTTTAGAACGACGCTATACTCATCCTCCTGCCGGGTCTCACAGTCTGGAACAACAGCAATGGCAAGTGTGGGCAAACAAGAACTTCCCTGTCACCGTCCTTGAGGCTACCGAAGAACCTCTCGGGTGCCTGAAGTTACCCACCTTATCTGCGGAGTGGCCAATGGAATGTCAAACCAGATTGAATCTGTAGGTTCCTATGAAATCTTCAGTAATCGTTTGTGGTTCTGGAATCACTTCCAGTTCTACCATACTCCCACTACCGTTTTCTGAAAAAAATCCATTTTTAATAAAACCGTGGCGAGTCTAGAACAATATCACTATTTTCATCCAGATGGTAGAAAGTCAACCCTCGTCATAGCCTGGGTCAACCCACAAACAGCCATTACAGAAACGTGCCTTGAGTTATCCAGAGTCTGGTTTTAATCATAAGCCGAACAACTCCCCGTACCTTAACATCGTTAAGATATGAACTGTTCTATATCCAATATTGAACCGGAGGCACTGATTTAATTGAAACAGATTCAATCATGCAGCTGTCTCCAGTGCATGTCAACTAAATGGAAAAAGGCCGATCAGCGTTACTCAACTTAGGAATACTTCCAATTATGAGTAATCTGAAAGAGAAGCAAGTTCTCTTAATCATCACTATCAACTGAATACCATACACAAGTATCTACATCTTCGATCACTTTGAAGAATCCCGATACTTGCAATACCTGGTTCTCTACTTTATTCAAATACCCATAACTTCTCAAAATTCGGACCTTGTGTTTCCACGAAACACCTTTCTAAAAACTAGAAAAGTCATAAGTAAACCTAATATAGTACGAGAACCAACCCCTCTGTCCAGATGGATCCTGGACAACATACATTACTCTGTATAAGTCCCTTGAGTCTGATAACTCATTCACTGTGGGTCGTAGGTTGAAAACTGTACTTATGGTTAAGAAGAATTACACCGCTTGTTCAATGCTCCTTACCTAACCATCCACTGATATAGGTAAATGTCATAGACATAATATCAAAAAGTTATATCTCACTCTATAAAAATAGACGTACAGATATATCAATTTGAAATTGGTGCACAACAACTGATATTCAAAACCATATATTTGCCGACCGGCAAACAGCCCAGGTGACTTCCTCAAATATCACCGATTACAACGAATCCCGATATAATGAGGATGATCACCCAATTCCCAATAACTTACTCCCACTCATCATCTGTAAAACCATACAGATGTGAGAATCATATCTGGTAAATACATACCCTGGAGTAAGTATCTAATCGGGAAATCAGTTTTCTTTTAACATTACACAGTGAAACTGAAACATTGAAATGTCTCGATGGGGTATCTTGGTATTCCTAGTAAGGCCTCTTCCATATTCACGACTGTAACCGTATAATTCTTTGTCACCTCTCCAAATCCCTTCATATGTCTTTAGTCATTACCTTCTGCACACCCCTTTAGACCAAATGGTTTCCTTCCTTCCCTACCGTTCGGCACCAGCCTATGGTTTGGAAGAAGACTATCCAATAAGCATAATGGGTGTACTGTCCTAATCCTAGGAACACTCGCAATGCGAGAGGAGGTGAGGATAAAAGACAACTGAATAATTCTTATTCCTATTTCTCCTGAACCAGAATCCATCCCCGAACTGGAACAAGTTCCTTTCTACTTCGTATATAACCATACGATGGAGTATCCAATAAACTGTGGATCGTCGTAGTGATACGGAGTGTCCTCGAGAAATACAAAGGTGAAGTGGGAGTGGTAATGAAATACTTGGTTTGATCGTGAATATCAGTCGCAATTTACTTTGCCCTCTTACTAATCCCTTGCTTTGTCTTAACTTAATACCTTCTGCACACCATCGTTATGCTAATTGGTTTTCTTCATTCCCTACCGGTCGGCACCTGCCTACAGTTTGGAAGAAGACTATCCAATTTGCGTAATAGGTTTACTATCTCCTAAACCAGGGAGTACTCACAACCTGAGAGAAGGTAAAAGGAAAAGACAACTGAATAATCCTATCCGTTTTCTCCAGAACCGGAAACCATCCTCGAATTCCTTCGAGTTCGTATCTGACCATACGATAGTTTTGTCCAATGGAAGTGGACGTTCGTAGTAATACGGGGTGTCCTGGAGAAAAGGGTAAAAGCAGGAGTGGCAATGAGGTTTGCAACTCTGACAATCCAAAAGCCAGTGTTTAAGAAGGTTCGGTCAACTTGGTCACTGAGTCATAGTCTTAGGGTCGGGTCAATGGTCGCTGCCAAAGAGAGAGAGAAAAGAAACACTCAGCGTGCACTCTAACCTAGATCAGAATGGTTACCAATTTATCTAATCTGGAAACCTCCCACTGTACCGTCAAATTCTCCTCCAAACCTGAAAAAAGAATTAGTCGGGATCACCCGAGGAGTAAACCAACTCATCAGTGCGAATCGGGATCCAACTATCATCGCATGATAACGTGACGGAATCCGTTCACGTTATCACACTCCAGAAGGTATGCGCATATCTGGCAAGTTTCAGTTCTTTTGAAACTCCCGATGTGATTTCTGCCCCATGCTCTTATGACCTTGACTTTGGCCAACATATCATAAGTCACATGTCAAGTTCTACCCGTCATTCTCCAGGTTAATTTGAGTCCACCCGTACCTACCCTTGACTTTGGCCAAAATGGCAGTACGACTGTCCCAAACCAACGCATCTATCTATGCTGCATATGAATACCCCAATAGCTACCAATCACTATGCCTTGACTTTGGCCAACATACACAGCTTGAATACTATTGAACACTCATTTGAAACGACGGAGGGCTACGAATGGTTTCTGGCGAAAACCTTTAACGTAAAGAACTTGATATCGTTGAAGGAACAGATAGCTTTTAAAAATATAGTGACGAAAACCTTTGCTAAAGAGGTCACTCCCGGTGAAGGGATCTCGGCTCTTTCCCCGTAGAATGAGGTGCAGGATATTCCGACTGAATACCACGGTGCAAAGCAAAAGTAATCGGCTATAGTGAAGTTATTTCCTTGACGCAAACTTTTGTCCAAGGGGTCACTCCCGGTGAAGGGATCTCGGCCCTTGCCTCGTCGACTGAGGAGCAGGATATTCCAACTGAATACCACGATGCAAAACAAAAGTGAACGTCCTTGCAATAACAGCTTTTTGAAAAAGTGTTCCAACAACATCAGATTAGATTTGTTTTTAACTTGCATTGATCCAAATCAACGCAGTCCAATCAATTGATCACACCACAAAGAACGAAAATATACTGTTGTACGTATATGCCATCCTCATTCGCCACTGGGTCCCGTCATTACCCGTTAGGTTAGCTAACTAACGACAGAGCGGGGACTGGACTAGCGCGGATGCAAAACATATACAACATCTACTAATATATATACCAATATATTATATTCGCTCAAGGCGTGATAAAATGCAACATCACAGAAATGTACATCATCACAGAAACAATATAGATATCGGGGATCCCCGGGTTTCACAGAGCCACTACTGAAACCCGACGTTCCCCTAGTCGTGTGGATTGCCTGGGCAATGAAATCCTAGACCCCTACGGGCGCGGCAAGTTACCCGCCAAAACCTGAAGCGAGGCAGCCCCCTTCAGCAAAGTGAATGGACCACCCAGCACTTCACGGAATCCGGTAACTTGGGCACCCTTCCTTGGTCAACCTGTACCGCCTACGAGTGCGGCGAATAGCCCGCCAATCCTAGAGTGAAGCGTCCTCCGTCTCAATGCCATGAGATGCGAGCTTGTTTCCCTCTAAAACCCGGCTATCCGTGCACCCCTCCGCGGGGTAATCCTAGTACAGAAAGTAAAATATACATACAACGGGTACATCGACCGCAACCTGGCCGTGCCCCAAAATAATAATACAATCAGGCAGTGACGGCAGTCCACATGTCGGACGCTCGCCCCGCAATATCAAATGTACATAATACAACAAAACAGTACTAGCATTGCATCCAGGCTATTCCCCACGACCGATCCGCAACATCACAGCAAAATCACAGAACATCAACGTGAAAGTCACGTTCGCAAATCCGTCTAACCGGGCTATAGCAGTTAGACTGGATTTACCGATCAAGTGACATTCACGGTCGCAGATATAATGTAAATACTGTGAACTAATGTGTTTAAAATATCCGATCGATCAAATTTTAACAAGTGGGCCCCAAGTACTACTGTAGCACATCAAGAAATTCTGGGCCCAATATTAATATTCCAAAAGCCTTATTTTCAACCCAGAAAGAGACTGCAGAAATTTGATACAGCAAGGACATTATTGTGCGGCGGAACCGCGGCCCAAGGGGGCGTTTTGCCGCGGTTCCGCGCTTTAGTTGTCGAGTTACTATGTCGAATTTCTACAGTGTGCTTATAACTTCCAGTACATCACTATTTTACAACCTGAAAAATTTTTGGACACCAAAAAATTTCGACAGAAACTGATGCATGAGAAAACGCGGATTTCGGAATTTTTGATCGATCGAAAATGCAAAACACATTAGACAAAGCTAGACTAAGTTAATGGCGAGGCTCTGATACCACTGTAAGTGCACGGCGGCCGTCAATCCGACGGCCAAGTGCGGAAGCGGTGATAAACTTAAATTTTTCATGAACTGGCACCACCGCGCACTAATACCCGGATCGAACCATTAACTAGTCCTAGCTCACTACAAGAAAGGGAAGAGAGATATACCGACTGATCCGAATCCTCCGGTCTTCTCGTCGTCGTCCCGATCTCTCGCGGAATGTCCTGTCTCCACCTCATCGCCGGAAGTGCAGCACATCGCCTACATCTCTTACGGGCTCCCACCTCAATGCCGAGGCAACTCGGGCACGAAGCTGGCTAGTCGACGTGCCCAAGGTTTGCTGTAGAATGTAGTGTGGAACTCATGTCTCATTTGGGGTTATGGAGTTGCCTTTGGTGGAGGAATGATACTTGGAGTTTTGGAGATTGATCTTGTGGGATTTTTGCAACATGAAATGAGCCAAAAGACCCACACCAAAAATTTGGTACAGCCCCCTATAAGCTTGGCCGGCCACAAGAGATGAGGGAGGGAGTGAATGAGAGTGAATCAAGAGAGTGATCCCCTAATCCAAGGGAGAGAGAGAGAAGGCTATCATGCAAAGAATCATCATCACAACAATTCCAATACACAACCAACAACCATGATAGCTAATAAAGCAACACTCCAACACCACCATCATCACCTCACAAAGTCAAGCAATCATGATAGAAGAAGAAGTCAAGGTCAAAGAATGGTGCACCATCATGATACAAGGAAATATGCAAAGACCCCATCCACAAATGCTTATTTGCAACAATGTAAATAAGCCCTCCTCCACCAATCTTCGGCCAATGAACGATACAAAGGAAATTGGCCGAAACGGAAAGCAAACTGGCAACTCCAGAAAACTGGCCCCGTAATAAATTACAGGAAAACCCCGCTACTGTGCATACACACCCGCATCTGCATTTCGACCGAAATACATATGCAATGAGACAAAGTCTACACTGTACTATACTAGGATCCGGCTTAAACCAAAGCCGGCTAGTAATATCCGTTCGATCCTGATCCGTGCAATACAGCACGTATCTGATCGAACCCTGCCATAAATCCATACGGCCTGTAGTACAAACTGTCCGATCCTGATCCGTGCAATACCTCACGTATCTGATCGGACCTTGCCATATCTCCATACGGCCTCTACAACTTTTCGCCCGAAAGCTGAGTAACTGAATGTGGGGGACTCTAAAGACTCGTCAATACCTTGGTTGTGGATTTAACCACTAGCACGTCAGCGGTATAACCCAATATGTAACGGGCTACCAGGTATTGACCAAAAGGGACGTCGATGATCGAACTCATCCTGACACCCTACTGAGCCTGTCAGTGACAATATCCATACAGTCTGGTCCGGTCGTCTATGAGTATCGCATGGCGGGCCTAGGGGGTTGGTAAAAGTCAGACTCCCAAAAGCGGTACAAGTCGTGTCGGAGTGTAGCCCAGAACACCCTGAGATACTACCGGAATACTCACCAGTAAATCTCCTGCCTTGGCCAAGGACTTTTCATGTTCCGGCTCTCCTAGACACAGCACGACCTCACCCCCAATACCGGGAGAGACGAACCCCTGAAGATACGCTCACTGCCTCCATGTGGCTCGGGACTGTACCCAACTAAAACCTGTTTGCACGACTCCTTTGAGCCGTGGTAGGGTAGTAATCAAAGTATAGTGGGAACTTACACGAGACAAATGACGATCCCCAGGTCGATGAACAAACCTGTACACATGTCACCAGGGAACTGCCATCTGGCGTCTGGTATAAGACCAACTAGCATGTTCCCGGCGAGTCCTGTCCGGTGTACTCATAACCCAATGAGCACCTGTATACATCTTAGGTGAACCAACTGACACCAGTGGCTTGTGAGACCGGCCACCGCCCCTCGTCGGGGTGTCGACTGTATACACTAGTCTACTCTGGAGTATCGATGCCCTATCTCGAAACACTCACGACTAGGGACCATTTAAGGATGTGCTTATAGACTACCAGCTCCCACGTATATGATCGCCCTCATACTGCTGGTGGTCAAGCAAGAATCCTAGGGGCTCTATCAACGTGCAATAGTGACCTGTCAGGTCACCTAAAGCAGTACACGATGATAAAGATAAACCAGATAGTATGCTATCATCTCGAGTAAGACTATCCTACAGGGATAGGTCCTCCCTCAATCATTACAATCACGCGCCTGTGATCCAATAATTGACTCTGAGGGCACTATCTCCAACAGATTGCAGATTCCTAAATACACTCCCAGATTTGCAGTTTTTCAACTGTCGGGTTTCTAAATCCGTATTTTGGGGTTTCTAGGGTCTGTTCCGGGTCATTAAACATCACCCAAGTCTACTAAATAGCCACTAGGCAACACCCAATTCAAATCAACACTCAAATCTTCACTAGGGTTTCCCAATGTTCACTACCTCCACAATATCACATCTAAACACATATAAATACTTAAGTAAATGGAAAACTACCCAATTAGTGAAGGGATTACCTCATAAAGCACCCATGAATCCCCCAAGATCATCAAAACTAAATTTTTCTTGGTCCCATGTATAGAGCTTGAAGAGGGGATTAATATTTGTGAAGGGTGTGTAGGGTTTTGGGGATTGTTAGGAGATGGATCTAGGGATTATTTGAGGAGGGTTGGGAGCTTGAGGAGATGAAGAGGATGATGGAAATGGTGAGGGATTATGATTTGGGCAGCAGCCCCCCCTCTCTCATTATAATTCACACACACTCTTTCTCATCACTAGTATACCTACCCCATCATTATGTCCCCTTTGACTTTTCCTTTTTCGTTTTCTTTTCTCTCCACCAATAAACCATAACACAAAAGAAATGAAAGATATAACAAAATGAAACATGTCATGGTGCACTAACCATGGAAAACTGTAGAAATGCGGATTTGGCTTAATCGCGATTAGTAGTGTACTAATCGGGTTTTTATCAAAACTGCACAAAATAAATTTTAAAAATGCCAAATCCTTTAATTATATATTTAAATGAATAAATCATTTTAATTTCCATTTATTTCATAATTATTGGTATATATTTATACCTTTTTTCGAAAACTCCAATTTCCCAAATCGGCAATTTTCGGGAAAAATATTATTTTAATATTAAATTCCAAAAATAATATTTTATATTATCTGAAACGTTACAATCTTCCCCCCTTAAATAAATTCGGTCCCCGAATTTAAATTTAAACCTCCAAATTCTAAATCATTTCAATAATCAGCTCAAAACAACGGGGCTCCGAAATCATGGAAATCGCAGAAATATCACAGCGCGTCAAGTGCGCATAAAAACGAGCACAAAACTCAAAATCGAACTCCGTCAAGCGTTACGTAAATCATCTGATTTGCACGCATATCCTCGGAGTTATAATAAAAATGCAGATCTCGAAATCCACTACTGAAATCCAATATACACTAGTCAAATACTATAATACATGTATAGTACGCATCCTTGAAAAACTCCAAAATCCGAATAAAACACATGCAAAATCTTTTCTAAATCGCCGCGGGAATGCGTAACTCTCGGCATAACCGACGGACTCTCATTTTAAAATAATAATATATGTCCATATATGTTTTCTTCAATAAACGTTCCGTCGTTTTTAAAATATCCCCAAAGGTTTCACTTTATAAACGTTCGTGTCGCTCACGTACACGTAGGAAATAGCGAGACTATAGCTCCTCTTTTTCGAAAAGCTCTTGGTAAACATTTAATGCATGCTGAGTACTCAGGTACTGTCCTCAGATCAGTCATGTCTGGCTACTACACAATATAGTGCCCAACATGAAAACAAAGTGCTCAAAAGCAAAATCAGCCTCATAAGGGCGTATCCAAAAATTCACATGCATCTGGTGTGCATGGAAATCAAATCCAAATACAGGTGCTATAATACACACAAGCAAAACTAAGTGCAACGGGTGTGCACAAAACATATGTCCAGTGCAACGGGTGTGCATGACAACAACATCAAGTGCATCTAAAGTGTACAAAAATCTCAATCCAGTGCATCCGGTGTGCACAGAATCGCATCTCATATCATGCGCCCAACATACGCGAAAATCAAACCAAAGCGTGTCGGGTCCGTAAAAGCATATACTGCAGTAACATGCACGAAAACGAACGGTAAGTGCCAACGCGCACGAAAATACAAATCTGGTAAAACAAATGCTCAGGGATATAAATCGGGTGCAACCTAGGTACGGGGTATAAATCCAGTGCGACAACGCATAAATACCCGTCCGGTGCAACAGATGTAGAATGCAATCTAGTGCATTAAATACAAATACAGTGCATCCAGTGTATGAAATACAAATACAGTGCATCCAGTGCACGAAATACCGATCAATAACTCAAATGCATAAACCGCAACACCGAGTACACCAAGGTGTATAAAATCGTAAACGTGTGCAACTGCGTGCACAAAACGCATATCAATGCACTACAAGCACATATAAGCTATACCGAGTGCAAAAATAAAATCATCCGTATAAAATCCACGAAATCATAGACATGTGCAACCAAGGCACAAAACCGATATCAAGTGCAATAAACATGCACAAATCAAAAACCAATACCATGGTGTATAAAAACATATCTCAAGTGCAATAACTATGCACGAAATGTAAATACTCTATAAGTGCAACCATGTTGCACGAAATCAATATCAGGAAACTCGTCATCAAAACTCAACTCCAAGCTATATAAGCATGATACTCAGATCACAAACGCATATCGCAACAAAGGACATCGAGGTACACCTCCTACAATGTCGAGAAATAAATCGGTGCGCCTAGAAACTGGCAGAACAAAAACATATGCTTGCCTCCTGCTCACGGTCTGGCATCCTCGGTCTCTGGGTCCTTATCTTCTCTGCGGATTACCAATCTCGCAATCTATCGGCTCATCGGCCCTGTCAGGTGCGCTAACGGGGACGATTCCGCTCTGGCACTTCTCTGGTCATCTCTCGGTCAATCATCATGACCACTCATAAAGCAGCACGTTACTGGCGTCAGCCTCTGGTCCTCTGACTGTACGTGGCATATCTAATCCTGGGTGCAAATCTCATTGCAGTAGTGTCCTGGAAGGAATCCTACTCAAGGTCTCTTCCGATCTCGCCGATGCCGAACTGTACAGAGGCTGGTACTCTTATATAATCTTTTCTCATTTTCTGGACATCTGCATGTGCTGGACATATTTCCTCAGAAATTGGCTGTAGCCCAACGCCTCTATAAGCATATCAGGTCTCTGATCTCGACGGGGAGTAATAACAGTTCGTCAGCGTCTCGCACGAACTTCTGGTTCCACTCGTCTTTATCATCTCTCACTATGACGTCATGCCATGCTATCTGCGCACTGCGACTGTTCTCGTCCACGGCCAACCCGAGGTCTCTCACACGGACTTGAAGTCACAAACTCGGCATCTTCATCAATCGGTAGAAGATATCTGTCCGAACACATCCTCGGAAACTCGTCCCAACCATCGGAGGAATACTCAATGTTCGTCCATCCTCGATCAACTCACAACGCATCTGGGTGAGGTCTTCTATCCGAACCTGGTCAACTATCTCGTCGAAGATGCCGAACCCTGGCCTTCTTGGTATGCCCAAAATGACCACTCCTGGTCCAGGTCTTCTCGTATAGTATTCCAGAAAGGTCCTGTCGAGGTCTCTCTCAAATCTCATTTCTGCCGAAATGCCCGGAAGTTATTATCTTTTCAATATCAGTTTCTAGTTCCGGAACGGCTGCGTACTCCTCGCGACTCCTTTTGGAAGGTATATCCATATACTACGCCTCTGCACGTGTATCACATCTCTGGTATCAGCGGAGTGGAACGTCACCTCATCGAATTCTCGTGCGAACTCTTTACTTAACGCGGCTCCAATGTCGACTGATTCAGACTCGTCTTCTCATGGCTGCAAGGACTGCGCTCCAACGGCTATGCTCGTATCTGGAGTCTCCCAAGCAATGTATCCCATCACAAGATATCCGAATGATGTCGAACCATCCGATCAATATGTCAAAACCTCATAATCCCTCAAGAGATCAACATCTTGGGTATAATTTAATAGTATCGAGTACATGCCACAGCATCAGTGATCCAGCCGTAGAAGAGCAAACCCAAGCCTCACTAATGGCGCCGTGGAACTGCCGTAAACCCTAAGGTTCAAGGCTTTCACACGGTCATTATGTCGAGTTAGGTTTTCATTCTTCTAGAGGGTCCATAGAATTGCTTGCACGTCTTTCCGAACACTTTAAACATGGAATATGGTTTCCTGACATTCGATCGTCTCTATCGACTCTCAACGAATCTGCGTGAAGTCGTCTCTAGCTGGAATCAATCTATCTGATGACCTCGCATCGGGTAGCGAACGAACCACATGTCCTAGTCCTTCACCCTTGGGTGGCTAGCGACCTTCCATCATATCTCTAAGTATATACTTATGCTGCAGTAGCTCCAACCTTTGGGCGATATCTCGTCATTTGCAGCAACGACTGGCTCATTAATCTGTACGCTGAACAACGCCTCAATCCTCCATGAAAGGCGAAACATTGGTGGTCGTCTCTAAATCGGTCTGCTATAGATCTGAGTAAGGCTCTCCACACTGGAAGTCTTCAACTCAACTGGGCCTTCTCCGGCGCATAAATCGGACGAATCACTCCCGTCTCTCAAATCAGGGTAGACTAGCTATCAACAGTCGCATTTCTGCTTGGTAGCTCCGGCGGTCTTAGCTCATAAGCTCTGGAAGCGACATCCTATCATCTCAGCAACAGCCGGGTCACCTGTCTGCACGGTAGGCGACATCAAATCTTTGAGGTATGTTGTACATCAACAGTCCTCTCGCAACTCGCAGCTCTACCAATGGCCCGATCATCCGGTGTAAAACCAAGCACTCGCCTCCACTAGAGGTCATAACAAAATACTAACTCGAGACGTTCTCATGTCACCAGAAAACACAATGGTCGGCCCTCGTATTAAACGACCTCGCCCTGACCGTAACACTAGCAGCAGCTCAAACTGCACTCAAACAATGGTGACAAGAACCTCAATCGAGTATCGAAGAGAGCAAATCAACGGCATGAGAGGAAACGACAAATCCAGAATGGATACATGATCATAAGAAGGAACAGCATCAATGAAAGTATGATCATGGGAACAAATAGAATCGAGGATCTCCAATGGATGTATAATCATGGATACAAGAGAATCATAAGTCTCAAAAATATATACATCCTAAGGTTTTTTAAGTGGAGTATCGTATCGTATCTTAAATATGTCGCGGAACATACTTACGGTATGTCACACTACCCAAGCTACCAACTCTATTAATCACGGTCAGCCTATGAAACGAAAGTTCGGGTCTAATACCCCCCCCCCGTTCAAGTCTAAGTTCCGTAAGGTCAAACCTAGGTTCCGAAATACATACCCGCCCTAGACTCCGCATAGTCAAACATAGACTCGAACAAAGGCTAAACCTAGCGCTCTGATACCAACTTTGTCACGACCCGAAATATTAGCTCGTGACTAGCACTTGAATCACACCACGTCTAAAGGCGTAACGGAATTCAAGTAAGCTGAAACCCAGAAATCTAAACCTTTTTAAGAAAATAAAGGAGGTGGAGTATTTGAAATAAAGGTATAATAAAATCAAGTGTGCTTAATTCATAGAAAGAAACATGAATGATGCAAATGAAATTTTCTAGTTTGAAAAACATGTTTCGTCTGTTGAAAAATTTTGGCAGCACCTCCTTTGTATATTTTGATCCAAAACAACAAATACATAGCAAGAATAATAGCATCCCCAAGCGGGAGCTTGCTCTTCGCCTACGGCGGATCACAACCACGCAATAGAGTATAAATAAGTATACGACGCCCAACGGCGAAGTTCACAACAAAAAAGATAAAGAAAAGAGCAAGATATAACCCCAAAGGGAAAATAAAACCCATCGCTCAATCTCGCAACTACAAGTTTCATTAAGTCTCATCACATATACAAATACAACTTTTGATTGATTGATTGAGTTAACTAGATACAATATGAAATATAATACAAGAGTGGGTACGATACAATGTCCCACCAACCAATGCAAAACACCCAAATAAAGCTGTGTGCCAGCGAATCCGCTGCTGATCCAAGCGGTCAACCTGCAAGAACTGTGGCACAACGGTGGTGAGTTGCCAACTCGTGAATAGAAATATATCTACAAGTAGAAATCGAATAAACAACGATTCCTGGGTCAACTATATCAAAAGGTAAAACTATGATATCTAGGGTGACCGGGTCGTATATGTGCCAACAAGGTAGTCACTACCTATGTGCATGCGGATAACATCCAACAGTAATAATCAATGCATGTATATGGGTATCGTCCAACCATAATCAAGGTATGCAGATATGTGGATCTCGTCCACCCATGGATCAATGTCTATAAGCATGTGTATAATCTCCCATAGTAACATCAGTGTATGTATGTACGTATGTAGATCTAATCCAGGCGTCAACCACTGACGCAACAATATCATGCATGTAAATATCATAAAAGAGTGTGCATGAAAGTATGAGGATATATATCAACGGTGTCCCTCCCGACACATCTAAATCATGGAACCTGAGTGCCTAGCATCGACACTCGAAAACATCATGAAAACCGTGCCAAGCATCTGCACGTAAATCCTCATATATCTCAGTCGCCGCATCCTCAGATCGGCCCTCAGGCGCCGCACTCCCTGGTCGGCCCTCATATCCATCTCGCTACTCCTGTCGGTATCCTCCGGATAACCGCCGAGTCTACATACTATCACCGGTAGGTAGTGCTCCCCCTGCCGGGCTCACTGTCTAACATATACGAGTCTTCTTGCCCCGGGGTACCACACCGGGTCCACCATGTACCCGCAGACGGTGCCTACCACTCCTCGAATCGGGTTTCACATGCCACTCTCAGAACCGAGAAAACACATGGTGGACGCACTGAAATATCATATCAAGAGAAACTGGGTTTTTAAAACTACACATAATCTCATTTGAAATATCCACGGTTCTCAAATGCAGAAATCTCATGAAAACAGCAAATCTCAATGCGTAAAATAATAGAGCATGATGTATGCGACATGTAAAAAGAAATGCGAGCATATCCGTGTATCATGCAATATGGAATAGTGATATGACATATTAAGGGGGAAACCGCTCTTTTAAAATGATTCCAGTTTTTAAAATATGACTGCGGTTCCCAAATTCCCAATAAAACCAGTTATCTATATAGGTACAATATGAATATGCACAAGTATAGATGTACCATGTATGTGTACACGAATATGAATATACAATGTGTATGTGCACAACTATGGGTGTATCAAGGTATATGTACACCAATATGGATATACGAATGTGTATATCCGCAAGTATGAATGTATCTATGTATATGTCATGATGCAACAACTCTACTGTGTAGTGACATGGAAATTATCGATGATGAAGTGTGTGAGCCGGAAAATATGTGTACGTGTAACATACGCATCATCGATAATGGTGCAGGTGTACTATCATAGGTATATGCGATGCAATAATAATATCATGAATGCAGCAAGTAAATCATCAGCTAACAGCTATAAGGTATACATAACTATCATATGTCCGAGTCGGTGAATCTATCAATCGGCATCTAGCCCAAAAACATCACGTATGGTATAATCCATCGTACAACAACCTCTAGTCAAGGGTAAGGATCAATCATCAATTTAACTCATCACGCACGAAATATCATCGTGCGGCGGCATTAAGCTAATAGGGATCTTATCATCTTATAAGACAAATGAGGGTACGACCTAATATCACATACGGCCTATCATCCATGATTCACAACATTCTATATATATATAACCCTATATACCTTATGTCCCGGGTTGCATCTGCAATAATCTCATATCAGGGGACCGGCAGGGTATAAATCATCTCGATCGACTCGCATTCGTATACCATCACATCATATCATCATCTCATCGTATCATCAAATTCGTCTTGTATTCTTTCATCGCATTTATGTCTCATATCATGTCGAATTTACATAAACTTGCTATCTCTACTACGTATAAGTATATAAACTAACAAACACTCATACAATCAGATTTTTAAAGAAGTGAATCGTAGTTTTGGAAACATGGGTTACGGTGCTTTTAAGGAAAAGATATCATTTGAAAATCCGTAACATCCCTCAAGTTATACATTTAAAAGATACATACGATTCTTTAGTTTAGAAAAAGGTATGGTTCGGATGACGCATCTACATCGACTATCTAGTCCTACAGAACCCTAAGCGGTAATATCGCTAAATATCATCCTAGGGTAGTAGCATATCACACTTAACTAACCTCTAGTTTCTAATGTGACTACATAGCTATCTATATTCTAACCCTAGTTTCCTAATCTAGGTTTCCTAACCATACTCTATAAATCGGTTTCCATCAGAAGTTTGCGGGGGTGCTATACGCCATCCACCCGACTTCCCCTGTAGATATAGATCTACTCACCTATCTTCGCTCGCCCAAATCGATGACGCCACGCTTCTTCGCCTCAGAATACAATTGAGGGTACCTACAATAATAACCAATCGCAATACGTATTAAAATCGACGGAGAAAACCGATACAGCGCACAGTGTGCTCACAGGTTAGAACCTATGGCCTAACCGTGCAAATCAATCAAACAACCCCTGTTGTCAATGTACGAACACCCGACAACCAAATACAAATACAAATATCAAGAAAGTGCATTTAAAAATACGGAAAACATCGCCTAAAACACAATGAAATGCTCCCAGATTTTTCCCAAATGACAATTAGCCAAAACTACATATAGGAGGGGTCTAATTTAGTGCAAAAGGAGCCATGGACCAAATCTGGAACCATTCCATCCTACTCTGGCCGCAAATTGCGGCCAGAATGATTAAATCTACGGCCAAGACTTTGAATTAGGGGCTTGGGTCTTGGTGGTAGATTCCTAGGTGCCTACACGACACACTTGAAGGGTTCCTAGGCACCCTATAGAGGTCTCACAAGGCATCAACCATGCCAATTTACAAAAATACGGTGCCGAGAAACCCTAAACTAGATCGTTGGCTAGAAGTGTAGGCGAAAATGAAATCTAGTTTACAACTAAACTATAAGATAACGGAAATACAACCTTTGTAGATCCGGTGCTCCACCTCCACGGCTCCGCAACGAAGTCCTCTCCGCTGTCCAATAAGAATCCGGGCTCTAGCGTCGACTTCATCGGAGAATAAGCGAGCTAGGTCGTCGATGTCCATGCCGAAGATGATATACGTCGAGGCATCGCTAAATCAAGCTCCGACTTCACCAAGTCAAGAAACTTGTGAAGAAAACACACTCTACTACTTGGCAAGAGGTAGAGGATGAAGAAATAGGAAGTGGGTAGACTTTAGTTTTGGATTTCTCACTCATTTGCTCAATTCACCATTGATGAAGAAAGCTTTTTCTTCTTGAGTTCAAGGAAGAAGAAGAAGAAAAATTATGATAAGATAATTCTAAAATGAAAAGAATAATCCATTCTTATCATCTTAGAACCATGTTTTAGTGTAGAGAATTAATCATGGTTGAGTGGTATGGTTAGGGTTAAGGATGAGATAAGAATGGTGGACTAAGTCAAAGCTTCATGAAGCTTTAACTAAACAACAAATGAAGCCACCATTCTTTTCTCTTTCTTTTATTCATTTATCAAAAATAAATGGATAACTAAATAAGATAAATGAATAACAAATAATAAACCCTAACCATTTCATTAACCAAGGTTTAATACTTTACACTTAACCAAAAAGCATGTATCATCAAACATGATACAAGCAAGTGCACAAAATCATATCACATATATAATGCGCACATCCTGAGTGAGAAAATCCATTTAAAGTGAACCAATACTAGTTAGTGCAAAGTAATATATCAAATATATAATTATGCATTAAATCATTAAATCAACACTTGATTTAATGATCCGGTCATGTCGCACACAACCGACTAGTACACAATGTATCGGCTTATCGAATCAACGCTTGAATCGATAACTAGGTTATATCGCATACAACCATTCGACACATTGATCGCGAGAATGAAATACGGTATCACATACACGCATTATTCTCGGTCCCGCACATATCTCATATGCGCTCCTATTTCGTTTCGCTTGAGCCAGGAAACCTCTGTGTAGGACTCTAAAGACTCGTCAATACGCCGGCAGCAGATGATGATCATATCAAGCACCCACAAGCCGCAAGCGGTCTGCTAAACGTAACGGCCACCCGGGTATTGAGCGATCAGAAGATCGACGAGCAACCCCGCTCACACTCCTGTGAATCCAACCAGTAACACTACCGTACAGTCCGGTCTGATCGTCTGATATGTCGCATATCTTGCCTAGGGGTGGTAAACGTCAGACCCCAATAGCTCGATAAGTCGTGTCGATATGAGGTCTATAACATTTCGAGAAACTACTGGTAACACTTACCAGTAAATCTCAGCAACCCTGGCCAGGGATTTCCTGTTATAGCCAATCGAACACAGCGCAACATCAACTCCCTATACCGGGAGAGACGAATCCCCACCTATCGCTCATTGCCTCCATGTGACTCGGGACTGTACCCAAAAACCACCGTTTTCCACGCCCTCTTGGACGTGGTAAGATGGAAATCAAAGCACAGTGGGAACCACACAAGACTCTATGACGATCTCGGGTCAACAGACTACTCTGTACCAGTGTCACCTGAGAACTGCCATCTGACGTGAGGTATAATACCATCTGGGAGTTCTCGGCGAGTCCGTCCAGTGTACCCAGTCTCTACTGAGCACCCGTACATCATCTCCGATGTCAAACACCAATGGATATGGGATCATCCATCGCCCATCTGTATGGGTCGAGAGGGTACACGCTAGTCTACTCTGGTGTATCGATGCCCCGTCTCGATACACCCACGACTAGGGACTTTGAAGGATGTACTTATGGACTGCCATGTCCCCACTAGTATGATCCACATCATAGTCCAGGAAGTCAAGTACACATCCTAAGGGCTTTACCAACATGTAACAGAGAGACAATCAGTATACACGTTAAGGTAAAGATCAACCAGATAGCATACTATCATGTCGAGTAAGAAAGTCCTCCCTATATATGTCCCAGCATCCACTACAATATACATCCAATGTACAGTAATAGCCTCTAGGGCATACATATCACTAACAATCTCCCACTTGCACTAGGGCCATCTGTAGCAGTGGTTGTAGTATCTCATACTCAACCATCCCATAAAAGTCTCTCTCTAGGAATAGGCCTTTATGAGTGGATCCGCCGTGTTGTCCTCTGAGTCTACTCTCCTAACCTCGATCCCTTAGAGATCAACCATCTCCATGATCAGGTGATACTGCCTTAGAATAAGTCTGGATCACTGATGGGACCGGCGTTCCTTGACATAAGCCACAACTCCATTGTCTCATAATGGTAGGAACGTAGTTCATCTCATGAACTAATATACACCCAAACATCCTCTTCGGTAGCATCTTAAGTAGCGATGTATCCAGCCTTTATCGTCTAGTATGTCACGGTATCTAGCCTGGAACTCTTCCAACATACCGTCCCTTTACTGAGGGTAAAGACAATGCCTGCGACTGACATTCCGTCGTCTTTATCACTCTGGAACACTTCCAGTGATTCTCCCCAGGATCGATTGATACCATCTCACTACAACTAGTGAGTATCCTAACATCCAATTAGATCTATCTCATAGATCCAAAAACCAGGATATAGGAGGTATCACATTGATCCTATATGGAGAATCATTGTGATAAGCGGAGATTGACCGAGCGTAGCATAGGAAACTCCTTTCTTATCAAGAGTATGTCATCCACGTACTCTACGAGGATCACCTCCATACTCCCTACAACCTTTTTGTTTATACAAGGTTCATCTACCATTTTGATGATGTCAAACTCTTTGACTAACACATCAAAACAGACGTTCCAACTCTGCGATGCCTGCTTTATTACATAAAACATCTTGCACACGTTTCCGCTACTCCCACTGTCTACGAGGCCCTCTGGCTGTGTACTTATAGACGCTCTCTTCTAAAATACCATCTAGAAAAGCAGTCATGACACCCAACCACCAGATATCGTAGTCATGGTATGTAGCCGTGACAAGTAGGATCTGGATGGACTTAAGCATAGCTACTTGAAAAGGTTTCATCATTATCCACACCTGGTCAATGATGCAAACTTTTAACAAGTCTAGCTTTGAAAGTCTCAACTTTTCCATGTACACCAAGTAATCTTCTCAAGATATACTTGCTCCTGATGGGGATTTAACCCTTCAGATATAGCAACTAAAGTCCATACTTTGTTGGTGTATAAGGATTCCATTTCAGATCGATAAGCATCTAGCCATTCTTACAGAGTCTTACTCCTGATGGCCAGCTTGAAGCTAGTTGGGTCATCATCTCATGATGCAATCCTCGCTCCCACTGTCATAGAGAAACCGAAGTATCTCTCATGTGGGTGAGGAACCCTGCTAGATCGGCGGAGAGGCTGAGGTTCGTTGGTATCTACTGAATCCTTCGGTTCTACCAAATCATCTGTTGTAGCTTGTATAGCTGGAACCTTTCCAGTTGTACATAACTGACCTTGCTTCGAGCTTGTCCGGATTTTGCTTTTTAGACATAGGCCGGACAACCCCAAATCTTAACTAGCTTAAGACATGGGCTCTTCCCATTCCATATCTTATATGGAGTGGTAGGCAACTGATTTGATTTGAACCCTATTTAGTAGGTATGCAACTTCTCAAGTGCATAACACCCAATAGGAAAAAGGTAACTCAGTAATACTCATCATGGAGCACACCATATCATATAGGGTGTGAATGCTCCGCCCCGATATACCATCGTGCAATGGTGTATACGGAGGAGTAATGCTGAGAGAGAATCTCATTCTCCTTTAGAATAGTCCAGGATTTCCGTGCTCAAGTATTCTCCTCCTTGATCACATCAAAGGACATAATACTTTTACCCGTACTTTGGTTCTCTACTTCTAACTTATATTCTGTGAATATCTCAAAAGGTTCGGACTCATGTTTCAACAGGAACATATGACTGAATCTTGAGAGATTATCAGAGAATATAATGAAGTATAAAGAATCAATCCTGGCATGTGTAGACAGGAGACCTTACATACATCATCATGTATCAGTCCCAAGAGTTTACTAACTCTTTCTCTATTTCCAATAAACAGAGCTATGGTCATCTTATCTTTGTGACATGACTGACGAGTTTCACAAGATGTAAATTCAAACTGATTTAAATATGCATCTACATGTAACTTCAGCTAGTCGGGTCGCATTGATATGACCTAGTCTACAATACCTTAAGAAGAATCCGTTCATATCTGAACTCTTCCTCTTGTGTGTGTTCCCTATACTTAGAACTGTAGTTTGATTTAGAACATTAATGCTTTTAGATAACGTGCCTGAATCGATCAACTTTTGATATAGGAAATGTTCAAAACATTATCCAACAATACAAAATTATATCCTTTCTTTACTAATAAAGAAACTGATATGATTTTGTATATCAGGTTCGGTATCTAATAACATTCGTTCAGAATCAATGTATCGGTAATACAGGGTGACAGTGACCGACAGACTTGGCTGCAACTCTTGCCCCGTTTTCTGCCTCATGAAACTTATCACCCGTTCTCAGTTTTTCTACCCTTTTGTTGCCCTATGTAACAGATTGCATATCTGGGATCCTTATCCGGTATCATATACCCAGGATGCGGAGGATACTGAGAAACAGTTTTGTATAATGAACACACCCGAAGATGATGCATCAGCATGCACTCTCTTCGTTTGGGCGGCACGGGAAATCTGGTATTCCCCAATTTCCTGCTCTTTCTTATAACAATTATAAGTTGGAGCGGGACCAACGTTCCCCAGCTCAGTATAACAAGCGGGTTCGGTCAATAATCCGTTTATTATCTTGATTAAGGCGTGATATGGTCGCTACCTGGAGAGAGAGAGAAGAAAACACTCAGCGTGCGCTCATGCAAGAATAGATTGGTTATTATTTTATCTAATCAGGATGACTCCCACTGCTTTTTATCAAATCTTCCTTCAAACCCTAAAAGGAAAGACTAGCCGGAATTAATTACACACTACAAGTTCGCCAATCTTTCATCCAGGCCAGTGTCAGTACTTTGAGGGAGGTCCCCCGTGCTTTCGCACGAACCTAATTAATGTAAACCTCGTATTCCCAGAGGCGTAACCCCGTTGACACCTTTCTAGACACCTACTTGATCGGCTAATTGTAATGTGTAAAACTCTCCCAGGAGTAACTCTTACTCGCAGCGGGTATCGGGATCCAACTATCTCATAGAAGGTATGCAATCTCATTGCAAATTTCAACACTTGAAATTCCCGATAATATTTTGCCCCTAGCACCCTATGACCTTGACGGAGGCCAACAAACCATAGGCTACTAGTCAAGTTCAACCCGTCATTTCTTGATTGAATCAAACCCACCCGCACGACCCATGACGGAGGCCAACAAGGTCGCACGACTACCCTAACTCAATCTGCATCATATGCATAAACAGATAAATACTGGTTAGCTACCGCACACTGCGCCTTGACGGAGGCCAACAAACGCTGCACGAATACTAAACAGCAGTTATCTGAAATGAAGGAGGGCTACGTCAGGTTTTTCTGAAAACCTATTGCGTAACGAACTTGATATCGTTGTAGAATCAAATGATTTTAAAATGGAGTGCTTTTGAGGCTTTTCTAGTTTTGCTAAAGGAGTCACTCCCGGTGAAGGGATCGTCGGTCCTTTCCTCGTCGAATGAGGTGCGGGATATATCATATATATCACTGTGCAAAGCAAAAACTCTTAAAAGCAATCAAACGACAAACCGAGTGTGTAGCATCTGCCAGTTATTGCTAAAGGAGTCACTCCCGGTGAAGGGATCTCGGTCCTTTCCTCATCGAATAAGGTGCAGGATAAATCACATATACCGCTGTACAAAGCAAGAACTGTAGCTACCTGTTTTATTTTGAAATTCGATTCTACAACATCTTAAGTTTCTTTTATTTCATTAATCTCATTAATGAAGTCCCATCATTTAAGTACCTAAACATCACAGATAGATATGACGTACACTTATGCCATCCGCATTCGCCTCGATGTCCCCTCGTGCACCGTTAGGTTAGGTAACTAACGACAGAGCGGGGCAGGGCTAGCGCGGGTGTAAAACATGAGTAACGTCTATATAATATATCATATATACTATATCTAGTATCTTTCACAGAACATCACATGATCGCATCACAGATATCGCAGCAGAAGAATCATATGAAATATTGGATATACTAGGACGTCTGTGTTTTCAATACGAGCCAGTATAAAACACGGATTCCACGGTCGCGATGAATAGCCAAACCCACACCCCTAGACCCCTACGAGAGCGGCAAGCAACCCTACCAATTCTAGAGTTAGGAGACCCGAGCTCGACTCCTCGAGTTGGTCTCCCACTGGACTCCAGAACCAGGTTACTTGTGCCCTCCTCCTTGGGTCTATCCTAGTGCGGAAAAGTAAATAATATACAAACGGTGACTACTTCCGCTACCTGGAAGTGCCCCAATAAAAGAATATTACATACAAGTTTTTACATGAATGAAAATGAAAAACACTCATCTCACATAAAAACCCCCGGCTATTCATAAACGACGATCCAATATAACATATCCAGCAACACATAACATCACATGTCATCAACGTAAGTAAATATGCGCATCCCAATTGTCGTTGACATATAGCAACGAAACCGGCGATATCACATATTACACTTATGGTCACAGAAAAGAAAGTGTAAAACTACAACAGTTGGAATCCGCAACCACCTCAGACATCGCATGCCTGACCAAATGAATTACTTAGACATCGCATGCCTAACAATTATAAACCCCGCATTTTAGTCTCAAAATCGAAAACACTTTTCAATATCAAGTCGGGCAATTCAACAAGATTCCCGACATCCTGATCGAATGCTCGTCGCAAACTTCAGTAGGCGGCCGCACCCCCGATACCGTCGACGAAGTGCACCAAGGCGGAACACCGCCACCGCGAGCACCAGAACGGATGCTTTCGGCGACGGGGTTCTCCTACTGTCACTTGGTCGGGGCTATGGAGTGAGGCTGTCTATTAAGTTTACCCGGCGAGTATCCGCGTACGCTACGTGATTGCGACGGACTTTTGATCACATCAAAATTCCGTGGCAACCGATCAAGTGAGACTAAACTGCTATGTTTATAACATTCATTCAGTTATCACATAACTTTTGTGAATTCCAATTATTGTATCCCATTCCAGATAATTAGAAAATGTTAAACTTTCCGATTGAACATTCGAACACCCAAGTTTTCCCGATACAGATCAACACATGAAACAAGTCTAACAACATTCAGTTCGTGCCTCAGTACCAACGGTCCAGCAGTAGAAGGGTCAAGCCAACGCCTCACATGTGGCACGCCGTACTGCCCTAAACCCGAAGGTTCAAAGGGCAGTTCAAGACGGTCACATAATCGAGTTAAGGTTTGTTGTCTTCTAGAGGGTCCATCGCGTTACTTGCACTACTTAGAACGTCGTTAAACTACGGAAAGATCCAACACTTGGAAATTTCCCGGCAGGGGAAAAATTGGGTATTTATATCCGGTCGAACTTTTTAACATATTCAAAAATTTATCCGGAAAGCCACACAGACAAAATTTGATACCCCGATCGAAAACACTGAATCCCTAAAACAACTCCAGAAAATCCAACTCTGGAATAAATTTTAAAAATTTCCAGAAAACTCAGAAGCAGACAAAATGAATTACTGTGCAAAATGGGGAGGATGACGTCACTATGTTGCCGCGGAACCGCCGCAGAAGCCAGGCTTCTGCCGCGGTTCCGCCGCCATTTACACTGTTCATCGAAAAAATTTTGCATCGTAATTCTTATTTTTCCCTGCTGAATTTTTTAGCAATTTTTAATTTGGAAAAATCCACGTTTTCTGAAAACGTCCAGAGAGCATTTTCCGAGTTGGTTTCGGGTTCGTTCGGGCTTCAAATTCCGTCTAGATTTCGCCTAAGGCTCTAGCTAGGCTCTGATACCAGGGAAGGGTTCCTAGGCACCCTATAGAGGTCTCACAAGGCATCAACCATTCCAATTTACAAAAATACGGTGCCGAGAAACCCTAAACTAGATCGTTGGCTAGAAGTGTAGGCGAAAATGAAATCTAGTTTACAACTAAACTATAAGATAACGGAAATACAACCTTTGTAGATCCGGTGCTCTACCTCCACGGCTCCGCAACGAAGTCCTCTCCGCTGTCCAATAAGAATCCGGGCTCTAGCGTCGACTTCATCGGAGAATAAGCGAGCTAGGTCGTCGATGTCCATGCCGAAGATGATCTACGTCGAGGCATCGCTAAATCAAGCTCCGACTTCACCAAGTCAAGAAACTTGTGAAGAAAACACACTCTACTACTTTGCAAGAGGTAGAGGATGAAGAAATAGGAAGTGGGTAGACTTTAGTTTTGGATTTCTCACTCATTTGCTCAATTCACCATTGATGAAGAAAGCTTTTTCTTCTTGAGTTTAAGGAAGAAGAAGAAGAAAAATTATGATAAGATAATTCTAAAATGAAAAGAATAATCCATTCTTATCATCTTAGAACCATGGTTTAGTGTAGAGAATTAATCATGGTTGAGTGGTATGGTTAGGGTTAAGGATGAGATAAGAATGGTGGACTAAGTCAAAGCTTCATGAAGCTTTAACTAAACAACAAATGAAGCCACCATTCTTTTCTCTTTCTTTTATTCATTTATCAAAAATAAATGGATAACTAAATAAGATAAATGAATAACAAATAATAAACCCTAACCATTTCATTAACCAAGGTTTAATACTTTACACTTAACCCAAAAGCATGTATCATCAAACATGATACAAGCAAGTGCATAAAATCATATCACATATATAATGCGCACATCCCGAGTGAGAAAATCCATTTAAAGTGAACCAATACTAGTTAGTGCAAAGTAATATATCAAATATATAATTATGCATTAAATCATTAAATCAACACTTGATTTAATGATCCGGTCATGTCGCACACAACCGACTAGTACACAATGTATCGGCTTATCGAATCAACGCTTGAATCGATAACTAGGTTATATCGCATACAACCATTCGACACATTGATCGCGAGAATGAAATACGGTATCACATACACGCATTATTCTCGGTCCCGCACATATCTCATATGCGCTCCTATTTCGTTTCGCTTGAGCCAGGAAACCTCTGTGTAGGACTCTAAAGACTCGTCAATACGCCGGCAGCAGATGATGATCATATCAAGCACCCACAAGCCGCAAGCGGTCTGCTAAACGTAACGGCCACCCGGTTATTGAGCGATCAGAAGATCGACGAGCAAGCCCGCTCACACTCCCGTGAATCCAACCAGTAACACTACCGTACAGTCCGGTCTGATCGTCTGATATGTCGCATATCTTGCCTAGGGGTGGTAAACGTCAGACCCAAATAGCTCGATAAGTCGTGTCGATATGAGGTCTATAACAATTCGAGAAACTACTGGTAACACTTACCAGTAAATCTCAGCAACCCTGGCCAGGGATTTCCTGTTATAGCCAATCGAACACAGCGCAACATCAACTCCCTATACCGGGAGAGACGAATCCCCTCCTATCGCTCATTGCCTCCATGTGACTCGGGACTGTACCCAAAAACCACCGTTTTGCACGCCCTCTTGGACGTGGTAAGATAGAAATCAAAGTAAAGTGGGAACCACACAAGACTCTATGACGATCTCGGGTCAACAGACTACTCTGTACCAGTGTCACCTGAGAACTGCCATCTGACGTGAGGTATAATACCATCTGGGAGTTCTCGGCGAGTCCGTCCAGTGTACCCAGTCTCTACTGAGCACCCGTACATCATCTCCGATGTCAAACACCAATGGATATGGGATCATCCATCGCCCATCTGTATGGGTCGAGAGGGTACACGCTAGTCTACTCTGATGTATCGATGCCCCGTCTCGATACACCCACGACTAGGGACTTTGAAGGATGTACTTATGGACTACCATGTCCCCACTAGTATGATCCGCATCATAGTCCAGGTAGTCAAGTACACATCCTAAGGGCTTTACCAACATGTAACAGAGAGACAATCAGTATACACGTTAAGGTAAAGATCAACCAGATAGCATACTATCATGTCGAGCAAGAAAGTCCTCCCTATATATGTCCCAGCATCCACTACAATATACATCCAATGTACAGTAATGGCCTCTAGGGCATACATATCACTAACATCACTGTCAGCTCAATTTTATTTTAGGGGTCTCGGGGTGATAGCAGATTCCTAAATACACTCCCAGATTTGTAGTTTTTCCAATGTCGGGTTTCTAAATCCGTATTTTGGGGTTTCTAGGGTTTGTTCCAAGTCTTTAAACATCACCCAAGTCTAGTGAACAGCCACTAGGCATCACCCAATTCAAACCAACACTCAAATCTTCTCTTGGGTTTCCCAATGTTCACTACCTCCACAATATCACATCTAAACACATATAAATACTTAAGTAAATGGAAAACTATCCAATTAGTGAAGGGATTACCTCATAAAGCACCCATGAATCCCCCAAGTTCATCAAAACTGAATTTTTCTTGGTCCCATGTACAGAGCTTGAAGAGGGGATTAATATTTGTGAAGGGTGTGTAGGGTTTTGAGGATTGTTAGGCGATGGATCTAGGGATTATTTGAGGTGGGTTGGGAGCTTGAGGAGATGAAGAGGATGATGGAAATGGTGAGGGATTATGATTTGGGCAGCAGCCCCCCTCTCTCATTATAATTCACACACACTCTCTCTCATCACTAGAATACCTACCCCATCATTATGTCCCCTTTGACTTTTCCTTTTTCTTTTCTCTCCACCAATAAAGCATAACACAAAAGAAATGAAAGATATAACAAAATGAAACATGTCATGGTGCACTAACCATGGAAAACTGTAGAAATGCGGATTTGGCTTAATCGCGATTAGCAGTGCACTAATCGGGCTTTTATCAAAACTGCACAAAATAAATTTTAAAAATGCCAAATCCTTTAATTATATATTTAAATGAATAAATCATTTTAATTTCCATTTATTTCATAATTATTGGTATATATTTATACCTTTTGTCGAAAACCCCAATTTCGCAAATCGGCAGTTTTCGGGAAAAATATTATTTTAATTTTAAATTCCAAAAATAATATTTTATATTTTCTGAAACGTTACAGGATGACACACCTATGTCGGCTATCTAGTCCTATAGTATCCAATACGGCAACATTATCGAACATCGTCCTCAAAACCTGTCATCACGTATCAATTGTATTATATCACTACTAACTATCCTTTAGTTTCAAATATAGTTCTCTAACTATCTTATAACCCTATCCTTAGTTTTCTATTAAAGGTTTCATTAACAATAATCTATATATAAATAGTCTTCAATCAAAGTGTGCGGGGGTGCTATACGCCATCCACCCAACTTCCCCCGTAGATATAGATCTACTCATCTTAGCCTTCGTTTGCCGAAGTCGATGATGCCACGCTCCGTGTCTCGGAATCTACGCTAGGGTACCTACATCCAATACACAATCGCAAAAGCATATAAAAATCATGTCGGAGAAACCAAAACTGCACAAGTTTCGCTCAAAGGTTAAAACCTATAGCTTCGCGTGCAAAAAACGACTAAAAATCCTAGTCGTTGACGTTCAAATGCCACACGACCAAATACAAATCCCAATATCAAAACCAAGCATCCCAAAATACGGAAAACATGGCCAAAAACACCATAATGTGCTCCCAGATTTTACCCAAGAAGAATTTAGCCAATTTTGCATATGTAAAAGGTCTTGTTTACTGGAGATAAAGACGCAAAATGAATACGAAAACTTTTCCTCACACCCTGGCCGCAAATTGCGGCCAGGAACAATAAATTTGCGGCCACACTTGAAGGGTAGGTGCTCAGGTCTTGGGTGAACGTTCTAGGTTGTCTGCACACTCCTCTGTGTTTGCCAAATAATTCCTAGTGCCCCCGGGTGATAGCAGATCACAAAATACCAACACAATTTCCCGATATCGACGAATCTAAAGTTCGTGTTTTGGGGTTTGGTCACTGGTCCAGGTCAAGAATTGGTCTTTAGGGTCTTATAACAGGCACTAGGAATCATCCAATCCACACAACACTCAAACCCTTCTCTAGAATTTTTTTCAAGTTCACAAATCCACATCTTAAACCCATTTCTAACTAACTAGGATATAAAGAAACTTAAAACTATATAAATGGTAGAAATTATACCTCATGGATGCAACTCAAGAAAAAACCTAGTTTGTCAATGTTGCCAAAATCACACTTTTCTTGGTCTACTGTGTAGAGGAGAAGGAGGGGATCAACTTTCTTGAACTGGGTTTAGTATTTTGGTGAATATTTGGAGATGGATCTAGGGTTGAAGGTGAAGGGAAGTGATGAAGAGAAGAATGAGAAGAAAAATAAAGGGGAGGGGAAAGAATGGCTGCCCTCTCTCTCTCTCCTACTCTCACTCTCTCTTATTCTCACCCTTCTTTTCTCTCTCCAATCACTCTCCCTTTTTAACCCTTTTCTTTTTCTTTTAAAACCCAATCACATAATTCCCAAAATAACACAAGAACAGAACATGAAATCAAAATATAACATGACATGGTGCACTAGCCACGAAAAACTGTAGAAACACGGATTTAGCTTAATCGCGATTAGCAGTGCACTAATCGGACTTTTATCCAAACTACATATAATAAATTTTAAAAATGAAAAATACTGTAAATATATTTTTAAATGAATAAATTATTTTATTTTCCATTTATTTCACAATTATCGATATTTATTTATACCCTTTTTCGAAAACCCCAATTTCGCAAATCGGGCAGTTTTCAGGAAATATATTATTTTAATATTAAATTCCAAAACTAATATTTTATATTTTCTGAAATGTTACACTATCCTGCACACTTGCACAAAAAGGAATAAAAAATAACAAGATGATTTTTACAGTATATATATATATATATATATATATATATATATATTGGTTATATATATTCACAAATTAACCCGAAATTATACAAAGAAATAAACTACCGTCTTTCCGGCAATGGCGCCATTTGATTGCTAGAGTTTTTGAGTACATTGTTTTAATTACCGCAATAAAACGGTTTCTCTTGGTATCTAGCCGGTTGAGTACGGGTCGGTCCACTGAGAGATGGGAATCTTTTTCTTATTGTTTTAACGAGTTAAGTCCAATTTGTCCATGTTTGTATAGTTTCACTATGTGCTGAAATATAAAGAGAGCTTGTTAGGGTTAGGATTATGTTAGTTTGAGTTAGGAGTCGCTCACATCTTTGGTTGCCACTCTTAATATCAGTGTCACGGTAATCGGCAACAACGGGGATTAGCACAACTAGGAAGGAAATTTACGAGTATAAGCTAGGCTTTCCAACGCTTAGTTCCTTCCTTGTGATCCTTGTCCGTCCGTTCTTGGCACTTAGCCTTAACCTCCGGTCAATTCAACCACAACCAGTCTCACTAGGGTATCACCGCTATCATGTAGGATAGGGTTCCGTAGGGAGCGGATTATGGTTCAATTAACGGAAGTCCGAATCAAGATGTTGGGCAAAGAAAAGAGTGAGAGCGATTTACTTCTCTCAAACTTTCCTTATCCTACCCTAACAAGTGAGAAACTACTCGCCCATTAAAAAGAAAAAGGAAATAAAACAAGAAAGAAGGTAGAAAGAAATGAGTTTAGAAAATCACAACTAGATATTTGAGACCCCACATTGGCAAGAATCATACTTAAGCATCATAGCTGTAAGGATAAAGAAAAAGAGAAAAAGAAATAAAGGGAACAATAAATAACAACAACTAGTTTAACAAATGAAAATTACAAGCAAATATAATAAAACAATTACAAGACATGCAAGTTAATAAAAAGAACTCTTCTTTTATTCATCATCACTCATGAAGCCGACTACAATATCAATGGAGAGAGATGAAGAGGAAGAAGAAAATACTAGCTCTTATCCTAAAATCTAATACAATAAAAAGCACCATTTACATGGCTTGGAACTGGGCTATTTATAGGTAGATAAATGAAACCCTACGCATACAATCTGAGCGCTTACACAATTACAAAACTACCCTAAAAATATCTTCTGTCACTGAGTCAACTAGGCCACGGATCCGCCGCATAAATGCCACATTGGCCGCGGATCCGCGGCCCTTTGGGTGATTTGATGTGTCGTTTTCTATGGGTTTCTTCCTGTTGCTGTTCACCTCTGTTTGGTACCCTTGGTTTCTCAAAATCCCTTTAGTTTTCTCCTAGATTTTCAACAGTGCAAAGGATGAAATGATGTGGACTTTTGCCTTGATTTTCTTGAGCTCCGCGTTGAAATCTTGAATCTTGTGCTGCTCTTGTGCTTTGTGCTTGAAATGACCAATGATTTGCCATTTTGTCCCTTAAACTGGTAAGCGGCATAATACGTATTGTGAGCAGAGACCCATATTTATCTGTTGTTGGCCGTTGTCCTGAATTTGTTGTGACTTTTCACGATTTTCACTGTTTAGAGCTGAGAACCTGTAACCTGCAATTATTTAGAAAACACGGATCAAGAGTACCTACCTATATGCAATGTGAATAAGAATGGAGGGTATAAAAATGCAAATATCTGATATGAACACTTGCCGATGTCAAAGACACCACGCTCTTCCTTGTTGTTGGATGTCCACGTGAGGGTGCGTACATATCACAAAATACATCGTATTAAAATCCGATTCAAAAACCGACACGACGCTCGAAGTGCTCATAGGTTAGAACTTATAGCCTACAAATGCAAAAGCAATCATAGAACCCTCTTCGTTGACGTACAAACGTCCAATGACCAAATTCACAATTAAATGCCAAAATCCATGTTTTAGAAATCGGAAAACCATTGCTATTATTAACTCAAACGCTCCCAGATTTTGCCTCAGGTAATCTGGAATAAAACAAAAAATATAGTGACTAAGTTATGAGGAGTGTGAGCTACAGGCGAAAACCTATACTCAATAGAGAAAATCTGGCCGGCTTATATGCTACAGTAACCGCCCCCACCGACCCAATGTTTGAAGTTTGGTCTCGTCTTCTTGTGGTGGTCTTCTATTGGTCTAACTAGGTTAATGTATATGTTTAATTTTTTTTATAAAGATCCCGGGTTGCTCCAGATTCCATGTAGACCTCCAAAAATATCACAAAACCGATACAGAAAGTTCTAAGTTCATGTCTTGGTGTTTCAAAATTCACTTAGTCGCGGATTTTTAACACTTGATGGGTGGTAGTCACCAATTACACTCAATTACATCGTCACAACTCATAATATCACCTAAATCTCAACTTGGAATTTTCCGACATCACTAAACCATCTTAGTTTAACTCTGAACTACAATAGGGTATTAGGTAAACAAAAGCTTAACTAAAAGTGTGGAATAATATCTCATTTGGCAATTCAAGAATTTTCTTGAGTTCCCCCAAGTACTCAAAATCTTGTCTTGTTCCCACCATGGTCTATGTGAAGTGCAAGAGAACAATTTTGGTGAAGAGGTTAAGGTGTTTTGGTGTGGATTTGAGGGTGTTTGAAGTAGGTAGAAGGGGTGGAGGGTGTTGGGGCATGAGGAAGAAGAAGATGATGAAGAATGAGCCATGGTCAAAGATACCCCCTTCTCTCTCTCTCTCTCACTCACATGCTATGCCCATACCAATGTGGTCCCCCCTCTCACAAATATCTCCTCCTTTTCTTTTCATTTATCTAAAAGAAAACAAAATCATTTTAAAAACAAACCATATAAAAACTTAACATGAAGCCATGGTTCATATGTAAAATGTGACAAGTCTTTTGAAACATGAAATGGTGCATGTCATATGCATAATCAAGCTTAATGCATAATTAGTAAATATTAATAAAGTTTAGCAATAAACTTGTACATATTTAATTGTATAAAAATTTCTAAAATGTATAAGTGTTCAGTTGATAAAACTGCACACTTGTATTACATTTTTCCTACCATTTTTATATTAAAAAAGGACTTTATTATAATATATTATACATATGAGGGTTTATGTGTAAAAACATTATTTTCCATGTGTTAATATATTTTAATTATCATTTGGTAGGAAAATGTATGCAAATAATATTATTGATCTAATCATAGTAGAACAAAGTCTACTAAAATCTTATTTGAGTTGTTATGCAGAATATTTCCAAGTTGTTATGAAGGATTTAACAAACAAATCAATTTGTTGAAGAAAACTTGCCAAATTAAGAAGCAAACTTGGAGACCAAGTCTGGAAGCAACAGAGAAAAGATTTTCAGATTCTGAAGATGCCTAGGATTGCCACATGTCACAGATGAAAGCCCAAGAAAAATAAGCAATTGATCACATCCCTTGAGCGCGGATCCGCGGCCAAACCCACCCTGGAGCCGCGGATCCACCGCAATAATGATGAGTTGGAAGGCAATATTTTGGGAGATTGACAACTGCTGAATTTTACCAACTTCTCAACAATAAGATTCTGGGTTTGCGCTATAAAAAGGCACCGAGAGCCTCTTGGAAAAGTGATCAAGTCGACACGATCACGAAGTCCAAGACGGCTCACGCATCCAGACTGATCATCAACGGTTCATCTACCTCCTTAGAAGAGATCGAGAAGCAAACTAGGTTTTTGTAATCATTTTCTAAGGAATCAAAGTGTACTTGATCTTGTTGATTAATAAAGGTAGTTCTTTTTCTTATTCTATTTCTTCATAGTTTAATTATGCAATTTCTCTCCATCTCTTTTTCTCCCAACATGCGCGAGTAATTCTCCGCTTGTTAGGGTTCGTAGGATTAGGGTAGGCTAATGGATGATGAACATCCTTAAACCCTTTTTAAGTCCTATAAAGTTTATGAACTTTATCAAAAGAATCATTAACATCCTAATCGGGCGCGCTAGCAATTATTTGCTAGTTCCGACCGCGATTAGAGATTAGATTAATGATTGTTTTGGTAAAGGCTAGATATGAACGGAGTTCCGTGTCGAGATAAGGGTTAAGAGTGGGATTCCTTTTCCCTTCAGAAACCCTAATCTACACGCATCACCGTCGTTCTAGTTCTAAATCTATTAATGGATAAAAATGGTAACTTTTAATTAATCGTCCATAACTACTAAATCCTAACGAACCCTACAAGCCCTCTTATTATATTAATTACATCTTTAAAATAATCTAGATGTATATTTTACATTCTTGTTTAACGTAGATCTAGAAATCTTTCTATAAAATTCTTTAACCCTCCTCTCTTTCTCAACGCATCTAAAGTAAGAATAAAAGGTTCCACGTTTCCCAGAGGACGACCCGTACTCATCTCGGTCTAGCTACGCGCGACACCATTCTGATTGCGGTTAAACTACAAAAACACAATCTTTCGAATCAATCAAATGGCGCCGTTGCCGGGGAAACGTGCGTAATTTTTTATTTTTACTATTTGTGTTGAATTCTTAGACGAGTCATATCATTATTAAAACAAAACTGCAAATTGTATATTTAACGATTATTGTGTGAATTTTTGCGAGGAAATCTGGAGTCACGGACTTGAGGAAACAGGAGATCTAGGGTTCACACTTCTCTGGTAAGATTCTAACTCCCTTCTCTCTCCTCTAAAATCCAATAAAATCTATTTTCTGCAGGATTCTTTGCAAAATATCGCCGCTCAAAAATCTTTTTGCAAAGTTTTGTTTTTCGGTTTGTTTTTGCATATTTTAATACGGACTTTAAGGGGCAAAGACCAAATCAAGATTAGGTGGGGATTTCATCACCCTTCCTAAGCCCCACAAATCACAAACCAAGCATATAGATCAACCCTTCATTGATTTAAAAAATATCTAGACCAGACTCTAAGGACTGTCGCGCTCAATAAGGACAGAGGAAGGTCGTGGGTAATCTATCGTTTATCCGCATTACTTTTGTAGTGCCTAGGCAAGTGTGACAAAGGCTAGTGGTTTTTAATTAGGCCCACGACGTGGTTCCTTCCCACTTACCTGGCACTTACCTGGCTACAAGGGTAGTACGGAGGCGGTAGAGGATTTATCCTGCGGCTTGTCCTTTGGAAGTCTAGGAGCGGTCTAGAGACTGGACCTAGGTAACCATAGTTCTAGGGTTGTGCATTTTTTTGTGATTTGTCTAAATCCGTCATTTTTCAAAACAAACCAATTACTTTCTCTCCTTTTTACCCCTTCCCCCTTCTTCTCTTCTTATAATGGGTGACCTAAACAGAAGAACACTTGCCGAGCTTTGCTGTCCACAACCAGATATCTCTTGTTTTCGAAATCCCTTCGGTATACCGTCCGGCTCTTCCATGTCCTTAAGAGATCATATAAAACAAGCAGGAAGAAACAGTTGGCCACCTCAGTCTAGGTCTTATCAACCATATCCTAATCCTACACCTGTTTCAATTCATACCCAGAGTGAGGAAGCCCCTAGACGAATGTCCATTGCCGAGCACATAGCTAGGTCTAGAGGCCAAAGTTTCAACCCGGACCAATATCAACTGTCCGGAGAAGAGTTTGATATGCGGTTTGTGGCATATAAGATGTCTGTTGAAAATAGCCAACCAACCAACCCATATCAATATTCTTCTTATCATAATATTGATCCTACTCCTACCCAAGTTCCGCAACCATTCTATTCCTATCAATCCAATCCGACTTTTCCACCTACTCTAGACAGTTCTTCTAATCAGTCATTTGGGAGTTTTAATTATCCACAGGAATTTCAATCTTATACTGAAACCCCTTATCAGCCCAAGACTAGTCTGGAGCAGACATTAAAAAAATTTATGGAAATGTCGAACCAAATTATGAAGGATTTGGGTAGTAAGACAGAACTGTACCTCCAAACTGAAATCCACAACTCCAGTTTCATAGATTCATCAAGTACACCAAATAGAATGACTGATAAGTTGTGTGACTTTGTAGTGTTTGATTTACCCAACTGTGAAGGGTCCCTTTCAAGTGAAACCATACCCAACCCTTGTGATCTCTACACCTCCACTCTTGAACCAAAACTGATTGAAAACCATACTTTTGATGAGGAGTTTGAGAATTTTAACCTTCACTTGAATGAGGTGATTGACATTGGGGATATTTTGATTGATGAACCCGAAATTTTGGATGATTTTGTCCCACCA
The DNA here is from genome assembly GCA_030015575.1 of Agapanthus africanus. Taxonomy (NCBI): domain Eukaryota; kingdom Viridiplantae; phylum Streptophyta; class Magnoliopsida; order Asparagales; family Amaryllidaceae; genus Agapanthus; species Agapanthus africanus. Next base: position 117,108,649 of record CM057351.1, read on the forward strand.
ATTTATCAAATCCTTTCACTTCCTTGTGGTCATCATCTTGAGCCTTTAATTCTTCCCGAACCTCAAATATGTATTGAAGTTGATAATAATGGTATACACGAAGATCAGTCCGAAATACAGCCTCCATCTTCCACATCTGGTACAGCAACACTCGACACACCAATTTGTTTACCCATTTCACCTTCTATTCTCTCCGGTTCTTCTTTTGTCCCTATAGTTTTAGTGAGTTTTGATGAATCACAATCCGTTAATTCAAGTTCAATAATACCAGAAATTCAACTTGATTTGGATATTTTTGAAAATGAGGTAGATGAGTTTTTCGAGTCCTCTACCTCAGTGATTTTTTATGAATCAAGTAGAATAAATTCTGGCATAAAACTCTTTGACAGCAAAATGTTCAATCACACCATTGATAAAAGTTTTGAAGAACTTTTTGCTGACGAACTTGAATTTTTAAACAATACGGATTTTGTGACTGATCAATCTCCACCATTCCTTCTTCCTAATCATTCACATTCCTCCTCATTCTTTCTTTTCTCTAAATTCAAACCCTTTCCTGACCACCTCTTATCCCTTCCCCACTTTTTCTTGACTCGATACAACGCATCCTTCCACCAACCTATACGATATACTGATAAAATCTTTGAATGGTTGGTGTTGACTTTTGGTCTTTGTAAAGTCTTATTTTGACCAAATGACTCACCCCCTCTTAAAATGCTTCGTATTGTCTAAATCATGTTTGAGGGGGGATATATTTTTGGCTCTTGATCATAACTTTTGTTCTCAAATTTGTGAGCCAAAAATAAGTTTGGGGGAGGATTTTCACTTTCATATATTCTTGCCCCCATTAATAATTTCTTCCCAAGTCTACAGGTTTTTGAGCTTAACAGATGACATCAGTGAGGACACTGCTGTAAACAGGTTTGGGGGAGGTTTGTGCTTATTTACACATGAATTTGCATCATGTTTTGCATAAGCACAACATTTTCAAAAATTTAAAAAAAAAATTTCTTTTATAACAAAAGAGTAGAAAGTGAAAAATTACATCCAAAAGATAAGAATAGTTTAAGAAAACCAAGAAAATTAGAAGTTTTCTTAAACGAACTAGTAATAAGTAGTTATGAGCTGTTGTCCCAAGGGTTAGTAAGATGAAGGAAGTCACTAATCTGAGGATAAAAATAAGTCTGAAAAATAGTTTCCATTCTGGAAGCCAAACATTTGAATGTTGATACCCTACAATATGCACCTACACACGTCTTGAAACTCGGGATAGTAGAGGATACCTTGAAATGCTCTTGTCTAAAAGCCAAAGTATGAAGGAAGTGAAAAAAATGAAGAAAATATAAAAATGGTGAAAAGAAAAAAAAATGAACACTGGTTTTGTTATCGCGAAGGCAGCAATAAAAAAATATAGCGAGGGTGCCTCTTCACCTAGTGCCCTAAGGCCAACTGGTCTGGGAGTCACTGCTAAGCCTTAGGTGGTGCAAGACGAGGAAATATTATCACCTAATCAGCAAGCACATGAGTAATCGGTCGGTTAGTACCTCAAGAAGTATTAACGGTCGCATGAAAATGTGTGAGCAAATCTAAGTATTCATCAAATTAAAAAGTACTAAGGTAGATGGACAAGAGTATGATAGCTTGAATTGAATTCTCCGAGTGTAGGGATGTTATTTACACACATGTGGGGTTATATGATCAATGTTTGGATGAAAGGTAGGAATGAAGAATAAAGACGATGTTTTTTTGATGGATAATATGATTTCTAACATCTTTTCATGACTATTAAGATAGGGCTCATGACAACTGAAAAGCTGGCATAGTTGGAAACTCTTCTTTTCAAAGTATTTCTTTCATGGTTCTTGTCTTTATATATAAATTTCACCATCTTTCTTTTGTTATTGGATTTTGTGGGTGTAATCCGCTGAAAACCCTCAGGAGACAACACTCCTCCTACTAGGGACACCTAGAGGTTTAACGGCTTGTTGCACGTGCTCAGTGCAATCGTGTCTGCCTACGAAAGTGTGCTTAGTTTTCTCCTTTCTTTTTCTCCTCTTAAATAAACTAGTTTGCTCGGGACGATCAAAGATAAGTTTGGGGGTATTTGTTCAGTTGATAAAACTGCACACTTGTATTACATTTTTCCTACCATTTTTATATTAAAAAAGGACTTTATTATAATATATTATACATATGAGGGTTTATGTGTAAAAACAATATTTTCCATGTGTTAATATATTTTAATTATCATTTGGTAGGAAAATGTATGCAAATAATATTATTGATCTAATCCTCGTAGAACAAAGTCTACTAAAATCTTATTTGAGTTGTTGTGCAGAATATTTCCAAGTTGTTATGAAGGATTTAACAAACAAATCAATTTGTTGAAGAAAACTTGCCAAATTAAGAAGCAAACTTGGAGACCAAGTCTGGAAGCAACAGAGAAAAGATTTTCAGATTCTGAAGATGCCTAGGATTGCCACATGTCACCAGATGAAAGCCCAAGAAAAATAAGCAATTGATCACATCCCTTGAGCGTGGATCCGCGGCCAAACCCACCCTGGAGCCGCGGATCCACCGCAGTAATGATGAGTTGGAAGGCAATATTTTGGGAGATTGACAACTGCTGAATTTTACCAACTTCTCAACAATAAGATTCTGGGTTTGCACTACAAAAAGGCACCGAGAGCCTCTTGGAAAAGTGATCAAGTCGACACGATCACGATGACCAAGACGGCTCACGCATCCAGACTGATCATCAACGGTTCATCTACCTCCTTAGAAGAGATCGAGAAGCAAACTAGGTTTTTGTAATCATTTTCTAAGGAATCAAAGTGTACTTGATCTTGTTGATTAATAAAGGTAGTTCTTTTTCTTATTCTATTTCTTCGTAGTTTAATTATGTAATTTCTCTCCATCTCTTTTTCTCCCAACATGCGCGAGTAATTCTCCGCTTGTTAGGGTTCGTAGGATTACGGTAGGCTAATGGATGATGAACATCCCTAAACCCTTTTTAAGTCCTATAAAGTTTATGAACATTATCAAAAGAATCATTAACATCCTAATCGGGCGCGCTAGCAATTCTTTGCTAGTTCCGACCGCGATTAGAGATTAGATTAATGATTGTTTTGGTAAAGGCTAGATATGAACGGAGTTCCGTGTCGAGATAAGGGTTAAGAGTGGGATTCCTTTTCCCTTCAGAAACCCTAATCTACACGCATCACCGTCGTTCTAGTTCTAAATCTATTAATGGATAAAAAGGGTAACTTTTAATTAATCGTCCATAACTACTAAATCCTAACGAACCCTACAAGCCCTCTTATTATATTAATTACATCTTTAAAATAATCTAGATCTATATTTTTCATTCTTGTTTAACGTAGATCTAGATATCTTTCTATAAAATTCTTTAACCCTCCTCTCTTTCTCAACACATCTAAAGTAAAAGTAAAAGGTTCCACATTTCCCAGAGGACGACCCGTACTCACCTCGGTCTAGCTACACGTGACACCGTTCTGATTGCGGTTAAACTACAAAAACACTTTTTCGTATCAATCAATAAGACACATAAATTCTTTCAAAATCAAAATTTGATATAAATTTCGAAATATTTCAAAAAATATTGGTATATAATTATACCCTTTCATTAATACTAATTCTCATATTTAAAAATATTCATGTAATTTATTATTTTAATTATTTAAATTCTGAAAATAATATTTTATTTTCATGAAATGTTATATTGGGTACACGAATTTAAATTTAAACCGCCAAATACTAAAACATTTCAATAATCTTGTTCAGATCAACGGGGCTCCGAAGTCACGAAAGATACAGAATTACCACAACGCATCATATGCGCATGAAAACGAGCGTGAAACTCAAAATCGAACTCCGTCAAGCGTAACGCATTCACTGGATTTATAAGGGATATGCAAATCTTGAAATCCAATGCCATTCTCAAATATACTATAGTCCAAAATCATAATACGTAGATAGTACGTATTGTGGTAAAACCATTCTAAAAACTTAATAAATCACATGCAAAATCTTTTTTGAATCGCCATGCCATGCGTAGCTTACGGCACAAGTCGCGGACGCTCAATTGTAAAGTAGAAAATATATCTATATATGTTTTTGCTCAAATTATACGGCCCGCCTTTTGAAATATCCCGGAGGTTTTTCATTGCAAAGATTCGTGTCTCTTACGCACAGTTATGGAATAGCGAGGCTATAGCTCATTTTAGAAAACCTCTTGGTAAACTTTTAATGCATGCAAAAGTACTCAGGCACTGTCCTCAGATCATCCCTGCTCGGCTACTATATATAATATAGTGCCCACCATGAAAATTTATATATTGAAGAGCAAAAATCAGCCTCAAAATGCGTATCCAACATCACGTGCGTCCGGTGCGCACGGAAATCAAAGCCAAATATGAGTGCTACGAATGTTCATAAAAACCAAACGAAGTGCAACGTGTGTGCACGAAAGCATCTGTCAAATGCAACTGGTGTGCATGACAACAACATCAAGTGCATATAGAGTGCAAGAATATCTCAACCCAGTGCAACTAACCAGCACGAATGAAAATCTCAATCAAGTGCATCCGACAAGCAGGAATAAAATCGCAATCAAGTGCATCCAACATGCACGAATAAAATCTCAATCAAGTGCATCCGACATGCATGAATAAAATCTAAAGCAAGTGCATCCGATGCGCACAAAATCCAATACCATATGCCTAATATGCGTAAAAATCCAAACCAAGTGCCTCAGGTCCGTATACAGTATCTAGTGCAGTAGCATGCACGATAACGAACATCAAGAGCAAACGGGCACAAAAACATAAATCTTGTGAAATAAACGCTCAATGACATATATCGGGTGCAACTAATGTACGGAGTATAAATCTAGTGCAACCAATGAACGAAATACAAATCTGGTACAACAAATGCATGAAATGAAAATCTAGTGCAACAAATGCATGAAATTGTCACGACCCGAAATATTAGCTCGTGACCAGCTCTTAAATCACGCAACGTCTAGAGGCGTAACGTACCTCAAGTAAGTTGAAACCTAGAAATCTAAACCTTTTTAAGAAAATAAAGGAGGTGAAGTTTTGAAATAAAGGTATATCGAAATCAAGTTTCCTTAATGCATAGAAAAGGAACATAAAAATGCAAGTGAAATTTACTAGTTTGAAAACGTGTTTCGTCTTTTAAAAATTTGGGCAGCACCCCCTTTGTATATTTTGATCCAAAACCACAAATACATAACAAGAATAATGGCATCCCTAAGCGGGAGCTAGCTCTTCGCCAAATGGCGGATCACAACCACGCAAGACAGTATATGTAAGTATACGACGCCCAACGGCGAAGTCCACCACAAAAAGATAAAGAAATAAGCAAGACATCAAAATCACAAGTAGCGGAAAACCCCTCGCTCTAAGTCTCGCAACCACAATCTCACTAAGTCTCATTACTTATACAATTTACTAATTTTGATTGATAGAGTCAACTAGATACAATATGAAATATAGATACAAGAGTGGGTATGATACAAATGTCCCACCTACCAAGCAAATCACTCAAAAGTTGCTATGTGCCAGCGATGCTGCTACGGATCCATGCGGTCAACCTGCAAGAACTGTGGCACAACGGGGGTAAGTTGCCAACTCGTTAGTAGAAAAACATCAACAAGTAGAAATCAAATAAACAACGACTCCTAGGTCAACAATATCATAAAGGTAACACTATGATATCTAGGGTGACCAGGTCATCATATGTGCCAACAATGTAATCAATACCTATATGTATGCGGCTATAATCCAACCATATCATCAATGTATGTATGCATGTGTATCTCGTCCAACCATATAATCAATATATGCATGCACGTAAATATCATAAAAGAGTTTGGATGAAAGTATGAGCATATAAATTAACGGTGTCCCTCGTGACACATCAAAATCATAGAACCAGAGTGTCCAGTGTAGGGTTCCTGGGCACACTAAAGAGGTCTCACAAGGCATCAACCATGCCAATTTCAAATTTTACGGTGCTGAGAAACCCTAGACTAGATCGTTAACTAGATTTTAGGCGACATAAGAAACTAGTAAACAACTTAACTAAAAGAACGGAAATACAACCTTTGTACATCCGGTCCTCCACCTCCATAGCTCCGCAATGAAGTCTCCTCGCTGTCCAAATCGAATCTCGGGCTCTAGCGTCGGCTTCATCGGAGAAATGGGCGGGCTAGGTCATCGACTACGATGCCGAAGATGATCTACGTCGAAGCATCACATTATCAAGCTCCAACTTCACCAAGCCATGAAAACTTGTGAAGGAAACACCCTATACTACTTGGCAAGAGGTAGAGGATAAAGAAATAGGAAGTGGGTTCACTTTAGAATTGGATTTCTCACTCTTTTTCATCAAATCACCATTGATGAAAGCTATGTTTTTTCATGAAGAAGAAGAAGAAGATGATGATAGAATATGATAAGTTATCTTTGAAATAGAAAATAAATTGAATACTTATCATAATTCAACCATGGTCAAGTGTAGAGAATGAACTAGGGTTAAGTGGAATGGTTAGGGTTAAGCATGAGACAAAATGGTCACTTAGTCAAAGCTTCATGAAGCTTCAATGTACAAACAAAGAAAGCCACCATTTTCTCTTTATGCTTATTATTTTCCAAAAAGAATAAATAAATAAATAAATGAATAAGAAAACCAAAACCCTAACAATTTAAATAACCATAGTTCAATCTTTACATAAACTCAAGTAAACATGCATCATCAAACATGATACATCCAAGTGCACAAAAGTATATCACATATACAACTTGTGAACTTCAAGTGAGAAAATCCATTTAAAGTGAACCAATACTAGTTAATGCAAAGTAATATATCAAATATATAATTATGCATTAAATCATCAAATCAACTCTTGATTTAACGATCCGGTCATATCGTATATGACCGACTAATATCCAATGTATCGATTTATCGAATCAATCCTTGATTCGATAACTAGGTTATATCGCATATAACCAATCGATACATTCATCGCGAGAATGGAATACGCTATCACATACACGAATTATTCTCGGTCCCGCACATATCTCATATGCTCTCCTATTTCGTTTCGCTTGAGCCATGAAACCTCTGTGTAGGACTTTAAAGACTCGTCAATACGCCGGCAGCAGGTGATGATCATATCAAACACCCACAAGCAGCAAGCGGTCTGCTAAACGTAACGGCCACCCGGGTATTGAGCGATCAGAAGATCGACGAGCAAGCCCGCTCACACTCCTGTGAATACAACCAGTAACACTTACCGTACAGTCCGGTCTGTTCGTCTGATATGTCGCATATCTCGCCTAGGGGTGGTAAACGTCAGACCCCAATAGCTCGATAAGTCGTGTCGATATGAGGTCTATAACAGTTCGAGAAACTACAGGTAACACTTTCCAGTAAATCTCAGCAACCCTGGCCAGGGATTTCCGGTTATAGCCAATCGAACACAGCACAACATCAACTCCCTATACCGGGAGAGACGAATCCCCTCCTATCGCTCATTGCCTCCATGTGATTCGGGACTGTACCCAAAAGCCACCGTTTTGCACGCCCTCTTGGACATGGTAAGGTGGAAATCAAAGCACAGTGGGAACCACACAAGACTCTATGACGATCTCGGGTCAACAGACTACTCTGTACCAGTGTCACCAGAGAACTGCCATCTGACGTAAGGTATAATACCATCTGGGAGTTCTCGGCGAGTCCGTCTAGTGTACCCAGTCTCCACTGAGCACCCGTATATCATCTCTGATGTCAAACACCAATGGATATGGGATCATCCATCGCCCATCTATATGGGTCGAGAAGGTATACGCTAGTCTACTCTGGTATATCGATGCCCCGTCTCGATACACCCACGACTAGGGACCTTGAAGGATGTACTTATAGACTACCATGTCCACACCAGTATGATCCGCATCATAGTCCAGGTAGTCAAATACACATCCTAAGGGCTTTACCAACATGTAACAGAGAGACAACCAGTATACACGTTAAGGTAAAGAGTAACCAGATAGCATACTATCATGTCGAGCAAGAAAGTCCTCCCTATATATGTCCCAACATCCACTACAATATACATCCTATGTACAGTAGTGGCCTCTATGGCATACATATAACTAACAATCTCCCAATTGCACTAGGGCCATCTGTAGCGGTGGTTGTAGTATCCCATACTCAACCATCCCATAAAAATCTCTCTCTGGGAAAAGGCCTTTTTGAGTGGATCAGCCGTGTTGTCCTCTGAGTCTACTCTCCTAACCTCGATCAGCCTGGAGATCAACCATCTCCATGATCAGGTGATACTGCCTTAGAATATGTCTGGATCACTGATGGGACGGACATTCCTGGTATAAGCCACAACTCCATTGTCACACAATGGGAGGAACGAAGTTCATCTCATGAATTAATATACACCCAGACTGCCTCTTTGGTAGCATCTTAAGTAGCGATGTATCCAGCCTTTATCGTCTAGTATGCCACGGTATCTAGCTTGGAACTCTTCCAACATACCATCCCTTTACTGAGGGTAAAGACAATGCCTGTGACTGACATTCAGTCGTCTTTATCACCCTGGAACACTTCCAGTGATTCTCCTCAGGACCAATTGATACCATCTCACTACAACTAGTGAGTATCCTAACATCCAATTAGATCTATCTCATAGATCCAAAACATAGGATTTAGTAGGCATCACTTTGATCTTATATGGAGAATCATTGTGATAAGCGGAGATTGATCGAGCGTAGCATAGGAAACTCCTTCCTTATCAAGAGTATGTCATCCACGTACTCTACGAGGATCATTACCATCTCCCTACTACCTTTTTGTATATACAAGGTTCATCTACCATTTTGACGATGTCAAACCCTTTGACTAACACATCAAAACAGACGTTCTAACTCCGCGATGCCTGGTTTATCACATAAAACATCTTGCACACGTTTCCGCTGCTCCCACTGTCTACGAGGCCCTCTGGCTGTGTACTTATAGACGCTCTCTTCTAAAACATCATTTAGAAAAGCTGTCATGACACCCAACCACCAGATATCGTAGTCATGGTATGTAGCCGTGGCAAGTAGGATCTGGATGGACTTAAGCATAGGCACTGGAAAAGGTTTCATCATTATCCATGCCTGGTCGATGACGAAAACCTTTAACAAGTCTAGCTTTGAAAGTCTCAACTTTTCCTTGTACACCAAGTAATCTTCTCAAGATATATTTGCTCCTGATGGGGATTTAACCCTTCAGATATAGCAACCAAAGTCCATACTTTGTTGGTGTATAAGGATTCCATCTCAGATCGATAAACATCCAGCCATTCTAACAGAGTCTCACTTCTGATGGCCAGCTCGAAACTAGTTGGGTCATCATCTCATGATGCAATCCTCGCTCCCACTGTCATTGAGAAACTAAAGTATCTCTCAGGTGGGTGAGAAACCCTACTAGATCGGCGGAGAGGCTGAGGTTTGTTGATTACTATTGAATCCTTTGGTTCTACCAAATCATCTGCTGTAGTTTGTATAGCTGAAACACTTCCAGTTCTACATAACTTACCTTGCCTCGAGCTTGTCCGGATTTTGCTTTTAGACATAGGCCGGACAACCCCAAATCTTAACTAGCTTAAGACATGGGCTCTTCCCATACCATATCTTATATGGAGTGGTAGGCTGTGATCTGATTCGAACCTAATTCAATAGGTATGCAGCTTCTCAAGTGCATAAGCCCTAAAAGGAAATAAGTAACCCAGTAGTACTCATCATAGAGCACACCTTATCATATAGGGTGTAATTGCTCCGCCCCGATACACCGACGTGGTGTGGTATATACGGAGGAGTAACACTGAGAGAGAATCTCATTCTCCTTTAGAATAATCCAGGATTTCCGTGCTCAAGTATTCTTCTCCCTGATCTCATCAAAGGACATAATACTTATACCCGTATTGGTTCTCTACTTCTAACTTATATTCTGTGAATATCTCAAAAGGTTCGGACTTGTGTTTCAACAAGAACATATGTCTGAATCTAAAGAGATCATCAGAGAGTGTAATGAAGTACAAAGAACCAGTCTTGGCATATGTAGACAGGGGACCTTACATACATCAACATGTATCAATCCCAAGAGTTCACTAACTCTTTCTCTGTTTCCAGTAAACGGAGCTATGGTCATCTTATCTTTGTGACATGATTGACAAGTTTCACAAGATGTAAATTCAAACTGATTTAAATATACATCTAAATGTAACTTTAGCTAGTCGGGTCATTTTGATATGACCTAGTCTACAATACCTCAAGAAGAAATCGTTCAATTCTGAACTATTCCCCTTGTGTGTGATCAATATACTAAGAACTGTAGTTTGATTTAGAACATCAATGCTTTTAGATAACGTGCCTGAACCGATCAACTTTTGATATAGGAAATGTTCAAAACATTATCCAACAATACAAAATTTTATCATTTCTTTACTAATAAAGAGACTGATATGATTTTGTATATCAGGTTCGGTATCTAATAACATTCGTTCAGAATCAATGTATTTGCAATACAGTGTGACAGTGACTAACAGACTTGGCTGCAACACTTGCCCCATTTTCTGTCTCATGAAACTTATCACCCGTTCTCAGTTCTCTACCTATCTGTAGCCCTATGTAACAGATTACATATCTGGGATCCTGATCCGGTATCATATGCCCAGGACGAAAAGGACATTGAGAAACAGTTCTGTATAATGAACATACCCGAAGATGATGCATCAGCATGCACTCTCTTCGTTTGGGCGGCACGGGAAATCTGGTATTCCCCAATTTCCTGCTCTGTCTAATAACAATTATAAGTTGGAGCGGGACCAACGTTCCCCAGCTCAGTATAACAAGCAGGTTCGGTCAATATTCCGTATTATTATCTTGATTAAGGCGTGATATGGTCGCTACCTGGAGAGAGAGAGAAGAAATCACTTAGTGTGCGCTCTTTCAAAAATAGATTGGTTATTATTTTATCTAATCAGGATGGCTCCCACTGCTTTTTATAAAATCTTCCTTCAAACCCTAAAAGGAAAGACTAGCCAGGATTAATTACACGCCACAAGTTCGCCAATCTTTCAGCCAGGCCAGTGTCGGTACTTTGAGGGAGGTGCCCCGTGCTTTCGCACGAACCTAATTAATGTAAATCTCGTTTTCCCAGAGGAGTAACCCCGTTGACACCTTTCTAGACACCTACTTGATCGGCTAATTGTAATGTGTAAAACTCTCCCAGGAGTAACAATTACTCGCAGTGGGTATCGGGATCCAACTATCACATAGAAGGTATGCAATCTCATTGCAAATTTCAACACTTGAAATTCCCGATAATATTTTGCCCCTAGCGTCCTATGACCTTGACGCAGGCCAACAAACCATAGTGCGCTAGTCAAGTTCAACCCGTCGTTTCCTGATTGAATTAAACCCACCCGCACGACCCTTGACGCAGGCCAACAAAGTCGCACGACTACCCTAATCCAATCTGCATCATATGCATAAGCAGATAAATACTAGTTAGCTACCGCACACTACGCCTTGACGCATGCCAACAAACGTAGCACGAATACTAACTACCACTTATCTGAAATGACGGAGGGCTACGACAGGTTTTTCTGAAAACCTATTGCGTAATGAACTTGATATCGTTGTAGAATCAAATGAATTTTGAAATGGAGTGTTTTTTGAGGCTTTTCTAGTTTTGCTAAAGGAGTCACTCCCGGTGAAGGGATCGTCGGTCCTTTCCTCGTCGAATGAGGTGCAGGATATATCATATATATCACTGTGCAAAGCAAAAACTCTTAATAGCAATCAAAAGACAAACCGAGTATGTAGCATCTGCCAGTTATTGCTAAAGGAGTCACTCCCGGTGAAGGGATCTCGGTCCTTTCCTCATCATTTAAATTACCTAAACATTACAGATAAATACGACGTACACTTATGCCATCCGCATTCACCTCGATGTCCCCTCGTGCACCGTTAGGTTAGGTAACTAACGGCAGAGCAGGGCAGGGCTAGCGCTGGTGTAAAACATAAGTAACATCTATATAATATATCGTATATACTATATACAGTATCTATCACAGAACATAACATGATCACATCACAGATACCGCAGCAGAAGAATCATATGAAATATTGGATATACTAGGACGTCCGTGTTTTCAATACGAGCCAGTATAAAACACGGATTCCACGGTCGCGATGAATAGCCAAACCCACACCCCTAGACCCCTACGAGAGCGGCAAGCAACCCTACCAATTCTAGAGTTAGGAGACCCGGACTCGACTCCTCGAGTCGGTCTCCTACTGGACTCCAGAACCCGGTTACTTGTGCCCTCCTCCTTGGGTCTATCCTAGTGCGGAAAAGTAAATAATATACAAACGGTGACAATCTTCCGCAACCTGGAAGTGCCCCAATAAAAGAATATTACATACAAGTTTTTACATGAATGAAAATGAAAAACACTCATCTCACATAAAACCCCCCCGGCTATTCTAACACGACGATCCAATATAACATATCCAGCAACACATAACATCACATGTCATCAACGTAAGTAAATATGCGCATCCCAATTGTCGTTGACATATAGCAACGAAACCGGCGATATCACATATTACACTTACGGTCACAAAAAAGAAAGTGTAAAACTACAACAGTTGGAATCCGCATCCTCTTTAGACATCACATGCCTAACAATTATAAACCCCGCATTTTAGTCTCTTTATCGAAAACTCTTTTCAATATAAAGTCGGGCAATTCAACAAGATTTCGGACATCTTAATCGAATGCTCGTCGCAAACTTCAGTAGGCGGCCGCACCCCCGACGCCGTCGACAAAGTGCACCAAGGCAGAACACCACTGCCGCGAGCACCCGAACGGATGCTTTCGGCGACGGGGTTCTCCTACAGTCACTTGGTCGGGGCTATAGAGTGAGGCGGTCTATTAAGTTTACCCGGCGAGTATCCGTGTACGCTATGTGATTGCAACGGACTTTTGATCGCATCAAAATTCCGTGGCAACCGATCATGTGAGACTAAACTGCTATGTTTATAACATTCATTCAGTTATCTCATAACTACTTGTGGATTCCAAGTATTGTATCACATTCCAGATAAATAGAAAATGTTAAACTTTCCGATCGAACATTCAAACACCCACGTTTTCCCGATACAGATCAACACATGAAACAAGTTTAAAAACATCCAGTTTATGCCTCAGTACCAACGGTCCAGCCGTAGAAGGGTCAAGCCAACGCCTCACATGTGGCACGCCGTACTGCCCCAAACCCTAAGGTTCAAAGGGTAGTTCAAGACGGTCACATAATCGAGTTAAGGTTTGTTGTCTTCTAGAGGGACCATCGCGTAACTTGCACTACTTAGAACGTCTTTAAACCACGGAAAAATCCAACACTTCGAAATTTCCCGGCAGGGGAAAAAGTAGGTATTTATATCCGGTCGAACTTTTTAACATATTCAAAAATACCCGGAAAGACACAGACGAAGTTAAACTTCCCGATCGAAACACCGAGTCCCCAATACAACCCAGAACACTCAACTCTTGAGTGCAAATTAAAACTTCCCAGAGAACAGAGGCAACAGATACGGGCATTACTATATCAAAACGAATCCCTATTCAGTACAAACGGCCGCGGAACCGCCGCAATAGGAGGCTATTTCCGCGGTTCCGCGGCGCTACAGTGGAATTAGGGTTTCGTTTTCTGCAGTAACCCTTATAATTTCCTGCTCTATTTTCTGCGAATTTTTAATTCCAAAAAATCCCCGTTTTTGAAAAAAGTCCAGAGAGCATTTTCCGGGTTAGGTTTTGGTTCGATCGGACTTCTAACTCCGTCTACGCGTCGCCTAAGGCTCTAGCTAGGCTCTGATACCACTGTAGGGTTCCTGGGCACACTAAAAAGGTCTCACAAGGCATCAACCATGCCAATTTCAAATTTTACGGTGCCGAGAAACCCTAGACTAGATCGTTAACTAGATTTTAGGCGACATAAGAAACTAGTTAACAACTTAACTAAAAGAACGGAAATACAACCTTTGTAGATCCGGTCCTCCACCTCCATAGCTCCGCAATGAAGTCCCCTCGCTATCCAAATCGAATCCCGGGCTCTAGCGTCGGCTTCATCGGAGAAATGGGCAGGCTAGGTCATCGACTAAGATGCCGAAGATGATCTACGTCGAAGCATCACAAGATCAAGCTCCAACTTCACCAAGCCATGAAAACTTGTGAAGGAAACACCCTATACTACTTGGCAGGAGGTAGAGGATGAAGAAATAGGAAGTGGGTTCACTTTAGAATTGGATTTCTCACTCTTTTTCATCAAATCACCATTGATGAAAGCTAGGTTTCTTCATGAAGAAGAAGAAGAAGATGATGATAGAATATGATAAGTTATCTTTGAAATAGAAAATAAATTGAATACTTATCATAATTCAACCATGGTCAAGTGTAGAGAATGAACTAGGGTTAAGTGGAATGGTTAGGGTTAAGCATGAGACAAAATGGTCACTTAGTCAAAGCTTCATGAAGCTTCAATGTACAAACAAAGAAAGCCACCATTTTCTCTTTATGCTTATTATTATCCAAAAAGAATAAATAAATAAATAAATGAATAAGAAAACAAAAACCCTAACCATTTAAATAACCATGGTTCAATCTTTACACATACTCAAGTAAACATGCATCATCAAACATGATACATCCAAGTGCACAAAAGTATATCACATATACAACTTGTGAACTTCAAGTGAGAAAATCCATTTAAAGTGAACCAATACTAGTTAATGCAAAGTAATATATCAAATATATAATTATGCATTAAATCATCAAATCAACTCTTGATTTAACGATCCGGTCATATCGTATATGACCGACTAATATCCAATGTATCGATTTATCGAATCAATCCTTGATTCGATAACTAGGTTATATCGCATATAACCAATCGATACATTCATCGCGAGAATGGAATACGCTATCACATACACGAATTATTCTCGGTCCCGCACATATCTCATATGCGCTCCTATTTCATTTCGCTTGAGCCAGGAAACCTCTTTGTAGGACTCTAAAGACTCGTCAATACGCCGGCAGCAGGTGATGATCATATCAAACACCCACAAGCCGCAAGCGGTCTGCTAAACGTAACGGCCACCTGGGTATTGAGGGATCAGAAGATCGACGAGCAAGCCCGCTCACACTCCTGTGAATCCAACCAGTAACACTTACCGTACAGTCCGGTCTGTTCGTCTGATATGTCGCATATCTCGCCTAGGGGTGGTAAACGTCAGACCCCAATAGCTCGATAAGTCGTGTCGATTTGAGGTCTATAACAGTTCGAGAAACTACAGGTAACACTTACCAGTAAATCTCAGCAACCCTGGCCAGGGATTTCCGGTTATAACCAATCGAACACAGCGCAACATCAACTCCCTATACCAGGAGAGACGAATCCCCTCCTATCGCTCATTGCCTCCATGTGATTCGGGACTGTACCCAAAAGCCACCGTTTTGCACGCCCTCTTGGACGTGGTAAGGTGGAAATCAAAGCACAGTGGGAACCACACAAGACTCTATGACGATCTCGGGTCAACAGACTACTCTGTACCAGTGTCACCAGAGAACTGCCATCTGACGTAAGGTATAATACCATCTGGGAGTTCTCGGCGAGTCCGTCCAGTGTACCCAGTCTCCACTGAGCACCCGTATATCATCTCTGATGTCAAACACCAAAGGATATGGGATCATCCATCGGCCATCTATATGGGTCGAGAAGGTATACGCTAGTCTACTCTGGTATATCGATGCCCCATCTCGATACACCCACGACTAGGGACCTTGAAGGATGTACTTATAGACTACCATGTCCGCACTAGTATGATCCGCATCATAGTCCAGGCAGTCAAATACACATCCTAAGGGCTTTACCAACAAGTAACAGAGAGACAACCAGTATACACGTCAAGGTAAAGAGTAACCAGATAGCATACTATCATGTCGAGCAAGAAAGTCCTCCCTATATATGTCCCAACATCCACTACAATATACATCCTATGTACAGCAATGGCCTCTAGGGCATACATATAACTAACATCCAGCATCGGCACTCGAAACATCAAGAAAACCGTGTCCAGCATCGACACGTAAATCCTCATATATCAGGTTGCGTCAGTCCGGATCGGCCCATCTCATCTCTCGACTCCGGTCGGTATCCTCAGGATATCCGCCTAGCCCAAATACTATCACCGATAGGTAGTAGTCCCTCTGCCAGGATCACCGTCTATATACACAACATCCCTTTCTTGCCCCGGGGTACCATACCGGGTCCACCATATACCCGCAATCGGCCTCATCTAGCTCGTCGAATCGGGTTTCACATGTCACACGTCTCAGAACCGAGAAAACGCATGGTGGAAGCACTGAAATATCATATCAAGAGAAATCGGGTTTTTAAACAATACATACTTTCTTTTAAAACGACCACGGTTCGCAAATCAAGAAATCACATGAAAACGACATATCTCAATGCATAAAATCATAAAGCATGATGTATGCGACATATGATAGAAATGTAAGCATATTGTTTATCATGCAACATGGAACAGTGATGTATCATATTAAGGAAAAACCGCTCCTTTAAATGATTCCAGTTTTGAAAATACCCAATATCTCCAAAGTAAAATGCAACATCGTATAAAGGTGCATAGGTAACTATAGCAAGTAAATTATGCAAAGTGTCATATCTTGATGCAGCAATCCTACTGTGTAGTGACATGGCAATTATCGATGATGAAGTGTGTGAGCCGGCAATCTGCGTGCGTGTAACATACGCATCATCGATAATGGTGTAAGTGTACTAGCACAGGTATAAGTAATGCAATGCGAATAACATGAATGCAACATAAAGTAAATCATATACAAATGCTGATGGGTATACATATTTATCATGACCGAGTTAGTGAATCTATGAATCGGCATCCAGCTTGACAACATCGCGTACGGTACAATCCATCGTACAACATCCTCTAGTGAATGTTATGGATCAAACCTAAAGTCAAACTCATCACGTGCGGAAAATCATCGTATGGCGGCATTAAGCTATCGGGGATCCTATCATCCTATATGACGAGGAGGGTACGGACCTAACGTCTCGTACGGCTATCACTCACGATTCAAAACATATATAAATATCTCTATATACCTATGTCCCAGGTCACATCAGCAATAATCTCATATCAGAGGAACGGCAAGGTATCAATCATCTCAATCGACTCGCATCCGTTTACCAATATATCATCAAATCGTCATATCACGTCAAATATTCTTTTCATCGCTTTTACATCTCTCATCAAGTCAATTTTACTAATACACTCAACCTTTATTATAAGAATAAGTATCTAATCTAACATACACACCCGAACCATACAATCTGTTTTTAAAAGAAGCGAATCGTAATTTTGAAAGTAGGGGCTACGGTGCTTTTAAGGAAAAGATATCTTTTGAAAATTCGTAACATCCCCCACAATACAAGTTTAAAAGATGCATAAGATTCTTTAGTTTGGAAATAGGTATTGTTCGGATGAAACATCTACGTCGGCTATCTAGTCCTATAGTACCCTAAACGGCAATATCGTCAAATATCATCCTCAAGTTCCGTCATCAGATACTAGTCGTATCTTATCCCTTTTAACTATCCTTAGTTTCTAATATGGTTTATCTAACTATCCTTTAATTCTAACCCTAGTGTGCTACTCTAGGTTTTCTTAACCATATGCTATAAATCGGTTTCCACCAAAACTTTGCTGGGGTGATATACGCCATCCACCCGATTTCCCCTGTAGATATAGATCTACTCACCTTGGTCTTCGCTTGCCGAAGTCGATGACGCCATGCTCCGTCTCCTCGGAATTCACGGGAATGTACCTACAATAACAACACATATCGCGACGCTATAAAAATCAAGTTCTAAAATCCAAATGGCACACACATTTCTCATAGGTTAGAACCTATAGCATACGCGTACAAAACGAACAAAACAACCCTTGTTGTTGATATACGAACATCCAACAACAAAATACAAATCCAAATATCAAAACTAAACATTTCAAAATACAGAAACATGGGCAAAAACCACATTAAAGTGCTCCTAGATTTTAACTCAGGCCAAAACAACGTGCACAAACAATACTAGGGTGCTATATAGGGTGCATATGAGCTATGGAAACAACTTGGACACCCCTACCCACTTATTGGCTGGCCACTTCCTCGAAAAATCCGACCTCCTCGGGTCCCCCTACTCAGATTGGGTCCGTCTCATCAAGGTTGTCTTTTATTGGTCAAATTTGGTCCCTGGTATTGTTTGCTACTCGCAAAACTCCCCCGGGTTACACCAGATTTCTCTGCACACCCTAAATCCTCACAAAACCGACATGAACTAAATCCTAAATCCGCATTTTGGTTTCCCATACACATTCCCAAGTCTTAAACAGCCACTCAACAGCCACTCAACAGCCACTCAAGTATCACCAATCCACAATTTCACTCAAACCCTCACTAGGATTTCTAAGTATCACCAATCCATCACTAAACGAACCCTAACTTAAACAAAAAAGCTAGGAAAACTTGAAATTAAACTAATGGAAGAAATTATACTTCATGGATGTCACTTAAGCAAACCCTAGAAGTCCAAAATTTGTCAAAATCTCATTTTGCTCGGTTCAATGTGTAGAGGAAGAAATGGGGATTAATTTTTGTGAAGGGAGTATAAGGTTTTTGGGATTATTTGGAGATGGATATAGGGTTAGAAGTGGAGGGATGTGAGGCAGGAGGGATGTGAAGATGGAGATGAAAATGAATAATGGTAGAGGGAATATGTGGCTGCCCCCCCCCTCTCTCTCCTTTATTCTCACCCCCTCACTTTCCAAGTCATCATTATGCCCCCTATCTCTCCAACTCATCATTACACCTTTTTCCCTTCTTTTCTCACCAAAAACACATACACCCAAATGAAACAACAAAAATGGAATAACATGTAATATATCATGGTGCACTAGCCATGAAAAACTGTAGAAACACGGATTTGGCAAAATCGCGATCAGAAGTGCACTAATCTGGTTTTTATCCAAATTACATATAATAAATTTTAAAAATGACAAATTCTTTAAATATATTTTTAAATGAATAAATTATTTTAATTTCCAATTATTTCACAATTATTGGTATATATTTATAACTCTTTTCGAAAACCCCAATTTCGCAAATCGAGCAATTTTCGGTAAATAATTTATTTTAATATTAAATTCCAAAAATAATAAAATGTATTTTCTGAAATGTTACAGTCTTCCCCCTTAAATAAATTCGGTCCCCGAATTTAAATTTAAACCCGGTCCCCAAATTTAAATTTAAACCCCTAAATACCAAAACATTTCAAGAATCAACTCAAATCAACGGGGCTCCCAAATCGCGGAAGATACACAAATAGCACCGCGCATCACGTGCGCCTGAAAACGAGTATAAACTCAAAATCGAACTCCGTCAAGCATCACACAAATCATCTGATTTGCACGAATATCCTTGGAGTTACAATGAAGATACAGATCTCAAAATCCACTACAGAAATCCAATATACACTAGTCAAATACTATAATACGTGTATAGTACGCATCTTTGGAAAACTTTCAAGAACTGAATAAACTCATGCAAAAATCTTTTCTAAATCGCCGTGTGACGCGTAACACACGGCCTATGTGACGGATGCTCATTTGTAAAATAATAATATATGTCCATATATGTTTTTCCAAATATTCGTTATGTCATTTTTTTTTCAAAATATCCCAAAAGGTTTTCCTTTATAAACGTTCGTGTCGCTCACGGACATGTAGGAATTAGAGAGACTATATAGCTCCTTTTGAAAACCCCTTGGTAATCTTTTAATGCATGCAAAGTACTCAGGTACTCTCCTAAGATCAGTCCTGTTCGGCAACTACATAACATAGTGCTCAACATGAAACCAAAGTGCTCAAAAGCAAAATCAGTCTCAAAAGGCGTATCCAACAATCACGTGCGTCTCGTGCGCACGGAAATCAAATCCAAATACAAATGCCACAATATGCACAAAAGCAAAACTCAGTGCAACAGGTGTGCACGAAAGCATATGTCCAGTGCAACGGGTGTGCACGATAACAATATCAAGTGCATCTAGAGCGCATCCGGTTCAACTAACATGCACGAATGTAAATCCCAATTGAGTGCATCCGGTGTGCACCAAAACCACATCTCATATCATGCGTCCAACATGAGCGAAAATCCAACTCAGGTGCATCCATCACGCACGAAAGAAATCTAAATCAAGTGCATCCAACATGCACGAGTAAAATCTCACTCAAGTGCATCCGATGCGCAAAAAAATCCAAAATCAAGCGTCTAATATGCGCAAAAATCCAACCAAAGCGCGTCGGGTCCGTAAAAGCATATAGTGCAGTAGCATGCAAGGAAACGAACGGCAAGTGCCAACGCGCACGAAAATACAAATCCGGTAAAACGAACGCTCAGGGACATAAATCGGGTGCAACCAAGGTACGAAGTATAAATCCAGTGCGACAAATGCATAAATACCTGTCCGGTGCAACAAATACAGGAAATGCAAATCTAGTGCAACTAATGTACGAAATACGAATCTCGTGCAGCAAATGCAAAAAAATATAAATCTTGTGCGACAATCGCACGAAATGAAAATCTAGTGCCACAAATGCATGAAGCGCAAATCTGGTGCATTCAGTGCATGAAATATACATACATAGCATCCAGTGCACGAAATACAAATATAGTGCATCCAGTGCACGAAATACAAATACAGTGCATCCAGTGCACGAAATACAATCAATGACTCGTACGCGTAAGAAGCAACACCGAGTACACCAATGTGTATCAATCAAAAACGTGTGCAACTATAAGCACAAATCTGCATCAATGCACTACAAGCACATGTGAGCTATACCGAGTGCAAAAATCACATCATTCGTATGAAATCCATGAAATCATAAACACATGCTACAAAGGTACAAAATTGACGTCAATTACAATGGATATGCACAAATTGCAAATCAACACAACGGTGTATAAAATACATATCAGGTGCAATAACTATGCCTAAAAATGTAAATACCCAGTAGGTGCAGCCATCGTGCACAAAAACGATATCATGAAACTCAATCATCAAAACTCAAATCCAAGCGATATAAGAGTGGTACTTGGATCACAAACGCAAATCGCAATAATTGGCATCAAGGTACGCCTCCTACAATGTCGAAAAAAGGTTGGTGTGCCAAAACTGGCAGAGCAAGAACATCCGCTTGCCTCCTACTCACGGTCTGGCATCCTCTGTCTCTGGGTCCTCATTTTCTCCTCGGATCACCAATCTCGCAATCCATCGGCTCATCGGCCCGGTCAGGTGTGCTAACAGGAACGATTCCGCTCTGGTACTTCTCTGGTCATGTTTTCGTCCAATCATCACGACCACTCGTAAAGCAGCACGTTACCGGCGTAGGTCTCTGGCCCTCTGAATACACGTGACACAACTGATCATGGGTGTAAACCTCATTGCAGCAGTTTCCTGGAATGAATCCTGCACGAGGTCTCTTCCGATCTCGCACATGCCGAACTGTACGTAGGCTGGTACTCTTACATAATCTTTTCTCTTTTTCTGGACATCTGCGTGTTCCGCACACATTTCCTCGGGAACTGGCCGTATCCCAACAACTCTATATGCATATCAAATCCCTTATCTCGACAGGGATTAATAACAGCTCGCCAGCACCTCGCGTGAACCTGTGGTTTCACTCGTCCATATCATCGTACACTTTGACGCCACGTCCTTCTATCTGCGCACCACAACTGTTCTCGGCCACGGTCAATCCAAAGTCTCTCACACGGACTCGAAATCACGAACTCGGTATCTTCATCACTCTGTAGAAGATATCTGGCCAAACACGTCCTCAGGAACTAATCCCAACCATCGTAGGAATACTCAATACTCGTTCGTCATCGATCAACTCACAACGTTTCTGGGTGAGGTCATGTATCCGAAGCTAGTCAGCTTAATGGTCTCTTATTACAAGATATCCGGACGACGTCAAACCTTTCGATTGAGTCATCAAAGTCCCATAATTTTCCAAAGGCTCAACACCTCAGCACAGTCTAAAAATATCTAGTACAGACTACAGTACCTCTGGACCAGCCGTAGAAGGGCAAACCCAAGCCTCACTAATGGCACCGCTAAACTACTGCAAACCATAAGGTTCAAAAGCAGTTCCATGGTCATCATGTCGAGTTAGGGTTTCATTCTTCTAGAGGGTCCACAGAATTACCTGCATGTCCTTCCGAATACTTAAACATGGAAAAAATGGGTTTCTGACATTCGTTCGAACTTTTTAACTTCGCCTAGGCAACATGCGAATACCCCCCGTCCTCATGCTAAGCAATGCCTCAATCTTCCATGAAAGGTGATACATCAAGGTCAACTCTGGATCTGAGTATGACTATCCACACTGGAAATCTTCAACTAAAATGGGCCTGTGTCGGCGCATCAATATGAAGAATCACATTCGTCTCTCAAATCGGGGTAGATTAGCTATCATCTGTTGCATCTCTTCCTGGAAGCTCCAGCGATCTCAGCTTGTAAACTATGGAAGCGATATCCCATCAATCTCAGTAACAGCTGGGTCATCTGTCTGCATGGTAGAGGACATCACAATCTCTGAGGTCGGTTGTACATCAACAGTCCTCTCGCAACTGGTAGCTCTAACAATGGCCCGATCATCTGGTGCAAAACCAAACACTCGCCTCGACAGGAGGTCACAACACAACACTGTGTCCAGACATTCCAATGTCACCAGAAAACACAATGGTCAGCCCTCGTACCAGACGAGCTTGCCCTTACCGCAACACTAGCGGCAGCTCAATCTGCGCTCAAACCAAAGTGAAAGGAACCTCAATCGAGTATCGAAGAAAGCAAATCAACGACATGAAGGAAACGACAAATCCAGAGTGGATATATGATGATAAGAAGGAACAACACCAATAAGAGTATGATCATGGAAACAAATAGAATCAATGATCTCAAATGGATGTATAATCATGGGTATGAAGAGAATCATAAGTCTCAATAATATGTACATCCTAAGGTTTCTTAAGTGGAGTATCGTATCGTAAATATGCCGCGGAACATACGTACGGTACGTCACTCTACTCAAGCTACCAACTCCATCAATCAGGGTCAACCTATGAAACGAAAGTTTGGGTCTAATACCCCCCCCCCCCCCCCCGTTCAAGTCTAAGTTCTGTAAGGTCAAGTCTAGGTTCCGAAATACATAACTGCCCTAGACTCCGCATAATGAAACATAGACTTGAACCAAGGTTAAACCTAGCGCTCTGATACCAACTTTGTCACGATCCGAAATATTAGCTCGTGACAAGTACTTAAATCACGCAACGTCTAGAGCTGTAACGTAATTCAATTAAGCTGAAACCCAGAAATCTATACCTTTTTAAGAAAATAAAGGATGTGAAGTTTTGAAATGAAGGCATAATGAAATCAAGTTTTCTTAATGCATAGAAACGGAACATAAAAATGCAAGTGAAATTTACTAGTGTGAAAACGTATTTCGTCTTTTAAAAATTTAGGCAGCACCTCCTTTGTATATTTTGATCCAAAACCCCAAATACATAACAAGAATAATGGCATCCCCAAGCGGGAGCTAGCACTTCACCAAACGGCGAATCACAACCACGCAAGACAGTATATGTAAGTATACGACGCCCAACGGCGAAGTTCACCACAACAAGATAAAGAATTAAGCAAGACATCAGAACCACAAGTTGCGAAAAACCCATCGCTCTAAGTCTCGCAACCACAATCTCACTAAGTCTAATTACTTACACAATTTACTAATTTTGATTGATGGAGTCAACTAGACACAATATGAAATATTGATACAAGAGTGGATACGATACAAATGTCCCACTTACCAAGAAAATCACCCAAAAGTAGCTATGTGCCAGCGATGCCGCCACGGAACCATGCGGTCAACCTGCAAGAACTGTGTCACAACGGGGGTGAGTTTCTAACTCGTTAGTAGAAAAATATCTATAAGTAAAAAATCGAAAAAACAACGACTCCTATGTCAACTATATCATAAAGGTAATACTATGATATCTTGGGTGACCAGGTCATCATATGTGCCAACAATGTAATCAATACCTATATGTATGCGTCTATAATCTAACCATATCATCAATGTATGTATGCATGTGGATCTCGTCCAACCATATAATCAATGTATGTATGCATGTAAATATCATAAAAGAGTGTGCATGAAAGTATGAGGATGTAAAATAACGGTGTCCCTCGCGACACATCAAAATCATGGAACCTGAGTGTCCAGCATCGGCACTCGAAACATCATGAAAACCGTGTCCAGCATCGACACGTAAATCCTCATATATCGGGCTCCGTCAGTCCGGATCGGCCCACGGGCTCCGTCAGTCCGGATCGGCCCATATCATCTCTCGACTCCGGTCGGTATCCTCCGGATATTCGTCGAGCCCAAATACTATCAACGGCAGGTAGTAGTCCCTCTGCCAGGCTCACTGTATATATACACAGCATCCTTTTCTTTCTCCGGGGTACCATACCGGGTCCACCATGTACCCGCAATCGGCCTCATCCTGATCCTCGAATTGGGTTTCACATGTCACACATCTCAGAACCGAGAAAACGCATGGTGGACGCACTGAAATATCATATCAAGAGAAACTGGGTTTTTAAACATTACATGCTTTCTTTTAAAACGACCATGGTTCGCAAATCAAGAAATCTCATGAAAACGACATATCTCAATGCATAAAATCATAAAGCATGATGTATGCGACATATGATAGAAATGTAAGCATATTGTTTATCATGCAACATGGAACACTGATGTATCATATTAAGGGAAAATCGCTCCTTTAAATGATTCCAGTTTTGAAAATATTTCCTACGTTTCCCAATATCTCCAAAGTAAAATGCAACATCGTATAAAGGTGCATAGGTAACTGTAGCAAGTAAATTATGCAAAGAGTCATATCTTGATGCAGCAATCCTATTGTGTAGTGACATGGCAATTATCGATGATGAAGTGTGTGAGCCGGCAATCTGTGTGCGTGTAACATACGCATCATTGATAATGGTCTAAGTGTACTAGCACAGGTATAAGTAATGCAATGCGAATAACATGAATGCAGCATAAGGTAAATCATATGTAAATGCTGACGGGTATACGTATCTATCATGACCGAGTCAGTGAATCTATCAATCGGCATCCAGCCTCACAACATCGCGTACGGTACAATCCATCGTACGGCATCCTCTAGTCAAGGTTATGGATCAAACCTCAAGTCAAACTTATCATGTACGGAAAATCATCGTACGGCGGCATTAAACTATCGGGGATCCCATCATCCTATATGACGAGGAGGGTACGGACCTAACGTCTCGTACGGCTATCACTCACGATTCATAACATATATAAATATCTCTATATAACTATGTCTCAGGTCACATCAGCAATAATCTCATATCAGGGGACCGGCAGGATATCAATCATCTCAATCGACTCGCATCCGTTTACCAATATATCATCAAATCGTCATATAACGTCAAATATTCTTTTCATCGCATTTACATCCCTCATCAAGTCAATTTTACTTATACACTCTACCTTTACTATAAGCATAAGTATCTAATCTAACATACACACCCGAACCACACAATCAGTCTTTAAAACAAGCGAATCGTAGTTTTGAATGTAGGGGCTACGGTGCTTTTAAGGAAAAGATATCTTTTCAAGATCCGTAACATCCCCCACGATACATGTTTAAAAGATGCATACGATTCTTTAGTTTGGAAATAGGTATGGTTCGGATGACACATCTATATCGGCTATCTAGTCTTATAGTACCCTAAACGGCATTATCGTCAAATATCATCCTCAAGTTCTGTCATCACATACTAGTCGTATCATATCACTTTTAACTATCCTTAGTTTCTAATATTGTTTATCTAACTATCCTTTAATTCTAACCCTAGTTTGCTACTCTAGGTTTTCTTAATCATATGCTACAAATCGGTTTCCACCAAACTTTGCGGGGGTGCTATACGCCATCCACCCGACTTTCCCCGTAGATATAGATCTACTCACCTTGGTCTTCGCTTGCCGATGTAGATGCCTCCACGCTCCGTCGCCTCAGAATCCACGTGAAGGTACCTACAATAACAACACACATCGCAACGCTATAAAAATCAAGTTCTGAAATCCAAACGTCACGCACATTGCTTATAGGTTAGAATCTATAGCTTACGCGTACAAAACCAACCAAACAACCCTTGTTGTTGATATACAAACATCCAACAACGAAAAAAATCCAAATATCAAAACTAAACATTTCAAAATACGGAAACATAGCCAAAAACCACACTAAAGTGCTCCCAGATTTTGACTCAGGCCTAAACAAGGTGCACAAACAATACTGGGGTGCTATATAGGGTGCATATGAGCTATAGAAACAACTTGGACACCCCTACCCACTAAGTGGCCGGCCACTTCCTCAAAAAATCCGGCCTTCTCGGGTCACCCAGCTCAGATTGGGTCCGTCTCGTCAAGGTGGTCTCCTATTGATCAAATTTGGTCCCTGATATTGTTTGCTACTCTCAAAAATCCCCTGGTTGCTCTAAATTTCTCTGCACACCCTAAATCCTTACAAACCCGACATGAACTAAATCATAAATCCGAATTTTGGTTTCCCATACTCATTCCCAAGTCTTAAACAGCCACTCAACAGCCACTCAAGCATCACCAATCCACAATTTCACTCAAACCCTCACTAGGATTTCTAAGTATCACCAATTCATCACTAAACGAACTCTAACTTAAACAAAAAATCGAGGAAAACTTGAAACTAAACTAATGGAAGAAATTATACCTCATGGATGTCAATTAAGCAAACCCTAGAAGTCCCAATGTTGTCAAAATCCCGTTTTGCTTGGTTCAATCTGTAGAGGAAGAGATGGGGATTAATTTTTGTGAAGGGAGTATAAGGTTTTGGGGATTATTTGGAGATGGATCTAGGTTTAGAAGTGGAGAATTGTGAGGTTGGAGGAAGATGAAGAAGGAGAAGAAAATGAATAATGTTGGAGGGAATATGTGGCTGCCCTCTCTCTCCCCCCCTTTATTCTCACCCCCTCACTTTCCAAGTCATCATTATGTCCCATCTCTCTCTCCAACTCATCATTACACCTTTTTACCTTCTTTTCTCACCAAAAACACATACACCCAAATGAAACAACATAAATGGAATAAAATGTAATATGTCATGGTGCGCTAGCCATGAAAAACTGTAGAAACACGGATTTGGCAAAATCGCGATCAGAAGTGCACTAATCGGGTTTTTATCCAAATTACATATAATAAATTTTAAAAATGCCAAATCCTTTAAATATATTTTTAAATGAATAAATCATTTTAATTTCCAATTATTTCACAATTATTGGTATGTATTTATACCTATTTTCGAAAACCCCAATTTCGCAAATCGGGCAATTTTCGGGAAATATATTATTTAGTATTAAATTCCAAAAATAATATTTTATATTTTCTGAAATGTTACAGAAATACCAATCTGTTGCAATAAATGCACGAAATGAAAATATAGTGCAACAAATGCACAAAATACCAATCTGGTGCAACAAATGCACGAAATAAAAATCTGGTGCAACAAATGCACGAAATACCAATCTGGTGCAACAAATGCACGGAATAAGAATCTGGTGCAACAAATGCACGGAGTATAAATCTAGTGCAACAAATGAACAAAATGCAAATCTGGTGGAACAAGTGCACGGAAACTCTTCAATAACTCAAATGCGTATAAGAACAACACCGAGTGTACCAAGGTGTTTAAAATCATAAACGTGTGCACCGCGTGCACAAAACATGTATCAATGCACTACAAGCACATGCGAGATATACCGAGTGCAAAAACCAAATCGATTGTGTACCATATGCACAAAATCAAATCGATAGTATCGAAATCCACAATCCTAAGTACGTGCAGCCAAGGCACAAAATCGATATCAATTGCAATAGATATGCACAAATCGCAAACCGATGTAGCGGTGTATAAATATAAATCAAGTGCAATAACTGTGCACAAAAGAAAATATCCAATAGGTGCAGCCATGGTGCACGAATACACAAATCTTGAAACCCAATCATTGAAACTCCATCCATGCGATAAAAGTGTGATACAAGGATCACGAAACATGAATCGAAATAAATGACATCGAGGTACACCTCCTTCAATGTCGAAAATATGCTGGTGCACCCAAAACTGGCAGAGCAAGTTCATCTACTTTCCTCCTGCTCACGGTCTGGCGTCTTCGGCATCTGGGTTCTCTTTTACTCTCTGAATTACCAATCTCGCAATCATTCGGCTCATTGGCCCGGTCAGGAGTACTAACGGAAATGATTCCTCTCTGGCACTCCTCTGGTCATCTCTCGGTCAATTAGCATGACCACTCGTAAAGCAGCACATCATTGGTGTCGGCATCTGACATTCGTAATACACGCAACACAACTAAACCTGGGTGCAAATCTTTATCGCTGAGGTGTACTGGAAAGGACCTGCACATGGCTTCTTCCGATCTCACCTATGCCGAAGTATACAAAGGTTGGCACTCTTGCTTAACTCTTTTCTCATAACCCGACAGCTGTGTCCTCAGCATGGGTTCCATTTGGAAATTTTTGCTGCATCTAACGGCTCTGCACACATAACAATCCTCTGGCATCAACGGAGCGCAACAACCGCTCGTTAACATCTCACACGAATCTCTTGTTCCACTCGTCTTTATTATCGTCCACTTCGATGTCATCTCTTGATGTCTGCATTGTAGGGTTCCTAGGCACACAATTGAGGTCTCACAAGGCAACCATGCTAAATTCAAATTTTCCGGTGCCGAGAAACCCTAATGCGAGATCGTTAACTAGAGATTAGGCGAAAACTAATGCAAGCAAACAACTTTGCTATTAAGTGAATGGAAATACAACCTTTGTAGATCCGGTCCTCCACTTCCTTAGCTCCATGATGATGTCCCTCCTCTGCGATCATCGAATCCCGGACACAAGCGATGGTTTCGTCGAAGAAATGATCGGGCTAGGTCGTCGACTTCGATGCCGAAGATGACCTACGTCGAGGCAACTCAAGATCAAGCTCCAACTTCACCAAGTCATGAAACTTGTGAAGAAAACACCCTATACTACATGGCAAGTGGTAGAGGATGAAGAAATAGGAAGTGGGTTCACTTTGGATTTGGATTTCTCACTCTTTTCATCACTTGACATTTTTGTAGAAAACTTTTCTTTCTTCATCTTGAAGAAGAAGAAGAAGAAGAATGAAAAAGAATAATCAATTAAAATAAAATCAAGTGATGGTTATCATTTTGCAACCATGGTTAAGTGTAGAGAATAAACTAGGGTTTAGTTGAATGGTTGGGTTAAGGAAAGAAACAAAATGGTTTTGACTTTCAAAGCTTCATGAAGCTTCAAGTGAAATCCAAATAAAGCCACCATTTTATTTCTTGCCAAATGAATAAATAAATAAGTAGATCAAAACCCTAACCATTAACATAACCATGGTTTAATCATACACACCCAAGTTTGCATGTATCATCAAACATGATACAAACTAGTGCACAATAGTAAATCATATATACAATGTGCACATCAAGTGAGAAAATCCATCTTAAGTGAACAAACACTAGTTAATGTAAAGTAATATATCAAATATATAGTTATACATTAAATCATTAAATCAACACTTGATTTAACGATCCGGTCATATCGCATATAACCGACTAACATCAATAGTAACAACTTATCGAATCAAAACATGATCCGATAACCCGGCTATATCGCATATAACCGATCACTGTCACAAATCACGAGAATCGAATACAGTATCACATACTGGTATTATTCTCGGTCCCGCACATATCTCATATGCGCTCCTATTTCGTTTCGCTTGAGCCAGAAAACCTCTGTGTAGGACTCTAAAGACTAGTCAATACGCCGGCAGCAGGTGAAGATCATATCAAGCACCCACAAGCCGCAAGCGGTCTGCTAAACGTAACGGCCAACCGGGTATTGAGCGATCAGAAGATCAACGAGCAAGCCCGATCACACTCCTGTGAATCCAACCAGTAACACTTACCGTACAGTCCGGTATCGTCGTCTGATATGTCGCATATCTCGCCTAGGGGTGGTAAACGTCAGACCCCAATAGCTCGATAAGTCGTGTCGATATGAGGTCTATAACAGTTCGAGAAACTACTGGTAACACTTACCAGTAAATCTCAGCAAACCTGGCCAGTGATTTTCGGTTATAGCCAATCGAACACAGTGCAACATCAACTCCCTATACAGGGAGAGACAAATCCCCTCCTATCGCTCATTGCCTCCATGTGATTCGGGACTGTACCCAAAAACCACCGTTTTGCACGCCCTCTTGGACGTGGTAAAGTGGAAATCAAAGCACAGTGGGAATCACACAAGACACTATGACGATCTCGGGTCAACAGACTACTCTATACCATTGTCACCAGAGAACTGCCATCTGACGTAAGGTATAATACCATCTGGGAGTTCTCGGCGAGTCCGTCCAGTGTACCCAGTCTCAACTGAGCACCCGTATATCATCTCTGATGTCAAACACCAATGGATATGGGATCATCCATCGCCCATCTATATAGGTCGAGAAGATATACGCTAGTCTACTCTGGTATATCGATGCCCCGTCTCGATACACCCACGACTAGGGACCTTGAAGGATGTACTTGTGGACTACCATATCCTCACTAGTATGATCCGCATCATAGTCCAGGTAGTCAAGAACACATCCTAAGGGCTTTACCAACATGTAACAGAGAGACAATCAGTATACACGTTAAGGTAAAGAGTAACCAGATAGCATACTATCATGTCGAGCAAGAAAGTCCTCCCTATATATATGTCCCGGCATCCACTACAATATACATCTTATGTACAGTAGTGGCCTCTAGGGCATACATATAACTAACAATCTCCCACTTGCACTAGGGCCATCTGTAGCGGTGGTTGTAGTAACTCATACTCAACCATCCCATAAAAATCTCTCTCTGGGAAAAGGCCTTTTTGAGTGGATCAGCCGTGTTGTCCTCTGAGTCTGCTCTCCTAACCTCGATCAGCCTGGAGATCAACCATCTCCATGATCTGGTGATACTGCCTTAGAATATGTCTGGGTCACTGATAGGACGGACATTCCTGGTATAAGCCACAACTCCATTGTCACACAATGGGAGGAACGAAGTTCATCTTATGAACTAATATACACCCAGACTGCCTCTTTGGTAGCATCTTAAGTAGCGATGTATCCAACCTTTATCGTCTAGTATGCCACGGTATCTAGCTTGGAACTCTTCCAACATACCGTCCCTTTACTGAGGGTAAAGACAATGCCTGTGACTGACATTCAGTCGTCCTTATCACCCTGGAACCTTTCCAGTGATTCTCTCCAGGATCAATTGATACCATCTCACTACATGTAGTGAGTATCCTAACATCCAATTACATCTATTTCATAGATGAAAACTCAGGATTTAGGAGGTATCACTTTGATCCTATATGGAGAATCCTTGTGATAAGCGGAGATTGACCGAGCGTAGCATTGGAAACTCCTTCCCTATCAAGAGTATGTCATCCACGTACTCTACGAGGATCACTACCATACTCCCTACTACCTTTTTGTATATACAAGGTTCATCTACCATTTTGATGATGTCAAACTGTTTGACTAACTCATCAAAACAAATGTTCCAACTCCGCGATGCCTGCTTCATCCTGTAAAGAAACTTGCACATGTTTCCGCTTCTCCCACTGTTTACGAAGCCCTCTGGCTATGTACTTATAGACGCTCTCTTCTAAAGCATCATTTTAGAAAAACTGTCATGACACCTAACCACCAGATATCGTAGTCATGGTATGTAGCCGTGGCAAGTAGGATCTGGATGGACTTAAGCATAGACCCTTAGAAAAGGTTTCAACATAATGCATACCTGGTCAATGATGCAAACTTTAACAAGTCTAGCTTTGAAAGTCTCAACTTTTCCATGTGCACCAAGTAATCTTCTCAAGATATACTTGCTCCGGATGGGTATTTAACCCTTCAGATAAATCAACCAAAGTCCATACTTTGTTGGTGTACATGGATTCCATTTCAGATCGTTAAGCATCCAGCCATTCTTACAAAGTCCCACTCCTGTTGGCCAGCTCGAAACTAGTTGGGTCATCAACTTATGATGCATTCCTCGCTCCTACTGTCATCGAGAAACCGAAGTATCTCTCAGGAAGATGAGGAACCCTACCAGATCGGCTGAGAGGCTGAGGTTCGTCGGGGACTATTGAATCCTTTGGTCCTGTTAAATCATCAGCTGCAGTTTGTATAGCTGGAACCTTTCCAGTTCTACAGAACTGAGCTTGCCTCGATCTTGTCCGGATTTTTCTTTTGACATAGGCCGGACAACCCCAAATATTAACTAACTTAAGATATGGGCTCTTCCCTTTCCATATCTCATATGAAATGATAGGCAACTGATTTGATTTGAACCCTATTCAATAGGTATGCAACTTCGTAAGTGCATAACTCCCTAAAAGGAAATAGGTAACTCAGTAATACTCATCACAGAGTACACCATATACAATATGGTGCGATCGCTCCGCCCCGATACACCATTGTGCTGTGGTATATTCAGAGGAGTAATACCGAGAGAGAATCTCATTATTCTTTAAAATAGTCCAGGAATTCTATGCACAAGTATTCTCCTCCCTGATCTTATCATAGGACATAATACTTATACCCGTATTTTGGTTCTCTACTTCTAACTTATATTCTGTGAATATCTCAAAAGGTTCGGACCTATGTTTCAACAGGAACATATGACTGAATCTTAAGAGTTCATCATAGAATGTAATGAAGTACAAAGAACCGGTCCTGGCATGTGTAGACAGGGGACCTTACATACATCATCATGTATCAGTCCCAAGAGTTCACAAACTCTTTCTCTGTTTCCAGTAAACAGAGCTATGGTCATCTTATCTTTGTGACATGACTGGCAAGTTTCATAAGATGTGAATTCAAACTGATTTAAATATGCATCTAAATGTAACTTTAGCTAGTCGGGTTACATTGATATGACCTAGTCTACAATACCTCAAGAAGGATTCGTTCATTTCTGAACTCTTCCTCTTGTGTGTGTTCTATATACTAAGAACTATAGTTTGATTTAGAACATCAATGCTTTTAGATAACGTGCCTGATCCGATCAACTTTTGATATAGGAAATGTTCAAAACATTATCCAACAATACAAAATTATATCCTTCTTTACTAATAAAGGGACTGATATGATTTTGTATATCAGGTTCGGTATCTAATAACATTCGTTCAGAATCAATGTATTCTAGTAATACAGGGTGACAGTGACCAGAAGACTTGGCTGCAACACTTGCACCGTTTTCAGCCTCATGAAACTTATCACCCGTTCTCAGTTCTCTACCTTTCTATAGCCCTATGTAGCAGATTACATATCTGGGATCCTGATCCGGTATCAAATACCCAGGACGCAGAGGATACTGAAAAACAGTTCTTTGTAATGAACAAACCCGAAGAAGATGCATCATCATGCACTTTCTACGTTTGGGCGGCATAGGAATTCTGGTAATCCCCTATTTCCAGCTCTGTCTTATAACAATTATAAGTTGGAACGGGACCAACGTTCCCCAGCTCAGTATAACAAGCGGGTTTGGTCAATATCCGTATTATTATCTTGATTAAGGCGTGACATGGTCGCTACCTGGAGAGAGAGAGAAGAAAACACTCTGTGTGCGCTCTTGCAAGATCAGATTGGTTATTATTTTATCTAATCAGGATGGCTCCAACTGTTTTTATCAAATCTTCCTTCAAATCCTAAAAGGAAAGACTAGCCGGGATTAATTACACGCTACATGTTCGCCAATCTTTCAGCCAGGCCAGTGACGGTACTTTAAGGGAGGTCCCCCGTGCTTTCGCACGAACCTAATTAATGTAAACCTCGTTTTCCCAGAGACGTAATCTCGTTAACACCTTTCTAGACACCTACTTGATCGACAAATTGTAATGTGTGAAACTCTCCTAGGAGTAACTCTTACTCGCAGCGGGTATCGGGATCCAACTATCTCATAGAAGGTATGCAATCTCATTGCAAATTTCAACACTTGAAATTCCCGATAATATTTTACCCCTAGTGTTCTATGACCTTGACGAATGCCAAACAACCCATAGTCCACTAGTCAAGTTCAACCCGTATATTTCTTGATTGAATTAAACCCACCCGCACGACCCTTGACGAATGCCAAATAACGCCATACGAATACCCTAATCCAATCCGCATCATATGCATAAGCCGATAAATACTAGTTAGCTACCGTACACTACGCCTTGACGAATGCCAAACTACCGTAGCACGAATACTAACTAGTACTTATCTGAAATGACGGAGGGCTACGACAGGTTTTTCTGAAAACCTATTGCATAATGAACTTAATATCGTTGTAGGATCGAATGATTTTAAAATGGAGTGTTTTTTAGGCTTTTCTAGTTTTGCTAAAGGGGTCACTCCCGGTGAAGGGATCGTCGGCCCTTTCCTCATCAAATAAGGTGCAGGATATATCAAATATACCGCTGTGCAAAGAAAAAACTATAGAAGCAATCAAAAGACAAACCGAGGGTTGTAGCATTTGCCAGTTATTGCTAAAGGGGTCACTCCCGGTGAAGGGATCTCGGCCCTTTCCTCGTCGAATGAGGTGCAGGATGTTCTACAAGGAACACCGCGATGCAAAGCAAGAACTGTAGCTACCTGTTTTTGAAAATTCGATTCCACAACATCTTTTAGGTTTCTTTTATTTTCATTAATCACATTAATGAAGTCCCATCATTTAAGCACCTAAACATCACAGATAAATACGACGTACACTTATGCCATCCGCATTCGCCTCGATGTCCCCTCGTGCACCGTTAGGTTAGGTAACTAACGGCAGAGTGGGGCAGGGCTAGCGCGGGTGTAAAGCATAAGCAACGTCTATATAATATATCATATATACTATATACAATATCTATCTGAACATATCACATGATCACATCACAGATAACGCAGCAGAAAAAACATATGAAACATTGGATATACTAGGACGTCCGTGTTTTCAATACGAGCCAGTATAAAACACGGATTCCACGGGCGCGATGAATAGCCAAACCCACACCCCTAGACCCCTACGAGAGCGGCAAGCAACCCTACCAATTCTAGAGGTAGTAGACCCGGACTCGACTCCTCGAGTTGGTCTCCCACAGGACTCTAGAACCCTGTTACTTGTGCCCTCCTCTTTGGGTCTATCCTAGTGCGGAAAAGTAAATAATATACAAATGGCGACATCTTCCGCAACCTGGAAGTGCCCCAATAAAAGAATATTACATACAAGTTTTTACATGAATGAAAATGGAAAAACACTCATCTCACATAAAAACCCCCGGCTATTCAAACACGACGATCCAATATAACATATCCAGCAACACATAACATCACATGTCATCAACGTAAGTAAGTATGCATACACCGATTGTTGTCGATGTATAGCAACGACAATCGGCAATACCACTACATACTACACTTACGGTCACAGAAAAGAAAGTGTAAAACTACAACAGTTGGAATCCGCAACCTCTTTAGACATCGCATGCCTAATCAAATGAGTTCCTTAGACATCACATGCCTAACAATTATAAACCCCGTTATTTTGTCTCATTATCGAAAACTCTTTTCAATATCAAGTCGGGTAATTCAACAAGATTCCCGACATCCTGATCGAATGCTCGTCGCAAACTTTAGTAGACGGCCGCACCCCCGATGCCGTCGACGAAGTGCACCAAGGAGGAACATCGCTGACGCGAGCACCCGAACGGATGCTTTCGGCGACGGGGTTCTCCTACAGTCACTTGGTCGGGCTATGGGGTGAGACTGTCTGTTAAGTTTACCCAGCGAGTATCCGCGTACGCTACGTGATTGCGACGGACTTTTGATCACATCGAAATTCCATGGCAACCGATCAAGTGAGACTAAAGTGCTGTGTTTATAACATTCATTCAGTTATCTCATAACTACTTGTGAATTCCAATTATTGTATCACATTCCAGATAAATAGAAAATGTTAAACTTTCCGATCGAATAATCAAACACCCAAGTTTTCCCGAAACAGATCAACACATGATATAAGTTTAAAAACATTCACTTCTTGCATCAGTACCAACGGTCCAGCCGTAGAAGGGTCAAGCCAACGCCTCACATGATGCAACAACTCTACTGTGTAGTGACATGGAAATTATCGATGATGAAGTGTGTGAGCCGGAAAATATGTGTACGTGTAACATACGCATCATCGATAATGGTGCAGGTGTACTATCATAGGTATATGCGATGCAATAATAATATCATGAATGCAGCAAGTAAATCATCAGCTAACAGCTATAAGGTATACATAACTATCATATGTCCGAGTCGGTGAATCTATCAATCGGCATCTAGCCCAAAAACATCGCGTATGGTATAATCCATCGTACAACAACCTCTAGTCAAGGGTAAGGATCAATCATCAATTTAACTCATCACGCACGAAATATCATCGTGCGGCGGCATTAAGCTAATAGGGATATTATCATCTTATAAGACAAATGAGGGTACGACCTAATATCACATACGGCCTATCATCCATGATTCACAACATTCTATATATATATAACCCTATATACCTATGTCCCGGGTTGCATCTGCAATAATCTCATATCAGGGGACCGGCAGGGTATAAATCATCTCGATCGACTCGCATTCGTATACCATCACATCATATCATCATCTCATCGTATCATCAAATTCGTCTTGTATTCTTTCATCGCATTTATGTCTCATATCATGTCGAATTTACATAAACTTGCTATCTCTACTACGTATAAGTATATAAACTAACAAACACTCATACAATCAGATTTTTAAAGAAGTGAATCGTAGTTTTGGAAACATGGGTTACGGTGCTTTTAAGGAAAAGATATCATTTGAAAATCCGTAACATCCCTCAAGTTATACATTTAAAAGATACATACGATTCTTTAGTTTAGAAAAAGGTATGGTTCGGATGACGCATCTACATCGACTATCTAGTCCTACAGAACCCTAAGCGGTAATATCGCTAAATATCATCCTAGGGTAGTAGCATATCACACTTAACTAACCTCTAGTTTCTAATGTGACTACATAGCTATCTATATTCTAACCCTAGTTTCCTAATCTAGGTTTCCTAACCATACTCTATAAATCGGTTTCCATCAGAAGTTTGCGGGGGTGCTATACGCCATCCACCCGACTTCCCCTGTAGATATAGATCTACTCACCTATCTTCGCTCGCCCAAATCGATGACGCCACGCTTCTTCGCCTCAGAATACAATCGAGGGTACCTACAATAATAACCAATCGCAATACGTATTAAAATCGACGGAGAAAACCGATACAGCGCACAGTGTGCTCACAGGTTAGAACCTATGGCCTAACCGTGCAAATCAATCAAACAACCCCTGTTGTCAATGTACGAACACCCGACAACCAAATACAAATACAAATATCAAGAAAGTGCATTTCAAAATACGGAAAACATCGCCTAAAACACAATGAAATGCTCCCAGATTTTTCCCAAATGACAATTAGCCAAAACTACATATAGGAGGAGTCTAATTTAGTGCAAAAGGAGCCATGGACCAAATCTGGAACCATTCCATCCTACTCTGGCCGCAAATTGCGGCCAGAATGATTAAATCTACGGCCAAGACTTTGAATTAGGGGCTTGGGTCTTGGTGGTAGATTCCTAGGTGCCTACACGACACACTTTAAGGGTTCCTAGGCACCCTATAGAGGTCTCACAAGGCATCAACCATGCCAATTTACAAAAATACGGTGCCGAGAAACCCTAAACTAGATCGTTGGCTAGAAGTGTAGGCGAAAATGAAATCTAGTTTACAACTAAACTATAAGATAACGGAAATACAACCTTTGTAGATCCGGTGCTCCACCTCCACGGCTCCGCAACGAAGTCCTCTCCGCTGTCCAATAAGAATCCGGGCTCTAGCGTCGACTTCATCGGAGAATAAGCGAGCTAGGTCGTCGATGTCCATGCCGAAGATGATATACGTCGAGGCATCGCTAAATCAAGCTCCGACTTCACCAAGTCAAGAAACTTGTGAAGAAAACACACTCTACTACTTGGCAAGAGGTAGAGGATGAAGAAATAGGAAGTGGGTAGACTTTAGTTTTGGATTTCTCACTCATTTGCTCAATTCACCATTGATGAAGAAAGCTTTTTCTTCTTGAGTTCAAGGAAGAAGAAGAAGAAAAATTATGATAAGATAATTCTAAAATGAAAAGAATAATCCATTCTTATCATCTTAGAACCATGTTTTAGTGTAGAGAATTAATCATGGTTGAGTGGTATGGTTAGGGTTAAGGATGAGATAAGAATGGTGGACTAAGTCAAAGCTTCATGAAGCTTTTACTAAACAACAAATGAAGCCACCATTCTTTTCTCTTTCTTTTATTCATTTATCAAAAATAAATGGATAACTAAATAAGATAAATGAATAACAAATAATAAACCCTAACCATTTCATTAACCAAGGTTTAATACTTTACACTTAACCAAAAAGCATGTATCATCAAACATGATACAAGCAAGTGCACAAAATCATATCACATATATAATGCGCACATCCTGAGTGAGAAAATCCATTTAAAGTGAACCAATACTAGTTAGTGCAAAGTAATATATCAAATATATAATTATGCATTAAATCATTAAATCAACACTTGATTTAATGATCCGGTCATGTCGCACACAACCGACTAGTACACAATGTATCGGCTTATCGAATCAACGCTTGAATCGATAACTAGGTTATATCGCATACAACCATTCGACACATTGATCGCGAGAATGAAATACGGTATCACATACACGCATTATTCTCGGTCCCGCACATATCTCATATGCGCTCCTATTTCGTTTCGCTTGAGCCAGGAAACCTCTGTGTAGGACTCTAAAGACTCGTCAATACGCCGGCAGCAGATGATGATCATATCAAGCACCCACAAGCCGCAAGCGGTCTGCTAAACGTAACGGCCACCCGGGTATTGAGCGATCAGAAGATCGACGAGCAACCCCGCTCACACTCCTGTGAATCCAACCAGTAACACTACCGTACAGTCCGGTCTGATCGTCTGATATGTCGCATATCTTGCCTAGGGGTGGTAAACGTCAGACCCCAATAGCTCGATAAGTCGTGTCGATATGAGGTCTATAACATTTCGAGAAACTACTGGTAACACTTACCAGTAAATCTCAGCAACCCTGGCCAGGGATTTCCTGTTATAGCCAATCGAACACAGCGCAACATCAACTCCCTATACCGGGAGAGACGAATCCCCACCTATCGCTCATTGCCTCCATGTGACTCGGGACTGTACCCAAAAACCACCGTTTTCCACGCCCTCTTGGACGTGGTAAGATGGAAATCAAAGCACAGTGGGAACCACACAAGACTCTATGACGATCTCGGGTCAACAGACTACTCTGTACCAGTGTCACCTGAGAACTGCCATCTGACGTGAGGTATAATACCATCTGGGAGTTCTCGGCGAGTCCGTCCAGTGTACCCAGTCTCTACTGAGCACCCGTACATCATCTCCGATGTCAAACACCAATGGATATGGGATCATCCATCGCCCATCTGTATGGGTCGAGAGGGTACACGCTAGTCTACTCTGGTGTATCGATGCCCCGTCTCGATACACCCACGACTAGGGACTTTGAAGGATGTACTTATGGATTGCCATGTCCCCACTAGTATGATCCACATCATTTTCCAGGAAGTCAAGTACACATCCTAAGGGCTTTACCAACATGTAACAGAGAGACAATCAGTATACACGTTAAGGTAAAGATCAACCAGATAGCATACTATCATGTCGAGCAAGAAAGTCCTCCCTATATATGTCCCAGCATCCACTACAATATACATCCAATGTACAGTAATGGCCTCTAGGGCATACATATCACTAACAATCTCCCACTTGCACTAGGGCCATCTGTAGCAGTGGTTGTAGTATCTCATACTCAACCATCCCATAAAAGTCTCTCTCTAGGAATAGGCCTTTATGAGTGGATCCGCCGTGTTGTCCTCTGAGTCTACTCTCCTAACCTCGATCCCTTAGAGATCAACCATCTCCATGATCAGGTGATACTGCCTTAGAATAAGTCTGGATCACTGATGGGACCGGCGTTCCTTGACATAAGCCACAACTCCATTGTCTCATAATGGTAGGAACGTAGTTCATCTCATGAACTAATATACACCCAAACATCCTCTTCGGTAGCATCTTAAGTAGCGATGTATCCAGCCTTTATCGTCTAGTATGTCACGGTATCTAGCCTGGAACTCTTCCAACATACCGTCCCTTTACTGAGGGTAAAGACAATGCCTGCGACTGACATTCAGTCGTCTTTATCACTCTGGAACACTTCCAGTGATTCTCCCCAGGATCGATTGATACCATCTCACTACAACTAGTGAGTATCCTAACATCCAATTAGATCTATCTCATAGATCCAAAAACCAGGATATAGGAGGTATCACATTGATCCTATATGGAGAATCATTGTGATAAGCGGAGATTGACCGAGCGTAGCATAGGAAACTCCTTTCTTATCAAGAGTATGTCATCCACGTACTCTACGAGGATCACCTCCATACTCCCTACAACCTTTTTGTTTATACAAGGTTCATCTACCATTTTGATGATGTCAAACTCTTTGACTAACACATCAAAACAGACGTTCCAACTCCGCGATGCCTGCTTTATTACATAAAACATCTTGCACACGTTTCCGCTACTCCCACTGTCTACGAGGCCCTCTGGCTGTGTACTTATAGACGCTCTCTTCTAAAATACCATCTAGAAAAGCAGTCATGACACCCAACCACCAGATATCGTAGTCATGGTATGTAGCCGTGACAAGTAGGATCTGGATGGACTTAAGCATAGCTACTTGAAAAGGTTTCATCATTATCCACACCTGGTCAATGATGCAAACTTTTAACAAGTCTAGCTTTGAAAGTCTCAACTTTTCCATGTACACCAAGTAATCTTCTCAAGATATACTTGCTCCTGATGGGGATTTAACCCTTCAGATATAGCAACTAAAGTCCATACTTTGTTGGTGTATAAGGATTCCATTTCAGATCGATAAGCATCTAGCCATTCTTACAGAGTCTTACTCCTGATGGCCAGCTTGAAGCTAGTTGGGTCATCATCTCATGATGCAATCCTCGCTCCCACTGTCATAGAGAAACCGAAGTATCTCTCATGTGGGTGAGGAACCCTGCTAGATCGGCGGAGAGGCTGAGGTTCGTTGGTATCTACTGAATCCTTCGGTTCTACCAAATCATCTGTTGTAGCTTGTATAGCTGGAACCTTTCCAGTTGTACATAACTGACCTTGCTTCGAGCTTGTCCGGATTTTGCTTTTTAGACATAGGCCGGACAACCCCAAATCTTAACTAGCTTAAGACATGGGCTCTTCCCATTCCATATCTTATATGGAGTGGTAGGCAACTGATTTGATTTGAACCCTATTTAGTAGGTATGCAACTTCTCAAGTGCATAACACCCAATAGGAAAAAGGTAACTCAGTAATACTCATCATGGAGCACACCATATCATATAGGGTGTGATTGCTCCGCCCCGATATACCATCGTGCAATGGTGTATACGGAGGAGTAATGCTGAGAGAGAATCTCATTCTCCTTTAGAATAGTCCAGGATTTCCGTGCTCAAGTATTCTCCTCCTTGATCACATCAAAGGACATAATACTTTTACCCGTACTTTGGTTCTCTACTTCTAACTTATATTCTGTGAATATCTCAAAAGGTTCGGACTCATGTTTCAACAGGAACATATGACTGAATCTTGAGAGATTATCAGAGAATATAATGAAGTATAAAGAATCAATCCTGGCATGTGTAGACAGGAGACCTTACATACATCATCATGTATCAGTCCCAAGAGTTTACTAACTCTTTCTCTGTTTCCAATAAACAGAGCTATGGTCATCTTATCTTTGTGACATGACTGACGAGTTTCACAAGATGTAAATTCAAACTGATTTAAATATGCATCTACATGTAACTTCAGCTAGTCGGGTCGCATTGATATGACCTAGTCTACAATACCTTAAGAAGAATCTGTTCATATCTGAACTCTTCCTCTTGTGTGTGTTCCCTATACTTAGAACTGTAGTTTGATTTAGAACATTAATGCTTTTAGATAACGTGCCTGAATCGATCAACTTTTGATATAGGAAATGTTCAAAACATTATCCAACAATACAAAATTATATCCTTTCTTTACTAATAAAGAAACTGATATGATTTTGTATATCAGGTTCGGTATCTAATAACATTCGTTCAGAATCAATGTATCGGTAATACAGGGTGACAGTGACCGACAGACTTGGCTGCAACTCTTGCCCCGTTTTCTGCCTCATGAAACTTATCACCCGTTCTCAGTTTTTCTACCCTTTTGTTGCCCTATGTAACAGATTGCATATCTGGGATCCTTATCCGGTATCATATACCCAGGATGCGGAGGATACTGAGAAACAGTTTTGTATAATGAACACACCCGAAGATGATGCATCAGCATGCACTCTCTTCGTTTGGGCGGCACGGGAAATCTGGTATTCCCCAATTTCCTGCTCTTTCTTATAACAATTATAAGTTGGAGCGGGACCAACGTTCCCCAGCTCAGTATAACAAGCGG
Organism: Agapanthus africanus; assembly: GCA_030015575.1. Taxonomy (NCBI): domain Eukaryota; kingdom Viridiplantae; phylum Streptophyta; class Magnoliopsida; order Asparagales; family Amaryllidaceae; genus Agapanthus; species Agapanthus africanus. The sequence continues at coordinate 117,151,835 of CM057351.1, forward strand.
GTTCGGTCAATAATCCGTTTATTATCTTGATTAAGGCGTGATATGGTCGCTACCTGGAGAGAGAGAGAAGAAAACACTCAGCGTGCGCTCATGCAAGAATAGATTGGTTATTATTTTATCTAATCAGGATGACTCCCACTGCTTTTTATCAAATCTTCCTTCAAACCCTAAAAGGAAAGACTAGCCGGAATTAATTACACACTACAAGTTCGCCAATCTTTCATCCAGGCCAGTGTCAGTACTTTGAGGGAGGTCCCCCGTGCTTTCGCACGAACCTAATTAATGTAAACCTCGTATTCCCAGAGGCGTAACCCCGTTGACACCTTTCTAGACACCTACTTGATCGGCTAATTGTAATGTGTAAAACTCTCCCAGGAGTAACTCTTACTCGCAGCGGGTATCGGGATCCAACTATCTCATAGAAGGTATGCAATCTCATTGCAAATTTCAACACTTGAAATTCCCGATAATATTTTGCCCCTAGCACCCTATGACCTTGACGGAGGCCAACAAACCATAGGCTACTAGTCAAGTTCAACCCGTCATTTCTTGATTGAATCAAACCCACCCGCACGACCCATGACGGAGGCCAACAAGGTCGCACGACTACCCTAACTCAATCTGCATCATATGCATAAACAGATAAATACTGGTTAGCTACCGCACACTGCGCCTTGACGGAGGCCAACAAACGCTGCACGAATACTAAACAGCAGTTATCTGAAATAAAGGAGGGCTACGTCAGGTTTTTCTGAAAACCTATTGCGTAACGAACTTGATATCGTTGTAGAATCAAATGATTTTAAAATGGAGTGCTTTTGAGGCTTTTCTAGTTTTGCTAAAGGAGTCACTCCCGGTGAAGGGATCGTCGGTCCTTTCCTCGTCGAATGAGGTGCGGGATATATCATATATATCACTGTGCAAAGCAAAAACTCTTAAAAGCAATCAAACGACAAACCGAGTGTGTAGCATCTGCCAGTTATTGCTAAAGGAGTCACTCCCGGTGAAGGGATCTCGGTCCTTTCCTCATCGAATAAGGTGCAGGATAAATCACATATACCGCTGTGCAAAGCAAGAACTGTAGCTACCTGTTTTATTTTGAAATTCGATTCTACAACATCTTAAGTTTCTTTTATTTCATTAATCTCATTAATGAAGTCCCATCATTTAAGTACCTAAACATCACAGATAGATATGACGTACACTTATGCCATCCGCATTCGCCTCGATGTCCCCTCGTGCACCGTTAGGTTAGGTAACTAACGACAGAGCGGGGCAGGGCTAGCGCGGGTGTAAAACATGAGTAACGTCTATATAATATATCATATATACTATATCTAGTATCTTTCACAGAACATCACATGATCGCATCACAGATATCGCAGCAGAAGAATCATATGAAATATTGGATATACTAGAACGTCTGTGTTTTCAATACGAGCCAGTATAAAACACGGATTCCACGGTCGCGATGAATAGCCAAACCCACACCCCTAGACCCCTACGAGAGCGGCAAGCAACCCTACCAATTCTAGAGTTAGGAGACCCGAGCTCGACTCCTCGAGTTGGTCTCCCACTGGACTCCAGAACCAGGTTACTTGTGCCCTCCTCCTTGGGTCTATCCTAGTGCGGAAAAGTAAATAATATACAAACGGTGACTACTTCCGCTACCTGGAAGTGCCCCAATAAAAGAATATTACATACAAGTTTTTACATGAATGAAAATGAAAAACACTCATCTCACATAAAAACCCCCGGCTATTCATAAACGACGATCCAATATAACATATCCAGCAACACATAACATCACATGTCATCAACGTAAGTAAATATGCGCATCCCAATTGTCGTTGACATATAGCAACGAAACCGGCGATATCACATATTACACTTACGGTCACAGAAAAGAAAGTGTAAAACTACAACAGTTGGAATCCGCAACCACCTCAGACATCGCATGCCTGACCAAATGAATTACTTAGACATCGCATGCCTAACAATTATAAACCCCCCATTTTAGTCTCAAAATCGAAAACACTTTTCAATATCAAGTCGGGCAATTCAACAAGATTCCCGACATCCTGATCGAATGCTCGTCGCAAACTTCAGTAGGCGGCCGCACCCCCGATACCGTCGACGAAGTGCACCAAGGCGGAACACCGCCACCGCGAGCACCAGAACGGATGCTTTCGGCGACGGGGTTCTCCTACTGTCACTTGGTCGGGGCTATGGAGTGAGGCTGTCTATTAAGTTTACCCGGCGAGTATCCGCGTACGCTACGTGATTGCGACGGACTTTTGATCACATCAAAATTCCGTGGCAACCGATCAAGTGAGACTAAACTGCTATGTTTATAACATTCATTCAGTTATCACATAACTTTTGTGAATTCCAATTATTGTATCCCATTCCAGATAATTAGAAAATGTTAAACTTTCCGATTGAACATTCGAACACCCAAGTTTTCCCGATACAGATCAACACATGAAACAAGTCTAACAACATTCAGTTCGTGCCTCAGTACCAACGGTCCAGCCGTAGAAGGGTCAAGCCAACGCCTCACATGTGGCACGCCGTACTGCCCTAAACCCGAAGGTTCAAAGGGCAGTTCAAGACGGTCACATAATCGAGTTAAGGTTTGTTGTCTTCTAGAGGGTCCATCGCGTTACTTGCACTACTTAGAACGTCGTTAAACTACGGAAAGATCCAACACTTGGAAATTTCCCGGCAGGGGAAAAATTGGGTATTTATATCCGGTCGAACTTTTTAACATATTCAAAAATTTATCCGGAAAGCCACACAGACAAAATTTGATACCCCGATCGAAAACACTGAATCCCTAAAACAACTCCAGAAAATCCAACTCTGGAATAAATTTTAAAAATTTCCAGAAAACTCAGAAGCAGACAAAATGAATTACTGTGCAAAATGGGGAGGATGACGTCACTATGTTGCCGCGGAACCGCCGCAGAAGCCAGGCTTCTGCCGCGGTTCCGCCGCCATTTACACTGTTCATCGAAAAAATTTTGCATCGTAATTCTTATTTTTCCCTGCTGAATTTTTTAGCAATTTTTAATTTGGAAAAATCCACGTTTTCTGAAAACGTCCAGAGAGCATTTTCCGAGTTGGTTTCGGGTTCGTTCGGGCTTCAAATTCCGTCTAGATTTCGCCTAAGGCTCTAGCTAGGCTCTGATACCAGGGAAGGGTTCCTAGGCACCCTATAGAGGTCTCACAAGGCATCAACCATTCCAATTTACAAAAATACGGTGCCGAGAAACCCTAAACTAGATCGTTGGCTAGAAGTGTAGGCGAAAATGAAATCTAGTTTACAACTAAACTATAAGATAACGGAAATACAACCTTTGTAGATCCGGTGCTCCACCTCCACGGCTCCGCAACGAAGTCCTCTCCGCTGTCCAATAAGAATCCGGGCTCTAGCGTCGACTTCATCGGAGAATAAGCGAGCTAGGTCGTCGATGTCCATGCCGAAGATGATCTACGTCGAGGCATCGCTAAATCAAGCTCCGACTTCACCAAGTCAAGAAACTTGTGAAGAAAACACACTCTACTACTTTGCAAGAGGTAGAGGATGAAGAAATAGGAAGTGGGTAGACTTTAGTTTTGGATTTCTCACTCATTTGCTCAATTCACCATTGATGAAGAAAGCTTTTTCTTCTTGAGTTTAAGGAAGAAGAAGAAGAAAAATTATGATAAGATAATTCTAAAATGAAAAGAATAATCCATTCTTATCATCTTAGAACCATGGTTTAGTGTAGAGAATTAATCATGGTTGAGTGGTATGGTTAGGGTTAAGGATGAGATAAGAATGGTGGACTAAGTCAAAGCTTCATGAAGCTTTAACTAAACAACAAATGAAGCCACCATTCTTTTCTCTTTCTTTTATTCATTTATCAAAAATAAATGGATAACTAAATAAGATAAATGAATAACAAATAATAAACCCTAACCATTTCATTAACCAAGGTTTAATACTTTACACTTAACCCAAAAGCATGTATCATCAAACATGATACAAGCAAGTGCATAAAATCATATCACATATATAATGCGCACATCCCGAGTGAGAAAATCCATTTAAAGTGAACCAATACTAGTTAGTGCAAAGTAATATATCAAATATATAATTATGCATTAAATCATTAAATCAACACTTGATTTAATGATCCGGTCATGTCGCACACAACCGACTAGTACACAATGTATCGGCTTATCGAATCAACGCTTGAATCGATAACTAGGTTATATCGCATACAACCATTCGACACATTGATCGCGAGAATGAAATACGGTATCACATACACGCATTATTCTCGGTCCCGCACATATCTCATATGCGCTCCTATTTCGTTTCGCTTGAGCCAGGAAACCTCTGTGTAGGACTCTAAAGACTCGTCAATACGCCGGCAGCAGATGATGATCATATCAAGCACCCACAAGCCGCAAGCGGTCTGCTAAACGTAACGGCCACCCGGTTATTGAGCGATCATAAGATCGACGAGCAAGCCCGCTCACACTCCCGTGAATCCAACCAGTAACACTACCGTACAGTCCGGTCTGATCGTCTGATATGTCGCATATCTTGCCTAGGGGTGGTAAACGTCAGACCCAAATAGCTCGATAAGTCGTGTCGATATGAGGTCTATAACAATTCGAGAAACTACTGGTAACACTTACCAGTAAATCTCAGCAACCCTGGCCAGGGATTTCCTGTTATAGCCAATCGAACACAGCGCAACATCAACTCCCTATACCGGGAGAGACGAATCCCCTCCTATCGCTCATTGCCTCCATGTGACTCGGGACTGTACCCAAAAACCACCGTTTTGCACGCCCTCTTGGACGTGGTAAGATAGAAATTAAAGTAAAGTGGGAACCACACAAGACTCTATGACGATCTCGGGTCAACAGACTACTCTGTACCAGTGTCACCTGAGAACTGCCATCTGACGTTAGGTATAATACCATCTGGGAGTTCTCGGCGAGTCCGTCCAGTGTACCCAGTCTCTACTGAGCACCCGTACATCATCTCCGATGTCAAACACCAATGGATATGGGATCATCCATCGCCCATCTGTATGGGTCGAGAGGGTACACGCTAGTCTACTCTGATGTATCGATGCCCCGTCTCGATACACCCACGACTAGGGACTTTGAAGGATGTACTTATGGACTACCATGTCCCCACTAGTATGATCCGCATCATAGTCCAGGTAGTCAAGTACACATCCTAAGGGCTTTACCAACATGTAACAGAGAGACAATCAGTATACACGTTAAGGTAAAGATCAACCAGATAGCATACTATCATGTCGAGCAAGAAAGTCCTCCCTATATATGTCCCAGCATCCACTACAATATACATCCAATGTACAGTAATGGCCTCTAGGGCATACATATCACTAACATCACTGTCAGCTCAATTTTATTTTAGGGGTCTCGGGGTGATAGCAGATTCCTAAATACACTCCCAGATTTGTAGTTTTTCCAATGTCTGGTTTCTAAATCCGTATTTTGGGGTTTCTAGGGTTTGTTCCAAGTCTTTAAACATCACCCAAGTCTAGTGAACAGCCACTAGGCATCACCCAATTCAAACCAACACTCAAATCTTCTCTTGGGTTTCCCAATGTTCACTACCTCCACAATATCACATCTAAACACATATAAATACTTAAGTAAATGGAAAACTATCCAAGTAGTGAAGGGATTACCTCATAAAGCACCCATGAATCCCCCAAGTTCATCAAAACTGAATTTTTCTTGGTCCCATGTACAGAGCTTGAAGAGGGGATTAATATTTGTGAAGGGTGTGTAGGGTTTTGAGGATTGTTAGGCGATGGATCTAGGGATTATTTGAGGTGGGTTGGGAGCTTGAGGAGATGAAGTGGATGATGGAAATGGTGAGGGATTATGATTTGGGCAGCAGCCCCCCTCTCTCATTATAATTCACACACACTCTCTCTCATCACTAGAATACCTACCCCATCATTATGTCCCCTTTGACTTTTCCTTTTTCTTTTCTCTCCACCAATAAAGCATAACACAAAAGAAATGAAAGATATAACAAAATGAAACATGTCATGGTGCACTAACCATGGAAAACTGTAGAAATGCGGATTTGGCTTAATCGCGATTAGCAGTGCACTAATCGGGCTTTTATCAAAACTGCACAAAATAAATTTTAAAAATGCCAAATCCTTTAATTATATATTTAAATGAATAAATCATTTTAATTTCCATTTATTTCATAATTATTGGTATATATTTATACCTTTTGTCGAAAACCCCAATTTCGCAAATCGGCAGTTTTCGGGAAAAATATTATTTTAATATTAAATTCCAAAAATAATATTTTATATTTTCTGAAACGTTACAGGATGACACACCTATGTCGGCTATCTAGTCCTATAGTATCCAATACGGCAACATTATCGAACATCGTCCTCAAAACCTGTCATCACGTATCAATTGTATTATATCACTACTAACTATCCTTTAGTTTCAAATATAGTTCTCTAACTATCTTATAACCCTATCCTTAGTTTTCTATTAAAGGTTTCATTAACAATAATCTATATATAAATAGTCTTCAATCAAAGTGTGCGGGGGTGCTATACGCCATCCACCCAACTTCCCCCGTAGATATAGATCTACTCATCTTAGCCTTCGTTTGCCGAAGTCGATGATGCCACGCTCCGTGTCTCGGAATCTACGCTAGGGTACCTACATCCAATACACAATCGCAAAAGCATATAAAAATCATGTCGGAGAAACCAAAACTGCACAAGTTTCGCTCAAAGGTTAAAACCTATAGCTTCGCGTGCAAAAAACGACTAAAAATCCTAGTCGTTGACGTTCAAATGCCACACGACCAAATACAAATCCCAATATCAAAACCAAGCATCCCAAAATACGGAAAACATGGCCAAAAACACCATAATGTGCTCCCAGATTTTACCCTAGAAGAATTTAGCCAATTTTGCATATGTAAAAGGTCTAGTTTACTGGAGATAAAGACGCAAAATGAATACGAAAACTTTTCCTCACACCCTGGCCGCAAATTGCGGCCAGGAACAATAAATTTGCGGCCACACTTGAAGGGTAGGTGCTCAGGTCTTGGGTGAACGTTCTAGGTTGTCTGCACACTCCTCTGTGTTTGCCAAATAATTCCTAGTGCCCCCGGGTGATAGCAGATCACAAAATACCAACACAATTTCCCGATATCGACGAATCTAAAGTTCGTGTTTTGGGGTTTGGTCACTGGTCCAGGTCAAGAATTGGTCTTTAGGGTCTTATAACAGGCACTAGGAATCATCCAATCCACACAACACTCAAACCCTTCTCTAGAATTTTTTTCAAGTTCACAAATCCACATCTTAAACCCATTTCTAACTAACTAGGATATAAAGAAACATAAAACTATATAAATGGTAGAAATTATACCTCATGGATGCAACTCAAGAAAAAACCTAGTTTGTCAATGTTGCCAAAATCACACTTTTCTTGGTCTACTGTGTAGAGGAGAAGGAGGGGATCAACTTTCTTGAACTGGGTTTAGTATTTTGGTGAATATTTGGAGATGGATCTAGGGTTGAAGGTGAAGGGAAGTGATGAAGAGAAGAATGAGAAGAAAAATAATGGGGAGGGGAAAGAATGGCTGCCCTCTCTCTCTCTCCTACTCTCACTCTCTCTTATTCTCACCCTTCTTTTCTCTCTCCAATCACTCTCCCTTTTTAACCCTTTTCTTTTTCTTTTAAAACCCAATCACATAATTCCCAAAATAACACAAGAACAGAACATGAAATCAAAATATAACATGACATGGTGCACTAGCCACGAAAAACTGTAGAAACACGGATTTGGCTTAATCGCGATTAGCAGTGCACTAATCGGACTTTTATCCAAACTACATATAATAAATTTTAAAAATGAAAAATACTGTAAATATATTTTTAAATGAATAAATTATTTTATTTTCCATTTATTTCACAATTATCGGTATTTATTTATACCCTTTTTCGAAAACCCCAATTTCGCAAATCGGGCAGTTTTCAGGAAATATATTATTTTAATATTAAATTCCAAAACTAATATTTTATATTTTCTGAAATGTTACACTATCCTGCACACTTGCACAAAAAGGAATAAAAAATAACAAGATGATTTTTACAGTATATATATATATATATATATATATATATATATATATATATTGGTTATATATATTCACAAATTAACCCGAAATTATACAAAGAAATAAACTACCGTCTCTCCGGCAATGGCGCCATTTGATTGCTAGAGTTTTTGAGTACTTTGTTTTAATTACCGCAATAAAACGGTTTCTCTTGGTATCTAGCCGGTTGAGTACGGGTCGGTCCACTGAGAGATGGGAATCTTTTTCTTATTGTTTTAACGAGTTAAGTCCAATTTGTCCATGTTTGTATAGTTTCACTATGTGCTGAAATATAAAGAGAGCTTGTTAGGGTTAGGATTATATTAGTTTGAGTTAGGAGTCGCTCACATCTTTGGTTGCCACTCTTAATATCAGTGTCACGGTAATCGGCAACAACGGGGATTAGCACAACTAGGAAGGAAATTTACGAGTATAAGCTAGGCTTTCCAACGCTTAGTTCCTTCCTTGTGATCCTTGTCCGTCCGTTCTTGGCACTTAGCCTTAACCTCCGGTCAATTCAACCACAAACAGTCTCACTAGGGTATCACCGCTATCATGTAGGATAGGGTTCCGTAGGGAGCGGATTATGGTTCAATTAACGGAAGTCCGAATCAAGATGTTGGGCAAAGAAAAGAGTGAGAGCGATTTACTTCTCTCAAACTTTCCTTATCCTACCCTAACAAGTGAGAAACTACTCGCCCATTAAAAAGAAAAAGGAAATAAAACAAGAAAGAAGGTAGAAAGAAATGAGTTTAGAAAATCACAACTAGATATTTGAGACCCCACATTGGCAAGGATCATACTTAAGCATCATAGCTGTAAGGATAAAGAAAAAGAGAAAAAGAAATAAAGGGAACAATAAATAACAACAACTAGTTTAACAAATGAAAATTACAAGCAAATATAATAAAACAATTACAAGACATGCAAGTTAATAAAAAGAACTCTTCTTTTATTCATCATCACTCATGAAGCCGACTACAATATCAATGGAGAGAGATGAAGAGGAAGAAGAAAATACTAGCTCTTATCCTAAAATCTAATACAATAAAAAGCACCATTTACATGGCTTGGAACTGGGCTATTTATAGGTAGATAAATGAAACCCTACGCATACAATCTGAGCGCTTACACAATTACAAAACTACCCTAAAAATATCTTCTGTCACTGAGTCAACTAGGCCACGGATCCGCCGCATAAATGCCACATTGGCCGCGGATCCGCGGCCCTTTGGGTGATTTGATGTGTCGTTTTCTATGGGTTTCTTCCTGTTGCTGTTCACCTCTGTTTGGTACCCTTGGTTTCTCAAAATCCCTTTAGTTTTCTCCTAGATTTTCAACAGTGCAAAGGATGAAATGATGTGGACTTTTGCCTTGATTTTCTTGAGCTCCGCGTTGAAATCTTGAATCTTGTGCTGCTCTTGTGCTTTGTGCTTGAAATGACCAATGATTTACCATTTTGTCCCTTAAACTGGTAAGCGGCATAATACGTATTGTGAGCAGAGACCCATATTTATCTGTTGTTGGCCGTTGTCCTGAATTTGTTGTGACTTTTCACGATTTTCACTGTTTAGAGCTGAAAACCTGTAACCTGCAATTATTTAGAAAACACGGATCAAGAGTACCTACCTATATGCAATGTGAATAAGAATGGAGGGTATAAAAATGCAAATATCTGATATGAACACTTGCCGATGTCAAAGACACCACGCTCTTCCTTGTTGTTGGATGTCCACGTGAGGGTGCGTACATATCACAAAATACATCGTATTAAAATCCGATTCAAAAACCGACACGACGCTCGAAGTGCTCATAGGTTAGAACTTATAGCCTACAAATGCAAAAGCAATCATAGAACCCTCTTCGTTGACGTACAAACGTCCATTGACCAAATTCACAATTAAATGCCAAAATCCATGTTTTAGAAATCGGAAAACCATTGCTATTATTAACTCAAACGCTCCCAGATTTTGCCTCAGGTAATCTGGAATAAAACAAAAAATATAGTGACTAAGTTATGAGGAGTGTGAGCTACAGGCGAAAACCTATACTCAATAGAGAAAATCTGGCCAGCTTATATGCTACAGTAACCGCCCCCACCGACCCAATGTTTGAAGTTTGGTCTCGTCTTCTTGTGGTGGTCTTCTATTGGTCTAACTAGGTTAATGTATATGTTTAATTTTTTTTATAAAGATCCCGGGTTGCTCCAGATTCCCTGTAGACCTCCAAAAATATCACAAAACCGATACAGAAAGTTCTAAGTTCATGTCTTGGTGTTTCAAAATTCACTTAGTCGCGGATTTTTAACACTTGATGGGTGGTAGTCACCAATTACACTCAATTACATCGTCACAACTCATAATATCACCTAAATCTCAACTTGGAATTTTCCGACATCACTAAACCATCTTAGTTTAACTCTGAACTACAATAGGGTATTAGGTAAACAAAAGCTTAACTAAAAGTGTGGAATAATATCTCATTTGGCAATTCAAGAATTTTCTTGAGTTCCCCCAAGTACTCAAAATCTTGTCTTGTTCCCACCATGGTCTATGTGAAGTGCAAGAGATCAATTTTGGTGAAGAGGTTAAGGTGTTTTGGTGTGGATTTGAGGGTGTTTGAAGTAGGTAGAAGGGGTGGAGGGTGTTGGGGCATGAGGAAGAAGAAGATGATGAAGAATGAGCCATGGTCAAAGATACCCCCTTCTCTCTCTCTCTCTCACTCACATGCTATGCCCATACCAATGTGGTCCCCCCTCTCACAAATATCTCCTCCTTTTCTTTTCATTTATCTAAAAGAAAACAAAATCATTTTAAAAACAAACCATATAAAAACTTAACATGAAGCCATGGTTCATATGTAAAATGTGACAAGTCTTTTGAAACATGAAATGGTGCATGTCATATGCATAATCAAGCTTAATGCATAATTAGTAAATATTAATAAAGTTTAGCAATAAACTTGTACATATTTAATTGTATAAAAATTTCTAAAATGTATAAGTGTTCAGTTGATAAAACTGCACACTTGTATTACATTTTTCCTACCATTTTTATATTAAAAAAGGACTTTATTATAATATATTATACATATGAGGGTTTATGTGTAAAAACATTATTTTCCATGTGTTAATATATTTTAATTATCATTTGGTAGGAAAATGTATGCAAATAATATTATTGATCTAATCATAGTAGAACAAAGTCTACTAAAATCTTATTTGAGTTGTTATGCAGAATATTTCCAAGTTGTTATGAAGGATTTAACAAACAAATCAATTTGTTGAAGAAAACTTGCCAAATTAAGAAGCAAACTTGGAGACCAAGTCTGGAAGCAACAGAGAAAAGATTTTCAGATTCTGAAGATGCCTAGGATTGCCACATGTCACAGATGAAAGCCCAAGAAAAATAAGCAATTGATCACATCCCTTGAGCGCGGATCCGCGGCCAAACCCACCCTGGAGCCGCGGATCCACCGCAATAATGATGAGTTGGAAGGCAATATTTTGGGAGATTGACAACTGCTGAATTTTACCAACTTCTCAACAATAAGATTCTGGGTTTGCGCTATAAAAAGGCACCGAGAGCCTCTTGGAAAAGTGATCAAGTCGACACGATCACGAAGTCCAAGACGGCTCACGCATCCAGACTGATCATCAACGGTTCATCTACCTCCTTAGAAGAGATCGAGAAGCAAACTAGGTTTTTGTAATCATTTTCTAAGGAATCAAAGTGTACTTGATCTTGTTGATTAATAAAGGTAGTTCTTTTTCTTATTCTATTTCTTCATAGTTTAATTATGCAATTTCTCTCCATCTCTTTTTCTCCCAACATGCGCGAGTAATTCTCCGCTTGTTAGGGTTCGTAGGATTAGGGTAGGCTAATGGATGATGAACATCCTTAAACCCTTTTTAAGTCCTATAAAGTTTATGAACTTTATCAAAAGAATCATTAACATCCTAATCGGGCGCGCTAGCAATTATTTGCTAGTTCCGACCGCGATTAGAGATTAGATTAATGATTGTTTTGGTAAAGGCTAGATATGAACGGAGTTCCGTGTCGAGATAAGGGTTAAGAGTGGGATTCCTTTTCCCTTCAGAAACCCTAATCTACACGCATCACCGTCGTTCTAGTTCTAAATCTATTAATGGATAAAAATGGTAACTTTTAATTAATCGTCCATAACTACTAAATCCTAACGAACCCTACAAGCCCTCTTATTATATTAATTACATCTTTAAAATAATCTAGATCTATATTTTACATTCTTGTTTAACGTAGATCTAGAAATCTTTCTATAAAATTCTTTAACCCTCCTCTCTTTCTCAACGCATCTAAAGTAAGAATAAAAGGTTCCACGTTTCCCAGAGGACGACCCGTACTCATCTCGGTCTAGCTACGCGCGACACCATTCTGATTGCGGTTAAACTACAAAAACACAATCTTTCGAATCAATCAAATGGCGCCGTTGCCGGGGAAACGTGCGTAATTTTTTATTTTTACTATTTGTGTTGAATTCTTAGACGAGTCATATCATTATTAAAACAAAACTGCAAATTGTATATTTAACGATTATTGTGTGAATTTTTGCGAGGAAATCTGGAGTCACGGACTTGAGGAAACAGGAGATCTAGGGTTCACACTTCTCTGGTAAGATTCTAACTCCCTTCTCTCTCCTCTAAAATCCAATAAAATATATTTTCTGCAGGATTCTTTGCAAAATATCGCCGCTCAAAAATCTTTTTGCAAAGTTTTGTTTTTCGGTTTGTTTTTGCATATTTTAAAACGGACTTTAAGGGGCAAAGACCAAATCAAGATTAGGTGGGGATTTCATCACCCTTCCTAAGCCCCACAAATCACAAACCAAGCATATAGATCAACCCTTCATTGATTTAAAAAATATCTAGACCAGACTCTAAGGACTGTCGCGCTCAATAAGGACAGAGGAAGGTCGTGGGTAATCTATCGTTTATCCGCATTACTTTTGTAGTGCCTAGGCAAGTGTGACAAAGGCTAGTGGTTTTTAATTAGGCCCACGACGTGGTTCCTTCCCACTTACCTGGCACTTACCTGGCTACAAGGGTAGTACGGAGGCGGTAGAGGATTTATCCTGCGGCTTGTCCTTTGGAAGTCTAGGAGCGGTCTAGAGACTGGACCTAGGTAACCATAGTTCTAGGGTTGTGCATTTTTTTGTGATTTGTCTAAATCCGTCATTTTTCAAAACAAACCAATTACTTTCTCTCCTTTTTACCCCTTCCCCCTTCTTCTCTTCTTATAATGGGTGACCTAAACAGAAGAACACTTGCCGAGCTTTGCTGTCCACAACCAGATATCTCTTGTTTTCGAAATCCCTTCGGTATACCGTCCGGCTCTTCCATGTCCTTAAGAGATCATATAAAACAAGCAGGAAGAAACAGTTGGCCACCTCAGTCTAGGTCTTATCAACCATATCCTAATCCTACACCTGTTTCAATTCATACCCAGAGTGAGGAAGCCCCTAGACGAATGTCCATTGCTGAGCACATAGCTAGGTCTAGAGGCCAAAGTTTCAACCCGGACCAATATCAACTGTCCGGAGAAGAGTTTGATATGCGGTTTGTGGCATATAAGATGTCTGTTGAAAATAGCCAACCAACCAACCCATATCAATATTCTTCTTATCATAATATTGATCCTACTCCTACCCAAGTTCCGCAACCATTCTATTCCTATCAATCCAATCCGACTTTTCCACCTACTCTAGACAGTTCTTCTAATCAGTCATTTGGGAGTTTTAATTATCCACAGGAATTTCAATCTTATACTGAAACCCCTTATCAGCCCAAGACTAGTCTGGAGCAGACATTAGAAAAATTTATGGAAATGTCGAACCAAATTATGAAGGATTTGGGTAGTAAGACAGAACTGTACCTCCAAACTGAAATCCACAACTCCAGTTTCATAGATTCATCAAGTACACCAAATAGAATGACTGATAAGTTGTGTGACTTTGTAGTGTTTGATTTACCCAACTGTGAAGGGTCCCTTTCAAGTGAAACCATACCCAACCCTTGTGATCTCTACACCTCCACTCTTGAACCAAAACTGATTGAAAACCATACTTTTGATGAGGAGTTTGAGAATTTTAACCTTCACTTGAATGAGGTGATTGACATTGGGGATATTTTGATTGATGAACCCGAAATTTTGGATGATTTTGTCCCACCAATTTATCAAATCCTTTCACTTCCTTGTGGTCATCATCTTGAGCCTTTAATTCTTCCCGAACCTCAAATATGTATTGAAGTTGATAATAATGGTATACACGAAGATCAGTCCGAAATACAGCCTCCATCTTCCACATCTGGTACAGCAACACTCGACACACCAATTTGTTTACCCATTTCACCTTCTATTCTCTCCGGTTCTTCTTTTGTCCCTATAGTTTTAGTGAGTTTTGATGAATCACAATCCGTTAATTCAAGTTCAATAATACCAGAAATTCAACTTGATTTGGATATTTTTGAAAATGAGGTAGATGAGTTTTTCGAGTCCTCTACCTCAGTGATTTTTTATGAATCAAGTAGAATAAATTCTGGCATAAAACTCTTTGACAGCAAAATGTTCAATCACACCATTGATAAAAGTTTTGAAGAACTTTTTGCTGACGAACTTGAATTTTTAAACAATACGGATTTTGTGACTGATCAATCTCCACCATTCCTTCTTCCTAATCATTCACATTCCTCCTCATTCTTTCTTTTCTCTAAATTCAAACCCTTTCCTGACCACCTCTTATCCCTTCCCCACTTTTTCTTGACTCGATACAACGCATCCTTCCACCAACCTATACGATATACTGATAAAATCTTTGAATGGTTGGTGTTGACTTTTGGTCTTTGTAAAGTCTTATTTTGACCAAATGACTCACCCCCTCTTAAAATGCTTCGTATTGTCTAAATCATGTTTGAGGGGGGATATATTTTTGGCTCTTGATCATAACTTTTGTTCTCAAATTTGTGAGCCAAAAATAAGTTTGGGGGAGGATTTTCACTTTCATATATTCTTGCCCCCATTAATAATTTCTTCCCAAGTCTACAGGTTTTTGAGCTTAACAGATGACATCAGTGAGGACACTGCTGTAAACAGGTTTGGGGGAGGTTTGTGCTTATTTACACATGAATTTGCATCATGTTTTGCATAAGCACAACATTTTCAAAAATTTAAAAAAAAAATTTCTTTTATAACAAAAGAGTAGAAAGTGAAAAATTACATCCAAAAGATAAGAATAGTTTAAGAAAACCAAGAAAATTAGAAGTTTTCTTAAACGAACTAGTAATAAGTAGTTATGAGCTGTTGTCCCAAGGGTTAGTAAGATGAAGGAAGTCACTAATCTGAGGATAAAAATAAGTCTGAAAAATAGTTTCCATTCTGGAAGCCAAACATTTGAATGTTGATACCCTACAATATGCACCTACACACGTCTTGAAACTCGGGATAGTAGAGGATACCTTGAAATGCTCTTGTCTAAAAGCCAAAGTATGAAGGAAGTGAAAAAAATGAAGAAAATATAAAAATGGTGAAAAGAAAAAAAAATGAACACTGGTTTTGTTATCGCCAAGGCAGCAATAAAAAAATATAGCGAGGGTGCCTCTTCACCTAGTGCCCTAAGGCCAACTGGTCTGGGAGTCACTGCTAAGCCTTAGGTGGTGCAAGACGAGGAAATATTATCACCTAATCAGCAAGCACATGAGTAATCGGTCGGTTAGTACCTCAAGAAGTATTAACGGTCGCATGAAAATGTGTGAGCAAATCTAAGTATTCATCAAATTAAAAAGTATTAAGGTAGATGGACAAGAGTATGATAGCTTGAATTGAATTCTCCGAGTGTAGGGATGTTATTTACACACATGTGGGGTTATATGATCAATGTTTGGATGAAAGGTAGGAATGAAGAATAAAGACGATGTTTTTTTGATTGATAATATGATTTCTAACATCTTTTCATGACTATTAAGATAGGGCTCATGACAACTGAAAAGCTGGCATAGTTGGAAACTCTTCTTTTCAAAGTATTTCTTTCATGGTTCTTGTCTTTATATATAAATTTCACCATCTTTCTTTTGTTATTGGATTTTGTGGGTGTAATCCGCTGAAAACCCTCAGGAGACAACACTCCTCCTACTAGGGACACCTAGAGGTTTAACGGCTTGTTGCACGTGCTCAGTGCAATCGTGTCTGCCTACGAAAGTGTGCTTAGTTTTCTCCTTTCTTTTTCTCCTCTTAAATAAACTAGTTTGCTCGGGACGATCAAAGATAAGTTTGGGGGTATTTGTTCAGTTGATAAAACTGCACACTTGTATTACATTTTTCCTACCATTTTTATATTAAAAAAGGACTTTATTATAATATATTATACATATGAGGGTTTATGTGTAAAAACAATATTTTCCATGTGTTAATATATTTTAATTATCATTTGGTAGAAAATGTATGCAAATAATATTATTGATCTAATCCTAGTAGAACAAAGTCTACTAAAATCTTATTTGAGTTGTTGTGCAGAATATTTCCAAGTTGTTATGAAGGATTTAACAAACAAATCAATTTGTTGAAGAAAACTTGCCAAATTAAGAAGCAAACTTGGAGACCAAGTCTGGAAGCAACAGAGAAAAGATTTTCAGATTCTGAAGATGCCTAGGATTGCCACATGTCACCAGATGAAAGCCCAAGAAAAATAAGCAATTGATCACATCCCTTGAGCGTGGATCCGCGGCCAAACCCACCCTGGAGCCGCGGATCCACCGCAGTAATGATGAGTTGGAAGGCAATATTTTGGGAGATTGACAACTGCTGAATTTTACCAACTTCTCAACAATAAGATTCTGGGTTTGCACTATAAAAAGGCACCGAGAGCCTCTTGGAAAAGTGATCAAGTCGACACGATCACGAAGACCAAGACGGCTCACGCATCCAGACTGATCATCAACGGTTCATCTACCTCCTTAGAAGAGATCGAGAAGCAAACTAGGTTTTTGTAATCATTTTCTAAGGAATCAAAGTGTACTTGATCTTGTTGATTAATAAAGGTAGTTCTTTTTCTTATTCTATTTCTTCGTAGTTTAATTATGCAATTTCTCTCCATCTCTTTTTCTCCCAACATGCGCGAGTAATTCTCCGCTTGTTAGGGTTCGTAGGATTACGGTAGGCTAATGGATGATGAACATCCCTAAACCCTTTTTAAGTCCTATAAAGTTTATGAACATTATCAAAAGAATCATTAACATCCTAATCGGGCGCGCTAGCAATTCTTTGCTAGTTCCGACCGCGATTAGAGATTAGATTAATGATTGTTTTGGTAAAGGCTAGATATGAACGGAGTTCCGTGTCGAGATAAGGGTTAAGAGTGGGATTCCTTTTCCCTTCAGAAACCCTAATCTACACGCATCACCGTCGTTCTAGTTCTAAATCTATTAATGGATAAAAAGGGTAACTTTTAATTAATCGTCCATAACTACTAAATCCTAACGAACCCTACAAGCCCTCTTATTATATTAATTACATCTTTAAAATAATCTAAATCTATATTTTACATTCTTGTTTAACGTAGATCTAGATATCTTTCTATAAAATTCTTTAACCCTCCTCTCTTTCTCAACACATCTAAAGTAAAAGTAAAAGGTTCCACATTTCCCAGAGGACGACCCGTACTCACCTCGGTCTAGCTACACGTGACACCGTTCTGATTGCGGTTAAACTACAAAAACACTTTTTCGTATCAATCAATAAGACACATAAATTCTTTCAAAATCAAAATTTGATATAAATTTCGAAATATTTCAAAAAATATTGGTATATAATTATACCCTTTCATTAATACTAATTCTCATATTTAAAAATATTCATGTAATTTATTATTTTAATTATTTAAATTCTGAAAATAATATTTTATTTTCATGAAATGTTATATTGGGTACACGAATTTAAATTTAAACCGCCAAATACTAAAACATTTCAATAATCTTGTTCAGATCAACGGGGCTCCGAAGTCACGAAAGATACAGAATTACCACAACGCATCATATGCGCATGAAAACGAGCGTGAAACTCAAAATCGAACTCCGTCAAGCGTAACGCATTCACTGGATTTATAAGGGATATGCAAATCTTGAAATCCAATGCCATTCTCAAATATACTATAGTCCAAAATCATAATACGTAGATAGTACGCATCGTGGTAAAACCATTCTAAAAACTTAATAAATCACATGCAAAATCTTTTCTGAATCGCCATGCCATGCGTAGCTTACGGCACAAGTCGCGGACGCTCAATTGTAAAGTAGTAAATATATCTATATATGTTTTTGCTCAAATTATACGGCCCGCCTTTTGAAATATCCCGGAGGTTTTTCATTGCAAAGATTCGTGTCTCTTACGCACAGTTATGGAATAGCGAGGCTATAGCTCATTTTAGAAAACCTCTTGGTAAACTTTTAATGCATGCAAAAGTACTCAGGCACTGTCCTCAGATCATCCCTGCTCGACTACTATATATAATATAGTGCCCACCATGAAAATTTATATATTGAAGAGCAAAAATCAGCCTCAAAATGCGTATCCAACATCACGTGCGTCCGGTGCGCACGGAAATCAAAGCCAAATATGAGTGCTACGAATGTTCACAAAAACCAAACGAAGTGCAACGTGTGTGCACGAAAGCATCTGTCAAATGCAACTGGTGTGCATGACAACAACATCAAGTGCATATAGAGTGCAAGAATATCTCAACCCAGTGCAACTAACCAGCACGAATGAAAATCTCAATCAAGTGCATCCGACAAGCAGGAATAAAATCGCAATCAAGTGCATCCAACATGCACGAATAAAATCTCAATCAAGTGCATCCGACATGCATGAATAAAATCTAAAGCAAGTGCATCCGATGCGCACAAAATCCAATACCATATGCCTAATATGCGTAAAAATCCAAACCAAGTGCCTCAGGTCCGTATACAGTATCTAGTGCAGTAGCATGCACGATAACGAACATCAAGAGCAAACGAGCACAAAAACATAAATCTTGTGAAATAAACGCTCAATGACATATATCGGGTGCAACTAATGTACGGAGTATAAATCTAGTGCAACCAATGAACGAAATACAAATCTGGTACAACAAATGCATGAAATGAAAATCTAGTGCAACAAATGCATGAAATTGTCACGACCCGAAATATTAGCTCGTGACCAGCTCTTAAATCACGCAACGTCTAGAGGCGTAACGTAACTCAAGTAAGTTGAAACCTAGAAATCTAAACCTTTTTAAGAAAATAAAGGAGGTGAAGTTTTGAAATAAAGGTATATCGAAATCAAGTTTCCTTAATGCATAGAAAAGGAACATAAAAATGCAAGTGAAATTTACTAGTTTGAAAACGTGTTTCGTCTTTTAAAAATTTGGGCAGCACCCCCTTTGTATATTTTGATCCAAAACCACAAATACATAACAAGAATAATGGCATCCCTAAGCGGGAGCTAGCTCTTCGCCAAATGGCGGATCACAACCACGCAAGACAGTATATGTAAGTATACGACGCCCAACGGCGAAGTCCACCACAAAAAGATAAAGAAATAAGCAAGACATCAAAATCACAAGTAGCGGAAAACCCCTCGCTCTAAGTCTCGCAACCACAATCTCACTAAGTCTCATTACTTATACAATTTACTAATTTTGATTGATAGAGTCAACTAGATACAATATGAAATATAGATACAAGAGTGGGTATGATACAAATGTCCCACCTACCAAGCAAATCACTCAAAAGTTGCTATGTGCCAGCGATGCTGCTACGGATCCATGCGGTCAACCTGCAAGAACTGTGGCACAACGGGGGTAAGTTGCCAACTCGTTAGTAGAAAAACATCAACAAGTAGAAATCAAATAAACAACGACTCCTAGGTCAACAATATCATAAAGGTAACACTATGATATCTAGGGTGACCAGGTCATCATATGTGCCAACAATGTAATCAATACCTATATGTATGCGGCTATAATCCAACCATATCATCAATGTATGTATGCATGTGTATCTCGTCCAACCATATAATCAATATATGCATGCACGTAAATATCATAAAAGAGTTTGGATGAAAGTATGAGCATATAAATTAACGGTGTCCCTCGTGACACATCAAAATCATAGAACCAGAGTGTCCAGTGTAGGGTTCCTGGGCACACTAAAGAGGTCTCACAAGGCATCAACCATGCCAATTTCAAATTTTACGGTGCTGAGAAACCCTAGACTAGATCGTTAACTAGATTTTAGGCGACATAAGAAACTAGTAAACAACTTAACTAAAAGAACGGAAATACAACCTTTGTACATCCGGTCCTCCACCTCCATAGCTCCGCAATGAAGTCTCCTCGCTGTCCAAATCGAATCTCGGGCTCTAGCGTCGGCTTCATCGGAGAAATGGGCGGGCTAGGTCATCGACTACGATGCCGAAGATGATCTACGTCGAAGCATCACATTATCAAGCTCCAACTTCACCAAGCCATGAAAACTTGTGAAGGAAACACCCTATACTACTTGGCAAGAGGTAGAGGATAAAGAAATAGGAAGTGGGTTCACTTTAGAATTGGATTTCTCACTCTTTTTCATCAAATCACCATTGATGAAAGCTATGTTTTTTCATGAAGAAGAAGAAGAAGAAGATGATAGAATATGATAAGTTATCTTTGAAATAGAAAATAAATTGAATACTTATCATAATTCAACCATGGTCAAGTGTAGAGAATGAACTAGGGTTAAGTGGAATGGTTAGGGTTAAGCATGAGACAAAATGGTCACTTAGTCAAAGCTTCATGAAGCTTCAATGTACAAACAAAGAAAGCCACCATTTTCTCTTTATGCTTATTATTTTCCAAAAAGAATAAATAAATAAATAAATGAATAAGAAAACCAAAACCCTAACAATTTAAATAACCATAGTTCAATCTTTACATAAACTCAAGTAAACATGCATCATCAAACATGATACATCCAAGTGCACAAAAGTATATCACATATACAACTTGTGAACTTCAAGTGAGAAAATCCATTTAAAGTGAACCAATACTAGTTAATGCAAAGTAATATATCAAATATATAATTATGCATTAAATCATCAAATCAACTCTTGATTTAACGATCCGGTCATATCGTATATGACCGACTAATATCCAATGTATCGATTTATCGAATCAATCCTTGATTCGATAACTAGGTTATATCGCATATAACCAATCGATACATTCATCGCGAGAATGGAATACGCTATCACATACACGAATTATTCTCGGTCCCGCACATATCTCATATGCTCTCCTATTTCGTTTCGCTTGAGCCATGAAACCTCTGTGTAGGACTTTAAAGACTCGTCAATACGCCGGCAGCAGGTGATGATCATATCAAACACCCACAAGCAGCAAGCGGTCTGCTAAACGTAACGGCCACCCGGGTATTGAGCGATCAGAAGATCGACGAGCAAGCCCGCTCACACTCCTGTGAATCCAACCAGTAACACTTACCGTACAGTCCGGTCTGTTCGTCTGATATGTCGCATATCTCGCCTAGGGGTGGTAAACGTCAGACCCCAATAGCTCGATAAGTCGTGTCGATATGAGGTCTATAACAGTTCGAGAAACTACAGGTAACACTTACCAGTAAATCTCAGCAACCCTGGCCAGGGATTTCCGGTTATAGCCAATCGAACACAGCACAACATCAACTCCCTATACCGGGAGAGACGAATCCCCTCCTATCGCTCATTGCCTCCATGTGATTCGGGACTGTACCCAAAAGCCACCGTTTTGCACGCCCTCTTGGACATGGTAAGGTGGAAATCAAAGCACAGTGGGAACCACACAAGACTCTATGACGATCTCGGGTCAACAGACTACTCTGTACCAGTGTCACCAGAGAACTGCCATCTGACGTAAGGTATAATACCATTTGGGAGTTCTCGGCGAGTCCGTCTAGTGTACCCAGTCTCCACTGAGCACCCGTATATCATCTCTGATGTCAAACACCAATGGATATGGGATCATCCATCGCCCATCTATATGGGTCGAGAAGGTATACGCTAGTCTACTCTGGTATATCGATGCCCCGTCTCGATACACCCACGACTAGGGACCTTGAAGGATGTACTTATAGACTACCATGTCCACACCAGTATGATCCGCATCATAGTCCAGGTAGTCAAATACACATCCTAAGGGCTTTACCAACATGTAATAGAGAGACAACCAGTATACACGTTAAGGTAAAGAGTAACCAGATAGCATACTATCATGTCGAGCAAGAAAGTCCTCCGTATATATGTCCTAACATCCACTACAATATACATCCTATGTACAGTAGTGGCCTCTATAGCATACATATAACTAACAATCTCCCAATTGCACTAGGGCCATCTGTAGCGGTGGTTGTAGTATCTCATACTCAACCATCCCATAAAAATCTCTCTCTGGGAAAAGGCCTTTTTGAGTGGATCAGCCGTGTTGTCCTCTGAGTCTACTCTCCTAACCTCGATCAGCCTGGAGATCAACCATCTCCATGATCAGGTGATACTTCCTTAGAATATGTCTGGATCACTGATGGGACGGACATTCCTGGTATAAGCCACAACTCCATTGTCACACAATGGGAGGAACGAAGTTCATCTCATGAATTAATATACACCCAGACTGCCTCTTTGGTAGCATCTTAAGTAGCGATGTATCCAGCCTTTATCGTCTAGTATGCCACGGTATCTAGCTTGGAACTCTTCCAACATACCATCCCTTTACTGAGGGTAAAGACAATGCCTGTGACTGACATTCAGTCGTCTTTATCACCCTGGAACACTTCCAGTGATTCTCCTCAGGACCAATTGATACCATCTCACTACAACTAGTGAGTATCCTAACATCCAATTAGATCTATCTCATAGATCCAAAACATAGGATTTAGTAGGCATCACTTTGATCTTATATGGAGAATCATTGTGATAAGCGGAGATTGATCGAGCGTAGCATAGGAAACTCCTTCCTTATCAAGAGTATGTCATCCACGTACTCTACGAGGATCATTACCATCTCCCTACTACCTTTTTGTATATACAAGGTTCATCTACCATTTTGACGATGTCAAACCCTTTGACTAACACATCAAAACAGACGTTCTAACTCCGCGATGCCTGGTTTATCACATAAAACATCTTGCACACGTTTCCGCTGCTCCCACTGTCTACGAGGCCCTCTGGCTGTGTACTTATAGACGCTCTCTTCTAAAACATCATTTAGAAAAGCTGTCATGACACCCAACCACCAGATATCGTAGTCATGGTATGTAGCCGTGGCAAGTAGGATCTGGATGGACTTAAGCATAGGCACTGGAAAAGGTTTCATCATTATCCATGCCTGGTCGATGACGAAAACCTTTAACAAGTCTAGCTTTGAAAGTCTCAACTTTTCCTTGTACACCAAGTAATCTTCTCAAGATATATTTGCTCCTGATGGGGATTTAACCCTTCAGATATAGCAACCAAAGTCCATACTTTGTTGGTGTATAAGGATTCCATCTCAGATCGATAAACATCCAGCCATTCTAACAGAGTCTCACTCCTGATGGCCAGCTCGAAACTAGTTGGGTCATCATCTCATGATGCAATCCTCGCTCCCACTGTCATTGAGAAACTAAAGTATCTCTCAGGTGGGTGAGAAACCCTACTAGATCGGCGGAGAGGCTGAGGTTTGTTGATTACTATTGAATCCTTTGGTTCTACCAAATCATCTGCTGTAGTTTGTATAGCTGAAACACTTCCAGTTCTACATAACTTACCTTGCCTCGAGCTTGTCCGGATTTTGCTTTTAGACATAGGCCGGACAACCCCAAATCTTAACTAGCTTAAGACATGGGCTCTTCCCATACCATATCTTATATGGAGTGGTAGGCTGTGATCTGATTCGAACCTAATTCAATAGGTATGCAGCTTCTCAAGTGCATAAGCCCTAAAAGGAAATAAGTAACCCAGTAGTACTCATCATAGAGCACACCTTATCATATAGGGTGTAATTGCTCCGCCCCGATACACCGACGTGGTGTGGTATATACGGAGGAGTAACACTGAGAGAGAATCTCATTCTCCTTTAGAATAATCCAGGATTTCCGTGCTCAAGTATTCTTCTCCCTGATCTCATCAAAGGACATAATACTTATACCCGTATTGGTTCTCTACTTCTAACTTATATTCTGTGAATATCTCAAAAGGTTCGGACTTGTGTTTCAACAAGAACATATGTCTGAATCTAAAGAGATCATCAGAGAGTGTAATGAAGTACAAAGAACCAGTCTTGGCATATGTAGACAGGGGACCTTACATACATCAACATGTATCAATCCCAAGAGTTCACTAACTCTTTCTCTGTTTCCAGTAAACGGAGCTATGGTCATCTTATCTTTGTGACATGATTGACAAGTTTCACAAGATGTAAATTCAAACTGATTTAAATATACATCTAAATGTAACTTTAGCTAGTCGGGTCATATTGATATGACCTAGTCTACAATACCTCAAGAAGAAATCGTTCAATTCTGAACTATTCCCCTTGTGTGTGATCAATATACTAAGAACTGTAGTTTGATTTAGAACATCAATGCTTTTAGATAACGTGCCTGAACCGATCAACTTTTGATATAGGAAATGTTCAAAACATTATCCAACAATACAAAATTTTATCATTTCTTTACTAATAAAGAGACTGATATGATTTTGTATATCAGGTTCGGTATCTAATAACATTCGTTCAGAATCAATGTATTTGCAATACAGGGTGACAGTGACTAACAGACTTGGCTGCAACACTTGCCCCATTTTCTGTCTCATGAAACTTATCACCCGTTCTCAGTTCTCTACCTATCTGTAGCCCTATGTAACAGATTACATATCTGGGATCCTGATCCGGTATCATATGCCCAGGACGAAAAGGACATTGAGAAACAGTTCTGTATAATGAACATACCCGAAGATGATGCATCAGCATGCACTCTCTTCGTTTGGGCGGCACGGGAAATCTGGTATTCCCCAATTTCCTGCTCTGTCTTATAACAATTATAAGTTGGAGCGGGTCCAACGTTCCCCAGCTCAGTATAACAAGCAGGTTCGGTCAATATTCCGTATTATTATCTTGATTAAGGCGTGATATGGTCGCTACCTGGAGAGAGAGAGAAGAAATCACTTAGTGTGCGCTCTTTCAAAAATAGATTGGTTATTATTTTATCTAATCAGGATGGCTCCCACTGCTTTTTATAAAATCTTCCTTCAAACCCTAAAAGGAAAGACTAGCCAGGATTAATTACACGCCACAAGTTCGCCAATCTTTCAGCCAGGCCAGTGTCGGTACTTTGAGGGAGGTGCCCCGTGCTTTCGCACGAACCTAATTAATGTAAACCTCGTTTTCCCAGAGGAGTAACCCCGTTGACACCTTTCTAGACACCTACTTGATCGGCTAATTGTAATGTGTAAAACTCTCCCAGGAGTAACAATTACTCGCAGTGGGTATCGGGATCCAACTATCACATAGAAGGTATGCAATCTCATTGCAAATTTCAACACTTGAAATTCCCGATAATATTTTGCCCCTAGCGTCCTATGACCTTGACGCAGGCCAACAAACCATAGTGCGCTAGTCAAGTTCAACCCGTCGTTTCCTGATTGAATTAAACCCACCCGCACGACCCTTGACGCAGGCCAACAAAGTCGCACGACTACCCTAATCCAATCTGCATCATATGCATAAGCAGATAAATACTAGTTAGCTACCGCACACTACGCCTTGACGCAGGCCAACAAACGTAGCACGAATACTAACTACCACTTATCTGAAATGACGGAGGGCTACGACAGGTTTTTCTGAAAACCTATTGCGTAATGAACTTGATATCGTTGTAGAATCAAATGAATTTTGAAATGGAGTGTTTTTTGAGGCTTTTCTAGTTTTGCTAAAGGAGTCACTCCCGGTGAAGGGATCGTCGGTCCTTTCCTCGTCGAATGAGGTGCAGGATATATCATATATATCACTGTGCAAAGCAAAAACTCTTAATAGCAATCAAAAGACAAACCGAGTATGTAGCATCTGCCAGTTATTGCTAAAGGAGTCACTCCCGGTGAAGGGATCTCGGTCCTTTCCTCATCATTTAAATTACCTAAACATTACAGATAAATACGACGTACACTTATGCCATCCGCATTCACCTCGATGTCCCCTCGTGCACCGTTAGGTTAGGTAACTAACGGCAGAGCAGGGCAGGGCTAGCGCTGGTGTAAAACATAAGTAACATCTATATAATATATCGTATATACTATATACAGTATCTATCACAGAACATAACATGATCACATCACAGATACCGCAGCAGAAGAATCATATGAAATATTGGATATACTAGGACGTCCGTGTTTTCAATACGAGCCAGTATAAAACACGGATTCCACGGTCGCGATGAATAGCCAAACCCACACCCCTAGACCCCTACGAGAGCGGCAAGCAACCCTACCAATTCTAGAGTTAGGAGACCCGGACTCGACTCCTCGAGTCGGTCTCCTACTGGACTCCAGAACCCGGTTACTTGTGCCCTCCTCCTTGGGTCTATCCTAGTACGGAAAAGTAAATAATATACAAACGGTGACAATCTTCCGCAACCTGGAAGTGCCCCAATAAAAGAATATTACATACAAGTTTTTACATGAATGAAAATGAAAAACACTCATCTCACATAAAACCCCCCCGGCTATTCTAACACGACGATCCAATATAACATATCCAGCAACACATAACATCACATGTCATCAACGTAAGTAAATATGCGCATCCCAATTGTCGTTGACATATAGCAACGAAACCGGCGATATCACATATTACACTTACGGTCACAAAAAAGAAAGTGTAAAACTACAACAGTTGGAATCCGCATCCTCTTTAGACATCACATGCCTAACAATTATAAACCCCGCATTTTAGTCTCTTTATCGAAAACTCTTTTCAATATAAAGTCGGGCAATTCAACAAGATTTCGGACATCTTAATCGAATGCTCGTCGCAAACTTCAGTAGGCGGCCGCACCCCCGACGCCGTCGACAAAGTGCACCAAGGCAGAACACCACTGCCGCGAGCACCCGAACGGATGCTTTCGGCGACGGGGTTCTCCTACAGTCACTTGGTCGGGGCTATAGAGTGAGGCGGTCTATTAAGTTTACCCGGCGAGTATCCGTGTACGCTATGTGATTGCAACGGACTTTTGATCGCATCAAAATTCCGTGGCAACCGATCATGTGAGACTAAACTGCTATGTTTATAACATTCATTCAGTTATCTCATAACTACTTGTGGATTCCAAGTATTGTATCACATTCCAGATAAATAGAAAATGTTAAACTTTCCGATCGAACATTCAAACACCCACGTTTTCCCGATACAGATCAACACATGAAACAAGTTTAAAAACATCCAGTTTATGCCTCAGTACCAACGGTCCAGCCGTAGAAGGGTCAAGCCAACGCCTCACATGTGGCACGCCGTACTGCCCCAAACCCTAAGGTTCAAAGGGTAGTTCAAGACGGTCACATAATCGAGTTAAGGTTTGTTGTCTTCTAGAGGGACCATCGCGTAACTTGCACTACTTAGAACGTCTTTAAACCACGGAAAAATCCAACACTTCGAAATTTCCCGGCAGGGGAAAAAGTAGGTATTTATATCCGGTCGAACTTTTTAACATATTCAAAAATACCCGGAAAGACACAGACGAAGTTAAACTTCCCGATCGAAACACCGAGTCCCCAATACAACCCAGAACACTCAACTCTTGAGTGCAAATTAAAACTTCCCAGAGAACAGAGGCAACAGATACGGGCATTACTATATCAAAACGAATCCCTATTCAGTACAAACGGCCGCGGAACCGCCGCAATAGGAGGCTATTTCCGCGGTTCCGCGGCGCTACAGTGGAATTAGGGTTTCGTTTTCTGCAGTAACCCTTATAATTTCCTGCTCTATTTTCTGCGAATTTTTAATTCCAAAAAATCCCCGTTTTTGAAAAAAGTCCAGAGAGCATTTTCCGGGTTAGGTTTTGGTTCGATCGGACTTCTAACTCCGTCTACGCGTCGCCTAAGGCTCTAGCTAGGCTCTGATACCACTGTAGGGTTCCTGGGCACACTAAAGAGGTCTCAAAAGGCATCAACCATGCCAATTTCAAATTTTACGGTGCCGAGAAACCCTAGACTAGATCGTTAACTAGATTTTAGGCGACATAAGAAACTAGTTAACAACTTAACTAAAAGAACGGAAATACAACCTTTGTAGATCCGGTCCTCCACCTCCATAGCTCCGCAATGAAGTCCCCTCGCTATCCAAATCGAATCCCGGGCTCTAGCGTCGGCTTCATCGGAGAAATGGGCAGGCTAGGTCATCGACTAAGATGCCGAAGATGATCTACGTCGAAGCATCACAAGATCAAGCTCCAACTTCACCAAGCCATGAAAACTTGTGAAGGAAACACCCTATACTACTTGGCAGGAGGTAGAGGATGAAGAAATAGGAAGTGGGTTCACTTTAGAATTGGATTTCTCACTCTTTTTCATCAAATCACCATTGATGAAAGCTAGGTTTCTTCATGAAGAAGAAGAAGAAGATGATGATAGAATATGATAAGTTATCTTTGAAATAGAAAATAAATTGAATACTTATCATAATTCAACCATGGTCAAGTGTAGAGAATGAACTAGGGTTAAGTGGAATGGTTAGGGTTAAGCATGAGACAAAATGGTCACTTAGTCAAAGCTTCATGAAGCTTCAATGTACAAACAAAGAAAGCCACCATTTTCTCTTTATGCTTATTATTATCCAAAAAGAATAAATAAATAAATAAATGAATAAGAAAACAAAAACCCTAACCATTTAAATAACCATGGTTCAATCTTTACACAAACTCAAGTAAACATGCATCATCAAACATGATACATCCAAGTGCACAAAAGTATATCACATATACAACTTATGAACTTCAAGTGAGAAAATCCATTTAAAGTGAACCAATACTAGTTAATGCAAAGTAATATATCAAATATATAATTATGCATTAAATCATCAAATCAACTCTTGATTTAACGATCCGGTCATATCGTATATGACCGACTAATATCCAATGTATCGATTTATCGAATCAATCCTTGATTCGATAACTAGGTTATATCGCATATAACCAATCGATACATTCATCGCGAGAATGGAATACGCTATCACATACACGAATTATTCTCGGTCCCGCACATATCTCATATGCGCTCCTATTTCATTTCGCTTGAGCCAGGAAACCTCTTTGTAGGACTCTAAAGACTCGTCAATACGCCGGCAGCAGGTGATGATCATATCAAACACCCACAAGCCGCAAGCGGTCTGCTAAACGTAACGGCCGCCTGGGTATTGAGGGATCAGAAGATCGACGAGCAAGCCCGCTCACACTCCTGTGAATCCAACCAGTAACACTTACCGTACAGTCCGGTCTGTTCGTCTGATATGTCGCATATCTCGCCTAGGGGTGGTAAACGTCAGACCCCAATAGCTCGATAAGTCGTGTCGATTTGAGGTCTATAACAGTTCGAGAAACTACAGGTAACACTTACCAGTAAATCTCAGCAACCCTGGCCAGGGATTTCCGGTTATAACCAATCGAACACAGCGCAACATCAACTCCCTATATCAGGAGAGACGAATCCCCTCCTATCGCTCATTGCCTCCATGTGATTCGGGACTGTACCCAAAAGCCACCGTTTTGCACGCCCTCTTGGACGTGGTAAGGTGGAAATCAAAGCACAGTGGGAACCACACAAGACTCTATGACGATCTCGGGTCAACAGACTACTCTGTACCAGTGTCACCAGAGAACTGCCATCTGACGTAAGGTATAATACCATCTGGGAGTTCTCGGCGAGTCCGTCCAGTGTACCCAGTCTCCACTGAGCACCCGTATATCATCTCTGATGTCAAACACCAATGGATATGGGATCATCCATCGGCCATCTATATGGGTCGAGAAGGTATACGCTAGTCTACTCTGGTATATCGATGCCCCATCTCGATACACCCACGACTAGGGACCTTGAAGGATGTACTTATAGACTACCATGTCCGCACTAGTATGATCCGCATCATAGTCCAGGCAGTCAAATACACATCCTAAGGGCTTTACCAACAAGTAACAGAGAGACAACCAGTATACACGTCAAGGTAAAGAGTAACCAGATAGCATACTATCATGTCGAGCAAGAAAGTCCTCCCTATATATGTCCCAACATCCACTACAATATACATCCTATGTACAGCAATGGCCTCTAGGGCATACATATAACTAACATCCAGCATCGGCACTCGAAACATCAAGAAAACCGTGTCCAGCATCGACACGTAAATCCTCATATATCAGGTTGCGTCAGTCCGGATCGGCCCATCTCATCTCTCGACTCCGGTCGGTATCCTCAGGATATCCGCCTAGCCCAAATACTATCACCGATAGGTTGTAGTCCCTCTGCCAGGATCACCGTCTATATACACAACATCCCTTTCTTGCCCCGGGGTACCATACCGGGTCCACCATATACCCGCAATCGGCCTCATCTAGCTCGTCGAATCGGGTTTCACATGTCACACGTCTCAGAACCGAGAAAACGCATGGTGGAAGCACTGAAATATCATATCAAGAGAAATCGGGTTTTTAAACAATACATACTTTCTTTTAAAACGACCACGGTTCGCAAATCAAGAAATCACATGAAAACGACATATCTCAATGCATAAAATCATAAAGCATGATGTATGCGACATATGATAGAAATGTAAGCATATTGTTTATCATGCAACATGGAACAGTGATGTATCATATTAAGGGAAAACCGCTCCTTTAAATGATTCCAGTTTTGAAAATACCCAATATCTCCAAAGTAAAATGCAATATCGTATAAAGGTGCATAGGTAACTATAGCAAGTAAATTATGCAAAGTGTCATATCTTGATGCAGCAATCCTACTGTGTAGTGACATGGCAATTATCGATGATGAAGTGTGTGAGCCGGCAATCTGCGTGCGTGTAACATACGCATCATCGATAATGGTGTAAGTGTACTAGCACAGGTATAAGTAATGCAATGCGAATAACATGAATGCAACATAAAGTAAATCATATACAAATGCTGATGGGTATACATATTTATCATGACCGAGTCAGTGAATCTATGAATCGGCATCCAGCTTGACAACATCGCGTACGGTACAATCCATCGTACAACATCCTCTAGTGAATGTTATGGATCAAACCTAAAGTCAAACTCATCACGTGCGGAAAATCATCGTATGGCGGCATTAAGCTATCGGGGATCCTATCATCCTATATGACGAGGAGGGTACGGACCTAACGTCTCGTACGGCTATCACTCACGATTCAAAACATATATAAATATCTCTATATACCTATGTCCCAGGTCACATCAGCAATAATCTCATATCAGAGGAACGGCAAGGTATCAATCATCTCAATCGACTCGCATCCGTTTACCAATATATCATCAAATCGTCATATCACGTCAAATATTCTTTTCATCGCTTTTACATCTCTCATCAAGTCAATTTTACTAATACACTCAACCTTTATTATAAGAATAAGTATCTAATCTAACATACACACCCGAACCATACAATCTGTTTTTAAAAGAAGCGAATCGTAATTTTGAAAGTAGGGGCTACGGTGCTTTTAAGGAAAAGATATCTTTTGAAAATTCGTAACATCCCCCACAATACAAGTTTAAAAGATGCATAAGATTCTTTAGTTTGGAAATAGGTATTGTTCGGATGAAACATCTACGTCGGCTATCTAGTCCTATAGTACCCTAAACGGCAATATCGTCAAATATCATCCTCAAGTTCCGTCATCAGATACTAGTCGTATCTTATCCCTTTTAACTATCCTTAGTTTCTAATATGGTTTATCTAACTATCCTTTAATTCTAACCCTAGTGTGCTACTCTAGGTTTTCTTAACCATATGCTATAAATCGGTTTCCACCAAAACTTTGCTGGGGTGATATACGCCATCCACCCGATTTCCCCTGTAGATATAGATCTACTCACCTTGGTCTTCGCTTGCCGAAGTCGATGACGCCATGCTCCGTCTCCTCGGAATTCACGGGAATGTACCTACAATAACAACACATATCGCGACGCTATAAAAATCAAGTTCTAAAATCCAAATGGCACACACATTTCTCATAGGTTAGAACCTATAGCATACGCGTACAAAACGAACAAAACAACCCTTGTTGTTGATATACGAACATGCAACAACAAAATACAAATCCAAATATCAAAACTAAACATTTCAAAATACAGAAACATGGGCAAAAACCACATTAAAGTGCTCCTAGATTTTAACTCAGGCCAAAACAACGTGCACAAACAATACTAGGGTGCTATATAGGGTGCATATGAGCTATGGAAACAACTTGGACACCCCTACCCACTTATTGGCTGGCCACTTCCTCGAAAAATCCGACCTCCTCGGGTCCCCCTAGTCAGATTGGGTCCGTCTCATCAAGGTTGTCTTTTATTGGTCAAATTTGGTCCCTGGTATTGTTTGCTACTCGCAAAACTCCCCCGGGTTACACCAGATTTCTCTGCACACCCTAAATCCTCACAAAACCGACATGAACTAAATCCTAAATCCGCATTTTGGTTTCCCATACACATTCCCAAGTCTTAAACAGCCACTCAACAGCCACTCAACAGCCACTCAAGTATCACCAATCCACAATTTCACTCAAACCCTCACTAGGATTTCTAAGTATCACCAATCCATCACTAAACGAACCCTAACTTAAACAAAAAAGCTAGGAAAACTTGAAATTAAACTAATGGAAGAAATTATACTTCATGGATGTCACTTAAGCAAACCCTAGTAGTCCAAAATTTGTCAAAATCTCATTTTGCTCGGTTCAATGTGTAGAGGAAGAAATGGGGATTAATTTTTGTGAAGGGAGTATAAGGTTTTTGGGATTATTTGGAGATGGATCTAGGGTTAGAAGTGGAGGGATGTGAGGTAGGAGGGATGTGAAGATGGAGATGAAAATGAATAATGGTAGAGGGAATATGTGGCTGCCCCCCCCCCCTCTCTCCTTTATTCTCACCCCCTCACTTTCCAAGTCATCATTATGCCCCCTATCTCTCCAACTCATCATTACACCTTTTTCCCTTCTTTTCTCACCAAAAACACATACACCCAAATGAAACAACAAAAATGGAATAACATGTAATATATCATGGTGCACTAGCCATGAAAAACTGTAGAAACACGGATTTGGCAAAATCGCGATCAGAAGTGCACTAATCGGGTTTTTATCCAAATTACATATAATAAATTTTAAAAATGACAAATTCTTTAAATATATTTTTAAATGAATAAATTATTTTAATTTCCAATTATTTCACAATTATTGGTATATATTTATAACTCTTTTCGAAAACCCCAATTTTGCAAATCGGGCAATTTTCGGTAAATAATTTATTTTAATATTAAATTCCAAAAATAATAAAATGTATTTTCTGAAATGTTACAGTCTTCCCCCTTAAATAAATTCGGTCCCCGAATTTAAATTTAAACCCGGTCCCCAAATTTAAATTTAAACCCCTAAATACCAAAACATTTCAAGAATCAACTCAAATCAACGGGGCTCCCAAATCGCGGAAGATACACAAATAGCACCGCGCATCACGTGCGCCTGAAAACGAGTATAAACTCAAAATCGAACTCCGTCAAGCATCACACAAATCATCTGATTTGCACGCATATCCTTGGAGTTACAATGAAGATACAGATCTCAAAATCCACTACAGAAATCCAATATACACTAGTCAAATACTATAATACGTGTATAGTACGCATCTTTGGAAAACTTTCAAGAACTGAATAAACTCATGCAAAAATCTTTTCTAAATCGCCGTGTGACGCGTAACACACGGCCTATGTGACGGATGCTCATTTGTAAAATAATAATATATGTCCATATATGTTTTTCCAAATATTCGTTATGTCATTTTTTTTTCAAAATATCCCAAAAGGTTTTCCTTTATAAACGTTCGTGTCGCTCACGGACATGTAGGAATTAGAGAGACTATATAGCTCCTTTTGAAAACCCCTTGGTAATCTTTTAATGCATGCAAAGTACTCAGGTACTCTCCTAAGATCAGTCCTGTTCGGCAACTACATAACATAGTGCTCAACATGAAACCAAAGTGCTCAAAAGCAAAATCAGCCTCAAAAGGCGTATCCAACAATCACGTGCGTCTCGTGCGCACGGAAATCAAATCCAAATACAAATGCCACAATATGCACAAAAGCAAAACTCAGTGCAACAGGTGTGCACGAAAGCATATGTCCCGTGCAACGGGTGTGCATGATAACAATATCAAGTGCATCTAGAGCGCATCCGGTTCAACTAACATGCACGAATGTAAATCCCAATTGAGTGCATCCGGTGTGCACCAAAACCACATCTCATATCATGCGTCCAACATGAGCGAAAATCCAACTCAGGTGCATCCATCACGCACGAAAGAAATCTAAATCAAGTGCATCCAACATGCACGAGTAAAATCTCACTCAAGTGCATCCGATGCGCACAAAAATCCAAAATCAAGCGTCTAATATGCGCAAAAATCCAACCAAAGCGCGTCGGGTCCGTAAAAGCATATAGTGCAGTAGCATGCAAGGAAATGAACGGCAAGTGCCAACGCGCACGAAAATACAAATCCGGTAAAACGAACGCTCAGGGACATAAATCGGGTGCAACCAAGGTACGAAGTATAAATCCAGTGCGACAAATGCATAAATACCTATCCGGTGCAACAAATACAGGAAATGCAAATCTAGTGCAACTAATGTACGAAATACGAATCTCGTGCAGCAAATGCAAAAAAATATAAATCTTGTGCGACAATCGCACGAAATGAAAATCTAGTGCCACAAATGCATGAAGCGCAAATCTGGTGCATTCAGTGCATGAAATATACATACATAGCATCCAGTGCACGAAATACAAATATAGTGCATCCAGTGCACGAAATACAAATACAGTGCATCCAGTGCACGAAATACAATCAATGACTCGTACGCGTAAGAAGCAACACCGAGTACACCAATGTGTATCAATCAAAAACGTGTGCAACTATAAGCACAAATCTGCATCAATGCACTACAAGCACATGTGAGCTATACCGAGTGCAAAAATCACATCATTCGTATGAAATCCATGAAATCATAAACACATGCTACAAAGGTACAAAATTGACGTCAATTACAATGGATATGCACAAATTGCAAATCAACACAACGGTGTATAAAATACATATCAGGTGCAATAACTATGCCTAAAAATGTAAATACCCAGTAGGTGCAGCCATCGTGCACAAAAACGATATCATGAAACTCAATCATCAAAACTCAAATCCAAGTGATATAAGAGTGGTACTTGGATCACAAACGCAAATCGCAATAATTGGCATCAAGGTACGCCTCCTACAATGTCGAAAAAAGGTTGGTGTGCCAAAACTGGCAGAGCAAGAACATCCGCTTGCCTCCTACTCACGGTCTGGCATCCTCTGTCTCTGGGTCCTCATTTTCTCCTCGGATCACCAATCTCGCAATCCATCGGCTCATCGGCCCGGTCAGGTGTGCTAACAGGAACGATTCCGCTCTGGTACTTCTCTGGTCATGTTTTCGTCCAATCATCACGACCACTCGTAAAGCAGCACGTTACCGGCGTAGGTCTCTGGCCCTCTGAATACACGTGACACAACTGATCATGGGTGTAAACCTCATTGCAGCAGTTTCCTGGAATGAATCCTGCACGAGGTCCCTTCCGATCTCGCACATGCCGAACTGTACGTAGGCTGGTACTCTTACATAATCTTTTCTCTTTTTCTGGACATCTGCGTGTTACGCACACATTTCCTCGGGAACTGGCCGTATCCCAACAACTCTATATGCATATCAAATCCCTTATCTCGACAGGGATTAATAACAGCTCGCCAGCACCTCGCGTGAACCTGTGGTTTCACTCGTCCATATCATCGTACACTTTGACGCCACGTCCTTCTATCTGCGCACCACAACTGTTCTCGGCCACGGTCAATCCAAAGTCTCTCACACGGACTCGAAATCACGAACTCGGTATCTTCATCACTCTGTAGAAGATATCTGGCCAAACACGTCCTCAGGAACTAATCCCTACCATCGTAGGAATACTCAATACTCGTTCGTCATCGATCAACTCACAACGTTTCTGGGTGAGGTCATGTATCCGAAGCTAGTCAGCTTAATGGTCTCTTATTACAAGATATCCGGACGACGTCAAACCTTTCGATTGAGTCATCAAAGTCCCATAATTTTCCAAAGGCTCAACACCTCAGCACAGTCTAAAAATATCTAGTACAGACTACAGTACCTCTGGACCAGCCGTAGAAGGGCAAACCCAAGCCTCACTAATGGCACCGCTAAACTACTGCAAACCATAAGGTTCAAAAGCAGTTCCATGGTCATCATGTCGAGTTAGGGTTTCATTCTTCTAGAGGGTCCACAGAATTACCTGCATGTCCTTCCGAATACTTAAACATGGAAAAAATGGGTTTCTGACATTCGTTCGAACTTTTTAACTTCGCCTAGGCAACATGCGAATACCCCCCGTCCTCATGCTAAGCAATGCCTCAATCTTCCAGGAAAGGTGATACATCAAGGTCAACTCTGGATCTGAGTATGACTATCCACACTGGAAATCTTCAACTAAAATGGGCCTGTGTCGGCGCATCAATATGAAGAATCACATTCGTCTCTCAAATCGGGGTAGATTAGCTATCATCTGTTGCATCTCTTCCTGGAAGCTCCAGCGATCTCAGCTTGTAAACTATGGAAGCGATATCCCATCAATCTCAGTAACAGCTGGGTCATCTGTCTGCATGGTAGAGGACATCACAATCTCTGAGGTCGGTTGTACATCAACAGTCCTCTCGCAACTGGTAGCTCTAACAATGGCCCGATCATCTGGTGCAAAACCAAACACTCGCCTCGACAGGAGGTCACAACACAACACTGTGTCCAGACATTCCAATGTCACCAGAAAACACAATGGTCAGCCCTCGTACCAGACGAGCTTGCCCTTACCGCAACACTAGCGGCAGCTCAATCTGCGCTCAAACCAAAGTGAAAGGAACTTCAATCGAGTATCGAAGAAAGCAGATCAACGACATGAAGGAAACGACAAATCCAGAGTGGATATATGATGATAAGAAGGAACAACACCAATAAGAGTATGATCATGGAAACAAATAGAATCAATGATCTCAAATGGATGTATAATCATGGGTATGAAGAGAATCATAAGTCTCAATAATATGTACATCCTAAGGTTTCTTAAGTGGAGTATCGTATCGTAAATATGCCGCGGAACATACGTACGGTACGTCACTCTACTCAAGCTACCAACTCCATCAATCAGGGTCAACCTATGAAACGAAAGTTTGGGTCTAATACCCCCCCCCCCGTTCAAGTCTAAGTTCTGTAAGGTCAAGTCTAGGTTCCGAAATACATAACTGCCCTAGACTCCGCATAATGAAACATAGACTTGAACCAAGGTTAAACCTAGCGCTCTGATACCAACTTTGTCACGATCCGAAATATTAGCTCGTGACAAGTACTTAAATCACGCAACGTCTAGAGCTGTAACGTAATTCAATTAAGCTGAAACCCAGAAATCTATACCTTTTTAAGAAAATAAAGGATGTGAAGTTTTGAAATGAAGGCATAATGAAATCAAGTTTTCTTAATGCATAGAAACGGAACATAAAAATGCAAGTGAAATTTACTAGTTTGAAAACGTATTTCATCTTTTAAAAATTTAGGCAGCACCTCCTTTGTATATTTTGATCCAAAACCCCAAATACATAACAAGAATAATGGCATCCCCAAGCGGGAGCTAGCACTTCACCAAACGGCGAATCACAACCACGCAAGACAGTATATGTAAGTATACGACGCCCAACGGCGAAGTTCACCACAACAAGATAAAGAATTAAGCAAGACATCAGAACCACAAGTTGCGAAAAACCCATCGCTCTAAGTCTCGCAACCACAATCTCACTAAGTCTAATTACTTACACAATTTACTAATTTTGATTGATGGAGTCAACTAGACACAATATGAAATATTGATACAAGAGTGGATACGATACAAATGTCCCACCTACCAAGAAAATCACCCAAAAGTAGCTATGTGCCAGCGATGCCGCCACGGAACCATGCGGTCAACCTGCAAGAACTGTGTCACAATGGGGGTGAGTTTCTAACTCGTTAGTAGAAAAATATCTATAAGTAAAAAATCGAAAAAACAACGACTCCTATGTCAACTATATCATAAAGGTAATACTATGATATCTTGGGTGACCAGGTCATCATATGTGCCAACAATGTAATCAATACCTATATGTATGCGTCTATAATCTAACCATATCATCAATGTATGTATGCATGTGGATCTCGTCCAACCATATAATCAATGTATGTATGCATGTAAATATCATAAAAGAGTGTGCATGAAAGTATGAGGATGTAAAATAACGGTGTCCCTCGCGACACATCAAAATCATGGAACCTGAGTGTCCAGCATCGGCACTCGAAACATCATGAAAACCGTGTCCAGCATCGACACGTAAATCCTCATATATCGGGCTCCGTCAGTCCGGATCGGCCCACGGGCTCCGTCAGTCCGGATCGGCCCATATCATCTCTCGACTCCGGTCGGTATCCTCCGGATATTCGTCGAGCCCAAATACTATCAACGGCAGGTAGTAGTCCCTCTGCCAGGCTCACTGTATATATACACAACATCCTTTTCTTTCTCCGGGGTACCATACCGGGTCCACCATGTACCCGCAATCGGCCTCATCCTGATCCTCGAATTGGGTTTCACATGTCACACGTCTCAGAACCGAGAAAACGCATGGTGGACGCACTGAAATATCATATCAAGAGAAATTGGGTTTTTAAACATTACATGCTTTCTTTTAAAACGACCATGGTTCGCAAATCAAGAAATCTCATGAAAACGACATATCTCAATGCATAAAATCATAAAGCATGATGTATGCGACATATGATAGAAATGTAAGCATATTGTTTATCATGCAACATGGAACACTGATGTATCATATTAAGGGAAAATCGCTCCTTTAAATGATTCCAGTTTTGAAAATATTTCCTACGTTTCCCAATATCTCCAAAGTAAAATGCAACATCGTATAAAGGTGCATAGGTAACTGTAGCAAGTAAATTATGCAAAGAGTCATATCTTGATGCAGCAATCCTATTGTGTAGTGACATGGCAATTATCGATGATGAAGTGTGTGAGCCGGCAATCTGTGTGCGTGTAACATACGCATCATTGATAATGGTGTAAGTGTACTAGCACAGGTATAAGTAATGCAATGCGAATAACATGAATGCAGCATAAGGTAAATCATATGTAAATGCTGACGGGTATACGTATCTATCATGACCGAGTCAGTGAATCTATCAATCGGCATCCAGCCTCACAACATCGCGTACGGTACAATCCATCGTACGGCATCCTCTAGTCAAGGTTATGGATCAAACCTCAAGTCAAACATATCATGTACGGAAAATCATCGTACGGCGGCATTAAACTATCGGGGATCCCATCATCCTATATGACGAGGAGGGTACGGACCTAACGTCTCGTACGGCTATCACTCACGATTCATAACATATATAAATATCTCTATATAACTATGTCTCAGGTCACATCAGCAATAATCTCATATCAGGGGACCGGCAGGATATCAATCATCTCAATCGACTCGCATCCGTTTACCAATATATCATCAAATCGTCATATAACGTCAAATATTCTTTTCATCGCATTTACATCCCTCATCAAGTCAATTTTACTTATACACTCTACCTTTACTATAAGCATAAGTATCTAATCTAACATACACACCCGAACCACACAATCAGTCTTTAAAACAAGCGAATCGTAGTTTTGAATGTAGGGGCTACGGTGCTTTTAAGGAAAAGATATCTTTTCAAGATCCGTAACATCCCCCACGATACATGTTTAAAAGATGCATACGATTCTTTAGTTTGGAAATAGGTATGGTTCGGATGACACATCTATATCGGCTATCTAGTCTTATAGTACCCTAAACGGCATTATCGTCAAATATCATCCTCAAGTTCTGTCATCACATACTTGTCGTATCATATCACTTTTAACTATCCTTAGTTTCTAATATTGTTTATCTAACTATCCTTTAATTCTAACCCTAGTTTGCTACTCTAGGTTTTCTTAATCATATGCTACAAATCGGTTTCCACCAAACTTTGCGGGGGTGCTATACGCCATCCACCCGACTTCCCCCGTAGATATAGATCTACTCACCTTGGTCTTCGCTTGCCGATGTAGATGCCTCCACGCTCCGTCGCCTCAGAATCCACGTGAAGGTACCTACAATAACAACACACATCGCAACGCTATAAAAATCAAGTTCTGAAATCCAAACGTCACGCACATTGCTTATAGGTTAGAATCTATAGCTTACGCGTACAAAACCAACCAAACAACCCTTGTTGTTGATATACAAACATCCAACAACGAAAAAAATCCAAATATCAAAACTAAACATTTCAAAATACGGAAACATAGCCAAAAACCACACTAAAGTGCTCCCAGATTTTGACTCAGGCCTAAACAAGGTGCACAAACAATACTGGGGTGCTATATAGGGTGCATATGAGCTATAGAAACAACTTGGACACCCCTACCCACTAAGTGGCCGGCCACTTCCTCAAAAAATCCGGCCTTCTCGGGTCACCCAGCTCAGATTGGGTCCGTCTCGTCAAGGTGGTCTCCTATTGATCAAATTTGGTCCCTGATATTGTTTGCTACTCTCAAAAATCCCCTGGTTGCTCTAAATTTCTCTGCACACCCTAAATCCTTACAAACCCGACATGAACTAAATCATAAATCCGAATTTTGGTTTCCCATACTCATTCCCAAGTCTTAAACAGCCACTCAACAGCCACTCAAGCATCACCAATCCACAATTTCACTCAAACCCTCACTAGGATTTCTAAGTATCACCAATTCATCACTAAACGAACTCTAACTTAAACAAAAAATCGAGGAAAACTTGAAACTAAACTAATGGAAGAAATTATACCTCATGGATGTCAATTAAGCAAACCCTAGAAGTCCCAATGTTGTCAAAATCCCATTTTGCTTGGTTCAATCTGTAGAGGAAGAGATGGGGATTAATTTTTGTGAAGGGAGTATAAGGTTTTGGGGATTATTTGGAGATGGATCTAGGGTTAGAAGTGGAGAATTGTGAGGTTGGAG
The DNA here is from genome assembly GCA_030015575.1 of Agapanthus africanus. Classification (NCBI taxonomy): domain Eukaryota; kingdom Viridiplantae; phylum Streptophyta; class Magnoliopsida; order Asparagales; family Amaryllidaceae; genus Agapanthus; species Agapanthus africanus. The sequence continues at coordinate 117,193,533 of CM057351.1, forward strand.
GAAGATGAAGAAGGAGAAGAAAATGAATAATGTTGGAGGGAATATGTGGCTGCCCTCTCTCTCCCCCCCTTTATTCTCACCCCCTCACTTTCCAAGTCATCATTATGTCCCATCTCTCTCTCCAACTCATCATTACACCTTTTTACCTTCTTTTCTCACCAAAAACACATACACCCAAATGAAACAACATAAATGGAATAAAATGTAATATGTCATGGTGCGCTAGCCATGAAAAACTGTAGAAATACGGATTTGGCAAAATCGCGATCAGAAGTGCACTAATCGGGTTTTTATCCAAATTACATATAATAAATTTTAAAAATGCCAAATCCTTTAAATATATTTTTAAATGAATAAATCATTTTAATTTCCAATTATTTCACAATTATTGGTATGTATTTATACCTATTTTCGAAAACCCCAATTTCGCAAATCAGGCAATTTTCGGGAAATATATTATTTAGTATTAAATTCCAAAAATAATATTTTATATTTTCTGAAATGTTACAGAAATACCAATCTGTTGCAATAAATGCACGAAATGAAAATATAGTGCAACAAATGCACAAAATACCAATCTGGTGCAACAAATGCACGAAATAAAAATCTTGTGCAACAAATGCACGAAATACCAATCTGGTGCAACAAATGCACGGAATAAGAATCTGGTGCAACAAATGCACGGAGTATAAATCTAGTGCAACAAATGAACAAAATGCAAATCTGGTGGAACAAGTGCACGGAAACTCTTCAATAACTCAAATGCGTATAAGAACAACACCGAGTGTACCAAGGTGTTTAAAATCATAAACGTGTGCACCGCGTGCACAAAACATGTATCAATGCACTACAAGCACATGCGAGATATACCGAGTGCAAAAACCAAATCGATTGTGTACCATATGCACAAAATCAAATCGATAGTATCGAAATCCACAATCCTAAGTACGTGCAGCCAAGGCACAAAATCGATATCAATTGCAATAGATATGCACAAATCGCAAACCGATGTAGCGGTGTATAAACATAAATCAAGTGCAATAACTGTGCACAAAAGAAAATATCCAATAGGTGCAGCCATGGTGCACGAATACACAAATCTTGAAACCCAATCATTGAAACTCCATCCATGCGATAAAAGTGTGATACAAGGATCACGAAACATGAATCGAAATAAATGACATCGAGGTACACCTCCTTCAATGTCGAAAATATGCTGGTGCACCCAAAACTGGCAGAGCAAGTTCATCTACTTTCCTCCTGCTCACGGTCTGGCGTCTTCGGCATCTGGGTTCTCTTTTACTCTCTGAATTACCAATCTCGCAATCATTCGGCTCATTGGCCCGGTCAGGAGTACTAACGGAAATGATTCCTCTCTGGCACTCCTCTGGTCATCTCTCGGTCAATTAGCATGACCACTCGTAAAGCAGCACATCATTGGTGTCGGCATCTGACATTCGTAATACACGCAACACAACTAAACCTGGGTGCAAATCTTTATCGCTGAGGTGTACTGGAAAGGACCTGCACATGGCTTCTTCCGATCTCACCTATGCCGAAGTATACAAAGGTTGGCACTCTTGCTTAACTCTTTTCTCATAACCCGACAGCTGTGTCCTCAGCATGGGTTCCATTTGGAAATTTTTGCTGCATCTAACGGCTCTGCACACATAACAATCCTCTGGCATCAACGGAGCGCAACAACCGCTCGTTAACATCTCACACGAATCTCTTGTTCCACTCGTCTTTATTATCGTCCACTTCGATGTCATCTCTTGATGTCTGCATTGTAGGGTTCCTAGGCACACAATTGAGGTCTCACAAGGCAACCATGCTAAATTCAAATTTTCCGGTGCCGAGAAACCCTAATGCGAGATCGTTAACTAGAGATTAGGCGAAAACTAATGCAAGCAAACAACTTTGCTATTAAGTGAATGGAAATACAACCTTTGTAGATCCGGTCCTCCACTTCCTTAGCTCCATGATGATGTCCCTCCTCTGCGATCATCGAATCCCGGACACAAGCGATGGTTTCGTCGAAGAAATGATCGGGCTAGGTCGTCGACTTCGATGCCGAAGATGACCTACGTCGAGGCAACTCAAGATCAAGCTCCAACTTCACCAAGTCATGAAACTTGTGAAGAAAACACCCTATACTACATGGCAAGTGGTAGAGGATGAAGAAATAGGAAGTGGGTTCACTTTGGATTTGGATTTCTCACTCTTTTCATCACTTGACATTTTTGTAGAAAACTTTTCTTTCTTCATCTTGAAGAAGAAGAAGAAGAAGAATGAAAAAGAATAATCAATTAAAATAAAATCAAGTGATGGTTATCATTTTGCAACCATGGTTAAGTGTAGAGAATAAACTAGGGTTTAATTGAATGGTTGGGTTAAGGAAAGAAACAAAATGGTTTTGACTTTCAAAGCTTCATGAAGCTTCAAGTGAAATCCAAATAAAGCCACCATTTTATTTCTTGCCAAATGAATAAATAAATAAGTAGATCAAAACCCTAACCATTAACATAACCATGGTTTAATCATACACACCCAAGTTTGCATGTATCATCAAACATGATACAAACTAGTGCACAATAGTAAATCATATATACAATGTGCACATCAAGTGAGAAAATCCATCTTAAGTGAACAAACACTAGTTAATGTAAAGTAATATATCAAATATATAGTTATACATTAAATCATTAAATCAACACTTGATTTAACGATCCGGTCATATCGCATATAACCGACTAACATCAATAGTAACAACTTATCGAATCAAAACATGATCCGATAACCCGGCTATATCGCATATAACCGATCACTGTCACAAATCACGAGAATCGAATACAGTATCACATACTGGTATTATTCTCGGTCCCGCACATATCTCATATGCGCTCCTATTTCGTTTCGCCTGAGCCAGAAAACCTCTGTGTAGGACTCTAAAGACTAGTCAATACGCCGGCAGCAGGTGAAGATCATATCAAGCACCCACAAGCCGCAAGCGGTCTGCTAAACGTAACGGCCAACCGGGTATTGAGCGATCAGAAGATCAACGAGCAAGCCCGATCACACTCCTGTGAATCCAACCAGTAACACTTACCGTACAGTCCGGTATCGTCGTCTGATATGTCGCATATCTCGCCTAGGGGTGGTAAACGTCAGACCCCAATAGCTCGATAAGTCGTGTCGATATGAGGTCTATAACAGTTCGAGAAACTACTGGTAACACTTACCAGTAAATCTCAGCAAACCTGGCCAGTGATTTTCGGTTATAGCCAATCGAACACAGTGCAACATCAACTCCCTATACAGGGAGAGACAAATCCCCTCCTATCGCTCATTGCCTCCATGTGATTCGGGACTGTACCCAAAAACCACCGTTTTGCACGCCCTCTTGGACGTGGTAAAGTGGAAATCAAAGCACAGTGGGAATCACACAAGACACTATGACGATCTCGGGTCAACAGACTACTCTATACCATTGTCACCAGAGAACTGCCATCTGACGTAAGGTATAATACCATCTGGGAGTTCTCGGCGAGTCCGTCCAGTGTACCCAGTCTCAACTGAGCATCCGTATATCATCTCTGATGTCAAACACCAATGGATATGGGATCATCCATCGCCCATCTATATGGGTCGAGAAGATATACGCTAGTCTACTCTGGTATATCGATGCCCCGTCTCGATACACCCACGACTAGGGACCTTGAAGGATGTACTTGTGGACTACCATGTCCTCACTAGTATGATCCGCATCATAGTCCAGGTAGTCAAGAACACATCCTAAGGGCTTTACCAACATGTAACAGAGAGACAATCAGTATACACGTTAAGGTAAAGAGTAACCAGATAGCATACTATCATGTCGAGCAAGAAAGTCCTCCCTATATATATGTCCCGGCATCCACTACAATATACATCTTATGTACAGTAGTGGCCTCTAGGGCATACATATAACTAACAATCTCCCACTTGCACTAGGGCCATCTGTAGCGGTGGTTGTAGTATCTCATACTCAACCATCCCATAAAAATCTCTCTCTGGGAAAAGGCCTTTTTGAGTGGATCAGCCGTGTTGTCCTCTGAGTCTGCTCTCCTAACCTCGATCAGCCTGGAGATCAACCATCTCCATGATCTGGTGATACTGCCTTAGAATATGTCTGGGTCACTGATAGGACGGACATTCCTGGTATAAGCCACAACTCCATTGTCACACAATGGGAGGAACGAAGTTCATCTTATGAACTAATATACACCCAGACTGCCTCTTTGGTAGCATCTTAAGTAGCGATGTATCCAACCTTTATCGTCTAGTATGCCACGGTATCTAGCTTGGAACTCTTCCAACATACCGTCCCTTTACTGAGGGTAAAGACAATGCCTGTGACTGACATTCAGTCGTCCTTATCACCCTGGAACCTTTCCAGTGATTCTCTCCAGGATCAATTGATACCATCTCACTACATGTAGTGAGTATCCTAACATCCAATTACATCTATTTCATAGATGAAAACTCAGGATTTAGGAGGTATCACTTTGATCCTATATGGAGAATCCTTGTGATAAGCGGAGATTGACCGAGCGTAGCATTGGAAACTCCTTCCCTATCAAGAGTATGTCATCCACGTACTCTACGAGGATCACTACCATACTCCCTACTACCTTTTTGTATATACAAGGTTCATCTACCATTTTGATGATGTCAAACTGTTTGACTAACTCATCAAAACAAATGTTCCAACTCCGCGATGCCTGCTTCATCCTGTAAAGAAACTTGCACATGTTTCCGCTGCTCCCACTGTTTACGAAGCCCTCTGGCTATGTACTTATAGACGCTCTCTTCTAAAGCATCATTTTAGAAAAACTGTCATGACACCTAACCACCAGATATCGTAGTCATGGTATGTAGCCGTGGCAAGTAGGATCTGGATGGACTTAAGCATAGACCCTTAGAAAAGGTTTCAACATAATGCATACCTGGTCAATGATGCAAACTTTAACAAGTCTAGCTTTGAAAGTCTCAACTTTTCCATGTGCACCAAGTAATCTTCTCAAGATATACTTGCTCCGGATGGGTATTTAACCCTTCAGATAAATCAACCAAAGTCCATACTTTGTTGGTGTACATGGATTCCATTTCAGATCGTTAAGCATCCAGCCATTCTTACAAAGTCCCACTCCTGATGGCCAGCTCGAAACTAGTTGGGTCATCAACTTATGATGCATTCCTCGCTCCTACTGTCATCGAGAAACCGAAGTATCTCTCAGGAAGATGAGGAACCCTACCAGATCGGCTGAGAGGCTGAGGTTCGTCGGGGACTATTGAATCCTTTGGTCCTGTTAAATCATCAGCTGCAGTTTGTATAGCTGGAACCTTTCCAGTTCTACAGAACTGAGCTTGCCTCGATCTTGTCCGGATTTTTCTTTTGACATAGGCCGGACAACCCCAAATATTAACTAACTTAAGATATGGGCTCTTCCCTTTCCATATCTCATATGAAATGATAGGCAACTGATTTGATTTGAACCCTATTCAATAGGTATGCAACTTCGTAAGTGCATAACTCCCTAAAAGGAAATAGGTAACTCAGTAATACTCATCACAGAGTACACCATATACAATATGGTGCGATCGCTCCGCCCCGATACACCATTGTGCTGTGGTATATTCAGATGAGTAATACCGAGAGAGAATCTCATTATTCTTTAAAATAGTCCAGGAATTCTATGCACAAGTATTCTCCTCCCTGATCTTATCATAGGACATAATACTTATACCCGTATTTTGGTTCTCTACTTCTAACTTATATTCTGTGAATATCTCAAAAGGTTCGGACCTATGTTTCAACAGGAACATATGACTGAATCTTAAGAGTTCATCATAGAATGTAATGAAGTACAAAGAACCGGTCCTGGCATGTGTAGACAGGGGACCTTACATACATCATCATGTATCAGTCCCAAGAGTTCACAAACTCTTTCTCTGTTTCCAGTAAACAGAGCTATGGTCATCTTATCTTTGTGACATGACTGGCAAGTTTCATAAGATGTGAATTCAAACTGATTTAAATATGCATCTAAATGTAACTTTAGCTAGTCGGGTTACATTGATATGACCTAGTCTACAATACCTCAAGAAGGATTCGTTCATTTCTGAACTCTTCCTCTTGTGTGTGTTCTATATACTAAGAACTATAGTTTGATTTAGAACATCAATGCTTTTAGATAACGTGCCTGATCTGATCAACTTTTGATATAGGAAATGTTCAAAACATTATCCAACAATACAAAATTATATCCTTCTTTACTAATAAAGGGACTGATATGATTTTGTATATCAGGTTCGGTATCTAATAACATTCGTTCAGAATCAATGTATTCTAGTAATACAGGGTGACAGTGACCAGAAGACTTGGCTGCAACACTTGCACCGTTTTCAGCCTCATGAAACTTATCACCCGTTCTCAGTTCTCTACCTTTCTGTAGCCCTATGTAGCAGATTACATATCTGGGATCCTGATCCGGTATCAAATACCCAGGACGCAGAGGATACTCAAAAACAGTTCTTTGTAATGAACACACCCGAAGAAGATGCATCATCATGCACTTTCTACGTTTGGGCGGCATAGGAATTCTGGTAATCCCCTATTTCCAGCTCTGTCTTATAACAATTATAAGTTGGAACGGGACCAACGTTCCCCAGCTCAGTATAACAAGCGGGTTTGGTCAATATCCGTATTATTATCTTGATTAAGGCGTGACATGGTCGCTACCTGGAGAGAGAGAGAAGAAAACACTCTGTGTGCGCTCTTGCAAGATCAGATTGGTTATTATTTTATCTAATCAGGATGGCTCCAACTGTTTTTATCAAATCTTCCTTCAAATCCTAAAAGGAAAGACTAGCCGGGATTAATTACACGCTACATGTTCGCCAATCTTTCAGCCAGGCCAGTGACGGTACTTTAAGGGAGGTCCCCCGTGCTTTCGCACGAACCTAATTAATGTAAACCTCGTTTTCCCAGAGACGTAATCTCGTTAACACCTTTCTAGACACCTACTTGATCGACAAATTGTAATGTGTGAAACTCTCCTAGGAGTAACTCTTACTCGCAGCGGGTATCGGGATCCAACTATCTCATAGAAGGTATGCAATCTCATTGCAAATTTCAACACTTGAAATTCCCGATAATATTTTACCCCTAGTGTTCTATGACCTTGACGAATGCCAAACAACCCATAGTCCACTAGTCAAGTTCAACCCGTATATTTCTTGATTGAATTAAACCCACCCGCACGACCCTTGACGAATGCCAAATAACGCCATACGAATACCCTAATCCAATCCGCATCATATGCATAAGCCGATAAATACTAGTTAGCTACCGTACACTACGCCTTGACGAATGCCAAACTACCGTAGCACGAATACTAACTAGTACTTATCTGAAATGACGGAGGGCTACGACAGGTTTTTCTGAAAACCTATTGCATAATGAACTTAATATCGTTGTAGGATCGAATGATTTTAAAATGGAGTGTTTTTTAGGCTTTTCTAGTTTTGCTAAAGGGGTCACTCCCGGTGAAGGGATCGTCGGCCCTTTCCTCATCAAATAAGGTGCAGGATATATCAAATATACCGCTGTGCAAAGAAAAAACTATAGAAGCAATCAAAAGACAAACCGAGGGTTGTAGCATTTGCCAGTTATTGCTAAAGGGGTCACTCCCGGTGAAGGGATCTCGGCCCTTTCCTCGTCGAATGAGGTGCAGGATGTTCTATAAGGAACACCGCGATGCAAAGCAAGAACTGTAGCTACCTGTTTTTGAAAATTCGATTCCACAACATCTTTTAGGTTTCTTTTATTTTCATTAATCACATTAATGAAGTCCCATCATTTAAGCACCTAAACATCACAGATAAATACGACGTACACTTATGCCATCCGCATTCGCCTCGATGTCCCCTCGTGCACCGTTAGGTTAGGTAACTAACGACAGAGTGGGGCAGGGCTAGCGCGGGTGTAAAGCATAAGCAACGTCTATATAATATATCATATATACTATATACAATATCTATCTGAACATATCACATGATCACATCACAGATAACGCAGCAAAAAAAACATATGAAACATTGGATATACTAGGACGTCCGTGTTTTCAATACGAGCCAGTATAAAACACGGATTCCACGGGCGCGATGAATAGCCAAACCCACACCCCTAGACCCCTACGAGAGCGGCAAGCAACCCTACCAATTCTAGAGGTAGTAGACCCGGACTCGACTCCTCGAGTTGGTCTCCCACAGGACTCTAGAACCCTGTTACTTGTGCCCTCCTCTTTGGGTCTATCCTAGTGCGGAAAAGTAAATAATATACAAATGGCGACATCTTCCGCAACCTGGAAGTGCCCCAATAAAAGAATATTACATACAAGTTTTTACATGAATGAAAATGGAAAAACACTCATCTCACATAAAAACCCCCGGCTATTCAAACACGACGATCCAATATAACATATCCAGCAACACATAACATCACATGTCATCAACGTAAGTAAGTATGCATACACCGATTGTTGTCGATGTATAGCAACGACAATCGGCAATACCACTACATACTACACTTACGGTCACAGAAAAGAAAGTGTAAAACTACAACAGTTGGAATCCGCAACCTCTTTAGACATCGCATGCCTAATCAAATGAGTTCCTTAGACATCACATGCCTAACAATTATAAACCCCGTTATTTTGTCTCATTATCGAAAACTCTTTTCAATATCAAGTCGGGTAATTCAACAAGATTCCCGACATCCTGATCGAATGCTCGTCGCAAACTTTAGTAGACGGCCGCACCCCCGATGCCGTCGACGAAGTGCACCAAGGAGGAACATCGCTGACGCGAGCACCCGAACGGATGCTTTCGGCGACGGGGTTCTCCTACAGTCACTTGGTCGGGCTATGGGGTGAGACTGTCTGTTAAGTTTACCCAGCGAGTATCCGCGTACGCTACGTGATTGCGACGGACTTTTGATCACATCGAAATTCCATGGCAACCGATCAAGTGAGACTAAAGTGCTGTGTTTATAACATTCATTCAGTTATCTCATAACTACTTGTGAATTCCAATTATTGTATCACATTCCAGATAAATAGAAAATGTTAAACTTTCCGATCGAATAATCAAACACCCAAGTTTTCCCGAAACAGATCAACACATGATATAAGTTTAAAAACATTCACTTCTTGCATCAGTACCAACGGTCCAGCCGTAGAAGGGTCAAGCCAACGCCTCACATGTGGCACGCCGTACTGCCCCAAACACTAAGGTTCAAAGGGCAGTTCTAGACGGTAACATAATCGAGTTAAGGTTTGTTGTCTTCTAGAGGGTCTATCGTGTTACTTGCACTACTTAGAACGTTCTTAAACCTCGGAAAAATCCAACACTTGGAAATTTTCCGGCAGGGGAAAAATTGGGTATTTATATCCAGTCAAACTTTTTAACATATTCTAAATTATCCGGAAAAACATAAACGAAGTTAAATTATCGGATTGAATTTACGAGTCCCCAATAAAACCCTAGAAAACTCAACACCTGAGTGGAATTAACAAATTCCCATAAAACATTGCCAAGAAAGGACCTAAGAATAAATATATGAAATTTCAGGGACTAAGTCAAATTTTGGCCGCGGAACCACCGCAAAACTCCATGTTTCGCAGCGGTTCCGAGGTCAAATTATTGACTTAGTGGACTGTACTTCACAGTAATTCTTAGTTTTCCTTCCTGTTTTTCTGAGAATTTTTAATTCACAAAAATCCACTGTTTTGAAAAATGTACAGAGAAGGGTTTTGTCGGGGTTTACGGGTTCGATCGGACTTCTATCTTCGTCTACATTTCGCCTAAAACTCTAGCTAGGCTCTGATACCACTGTAGGGTTCCTAGGCACACAATTGAGGTCTCACAAGGCATCAACCATGCCAAATACAAATTTTCCGGTGCCGAGAAACCCTAATGCGAGATCGTTAACTAGAGATTAGGTGAAAACTAATGCAAGCAAACAACTTTGCTATTAAGTGAATGGAAATACAACCTTTGTAGATCCGGCCCACCACTTACTTAGCTCCATGATGATGTCCCTCCGCTGCGATCATCGGATCCCGGACTCTAGCGATGGTTTCGTCGAAGAAATGATCGGGCTAGGTCGTCGACTTCGATGCCGAAGATGATCTACGTCGAGGCAACTCAAGATCAAGCTCCAACTTCTCCAAGTGATGAAACTTGTGAAGAAAACATCCTATACTACATGGCAAGTGGTAGAGGATGAAGAAATAGGAAGTGGGTTCACTTTGGATTTGGATTTCTCACTCTTTTCATCACTTGACATTTTTGTAGAAAACTTTTCTTTCTTCATCTTGAAGAAGAAGAAGATGAAGAATGAAAAAGAATAATCAATTAAAATAAAATCAAGTGATGGTTATCATTTTGCAACCAAGGTTAAGTGTAGAGAATAAACTAGGGTTTAGTTGAATGGTTGGGTTAAGGAAAGAAACAAAATGGTTTTGACTTTCAAAGCTTCATGAAGCTTCAAGTGAAATCCAAATAATGCCACCATTTTATTTCTTGCCAAATGAATAAATAAATCAGTAAATCAAAACCCTAACCATTAACATAACCATGGTTTAATCATACACACCCAAGTTTGCATGTATCATCAAACATGATACAAACTAGTGCACAATACTATATCATATATACAATGTGCACATCAAGTAAGAAAATCCATCTTAAGTGAACAAATACTAGTTAATGTAAAGTAATAAATTAAATATATAATTATACATTAAATCAATAAATCAACACTTGATTTAACGATCCGGTCATATCGCATATAACCGACTAATATCAATAGTAACAACTTATCGAATCAAAACTTGATCCGATAACCCGGCTATATCGCATATAACTGATCACTGTCACAAATCGCGAGAATCGAATACAGTATCACATACTGGTATTATTCTCGGTCCCGCACATATCTCATATGCGCTCCTATTTCGTTTCGCTTGAGCCAGGAAACCTCTGTGTAGGACTCTAAAGACACGTCAATACGCCGGCAGCAGGTGATGATCATATCAAGCACCCACAAGACGCAAGCGGTCTGCTAAACGTAACGGCCACCCAGGTATTGAGCGATCAGAAGATCAACGAGCAAGCCCGATGACACTCCTGTGAATCCAACCAGTAACACTTACCGTACAGTCCGGTCTCGTCGTCTGACATGTCGCATATCTCGCTTAGGGGTGGTAAACGTCAGACCCCAATAGCTCGATAAGTCGTGTCGATATGAGGTCTATAACAGTTCGAGAAACTACTGGTAACACTTACCAGTAAATCTCAGCAACCCTGGCCAGGGATTTCCGGTTATAGCCAATCGAACACAGTGCAACATCAACTCCCTAAACCGGGATAGACGAATCCCCTCCTATCGCTCATTGCCTCCATGTGATTCGGGACTGTACCCATAAACCACCGTTTTGCATGCCCTCTTGGACGTGGTAAGGTGGAAATCAAAGCACGGTGGGAATCACACAAGACTCTATGACGATCTCGGGTCAACAGACTACTCTGTACCAGTGTCACCAGAGAACTGCCATCTGACGTAAGGTATAATACCATGTGGGAGTTCTCGGCGAGTCCGTCCAGTGTACCCAGTCTCCACTGAGCACCCGTATATCATCTCTGATGTCAAACACCAATGGATATGGGATCATCCATCGCCCATCTTTATGGGTCGAGAAGGTATACGCTAGTCTACTCTGGTATATCGATGCCCCGTCTCGATACACCCACGCCTAGGGACCTTGAAGGATGTACTTGTGGATTACCATGTCCTCACTAGTATGATCCGCATCATAGTCCAGGTAGTCAAGTACACATCCTAAGGGCTTTACCAACATGTAACAGAGAGACTATCAGTACTATCATGTCGAGCAAGAATGTTCTCCTTATATATGTTCCAGCATCCATTACAATATACATCTTATGTACAGTAATGGCCTCTAGGGCATACATATAACTAACATGCATATTGCAATTCGTCCTCGGCTATTTTCATGACTCAAAATAGCACGTGACTGGCCCTTGAATCATGTGAAGTCTATAAGACCCCACCTAATTCAGCTAAGCCAAAAGCCCAGAAATCTAAACCAATTTAATTAAGAAGTGAAGAAAAACTTGTTTTAAAGCAAGTGGTTTTAATAACATAAGTGGCATTAAACATTTAAAAGAAACATCATATTTTCCCAAAAATTTCGGCAGAGTCTCCTTTGTAAACCAAACGGGTACAAACAAGAATATACAAGTAATGAATAAAGGCATCCCCAAGCGGGAGCTAGCTCTTTGCCAATTGGAGGAAACAACCATACAAACAGTAAAATATACAACGGCGAAGGGCAAGAATCAAAACTCACAAAAAGTAAGGTGCTCACATCATCAAAGAAGCCAGAAAACCATAATTGTACAACGCGCGACTCTAAGGTCGAAAGAATAACAACTGGTTTTCTAAGTTTCTCAAATAATACAAATCTGGTTGATGGAGTTTACTAGATACAACTTAATGTAAATAAAGTAAAATGGTGGCCATGATTCAAGTGAACCCACCTACCAAAGTAATCACCCGGAAGGAAACAGTGTGCCAGCAAGCCGCAACGAAACCTATACGACAAAACATGCAAGAACTGTAGCACAACGGGGGTGAGTTGCGAACTCGTGAGTAGAAGACATCACGGAGCAAAAATCGCATGTAAGACTCTATCTTAGGTCATAAAATTAAAACACAAAACTACAACAATGGCAACAGTATACCATAAGTGCAATATCAAGGTACTCATGTCTTTGCCAAGAATAATAATAATATCGATGCGTGACATGTTCTAATGCACCATCCAATGTGTGTCAAACAACGACTCACAAATCATAATAAAACCCGAGTGCCCTGCATCGACACTCAAAACATCTTGAAGTCCGTGTCCAACAACGACACATAATACTCAAATCTCAGGCTCAACATGAACATGATCGGCCCATGGGCTCCGCATGATCAAGATCGGCTCATAACTCCGAACGATATCCTCCGGATATCCGTCGAGTTTCCATACAATCACCAGTCGGTAGTGCTCCTTGCTGGGCTCAACGCCTTTCTATACGATACTCTTGCCCTGTGGTACCGCACCGGGTCCAACATGCACCCGCAGAATCGGGTGTATGATTCTGCTCAAGAACCGAGAAAGCTCATGGTGGACGCATCGCACATCATATCATGAGAAAACCGCAATTTTCTATCCTTTTGAATTTAAAATGCATTTATAAAATCCTTGCGGTTTCTCCAAATCCAGAAATCTCATAGAAATCCGAAATCCCAAAATCGAGAGTCAATAAACAGTAAAATACCAACAAAAAGCCCCACGATATTGCATATCAGAGTGAACGTATAAATGCATGAAATATCTAAGTAAGAAATGCAATATCTAAACTAGCATATGAAAGCAAGCGCACTAGTATTATGTTGAAACTACCGCTAGTAATTTGTATCAATGAAGTAATGTTATCTAATGTGTACGTGACATGGAAATTACCGACGATGATGTGTGTGAGCCAGCATGCAAGTGTACGTGGAGCATATGCATCATCGGTATTGGTGCGGGTGTCCTGACAACAGGGGTTCATAATATCCAACGAAACACATTTATAAGCATACAATGCGATAAGGACAACATGAACATGCGGAAAATAAATATTAAATGCAACATTGAGGAGTATACATTTCTATATACAAGTCATACGGTCTTGGCATTTGAAATAGCACGAATCGTTGTTTTTTTAGAATATAAGGGCTACGATGTTTTTGAGAAAAGATACAACCTTTGAAATATCTGTGTATCCCTCTACCTGTCTTTAAAATATTCATGATTCGTTAGTTTTGAAATAAGTATTACTCGAACCCGGTCTAACATCTACCTAATAAACTACAGGACTAAACTAAGAGACTAATCAAAAGGGTAAGGAAATCCACCTATGTCTGAGTCGATATATTTAGTAGTCGGCGATCCCGCCTCAATAGCGTCACGTACAATAAAATTTATAATACTTCATCCTCGAATCCTGAGTGTGGATCAATCACCATATTTATACTTTGTACGGTAAATTCCGTCGTACGGCATCCCAAATCGGGGTACGGATCAAATATCACATATCTCTCATTATCATATGGCATTATTACCATAATATCATGAACTAAGGGTACAGATCTAAAGTCTAGTACATTCCAATACCATAAACATATATCCACGTGTGTATGAAACACAACGCCCATCGATCCGCTATAATATCATGTCGTATCTCATAACACGACCCAAATCACATAACCTATCTCACGGCATCATGCCCGATCACATCGACTTATCTCCAAGCACCATATACTATCCCCATCCCCCGTGTATATGTATATGTATGTATATATATATATTAACACATCAACACACACACATATATATATAACTATATACACCGAAAACATATCACGTGTGTGCATGTGTGTGTGTATCAACCTATACTCTAGGGTTTCGCGAGTAGTTATTAAACTAAGAACGTTTTCTTCTAACTACACTAAAACTAACCCATAGTCTCCTTAAGCCGTTCATGGTAATTATGCACGTATCACAATACACTTAAACACACAAACACACACACAAACATATATACAATATGTTCACGTGCTACAGTACGAAACTGCGGGGGTGCTATACGCCATCCACCCGACTTCCCCAGTAGATATACATCTAGTCACCTTGACACTTGCTTGCAGAAGTCGATGTTGCTATTCTCCTCCTTGTCATCCGAAGTCCATGTGAGGGTACCTACATATATACACACATAGAATCATAAACAGAAATCGCGCACGAAAACCAAAATGACACACGAATCACACATAGGTTAAAACCTATAATATGCGCATGTAAGAATAACCCAACAACTTTCGATATCAACGTACAAACGTCCAGTGACCGAGACAAAACACAAATACCAAAGTTCAAGTTCACAGAATTCACAAACCGAAATCAGAAACTATGAAAAACACTTCCAGATTTTACCCCTGGTGAAATTAGCTAATTTTGCATATGTGGAGGGTCTAATTTAAAGATAAAGGGACCACAGACCATGCATGAGGCCATTCCATAGCACCAAGGTCACAAATTGTGGCCAAAACAAGATAATTAGAGGCCAAAACAAAGGATTAGGGACTCGGGACTCTAAGGTAGCTTCTAGGTTGCCTGCACGACTCACAGTAATCGCTATATAATTTTAGGGTCTCAGGGTAGTAGTAGATCTCTAAATACCATCACTAATTCCACAAAAACCCGATATCGGCAAATCTAAAGTCCAAGTTTTCATGGCATATGCTCTGGTTTTTAACACCAAGGGGTTCTAATCACCAATTACACATCACTTGCACCATCACAACCCAAGAATCCCTTAAACTTGATCTTGGAATTATCCAAGATCACAAAACCTCACTAAATCGATTCTAAACTAAAATGGAAGCTAAAGGAAATCAAATACTATACTTAATGCAAAAGAAATACCTAATTTGGCAACTCAAGAATTTTCTTAAGTTGCCCCCAGTGTTCAAAATCCCAACTTTCTTGGTTCCCGATGCTTGTAGTGAGCTTGTGCACATTTTCTGTGAAGAGAACAAGGTGTTTTGAGGTGGAAATGAGGTGTTTTGAAGAGGTAGAGGATGGGGGAGTGAGAGGTAAGCCATGAGAGGAGAAGAGGAAGAAGAATGATGATGAGGGAATGAAGAACAAAGAGCCAAGGTTCAAGGAGACCCCTCTCTCTCTCTCTCTCTCTCTCTCTCTCCAAAGCCCATGCTTCCTTGTCTCCCCATGCCACATTCTTTATTCTTTTCTTTTCTTTTATAAAACTTTTCTTTTTCATTTCATTCTTTTAAAAGCCCATTTTAAAACAAAGCCATTCAAGAATAAAGAAAGAAGTCATGGTAGGAAAATGTAACAATGTGTAACACGACATGGTGCATGTCACATGCAGAAAGCAAAAATCAATGCATGATTAACTACTAATCGAGTTTATTAATACTAACTTATATACAATTAATTGTATACTAAATTGTAAAATCCCCAATCTTCATACATTCTTTTAAAATCAATATTTAATATAGATTTCCAAATATTTTCCCATTTATCGGTATATAATTGTACTATATCTTTTAAAACTAGTCCCCAAACTTTAAAATATTCATATTAATTATTACTTATACTGTTCAATTTCCCAAAATTAATATTTTATTTTTCTGAAATGTTACAGCTACGTTCAATCCGGAGTCTCTCACACGGAATCGAAATTGCGAACTCGGTATTTTCATCACTCAGTAGAAGACATCTAGCCGAACAAGTCCTTGGGAACTCGTCCAAATCATCAGAGGAATACATTTTATTCGTCCGTTCTCGATCAACTCACAACGTATCTGGGTGAGGTTCTTCTATCTGAAACTGGTCAACTTACCGATCTCACATCGGGGCATCCGACGAACAATATCCTCTTTTGATTGATCTACTCCAGATCTCATTAAGATCCTTCAATTGGAATTCTTCAACTCAACTGAGTCTGCGTCGGTACATCAAGTCGGACGAATCATCTTCGTCTCTCTATTCAAGATGGACTAGCGGTCCTCTATCACATCTCTGTCTGAAAGCTCCAGTGGTCTCAACTCTAATACTCTAGAGGTGACATCCCATTAATATCAGCAACAGCTGGGTCATCTATCTGCATGGTAGACAACATCACGATCTCTGAGGTAGGTTGTACATCAACAGTCCTTTCAATCTGTAAGCCTCTATCAATGGCCCGATAATCCGGTGCAAAACCAAACAGTCGCCTAAAACGAGAGGTCACGATACAGACACTATACACACACGTTCCTATGTCACCAGAAAACATCATGGTCGGTCCTCGTCCGTGACGAGCTCGCTCGGACCGCATCTCTAGCAGCAGCAGCTCAATCTGTGCTCAAACTATGGTGACAGGAACCTCAAGTAGGTATTGATGAAGATAGATCAGAGGAACGAAAGAAATCAACAGATCCAAAATGGATACATGATTATAAGGAGGAACGGAATCAATGAGAGTATTATTATTGGAAGGAATAGAAGCACGGATCTCAAGAATGTACATCCTATGATCACTTAAGCAGAGTATCGTATCATAAGTATTCCACGGAACATACGCATGGTACGTTACACTACTTGGGTTACCTACTCCATCAATCAGGGTCAACCTAAGTAACGAAAATTTGGGTCTAATACCCCCCGGCAAGTCTAAGTTCCGTTAGGTCAAGTCTAGGTTCCGAAATATATATGCCCTAGATTCTGCATAGTCCAACCCAGACTCAAACCAAGGTTAGACCAAACGCTCTGATACTAACTTGTCACGACCCAAAATTTAGCATGTGACCGGCACTTAAATTACGCAACGTCGAAAGGCGTAATGTAATTCAAGTAAGCCGAAGCCCAGAAAATCTAAACCTTTTTTTTGGAAAATAGTAGGTGTGCAGTTTTGAAATAGAGGTATAAAGAAATAAATTTTATCTATAAATGCATAACTAATGATATAAGAAAACGCAAGTATAATGAACTAATGTTCAAGAAAAAAAATTCGTCTTTAAAATTTTGGGTACCACCTCCTTTGTATATTTTGAACCGAAACCATATATACAAAGCAATATAAAAGGCATCTACAAGAGGGAGCTGTCTCTTCTCCAAATGGAGGAATCACAACCACGCAAGAAACGTATACGATGCCCAACGGTGAAGATCAACCCAGAAGGAATAATATGAATAAAGCAAGACATTAAATCAACACATTGCAAACATATACCCATCGCTCTATGTTTCTCAACCACAAGTGCGTCTAAGTTCACTAAATATACAAAGTCTAGTTTCTGATTGATGGAGTTTATCTAGATAAAATAAGAAATAATAAATACAGGAGTGGGCACGATCCAATGTGTCCCACCTACCATAGATAAACACCCGAATGCAAGCTGTGTGCCAGCGATACCGCTACTGATCCCAAGCGGTCAAACATGCAAAAATTGTGGCACAACGGGGGTGAGTTGCCAACTCCTGAGTAGAAAACATCAGCAGGTAGAAATCGAAGAAAACAACGATTTCCAAGGTCACTATATCAAGAAGGTAATACAATGATATCTAAGGTGACCATGTATTCATATATGTCAACAATATAATCAATGTCAATGACATATACAAATAAACATCTGAATCATATGCCTATATGCAGGTGGATATCATCCATGTGTCCATCAATCACACAACCAACATCATGGAACCTGAGTGTCCAACATCGACAATCGAAACATCATGAAAGTATATGCATGTATGTATAAGGATTTCAACCAACATGTGTCCATCAACGACATATCAAAATCATGGAACCTGAGTGCCCAACACCGACACTCGAAACATCATGAAATCCATGTCCAGCATCGACATGTAAACCCTCATATCTCGGGCTCCGTCAGTCCGGATCGGCCTATATCCATCTCACGACTCTGGTCGGTATCCTCTGGATAGCCGCTGGGTCCAAACTATCACCGGTAAGTAGTAGTCTCTCTGCCACGCTCATCGTCTACTGCACAACATACCTTTCTTGCCCCGGGATACCATACTGGGTCCACTATGTACCCACAAACGGATCATCCATCTCGTCGAATGGGGTTTCTAAAACAAATCTCAGAACCGAGGAAACTCATGGTGGACGAATCGAAATATCATATCATGAGAAACCGAGTTTTTAAAACAATACATACTTTCTTTTTAAAATATAAACACGGTTCTCAAAATCCAGAATCTTATGATAACAGCATCTCAATGCGTATAATTGTAAAGCATGATGTATGCAAACATAGAACAGAAATATGAGCATATCAGTATATCATACAACATAGAATAGTGGTGTGAGCATATCAGTATGTCATGCTATCGAGTCATGTGGTAATACCGAACAATTAAGAGTAATGACATGATATAGAAATTTGACTGTGTAAGTGACATAGCAATTACCGATGATGATTGTGTGTGAGCCGGCAAATCTGTGCAAGTGTAACATACGCATCATCGATAATTGTGCACCTGTACTAGCAGACGAAATCATAATAAATAATGGAAGCACCGGTATATACAATACAATAAGAATATCATAAACGTATTAGAAAGGTAAACCCTAAGCGCCTCATTATAAAATATACGTATGTAATCTAACATCTACCTATGGGATTAAAATATCTATAACATATCCGAGTCGATGAATCTATCAATCGGCAATCCAGCCTCATAACATCACGTACGGTATAATCCATCGTACGGCATCCTCGAGTCAAGGTTATGGATCAATCATCAGGTAAAACTGATCGCGTATGGTAATCCATCGTACGGCGTCATTAAACAGTTAGGGATTCTATCAACCTATATAATAATGAGGGTACGGATATAACGTCTCGTACGGTATATCTTTCATTATCCTTATAAATATATATATATATATATATATATATATATATATATATATATATCAAGTCACATCCGTATCAGTCTCATATCATGTCTTGGCAAAAGTATCTATATTCACAGATCACCTCTTATACGTACATCCACACTGTTGGATATAATGCCCTCAAAGTCAATTATTGGATCACAGGCACGAGATTGCAATGATTGAGGGAGGACCTATACCGGTAGGACAGTCTTACTCGAGATGATAGTATGCTATCTGGCTTATTTTCATCATCATGTACTGATTTAGGTGACATGATATATATCACTATTGCACATTGATAAAGCCCATAGGATTCTTTCTTTACTACCAGCAGTATGATGGCGATCATATATGTGAGAGTTGGGTAGTCTATAAGATCATCCTTAAAACTGGTCCCTAGTCACGGGAGTTTCGAGATAGGGCATCGATACACCGGAGTAGACTAGTGTATACAGTCGAGACCCCGATGAGGGGCGGTGGCCGGTCTCACAAGTCATTGGTGTTACTTGCTTCACCTAAGATGTATACATGTGCTCATTGGGTTATGAGTACACCTGACAGGACTCGCCGGGAACATGCTAGCTGGTTATTTAAACCTGTCGTTAGATAGAAATTCCCAGGTGACATGTGTACAGGTTAGTCTATCGACCTGAGATCGTCATTTGTCTCGTGTGAGTTCTCACCGTGCTTTGATTATTACCCTACCACGACTAAAAGGAGTCGTGCAAAAAGGTTCTAGTTGGGTACAGTCCCGAGCCACATGGAGGCAGTGAGCGGATCGACAGGGGATTCATCTCTTCCTACGTTGGGAGTGAGATCGTGCTGTGTCTAGGAGAGCCATTACACAAAATCCATGTCCATGGTAAGCAAGATTTACTGGTAGGTATTCCAGTAGTATCTCAGGTGTTATGGGATACACACCGACACGACTTATACCGCTTTTGGGGGTCTGACGTTTACCAGCTCCCTAGGCCCAGTATGCGATACTCATAGACGAACGGACCGAACTGTACGTATATTGCCACACATAGGCTCAGAAGGGTTCCAGGATGAGTTTGCTCATCGGACTTCCTTTTCACTCAGTACATGGGCAGCCGTTACGTACAGATAGTACCACTGACGGCATGTGGTTAAACCCACTGCCAGAGTATTAACGAGTCTTTAGAGGTCCGCACAGAAAGTTTCCAAGTTCGGGCGAAATGTTGTAGAGGCCGTATGGTGTTATGGCAGGGTTCGAACATACGCGTGCACTTATGCACGAGTCATGGTTCGGACGGATAATACTAGTGGGATTTGGTTTAAGCCGGATCCTACTATTATACTGTGTAGATTTTGTCTCATTGCATTTGTATTCTGTCGTAATACAAATGCGGGTATGTATATACAGTAGCGGAGTTATCCTGTAATTTTGTTACGGGATCGCTTTTTGAAGTTGCCAGTTTGTATCTTCTTTTGGCCAAATTTCCATTCCATCTTTCTTTGGCTGAAATTTGAAGTGAGGGGGCATTTTACAAATGTGGCAATTAGTAAAGTAAGGGCTTTTGTATGGTGCTGGGGCTCCAGGGTTTTTCCAGCAACTTCCTTGTGTTTTCTAGATGGGCTTGGCTTCTTAGATGCATTTGTAACACCTTAGAATGTGTTTTGTGGTTAATTATATTATATATATATAGTTTTTAATAAAAAGTTTACCAATTTGGTTTTTAATTATTTTATCTTATTTAATGAGTATTTTATTAGAATTTGCCTAGGCTTGCACACACTTGTGCATGATAACCAGGGTTGTTTTGGGGGTTTAACCATGATTAGCAACATGGTGAACTACCTATTACTTAATCTAATTTTATGTTTTGTTTAAGTGTTTTGGGTTTTAAGTGTTATGGTTGTTTTAAAATGAATTTGAATAAGGTTTTTAAATTGACTTTCTTTGTGTTGACCTTGGTGAGAGAGAGAGAGTGCATTATGGGGCATGATGACCCTTGCCATGCCTCATTAAATGAAGAGAGAGAGAGAGGAGGGGGTTGACTTGTTGGTGTTCCCTCATTCTCACTCATTTCTCTCATCCTCTCACTCTCAAACTAACACACACACTTACCTGCTTCAGCTCCAACAGCAGCACCAGAAACAACATCAGCACCATCAGCTTCAGCATCCATCAGCAGCAGTAGCAGACATCATCTTCATCATTAGAAGCAGCAGCAGCAGAGGCAAGCAGCAGCAACAGCAGCAACAGGAACCCCAGCACTTGCAGAAGCTCTTCTCCACTTCTTCACCTGCTTCTTAGGGTTCATTAGGGTATATTTCTGAACCCCATTTCATGTTTGCTTAAGTTGTGTGTGGTTTTGTGTCGATTAGTGTTAAATAGCTAATTTAGTGCTAGATTTTGGTGATTTGTGAGATGTTGTGGCAAAGTGATGATTGTGTTGGTTAACCCTACTTGTATAAGTGTTGTTAAGGTCACCTTAAGTAAGTTTAACCCCAGATTACACTAAAATACCATAGGGTTTGCCTATTGTGCAAATTGGTGATTTTAAAGCGATATATTGGCAATCTGGAATCCGCTTTTGACCCGGGGCCGTCAGGACAAAATTGAGGAAACTGGGACATGTACACTAAGTATAGACACCACCACCAAAACACGTGCCCCTATTTCCCTAACCAGGCCGCAGATTTAATGTGTTTGGCCGTAAATTGCGGCCAAGTAGGGGCAGGGGTGTTGGGGTCTTGGCTAGTGTTGTCTTCTGTGTTGTATAGTGTTTTGGCATGTCTGGTTTTGTAATATTTGACCTGTAGGGAAATCTGGGATCATATATCGTTTTTGGTGTTCGTTGTGTTTGCGCGATACGCGCGATACGTGAGAGGGTTCTGTGATCCAGCGTATCGCGGCGTGTCGCGAAGGTTTTAGACGCGTACACACACGAATCAGCGTACCGTGCACACGCGCGTTTGGTTCGCGACGCGAGTTTCTCGTTTTGGTTCGATATCGCGTTTTGCGAGATATTTGGCTTATATATGATTTTCATGTCTTATTTGCAGGTTTGCAGGCAGGGACTACGGACACTGCTACAGGGGGAGCACATGGTAGGATTCACCTAACGTGGAGTGTAGGTGAGTAGATTTAACATCTACAGGGGAATCGCCCGCATGGCGTTATGCGTCCGGTCTAGGATTCGAATATTTGTCGCATATTCTACGTCATTGTTAGAATTGCGCCTTTAGTTTATTTCCTTGATATAGCTGTACTGTGACTAGCAGCCGTAGGACACTGCACATGTTATTGACGGTTCTTGTTGCACGAGCACGGATTGTATTCTACACACACACTGTCAATAATTGCCATGTCACACACAACCCCTTATAGATACTTTATTGCTTATCAGACATGACATCTAGTTTATCGGTATACCTATAGTGTATCTTACCATTAGTGATAGTTACATCTACACCTTGCGATACAGCTACAGGTATACCTTGTACATATTTTACTTATACCCGGGGGGGTATCCTTCATATTCTACTTATACCCAGGGGGTATACGACATCTTTTACTTATAGGTAGATACCTATACTTAGCTGTACCTTATTGATTTTTCAAACATCTGGTTTCAACTAAATACCTTCATTTACATGCTTGCATTCAGATATATCATATATATTTATTTCTGGATTTGCGCATTTATTTATTTGGATTTGTACATGGTGTTTTCGGGATTTGGGAACCGCGGGAGTTCATGAAATTATGCATACATTGAAAAACCCGGTTTTCTTGATATGATATTTGTGCGTCCACTATGAGTTTTATCGGTGCTGATTATATACTCCATACGAGGTGTGGTTGCCGTATGAGGGTACATGGTGGGGCCCGGTATGGTTTCCCTCGGTAAGAATATCGATGGATTTTGCCGATTGAGCCTGGAGGCGGGCGAGTACCTACCGGTGACAGTACCCATGACTCGGCGGGGGATCACGGAGACACCGCTGGGAGTCATGTACGTATGCATACGTCGAAAGGCGAGGGTCAGAGCTAGGCACTCGTGCTTTCGGGATAGCCTATGATACGTGATCAGGATTTCTGTGTCGATGCTTGGCACAAGGTTTTCATGATATTTCTTTAAAACCTTTGTATATATAACAGGGGATTTTTCCGTTGTTATATATACACTTACACCAATATTAGTGGAATGGGACGCTAATATATGTGTATTGCCCCCATCATACTCATTTCTGTATATATTTACCTTAGGATGTTAGATTCTTACTTGATATTTAACTTGGGATATTAGGTGATCCATTGAGATTGGATATTGGACATACCTATGTGATTACTGATTTGTACATCCGGGATATAGGAGAATACTCGATATTGTACATTGAGGAGATGTGAGACTTATACGATGTGAGAGCCCAGTTTGGGGGCTGATTTGAGGATTTGTGGATTGGAGTGTCTTGATGGATTGTGATCCTGCCACGATGTCAGGTTTCCGTGGAAATGACATATTCCACCCTATACCTCACACTTATCTATTTTATGCACAGTTTCATATACTGGTAGTACCTGTTAGTGTACCCTTATGATAGTTGCATATTTACATTCTCATATCCCCCTTTGCATGGTTATCGCATACTATTGTCATGTTACTATTGCTTCACATATCGATTGTACCTGCTAGTGTACTTTCCCATTATTTTGCATTGACATGACATGCTATTACTGCAATCGCATACCTTAGATTCATGTTGTACGTACATTCCTGGGATTACCTGCATATGTTATCTACTATTCATGAGTTGGCAACTCACCCCCGTTGTGCCACAGGTGTTTCAGGTTGTTCCCCAGAGTAGTCGAGGCAGGCTATTCAGTACCCATCTATCATCTTTTGCTACAGATACCGCATCAGCTCACAGTACTATTTTGCTTAGGTCGGTTAGATGATTATCTGTATTTCATATTGTATATTCGTTGTATTTTGTACTTTCCATCTACTATTGTATTATTGACTTAGAGACTTGGTGAGGACGTTATTGTATATTATTTGTGGATTTTTTGTCTTATATATACAGCTTTGTCTCTATTGTCTCTTATTTCTTCGCCACGGCGTCGTATACTTATGATGTTATTGTTTTTCCGTCTTGAGCTAGTTTTTACAAAAAGGGGTGTTGCCAAAATTTTAAGGAAAGGAAGTGGGACTTTTAAAGAATCTGGGTTGTGATTTCAAATGTTTCAAATACTATACTATCTTTTCCGTATTTTCTTGGTTTAGATTTCTGGGTTTTGGCTTTCTTTTACTGCGTTACGTCGTTTGGCGTTGCGTAATATTAGGGCCGTCACGGGCCAATTTTGGGTCGTGACAAAGTTGGTATTGTTAGTTATATGTATGCCCTAGAGGCCATTACTGTACATATGATGTATATTGTAGTGGATGCTAGGACATATATAGGGAGGACTTTCTTGCTCGACATGATAGTATGCTATCTGGTTGTACTTTATCTTAACATGTAGTCTGATTGTCTCTATATTACATGTTGATAAAGCCCTTAGGATATGTACTCGACTACTGGGACTATGATGAGATCATACTAGTTGGGCCACGGTAGTCGATGAGTACATCCTATAACTGTTCCTAGTCGAGGGTGTATCGAGACAGGGCATCGATACACCAGAGTAGACTAGCGTATACGCATCTTGACCCATATGATGGGCGATGGATGATCTCATATCCATCGGTGTTTGACATCAAGGATGGTGTACGGGTGCTCAGTAGAGACTGGGTACACTGGACGGACTCGCCGAGAACTCCCAGATGGTATTATACCATACGTCAGATGGCAGTTCTCCGGTGACACTGGTACAGAGTAGTCTGTTGACCCGAGATCGTCATAGAGTCTTGTGTGATTCCCACTGTGCTTTGATTTCCATCATACCACGTCCAAGAGGGAGTGCAAAAAGGTGGCTTTTGGGTACAGTCCCGAATCATATGGAGGCAATGAGCGATAGGAGGGGATTCGTCTCTCCCGGTATAGGGAGTTGATGTTGTGCTGTGTTCGATTGGCTATAACCGGAAATCCCAGGCCAGGGTTGCTGAGATTTACTGGTAAGTGTTATCAGTAGTTTCTCGAACTGTTATAGACCTCATATCGACACGACTTATCAAGCTACTGGGGTCTGATGTTTACCACCCCTAGGCGAGATATGCGACATATCAGACGACGAGACCGGACTGTACGGGAGTGTTACAGTTTGGATTCACAGGAGAAGATACAGGCTTGCTTGTTGATCTTCTGAGCGCTCAATACCTGGGTAGCTGTTACGTTTAGCTGACCGCTTGCAGCTTGTGGGTGTTTGATATGATCATCACCTACTGCCGGCGTATTGACGATTCTTTAGAGTCCTACACAGAGGTTTCTTGACTCAGGCAAAACGAAGTAGGGGCACATATGTGATATGTGCGGGACCGAGGATAATGCGATATGTGATACCGTATTATATTCTCGCGATATTTGTTATCAGCCGGGTCATCGGATCAAGTGTTGATTCGATGAATCGGTACGGATAAATATTAGTCGGTTATATACGATATAGCTGGATTGTCGGATCAAGTGTTGATTCGATAATTTAATGTATAATAATATATTTGATATATTAAATTACATTAACTAATATTTGCTCACTAAAAGATTCTTTTTTTCACTCGGGTAATACATTGATATATATGCGATACATGTTAATTGTATTATTTTTATTTTGTTACGATAAATATTATATATGTGATATATAATATTGTAACATGATATGATAAATAATGCAACTTATTTAGTGGAGTTTAAACATGATTAGGGTTTGGATTAGGGTTAAACTTTCTAGATGTTTCTAGAAGGTTTTGTTTTGTTTTGTGAAAGATATTTGTTAATGACTCATGCTTTAATCCAACCCAAACCCTAACCCTAGTCTATTCTCTACAATGGTTAAGTGAACCATGGTTGCATAATTCTATCATATCATTTCATTTCCTATTCATCACAAATGAAAAAAAAAACATTATTTATCTTCTTCTTCCTTGATTTCTTCCATGAAAAAGCTTACCTGTTTTTCAAAAGGTGATGAATAAATATGAGAAAAAGATAAATAAAGAGAGCAAAAATCCTACTTCATCATCCTCATCTTCCCTTGCCATTTAGATGAGGGTGTTCACATCATTTCATGAGTGTTAGCTTGTGTTAAAGAAACTTCAAGGTAGATCATCTTAGTATCGAAGATATGAAGCAAAGGTTGCGTCTTTCTCTTCGTGGAACCTCTCGAGAGTCCGGATCCCGATGATCGCAGCGAAGGGACCACAACACGGAGCATATGAAGTGAAGGACCGGATCTACAAAGGTTGTAATCCCTCTCACTTAGTGTTAAAATGTTTAGCATGATAGTTTTCGCCTAATCTCTAGTTTAAAGTTCCGTATTCGGGTTGTTCGGCACGGCTAAATTTTAAGTCGGGCATGGTTGATGCCTCGTAGACCCTTGTGCGCGTGCCTAGCAACCCTACAGTGGTATAAGAGCCAAGCTAGAGTTTTAAGCGAAGATTAGACGGAGTTTGAAGTCCGATCGAACCCGAAACCCCGAATCCAAATTGCTCTCTGTCCTTTTTTGAAAATTGTGGATTTTTCAATATTAAAAATGCTTAAAAAATTCAGCAGGGAATTCTAAGAATTACGGTGCAAAAATTTTTCAATGAACAGTGCAAAGCGCGGCGGAACCGCGGCAGAAGCATGCCTTCTGCGGCGGTTCCGCGGCGCAATGATGACGTCACCAACCCATTTTTGCACAGTAACTTCTTTTATTCAGTGCTGAGTTCTCTGGGAATTTTTAATGTTTATTCTACAGTTGAGTTTTCTGGGGTTGTTTTGGGGATTCGGTGTTTCGATCGGAGTATCAGATTTTGTCTATGTGGCTTTCCGGATAACTTTTAGAAACGGTTAAAAAGTTCGAACCGATATCAATAACTCACTTTTTCCCCTGTCGGAAAATTTTTCAAAAGTTGGATTTTTTCTCGTGTTTAAGAATGTTCTAAGTCATGCAAGTAACTCGGTGGACCCTCTAGAAGACAACAAACCTTAACTCGATTATGTGACCGTCTTGAACTGCCCTTTGAACCTTAGGGTTTGGGGCAGTACGGCGTGCCACATGTGAGGCGTTGGCTTGACCCTTCTATGGCTGGACCATTGGTACTGTGGCATGTGATGGATGTTTTTAAACTGATTTCAAGTGTTGAGATATATTGGGGAAATCTTGGGTGTTTGATTATTCGATCGGAAAGTTTAACTTTGTCTATTTATCTGGAATGTGATACAATAATTGGAATCCACAGGTAGTTATGAGATAACTAATTTGAATATTATAAACATAGCAGTTTAGTCTCAGATGATCGGTTGCCACGAAATTTTGATGTGATCAAAAGTCCGTCGCAATCACGTAGTGTACGCGGATACTCGCCGGGTAAACTTAATAGACAGCCTCACTCCATAGCCCCGACAAAGTGACTGTAGGAGAATCCCGTCGCCGAAAGCATCGGTTTGGGTGCTCCCGGTAGCGGTGTTCCGCCTTGGTGCACTTCGTCGACGGTATCGGGGGTGCGGCCGTCTACTAAAGTTTGCGACGAGCATTCGATCATGACGTCGGGAATCTTGTTGAATTGCCCGACTTGATATTGAAAAGAGTTTTCGATAATGAGACTAAAATGCGGGGATTATAATTGTTAGGCATGCGATGTCTAAGGAATTCATTTGGTTAGGCATGCGATGTCTAAGGAGGTTGCGGATTCCAACTGTTGTAGTTTTACACTTTCTTTTTTGTGACCGTAAGCGTAGTATGTGGTGTATCGCCGGCTTCGTTGCTATACATCAACGACAATCGGGATACGCATACTTGCTTACGTTGATGATATGAGATATTATGTGTTGCTGTGATATGTTGTTTTGGATCGTCGCGTTTGAATAGCCGGGGGTTTTATGTAAGATGAGAGTTTTTCTTTTTCATTCAAGTAAAATTCATTTGTATGTAATATTCTTTTATTGGGGCACTTCCAGGTAGCGGAAGATGTCACCGTTGTATATTATTTACTTTTCCGCATTAGGTAGACACAAGGCGGGGAGCACAAGTAACCGGGTTCTAGGGTCCAGTGGGAGACCATCTCGAGGAGTCGAGACCGGGTCTCCTAACCCTAGAATTGGCAGTGTTACTTTCCGCTCTCGTAGGGGTCTAGGGATGTGGGTTTGGATATTCATCGCGACCGTGGAATCCGTGTTTTATACAGGCTCGTATTGAAAACACGGACGTCCTAGTATATCCAATATTTCATATATGTTCTTCTGCTGCAATGTTCTGTGATGAGATCATATTACTGTCTGAGACGAATGTTTATATTATATATATATGAGATATATGTTATATTGCAGATTTCGTTTCAACTATGATGCTTGTGAAGCATAATAAAATGGGACTTCATTAATCAGATTAATGAAATAAAAGAAACCTAAAATGTTGTAGAAACTTGTTTAAAAACTGGTAGCTCAAGTTCTTGCTTAGCATAGCGGTGTTCCTTGTAGAACATCCAGCACCTTATTCTGTAAGAAAAGGACCGAGATCCCTTCACCGGGAGTGACTCCTTTAGCAATAACTGGCAGATGCTACAACCCTCGGTTTGTCTTTTGATTGCTTCTATAGTTTCTGCTTTGCACAGCGGTATATATGATATATCCTGCACCTTATTCGATGAGGAAAGGGCCGACGATCCCTTCACCGGGAGTGACCCCTTTAGCAAAACTAGAAAAGCCTCAAAAACACTCCATTTAAAATCACTCGATTCTACGACGATATCAAGTTCATTACGCAAAGGGTTTTCTGAAAAACCCGTCGTAGCCCTCCGTCATTTCAGATAAGTACTAGTTAGTATTCGTGCTACGTTTGTTGACTATGTTAAGGCGTAGTGTGCGGTAGCTGATTAGTGCTTATCTGTATAAGCATATGATGCGATTGGATTAGGGTAGTCGTGCGACTTTGTTGACTATGTTAAGGGTCGTGCGGGTGGGTTTAATTCAATCGGGAAATGACGGGTTGAACATGACTAGCACTTATGATTTGTTGACTATGTTAAGGTCATATAGCTGCTAGGGGTAAAATATTATTGGGAATTTCAAGTGTTGAAATTTGCAATGAGATTGCATACCTTCTATAAGATAGTTGGATCCCGATACCCGCTGTGAGTAAGAGTTACTCCGGGGAGAGTTTTACACATTACAATTAGCCGATCAAGTAGGTGTCTAGAAAGGTGTTAACGGGGTTACGCCTCTGGGAAAACGAGGTTTACTTTAATTAGGTTCGTGCGAAAGCACGGGGGACATCCCTCAAAGTACCGACACTGGCCTGGCTGAAAGATTGGCGAACTTGTAGCGTGTAATTAATCCCGGCTAGTCTTTCCTTTTAGGGTTTGAAGGAAGATTTGACTAAAACAGTGGGAGACATCCTGATTAGATATATTATATAACCAATCTAATCTTGCAAGAGCATATGCTGAGTGTTTTCTTCTCTCTCTCCAGATAGCGACCATATCACGCCTTAATCAAGATAATAAAACGGATATATTGACTGAACCCACTTGTTATACTGAGCTGGGGATCGTTGGTCCCGCTCCAACTTATAATTGTTATAAGACAGAGCAGGAAATTGGGGAATACCAGATTTCCCGTGCCGCCCAAACGAAGAAAGTGCATGCTGATGCATCATCTTCGGGTGTGTTCATTACACAGAACTGTTTCTCAGTATCCTTTACGTCCTGGGTATGTGATACCGGATCAGGATCCCGTATATGTAATCTGTTACATGGGCTACAGATAGGTAGAGAACTGAGAACGGGTGATAAGTTTCATGAGACAGAAAACGGTGCAAGTGTTGCAGCCAAGTCTGTTGGTCACTGTCACCCTGTATTACGGGAATACATTGATTCTGAACAAATGTTATTAGATACCGAACCTGATATACAAAATCATATCAGTCTCTTTATTAGTAAAGAAAGGATATAATTTTGTATTGTTGGATAATGTTTTGAACATTTCCTATATCAAGAGTTGATCGGTTCAGGCACGTTATCTAAAAGCATTGACGTTCTAAATCAAACTACAGTTCTTAGTATACGGAACACACACAAGAGGAAGAGTTCAGAAATGAATGTATCCTTCTTTAGGTATTGTAGACTAGGTCATATCAATGCGGCCCGACTGTCTAAAGCTACATAAAGATGCATATTCAAATTAGTTTGAATTTACATCTTGTGAAACTTGCCTGTCATGTCACAAAGATAAGATGACCACAGCTCTGTTTGTTGGAAACAGAGAAAGAGTTAGTGAACTTTTGGGATTGATACATGTTGATGTATGAAGGTCCCCTGTCTACACATACCAGGACCGGTTCTTTGTACTTCATTATATTCACTGATGATCTTTCAAGATTCAGACATATGTTCCAGTTGAAACACAAGTCCGAAACTTTTGAGATAATCACAAAATATAAGTCAGAAGTAGAGAACCAAAATACGGGTATAAGTATTATGTCCTTTGATGTGATCGAGGTGGAGAATACTTGAGCATGGAAATCCTGGAATATTCTAAAGGAGAATGAGATTCTCTCTCAGAATTACTCCTCCGTATACACCATAGCACGATGGAATATCGGGACGGAGCAATAGCACCCTATTTGATATGGTGTGCTCTTTGATGAGTACTACTGAGTTTCCTATTTCCTTTTGGGAGTTATGCACTTGAGAAGCTGCATACCTATTGAATAGGGTTCAAATCAAATCAGTAACCTACCACTTCATATGTGATATGGAATGGGAAGAGCCCATATCTTAAGTTTGTTAAGATTTGGGGTTGTCCGGCCTATGCCTAAAAGCAAAATCCGGACAAGCTCGAGGCAAGGTCTGTTATGTACAACTGGAAAGGTTCCAGCTATACAAAATGCAGCTGATGATTTGGTAGAACCAAAGGATTCAATAGTTTCCAACGAACCTCAGCCTCTCCGCCGATCTAGTAGGGTTCCTCACCCACCTGAGAGATACTTCGGTTTCTCTATGACAGTGGGAGCGAGGATTGCATCATGAGATGATGACCCAACTAGTTTCGAGCTGGCCATTAGGAGTATGACTTTGTAAGAATGGCTGGATGCTTATCGATCTGAGATGGAATCCTTATACACCAACAAAGTATGGACTTTGGTTGCTTTATCTGAAGTGTTAAATCCCCATCAGGACCAAGTATATCTTGAGAAGATTACTTGGTGTACATGGAAAAGTTGAGACTTTCAAAGCTAGACTTGTTAAAGGTTTGCATCATAGACCAGGTATGGATTATGTTGAAACCTTTTCTAAGGATCTATGCTTAAGTCCATCCAGATCCTACTTGCCACGACTACATACCATGACTACGATATCTGGTGGTTGGGTGTCATGACTGCTTTTCTAAATGATGTTTTAGAAAAGAGCGTCTATAAGTACACAGCCAGAAAGCTTCGTAGATAGTGGGAGCAGCGGAAACGTGTGCAAGTTGTTTTATGTGATAAAGCAGGCATCGCGGAGTTGGAACATCTGTTTTGATGTGGTAGTCAAAGAGTTTGACTTCATCAAAATGGTAGATGAACCTTGTATATACGAAAAGGTAGTAGAGAGTATGGTGGTGATCCTCGTAGAGTACGTGGATGACATACTCTTGATAGGGAAGGAGTTTCCTATGCTACGCTCGGTCAATCTCCGCTTATCACAAGGATTCTCCATATAGGATCAAAGTGATACCTCCTAAATCCTGGGTTTTGGATCTATGAGATAGATCTAATTGGATGTTAGGATACTCACTAGTTGTAGTGAGATGGTATCAATCGATCCTGGGGAGAATCACTGGAAGGGTTCTAGGGTGATAAGGACGACTAAATGTCAGTCGCAGGCTTGTCTATGCCCTCAGTGGAGGGACGGTATGATGGAAGAGTTCCAAGCTAGATACCGTGACATACTAGATGATTAAAGGCAAGATGCATCGTTACCAAGGATGCTACTAAAGAGGCAGTCTGGATATATATAAGTTCATAAGATGAACTTCGTTCCAACCATTGTGTGACAATGGAGTTGTGGCTTTAGCCAAGGAACCCCCGTCCCATCATAAATCCAGATATAATTCTTAGGCAGTATCACCTGATCATGGAGATGGTTGATCTCCAGGGAGCTCGAGGTTAGGAGAGTAGACACAGAGGACAACAGCGCGGATCCACTCACAAAGGCCTTTTTCCCAGTAGAGACTTTTATGGGATGGTTGAGTATGAGATACTTCAACCGCAGCTAATTGTTGGGTATGCGATACCACAACAGATAGCCCTAGTGCAAGTGGGAGATTGTTAGTTATATGTATGCCCTAGAGGCCATTACTGTACATATGATGTATATTGTAGTGGATGCTAGGACATATATAGGGAGGACTTTCTTGCTCGACATGATAGTATGCTATCTGGTTGTACTTTATCTTAATATGTAGTCTGATTGTCTCAATATTACATGTTGATAAAGCCCTTAGGATATGTACTCGACTACTGGGACTATGATGAGATCATACTAGTGGGGCCACGGTAGTCGATGAGTACATCCTATAACTGTTCCTAGTCGAGGGTGTATCGAGACAGGGCATCGATACACCAGAGTAGACTAGCGTATACGCATCTTGACCCATATGATGGGCGATAGATGATCCCATATCCATCGATGTTTGACATAAAGGATGGTGTACGGGTGCTCAGTAGAGACTGGGTACACTGGACGGACTCGCCGAGAACTCCCAGATGGTATTATACCATACGTCAGATGGCAGTTCTCCGGTGACACTGGTACAGAGTAGTCTGTTGACCCGAGATCGTCATAGAGTCTTGTGTGATTCCCACTGTGCTTTGATTTCCATCATACCACGTCCAAGAGGGCGTGCAAAAAGGTGGCTTTTGGGTACAGTCCCGAATCATATGAAGGCAATGAGCGATAGGAGGGGATTCGTCTCTCCCGGTATAGGGAGTTGATGTTGTGCTGTGTTCGATTGGCTATAATCGGAAATCCCTGGCCAGGGTTGCTGAGATTTACTGGTAAGTGTTATAAGTAGTTTCTCGAACTGTTATAGACCTCATATCGACACGACTTATCAAGCTACTGGGGTCTGACGTTTACCACCCCTAGGCGAGATATACGACATATCAGACGACGAGACCGGACTGTACGGGAGCGTTACTGTTTGGATTCACAGGAGAAGTTACAGGCTTGCTTGTTGATCTTCTGAGCGCTCAATACCTGGGTAGCTGTTACGTTTAGCTGACCGCTTGCAGCTTGTGGGTGTTTGATATGATCATCACCTACTACCGGCGTATTGACGATTCTTTAGAGTCCTACACAGAGGTTTCTTGACTCAGGCAAAACAAAGTAGGGGCACATATATGATATGTGCGGGACCGAGGATAATGCGATATGTGATACCGTATTATATTCTCGCGATATTTGTTATCAGCCGGGTCATCGGATCAAGTGTTGATTCGATGAATCGGTACGGATAAATATTAGTCGGTTATATGCGATATAGCCGGATTGTCGGATCAAGTGTTGATTCGATAATTTAATATATAATAATATATTTGATATATTAAATTACATTAACTAATATTTGCTCACTAAAAGATTCTTTTTCTCACTCGGGTAATACATTGATATATATGCGATATATGTTAATTGTATTATTTTTATTTTGTTACGATAAATATTATATATGTGATGTATAATATTGTAACATGATATGATAAATAATGCAACTTATTTAGTGGAGTTTAAACATGATTAGGGTTTGGATTAGGGTTAAACTTTCTAGATGTTTCTAGAAGGTTTTGTTTTGTTTTGTGAAAGATATTTGTTAATGACTCATGCTTTAACCCAACCCAAACCCTAACCCTAGTCTATTCTCTACAATGGTTAAGTGAACCATGGTTGCATAATTCTATCATATCATTTCATTTCCTATTCATCACAAATGAAAAAAAAACATTATTTATCTTCTTCTTCCTTGATTTCTTCCATGAAAAAGCTTACTTGTTTTTCAAAAGGTGATGAATAAATATGAGAAAAAGATAAATAAAGAGAGCAAAAATCCTGCTTCATCATCCTCATCTTCCCTTGCCTTTTAGATGAGGGTGTTCACATCATTTCATGAGTGTTAGCTTGTGTTAAAGAAACTTCAAGGTAGATCATCTTAGTATCGAAGATCGGAAGCAAAGGTTGTGTCTTTCTCTTCGTGGAACCTCTCGAGAGTCCGGATCCCGATGATCGCAGCGAAGGGACCACAACACGGAGCATATGAAGTGAAGGACCGGATCTACAAAAGTTGTAATCCCTCTCACTTAGTGTTAAAATGTTTAGCATAATAGTTTTCGCCTAATCTCTAGTTTAAAGTTCCGTATTCGGGTTGTTCGGCACGGCTAAATTTTAAATCGGGCATGGTTGATGCCTCGTAGACCCTTATGCGCGTGCCTAGCGACCCTACAGGTATCAGAGCGTTAGGTTTTTCCTTTCGGAGTGTAGGATGACCTTAGTATGACGGAGTAGGTAGCTTAAACAGAGTAACGTAGTGTGTGTATGTCTGCAGCATACCCACGGTGCGGTACTTTGCATTAAGTGACCTAAGTACAATTTTGCTTGAAATTCCTTCCTTGATGATTCATATCCTTAAGATTCGATTCCTTATTCTTATCGAATCTTATATCTATTTATAGCCTTGCCGCCGATGACTATGGGGACTCAGAGTGATGCAGCGAGGGCCGAGGTCAGAGTTGGCTCTGGTGAGACGAGTACTGACCAGGATGGCACTCTAGTTGCACAGGTGCAGACGGATCAACCTACGACATATACTATTGATAGGCTTGTGGCAGAGATGCAGGATTTCCGCCAGACTATGAGTTCATTGGTTGATGTCGTTCGGGAGCTACGACAGGACGTTGTTAACCCTGTTACTCAGTTCTCGCTTACGATCAGCGTGCAGCAGTCCGTCACCTACATAGCACCAGTGGTTGCAGCTCCAGTTGACGAGGCACATATTCCAGAAGCTCAGAGAGTTCTAGGACAGTGGACGACTCGTACCAGTGTACCCGCCCAGAGACAGAGGTTTAGTCATCGAGACAGATTTCCTGGCCGTCGCGGGAGCAGCAGAGGCTTAGGACGAGGACAGTCGTTCAGCTCTCATCCCCAGGATGGTCAGCAGTCATCGCGTGGATGTTTTCGATGCGGGAGCCTTCAGCACTTCGTCAGGGATTGTTCCTTAGCACATCGTCAGGATCATTTTCAGAGAGGCTTTGGACGTGGAAGGTTCGCTCAGATGGCTCAGTTTACCAGAGGAGTTCATCCAGCTTCGGGTAGAGGGCAGACACAGGAGTTTGCTTCTACTCATCGGGACGCGCAGACGTCCAATGCTGAGTTTTCAGGTATCTTTATTTTATATATTCCTTGATGTATTCGTTTGTTTTTCATGCTTGTACCGTGGTCGGGTAGATTAGTAGTAGTTGTGTTAACCTCTGTCAGCGATTCTTTTGTTGCGCGACACGTATTTCAGTTTTGTGCCAATCGGATAGGAGATAGAGATTCGTCCGTCATTTTGATCCTTCTAGAGAGGTTGGAGTTGACGTTCTCCTGGGCACGGACTGTTTAGTAACGTGTTAGGCGTCTTTGGACTACCATGAGGAAACAAGTTAGGTTCTGTTTTCCCGGGCAAGTCAGTTCTTGTTGTGCAGGTGGATAGTTGTACCGCCTCTCACAGCTTGAATTCAGCCTTTTTCGCTAGTCGGCTACTGAGGAGATGTCGTGGATTCATGGCGTTTATTCGTGATACCGGAGTCACAGTGGGATCGTTGGACCGGGTTCCTTTCGTGCGAGAGTTTTTCCGACGTTGTTCCAGATGAGCCGGCGAAGCTTGGGAGCTAAAGGATCAGCTGCAGAGTTGTGGTTTGGGGAGTTTTGTGCGTCTGAATGTTTCGCTTTTGGAAGCTCCTATTCCTGTTCGTCAAGGAGAAAGACGGCAACTTACGGTTGCGTATCGACGGGTCGTTAACTAAACCGGCTTACGGTGCGGATGGTTTTCCTTTACCTCGCCGTGACGATTTCTTCGATCAGCTCCACAGTGCGAGACATTTCTAAGTTTGCTTGGGATCAGGTCATCATTATTACGGATTCGGAGTGATGGCATTCCGACGACTACCTTATGCGTGCTACGGGCTTTGTGTGTATCAGTGAGTCATTGGATTCCGTGATGCCGTAGCAGCATTCGTAGATATGATGAACCAGATTTCTGCAGGCCGTTCCTCGACCAGTTTTGTTGTGTTATTTACGACATTCTGGTCTATCTAATGTGTCTTGAGGGACAATAGTAGCACTTCTGGATTTGTTATGTAGATACTGGAGAGTGCACCAACAGTTTGTTAAATTCTCGGAGTGTTTCTTCAGGCTTGTTTTGTGTTGACTCCTTGGTCTTGTAGTCACGGGAGACGGTTTCGTATGGTTCTGAGGGAGATCTTGGCATTACAGCTTAGGCCCAGACTTGTGTGCAGGACGGAGATCCGCAGATTGTTGGGCTTAGCAGGTTTTTACCGCCGTTTCATACAGGATTGCTAGAGTAGTGCTGCACCGTCGACTGAATAGACCAGAAAGGAGGTTTCTTTTCTTTGGACTGAGGCATGTGTGCGGAGTTTTCAGCAGTTGAAGATTCAGTTAACAACTGCATCAGTCTTTCTTTTCTTTTGGTTCGGGCGACCTTGTTGTTTAACTGTAATGTTTCTTGAGTGGGCTCGATTGTGTACTGAGGTGACACTATAGAGTTATCGCTTTTGCTTCCCTACATTTGGAGGAAGTACGAGAAGGATATCCCACTCTTGATCTGGAGATGGCTTGGTGGTTTTGCGTTGGAGATTTGGAGACACTACTTGTTCGAGAGTCATGTCAGATTTTCACGGACCACCAGAGCCTAATGTACATCTTCCTGCAGCGGATTTTGATTGTTGTGATAGTCTTCTGCAGATTTACAGTTCTTGTGTGATCGTTGAGTACAGCTTAAGTTCATCTCTACGGAGGGGACAACTTGCTCATGTCCGCGTCCGACCACTTTTCTTAAATCGCTTTCGCGAGACGCTGCCCGCCGATGCTCGTTCGTCAAAGATACTTGAGCATACTCGGCTGGGTAATGATTCGGAGTCCTTGATTTGTGACACGGTGTGCTATGTTAGGGACGCGTCTGTGTACCTGATATTATCAGGTAGAGACGTGCAATCCTAGAGTAAGCACATTAGTCAACTCTCTGTATTCAATCAAGTTCCGCCAATATTGACGTAACTTGTGAGATAGTTACGGGTGGACAGGAATGTAAAGAGAAGATTCATGGTTCGATTCAAGGTGTCTGTTTTGTCGTGTGCTTGGGTCGAGCATTTGAGGCCGGCTGTAGAGTTGCAACCTTTTACCGTTCCGAAGTAGGAGTGGGAGCAGATCTCCACGAATTTCGTTATGGTTTCTACCCAAGTTTAGTCAGGGTGTGACTCCATTCGGATTCTTGTCGTCCGGTTATACTCAGTTTGCTCTGTTGTTCTTTGTTAAGTTGTGTGTTTGTGTTATTTGTTGTCAGCGGTTGGGGATCGTCACTCGCCATCGTTAGGGTTCTCCTTCGATAGCTGTTATCAGGAGACACTCCAATTGGCCACCTTTAGGTTTAGTGGTTAGGTCGTGTCGATCGCCAGCCTGTTGTTTTTCTGACTCTGCGTAAGTAGGATTTTGGACCCCAGCTAGTCCAGAGCTTCGGAGATGGTCCAGTTGTGTTCAGGTCAGGATGAGAATTGTCCATTGCAAACAGAGGTCTTATGCCGACTGTGTTGGTCATAGACTCGAGTTCGCAGGGACAGATCATGTATTCCTACGGACTTTCCGATGTATGACGTGTTGGATTTTGGGGAGCTTATCCCAGTATTTTAGGTCCTTTTAAGATCCTATAAGCGAGTTCTCGTTGCCTTTAATTTAGCTCTTCCGCCCAGATTATTGGATTTTCACCCCGTATTCCTTGTGATGATACTTTACAATTACCTTCTTTACCTTTCTCACATGATTTGGCACCAGACATTTTGTCTTGACGCGACCTTTCGATCACCAGCAGCCAATGGTGTTAATGGCTCGGCAGGTGGAGGAACATCAGTCAAGAGTCTTGCCATCTGTGAAGGGTTTTCTTGGGCGTAGCCGTATAATGAGGTAATCACTTGGGAGGCTGCGAGCGAGATCTGAGAGTTTGTAATCTTCTCTTTGAAGGTACGTTTAGTATATTTTTAAATTCGGGGACGAATTTCTTTTAAGGGGGGGGGGAGATTGTAACACCTTAGAATGTGTTTTGTGGTTAATTATATTTTATATATATATAGTTTTTAATAAAAAGTTTACCAATTTGGTTTTTAATTATTTTATCCTATTTAATGAATATTTTATTAGAATTTTCCTAGGCTTGCACACACTTGTGCATGATAACTAGGGTTGTTTTGGGGGTTTAACCATGATTAGCAACATGGTGAACATCCTATTACTTAATCTAATTTTATGTTTTGTTTAAGTGTTTTGGGTTTTAAGTGTTATGGTTGTTTTAAAATGAATTTAAATAAGGTTTTTAAATTGACTTTCTTTGTGTTGACCTTGGTGAGAGAGAGAGAGTGCATTATGGGGCATGATGACCCTTGCCATGCCTCATTAAATTAAGAGAGAGAGAGAGGAGGGGGTTGACTTGTTGGTGTTCCCTCATTCTCACTCATTTCTCTCATCCTCTCACTCTCAAACTAACACATACACTTACCTGCTTCAGCTGCAGCAGCAGCACTAGAAACAACATCAGCACCATCAGCTTCAGCATCCATCAGCAGCAGCAGCAGACAACATCTTCATCATCAGAAGCAGCAGCAGCAGAGGCAAGCAGCAGCAACAGCAGCAACAGGAACCCCAGCACTTGCAGAAGCTCTTCTCCACTTCTTCACCTTCTTCTTAGGGTTCATTAGGTTATATTTCTGAACCCCATTTCATGTTTGCTTAAGTTGTGTGTGGTTTTGTGTCGATTAGTGTTAAATAGCTAATTTAGTGCTAGATTTTGGTGATTTGTGAGATGTTGTGGCAAAGTGATGATTGTGTTGGTTAACCCTACTTGTTTAAGTTTTGTTAGGGTCACCTTAACTAAGTTTAACCCTAGATTACACTAAAATACCATAGGGTTTGCCTATTGTGCAAATTAGTGATTTTAAAGCGATATATTGGCAATCTGGAATCTGCTTTTGACCCGGGGCCTTCAGGACAAAATTGAGGAAACTGGGACATGTACACTAGGTATAGACACCACCACCAAAACATGAGCCCCTATTTCCCTAACCAGGCCGCAGATTTAATGTGTTTGGCCCCAAATTGCGGCCAAGTAAGGGGCGGGG
This sequence comes from Agapanthus africanus, assembly GCA_030015575.1. NCBI lineage: Eukaryota > Viridiplantae > Streptophyta > Magnoliopsida > Asparagales > Amaryllidaceae > Agapanthus > Agapanthus africanus. The sequence continues at coordinate 117,233,695 of CM057351.1, forward strand.
GTGTTGGGGTCTTGGCTAGGGTTGTCTTCTATGTTGTATAGTGTTTTGGCATGTCTAGTTTTGTAATATTTGACCTGTAGGGAAATCTGGAATCATATATCGTTTTTGGTGTTCGTTGTGTTTGCGCGATACGCGCGATACGTGAGAGGGTTCTGTGATCCAGCGTATCGCGGCGTGTCGCGATGGTTTTAGACGCGTACACACACGATTCAGCGTACCGTGTACACGCGCATTTGGTTCGCGACGCGAGTTTCTCGTTTTGGTTCGATGTCGCGTTTTGCGAGATATTTGGCTTATATATGATTTTCATGTCTTATTTGCAGGTTTGCAGGCAGGGACTACAGACACTGCTACAGGGGGGAACACATGGTAGGATTCACCTAGCGTGGAGTGTAGGTGAGTATATTTAACATCTACAGGGGAATCGCCCGCATGGCGTTATGCGTCCGGGCTAGGATTCTAATATTTGTCGCATATTCTACGCCATTGTTAGAATTGCGCCTTTAGTTTATTTCCTTGATATAGCTGTACTGTGACTAGCAGCCGTAGGACACTGCACATAATATTGACGGTTCTTGTTGCACGAGCACGGATTGTATGCTACATACACACCGTCAATAATTGCCATGTCACACACAACCCCTTATAGATACTTTATTGCGTATCAGACTTGACATCTAGTATATCGGTATACCTATAGTGTACCTTACCATTAGTGATAGGTACATCTACACCTTGCGATACAGCTACAGGTATACCTTGTACATATTTTACTTATACCCGGGGGGTATTCTTCATATTCTACTTATACCCAGGGGTTATACAACATCTTTTACTTATAGGTAGATACCTATACTTAGCTGTACCTTATTGATTTTTCATACATCTAGTTTCAGCTAAATACCTTCATTTACATGCTTGCATTCAAATATATCGCATATATTTATTTCTGGATTTGCGCATTTATTTATTTGGATTTGTACATGGTGTTTTCGGGATTTGGGAACCGCGGGAGTTCATGAAATTATGCATACATTGAAAACCCGGTTTCCTTGATATGATATTTGCGCGTCCACCATGAGTTTTAACGGTGCTGATTATATACTCCATACGAGCTGTGGTTGCCGTATGAGGGTACATGGTGGGGCCCGGTATGGTTCCCCTCGGCAAGAAGATCGATGGATTTTGTCGATTGAGCCTGGAGGCGGGCGAGTACCTACCGGTAACAGTACCCATGACTCGGCGGGGGATCACGAAGACACCGCTGGGAGTCATGTACGTATGCATACGTCGAAAGGCGAGGATCAGAGTTAGGCACTCGTGCTTTCGGGATAGTGTATGATACGTGATCAGGATTTCTGTGTCGATGCTTGGCACATGGTTTTCATGATATTTCTTTAACACCTTTGTATATATAACAGGGGATTTAGCCGTTGTTATATATACCTTACACCAATATTAGTGGAATGGGACGCTAATATATGTGTATTGCCCCCATCATACTTATTTCTGTATATATTTACCTTAGGATGTTAGATTCTTACTTGAGATTTGAATTAGGATATTAGGTGATCCATTGAGATTGGATATTGGACATACCTATGTGATTACTGATTTGTACATCCGGGATATAGGAGAATACTCGATATTGTACATTGAGAAGATGTGAGACTTATATGATGTGAGAGTGCAGTTTGGGGGCTGATTTGAGGATTTGTGGATTGGAGTGTCTTGATGGATTGTGATCCAGCCACGATGTCAGGTTTCCGTGGAAATGACATATTCCACCCTATACCTCACACTTATCTATTTTATGCACAGTTTCATATACTGGTAGTACATGTTAGTGTACCCTTAAGATAGTTGCATATTTACATTCTCATATCCCCTTTTGCATGGTTATCGCATACTATTGTCATGTTACTATTGCTTCACATATCGATTGTACCAGCTAGTATACTTTCCCATTATTTTGCATTCACATGATATGTTATTACTGCAATCGCATACCTTAGATTCATGCTGTTCGTACATTCCTACGATTACCTGCATATGTTATCTACTATTCACGAGTTGGAAACTCACCCTCGTTGTGCCACAGGTGTTTCAGGTTGTTCCCCAGAGGAGTCGAGGTAGGCTATTCAGTACCCATCTATCATCTTTTGCTACAGATACCGCATCAGCTCACAGTACTATTTTGCTTAGGTGGGTTAGATGATTATCTGTATTTCATATTGTATATTCGTTGTATTTTGTACTCTCCATCTACTATTGTATTGTTGACTTAGAGACTTGGTGGGGACGTTATTGTATATTATTTATGGATTTGTTGTCTTTTATATACAGCTTTCTCTCTATTGTCTCTTATTTCTTCGCCACGGCGTCGTATACTTATGATGTTATTGTTTTTCCGTCTTGAGCTAGTTTTTACAAAAAGGGGTGTTGCCAAAATTTTAAAGAAAGGAACTGGGACTTTTAAAGAATCTGGGTTGTGATTTCAAATGTTTCAAATACTATACTATCTTTTCCGTATTTTCTTGGTTTAGATTTCTTGGTTTTGGCTTTCTTTTACTGCGTTACGTCGTTTGGCGTTGCGTAGTATTAGGTCCGTCATGGGCCAATTTTGGGTCGTGACAGCATTATAGGTGATATTAATGTTTCTTGGATAGTTAAGGATTTTTTTGGTTGATATTTTGCTTGCAATCAGCACTTCCTTTGCTTGCACTCACCCCCCACCATCCTCACTGCCTTCGCCAAGAGCACTTGATAGTGGCAGCCCCAATTTTTTTGTGAGGCGATTGATTTCAACATTTGCAAAGAAAAATCCATTTGCTCATTTTTTATCATCCCCACTTCCAAAAGGCAACTTCGAATAACCGTTCATCCAATCGTTTGGATGATTCAAGACAATGTATTCTACATCATTTCTACATCAACCTTGGACACGTCGGATGGCATACTTCGTGTCCGAGTTGCCTCGGTTCAGAGGCGGGAGCCCGTATAAAGATTCGTTGATGTAGCGCAATTTTAGGCGAGGAGGAGATCGTAGATCGAGCGAGATCGGGGAGCAAGCTTCGTCGGTGCATCCGCAACAAGCTAGGGGCTAAGGTTAAAGACCGAAGGATACAGATCGATCAGTATAATCTCTAAACCCCACTTCACAATATACTTGTTTACGGTTAATGGAACGATCCGGGATTCGGATGCGATTAGCGCCAGTTCGTAAAAAGTTTTTGTTCCGCATTTGGCCTCGGAAAGTCGGCCGGGGCGCTGCCGCAGCCCAACACACACATTAAGCCAAGTCATCTTACTTCATCATATTCTCTTTTCATCACGTCAACATCTCACATCAAGTAATCATATATATATATATATATATATATATATATCATATTTTACGTATCCCATAACACATCCATCTCAATCTTATCATATTCATCGATCTCATGCCATATCCTTATAGCTTTCATCTCATATCTCGATATATGTATTCAATCATTCATATCATCTCCAAAAAACTTTTTGATCATATCCGCAGTATCCTAGTATAGGTTTCTCCGACTATACTCTACATGTCGGTTTCCATTTTATAATTGCGGTGGTGTTATACGCCATCCACCCGACTTACCCCATAGATATAAATCTACTCACCTGCGAAACTCCTTGTTTAGCCATAGTAGATGTGCTTCGTCGTCTCGGAATCCACATGAAGTACCTACAAATCAACACATATCGCATCGTTATGAAAACCAAGTCCGAAAACCGATACGGCACACGAATTGCGTATAGATTAGAACCTATAGCCTACGCATGCAAAAACAACTAAACAACACTCGTCGTTGACATACAAAAATCCAACGACCAAATCAAATCCAAATACCAAAACCAGGAATTCAAATATTGGGAAAACATAGCCAAAGCACTCACAAACAGCTCCCAGATTTTATCTCAGGTTAATTGGGACTAAACAAGCAAGTACAGGAGATAGGTTATAAGAAAATTGAGCTATAGGCAAAACCCAAACACCATAGCAAGAAAGGGATCCGGCGAGATGGCCTAAAAATCCGACGTCGCCGGCCGTACAGAGGGGATTTGGGTTCGTATTTTTGTGGTGGTCTTCTAGTGGTTAATCTAGGTCAATGTAGTTGTTTGTTTTTCTTGTACACATCCCAGGTTGCTCCAGATTCCCTGTAGGTCACCAAAACTTCATAAAACTGATACGGCCTAAATTTTAAGTTCGTGTATCAGGTTCTAATCTCTGTTCTTGTCCAGTGAAACATCACTAAGGGTTTACAAACACTCTACACCTCAATTGCCTCTTTACAAGTCCCAACATCCACTAAACATAATCTTGGAAAATTCCAAGATCACAAAACTCACTAAACATGCAAAATCCTGTTCTAAGCTAAACTAGAATAGACTAACACAATGAATTAGCTAAAGGAATGGAAATAATACCTCATTTGGCAACTCAAGAATTTTCTTGAGTTGCTCAAAGTCTTCAAAATCCAAACTTGGTTAGTCCAAAAGGTTTATGAAGAGGTGGGGATCAAATTTTGTGAAGGTGGGATGGGGTTTTGGCAAGGTTTTATGGTGGTTGCCATGGGGTAGCGAGTGGTGAAGGAGTAGGAGATGAAGATGATGAAGGAAATAATGGGTGAAGGAAAAAGCATGCGGTCAAGGGTCTTTCTCCCTCTCACCCTCACTTTCTCACATGGCATGCCATGCCACTCTCTCTCTCATGCCCATACTCTTTGACTTTTTTTTTCTTTTTCTTTTTTTTTATTTCTCTCTCTCTCTCTCAATTAAAACCACAACTACAAATGAAACAATCATGCATCAAAAATATAACATGACATGGTGTACTAGCCATGTTTAATTAAAAATGACGTATTTGACATAATCGTGATTATTAGTGCACTAATCGAGTTTAATTTGAACTAGCATATAATTAATTATAAAAATGTCCAAATCCGATAAATATATTTTTAAATGAATAAATCATTTTAATCTCCAATTATTTCACAATATTGGTACATATTTATACCATTTTACGAAAACCTCAAATTCGCAAATCGGATAGTTTTCGCAAAATATATTATTTTAATATTAAATTCAAAAAATAATATTTTATATTTCTGAAATGTTACAAACGGTGTATCAGAAAGGTGGAACAGAACCCTATTGGATATGGTTCGTTCCATGATGAGTAATACCGAGTTACCACGATCCTTTCGGGGCTATGCACTAGAATCAGCTGCATATCTTTTGAACAAGTTTCCTACTAAGTCAGTGTCTACCACACCATATCAGATGTGGAGTGGGAAGAAACCCTATCTTAAGTAACTTAAGTTATGGGGATGTCCATCTTTTGTAAAAAACAGCATGGAGACAAGCTCGAGGCACGCTTAGTATTGTTTAAGTTTGAGGGATACCCAAAGAACTTTAGGGGTATCTTTTCTATTACGCAGAGGAAAAAAAAGACATTGTTTCTCGGCAAGCCCACTTCTTAGATACTCATTTTTAGAAAATGAGATAAGTAGGAGTGCAATAGAACAGGAAGAAATTCCAGATCCGCAGACTATTACTGAAAGCATGGTAGAACCAGACGTTTCGAAAGAACCGGACACTCCCGTGCCACTCCGTAGATCTAGTAGGCAGTCTCATCCGCCCGAGAGATAGTACGGTTTTCACATATACTGGGATAGAGCAGATTGCATCATCAACGATGATGAGCCAACTAGCTTCTAGCAAGCCATTCTGAGCAGTGTCTCGGTAAAATGGCTGGATGCAATGCAGACCAAAATAGAGTCCATGTACATGAACAATGTATAGAATTTGGATATTGCTCCAGAAGGGGTAAAACCCGTAGGCTCCAAATGGTTCATCAGAAAGAAGATTGGTGTAGATGGACAGGTTGAAACCCATCTGGCTAGACTTTTTGCAAAAGGTTTTCGTCAAAAACCTGGTATGGACTATGATGAAACCATTTCTCTAGTGGCTCTTCTTAAATCCATTCGGATCCTTCCTGCAATTGCTACCTTCCATGATTATGAGATCTGGCAGATAGACATAAAGACCGCTTTTCTAACTGGAAATTTAGAAGAGTGCGTCTATATGGATCAGCCAGAGGGTTTCATTCAAAGTGGGAGCAGCGGAAAGGTGTGCAAGTTGCTTAAGTCCATTTATGGACTAAAGCAGGCATCGTGGAGTTGGAACATCTGTTTTGATGAGACGGTCAAGGAATTCGAGTTTATCAAAAATCCTGATGAACCATGCATATATTTTAAACATGAAGCGAGAACTGTGGTATTCCTCGTCTTGTACGTCGATGACATTCTCTAAATAGAAAATGACAATCCTATGCTACAATCAGTCAAGGATTCTTGTCACAAAGGTTCTCCATGAAGGAACTGTGTGATGCCTCTTACATTATGTGCATCCAGATCTATCGATAAATCTAAACGGATGTTGGGACTCTAACAGTCAAAGTACATCGACACCATACTGAAACGATTCAGTATGGAAGATTCTAAGCACGGTAATCTATCGACTTGTCACGGAATCACTCTCTACAAAGAGACGTCTCCAAAGACTAATTTGGAAAGGTATCACATGTCTTCTATAACCTACGCAACTGCGGTAGTCTCTATAATATATATGATGTTATATAACAGACCAGTTGTACCATATGCCCTGAGCGTTATAAGCCGGTATCAGTCAAACCTAGGGGAGAAACACTAGATAGAAGTGAAAAACATTCTGAAGTACCTTAGATGGACTAAAGAGATGTTCTTGGTGTACTGCAGGGAAGACCTCCAGATCGAGGCCTTCGCCGACTTCAGCTTCCAAAGTGAAAAGGATGACTCCAAGTCCATGTCGGGTCATGTCCTTACCCTCAATGGAGGGGAGGTTATTTGGAAGAGCTCCTAGCAGGACACCGTTGCTGACTCGACTAGGGAAGTAGAGTATATTGCTTCCTATGATGCCGCGAAAGAAGCAGTCTGGATCAAGAAGTTCATGACAGAGCTTCTGGTGGTTCCATCCATTGTTGATCCAATACCGTTGTATTTTGAAAACAACGGTGCTATAGCTTTGGCGAAGGAAACAAGGTTCCATCCGAAATCCAGACACTGTTGGATGTAGTGCCCTCAGAGTCAATTATTGGATCATAGGCACGTGATTGCAATGATTGAGGGAGGACCTATGCCGGTAGGACAGTCTTACTCAAGATGATAGTATGCTATCTGGTTTATCTTTATCATCGTGTACTGCTTTAGGTGACCTTACTGCTCCCTATTGCGCGTTGATAGAGCCCTTAGGATTCTTGCTTGACGGTCAGCAGTATGATGGCGATCATATACGTGGGAGCTGGGGTCTATAAGCACATCCTTAAAAGGTCCGTAGTCATGCGAGTTTTCGAGACATGGCATCGATACTCCATAGTCGACTAGTGTATACAGTCGATACCCCGACGAGGGGCGGTGGCCGGTCTCACAAACTATTCTTGTCAGTTGGATCACCTAAGATTTATACAGGTGCTCATTGCATTATGAGTACACCGGACAGGACTCGCCGGGAACATGCTAGTTGGTATTACACCTGACGTCAGATATGTAGGGTTCCTAGGCACACTCATGAGGTTCCACAATTCATCAACCATGCTAAAATCAAATTTTTTGTGTTCCTAACAACTCTATGCAAGATCGTTAACTAGAGGTAAGGCGAAACTACAAGCAAGCAAACTACTTTGTTACTAAGTGAATGGGAATACAACCTTTATAGATCAGGTCCTTCACTTCTAAAGCTCCGTGTTGACGTCCCTTCGCTGCGATCATCGGAATCCTGGACCCTAGCATTTGTTTCATCGGAGAAATAAGCGGGCTAGGTCGTTGACTTCGACGCCGAAGATGATCTACGTCGAGGCGACTCAAACTTAAGCTCCATCTTCACTCGGTCATGAAACTTGTGAAGATAAAACACTCTACTACATGGCAAGTGGTAGAGAATGAAGAAATAATAAGTGGGTTCATTTTAGAATTGGATTTCTCACTCTTAATCTCATGGCACCATTAGAGCTAGTAGGCTTTCTTCTTCTTGAAGAAGAAGAAGAAGAAAGAATAACGAATTGCCTCATCCAAAAGAAAGCTTATCCTTTTAATTATAGCACCATGGTTGAGTTAAGCCCTCATGCTTAACTCATGTAGAGAATTAACCAAAGTATTAGGTTAAAGGTTGGGTTAACTAATATCCTAAGGAAATTACAAAAGATTTGACTTTGTCAAAATTTCTTCAAGCTTCATGAAGCTTGATAACTTTGACCAAAGTTTCACTTCTTTTTTTATTTGTTAGGAAATTAGTAAACCCTAATTTAACCTTTATTTGGTTTAAGTCTCATACACACAACTTGTATGTATCATCAACCATGATACAAACATGTACACTTGCATATATCACATATAAACAATGTGCACATTCAAGTGAGAAAATCAATCTTAAGTGAACCAATACTAGTTAATGTAAAGTAATATATCAAATATTTAATTATACATTAAAACATTAAATCAATACTTGATTTAACGATCCGGTCATATTGCATATAACCGACTAATATCTAGTGTATCAAGGTATCGAATCAACACTTGATTCGGTAACCCGGCTATATCTCATATAACCGTCCAATGATACAAATCGAGAGAATAGAATACAGTATCACATACTGGTATTATTCTCGGTCCCGCACACATCTCATATGTGCTCCTATTTCGTTTCCCTTGAGCCAGGAAACCCCTGTGTAGGACTCTAAAGATTCGTCAATACGCCGGTAGTAGGTGATGATCATATCAAACACCCACAAGCTGCAAGCGGTCTGCTAAACGTAACGGCCACCCGGGTATTGAGCGATCAGAAGATCAACGAGCAAGTCTGCTCAAACTCCAGTGAATCCAGCCAGTAACACTTACCATTGTTGGAGATAGTGCCCTCAGAGTCAATTATTGGATCACAGGCACGTGATTGCAATGATTGAGGGAGGACCTATCCCGGTAGGACAGTCTTACTCGAGATGATAGTATGCTATCTGCTTTATCTTTATCATCGTGTACTGCTTTAGGTGACCTGACATGTCGCTATTACACGTTGATAGAGCCCCTAGGATTCTTGCTTGACTGCCGGCAGTATGATGGCGATCATATACGTGAGTGCTGGTAGTCTATAAGCACATCCTTAAAAGGTCCCTAGTCGTAGGAGTTTCGAGACAGGGCATCGATTCCCCAGAGTAGACTAGTGTATACAGTCGAGACCCCGACGAGGGGCGGTGGCCGGTCTCACAAGCCACTGGTGTCAGTTGGTTCACCTAAGATGTATACAGGTGCTCATTGGGTTATGAGTACACCGGACAGGACTCGCCGGGAACCTGCCAGTTGGGATTATACCTGATGTCAGATGGCAGTTCCCTGGTGACATGTGTACAGGTTAGTTCATCGACCTGAGGATCGTCATTTGTCTCGTGTGAGTTCCCACTGTGCTTTGATTACTATCCTACCACGGCTCAAAGGAGTCGTGCAAACAGGTTTTAGTTGGGTACAGTCCCGAGCCACATGGAGGCAGTGAGCGGATCTTCAGGGGTTCGTCTCTCCCGGTATTGGGGGTGAGGTCGCGCTGTGTCTAGGAGAGCCATTACGCAAAGCCCTCGGCCGAGGCAGGAGATTTACTGGTAGGTATTCCAGTAGTATCTCAGGGCGTTCTGGGCTACACTCCGACACGACTTGTACCGCTTTTGGGGGTCTGACTTTTACCAACCCCCTAGGCCCGCCATGCGATACTCATAGACGAACGGACCGGACTGTACGGATATTGTCACTGACAGGCTCAGTTGGGTGTCGGGGTGAGCTTCCTCATCGACGTCCCTTTTGGTCAATAGCTGGTGGCCCGTCACGTATTGGCTTATACCTCTGACGTGCTAGTGGTTAAATCCACAGCCATAGTATTGACGAGTCTTTAGAGTCCACCACACTTTCAGTTACTCAAGCTTTCGGGCGAAACGCTGTAGAGGCCGTATGGAGATATGGCAGGGTCCGGTCAGATACGTGCGGTATTGCACGGATCAGGATCGGACAGTTTTGTACTAGTGTCCGTATAGTTATATGGCAGGGTTCGATCAGATACGTGCGGTATTGCACGGATCAGGATCGAACGGATTTTACTAGCCGGCTTTGGTTTAAGCCGGTACTAGTTTAGTACAGTGTAGATTTTGTCTCATTGCATTTGTATCCGGTCGGAATACAGATGCTGGTGTGTATGCACAGTATGGGGTTTTCCTGTAATTTATTACGGGACCAGTTTTCTGGAGTTGCCAGTTTGCATTCCGTTCCGGCCGGTTTTCCTTTGTTCTTTCCCGGCCGGACTTTTCTGATGGAGGGGGTAATTTGCAGTTTTGCAAATTACTTTTGGTGGAGGTTTTATTTGTAAGATGATTAATTATGATAGCATCTTTTTATTCCATTCTTTTCCTTCATCATTTCATGCTTTATTGTGAAAAGATTGGATTTGAGGTTGATGTGAGTTTTGTGATGATTATGTTTGGATATAGTCACCACTTGCTTTTACTACCATGACCTTCCTTCTATGGTTGTGTTTTAGTATTCCCTCCTCCACCATTTTTCTCACTTGATGAAATGGATGATAAGTTTTTCATGAGAGGAAAAAGAAAGAGAGAAGAAGAAGAAGAGAGCTTCATCTTGAGAGTTTCATCCATGATCTCTTTTTCTTGCTAGAAAAATGCAAGCACTATTTTTCTATTCTTGATTCCTCCATCACCATGGCAACAAACCCCAAAGAGACATACCCTCTACACTACACATTCTACAGCATATCTTGAGCATGTCGAGTTGCCGGCTTCATGCACGAGTTGCCTCGGTATTGAGGAGGGAGCCCGTAAAAGAAGAAGGCGATGTGGTGCCCTTTCCGGCGAGGAGGCGACGATGTGGAGACTACTCTTTCCGCGGGAGATCGGGATGATGACGAGAAGACCGGAGGACTCGGATCACTCGGTATACTTTTCACCCTATCTCTTAAATGCTAGCTTTAGGTTAATGGTAAACGATCCGGGTTTTCTTTGTCCGCGGTAACGCCGGTTTCCGAGTAAGGAAAATTTTTATTCCGCATTTTGGCCTCGAGCAAGAGGCCGTGGCGCAACATGGTATCAGAGCCACGCCATTAACCTTACCTAGCTTGTTCTAATGTGTTTTTCAGTTCCGATCGACCGAAATTCCAAAAACCGTATTTTTCCTTGACATCAGTTTCTGTCGAATTTTTTTTGAGTCTAAAAATTTTTCAGGTGGTCTCAGAATGATGTGCAGGGAGTTCTAAGAACACTGGAAAAATTTAGTGACACGATTCCTCCGTACGACCGCGGAAGGGCGGCCAAAACCCCCTTTTGGCCGCGCTTCCGCCGCAGGATTATGGGTTCGTGTGATTAATTTTTTGCAGTGGGCTTGTGGGCTTAAATTAGGGGTTTTGGAATATTAAAATTAGGCCCAGGTTTTCTGTGAGTGCTACAGTTTTGATTGGGGGCCCACTTGTTAATTTTTGGTCAATCGGAAAATTTTAAACACATTATTTCACAGTATTTACATTATATCTGCGACCGTGAATGTCACTCGATCGGTAAATCCGGTCTAACTGCTATAGCCCGGTTGGACGGATTTGCGAACGTGACTTTCACGTTGATGTTCTATGTTTATGCTGTGATGTTGCGGATCGGTCGTTGGGGATAGCCTGGATGCAATGCTAGTACAGTTTTGTTGTATTATGTACATTTGATATTGCGGGGCGAGCGTCCGACATGTGGACTGCCGTCACTGCCTGTTTGTATTATTCTTTTGGGGCACGACCTGGTTGCGGTCGATGTACCCGGTGTATGTATATTTTACTTTCTGTACTAGGATTACCCCGCGGAGGGGTGCACGGATAGCCGGGTTCTAGAGGGCAACGGGCCCGCATCTCATGGCATTGAGACGGAGGGGGCTTCACTCTAGGATTGGCGGGCTATTCGCCGCACTCGTAGGGGGTACAGGTTGACCCAGGAGGGGTGCCCAAGTTACCGGATTCCGTGAAGTGCTGGGTGGTCCATTCACGGTGCTGGAGGGGGCTGCCTCGCTTCAGGTTTTGGCGGGTGACTTGCCACGCCCGTAGGGGTCTAGGATTTCATTGCACAGGCTATCCACACGACCAGGGGAACGTCGGGTTTCAGCAGCGGCTCTGTGAAACCCAGGGCTTCCAGATATCTGTATTGATCTGTGATGATGTACATTTCTGTGATGTTGCATTATATCACGCCTTGAGCGAAATATAATATATTGGTATATATATTAGTAGATGTTGTATATGTTTTACATCCGCGCTAGTCCAGTCCCCGCTCTGCCGTTAGTCAGCTTACCTAACGGGTGATGACGGGACCCAGTGGCGAATGCGGATGGCATATACGTACGTCAGTATATTTTCGTTCTTTGTGGTGTGATTAATTGATGGGACTGCGTTGATTCGGATCAATGCAAGCTAAACAAACCTATTCTGATGTTGTTGGAACACTTTTCAAAAAGCTGTTATTGCAAGGACGCTCACTTTTGTTTTGCATCATGGTATTCATTTGGAATATCCTGCTCCTCAGTCGACGAGGCAAGGGCCGAGATCCCTTCACCGGGAGTGACCCCTTGGACAGAAGTTTGCGTCAGGGCATTAACTTCACTATAGCCGATTACTTTTGCTTTGCATCGTGGTATTCAGTTGGAATATCCTGCACCTCATTCTACGGGGAAAGAGCCGAGATCCCTTCACCGGGAGTGACCTCTTTAGTAAAGGTTTTCGTCACTATATTTTTATAAAAGGCTATGCAGTTCCTTCAACGATATCAAGTTCATTACGTTAAAGGTTTTTCGCCAAAAACCAGCCGTAGCCCTCCGTCAATTCCTACGGGTATTATTTAGTATTCGTGCTGCGTTTGTTGACCTAGTCAAGACGTAGTGTTCGGTAGCTAAGTGGTACTTGTTTGTTGCATAAGTGGGATTGGTTAGGACAGTCGTGCGGCCTTGTTGACCTAGTCAAGGGCACGTACGGGTGGGTTTAATGCAATCCAGAATAATGACGGGTTGAACTTGACTGGCGGTTTATGGTTTGTTGACCTAGTCAAGGTCATAAACCGCTTGGGGTAAAAATCACATCGAGAGTTTCAAAAGAACTGAAACTTGCCAGGCATGCACATACCTTCTGGAGTGTGGTGACGTGAGTGGATTACGTCACGTTATCATGCGATGATAGTTGGATCCCGATTCCCACTGATGAGTTGGTTTACTCCTCGGGTGACCCCGACTAATTCTTCTTTCAGGTTTGGAGGAGAATTTGAGGTACAGTGGGTGGTTTCCTGATTAGACAAAGTGATAACCATTCTGATCTAGGTTAGAGTGCACGCTGAGTGTTTCTTTTCTCTCTCTCTTTGGCAGCGACCATTGACCTGACCCTGGACTATGACTCAGTGACCAAGTTGACCGAACCTTCTTAACACAGGCTTTTGGATTGTCAGAGTTGCAGACCACATTGCCACTCCTACTTTTACCCTTTTCTCCAGGAAACCCCGTATTACTACGAACGTCCACTTCCATTGGACAAAACCATCGTATGGTTAGATACGAACTCGAAGGACTTCGAGGATGGTTTCTGGTTCTGGAGAAAACGGATAGGATTATTCAGTTGTCTTTTCTTTTCACCTTCTCTCATTACGAGTACTCCTTGGTTTAGGAGATAGTACACCTATTACGCAAATTGGATAGTCTTCTTCCAAACCTTAGGCTGGTGCCGACCGGTAGGGAATGAAGAAAACCATTTAGCATAACGATGGTGTGCAGAAGGTATTAAGTTAAGACAAAGCAAGGGATTAGTAGGAGGGCAAAGTAAATTGCGACTGATATTCACGACCAAACCAAGTATTTCTTCGCCAATCCTAAATCACCTTTGTATTTCTCTAGGACACTCCGTGTCACTACGAAGATCCACAGTTTATTGGATACTCCATCGTATGGTTATATACGAACTCGAAAGGAACTTGTTCCAGTTCGGGGATGGATTCTGGTTCAGGAGAAATAGGAATAAAGTACATTCAGGTGTCTTTTATCTTCACCTTCTCTCGCGTTGCGAGTGCTCCTAGGATTAGGAAAGTACACCCTTTATGCTTTTTGGATAGTCTTCTTCCAAACCATAGGCTGGTGCCGAACGGTAGGGAAGGAAGAAAACCATTTGGCTTAAAGGGGTGTACAGAAGGTAATGACTAAAGACATATAAAGGGATTTGGAGAGGTGGCAAAGAATTATACGGTTATAGTTGTGAATCTGGATGATGGAAGAGGCATTACTAGGAATACCAGGATACCCCAACGAAACATTTCAATGTTTCAGCTTCACTGTGTACTGTTAATGGAAAACTGATTTCTCTATTAGACACTTACTCCAGGGTATGTATTTACCAGGTATGATTCTCACATCTGTATGGTTTTACAGATGATGAGTGTGAGTAAGTTATTGGGAACTAGGTGATCATCCTCATTGTTTGAGGAAGTCACCTGGGTTGTTTGCCGGACGGCAATTATTTGGTTTTGAATATCCGCGGTTATGCACCAATTTCAAATTGATATATCTGTACGTCTATTTTTATAGAGTGAGATATACCTTTTGAAGTTATGTCGATGACATTTACCTATATCAGTGGATGGTTAGATAAGGAGCATTAAACAGCGGTGTAATTCTTCTTAACCATAAGTACAGTTTTCAACCTACGACACACAGTGAATGAGTTATCAGACTCAAGGGACTTATACAGAGCATTGTATGTTGTCCAGTGTCCATTAGGACAGAGGGGTTGGTCCTCATACTATATTCTGTTTACTATTAACTTCTCTAGTTCTTAGACATGTGTTTCGTAGAAACACAAGGTCTAAGTTTTGAGGAGTTATAGGTATTTGAATAGAGTAGAGAACCAGGTGTAGCAAGTATCGGGATTCTTCAAAGAGATCGAAGATGTAGATACTTGTGTATGGTATTCAGTTGATAGTAATGATTAAGAGAAATTGCTTCTCTTTCAGGTTACTCATAATTGGAAGCATTCCTAAGTTGAGTAACGCTGATCGGCCTCCTTCCATTTGGTTGACATGCACTGGAGACAGCTGCATGATTTGAATCTGGTTCAATTAAATCAGTGCCTCTGGTTCTATATTGGATATAGAACAGTTCATATCTTAACGTTGTTAAGGTACGGGGAGTTGTCCGGCTTATGCTTAAAACCAGACACTGGACAACTCAAGGCACGTTTCTGTAATGGCTGTTTGTGGGTTGACCCAGGCTATGACGAGGGTTGATTTTCTACCATCTGGATGAACAATAGCAATATTGTTCTAGACTCGCCACAATTTTAAAAGGAATGGACTTTTTCAGAAAAAGTAGTGGGAGTATGGTAGAACTGGAAGTGATTCCAGAACCACAAACGATTACTGGAGATTTGATAAGGAACCTAAAGATTCAATCTGATTTGGCATTCCATTGGCCACTCCGCAGATACGGTGGGGAACTTCAGGCACCCGAAAGGTACTCCGGTAGCCTCAAGGACGGTGACAGGGAAGTTCTTGTTTACCCACATTTGCCATTGCTGTTGTTCCAGGCTGCGAGACCCGGCAGGAGGATGAGTATAGCGTCGTTCTAAACTAGCTTTGGAAGTGCACGTCTATATGACTCTGCCAGAGGGTTGTCGTAGTCAGTGGGAGCAGCGGAAGCATTGGTAGACATCAGGCTTGTGTCTATTTATAGACTAAAGCAGATGTAGCGGAGATAGATCATCCATTTCTGATGTGACAGTCATAGGTTTGACGTCATCAGAATAGGGGATGGATCTGTTGAGAAGGTAGTAGGAAGTGATATTCCTATACTACGATCGGTTATACTTTGGTCGTCACACAGTGGTTTCTCTACACAGGACTTGGACATTATATCAGACATACTGGTTACTAGATCTATGGTTTTAGATCTAGATTTGGGTAGTTTCCCAATCTGGGTACCTTGACAGCATTCTATGAGTATTTAGAATGGACGACTCCTGGCACGGTAGTGTACCTGCAGGTAATGGAGTCACCCTCTCTAAAGGTGTCTTACAGACTAAAGGGGAGAGGGATACTCATGATCGGCAGATCACTTGCTTAGGCAATTGAGTCAATCATGAGATGTCAAGTACCACACCAGATGTTGTTCTTGCAGTAGATGCAATAAGTTGATATTGATCCAATCCTGGAGAAACAGTCGGAAGCAGTTTTAGAACATAAGTTAATGTTCTAGGGATATGATAACGGCAGCCTCCTTTAGGAGACGGTTATCATTCCAGGCTTCCAAGGTGACCTGGATGGCAGAGTGGCTGTCAGAGTTATAGTTTTCCCTCTGACGAGGGGCAGTATTTTGGACAGGTGGTCCAGTTGGATACTGAGGGAAGGCATGGTGCAGGATACTGATTAAGTTCAGTTGACGATACAGTCTAAGAAGTTTGGATTTGGAGTTCATTTATGAGCTAGGTCCCATCAGACATCCAGACATTCTAAGACAGGTATTGCTCATTTCGGGAGATGGCTTTCTCCGCGAACTTGAGATATAGAGAGACGTAGAAAGAAACTTCTCTGCGGATCCACTCACTGAGGCTATTCCTCGAACGCAATAGTTTCGCAAACGAGCTTTGTGAGACTAACTAGTAGAGGAGTTGGGTGTTCGGTATCACGCGGGCTGTGAGTATGCGGCATCGCAATAATTAGCCTTGAGTGCAAGTGGGAGATTGTTGGAGATAGTGCCCTCAGAGTCAATTATTGGATCACAGGCACGTGATTGCAATGATTGAGGGAGGACCTATCCCGGTAGGACAGTCTTACTCGAGATGATAGTATGCTATCTGGTTTATCTTTATCATCGTGTACTGCTTTAGGTGACCTGACATGTCGCTATTACACGTTGATAGAGCCCCTAGGATTCTTGCTTGACTGGCGGCAGTATGATGGCGATCATATACGTGAGTGCTGGTAGTCTATAAGCACATCCTTAAAAGGTCCCTAGTCGTAGGAGTTTCGAGACAGGGCATCGATTCTCCAGAGTAGACTAGTGTATACAGTCGAGACCCCAACGAGGGGCGGTGGCCGGTCTCACAAGCCACTGGTGTCAGTTGGTTCACCTAAGATGTATACAGGTGCTCATTGGGTTATGAGTACACCGGACAGGACTCGCCGGGAACCTGCCAGTTGGGATTATACCTGATGTCAGATGGCTGTTCCCTGGTGACATGTGTACAGGTTAGTTCATCGACCTGAGGATCGTCATTTGTCTCGTGTGAGTTCCCACTGTGCTTTGATTACTACCATACCACGGCTCAAAGGAGTCGTGCAAACAGGTTTTAGTTGGGTACAGTCCCGAGCCACATGGAGGCAGTGAGCGGATCTTCAGGTGTTCGTCTCTCTCGGTATTGGGGGTGAGGTCGCGCTGTGTCTAGGAGAGCCATTACGCAAAGCCCTCGGCCGAGGCAGGAGATTTACTGGTAGGTATTCCAGTAGTATCTCAGGGCGTTCTGGGCTACACTCCGACACGACTTGTACCGCTTTTGGGGGTCTGACTTTTACCAACCCCCTAGGCCCGCCATACGATACTCATAGACGAACGGACCGGACTGTACGGATATTGTCACTGACAGGCTCAGTTGGGTGTCGGGGTGAGCTTCCTCATCGACGTCCCTTTTGGTCAATAGCTGGTGGCCCGTCATGTATTGGCTTATACCTCTGACGTGCTAGTGGTTAAATCCACAGCCATAGTATTGACGAGTCTTTAGAGTCCACCACACTTTCAGTTACTCAAGCTTTCGGGCGAAACGCTGTAGAGGCCGTATGGAGATATGGCAGGGTCCGGTCAGATACGTGCGGTATTGCACGGATCAGGATCGGACAGTTTTGTACTAGTGGCCGTATAGTTATATGGCAGGGTTCGATCAGATACGTGCGGTATTGCACGGATCAGGATCGAACGGATTTTACTAGCCGGCTTTGGTTTAAGCCGGTACTAGTTTAGTACAGTGTAGATTTTGTCTCATTGCATTTGTATCCGGTCGGAATACAGATGCGGGTGTGTATGCACAGTATGGCGTTTTCCTGTAATTTATTACGGGACCAGTTTTCTGGAGTTGCCAGTTTGCATTCCGTTCCGGCCGGTTTTCCTTTGTTCTTTCCCGGCCGGACTTTTCTGATGGAGGGGGTAATTTGCAGTTTTGCAAATTACTTTTGGTGGAGGTTTTATTTGTAAGATGATTAATTATGATAGCATCTTTTTATTCCATTCTTTTCCTTCATCATTTCATGCTTTATTGTGAAAAGATTGGATTTGAGGTTAATGTGAGTTTTGTGATGATTATGTTTGGATATAGTCACCACTTGCTTTTACTACATGACCTTCCTTCTATGGTTGTGTTTTAGTATTCCCTCCTCGACCATTTTTCTCACTTGATGAAATGGATGATAAGTTTTTCATGAGAGGAAAAAGAAAGAGAGACGAAGAAGAAGAGAGCTTCATCTTGAGAGTTTCATCCATGATCTCTTTTTCTTGCTAGAAAAATGCAAGCACCATTTTTCTATTCTTGATTCCTCCATCACCATGGCAACAAACCCCAAAGAGACATACCCTCTACACTACACATTCTACAGCATATCTTGAGCATGTCGAGTTGCCGGCTTCATGCGCGAGTTGCCTCGGTATTGAGGCGGGAGCCCGTAAAAGAAGAAGGCGATGTGGTGCCCTTTCCGGCGAGGAGGCGACGATGTGGAGACTACTCTTTCCGCGGGAGATCGGGACGATGACGAGAAGACCGGAGGACGCGGATCACTCGGTATACTTCTCACCCTATCTCTTAAATGCTAGCTTTAGGTTAATGGTAAACGATCCGGGTTTTCTTTGTCCGCGGTAGCGCCGGTTTCCGAGTAAGGAAAATTTTTATTCCGCATTTTGGCCTCGAGCAAGAGGCCGGGGCGCTGCCGTGGCGCAACAACCGCACAGTCCGGTCTGTTCGTCTGATATGTCGCATATCTCGCCTAGGGGCGGTAAACGTCAGACCCCAGTAGATTGATAAGTCATTCCGATGTAAGGTCCATAACAAGCATTAAACTACTGATAACACTTACCAGTAAATCAGTGCAACCATGGCCAGGGATTTCCAATTATGGCCAGTCGAGCATAGCGCAACATCAACCCCCAATACCAGGAAAGGCGAATCCCCTCCTATCGCTCATTGCCTCCATGTGAATCAGGACTTTACCCAAAAATCACCTGTTTGCACGACTCAATAGAGCCGTGGTAGGATGGAAATCAAAGCACAGTGGGAGACACTCAAGAATCTATGACGATCTCGGGTCAACAGACTAAGCTGTACCAGTGTCACCAGAGAACTGTCATCTGACGTAAGGTATAATACCATATGGGAGTTCTCGGCGAGTCCGTTCAGTGTACCCAGTCTCCACTGAGCACCCGCATACCGTCTCTGATGTCAAACACCAATGGATTTGGGATCATCCATCGCCCATCACATGGATCGAGAAGATATACGCTAGTCTACTCTGGAATATCGATGCCTCGTCTCGATATTCCCACGACTAGGAACATTGAAGGATGTACTCATTGACTACCCAGGCCCCACTAGTATGATCTGCATCTTAGTCCTGGAAGCCGAGCACACATCATAAGGGCTTCATCAACATGTAATAGAGAGACAGCAAGTATACATGTTAAGATAAAGAGCAACCAGGTAGCGTACTATCATGTCGAGCAAGAAAGTCCTACCTATATATATCCTAGCATCCACTACAATATACATCTCATGTACAGTAATGGCCTCTAGGGCATACATATAACTAACAATCTCCCACTTGCACTAGGGCCATCTGTAGCAGTGGTTGTAGTATCTCATACTCAACCATCCCATATAAGTCTCTCTCTAGGAAAAGGCCTTTGTGAGTGGATCCGCCGTGTTGTCCTCTAAGTCTACTCTCCAAACCTCGATCACCCTGGAGATAAACTATCTCCATGATCAGGTGATGCTGCCTCAGAATACGTCTGGGTCACTGATGGGACCGGGGTTCCTGGGCCAAAGCCACACTTCCATTGTCACACAATGGTAGAAACCTAGTCCATCTCATGAACTAATATACACCCAAAACTGCCTCTTTGGTAGTATCTTTGATAGCGATGTCACCAGCCTTTATCGTCTATTTTGCCACGGTATCTCGCTTGGAACACTACCAACATACCGTCCCTCTACTATGGGTAAAGATAATGCCTGCGACTGACATTCAGCCGTCCTTATCACCCTGGAGTCTTTCCAGTGATTCCCCCCATCAACTGATACCATCTCACTATAACAAGTGGGAATCCTAACATCTATATAGATCTATCTCATAGATCCAAAACCCAGGATTTAGGAGGTATCATTTTGATCCTATATGGTGAATCCATGTGATAAGAGGAGATTGACCGAGCATAGCATAGGAAACTCATTTCCTATCAAGAGTATGTTGTCCACGTACAATACGAGGACGCCCACCTTACTCTCTACTAACCTTTTGTATATACAAGGTTCATCTACCATTTTGATGAGGTCAAACTCTATGACTACCACATCAAAACAGGCGTTCCAACTCCGTGATGCCTGCTTTGATCTGTAAAGAAACTTGCACACGTTTCCGCTGCTCCCACTGTTTACGAAGCCTTCTGGCTGTGTACTTATAGACGTTCTTTTCTAAATCAGTATTTAGAAAAATAGTCATGATACCCAACCACCAGATATCGTAGTCATGGTATGTAGCAATAGCAAGTAGGATCTGGATGGACTTAAGCATAGCCACTGGAAAAGGTTTCATCATTTTCTACGCCTGGTCGATGACGAAAACCACTAACAAGTCTAGCTTTGAATGTCTCAACTTTTCCATCTATACCAAGTAATCTTCTCAAGATATACTAGCTTCTGATGGGGATTTAACCCTTCAGATACAGCATCCAAAGTCCATACTTAGTTGGTGTACATGGATTCCATCTCAGATCGCTAAGCATCCAGCCATTCTTACAGAGTCCCTACTCTTGATGTCCTGCTCGAAACTAGTTGGGTCATCATCTTATGACGAAATCCTCGCTCCCACTGTCATCGAGAAACCGAAGTATCTCTCAGGCTGGTGAGGAACCCTGCTAGATCGGCGGAGAGGCTGAGGTTCGTTGGGGACTATAGAATCCTTTGGTTCTGTCAAATCATCATCTGTAGTTTGTATAACTGGAACTCCTTCCAGTTCTACTGAACTGACCTTGCCTCGATCTTGTCCGGATTTTTCTTTTGACATAGGCCGGACAATCCCAAATCTTAATTTATTTAAGAGATAGGCTCTTCCCATACCATATCTTATATAGAGTGGTAGGCAGTGATCTGATTCAAACCTAATTCAAATAGGTATGCAGCTTCTTAAGTGCATAACCCCAAAAGGAAACAGGTAACTCAGTAGTAACCATCATAGAGCGCACCGTATCATGTAGGGTGTGATTGCTCTGCCCCGATACACCGTTGTGCTGTGGTGTATACAGAGGAGTAACACTGAGAGAGAATCTCATTCTCCTTTAGAATAGTCTAGGAATTCCGTGCTCAAGTATTCTCCACCTTGATCTCATCATAGGACATAATACTTATACCTGTTTTTGGTTCTCTACTTCTAATTTATATTCTTTGAATTTCTCAAAAGCTTCAGACATGTGTTTCAACAGGAACATGTGTCCGAATATTAAGAGATCATCAGTGAATGTAAGGAAGTACAAAGAAACAGTCTTGGCATATGTAGACTTGGGGACCCTTTATACATCACTATGTATCAGTCCCAAGAGTTCACTGACACTTTCTCTGTTTCCAGTAAACGGAGCTATGGTCATCTTATCTTTGTGACATGACTGGCAAGTTTCATAAGATGTAAATTTAAACTGATTTAAATATGCATCTAAATGTAACTTAGCTAGTCGGGTCGCATTGATATGACCTAGTCTACAATGCCTTAAGAGGAATTCGTTCATTTCTGAACTCTTCCTCTTGTGTGTGTTTTATACATTAGGAACTATGGTCTGATTTAGAATGTATATGCTTTTAGATAACGTGTCTGAACCGATCAACTATTGATATAGGAAATGTTCAAAACATTATCCAACAATACAAAATTTTATCCTTTCTTCACTAATAAAGAGACTGATATGATTTTGTATATCATGTTCGATATCTAATAACATTCATTCAGAATCAGTGTATTTTGGTAATACAAGGTGATAGTGACCAACAGACTTGGCAGCAACACTTGCACCGTTTTCTGTCTAATGAAACTTATCACCCGTTCTTAGTTCTCTACCTTTCTGTAGCCCTCTGTAACAGATTACATATCTGGGATCCTGATTCGATATCAAATACCCAGGACGCATAGGATACTGAGAAACAGTTCTTTGTAATTAACACACCCGAAGAAGATGCATCATAATGCACTTTCTTCGTTTGGGCGGCACGGGAATTTTGGTAATCCCCAATTTCCTGCTCGGTCTTATAACAATTATAAGTTGGAGCGAGACCAACGTTCCCCAGCTCAGTATAACAAGCGGGTTCGGTCAATACATCCATGTTATTATCTTGATTAAGGCGTGATATGTTCGCAACCTGGAGAGAGAGAGAAGAAAACACTCTGCGTGCGCTCTTGCAAGATTAGATTGGTTATTTATTTTATTTAATCAGGATGGCTCCCACTGTTTTTATCAAATCTTCCTTCAAACCCTAAAATGAAAGACTAGCCGAGATTAATTACACTCTACAAGTTCGCCAATCTTTCAGCCATGCCAGTACCGGTACTTTGAGGGAGGTTCCCCGTGCTTTCGCACGGACCTAATTAAAGTAAACCTCGTTTTTCCAGGGGCGTAACACCTTTGACACCTTTCTAGTCACCTACTTGATCGGCTAATTGTAAAGTGCAAAACTCTCCCAGGAGTAACAATTACTCGCAGTGGGTATTGGGATCCAACTATCATATAGAAGGTATGCAATCTCATTGCAAATTTCAACACTTGAAACTCCCGATAAAGGTTTTTACCCCTAGCACTTATGACCTTAACTATGGTCAACAAATCATAAGCACTAGTCAAGTTCTACCCGTCATTTCGTGATTAATTCGACCCACCCACATGACCCTTAACTAAGGTCAACAAAGTCGCGCGACTGTCCTAACTAATCGCATCACATGCGGTGTAGGAAGACATAACTTAGCTACCGTACACTGTGCCTTGACTATGGTCAACAAACACAACACGAATACTAAGTACTCTACTTCCTAAAATGACGGAGGGTTGCGGATGGTTTTTAAAAAAACCTTTAACGCTTTGAACTTGATCTCGTTGCGGAAACAAATGGTTTTAAATGGAGTGTTTTTGAGGCTTTTGCTAGTTTCGCTAAAGAGGCCACTCCCGGTGAAGGGATCTTGGCTCTTTCCTCGTCGAATGAGGTGCAGGATATTCACAATACCACTATGCAAAGCAAGAATTATAAAAGCAATCAAACGACAAACCGAAGACTGTAGCATTTGCTAATTATTGCTAAAGAGGTCACTCCCGGTGAAGGGATCGTCGGCTCTATCCTTATCGAATAAGGTGCTGGATGTTCTACAAGGAACACCGCTATGCAAAGCAACAACTAGAGCTACCTGATTTTTGAAATTCGATTCCACAACATCTTTTTGGTTTATTTTCTTTCATTAATTACATTAATGAATGTCCCATCATTTAAGTCCACCTAAACATCACAGATAAATAAAACGTACGCTTATGCCATCCGCATTCGCCTCGATGTCCCGTCTGGACCGTTAGGTTAGGTAACTAACGGCAGAGAGGGGCAGGGCTCGCGCGGGTGTAAAACATAAGCAACGTCTATATAATATATCATATATACTATAGACAATATCTATTAGAACAAATCACATGATCACATCACATATAACGGAGCAGAAAATATCATATGAAATATTGGATATACTAGGACATCCGTGTTTTATTTTGATCCTGTATAAAACACGGATTCCACGGTCGTGATGAATAGCCAATCCCACACCCCTAGACCCCTACGAGAGCGGCAAATAACCCTACCAATTCTAGAGTTAGGAGACCCGGACTCGACTCCTCGAGATGGTCTCCCACTGGACCTTAGAACCCGGTTACTTTTGCTCCCCGCCTTGGGTCTATCCTAATGTGGAAAAATAAATAATATACAATGGTGACATCAACCTCAACCCGGATGTGCCCCAAAAAAAGAATATTACATACCAGTTTTTTACATGAATGAAAAAGAAAAACACTCATCTCACATAAAAAAAAACCCCGGCTATTCGAACACGACGATCCAATATAATATATCCAGCAACACATAACAACACATGTCATCAACCTAAGTAAATATGCGTATCCCAATTTTCGTTGACGTATAGCAACGAAACCGGCGATATCACATATTACACTTACGGTCCCAGAAAAGAAAGTGTAAAACTACAATAGTTGGAATCCGCAACCTCTTTAGACATCGCATGCCTAACAATTACAAACCCCGCATTTTAGTCTCATTATCGAAAACGCTTTTCAATATCTAGTCGGGCAATTCAACAAGATTCCCGACATCCTAAACGAATGCTCGTCGCAAACTTTAGTAGACGGCCGCACCCCCGATACCGTCGACGAAGTGCACTAAGGCGGAACACCGCTGCCGCGAGCACCCGAACGGATGCTTTTGACGACGGGGTTCTCCTACAGTCACTTGGTCGAGGCTATGGGGCATGGATATCTATTAAGTTTACCCGGCGAGTATCCGTGTACGCAACGTGATTGCGACGGACTTTTGATCATATCAAAATCCCGTGGCAACCGATCAAATGAGACTAAACTTCTATGTTTATAATATTCAAATTAGTTATCTCATAACTACTTGTGGATTCCAAATATTGTATCACATTCCAGATAAATAGACAATGTTAAACTTTCCGATCGAATAATCAAACACCCAAGTTTTCCCAAATAGCTCAACACTTGAGGGGAGTTTAAAAAAATCCATTTTATTCCACAGTACCAACGGTCCAGCCGTAGAAGGGTCAAGCCAACGCCTCACATATGGCACGCCGTACCGCCTCAAACCCTAAGGTTCAAAAGGCAGTTCAAGACGGTCACATAATCAAGTTAAGATTTGTTGTCTTCTAGAGGGTTCTAGAGTGTCCATCGCGTTACTTGCACTACTTAGACGTTCTTAAACTACGGAAAAATCCAACCTTTGAAAAATTTTCCGACTGGGGAAAAATGAGTTATTGATATCCGTTCGAACTTTTTAACAGTTTCTAAAAAATTACCCGAATAAACTAAACAAAGTTAAATTATCCAATCGAATCAACGAGTCCCCAATACAACCCTAGAAAACTCAACACTTGAATGAAATTAAAAAAATTCCTAGAAAAAATTAACAAGAAAGGACCAAAGAATAATTACATGAAATTCTAGGGACTAAGTCACAATTATTTGACCGTGGAACCGCGGCCAAACCCACACTTATGCCATCCGCATTCGCCTCGATGTCCCATCGTGCACCGTTAGGTTATCTGTGATGTTTAGGAGATTTAAATGATAGGACTTCATTAATATGATTAATGAAATAAAAGAAACCTAAAAGATGTTGTGGAATCGAATTTTCAAAAATAGGTAGCTACAGTTCTTGCTTTGCATCGCGGTGTTCCTTGTAGAACATCCTGCACCTTATTCGATATGGAAAGGGCCGAGATCACTTCACCGGGAGTGACCCCTTTAGCAATAACTGGCAGATGCTACAACCCTCGGTTTGTCTTTTGATTGCTCCTATAGTTCTTGCTTTGCACAGCGGTATATATGATATATCCTGCACATTATTCGATGAGGAAAGGGCCGACGATCCTTTCACCGGGAGTGACCCCTTTAGCAAAACTAGAAAAGCCTAAAAAACACTCCATTTTAAAATCATTTGATTCTACAACGATATCAAGTTCTTTACGCAATAGGTTTTCAGAAAAACCTGTCGTAGCCCTCCGTCATTTCAGATAACTTGTATATAGTATTCGTGCTACATTTGTTGGCTTTCGTCAAGGTGTAGTGTGCGGTAGCTATATGCTGCTTATCTGCTGTATACAATGCGATTGGATTAGGGTAGTCGTACGGCTTTGTTGGCTTTCGTCAAGGGTCGTGCGGGTGGGTTTAATTCAATCA
This sequence comes from Agapanthus africanus, assembly GCA_030015575.1. Classification (NCBI taxonomy): domain Eukaryota; kingdom Viridiplantae; phylum Streptophyta; class Magnoliopsida; order Asparagales; family Amaryllidaceae; genus Agapanthus; species Agapanthus africanus. The sequence continues at coordinate 117,260,067 of CM057351.1, forward strand.
AGAAATGTACGGGTTGAACTTGACTAGCGGGCTATGGGTTGTTGGCTTTAGTCAAGGTCATAGCACGTTAGGGGCAAAATTATCGGGAATTTCAAGTGTTGAAATTTGCAATGAGATTGCATACCTTCTATGAGATAGTTGGATCCCGATACCCACTGCGAGTAATTGTTACTCCTGGGAGAGTTTTACACATTACAATTAGCTGATCAAGTAGGAGTCTAGAAAGGTGTCAATGGGGTTACGCCTCTGGGAAAACTAGGTTTACTTTAATTAGGTCCGTGCGAAAGCACGGGGAACCTCCCTCAACGTACCGACACTGGCCTGGCTGAAAGTTTGGCGAACTTGTAGCGTGTAATTAATCCCGGCTAGTCTTTCCTTTTAGGGTTTGAAGGAAGATTTGATAAAAACAGTGGGATCCATCCTGATTAGATAAAATAATAACCAATCTGATCTTGCAAGAGCACACACAGAGTGTTTTCTTCTCTCTCTCTCCAGGTAGTGACCATATCACGCCTTAATCAAGATAATAAAACGGATAAATTGACCGAACCCGCTTGTTATACTGGGCTGGGAAACGTTGGTCTCGCTCCAACTTATAATTGTTATAAGACAGAGCAGGAAATTGGGGATTACCAGAATTCCCATGCCGCCCAAACGAAGAATGTACATACCGATGCATCATCTTCGGGTGTGTTCGTTACAGAGAACTATTTCTCAAATGTCCTTTACGTCCTGGGTATATGATACCGGATCAGGATCCCACATATGTAATATATTACATGGGCTACAGGAAGGTAAAGAACTGAGAACGGGTGATAAGTTTCATGAGGCAGAAAACGGTGCAAGTGTTGCAGCCAGGTCTGTTGGTCACTGTCACCCTGTATTACCCGAATACATTGATTCTGAACAAATGTCATTAGATACCGAACCTGATATACAAAATCATATCAGTCTCTTTATTAGTAAAGAAGGATATAATTTTGTATTGATTGGATAATGTTTTGAACATTTCCTACATCAAGAGTTGATCGGTTCAGGCACGTTATCTAAAAGCATTGACGTTCTAAATCAAACCACAGTTCTTAGTATACAGAACACACACAAGAGGAAGAGTTCAGAAATGTAGGAATCCTTCTTGAGGCATTGTAGACTAGGTCATATCAATGCGACCCGACTGGCTAAAGTTACATTTAGATGCATATTTAAATCAGTTTGAATTTACATCTTCTGGAACTTGCCAGTCATGTCATAAAGATAAGATGACCATAGCTCCGTTTATTGGAAACAGAGAAAGAGTTAGTAAACTTTTGGGATGATACATGTTGATGTATGAAGGTTCTCTGTCTACAAATGCCAAGACCGGTTCTTTGTACTTTATTACATTCTCTGATAATCTCTCAATATTCAGACATATGTTCTTGTTGAAACACAAGTCCGAAATTTTTGAGATATTCACAGAATATAAGTTAGAAGTAGAGAACCAAAATATGGGTATAAGTATTATGTCCTTTGATGTGATCAAGGAGGAGAATACTTGAGCACGGAATTCCTGGATTATTCTAAAGGAGAATGAGATTCTCTCTCAGCATTACTCCTCCGTATGCAGCATAGCACGATGGTATATCGGGACGGAGCAATAACACCCTATGTGATATGGTGTGCTCTATGATGAGTACTACTGAGTTTCCTATTTCCTTTTGGGAGTTATGCACATGAGAAGCTGCATACCTATTGAATAGGGTTCAAATCAAATCAGTTGTCTACCACTTCATATAAGATATGGAAAGGGAAGAGCCCATATCTTATGTTTGTAAAGATTTGGGGTTGTCCGGCCTATGTCTAAAAAGCATAATCCGGAGAAGCTCGAGGCAAAGTAAGTTCTGTAGAAGTTTGTTGGATATCCCAAGCATTCGCAAGGGAATATCTTCTACCCAACCGAGGAACAAAAATGTTTTGTTTCTCAGCATGCCACCTTTGTGAAAGGGAATTTCTTATGATGAAATAAGAGGACATGAGGTAGAACTGGAAAGAGTTCCAGCTATACAAACTGCGGCTGCTGATTTGGTAGAACCAAAGGATTCAATAGCAACCAACGAACCTCAGCCTCTCCACCGATCTAGTAGGGTTCCTCACCCACCTGAGAGATACTCCGGTTTCTCTATGACAGTGGGAGCGAGGATTGCATCATGAGATGATGACCCAACTAGTTTTGAGCTGGCCATCAGGAGTGGGACTCTATAAGTATGGCTGGATGCTTAACGATCTGAGATGGAATCCTTATACACCAACAAAGTATGGACTTTTGTTGCTTTATCTGATGGGTTAAATCACCATCAGGAGCAAGTATATCTTGAGAAGATTACTTGGTGTACATGGAAAAGTTGAGACTTTCAAAGCTAGACTTGTTAAAGGTTTGCATCATTGACCAGCTATGGTTTGTGATGAAACCTTTTCTAAGTACCTATGCTTAAGTCCATCCAGATCCTACTTGCCACGGCTACATACCATTACTACGATATCTGGCGGTTGGGTGTCATGACTGCTTTTCTAAATGATGTTTTAGAAGAGAGAGTCTGTAAGTACACAGTCAGAGGGCTTCGTAAACTGTGGGAACCGCGGAAACGTGTGCAAGATGTTTTATGTGATACAGCAGGAATCGCGGAGTTGGAACATCTGTTTTGATGTGGTAGTCAAAGAGTTTGACTTAATCAAAACGGTAGATGAAACTTGTATATACAAAAGAGAACTAGGGAGTATGGTGGTGATCCTCGTAGAGTACGTGGATGACATACTCATGATAGGGAAGAAGTTTCCTATGCTACGCTCGGTCAATCTCCGCTTATCACAAGGATTCTCCATAAAGGATCAAAGTGATACCTACTAAATCCTGGGTTTTGGATCTATGAGATAGATCTAATTGGATATTAGGATACTCACTAGTTGTAGTGAGATGGTATCAATTGATCCTGAGGAGAATCACTGGAAAGGTTCCAGGGTGATAAGGACGACTGAATGTCAGTCCCAGGCATTGTCTTTACCCTCAGAAAAGGGACGGTATGTTGGACGAGTTCCAAATTATATACCGTGTCATACTAGACGATTAAAGGCAAGATACATCGTTACCAAAGATGCTACCAAAGAGGAAGTCTGGGTGTATACTAGTTCATGAGATGAACTTCGTTCCTCCCATTGTGTGACAATGGAGTTGTGGCTTATGCCTGGGAACGCCCGTCCCATCAGTGATCCAGACATATTCTTAGGCAGTATCACCTGATCGTGGAGATGGTTGATCTCTAGGGGATCTAGGTTAGGAGAATAGACTCAGAGGACAACACGGCGGATCCACTCACAAAGGCCTTTTTCCAAAGAGAGACTTTTATGGGATGGTTGAGTATGAGATGCTTCAACCACTGCTATCAGATGGCCCTAGTGCAAGTGGGTGATTGTTAGTTATATGTATGCCCTAGAGCCCATTACTATACATAGGATGTATATTGTAGTGGATGCTTGGACATATATAGGGATGACTTTCTTGCTCGATATGATAGTATGCTATCTGGTTACTCTTTACTTTAACGTGTACACTGATTGTCTCTCTGTTACATGTAGGTAAAGCCCTTAGAATGTGTACTTGACTACCTAGACTATGATACGGATCATACTAGTGGGGACATGGTAGTCCATAAGTACATCCTTCAAAGTCCCTAGTCGTGGGTGTATCGAGACGGGGCATCGATATACCAGAGTAATCTAGCGTGTAGCTTCTCGACCCATATAGATGGGCGATGGATGATCCCATATCCATTGGTGTTTGATATCAGGGATGATATACGGGCGCTCAATGGAGACTGGGTACACTGGACGGACTCGCCGAGAACTCCCAGATGGTATTATACGTTACGTCAGATGGCAGTTCTCTGGTGACACTGGTGCATGTTAGTCTGTAGACCCGAGATCGTCATAGAGTCTTGTGTGATTCCCTCTGTGCTTTGATATCCACCTTACCACGTCCAAGAAGGCGTGCAAAACGGTGGTTTTTGGGTACAGTCCCGAATCGCATGGAGGCAATGAGCGATAGGAGGGGTTTCGTCTCTCCCGGTATAGGGAGTTGATGTTGCGCTGTGCTCGATTGGCTATAACAGGAAGTCCTTGGCCAAGGCTGCTTTAGGGATTTACTGGTAAGTGTTACCAGTAGTTTCTCAACCCGTTATGAGCCTCATATCGACACGACTTATCGAGTTATTGGGGTCTGACCTTTACCACCCCTAGACGAGATATGCAACATATCAGACGAACAGACCGGACTGTACGGTGGTGTTACTGGTTGGATTCATAGAAGTGTGAGCGTGCTTGCTCGTTGATCTTTTGATCGCTCAATACCCAGGTGGCCGTTACGTTTAGCAGACCGCTTTCGACTTGTGGGTGTTTGATATGATTATCACCTGCTGCCGGCGTATTGACGAATCTTTTGAGTCCTACATAGAGGTTTCCTGGCTCAAGCGAAACGAAATAGGAGCGCATATGAGATATGTGCGGGACCGAGAATAAAACCAGTATGTGATACTGTATTCTATTCTCGCGATTTGTATCATTGGACGGTTATATGAGATATAGCCGGGTTACCGAATCAATTGTTGATTCGATACATTGATACACTTGATATTAGTCGGTTATATGCAGTATGACCGGATCATTAAATCAAGTGTTGATTTAGTGATTTAATGTATAATTATATATTTGATATATTACTTTACATTAACTAGTATTGGTTCACTTAATATTATTTTCTCACTAGATTGTGCACATTGTATATATGATATACATTTGTGCACTTGTTTGTATCATGTTTGATGATACATGCAAAGTTGGGTGCGTGTATGCTTTAAACTATGATTAGGTTAATGGTTAGGGTTTGATTTACTCATTTATTTATTCATTTATTTTTTTGGGCAAAAAAAAAATGGTGGCTTTCTTTGTTTTATTCATGGAGTTTCATGAAGCTTCACCATTTTGTTTTTATTCTTAAACCTAACCATTATCTAAACCCTAGTTTATTCTCTACATGAGTTATACTAACCCAAGGTTGCTATATGATAAGAATCACTTTAATTTTCTAATTCAATTAATTCTTTTCCTTCTTCTTCATCTTCATCATGAAGAAAGAAAAAGCTTGCTAGAAAATTCTAAGTGATGATTCCAAGTGAGAAATCCAAATCCAAAGTTAACCCACTTCCTATTTCTTCATCCTCTATCACTTGCCATGTAGTAGAGGGTGTTTTCTTCACAATTTTCTTGACCTAGTGAAGATGGAGCTTGAGTTTGAGTCGCCTCGACGTAGATCATCTTCGGCATCGAAGTCAACGACCTAGCCCGATTATTTCTCCGACGAAACCATTGCTAGAGTCCGGGATTCCGATGATCGCAGGTGAGGGACTTCAACACGGAGCTAAAGAAATGGTGGAGCGAATATACAAAGATTGTATTCCCTTTCACTTAGCAATAAATTTTTTTACTTGCTTGCTTTTCGCCTAATCTTTAGTTAACGATCTTGCATAGGATTCTTAGGCACATGAAAAATTTGATTTTGGCATGGTTGATGCCTTGTGGAACCTCTTGAGTGTGCCTAGTAACCCTACAGTGGTATCAGAGCAGGGTTTGAGTTAGGGTTTCGGGGTTCGATCGGATTTCTAACATCGTCTACCACTTCATATGAGATAAGGAAAGGGCCGCGATATGAGATAAGGAAAATCCGTTGAAAATATTTTTCATGAGAATATTTAAAATCGATATATGCAAGTGTACATGATATATGCATTTTAGTAGGGTTAGGAGGCCAATTAAAATGAAAAATATTATTTCTACATGATATATGTATCTGATATCCCTTGCTATACAAAATTATTTCTCAGTTCTTTACCTATCTGTAGCCCTTGTAACAGACTAAAATGCGGGGTTTATAATTGTTAGGCATGCGATGTCTAAGGAATTCATTTGGTTAGGCATGGGATGTCTAAAGGGGTTGCGGATTCCAACTGTTGTAGTTTTACACTTTCTTTTCTGCGACCGTAAGTGTAATATGTGATATCGCCGGTTTCGTTGCTATATGTCAACGATAATTGGGATGCGCACATTTACTTACGTTGATGACATGTGATGTTTTGTGTTGCTGGAAATGTTATATTGGATCGTCGCGTTTTGAATAGCCGGGGGTTTCATGTGAGATGAGAGTTTTTTATTTTCATTCATGTAAAATTAATTGTATGTAATATGTTGGAGATAGTGCCCTCAGAGTCAATTATTGGATCACAGGCACGTGATTGCAATGATTGAGGGAGGACCTATCCCGGTAGGACAGTCTTACTCGAGATGATAGTACGCTATCTGGTTTACCTTTGTCATCGTGTACTGCTTTAGGTGACCTGACATGTCGCTATTGCACGTTGATAGAGCCCCTAGGATTCTTGCTTGACTGCCAGCAGTATGAGGGCGATCATATAAGTGAGAGCTGGAGTCTATAAGAACATCCTTAAAAGGTCCCTAGTCGTAGGAGTTTCGAGACAGGGCATCGATACTCCAGAGTAGACTAGTGTATACAGTCGAGACCCCGATGAGGGGCGGTGGACGGTCTCACAAGCCACTGGTGTCAGTTGGATCACCTATGATGTATACAGGTGCTCATTGGGTTATGAGTACACCGGACAGGACTCGTCGGGAACATGCTAGTTGGTCTTATACCTGACGACAGATAGCAGTTCCCTGGTGACATGTGTACAGGTTAGTTCATCGACCTGGGGATCGTCATTTGTCTCGTGTGAGTTCCCACTGAGCTTTGATTGCTACCCTACCACGGCTCAAAGGAGTCGTGCAAACAGGTTTTAGTTGGGTACAGTCCCGAGCCACATGGAGGCAGTGAGCGGATCTTCAGGGGTTCGTCTCTCCCGGTATTGGGGGTGAGGTCGCGCTGTGTCTAGGAGAGCCATTACACAAAGTCCTTGGCCAAGGCAGGAGATTTACTGGTAGGTATTCCAGTAGTATCTCAGGGTGTTCTGGGCTACACTCCGACACGACTTGTACCGCTTTTGGGGGTCTCACTTTTACCAACCCCCTAGGCCCGACATGCGATGCTCATAGACGAACGGACCGGACTGTACGGATATTGTCACTGACCGGCTCAGTAGGGTGTCAGGATGAGTTCGCTCATCGACGTCCCTTTTGGTCAATAGCGGGTGGCCCGTCACGTATTGGCTTATACCTCTGACGTGCTAGTGGTTAAATCCACAGCCATAGTATTGACGAGTCTTTAGAGTCCACCACACTTTCAGTTACTCAAGCTTTCGGGCGAAACGCTGTAGAGGCCGTATGGAGATATGGCAGGGTCCGATCAGATACGTGCGGTATTGCACGGATCAGGATCGGACGATTAGTACTAGTGGCCGTATGGTTATATGGCATGGTTCGATCAGATACGTGCGGTATTGCACGGATCAGGATCGGACGGATATTACTAGCCGGCTTTAGTTTAATCCGGATCCTAGTATAGTACAGTGTAGATTTTGTCTCTTTGCATTTGTGTTCAATGAGAATACAAATGCGGGTGTGTATACACAGTATCGGGGTTTTCCTGTAATTTATTACGGGACCAGTTTTCTGGAGTTGCCAGTTTGCATTCCGTTCCGGCCGGTTTTCCTTTGTTCTTTCCCTGCCGGACTTTTCCGATGGAGGGGGGTTATTTGTAAATTTGCAAATAACACATTGTGGAGGGGTTTCTTGCACTTGTGGCATTATGATAAGTTTAGCATCTTTGCTTTTTCATGATGGTTTTGCTTTTGTGATTAGATAAGATTTGAAATGAAATTGACATTGTTATCATTTCACTTTGGCTATGGTCACCCTTTGCTTTTACTACCATTACCTCCCTTCATGGTTTTGGATTATGTATTCTTTCCTCCACCATTCTAACATGATAAGGTTTCATTTGAGAAAAGAGAAGAAGAGGTTTTTATTCTTGAGAGTTTCATTCTTGATCTCATTTCATGCTAGAAAAATGCAAGCACCATTTTTCTTATCTTGATTCCTCCATCATCTTCAAAGGCAACAAACCCCAAATGAGACATAGCTTCAACCCTACACATTCTACAGCAAATCTTGGACGCGTCGGCCAGCCAACTTCGCGCCCGAGTTGCCTCGGTATTGAGGTGGGAGCCCGTAAAAGATGCAGGCGATGTGGTGCCCTTCCGGCGAGGAGGCGACGACCGGAGTTTCCGTAGGAGATCGGGACGACGACGAGAAGACTGGAGGACTCGGATCATTCGGTATATCTCTCTTCCCTTCTTGTAGTTAGCTTAGACTAGTTAATGGTTCGATCCGGGTGTTTAGTGCGCGGTGGTGCCGGTTTGCTAAGTTCGCAAAATTAAAGTTTATCACCGCTTCCGCATTTGGCCGACGGATTGACGGCCGGCGCGCCGCCGTGCACTTACAGTGGTATCAGAGCCTTGCCATTAACTTCGTCTAGCTTTGTTTGATGTGTTTTACGTTTCCGATCGAACAAAATCCCGAAACCGCGTTTTTCAAGCACATCAGTTTCTGTCGAATTTTTTTTGAGTCCAAAAATTTTTCAGGTTGTCTCAGAGTGATGTGCAGGGAATTATAAGCATACTGTAAAAAATTGGTAGCATGAACTCACCATACCACCGCGGAACCGCGGCCAAACCCCTGCTTGGGCCGCGGTTCCGCCGCAATGTTCACTGTTCATGCCCCTAAAATTTTGCAGAATGTTCCTGAGTTGAAAATGTGGTTTCTGGAAGTTTAATTTTGGGCTCAGAATTTCTTGACGTGCTACAGTATTGCTTGGGGGCCCACTTGTTGATTTTTGATTGATAGGATATTTTAAACACATTATTTCACAGTATTTACATTATATCTGCGACCGTGAATGTCACTCGATCGGTAAATCCAGTCTAACTGCTATAGCCCGGTTTGACGGATTTGCGAACGTGACTTTCACGTTGATGTTTTGTTATTTTGCTGTGATGTTGCGGATCGGTCGTGGGGGATAGCCTGGATGCAATCCTAGTACAGTGTTGTTGTATTATGTACATTTGATATTGCGGGGTGAGCGTCCGACATGTGGACTGCCGTCACTGCCTGTTTGTATTATTCTTTTGGGGCACGACCTGGTTGCGGTCGATGTACCCGTTGTATGTATATTTTACTTTCTGTACTAGGATTACCCCACGGTGGGGTGCACGGATAGCCAGGTTCTGGAGGGCAACAAGCCCGCATCTCATGGCATTGGGACGGAGGGGGCTTCACTCTAGAATTGGCAGGCTATTCTCCGCACTCGTAGGGGGTACAGGTTGACCCAAGAGGGGTGCCCAAGTTACCGGATTCCCTGAAGTGCTGGGTGGTCCATTCACGGCGCTGAAGGGGGCTGCCTCGCTTCAGGTTTTGGCGGGTAACTTGCCGCGCCCGTAGGGGTCTAGGATTTCATTGCACAGGCTATCCACACGACCAGGGGAACGTCGGGTTTCAGTAGTGGCTCTGTGAAACCCGGGGATCCCAGATATCTGTATTGTTCTGTGATGCTGTACATTTCTGTGATGTTGCATTTCTTATCACGCCTTGAGCGAATATAATATATTGGTATATATATTAGTAGATGTTGTATATGTTTTACATCCGCGCTAGTCCAGTCCCCGCTCTGTCGTTAGTTAGCTAACCAAACGGGTAATGACGGGACCCAGTGGCGAATGCGGATGGCATATACGTACATCAGTATATTTTCGTTCTTTGTGGTGTGATAAATTGATGGGACTGCGTTGATTCGGATCAATGCAAGTTAAAACAAACCTATTCTGATGTTGTTGGAACACTTTTCAAAAAAAAGCTGTTATTGCAAGGACGTTCACTTTTGTTTTGCATCGTGGTATTCATTTGGAATATCCTGCTCCTCAGTCGACGAGGCAAGGGCCGAGATCCCTTCACCGGGAGTGACCCCTTGGACAGAAGTTTTGCGTCAGGGCATTAACTTCACTATAGCCGATTACTTTTGCTTTGCACCGTGGTATTCAGTTGGAATATCCTGCACCTCATTCTACGGGGAAAGAGCCGAGATCCCTTCACCGGGAGTGACCTCTTTAGCAAAAGTTTTCGTCACTATATTTTCTAAAAGCTATCCGTTCCTTCAACGATATCAAGTTCATTACGTTAAAGGTTTTCGCCAGAAACCATTCGTAGCCCTCCGTCATTTCATATGGATAGTCAATAGTATTCAAGCTGTGTATGTTGGCCAAAGTCAAGGCACAGTGTTTGGTAGCTGTTGGGTATTCATATGCAGCATAGATAGATGCGTTGGTTTGGGACAGTCGTACTGCCATTTTGGCCAAAGTCAAGGGTAGGTACGGGTGGATTCAAATTAACCTGGAGAATGACGGGTAGAACTTGACATGTGACTTATGATATGTTGGCCAAAGTCAAGGTCATAAGAGCATGGGGTATAAATCCACATCGGGAGTTTCAAAAGAACTGAAACTTGCCAGATATGCGCATACCTTCTAGAGTGTGATACCGTGAGCGGATTCCGTCACGTTATCATGCAATGATAGTTGGATCCCGATTCCCACTGATGAGTTGGTTTACTCCTCGGGTGACCCCGACTAATTCTTCTTTCAGGTTTGGAGGAGAATTTGAGGTACAGTGGGAGGTTTCCTGATTAGAAAAAGTGATAACCATTCTGATCTAGGTTAGAGTGCACGCTGAGTGTTTCTTTTCTCTCTCTCTTTGGCAGCGACCATTGACCCGACCCTAGACTATGACTCAGTGACCAAGTTGACCGAACCTACTTAACACTGGCTTTTGGATTGTCTGAGTTGCAAACCTCATTGCCACTCCTACTTTTACCCTTTTCTCCGGGACACCCCGTATTACTACGAACGTCCACTTCCATTGGACAAAACCATCGTATGGTTATATACGAACTCGAAGGACTTCGAGGATGGTTTCTGGTTCTGGAGAAAACGGATGAGATTATTCAGTTGTCTTTTCTTTTCACCTTCTCTCAGGTTGCGAGTACTCCTTGGTTTAGGAGTAGTACACCTATTACGCAAATTGGATAGTCTTCTTCCAAACCATAGGCTGGTGCCGACTGGTAGGGAATGAAGAAAACCAGTTAGCCTAAATGGTGTACAGAAGGTATTAAGTTCAGACAAAGCAAGGGATTAGTAAGAGGGCAATGTAAAATGCAACTACTATTCACGGACAAACCAAGTATTTCTTCGCCAATCCTAAATCACCTTTGTATTTCTCCAGGACACTCCGTATCACTACGAAGATCCCAGTTTATTGGATAATCCATCATATGGTTATATACGAACTCGAAAGGAACTTGTTCCAGTTCGGGGATGGATCCTGGTTTAGGAGAAATAGGAATTAAGTACATTCAGGTGTCTTTTATCTTCACCTTCTGTCGCGTTGCGAGTGCTTCTAGGATTAGGACAGTACACCCTTTATGCTTATTGGATAGTCTTCTTCCAAACCATAGGCTGGTGCCGAACGGTAGGGAATGAAGAAAACCATTTGGCCTAAAGGGGTGTACAGAAGGTAATGACTAAAGACATATAAAGGGATTTGGTGAGGTGGCAAAGAATTATAAGGTTACAGTCGTGAATCTGGATAATGGAAGAGGCATTACTAGGAATACCAGGAAACCCCGTCGAAACATTTCAATGTTTCAGTTTCACTGTGTACTGTTAATAGAAAACTGATTTCCCAATTAGACACTTGCTCCAGGGTATGTATTTCCCAGGTATGATTCTCACATCTGTATGGTTTTACAGATGATGAGGGGGAGTAAGTTATTGGGAATTAGGTGATCATCCTCATTATATCAGGATTCGTTGGAATTGGTGATATTTGAGGAAGCCACCTGGGTTGTTTGCCGGTCGGCAAATATTTGGTTTTGAATATCCGTTGTTATGCACCAATTTCAAATTGATATATCTGTACGTCTATTTTTATAGAGTGAGATATACTTTTTGAAATTATGTCTTTGACATTTACCTATATCAGTGGATGGTTAGGTAAGGAGCATTGAACAACGGTGTAATTCTTCTTAACCATAAGTACAGTTTTCAACCTGCGACACACAGTGATTGAGTCACTAGACTCAGGGGACTTATACAGAGTATTGTATATTGTCCAGTGTCCATGAGGACAGAGGGGTTGGTTCTCGTACTATATTCGGTTTACTTATGACTCCTCTAGTTTTTAGACAGGTGTTTCAAGGAAACACAGGTTCTGAATTTTGAAAAGTTATAGGTATTTGAATAAAGTAGAGAACCAGGTATTGCAAGTATCGGGATTCTTCAAAGTGATCGAAGATGTAGATACTTGTGTATGGTATTCAGTTGATCGTAATGATTAAGAGAACTTGCTTCTCTTTCAGGTGACTCATAATTGGAAGCATTCCTAAGTTGAGTGACGCTGATCGGCCTCCTTCCATTTAGTTGACATGCACTGGAGACAGATGCATGATTTGAATCTGGTTCAATTAAATCAGTGCCTCTGGTTCTATATTGGATATAGAACAGTTTATATCTTAACGTTGTTAAGGTACGGGGAGTTGTTTGGCTTATGATTAAAACCAGACTCTGGATAACTCAAAGCACGTTTCTGTAATGGCTGTTTGTGGGTTGACCCAGGCTATGATGAGGGTTGACTTTCTACCATCTGGAAGATCAATAGTGATATTGTTATAGAGTCGCCACAGTTTTAATAAAAATGGATTTTTTCAGAAAACAGTAGTGGGAGTATGGTAGAACTGGAAGTGATTCCAGAACCACAAACGATTACTGAAGATTTGATAAGGAACCTAAAGATTCAATCTGGATTGACATTCCATTGGCCACTCCGCAGATAAGGTGGGTAACTTCAGGCACCCGAGAGGTACTTCGGTAGCCTCAAGGACGGTGACAGGGAAGTTCTTGTTTACCCAAACTTACCATTGTTGTTGTTCCAGACTGCGAGACCCGGCGGGAGGATGAGTATAGCGTCGTTCTAAACTAGTTTTAGAAGCGTACGTATATATGACTCTGTCAGAGGGTTGTCGTAGTCAGTGGGAGCAGCGGAAGCATTGGTGGACATCAGGCTTATGTCTATTTATAGACTAAAGCAGATATAGCGGAGATAGATCATCTATTTCTGATGTGACAGTCATAGGTTTGACGTCATAAGAATAGGGGATAAATCTGTTGAGAAGGTAGTAGGGTGTGATATCCTGGTATTTGGATGACATACACAGAGTAGGAAAAGAAACTCCTATACTACGATCGGTTATACTTTGGTCGTCATACAGTGGTTTCTCCACAAAGGACTTGGACATTATATCAGACATACTGGTTACTAGATCTATAGTTTTAGATCTAGATTTGGGTGGTTTCCCAATCTGGGTACTTAGACAGCATTCTAAGAGTATTTAGAATGGACGACTCCTGGCATGGTAGTGTACCTGCAGGTGATGGAGTCACCCTCTCTAAAGGTGTCTTACGGACTAAAGAGGAGAGGGATGTTCATGATTGACAGATCACTTGCTTAGGCAATTGAGTCAATCATGAGATGTCAAGTACCACACCAGATGTTGTTCTTGCACTACATGCAATAAGTTGATATTGATCCAATCCTGGAGAAACAGTTGGAAGCAGTTTTAGAACATAAGTGTATGTTCTAGGGATTTGATGACGACAGCCTCTTTAAGGGAGACAGTTATCATTCCAGGCTTCCAAGGTGACATGGACGACAAGGAGGTTGTCAGAGTTATAGTTTTCCTTCTGACGAGGGGCAGTATTTTGGACAGGTGGTCCAAGGCAATACTAAGGGTGGCATGGCGCAGGATACTGATTAAGTTCAGTTGACGATACAGTCTAAGAAGTTTGGATTTGGAGTTCATTTATGAGCTAGGTCCCATCAGACATCCAGACACTCTAAGACAGGTATTGCTCATTTCGGGAGATGGCTTTCTCAGCGAACTTGAGATATAGAGAGACATAGAAAGAAACATCAAGGCGGATCCACTCACTGAGGCTATTCCTCGACCGCAATAGTTTCACAAACGGGATTTGTGAGACTGACTAGTAGATAAGTTGGGTGTTCGGTATCACACGGGCTGTGAGTATGCGACATCGCAATAATTAGCCTTGAGTGAAAGTGGGATATTGTAGGAGATAGTGCCCTCAGAGTCAATTATTGGATCACAGGCACGTGATTGCAATGATTGAGGGAGGACCTATCCCGGTAGGACAGTCTTACTCGAGATGATTGTACGCTATCTGGTTTACCTTTGTCATCGTGTACTTCTTTAGGTGACCTGACATGTTGCTATTACACGTTGATAGAGCCCCTAGGATTCTTGCTTGACTGCCAGCAGTATGAGGGCGATCATATAAGTGAGAGCTGGAGTCTATAAGCACATCCTTAAAAGGTCCCTAGTCGTAGGAGTTTCGAGATAGGGCATCGATACTCCAGAGTAGACTAGTGTATACAGTCGAGACCCCGACGAGGGGCGGTGGCCGGTCTCACAAGCCACTGGTGTCGTTGGATCACCTAAGATGTATACAGGTGCTCATTGGGTTATGAGTACACCGGACAGGACTCGTCGGGAACATGCTAGTTGGTCTTATACCTAACGTCAGATAGCAGTTCCGTGGTGACATGTGTACAGGTTAGTTCATCGACCTGGGGATCGTCATTTGTCTCGTGTGAGTTCCCACTGTGCTTTGATTACTACCCTACCACGGCTCAAAGGAGTCGTGCAAACAGGTTTTAGTTGGGTACAGTCCCGAGCCACATGGAGGCAGTGAGCGGATCTTCAGGGGTTCGTCTCTCCCGGTATTGGGGGTGAGGTCGCGCTGTGTCTAGGAGAGCCATTACATAAAGTCCTTGGCCAAGGCAGGAGATTTACTGGTAGGTATTCCAGTAGTATCTCAGGGTGTTCTGGGCTACACTCCGACACGACTTGTACCGCTTTTGGGGGTCTGACTTTTACCAACCCCCTGGGCCCGACATGCGATGCTCATAGACGAACGGACCGGACTGTACGGATATTGTCACTGACAGGCTCAGTAGGGTGTCAGGATGAGTTCGCTCATCGACGTCCCTTTTGGTCAATAGCTGGTGGCCCGTCATGTATTGGCTTATACCTCTGACGTGCTAGTGGTTAAATCCACAGCCATAGTATTGACGAGTCTTTAGAGTCCACCACACTTTCAGTTACTCAAGCTTTCGGGCGAAACGCTGTAGAGGCCGTATGGAGATATGGCAGGGTCCGATCAGATACGTGCGGTATTGCACGGATCAGGATCGGACGATTAGTACTAGTGGCCGTATGGTTATATGGCAGGGTTCGATCAGATACGTGCGGTATTGCACGGATCAGGATCGGACGGATATTACTAGCCGGCTTCGGTTTAATCCGGATCCTAGTATAGTACAGTGTAGATTTTGTCTCTTTGCATTTGCGTTAAGTGGGAATACAAATGCGGGTGTGTATACACAGTATCGGGGTTTTCCTGTAATTTATTACGGGACCAGTTTTCTGGAGTTGCCAGTTTGCATTCCGTTCCGGCCGGTTTTCCTTTGTTCTTTCCCGGCCGGACTTTTCCGATGGAGGGGGGTTATTTGTAAATTTGCAAATAACAAATTGTGGAAGGGTTTCTTGCACTTGTGGCATTATGATAAGTTTAGCATCTTTGCTTTTTCATGATGGTTTTGCTTTTGTGATTAGATAAGATTTGAAATGAAATTGACATTGTTATCATTTCACTTTGGCTATGGTCACCCTTTGCTTTTACTACCATTACCTCCCTTCATGGTTTTGGATTATGTATTCTTTCCTCCACCATTCTAACATGATAAGGTTTCATTTGAGAAAAGAGAAGAAGAGATTTTCATTCTTGAGAGTTTCATTCTTGATCTCATTTCATGCTAGAAAAATGCAAGCACCATTTTTCTTTTCTTGATTCCTCCATCATCTTCAAAGGCAACAAACCCAAATGAGACATAGCTTCAACCATACACATTCTACAGCAAATCTTGGACGCGTCGGCCAGCCAACTTCGCGCCCGAGTTGCCTCGGTATTGAGGTGGGAGCCCGTAAAAGATGCAGGCGATGTGGTGCCCTTCCGGCGAGGAGGCGACGACCGGAGTTTCCGCAGGAGATCGGGATGACGACGAGAAGACCGGAGGACTCGGATCATTCGGTATATCTCTCTTCCCTTCTTGTAGTTAGCTTAGACTAGTAAATGGTTCGATCCGGATGTTTAGTGCGCGGTGGTGCCGGTTTGCTAAGTTCGCAAAATTAAAGTTTATCACCGCTTCCGCATTTGGCCGTCGGATGGACGGCCGGGGCGCCGCCGTGCACTTACATAATATTCTTTTATACGGGCACTTCCAGGTTGCGAAAGATGTCACCATTTGTATATTATTTACTTTTCCGTACTAGGATAGACCCAAGGAGGAGAGGACAAGTAACCGGGTTCTGGAGTCCAGTGGGAGACCAACACGAGGAGTCGAGTCCGAACCTCCTAACTCTAGAATTGGTAGGGTTGCTTGCCGCTCTCGTAGGGGTCTAGGGGTGTGGGTTTGGCTATTCATCGCGACCGTGGAATCCGTGTTTTATACAGGCTCGTATTAGAAACACAAATGTCCTAGTATATCCAATGTTTTATATGTTTCTTCTAATGCGATATCAGTGATGTGTTCATTTGATATGATGTGATAGATACTGTATATAGTATATACGATATATTATATAAACGTATGTTTTACACCCGCACTAGCCCTGCCCCGCTCTGCCGTTAGTTACCTAACCTAACGGTGCACGAGGGGACTTCGAGACGAATGCGGATGGCATAAGTGTACGTCGTATTTATCTGTGATGTTTAGGAGATTTAAATGATAGGACTTCATTAATATGATTAATGAAATAAAAGAAACCTAAAAGATGTTGTGGAATCGAATTTTCGAAAACAGGTAGCTACAGTTCTTGCTTTGCTTCGCGGTGTTCCTTGTAGAACATCCTGCACCTTATTCGATAAGGAAAGGGCCGAGATCCCTTCACCGGGAGTGACCCCTTTAGCAATAACTGGCAGAAGCTACAACCTTCGGTTTGTCTTTTGATTGCTCCTATAGTTCTTGCTTTGCACAGCGGTATATATGATATATCCTGAACCTTATTCGATGAGGAAAGGGCCGACGATCCCTTCACAGGGAGTGACCCCTTTAGCAAAACTTGAAAAGCCTAAAAAACACTCCATTTTAAAATCATTTGATTCTACAACAATATCAAGTTCATTACGCAATAGGTTTTTAGAAAAACCTATCGTAGCCCTCCGTCATTTCAGATAACTTGTATATAGTATTCGTGCTACATTTGTTGGCTTTCGTCAAGGTGTAGTGTGCGGTAGCTATATGCTGCTTATCTGCTGCATACGATGCGATTGGATTATGGTAGTCGTACGGCTTTGTTGGCTTTCATCAAGGGTCGTGCGGGTGGGTTTAATTCAACCAAGAATTGTACGGGTTGAACTTGACTAGCGGGCTATGGTTTGTTGGCTTTCGTCAAGGTTATAGCACGTTAGGGGCAAAATTATCGGGAATTTCATGTGTTGAAATTTGCAATGAGATTGCATACCTTCTATGAGATAGTTGGATCCCGATACCCACTGCGAGTAATTGTTACTCCTGGGAGAGTTTTACACCTTACAATTAGCCGATCAAGTAGGTGTCTAGAAAGGTGTCAACGGGGTTATGCCTCTTGGAAAACGATATTTACTTTAATTAGGTCCGTGCGAAAGCACGGGGAACCTCCCTCAAAGTACCGACACTGGCCTGGCTGAAACATTGGCGAACTTGTAGCGTGTAATTAATCCCGGCTAGTCTTTCCTTTTAGGGTTTGAAGGAAGATTTGATAAAAACAGTGGGATCCATCCTGATTAGATAAAATAATAACCATGCTGATCTTGCAAGAGCGCACACATAGTGTTTTCTTCTCTCTCTCTCCAGGTATCGACCATATCACGCCTTAATCAAGATAATAAAATGGATATATTGACCGAACCCGCTTGTTATACTGAGCTGGGGAACTTTGGTCCGGCTCCAACTTATAATTGTTATATGACAGAGCAGGAAATAGGGGATTACCAGAATTCCCGTGCCGCCCAAACGAAGAAAGTGCATGTTGATGCATCATCTTCGGGTGTGTTCGTTACATAGAACTGTTTCTCAGTATCCTTTATGACCTGAGTATGTTATACCGGATCAGAATCCCGCATATGTAATCTGTGACAAGGGCTACAGATAGGTAAAGAACTGAGAACGGGTGATAAGTTTCATGAGTCAGAAAACGGTGCAAGTGTTGCAGCCAAGTCTGTTGGTCACTGTCACCCTGTATTACTAGAATACATTGATTCTGAACAGATGTTATTAGATAATTTTGATATTATTTACAAAATTTTAATTCCTTTCACTTAGCAATAAAGTTGTTTACTTTCTTGTTTTTCGCATAATTAATAGTTAATGATCTTTCATAGGATTCTTTTGAAAATGAAATTTTTTTATTTTTGCATTGTTGATGTCTTGTTGAACCTCTTGAGTGTGTCTATTAACTCTACAGTGGTATTAGAGAAGGGTTTCGGGGTTCGATCGGATTTCTAACATCGTCTACCACTTTATATGATTTAAGGAAAGGGTTGCGATATGAGATAAGGAAAATCAGTTGAAAATATTTTTCATGAGAATATTTAAAATCGATATATGCAAGTGTACATGATATATGATTAAAAAAAATATTTTTCATGATACAAACATGTACACTTGCATATATCACATATAAACAATGTGCACATTCAAGTGAGAAAATCAATCTTAAGTGAACCAATACTAGTTAATGTAAAGTAATATATCAAATATATAATTATACATTAAATCATTAAATCAATACATGATTTAACGATCCGATCATATTGCATATAACCGACTAATATCTTGTGTATCAAGGTATCGAATCAACACATGATTCGGTAACCCGGCTATATCTCATATAACCGTCCAATGATACAAATCGCGAGAATAGAATACGGTATCACATACCGGTATTATTCTCGGTCCCGCACACATCTCATATGAGCTCCAATTTCGTTTCGCTTGAGCCAGGAAACCCCTGTGTAGGACTCTAAAGACTCGTCAATACGCCGACAGTAGGTGATGATCATATCAAACACCCACAAGCCACAAGCGGTCTGCTAGACGTAACGGCCACCCAGGTATTGAGCGATCAGAAGATCAACGGGCATGCCTGCTCACACTCCTGTGAATCCAACCAGTAACACTTACCGCACAGTCCGGTCTGTTCGTCTGATATGTCGGATATCTCTCCTAGGGGTGGTAAACGTCAGACCCCAGTAGCTTGATAAGTCATGTCGATGTAAGGTCCATAACAAGCATGAAACTACTGATAACACTTACCAGTAAATCAGTGCAACCCTGGCCAGGGATTTCCAGTTATGGCCAGTCGAGCATAGCGCAACATCAACCCCCAATACCGGGAGAGATGAATCCCCTCCTATCGCTCATTGCCCCCATGTGAATCGGGACTGTACCCAAAAACCACCTGTTTGCACGACTCAATAGAGCCGTGGTAGGGTGGAAATCAAGGCACAGTGGGAGACACACAAGACTCTATGAAGATCTCGGGTCAACAGACTAAGCTGTACCAGTGTCACCAGAGAACTGCCATCTGACGAAAGGTATAATTCCATCTGGGAGTTCTCGGCGAGTCCGTTCAGTGTACCCAGTCTCCACTGAGCACCCACATACCGTCTCTGATGTCAAACACCAATGGATATGGGATCATCCATCGCCTATCACATGGATCGAGAAGATATACGCTAGTCTACTCTGGAATATCGATGCCCCGTCTCGATATTCCCACGACTAGGAACATTGAATGATGTACTCATTGACTACCCAGGCCCCACTTGTATGATCTGCATCATAGTCCTGAAAGTCGAGCATACATCCTAAGGGCTTTATCAACATGTAATAGAGAGACAACAAGTATACATGTTAAGATAAAGAGCAACCAGATAGCGTACTATCATGTCGAGCAAGAAAATCCTACCTATATATGTCCTAGCATCCACTACGATATACATCTCATGTACAGTAATGGCCTCTAGGGCATACATATAACTAACAAGATAGTAGTTCCCTGGGGATATGTGTTCAAGTTAGTTCATCGACCTGAGATCGTCATTTGTCTCGTGTGAGTTCCCACTGTGCTTTGATTACTACCCTACCACGGCTCAAAGGAGTCGTGCAAACAGGTTTTATTTGGGTACAGTCCTGAGCCACATAGAGGCAGTGAGCGGATCGGCAGGGGTTCGTCTCTCCCGGTATTGGGGGTGAGGTCGCGCTGTGTCTAGGAGAGCCATTACACAAAGCCCTCGGCCGAGGCAGGAGATTTACTGGTAGGTATTCCAGTAGTATCTCAGGGTGTTCTGGGCTACACTCCGACACGACTTGTACCGCTTTTGGGGGTCTGTCTTTTTACCAACCCCCTAGGCCCGCCAGGCGATGCTCATAGACGAACGGACCGGACTGTACGGATATTGTCAATGACAGGCTCAGTAGGGTGTCAGGATGAGTTCGCTCATCGACCTCCCTTTTGTTCAATACCTGGTAGCCCGTTACGTACGGATAATACCTCTGACGTGCTAGTGGTTAAATCCACAGCAAAAGTAGTGACGAGGCTTTAGAGTCCACCCACAGACAGATTCTCAAGTTTCGAGCGAAACGTTGTAGAAGTCGTATGATATATGGCAGGGTTCGATCTTATACGTGCGGTATTGCACGGATCATGATCGAACGGATCATACTTGTGGGCTTTGGTTTAAGCCGGATCCTAGTATTAGATTTGATTGGATTACATTAGTCTCATCCCATTCACATTCAGTCGGAATGCGGGTGCAGGTATGTATATACAGGTGAGGGGTATCCTTGTGATCCGTCACGAGTTTACTTTAGATGTTGCCGGATCTTTTTGTTGTGGCAAACATTTGGATTAATGTTTGTTAATGGAAATAATGAGCTAGAAATTCATCATGCATTGCATTAAATGTGACATTGACATTTAAATGACGCATGGTCTCTTTTTTAGCAAATATGTCACATTAGTGTTTTGTTTAATGTGTTTAAATGAGATGGAGAGAGGGGGGCTGCCATGGTTGGTTTTATTGGTCTTGTATTTTCATAATCTCACTCACTCACTCTTATTATCAACAAAAGAATAGAAAAGAAAAAGAAAAGCTCTTGTTGTTCTTCTTCTTCCTCTAACTCATTGCTTCCATCAATGGAAACACTTTCACCTCCATCCAAAGCCATGGATGCAAGAAACAAAGTGATCATAAACATTCCCTACAACACCTTGGACGCGTCGGCTAGCACACTTCACGCCCGAGTTGCTTCGGATGAAGCGGAAGCCCGTAAAAAAACTTCTCGATGTTGTGCCCTTTTCGACGAGGAGATGAAGACCGGAGTTGCCGCAGGGAGATCAGGATGGTGGCCGAAGACCGAAGGACATAGATCTCTCGGTATAGAATTCTATCCCTTCTCTTGTTAGCTAGCATTAGGTTAATGGTTCGATCCGAGATTTAACCATACAATAGCGCCGGTTTTCAAGTTAAGAAAATTTTTCGTTTTCACATTTTGGACTCGGAAAGGAGGCCTGGGCGCTACCGTAGTCTTACATGGTATCAGAGACACGCCATTAACCTAGTCTAGCTTGCTCTAACGTGTTTACAAGTTCGATCGAACGAATTTTCTAAAAACCGCATTTTCAAATCACAGTTTCTGTCGAAATATTTCTGTGGTAAAAAAATTATTTGGTGTGCTGCAGAAAATCAGGCAGGGTTTTTTGGGAGCGCTGTAGAAATTTGGTGACTTGATTCAACAGTGACACCGTGGAACCGCGTCCAAACCCCTATTTTGGATGCGGTTCCTCCGCCATTCTAAGCCTTCACTGCACCAAATTTTTCCAGTAGGTCTCTGACTTGGAAAAGGGGTTTCTGGTAATTTTTGTTTGGGCCCAGATTTGTCTAAGTACTGGGTATTGTGCTTGGGTCCCACTTCGGGAAATTTTGTCGATCGAAAATTTTAAACATGTTAGTTCACAGTATTTACATTATATCTGCGACCGTGAATGTCATTTGAAAGGTTAATCCTGTCTAACTGCTATAGCCCTTTTAGACGGATTTGCGAATGTGACATTCACGTTGATGTTCTGTGTTGTGCTGTGATTTTACGGATTTGTCTTGGTCGATAGCCTGGATGCAATGTTAGTACAGTTTGGTTGTATATGTACATTTGATATTGCGGGGCGAGCGTCCGACATATGGACTACCGTTACTGCCTGTTTGTATATTATTCTTTTGGGGCACGACCGGGCTGAGATCGATGTACCCGTTATATATTTTACTTTTTGTACTAGGATTACCCCGCAGAGGGGTGCACGGATAGCCGGGTTCAAGAGGGCAACGGGCCCGCATCTCATGGCATTGATACGGAAGGGGCTTCACTCTAGAATTGGCGGGCTATTCGCCGCACTCGTAGGGGTTCACCCAAGGAGGGGTGCTCAAGTTACCGGATTCCGCGAAGTGTTGGGTGGTCCATTCACGTTGTTGAAGCGGGCTACCTCGCTTCAGGTTTTGGCGGCTAACTTGCCGCGCTCGTAGGGGTCTAGGATTTCATTGCACAGGCTATCCACACGACCAGGGGAACGCCGGGTTTCAGCAGCGGCTCTGTGAAACCCGGGGCTTTCAGATTGACTGTATTGTTCTGTGATGCTAATTACTCTCTGTGATGTTGCATTTTATCACGCCTTGAGCGATTATTATATATTGATATATATACTAGTAGATGTTGTATATTTTTTACACCCGCGCTAGTCCAGTCCCCGCTCTGTCGTTAGTTAAGTAACCTAACGTGTGATAACGGGACCCAATGGCGAATGCGGATGGCATATACGTACATCGTATTTTCGTTCTTTATTGGAGTGATCAATTGATGGGACTGCATTGATTCGGATCAACGCAAAGCTAAACAAACCTATTCTGATGTTGTTGGAACATTTTTCAAAAAGCTGTTTTTGCAAGGACGTTCTTTTTTGTTTTGCACAATGGTATTCGGTTATGAATATCCAGCACCTCAGTCGACGAGGCAAGGGCCGAGATCCCTTCACCGGGAGTGACCCCTTGGACAGAAGTTTGTGTCAGGGTAATAACTTCACTATAGTCGATTATTTTTTCTTTGCATTGTGGTATTCAGTTTGGAATATCCTGCACCTCATTCTATGGGGAAAGAGACGAGATCCCTTCACCGGGAGTGACCTCTTTAGCAAAGGTTTTCGCCACTATATTTTTATAAAAAGCTATGCTGTTCCTTCATCGATATCAAGTTCATTACGTTAAAGGTTTTTCGCCCAAAACCATTCGTAGCCCTCTATCATTTCAGATTAGTATTGCTTAGTATTCGCGCTACGTTTGTCGTTGCTATTCGTCGAGACGTAGTGTGCGGTAGCTCTGTAATGCTTTATGTCGCATGGATATGTGGATTGGTTAGGACGGTCGTACGACTTTGTTGATTATTCGTCAAGGGTCGTGCCGGTGGGTTTAACGCAATCAAGATAATGACGGGTTGAAGTTGACAAGGACCTTTTGATTTGTTGATTATTCGTCAAGGTCACTTGGGTCTTAGGGGTAAAAATCACATCGGGAGTTTCTAAAGAAACTGAAACTTTCCAGGCATGCGCATACCTTCTGGAGTGTGATAACGTGAGTGGATTCCGTCACGTTATCATGCGATGATAGTTGGATCACGATTCTCACTGATGAGTTGGTTTACTCCTCGGGTGATCCCGACTAATTCTTCTTTTCGGTTTGGAGGAGAATTTGAGGTTACAATGGGAGGTTTCCTGATTGGATAAATTGATAACCATTCTGATCTAGGTTAGAGTGCACGCTGAGTGTTTCTTTTCTCTCTCTCTTTGGCAGCGACCATGGCCTGACCCTTGACTATGACTCAGTGACCAAATTAACCGAACCTTCATAAACACTAGCTTTTGGATTGTCAGAGTTGCGTACCTCATTGCCACTCCTACTTTTACCCTTTTCACCAGAACACCCCGTATTACTACGAACATCCATTTCCATTGGATAAAACCATAGTATCGTTATATACGAACTCGAAGGAACTTGTTCGAGATTCGAGGATGGTTTCCAATTCTGGAGAAAACGAATAGGACTATTCGGTTTTCTTTCCTTTTACCTTTTCTCAGGTTGCGAGTGCTCCTTGGATTAGGATAGTATACTTATTACGCTAATTGGATAGTCTTCTTCCAAACCGAAGGCAGTTGTCGAAAGGTAGGGAAGGAAGAAAACCATTTAGCCTAACGATAGTGTACAAAAGGTAATAAGTTAAGACAAATAAAGGGATTAGTAAGAGGGCAAAGTAAATTGCGACTGCTATTCACGACCAAACCAAGTATTTCTTCGCCAATCCTACATAACCTTTGTATTTCTCTAGAACACTCCGTATCACTACGAAGATCCACAGTTTATTGGATACTCCATCGTATGGTTATATACGAACTCGAAGGAACTTGTTCCAGTTCGGGGATGGATTCTGGTTCAGGAGAAATAGGAATAAGGTTTATTCAGTTGTCTTTTATCTTTACCTTCTCTCGAGTTGCGAGTGCTCCTAGGATTACGAAAGTACACCCATTATGCTTATTGGATATTATTTTTCCAAACCATAGGCTGGTGCCGAACGGTAGGGAAGGGAGAAAACCATTTAGCCTAAGAGGGCGTACAGAAGGTAATGACTAAAGACATATAAAGGGATTTGGAGAGATTGCAAAGAAATATACGGTTACAGTTGTGAATCTGGATAATGGAGGAGGCATTACTGGGAATACCCGGATACTTCTACGAAATATTTATATGTTTCAGTTTCACTGTGTATTGTTAAAAGAAAACTGATTTCCCAATTAACCCTTGCTCCAGGGTAAGTATTTACCAGGTAAGATTCTCACATCTGTATGGTTTTACAAATGATGTGTGGGAGTAAGTTATTGGGAATTGGGTGATCATCCTCATTATATCGGGATTCGTTGTAATTGGTGATATTTGAGGAAATCGCCTCGGTTGTTTGCCGGACGACAAATATTTGGTTTTGAATATCCGTTGTTATGCACCAATTTCATATTGATATATCTGTACGTCTATTTTTATAGAGTGATATATACCTGTAACACCTTAGAATGTGTTTTGTGGCTAATTATATTTTAATATATGGTTTTTAATAAAAAGTTTACCAAATTAGTTTTCAATTAATTTATCCTATTTAATGAGTATTTTATTAGAATTTTTCTAAGCGCACACACACACTTGTCCATGTTAACTAGGGTGTTAATTTGGGGTTTAACCATCTCTTAATCTAGTTTTATATTTTGTTTTAGTGTTTTGGGTTTTAAGTATTATGGTTGTTTTGAAATGAAAAAGGTTTTTTTAATAGGTTTGAAATGTTGACTTTGGGTGAGAGAGAGAGAGAAAAGCATGGTGCTACATGGTTTAAACCATGCCTCATTTAATGAGGGAAGAGAAAGGAAGAGAGGGGTTTTGCCTTGCTCTCATTTCTTCTCCTCATTATCTTTCTCTCAGACTCACACACACATACACTCAGCAGCCACAGCAGCAGAAGAAGCTCAAGCAGCAGCTCCTAGTAGCAGCAACAGCATCATCATCAGCAGCAGCTACACCATCAGCAGCAGCTATAGCATCAGCATCAGCAGCAGCTCTAGCATTAGCAGCAGCTCCAGCATAGCAGGCAGCAGCAGCAACAGCAGCTCACCACTTCTTCTCCTCCTCTTTTCTCCTTGCATCGTAGGGTCGTGTGAGGTATATTCCTTAAACCTATTTCCTTGCTTGCTTAGCTTGTGTGTAGTTTAGCGTCGGTTTGCGTTTAAAGTGAGTTTTGTGCTAGATTATGGTGTTTAATGTGGAATTTTGGTTAGAATGGGATTAAGTTGGTTAAACTAGCTTATTTTAGTGTTATTAGAGTTACCTCAACAGATAAATTCCCCAAATTTCACTAAAATACCATAGGGTTCTATTTTGTGCTAAATATCGTATTTTGGTGTCGTTTTGCGACATCTGTGATCTGCTTTTGACCCGGGGCCTTCCGGACAAAATTGAGAAAACTGGGGCATGCTCTCTAGGTATAGATAACACTACAAGAACACGAGCCCCAATTGCTTCAACTTGGCCGCAAGTTTAAAGCATCTGGCCGCAAATTGCGGCCAGGAAGGGGAGTGGGGTGTTGGGTTCTTGGCTAGGGTTGTCTGCTGTGTTGTATAGTGTTTTGGCATGTATAGTTTTGTAAGATTTGACCTGTAGGAAAATCTGGGATCATATACCGTTTTTCATGTCCGTTGTGTTTGCACGATACACGGGATACGTGAGTTGGTTTTGTGATCCAACGTATCGCGGCGTGTCGCGATGGTTTTAGACGCGTATACACGCGTTTCAGCGTATCGTGCACACCCGTGTTTAGTTCGCGACGCGAGTTTCTCGTTTGGGTTCGATATCGCGTTTTGCGAGATATTTGGCTTATTTATGATTTCCTTGTCTAAATTGCAGGATTGCAGGCGGGGACTACGGACAGTTCTACAGGGGGGAGCAGATGGTAGGATTCACCTAGCGTGGAGCGTAGGTGAGTAGATTTAACATCTACATGGGAATCGCCCGCATGGCGTTATGCGTCTGGGCTAGGATTCAAATACCTGTCGCATATTCTACGTCATTGTTAGAATTGCGCCTTTACCTTATTTCCTTGATATAGTTGTACTGTGACTAGCAGCCGTAGGACACTGCACATATTATTGACGGTTAATGTTGCACGAGTACGGATTGTATGCTACACACACACCGTCAATAATTGCCATGTCACACACCAACCATTATAGATACTATATTGCTTATCACACATGACATCTAGCTTATCGGTATACCTATAGTGTATCATACCATTAGTGATAGGTACACATACACCTTACGATACAGCTACAGGTATACCTTGCTCATGTTTCATTTATATCCAAGGGGGTATCCTACATATTCTACTGATACCAAGGGGGTATACGACATCGGTTCTTACAGGTAGATACCTATACATCGCTACACCTGTATGTCACCAACATATTCAGTTGCTGTTACATAATTACCTTTACTGATGTTACTTAGCTGTACCGTATTGGTTTCGCATACTTATTGTTCCAGCTATACATTCTCATCTATATGCTCGCATTTCAGATATATCGCATATATTTATTCCTAGATTTGCGCATTGTTTATTTGGATTTTAGATGATGTTTTCTGGATTTGGGAACCGCGAGAGTTCATGAAATTATGCATACATTGAAAAACCCGGTTTCCTTGATATGGTATTTATGCATCCACCATGAGTTTTATCGGAGCTGATTTATATATACCCATACGAGGAGGCGTTGAGGCCGTAGAGGGTACATGGTGGGGCCCGGTATGGTTCCCCTCGGCAAGAAGATCGATGGATTTTGCAGATTGAGCATGGAGGCGGGCGAGTACCTACCGGTGACAGTACTAATGACTCGACGGGGGTCATGGAGACACCGTTGGGAATCATGCACGTATGCATACGTCGAAAGGCGAGGGTCAGAGCTAGGCACTCGTGCTTTCGGGACAGCGTATGTTACGTACCTATCAGGATTTCTGTATCGATGCTTGGCACATGGTTTTCATGATATTTCCTTTAAACACCTTTGTATATATAACAGGGGATTTAGCCGCTGTTATATATACCCTTACACCAATATTAGTGGAATGGGACGTTAATATATGTGTATTGCCCCCATCATATTTATTTCTGTATATATTTACCTTTAGGATGTTAGATTCTTACTTGAGATTTGACATGGGATATTAGGTGATTCATTAAGATTGGATATTGGACATACCTATGTGATTACTGATTAGTACATTCGGGATATAGGAGATTACTCGATATTGTACATTGAGGAGATGTGAGACTTATATGATGTGAGAGCCCAATGTGGGGGCTGATTTGAGGAATTGGGATTTGAGTGTCTTGATGGATTGTGATCCTACCACGATGTCAGGTTTCTGTGGGAACGACATATTTCACTCCATACCTTATACCTATTCACTTATGCACGGTTTCATATATTGGTAGTACCTGTTAGTGTAACCATATGATTGTTGCATATCTATTTTCTCATATCCCTATTGCATAGTTATTGCGTACTATTATCATGTCATTATTACTGTAATCGCATATCTTAGATTCATGTTGTACGTACATTCCAGCGATTACCTGCATATGTTATCTACTATTCACGAGTTGGCAACTCACCCCCGTTGTGCCACAGGTGTTTCAGGTTGTTCCCCAGAGTAGTCGAGGCTGTAAGTGCACTGCGGCATCCCGGCCGTCGATCTGACGCCGGAAACGCGGAAACGAAAAACTTTGCAAACCAGCAAACCGGCACCACCGCGCACAAAAATCCCGGATCGGGCCATTAACCTAGCTTCTAGCAAACTAAAAGATGGGTGAATAGATATACCAAGCGATCCGTGTCCTTCGGTCTTCGTCTCCACTCCGATCTCCCTCGGAATCTCCGTCTGTCACCTCCTTGTCAGAAAGGGCACCACGTAGCCGGATTCTTTTACGGGCTCCCACCTCTGGACCGAGGCAACTCGGGCGTGAAGTTAGCTAACCGACGCGTCCAAGATTTGCTGTAGATATAGTGTAGTAGGTTTTCTCTTTGGGGTTTATGTAGTTTCCATGGATGTGGAAGTGGAGAAAGAAAATGAGCTTTGGAAATCGAACTCTCATTTTAGGATGAATGGAATAATGAGATGAAGATTTTTGCCACCACCAAAAATGATCCCTCTCTCATCTCAGACCCAAGTTGGCGGCCTCTCCAAAGAATGGTGGAGGAGAATGAATCAAATAATGCAAGGAAGGAATAATAGAATAGAAAAATGGTCACACCAAATCACATATCAATCCTTTCACAAAACCATCTCATAAATGCAAATGATGAGACCATAATGGAATCTCATGATTATGAAGGCACAAATGCAAGAAAGCCCTCCATAAATAAGTTATTTGCAAACTGCAAATAACCCCTCCATCGGTAAGTCCGCCCGTGAAGGAACAAAGGAAAACCGGCCGGAACGGAATGCAAACTGGCAACTTTAGAAAACTGATCCCGTAATAAATTACAGGAAAACCCCGCGACTGCATATACATGCCCGCATTTGTATTCCCACTGAACACAAATGCAAAGAGACAAAAACTACACTGTCTAATACTAGGATCCGGCTTAAGACAAAGCCTACTAGTAAAATCGTCTGATCACGATCCGTGCAATACCGCACGTATCTGATCGAACCCTGCCAAATCTCCATACGGCCTCTACAACGTTTCGCTCGAAAACTTGAGTAACTGTGTGTGGTGGAATCTAAAGACTAGTCAATACTATGGCTGTGGATTTAACCACTAGCACGTCAGAGGTATTAGCCATACGTGACGGGCTACCATCTATTGACCAAAAGGGACGTGGATGAGCGAACTCATCCTGACACCCAACTGAGCCTGTCAGTGACAATATCCGTACGTCCGGTCCGTTCTTCTATGAGTATCGCATGGCGGGCCTAGGGGGTTGGTAAAAGTCAGACCCCCAAAAGCGGTACAAGTCGTATCGGAGTGTAGCCCAGAACACCCTGAGATACTACTGGAATACCTACCGGAAAATCTCCTGCCTTGGCCAAGGACTTTTCATGTATTGGCTCTCCTAGATACATCGCGACCTCACCCCCAATACTGGGAGAAACGAACCCCTGCAGATCCTCTCACTGCCTTCATGTGGCTCGGGACTGTACCCAACTAAAACCTGTTTGTACGACTCCTTTGAGCCGTGGTAGGGTAGTATACAAAGCACAGTGGGAACTCACACGAGACAAATGACGATCTCAGGTCGATGAACTAACCAGTACAAATGTCACCAGGGAACTGCTATCTGACGTCAGGTATAATACCAACTAGCAGGTTCCGGGCGAGTCCTGTCCGGTGCACTCATATCCCAATGAGCACCTGTATACATCTTAGGTGAACCAACTGACACCAGTGGCTTGTGAGACCGGCCACCGCCCCTCGTCGGGGTCTCGACTGTATACACTAGTCTACTCTGGAGTATCGATGCCCTGTCTCGAAACTCCCATGACTAGGGACCTTTTAAGGATGTGCTTATAGACTCCAGCTCTCACGTATATGATCGCCCTCATACTGCTGGTGGTCAAGCAAGAATCCTAGGGGCTCTATCAACGTGTAATAACGACTCGTAAGGTCACTTAAAGAAGTACGCGATGATAAAGATAAACCAGATAGCATACTATCATCTTGAGTAAGACTGTCCTACTGGGATAGGTCCTCCCTCAATCATTGCAATCACGTACCTGTGATCCAATAATTGACTCTGAGGGCACCATCTCCAACAATCTCCCACTTGCACTCAAGGGTAATTATTGCGATGTCGCATACTCACAGCCTGTGTAATACCGAACACCCAACTCCTCTACTAGTCAGTCTCACAATGCTTGTTTCCGAAACTATTGCGTTCGAGGAATAGCCTCAGTGAGTGGATCCGCTCTGATGTTTCTTTCTATGTCTCTCTTTATCTCAAGTTTGTGGAGAAAGCCATCTCCCGAAATGAGCAATACCTGTCTTAGAATATGTCTGGATATCTGATGGGACCAAGCTCATAAGTGAACTCCAAATCCAAACTTCTTAGACTGTATCGTCAACTGAACTTAATCAGTATCCTGCGCCATTCCTTCCCTCAGTATCCACCTGGACCACCTGTCCAAAATACTGCCCCTCGTCAGAGGGAAAACTATAACTCTGACAGTCACTCTGCCATCCAGGTCACCTTGGAAGCCTGGAATGATAACTGTCTCCCGAAGGAGAATGCTGTTATCATATCCCCAGAACATCAACTTATGTTCTAAAACTGCTTCCGACTGTTTCTCCTGAATTGGATTAATATCAAATTATTGCACCTACTGCAAAAACAACATATGGTGTGGTGCTTGACATCTCATGATCAACTCAATTGCCTAAGCAAGTGATCTGCAAATCATGCGTATCCCTCTCCCCTTTAGTCTGTAAGACACCATTAGAGAGGGTGACTCATCACCTGCAGGTATACTACCATGCCAGGAGTCGTCCATTCTAAATACTCTTAGAATGCCGTCTAAGTACCCTGATTGGGAAACCATCCAAATCTAGATCTAGTGACCAGAATGTCTGATATAAGATCCAATCCTATGTGGAGAAACAACTGTGCGACAACCAAAGTATAACCGATCGTAGTAGAGGAGTATCACTTCCTACTCCGTGTATGTCATCAAATACCAGGACATCACACCCTACTACCTTCTTAACAGATCCATCCCTATTATGATGAAGTCAAACCTATGTCTGTCACATCAGAAATAGATGATCTATCTCCGCTATATCTGCTTTAGTCTATAAATAGACATAAGCTACTTGTCCACAAAGCTTCCGCTGCTCCCACTGACCACGACAACCCTTTGACAGAGTCATATACACGTGCACTTCTAAAGATAGTTTAGAACGACGCTATACTCATCCTCCTGCCGGGTCTCACAGTCTGGAGCAACAGCAATGGAAAGTCTGGGTAAATAATAACCTCCCTATCACCGTCCTTGAGCATACCGAAGTATCTCTCGAGTGCCTCAGGTTACCCACCAAATCTGCGGAGTGGCCAATGGAATGTCAAGCCAGATTGAATCTTTAGGTTCTCATCAAATCTTCAGTAATCGTTTGCGGTTCTGGAATCACTTCCAGTTCTACCATACTCCCACTACTGTTTTCTGAAAAAATCTATTTTTATTAAAACTGTAGCGAGTCAAGAACAATATCACTATTGATCTTCCAGATGGTAGAAAATCAACCTACGTCATAGCCCGGGTCAACCCACAAACAGCCATTACGTAAACGTGCCTTGAGTTATCCGGAGTCTGGTTTTAAGCATAAGCTGGACAACTACCCGTATCTTAACAATGTCACGATATAAACTGTTCTATATCCAATACAGAAACAGAGGCACTGATTTAATTGAACCAGATTCAAATCATGCAGCAGTTTCCAGTGCATGTCATCTAAATGGAAGGAGGCCGATCAGCGTTACTCAACTTAGGAGTACTTCCAATTATGAGTAACCTAAAAGAGAAGCAAGTTCTCTTAATCATTACGATCAACTGAATACCATCCACAAGTATCTACATCTTCGATCACCTTGAAGAATCCCGATACTTGCAATACCTAGTTCTCTACTTTACTCTTATGCCTATAACTTCTTAAAACTTCGACCTTGTGTTTCTACGAAACACCTGTCTAAGAACTAGAGAAGTTTTAAGTAAAACGAATATAGTACGAGGACCTACCCCTCTGTCCTAATGGACACTGGACAACATACAATACTCTGCATAATTCCCTTGAGTCAAATGACTCATTCATTATGTATCATAGGTTGAAAACTGTACTAATGGTTAAGAAGAATTACACCGCTGTTCAACGCTCCTTACTTAGCCATCCACTGGTATAGATAAATGTCATAGACATAATTTCAAAAAGTTATATCTCACTCTATAAAAATAGACGTACAGATATATCAATTTGAAATTGGTGCATAACAACGGATATTCAAAACCAAATATTTGTCGTCCGGCAAACAACCCAGGTGACTTCATCAAATATCACCAATTAAAACGAATCCCGATATAATGAGGATGATCACCTAATCCCTAATAACTTACTCCCACTCATCATCTGTAAAACCATACAGATGTGAGAATCATACCTGGTAAATACATACCCTGGAGCAAGTGTCTAATTAAGAAATCAGTTTTCTTTTAACAGTACACAGTGTTGGAGATAGTGCCCTCATAGTCAATTATTGGATCACAGGTACGTGATTGCAATGATTGCGGAGGACCTATACCAGTAGGACAGTCTTACTCGAGATGATAGTATGCTATCTGGTTTGCCTTTATCAGTCGTGTACATGATCAGGTGACTGATTACATGTTACACGTTGATAGAGCCCTTAGGATCTTGCTTTACTACCAACAGTATGATGGCGATCATATACGTGAGAGTTGGGTAGTTTATATGCATATCCATAATTGTGGTCCCTAGTCGTTGGAGTTTCGAGACAGGGCATCGATACT
This sequence comes from Agapanthus africanus, assembly GCA_030015575.1. Classification (NCBI taxonomy): domain Eukaryota; kingdom Viridiplantae; phylum Streptophyta; class Magnoliopsida; order Asparagales; family Amaryllidaceae; genus Agapanthus; species Agapanthus africanus. Next base: position 117,293,483 of record CM057351.1, read on the forward strand.
CCGGAGTAGACTAGTGTGTACAGTCGAGACCCCGACGAGGGGTGGTGGTCGGTCTCACAAGCCACTGCTGTCAGTTGGATCACCTAAGATGTATACAGGTGCTCATTGGGTTATGAGTACACCGGACAGGACTCGCCGGGAACCTGCTAGTTGGTATTATACATATCGTCAGATAGCAGTTTCCTGGTGACATGTGTACAGGTTAGTTCATCGACCTGAGGTCGTCATTTGTCTTGTGTGAGTTCCCACTGTGCTTTGATTTCTACCCTACCACGGCTCAAAGGAGTCGTGCAAACAGGTAGTTTTTGGGTACAGTCCCGAGCCATATGGAGGCACGTGAGCGGATCGGCAGGGGATTCGTCTCTCCCGGTATTGGGGGCGAGGTCGTACTGTGTCTAGGAGAGCCATTACACAAAGTCCATGGCCATGGCAGGAGATTTACTGGTAGGTACTCCAGTAGTATCTTAGGGTGTTATTAGGCTACACTCCGACACGACTTATACTGCTATTTGGGGTCTGACGTTACTAGCCCCCTAGGCAGATATGCGATACTCATAGACAAACGGACCGGACTGTATATACATTGTCACTGTTAGGCTCAGTAGGGTTTCCGGATGAGTTCGCTCATCAGCCTCCCTTGAGGTCAGTCCATGGGCAGCCGTTACGCATTGCTAGTGCCGCTGACGGTTTGTGGTTAAACCCGCTGCCAGGGTACTGACGAGTCATTAGAGTCCCCCACAGACAGTTTCCCAAGTTCGGGCGAAAGGTTGTAGAGGCCGTATGGTTTTATGGCAGGGTTCGGAAAATGCACGTGCGTTTACACACGTGTTATTTTTCGGGCAGATGATACTGGTCGGCTTTGGTTTAAGCCGGATCCAAGTATTATATTGAGTAGGTATAATATCTTTGTCTCAGTTGCATTTGTATTCGGTCGTAATACAAATGCGGGTATATTTATACAGTTTCGGGGTTATCCTGAAAGTCGTTTCAGGATCACTTTTGGAAGTTGCCAGTTTCCAGTTTTCTATCTGCCGTCTTTTAACATTCGGTTAAAGACGGATTTATCTTTTCTTGGAAGAGGGTGAGTCATGCTTCTAGAAGGTTCTTGAAGGTGATGACTAGGTTAAGTGGTGTTGTGTTTTAATTGGTTGCATTTAATGAAATGATGACTAAGGATATGAGTCATTGTTTTCATTAATGATTTTTGTTAAGCTTAAGATATTTTGTTGTTGATATTTATCCTATGGTTACCTTCCCCTCCTCCTACACTCACCCCCCTCTCCATATATATGGCCGTCCCCTCCCCTCCTCTCACTCTCTCACTTGATGGTTTTCATTTGTTAAAAGATTATGATAGATTTTGGGGTGTATGGAATTCACAGCTCATTTCATTCCATCACCCGATTCCCTCGGCAACTTCATTAACCGATCGTCCACGGACTTGGACGAAGTGAGACAAAGTCATCTACTCATTCTCTACATCATTCTTGGTCGTCTCTTTTAGCAAACTTGACGACCGAGTTGCCTCAAGTTAGAGGCGGGAGCCCGTTTAAAGAATCGTCGACGTGGTGCCACCTCGACGAGGATATCGGAGATCGACGAGATCGGAGCAGCCGCAACGGAGCGTGGGATGATGGTTGAAGAACGAAGGACTTGGATCGTTCGGTATAACCTTTCTACACTCTTTACTGTTTGTTAGTTTAGCAATAATGGAAGATCCGGGTTAAAGTATACGATAGCGCCAGTTTAAAAGTTTTTGTTCCGCATTTGGCGTCTGTAGACGGCCGGGGCGCTAGCGTAGACTTACAGTGGTATCAGAGCCTCACCATTTTGCTATACTAACTTGTGCTAACGCGTTTAAAACATCGATCGATACGGAAATCAAAAATCGCATTTTTCCAACTTGACAGTTTCTGTTGATTTTAAATGGTGTCCTAAAAATATTCCACACATCTCAGAAAACTGTGCAGGGTTTTATAAGAACGCCGTACAAATTTGAGCACGTGAGTCGACAAGATCGCCGCGGAAACGCGGCCAAACCCATGGTTTGGCCACGCATCCGCGGCCGTTCTGAGCGATCATGCCCCCAAATTTGCACAGTGTATTCTTCTCTGGAATTTGGGGTTTTTGGTATATATCTTTTGGGCCCATATTTTATTACTGTTCAACAGATTTGCGTGGGGCCCACTTTGTGATATTTGGTCGATCGAAATTTAAACACGTTAGTTTACAGTGTTTACATTATATCTCCGACCGGGAATGTCATTTGATCGGTAAACCGCGTCTGACTGCTATAGCTCTTTTAGACGGGTTTGCGAACGTGACATTCGCGTTGATGTTCTGTGTTGTGCTGTGATGTTGCGGATTTGTCGTGGTGGATAGCAGTGTGCAATGGTAGTGCAGTTTGAGTTTATTTGTACATTTGATATTGCGGGGCGAGCGTCCAACTTGTGGACTGCCGTCTCTGCCTGTTGTATAATATTCTTTTGGGAGCACGACCAGGTTGCGGTCGATGTACCTGTTGTACTATTTTTCATTTCTGTACTAGTTTCTGCCCCCACGACGGAGTGCACGGATAGCCGGGTTCGGGAGGGCAACGGGTCCGCATCTCATGGCTTTGAGAGGCAGAGGGGTCCCACTCTAGAATTGGCAGACTATTCGCCGCACTCGTAGGGGGTACAGGTTGACCCAAGGAGGGGTGCCCAAGCTTACCGGATTCTGTGAAGTGCTGGGTGGTCCATTCACTATGCTGTAGGGGGCTGCCTCGCTTCAGGTTTTGGCGGGTAACTTGCCGCACCCGTAGGGGTCTAGGTTTCATTGCACAGGCTATCCACACGACAGGGGAACGTCGAGTTTCAGCAGCGGCTCTGTGAAACTCGGGGATCCCAGATTATCTGTATTGTTCTGTGACGCTTATTACTTTTCTGTAATGTTGCATATTATCACGCCTGGAGCGATTATTGTATATTGGTTTATATACTTTTAGATGTTGTATATGTTTTACACCCGCGCTAGTCCAGTCCCCGCTCTGTCGTTAGTTAAGTAACCTAACGGGTGATGACGGGACCCAGTGACGAATGCGGATGGCATATACGTACATTTTATTTTCGTTCTTTTCTGGTGTGATTATTGATGGGACTGCGTTGATTCTGATCAATGCAAAGTAAAACAAACCTGTTTACAGTTGTTGGAACAAATTTAAAAAGGTGTTATTGCAAAGACGTTTTTCTTTTGTTTTGCATAGCGGTATTCAGTGGAATATCCTGCACCTCATTCGACGGGGTAAGGGCCGATATCCCTTCACCGGGACTGACCCTTGGGCAGAAGTTTGCGTCAGGGTAATAACTTCACTATAGTCGATTACAAGTTGTTTTGCATAGCGGTATTCAGTGGAATATCCTGCACCTCATTCCACGAGGAAAGAGCCGAGATCCCTTTACCGGGAGTGACCTCTTTAGCAAAAGGTTTTCGCCACTATATTTTAAAAAGCTATCAGGTTCCTTCAGCGATATCAAGTTCACAACGTTAAAGGTTTTTCGCCAAAAACCAGCCGTAGCCCTCTGTCACTTCTTTTGGGTATTCAGTAGTATTCAAGCTATGTATTTTGACCAACGCCAAGGCATAGTGTTTGGTAGCTGCTGGGTATTCAATTGTTGCATAGATAGATGAGTTGGTTTGGGACAGTCGTTCTGCCATTTTGGCCAACGTCAAGGGCATGTGCCGGTGGGTTCAAATTGACAAGATAGTGATGGGTAGAACTTGGCATGTGACTTATGACATTTTGACCAACGCCAAGGTTATAAGAGCATGGGGCAAAAATCATATCGGGAGTTTCTAAAGAAACTGAAACTTGCCAAGTATGCGCATACCTTCTGGAGTATGAGTAACGTGGATGCATTCCATCACGTTATCATGCGATGAGAGTTGGATCCCGATTCCCACTGATGAGTTGGTTTACTCTTCGGGTGATTCCGATTGATTCTTCTTTAGGTTTGGAGGAGAATTTGACAGGACAGTGGGAGGTTTCCGGATTAGATAAAGTGATGACCATTCTGTTCTAGGTTAGAGTGCACGCAGAGTGTTTCTTTTCTCTCTCACTTTGGCAGCGACCTTTGACCGACCCTAGACTATGACTCAGTGACCAGGTTGACCGAACCTTCTTAAAATACTGGCTTTTGGATTGTCTATGTTGCATAAGACATTGCCACTCCTTCTTTTACCCTTTGAATTTCTCAGAACACCCGTATTACTACGGATATCCACTTCCGTTGGATAGATCCATCGTATGGTTATATACGAACTCGAAGGGACTTCTTCGAGGATGGATCCAGGTTCAGGAGAAATAGAATTGGTTTATTCAGTTGTCTTTTATTATCACCTTCTCTCAGGTTGCGAGAGCTCCTTGGTTTAGGAGAGTACACCTATTACGCTTATTGGATAGTCTTATTCCAAACCATAGGCATGTGCCGAAAGGTAGGGAATGAAGAAAACCAATTAGCCTAAGTTGGGTGTGCAGAAGGTAATATGTAAAGACAAAATAAAGTGATTAGAAAGAGGGCAAAGTAAATTGCGACTGATATCATTCACGACCAAAACCGCGTACTTCATCGCCACTCCTATTTCACCTTTAAAAGAATAAGGTATTATTCAGTTGTCTTTTATCATCACCTTCTCTCAGTTGCGAGTACTCCTTGGTTTATGAGGGTACACCTATTATGCTTACTGGATAGTCTTCTTCCAAACCATAGGCTGGTGCCGAACGGTAGGGAAGGAAGAAAACCATTTAGCCTAACGATGGTGTACAGAAGGTAACGACTAAAGACAAATAAAGGGGATTTGGAGAGATGGCAAAGAGATATACGGTTGAAGTCATGAATTGGATTATGGAAGAGGCATTGCTATGAATACCAGGATACCCCTACGAAACATTTTCATGTTTCAGTGCATTGTTAAAGAAAAACTGTTTTCCCGATTAGACACATACTCCAAGGGTATGTATTTACCAGGTTTCATTCTCATATCTGTATGGTTTTACAGATGGTGAGAGGGAGTAAGTTATTGGGAATTAGGTGATTATCCTCATTATATCGGAATTCGTTGTAATTGGTGATATTTGAGGAAATCGCCAGGGTACAGTTTTGAACCTACGACGCACAGGTTTTTGAGTTGTTTAACTCAGCGGACTTATACAGAGTATTGTATGTTGTCCAAGTGTCCATCAGGACAAAGGGGTAGGTCCTCGTACTATGTTCTGTTTATTATAACTTCTCTAATATTTAGACAAGTGTTTCGTAGAAATACAAGGTCTAAGTTTTGAGAAGTTGTGGGTATAAGAATAAAGTAGAGAACCAGGTGTCACAAGTATCGGGATTCTTCAAAGAGATCGAAGATGTAGATTCTTGTGATTGGTATTCAGATGATAGTGATGGTTTTGAGAAACGGGTTTTCTCTTTCAGGTTACTCATAATTGGATGCATTCCTAAGTTGAGTAATGCTGATTAGCCTCTTTTCCATTAAGTTGATATGCACTCGAGACAGTTGCATGATTTGAATCTGGTTCCAATTAAATAAGTGCCAAAGTTTCTATATTGGATATAGAATAGTTCGTACCTTAAAAGATGTTAAGGTACGGGGAGTTGTCCAGCTTATGCTTAAAACCAGACTCTGGATAACTCAGGGCACGTTTCTGTAATGGCTGTTTGTGGGTAGACCCTGGCTATGACGAGGGTTGATATTCTACCATTTGGAAAACCAATAGTGATATTGTTCTTGACTCGCCACAGTTTTAGTAAAAATGGATCTTTTTCAGAAAACAGTAGTGGGAGTATGGTAGAACTGGAAGTGATTCCAGAACCGCGAACGATTACGGAAATTTAATAGGACCTATATATTCAATCAGGTTTGACATTCCATTTGCCACTCCGCAGATATGGTGGGTAACCTCAGACACCCGAGAGGTACTCCGGTAGCCTCAAGGACGGTGACAGGGAGGTTCTTATCTACACAGACTTGACACTACTGTTGTTCCAGGCTATGAGACCCGGTAGGAGGTTGTCGTAGTCAGTGGGAGCAGCGGAAGCATAGTGGGCAAGTAGCTTATGTCTATTTATAGACTATAGCAGTTATAGCGGAGATAGATCATCTAATTTTGATATGACGGTCATGGGTTTGACTTCAATCAGAATAGGGGATGGATCTGTTAAGGAGGTAGTAGGGTGTGATGTCATGGTATGACATACACATAGTAGGAAGTAAAATTCCTATACTACGATCGGTTGTAATGTGGTCGTCACACAGTTGTTTCTCCAAACAGGATATGGATATAATATTTGACATTCTGGTTTCTAGATCTATGGTTTTAGATCTAGATTTGGGTAGTTTCCCAATGTGGGTACTTTGACAGTATTCTAATGGTTTTTTAGAATAGATGACTCCTAGCATGGTGGTGTACCTGCAGGTGATGGAGTCACCCTCTCTAAAGGTGTCGTATAGACTAAAGGGGAGAGGGATGTGCATGATTGGCAGATCACTTGCTTAGGCAATTGAGTCAATCATGAGATGTCAAGTACCACACCAGATATTGTTTTTGCACTAGATGCAATAAGTTTGTATTAATCCAATCCTGGAGAAAAATAAGGAAGCAGTTTTAGAACATAAGTACATGTTCTACGGATTTGATGACGGCAGCCTCCTTCGGGAGACGGTTATCATTCCAGGCTTCAAAGGTGACATGGTTGACAGAGTGATTGTCATAGTTATAGTTTTTCCCTCTGACGAAGAGGGACAGTATTATGGACAGGTGGTCCAAGAGGATACTGTGGGTGGCATGGTGCCCGATACTGATTAGGTTCAGTGATCGATACAGTCTAAGAAGTTTGGATTTGGAGTTCATTTATGAACTAGGTCCCATCAGATATCCAGACATATTCTAAGACAGGTATTACTCAATTCGGGAGATGGCTTTCTCTGCGAACTTGAGATTAAGAGAGATATAGAAAGAAACTTCTAGGCGGATCCACTCATTAAGGCTATTTCTCGAACATAATAGTTTTACAAACAGGCTTTGTGATACTGATTAGTAGAGGAGTTGGATGTTCGGTTTCACACGGGCTGTGAGTAGTCGACATCGCAATAATTAGCCTTGAGTGCAAATGGGAGATTGTTGGAGTTAGTGCCCTCATAGTCAATTATTGGATCACAGGTACGTGATTGCAATGATTGCGGAGGACCTATACCAGTAGGACAGTCTTACTCGAGATGATAGTATGCTATCTGGTTTGCCTTTATCAGTCGTGCATGATCAGGTGACTGATTACATGTTACACGTTGATAGAGCCCTTAGGATCTTGCTTTACTACCAACAGTATGATGGCGATCATATACGTGAGAGTTGGGTAGTTTATATGCATATCCTTAATTGTGGTCCCTAGTCGTGGGAGTTTCGAGACAGGGCATCGATACTCCGGAGTAGACTAGTGTGTACAGTCGAGACCCCGACGAGGGGCGGTGGCCGGTCTCACAAGCCACTGGTGTCAGTTGGATCACCTAAGATGTATACAGGTGCTCATTGGGTTATGAGTACACCGGACAGGACTCGCCGGGAACCTGCTAGTTGGTATTATACATATCGTCAGATAGCAGTTCCCTGGTGACATGTGTACAGGTTAGTTCATTGACCTGAGGTCATCATTTGTCTCATGTGAGTTCCCACTGTGCTTTGATTTCTACCCTACCACGGCTCAAAGGAGTCGTGCAAACAGGTAGTTTTTGGGTACAGTCCCGAGCCATATGGAGGCACGTGAGTGGATCGGCAGGGGATTCGTCTCTCCCGGTATTGGGGGCGAGGTCGTACTGTGTCTAGGAGAGCCATTACACAAAGTCCATGGCCATGGCAGGAGATTTACTGGTAGGTACTCCAGTAGTATCTCAGGGTGTTATTGGGCTACACTCCGACACGACTTATACTGCTATTAGGGGTCTGACGTTATTAGCCCCCTAGGCAGACATGCGATACTCATAGACGAACGGACCGGACTGTATATACATTGTCACTGTTAGGCTCAGTAGGGTTTTCGGATGAGTTCGCTCATCAGCCTCCCTTGAGGTCAGTCCATGGGCAGCCGTTACGCATTGCTAGTGCCGCTGACGGTTTGTGGCTAAACCCACTGCCAGGGTACTGACGAGTCATTAGAGTCCCCCACAGACAGTTTCCCAAGTTCGGGCGAAACGTTGTAGAGGCCGTATGCTTTTATGGCAGGGTTCGGAAAATGCACATGCGTTTACGCACGTGTTATTTTTCGGGCAGATGATATTGGTCGGCTTTGGTTTAAGCCGGATCCAAGTATTATATTGAGTAGGTATAATATCTTTGTCTCAATTGCATTTGTATTCGGTCGTAATACAAATGCGGGTATATTTATACAGTTTCGGGGTTATCCTGAAAGTCGTTTCAGGATCACTTTTGGAAGTTGCCAGTTTCCAGTTTTCTATCAGCCGTCTTTTAACATTCGGTTAAAAACGGATTTATCTTTTCTTGGATGAGGGTGAGTCATGCTTCTAGAAGGTTCTAGAAGGTGATGACTAGGTTAAGTGGTGTTTTGTTTTAATTGGTTGCATTTAATGAAATGATGACTAAGGATATGAGTCATTGTTTTCATTAATGATTTTTGTTAAGCTTAAGATATTTTGTTGTTGATATTTATCCTATGGTTACCTTCCCCTCCTCCTACACTCACCCCCCCTCTCCATATATATGGCCGGCCCCTCCCCTCCTCTCACTCTCTCACTTGATGGTTTTCATTTGTTAAAAGATTATGATAGATTTTGGGGTGTATGGAATTCACAGCTCATTTCATTCCATCACCCGATTCCCTCGGCAACTTCATTAACCGATCGTCGATGGACTTGGAAGAAGTGAGACAAAGTCATCTACTCATTCTCTACATCATTCTTGGTCGTCTCTTTTAGCAAACTTGACGACCGAGTTGCCTCAAGTCAGAGTCGGGAGCCCGTTTAAAGAATCGTCGACGTGGTGCCACCTCGACGAGGATATCGGAGATCGACGAGATCGGAGCAGCCGCAACGGAGCGTGGGATGATGGTTGAAGAACGAAGGACTCGGATCGTTCGGTATAACCTTTCTACACTCTTTACTGTTTGTTAGTTTAGCAATAATGGAAGATCCGGGTTAAAGTATACGATAGCACCAGTTTAAAAGTTTTTGTTCCGCATTTGGCGTCTGTAGACGGCCGGGGCGCTAGCGTAGACTTACACACAGTTGTCACGACCCGAAAGAGCACGTGACTGGCACTTGAACCATATGAAGCCTATAGGACTCCATCTGATCCAAGTAAGCCAAAAGCCCAGAAATCTAAAACCATTTTGGAGAATAAATAAAGAAGACTGGTTTAAGAAGTGAAGAAATACAGGTTTGTAATCAAGGTTTTTAAATAACTAAGTCGAAGGTACGTTTTGAAAACCATAAAGTCTTTTCTAAAAATTTCGGCAGAGTTTCTCTTGTAAAACTGGCCCCGAATGGGGTACAATATGAATAACAATATATAAAATGATAAAGGCATCCCCAAGCGGGAGCTAGCTCTTCGTCAATCGACGGTCACAACCACACAATGATATAATAATATACAACGCCAAGTGGCGAGGATCAAAACCCAAAGAAAGCTCAAAAGTAGCAAGAAAACCGCAATACTACTAAGCGCGACTCTAAGGTCGAATAATACAACACTGTCTCTGAGTCTGATAGAATATACAAGTTTTGGTTGATGGACATTTCTAGATACAATGAATAAATAAATACAAAGGTGATTCCTGATACGAAAGAATCCACCTACCAAAGCAAATCACCCGCAAGAAGGAAATGTGCCAGAAATGCCGCAATAGAACCTGTACGGCAAAACCTGCAAGAACTGTGGCACAACGGGGATGAGTTGCCAACTCGTGAATAGAAACATCTACAAGGATAAATCGAATGCAAGACATAATCCTAAGTCAACGATCAGTAAAATATCCACAAGAGTACATCTGAGTGTAATAAGGTGGCAAGGTAACATCTAATCATGTATATAGTGCCAGGTACTCAGGTAACAACATGTCATCAGTATAAGGTATGTCTGCATGAAGTATCAATGAAGAAATATCAATAATATCAATACACATATATTAGCGTCCCATACCACTAATATTGGTGTATGATAAGTGTAAATCCAGTCTGTATATGAACCAAGTCTGTATATATGTGGAACCCGTCCACCTGTCACCCACTGACAGTAAGCATCATGTATGCAATGTGAGGATATAACCAAAATCATGGAAAACTCATCATGAAACCCGTGCCAAACACCGACACGTAAATCCTCATCCGTATGGGGCTCCGTCTGCGGATATCGGCCCTCGGCCCCGGCAGTATGAGTCAACCCATGTCCATCTCTGGGCTCCGTCTGCGGATATCGGCCCGTCGGCCCCGGCAGTATGCCCATCTTTCGGCTCCAGGCGGTATCCCCCGGATACCCGCCGAGCTCAGGTAAAATCACCGGTAGGTACTCGCCCGCCTCCAGGCTCAATCGGCATAACCCATCGATCATCTTGCCGAGGGGAACCATACCGGGCCCACCACGAACCCGCAAACGGTACATCACCTCCTCGAATCGGGTTTCAAGCACACGTCTCAGCACCGAGAAAACGCGTGGTGGACGCACCGAAATATCATATCACGAGGTACCGGGTTTTCATAAAAGTGCTTCTTTTCATAAATAACCCCACGGTCCTCAAAACCAGAAATCACATGAAAATCCAACATCAGGAAGTAAATCCAATGCGACGTGCTATACAGTCAATCCATGATGTATGCGACATGTAAAGAACAGTAATCATATCGGAAATCATGCAACATGGAATAGTAATGTGCATATGTCGAAAGAAGAATCATCTCATGAATGCAATAGTACTACAGTGTAGTGGCATGGCAATTATCGATGATGAAGTGTGTGAGCCGGCATATAGTGTACGTGAAACATACGCATCATCGATAATGGTGCTGGTGTCCTAACAGCATGATAATAGCATAATAATGAACATATGCCAGCAATGCGAGTAGCATGAAAAGGCAGATATCTAATAATCAACACCACAGTGAAGTATCTACTATGTAGGCTACATCTAAGTATCCGGTCCATCGGGAAGGGTAGGTGTGGAAACCACCTAAAACTGAGTCTAAGTATATATGTAGATATATAGTCGGTGATCCCGCCTCAATGTCATATCGTAAGATATCCTCTAGCTATGAGTGCGGATCTATCATCAATATCAGCTCGTACGGTAAACCGTCGTACGGCATTCCCAAAAGCTGGGTACAGGTCAACATCTCACTGTCTCATCACATAACAATTATCACCATCATCAGATCATATCGTCTGGGTGTACTACTCTATATCTAGTACAAGCGGTAACATCGGTAAAGTATGCATGTGGGGGTAAACACACATCCCAAGCCCGCAAGAATCACTAGTCATATCCCACATATGAATCGCATCAAAATACCGATCTCAGGGCACCAAGCCCACATCATCGACTCATCTCCAAAGTCGTCACATATCATCAACCACAGTGTAAGTACATGTGAAAAGCAAGGGTATATGTGTAGGTGTAATTCTATCCTAGGGTTCGCGACTATGAACTACGCTAGTCACTTCTAACCCTACATAACCAAAATACACCTAATATCACAATACTATATAATAAGCTATCTACGGACTGCGGGGGTGCTATACGCCATCCACCCGACTTTCCCCCGTAGATATAATCTACTCACCTTGCATCATCATTTGCGGACATCACCATGCATTTGCTTGTCGTCCGAAGTCTTCATGGGTACCTACATATCAAAATATCGTATATGCGCATTAAAACCAAATCCAATCTAAAACGGCGCATAAACTCCAAAACGATACGATAAGGGGGCCTATAGGTGAGAACCTATGGCACGCCTTCAAAACCATCCATAATCCTCTATATCGTCGTATAAACGACAATAGTCGAGGCAAAACACATTCCACCATTTCAGAATCCAAAAATACGGAATACGGAAACACGAATCCAAAACGACAACTTAGGATATATGTCCCAGATTTCACCCTAGAAAGAATCTGTCAAATCTAGAAGTACCTAGGGCCAAGAATTGATGAAATGGGGCCAGGCACGCAAAACGAGGAAAATCCCCTCTGCTCTGGCCGCAAATTGCGGCCAGAGTGGGAGAATTGGCGGCCGTACGGAGGAGTTAGGGGCTAGGGTTTTGGGTGTTGCCTCTATGTTGCCTGCACATCTCAATTTCCACTCAATATTATTTTAGGGTTCTCAGGGTGTTAGCAGATTCAATTTAACAGTGGCAGATTCCAGTTTTTCCACCCGATATAATTTTCTAAGATCCGTATCCTGGTGTTTGCTTCAGGTTTTGGGCTCCAATTCAAACACTAGGGTGTTGGTAAGACCTCTACTGAGCTCAATTTCACAATACAACCCAAGTTCCTCTCAAACCCTAACTAGGTTTTCATCCAATTCATAATATCACACAATATCGATTAAATCTTAACATGGGGTTATAGGAAAGGCTATACTTAAACAAATGGTTCAGAAATTACCTTCATTAGCAACTCAAGAAAATTCTTGAGTTGCCCCCTAGTGGCCAAATCCATTCTTCTTTAGCTCCATGTGTAGATCTAGGGATTTTGCACAATTTTAATGAAAGGAGTTTGGGGTTTTGGACATGTTTTTGAGATGAAGTGAGAGGATTTAGTGGAGGGGAGAGAGGGCTAGGGCAGCAGCAGCAGCAACCAAGGAGGAAGAGGGAGGGAAATGAGAGGAAGAGAAATGATTAAGGGTTCAAGTCAATGGTCCACCTCTCTCTCTCACCTACCCTCATCATCACACTCTCTTTTTCTTTTTCCCTTTTCTTTTAAATCCCTAAACCTTCTCACAAGAATAGTAACCCCAAAAGAAATCCATGACTAGAAAAATGTACAAGTGTAGAAAATGTGATATGTGCAAGTTTTGCACAAAACTACCAAAAAACCCGATTAGCGATTTTAATCGCGATTGGCACTAAATTAGTGTCAAAATGATCACAACAACTTAAAAATGTCATAATTTCAATAATTAACCCATTTTAGAATTTTCTATAATTTTTCATAATTTTTCTAACATTTTTCCTATTTATTTGCATTTAATATTAAAATAATCAATAAAATAATATTAAATTGTAAAAATTCCCAAAATTAATATTTTATATTTTTGAAAATGTTACAATCTACCCCCCTTAAAGAAATTCGGTTCCCGAATTTAAATTTAAAACCCCACTACTAAAACAATCTCAGTAATAAACCAAAGTCGTCGGGGCTCCGAAATCATCAACACATAGAACGTCACAGCGCAATGCATGCGCAAGGGTACTGAGCAGATAACTCGAAAACAAAACTCCGTCAAGCATCCCGCAATCATCGGAGTCAATGTAAAATCACAATGTCAAAACCAATACAGAACCGATATGATATGGATCGAATCTACACATAGAGAATATCATAAAAATATACTGCTCTACTAGAAATCAATCCTCAAAATGCACATAACACAATCCTGTGCGTCTGGTGCGCACGGAAATCAAAATCCATCTATGTGCTAAACAGGTGCACAAAACAACATCTAAGTGCAACGGGTGTGCACGAAGCATCTGTCATGGGCAACGTATGTGCCTGACAGCTAAGGTCCGGTGCATCTAACATGCACGAAGAAATCTCGATTTAGTGCATCGGGTGTGCACCCAAATCGTATCCCAAAACATGCGCCCAACATGCGCGAAAATCCAAATCGGTGCATCCATCGTGCACGAATGAAAATCTAAACCCTGCGCACTCAACATGCACGGAATCACGAAATCCAACAGCAAACGCCGAACATGCGTAAGTCACATCAAAAGCACGGAGTGCAAAAGTCAACCATCCATATCAGGGTCAAAATCAACTACATAATGCGGCTCAAATCAAAATCAAATGTACCGCAAAGAAAAATCCCATAACCGTGTGCATCAGCGTACACAAATCAAATCATAACACCAAAATGCATGAAAACCATGCTGGAAGCATAAATCAAATCACTGAATACTGTAAGCATGAAATCTCAATCAACACCTCAAATGTAATAACTCTGCGCAAAATATATAAATATCCAGTGGGTGCATGAAACCAATATCATGAAACTCAGTCATCAAAACTAAATCATGCAAACAAAACGCCCAAAATACCGAAATCCAAAAGGACGGATACGTGATAATCGAATCACAAAATCACAAATCATAGATACCGTCTTCGGTAGTTCCTCTTTCAAAGTCGAGAAGGAGTCGGTGTATCCACTGCTAGTAGCGCAGGATATCCACCTGCCTCTTGCTCACGGTCTAGCGTCTTCTGACTCTCTGGATCCTTATCTTCTCTGCGGATTACCTATCACGCGGTCAATCGGCTCATCGGCCCTGTCAGGTGTGCTAACGGGGACGACTCCGTTCTGGCACTTCTCTGGTCGCCTCTCGGTCAAACCTCACGACCACTCGTAAGGCAGCATATCACTGGCGTCGGCCTCTGGCTCTCTGAAAGCACGTCACACATCCGATCCTGGGTGCAACATCATGGCAGCTATGTCCTGGAAGGAATCCTGCTCAAGGTCTCTTCCAATCATGCCTATGCCGATCTGTACAGAGGCTAGCTCTCCTGCATAACCTCTTCTCGCTCAAAGGGCATCTGTGTCCTCAGCACAACATTTCTCAGAAACTGGTCACATCCCAACGTCTCTGTAAGCAAATCAGGTCTCTAGTCTCGACGGGAAGCAATGACAGCTCGTCAGTGTCTCACACGAACCTCTTGTTCCAACTGTCTCTATCGTCGTCCACTATGACGTCACGCCAAGCTACTATACACTGCACTGTCTCGGCCACGGTCAATCTGAAGTCTCTCACACGGACTCGAAATCTCGTACTCTGTAGCTTCATCACTCTGTAGCAGATGTCAGGCCGAACTGGTCCTCGAGAACACGTCTCAACCATCGGAGGAATACTCATCACTCGTCCATCCTTGATCAATTCGCAACGCATCTGGTTAAGTTCCTCTATCCGAACTTGGTCAACTACCTCGTCAACAATGCTGAACTCTGCCCTGCTGGGTGTGCACAAAATGACCACTCTGGGTCTAAGTCTTCTCGTATAATACTCCAGAAAGGTCCTGCCGAGATTCCTTTCTCAAATCTCAATCCTGCCGACGTGCCCGGAAGTCATCATCCAATGTTGAAGCTCACGCTTATTCCGGAACGGCTGCATTCTTATCGCGCTTCTTTCTGGAAGATATATCCGTATACCACGCCTCTAGGTGCGTATCACATCTCTAATATCAGTGGAGTGGAACATCATCTCGTCGAAACCTCGTACGAACTCTTTTCTTCACTCGGCTCAAATATCGACTGATTCGGACTCGTCTCATCATGGCTACACAAACTGCGCTCCGACGGCTATCCTCGCATCTGGAGTCTCCCAAGCAGTGTCCCATCACAATGTCCGAAAAATGTCGAACCATCCGATCGACTCGTCAGATCCTCATAATCCCCCAAGAGCTCACATCTCGGGTACAGTTTAATAGTATCGAGTACATGCCACAGCGTCGGTGGTCCAGCCGTAGAAGGGCAAACCCAAGCCTCACTAATGGCGCCGCGGAACCGCCGTAAACCCTAAGGTTCAAAGGCTGTCACACGGTCATTAAGTCGAGTTAGGGTTTCATTCTTCTAGAGGGTCCATAGAATCACCTGCATGTCTTTCCGTATACTTTAAACTTGGAAAATGGCTCCTGACATTCGATCGTCTCAATCGACTCTCAACGAACCTGCGTGAAGTCGTCTCTAGCTGGAAACAATCAATCTGATATCCACGCATCGGGGTAAGCGAACTCACCACACGTCCTAGTCATTCATCCTCGGTGACTAGCGACTCGCTATCATCTTTCTAAGTACATGCTCATGCTGCAGTAGCTCCAATCATCTGGGCGATATTTCATCATTTGCAGCAACAACTGGCTCATACACCTGTACGTCGGACAATGCCTCAATCCTCCAGGAAAGGCAATACATAAGCGGTCATCTCTGAATCAGCCTGCTCTAGGTCTGAGTAAGACTCTCCATACTGGAAATCTTCAACTCAACTGGGCCCGCTCTAGCGCAAAACCGGACGAATCACCTTCGTCTCTCAAATCGGGTAGACTAGCTATCATCTGTCGCATATCTGCCTGAAAGCTCCGGCAATCTCAGCTCATAAGCTTCGGAAGCGACATCCTGTCAATCTCAGCAACAGCTGGTCCATCTGTCTGCACGGTAGGCGACATCACAATCCCTGAGGTATATTGTACATCAACAGTCCTCTCTCAACTGGCAGCTCTAACAAAGGCACGATCATCCGGTGCAAACCAAGCACTCGCCTCCACTAGAGGTCACAAACACCAATACTAACTCGAGACGTTCCCATGTCACCAGAAAACACAATGGTCGGCCCTCGTACCAAACGAGCTCACACCGGCCGTAACCCTAGCAGCAGCCCAAACTGCGCTCAAACATGGTGACAGGGATCTCAATCGAGTATCAAAAGAGAGCACATCAAAGGCAAGAAAGGAAACAACAGATCCAAAGGGGATACATGATCATAGGAAGGAACAGCATCAATGAAGGTATGATCATGAAACTAATAGAATCGGGGATCTCAAATGGATGTATAATCCTGGATAGGAAGAGAATCACTGATCTCTAAACAAATGTCCATCCTAAGGTTCCTTAAGCGGAGTGGCGTGTCGTAAGTATGCCGCGGAACATACCAACGGTACGTCACTCTACTTTAGTCACCTAATCCATCAACCAAGGGTCATCCTAAAACGACGAAAGTTCGGGTTGAATACCCCCTCGACCAAGTCTGAGTTCCGTAAGGTCAAGCCTAAGTTCCGTAAATAAATAACTCCCTAGGCTCCACATAGTCAAACTTAGACTCGAACCAAGGTCAACCTAGCGCTCTGATACCAACTTTGTCACGACCCGAAAGAGCACGTGACTGGCACTTGAACCATATGAAGCCTATAGGACTCCATCTGATCCAAGTAAGCCAAAAGCCCAGAAATCTAAAACCATTTTGGAGAATAAATAAAGAAGACTGGTTTAAGAAGTGAAGAAATACAGGTTTGTAATCAAGGTTTTTAAATAACTAAGCCGAAGGTACGTTTTGAAAACCATAACGTCTTTTCTAAAAATTTCGGCAGAGTTTCTCTTGTAAAACTGGCCCCGAATGGGGTACAATATGAATAACAATATATAAAATGATAAAGGCATCCCCAAGCGGGAGCTAGCTCTTCGTCAATCGACGGTCACAACCACGCAATGATATAATAATATACAACGCCAAGTGGCGAGGATCAAAACCCAAAGAAAGCTCAAAAGTAGCAAGAAAACCGCAATACTACTAAGCGCGACTCTAAGGTCGAATAATACAACACTGTCTCTGAGTCTGATAGAATATACAAGTTTTGGTTGATGGACATTTCTAGATACAATGAATAAATAAATACAAAGGTGATTCCTGATACGAAAGAATCCACCTACCAAAGCAAATCACCCGCAAGAAGGAAATGTGCCAGAAATGCCGCAATAGAACCTGTACGGCAAAACCTGCAAGAACTGTGGCACAACGGGGATGAGTTGCCAACTCGTGAATAGAAACATCTACAAGGATAAATCGAATGCAAGACATAATCCTAAGTCAACGATCAGTAAAATATCCACAAGAGTACATCTGAGTGTAATAAGGTGGCAAGGTAACATCTAATCATGTATATAGTGCCAGGTACTCAGGTAACAACATGTCATCAGTATAAGGTATGTCTGCATGAAGTATCAATGAAGAAATATCAATAATATCAATACACATATATTAGCGTCCCATACCACTAATATTGGTGTAAGATAAGTGTAAATCCAGTCTGTATATGAACCAAGTCTGTATATATGTGGAACCCGTCCACCTGTCACCCACTGACAGTAAGCATCATGTATGCAATGTGAGGATATAACCAAAATCATGGAAAACTCATCATGAAACCCGTGCCAAACACCGACACGTAAATCCTCATCCGTATGGGGCTCCGTCTGCGGATATCGGCCCTCGGCCCCGGCAGTATGAGTCAACCCATGTCCATCTCTGGGCTCCGTCTGCGGATATCGGCCCGTCGGCCCCGGCAGTATGCCCATCTTTCGGCTCCAGGCGGTATCCCCCGGATACCCGCCGAGCTCAGGTAAAATCACCGGTAGGTACTCGCCCGCCTCCAGGCTCAATCGGCATAACCCATCGATCATCTTGCCGAGGGGAACCATACCGGGCCCACCACGAACCCGCAAACGGTACATCACCTCCTCGAATCGGGTTTCAAGCACACGTCTCAGCACCGAGAAAACGCGTGGTGGACGCACCGAAATATCATATCACGAGGTACCGGGTTTTCATAAAAGTGCTTCTTTTCATAAATAACCCCACGGTCCTCAAAACCAGAAATCACATGAAAATCCAACATCAGGAAGTAAATCCAATGCGACGTGCTATACAGTCAATCCATGATGTATGCGACATGTAAAGAACAGTAATCATATCGGAAATCATGCAACATGGAATAGTAATGTGCATATGTCGAAAGAAGAATCATCTCATGAATGCAATAGTACTACAGTGTAGTGGCATGGCAATTATCGATGATGAAGTGTGTGAGCCGGCATATAGTGTACGTGAACATACGCATCATCGATAATGGTGCTGGTGTCCTAACAGCATGATAATAGCATAATAATGAACATATGCCAGCAATGCGAGTAGCATGAAAAGGCAGATATCTAATAATCAACACCACAGTGAAGTATCTACTATGTAGGCTACATCTAAGTATCCGGTCCATCGGGAAGGGTTGGTGTGGAAACCACCTAAAACTGAGTCTAAGTATATATGTAGATATATAGTCGGTGATCCCGCCTCAATGTCATATCGTAAGATATCCTCTAGCTATGAGTGCGGATCTATCATCAATATCAGCTCGTACGGTAAACCGTCGTACGGCATTCCCAAAAGCTGGGTACAGGTCAACATCTCACTGTCTCATCACATAACAATTATCACCATCATCAGATCATATCGTCTGGGTGTACTACTCTATATCTAGTACAAGCGGTAACATCGGTAAAGTATGCATGCGGGGGTAAACACACATCCCAAGCCCGCAAGAATCACTAGTCATATCCCACATATGAATCGCATCAAAATACCGATCTCAGGGCACCAAGCCCACATCATCGACTCATCTCCAAAGTCGTCACATATCATCAACCACAGTGTAAGTACATGTGAAAAGCAAGGGTATATGTGTAGGTGCAATTCTATCCTAGGGTTCGCGACTATGAACTACGCTAGTCACTTCTAACCCTACATAACCAAAATACACCTAATATCACAATACTATATAATAAGCTATCTACGGACTGCGGGGGTGCTATACGCCATCCACCCGACTTTCCCCCGTAGATATAATCTACTCACCTTGCATCATCATTTGCGGACATCACCATGCATTTGCTTGTCGTCCGAAGTCTTCATGGGTACCTACACATCAAAATATCGTATATGCGCATTAAAACCAAATCCAATCTAAAACGGCACATAAACTCCAAAACGATACGATAAGGGGGCCTATAGGTGAGAACCTATGGCACGCCTTCAAAACCATCCATAATCCTCTATATCGTCGTATAAACGACAATAGTCGAGGCAAAACACATTCCACCATTTCAGAATCCAAAAATACGGAATACGGAAACACGAATCCAAAACGACAACTTAGGATATATGTCCCAGATTTCACCCTAGAAAGAATCTGTCAAATCTAGAAGTACCTAGGGCCAAGAATTGATGAAATGGGGCCAGGCACGCAAAACGAGGAAAATCCCCTCTGCTCTGGCCGCAAATTGCGGCCAGAATCGGAGAATTGGCGGCCGTACGGAGGAGTTAGGGGCTAGGGTTTTGGGTGTTGCCTCTATGTTGCCTGCACATCTCAATTTCCACTCAATATTATTTTAGGGTTCTCAGGGTGTTAGCAGATTCAATTTAACAGTGGCAGATTCCAGTTTTTCCCCCGATATAATTTTCTAAGATCCGTATCCTGGTGTTTGCTTCAGGTTTTGGGCTCCAATTCAAACACTAGGGTGTTGGTAAGACCTCTACTGAGCTCAATTTCACAATACAACCCAAGTTCCTCTCAAACCCTAACTAGGTTTTCATCCAATTCATAATATCACACAATATCGATTAAATCTTAACATGGGGTTATAGGAAAGGCTATACTTAAACAAATGGTTCAGAAATTACCTTCATTAGCAACTCAAGAAAATTCTTGAGTTGCCCCCTAGTGGCCAAATCCATTCTTCTTTAGCTCCATGTGTAGATCTAGGGATTTTGCACAATTTTAATGAAAGGAGTTTGGGGTTTTGGATATGTTTTTGAGATGAAGTGAGAGGATTTAGTGGAGGGGAGAGAGGGCTAGGGCAGCAGCAGCAGCAACCAAGGAGGAAGAGGGAGGGAAATGAGAGGAAGAGAAATGATTAAGGGTTCAAGTCAATGGTCCACCTCTCTCTCTCACCTACCCTCATCATCACACTCTCTTTTTCTTTTTCCCTTTTCTTTTAAATCCCTAAACCTTCTCACAAGAATAGTAACCCCAAAAGAAATCCATGACTAGAAAAATGTACAAGTGTAGAAAATGTGATATGTGCAAGTTTTGCACAAAACTACCAAAAAACCCGATTAGCGATTTTAATCGCGATTAGCACTAAATTAGTGTCAAAATGATCACAACAACTTAAAAATGTCATAATTTCAATAATTAACCCATTTTAGAATTTTCTATAATTTTTCATAATTTTTCTAACATTTTTCCTATTTATTTGCATTTAATATTAAAATAATCAATAAAATAATATTAAATTGTAAAAATTCCCAAAATTAATATTTTATATTTTTGAAAATGTTACAACAGTGAAACTGAAACATTGAAATGTTTCGAAGGGGTATCCCGGTATTCCTAGTAATGCATCTTCCATTATCCGATTCACAACTGTAACCGTATAATTCTTTGCCACCTCTCCAAATCCCTTTATATATCTTTAGTCATTACCTTCTGCACACCCCTTTAGGCCAAATGGTTCTCTTCCTTCCCTACCGTTCGGCACCAGCCTATGGTTTGGAAGAAGACTATCCAATAAGCATAATGGGTGTACTGTCCTAATCCTAGGAGCACTCGCAATGCGAGAGAAGGTGAAGATAAAAGACAACCGAATAAACCTTATTCCTATTTCTCCTGAAGCAGGATCCATCCCCGAACTGGAACAAGTTCCTTTCGAGTTCGTATATAACCATACGATAGATTATCCAATAAACTGTGGATCTTCGTAGTGATTCGGAGTGTCCTGGAGAAATACATAGGTGATTTAGGATTGGCGAAGAAATATTTGGTTTGGTCGTGAATAGTAGTCGCAATTTACTTTGCCCTCTTACTAATTCCTTTCTTTGTCTTAACTTAATACTTTCTGTACACCGTTTAGGGTAATTGGTTTTCTTCATTCCCTACCGGTCGGCACCTGCCTATGGTTTGGAAGAAGACTATCCAATTTGCGTAATAGGTGTACTGTCTCCTAAACCAAGCAGTACTCGTAACCAGAGAGAAGGTAAAAGGAAAAGACAACTGAATAGTCCTATTCGTTTTCTCCAGAACCGGAAACCATCCTCGAATTCCTTCGAGTTCGTATATAACCATACGATGGTTTTGTCCAATGGAAGTGGACGTTCGTAGTATTGCGGGGTGTCCTGGAGAAAAGGGTAAAAGTAGGAGTGACAATGAGGTTTGCAACTCTGACAATCAAAAAGCCAGTGTTAAGGAGGTTCGGTCAACTTGGTCACTGAGTCATAGTCTAGGGTCGGGTCAATGGTCGCTGCCAGAGAGAGAGAAAAGAAACACTCAGTATGCACTCTAACCTAGATCAGAATGGTTATCACTTTATCTAATCTGGAAACCTCCCACTGTAACCTCAAATTCTTCTCCAAACCCGAAAGAAGAATTAGTCGGGATCACCCGAGGAGTAAACCAAATCATCAGTGGGAATTGGGATCCAACTATCATCGCATGATAACGTGACGGAATCCGCTCACGTTATCACACTCCAGAAGGTATGCGCATATCTGGCAAGTTTCAGTTTCTTTAGAAACTCCCGTTATGGATTTTTGCCCCATGCTCTTATGACCTTGGCGTGAGGTCAAAATGTCATAAGTCACATGTCAAGGTCTACCCATCATTATCCAGGTTAATTTGAACCCACCCGTACATACCCTTGACGAAGGCCAAAATAGTAGTACGACTGTCCCAAACCAACGCATCTATCTATAGTACAGATAAATATCCAGCAGCTACCAATCACTATACCTTGGCGTGAGGTCAAAATACATAGCTTGAATACTACCGAATATTTAACCGAAATGATGGAGGGCTACGAATGGTTTCTGGAGAAAACTATTAACATAATGAACTTGATATCGTTGAAGGAACTGGATAGCTTTTTGAAAATATAGTGACGAAAATCTTTGCTAAAGAGGTCACTCCCGGTGAAGGGATCTCGGCTCTTTCCCCGTAGAATGAGGTGCAGGATATTCCAACTGAATACCACGATGCAAAGCAATAGTAATCGACTATAGTGAAGTTATTGCCCTGACGCAAACTTCTGCCAAGGGGTCACTCCCGGTGAAGGGATCTCGGCCCTTGCCTCGTCGACTGAGGAGCAGGATATTCCAACTGAATATCACTGTGCAAAACAAAAGTGAACGTCCTTGCAATAACAGCTTTTTGAAAAATGTTCCAACAACATCAGAATTGGTTTGTTTAACTTGCATTGATCCGAATCAATTCAGTCCCATCAATTGATCACACCAATAAAGAACGAAAATAATGATATACGTATATGCCATCCGCATTCGCCACTGGGTCCCGTCATCACCCGTTAGGTTACTTAACTAACGACAGAGCGGGTACTGGACTAGCGCGGATACAAAACATATACAACATGTACTAGTATATATATCAATATATAATATTTCGCTCAAGGCGTGATAAAATGCAACATCACAGAAATGTATAACATCACAGATCAATACAGATATCTGGGATCCCCTGGTTTCATAGAGCCGCTACTGAAACCCGACGTTCCCCTGGTCGTGTGGATAGCCTGTGCAATGAAAATCCTAGACCCCTACGGGCGCGGCAAGTTACCCGCCAAAACCTGAAGCGAGGCAGCCCCCTTCAGCAACGTGAATGGACCACCCAGCACTTCACGGAATCCGGTAACTTGGGCACCCATCCTGGGTCAACCTTTACCCCCTACGAGTGCGGCGAATAGCCCGCCAATTCTAGAGTAAAGCCCCCTCCGTCTCAATGCCATGAGATGCGGGCCCGTTGCCCTCTAGAACCCGGCTATCCGTGCACCCCTCCGCGGGGTAATCCTAGTACAGAAAGTAAAATATACATATAACGGGTACATCGACCTCGACCCGGTCGTGCCCCAAAAGAATAATACAAATAGGCAGTGACGGCAGTCCACATGTCGGACGCTCGCCCCGCAATATCAAATGTACATATAAAGCAAAACTTTACTACCATTGCATCTAGGCTATCCCCACGACCGATCCGAAACATCACAGCACAACACAGAACATCAACGTGAATGTCACGTTCGCAAATCCGTCTAAAAGGGCTACAGCAGATAGACTGGATTTACCGATCGAATGACATTCACGGTCGCAGATATAATGTAAATACCGTGAACTAACATGTTTAAACTTTTCGATCGATCAAATTTATCGAAGTGGGCCCCAAGCACTACTGTAGCATTCACAGAAAATCTGGGCCCAAAAAGAATATCCCAAAACCCCTATTTCTAACCAAAAAGCCCACTGGAAAAATTTGGAGTTCCGTTGACTTTCTTCAACCGCGGAACCGCGGCCAAACCAGGGGTTTGGCCGCGTTTCCGCGGCCATACTAATGTTAGTGTATATGCCCTTGAGGCCATTACTGTATCATACTAGTTTGTATATTACTTGATGGAAGCTTGGGATATTCACAGTTGTATATACAATCTTGCTCGAAATGGTAGTATGCTACTTGGTTTGTCTCTGCTTTAATATGTGCATGTGCTTCTTTTAGCATATCGCTGATATACATATTAGTAGAGCCCTTAGGATCTTTGCTTGATTAACAGCGTTGTGATGGCGCTCACACTCGTGGGAGCTGGGTAATCCATAAGCACATCCTTATACAGGTCCCTGGTCGTTGGACTATCGAGACAGGGCATCGATACTCCGTAGTAGACTAGCGTATGCGCTTCTCATCCCAGTGTGGGAGACGGTCTGTCCCACAACCGTCAGTACGTCGTACTTGAGATAGTATGCGGGTGCTCATTAGGTTACGAGTACACAGGACAGGACTCGTGGCGGACTGTTGGTTGGTATTATACCTATCGTCAGTTATCAGTTTCCAGGTGACATGAGTACAGCTTAGTCCGCTGACTTGACACTGTCACTTCGCCTCAAGTGTGTTCCCACTGCACTTTGATTACTACCCTACCACGGCTCAAAGGAGTCATGCAAACAGGTAGTTTTTGGGTGCAGTCCCGAAGCACTTGGAGGCAGTGACGGTTAGACAGGATTCGTCTCTCCCGGTATTGGGGGTTGACATCGCGCTGTGTCCAGGAGAGCCATTAAACAAGTAGTCCCTGGCCAGGGAAAGCGAGATATACTGGTAGGTTTCCAGTGTTATCTCAGGGTGTTCTGGGCTACACTCCGACACGACTTGTACCGCTATTAGGGGACTGACGTTCACCCCCCTAGGCCCGCTATGCGATGTATCAGACGAACAGACCGGACTGTACGGAGACTGTCACATACAGGCTCAGTAATAGTTCAGATGGGGTTCACCTCGTCAGTCTTCTTATCGGCATCTACCTGGGGACCGTTAAGTACAGCTAGTGCCGCTTGCGGTCTGTGGTTAAACCCACTGCCAGCGTAGTGTCGAGTCTTTAGAGTCCCACACAGAGAGCTATTCTCGTTTAGGCAAAATGAGTAGAGGGCGCATGGTTTTGCAACAGGGTTCGTTCACATCCGCGCACTTGTGCACGTTTGCTGTCCGGACAGCTTATACTAGCGGGTTTTGGTTTAAGCCAGATCCTAGTATATGATTTGGGATTGGTTTTATCTCTTTGTATTCGTGTTCCTCGGATCACGAATACGGGTGTGTATGCACAGTTGCTTGAGACAGAGGGAGAGGACTTTGATTTGGGTTAATGACCATTGTCATTTTATTAACCCTAATACTTATGTGTGTATTATGGTTAATTGATATTAGTTTAATATAATTGTGCATGGTTATGGTTGTTGACCATTTGACTATCTTGACTTGTTGACCTTAGTTGACATGTTGACTATCATCATTCCATATAAAAGATGCTTTTTGATCCTTGCAATTAGCTTTAAATATGAAATGATAATGGTCATGTCTTGATTAACCATGACAATTATCTAGTTAATTATCAATTTAAAATAATTCACACATATATGTGAGAATGGTTGTTTATTCTCTCATTCTATCATTTACTTTCCCACCCTTGTTCTTCCTCTCCCTCAAGCTCTCCCCTTTCATGTGTTGAGAAACACTTGAGCTTGAGAAAAACCACTTCTTGATAATCTCTACTCTCATCTAGGGTTCTAGGATTAGCACTTCTAGCACCCTAGTTACTTCTAGCTTGGAGTTGAAGCCAAAGGGTGAAGCTTTCGGGTGGATCCTTCTTCTACGTGAGAAGACGACAAAGGTGATCCCTTTCTGTAAGTGCACGGCGGCACCCCGGTCGTCAATCCGACGCCGGAATGCGGAAACGGTGAATAACTTTGATTTTGCGGACTTAGCAAATCGGTACCACCGCGCACTAAACACCCGGATCGTTACCATTAACAAGTCTAAGCTACTAGAAGATGGGTTAGAGATATACCGACGATCCAAGTCCTCCGGTCTTCATCTCCACTCCGATCTCCTCGCAGGATCTCCGTCTCCTCCTCGTCGCCGGAAGTGCACCACATCGCCTACTTCTTTTACGGGCTCCCACCTCAATGCCGAGGCAACTCGGGCATGAAGCTGGCTAGTCGACGTGCCCAAGGCTTGCTGTAGAATATGTATAGAACCATGTCTCACTTTGGGGTTGTGGAATTGCCATTGGTGGAGGGATTGAACTTGGGGCTTTTTGGATTGAACTTGTGGGATTTTTGCAACATGAAATGAGCCAAAATATCCCCAAAAAAATTTGGGACAGCCCCTACAAGCTTGGGCCGGCCATGAGAGGTGAGGGAGAGGAAAGAATGAGAGAGCACACCATAATGGAGAGAGTGGGAAGGCTATCATGCAAAAAGAAATCATCAAAAGAATATGGTCACAATCACACCCACTCTCAACTACTCACCAACAACCATGATAGCACCAAAACCAACACTCCAACAAGCTAATGATCACTTCCAAAAGTCATGCTATCATGAAGATAGAAGTCAAGGTCAAAAGAATGGTGCACCATCATGATACAAGGAAACAAGCAAAGACCCCCTCCACAAATGCTTATTTGCAACAATGCAAATAAACCCTCCTCCACCAATCTTCGGCCAATGAACGGAACAAAGGAAATTGGCCGAAGCGGAAAGCAAACTGGCAACTCCAGAAAACTGGTCCCGTAATAAATTACAGGAAAACCCCGAAACTGTGCATACACACCCGCATTTGTATTCCAACCGAAATACAAATGCAATGAGACAAAATCTCCACTGTACTATACTAGAATCCGGCTTATACCAAAACCGGCTAGTAATATCTGTTCGATCCTGATCCGTGCAATACCGCACGTATCTGATCGAACCCTGCCATATAACCATACGGCCTATAGTACAAACTGTCCGATCCTGATCCGTGCAATACCGCACGTATCTGATCGGACCTTGCCATATCTCCATACGGCCTCTACAACCTTTCGCCCGAAAGCTGAGTAACTGTAAGTGTGGTGGACTCTAAAGACTCGTCAATACTATGGCTGTGGATTTAACCACTAGCACGTCAGAGGTATATGCCAATACGTGACGGGCCACCAGCTATTGACCAAAAGGGACTTCGATGAGGAAGCTCACCCCGACACCCAACTGAGCCTGTCAGTGACAATATCCGTGCAGTCCGGTCCATTCGTCTATGAGCATCGCATGGCGGGCCTAGGGGGTTGGTAAAAGTCAGACCCCCAAAAGCGGTACAAGTCGTGTCGGAGTGTAGCCCAGAACACCCTGAGATACTACTGGAATACCTACCAGTAAATCTCCTTGCCTCGGCCGAGGGCTTCGTGTAATGGCTCTCCTAGACACAGCACGACCTCACCCCCAATACCGGGAGAGACGAACCCCTGAAGATACGCTCACTGCCTCCGTGTGGCTCGGGACTGTACCCAACTAAAACCTATTTGCACGACTCCTTTGAGCCGTGGTAGGGTAGTAATCAAAGTACAGTGGGAACTCACACGAGACAAATGACGATCCCCAGGTCGATGAACTAACCT
Organism: Agapanthus africanus; assembly: GCA_030015575.1. NCBI lineage: Eukaryota > Viridiplantae > Streptophyta > Magnoliopsida > Asparagales > Amaryllidaceae > Agapanthus > Agapanthus africanus. The sequence continues at coordinate 117,321,262 of CM057351.1, forward strand.
GCACACATGTCACCAGGGAACTGCCATCTGACGTCTGGTATATGACCAACTAGCATGTTCCCGGCGAGTCCTGTCCGGTGTACTCATAACCCAATGAGCACCTGTATACATCTTAGGTGATCCAACTGACACCAGTGGCTTGTGAGACCGGCCACCGCCCCTCGTCGGGGTCTCGACTGTACACACTAGTCTACTATGGAGTATCGATGCCCTGTCTCGAAACTCACACGACTAGGGACCATTTAAGGATATGCTTATAGACTGCCAGCTCCCACGTATATGATCGCCCTCATACTGCTGGTGGTCAAGCATAGAATCCTAGGGGCTCTATCAACGTGTAATAGCGACGTGTCAGGTCACCTAAAACAGTACACGATGATAAAGGTAAACCAGATAGCATACTATCATCTCGAGTAAGACTGTCCTACCGGGATAGGTCCTCCATCAATCATTACAATCACGTACCTGTGACCTAATAATTGACTCTGAGGGCATTATCTCCAACAATCTCCCACTTGCACTCAAGGCTAATTATTGCGATGTCGCATACTCACAGCCCGTGTGATACCGAACACCCAACTCCTCTACTAGTCAGTCTCACAAAGCTCGTTTGCGAAACTATTGCGTTCGAGGAATAGCCTCAGTGAGTGGATCCGCCTTGATGTCTCTTTCTATGTCTCTCTATATCTCAAGTTCGCGGAGAAACCCATCTCCCGAAATGAGCAATACCTGTCTTAGAATGTTTCTGGATGTCTGATGGGACATAGCTCATAAATGAACTCCAAATCCAAACTTCTTAGACTGTATCGTCAACTGAACTTAATCAGTATCCTGCGCCATGCCTCCCTCAGTATTGCCTTGGACCATCTGTCCAAAATACTGCCCCTCGTCAGAGGGAAAACTATAACTCTGACAACCTCCTTGTCGTCCATGTCACCTTGGAAGCCTGGAATGATAACTGTCTCCCGAATGAGGCTGTCGTTATCATATCCCTAGAACATTCACTTATGTTCTTAAACTGCTTCCGACTGTTTCTCCAGGATTGGATTAATGTCAACTTATTGCATCTAGTGCAAGAACAATATCTGGTGTGGTACTTGACATCTCATGATTGACTCAATTGCCTGAGCAAGTGATCTGCCAATCATGCACGTCCCTCTCCCCTTTAGTCTGTAAGACACCTTTGGAGAGGGTGACTCCATCACCTGCAGGTACACTACCGTGCCAGGAGTCGTCCATTCTAAATACTCTTAGAATGCTGTCAAAGTACCCTGATTGGGAGACCACCCAAATCTAGATCTAAAACCATAGATCTAGTAACCAGTATATCTGATATAATATCCAATTCCTTTGTGGAGAAACCACTGTGTGACGACCAAAATATGACCGATCGTAGTATAGGAGTTTCTTTTCCTATTCTGTGTATGTCATCCAAATACCATGACATCACACCCTACTACCATCTCAACAGATCCATCCTCTATTCTGATGAAGTCAAACCCATGACTGTCACGTCAGAAATAGATGATCTATCTCCGCTACTGGTGCTTTAGTCTATAGATAGACATAAGCTACCTGTCCACCAATGCTTCCGCTGCTCCCACTGACTACGACAACCCTCTGGCAGAGTCATATAGACGTACACTTCTAAAACTAGTTTAGAACGACGCTATACTCATCCTCCTGCCGGGTCTCACAGTCTGGAACAACAGCAATGGTAATTGTGGGTAAACAAGAACTTCCCTGTCACCGTCATTGAGGCTACCGTAGTACCTCTCGGGTGCCTGAAGTTACCCACCTCATCTGCGGAGTGGTCAATGGAATGTCAATCCAGATTGAATCTTTAGGTTCCTTGTCAAATCTTCAGTAATCGTTTGTGGTTCTGGAATCACTTCCAGTTCTACCATACTCCCACTTATGTTTTCTGAAAAAATCCATTTTTAATAAAACTGTGGCGAGTCTAGAACAATATCGCTATTGTTCATCCAGATGGTAGAAAGTCAACCCTTGTCATAGCCTGGGTCAACCCACAAACAGCCATTACAGAAACGTGCCTTGAGTTGTCCAGTGTGTGGTTTTAATCATAAACCGGACAACTCCCCGTACCTTAACAACGTTAAGATACGAACTGTTCTATATCCCATATAGGACCAGAGGCACTGATTTAATTGAACCAGATTCAAATCATGCAGCTGTCTCCAGCGCATGTCAACTAAATGGAAGGAGGCGGATCAGCGTTACTCAACTTAGGAACACTTCCAATTATGAGTAACCTGAAAAAGAAGGAAAATCTCTTTATCATTACTATCAACTGAATACCATACACAAGTATCTACATCTTCGATCTCTTTGAAGAATCCCGATACTTGCTACACCTGGTTCTCTACTCTATTCAAATACCTATAACTTCTCAAAATTCGGACCCTGTGTTTCCGCGAAACACTTGTCTAAAAACTAGAGAAGTCATAAGTAAACCGAATATAGTACGAGGACCAACCCCTCTGTCCTGATGGACCCTGGACAACATACAATACTCTGTATAAGTCCCTTGAGTCTGAATAACTCATTCACTGTGTGTCGTAGGTTGAAAACTGTACTTATGGTCAAGAAGAATTACACCGCTGTTTAATGCTCCTTACCTAACCATCCACTGATATAGGTAAATGTCATAGACATAATTTCAGAAAGGTATATCTCACTCTATGAAAATAGACGTACAGATATATCAATTTGAAATTGGTGCATAAAAGCGGATATTCAAAACCAAATATTTGCCGACCGGCAAACAACCCAGGTGATTTCCTCAAATATCACCGATTACAACGAATCCCGATATAATGAGGATAGTCACCCAATTTCCAACAACTTACTCCCACTCATCATCTGTAAAACCATACAGATGTGAGAATCATACCTGGTAAATACGTACCCTGGAGTAAGTATCTAGTCGGGAAATCAGCTTTCCTTTAACAGTACACAGTGAGACTGAAACATTGAAATGTTTCGATGGGGTATCCTGGTATTTTTAGTAATGCCTCTTCCAGTATCCAGATTCACAACTGTAACCGTGTAATTCTTTGCCACCTCTCCAAATCCCTTCATTTGTCATTAGTCTTTACCTTCTGCACACCCCTTTAGGCCAAATGGTTTTCTTCCTTCCCTACCGTTCGGCACCAGCCTATGGTTTGGAAGAAGACTATCCAATAAGCATAATGGGTGTACTGTCCTAATCCTAGGAACACTCGCAATGCGAGAGAAGGTGAAGATAAAAGACACCTGAATAAATCTTATTCCTATTTCTCCTGAACCAGAATCCATCCCCGAACTGGAACAAGTTCCTTTCGAGTTCGTATATAACCATACGATGGAGTATCCAATAAACTGTGGATCTTCGTAGTGATACGGAGTGTCCTGGAGAAATTCAAAGGTGATTTTAGGATTGGCGAAGAAATACCTGGTTTGGTCATGAATATCTGTTGCAATTTACTTTGCCCTCTTACTAATCCCTTGCTTTGTCTTAACTTAATACCTTCTGCACACCATCGTTATGCTAATTGGTTTTCTTCATTCCCTACCGGTCGGCACCAGCCTAAGGTTTGGAAGAAGACAATCCAATTTGCGTAATAGGTGTACTACCCCTAAACCAAGGAGTACTCGTAACCTGAGAGAGGGTAAAAGGAAAAGACAACTGAATAATCCTATCCGTTTTCTCCAGAACCTGAAACCATCCTCGAATAAATTCTTTCGAGTTCGTATCTAACCATACGATGGTTTTGTCCAATGGAAGTGGACGTTCGTAGCAATACGGGGTGTCCTGGAGAAAAGGGTAAAAGTAGGAGTGGCAATGAGGTTTGCAACTCTGACAATCCAAAAGCCAGTGTTTAAGAAGGTTCGGTCAACTTGGTCTCTGAGTCAAAGTCTTAGGGTCGGGTCAATGGTCGCTGCCAAAGAGAGAGAGAAAAGTAACACTCAGCGTGCACTCTAACCTTGATCTGAATGGTTACCAATTTATCTAATCTGGAATCCTCCCACTGTACCTCAAATTCTCCTCCAAACCTGAAAGAAGAATTAGTCGGGGTTACCCGAGGAGTAAACTAACTCATCAGTGGGAATCGGGATCCAACTATCATCGCATGATAACGTGACGGAATCCGCTCACATCATCACACTCTAGAAGGTATGCGCATATCTGGCAAGTTTCAGTTCTTTTGAAACTCCCGACGTGATTTCTGCCCCATGCTCTTATGACCTTGACTTTGGCCAACATATCATAAGTCACATGTCAAGTACCACCCGTCATTCTCCAGGTTAATCTGAATCCACCCGTACATACCCTTGACTTTGGCCAAAATGGCAGTACGACTGTCCCAAACCAACGCATCTATCTATGCTGCATATGAATACCCCAATAGCTACCAATCACTGTGCCTTGACTTTGGCCAACATACACAGCTTGAATACTATTGACCACCCATATGAAACGACGGAGGGCTACGAATGGTTTCTGGCGAAAACCTTTAACGTAAAGAACTTGATATCGTCGAAGGAACGGATAGCTTTTTAAAATATAGTGACGAAAACCTTCGCTAAAGAGGTCACTCCCGGTGAAGGGATCTCGGCTCTTTCCCCGTAGAATGGGGTGCAGGATATTCCAACTGAATACCACGGTGCAAAGCAAAAGTAATCGGCTATAGTGAAGTTAATGCCCTGACGCAAACTTTTTGTCCAAGGGGTCACTCCCGGTGAAGGGATCTCGGCCCTTGCCTCGTCGACTGAGGAGCAGGATATTCCAACTGAATACCACGGTGCAAAGCAAAAGAGAACGTCCTTACAATAACAGCTTTTGAAAAGTTGTTCCAACAACATCAGATTAGGTTTGTTTTTAAACTTGCATTGATCCGAATCAATGCAGTCCCATCAATTGATCACACCAAAAAGAACGAAAATATACTGATGTACGTATATGTCATCCGCATTCGCCACTGGGTCCCGTCATTACCCGTTAGGTTAGCTAACTAACGACAGAGCGGGGACTGGACTAGCGCGGATGTAAAACATATACAACATCTACTAATATATATACCAATATATTATATTTCGCTCAAGGCGTGAAAAGAAATGCAACATCACAGAAAATGTACAGCATCACAGAAACAATACAGATATCTGGGATCCCCGGGTTTCACAGAGCCACTACTGAAACCCGACGTTCCCCTGGTCGTGTGGATAGCCTGTGCAATGAAATCCTAGACCCCTACGGGCGCGGCAAGTCACCCGCCAAAACCTGAAGCGAGGCAGCCCCCTTCAGCTCCGTGAATGGACCACCCAGCACTCCACGGAATCCGGCAACTTGGGCACCCCTCCTGGGTCAACCTGTACCCCCTACGAGTGCGGCGAATAGCCCGCCAACCCTAGAGTGAAGCCCCCTCCGTCTCAATGCCATGAGATGCGGGCTTGTTGCCCTCTAGAACCCGGCTATCCGTGCACCCCTCCTGGGGTAATCCTAGTACAGAAAGTAAAATATACATACAACGGGTACATCGACCGCAACCAGGTCGTGCCCCAAAATAATAATACAATCAGGCAGTGACGGCAGTCCACATGTCGGACGCTCGCCCCGCAATAACAAATGTACACAATACAACACAACTGTACTAGCATTGCATCCAGGCTATCCCCCACGACCGATCCGCAACATCACAGCAAAAACAGAACATCAACGTGAAAGTCACGTTCGCAAATCCGTCTAACCGGGCTATAGCAGTTAGACCGGATTACCGATCAAGTGACATTCACGGTCGCAGATATAATGTAAATATTGTGAAAAATGTGTTTAAAATATCCGATCGATCAAAAATTAACAAGTGGGCCCTCAATCAAAACTGTAGCACTCACAGAAATCCTGGGCCCAATTTTAATATTCCAAAACCCAAATTTTAAGCCCAGAAGGCCTCTGAAAAAATTTGGTGAAGTGATGTGAATAGTGCGCGGCGGAAGGGCCGCGGGAATGGGGTTTTCGCGGCGCTTCCGCGCTCCCACTGTGGAGTTACTTCGTCAAATTTTTACAGAACTCTTAGATTTTCCAGTACATCAATATTTTACAACCTGAAAAATTTTCCGAGACCAAAAATTTTCAACAGAAACTGATTCGAACTAAAATGCAGTTTTGGAACATTCGATCGATCGAAACAGAAAAACACATTACACCAAGCTAGACTAAGTTAATGGCGAGGCTCTGATACCACTGTAAGTGCACGGCGGCACCCCGGTCGTCAATCCGACGCCGGAATGCGGAAACGGTGAATAACTTTGATTTTGCGGACTTAGCAAATCGGTACCACCGCGCACTAAACACCCGGATCGTTACCATTAACAAGTCTAAGCTACTAGAAGTTGGGTTAGAGATATACCGACGATCCAAGTCCTCCGGTCTTCATCTCCACTCCGATCTCCTCGCGGGATCTCCGTCTCCTCCTCGTCGCCGGAAGTGCACCACATCGCCTACTTCTTTTACGGGCTCCCACCTCAATGCCGAGGCAACTCGGGCATGAAGCTGGCTAGTCGACGTGCCCAAGGCTTGCTGTAGAATATGTATAGAACCATGTCTCACTTTGGGGTTGTGGAATTGCCATTGGTGGAGGGATTGAACTTGGGGCTTTTTGGATTGAACTTGTGGGATTTTTGCAACATGAAATGAGCCAAAATATCCCCACAAAAATTTGGGACAGCCCCTACAAGCTTGGGCCGGCCATGAGAGGTGAGGGAGAGGAAAGAATGAGAGAGCACACCATAATGGAGAGAGTGGGAAGGCTATCATGCAAAAAGAAATCATCAAAAGAATATGGTCACAATCACACCCACTCTCAACTACTCACCAACAACCATGATAGCACCAAAACCAACACTCCAACAAGCTAATGATCACTTCCAAAAGTCATGCTATCATGAAGATAGAAGTCAAGGTCAAAAGAATGGTGCACCATCATGATACAAGGAAACAAGCAAAGACCCCCTCCACAAATGCTTATTTGCAACAATGCAAATAAACCCTCCTCCACCAATCTTCGGCCAATGAACGGAACAAAGGAAATTGGCCGAAGCGGAAAGCAAACTGGCAACTCCAGAAAACTGGTCCCGTAATAAATTACAGGAAAACCCCGAAACTGTGCATACACACCCGCATTTGTATTCCAACCGAAATACAAATGCAATGAGACAAAATCTCCACTGTACTATACTAGAATCCGGCTTATACCAAAACCGGCTAGTAATATCTGTTCGATCCTGATCCGTGCAATACCGCACGTATCTGATCGAACCCTGCCATATAACCATACGGCCTATAGTACAAACTGTCCGATCCTGATCCGTGCAATACCGCACGTATCTGATCGGACCTTGCCATATCTCCATACGGCCTCTACAACCTTTCGCCCGAAAGCTGAGTAACTGTAAGTGTGGGGGACTCTAAAGACTCGTCAATACTATGGCTGTGGATTTAACCACTAGCACGTCAGAGGTATATGCCAATACGTGACGGGCCACCAGCTATTGACCAAAAGGGACTTCGATGAGGAAGCTCACCCCGACACCCAACTGAGCCTGTCAGTGACAATATCCGTGCAGTCCGGTCCATTCGTCTATGAGCATCGCATGGCGGGCCTAGGGGGTTGGTAAAAGTCAGACCCCCAAAAGCGGTACAAGTCGTGTCGGAGTGTAGCCCAGAACACCATGAGATACTACTGGAATACCTACCAGTAAATCTCATTGCCTCGGCCGAGGGCTTCGTGTAATAGCTCTCCTAGACACAGCACGACCTCACCCCCAATACCGGGAGAGACGAACCCCTGAAGATACGCTCACTGCCTCCGTGTGGCTCGGGACTGTACCCAACTAAAACCTGTTTGCACGACTCCTTTGAGCCGTGGTAGGGTAGTAATCAAAGTACAGTGGGAACTCACACGAGACAAATGACGATCCCCAGGTCGATGAACTAACCTGCACACATGTCACCAGGGAACTGCCATCTGACGTCTGGTATATGACCAACTAGCATGTTCCCGGCGAGTCCTGTCCGGTGTACTCATAACCCAATGAGCACCTGTATACATCTTAGGTGATCCAACTGACACCAGTGGCTTGTGAGACCGGCCACCGCCCCTCGTCGGGGTCTCGACTGTACACACTAGTCTACTATGGAGTATCGATGCCCTGTCTCGAAACTCACACGACTAGGGACCATTTAAGGATATGCTTATAGACTGCCAGCTCCCATGTATATGATCGCCCTCATACTGCTGGTGGTCAAGCATAGAATCCTAGGGGCTCTATCAACGTGTAATAGCGACGTGTCAGGTCACCTAAAACAGTACACGATGATAAAGGTAAACCAGATAGCATACTATCATCTCGAGTAAGACTGTCCTACCGGGATAGGTCCTCCATCAATCATTACAATCACGTACCTGTGACCTAATAATTGACTCTGAGGGCATTATCTCCAACAATTTCTACTACTCCAAGGAGCAAGGAGAGAAGGACATAAAGCCGTAGGTATAACCATTCTAACACTTAGCTAGTTTCTAGTTAGCTTTAGCTTGTTTTTGTTTAGCAAAGATCCTTCTTTATCTAGTCCATGTTGCCTAAAGTTGATAAAAATTTGATTTTTATTCCGTTTTCGTCCTCCCCGCAAGCACCGGGGTGGGCAACGTGGACTTACAGTGGTATCAGAGCCTAACTAAACATAAACTAGCTAGGTAGTAAAAGTTTATGGAAGTTTGATCGGAAAAATCGGAAAAACAAAATGTCAAAACCCTAACTTTCTGTTAAAATTTTTCCTTTTCAAAATAAAATAAATCATACTCCAAAAATCATCTCAGGGTTTTGTGAAGAAAGCCACCAAACCCGGTCCAGTGAATCGATTAAAGCGCCGCGGTTCCGCGGCAATAGCAAGCTATTGTCGTGCAACCGTGACCGAGTTGACTCGGTTCTGGGTCGAGTTTGGTGCAGTGTTCTTCTGGCTTGGTTTTGGGATTTTTAAGATGGTTTATATGTGCCCAGGTTTTCCAGAAAAGAAATTTGTTTTTGGGGGCCTATAAATCCGTATTTTTTATCGAACTTCACTACACTTTGACTAAAAGGTTATATCTGTGATGTTTACATGTATTGAACGTCGGCTAATCGCTATATGTCGATTAGTCGGGGTTATACATATCTGTGATCTATGTTTGAGGATGGTATGTGTATATGAATGTGTTGGATTGTCGCAGGTGAATAGCCGGGGTGGATGTGAGATGAGTGTTTCTTTTTCTTTCATTCATTGTAATATGTAAATTGATGTAATAATATTTGTATGGCCGCACAACTGGCTCGGGGTTGTAGCCGTCATTGTATAATTCTTTTTACTGTTTTTGCTCCAAGGATAGACCCATGGAGGGGGTGCACAAACTACCGGGTATCTCGAAGTGCCGAGTGGCCTACTCCTGGTGTTGAGGGAGGTTGCTTCGCTTCGGGTGCTTGGCGGGTAGTTTGCCGCACCCGTAGGGGTCTGGGGTGTGGTATTGGCTATTCACCGCGACCGTGTAATCCTCTTTTAGCTGCAGGCTCGAACGGATTGCGGATTCCTAGTATATCCAATGTATTCATCTGTGATCTGTAATGTCTATCATTTCTATATACTTATATATGATAACTATTTAGGCGTTGCTTAGTTTTACAGCCGCACTAGCCCAGCCCCCGCTCTGTCGTTAGTTAAGTAACCTAACGGGTGATGACGGGGCCCCGTAGCAAATGCGAATGGCATAAGCGTACGTCATATTTTGGTTGTTTTCTGCAATGGTAGGATTAAATGATGGGACGCATTAAAAGAACTAATGCAAGAAAATAAACCATGTAAAAGTCGATTGGAACACTTTGAAAACCACTCGGTTCTTTTCAAAACTAAACTTTTAAACGCGGAGCTTGAACCACTCCTTTTAAAAGCTATCTCGTTCCATCGATTATATCAAGTTCACTACGTTCACGGTTTCGCCAAAACCATTCGTAGCCCTCCGTCATTCCACATGAATGGTCAAAAGTATTCAAGCTATGTATTTTGGCCAAAGTCAAGGCATAGTGATTGGTAGCTATTGGGTATTCATGTGCAGCATAGATAGATGCGTTGGTTTGGGACAATCGTGCTGCCATTTTGGCCAAAGTCAAGGGTAGGTACGGGTGGGTCCAAATTAACTAGGAGAATGACGGGTAGAACTTGACATGTGACTTATGATATTTTGGCCAAAGTCAAGGTCATGAGAGCATGGGGCAAAAATCCACATCGGGAGTTTCATAAGTACTGAAACTTGCTAGCGCTGCATTCCATTTGGAGTGTGATAATTCTGGTAGGATTCCATCGGTCTTATCACTTGATGATATTTGGATCCCGATCCTACTGTGAGTATATGCTACTCCTCGGGAAACCTCTCACTTAACGATCAATGCTATAAACCTAGTAGGTGTCTAGAAAGGTGTTAGCGGGGCTACGCCCCCAGGGAAAAGAGGTTATTAAATTAAGGAACTTCGCGAAAGCGTTGGAAAACCTCCCTCGATGTACAGACACTGGCCTGGCTGAACGGTTAAGCAAGTATTGTACGGTGAGATTGATCCTGACTAATCCTTTCTTTACGGTTTGAGAAGGGATTCGAGAGACAGTGGGAGCCATCCAGTTTAGACAAACTAAAAACCACTTTAAACTTGCAAGAGCATCATGCTAATGTGTTTCTTTTCTCTCTCCTAATTGCAGCGACCATTCAACATGACCGGACTTAAGTTATTACTAGATAAAAACATATTGACAGGGCCAAACTACAAAGATTGGCTCAGGAATGTCAAGATGGCAATCACTTACGACAAGTTGGGGTATGTCCTTACAACCAAAGCTCCCCCTGTCCCAGGTCCCAAAACCAGCGTCGTAGATAGGGAAATCTACAAGACCTGGGAAATAGATTGCGCGAAGGCCAAATGCCTCGTACTAGCCTCGATGGACAACGAACATCAGAGGAGGCACGAGAATATGGACCTAGAGTCCATATTTCTTCATACAAAAGAACTGTATGGAGAGCAGTCTCGTATCGCCAGATACGAAGTGTCGAAGAATTTATTTTCGGCAAGGTTGGCCGTCGGATCATCGGTAGCGGAACACATGCTTAAGATGATTGGATACATAGAGGAGCTCGCAGATCTTGGGACCATGTTAGAGAATGAACTCTATACTGATTTGATTCTCCAGTCCCTTCCTTCCACTTACGCCCAGTTTATCCTTAACTTCAACATGCAAGGAAAGGACGTTGAACTTTCCGAACTTCTGAACATGTTGAGGAGTGCTGAGGGCACCCTACAGAAAGGTAGGGAGACATCCACTTTGTTTGTAGGAGGATCTTCCTCTTCTAGATCCAGGGTGAAAGCCAAGGGTAAGAAGAAGAATGCCCTCGCCAAACCAAGAGGCGGTGTCAGTAAAGTGGATACGAAGGGAAAAGGTAAAGCAACAAAGGTAGCGGGAAAGCTGGTGGGGAAGGAAGAATGCTTCTATTGTCACAAAAGTGGTCACTGGAAACAGGATTGCAAGGCTTGGAAGGCCAGAACACAGGATTTGAAGCGAGTTGCGGCTTCAGCTTCAGGTGTGTATTTTATTGAAAACTGTCTATCAATAAACTCTACATCCTGGGTATTGGATACCGGATCAGGATCTCATATCTGTAATTCTTTGCAGGCGTTGAGAAAGCGTAGAGTTTTGAAGGCAGGTGACATGACCCTCAGAGTTGCAAACGGTGCTAGCATGGATGCTGAGGCTGTGGGGGACTATCACCTGGGATTGTCGGATGGACACTTTTTGCTTTTGCGTACTTGTTATTATGTACCAAATGCAACCTGTAATATCATTTCTGTATCTTTATTATCTAAAGAAGGTTATGAATTTGCATTTGTAAGTAATGTAGTGAACATTCACCTTAATCAAGTTTTGATTGGGTCAGGTACATTAAACAACGGTACATACGTATTAAACCAACCACAGATTTGCAATGTCCAGAATACACACAAAAGAAAGTCTCCAGAAATCAATAAAACTTTCTTATGGCATTGTAGACTGGGTCACATCAATGAGAGAAGGTTGACCAAGTTACATACAGAAGGATATCTGGATCCGTTCGAATATCAATCGTGTGCAACTTGTCAATCCTGTCTCAAAGGAAAGATGACAAAGACTCCGTTCACTAGACAAGGAGAAAGAGCGAGCGAGCTCTTGGGACTCGTACACAGCGACGTGTGCGGTCCAATGTCTACACATGCGCGAAGAGGTTATTCTTACTTCATTACTTTTACGGATGACTTTTCAAGGTATGGTTATGTCTTCTTAATGAAACATAAATCCGAGACTTTTGAAAAATTCCAAGAATATAAGAATGAAGTAGAAAAACAAACAGGCAAAAGTATCAAGACACTAAGATCTGATCGAGGTGGTGAATACTTAGTGCCGAGTTCCTGGGTTACTTAAAAGAGAATGGAATTCTCTCTCAGCTTACTCCTCCATACACTCCGCAACATAACGGTGTATCGGAGAGACGGAACCGAACCCTATTGGATATGGTACGGTCCATGATGAGTAACACTGAGTTGCCGCGATCGTTCTGGGGATATGCGCTAGAATCAGCTGCATACCTTTTGAACCGAGTTCCAACTAAGACTGTGCCTACTACACCATATCAGATGTGGTGTGGGAAGATACCCTATCTTAATCACATTAAGACATGGGGATGTCCAGCTTTTGTAAAAAAGCAGCATGCGGACAAGCTCGAGGCACGCTCAGTACAGTGCAAGTTCGTGGGATATCCAAAGAACTCCAAGGGATATTTTTCTATTGTGAAGAGGAACAAAAGGTTTTTGTTTCTCGCCATGCCCACTTTCTAGAACATCAGTTCATAGAAAAAGAACTAAGTGGGAGCGCAATAGAACTGGAAGAAATTCCAGAACCACGAGCTATTACTGAAAGCTTAGTAGAACCAGAGGGTTCGAAAGATCAGGACATTCCCACGCCACTCCGCAGGAGTAGTAGGCAGTCTCATCCGCCCGAGAGATACTACGGTTTTCTCATTGACGGGGATAGAGAGGATTGCATCATAGATTATGATGAGCCTACTAGCTTCCAGCAAGCCATTCAGAGCGTCGACTGGGTAAAATGGCTGGATGCAATGCGGACCGAAATAGAGTCCATGTACACCAACAAAGTATGGACGTTGGAAATTGCTCCAGATGGGGTAAAACCTGTAGGATGCAAGTGGATCTTCAAAAGGAAGATTGGTGTAGATGGACAGGTTGAGACCTATAAAGCTAGACTGGTAGCAAAGGGTTTTCGTCAGCGACCTGGTTTGGACTATGACGAAACCTTTTCTCCAGTAGCTATGCTGAAATCCATTCAGATCCTTCTTGCCATTGCTGCCTTCCACGATTATGAGATTTGGCAGATGGACGTAAAGACAGCTTTTCTAAATGGACATTTAGAGGAGTGTGTCTATATGGACCAGCCAGAGGGTTTCATTCAGAGTGGGTGCAGCGGAAAGGTGTGCAAGTTGCTTAAGTCCATTTATGGACTAAAGCAGGCAGCGCGGAGTTGGAACATCTGTTTTGATGAGACGGTCAAGGAATTTGGCTTTATCAAAAATCCAGATGAACCATGCATCTATTGTAGATTTGTAGCGAGAACTGTAGTATTCCTCGTTTTATACGTGGATGACATTCTCTTAATAGGAAATGACATTCCTATGCTACAATCTGTCAAGGGGTTCTTGTAACTCAGGTTCTCCATGAAAGACCTGGGTGATGCCTCATACATTCTGGGTATCCGGATCTACCGTGACAGATCCAAGAGGATATTAGGACTTTCACAATCCAGGTACATCGATACCATACTGAAGAGATTAAGTATGGAAGATTCTAAGCGCGGTAATCGACCGGCTTGTCACGGGATCACCCTTTCCAGAGAGATGCCTCCCAAGACTGATTTGGAGAGGGATCGCATGTCTATTATACCCTACGCTTCTGCGGTAGGCTCTATAATGTATGCGATGTTGTGTACCAGATCGGATGTGTCTTATGCACTGAGTGTGGTAAGCTGGTATCAGTCAAACCCTGGGGTGAAACATTGGATAGCAGTAAAGAACATTCTCAAGTACCTGAGAAGGACTAAGGAGATGTTCTTGGTGTATGGCGGAAAAGACCTCCAGATTGAGGCCTTTGCTGACTCCAGCTTCCAGAGTGACAAGGATGATTCCAAGTCCATGTCGGGTTTTGTATTCAGCCTCAATGGAGGGGCGGTGTGTTGGAAGAGTTCCAAACAGGAAACCGTTGCTGACTCGACTATGGAAGCGGAATTCATCGCTGCAACCGATGCCGCAAAAGAAGCTGTCTGGATGAGGAAGTTCTTGAAAGAACTTCAGGTGGTTCCGTCCATTGTTGACCCAATACCTCTGTATTGCGACAACAACGGGGCTATAGCTTTAGCGATGGAACCCAGGTCCCATCAGAAATCCAGACACATCTTGAGGCGGTATCACCTGATCAGGGAGATCGTGGATCGCCAGGAGATCGAGGTTCGAAGGGTTGCTTCAGAAGATAACACAGCAGATCCATTCACCAAGGCCTTGCCCCAGACTCAGTTCGAGCGGCTGATCGAGATGATAGGTCTTCGATACGCCAGTACATGGCCTTAGTGCAAGTGGGAGATTGTTAGTGTATATGCCCTAGAGGCCATTACTGTATCATACTAGTTGGTATATTACTTGATGGAAGCTTGGGATATTCACAGTTGTATATACAATCTTGCTCGAAATGGTAGTATGCTACTTGGTTTGTCTCTTCTTTAATATGTGCATGTGCTTCTATTAGCATATCGCTGATATACATATTAGGAGAGCCCATAGGATCTTTGCTTGATTACCAGCGTTGTGATGGCGCTCACACTCGTGGGAGCTGGGTAATCCATAAGCACATCCTTATACAGGTCCCTGGTCGTTGGACTATCGAGACAGGGCATCGATACTCCGGAGTAGACTAGCGTATGCGCTTCTCATCCCATCGTGGGAGACGGTCTGTCCCACAGCCGTCAGTAGTCATACTTGAGATAGTATGCGGGTGCTCGTTAGGTTACGAGTATACTGGACAGGACTCGTCGGGGACAGTTGGTTGGTATTATACCTATCGTCAGTTATCAGTTCCAAGGTGACATGAGTACAGCTTAGTCCGCTGACTTGACACTGTCACTTCGCCTCAAGTGTGTTCCCACTGCACTTTGATTACTACCCTACCACGGCTCAAAGGAGTCATGCAAACAGGTAGTTTTTGGGTGCAGTCCCGAAGCACTTGAAGGCAGTGACGGTTAGACAGGATTCGTCTCTCCCGGTATTGGGGGTTGACATCGCAGTGTGTCCAGGAGAGCCATTACACAAGTAGTCCCTGGCCAGGGCAAGCGAGATATACCGGTAGGTTTCCAGTGTTATCTCAGGGTGTTCTGGGCTACACTCCGACACGACTTGTACCGGTATTAGGGGACTGACGTTCACCGCCCCCTAGGCCCGCCATGCGATGTATCAGACGAACAGACCGGACTGTACGGAGACTGTCACATACTGGCTCGGTAGGAGTTCAGATGGGGTTCACCTCGTCAGTCTTCTTATCGGCATCTACCTGAGGACCGTTACGTACAGCTAGTGCCGCTTGTGGTTTGTGGTTAAACCCACTGCCAGCGTAGTGTCGAGTCTTTAGAGTCCCACACAGAGAGCTATTCGCCTTTAGGCAAAATGAGTAGAGGTCGCATGGTTTTGCGACAGGGTTCGTTCACATCCGTGCACTTGTGCACGTTTGCTGTCCGGACAGCTTATACTAGCGGGCTTTGGTTTAAGCCGGATCCTAGTATATGATTTGGGATTGGTTTTATCTCTTTGTATTCTTGTTCCTCGGATCACGAATACGGGTGCGTATGCACAGTTGCTTGAGACAGAGGGAGAGGACTTTGATTAGGGTTAATGACCATTGTCATTTTATTAACCCTAATACTTATGTGTGTATTATGGTTAATTGATATTAGTTTAATATAATTGTGCATGGTTATGGTTGTTGACCATTTGACTATCTGGACTTGTTGACCTTAGTTGACATGATGACCATCATCATTCCATATAAAAGATGCTTTTTGATCCTTGTAATTAGCATTAAATATGAAATGATAATGGTCATGTCTTGATTAACGATGACAATTATCTAGCTAATTATCAATTTAAAATAATTCACACATATATGTGAGAATGGTTGTTTATTCTCTCATTCTACCATTTACTTTCTCTCTCTTGTTGTTCCTCTCCCTCAAGCTCTCCTCTCTCATGTGTTGAGAAACACTTGAGATTGAGAAAAAGCTCTTCTTGATAATCAATACTCTCATCTAGGGTTCTAGGATTAGCACTTCTAGCACCCTAGTTACTTCTAGCTTGGAGTTGAAGCCAAAGGTTGTGGCTTTCGGGTGGATCCTTCTTCGACGTGAGAAGACGACAAAGGTGATTCCTTTCTACTACTCCAAGGAGCAAGGAGAGAAGGACATAAATCCTAGGTATAACCATTCTTACACTTAGCTAGTTTCTAGTTAGCTTTAGCTTGTTTTTGTTTTGCAAAGATCCTTCTTTGTCTAGTCCATGTTGCCTAAAGTTGATAAAAATTTGATTTTTATTCCGTTTTCCGCCTCCCCGCAAGCACCGGGGTGGGCAACGTGGACTTGCAACTAAAGCATCACTCAACCAGATTTTTCCAGAATGCTTTTATTTGCCTGCATGTGTCTCTGCAACTATCTGAAAAATTTTTGGAGCTGAAAAAATTTCGACAGAAACATGATGCAAGAAAAATACGGTTTTTTGGAATTTTGTTCGATCGAATTCTAAACATACTAGAGCAAGCTAGACTATGTTAATGGCGAGGCTCTGATACCAATGTAAGTGCACGGCGGCGCCCCGGCCATCGATCCGACGCCGGAAACGCGGAAACAAAAAACTTTGCAAACCAGCAAACCGGCAACACCGCGCACAAAAATCCCAGATCGGGCCATTAACCTAGATTCTAGCAAACTAAAAGATGGGTGAAGAGATATACCAAGCGATCCGTGTCCTTCGGTCTTCGTCTCCACTCCGATCTCCCTCGGAATCTCCGTCCGTCACCTCCTCGTCGGAAAGGGCACCACGTAGCCGGATTCTTTTACGGGCTCCCACCTCTGGACCGTGGCAACTCAGGTGCGAAGTTGGCTAACCGACGCGTCCAAGATTTGCTGTAGATTTAGTTTAGTAGGTTGTCTCTTTGGGGTTTATGTAGTTGCCATGGATGTGGAGGTGGAGAAAGAAAATGAGCTTTGAAAATCGAACTCTCATTTTAGGATGAATGGAATAATGAGATGAAGATTTTTGCCACCACCAAAAATGATCCCTCTCTCATCTCATACCCAAGTGGACGACCTCTCCAAAGAATGGTGGAGGAGAATGAATCAAATAATGCAAGGAAGGAATAATAGAATAGAAAAATGGTCACACCAAATCACATATCAATCCTTTCACAAAACCATCTCATAAATGCAAAGGATGAGACCGTAATGGAATCTCATGATTATGAAGGCACAAATGCAAGAAACCCCTCCATAAATTAGTTATTTGCAAACTTCAAATAACCCCTCCATCGGTAAGTCCGGCCGTGAAGGAACAAAGGAAAACCGGCCGGAACGGAATGCAAACTGGCAACTTCAGAAAACTGATCCCGTAATAAATTACAGGAAAATCTCGCGACTGCATATACATGCCCGCATTTGTATTCCCACTGAACACAAATGCAAAGAGACAAAACTACACTGTCTAATACTAGGATTCGTCTTAAGCCAAAGCCGGCTAGTAAAACCGCATGTATATGATCGAACCCTACCATACCTCCATACAGCCTCTACAGCATTTCGCCCGAAACTTGAGTAACTGTGTGTGGTGAACTCTGATGACTCGTCAATACTATGGCTGTGGATTTAACCACTAGCACGTCAGAGGTATTAGCCATACGTGACGGGCTACCAGCTATTGACCAAAAGCGACGTCGATGAGCGAACTCATCCTGACACCCTACTGAGCCTGTGAGTGACAATATCCGTACGTCCGGTCCGTTCGTCTATGAGTATCGCATGGCAGGCCTAGGGGTTGGTAAAAGTCAGACCCCCAAAAGCGGTACAAGTCGTGTTGGAGTGTAGCCCAGAACACCCTGAGATACTACTGGAATACCTACCAGCAAATCTCCTGCCTTGGCCAAGGACTTTTCATGTACTGGCTCTCGTAGACACAGCACGACCTCACCCCCAATACCGGAAGAGACGAACCCCTGCAGATCCGCTCACTGCATTCATATGGCTCGGGACTGTACCCAACTAAAACTTGTTTGCACGACTTCTTTGAGCCGTGGTAAGGTAGTAATTAAAGCACAGTGGGAACTCACACGAGACAAATGACGATCTCTGGTCGATGAACTAACCTGTACACATGTCACAAGGGAACTGCTATCTGACGTCAGGTATAATACCAACCAGCAGGTTCCCGCCGAGTCCTGTCCGGTGCACTCATAACCCAATGAGCACCTGTATACATCTTAGGTGAACCAACTGACATTAGTGGCTTTTGAGACCGGCCACCGCCCCTCGTCGGGGTCTCGACTGTATACACTAGTCTACTCTGGAGTATCGATGCCCTGTCTCGAAACTCCCACGACTAGGGACCTTTTAAGGATGTGCTTATAGACTCCAGCTCTCATGTATATGATCGCCCTCATACTGCTGGTGGTCAAGTAAGAATCCTAGGGGCTCTATCAACCTGTAATAGCAACTCGTAAGGTCACCTAAAGAAGTACACAATGATAAAGATAAACCAGATAGCATACTATCATCTTGAGTAAGACTGTCCTACTAGGATAGGTCCTCTCTCAATCATTGCAAGCATGTGTCTGTGATCCAATAATTGACTCTGAGGGCACTATCTCCAACAGAGGCAGGCTATTCCGCTATTCAGCTTTTCATCTATCATCGTTTGCTACAGATACCGCATCAGCTCACAGTACTATTTTGCTTAGGTGGGTTTTGGTGGTTATCTGTATTTTGTATTGTACATTCTCAGTATCTTGTACTCTCCATCTACTATTACGTTGTTGACTTAGAGACTTGGTGAGGACGATAGTGTATATTTTTTGTGGATTTGTTGTCTTCTATATACAACTTTCTCTCTATTGTCTTTATTTCTTCGCTACGGCGTCGTATATTTGTATTGTATTCATCTTGGCTAGTTTTTAAAAAAGGGGGTGTTGCCAAAATTTTAAAGAAAGAAAGTAGAACTTTTAAAGAACTTGGGATGCGATTTCAAGTGCTTAAAAAACTTATATAATCTTTTCCGTATTTTCTTGCTTTAGATTTCTGGGTTTTGGCTTTCTTTTACTGCGTTACGTCTTTAGGTGTTGCGTAGTATTAGGGCCGTCACGGGCCAATTTCAGGTCGTGACAAAGTTGGTATCAGAGCGCTAGGTTTTACCTTTCGGAGTGTAGGATGACCTTAGTATGATGGAGTAGATAGCTTAAGAAGAGTAACGTAGTGTGTGTATGTCTGCAGCATACCCACGATGCGGTACTTCGCCTTAAGTGACCTAAGTACAATTTGCTTGAAATTCCTCCCTTGATGATTCATATCCTTGTGATTATATTTCCTTATCCTTATCGAATCTTATATCTATTTATAGCCTTGCCGCCGATGCCTGTGGGGACTCAGAGCGATGCAGGGAGGACCGAGGTCAGAGTTGGCTTGGGTGAGACGAGTACTGACCAGGATGGCACTCTAGTTGCACAGGTGCTGACGGATCAGCCTACGACATATACTATTGATAGACTTTTGGCAGAGATGCAGGACTTCCGCCAGACTATGAGTCCATTGGTTGATGTCGTTCGGGAGCTACGACAGGAGGTTGTCACCCCAGTTACTCAGTTGTCACTTACGATCAGCATGCAGCAGTCCGTCAACTACATAGCACCAGTGGTTGCAGCTCCAGTTGACGAGGCTCATATTCCAGAGGATCAGAGAGTTCCAGGACATTGGAGGACTCGTACCAGTGTACCAGCCCAGAGGCAGAGGTTTGGTCATCGAGACAGATTTCGTGGCCGTCGCGGGAGTAGCATTGGCTTAGGATGAGGACAGTCGTTCAGCTCTCATCCACAGGATGGTCAGCATTCAGCGCGTGGATGCTTTCGATGCGGGAGCCTTCAGCACTTCATCAGGGATTGTTCCTTAGCACCTCGTCAGGATCATTTTCAGAGAGGCCGTGGACGTGGAAGGTTCGCTCAGAGGGCTCAGTCTACCAGGGGAGTTCAGCCAGCTGCGCGTAGAGGGCAGACACAGGAGGTTGCTTCTACTCATCGGGACGCGCAAGCGTCCAATGCAGAGTTTTCAGGTATCCTTATTTCGCATGTTCTTTTGATATATTCGTTTGTTTCTCATGCTTGTGCCGCGGTTGGGTAGATTTATCGTAGTTTGTTGTTTTAACTTCTGTCAGCGATTCTTTTGTTGCGTGACACGTGTTTCAGTTGTGTACTAATCGGATAGGAGATAGAGATTCGTCCGTCGTTTTGATCCTTCCAGAGATGTTGGATCTGACGATCTCCTGGGCACGGACTGTTTAGTTACGTGCTAGGCGTTTGTGGACTACCGTGAGGAAACAGTCAGTTTTGTTTTCCCCGGCAAGTCAGTTCTTGTTGTGCAGGTGGATAGTTGTGCCGCCTCTCACAGCTTGAATTCAGCCTTTTTCGCTAGTCGGCTTTTGAGAAGATGTCGTGGATTCTTGGTGTTCATTTGTGATACCGGAGCCACAGTGGGATTGTTGGGCCGAGTTCCTTCCATGTGAGAGTTTTCCGACGTTGTTCCAGATGGGCCGGCGAAGCTTGGGAGCTTAAGGATCAACAGCAGAGTAGTAGTTTGGGGAGTTTTGTGCGTATGAGTGTTTCGCTTTTGGAGGCTCCTATTACGGTTCGTCAATGAGAAAGACGGCAGTTTAGGGTTGCGTATCGACGGATCGTTAATTGAACGGGCTTACGGTGTGGATAGGTATCCTTCACCTCGCCGTGGCGATTTCTTCGATCAGCTCCGCAGTGCGAGACATCTTCTAAGTTTATTTGGGATCAGGTCGTCATTATTGCGGATTCGGGGTGATGGCATTCCGAAGACTGTCTTATGCGTGCGACGTGCTTTGTGTGTTTTTGTGAGTCGTTGGATTCACTGATGCCCCAGCAGCATTCGTAGATGTGATGAACCAGATTTCTTCAGGCCGTCCCTCGACCAGTTTTTGTTGTGTCATTTACGACATTCTGGTCTATTTAATGTGTTTTGAGGGACATCAGTAGCACTTGAGGGTTTGTTATGCAGATACTGGGAGAGCAACTGCAGTTTGCTAAATTCTTGGAGTGTTTCTTCAGGCCTGTTCTGTGTTGACTCCTAGGTATTGTAGTCACGGGAGACGGTTTCGTATGGTTCCGAGGGAGATCGTGGCCGTACAGCTTAGGCCCAGGCTTGTGTGCAGGACGAAGATCCGCAGATTGTTGGGCTTAGCAGGTTTTTACCGCCGTTTCATGCAGGATTGCTAGAGTAGTGCTGCACCATCGACTGGATGGATCGGAAGGGAGGTTTCTTTTCTATGGACTGAGGCATGTGTGCAGAGTTTTCAGCAGTTGAAGATTCAATTAATAACTGCATCAGTTCTTTCTTAGCTTTCTGGTTCGGCCGACCTTGTTGTTTAACTGTAATGTTTCTTGAGTGGGCTCGAGTGTGTACTGAGGTGACACTATAGAGTTATCGCTTTTGCTTCCCTACATTTGGAGGAAGTACGAGAAGGATATTCCACTCATGATCTGGAGATGGCCGCGGTGGTTTTGCGCTGGGGATTTGGAGACACTATTGGTTCGAGAGTCGTGTCAGATTTTCCACGGACCACCAGAGCATAATGTATATCTTCCTGCAGCGGATTTGATTGTTGTGATAGTCTTCTGCAGATTTACAGTTCTTATGTGATTGTCGAGTACAGCTTAAGTTCGTCTCTACAGAGGGGACAGCTTGCTCATGTCCGCGCCCGACCACTTTTCTTAAATCTCTTTCATGAGATACTGCCCGCCGATGCTCGTTCGTCAGGAGATACTTGAGCATACTCGGCTGCGTAATGATTCGGAGTCCTTAATTTATGACAATGGTGTGCTAAGTTAGGGACGCGTTTGTGTACCTGATATTATCAGGTAAAGACGTGAAATCCTAGAGAAGGCCCATCTGTCAACTCTCTATATTCATTCAAGTTCCACCAACATTGACGTGACTTGTAAGATAGTTATGGGTGGACAGGGATGTAAAGAGAAGTTTCAGGTTTCGTTACAAAGTTTCTGTCTTGTTGTGTGTTTGGGTTAAGCATCTGAGGCCGGTTGGAGAGTTGCAACCTTTAACCGTTCCGAAGTAGGAGTGGGAGCAGATCTCCATGAATTTCGTTATGGTTTCTACCCAGGGTTAGTCAGGGTGTGTCTCCATTCGGATTCTTGACGTCCGGTTATACTCAGTTTGCTCAGTTGTTCTTTGTTAAGTTGTGTGTTGTGTTGTTTGTTGTCGGCAGTTGGGGATCGTCACTCGCTATCGTTAGGCTTCTCCTTCGATAGCTATTATCAGGAGACACACCAATTGGCCAGCTTTAGGTTGAGGGGTTAGGTCGTGTCGATCACCAGTCTGTTGTTTTTCTGACTTTGCGTAAGTAGGACTTTGGACCCCAGCTAGTCTAGAGACTTCGGAGATGGTCCAGTTGTGTTAGGTCAGGATGGAAATTGTCCATTGCAAACTGAGGTCTTATACCGACTGTGTTGGTCATAGACTCGAGATCGCAGGGACAGATCATGTATTCCTACGGAATTTTCCGATGAATGACGTGTTGGATTGTGGGGAGCTTGTCCCCGGATTGTTGGTCCTTTCGAGATCCTATAAGCGAGTCAGTTTCGTTGCCTTTAATTTGGCACTTCCGCCCAGATTATTGAATTTTCACCCCGTATTCCTTGTGATGATACTTTACAATTACCTTCTTGACCTTTCTCACATGTTTTGGCACCAGACCAATTAGCTTGGACGCGATCTTTCGTTCACCAGCAGCCATGTGTATTGATGGCTCGGCAGGTGGAGGAACATCGGTCAAGGGTCTTGCCATCTGTGAAGGGTTTTACTTGGACGTAGCCGTATAGTGAGATAATCACTTGGGAGGCTGCGAGCGAGAATTGGGAGTTGTAATCTTCTCTTGGAAGGTACCCGTATCCGTATATTTTTAAAATCTTGGACGAATTTCTTTTAAGAGGGGGGGGGGGGGAAAGATTGTAACACCTTAGATTGTGTTTTGTGGCTAATTATATTTTAACGTATGGTTTTTAATAAAAAGTTTACCAAATTAGTTTTCAATTATTTTATCCTATTTAATGAGTATTTTATTAGAATTTTTCTAGGCACACACACACTTGTGCATGTTAACTAGGGTGTTAATTTGGGGTTTAACCATCTCTTAATCTAGTTTTATATTTTGTTTTTGTGTTTTGGGTTTTAAGTATTATGGTTGTTTAGAAATGAAAAAGGTTTTTATTAATAGGTTTGAAATGTTGACTTTGGGTGAGAGAGAGAAGCATGGTGCTACATGGTTTAGACCATGCCTCATTTAATGAGGGAAGAGAAAGGAAGAGAGGGGTTTTGCCTTGCTTTCATTTCTTCTCCTAATTATCTTTCTCTCACACTCACACACACACACTCAGCAGCCACAACAGCAGAAGAAGCTCCAGCAGCAGCTCCTTGTAGCAGCAGCAGCATCATCATCATCAGCAGCAGCAGCTACACCATCAGCAGCAGCTACAGCATCAGCAGCAGCATAGCAGGCAGCAGCAGCAGCTCACCTCTTCTTCTCCTCCTTCTTTCTCCTTGCATCGTAGGGTCGTGTGAGGTATAATCCTTAAACCTACTTCCTTGCTTGCTTAGCTTGTGTGTAGTTTAGCGTCGGTTTGCGTTTAAAGTGAGTTTTGTGCTAGATTATGGTGTTTTATGTGGAATTTTGGTTAGAATTGGATTAAGTTGGTTAACCTAGCTTATTTTAGTGTTGTTAGAGTTACCTCAACTGAGAAATTCCCCAGATTTCACTAAAATACCATAGGGTTCTATTTTGTGGTAAATATCGTATTTTGGTGTCGTTTTGCGAAATCTGTGATATGCTTTTGACCCGGGGCCTTCAGGACAAAATTGAGAAAACTGGGGCATGCTCACTAGGTATAGATAACAGTACAAGAAGACGAGCCCCAATTGCTTCAACTTGGCCGCAAATTTAATGCATCTGGCCGCAAATTGCGGCCAGGAAGGGGAGTAGGGTGTTGGGTTCTTGGCTAGGGTTGTCTGTTGTGTTGTATAGTTTTTTGGCATGTATAGTTTTGTAAGATTTGACTTGTAGGAAAATCTGGGATCATATACCGTTTTTCATGTCCGTTGTGTTTGCGCGATACGCGTGATTGGTGAGTTGGTTTTGTGATCCAGCGTATCGCGGCGTGTCGCGATGGTTTTAGACGCGTATACACGCGTTTCAGCGTATCGTGCACATGCGCGTTTAGTTCGCGACGCGAGTTTCTCGTTTGGGTTCGATATCACGTTATGCGAGATATTTGGCTTATTTATGATTTCCTTGTCTAAATTGCAGGATTGCAGGCGGGGACTACGGACAGTGCTACAGGGGGGGTAGACTGTAGGATTCACCTAGCGTGGAGCGTAGGTGAGTAGATTTAACATCTACAGGGGAATCGCCCGCATGGCGTTATGCGTCTGGGCTAGGATTCAAATACCTCTCGCATATTCTACGTCATTGTTAGAATTGCGCCTTTACCTTATTTCCTTGATATAGTTGTACTGTGACTAGCAGCCGTAGGACACTGCACATATTATTGACGGTTCATGTTGCATGAGCACGGATTGTATGCTACACACACACCGTCAATAATTGCCATGTCACACACCAACCATTATAGATACTATATTTCTTATCACACATGATATCTAGCTTATCGGTATACCTATAGTGTATCATACCATTAGTGATAGGTACACATACACCTTACGATACAGCTACAGGTACACCTTGCTCAGGTTTCATTTATATCCAGGGGGTATCCTACATATTCTACTTATACCCAGGGGGGTATACGACATCAGTTATTATAGGTAGATATCTATATATCGCTACTCCTGTATGTCACCCACATATTCAGTTGCTGTTATATAATTAACTTTAATGATGTTACTTAGCTGTATCTTATTTGTTTCGCATACTTATGGTTCCAGCTATACATTCTCATCTATATGCTCGCATTTCAGATATATCGCATATATTTATTCCTGGATTTGCGCATTGTTTATTGGGATTTTAGATGATGTTTTTTGGATTTGGGAACCGCGGGAGTTCATGAAATTATGCATACATTGAAAAACCCGGTTTCCTTGATATGATATTTGCGCATCCACCATGAGTTTTATCGGTGCTGATTTATATATACCACTATGAGGAGGCGTCGAGGCCGTAGAGGGTACATGGTGGGGCTCGGTATGGTTCCCATCGGCATGAAGATCGATGGATTTTGCCGATTGAGCCTGGAGGCGGGCGAGTACCTACCGGTGACAGTACTAATGACTCGGCGGGGGTCATGGAGACACCGTTGGGAGTCATGCACGTATGCATACGTCGAAAGACGAGGGTCAGAGCTAGGCACTCATGCTTTCGGGACAGCGTATGATACGTACCTATCAGGATTTCTGTGTCGATGCTTAGCACATGGTTTTCATGATATTTACTTTAAACACCTTTGTATATATAACAGGGGATTTAGCCGTTGTTATATATACCCTTACACCAATATTAGTGGAATGGGACGCTAATATATGTTTATTGCCCCCATCATATTTATTTCTGTATATATTTACCTTTAGGACGTTAGATTATTACTTGGGATTTGACTTGGGATATTAGGTGATTCATTAAGATTGGATATTGGACATACCTATGTGATTACTGATTTGTACATTCGGGATATAGGAGATTACTCGATATTGTACATTGAGGAGATGTGAGACTTATATGATGTGAGAGCCTAATGTGGGGGCTGATTTGAGTAATTGGGATTTGAGTGTCTTGATGGATAGTGATCCTACCACGATGTCAGGTTTCCGTGGGAACGACATATTTCACTCCATACCTTATACCTATTCACTTATGCACGGTTTCATATATTGGTAGTACCTGTTAGTGTACCCTTATGATTGCTGCATATCTACTTTCTCATATCCCTATTGCATAGTTATTGCGTACTATTATCATGTCATTATTACTGTAATCGCATATCTTAGATTCATGTTGTACGTACATTCCTGCGATTACCTACATATGTTATCTACTATTCACGAGTTGGCAACTGTTCATATCAGATTTTTGCCTTTTCATACCGCCCAATTTTTATCACATTGCATATCGGTAGGTACTCTTGAGCCGTGTTTGCTAGTCAATTGTAGGATACAGGTTCTCGGCTCTGAACGGTGAAATTCATGGAAAAACACGACAAAATCCGGGTTCCTGCCATTCACAGATAAAACACGGATCTCCGCTCTTTATCCGTCTGTTGCCACACACCAGTTCAGGAGACAAAATGACAAATCAATTGTCACCTTCATGCACAAAGCACAATGGCAACACCAAGTCCAAGAAATCTACGCGGAGCTCAAGAAAATCATGACAAAAGATCCATGTCCAAATCACCTTTTGATCCACTAGAATTCTGGAAGAAATGTGGAAATATTATCAGAAAATACATGTACCAGACAAAAGGGGACAGCAGACCAGGGCCGTACAGGGAAGCCCACGCCCTGACTCCACTATAGTGCGCCGGATCCGCGGCCAATAGGCGGTCTAGGCCGCGGATCCGCGCCTGTACTGGCGCCGCAGATGAAGATTTTCCAGGGGTGTTTTGGTCTTTTTATATTTGTTCTGAATGTTGCCCTAGGTTTTCATTTTCCAGCCTATAAATACCCCAGAACCTTGTGAAGGAAAGGGTGCATAATCTTGTATTTTTCTAGGTTTAGAATACTTGTTTCTTCTTCCTCTTCTCATCTCTTCTCCATTAAAACTTGTAGTGAGCTTTGTGAGTGAAGAATGATGAATAAAGAAGATTCTTTTACTTATCATGCTTGTCTTGTTCTTTTATAATTGCTTGTAATTTTAATTTGTTAGCTTAGTTGTTGTTATTTCTTGTTGTTTCTTTCTTTTCTCTTTTCCTTTTATAATTAAAACAACCATGATGCTTACGCTTGATCCTTGCCAAGGTGAGGTCGCAAATAGCTAGTTGTTATCTTCTAATCTCCTTCTTTCTATCTTCCTCTTTTGTTTTGTTTTCTTTTCATTATGATGTGTGAGTAGTTTCATACTTGTTAGGGTAAGATAAGGGAAGTTTGAGAGAAGGAAATCTCTCTCACTCTTTCCTTGCCCAACATCTTAAAATCGACTCCCGTTAATTGAACAACAATCCGCTCCTTACGGCACCCTATCCTACATAATAGCGGTGATTCCGTAGTGAGACCGGTTGTGGTTGAATTAACCGGAGGTTATGGCTAAGAGCCAAGAACGGACGGACAAGCACCAAAAGGAAGAACTTATGCGTTGGAAAGCCTAGCTTATACTCGCAAGTTCCTTCCTAGTCGTGCTAATCCCCGTTATTGCCGATTACCGTAACACCGATATTAAGAGTGGCAACGAAAGAGGTGAGCGACTCCTAACTCAAACTAACCTAATCCTAACCCTAACAAGCTCTCTTTACATATCACTTTAACACTTAGATAATCTCAAGCCAAATCTGGACCTTCGGACTTAACTCGTTAAAGCACATAGAAAAAGATTCCCATCTCCCTGCGGACGACCCGTACTCAACCGGCTAGCTACAAGCGAAACCGTCTTGATTGCGGTAATTAACTAAACTTGAACACGCAGAATATCTAACAATCAAATGGCGTCGTTGCCGGGGAGACGATAGTTTATTTCTTTGTGTAATTTCGGGTTAACTTGTGAATATAAAAACAACCGAAAAACAAAAAAATATATACTTTGTAAAAAAAATCATCTTTTTTTTTTTGATTAGTTTTTGTGCAAGTGTGCAGGATAATAAGGAGTTCGAGTTCAGTGCCAAAGACGTGGGAAGATAGACCCACATTTCGCGGCTACACCGCAACGGATCAAAACGAAGCAAACGGTCTACTGTAAAAATCTGGAGCATATACAGTAAGCAAATCAAGATTCAGCAAATCCAGAAAAGCAGAGGACAACCACAGAAGCACACACAAAAAATTTGATGTCCCAATCCCACCATATTGCCGCTGTTCCGCGGCATAAGGAAGCTTAGGCCGCGGATCCGCGGCCGTTTGGTGGCCTCAGGATGCCAAAATCCCTGTAAGTGTTTCTCTCCTCTCTCCCACTCCTCTGGACTCCAATAAATTGTGTTTTCTGCAGAATTCTTTGCGCAAAATCTCTTCCCCCTTCCAATAAACTGTTCTTGTGCAGGATTCTTTGCGCCGCGCTAAAAATAAAAATTGTTTGCAGTTGAATTGTTATCGCTTTGCATTCATTAATACGGACTTAAGGGGCTTGAAACCAATTCAGATTGGGTGGGGATTTCATCACCCTTCCCAGGACCCCAAAAATCACAAAAAGAATATGCATTGACCATTGTTAAAATTATAAAATACTAGACTCAGCCCTAAGGACTTCGCGCTCAATAGGACAGAAGACTAGTTACAGGCATCGGCCGTTTATCCTATCTGACTTTTGCGGTGCCTAGGCAAGTGTGACGAAGGCAAGTGGTTATTTAATTAAGGAACTTTGCGAAAGCGTTGGACAACCTCCCACTTACCTGGCACTTATCTGGCCGCATTAGACGGAGAAGAGGCGGTTTGAGGTCCTTTTTCTAGCCCTCTGGAACAGTTAGGAGAAGGTCTAGTAGACCTAGGTGACCCTAGATCTAGGTGAGATTGTGCATATCTTATTTGTGATTGCTTAAAGCCGTAAGTCCGTACATATTTCTGTAAAGATCTTTCTAAAAAAAAAGAACAAAAAAAAAATTCAAAAACTTTTATAAAAACTTGCCCTCTGTCGCCAAATCCATTTTTCACCCACTACCCATCGTTTTTCTCCATTGACGTTTTCTTACCCTCACCTTCTCCTCTTTGACTATACTAAACTCGTTTAGTGTATGTCCGCTTGGACTCGGGACACTAGCACCCGTCTAGTCTGCGTTACGTTAGTCGCTACCGATTACGCGATCGACTCAGACGTCGAAACTCCGTCCACTCCTTTTTCACCCCTTCCTTTTGCGGCCAACTCCGACGTTGACCGGAATTCTGTTCATACATCTTCACCTTCACCTTCACCAACCTCTTCTTCCGCGATGTCAGGATTTAATCCGAACATCTCTTTGACTACCCCTGGATTGGCTCCACCTCCTACGGAGACCAATAACCCACCACCACCGCCTGTTGTAGCGCCGCAGCGAATCGCGCTCCAGGATCGTTTCTATCCCACCCGTTCTGCACTTCCCACCTGCCTTTCTCTTCCTCCGGCCAAAGGGAATAATTTTGAGATTAAGCCCCACTTCATTAACATGCTCCTACGATTTCATGGGCTTGAATCTGAAGATGCCTATATCTTCATCAATAAATTTCAAAACGTCTGTGCCATGATGAAAACTACCCAACTGTCGGACGATGCTATACGTCTACGGGTCATTCCGTTCACTTTATGCGATCTTGCTGAAAAATGGCTGTATAGCACCGCTTCCCACTCCATAACCAGATGGGACGAGTTTGTAAAAGCGTTTCTGAAGAAATTTTATCTGAATCATAAAACCGCAAGGATTCGAAATGAAATCAACCAATTCTCTCAGCTTCCTTCTGAACCCTTCTGGAAGTGCTTTGACCGGTATAAAGACCTTCTTGTTCAGTGTCCTCACCACGGTATAGAGTAATGGCAACTTTGCCAAACATTATACGAGGGCCTGAACCCAGCAACGAAGCAGTTGTTGGAAACCATCTGTCAGGGCCACTTCCTATCGAAATCTGACGAGGAAGCGTGGCAGTTCTTTGACGACCTTGCGGAGCAAACACTACAATGGGAGAGCACCAGACCGACTTCTTCTTCTTCTACCTCCACTTCTACCGGTCAGTCTAGGGTAGGAATTCATCAACTTGATGTCT
This sequence comes from Agapanthus africanus, assembly GCA_030015575.1. NCBI lineage: Eukaryota > Viridiplantae > Streptophyta > Magnoliopsida > Asparagales > Amaryllidaceae > Agapanthus > Agapanthus africanus. The sequence continues at coordinate 117,351,650 of CM057351.1, forward strand.
CTATTGCGATGAAAGCTGAAATGGCTGCAATAACAAGAAAGCTTGAAGCGATAGAGAGAAAATTTTCTTCTCCTGCTCCTGCCCCTGTTCTCCCCCTTCGTACCATTTGCGCTTGTTGTTCCGATCCTTCTCACTTGACCGAAGAGTGTCCTTACAATCCACCATCACAAGGACAGGATCAGGTTAATGCTGCATTCCAGCAAAGACCGAGGAATGATCCATACTCTTCCACCTACAATCCCGGTTGGAGGAACCACCCCAATTTCGCCTGGAATCAGAATCAGAATCAATTCCAAGGCAACAATTTCCAAAGGGCCCCTCCGCCGCAACAACAAGCGCAACAACAAACTCAACAGCAGTTTCAGCAGCCCTTCCAACCCCAACCTTTCCAAAATCAGACGAACAACTTTGCACCCAACAATTCTTTTCCTCCAAACAACTTTGTTCCGTCAAACAACGATAAGGTTTCCTCACTCGAACAAATTCTGGAGGCGTTCGTTAAACAATCGACTCAGTCCACCGCCAACATCCAGTCTTCCATTCAGTCCTTAGTGCAACACACTGCCGCTCACGGGCAAAGCATCAAGACCATCGAGGCCCAGATTGCACAGCTGAATGCGGCCTTAAGCGAGCGAGAGTAGGGGAAGCTCCCGTCCCAGCCACTCCCAAATCCCGGTCACCCACATAATGTAAATGTTGCTCTTGAACAACAGAATCATAATGTGAGTACCGTGACCACATTGAGATCGGGAAGGATGCTGAAAAACGACATTGGCACACGGATCAACGATGATACCCCGGCCGCTTCTTCTTCTTCTTCTTCTGCTTCTTCGTCTTCTGAGCCTATTCTCCGCTCTTCAACAGGCTCTCCTTCCTCTTCTTCTGCTCTGAACGGACCCACTTCTCACTCCACGAAAACACCTGTTCTGGTATCCGTTCCAACTCCACAATCTCCTCCACAAGCATTAGACTCAACCACTTTTAAAAACATCCCATTTCCAAACCGGTTGAGGTCTAACAAACAAAATCCACAAATGGAGAAGATTCTGGAGTTATTTAAGCAAGTTAACATTAACATTCCTCTTTTAGATGCTGTCCAACAAGTCCCGTCCTACGCGAAAATCTTAAAAGACTTGTGCACGAAAAAGAGGAAGTCTCAGGTACCCAAGAAAGTTTTCTTGGCTAGTGCTGTAAGTGATGCCCTTACCCAATCTTTACCACAAAAACGGAAGGACCCTGGCTGTCCTACGATTTTAATTATCATTGGGGATAAGAACATCAACCGCGCACTATTAAATCTTGGTGCCAGTGTTAACTTTCTTCCGTACTCAGTATACAAACAATTAGGCGTCGGAGAGCTGAAACCCACGCACTGCACTCTCCAAATGGCCGACCGATCGATCACCCATCCTAGGCGTGAGCTAGAGGATGTGTTAATAAAAGTCGGGGACTTCATATTCCCCGTCGACTTCATTGTATTAGACACACAGCCTGTAGCTAACCCCCGGAATCAAATTCCAGTGATACTCGGTCGCCCATTTCTTGCAACCTCAATTGCTGTGATCAATTGTCGCAATGGTTCGATGAACCTATCTTTTGGAAATATGACGATTGAACTCAACATTTTTAGGTTGGGGAATCAGCCCGCCGAACCTAATGCTCATATACTGGACGTCTGCTTGATCCAGGAGATCACCCCAGAAGAATGTGAATTCGAGGAGTTTCTGTTTGATCGTGATAATCTTAACGCCACTAGTGCGTTCCTCCTCGAACCTGCTGCTGTTTCTGCGCCCGACAACGACTACGAGTGTTTCACGTTCTCGAACGATCTTAACCGCGCACAACCCGAGTTTGAATCTATCAAATTTTCGGATGAGTTACCTGAACCATCCGACTCGGTCGCTTACACTCATTTTGAACCTTTGCTGGAGTCCTTTGAGTTCGAGACCTCTGCATCAATCTTGCCTTCCATCGTTTCACCTCCAACGCTCGAACTCAAGCCTTTGCCGTCTCACCTTAAGTATGCTTACTTAGGTGAGAACGAGACCCTCCCTGTCATCATTTCGGCTTCTCTAGCTCCAGAGCAAGAGAAAGCCCTTCTCGCGGTCTTGTACAGCAACAGGCAAGCTTTTGGCTGGTCCATGGCGGACATCAAGGGGATTAGTCCCCTGATCGTTGAGCATCACATTCATCTGATGGATGATGCCAAACCAGCCCGGGATCCACAAAGACGTCTCAATGCAGTCATGAAAGAGGCTGTGAAGAAGGAGATCGTAAAATGTCTAGATAGTGGTAATATTTACCCTATCTCTGATAGCCAGTGGGTTAGCCCCATCCACGTTGTCCCCAAGAAATCAGGTATAACGGTCATCACTAACGAGGCGAACGAGTTAATCCCTACTCGCACCCAAACTGGGTGGCGAGTATGCATCGATTACAGAAAACTCAACACCGCAACGCGGAAAGACCACTTTCCGCTACCTTTCATTGACCAGATGCTTGAACGATTGGCCGGACACGAGTACTACTGCTTTCTTGATGGCTACTCCGGCTATAATCAGATTCCCATCGCCGAAAAAGACAAGGACAAGATCACATTCACTTGTCCTTTTGGCACGTTTGCATATCGACGCATGCCCTTTGGGTTATGCAATGCGCCCGCTACCTTCCAGCGGTGTATGATGGAAAACTTCTCAGACATGGTGGAAAAATTTCTGGAGATTTTCATGGATGATTTCTCCATCTTCGGCGATTCCTTCAACGAGTGTTTGCTGCATCTTGACGCTGTCCTTACCCGATGTAAGGACAAGAATCTCACTTTGAATTGGGAGAAATGCCACTTCATGGTGCGCGAAGGTATTGTCTTAGGACATATCATCTCGGAAAATGGCATAGAGGTTGACAAAGCGAAGATTGAGGTCATTTCCAATCTCCCTCCTCCCCGATGCGTCAGAGATACCCGAGACTTCCTTGGCCATGCCGGTTTCTATAGACGGTTCATCAAGGACTTTAGCAAGATTGCTAGGCCCTTAACTCTTTTGCTGGCCAAGAAAACGCCATTTGACTTCAACTCGAGCTGTGTGACTGCATTCGAGTCATTGAAACGCTCACTCACTTCTACTCCCGTTCTTTCCTCACCTGACTGGACGCACCCATTTGAGATTATGTGCGATGCATCCGACTTTGCCATTGGTGCTGTCCTTGGACAACACATCAACAGGATGACGCACGTAATCTATTATGCGAGCCGAACCCTGAATGATGCCCAACTCAATTATACTGTCACGACCCGAAAGTACGGAACGCGACTGGCACTTAGATTACGAGACGTCTAAAGGCATACCGTAACCCAAGTCAGCCAAAGCCCAGAAGAATCTAAACCAAAATCAAAAGAGAGTGAAGGAAAACCTTTAATGAAAACGATTTTTCAAATCAATTAAGTTGCAAAGAATCCCTTTTTAAAAACATCATAAATTTCTGAAAATTTCGGCAGAGTCTCCCCTGTATTTTCTAATCCCCCAAAATGGGTACAACAAGATAATAAACCTGTAATCATAAAAATGGCATCCCCAAGCGGGAGCTAGCTCTTCGCCCAAGGCGGATCACAACCACATGCAATATCATAACAATATCAAGAAAAGAGCATAAAAGAAATGCAAAATATCAGAAAACACAACGCCGGCTCAAGTGAGCTCGACCCAAAAGAAACCACATATATACAATCTCTCAGTCTCATCACTAGGTCGTATATACAATATAAAGTGGTAGATGGAGAATACTAGATACAATGATAAAGCAAAAAGAAATAAAATATGCTCGCAACCCACCTACGGGCGATGTCGCGAGTCTGCGCTAAAGGAGGTGATGATAAGATAGCCCGCCGCTATAAGGGTGACGGGTCCGACCTGCAAGACACTGTGGCACAACGGAGGTGAGTTGCCAGCTCGTGAGTAGAATATAACATCTAGTAAGGCAATCGTAAGAATGCACGCAATGCACCACAACAGGTATGTTCAAATGTGATATAATATCTCTAGTATGCATGCACATGTATGCGATGTCATTACTAATTCTTAAGTGTTTTAAATGCTAAGGGTACTGCATTCTTAAATTTAGAAAATGAATATATGTATAATAGCTAAGTACCATCAAGAAATCATCTGAAAACCCGTGTCAAGCATCGACACCAAATATGAAATCATATCTGTCTCAATATCTCACTGTATCAATAGCTCGAATATCGGGCTCCGTCAGTCCGGATCGGCCCATATCATAAAATCTCACGACAACGGTCGGTATCCTCCGGATATCCGCCGCGCCAGACATCACCGGTAGGTAGTCTTCCCCTGCCAGGCTCATCGTCTACAACTCGATCTTCTTGCCCTGGGTACCATACCGGGCCCACCATGTACCCGAGACGGTTCATCCACTCCTCGAATCGGGTCTCAAAATCCAACAGAAAACATGAAAACTCATGGTGGACGACACATACATCACGAGAAAACCGCAACTTTGTTTTAAAAATGATGAATATAAGCTTTTGTTAAATTCTTGCGGTTTTCCCCAAAAAATCCAGAAATCGCAGCAATACAGAAATCCTCAAGAAAATCATAATGTTCACATGTTATATATGATAAATGTCTATGATATCAATATATATGATGTGAGTTTTGGCTAGAAATCTATGTAGATATGATGGTAATGCGAGGTATATGCATGCTATGCAATTCCATATATCATGTATGAATGCAAATGGCGTTATTAAGTTAAACAGGTTCTATAGTGCACGTGGCATGGCAATTACCAAAGGCGTGTGTGTCACATGAATAGTGCGCGTGCAACAGATGCCAATGGTAATGGTGTTCGTGTCCTATGAAGTGATATCGCATAAGTATAGATGAATGTCCATGCAATCTAATATATTGTTCGCTATAAGGGTATGCAGTGTACATGAATGGATAAGCTATCTAACAATATTAATCTTGCAAATAGTAGGGTAATCTTAACTAGGGGGGCGCATCGCGCCATCCAGACGATTCCCCCATAGATGAATACATCTACTCACGTGAAATCCCAGCTAATCTGATCCGACCACCGCCTTGCCTTTACGTGCCGTGTCCGACGTTTCCCCGACCGATCCTATATTTGCACAACACCAAGCATAAGATTACAAAACCTAAAACGATGCAAGTCACAATATACAATTATCAACGCTCTCGAATTAATCATAGCGTGCACTCGGTGCGCGGAAAAACGCACGAAAATCGCTAACCTTTAACTAGAATCGTCATTTCGGGGAAATCGACAAAACTACAACCCGACTAGACGAAACCCCGCGTTCGCGCACTCTAATAGTCCTATACGAAGCTAATTATATCGCTAACATAACGCATTTTGATCGCATTCTAATTTTCGTAAAAATCTAGTAAGCAAATTCAATACCGATTCGATGCAAACATCGAAATTTAATCGATTTAGCGAGCATATCATTACACAATTAACCACTCTAATCAATTAGATAACCAAAACCCTGACTTAATTCTAACAACCATGTTTCAAACCCTAACTCAACATCAAAACCCCTTCTTGATTTTCATGAACAAGAATTTACAACTAAATTAATACTTCAAAATTAAATTCTAGCATATATAAACTACAAGTTAGCAACTAGTTTAGAATTTTACCTCACAAGTGGAAACCTAGAATGATCAAGTCACCAAGAAAGCCTCCTTTCTCATAGTTTTTGAACTAATATGGGTTGAAGAGAGATTGGATTAGGGTTTGGCTTTGAATTGAGATGGAAATTTGTGAATTTTTTATGAATTTTTGCATGAAAATGAAGCAAGAAAGAAGTGGGGAAATGTGGAATTCTGTAGGTGAGGCTCGGCCAGCAGGTGAGGGAGGGCAAGTGGGGATTTTTGGAGAAGTTTCTAGGTCCAAAAACACCCCATGTTGTCATTTAATGCTTTCATATCAACAATTTACAAAAAAAACCTCATTTTACACCATTTTTCCATTTAATTTCCCACCCTAAAACCAAAAGTTTGCAAGACATGATATAATTTTATTAACACCATATTTTAGCTTATAAAGACTCCTAATTATGAAATTTACCTAATTAAATTTGTATTTATCACTAATTTAATGTATTTAAAAAGGCTTAAAATAATAAAAAAAATAATAATTACAATTTTTTTTTATTTAACTAGAAAATTATAAGTGACATTTTAGTGACAAAATTATAGTAATATCTTATCTAAATTTTGTACAATTAGGTCTACAATGAAAAATACCTATTTTGACTTTTTACGGAAAAAGCCGAAAAATTAGCCGATTACCGAAAAACTGCCTAAACGATTTTCGAAGGGTTATAATCTTCCCCCCTTAAAGAAATTCGGTCCCCGAATTTAGAATTAAACTACGCGTACCTTCAAAAAGATGGGGATATCTCTTCCTCATCTCGACCTCGGTCTCTCAGGTGACCTCCTCGCTGTTTGGGCCACGCCAAAGGACCTTGACGGACGGTATGATCTTCGACCTCAATTTCTTCACCTGCCGATCCAAGATGACCACCGGCTGCTCGGTGAATGAAAGATCACGCTCTAACTGGATCGTCTGGTGCTGAATCGCCTGGGAAGGATCATGAAGGTACTTGCGGAGCATCGAGACATGGAATACGGGGTGAACATCGGGGAAGCTGGACGGAAGAGCTAACCGATAAGCGACTGGGCCAACACGCTCTAGAATCTCGAAAGGACCAACATATCTAGGTCTCAGCTTCCCTTTCCGCCCAAATCTCATCACACCTTTCATCGGAGAGACCTTCAGGAAAACATGATCGCCAACAGCGAACTCGAGTCGGCGACGGCGCCTGTCAGCATATGATTTCTGCCTGCTCCGTGCCGCTCTCATCCTGTCCCGAATCAGCTGTATCTTCTCGGTCGTCTCCTGTACAATCTGCGGCCCCAGAATACTGCTCTCCCTAAGCTCTGTCCAACATACAGGCGATCGACATCTTCTCCCATATAAAGCCTCAAAAGGTGCCATCTGAATCGTCTCCTTGAAGCTATTATTGTAGGAAAACTCGATCAAAGGCAAATGACGATCCTAGCTACCACCGAAATCTAAAACACAAGCTCTGAGCATGTCCTCGAGAGTCTGAATCGTACGCTCCGACTGACCGTCAGTCTGCGGATGAAAGGCTGTGCTAAAACTCAATCGGGTGCCTAATGCTTCCTGTAGTTTCTGCCACAATTGGCTGGTAAACTGGGTGCCACAGTCGGACACGATGCAAGTCGGAACGCCATGCAGTCGCACTATCTCATCAATATAAACCTGGGCGTACTGAGAAAATCCAAAAGTGGTCTTCACTGGCAGGAAGTGAGCGGCTTTCGTCAGTCGATCCACAATCACCCAAATAGAGTCGTACCCTCGACTGGTCCTGGGTAGACCCACAACGAAGTGCATGGAGACCTGCTCCCACTTCCACTCAGGGATGGGCAAAGGCTGTAACTCGCCGGCTGGCCTCTGGTGTTCGGCCTTGACTTGCTGACAAGTCAGGCATCTCGATACAAAGTCTGTAATATCCTTCTTCATCCCGTCCTACCAGTAAACCTCTCTCAAATTACGGTACATCTTGGTGGAACCTGGATGAACACTGTATACTGATCTATGTGCCTCCTCGAGAATATCACGCCTCAGTCCCTCTGAATCTGGCACGCACAGTCGAGTCCCAAATCGAAGTATCCCCTGATCATCAATCACGAACTCAGAAACTCTGCCCTGCCGAATCTGCTCAATAATCTCTAAGATACGGGCGTCGCCGGACTGTGCCTCGTGGATACGGTCAAGTAACTGTGGGCGTGCTCTGAAATGGGCCAGCTGTCTCCCTGTAGGAGTAAACTCGAACTGCACTCTGCTGTCATATAACACCTGCCAATCCGCCGTCGACTGCATCTGTACTGCGCTCAAACAAGATAAGCTACCTCCGGGCCTCCTACTCAAAGCATCCGCCACCACATTCGCCTTGCCCGGATGGTATAAAATCTCACAGTCATAATCCTTCACCAACTCCATCCATCGGCACTGTCTCAGGTTCAGATCTCGCTGCTGGAAAATATACTTCAAACTCTTGTGGTCAGTGAATATCTGGCACGATTCACCGTATAGGTAATGTCTCCAGATCTTAAGTGCAAATACCACTGCAGCCATCTCTAAATCATGGGTGGGGTAGTTCTGTTCGTGTTTCCTCAGCTGCCGAGAAGCATACGCGATAACTCTGTCGTGCTGCATCAATACACATCCCAGCCCCACTCGAGAAGCATCACAATATACCACGAACCCGCCTTATCCTGAAGGCAATGCTAACACTGGTGCAGTAGTCAGACGAGTCTTCAACTGCTGGAAACTATCTTCACATTCCTGGGTCCAATCAAAAGGAACCCCCTTCCGGGTCAACCCGGTCAATGGTGTAGCAATGCGGGAGAAATCCTGGACGAAACGTCGATAATAGCCGGCCAGACCTAGAATGTTGCGAACCTCTGTAACTGATACTGGTCTAGGCCAACGCTGAACTGCCTCGATCTTCTTCGGGTCCACACAAATACCGTCTCTCATCACCACATGACCCAAGAAATCGACACTATCTAGCCAGAAAGCGCACTTGGAGAATTTGGCGAACAGCTGATGCTCCCTCAAAGTCTGCAATATGACACGTAAGTGTTGCTCATGCTCCTCCCGGCACCGAGAATAAACCAAGATGTCGTCAATGAACACAATGATGAACTAATCGAGATACGGCCTGAATACGCGGTTCATCAAATCCATAAATGCTGCCGGGGCATTGGTGAGCCCGAACGACATCACCAAGAACTCATAATGACCATATCGAGTACGGAAAGCGGTCTTCGGAATATCCTCCTTCCGAACTCGCAACTGGTGATAACCTGACCGTAAATCAACCTTCGAGAAAAACCCTGCACCCTGGAGCTGATCAAATAAATCATCAATGCGGGGTAGGGGATACCTGTTCCGCATAGTAACCCGGTTCAGCTGACGATAATCAATGCATAAACGCATACTTCCGTCCTTCTTCTTAACAAACAAGACGGGAGCGCCCCAAGGTGACACACTCGGTCGGATAAGCCCTTTGTCCAGCAAGTCCTGTAACTGATCCTTTAGCTCTCTCAGCTCCGCCGGGGCCATCCGATAAGGCGGTATAGAGATAGGCCCCGTGCCGGGGATCAAGTCAATACAGAACTCAATCTCGCGCTCAGGTGGCAGACCATGCAGCTCGTCAGGGAAAACATCAGGAAACTCTCTCACAACAGGGACCTGGTCCAACGGAACCTCTGTGGAGCTAGTATCACAAACATAAGCTAAGAATCCCTGACACCCTTTTCTTAAGAGCTGACCAGCGCGAAGAGAAGAAATCAAGATGGGAAGGGTAGCACTACGATCTCCCTGAATAACAAGAACCGGCTCACCAGGAAAACGGAATCTGACTGCTTTTTCACGGCAGTCCACAGATGCATAATAGGTGGCTAGCCAGTCCATACCAAGAAGAACGTCAAAGTCAAGCATATCGAGGAGAATCAAATCAACTGAAGAATCTCTCTCCCCGATACGAACGGAACACGATCGGTACACAAAACGGGCAACAAAAGACTCGCCTACCGGGGTAATAACGACGAGCGGCTGATCTAACGGAGAAGACTCTCGGCCTAACCTCGGTGCAAAATACGTGGAAACATAGGAATGTGTGGAGCCTGGATCAAATATACCCGTGCATCAAAAGAACATACTGGCAGAGTACCTGTCACGACGGCATTGGATGCCTGTGCATCCTGAGGAGTCAACGCGAACACTCGGGCCTGTCCACCACTAATAGCTGGCTGTCCTCTGCCTCTACCTCGGCCTCTGCCTCTGCCTCTGTCGCCTCGTCCTCTCTGAACCGGACCGCCACGCCCACGGCCTCTAGAAGCATCTGGCTGGCGTGGAGCATCATCAGGAGTAGGAAGTAAAGCTCTCTGAGAAGGTGGTGAGGATGGTAAAGTCACATGCGGGACTGTCGCCGCGCCCTGACGTCCCATGGTATAGTCTCTGACACGGTGGTACTGACTCCCATACCGAAAACATCCTGGAGACGACTACTGGGTCTGTGGATATGAACCAAATAACTGACCTCGTCTCAATCCTCTGCCTCCACCATCTCCCGGAAATAATCTATCACGATGTCGGCCCATCTGCCGCTGAGCTGGCGTATCAGTACGGATCCTCTTCGGCCCAGAAACGACCGGAGTCTAAGAAATACGCTCCTCCAAAAGTAAGGCTGCATCCATCGCGGCTGCGTATGTATCAAAGTGCTGGGTGCCGATGGAAAGGAATAGCTGTGTATCAAGCCCTCGTACAAACCTCTTTATTCTCTTCTCTTCTGTGTCGACTAGGTACGGAGCATATCGAGACAACTGGGTAAACTGTATATCATACTCCGACACCGTCATCCCAGGAGTCTTGCGCAAAGACTCAAAACTACGGGCTCGAGCATCTCAGACACTCTCCGGAAGAAAACGGGCAAGAAATGCAGCTGTAAACTCATCCCAGGTCATAGAAGGTAGACCTGCAGCTCGGCCTCTCTCTACTGAATCGTACCATGTCTGGGCAAGACCCTCCAGACGAAAACTCGCAAACTCCACCAATCTATCCTCAGAGCACCTCAACGAACGACAAATCCGAGCCATCGTATCAAGAAATGCCGGTGGGTCCTCTGTCGCATCTGTACCGATAAAAGCTGGAGGTCTTAATCTCATGAACTCCTGTAGTGAAACGGGGATAGTCTCCATAGCAGCAGCTGGAGTGACCATCTGTGCAGCAGGTACGATCGTGGTCTGTGCGGTGGAGGGAACGTCCTCGGATCTCTGTGCCCGACTGGACTCAACTAAAGATCCCATCATCTGTCGCAACTCTTGCATGCCGTCCTCTAATCTGGCAATACGGTCTGGATAAGGCGGATCAGTATGACCCTGAGGGACAGGCGTATCTCCCGCTCGATCCTCGCCTCAGACAGGCCCGCCCGAATCTCATCCCTAGCGGCAGCCCGCTGAGCTCTCGTAGTCTTTGGCGGCATCGAAGCTGGAATAAGAAACAGGACTGATAAGAACATCGCAATTGGATCAAGGAATGCAAGGAATCAAGAAAGGAAATACAAGCAATTATGTCCTAAGGTCACTTAGGTGGAGTACCGTATCGTAAGTATGCCGCGGATCATACCCACGCTACGCCACTCTGCTTAAGTCACCTACTCCATCTACCAAGGTCGTCCTACACTCAGAAAGGTAAAACCTACGCTCCGATACCAACTTTGTCACGACCCGAAAGTACGGAACGCGACTGGCACTTAGATTACGAGACGTCTAAAGGCATACCGTAACCCAAGTCAGCCAAAGCCCAGAAGAATCTAAACCAAAATCAAAAGAGAGTGAAGGAAAACCTTTAATGAAAATGATTTTTCAAATCAATTAAGTTGCAAAGAATCACTTTTTAAAAACATCATAAATTTCTGAAAATTTCGGCAGAGTCTCCCCTGTATTTTCTATCCCCCAAAATGGGTACAACAAGATAATAAACCTGTAATCATAAAAATGGCATCCCCAAGCGGGAGCTAGCACTTCGCCCAAGGCGGATCACAACCACATGCAATATCATAACAATATCAAGAAAAGAGCATAAAAGAAACGCAAAATATCAGAAAACACAACGCCGACTCAAGTGAGCTCGACCCAAAAGAAACCATATATATACAATCTCTCAGTCTCATCACTAGGTCGCATATACAATATAAAGTGGTAGATGGAGAATACTAGATACAATGATAAAGCAAAAAAAATAAAATATGCTCGCAACCCACCTACGGGCGATGTCGTGAGTCTGCACAAAAGGAGCTCATGATAAGATAGCCCGCCGCTACAAGGGTGACGGGTCCGACATGCAAGACACTGTGGCACAACGTGGGTGAGTTGCCAGCTCGTGAGTAGAATATAACATCTAGTAAGGCAATCGTAAGAATGCACGCAATGCACCACAACAGGTATGTTCATATGTGATATAATATCTCTAGTATGCATGCACATGTATGCGATGTCATTACTAATTCTTAAGTGTTTTAAATGCTAAGGGTACTGCATTCATAACTTTAGAAAATGAATATATGTATAATAGCTAAGTACCATCAAGAAATCATCTGAAAACCCGTGTCAAGCATCGACACCAAATATGAAATCATATCTGTCTCAATATCTCACTGTATCAATAGCTCAAATATCGGGCTCCGTCAGTCCGGATCGGCCCATATCATAAAATCTCACGACAACGGTCGGTATCCTCTGGATATCCGCCGCGCCAGACATCACCGGTAGGTAGTCTTCCCCTGCCAGGCTCATCGTCTACAACTCGATCTTCTTGCCCCGGGGTACCATACCGGGCCCACCATGTACCCGGGACGGTTCATCCACTCCTCGAATCGGGTCTCAAAATCCAACAGAAAACATGAAAACTCATGGTGGACGACACATACATCACGAGAAAACCGCAACTTTGTTTTAAAAATTATGAATATAAGCTTTTGTTAAATTCTTGCGGTTTTTCCCAAAAAACCCAGAATTCGCAGCAATACTGAAATCCTCAAGAAAATCATAATGTTCACATGTTATATATGATAAATGTCTATGATATCAATGTATATGATGTGAGTTTTGTCTAGAAATCTATGTAGATATGATGGTAATGCGTGGTATATGCATGCTATGCAATTCCATATATCATGTATGAATGGAAATGGCGTTATTAAGTTAAACTGGTTCTATAGTGCACGTGGCATGGCAATTACCAAAGGCGTGTGTGTCACATGAATAGTGCGCGTGCAACAGATGCCAATGGTAATGGTGTTCGTGTCCTATGAAGTGATATCGCATAAGTATAGATGAATGTCCATGCAATCTAATATACTGTTCGCTATAAGGGTATGCAGTGTACATGAATGGATAAGCTATCTAACAATATAAATCTTGCAAATAGTAGGGTAATCCTAACTAGGGGGGGCGCATCGCGCCATCCAGACGATTCCCCCATAGATGAATACATCTACTCACCTGAAATCCCAGCTAATCCGATCCGACCACCGCCTTGCCTTTACGCGCCGTGTCCGACGTTTCCCCGACCGATCCTATATTTGCACAACACCAAGCATAAGATTACAAAAACTAAAACGATGCAAGTCACAATATACAATTATCAACGCTCTCGAATTAATCATAGCGTGCACTCGGTGCGCGGAAAAACGCACGAAAATCGCTAACCTTTAACTAGAATCATCATTTCGGGGAAATCGACAAAACTACAACCCGACTAGACGAAACCCCGCGTTCGCGCACTCTAATAGTCCTATACGAAGCTAATTATATCGCTAACATAACGCATTTTGATCGCATTCTAATTTTCGTAAAAATCTAGTAAGCAAATTCAATACCGATTCGATGCAAACATCGAAATTTAATCGATTTAGCGAGCATATCATTACACAATTAACCACTCTAATCAATTAGATAACCAAAACCCTAACTTAATTCTAACAACCATGTTTCAAACCCTAACTCAACATCAAAACCCCTTCTTGATTTTCATGAACAAGAATTTACAACTAAATTAATACTTCAAAATTAAATTCTAGCATATATAAACTACAAGTTAGCAACTAGTTTAGAATTTTACCTCACAAGTGGAAACCTAGCATGATCAAGTCACCAAGAAAGCCTCCTTTCTCCTAGTTTTTGAACTAATTTGGGTTGAAGAGAGAATGGATTAGGGTTTGGCTTTGAATTGAGATGGAAATTTGTGAATTTTTTATGAATTTTTACATGAAAATGAAGCAAGAAAGAAGTGGGGAAATGGAGAATTCTGTAGGTGAGGCTCGGCCAGCAGGTGAGGGAGGGAAAGTGGGGATTTTCGGAGAAGTTTCTAGGTCCAAAAACACCCCATGTTGTCATTTAATGCTTTCATATCAACAATTTACAAAAAAAACCTCATTTTACACCATTTTTCCATTTAATTTCCCACCCTAAAACCAAAAGTTTGCAAGACATGATATAATTTTATTAACACCATATTTTAGCTTATAAAAACTCCTAATTATGAAATTTACCCAATTAAATTTGTATTTATCACTAATTTAATGTATTTAAAAAGGCTTAAAATAATAAAAAAATAATTAATTACAAATTTTTTTTATTTAACTAGAAAATTATAAGTGACATTTTAGTGAAAAAATTATAGTAATATCTTATCTAAATTTTGTATAATTAGGTCTACAATGAAAAATACCTATTTTGACTTTTTACTGAAAAAGCCGAAAAATTAGCCGATTGCCGAAAAACTGCCTAAACGATTTTCGAAGGGTTACATATACAACAACTAAGAAGGAATTCTTAGCTGTTGTATTTGCTTTAGAAAAGTTCAGGCCCTACCTCATCGGCTCTCCAGTCTTTGCCTACACTGATCATTCTGCTCTGCGCCATCTTTTTGCGAAGAAAGATGCAAAATCTCGGTTAATCCGTTGGATCCTCTTGCCTCAGGAGTTTGACCTTGTCATTAAGGACAAACGAGGATGTGAAAACGTAGTTGCCGACCATCTCTCACGACTTCCTTCTTCGCCTTCGCTTCAAATTCCGATCAACGACGTGTTCCCGGATGAACAGCTCTTGACAGTATCTTGCGAACCCTGGTTCGCAGATATTGTGAACTATTTGGCCACGGGATTACTACCGACTGAATGGTCAAGTCAGGACAGACTTCGCTTCTTATCCCAAGTAAAACACTTTTACTGGGACGAACCCTATTTGTTCAAGTACTGTCCCGGCCAGATTATTCGTCGGTGTGTCCCCGACGAGGAATTCAAGAGTGTGCTGTCATTTTGCCACGATCAAGCGTGTGGCGGGCATTTTGGCCCCAGAAAGACAGCTGAGAAGATCTTGCAATGTGGTTTCTACTGGCCACAACTCTTCAAAGTCGCTCACGACTATTGCAAGACTTGCTCCCGGTGCCAACACATGGGCCGGATATCCCGGAGGAACGAAATGCCGCTCCAACCGATCTTGGTTGTGGAGATTTTCGATGTTTGGGGGATAGATTTCATGGGGCCGTTTCCCAGCTCTTTTGGGAACTTGTACATCCTTCTCGCTGATGATTACGTCTCTAAATGGGTCGAGGCTGTGCCCAGCCGGACTAACAAGGTTGTCGTTAGGTTCCTTAAAGAAAACATTTTCTCCCGGTTTGGGCACCCCCGAGCGATCATTAGCGACAATGGAAGTCATTTCTGCAACAAAACTTTCGAGGCCTTGATGCGGAAGTATTCCATTAATCATAAGCTCTCTATGCCCTACCACCCCCAAACCTACGGGCAGGCCGAAGATTCAAATCGGCAAATCAAGCAGATACTGGAGAAGTCGGTTTCCAAGAACCGTAAGGATTGGTCGCTGAAACTCACTGATGCCCTTTGGGCATTTCGAACCGCTTATAAGACCGACCTTGGCATGTCTCCCTATCGGCTTGTGTACGGAAAAGCCTGCCACCTACCTGTCGAAATAGAGCATCGCGCATTTTGGGCGATAAAGGAGCTGAATCTGTCTCTCGAAGCTGCGGGCAGCCATCGGAAGCTGCTGTTGAACGAACTGAGCGAGCTTAGGGATGAGGCTTACGATAACGCGGTTGTCGTTAAGAATCGAACGAAGGTGTTTCACGATTAACACCTCTTGCGCAAAACCTTCGTACCTGGTCAGAAGGTACTGCTTTACGACACCACTCTTCACTTCCATCCAGGAAAGCTCAGATCTCGCTGGAAAGGGCCGTATTTTGTGCGGAATGTGTATCCGCAGGGCGCTGTGGATTTGGAAAATCCAAAGGACGGTTCATTTTTCAAAGTAAACGGACACCGATGCAAACCGTACCTTAGCGCCGAACCAACAGA
This sequence comes from Agapanthus africanus, assembly GCA_030015575.1. Lineage (NCBI taxonomy): Eukaryota > Viridiplantae > Streptophyta > Magnoliopsida > Asparagales > Amaryllidaceae > Agapanthus > Agapanthus africanus. Next base: position 117,367,665 of record CM057351.1, read on the forward strand.
GGAGCTCATGTTCATACAGGAGCCGGTTTACCCTGCATAATCTTCCTCTGCCTACCTCCAAACTTCGGTTATCCAGACAAGAACAGTGGACACTGTTCCAAATAAGTTTGGGGGTATGTATAAACCATTCTGTATATATTTGTGTATATTCTTTTTCTTTTCTTTAAAAACAAAAAAAAACTTAAAATTTGTGTATCGCTAACCGACAATTTTGACCCTTCAAATGATCTCTTCATGCAATGACAGAGAGGACACTGTCCAGTTTAAGTTTGGGGGTACGCTCGGTACGCATTTCTTACCTTCGCATTCATATGTATATTTTGCATCTGCATTATTAAATTCCATAAAATCCATAAAAATCTGAAAATTTTCTAAAAACATAAAAACTTTTCTGTCAAGTTAGCTAGTGGGAGGACTCTGATTCAACATTTCGACGGTTTTGTTTGAAAAAATAGGATTAACTAAATCTTATGTTTAGATTTTGAAAACCTGAAAGATAACTCTACTTTGAAGATAACTAGAGCTGATATATGTCTTTACATCACACTACACGTGTCATGAGTTTTTGGAAATTAGATGACAAGTCTTTTATGTTTAAAAACTTTTAAATAGATAAATGATTTTTTGAGGATCAAATAGGTTTGTTCTGAAATAAGTAATATCAAGAATAGTTTATGAAGTAAGTGAATATGAAGGAATGTTATTGATGCCTTAATTGGAACTAAGTCTGAAAAATAACTCATCTGGAACTTGATTGGAATGATTACACACCAAAACCCACTAAACACGTCTTTTATCCAAAAAAATAATTGAACTACCGGTTATATCTCCGTTCGTATTAAATCATCTGATTTTCACGCCAAACTGTCTTTTGTTTTTGGACCTAGGTAACTTGAGTAATTAAGTCCGCTGGGGTGTTTCTACACCTAATGCCCTAAAACCAACTGGGTTTGGGTGCATTGGCCCAAAGCTCGCTAAGAAGCCTAGAAAGTCCAGATTAAAACAAAGTCAAGCAAGTGTTCTCTCCGAGTTAAAATTCCTAACGGTTCTTTGTGTGAGAATAATCTTGATAAAAGACTGGCTTTTATAAAAAGTTTAGCGGAGATATGAAGGTTTTATTCTATGATAAAGACTATTGCACGTTCACAGAGGTGTGTATGAAATGATAACAAGAAAAAGGTGGAGTGAAAAATAAGACCTAGTTTCCTGTTAAGGAAGATAGAAATTCTGAAGTTGAAACCTTACTGGAAAACGAAACTTGAAAAATGCTTAACTCTTTATAAAACTTATGTGATCCTTTCAAAATTCTTATCCGGGCTTTATTATGAGGACTTTATTCGACCTTTCTGGAACTTAACGACACTATTTGCACTGCACGTGAAGACATATAAAAGCTGTAGTTAAATAAGAAGCGAGGTGTGAAAAATAAAGGTTCGATAGTCTAGACTTAGGATAATAGAATTGTTATTTTCTAAAACAAAATTTTAGGGTTTGAATCTTAGTTATTTTACAAAACCAACTTGACCGGATTTTGTGGGTAGTATCCGCTGAAAACCCTCACGAGACAACACTCCTTCTACTAGGGACACCTAGAGGTTTAACGGCTTGTTGCACATGCTCAGTGCAATCGCGTTCCCTGCGAAAGTGAGGTTAGGAAATTTTTTTGTGAATAAATTGTCTTTGCTCGGGACGAGCAAATGATAAGTTTGGGGGTATTTGTTCATATCAGATTTTTGCATTTTCATACCGCCCAATTTTTATCACATTGCATATCGGTAGGTACTCTTGAGCCGTGTTTGCTAGTCAATTGCAGGATACTGGTTCTCGGCTCTGAACGGTGAAATTCATGGAAAAACACGACAAAATCCGGGTTCCTGCCATTCACAGATAAAACACGGATCTCCGCTCTTTATCAGTCTGTTGCCACACACCAGTTTAGGAGACAAAATGACAAATCAATTGTCACCTTCATGCACAAAGCACAATGGCAACACCAAGTCCAAGAAATCTACGCGGAGCCCAAGAAAATCATGACAAAAGATCCATGTCCAAATCACCTTTTGATCCACTAGAATTCTGGAAGAAATGTGGAAATATTATCAGAAAATACATGTACCAGACAAAAGGGGACAGCAGACCAGGGCCGTACAGGGAAGCCCACGTCCTGACTCCACTATAGTGCGGCGGATCTGCGGCCAATATGGGTCTAGGCCGCGGATCCGCGCTGTACTGGCGCCGCAGATGAAGATTTTCCAGGGGTGTTTTGGTCTTTATATATTTGTTCTGAATGTTGCCCTAGGTTTTCATTTTCCAGCCTATAAATACCCCAGAACCTTGTGAAGGAAAGGGTGCATAATCTTGTATTTTTCTAGGTTTAGAATACTTGTTTCTTCTTCCTCTTCTCATCTCTTCTCCATTAAAACTTGTAGTGAGCTTTGTGAGTGAAGAATGATGAATAAAGAAGATTCTTTTACTTATCATGCTTGTCTTGTTCTTTTATAATTCCAAGTAATTTTAATTTGTTAACTTAGTTGTTGTTATTTCTTATTGTTTCTTTCTTTTCTCTTTTCCTTTTATCATTAAAACAACCATGATGCTTACGCTTGATCTTTGCCAAGGTGAGGTCGTAAATAGCTAGTTGTTATCTTCTAATCTCCTTCTTTCTATCTTCCTCTTTTGTTTTGTTTTCTTTTCATTATGATGTGTGAGTAGTTTCATACTTGTTAGGGTAGGATAAGGAAAGTTTGAGAGAAGGAAATCTCTCTCACTCTTTCCTTGCCCAACATCTTAAAATCGACTCCCGTTAATTGAACCACAATCCGCTCCTTACGGCACCCTATCCTACATGATAGCGGTGATTCCGTAGTGAGACCGGTTGTGGTTGAATTAACCGGAGGTTATGGCTAAGAGCCATGAACGGACGGACAAGCACAAAAAGGAAGAACTTATGCGTTGGAAGACCTAGCTTATACTCGCAAGTTCCTTCCTAGTCGTGCTAATCCCCGTTGTTGCCGATTAACGTAACACCGATATTAAGAGTGGCAACGAAAGAGGTGAGCGACTCCTAACTCAAACTAACCTAATCCTAACCCTAACAAGCTCTCTTTACATATCACTTTAACACTTAGATAATCACAAACCAAATCTGGACCTTCGGACTTAACTCGTTAAAGCACATAGAAAAAGATTCCCATCTCCCTACGGACGACCCGTACTCAACCGGCTAGCTACAAGCGAAACCGTCTTGATTGCGGTAATTAACTAACCTTGAACAGGCGGAATATCTAACAATCAGCAACTCACCCCCGTTGTGCCACAGGTGTTTCAGGTTGTTCCCAGAGTAGTCGAGGCAGGCTATTCCGCTATTCAGCTTTTCATTTATCATCTTTTGCTACAGATACCGTATCAGCTCACAGTACTATTTTGCTTAGGTGGGTTTTGGTGGTTATCTGTATTTTGTATTGTACATTCGTTGTATCTTGTACTCTCCATCTACTATTATGTTATTGACTTAGAGACTTTGTGAGGACGATAGTGTATATTATTTATGGATTTGTTGTCTTCTATATACAGCTTTCTCTCTATTGTCTTTATTTCTTCGCTACGGCGTCGTATATTTGTATTGTATTCATCTTGGCTAGTTTTTACAAAAGGGGGTGTTGCCAAAATTTTAAAGAAAGAAAATAGAACTTTTAAAGAATTTGGGTTGCGATTTCAAGTGTTTCAAAAACTTATATTATCTTTTCCGTATTTTCTTGGTTTAGATTTCTGGGTTTTGGATTTCTTTTACTGCGTTATGTCTTTAGGCGTTGCGTAGTATTAGGACCGTCACGGGCCAATTTCGTGTCGTGACAATACCTTTTTGAAATTATGTCGATAACATTTACCTATATCGGTGGATGGTTAGGTAAGGAGAATTAAACAGCGGTGTAATTCTTCATAACCATAGTACAGTTTTCAACATACGACACACAGAGAATGAGTTATTAGACTCAGGGGACTTATACAGAGTATTGTATGTCGTCCAGTGTCCATTAGGACAGAGGGGTTGGTCCTCGTACTATATTCTGTTTACTTATGACTTCTCTAGTTCTTAGACATGTGTTTCTTAGAAACATAAAGTCCAAGTTTTGAGAAGTTATTGGTATAAGAGTAAAGTAGAGAACCAGATGTTGCAAGTATCGAGATTCTTCAAGGTGATCGAAGATGTAGATACTTGTGTATGGTATTCGGTTGATAGTAATGATTAAGAGAACTTGCTTCTCTTTCAGGTTACTCATAATTGGAAGCACTCCTAAGTTGAGTAATGCCGATCAGCCTCTCTCCATTTAGTTGACATGCACTGAAGACAGTTGCATGATTTGAATCTGGTTCCAATTAAATCAGTGCCTCTGTTTCTGTATTGGATATAGAACAGTTCATATCTTTTAAGGTACGGGGAGTTGTCCGGCTTATGCTTAAAAGCAGACTCTGGATACCTCAAGGCATGTTTCTTTAATGGCTGTTTGTGGGTTGACCCGGGCTATGACGAGGGTTGACTTTCTACCATCTGGAAGATCAATAGTGATATTGTTCTTGACACGCCACAGTTTCAAGTAAAATAGATTTTTTTTTCAGAAAACAGAAGTGGCAGTATGGTAGAACTGGTAGTGATTCTAGAAAAGCAAACGATTACTGAAAATTTGATAAGAACCTAAAGATTCAATCTGTTTTGACATTCCATTGGCCCCTCCGCAGATAAGGTGGGTAACCTCAGGCACTCTATAGGTACTTCGGTATGCTAAAAGACGGTGACAGGGAGGTTCTTGTTTACCCAGACTTGCCATTGCTGTTGTTTCAGACTGTGAGACCCGGCAGGAGGATGAGTATAGCGTCGCTCTAGATTAGCTTTAGAAGTATACGTGTATATGACTCAGCCAGAGGGTTGTCGTAGTCAGTGGGAGCAGCAGAAGCATAGTGGACAAGTGGCTTATGTCTATTTATAGACTAAAGCAAAAATAGCGGAGATAGATCATTTAATTCTGATGTGACTGTCATATGTTTGACTTCATCAGAATAGGGGATGTATCTGTTAAGGAGGTAGTAGGGTGTGATGTCCTGGTACATGGATGACATGCACAAAATAGGAAGTCAAATTCCTATACTACGATCTGTTATACTTTGGTTGTCACATAGTGGTTTCTCCACATAAGGATATAGATATAATATCTAACATTCTGGTTACTAGATCTATTGTTTTAGATCTAGATTTGGGTAGTTTCCCAATCTGGGTACTTAGATAGCATTCTAAAGGTGTTTTAGAATGGACGACTCCTAGCACGGTGGTGTACCTGCAGGTGATGGAGTCACCCTCTCTAAAGGTGTCTTACAGACTAAAGGGGAGAGGGATATGCTTGATTGGCAGATCACTTGCTTAGGAAATTGAGTCAATCATGAGATGTCAAGTACAACACCAGATGTTGTTTTTGCACGAGATGCAGTAACTTGATATTAATCCAATCCTGGAGAAACGATCGGAAGCAGTTTTAGAACATAAGTTGATGTTCTAGGGAAATGATAACGGCAGCCTCCTTCGGGAGACAATTATCATTCCAGGCTTCCATGGCAATTATTGGATCACAGGCACGTGATTGGAATGATTGAGTGATGACCTATGCCGGTAGGACAGTCTTACTCAAGATGATAGTATGCTATCTGGTTTATCTTTATCATCGTGTACTACTTTATGTGACCTTACAGGTCACTATTGCGCGTTGATAGAGCCCTTAGGATTTTTTCTTGACGGCCAGCAGTATGATGGCGATCATATACGTGGGAGCTGGGGTCTATAAGCACATCCTTAAAAGGTCCCTAGTCGTGGGAGTTTTCGAGACAGGGCATCGATACTCCAGAGTACACTAGTGTATACAGTCGAGACCCCGAAGAGGGGCGGTGTCCGGTCTCACAAGCCATTGGTGTCAGTTGGATCACCTAAGTTGTATACAGGTGCTCATTGGGTTATGAGTACACCGGACATGACTCGCCGGGAACATGCGAGTTGGTATTATACCTGACGTCAGATAGAGGTTCCCTGGTGACATGTGTACAGGTTAGTTCATCGACCTGAGATCGTCATTTGTCTCGTGTGAGTTCCCGCTGTGCTTTGATTACTACCCTACCACGGCTCAAAGGAGTAGTGCAAACAGGTTTAAGTTGGGTACAGTCCCAAGCCACATGGAGGCATTGAGCGGATCGGTAGGGGTTCGCCTCTCCTGGTATTGGGGGTGAGGTCACGCTGTGTCTAGGAGAGCTATTACACAAAGCCCTCGGCCGAGGCATGAGATTTACTGGTAGGTATTCCAGTAGTATCTCAGGGTGTTCTGGGCTACACTCCGACACGACTTGTACCTCTTTTAGGGGTATGACTTTTTACCAACCCCCTAGGCCCGCCATGCGATGCTCATAGACGAACGGACCGGACTGTACGGATATTGTCACTGACAGGCTCAGTAGGGTGTTAGGATGAGTTCGCTCATCGACCTCCCTTTTGGTCAATATCTGGTAGCCCGTTACGTATGGCTAATACCCCTGACGTGCTAGTCGTTAAATCCACAGCCAAAGTATTGACGAGTCTTTTGAGTCCCCCACCGACAGTTTCTCAAGTTTCGGGCGAAACGTTATAGAGGCCGTATGATATATGGCAGGGTTCGATCTTATACGTGCGTTATTGCACGGATCATGATCAGACGGATCATACCAGTGGGCTTTGGTTTAAGCCAGATCCTAGTATTATATTTGATTGGATTACTTTAGTCTCCTCGCATTCGCATTCAGTCGGAATGCGGGTGCCGGTATGTATATAAAGGTGAGGGGTATTCTTGTGATCCGTCAGGAGTTTACTTTATATGTTGCCGGATCTTTTTGTTGTGGCAAACATTTTGATTAATGTTTGTTAATGGAAATAATGAGCTAGAAATTCATCATGCATTGCATTAAATTTGACATGGACATTTAGATGACTCATGGTCTCTTTTTTAGCAAATATGTCACATTAGTGTTTTGTTTAATTTGTTGAAATGAGATGGAGAGAGATAGGGGCTGCCATGGTTGGTTTTATTGGTCTTGTATTTTCATAATCTCACTCACTCACTCTTATTATCAACAAAAGAAAAGAAAAGAAAAAGTAAAGCTCTTGTTCTTGTTCTTCTTCCTCTAGCTCATTGCTTCCATCAATGGCAACACTTTAACCTCCATCCAAAGATATGGATGCAAGAGACAAAGTGATCACAAACATTCTCTACAACACCTTGGACGCGTCGGCTAGCACACATCACGCCCGATTTTCTTCAATTGAAGCGGGAGCCCGTAAAAAGACTTCTCGATGTGGTGCCCTTTTCGACGAGGAGATGAAGACCGGAGTTGCCGCGGGGAGATCATGATGGTGGCCGAAGACCGAAGGACATGGATCGCTCGGTATAGCATTCTATCCCTTCTCTTATTAGCTAGTATTAGGTTAATGGTTCGATCCCGGATTTAAGCATACGATAGCGCAGGTTTTCAAGTTAAGAAAATTTTTCGTTTCCGTATTTTGGCCTCGGAAAGGAGGCTGGGGCGCTACCGTAGTCTTACCGACACATCCTGAGGTGGTTCCACCTGATCAGGGGGATCATTGATCGACGAGAGATCGAGGTGTGGAGAGTAGAGACAGAGAACAACACTGCAGATCCACTCAGAAAGGCCATCCCTCAGACATAGCTCGAGCGGCTAATCGAGGTGATTGGTCTGCGATATGCCAATACATGGTCTTAGTGCAAGTGGGGGATTGTTAGTGATATATGCCCTAGAGGCCATTATTATGTCATACTAGATTGTATATTACTTATTGGATGCTTGGGTTATTTCAAAGTTATAATAACAGTCTTGCTCGATATGGTAGTATGCTACCTGGTTTGATTCTATCTCAATATGTGCATGTGTTTCTTTCGGCATATCGCTTATACTTTTTGGTAGAGCACTTACGATCTTTGCTTGACTACCAGCATTGTGATGGCAGTCACACTTGTCGGGGCTGGATAGTTTATAAGTACATCCTTATATAGGTCCCTGGTCGTTGGATTATCGAGACATGGGCATCGATACTTCGGAGTAGACTAGTGTAAACTCTTCTCATCCCAGCAGGGGATATGGTCTATCCCACAGCCATTAGTATGATGTACTTGAGATGGTATGCAGTTGCTCATTAGGTTATGACTTACACTGGACAGGACTCGTCAGGAACTGCTGGTTGGTATTATACATATCGTCAGGTAGCAGTTGCCAGGTGGCATGAGTACAACTTAGACCGTTGACTTGCCATCGCTAATTTGTATCGAGTGTGTTCCCACTGCACTTATATTACTACCTTACCATGCTTAATGGAGTGGTGCAAACAGGTGGTAGTTGGATGTAGTCCCGAAGCACTTGGAGACAGTAGCGATCAGATAGGATTTGTCTCTCCCGGTATTGTGGGTTAATATCACGCAGTTTTTGGAAAGCCATTACACAAAGTCCCTCGCCAGGGAAGTATTGAAATAATGGAAAGGTACTCTAGTAGTTTCTCATGGTGTATTGGGCTCTCCTCTGGCATGACTTATCACGTTGTTAGGGGTCTCACGTTCACCATCCCCATAGACGGATATGTGAGTATCTCAGACGAACAGATCAGACTGTACGGAGATTGTCACATATAGGCTCAGTACGAGTTCGGATGAGCTTGCTCATCGTCCTTCTTATCGACAGATACCTGGGTAGCCGTTACATGCAGCTAGTACCGCTGACGGCTTTTGGTTAAACCCACTGCAACCGTACTGTCGAGTCTTTAGAGCCCCGCACAGAGGGTTTCCCTAGTTCAGGCAATTAATGTAGATGCTGTATGGTTTTACAGCAGGGCTTCGATAACATACGTATACTTGTACACGGATGCTGATTGGGCGGACGATACTAGTGGGTTTTGGTTTAAGCCGGATCCTAGTATTGTATTATTGGATTGTTATCGTCTCAGTGTATCCGTGTTTTGCGGAATACGGATACGGGTATCTATATACGGTGAGGGGCATTCTTGTAAATTTATCAAGGCATGCTTCTAGAAGGAGCCAACTCATTATTTAGTTTTATCCATTTTCTTAACGGATTAATGAGGTGGAAATGGAGGAGACTTTAGTAGCATGGTGTAAAGAATGGCTTTGGATTATTATATTTATTTGGATTTACTATTCAAGCATCGGTGGTATATATTATTGAGAAATATTTCTTGCTTGAATTTTTGAGTTGAGTTATTAGGCATTCTCTACACTTAGCCATTTTATTTTTCTTCAGCTCATTTTCTTGAGTTGCTCTCCTCAAACTCTCTCTCGACTTTCTCCATCACCTTCTTCCTCAAACTAAACCCTAATCCATCACATGTGTTGTATGCTATAGGGTTTAGTGAGACTACACAATCCTTTAGACTTTCTACATCTCCTCTGCTAGTTGGATTAGCGAACCATCTACCTTAGTTACCTCGATTAGAGGTTGGAACTTAGAGCACATTCTCTCGTAGTGGATCATCTTTGACGTAAGGAGGCCGATGGAGCTTTCGTCATCCCATCACTGAGGAGCCATGGAGACGAGCACTAGAAGACCCGGAGGACCGTATCTTCGAGGTATAACCATCTCACCGAGTAGTTAAACCTCTTAGATAGATTAGCTAGTTAAGGCTTTAGTAAAGATCCTGGTGTTTTAGCCATTGTTGCGTAGCCAAATATTAATCGTTTTTGAAAATTCCGACTCCCCGCGAATAGCGGGGTGCGTGACATCGGCTTTTAGTTTCAGCTCATAAACACTGGAGACGATATCCCATCAATCTTAGCAATAGCTGGGTCATCTGTCTACACGGTAGAAAACTCCGCGATCTCTGAGGTAGGTTGTATATCAACAGTCCTGACAATCTAGTAACCTCTATTAATTGCCCGATCATCTAGTACAAATATGAACACTTGTCTCTAACGATAGATCTCAACACAAACACTTTACCGATACGTTTCATTGTCGCCAGAAGAAAATCATGGTCTGTTCTCGTCCGTGACGAGCTCACTCTGACCACATCTCTAGTAGTAGCTCTCTCAGCTCGCGTAGCCATGTTTTCAGGAACCACAACAGATATAGATGAGGATAGAGCACATGAATGAATAGAATAACATATCTCATGATATTATTAGTCATATGTATACCATAGATGCCAATATTGTACATAATTGTATATTATAGTGGATCCTTGGACATATATATATATAGAGGAATTTCTTGCTCGACATGATAGTATGCAATCTGGTTGCACTTTATCTTAACATGAACACTTGTATTATTATTATACTGTCTCTCTCATACATGTTGATAAAGCCCTTATGATATGTACTTTACTACCAGGACTATGATGCAGATCATACTAGTGGTGCTACGGTGGTCCATAAGTACATCCTTTAATAGTTCCTAGTCGAGTGTGTATCGAGACAGGGCATCGATATTCCAGTGTAAACTAGTGTGTACATTTCTTGACAAAGTATAGGGCGATGGTTGATCCCATAACCATTGGTATTTGACATCAGAGATTGTACATAGGTGCTCAATAGAGAATGGGTACACCGAACTGGAGTCACCGAGAACTCTTAAATGGTACCATACCTATCGTCAGATAGCAGCTCTTTGGTGACACTGGTACTGGTTAGTCTGTAGACCCGAGATCGTCATAGAGTCTTGTATAGTTCCCACTGTGCTTTGATTTCTTTCTTACCACGGCTCAAATGAGTCGTGCAAACAGGTGGATTTTGGGTACAGTCCCGAGTCACAAGGAGGCAATGAGCAAAAGGAGCGGTTTCGTCTCTCCCGGTATTGGGAATTGATGTTGCGCTATGCTCGATTGGCTATAATAGCATGTCCCTGTCAAGGGCTAATGAGATTTACTTGTAAGCGTTATCAGTAGTTTCTCGAATCGTTATAGACCATACATAGGCATGACTTATCATGTTACTGGGGTCTGACGTTTCAACCCACAGACTCGATATGCGACTTATCAGACGAAGAGACCGGACTATACGGTGGTATTACTTATAGGCTTCATGGGAGTTTAGACAAGCTTGCTTGTTAATCTTCTATTCGCTCAATACCTGGGTAGCCGTTACGTCCAGCTAGAACCGCAGACGGGTTGTGGGTAACCGATGTGATTATTACCTACTGCTAGAGTATTGACGAGTCTTTAGTGTCCTACACAGACGTTTCCTTGCTCAAGCGAAATGAAGTAGGGCACATATGTGATATGTGCGCGACCTTGATTAAATAGCTGTATGTGATATCGTATTCTAATCTCACGGTCGGTTGTATGTGATATAACCAGGTTATTGAATCAAGTGTTGATTCGATAAATTGATATACATATAAATAATATTAGTCGGTTATATATGATATTGCCGGATTATTAAATAAAGTGTTAATTTTATAATTTGATATATAATTATATATTTGATATATTAATATATATATATATATATATATATTAACCAATATTAGCTCACTAAAGAATTTCTTCTCTCGGATATAAATATAAATATGTTGATATATATAATTATGTGATATATATATCACATAATTATATATATATATATATATACACATATATTACATATACTATTGTGTCATGATGGATGATACATAGAACATGGGTGTTTGGGACTCACACCAAACCAAGTATATTTAGGGTAATTATTTATTAAGAGTGAAATAGAAATTAGTGGAAAATAAGCATAGCTAAGATGCTTGTAGAAGCATGTAGAAGCCATGACTCATTCCACTAATTTTATTTTACTCTAGATTTTTAATAACCTAACCATTATCTCTAGCCATGGTTAACTCTCTACAAAATATCAAGGAGATAATTTTTCACCTAAGGTTCAATATTAGTTCAAGTTCTTCACTAATTCTACTTCTTCCTCTTCATGATTTTCTTGGAGTGAAAAATAGAAAGAAAATTTTAATTCCAAAGTTAGCAAAATTCCTACTTCATCAATCTATACAGAACTAGCCCTTTAGTATAGGTTGTTTCCTTCACTAACTCCTTATTTAGGGAAGAGGTAGCTTGAGTTAGAGATACTTCAAAGTGGATCATCTTCGGCCTCGAAGATCCTTAAGCAAGCTCGTTCCTTTCGCCAAGTGGAGCCTACAAAGAGTTCTAGGGAATACTACTTGGATCTTTAGATGTGAAGAACCGTTCTACAACGGTTGTATTCTCAATTCACTTAGTGTAAAGTTTGTTTACATGAATAGAAACCCTAATTTTATAGTTCGATTCTAGGATAGCATGTACTAGCATACTAGATTTTTAAATTTTTTATACTTTATGCTTCTTAAAAACTAGTAATGGTGCTAAGGCATACTTTCTTGGTATCAGCGCCAAGCTAGAGCATTAGAGGATGTCTTAACGACGTTAAAGTGTTCGATCGAACTTCGAAATCGTACAAATTCGTAGTTTCTGTAAAAAATTTCGAAAGATGGAATTTTCAAGATTAAAAATATGCAGAATATTGTGCCGGGTATATAATGGAGCCCAAAGAATTTCGATGGCCCAACTCAATGTAAGTGCACGGCGGCGCCCCGGCCGTCAATCCGACGGCCAAATGCGGAAACGGTGATAAACTTAAATTTTGCGGACTTAGCAAACCGGCACCACCGCGCACTAAACACCCGGATCGTAACCATTAACAAGTCTAAGCTAACTAGAAGATGGGTTAGAGATATACCGACTGATCCGAGTCCTCCGGTCTTCATCTCCACTCCGATCTCCTCGCGGGATCTCCGGTCGTCGCCTCCTCGCCGGAAGGGCACCACGTCGCCTGCATCTTTTACGGGCACCCGCTTCTATACCGAGGCAACTCGGGCATGAAGCCGGCAACTCGACATGCCCAAGGCTTGCTGTAGAATGTAGTGTAGATGATGCTAGTCTCATTTGGGGTTTGTAGTTGCCTTGATGGAGGAATGGAGAATAGAAAAATGGTGCTTTCATTTTTCTAGCAAGAAAATGAGATCATGGATGAAACTCTCAAGATCAAGCTCTCTTCTTCTTCTCCTCTCTTTCTTTTTTTTTCTCATCAAAAACTTATCATTCCTCATCAAATAAATGGAGGAGGAAAGAATGTATATGAAGCATGAAGGGAGGTGAGTGTAGGAAGTGTAAAGAGGTGACCACATCCTAGACAAAGAAACATCAACCATACTTCACTCCATACCCTTTTCCAATCTCATAAATGCAAGAATGGTGCAACAAAAGAAAAGATGCTATCATATCAAAACTTATGCAATAAAACCCCTCCACTAAAGTTATTTGAACAATTGCAAATAACCCCCTCCATCGGAAAAGTCCGGCCGGGAAAGAACAAAGGAAAACCGGCCGGAACGGAAAGCAAACTGGCAACTCCAGAAAACTGGTCCCGTAATAAATTACAGGAAAACCCCATACTGTGCATACACACCCGCATCTGTATTCCGTCTGGATACAAATGCAATGAGACAAAATCTACACTGTACTATACTAGGATCCGCTTAAACCAAAACCGGCTAGTAATTTCCGTCCGATCCTGATCCGTGCAATACCGCACGTATCTGATCGAACGCTGCCATATAACCATACGGCCACTACTACAAAACTGTCCGATCCTGATCCATGCAATACCGCACGTATCTGATCGGACCCTGCCATATCTCCATACGGCCTCTACAGCGTTTCGCCCGAAAGCCTGAGTAACTGAAAGTGTGGTAGACTCTAAAGACTCGTCAATACTATGGCTGTGGATTTAACCACTAGCACGTCAGAGGTATAAGCCAATACGTGACGGGCCACCAGCTATTTACTAAAAGGGACGTCGATGAGCGAACTCATCCTGACACCCTACTGAGCCTGTCAGTGACAATATCCGTACAGTCCGGTCCGTTCGTCTATGAGCATCGCATGTCGGGCCTAGGGGGTTGGTAAAAGTCAGACCCCCAAAAGCGGTACAAGTCGTGTCGGAGTGTAGCCCAGAACACCCTGAGATACTACTGGAATACTTACCAGTAAATCTCCTGCCTTGGCCAAGGTCTACGTGTAATGGCTCTCCTAGACACAGCGCGACCTCACCCCCAATACCGGGAGAGACGAACCCCCGAAGATCCGCTCACTGCCTCCATGTGGCTCGGGACTGTACCCAACTAAAACCTGTTTGCACGACTCCTTTGAGCCGTGGTAGGGTAGTAATCAAAGCACAGTGGGAACTCACACGAGACAAATGACAATCCCCAGGTCGATGAACTAACCTGTACACATGTCACCTGGGAACTGCTATCTGACGTCAGGTATAAGACCAACTAGCATGTTCCCGCCGAGTCCTGTCCGGTGTACTCATAACCCAATGAGCACCTGTATACATCTTAGGTGATCCAACTGACACCAATGGCTTGTGAGACCGGCCACCGCCCCTCGTCGGGGTCTCGACTGTATACACAAGTCTACTCTGGAGAATCGATGCCCTGTCTCGAAACTCCTACGACTAGGGACCTTTTAAGGATGTGCTTATAGACTCCAGCTCTCACTTATATGATCGCCCTCATACTGCTGGCAGTCAAGCAAGAATCCTAGGGGCTCTATCAACGTGCAATAGCGACATGTCAGGTCGCCTAAAGCAGTACACGATGATAAAGGTAAACCAGATAGCGTACTATCATCTCGAGTAAGACTGTCTTCCCGGGATAGGTCCTCTCTCAATCATTGCAATCACGTGCCTGTGACCCAATAATTGACTCTGAGGGCACTATCTCCAACAATCTCCCACTTGCACTCAAGGCTAATTATTGCGATGTCGCATACTCACAGCCCGTGTGATACCGAACACCCAACTCCTCTACTAGTCAGTCTCACAAAACTCGTTTGTGAAACTATTGCGTTCGAGGAATAGCATCAGTGAGTGGATCCGCCTGTGGTGTTTCTTTCTATGTCTCTCTATATCTCATGTTCGCGGAGAAAGCCATCTCCCGAAATGAGCAATACCTGTCTTAGAATGTCTGGATGTCTGATGGGACCTAGCTCATAAATGAACTCCAAATCCAAACTTCTTAGACTGTATCGTCAACTGAACTTAATCAGTTTCCTGCGCCATGCCACCCTCAGTATTGCCTTGGACCACCTGTCCAAAATACTGCCCCTCGTCAGAAGGAAAAATATAACTCTGACAACCTCCTTGTCGTCCAGGTCACCTTGGAAGCCTGGAATGATAACTGTCTCTCGAATGAGGCTGACGTTATCATATCCCTAGAACATCCACTTATGTTCTAAAACTGCTTCCGACTGTTTCTCTAGGATTGGATCAATATCAACTCATTGCACCTACTGCAAGAACAACATCTGGTGTGGTACTTGACATCTCATGATTGACTCAATTGCCTAAGCAAGTGATCTGCCAATCATGAACATCCCTCTCCCTTTTAGTCTGTAAGACACCTTTAGAGAGGGTGACTCCATTACCTGCAGGTATACTACCGTGCCAGGAGTCGTCCATTCTAAATACTCATAGAATGTTGTCCAAGTACCCAGATTGGGAAACTACCCAAATCTAGATCTAAAACCATAGATCTAGTAACCATTATGTCTAATGTAATGTCCAAGTCCTTTGTGGAGAAACCATTGTGTGACGACCAAAGTATAACCGATCGTAGTATAGAAATATCACTTCCTACTACCCTCTCAACAGATCCATCCCCTATTCTGATGACGTCAAACCCATGACTGTCACATCAGAAATAGATGATCTATCTCCGCTACATCTGCTTTAGTCTATAAATAGACATAAGCCTGATGTCCACCAATGCTTCCGCTGCTCCTACTGACTACGACAACCCTCTGGCAGAGTCATATACACGTACACTTCTGAAACTAGTTCAGAACGACGCTATACTCATCCTCCTGCCGGGTCTCGCAGCCTGGAACAACAGCAATGGCAAGTGTGGGTAAACAAGAACTTCCCTGTCACCGTCCTTGAGGCTACCGGAGTACCTCTCGGGTGCCTGAAGTTACCCACCTTATCTGCGGAGTGGCCAATGGAATGTCAAGCCAGATTGAATCTTTAGGTTCCTTATCAAATCTTCAGTAATCGTTTGCGGTTCTGGAATCACTTCCAGTTCTACCATACTCCCACTACTGTTTTTGAAAAAATCCATTTTTAATAAAACTGTGGCGAGTCTAGAACAATATTTCTATTGATCTGCCAGATGGTAGAAAATCAACCCTCGTCATAACCTGGGTCAACCCACAAACAGCCATTACAGAAACGTGCCTTGAGTTGTCCAGTGTCTGGTTTTAATCATAAGCCGGACAACTCCCCGTACCTTAACATCGTTAAGATATGAACTGTTCTATATCCAATATAGAACCAGAGGTACTGATTTAATTGAACCAGATTCAAATCATGCAGCTGTCTCCAGTGCATGTTAACTAAATGGAAGGAGGCCGATCAGCGTTACTCAACTTAGGAGTGCTTCCAATTATGAGTAACCTAAAAGAGAAGCAATTTCTCTTTATTACTATCAACTGAATACCATGCACAAGTATCTACATTTTCGATCACTTTGAAGAATCCCGATACTTGCTACACCTGGTTCTCTACTCTATTCAAATACCTATAACTCCTCAAAACTCAGACCCTGTGTTTCTACGAAACACATGTCTAAGAACTAGAGAAGTTAAAAGTAAACAGAATATAGTATGAGGACCAACCCCTCTGTCCTAATGGACACTGGACAACATACAATACTCTGTATAAGTCCGCTGATTCTAACAACTCTTTCACTGTATGTCGTAGGTTGAAAACTGTACTTATGGTTAAGAAGAATTACACCGCTGTTTAATGCTCCTTACCTAACCATCCACTGATATAGGTAAATGTCATTGACATAATATCAAAAGGTATATCTCACTCTATGAAAATAGACGTACAGATATATCAATTTGAAATTGGTGCACAACAGCGGATATTCAAAACCAAATATTTGCCGACTGGCAAACAGCCCAGGTGATCTCCTCAAATATCACCGATTACAACGAATCCCGATATAATGAGGATGATCACCCAATTCCCAATAACTTACTCCCACTCATCATCTGTAAAACCATACAGATGTGAGAATCAAACCTGGTAAATACATACCCTGGAGCAAGTGTCCAATCGGGAAATCAGTTTTCTTTTAACAGTACACAGCTGAACTGAAACATTGAAATGTTTCGATGGGGTATCCTGGTATTCTTAGTAATGCCTCTTCCATTATCCAGATTCACAACTATAACCGTATAATTCTTTGCCACCTCTCCAAATCCCTTTATATGTCTTTAGTCATTACCTTCTGCACACCCCTTCAGGCCAATCGGTTTTCTTCCTTCCCTACCGTTCGGCACCAGCCTATGGTTTGGAAGAAGACTATCCAATAAGCATAATGGGTGTACTGTCCTAATCCTAGGAGCACTCGCAACGCGAGAGAAGGTGAAGATAAAAGACACCTGAATGTACTTTATTCCTATTTCTCCTGAACCAGGATCCATCCCCGAACTGGAACAAGTTCCTTTCGAGTTCGTATATAACCATACGATGGAGTATCCAATAAACTGTGGATCTTCGTAGTGATACGGAGTGTCCGGGAGAAATACAAAAGTGATTTAGGATTGGCGAAGAAATACTTGGTTTGGTCGTGAATAACAGTCGCAATTTACTTTGCCCTCTTACTAATCCCTTGCTTTGTCTTAACTCAATACCTTCTGTACACCGTTTAGGCTAATTAGTTTTCTTCATTCCCTACCGGTCGGCACCAGCCTATGGTTTGGAAGAAGACTATCCAATTTGCACAATAGGTGTACTACTCCTAAACCAAGGAGTACTCGCAACCTGAGAGAGGGTGAAAAGAAAAGACAACTGAATAATCCTATCCGTTTTCTCCAGAACCGGAAACCATCCTCGAATTCCTTCGAGTTCGTATCTAACCATACGATGGCTTTGTCCAATGGAAGTGGACGTTCGTAGTAATACGGGGTGTCCTGGAGAAAAGGGTAAAAGTAGGAGTGGCAATGAGGTCTGCAACTCTGACAATCCAAAAGCCTGTGTTAAGAAGGTTCGGTCAACTTGGTCTCTGAGTCGTAGTCTTAGGGTCGGGTCAATGGTCGCTGCCAAAGAGAGAGAGAAAAGAAACACTCAGCGTGCACTCTAACCAAGATCAGAATGGTTACCAATTTATCTAATCTGGAAACCTCCCACTGTACCTCAAATTCTCCTCCAAACCTGAAAGAAGAATTAGTCGGGGTCACCCGAGGAGTAAACTAACTCATCAGTGGGAATCGGGATCCAACTGTCATTGCATGATAACGTGACGGAATCCGCTCACGGTGTCACACTCCAAAAGGTATGCGCATATCTGGCAAGTTTCAGTACTTTTGAAACTCCCGATGTGATTTCTGCCCCATGCTCTTATGACCTTGACTTTGGCCAACATATCATAAGTCACATGTCAAGTTCAACCCGTGATTCTCCAGGTTAATTTGAACCCACCCGTACATACCCTTGACTTTGGCCAAAATGGCAGTACGACTGTCCCAAACCAACGCATCTATCTATGCTGCATATGAATACCCCAATAGCTACCAATCACTGTGCCTTGACTTTTGCCAACATACACAGCTTGAATACTATTGACTACCCATATGAAACGACGGAGGGCTACGAATGGTTTCTGGCGAAAACCTTTAACGTAATGAACTTGATCTCGTTGAAGGAACGGATAGCTTTTTAGAAAATATAGTGACGAAAACCTTTACTAAAGAGGTCACTCCCGGTGAAGGGATCTCGGCTCTTTCCCCGTAGAATGGGGTGCAGGATATTCCAACTGAATACCACGGTGCAAAGCAAAAGTAATCGGCTATAGTGAAGTTAATGCCCTGACGCAAACTTCTGTCCAAGGGGTCACTCCCGGTGAAGGGATCTCGGCCCTTGCCTCGTCGACCGAGGAGCAGGATATTCCAAATGAATACCACGATGCAAAACAAAAGTGAACGTCCTTGCAATAACAGCTTTTTGAAAAGTGTTCCAACAACATCAGAATAGGTTTGTTTAACTTGCATTGATCCGAATCAACGCAGTCCCATCAATTGATCACACCACAAAGAACGAAAATATACTGACGTACGTATATGCCATCCGCATTTGCCACTGGGTCCCGTCATCACCCGTTAGGTTAGCTTACTAACGGCAGAGCGGGGACTGGACCAGCGCGGGTGAAAAACATATACAACATCTACTAATATATATACCAATATATTATATTTCGCTCAAGGCGTGAAAAGAAATGCAACATCACAGAAATGTATAGCATCACAGAACAATACAGATATCTGGGATCCCCGGGTTTCACAGAGCCACTACTGAAACCCGACGTTCCCCTGGTCGTGTGGATAGCCTGCGCAATGAAATCCTAGACCCCTACGGGCGCGGCAAGTCACCCGCCAAAACCTGAAGCGAGGCAGCCCCTTTCAGCTCCGTGAATGGACCACCCAGCACTCCACGGAATCCGGCAACTTGGGCACCCCTCCTGGGTCAACTTGTACCCCCTACGAGTGCGGCGAATAGCCCGCCAATCCCAGAGTGAAGCCCCCTCCGTCCCAATGCCATGAGATGCGGGCTTGTTGCCCTCTAGAACCCGGCCATCCGTGCACCCCACCGTGGGGTAATCCTAGTACAGAAAGTAAAATATACATACACCGGGTACATCAACCGCAACCAGGTCGTGCCCCAAAAGAATAATACAAACAGGCAGTGACGGCAGTCCACATGTCGGACGCTCGCCCCGCAATATCAAATGTACATAATACAACAGCACTGTACTAGCATTGCATCCAGGCTATCCCCCACGACCGATCCGCAACATCACAGCATAAACATAGAACATCAACGTGAAAGTCACGTTCGCAAATCCGTCTAACCGGGCTATAGCAATTAGACCGGATTTACCGATCGAGTGACATTCACGGTCGCAGATATAATGTAAATACTGTGAAAAATGTGTTTAAAATTTTCCGATTGACCAAAAATTAACAAGTGGGCCCCCAATCAAAACTGTAGCACTCACAGAAATCCTGGGCCCAATTTTAATATTCCAAAACCCATATTTTAAGCCCAGAAGGCCTCTGAAAAAATTTGGTGAAGTGATCTCCACAGTGTGCGGCGGAAGGGCGGCGGAAAGGGGGTTTTCGCGGCGGTTCCGCGCTCCCACTGTGGAGTTGCTTCGTCGAATTTTTACAGAGCTCTTAGATTTTCCAGTACATCAATATTTTACAACCTGAAAAATTTTTAGACTTCAAAAAATTTCAACAGAAACTGATGTGAAGGAAAAATACGGTTTTTGGAATTTTGGTCGATCGGAATTGAAAAACACATCAAACGATGGTAGACGAAGTTAATGGCGAGGCTCTGATACCACTGTAAGTGCACGGCGGCGCCCCGGCCGTCAATCCGACGGCCAAATACGGAAACGGTGATAAACTTAAATTTTGCGGACTTAGCAAACCGGCACCACCGCGCACTAAACACCCGGATCGTAACCATTAACTAGTCTAAGCTAACTAGAAGATGGGTTAGAGATATACCGACTGATCCGAGTCCTCCGGTCTTCATCTCCACTCCGATCTCCTCGCGGGATCTCCGGTCGTCGCCTCCTCGCCGGAAGGGCACCACGTCGCCTGCATCTTTTACGGGCTCCCGCCTCTATACCGAGGCAACTCGGGCATGAAGCCGGCAACTCGACATGCCCAAGGCTTGCTGTAGAATGTAGTGTAGATGATGCTAGTCTCATTTGGGGTTTGTAGTTGCCTTGATGGAGGAATGGAGAATAGAAAAATGGTGCTTGCATTTTTCTAGCAAGAAAATGAGATCATGAATGAAACTCTCAAGATCAAGCTCTCTTCTTCTTCTTCTCTCTTTCTTTTTTTTTCTCATCAAAAACTTATCATTCCTCATCAAATAAATGGTGGAGGAAAGAATGTATATGAAGCATGAAGGGAGGTGAGTGTAGGAAGTGTAAAGAGGTGACCACATCCTAGACAAAGAAACATCAACCATACTTCACTCCATACCCTTTTCCAATCTCATAAATGCAAGAATGGTGCAACAAAAGAAAAGATGCTATCATATCAAAACTTATGCAATAAAACCCCTCCACTAAAGTTATTTGCACAATTGCAAATAACCCCCTCCATCGAAAAAGTCCGGCCGGGAAAGAACAAAGGAAAACCGGCCGGAACGGAAAGCAAACTGGCAACTCCAGAAACTGGTCCCGTAATAAATTACAGGAAAACCCCATACTGTGCATACACACCCGCATCTGTATTCCGTCCGGATACAAATGCAATGAGACAAAATCTACACAGTACTATACTAGGATCCGGCTTAAACCAAAACCGGCTAGTAATATCCGTCCGATCCTGATCCGTGCAATACCGCACGTATCTGATCGAACGGTGCCATATAACCATACGGCCACTAGTACAAAACTGTCCGATCCTGATCCATGCAATACCGCACGTATCTGATCGGACCCTGCCATATCTCCATACGGCCTCTACAGCGTTTCGCCCGAAAGCCTGAGTAATTGAAAGTGTGGTAGACTCTAAAGACTCGTCAATACTATGGCTGTGGATTTAACCACTAGCACGTCAGAGGTATAAGCCAATACGTGACGGGCCACCAGCTATTGACTAAAAGGGACGTCGATGAGCGAACTCATCCTGACACCCTACTGAGCCTGTCAGTGACAATATCCGTACAGTCCGGTCCGTTCGTCTATGAGCATCGCATGTCGGGCCTAGGGGGTTGGTAAAAGTCAGACCCCCAAAAGCGGTACAAGTCGTGTCGGAGTGTAGCCCAGAACACCCTGAGATACTACTGGAATACTTACCAGTAAATCTCCTGCCTTGGCCAAGGTCTTCGTGTAATGGCTCTCCTAGACACAGCGCGACCTCACCCCCAATACCGGGAGAGACGAACCCCCGAAGATCCGCTCACTGCCTCCATGTGGCTCGGGACTGTACCCAACTAAAACCTGTTTGAACGACTCCTTTGAGCCGTGGTAGGGTAGTAATCAAAGCACAGTGGGAACTCACACGAGACAAATGACGATCCCCAGGTCGATGAACTAACCTGTACACATGTCACCTGGGAACTGCTATCTGACGTCAGGTATAAGACCAACTAGCATGTTCCCGCCGAGTCCTGTCCGGTGTACTCATAACCCAATGAGCACCTGTATACATCTTAGGTGATCCAACTGACACCAATGGCTTGTGAGACCGGCCACCGCCCCTCGTCGGGGTCTCGACTGTATACACAAGTCTACTCTGGAGAATCGATCCCCTGTCTCGAAACTCCTACGACTAGGGACCTTTTAAGGATGTGCTTATAGACTCCAGCTCTCACTTATATGGTCGCCCTCATACTGCTGGCAGTCAAGCAAGAATCCTAGGGGCTCTATCAACGTGCAATAGCGACATGTCAGGTCGCCTAAAGCAGTACACGATGATAAAGGTAAACCAGATAGCGTACTATCATCTCGAGTAAGACTGTCTTTCCGGGATAGGTCCTCTCTCAATCATTGCAATCACGTGCCTGTGACCCAATAATTGACTCTGAGGGCACTATCTCCAACACTCAATCATTTGGCCGCGGAACTGCGGCCTAACCTAGCGTTTAGCGGCGGTTGCACGGCATCATTGTTAACTTGTGGACTTGGGTTTCTTATTCTGCTCCATAGGGATTTTTGGCACATTCTGGGTATTTTTAGCGAGTCTCAAGATGTTGAGGTCTCATGGATTTGTGGGTGTTTGATGTATCGATCGAAATGTTAAACATTTTCTAGATTTTATTGATTTGTGATATAATATTTGTAATCCACAATAATTAGTTTTGTGAAAACTAATTAATGTTTTGCAAATCTAGCAATTTAGTATCTTTTGATAGATTGCCATGGAGTTTTGATACGGATCAAAACTCCGTCGCAATCAAGTATAGTACGCAAATACCCACCGGGTAACTCTTCTAGATTGCCATGCCCCATAGCCCCGACCAACTGACTATACGAGAATCCCGTTGACAAAAGCATCAACACGGGTGCTCACGGCCGCGGTGTTCCACCTAAGTACACTTAGTCGACGACATCGGGGGTGCGGCCATCTACTAAAGTTTCCAACGAGTATTCGATCATTTTTTGGGAATCTTGTTGAATTACCTGACTGGTCAATGGAAATTTTTTTCAATTCGAGACTAAAATGTGAGGTTTATATTGTTAGTCATGAAATCCGAAGTATGAGATATTCCGTGTTTATGACGTCTAAGGTGTCGCGGATTCTAATTGTTGTAGTTTTCATTTTCTTTTCTGCAATCGTAACTATAATATGTTGTGTATCGCCGATTTCGTTGCTATATGTCAACGACAATCTGTATTTGCATATTTACTTACGTTGATGTTCAGTAGATAAAACTGCACATTTGTTATTACATTTTTCCTACCATTTTCATATTAAAAAAGGACTTTATTATAATATATCATACATATGAGGGTTTATGTGTAAAAATATTATTTTCCATGTGTTGATATATTATAATTAACATTTGGTAGAAAAATGTATGCAAAAAAATTCTTTGATCTAATCCTAGTAGAACAAAGTCTATTATATCTTATTTGAGTTGTTGTGCAGAATATTTCCAAGTTGTGCAGAATTTTCCAAGACTAGAATCAAGCAAATCAAGTTGTTGAAAAAGACTTGCCTAATTAAGAATCAAAACTTGAAGACCAAGTCTGGCAGCAACCACGAGAAGATTTCCAAATTCTTAAGGTTCCAGATATCGACACATGTCACAGGGAGCAAGCCCTAAAAGTTTGATCAATTGATCTCGACCATTGGCCGCGGATCCGCGGCCAAAACCCCACTTGGGCCGCGGATCCGCCGTAGATATAGTGAGTTGGGAGTAGAGGATTTTTGGGGAAAATCTTTCCTATATTTTACCAAGTTTTCAAGCAAAAGATTCGGGGTTTGCACTATAAAACGGCACCGAGAGCCTATTGGAAAATTTATCAAGCCGAAGAGATCACGAAGTCCAAGACGGCTCACGCATCCAGGATGATCATCAACTGTTCATCTACCTCCTTCGGAAGAGTTCGAGAAGCAAACCAAGTTTTTGTAATCATTTTCTAAGGAATAAAGTGTAGATTGTTCAAGTTGATTAATAAAGGTAGTTGTTTTATTTAATTCTTTTGCATTTTACATTATGTTTTCCCTCTCTGTCTTTTCATCTTCTTTTCCCAATATGCGCGAGTAATTCTCCGCTTGTTAGGGTTCGTAGGATTAGGGTAGGCTAATGAACGATGAACATCCCTAAACCCTTTTTAAGTCCTATAAAGTTTATGAACTTTATCAAAAGAATCTTTAACATCCTAATCAGGCGCGCTAACAATTCTTTGCTAGTTCCGACCGCGATTAGAGATTAGATTAACGATTGTTTTGGTAAAGGCTAGATATGAACGGAGTTCCGTGTCGAGATAAGGGTTAAGAGTGGGATTCCTTTTCCCTCCAGAAACCCTAATCTACATGCATCACCGTCGTTCTAGTTATAAATCTATTAAAGGATAAAAAGGGTAACTTTTAATTAATTGTCCATGACTACTAAATCCTAACGAACCCTACAAGCCCTCTTATTATATTATCTACTTCTCTAAAATAATCTAGATCTAAATTTTTGCATTCTTGCTTAACGTAGATCTAGAAACATTTCACAAAACTCTTTATTCCTCCTCTCTTTTTCAACACATCTAAAATAAGAGTAAAAAGTTCAACGTTTCCCTGAGGACGACCCGTACTCATCTCGGTCTAGCTACATGCGACACCGTTATTGATTGCGGTTAACTACAAACACACTTTTTTCACATCAATCAAATGTTGCCGTTGCCGGGGATACGTGCGTAATTTTTTATTCTTATTATTTGTGTTGAATTCTTAGACGATTCATATCATTATAAAAACAAAACTGCAAATTGCATATTTAACGATTTGTGCATGTATTTTTGCAAGGAGATCTGGAGTTACGGACTTTAGGAAACAGGAGATCTAGGGTTTGACACTTCTCTGGTATCTTTCTTAACTCTTTCTCTCTCCTCTAAAATCCAATAAAATCTATTTTCTGCAGGATTCTTTGCAAAATAGCGCCGCTCAAAAATCTTTTTGCTAAAGTTTTGTGATTGGTTTTGTTTTGCATATTTTAATACGGAATTTAAGGGGCAAAGACCAAATCAAGATTAGGTGGGGATTTCATCACCCTTCCTAAGCCACACAAATCACAAACCAAGCATCCGCATCAACCTAAAAAATATCTAGACCAGACTCTAAGGACTGTCGCGCTCATTAAGGACAGAGGAAGGTCGTGGGTAATCTATCGCTTATCCGCATTACTTTTGTAGTGCCTAGGCAAGTGTGTCCAAGGCGAGTGGTTACTTAATTAGGACCACCACTTTCGTAGTGGGGAGCCTCCCACTCACCTGGCACTTACTTGGCTACAAGAGTAGTAAAGAGGCGGTAGAGGATTTAACCTGCGGCTTGTCCTTTGGAAGTCTAGGAGAGGTCTAGAGACTGGACCTAGGTGACCTTAGTTCTAGGGTTGCTTGTGCATCTTAGGGAGATTTGTCTTGAGTCCAACTTTTTTCAAAACAAGCCAATTTTAAATCACACACACGCTGCACTTGCACTAAACCCGCTTAGTGCATGCTCGACTGGACACGGGATCCTAGTGCCCGTCTTGTCCGCGTTCTTGCTATCGACGCCAAAGTCGGTACTTCTTCATCTTCTTTTCCCCCACCATACACCACGACTAAGATGGACGGTATTCCATCAGATTATAACACCACGCTGCCACCGCCCGTAGGTGCGCAGAATCCAACGTGCATCTCTCTCCAAGAGAGATGCAATCCTATCCGTGGTCCCCTTCCCACTTGTCTATCTCTTCCACCACCTAACGGGGATAATTTCGAAATTAAACCCCACTACATCAATCTGCTGCCCAAATTTCACTGGCTTGAGTCGGAAGACGCGTACGTTTTCATCACCAAATTCGAAAACGTATGCGCAATGATGGGTACTTCAAAATTGACTTTAGATGCTATGCGCTTACGTCTTCTCCCATTCACACTGTGCGACTTGGCAGAAAAATGGCTTTACAATACTGCCGCACACTCTATCAGTAATCGGGATGAATTCGTAATGGCATTTCTTAAGAAGTTTTACCCAAACCATAAGACTGCACGTGTTAGGAGCGAGATCAACCAGTTCACCCAGCTTCCCAACGAACCATTTTGGAAGTGCTTTGAACGTTTCAAGGATTTGCTTCTCCAATGTCCTCATCATGGAATCAATAGATAGGATTTATGTCGGAATATATATGAGGGAATTAATCCAGCGACAAAGCAGATGCTTGAAATAATGTGTCATTGCAATTTCATGTCTAAAGATGACGGTGAAGCTTGGAAGTATCTGGAAGTCCTCGCTGAACACACTTTGTAGTGGGAAAGCGTAAGACCACCTTCATCTAGGGGAGGTGTTCACCAGCTCGATGTTTCTATCGCAGTAAAAGCCGAAATGGCAGCGATACAGAAGAAACTCGACGCTATTGAGAACAGGTTCTCATCATTCTCCCTAAATCAGGTCACGCTTCCTAAGACCGTCTGCGGTTGCTGTTCGGATCCTTCACACTTAACGGAAGAATGTCCTATGAATGCACCGTTTCAAGGTCACGAGCAAACTAATGCTGCTTTTCAGCAGCGACCTAGAAACGATCCTTATTCTTCCACATACAATCAAGGATGGAGGAATCATCCTAACTTTTCTTGGAATCAAAACCAACAAAGCAATTATCAAATACCTCCTCCACAGCAACCACAACCACAGAATCAGCCCCCCTTTCAGTCCCAAAATTTCCAAAATCCGGCCAACATTTCTACAGCACAAGTGGCCGGTACTGACAACTCACTTGCACAAACCTTGGATTTGTTCATGAAACAATCCATGCAATTGTCGGCTGAGATGAAGTCTTCTATTGATACCATAACGAAAAACTCCGCCTCCCATGGTGAGAGTATTAAATCAATAGAAAACCAAATCGCACAGTTAAACGCCGCAATGAGTGCGAGAGAAAAAGGGAAACTCCCATCTCAACCCATACCTAATCCTGGCCACTCACAAAGTTATAATGTGAGTGTTGTTACCACGTTGAGATCGGGAAAAGTGCTGAAGAACCAAGTGGGTGAGCAATGTGATGATAGTGACACCAATGATACCCCAGTTTCTTCTTCTTCCCCTAATTCGTCTAGTCTCCCGCCTTCACCCGAGCCTATTCTCCGTTTTCCCCAAGGTTCGAACCCTTCGCCCATTTTCTCAAATCTACCTTAAACGATCCCTACTCCAATTCTGGGATCCACTCCATCCCCACAATCCTCTCCAATGTTGTACCAAACCCTTATTGATAAAGCACCTTATCCAAACAGGTTAAGGGGCAACAGACCAAGTCCACAAATGGAGAAGATTGTGGAAATTTTTAAGCAAGTTAACATAAACATTCCTCTCCTAGATGCTATTCAACAAGTTCCGTCATATGCGAAAATCTTAAAGGACTTGTGCACTAGGAAGAGAAAAGTTCAAGTACCTAAAAAAGTTTTCCTTGCGAGTAATGTGAGCACTGCTTTTACACAACAACTATCCAAGAAACGAAAGGACCCCTGATGTCCTACAATTTCTATTTCCATTGGGGGTAAAAATATCAATCGTGCTCTACTCGATTTAGGTGCTAGTGTTAACTTGTTTCCGTATTCTGTTTATGAGCAATTAGGGATCGGAGAGTTAAAACCTGCGTATTGTACTCTTCAGATGGCCGATCGATCTATCATCCAACCTGGGGGTGAGCTAGAGGATGTGTTAATCAAAGTCGGGAAATTCATATTCCCTGTGGACTTTATCATTATAAATACACAACCTGTAGCAAACCCACGCTATCAAATCTCGGTGATACTCGGTCGACCCTTTTTGGCCACTTCCAACGCAGTAATCAATTGTAGAAACGGCTCTATGACCCTATCCTTTGGAAAGAAGTCAATTGAGCTTAACATTTACAAGTTAGGAAGTGAACCCTCCGAACCCTATGCTCATGTGTGTTCTGTCGAATTAATGGATGTCGACAGCAGCGAATATGATCAACCTCATAATTCTGACTCTTTTCATATGTTGTTGCTCGACACGGACTCTTCCACCGAGTTGTCCGGGTCAACATCTAACGCTGATAAGGAACTTTTTATAGAGTCTGGCGATCACCCCATTTTTTCTAATGACATTATTTTTCGGGATATCGATGAAAGCTTTGAGGAAATTTTCGCTGATGAACTCGAATTTTTACAAGACATGGGTGTTGAGATGAATCAACTCCAAGATGAAGAAAGTGGACCTCCACCCCTTGTTTTTGACAATCATCACAATGCGAGTAATCCATCATTACTATCACTGTGTCGTCTCTCCAAATTGAGACGCAATCCTTTTCCATTACACCTCTTATCACCTCCCCAATTGTTCTTGTCGAAAGGTGATATGATCTTCCACCAACCTTGGTACTTCATCGATAAAATTTTTGAATTGTTGGTGTTGACCTTCGGTCTTTGCAAAGCTTGGTATTGACCAATAACCTTGACCCCCTCGTGTGATTTTAAAAGATTAAAATTGTTTAACTCAAGTGTGGGGGGTGATATATTTTGGCTCTTGAAAGAAAATGATTTTTTCAAAATTGTGAGCCAAAAATAAGTTTGGGGGAGGATTTTCACTTTCATATATTCTTGCCCCCATTAATAATTTCCTCCCAAGTCTACAGGTTTTTGAGCTTAACAGATGACATTGGTGAGCACACTGTTGAAAACAAGTTTGGGGGAGGTTTGTGCTTATTTACGCATCAATTTGCATCATACTTTGCATAAGCACAACATTTTTTTAAAAAAAATAAAATTTTCCTTTATAACAAAAGAGTAGAAAGTGAAAAATTACACCAAAAAGATAGGAATAATTTAAGAAAACCAAGAAAATTAGAAGTTTTTTTAAACGAACTTGTAATAAGTAGTTATGAGCCGTTGTCCCAAGGGTTAGTAAGATGTAGGAAGTCACTAATCTGAGGATAAAAATAAGTCTGAAAAATAGTTTCTATTCTGGAAGCCAAACATTTGTATGTTCATACCCTACTATATGCACTTACACACGTCTTGAAACTCGGGATAGTAGAGGATACCTTGAAATGCTCTTGTCTAAAAGCCAAAGTATGAAGGAAATAAAAAAATGAAGAAAATATAAAAATAGTGAAAAGAAAAAAAAATGAACACTGGTTTTGTATCGCCAAGGCAGCAATAAAAAAATATAGCGAGGGTGCCTCTTCACCCAGTGCCCTAAGGCCAACTGGTCTGGGAGTCACTGCTAAGCCTTAGGTGGTGCAAGACGAGAAAAATATTATCACCTAATCAGCAAGCACTTGATTAATCGGTCGTTTAGTACCTCAAGAAGTATTAACGGTCGCATGTAAAGGTGTGAGCAAACCTAAGTATTCATCAAATTAAAACGTACTAAGGTAGATGGACAAGAGTATGATAGCTTGAACTGAATTCTCCGAGTGTAGGGATGTCCATTTCACACACGTAGGGGTATATGATCAATGTTTAGATGAAATGTAGGAATGAAGAATAAAGACGATGTTTTAGTGAGGGATAATGTGATTTCTAACATCTTTTCATGACTATTAAGATAGGGCTCATGACAACTGAAAAGCTAGTATAGTTGGAAACTCTTATTTTCAAAGTCTTTCTTTTATGGTTCTTATCTTTATATGTAAATTTCACCATCTCTCTTTTGTTATAGGATTTTGTGGGTGTAATCCGCTGAAAATCCTTAGGAGACAACACTCCTCCTACTAGGGACACCAAGGGGTTTAACGGCTTGTTTCACGTGCTCAGTGCAATCGTGTCTGCCTACGAAAGTGTGCTTAGTTTTCTCCTTTCTTTTTCTCCTCTTGAATAAACTAGTTTGCTCGGGACGATCAAAGATAAGTTTGGGGGTATTTGTTCAGTTGATAAAACTGCATATTTGTTATTACATTTTTCCTACCATTTTCATATTAAAAAAAAAATTTATTATAATATATCATACATATGAGGGTTTATGTGTAAAAATACTATTTTCCATGTGTTGATATATTATAATTAGCATTTGGTAGAAAATGTATGCAAATAAATTCTTTGACCTAATCCTAGTAGAACAAAGTCTACTAAATCTTATTTGAGTTGTTGTGCAGAATATTTCCAAGTTGTGCAGAATTTTCCAAGACTAGAATCAAGCAAATCAAGTTGTTGAAAAAGACTTGCCTAATTAAGAAACAAAACTTGAAGACCAAGTCTGGCAGCAACCACGAGAAGATTTTCAAATTCTTAAGGTTCCAGATATCGACACATGTCACAGGGAGCAAGCCCTAAAAGTTTGATCAATTGATCACGACCATTGGCCGTGGACCCGCGGCCAAAACCCCACTTGGGCCGCGGATCCGCCGCAGATATAGTGATTTGGGAGTTGAGGATTTTTGGGGAAAATGTTCTCCATATTTTACCAAGTTTTCAAGCAAAAGATTCTGGGTTTGCACTATAAGAAGGCACCGAGAGCCTCTTGGAAAATTTAACAAGCCGAAGAGATCACGAAGTCCAAGACGGCTCACGCATCCAGGCTGATCATCAACTGTTCATCTACCTCCTTCGGAAGACTTCGAGAAGCAAACCAAGATTTTGTAATTATTTTCTAAGGAATAATGTGTAGATTGTTCAAGTTGATTAATAAATGTAGTTGTTTTATTTAATTCTTTTGCATTTTACATTATGTTTTCCCTCTCTGTCTTTTCATCTTCTTTTCCCAACATGCGCGAGTAATTCTCCGCTTGTTAGGGTTCGTAGGATTAGGGTAGGCTAATGAACGATGAACATCCTTAAACCCTTTTTAAGTCCTATAAAGTTTATGAACTTTATCAAAAGAATCATTAACATCCTAATCGGGCGCGCTAACAATTCTTTGCTAGTTCCGACCGCGATTAGAGATTAGATTAATGATTGTTTTGGTAAAGGCTAGATATGAACGGAGTTCCGTGTCGAGATAAGGGTTAAGAGTGGGATTCCTTTTCCCTCCAGAAACACTAATCTACACGCATCACCATCGTTCTAGTTATAAATCTATTAAAGGATAAAAAAGGGTAACTTTTAATTAATTGTCCATGACTACTAAATCCTAACGAACCCTACAAGCCCTCTTATTATATTATCTACTTCACTAAAATAATCTAGATCTATATTTTTGCATTCTTGCTTAACGTAGATCTAGAAACTTTTCACAAAACTCTTTATTCCTCCTCTCTTTTTTAACACATCTAAAGTAAGAGTAAAAAGTTCAACGTTTCCCTGAGGACGACCCGTACTCATCTCGGTCTAGCTACACGCGACACCGTTATTGATTGCGGTTAACTACAAACACCCTTTTTCATATCAATCAGTTGATGACATGTGATGTTTATGTGTTGCTGTGATATGTTATATTGGATCGTCATGGTTGAATAGCGGCGGGTTTTGCGTGAGATGAGAGTTTTACATTTTCATTCATGCAAATTTGTATGTAATATTCTTTTATTGGGACACTTTCGGGTTGAAGATGATGTCACCATTGATGTATATTATTAACTTTTACCGCATTAGGATTGATCCATGGCAGGGAGCACAAGTAACTGGGTTCTAAAGTCCAGTGGGAGGCCATCTCGAGGAGTCGAGACCGGGTCGCCTAACTCTATAATTGGTAGGTTTTTTAGCCGCTCTCGTAGGGGTCTAGGGATTTGTGTTTGGCTATTCATCACGACCATGGAATTCGTGTTTTTTTATTACTGGCTAAATTAAAAACATGGACCTCCTAGTATATCCAATATTTCATATGTTTGCTTCCGTTGCAATGTTCTATAACGAGATCATATAACAGCGTGAGGAGAATGTTTTATATTATATTTATGATATATAATAAATGTTTCTTATGTTTTGCCCCCACGCTAGTCGAGCCCCCGCTCTGCCGTTAGTTAAGTAACCTAACGGTGCATGACGGGGCCTCATGGCGAATGTGGATGGTATAAGCGTACGTTTTATTTTCGTTTATTCTGTGATCTTTAGGAAACATAAATGATGTGACTTCATTAATAAGATTAATGAAAAGAAAAGAAACCTAAAAATGTTGTAGAATAAATTTTTTAAAAATGTAGCTATAGTTCTTACTTTGCATAGCGGTATTCCTTTATGAATATCCAACATCTCATTCGATGAGGAAAGAGTCGAGATCTCTTCTCTGAGAATGACCTCTTTAGCAAAAGCTAGCGAATGCTACAACTCACACGGTTTATTTTGAAAAACACTCGATTTTAAAAGCCGAGCTTAAACCACTCCTATTCAAATCACTCGATTCTACAACGATATCAAGTTCATTGCGTAAAATGTTTTCTTAAGAACCAACAAAGCCCTCCGTCATTTCAGATAAGTGCAATTTATTATTTGTGCTACGTTTGTTGGGCTTCGTCAACGCGTTGTGTGCGGTAGCTGATTAGTGCTTATCTGCAGCATGTGATGCGATTGGATTAGGGTAGTCGTGCGACTTTGTTGCCCTTCGTCAAGGGTCGTGCGCGCGCATTTAATTCAATCAAGAAATGAACGGGTTGAACTTGACTATTGCCTTATGGTTTCTTGTCCTTCGTCAAGGCCAAAAGAAGTTAGGGGTAAAAATAATTATCGGGAATTTCAAGTGTTGAAATTTGCAATGAGATTGCATACCTTCTATGAGATAATTGGAAACCGATACTGTTGGATGTAGTGCCCTCAAAGTCAATTATTGGATCGCAGGCACGTCATTGCAATAATTGAGGGAGGACTTATATCGGTAGGACAGTCTTACTCGAGATGATAGTATGCTATCTGGTTTGACTTTATCAGTCGTGTACAGATTTAGGTGACATGATCACTATTACACGTTGATAGAGCCCTTAGGATCCTGCTGGACTACCAACAGTATGATGGCGATCATCTACATGATAGTTGGGTAGTCTATAAGCACATCCTTAAATGAGGTCCCTAGTCATGGGAGTTTCAAGACGGGGCATCGATACTCCGGAGTAGACTAGTGTATACAGTCGAGACCCTGACGAGGGCCGGTGGCTGGTCTCACAAGCCACTGGTGTCAGTTTGATCACCTAAGATGTATACAGGGGCTCATTGGGTTATGACTAAACCGGACAGGACTCGCCGGGAACCTGCTAGCTGGTATTTATACCTAGCGTCGTATAGTAGTTCCCTGGTGACATGTGTACAGGTTAGTTCATCGACTTGAGATCGTCATTTATCTCGTGTAAGTTCATATTGTGCTTTCATTACTCCCCTACCATGGCTCAAAGGAGTCGTGCAAACAGGTTTTAGTTGGGTACAGTCCCGAGCCATATGGAGGAAAGTGAGCGGATCGGCAGGGGATTCGTCTCTCCCGGTATTGGGGGTGAGATCCCGCTGTGTCTAGGAGAGACATTACACATAGCCCTCGGCCGAGGCTGGAGATTCATTGGTAGGTACTCCAGTAGTATCTCAGGGTGTTCAGGGCTACTCTCCGACATGATATATACCTCTATTAGGGGTCTGACGTTACCGGCCCCTTGGCCCGATATGCGATGCTCATAGAAGAACGGACCGTACTGTATGTATATTGTCACTGATAGGCTCGGTAGGGTTTCCACGATGAGTTCGCTCATCGGCTTCCCTTTCGGTCAGTACATGGGCAGCCGTTACGCACAGCTGGTGCCGCTGACGTGCTTGTGGTTAAAACCCACTGCAAGGGCACTGACGAGTCTTTAGAGTCCCCCACAGATAGTTTCCCAATTTCGGGCGAAACGTTGTAGAGGCCGTATGGTTTTATGGCAGGGTTCGAAAATGCACGTGCATTTATGCACGTGTCATATTTCGGACAGATAATACTGGTGGGCTTTGGTTTAAGCCGGATACAAGTATTGTATTGAGTTGGAATATTTTAGTCTCTCGTATTCGTATTCGGTCGGAATACGGATACTGTTAGTGTATATGCACTAGAGGCCATTACTGTATCATACTAGTTTGTATATTACTTGATGGAAGCATGGGATATTCACAGTTGTATATACAATCTTGCTCGAAATGGTAGCATGCTAATTGGTTTGTCTCTGCTTTAATATGTGCATGTGTTTCTTTTAACATATTGCTGACATACATATTAGTAGAGCCCTTAGGATCTTTGCTTGATCACCAGCGTTGTGATGGCGCTCACACTCGTGGGAGCTGGGTGATCTATAAGCACATCCTTATACAGGTCCCTAGTCGTTGGACTATCGAGACAGGGCATCGATACTCCGGAGTAGACTAGCGTATGCGCTTCTCATCCCAGTGTGGGAGACGGTCTGTCCCACAGCCATCAGTACCTCGTACTTGAGATAGTATGCGGGTGCTCGTTAGGTTACGAGTACACTGGACCGGACTCGTCGGGGACTGTTGGTTGGTATTATACCTATCGTCAGTTATCAGTTCCAAGGTGACATGAGTACAGCTTAGTCCCGCTGACTTGACACTGTCACTTCGCCTTGAGTGTGTTCCCACTGCACCTTGATTACTACCCTACCACGGCTCTGTTGGAGATAGTGCCTTCAGAGTCAATTATTGGATCACAGGCACGTGATTGCAATGATTGAGGGAGGACCTATCCCGGTAGGACAGTCTTACTCAAGATGATAGTATGCAATCTGGTTTATCTTTATCATCGTGTACTGCTTTAGATGACCTGACAGGTCGCTATTACACGTTGGTAGAGCCCCTAGGATTTTTGCTTGACTACTAGCAGTATGAGGGCGATCATATACGTGAGAGCTGGCAGTCTATAAGCACATCCTTAAAAGGTCCCTAGTCATGGGAGGGAGTTTCGAGACAGGGCATCGATACTCCAGAGTAGACTAGTGTATACAGTCGAGACCCCGACGAGGAGCGGTGGCCGGTCTCACAAGCCACTGGTGTCAGTTGGTTCACCTAAGATGTATACAGGTTCTCATTGGGTTATGAGTACACCGGACAGGACTCGCCGGGAACATGCTAGTTGGTCTTATACCTGACGTCAGATAGCAGTTCCCTGGTGACATGTGTACAGGTTAGTTCATCGACCTGGGGATCGTCATTTGTCTCGTGTGAGTTCCCACTCTACTTTGATTACTACCCTACCACGCTCAAAGAAGACGTGCAAACAGGTTTTAGTTGGGTACAGTCCCGAGCCATATGGAGGCATTGAGCGGATCTTCAGGGGTTCGTCTCTCCCGGTATTGGGGGTGAGGTCGCGCTGTGTCTAGGAGAGCCATTACACAAAGCCCTCGGCCGAGGCCGGAGATTTACTGGTAGGTATTCTAGTAGTATCTCAGGGTGTTCTGGGCTACACTCCGACACGACTTGTACCGATTATGGGGGTCTGACTTTTACCAACCCTTAGGCCCGCCATGCGATGCTCATAGACGAACGGACCGGACTGTACGGATATTGTCACTGACAGGCTCAGTAGGGTGTCAGGATGAGTTCGCTCATCGACGTCCCTTTTGGTCAGTACCCGGTGGCCCGTTACGTATTGGCTTATACCTCTGACGTGCTAGTGGTTAAATCCACAACCAAGGTGTTGACGAGTCTTTAGAGTCCCCCACATTCAGTTACTCAGCTTTCGGGCGAAAAGCTGTAGAGGCCGTATGGAGATATGGCAAGGTCCGATCAGATACGTGCGGTATTGCACGGATCAGGATCGGACAGTTTGTACTACTGGCCATATGGATATATGGCAGGGTTCGATCAGATTCGTGCGGTATTGCACGGATCAGGATCGAACGGATATTACTAGCCGGCTATGGTTTAAGCCGGATCCTAGTATAGTACACTGTAAATTTTGTCTCATTGCATTTGTATTTCGGTCGGAATACAGATGCGGGTGTGTATGCACAGTAGCGGGGTTTTCCTGTAATTTATTACGGGACCAGTTTTCTGGAGTTGCCAGTTTGTTTTCCGTTTCGGCCATTTTCATTTGTATCTTTCAATGGCCGAAGATTGGTGGAGGAGGGCTTATTTGCATTTGTGCAAATAAGCATTTGTGGAGGGGGGTCTTTGCATTTTATTGTATCATGATTATTCCTCCACCATTTGACTTATTCATTTCATCATGGCCTGACTTTGGAGCAATCATGGTTGTTGTTGATTAGTTGGTTGAGTGTGGATTTGTTAGTGATCATTGCTTGACTTTCTTTATCATCATGCTTTTGATGATGGTTGAATATGATAACCATTTCTTTTCACTTGCTTATTCTTGTGGCTATCCTTTTTCACTCATTCCATCACTCCATTCTCTCCACCACAAGATTCCATGGCCGGCCACTTTAGAGGGGGCTGTCCAAAAATTGGATGATGCATTTTTGGTCTCTTGATGCTTGCAAAATCCATTTAGCTCCTTCTCCAAAAGATATAGTTCATTCCTCCACCAATATGGCAATTTCCTACAACCCCAAATGAGACTTGAGCACTACACATTCTACAGAAAACCTTGGGCACGTCGACTCGCCAGCTTCGTGCCCGAGTTGCCTCGGTATTGAGGTGGGAGCCCGTAAAAGATGCAGACGATGTGGTGCCCTTCCGGCAAGGAGGTGACGACCGGAGTTTTCCGCGGGAGATCGGGACGACGACGAGAAGACCGGAGGACACGGATCACTCGGTATATCTCTCTTCCATCTTTTAGTTAGCTAGGACTAGTTAATGGTTCGATCTTTGTTTTTAGTGTGCGGTGGTTCCGGTTCAAGAAAATTTAAAGTTAGCCATCGCTTCCGCATTTGGCCTCGGGATGGAGGCCGGGGCGCCGCCGTGCACTTTGAGTGGTATCAGAGCCTCGGCATTAACATAGTCTAGCTTTGTTTAATGTGTTTACATTTCCGCTCGACCAAAATTCCAAAATCCCGCATTTTCTCATACATCAGTTTTCTGTTGAATTTTTTATTGCTCGAAATTTTTTTCAGGTTGTAGAAAAGTGATGTACTGGAAATTCTAAGAACACTGTAGAAATTCGATACAGTGACTCCACAGTGGGAGCGCGGAACCGCGGCCAAACACCCCTTTGGGCCGCGGTTCCGCCGCACTATGTTGAGATCACTGCATCAAATTTCTGCAGTTGCTCTCTGGGTTGTTTTTTTGGGTTTATGGAATATTGTATTTGGGCCCAGAATTTCTTGATGTGCTACAGTAGTACTTAGGGGCCCACTTGGTAAAATTTGATCTATCGGATATTTTAAACACATTAGTTCACAGTATTTACATTATATCTGCGACCGTGAATGTCACTTGATCGGTAAATTCTGTCTAACTGCTATAGCCCGGTTAGACGGATTTGCGAACGTGACTTTCACGTTGATGTTCTGTGTTATGCTGTGATGTTGCGGATCGGTCGTGGGGGATAGCCTGGTTGCAATGCTAGTACAGTTTTTGTTGTATTATATACATTTGACATTGCGGGGCGAGCGTCCGACATGTAGACCACCTTCACTGCCTGATTGTATTATTATTTTGGGGCACGACCAGGTTGCGGGCGATATACCCGTTGTATGTATATTTTACTTTCTGTACTAGGATCACCCCAAGGTGGGGTGCACGGATAGCCGGGTTCTAGAGGGCAACGGGCCCGCATCTCATGGCATTGAGAAGGAGGGGGCTTCACACTAGAATTGGCGGGCTATTCGCCGCACTCGTAGGGGGTACAGGTTGACCCTGGAGGGGTGCCCAAGTTACCGGATTCCGTGAAGTGCTGGGTGGTCCATTCACGGTACTGAAGGGGGCTGCCTCGCTTCAGGTTTTGGCGGGTAACTTGCCGCGCCCGTAGGGGTCTAGGATTTCATTGCACAGGCTATCCACACGACCAGGGGAACGTCGGGTTTCAGTAGTGGCTCTGTGAAACCCGGGGATCCCAGATATCTGTATTGTTCTGTGATGGTGTATATTTCTGTGATGTTGCATTTTATCACTCCATGAGCGAAAATTATATATTGGTATTTATATTAGTAGATGTTGTATATGTTTTGCATCCACGCTAGTCCAGTCCCCGCTCTGTCGTTAGTTAGCAAACCTAACGGGTAATGACGGGACCCAGTGGCGAATGCGGATGGCATATACGTACATCAGTATATTTTCGTTCTTTGTGGTGTGATCAATTGATGGGACTGCGTTGATTCGGATCAATGCAAGTTAAAAACAAACCTCATCTGATGTTGTTGGAACACTTTTCAAAAAGCTGTTATTGCAAGGACGTTCACTTTTGTTTTGCATCGTGGTATTCAGTTGGAATATCCTACGCCTCAGTCGACGAGGCAAGGGCCGAGATCCCTTCACCGGGAGTGACCCCTTGGACAAAAAGTTTGCGTCAGGGCAATGACTTCACTATAGCCGATTACTTTTGCTTTGCACCGTGGTATTCAGTTGGAATATCCTGCACCTCATTCTACGGGGCAAGAGCCGAGATCCCTTCACCGGGAGTGACCTCTTTAGCAATGGTTTTCGTCACTATATTTTCAAAAAGCTATCATGTTCCTTCAACGATATCAAGTTCTTTACGTTAAAGGTTTTCGCCAGAAACCATTCGTAGCCCTCCGTCGTTTCAGACGGGTAGCACGTAGTATTCATGCTATGTTTGTTGACCTTCGTCACGGCATAGTGAATGGTAGCTGCTTGTTACCTTTCTGCTGCATAGATAGATGTGTTGGTTTGGGACAGTCGTATAGCCTTGTTGACCTTCTTCTAGGGCTTGTACGGGTGGGTTCAAATTAACCTGGACAATGACGAGTAGAACTTGATATGTGACTTATGATTTGTTGACCTTCGTCAAGGTCATAAGAGCATGGGGCAAAAAATCACATCGGGAGTTTCTAAAGAAACTGAAACTTGCCGGATATGTGCATACCTTCTGGAGTGTGATGATGTGAGC
The DNA here is from genome assembly GCA_030015575.1 of Agapanthus africanus. Lineage (NCBI taxonomy): Eukaryota > Viridiplantae > Streptophyta > Magnoliopsida > Asparagales > Amaryllidaceae > Agapanthus > Agapanthus africanus. The sequence goes on from CM057351.1 coordinate 117,406,885, forward strand.
GGATTCCGTCACGTTATCATGCGATGATAGTTGGATCCCGATTCCCACTGATGAGTTGGTTTACTCCTCGGGTGTTCCCGACTAATTCTTCTTTTAGATTTGGAGGAGAATTTGACGGTACAGTGGGAGGTTTCCAGATTAGATAAATTGGTAACCATTCTGATCTAGGTTAGTGTGCACGCTGAGTGTTTCTTTTCTCTCTCTCTGGCAGCGACCATTGACCCGACCCTAAGACTATGACTCAGTGACCAAGATTGACCGAACCTTCTAAAACACTGGCTTTTGGATTGTCAGAGTTGCTAACCTCATTGCCACTCCTACTTTTACCCACTTCTCCAGGACACCCCGTATTACTACGAACGTCCACTTCCATTGGACAAAACCATCGTATGGTTATATACGAACTCGAAAGAATTTATTCGAGGATGGTTTCAGGTTCTGGAGGAAACGGATAGGACTATTCAGTTGTCTTTTCCTTTTACCTTCTCTCATGTTACGAGTGCTCCTTGGTTTAGGAGATAGTACACCTATTACGCAAATTGGATAGTCTTCTTCCAAACCTTAGGCTGGTGCCGAATGGTGGGGAATGAAGAAAACCAATTAGCATAACGATGGTGTGCAGAAGGTATTAAGTAAAGACATAACAAGGGATTAGTATGAGGGCAAAGTAAATTGCGACTGCTATTCACGACCAAACCAAGTATTTCTTCGCCAATCCTAAATCACCTTTGTATTTCTCCAGAATACTCCATATCACTACGAAGATCCACAGTTTATTGGATACTCCATCGTATGGTTATATACGAACTCGAAAGGAACTTGTTCCAGTTCGGGGATGGATTCTGGTTCAGGAGAAATAGGAATAAGGTTTATTCGGTTGTCTTTTATCTTCACCTTCTCTCATTGCGAGTGTTCCTAGGATTAGGGCGGTACACCCATTATGCTTATTGGATAGTCTTCTTCCAAACCATAGGCTGATGCCGAACGGTAGGGAAGGAAGAAAACCATTTGGCCTAAAGGGGTGTGCAGAAGGTAATGACTAAAGACATAAAAAAAGGATTTGGAGAGGTGGCAAAGAATTACACGGTTATAGTTGTGAATCTGGATAATGGAAAAGACATTACTAAAGAATACCAGGATACCCCATCGAAACATTTCAAATCTTTCAGTTTCACTGTGTACTGTTAAAGGATAACTGATTTCCCGATTAGATACTTACTCCAGGGTATGTATTTACCAGGTATGATTCTCACATCTGTATGGTTTTACAGATGATGAGAGGGAGTAAGTTATTGGGAATTAGGTGATTGTCCTCATTATATCGGGATTCGTTATAATCGGTGATATTTGAGGAAGTCACCTGGGTTGTTTGCCGGATGGCAAATATTTGGTTTTGAATATCCGCTGTTATGCACCAATTTCAAATTGATATATCTGTACGACTATTTTCATAGAGTGAGATATACCTTTTTGAAATTATGTCTATGACATTTACCTATATCAGTGGATGGTTAGGTAAGGAGCATTAAACAGCGGTGCAATTCTTCATAACCAAAGGTATAGTTTTCAACCTACAACACACAGTGAATGAGTTATCAGACTCAAGGGACTTATACAGAGTATTGTATGTTGTCTAGGGTCCATCTGGACAGAGGGGTTGGTCCTCGTACTATATTCGGTTTACTTATGACTTCTGTAGTTTTTAGACAGGTGTTTCGTGGAATCACAGGGTCCGAATTTTGAGAAGTTATAGGTATTTGAATAAAGTAGAGAACCAGGTATTGCAAGTATCGGGATTCTTCAAAGTGATCGAAGATGTAGATACTTGTGTATGGTGTTCAGTTGATAGTAATGATTAAGAGAACTTGCTTCTCTTTCAGGTTACTCATAATTGGAAGCATTCCTAAGTTGAGTAACGCTGATAGGCCTCCTTCCATTTAGTTGACATGCGCTGGAGACAGTTGCATGATTTGAATCTGGTTCAATTAAATCAGTGCCTCTGGTTCTATATTGGATATAGAACAGTTCATATCTTAACGTTGTTAAGGTACGGGGAGTTGTCCGGCTTATGATTAAAACCAGACACTAGACAACTCAAGGCACATTTCTGTAATGGTTGTTTGTGGGTTGACCCTGGCTATGACGAGGGTTGACTTTCTACCATCTGAAAGATCAATAGTGATATTGTTCTAGACTCGCCACAGTTTTATTAAAAATAGATTTTTTCAGAAAACAGTAGTGGGAGTATGGTAGAACTGGAAGTGATTCCTGAACCACAAACGATTACTGAAGATTTCATAGGAACCTAAAGATTCAATCTGGATTGACATTCCATTGACCACTCCGCAGATAAGGTGGGTAACCTCAGGCACCCGAGAGGTACTCCGGTAGGCTCAAGGACGGTGACAGGGATATTCTTGTTTACCCACACTTGCCATTGCTGTTGTTCCAGACTGTGAGACCCGGCAGGAGGATGAGTATAGCATCGTTCTAAACTTGCTTTAGAAGTGTACGTTTATATGACTCTGCCAGAGGGTTGTCGTGGTCGGTGGGAGCAGCGGAAGCCTTGGTGGACAGGTGGCTTATGTCTATTTATAGACTAAAGCAGGTATAGCGGAGATAGATCATCAATTTCTGATGTGACAGTCATAGATTTGACTTCATCAGAATAAGGCATGGATCTGTTGAGAAGGTAGTAGGGAGTGATGTCATGGTATTTGGATGACATACACAGAATAGGAAAAGAAACTCCTATACTACGATCGGTTATACTTTGGTCGTCACACAGTAGTTTCTCCACATTGGACATGGACATCATATCAGACATACTGGTTACTAGATCTATGGTTTTAGATCTAGATTTGGGTGGTTTCCCAATCAGGGTACTTAGACAGCAGTCTAAGAGTATTTAGAATGGACGACTCATGGCACGGTAGTGTACCTGCAGGTGATAGAGTCACCCTCTCTAAAGGTGTCTTACAGACTAAAGGGAAGAGGGATGTGCATGATTGGCAGATCACTTGCTCAGGCAATTGAGTCAATCATGAGATGTCAAGTACCACACCAGATGTTGTTCTTGCACTAGATGCAATAAGTTGACATTGATCCAATCCTGGAGAAACAGTCGGAAGCAGTTTTAGAACATAAGTGGATGTTCTAGGGATATGATAACGACAGCCTCATTCGGGAGACAGTTATCATTCCAGGCTTCCAAGGTGACATGGACGACAAGGAGGTTGTCAGAGCTATAGTTTTTCCTTCTGACGAGGGACAGTATTTTAGAAATGTGATCCAAGGCAATACTGAGGGAGGCATGGCGCAGGACACTGATTAAGTTCAGTTGACGATACAGTCTAAGAAGTTTTGATTTGGAGTTCATTTATGAGCTAGGTCCCATCAGACATCCAGGCATATTCTAAGACAGGTATTGCTCATTTCGAGAGATGGCTTTCTCCGCGAACTTGAGATAGAGAGAGACATAGAAAGAAACTTCAAGGCGGATCCACTCACTGAGGCTATTCCTCGAACGCAATAGTTTCGCAAACGGGTTTTGTGAGACTGACTAGTAGAGGAGTTGGGTGTTCGGTATCACACGGGCTGTGAGTATGCGACATCGCAATAATTAGCCTTGAGTGCAAGTGGGAGATTGTTGGAGATAGTGCCCTCAGAGTCAATTATTGGATCACAGGCACGTGATTGCAATGATTGAGGGAGGACCTATCCCGGTAGGACAGTCTTACTCAAGATGATAGTATGCTATCTGGTTTATCTTTATCATCGTGTACTGCTTTAGGTGACCTGACAGGTCGCTATTACACGTTGGTAGAGCCCCTAGGATTCTTGCTTGACTACCAGCAGTATGAGGGCGATCATATACGTGAGAGCTGGCAGTCTATAAGCATATCCTTAAAAGGTCCCTAGTCATGGGAGTTTTGAGACAGGGCATCGATACTCCAGAGTAGACTAGTGTATACAGTCGAGACCCTGACGAGGGGCGGTGGCCGGTCTCACAAGCCACTGGTGTCAGTTGGTTCACCTAAGATGTATACAGGTGCTCATTGGGTTATCAGTACACCGGACAGGACTTGCCGGGAACATGCTAGTTGGTCTTTTACCTGACGTCAGATAGAAGTTCCCTGGTGACATGTGTACAGGTTAGTTTATCGACCTGGAGATCGTCATTTGTCTCGTGTGAGTTTTCACTGTACTTTGATTACTACCCTACCACGCTCAAAGGAGACGTGCAAACAGGTTTTAGTTGGGTACAGTCCCGAGCCACATGAAGGCAGTGAGCGGATCTCTAGGGGTTCTATCTCCCGGTATTGGGGTGAGGTCGCGCTGTGTCTAGGAGAGCCATTACACGAAGCCCTCCGCCGAGGCAGGAGATTTACTGGTAGGTATTCCAGTAGTATCTCAGGGTGTTCTGGGCTACACTCCGACACGACTTGTACCGCTTTTGGGGGTCTGACTTTTACCAACCCCCTAGGCCTGCCATGCGATGCTCATAGACGAACGGACCGGACTGTACGGATATTGTCACTAACAGGCTCAGCAGGGTGTCAGGATGAGTTCGCTCATCGACGTACCTTTTGGTCAATACCCGGTGGCCCGTTACGTATTGGCTTATACCTCTGACGTGCTAGTGGTTAAATCCACAACCAAGGTGTTGACGAGTCTTTAGAGTCCCCCACATTCAGTTACTCAGCTTTCGGGCGAAAAGCTGTAGAGGCCGTATGGAGATATGGCAAGGTCCGATCAGATACGTGCGGTATTGCACGGATCAGGATCAGACAGTTTGTACTACAGGCCGTATGGATATATGGTAGGGTTCGATCAAATTCGTGTGGTATTGCATGGATTAGGATCGAACGGATATTACTAGCCGGCTTTGGTTTAAGCCGGATCCTAGTATAGTACAGTGTAAATTTTGTCTCATTGCATTTGTATTTCGGTCGGAATACAGATGCGGGTGTGTATGCACAGTAGCGGGGTTTTCCTGTAATTTATTACGGGACCAGTTTTCTAGAGTTGCCAGTTTGTTTTCCGTTTCAGCCATTTTCATTTGTATCTTTCAATGGCAGAAGATTGGTGGAGGAGAGCTTATTTGCATTTGTGCAAATAAGCATTTGTGGAGGGGGGTCTTTGCATTTCATTGTATCATGATTATTCCTCCACCATTTGACTTATTCATTTCATCATGTCTTGACTTTGGAGCAATCATGGTTGTTGTTGATTAGTTGGTGGAGTGTGGATTTGTTAGTGATCATTGCTTGACTTTCTTTGTCATCATGCTTTTGATGATGGTTGAATATGATAACCATTTCTTTTCACTTGCTTATTCTTGTAGCTATCCTTTTTCACTCATTCCCTCACTCCATTCTCTCCACCACAAGATGCCATGGCCGGCCACTTTAGAGGGGGCTGTCCTAAAATTGGATGATGCATTTTTGGTCTCTTGATGCTTGCAAAATCCATTTAGCTCCTTCTCCAAAAGATATAGTTCATTCCTCCACCAATTTGGCAATTCCTACAACCCCAAATGAGACTTGAGCACTACACATTCTACAGCAAACCTTGGGCACGTCGACTCGCCAGCTTCGTGCCCGAGTTGCCTCGGTATTGAGGTAGGAGCCCGTAAAAGATGCAAACGATGTGGTGCCCTTCCGGCAGGGAGGCGACGACCGGAGTTTCCGCGAGAGATCGGGACGACGATGAGAAGACCGGAGGACACGGATCACTCGGTATATCTCTCTTCCCATCTTTTAGTTAGCTAGGACTGGTTAATTGTTCGATCCGGGTTTTTAGTGCGCGGTGGTGCCGGTTCAAGAAAATTTAAAGTTAGCCATCGCTTCCGCATTTGGCCTCGGGATGGAGGCCGGGGCGCCTCCGTGCACTTACAGGCTCAAAGGAGTCATGCAAACAGGTAGTTTTTGGGTGCAGTCCCGAGGCACTTGGAAGCAGTGACGGTTAGACAGGATTCGACTCTCCCGGTATTGGGGGTTGACATCGCGTTGTGTCTAGAAGAGCCATTACACGAGTAGTCCCTGGCCAGGGCAAGCGAGATATACTGGAAGGTTCCAGTGTTATCTCAGGGTGTTCTGGGCTACACTCCGACACGACTTGTACCGCTATTAGGGGACTGACGATTCACCGCCCACCTAGGCCCACCATGCGATGTATCAGACGAACAGACCGGACTGTACGGAGACTGTCACATACAGGCTCAGTAGGAGTTCAGATGGGGTTCACCTCGTCAGTCTTCTTATCGACATCTACCTGGGGACCGTTACATACAGCTAGTGCCGCTTGCGGTCTGTTGTTAAACCCACTGCTAGTGTAGTGTCGAGTCTTTAGAGTCCCACACAGAGTGATATTCGCCTTTAGGCAAAATGAGTAGAGGTCGCATGGTTTTGCGACAGGGTTCGTTCACATCCGCGCACTTGTGCACGCTTGCTGTACGGACAACTTATACTAGCGGGCTTTGGTTTAAGACGGATCCTAGTATATGATTTGGGATTGGTTTTTCTCATTGTATTCGTGTTCCTCGGATCACGAATACGGATGCGTATGCACAGTTGCTTGAGACAGAAGGAGAGGACTTTGATTAGGGTTAATAACCATTGTTATTTTATTAACCCTAATGCTTATGTGTGTATTATGGTTAATTGATATTAGTTTAATAATTGTGCATGGTTATGGTTGTTGACCATTTGACCTATCTTGACTTGTTGACACTTTGACCATCATCATTTCATTTGGAAGATGCTCTTTGATCCTTGCAATTTGCATTAAAAATGAAATGATAATGGTCATGTCTTGATTAAGCCATGACAATTATCTTACTATTTATCTAATTAAAATAATACACACATATATGTGAGAATGGTTTATTTTATTCTCATTCTATCATTTACTTTCTCTCTCTTGTTCTTCCTCTCCCTCAAGCTCTCCCCTCTCATGTGTTGAGAAACACTTGAGCTTGAGAAAAACCCTTTCTTGATAATCTCTACTCTCATCTAGGGTTCAATGATTAGCACTTCTTGCACCCTAGTTACTTCTAGCTTGGAGTTGAAGCCAAAGGTCGAGGCTTTCGGGTGGATCTTTCTTCGACGTGAGAAGACGACAAAGGTGACCTCCTTCCACCACTCCAAGGAGCAAGGAGAGAAGGACATAAAGCCCAAGGTATAACCTTTCTAGTACTTAGCTAGTTTCTAGTTAGCTTTAGCTTGTTTTTGTTTAGCAAAGATCCTTCATAGTTTAGTCCATGTTGCCTAAGTTCATAAAAACTTGATTTTTATTCCGTTTTCCGCCTCCCCGCAAGCACCGGGGTGGGCAACGTGGACTTACAGATACATGTATGTATATACAAGTGAGAGGTATTTTCGTAATCCGTTACGAGAATACTTTAGAAGATGAATTTCTTTTGGTTAATAATTTTTGTTTAAATGATTAAATGGATATTGGAAAGGGTGACTCATTTTGGTGACATATTTATTCTAGCATGTTCATTAGTGACTCTTGCTAATGAGTCACTAAGTGAGTCATGATAGAATTAATTGTACTTTGTTTTGTGAATAGATATTTTAGGGTTTTGTGGAGATATTTTTGAGAGATATTTTCTTTACACAAACCATATATATATATATCTAATAACAAAAGAAATGATCACAAGTTTATTATGCTTGAGTTCTTTCTCTCTTGAGACAGTTTTTTGAGTTCACCATTTCCAATCCTAAGCATCTTCTTCTACCTCCACCCCAACCCTTTCATGTGATGAGAACCCTAGGGTGTTTGCGACAAAGTATTCCACTCATTCTCTACTTCATCTTGGTCATCTCTTTTAGTAGACTTGATGAACGAGTTACCTCGGTATAGAGGCGGGAGCCCGTTTAAAGATCTGTTGACGTGGTGCCACCTCGATGAGGAGACGAGAGATCGGAGTTGCCGCGAGGAGCGTGGGATGATGGCTAAAGACCGAAGGACTCGGATCGATCGGTATAGCCTTTCTACTTCTTACAGTTTGTTAGTTTAGCGTTAATGGCAAGATCTGGGTTATAGTATGCGATAGCGCCACCTATAAAGTTTTTGTTCCGCGTTTGGCGTCAGATTGACGGCCGGGGCGCTACCGTATATTTACATGGTATCAGAGCCACGCCATTAAGCTTTACTAACTTGTTCTAACGTATTTAAAACATCGATCGAACGAAATTTCCAAAACCGCGATTTCAATGTTAAAGTTTCTGTCGATTTTGTTTTGTCGTCTAAAAATTATTTTGAGCATCTCAGAAAATCGAGCAGGCTTTTTTTAAAATACTGTAGAAATTTGGTCCACTGCTTCCACTGTGCTGCCGCGGAACCACCGCACAAACCATGGATTGGCCGCGGTTCTGCTGCCAGTTTGTGGAAACAGTACACTATATTTCTTCCGGGCATTTTGTATAGGGAATTGTGGTTTTTGGGATTTTTTGTTTAGGCCGAGATTTTGTTTGAGTACTGCAGTTGTACTTGGGGCCCACTTCGGGAAGTTTTGTCGATTGGAATTTTAAACTTGTTAGTTTACAGTACTTACATTATATCTCCGACCGTGAATGTCATTCGAGCGGTAAATTGGGTCTAATTGCTATAGTTCTTTTAGACGGGTTTGCGAACGTGACATTCGCGTTGATGTTCAGTGTTGTTCTGTGATATTACGGATTTGTCGTGGTGGATAGCTGTATGCAATGGAAGTTCAGTTTGGATTTATTTGTACATTTGATATTGCGGGGTGAGTGTCCTACATGTGGACTGCCGTCACTGCCTGTTTGTATAATATTCTTTTGGGGGATGACCGGGCTGAGGTCGATGTACCCGTTGTACATATTTTTCATTTCTGTACTAGGTTTACACCGCGACGGAGGGCACGGATAACTGGGTTCTGGAGGGCAACGGGTCCGCATCTCATGGCTTTGAGAGGCAGAGGGCCTCACTCTAGAATTGGCAGACTATTCACCGCACTCGTAAGGGGTTCAGCTTGACCTGAGGAGGGGTGGTCAAGTTACCGAATTCCGTGAAGTGCAGGGTGGTCCATTCATTTTGCTGTAGGGGGCTGCCTCGCTTCAGGTTTTGACGGGTAACTTTCCGCGCCCGTAGGGGTCTAGGTTTCATTGCACAGGCTATCGACACGACCAAGAGAACGTCGGGTTTCAGCAGCGGCTCTGTGAAACCCGGGGATCCCACCTGGAGCGATTATTGCATATTGGTATATATACTAGTAGATGTTGTATATGTTTTACACCCGCGCTAGTCCAATCCCCGCTCCGTCGTTAGTTAAGTAACCTAACGGGTGATGACGGGACCCAGTGACGAATGCGGATGGCATATACGTACATTTTATTTTCGTTCTTTTCTGGTGTGATTAATTGATGGGACTGCGTTGATTCTGATCAATGCAAAAGGAAAACAAACCTGTTTCGACGTTGTTGGAACAGTTTTCAAAGATGTTATTACAAGGATGTTTTCTTCTGTTTTGCATAGTGGTATTAAGTTGGAATATCCTGCACCTCATTCTACGAGGCAAGGGCCCAGATCCCTTCACCGGGAGTGACCCCTTGGGCAGAAATTTACGTCAGGGTAATAACTTCACTATAGTCGATTACTTATTGCTTTCCATCGTAGTACTCTGTTGGAATATCCTGCACCTCAATCCACGAGGAAAGAGCCGTGGTCCCTTCAGCGGGAGTGACCTCTTTAGCAAAGGTTTTCGCTACTATATTTTTAGAAAAAGCTATCATATTCCTTCAGCGATATCAAGTTCGATACGTTAAAGGTTTTTCGCCAAAAACCAGCCGTAGCCCGCCGTCGTTTCTGACGGGTAGCACGTAGTATTCATGCTATATTTGTTGGCTTTCGTCAAGGCATAGTGGATGGTAGATGCTTGTTACCTTTCTGTTGCATAGATAGATGAGTTGGTTTAGGACAGTCGTTCTGCCATTTGGCCAACGTCAGGGGAATATACGGGTGGGTTCAAATTGACAAGATAATGACGGGTAGAACTTGACATGTGATTTATGATTTGTTGGCCTTCGTCAAGGTCATAGGAACAAGGGGAAAAAATCATATCGGGAGTTTCTAAAGAAACAGAAACTTTCCAAGTATGCCCATACCTTCTGGAGTGTGATAACGTGAGTGGATACCTTCACGTTATCATGCTATGAGAGTTTGATCCCGCTCCCACTGATGAGTTGGTTTACTCTTCGGGGGATCCCGATTGATTCTTCTTTCAGGTTTGGAGGAGAATTTGATATTGCAGTGGGAGGTTTCCTGATTAGATAAAGTGATAGTCATTCTAATCTAGGTTAGAGTGCACGCAGAGTGTTTCTTTTCTCTCTCTCTCATTGGCAGCGACCTTTGACCGACCATAGACTATGACTCAGTGACCAAGTTGACCGAACCTTCTTAAAATACTGGCTTTTGGATTGTCTAAGTTGCATAAGTCATTGCCACTCCTTCTGTTACCCTTTGCATTTCTCAGAACACCTCGTATCACTACGAACATCCACTTCCATTGGATAAATCCATCGTATGGTTATATACGAACTCGAAGGGACTTCTTCGGGGATGGATTCAAGTTCAGGAGAAATTGAATTGGTTTATTCAGTTGTCTTTTATCATCACCTTCTCTCAGGTTGTGAAGGCTCCTTAGTTTAAGAGAGTACACCTATTACGCTAATTGGATAGTCTTCTTCCAAAGCATAGGCAGGTGCTAAAAGGTAGGGAATGAAGAAAAACCAATTAGCCTAAGTAGGTTGTACAGAAGATAATAAGTAAAAACAAAATAAAGGGATTAGAAAGAGGGCAAAATAAATTATGATTGCTATCATTCACGACCAAACCACATACTTCATCGCCACTCCTATTTCACCTTTGCTTTTTTCCCTAGTTCGGGAGAAATAGAATAATGTATTATTAAGTTGTCTTTTGTCATCACCTTCTCTCAGGTTGCGAGTACTCCTTGTTTTAGGGGTATACACCTTTTACGCTTACTGGATAGTCTTCTTCCAAATCATAGGCTGGTGCCGAACGGTAGGGAAGGAAGAAAACCACTTAGCCTAAAGGGATGTACAGAAGGTAATGAATAAAGACAAATAAAGGGATTCGGAGAGATGTCAAAGAAATATACGGCTACAGTCATGAATTGGATTATGGAAGAGGCATTACTAGGAATACCAGGATACCCCTACGAAACATTTTCATGTTTCAGTTTCACTGTGCATTATTAAAGGAAAACCGATTTCACGATTAGATACTTACTCCAGGGTATGTATTTACAAGGTATACTTTTCATATCTGTATGGTTTTACAGATGATGAGTGGGAGTAAGTTATTGGGAATAAGGTGATTATCCTCATTTTATCGGAATTCGTTGTAATTGGTGATATTTGAGGAAATCGCCTGTGTTTTTGCCGGACAGCAAGTATTTAGTTTTGAGTATCCGTTGTTGTGCACCAATTTCAAATTGATATATCTGTACGTTTATTTTTATAAAGTGAGATATAACTTTTTGAAATTATGTCCGTGACATTTACCTACATCAGTGGACGATTGGGTAAGGATCTTTGAATAGCGGAGTAGTTCTTAACCATAAGTACAGTTTTCATCCTACGATGCACAGGTTTTGAGTTGTTCAACTCAGCGGACTTATACAGAGTATTGTATGTTGTCCAGTGTCCATCATGACAAAGGGGTTGGTCCTCGTACTATATTCTGTTTACTTATGACTTCTCTAGTTATTAGATAAGTGTTTCGTAGAAATACAAGGTCTAAGTTTTGAGAAGTTGTGGGTAAAGGAATAAAGTAGAGAACCAGATGTCGCAAGTATCGGGATTCTTCAATGAGATCGAAGATGTAGATACTTGTGATTGGTATTCAGTTGATAGTAATGGTTTTGAGAAACTTGTTTCTCTTTCAGGTTACTCATAATTGGATGTATTCCTAAGTTGAGTAATGCTGATCGGCCTCTCTCCATTAAGTTGATATGCACTGGAGACAGCTACATGATTAGAATCTGGTTTCAATTAAATAAGTGCCAAAGTTTCTATATTGGATATAGAATGGTTCATATCTTAACGATGTTAAGGTATGGGGAGTTGCACGGCTTATGCTTAAAACCAGACTCTGGATAACTCAAGGCACGTTTCTGTAATGGCAGTTTGTGCGTTGGCTCTGGCTATGACTGTAAGTCCACGTTACCTCTCCCGGTACTTACGGGCTTGCCGAAATGATGAAAAACGATTTTTCAAGAGGTGGTAACTTGGACTCAAAATACGGATCTTTGTTAAACAACTACCTAACAACCTAACTAGAGTTTTACCTACTCGGTTAGGGTGCTATACCTTTCTTGAACTCCTTCGTCTTTAACTCTTTCCGGTGTACGGATCAGCCTCACGTCGTCGTCTCCTTGCGCCGAGGATGGATCCACCTGAAAGCTTCTACCTTTGGCTTCTTCTTCGAACTTGAAGAAACTAAAACACTTGGTTTGCTAAAACTTGTGAACTAGGATGAGTGGAGAAATGATTTGGGTTTTCTTTTATCTATAAGGCAATGTTTCTCAACTCATGAGAGGGTGTTGCCTTGAGCTAGAGAGAGAGCAAGAGGAAGAGAAAGAGGGAGAGCTCAAGCAAGAGAGAGAAATGAAAAGAGAGAATGAGAGAGTCTTTTTCCATCCAAGCTCTCATAATCCAAAACCATGATTACTCATAATAGTAAATGAGTATTATGTGTTGGTTCAAGTCAAAATGGCCATATCATTTCATGCACTCATTTTGCAAAAACAAACAAGCAAGCAAAAGTCTTTGCCATGAAATGGTAGCCATTGCAATGATGATGGTCAACTAGTCCAACCTAGTCAACCGGTCAACAAAGTCAACAAGTCAACAAAGTCAACCCCTCATCTCAACCATGACACAATAATACTTAATTAATATTATCATTAATCATATTTCTTATTCTCATTAGGGTTTAGCAAAAGTCAATGGTCAACGGTGAACAGTCAACAGTCAACAACCCCAATGAGAATCCTCTGCCTCTGTCTCTCTGTCAACTGTGCATACACACCAGCATCCGCGTTCCGAGGAACACGAATACAAACGAGATAAAACCAATCCCAAAATGTACACTAGGATCTGGCTTAAACCAAAGCCTGCTAGTGTTAACTGTCCGGACACCAAACGTGCACAACTGCATGGATGTGACCGAACCCTGTCGCAAAACCATGCGACCTGTCGCAAAAACCATGCGACCTCTACTCTTTTTCCTAAAGGAGAATAGCTTTCTGTGTGGGACTCTAAATACTCGACACTACGCTGGCAGTGGGTTTAACCACAGACCGCAAGCGGCACTAGCTGTGCGTAACGGTCCCTAGGTAGATGCCGACAAGAAGACTGACGAGGTGAAACCCATCTGAACTCCTACTGAGCCTGAATGTGACAATCTCTATACAGTCCAGTCTTTTCGTCTGATACATCGCATGGCGGGCCTAGGGGCGGTAAACGTCATTCCCCTAATAGCGGTACAAGTCGTGTCAGAGTGAAGCCCAGAACACCCTGAGATAACACTGGAAACCTACTAGTATATCTCGCTTTCCCTGGCCAGGGACTACTCGTGTAATGGATCACCTAGACACAGCGCGATGTCAACCCCCAATACCGGGAGAGACGAATCTTGTCTAACCGTCACTGCCTCCAAGTGCTTCGGGACTGCACCCAACTACTACCTGTTTGCACGACTCCTTTGAGCCCTAGTAGGGTAGTAATCTAAGTACAATGGGAACACACTCGAGGCGAAGTGACAGTGTCAAGTCAGCGGACTAAGTTGTACTCATGTCACCTGGAAACTGATAACTGACGATAGGTATAGTACCAACCAACAGTTCCCGACGAGTCCTGTCCAGTGTACTCGTAACCTAACGAGCACCCGCATACTATCTCAGCTACGACGTACTTATGGCTATGGGACAGACCGTCTCCCACACTGGGATGAGAAGCGCATACGTTTGTCTACTTCAGGGTATCGATGCCCTGTCTCGATAGTCCTGCGACTAGGGACCTGCATAAGGATGTGCTTATAGATTACCCAGCCCCCACGAGTGTGACCGCCATCACAACGCTGGTAATCAAGCAAAGATCCTAAGGGCTCCACTAATGTGTATAGGTGATATACTAAAATAAACACATGTACACATTAAAGTAGAAACAAACCAAGTAGCATACTACTATATTGAGCAAGATTGTCTATACAAGGTGAATATCCCAAGCTTCCATTAAGTAATATACAAACTAGTATGATACAATAATGGCCTCTAGGACATATACACTAACAATCTCCCACATGCACTAAGGCCATGTACTGGCGTATCGAAGACCAATCATCTCGATCGGCCGCTCGAACTGAGTCTGGGGTAAGGCCATTGTGAGTGGATCATCAGTGTTATCTTCCATAGAAACTCTCTGAACCTCGATCTCCTGGCGACCCACGATCTCCCTAATCAGGTGATACCGCCTCAAGATGTGTCTGGATCTCTGATGGGACCTGGGTTCCTTCGCTAAAGCTATAGCCCCGTTGTTGTCGCAATACAGAGGTATTGGATCAACAATGGACGGAACTACCTGAAGTTCAGTTAAGAACTTCTTTTTTCAGACGGCTACTTTTGCGGCATCTGCAGCAGCGATATATTCCGCTTCCATCGTCGAGTCAGCCACGGTTTCCTGTTTGGAACTCTTCCAAAACACCGCCCCTCCATTGAGGGTAAAGACATAACCCGACAAGGACTTGGAATCATCCTTGTCACTCTGGAAGCTGGAGTAAGCAAACGCCTTGATCTGGAGGTCTTTTCCGCCATACACCAAGAACATCTCCTAAATCCTTCTCAGGTACTTGAGAATGTTCTTTACTGCTATCTAGTGTTTCTCCCCAGGGTTTGACTGATACCTGTTGGAGATAGTGCCCTCAGAGTCAATTATTGGATCACAGGCACGTGATTGCAATGATTGAGGGAGGACCTATTCCGGTAGTACAGTCTTACTCAAGATGATAGTATGCTATCTGGTTTATCTTTATCATCGTGTACTGCTTTAGGTGACCTTACAGGTCGCTATTATACGTTGATAGAGCCCCTAGGATTCTTGCTTGACTGCCAGCAGTATGAGAGCGATCATATACGTGGGAGCTGGTAGTCTATAAGCACATCCTTAAAAGGTCCCTAGTCGTGGGAGTTTCAAGACATGGCATCGATACTCCAGAGTAGACTAGTGTATACAGTCGAGAACCCGACGAGGGGCGGTGGCCGCTCTCACAAGCCACTGGTGTCAGTTGGATCACCTAAGATGTATACAGGTGCTCATTGGGTTATGAGTACACCGGACAGGACTCGTCGGGAACATGCTAGTTGGTCTTATACCTGACGTCAGATAGCAGTTCCCAGGTGACATGTGTACAGGTTAGTTCATCTACCAGAGATCGTCATTTGTCTCATGTGAGTTCCCACTGTACTTTGATTACTACCCTACCACACTCAAAGGAGACGTGCAAACAGGTTTTAGTTGTGTACAGTCCCGAGCCACATGGAGGCAGTGAGCGGATTTTCAGGGGTTCGTCTCTCCCGGTATTGGGGGTGAGGTCGCGCTGTGTCTAGGAGAGCCCTTACACGATGACCTTGGCCAAGGCAGGAGATTTACTGGTAGGTATTCCAGTAGTATCTCAGGGTGTTCTGGGTTACACTCCGACATGACTTGTACCGCTTTTGGGGGTCTGACTTTTACCAACCCCCTAGGCCCACCATGCGATGCTCATAGACCAACGTACTGGACTGTACGGATACTGTCACTGACAGGCACAGTAGGGTGTCAGGATGAGTTCGCTCATCGACGTCCCTTTAGGTCAATACCTGATAGTCCGTTACGTATAGTCTAATACCTCTGACGTGCTAGTGGTTAAATCCACAACCAAAGTATTGACGAGTCTTTAAAGTCCCCCACAGACCAGTTTCTCAAGTTTCGGGCGAAACGCTGTAGAGGCCGTATGGAGATATGGCAGGGTTCGATCATGTACGTGCGGTATTTCACGGATCAAGATCGGTCGGTTAATACTAGCGGGCTTTGGTTTAAGCCTTATTCTAGTATTGTACAGTGTAAATTTGTCTCATTGCATTTGTATTCGGTCAGAATACAAATGCGGGTATGTATATACAATAGCGGGGTTTTCCTGCAGTTTATTACGGGATCAGTTTTTTGAAGTTGTCAGTTTGCTTATAGTTTCGGCCATTTTTCTTTGTATCTTTCATTGGCTGAAGATTGGTGGAGGAGGGCTTATTTGCATTTGTGCAAATGAGCATTTTGGAGGGTTGTCTTTGCATGTTGTTATGTCATGATGGTTCCACCATCACATTGACTCCATGACTTCATGATTGCATGACTTTGGGTATGATGATTAGCTGATGGAGTGTTGGATTAGTTGTTGATCATTTTCTTCTCATGATCACATATCATTCCTTTCCCTTGCATTATTGTGAGGCTCCCCCTCTTTTTTTTCTCACTCTCTTCACCAAGCCATGGCCGGCCACCAAAGGGGAGGGGCTGTCCCAATTTTTGTAGGTGCCATTTCATCTCATTTGCTTGCAAAATTCGCTTGGTTCTCCTCCAAAATTTGATACTTCATTACCTCCACCAAAAAGGGCAACTTCTAATACCCCAAATGAGACATGAGTTCTATAGTCAACCTACAGCATCCTTGGGCACGTCGGCTCGACAACTTCATGCCCGAGTTGCCTTGGTCTAGAGGTGGGAGCCCGTAAAAGAAGCCGGCGACGTGGTGCCCTTCCGGCGAGGAGGTGAAGACCGGAGATTCCGCGGGGAGATCGGGACGACGACGAGACGACCGAAGGACACGGATCGCTCGGTATATCTCTCTACCCCTTCTCTTGTTAGCTAGGACTATGTTAATGGCCCGATCCGAGATTATAGTGCACGGTTGTGCCGGTTCAAAAGTTAAATTAAATTATCGTTTCCGCATTTTTGGCCTCGGATTGACGCCCGGGGCGCCGCCGTGCACTTACAATACCGACTTACCACACTCAGTGCATAAGCTACATCTGGTCTGGTACACAACATCGCATACATTATAGAGCCTACCGCAGAACCATAGGGTATTATAGACATGCGATCCCTTTCCAAATCTGTTTTGGGAGACATCTCTTTGGAAAGGGTGATCCCGTGACAAGCCGGTAGATTACCGCACTTGGAATCTTCCATACTGAATCTTTTCAGTATGGTGTCGATGTACCTGGACTGTGAGAGTCCCAGTATCCTCTTGGATCTGTCACGATAGATCCGGACCCCCAGAATGTATGAGGCATCACCCAGGACATTCATGGAGAACCTGTGTGACAAGAACCCCTTGACAGATTGTAGCATAGGAATGTCATTTCCTCTTAAGAGAATGTCATCCACGTATAAAACGAGGAATACTACAGTTCTCTCTACAAATCTACTATAGATGCATGGTTCATCTGGATTTTTGATAAAGCCAAATTCCTTGACCGTCTCATCAAAACAGATGTTCCAACTCCGCGATGCCTGCTTCAGTCCATAGATGGACTTAAGCAAGTTGCAGACCTTTCCGCTGCTCCCACTCTGAATGAAACCCTCTGGCTGGTCCATATAAACACACTCCTCTAAATTTCCATTTAGGAAAGCGGTCTTTACATCCATCTGCCAAATCTCATAATCGTGGAAGGCAGCAATGGCAAGAAGGATCCGAATGGATTTCAGCATAGCTACTGGAGAAAAGGTCTCGTCATAATCCAAACCAGGTCTTTGACGAAAACCCTTTGCAACCAGTCTTGCTTTATATGTGTCAACCTTTCCATCTACACCAATCTTCCTTTTGAAGATCTACTTGCATCCTACGGGTTTTACCCTATCTGGAGTAACGTCCAACGTCCATACTTTGTTGGTGTACATGGACTCCATTTCGGTCCGCATTGCATACAGCCGTTTTACCTAGTCAACGCTCTGAATGGCCTGCTGGAAGCTAGTCGGCTCATCATAATCAATGATGCAATCCTCTCTATCCTCGTCTATGAGAAAACCGTAGTATCTCTCGGGCGGATGAGACTGCCTACTACTCCTGCGGAGAGGCGTAGGAATGTCATGTTCTTTTGAACCCTCTGGTTCCACTAAGCGTTCAGTAATAGTCCGTGGTTCTGGAATTTCTTCCAGTTCTATTTCGCTCCCACTTGATTCCTTTTCTAAGAACTGGTGTTCCAGAAAATGGGCATTACGAGAAACAATGATCTTTTGTTCCTCTGCGTAATAGAAGAGATACCCCCTGGAGTTCTTTGGGTATCCCACAAACTTGCACAGTACTGAGCGTGCCTCGAGTTTTTCCGCATGCTGCTTTTTGACAAAAGCCGGACATCCCCTGATCTTCAGATATTGAAGATAAGGTTTCTTCCCACTCCATATCTCATATGGTGTGCTAGGCACAGTCTTAGTTGGAACTCGGTTCAAAAGGTATGCAGCTGATTCTAGTGCATATCCCCAGAATGATCACGGTAACTCAGTGTTACTCATCATGGAACGTACCATATCCAATAGGGTCCGGTTCCGTCTCTCCGATACACCGTTATGTTGCGGAGTGTATGGAGGAGTAAGCTGAGAGAGAATTCCATTCTCTTTTAAGTAATCCAGGAACTCGGCACTCAAGTATTCACCACCTCGATCCGATCTCAGTGTCTTGATACTTTTGCAGGTTTGTTTTTCTACTTCATTCTTATATTCCTGGAATTTTCCAAAGGCTTCGGATTTATGTTTCATTAAGAAGACATAACCGTACCTTGAAAAGTCATCCGTAAAAGTAATAAAGTAAGAATAACCGCTTCGCGCATGTGTAGACATTGGACGACACACGTCGCTGTGTACGAGTCCCAAGAGCTCGCTCGCTCTTACTCCGTGTCCAGTGAACGGAGTCTTTGTCATCTTTCCTTTGAGACCGGATTGACAAGTGGCATACGACTGATATTCGAACGGATTCAAATATCCTTCTGTATGTAACTTCGTCAACCTTCTCTCATTGATGTGACCAAGTCTACAATGCCATAAGAAAGTCTGATTTATTTCCGGAGACTTTCTTTTGTGTGTATACTGAACATTGAAAATCTGTGGTTGGTTTACTACGTATATACCATTGCTTAATGTACCTGACCCAATCAGAACTTGATTAAGGTGAATGTTTACAACATTACTTACAAACGCAAATTCATAACCTTCTTTAGAAATCAAAGATACAGAAATGATATTACAAGTTGCGTTGGGTATAAAAAAGCAATTACGTAAAAGCAAAACATGTCCATCTGACATTCCCAGGTGATAGTCCCCCACGGCCTTAGCATCCATGCTAGCTCCGTTTGCAACTTTGAGGGTCTTGTCACCTGCCTTCAAAACCCTACGGTTTCTCAACGCCTGTAAAGAAATACAGATATGAGATCCTGATCCGATATCCAATACCCAGGAAGTAGAGTTTATTTATAGACAATTTTCAATAACATACACACCTGAAGCTGAAGCCGCAACTTGCTTCAGATCCTGTGTTCTAGCTTTCCAAGCCCTGCAATCTTTATTCCAGTTACCACTCTTGTGACAGTAAAAGCATTCTTCCTTATCCACAAGCTTCCCCGCTACCTTTGTTGCTTTTGCCTTTCCCTTCGTATCCTACTTACTAACACCGCCCCTTGGTTTGGCGGGGGTTTTCTTCTTCTTTTTCTTGGCTTTCGCCTTGGACCTAGAAGAGGAAGATCCTTCTACAAACAAAGTGGATGTTTCCCTACCTTTCTGTAGGGTGCCCTCTGCACTCCTCAGCATTTTGAGGAGCTCTGAAAGTTCAACATCTTTTTCTTGCAAGTTGAAATTCAGGATGAACTGGGCGTAAGTGGAAGGAAGGGACTAAAGAATCAAGTCCGTATAGAGATCATTATCCAACATGGTCCCAAGGTCCGCGAGCTCCTCAATGAAGCCAATCATCTTAAGCACGTGTTCCGCTACCGATGATCCGATGGCCAACTTTGCCGAAAACAACTTCTTCGACACTTCGTATCTGGCGATATGAGATTGCTCTCCATACAGTTCTTTTGTGTGGAGAAATATGGATTCGAGGTCCATATTCTTGTGCCTCCTCTGTTGTTCGTTGTCCATAGAGGCAAGCACGGGGAACTTGGCCTTCGCGCAATCGATCTCCGAAGTCTTACGAATTTCCTTATCCGCGATGCTGGAGGTGGGACCTGGGACAGGGGGAGCTTTGGTGGTAAGGAGATACCCCAACTTGTCATAAGTGATTGCCATTTTGACATTCCTGAGCCAATCATTGTAGTTTGGCCCTGTCAGTATGTTTTTATCTAGTAATAACATATGTCCGGTCATGATGTTTGGTCGCTGCAATTAGGAGAGAGAGAAGAAACACTTTAGCATGATGCTCTTGCAAGTTTAGAGTGGTTTTTAATTTGTCTAAACAGGATGGGTCCCACTGTCTCTCGAATCCCTCCTCAAACCAAAAAGGAAGAATTAGTCAGGATCAATCTCACCGTACAATACTTTCTTAACCGTTCGGCCAGGCTGGTGTCGGTGCTTCGAGGGAGGTTTTCCAACGCTTTCGCGAAGTTCCTTAATTAAATAACCTCTTTTCCCTGGGGGCGTAGCCCGGCTAACACCTTTCTAGACACCTACTTTGTTTATAGCATTGATCGTTAAGTGAGAAATTTCCCGAGGTGTAGCATATACTCACAGTAGGATCGGGATCCAAATATCATCGCGTGACAAAACTGAAGGAATCCTACGAGAATCATCAAACTCCAAATGGTATGCAGTGCTAGCAAGTTTCAGTTCTTTTGAAACTCCCGATGTGGATTTTTGCCCCATGGTCTTATGAACTTGGCGTGAGGTCAAAATGTCATAAGTCACATGTCAATTTCTTCCCATCATTATCCAGGTTAATTTGAACCCACCCGTACCTACCCTTGACGTAGGCCAAAATGGCAGTACGACTGTCTCAAACCAACGCATTCTATCTATGCAACAGATAAATATCCGGCAGCTACCAATCACTATGCCTTGGCGTGAGGTCAAAATACATAGCTTGAATACTACCGAATATTTAACTGAAATGATGGAGGGTTACGGATAATTTTGGCAAAACCGTGAACGTAGTGAACTTGATATGATCGATGGAATGAGATAGCTTTTAAAAGGAGTGGCTTAAGCTCCGCGTTTAAAAGTTCTTTTTGAAAGGAAACCGAGTGGTTTTTGAAAGTGTTCCAACGACTTCTACTTGGTTTATTTTTTCTTGCATTAATTCCAATGCGTCCCATCATTTAATCCTACCATTGCAGAAAACAACCAAAATATGACGTACGCTTATGCCATCCGCATTCGCCACGGGGCCCCGTAATTACCCGTTATGTTACTTAACTAACGACAGAGCGGGGGCTGGACTAGCGCGGATGCAAAACATATGCAACGCCTAAATAATATCATACATAGATATATTGCAATGATAGCCATTTCAGATCACAGATGAACACATTGGATATACTAGGAATCCGCAATTCGTACGTGCCTGTAACGAAAAACGGATTACACGGTCGTGATGAATAGCCAATACCCCACCCTAGACCCCTACGGGTGCGGCAAACTACCCGCAAAATATTCGAAGCGGAGCAACCTTCCTCAACGACGTGAGTAGGCCACTCGGCACTTCGATATACCCGGTAGTTTGTGCACCCCACCTTGGGTCAATCCAAAGAGAAAAAACAGTAAAAAGAAATTATACAATGACGGCTACAACCCCGACCCGGTTGTGCGGACAAAAATAATATTATATCAATTTACATATTACATGAATTGAAAGATCAAAGAAAACTCTCATCTCACAACCCCCCCGGCTATTCATCCGCGACAATCCAATGAATTCATATACACACACCATCAACATTACAGATCACATATATGTATAACCCCCACTAATCGACGTATAGCGATTAGCGGACGTTCAATACATATAACACATCACAGATATAAACCCGTCTGCTTAAGTCTTTAGAAGTTCGATCAAAATACGGATTTTCAAGCCCCAAAAACTAATTTTTCTTTCTGGAAAATGTCGGCAGAAAAAACATATTTTAAAAATCCCAAAACAACCCTAGAAACACTCTGCAGGAAATTTGCCCCACGGCCGAGTCAACTCGGCCGCGGATCTGCGGCGGGAGCATGCTCCCGCCGCGGTTCCGCGGCGCTTTGACCGAGTCTGTGGACCAAATTTCTTGGGTGTTTCATAAAAAGCCTGAGTCGATTTTTGGTGCATGATTTATCATTTTTTGAACAGAATACAGAATCGACAGAAACTTGATTTTTCGGGTTCGTTTCGCGACTTTTCCTCCGATCGAATTTCTAGTAACTTTTCTAACATGTTAGATAGTGTTTAACTAGGCTCTGATACCACTGTAAGTCCACGTTACCTCTCCCGGTACTTACGGGCTTACGGAAATGATGAAAAACGAATTTTCAAGAGGTGGTAACATGGACTCAAAATACGGATCTTTGTTAAAAAACTACCTAACAACCTAACTAGAGTTTTACTTACTCGGTTCGGGGGCTATACCTTTCTTGAACTTCTTCATCTTTAACTCTTTCCGGTGTATGGATCGGCCTCACGTCGTCGTCTCCTTGCGCCGAAGATGGATCCATCTGAAAGCTTCTACCTTTGGCTTCTTCGAACTTGAAGAAACTAGAACACTTGGTAGGTTAAACCTTGTGAACTAGGATGAGTAGAGAAGTGATTTGGGTTTTCTTTTATCTCTAAGGAAATGTTTCTCAACTCATGAGAGGGTGTTGCCTTGAGCTAGAGAGAGAGCAAGAGGAAGAGCATGAGGGAGAGCTCAAGCAAGAGAGAGAAATGAAATGAGAGAATAAGAGAGTATTTTGCCATCCAAGCTCTCATAATCCAAAACCATGATTACTCATAATAGTAATTGAGTATTATGTGTTGGTTCAAGTCAAAATGGCCATATCATTTCATGCACTCATTTTCCAAAAACAAACAAGCAAGCAAAAGTCTTTGCCATGAAATGATAGCCATTGCAATGATGATAGTCAACTAGTCCGACATAGTCAACCGGTCAACAATGTCAACAAGTCAACCACGTCAACCCCTCATCTGAACCATGACACAATAATGTTAGTTATATGTATGCCCTAGAGGCCATTGCTGTACATTGGATGTATATTGTAGTGGATGCTGGGACATATATAGGGAGGACTTTCTTGCTCGACATGATAGTATGCTATCTGGTTGCTCTTTACCTTAACGTGTACACAGATTGTCTCTCTATTACATGTTGGTAAAGCCCTTAGGATGTGTACTTGACTACCTGGTCTATGATGCGGATCATACTAGTGGGGACATGGTAGTTCATAAGTACATCCTTCAAAGTCCCTAGTCGTGGGTGTATCGAGACGGGGCATCGATATACCAGAGTAGACTAGCGTGTACCTTCTCGACCCATACAGATGGGCGATGGATGAACCCATATCCATTGGAGTTTGACATCAGAGATGATATACAGGTGCTCAGTAAGGACTGGGTACACTGGACGGACTCGCCGAGAACTCCCATATGGTATTATACCTTACGTCAGATGGCAGTTCTCAGGTGACACTGGTACAGAGTAGTCTGTTGACCCGAGATCGTCATAGAGTCTTGTGTGGTTCCCACTGTGCTTTGATTTCCATCTTACCACGTCTAAGAGGGCGTGCAAAACGGTGGTTTTTGGGTACAGTCCCGAGTCATATGGAGGCAAAGAGCGATAGGAGGGGATTCGTCTCTCCCGGTATAGGGAGTTGATGTTGCACTGTGTTCGATTGGCTATAACAGGAAGTCCCTGGCCAGGGCTGATCAGAGAATTGCTGGTAAGTGTTACCAGTAGTTTCTCGACCCGTTATGAGCCTCATATCGACACGACTTATCGAGCTATTGGGGTCTGACGTTTACCACCCCTAGGCAAGATATGCGACATATCAGACGAACAGACCGGACTGTACGGTAGTGTTACTGGTTGGATTCACAGGAGTGTGAGCGGGCTTGCTCGTCGATCTTCTGATCGCTCAATACCCGGGTGGCCGTTACGTTTAGCAGACCGCTTGCGGCTTGTGGGTGTTTGATATGATCATCACCTTTTGCCGGCATATTGACGAGTCTTTAGAGTCCTACACAGAGGTTTCCTGGCTCAAGCAAAACGAAATAATGCGTGTATGTGATACCGTATTCTATTCTCGTGATTAATGTGTCGAATGGTTGTATGCGATGTAACCTAGTTATCGAATCAAGGATTGATTCGATAAATCGATACATTGGATATTAGTCGGTTATATGCGATATGACCGGATCGTTAAATCAAGTGTTGATTTAATGATTTAATGTATAATTATATATTTGATATAATACTTTGCGTTAACTAATATTGGTTCACTTTAAATGGATTTTCTCGCTCGGATGTGCACATTGTATATTCGATATAGTTTTGTGCACTTGATTGTATCATGTTTGATGATACATGTTTACTTGTGTATGTGTGAAGATTGAACCATAGTCATATGAATGGTTAGGGTTATGATTATTTATTCATTCATTTATTTATTTATTAGTTTTGGAAAATAATAGCAAAAGAGAAAAATGTTGGCTTTCTTTGTTCTTTCTTGAAGCTTCATGAAGACTTTGACCAAGTGACCATTTTGTCTCATGCTTAACCCTAACCATTCCACTCAACCATGATTCATTCTTTACACTTGACTATGGTTATATTATGATAAGTATTCATATTATTTTATTTGAGGATAATAATTATCATAAGATAATATTCATCTTCTTCTTCTTCATCTTAAAAGAAGAAAGCTTGCCTCATCAATGGCAAGTGAAGAAAATTAGTGAGAAATCCAATTCTAAAGTCTACCCACTTCCTATTTCTTCATCCTCTACCTCTTGCCATGTAGTAGAGTGTGTTTCCTTCACAAGTTTTCATGGCTTGGTGAAGGTGGAGCTTGATCTTGTGATGCCTCGACGTAGATCATCTTCGGCACGTAGTCGATGACCTAGCCCGTCCATTCTCCGATGAAGCCGACGCTAGAGCCCGGGATCCTTTTTGGATAGTGAGGAGACTTCATTGCGGAGCTATGGAGGTGGAGCACCGGATCTACAAAGGTTGTATTTCCGTTATCTTATAGTTTAGTTGTAAACTAGCTCGCTTTATCGCCTAAAATTCTAGTTAACGATCTTGTTAGGGTTTCTCGGCACCGTTATTTTTGAAATTGGCATGGTTGATGCCTTGTGAGACCTTCTTGGTGTGCCTAGGAACCCTACAGTGGTATCAGAGCCTAGCTAGAGTCTTAGGCGAAGTCAAGACGGAGTTTGAAGTCCGATCGAACCGAAACCTTAATTCAAAACACGCTCCCTGTACTTTTTTCAAAAATGGGGTTTTTTCCATATTAAAAATATGCAGAGAAATCAGCAGGAGATTGTAAGATTTACTGAGAAATCATCATTTCACACAGTAATTCTTACTTTGCAGTGCTGGTTTTCCTGGGAATTTTTAATATTTATTCATGGGTTGAATTTTCTGGGTTGTTTTGGGGATTCGTTTATTCGATTGGATTATCAAACTTTGTCTATGTGTTTTTCCGTGTAATTTTTGAATATGTTAAAAAGTTCGACCGGATATAAATACCCAATTTTTCCCCTGTCGGGGAATTTCCAAGTGTTGGATTTTTCCGTGGTTTAAAGGCGTTCTAAGTAGTGCAAGAAACTCGATGGACCCTCTAAAAGACAACAAACCTTAACTCGATTATGTGACCGTCTTGAACTGCCCTTTGAACCTTCGGGTTTGGGGCAGTACGGCGTGCCACATGTGAGGCGTTGGCTTGACCCTTCTACGGCTGGACCGTTGGTACTGAGGCACGAACTGAATGTTTTTAGACTTGTTTCATATGATGAGCTGTTTCGGGAAAACTTGGGTTTTCGATTATTCGATCGGAAAGTTTAACATTTTCTATCTAATTCGGAATGTGATACAACAATTGGAATTCACAAGTAGTTAAGTGATAACTGAATGAATGTTATAAACATAGCAGTTTAGTCTCACTTGATCGGTTGCCACGGAATTTTGATGTGATCGAAAGTCCGTCGCAATCACGTAGCGTACGCGGATACTCGCCGGGTAAACTTAATAGACAGCCTCACCCCATAGCCCCGACCAAGTGATTGTAGGAGAACCCCGTTGCCGAAAGCATCCGTCCGGGTGCTCGCGGCAGCGGTGTTCCGCCTTGGTGCACTTCGTCGACGGTATCGGGGGTGCGGCCGTCTAGTGAAGTTTGCGACGAGCATTCGATCAGGATGTCGGGAATCTTTTTGAATTGCCCGACTTGATATTGAAAAGTGTTTTCGATAATGAGACTAAAATGCGGGGTTTATAATTGTTAGGCATGCGATGTCTAAAGAATTCATTTGGTCAGGCATGCGATGTCTGAAGAGATTGCGGATTCCAACTGTTGTAGTTTTACACTTTCTTTTCTGTGACCGTAAGTGTAATATGTGATATCGCCGGTTTCGTTGCTATATGTCAATGACAATTGGGATGCGCATATTTACTTACGTTGATGACATGTGATGTTATGTGTTGCTGGATATGTTATATTGGATCGTCGTGTTTGAATAGCCGGGGGTTTTTATGTGAGATGAGTGTTTTTCATTTTCATTCATGTAAAAACTTGTATGTAATATTCTTTTATTGGGGCACTTCCAGGTAGCTGATGTTGTCACCATTTGTATATTATTTACTTTTCCGCACTAGGATAGACCCAAGGAGGAGGGCACAAGTAACCGGGTTCTGGAGTCCAGTGGGAGACCAACTCGAGGAGTCGAGTCCGGGTCTCCTAACTCCAGAATTGGTAGGGTTGCTTGCCGCTCTCGTAGGGGTCTAGGGGTGTGGGTTTGGCTATTCATCACGACCGTGGAATCCATGTTTTATACTGGCTCGTATTGAAAACACGGACGTCCTAGTATATCCAATATTTCATATGTTTCTTCTGCTGCGATATCTGTGATGCGATCATGTGATGTTCTGTGATAGATACAGTATATAGTATATATGATATATTATATAGATGTTACTTATGCTTTACACCCGCGCTAGCCCTGCCCCGCTCTGCCGTTAGTTACCTAACCTAACGGTGCATGAGGGGACATCGAGGCGAATGCGGATGGCGTAAGTGTACGTCGTATTTATCTGTGATGTTTAGGTACATTAAATGATGGAACTTCATTAATGAGATTAATGAAATAAAAGAAACCTAAGATGTTGTAGAATCGAATTTCAAAATAAAACAGGTAGCTACAGTTCTTGCTTTGCACAGCGGTATATATGATATATCCTGCACCTTAATCGATGAGGAAAGGACCGAGATCCCTTCACCGGGAGTGACTCCTTTAGCAATAACTGGCAGACGCTACAACCTCGGTTTGTCTTTTGATTGCTTTTAAGAGTTCTGCTTTGTACAGTTATATATATGATATATCGCGCACCTCATTCGACGAGGAAAGGACCGACGATCCCTTCACCGGGAGTGACTCCTTTAGCAAAACTAGAAAAGCCTCAAAAGCACTCCATTTCAAAATCATTTGATTCTACAACGATATCAAGTTCATTACGCAATAGGTTTTCAGAAAAACCTGTCGTAGCCCTCCGTCATTTCAGATAAGTCCTAGTTAGTATTCGTGCTACGTTTGTTGATTATGTTAAGGCGTAGTGTGCGGTAGCTAATTAGTGCTTATCTGCATAAGCATATGATGTGATTGGATTAGGGTAGTCGTGCGACTTTGTTGACTATGTTAAGGGTCGTGCGGGTGGGTTTAATTCAATCGGGAAATGACGGGTTGAACTTGACTAGCACTTATGATTTGTTGACTATGTTAAGGTCATATAGCTGCTAGGGGCAAAATATTATCGGGAATTTCAAGTCTTGAAATTTGCAATGAGATTGCATACCTTCTATAAGATAGTTGGATCCCGATACCCGCTGTGAGTAAGAGTTACTCCTGGGAGAGTTTTATACATTGCAATTAGCCGATCAAGTAGGTGTCTAGAAAGGTGTCAACGGGGTTACGCCTCTGGGAAAACGAGGTTTACATTAATTAGGTTCGTGCGAAAGCACGGGGGACCTCTCTCAAAGTACCGACACTGGCCTGGCTGAAAGATTGGCGAACTTGTAGTGTGTAATTAATCCCGGCTAGTCTTTCCTTTTAGGGTTTGAAGGAAGATTTGATAAAAAGAAGTGGGAGCCATCCTGATTAGATAAAATAATAACCAATCTATTCTTGAAAGAGCGCACGCTGAGTGATTTCTTCTCTCTCTCTCCTGGTAGCGACCATGTCACGCCTTAATCAAGATAATAATACGGAATATTGACCGAACCCGCTTGTTATACTGAGCTGGGGAACGTTGGTCCCGCTCCACCTTATAATTGTTATAAGACAGAGCTGGAAATTGGGGATTACCAGAATTTCCGTGCCGCCCAAACGAAGAGAGTGCATGTTGATGCATCATCTTCGGGTATGTTCGTCACACAGAACTGTTTCTCAGTATCCTCTGAATCCTGGGTATATGATACCGGATCAGGATCCCAGATATGTAATCTGTTACATAGGGCTACAAAAGGGTAGAAAAACTGAGAACGGGTGATAAGTTTCATGAGGCAGAAAACGGGGCAAGTGTTGCAGCCAAGTCTGTTGGTCACTGTCACCCCGTATTGTAATACATTGATTCTGAACGAATATTATTAGATACCGAACCTGATATACAAAATCATATCACTCTTTTTATTAGTAAAGAAATGATAAAATTTTGTATTGTTGGATAATGTTTTGAACATTTCCTATATCACAAGTTGATCGGTTCAGGCACGTTATCTAAAAGCATTGAAGTTCTAAATCAAACTACAGTTCTTAGTATATGCAACACACACAAGAGAAAGAGTTCAGAAATGAACGGATTCTTCTTGAGGTATTGTAGACTAGGTCAGATCAATGTGACCCGACTAGCTAGAGTTACATATAGATGCATATTTAAATCAGTTTGAATTTACATCTTGTGAAACTCGCCAGTCATGTCACAAAGATAAGATGACCATAGCTCTGTTTATTGGAAAAAGAGAAAGAGTTAATGAACTCTTGAGACTGATACATGATGATGTATGCAAGGTCTCCTGTCTACACATGCCAGGACTGATTCTTTATACTTCATTATATTCTCTGATAATCTCTCAAGATTCTGTCATATGTTCCTGTTGAAACATGAGTCCGAACCTTTTGAGATATTCACAGAATATAAGTTAGAAGTAAAGAACCAAAATACGGGTATAAGTATTATGTCCTTTGATGTGATCATGGAGGAGAATACTTGGGCACAGAAATCCTGGACTATTCTAAAGTAGAATGAGATTCTCTCTCAGCATTACTCCTCCGTATACACCATAGCACGATGGTATGTCGGGGCGGAGCAATCACACCCTATATGATAAGGTGCGCTCTATGATGAGTACTACTGAGTTACCTGTTTCCTTTTGGGAGTTATGCACTTGAGAAGCTGCATACCTATTGAATAGGGTTCAAATCAAATCAGTTGCCTACCACTTCATATGTTATACGGAAAGGGAAGAGCCCATGTCTTAAGCTAGTTAAGATTTGGGGTTGTCCGGCTTATGTCTAAAAGCAAAATCCGGACAAGCTCGAGGCAAGGTCTGTTATGTACAACTGGAAAGGTTCCAGCTATACAAATGACAGCAGATGACTTGGTAGAACCAGAGGATTCAATAGCAACCGACGAACATCAGCCTCTCCGCCGATCTAGTAGGTTTCCTCACCCACCTGAGAGATACTTCGGTTGCTCTATGACAGTGGGAGCGAGGATTGCATCATGAGATGATGACCCAACTAGTTTCGAGCTGGCCATCAGGAGTAAGACTCTGTAAGAATGGCTGGATGCTTAGCGATCTGAGATGGAATCCATGTACACCAGCAAAGTATGGACTTTGGCTGCTATATCTGAAGGGTTAAATCCCCATCAGGAGCAAGTATATCTTGAGAAGATTACTTGGTGTAGATGGAAAAGTTGAGACTTTCAAAGCTAGACTTGTTAAAGGTTTTCGTCATTGACCAGACGTGGATAATGATGAAACCTTTTCCAGTACCTATGATTAAGTCCATCCAGATACTACTTGCCACGGCTACATACCATGACTACGATATCTGGCGGTTGGGTATCATGACTGCTTTTCTAAATACTGATTTAGAAGAGTGCGTCTATAAGTACACAGCCAGAGGGCCTCGTAGACAGTGGGAGCAGCGGAAACGTGTGCAAGATGCTTTATAGGATAAAGCAGGCATCGCGGAGTTGGAACATCTGTTTTGATGGATTAGTCAAGGAAGTTGACATCATCAAAATGGTAGATGAACCTTGTATATACAAAAAGGTAGTAGGGAGTATGGTGGTGATCCTCGTAGAGTACGTGGATGACATACTCATGATAGGGAAGGAGTTTCCTATGCTACGCTCGGTCAATCTCCGCTTATCACAAGGATTCTCCAGAAAGGATCAATGTGATACCTCCTCCATCCTGAGTTTTCATCTATGAGATAGATATTATTTGGGTGTTAGTATACTCACTAGTTGTAGTGAGATGGTATCAATCGGTCCTGGGGAGAATCACTGGAAGGGTTCCAGAGTGATAAAGACGACTGAGTGTCAGTCACAGGCATTGTCTTTACCCTCAGTAAAGGGACTGTATGTTGGAAGAGTTCCAAGCTAGATACCGTGGCATACTAGACAATAAAGGCAGGATACATTGCTACTTAAGATGCTACCAAAGAGGCTGTTTGGGTGTATGTTGGTTCATGAGATGAACTATGTTCCTTCCATTGTGTGACAATGGAGTTGTGGCTTATGCCAAGGAACGCAGGTCCCATCAGTGATCCAAACATATTCTAAGGCAGTATCACTTGATCATGGAGATGGTTGATCTCTAAGGGATCGAGGTTGGGAGAGTAGACTCAGAGGACAACACGGTGGATCCATTCACGAAGGCCCATTTCCAAAGAGAGGCTTTTATGGGATGGTTGAGTATGAGATACTACAACCACTGCTACAGATGGCCCTAGTGCAAGTGGGAGATTGTTAGTTATATGTATGCCCTAGAGGCCATTACTGTACATTGGATGTATATTGTAGTGGATGCTGGGACATATATAGAGAGGACTTTCTTGCTCGACATGATAGTATGCTATCTGGTTGCTCTTTACCTTAACGTGTACACAGATTGTCTCTCTATTACATGTTGGTAAAGCCCTTAGGATGTGTACTTGACTACCTGGACTATGATGCGGATCATACTAGTGGGGACATGGTAGTCCATAAGTACATCCTTCAAAGTCCCTAGTCATGGGTGTATCGAGACGGGGCATCGATATACCAGAGTAGACTAGCGTGTACCTTCTCGACCCATACAGATGGGCGATGGATGATACCATATACATTGTTGTTTGACATCAGAGATGATATACGGATGCTAAATAGAGACTGGGTACACTGGACGGACTCGCCGAGAACTCCCAGATGGTATTATACCTTACGTCAGATGGCAGTTCTCAGGTGACACTGGTACAGAGTAGTCTGTTGACCCGAGATCGTCATAGAGTCTTGTGTGGTTCCCACTGTGCTTTGATTTCCATCTTACACGTCCAAGAGGGCGTGCAAAATGGTGGTTTTTGGGTACAGTCCCGAGCCATATGAAGGCAATGAGCGATAGGAGGGGATTCGTCTCTCCCGGTATAGGAAGTTGATGTTGCACTGTGTTCGATTGGCTATAACAGGAAGTCCCTGGCCAGGGCTGATCAGAGAATTGCTGGTAAGTGTTACCAGTAGTTTCTCGACCCGTTATGAGCCTCATATCGACACGACTTATCGAGCTATTGGGGTCTCACGTTTACCACCCCTAGGCAAGATATGCGACATATCAGACGAACAGACCGGACTGTACGGTAGTGTTACTGGTTGGATTCACAGGAGTGTGAGCGGGCTTGCTCGTCGATCTTCTCATCGCTCAATACCCGAGTGGCCATTACGTTTAGCAGACCGCTTGCGGCTTGTGGATGTTTGATATGATCATCACCTGCTGCCGGCGTATTGACGAGTCTTTAGAGTCCTACACAGAGGTTTCCTGGCTCAAGCAAAAGGAAATAGGAGCGCATATGAGATATGTGCGGGACCGAGAATAATGCGTGTATGTGATACCATATTCTATTCTCGCGATTAATGTGTCGAATGGTTGTATGCGATGTAACCTAGTTATCGAATCAAGGATTGATTCGATAAATCGATACATTGGATATTAGTCGGTTATATACGATATGACCGGATCGTTAAATCAAGTGTTGATTTAATGATTTAATGTATAATTATATATTTGATATATTACTTTGTATTAACTAATATTGGTTCACTTTAAATGGATTTTCTCGCTCGGATGTGCACATTGTATATTCGATATAGTTTTGTGCACTTGATTGTATCATGTTTGATGATACATGTTTACTTGTGTATGTGTGAAGATTGAACCATGGTCATATGAATGGTTAGGGTTATGATTATTTATTCATTCATTTATTTATTTATTTGTTTTGGAAAATAATAGCAAAAGAGAAAAATGGTGGCTTTCTTTGTTCTTTCTTGAAGCTTCATGAAGACTTTGACCAAGTGACCATTTTGTCTCATGCTTAACCCTAACCATTCCACTCAACCATGATTCATTCTCTACACTTGACTATGGTTATATTATGATAAGTATTCATATTATTTTCTTTGAGGATAATACTTATCATAAGATAATATTCATCTTCTTCTTCTTCATCTTAAAAGAAGAAAGCTTGCCTCATCAATGGCAAGTGAAGAAAATGAGTGAGAAATCCAATTCTAAAGTCTACCCACTTCCTATTTCTTCATCCTCTACCTCTTGCCAAGTAGTAGAGTGTGTTTCCTTCACAAGTTTTCATGGCTTGGTGAAGGTGGAGCTTGATCTTGTGATGCCTCGACGTAGATCATCTTCGGCAGTCGATGAC
Organism: Agapanthus africanus; assembly: GCA_030015575.1. Classification (NCBI taxonomy): domain Eukaryota; kingdom Viridiplantae; phylum Streptophyta; class Magnoliopsida; order Asparagales; family Amaryllidaceae; genus Agapanthus; species Agapanthus africanus. Next base: position 117,440,122 of record CM057351.1, read on the forward strand.
CTAGCCCGTCCATTCTCCGATGAAGCCGACGCTAGAGCCCGGGATCCATTTTGGACAGCGAGGAGACTTCATTGCGGAGCTATGGAGGTGGAGCACCGGATCTACAAAGGTTGTATTTCCGTTATCTTATAGTTTAGTTGTAAACTAGCTCGCTTTATCGCCTAAAATTCTAGTTAACGATCTTGTTAGGGTTTCTCGGCACCGTTATTTTTGAAATTGGCATGGTTGATGGCTTGTGAGACCTCCTTGGTGTGCCTAGGAACCCTACAAAAAATACTTAATTAATATTATCATTAATCATATTTCTTATTCTCATTAGGGTTTAGCAAAAGTCAATGGTCAACGGTGAACAGTCAATGGTCAACAACCCCAATGAGAATCCTTTGCCTCTATCTCTCTTTCAACTGTGCATTCACACCCACATCTGCGTTCCGAGGAACACGATTACAAATGAGATAAAACCAATCCCAAAACGTACACTAGGATCAGGCTTAAACCAAAGCCCGCTAGTGTTAACTGTCCGGACACCAAATGTGCACAAGTACACGGATGTGACCGAACCCTGTCGCAAAACCATGCGACCTGTCGCAAAAACCATGCGACCTCTAATCTTTTTCCTAAAGCCGAATAGCTTTCTGTATAGGACTCTATAGACTCGACAATACGCTGGCAGTGGGTTTAACCACAGACCGCAAGCGACACTAGCTGTGCGTAACGGTCCCCAAGTAGATGCCGATAAGAAGACTGACGAGGTGAAACCCATCTGAACTCCTACAGAGTCTGAATGTGACAATCTCCATACAGTTCGGTCTGTTCGTCTGATACATCGCATGGCGGGCCTAGGGGGCGGTAAACGTCAGTCCCCTAATAGCGATAAAAGTCGTGTCGGAGTGATGCCCAGAACACCCTGAGATAACACTGGAAACCATCTAGTATATCTCGCTTGCCTTGTCCAGGGACTAATCGTGTAATGGCTCTCCTAGACACAGCGCGATGTCAACCCGCAATACCGGGAGAGACGAATCCTGTCTAATCGTCACTGCCTCCAAGTGCTTCGGGACTGCACCCAACTACTACCTTTTTGCATGACTCCTTTGAGCCGTGGAAGCATAGTAATCTAAGTACAGTGGGACCACACTCGAGGCGAAGTGACAGTATCAAGTCAGCGGACTAAGCTGTACTCATGTCACCTGGGAACTGATAACTGACGATAGGTATAGTACCAACCAACAGTTCCCGATGAGTCCTGTCCAGTGTACTCGTAACCTAACGAGCACCCGCATACTATCTCAAGTACGACGTACTGACGGCTGTGGGACAGACCGTCTCCCACAATGGGATGAGAAGCGCATACGCTAGTCTACTCCGGAGTATCGATGCCCTGTCTCGATAGTCCTGCGACTAGGGACCTGCAAAAGGATGTGCTTATAGATTACCCTGTTAGTTATATGTATGCCCTAGAGGCCATTACTGTACATTGGATGTACATTGTAGTGGATGCTGGGACATATATAGGTAGGACTTTCTTGCTCGACATGATAGTACGCTGTCTGGTTGCTCTTTATCTTAACATGTATACTTTCAGTCTCTCTGTTAAATGTTGATAAAGCCCTTAGGATGTGTACCCGACTTCCAGGAATATGATGTAGATCATACTAGTGGGGCCTGGGTAGTCAATGAGTACATCCTTCATTGTTCCTCGTCGTAGGAATATCGAGACGGGGCATCGATATTCCAGGGTAGACTAGAGTATATCTTCTCGACCCATGTGATGGGCGATGGATGATCCCATATCCTTTGGTGTTTGACATCGGAGATGGTATGCGGGTGCTCAGTGGAGACTGGGTACACTGAACGGACTCGCCGAGAACTCCCAGATGGTATTATGCCTCACGTCAGATGGCAGTTCTCTCTGGTACAGCTTAGTCTGTTGACCCGAGATCGTCATAGAGTCTTATGTGTCTCCTACTGTGCTTTGATTTCCACCCTACCACGGCTCTACTGAGTTGTGCAAACAGGTGGTTTTTGTGTACAGTCCCGATTCATATGGAGCCAATGAGCGTTAGGAGGGGATTCGTCACTCCCGGTATTGAGGGTTGATGTTGTGCTATGCTCGACTGGACATAACTGGAAATCCCTGGACAGGGTTGTACCGATTTACTGGTAAGTGTTATCAGTAGTTTCGTGCTTGTTATGGACCTTACATCGGCATGACTTATCGAGCTACTGGGGTCTGACGTTTACCACCCCTACGCGAGATATGCGACATATCAGACGAACAGACCGGACTGTACGGTAAGTGTTGCTGGTTGGATTCACAGGAGTGTGAGCGGGCTTGCTCGTCGATCTTCTGATCGCTCAATACCCGGGTGGCCGTTACGTTTAGCAGACTGCTTGCGGCTTGTGCGTGTTTGATATGATCAACATCTGCTGCCGGCGTATTGACGAGTATTTAGAGTCCTACACAGAGGTTTCCTGGCTCAAGCGAAACGAAATAGGAGCGCATATGAGATATGTGCAGGACCGAGAATAATACCAGTATGTGATACTGTATTCTATTCTCGCGATATGAATCATGGGACGGTTATATGTGATATAGACGGGTTACCGAATCAAATGTTGATTCGATACATTGATACACTTGATATTAGTCGGTTATATGCAGTATGACCGGATCGTTAAATCAAGTGTTGATTTAATGATTTTATGTATAATTATATATTTGATATATTACTTTATATTAACTAGTATTTGTTCACTTAAAATGGATTTTCTCACTTGATGTGCACATTGTATATATGATATAGTTTTGTGCACTAGTTTGTATCATGTTTGATGATACATGCAAACTTGGGTGTGTATGATTAAACCATGGTTATGTTAATGGTTAGGGTTTTGATTTACTTATCTATTTATTTTTATTTATTATTTTTAATGCATGAAACAAAAGGGTGGCTTCTTTTGTTTTTTCTTTGAAGCTTCATGAAGCTTTCACCACTTTGTTTCTTTCCTAAACCTAACCATTCACCTAACCCTAATTTATTCTCTAAACTAAACCATGGTTGCAAATATGATAAGAATCACTTTATTTTCTATTTTTCATAATACTTATCATATATTCTTTTCTTCTTCTTCAAGAAGAAAGAAGCTTGCTAGCTTCAATGGTGTCTTGAGAAAAAGAGTGAGAAATCCAATTCTAAAGTGAACCCACTTCCTATTTCTTCATCCTCTACCACTTGCCAAGTAGTATAGGGTGTTTTCTTCACAAGTTTCATGACTTGGTGAAGTTGGAGCTTGATCTTGAGTTGCCTCGACGTAGATCATCTTCGGCAACGAAGTCGACGACCTAGCCCGCCCATTTCTTCGATGAAGCCGACGCTAGAGTCCGGGATTCGATGATCACAGCGAGGGGGCATCGTCACGGAGCTAAGAAAGTGGAGGACCGGATTTACAAAGGTTGTAGCCTCTTTCATTTTATAGCAAAGTAGTTTGCTTGCTAGCATCGCCTTTTCCTCTAGTTACGATCTTGCTTAGGGTTACTTGGCACATAGGAAATTTTTGAATTGGCCATGTTTGATCACTTGTAGAACCTCGTGGGTGTGCCTAGGAACCCTACATACCCAGCCCCCACGAGTGTGACTGCCATCACAACGCTGGTAATCAAGCAATGATCCTAAGGGCTCCACTAATGTGTATAGGTGATATACTAAAATAAACACATGTACACATTAAAGTAGAAACAAACCAAGTAGCATACTACTATATTGAGCAAGATTGTCTATACAAGGTGAATATCCCAAGCTTCCATTAAGTAATATACAAACTAGTATGATACAGTAATGGCCTCTAGGGCATATATACTAACAATGACGAGGGTTGACTTTCTACCAACTGGAAGATCAATGGTGATATTGTTCTTGACTCGCCAAGTTTTAGTAAAATGGAATTTTTTCAGAAAACAGTAGTGGGAGTATGGTAGAACTGGAAGTAATTCCAGAAACGCAAACGATTACGGAAAATTTAATAGGACCAAAAGATTCAATCAGGTTTGACATTCCATTAGCCACTCCGCAGATTTGGTAGGTAACCTCAGGCACCCGAGAGGTACTACGGTAGCCACAAGGACGGTGACAGGGAGGTTATTGTTTACCCAGACTTGACACTACTATTGTTCCTAGCTATGAGACCTGGCAGGAGGTTAAGTATAGCGTCGTTCTAAACTAGCTTTAGAAGTGCACGTATATATTATTCTGCCAGAGGGTTGTTGTGGTCAGCGGGAGCAGCGGAAGCATAGTGGGCAAGTAGCTTATGTCTATTTATAGACTTATATAGTAATAGCGGAGATAGATCATCTATTTTTGATGTGACTGTAATGGGTTTGACTTCATAAGAATAGGGGATGGATCTGTTAAGAAGGTAGTAGAGTGTGATGTCCTGGTATTTGGATGACATACACAGAGTAGGAAGTAAAATTCCTGTACTACGATCGGTTATACTGTGGTTGTCACACAGTTGTTTCTCCACAAAGGATATGGATATAATATCTGACATTCTTGTTACTAGATCTATGGTTTTAGATCTAGATTTGGGTAGTTTCCCAATCAGGGTACTTTGACAGTATTCTAATTGTATTTTAGAATTGACGATTCCTGGCATGGTGGTGTACCTGTAGGTGATGGAGTCTCCCTCTCTAAAGGTGTCTTACAAACTAAAGTGGAGAGGAATGTGCATGATTCGCATATCACTTGCTTAGGCAATTAAGTCAATCGAAAGATGTCAAGTACCACACCAGATGTTGTTTTTGCACTATATGCAATAAGTTTATATTAATCCAATCCTGGAGAAACATACGGAAGCAGTTTTACAACATAACTGGATGTTCTAGGAATTTGACGACGGCAGCCTCCTTCGGGAGACGGTTATCATTCCAGGCTTCCAAAGGTGACATGGATGACATAGTGATTGTCAGAGTTATAGTTTTCCCTCTGACGAAGAGGGCAGTATTATGGACAGGTTGTAACGTTTTGGAAATCGTTAGGCGATTTTGTCCGTTTTAGGGTAAGTTTGTCGGTATTTTCCGTTTTTACCCGACTGTGAACAAACGACCATATAGACTTGCCAGCACCTAGATTAGCTAAAATAAAGCTAGTGCGCGAGCTTTGGGAGTATATGGGACGTTTTGGTTCAATTTGATTTTTCCCAATTTTTAATATTATTTTAATGTGGTATTCAAATTTTGGGAAAATTTCTGTTAGCGATCTTTTCTTTAATTTATTTGGTTAAGTAAATCCTTCTCACTTCACCTTGGGCTTAATGTGTGGACTAGGATTTAAGTTAGGAAATTAAATGAAAAAGAAAAGAAAAGAAAAGAGAAGGAATAGATGCATGCATGTGTGTATATGTGTGCAAGTGCTTTAATTAGCAATAAATGAAGGAAATTGCTAGGAAACCCTCACAAATCTCCACCTCCTCACACTTGGCCGAAATTCCCTCAATCCCCACTGCCCTTGATCTTTTCCCTTCTCATTTTAGTTCAATTCCATCACAAAACTTCTCCAAAATCCTAAAATATCACAAAAATACCAAAAGCTTGGGATTTCTTGCTCTTGATCAATTGGAGATAAGGAAAAGCTTGGAACTTGAGAGCAAAGTTGTTAGGTATATTCCCTCTACTGTTAATTTATAGTTTTTGTGTGGTTTTGATCGTTAATTTCTGCGTAGAACGTAGTTTATATTGATTGAGGCGATATCGGGTTTTTAGTGTCTTTTTAGAGTTTTTAGTATCTGCTGTGACCGGGGAATTTTAGTGACTGAATCAACAACTTCAGAGGAGTGTGCAGGTTGACCTGAAACACCACCTAGGAGACGGGGGCCATCCCACCGGCCGGGGCCGGCGAGACTTGAAGAGGGGACCGGCGACGCCGGCCTAATAGTAAGGGTTTGGGGTAGGTTTTCTGTGGGTGTTGTCTGCTATGGTTTTAGGTTGTTTGGTACTGTCGATTTACTTAGTAAATGCAGTATGCAAAATTTGGGATCGATTACCTATAATCGTGTGTTTTGAGTTCGCGTGATACGTGTTGCGACACGAGTCGTGTGTCGTGCTGCGACGTACTCAGTTTGGGTTTAGGTATCGTATCGTGTGTTTGCACTAGACGTGTACTCGTGAGTTGGTTTAGTGCGTTGATGCGTTTTATAATACGTAGTTTTGCGTTATTGTGATTGCTTCTGAGATGTTCGCTTTATTTCTTGTGTTTGTGATATTATAGCGTCGCAAGCGGGGACTTCAGACGCTGCGAACAAGGGGAAGCAGGTGGTCGGATTTTCTTAGCTGAAGACCACAGGGTGAGTAGATTTAACATCTACGGGGAATCGCCCGTATGGCGCTACGCGTCGGGGCTAGATATGATATAATATTAGCCGTATGCTGATTTGCTTATATAGAGATATTGCATGATTCATGTTGCATATAGTTACTTGTGCTTGATACTGTACCTGTTGTACACTGCACTATTATCGACAGTCCATGTTGCACGAGCACCAATGATATGCTACACACACCCTGTCGGTAATTGCCATGACACGCACAACACAAATGCTCATTTATATACCTTGCTATTGGTTAGCGACATTAAACAGTTATACTTGTGCGATAGTACATAATACATAGAACATACCTGTATACCTACATGCTCATATGTATGCCATGCTATATTACTCGTTCGCACATATACCTTGCTATTGTTATATGATCAGTTTTTATTGCATATATATCGGTGGTATGGGACGCTGTATATATATGTATTCTGGATTTGGATTGATCAGTTTTTATTGCATATATATCGGTGGTATGGGACGCTGTATATATATGTATTCTGGACTTGGATTTTTGGGAACCGCGAGATACATTTAATCACATGATGCATTATTTGGCGAATCGTTCCGTGATATGCTCATATTGATGTTTTATGTTGCATATGCTACTTTTTATGGATTTATGCATTTGAGATGCGATATGGGAAATTAAAGTGTCGATCTTGGGCACTTACTTTCCGAGAGATATATGGGGTTTGACAGACCGATACGTGGAAATACAAGTGTCGAGGTGGGATACTTGGGTTTCGAGGAACGTATGGATATCAGAAAGACCGATGCGTGGAATATAAGTGTCGAAGAGGGATACTTGTGTTTCGAGGAACGTATGGATATCAGTATTTATGTGTCGATGATAGGCACTGGTTTTCATGATGTTTTTGAGTGTCGATGTTTGACACTCAGGTTTCATGAGACGTACAGGATTTGAGGGCCGATCTGAGGGCCGATCTGAGTATTTTGGGATTTGGGTGTTGTTGAGTTACACCGTATTTTCCATGCTTATGATTTGTGCATGAGATTATTTACTATCCCGCACTCAGTATAAAATTGATATGGATATCATGATAGTTGCATATTCATATTGTCATACCCATGCTATCAGTTCACATGTTATTGATCATTGCTGTTAGTGCATATTTGTGATTACTGTATGATGTTAATTACTATTCACGAGTTGGCAACTCACCCCCGTTGTGCCACAGTGTTTTGCAGGACACACCCCTCTGAGTAGTCGCGGCAGGGCAGCTTATCATCACTACTTTTGTGGATACCGCTACCTTTGGCAGTGAGGCCGTTGCATTATAGGTGGGTTTGCGGTTATCCGTTGTATATTGTATATTTTTTGTTGGATCTAGTATTCTCCATCTACCCCTGTTGTATTTGACTTAGAGACGACTTGTGAGATATCAGTGTTGTATTATATTGGTTTTGGGAGCCGTGCTCGTAGAAGCAGGTTATTTTTGGATATGGTTTACTTCCTTTATAGTCGTTCTCTTTGATATTTCTTCGCTTTGGCGTCGTATACTTGTTGTGGTGATTGTCTCCGCCGGTGGGCGTGATTTTTCTCCCCCTTGGGATGTTTTATATATTATCTGTGTTGTACCCATTTTCGGGGCTGGTTTTACAAAGGAGGTGCTGCCGAAATTTTTATGAAAGAAAACTAGAGTTAGAGATTTTAAATGGCGACTTCTAATACTCTTAAATTATGTTTTTCTCCGTTGATCCAGTTTTGGGTGGTTTTAGATTTCTGGGTTTTCGGCTTACTTAAGTTACGTACGCCTGTAGACGTTACGTAATTTAAGTGCCGGTTACGGACCGAATTTCGGGTCGTGACAAAGTTGGTATCAGAGCGTTAGGTTTTACCTTTCGGAGTCTAGGATGACCTTGGTATGATGGAGTAGGTAGCTTAAGCAGAGTGACGTAGCGTGTGTATGTTCCGCGGCATACTTACGACACGGTACTCCGCCTAAGTGACCTTAGGACTTATTGATTGATGTTCCTTCCGTGATTGATATACATCTTGTGGTTCGATTTCCATTTCCTTATCGAATCTTGTTTCAATTTCCAGCCCATATGCCGCCGAAGACTACGAGGGCTCAGAGAGCGGCCGCGAGGGCCGAGGTTAGGGTTGACTCACCTGAGGCGAGAACTGACCAGGGTGGTACGCCTGTTGTACCGGAGTATATTGCTATGATTGGAGCTGGTATGCAGGATCTGCGCCAGATTGTGGGGACTTTGGTAGAGACCATCCGAGCGCAGGGGCAGGCAGTTGTTCCACCCGCTGCGGAGGCCACGATGGTACCTACGGTTCCGGTAGTCGCAGTTGCTGCTCCGGAGGTTATTGCTGTGTCGTTGACGGATTTCATGAGGTTGAGACCTCCGGTGTTTACGGGCACAGATGCTACTGAGGATCCGCAGTCGTTTATCGACCGGATGGCCAGGATTTGTCGCTAACTCCGATGTTCCAACGAGAGATGGGTAGAGTTTGCCAGTTTTCGTCTGGAGGGTATGGCCCAGAAGTGGTGTGAGTCGTTGGAGAGGGGCAGAGCCGCTGGTCTTGCTCCTATGACCTGGGCTGAGTTTGTGACGTCTTTTCTTGTTCGTTTCCTTCCACCGAGCGTCAGGGATGCGCGAGCGCGCAGATTTGAGTCTTTACGTCAGACGCCGGGGATGACGGTGTCGGATTATGATGTATTGTTTACTGAGCTGTCGATATATGCTCCATACCTGGTGGCGACTGAGGAGATGAGGGTGAAGAGGTTTGTTCGAGGCCTACTTACCCAGATATTCTTAGCCATCAGCATTCAGCATTGTGACACGTATGCGGCAGCGGTGGATGCAGCTCTTTTGGTAGAGGAGCGTTTGGCTGAGTCATCAGTTGCTCCGGGACCGAAGAGAGTTCGTATAGGTGATTCGGCAGCGAGGCAGGCGTTTAGACGTCGAGACAGTTTCCGTTCTGATAGTGGCGGTTCGGGACGAGGTCGGCTTTATGGTTCTTACCCTCAGGATGATCGGCAGTTTGTTTCTGGATGTTACCGGTGCGGTAGTTTGGGTCATCGGGTTCGAGATTGTATAGAGCCACGTGTGAACGAGCCAGCTGTACCGCAGGTTACCTTACCACCTTCTCCACCTCAGAGAGCGTTGCCTCTTATTCCTGTAGTTGCGCCGCGTCAGACTCCTGTTCAGCGAGGTCGTGGTCGCGGAGGTTTTGTACCGAGAGGTCGAGGTGGCAGAGGCAGAGGACAGCCAATAGCCGGTAGAGGTCAGGCTAGGGTTTTTGCCTTGACTCACCAGGACGCTCAGGCGTCCAATGCCGTGGTTTCAGGTACTCTTTCTGTATGTTCTTTTGATGCGCATGTTCTTTTTGATCCGGGATCCACGCATTCGTATGTTTCTACGCACTTCGTGCCGAGGTTAGGCCGAGAGTCGTGTTTGCTGGATCGGCCGCTGATCGTGACTACTCCTGTGGGAGAGTCGTTTGTTGCGCGTTATGTGTTTCGATCTTGTGTCGTCCATATTGGTGACAGAGATCTGCCCGTCGACTTGATCCTTCTGGAGATGTTGGACTTCGACGTTTTGTTGGGCATAGATTGGCTAGCTACTTGCTATGCGTCTGTGGACTGCCGCGAGAAGACAGTTAGATTTTGTTTTCCCGGCGAGTCAGTGTTCGTTGTGCAGAGGGACCGTAGTGCCGCCCCTCACAGCTTGATTTCTGTTTTGTGCGCTAGTCGGCTTTTAAGGAGGGGATGTCGGGGATTCTTAGCGTTCATTCATGATACTGGAGCCACAGTGGAGTTGCTGGAGCAGGTTTCTACCGTGCGAGAGTTTCCCGATGAGTTACCTGGGATGCCGCCAGAGCGCGATATTGAGTTTTGCATTGATCTGATTCCTGGCACGGAGCCTATTTCTATACCGCCTTATCGGATGGCTCCGGCAGAGCTTAGAGAGCTTAAAGATCAATTGCAAGAGTTGCTTGATTTGGGACTTGTGCGTCCGAGTGTTTCGCCGTGGGGAGCTCCTGTTCTGTTCGTTAAGAAGAAGGACGGCAGTTTGAGGCTATGCGTGGATTATCGTCAGTTGAACCGTGTTACGGTGCGGAACAGGTATCCTTTGCCCCGCATTGACGATTTATTCGATCAGCTCCAGGGTGCGAAACATTTTTGGAAGATTGATTTGCGTTCGGGTTATCATTAGTTGCGGGTTCGGGATGATGACATTCCGAAGACTGCTTTTCGTACGCGCTATGGGCATTATGAGTTTTTGGTGATGTCGTTCGGACTCACCAATGCGCCAGCAGCGTTCATGGATCTGATGAAACGGATTTTCAGGCCGTTCCTCGACCAGTTCATTATCGTGTTTATTGATGACATACTGGTTTACTCTAGGAGTCGAGAGGAGCATGAGCAGCACTTGGGGATTACTTTGCAGATATTGAGAGAGCACCAGTTGTATGCTAAATTCTCAAAGTGCGCATTTTGTCTTGATAGAGTGGACATCCTGGGTCATGTGGTGACTAGTGATGGTATTCTTGTGGACCCGAGGAAGATCGAGGCTGTACAGCTTTGGCCCAGACCTGTATCGGTGACTGAGGTCCGCAGCTTTTTGGGCTTAGCTGGTTATTATCGCCGTTTTGTGCAGGATTTTTTGAGTATCGCTGCACCGCTAACTGGACTGACCCGGAAGGGGGGTTCCTTTTCTCTGGACTGATGCGTGCGAGCAGAGTTTTCAGCAGTTGAAGACTCGGTTGACGACAGCACCAGTTCTTTCTTTACCTTCTGGATCGGGAGGCTACGTTGTGTATTGTGATGCTTCTCGAGTGGGGCTCGGCTGTGTTTTGATGCAGCATGATAGGGTGATTGCATATGCTTCTAGACAGCTGAAGAAGCACGAGCAGAATTACCCCACTCACGATCTTGAGATGGCAGCGGTAGTCTTTGTGTTGAAGATCTGGAGACACTACTTGTATGGAGAGTCGTGTCAGATCTTCACGGATCACAAGAGTCTGAAGTACATCTTCCAGCAGCGAGATCTGAACCTGAGACAGCGCCGATGGATGGAGCTAGTGAAGGATTATGATTGTGAGATCCTTTATCACCCGGGCAGGGCGAATGTGGTAGCCGATGCTTTGAGTCGTAGGCCCGTGGGTAGCTTGTCCCAGCTGAGCGCCGTTCGGTGTCAGTCTTCTGCAGATTGGCAGCTCTTGTGTGATAGTAGAGTGCAGTTCGAGTTCACCTCCACTGGGGAACAGTTTGCTCATGTCCGCGCCCGTCCACTACTTGTTGATCGTATCCGTGAGGCGCAACCCAGTGATGCTCGTTTGTCTGAGATTCTTGAGCTTGTTTGACGGGGTACAGTTTCGGAGTTCATGATTGATGACCAGGGTGTGCTACGATGCGGGACTCGCTTGTGTGTACCAGATGTTGATGGGTTGAGACGCGAGATCCTAGAGCAGGCACATCAGTCGGCCTTTAGCGTTCATCCAGGTTCCACCAAGATGTACCGAGACTTGAGAGACTTCTACTGGTGGGAAGGGATGAAACGCGATATTTCGGACTTCGTTTCGAGGTGCCTGACTTGTCAGCAAGTCAAGGCTGAGCATCAGAGACCAGCTGGAGAGTTGCAGCCTTTACCCATTCCGGAGTGGAAATGGGAGCAGATTTCCATGGACTTCATTGTGGGTCTACCCAGGACCAGTAGAGGGTATGACTCCATTTGGGTTATTGTAGACCGGTTGACGAAAGCGGCTCACTTCCTTCCAGTGAAGACCACTTTCGGCTATGCTCTGTACGCTCAGCTTTATATAGATGAGATTGTGCGTTTGCACGGTGTTCCCATATGCATAGTATCCGACAGAGGTACCCAGTTTACTAGCCGTCTATGGCAGAAGCTTCAGGAAGCTTTGGGTACCAGATTGAGTTTTAGCACCTCTTTTCATCCGCAGACCGATGGTTAGACGGAGCGGACTATTCAGACACTGGAGGATATGCTCCGTGCATGTGTGCTTGATTTTGGGGGCAGTTGGGATCGTCACTTGCCGTTGATTGAGTTCTCCTACAATAACAACTTTCATGAGACTATTCAGATGGCACCTTTTGAGGCTTTATATGGTAGGAAGTGTCGATCGCCAGTCTGTTGGACCGAGCTTAGTGAGAGTTTTGTTTTGGGACCCCAGCTTGTTCAGGAGACTACGGAGAAGATCCAGCTGATTCAGGACAGGATGAGAACAGCCCAGTGCAGGCAGAAGTCTTATGCCGACCGTCGTCGTCGCAGGCTTGAGTTCGCAGTGGTAGATCATGTATTCCTAAAGATTTCTCCGATGAAGGGCGTTATGCGATTTGGGAAGAGAGGGAAGCTTAGTCCCAGATTCGTAGGTCCTTTCGAGATCCTCGAGCGAGTGGGTTCGGTTGCTTATCGTCTAGCGCTCCCGCCTAGTTTTCCAGATGTTCACCCCGTTTTTCATGTGTCGATGCTTCGTAGATACCTGCATGATCCTTCTCATATGATTCAGCACGAGACCGTTCAGCTTGAGCGTGATCTTTCGTTCACCGAGCAGCCGATAGTTATTCTGGATCGGCAGGTGAAGAAGTTTTGGTCTAGGGACTTGCTTTCTGTAAAGGTTCTATGGCGTAGTCCGACTGGTGAGGAGATCACTTGGGAGATCGAGAGCGAGATGCGGAAGAGTTTCCCCCATCTTTTTGAAGGTACGTTTAGTATGAAATTGTAATTCGGGGACCGAATTTCTATAAGGGGGGAGATTGTAACGTTTTGGAAATCGTTAGGCGATTTTGTCCGTTTTAGGGTAAGTTTGTCGGTATTTTCCGTTTTTACCCGACTATGAACAAACGACCATATAGACTTGCCAGCACCTAGATTAGCTAAAATAAAGCTAGTGCGCGAGCTTTGGGAGTATATGGGACGTTTTGGTTCAATTTGATTTTTCCCAATTTTTAATATTATTTTAATGCGGTATTCAAATTTTGGGAAAATTTCTGTTAGCGATCTTTTCTTTAATTTATTAGGTTAAGTAAATCCTTCTCACTTCACCTTGGGCTTAATGTGTGGACTAGGATTTAAGTTAGGAAATTAAATGAAAAAGAAAAGAAAAGAGAAGGAATAGATGCATGCATGTGTGTATATGTGTGCAAGTGCTTTAATTAGCAATAAATGAAGGAAATTGCTAGGAAACCCTCACAAATCTCCACCTCCTCACACTTGGCCGAAATTCCCTCAATCCCCACTGCCCTTGATCTTTTCCCTTCTCATTTTAATTCAATTCCATCACAAAACTTCTCCAAAATCCTAAAATATCACAAAAATACCAAAAGCTTGGGATTTCTTGCTCTTGATCAATTGGAGAAAGGGAAAAGCTTGGAACTTGAGAGCAAAGTTGTTAGGTATATTCCCTCTACTGTTAATTTATAGTTTTTGTGTGGTTTTGATCGTTAATTTCTGCGTAGAACGTAGTTTATATCGATTGAGGCGATATCGGGTTTTTAGTGTCTTTTTAGAGTTTTTAGTATCTGCTGTGACCGGGGAATTTTAGTGACTGAATCAACAACTTCAGAGGAGTGTGCAGGTTGACCTGAGACACCACCTAGGAGACGGGGGCCATCCCACCGGCCGGGGCCGGCGAGACTTGAAGAGGGGACCGGCGACGCCGGCCTAATAGTAAGGGTTTGGGGTGGGTTTTCTGTGGGTGTTGTCTGCTATGGTTTTGGGTTGTTTGGTACTGTCGATTTACTTAGTAAATGCAGTATGCAAAATCTGGGATCGATTACCTATAATCGTGTGTTTTGAGTTCGCGTGATACGTGTAGCGACACGAGTCGTGTGTCGTGCTGCGACGTACTCAGTTTGGGTTTAGGTATCGTTTCGTGTGTTTGCACTAGACGTGTACTCGTGAGTTGGTTTAGTGCGTTGATGCGTTTTATAATACGTAGTTTTGCGTTATTGTGATTGCTTCTGAGATGTTCGCTTTATTTCTTGTGTTTGTGATATTATAGCGTCGCAAGCGGGGACTTCAGACGCTGCGAACAAGGGGAAGCAGGTGGTCGGATTTTCTTAGCTGAAGACCACAGGGTGAGTAGATTTAACATCTACGGGGAATCGCCCGTATGGCGCTACGCGTCGGGGCTAGATATGATATAATATTAGCCGTATGCTGATTTGCTTATATAGAGATATTGCATGATTCATGTTGCATATAGTTACTTGTGCTTGATACTGTACCTGTTGTACACTGCACTATTATCGACAGTCCATGTTGCACGAGCACCAATGATATGCTACACACACCCTGTCGGTAATTGCCATGACACGCACAACACAAATGCTCATTTATATACCTTGCTATTGGTTAGCGACATTAAACAGTTATACTTGTGCGATAGTACATAATACATAGAACATACCTGTATACCTACATGCTCATATGTATGCCATGCTATATTACTCGTTCGCACATATACCTTGCTATTGTTATATGATCAGTTTTTATTGCATATATATCGGTGGTATGGGACGCTGTATATATATGTATTCTGGATTTGGATTGATCAGTTTTTATTGCATATATATCGGTGGTATGGGACGTTGTATATATATGTATTCTGGACTTGGATTTTTGGGAACCGCGAGATACATTTAATGACTTGATGCATTATTTGGCGAATCGTTCCGTGATATGCTCATATTGATGTTTTATGTTGCATATGCTACTTTTTATGGATTTATGCATTTGAGATGCGATATGGGAAATTAAAGTGTCGATCTTGGGCACTTACTTTCCGAGAGATATATGGGGTTTGACAGACCGATACGTGGAAATACAAGTGTCGAGGTGGGATACTTGGGTTTCGAGGAACGTATGGATATCAGAAAGACCGATGCGTGGAATATAAGTGTCGAAGAGGGATACTTGTGTTTCGAGGAACGTATGGATATCAGTATTTATGTGTCGATGATAGGCACTGGTTTTCATGATGTTTTTGAGTGTCGATGTTTGACACTCAGGTTTCATGAGACGTACAGGATTTGAGGGCCGATCTGAGGGCCGATCTGAGTATTTTGGGATTTGGGTGTTGTTGAGTTACACCGTATTTTCCATGCTTATGATTTGTGCATGAGATTATTTACTATCCCGCACTCAGTATAAAATTGATATGGATATCATGATAGTTGCATATTCATATTGTCATATCCATGCTATCAGTTCACATGTTATTGATCATTGCTGTTAGTGCATATTTGTGATTACTCTATGATGTTAATTACTATTCACGAGTTGGCAACTCACCCCCGTTGTGCCACAGTGTTTTGCAGGACACACCCCTCTGAGTAGTCGCGGCAGGGCAGCTTATCATCACTACTTTTGTGGATACCGCTACCTTTGGCAGTGAGGCCGTTGCATTATAGGTGGGTTTGCGGTTATCCGTTGTATATTGTATATCTTTTGTTGGATCTAGTATTCTCCATCTACCCCTGTTGTATTTGACTTAGAGACGACTTGTGAGATATCAGTGTTGTATTATATTGGTTTTGGGAGCCGTGCTCGTAGAAGCAGGTTATTTTTGGATATGGTTTACTTCCTTTATAGTCGTTCTCTTTGATATTTCTTCGCTTTGGCGTCGTATACTTGTTGTGGTGATTGTCTCCGCCGGTGGGCGTGATTTTTCTCCCCCTTGGGATGTTTTATATATTATCTGTGTTGTACCCGTTTTCGGGGCTGGTTTTACAAAGGAGGTGCTGCCGAAATTTTTATGAAAGAAAACTAGAGTTAGAGATTTTAAATGGCGACTTCTAATACTTTTAAATTATGTTTTTCTCCGTTGATCCAGTTTTGGGTGGTTTTAGATTTCTGGGTTTTCGGCTTACTTAAGTTACGTACGCCTGTAGACGTTACGTAATTTAAGTGCCGGTTACGGACCGAATTTCGGGTCGTGACACAGGTGGTCCAAGAGGATATTGTGGCAGGCATGGTGCAGGAGTTCAGTTGACGATACAGTCAAAGTAGTTTGGATTTGGAGTTCATTTATGAACCAGGACCCATCAGATATCCAGACATATTACAAGACAAGTATTACTCAATTCGAGAGATGGTTTTCTCCCCGAACTTGAGATTAAGAGAGACATAGAAAGACACATCAGGGCGGATCCACTCATTGAGGCTATTTCACGAACACAAGAGTTTTACAAATGAGCTCTGTGAAACTGATTAGTAGAGGAGTTGGGTGTTCGGTATCACACGGGCTGTGAGAGTGCGACATCGCAAAAATTAGTCTTAAGTGCAAGTGGGAGATTGTAGGATGTAGTGCCCTCAAAGTCAATTATTGGATCTCAGGTACGTGATTGCAATGATTGAGAGAGAACCTATACCGGTAGGACAGTCTTACTCAAGATGTTGGTATGCTATCTGGTTTGACTTTATCAGTCGTGAACTGGTTTAGGTGACAGGATCATTATTACACGTTGATAGAGCCCTTAGGATCCTGTTTGACTACCAACAGTATGATGGCGATCATATACGTGAGAGTTGGGTAGTCTATAAGCACATCCTTAAATGAGGGCCCTAGCCGTTGGAGTTTCGAGACAGGGCATCGATACTTCGGAGTAGACTAGTGTATACAGTCGAGACCCCGACGAGGGGCGGTGGCCGGTCTCACAAGCCACTGGTGTCAGTTGGATCACCTAAGATGTATACAAGTGCTCATTGGTTTATGAGTACACCGGACAGGACTCGCCGGGAACCTACTAGTTGGTATTTATACCTAGCGTCAGATAGCAGTTCCCTGGTGACATGTATACAAGTCAGTTCGTAGACCTGAAATCGTCATTTGTCTTGTGTGAGTTCCCACTGTGCTTTGATTACTACCCTACCACGGCTCAAAGGAGTCATGCAAACAGGTTTTTAGTTAGGTACAGTCCCGAGCCATATGGAGGCAAGTGAGCGGATCGGCAGGAGATTCGTCTCTCACGGTATTGGGGGTGAGGTCGCACTGTGTCTAGGAGAGTCATTACACATAGCTCTCGGCCGAGGCAAGAGATTTACTGGTAGGTACTCCAGTAGTATCTCAGGGTGTTCAGGGCTACTTTCCGACACGACTTATACCGCTATTGGGGGTCTGACGTTACCAGCCCCCTATGCCCGATATGCGATGCTCATAGAGGAACGGACCGGACTGTATGTATATTGTCAATGATAGACTCAGTATGGTTCCAGGATGAGTTCGCTCATCGGCTTCCCTTTCGGTCAGTACATGGGCAGCCGTTACGCACAGCTGGTGCCGCTGACTGTAGGGTTCCTAGGCACTCTCAAGAGGTCTCACAAATCATCGAAGATGCCAATTTCAAAAAATTAACGGTGCCGAGAGACCCGACTACGGATCGTTTGCTAGATTTCTAGGCGAAACAAAACTAGTTAACAACTTAATTAGGGTTTATACGGAAATACAACCTTTGTAGATCCAGTGCTCCACCTCCATAGCTCCGCAACGAAGCCCTCTCCGCTGTCCAAAAAGAATCCGGGCTCTTGCGTCGACTTCATCGGAGAATAAGAGAGCTAGGTCGTCGATGTCCATGCCGAAGATGATCTACGTCGAGGCATCGCTAAATCAAGCCCCGACTTCACCAAGTCAAGAAACTTGTGAAGAAAACACACTCTACTACTTGGCAAGAGGTAGAGGATGAAGAAATAGGAAGTGGGTAGACTTTAGTTTTGGATTTCACACTCTTTTTATCACTTCACCATTGATGAAGTGAAGGTTTTCTTCTTTGAAGATGAAGAAGAAGAAGAAGATATATTATGATAAGGAAAAAAAGAATAGAATATGAATAATCATTTCTTATCATAATTAAACTATAGTAATGTGTAGAGAGTTGACCATATTTAAATGAATGGTTAGGGTTTAATAGATGAAGACAAAAGGGTTAGATTGGTCAAAGCTTCATGAAGCTTCACTTAGCTTCATGAAAGAAACCCTTTTGTTTTCTTTTTCTCATTTATCTTTTAAATCCAAATGAAAAGATAAATGAATGAATAAAAGAAAACCCTAATTATTTATTTAACTTAGGTTTACTTCATTACACAAACCCTAGCATTCTTGCATCATCAAACATGATACAAACAAGTGCACAAAATCATATCGCATATGCAATGCGCACACCCGAGTAAGAAAATCCATTTAAAGTCAACCGATACTAGTTAGTGCAAAGTAATATATCAAATATATAATTATACATTAAATCATTAAATCAACACTTGATTTAATGATCCGGTCATATCACATATAACCGACTAGTATCCAATGTATCGGTTTATCGAATCAATCCTTGATTCGATAACTAGGGTATATCGCATATAACCTAATTGATACATTCATCGCGAGAATGGAATACGGTATCACATACATGCATTATTCTCGGTCCCGCACATATCTCATATGCACTCCTATTTCGTTTCGCTTGAGCCAGGAAACCTCTGTGTAGGACTCTAAAGACTCGTCAATACGCCGGCAGCAGGCGATGATCATATCAAACACCCACAAGCCACAAGCGGTCTGCTAAACGTAACGGCCAACCGGGTATTGAGCGATCAGAAGATCGACGAGCAAGCCCGCTCACACTCCTGTGAATCCAACCAGTAACACTACCGTACAGTCCGGTCTCGTCGTCTGATATGTCGCATATCTAGCCTAGGGGTGGTAAACGTCAGACCCCAATAGCTCGATAAGTCGTGTCGATATGAGGTCTATAACAATTCGAGAAACTACTGGTAACACTTACCAGTAAATCTCAGCAACCTTGGCCAGGGATTTCCTGTTATAGCCAATCGAACACAGCGCAACATCAACCCCCTATACCGGGAGAGACGAATCCCCTCCTATCGCTCATTGCCTCTATGTGACTCGGGACTGTACCCAAAAACCACCATTTTGCACGCCCTCTTGGATGTGAGAAGATGGAAATCAAAGCACAGTGGGAACCACACAAGACACTATAACGATCTCGGGTCAACAGACTACTCTGTACCAGTGTCACCAGAGAACTGCCATCTGACGTGAGGTATAATACCATCTGGGAGTTCTCGGCGAGTCCGTCCAGTGTACCCAGTCTCTACTGAGCACCCGTATATCATCTCCGATGTCAAACATCAATGGATATGGGATCATCCATCGCCCATCTGTATAGGTCGAGAAGGTATACGCTAGTCTACTCTGGTATATCGATGCCCCGTCTCGATACACCCACGACTAGGGACTTTGAAGGATGTACTTATGGACTACCATGTCCCCACTAGTATGATCCGCATCACAGTCCAGGTAGTCTAGTACACATCCTAAGGGCTTTACCAACATGTAACAGAGAGACAATCAGTATACACGTTAAGGTAAAGAGTAAACAGATAGCATACTATCATGTCGAGCAAGAAAGTTCTCCCTATATATGTCCCAGCATCCACTACAATATACATCCTATGTACAGTAATGGCCTCTAGGGCATACATATAACTAACAATCTCCCACATGCACTAGGGCCATCTGTAGCAGTGGTCGAAGTATCTCATACTCAACCATCCCATAAAAGTCTCTCTCTGGGAATAGGCCTTCGTGAGTGGATCCGCCGTGTTATCCTCTGAGTCTGCTCTCCTTGCTTCGATCACCCTGGAGATCAACCATCTCCATGATCAGGTGATACTGCCTTAGAATATGTCTGGATCACTGATGTGACGGACGTTCCTTGGCATAAGCCACAACTCCATTGTCTCACAATGGTAGGAACATAGTTCATCTCATGAACCATTATACACCCAAACAGCCTCTTTGGTAGAATCTTTAGTAGCGATGTATCCTGCCTTTATCGTCTAGTATGCCACGGTATCTAGCTTGGAACTCTTCCAACATACCGTCCCTTTACTGAGGATAAAGACAATGCCTGCGACTGACATTCAGTCGTCTTTATCACCCTGGAACACTTCCAGTGATTCTCCCCAGGATCGATTGATACCATCTCACTACAACTACTGAGAATCCTAACATCCAATTAAATCTATCTCATAGATCTAAAACTCAGGATTTAGGAGGTATCACTTTGATCCTATATGGAGAATCATTGTGATAAGCGGAGATTGATCGAGAGTAGCATAGGAAACTCCTTTCCTATCATTAGTATGTCCTCCACGTACTCTACGAGGATCGCCACCATACTCCCTACTACCTTTTTGTTCATACAAGGTTCATCTACCATTAAGATGATGTCAACTTCTTTGACTAATCCATCAAAACAGATGTTCCAACTCCGCGATGCCTGCTTTATCATATAAAGCATCTTAGACACGTTTCCGCTGCTCCCACTGTCTACGAGGCCCTCTGGCTGTGTACTTATAGACGCACTCTTCTAAATCAGTATTTAGAAAAGCAGTCATGACACCCAGCCGCCAGATATCGTAGTTATGGTATGTAGCCGTGGCAAGTAGGATCTGGATGGACTTAAGCATAGCTACTTGAAAAGGTTTCATCATTATCCGTGCCTGGTCAATGACGAAAACCTTTAACAAGTCTAGCTTTTAAAGTCTCAACTTTTCGATTTACGCCATGTAATCTTCTCAAGATATACTTGCTCCTGATGGGGATTTAACCCTTCAGATATAGCAACTAATGTCCATACTTTGTTGGTGTACAAGGATTCCATCTCAGATCACTAAACATCCAGCCATTCTTACAGAGTCTCACTCCTGATGGCCAGCTCGAAACTAGTTGGGTCATCATCTCATGATGCAATCCTCGCTCCCACTGTCATAGAGAAACCAAAGTATCTCTCAGGTGGGTGAGGAACCCTACTAGATCGGCGGAGAGGCTGAGGTTCGTTGGTATCTACTGAATCCTCCGGTTGTACCAAATCATCTGCTGTAGTTTGTATAGCTGGAACATTTCCAGTTCTACATAACTAACCTTGCCTCGAGCTTGTCCGGATTTTGCTTTTAGACATAGGACGGACAACCCCAAATCTTAACTAACTTAAGATATGGGCTCTTCCCTTTATCATATCAAATATGAAGTGGTAGGCAATTGATTTGATTTGAACCCTATTCAATAGGTATGCAACTTCACAAGTGCATAACACCCAGTAGGAAAAAGGTAACTCAGTAGTACTCATCATAGAGCACACCATATTTAATAGGGTGTATCTGCTCCACCCCGATATACCATCACGCAATGGTGTATGCGGAGGAGTAATGCTGAGAGAGAATCTCATTCTCCTTTAGAATAATCCAGGAATTCCGTGCTCAAGTATTCTCCTCCTTGATCACATCAAAGGACATAATACTTATACCCGTATTTTGGTTCTCTACTTCTAAATCATATTCTGTGAATATCTCAAAAGGTTCGGACTTGTGTTTCAACAGGAACATATGTTTGAATCTTGAGAGATTATCAGAGAATCTAATGAAGTATAAAGAACCAGTCTTGGCATGTGTAGACAGGGGACCTAACATACATCAACATGTATCATCCCAAGAGTTCACTAACTCTTTCTCTGTTTCCAATAAACAGAGCTATGGTCATCTAATCTTTGTGACATGACTGGCGAGTTTCATAAGATGTAAATTCAAACTGATTTAAATATGCATCTATACGTAACTTCAGCTAGTCGGGTCGCATTGATATGACCTAGTCTACAATACCTCAAGAAGGATCCGTTCATTTCTGAACTCTTCCTCTTGTGTGTGATCCGTATAATAAGAACTGTAGTTTGATTTAGAACATCAATGCTTTTAGATAACGTGCCTGAACCGATCAACTTTTGATATAGGAAATGTTCAAAACATTATCCAACAATACAAAATTTTATCATTTCTTTACTAATAAAGAGACTAATATGATTTTGTATATCAGGTTCGGTATCTAATAACATTCGTTCAGAATCAATGTATTACAATACAGGGTGACAGTGACCGACAGACTTGGCTGCAACACTTGCCCCGTTTTCTGCCTCATGAAACTTATCACCCGTTCTCAGTTTTTCTACCCTTTTGTAGCCCTATGTAACAGATTACATATCTGGGATCCTGATCCGGTATCATATACCAAGATGCGGAGGATACTGAGAAACAGTTCTGTATAATGAACACACCCGAAGATGATGCATCAACATGCACTCTCTTCGTTTGGGCGGCACGGGAAATCTGGTATTCCCCAATTTCCTGCTCTGTCTTATAACAATTATAAGTAGGAGCGGGACCAACGTTCCCCAGCTCAGTATAACAAGCGGGTTCGGCCAAATATCCGTTTTATTATCTTGATTAATGCGTGATATGGTCGCTACCAGGAGAGAGAGAGAAGAAAACACTCAGCGTGCGCTCTTGCAAGAATAGATTGGTTATAATTTTATCTAATCAGGATGGCTCCCACGGCTTTTTATCAAATCTTCCTTCAAACCCTAAAAGGAAAAACTAGCCGGGATTAATTACACACTACAAGTTCGCCAATCTTTCATCCAGGCCAGTGTCGGTACTTTGAGGGAGGTCCCCCGTGCTTTCGCACGAACCTAATTAATGTAAACCTCGTTTTCCCAGAGGCGTAACCTCGTTGACACCTTTCTAGACACCTACTTGATCGGCTAATTGTAATGTATAAAACACTCCCAGGAGTAACTCTTACTCGCAGCGGGTATCGGGATCCAACTATCTCATAGAAGGTATGCAATCTCATTGCAAATTTCAACACTTGAAATTCCCGATAATATTTTGCCCCTAACGTGCTATGACCTTGACGAAAGCCAACAAACCATAGCCCGCTAGTCAAGTTCAACCCGTACATTTCTTGATCGAATTAAACCCACCTGCACGACCCTTGAGGAAAGCAAACAAAGCCGCACGACTACCCTAATCCAATCGCATCGTATGCTAGTAGATAAGCGGCATATAGCTACCGCACACTGCACCTTGACGAAAGCCAACAAATGCAGCACGAATACTATATACAACTTATCTGAAATGACGGAGGGCTACGACAGGTTTTTCTGAAAACCTATTGCGTAATGAACTTGATATCGTTGTAGGATCGAATGAATTTTAAAATGGAGTGCTTTTGATGCTTTTCTAGTTTTGCTAAAGGAATCACTCCCGGTGAAGGGATCGTCGGTCCTTTCCTCGTCGAATGAGGTGCGGGATATATCATATATATCATTGTGCAAAGCAGAACTCTTAAAAGCAATCAAAAGACAAACCGAGTGTGTAGCATCTGCCAGTTATTGCTAAAGGAGTCACTCCCGGTGAAGGGATCTCGGTCCTTTCCTTATCGAATAAGGTGCTGGATATATCGCATATACCGCTGTGCAAAGCAAGAACTGTAGCTACCTGTTTTATTTTGAAATTCGATTCTACAACATCTTAGGTTTCTTTTATTTCATTAATCATATTAATGAAGTCCCATCATTTAATGTACCTAAACATCACAGATAAATACGACGTACACTTATGCCATCCGCATTCGCCTCGATGTCCCCTCGTGCACCGTTAGGTTAGGTAACTAACGGCAGAGCGGGGCAGGGCTAGCACGGGTGTAAAACATAAGTAACGTCTATATAATATATCGTATATACTATATACTGTATCTATCACAGAACATCACATGATCACATCACAGATATCGCAGCAGAAGAATCATATGAAATATTGGATATACTAGGACGTCCGTGTTTTCAATACGAGCCAGTATAAAACACGGATTCCACGGTCATGATGAATAGCCAAACCCACACCCCTAGACCCATACGAGAGTGGCAAGCAACCCTACCAATTCTAGAGTTGGGAGACCCAGACTCGACTTCTCGTGTTGGTCTCCCACTGGACTCCAGAACCCGGTTACTTGTGCTCCCCTCCTTGGGTCTATCCTAGTGCGGAAAAGTAAATAATATACAAACGGTGACTACTTCCGCTACCTGGAAGTGCCCCAATAAAAGAATATTACATACAAGTTTTTACATGAATGAAAATGAAAAACACTCATCTCACATAAAAACCCCCGGCTATTCAAACACGACGATCCAATATAACATATCCAGCAACACATAACATCGCATGTCATCAACGTAAGTAAATATGCGCATCCCAATTGTCGTTGACATATAGCAACGAAACCGGCGATATCACATATTACACTTACGGTCATAAAAAAGAAAGTGTAAAACTACAACAGTTGGAATCCGCAACCACCTCAGACATGGCATGCCTGACCAAATGAATTAGTTAGACATCGCATGCCTAACAATTATAAACCCCGCACTTTAGTCCCATTATCGAAAACTCTTTTCAATACCAAGTCGGGTAATTCAACAGGATTCCCGACATCCTGATCGAATGCTCGTCGCAAACTTCAGTAGACGGTCGCACCCCCCGATACCGTCGACCAAGTGCACCAAGGCGGAACACCGCTGCCGTGAGCACCCGAACGGATGCTTTCGGCGACGGGGTTCTCCTACAGTCACTTGGTCGGGGCTATGGAGTGAGGCTGTCTATTAAGTTTACCCGGCGAGTATCCGTGTACGCTACGTGATTGCGACGGACTTTTGATCACATCAAAATTCCGTGGCAACCGATCAAGTGAGACTAAAGTGCTATGTTTATAACATTCATTTAGTTATCTCATAACTAATTGTGAATTCCAATTATTGTATCCCATTCCAGATAAACAGAAAATGTTAAACTTTTCGATCGAACAGTCAAACACCCAAGTTTTCCCAATACAGATCAACACATGAAATAAGTCTATCAACATTCAGTTCGTGCCTCAGTACCAACGGTCCAGCCGTAGAAGGGTCAAGCCAACGCCTCACATGTGGCACGCCGTACTGCCCCAAACCCGAAGGTTCAAAGGGCAGTTCAAGACGGTCACATAATCGAGTTAAGGTTTGTTGTCTTCTAGAGGGTCCATTGTGTTACTTGCACTACTTCGAACGTCATTAAACTACGGAAAAATCCAACACTTGGAAATTTCCCGATAGGGGAAAAATTAGGTATTTATATCCGGTCGAACTTTTTAACATATTCTAAAATTTATCTGGAAAGCCACACAGACAAAATTTGAAACCCCGATCGAATCATTGATTCCCAATACAACCCAAAAATGCTCAACTGTTTACTGCATATTAAAAATTCCCAGAAAATTCATAATATTAAAATATAAATTACTGTGCAAACAGGAGTCAACGAGTCAACAAAACGGCCGCGGAACCGCCGCGCCACGTGGGCTTAGGCCGCGGTTCCGCGGCGTTATGACGGAGTTAAGTCTCCGTTTTTCACAGTTTTTCATAAAACACCCTGCTTGATTTTCTGGATATTTTTAATCTTGAAAAATCCACATTTTTAAAATCTGGACAGAGAGCATTTTTGAATATGGGTTTCGGGTTCGTTCGGATTTCAAACTCCGTCGGGACTTCGCCTAAGGCTCTAGCTAGGCTCTGATACCACTGTTGGGTTCCTAGGCACTCTCAAGAGGTCTCACAAGGCATCGAACAAGCCAATTTCAAAAATTAACGGTGCCGAGAGACCCGACTACGGATTGTTTGCTAGATTTCTAGGCGAAACAAAACTAGTTAACAACTTAATTAGGGTTTATACGGAAATACAACCTTTGTAGATCCGGTGCTCCACCTCCATAGCTCCGCAACGAAGCCCTCTCCGCTGTCCAAAAAGAATCCGGGCTCTAGCGTCGACTTCATCGGAGAATAAGCGAGCTAGGTCGTCGATGTCCATGCCGAAGATGATCTACGTCGAGGCATCGCTAAATCAAGCTCCGACTTCACCAAGTCAAGAAAATTGTGAAGAAAACACACTCTACTACTTGGCAAGAGGTAGAGGATGAAGAAATAGGAAGTGGGTAGACTTTAGTTTTGGATTTCTCACTCTTTTTATCACTTCACCATTGATGAAGTGAAGGTTTTCTTCTTTGAAGATGAAGAAGAAGAAGAAGATATATTATGATAAGGAAAAAAAGAATAGAATATGAATAATCATTTCTTATCATAATTAAACTATAGTAATGTGTAGAGAGTTGACCATAGTTAAATGAATGGTTAGGGTTTAATAGATGAAGACAAAAGGGTTAGATTGGTCAAAGCTTCATGAAGCTTCACTTAGCTTCATGAAAGAAACCCTTTTGTTTTCTTTTTCTCATTTATCTTTTAAATCCAAATGAAAAGATAAATGAATGAATAAAAGAAAACCCTAATTATTTATTTAACTTAGGTTTACTTCATTACACAAACCCTAGCATTCTTGCATCATCAAACATGATACAAACAAGTGCACAAAATCATTTCGCATATGCAATGCGCACACCCGAGTGAGAAAATCCATTTAAAGTCAACCGATACTAGTTAGTGCAAAGTAATATATCAAATATATAATTATACATTAAATCATTAAATCAACACTTGATTTAACGATCCGGTCATATCACATAAAACCGACTAGTATCCAATGTATCGGTTATCAATCCTTGATTCGATAACTAGGGTATATCGCATATAACCTAATTGATACATTCATCGCGAGAATGGAATACGATATCACATACACGCATTATTCTCGGTCCCGCACATATCTCATATGCACTCCTATTTCGTTTCGCTTGAGCCAGGAAACCTCTGTGTAGGACTCTAAAGACTCGTCAATACACCGGCAGCAGGCGATGATCATATCAAACACCCACAAGCCGCAAGCGGTCTGCTAAACGTAACGGCCACCCGGGTATTGAGCGATCAGAAGATCGACGAGCAAGCCCGCTCACACTCCTGTGAATCCAACCAGTAACACTACCGTACAGTCCGGTCTCGTCGTCTGATATGTCGCATATCTCGCCTAGGGGTGGTAAACGTCAGACCCCAATAGCTCGATAAGTCGTGTCGATATGAGGTCTATAACAATTCGAGAAACTACTCGTAACACTTACCAGTAAATCTCAGCAACCCTGGCCAGGGATTTCCTGTTATAGCCAATCGAACACAGCGCAACATCAACCCCCTATACCGGGAGAGACGAATCCCCTCCTATCGCTCATTGCCTCCATGTGACTCGGGACTGTACCCAAAAACCACCGTTTTGCACGCCCTCTTGGACGTGGTAAGATGGAAATCAAAGCACAGTGGGAACCACACAAGACTCTATGACGATCTCGGGTCAACAGACTACTCTGTACCAGTGTCACCAGAGAACTGCCATCTGACGTGAGGTATAATACCATCTGGGAGTTCTCGGCGAGTACGTCCAGTGTACCCAGTCTCTACTGAGCACCCGTATATCATCTCCGATGTCAAACACCAATGGATATGGGATCATCCATCGCCCATCTGTATGGGTCGAGAAGGTATACGCTAGTCTACTCTGGTATATCGATGCCCCGTCTCGATACAACCACGACTAGGGACTTTGAAGGATGTACTTATGGACTACCATGTCCCCACTAGTATGATCCGCATCACAGTCCAGGTAGTCAAGTACACATCCTAAGGGCTTTACCAACATGTAACAGAGAGACAATCAGTATACACGTTAAGGTAAAGAGTAACCAGATAGCATACTATCATGTCGAGCAAGAAAGTCCTCCCTATATATGTCCCAACATCCACTACAATATACATCCTATGTACAGTAATTGCCTCTAGGGCATACATATAACTAACACTGAGGTGCTTGTGGTTAAACCCACTGCAAGGGTACGGACGAGTCTTTAGAGTCCCCCACAGATAGTTTCCCAAGTTTGGGCGAAACGTTGTACATGCCGTATGGTATTATGGAAGGGTCGAAAATGCACGTGCATTTGTGCACGTGACATATTTTGGACAGATAATACTGGTGGGCTTTGGTTTATGCCGGATACAAGTATTATATTGAGTTGGAATATTTTATTCTCTCCTATTTGTATTCGGTCGGAATACGGATACAAGTATGTATATACAGGTGAGGGGTATTTTCGTAATCCGTTACGAGAATACTTTAGAAGATGCATTTCTTTTGGTTAATCATTTTGGTTTAAATGATTAAATGAATTTTGGAAAGGGTGACTCATTTTGGTGACACGTTTATTCTAGCATGTTTATTAGTGACTCATGCTAATGAGTCACTAAGTGAGTCATGATAGAATTAATTGTAGTTTGTTTTGTGAATAAATATTTTAGGGTTTTGTGGAGATATTTTTGAGAGATATTTTTTGAGATATTTTCTTTACACAAACCATATATATATATAATCATAAAAGAAATGATCACAAGTTTATTATGCTTGAGTTCTTGCTCTCTTGAGATAGATTTTTGAGTTCACCATATCCAATCCTAAGCATCTACTTCTACCTCCACCCTAACCCTCTCATGTTATGAGAACCCTAGGGTGTTTGAGACAAAGTATTCCACTCATTCTCTACTTCATCTTGGTCATCTCTTTTAGTAGACTTGATGACCGAGTTGCCTCGGTATAGAGGCAGGAGCCCATTTAAAGATCCGCTGACCTGGTGCCACCTCGATGAGGAGATGAGAGATCGCAGTTGCCGTGAGGAGCGTGGGATGATGGCTAAAGACCGAAGGACTCGGATAGATCGGTATAGCCATTCTACCTCTTTACAGTTTGTTAGTTTAGCGTTAATGGCAAGATCCGGGTTATAGTATGCGATAGCGCCAGTTATAAAAGTTTTTATTCTGCGTTTGGCGTCAGAATGACGGCCGAGGCGCTACCGTAGACTTACACATACCCACTGCGAGTAAGATTTACTCTTGGGAGAGTTTTGCAACTTACAATTAGCTGATCAAGTAGAAGAAAGGTGTTAACAGGATTATGCCCCTGTGTAAATGAAGTTATTTAATTATTTCCATGCGAAAGCATGGGGAGACTTCCTATGGGTACCAATACCTGCCTCGCTGACCGATTGGCGAAAATGTAGGGTGTAATTAATCCCGGCTAGTCTTACCTTTTTGCGTTTGAAGGAAGATTTGATAAAAATGGTGGGAGCCATCCTGATTAGATAAGATAATCTTGCAAGAGCATACGCTAAAGTGGTTTCTTCTGTCTTTCTCCAGGTAGCGACCAAGTCACGTTTTGAAAGATAATAACCAATCTAATCTTGCAAGAGCATACGCTAAAGTGTTTTCTTCTCTCTCTCCAGGAAGCGACCATGCCACGCCTTAATCAAGATAATAATATTGATGTACTAACCGAACCTGCTTATTATACTGAGCTGGGGAACGTTGGTTCCGCTCTATCTTATGACTGTCATAAGACCGAGCAGGGAATAAAGGAATAACCGAATTCCCTCGCTACCCGAACGAGGAATGATCATGCGGATGCATCTTCTTAGGGTGTATTCGTAACTAAGAACTATTTCTCAGTCTTCTTTATGTCCAGTGTATTAGATACCGGATCAGGATCCCACATATGTAATTTGTTATATGGGCTAAAGAGTGGTAGAGAAATGGGAGAGGGTGATAAGTCTGTAAGAATAGGGAATGGTGCTCTTATTACTGCAAAAGAAGTTGGTGAATATCACCTAGTATTGATAAATGGTAATACAATGATTCTGAATGATTGTTATTACATACCGAACCTGATATGCAATATTATATCAGTCTCTTTATTAGCTAAAGAAGGACATAATTTTGCATTAGAGGATAATGTTATGAACATTTTCCTAATTTGACTGTTGATTGGATTTTGTACGTTTTATAATGATATATACATTCTGAATAAATCCACGGTTCTTCACATACAGAACACACACAAGAGGAAAAGTACAGAAATGAATGAATCCTTTTTGTGGCACTGTAGACTAGGTCGTATTAATGCGACAAGGCTAGCTAAGTTGCATAAAGATGGATATTTGAATCCGTTCGAATTTACATCTTATGAGACTTGCGAGTCATGTGTCAAAAGTAAGATGACCAAAACTCTGTTTACTGGACACGGAGAAAGAGCTACTGAACTCTTGAGACTGATAAATAGTGTTGTATGCGGTCCAATGTTTATATGCGACAGAAATGGTTCCTCGTACTTTATTACATTCACCGATTATCTCTTAAGATATGGACATGTGTTCTTGTTGAAACATAAGTAAAAACTTTTGAGAAATTCAAAGAATATAAGTCCGAAGTAGTGAACCAAACGGGTAAAAGTATTATAATCCTTCGATCTGATCGGAGAGGAGAATACTTAAGCACGGAGTTCCTTGATAATTTAGAAGAGAATGTAATTCAGCTTACTCCTCCGTATATACTACAGCATAATGGTATATCGAAGCGATGGAATCGCACCCTATTAGATCTGGTGGGCCTATGATAAGTACCGCTGAGTTACCTAATTCTTTTAGAGGTTATGCGCTTGGGACAGCCCCACACCTATTAAATATAGTTTCTACCAAATCTGTACCTACCATTCGATATGAAATATGGAAAGTGAATAGACCCTGTCTTAATTTTATTAAGATATACGGTTGTCCGGCTTATGTTAAATTGCAAAATCCGGAAAAGCTGGAGGCAAGGTTAGTTCTATGCAAGTTTGTAGGATATCCCAAAAATTCGCGAGGGTATATCTTCAACCACACCGAGGAACAATTATTTTTTGTTTCTTGACATGCCACCTTTTTAGAAAAAGAATTTCTTATCAAAGAAATTAGTGATAATGAGGTAGAACTGGAAGATTTTCCAGCCACACAAACTACAACTGATGATTTAGTGGAACCAGAGGATTCAATCGTCCCCGACGAAACTCAGCCACTCAGCAGATTAAGTAGGGTTCCTCATCCACCTGAGAGATACTAGGGTTTTCTCATATACGGTGGGACTAAGGATTGCATCAAAAAAGATGATGACCCTACTAGTTTCGAGTAGGACATCACAAGTGGAAACTCTGTGAAATGTCTATATTCTATGCGATCTGAGATGGAATCTATGTACACCAACAATGTATGGACTTTGGAAGTTTCTCCTGATGGGGTAAAACCCATTTGAAGCAAGTGGATTTTTAATAAAGAAACTTGGTGTATATGGAAAAGTTGATACTTTCAAAGAAAGACTTGTAGCAAAAGGTTTTCATTAACGACTTGGGGTCAATTATGATGAAACATTTTCTCCAGTGGCTATGCTTAAGTCCATCAGGATCCTACTTGCCATTGCTGCATACCATGACTACGAAATCTAGCAGATGGACGTCAAGACCGCATTTCTAAATGGTGATTTAGAAGAGACCGTGTACATGACACAGCGAGAGGACTTCATAGACAGTGGGAGCAGCGGAAGAGTGTGCAAGCTGCTTAAATCAATCTATGGATTAAAGCATGCATCGCGGAGTTGGAACATCTGTTTTGATGTGGCAGTCAAAGAGTTTGACTTCATAAAAAACGTAGATGAACCATATATATACAAGAAGGTTGTAGAGAGTAAGGTTGTCTTCCTTTTATTGTACGTGGATAACGTACCCTTGATAGGAAATGATGATCCTATGCTACACTCGGTCAAGCTATTCTTATCAGAAAAGTTCTCCATGAAAGATCTAGGTGATGCTTCCTACATCCTGGGGTTTAAGATCTATAGAGATAGATCTAATCGGATGCTTGGATTATCCCAATCCAGGTACATTGACACCATACAAAAGATGTTTAGTATAAAAGATTCCAAGCGTAGAAGTTTACCCACTTGCTGAGGAATCACTCTCTCCAAAGAGATGTCTCCCAAGACTGATTTGGAGAGGTCTCTCATCCAAGATATACCCTAAGCTTCTGCAGTCGGGTCTATTATGTATGCAATGTTATGCACCAGACCGGATGTAGCTTACACACTTAGTGTGGTAAGCAGGTATCAATCAGATCCTGGGGAGAATCACTGGACAGCTGTGAAGAATATTCTTAAGTAATTGATAATGACTAAAGAAATATTCTTGGTGTATGGTAACGGAGAACATTAGGTGGAGTCGTTTACCGATTGAGCTTCCAGAGTGATAAGGACGACAGTAAGTCGGTCTTGGGTTTTGTCTTTACCCTCAATGGAGGGGCGGTATGTTGGAAGAGTTCCGAGCAAGATACCGTGGCAGACTAGATGATGGAGGCTGAATAAATCGCTGCAAATGATGCTGCCAAAGAGGCTGTCTTGATGAAGAAGTTCATAGCTGAACTTGGTGTGGTTCCATCCATTGAGCATCCAATACCTTTGTTTTGTGATAACAATTGAGCTGTGGCTTTAGCCAACGAACCCCGGTCCCATCAGCGATCCAGACATATCCTTAGGCGGTATCACTAGGTCTGGGAGATAGTTGATTTCCGGTAGATCGAGGTCAGGACAGTTGACACGAAGAATAACACGGTGGATCCACTCAAGACCCTCCACCAGACGCAATTTGAGAGACTTTTTAGGATGTTGGGTATGCGATACTACAAAAATTGTCCTTAGTGCAAGTGCGAGATTATTAGTCATATGTACGCCCTAGAGGCCATTATTTTACATGATTGTATATTATAGTGAATGCTTGGACATATATATATATATATATATATATATATATATATATATATATATATATATATAGGACTCAGTTGTTGTTGTTGATAAAGCCATTAGGATATGTACTTGACTACCAGAACTATGATGCAGATCATACTAGCGGCATAGGACTTACTTGCTTGGGATAAAAGGCTCAGTTGTTGTTGTTGATATATATATATAGGACTTACTTGCTAGACATGATAGTATGCTATTTGGTTGCACTATATCTTAACTTGTATACTTGTATTATTATTATACTATCTCTCAAATATATGTTGATAAAGCCATTAGGATATGTACTTGACTACCAGGACTATGATGCAGATCATACTAGTGGGGCCAGGGTTGTCCACTAGTACATCCTTCAATAGTTCCTAGTAAAGGAAGTATCGAGACAGGGCATCGATATTCCAGTGTAGATTAGTTTGTATGTTTCTTGACCCTGTATAGGGCGATGGTTGATCCTAAAACCATTGGTGTTTGACATCAGAGATTGTACACAAGTGCTCATTAAAGAATGGGTACACCGAACTGGACTCGCCGAGAACTCCTTGATGGTACCATACCTATCGTCAGATCACAGTTCTCTGGTGACACTGGTGCAGGTTAGTCTGTATATGCGCGAACGTCATAGAGTCTTATGTAGTTCCCACTGTGCTTTGATTTCCTACCTACCACGGCTCAAAGGAGTCATGCAAACAGGTGGATTTTTGGTACAGTTCCGAGTCATAGGGATGCAATGAGCGATTGGAAGGGTTTCGTCTCTCCCGGCATTAGGAGTTGATGTTACGCTATGCTCGATTAGCTATAACAGCAAGTCCCTGGCTAGGGCTAATGAGATTTACTGGTAAGTGTTTTCAGTTGTTTCTTGAACCGTTATAGACCACACATCGACATGACTTTTTAAGTTACTGGGGTCTGAAGTTTCCACCCCAGACTCGATATGCGACATATCAGACGAAGAGACCAGACTGTACGGTAGTGTTAATTTTAGACTTCATAGGAGTTTGGACATGTTTGCTTGTTGATCTTCTATTCGCTCAATACATGGGTCGCCGTTATTATTAGTGATATATGCCCTAGAAGCCATTATTGTATCATACTGGTTTGTATATTACTTAATGGAAGCTTGGGATATTCACAGTTGTATTGACAGTCTTGCTCAAAATGTTAGTATGCTATCTGGTTTGATTCTACCACAATATGTGCATGTGTTTCTTTTCGCTTATCGCTTATACATATTGGTAGAGACCTTAGGATCTTTGCTTGATTACTAGCATTATGATGACAGTCACACTACTGGGTGCTGGATTATCTATAAGCACATCCTTATACAGGTCCCTAGTCGTAGGATTATCGAGACGGGGCATCGATACTCTAGAGTAGACTAGTGTATACGCTTCTCATCCCAGCAGGGGAGATGGTCTGTCCCACAACCATTACTACATCATACTGGAGATAGTATGCAGGTGCTCATTGGGTTATGAGAAAACTGGACATGACTCGTTGGGAGCTGCTGGTGGGTATTATACCTATCGTTGGGAAGCAGCTCCCAGGTGACATCAGTATAGCTTAGTCCATCGACTTGATATTGCTACTTTGCCTTGAGTGTTCAGTCCCGAATAACTTGGAGGTTGTGGTTGGGAGCAGTTCTGAAGCACTTGGAGGCACTGGTTGTTAGGTAGGATTCGTCTCTCCCGGTATTGGGCGTTGATAACGCGCTGTGTTAAGAAAGACATTACACAAAGTCCCTGTCTAGGGCAAGTGAGATTTATTGGTAGGTACTCCAGTAGTTTCTCAGGGTGTCTTGGGCTATTCTCCGACATGAATTATTGCACTATTAGGGGTCTGACGATTACCGCCCCCGAAGCCCGATATGCGATACTTTTAGATGAAGAGACCGGACTGTATGGAGATTGTCACAGATATGCTCAGTATGAGTTCGGATGAGTTTGCTCATCGGCATTCTTATCGACAGATACCTGGGTAGCCATTACGTGCAGCTAGTACAGCTTGCTGTTTGTGGTTAAACTAACCGCCAGCGTAGTGTCGAGTCTTTAGAGTCCCACACAGAGGGTTTCCCTGCACCCGGCAAAATATATAGAGGTCGTATTGTTTTACGGCAGGGCTTCGATCACTTACGTGTACTTGAGCATGTACGATGTTCGGGCGAATAATACTAATGGACTTTTGTTTAAGCCGGATCCTAGTATTATATTGATATATTATTTTCTTCTCTTTGTATTCGTATTCTTCGGAATACAGATTCGAGTATGTATATACGGATGATGGGCATACTCATAATTTCCTCTGGAAAGCTTCTAGAAGGAGACACCTCATTATGTTTTTTTTTATTAAAGATTAATGAGGTGGAGGAAATTAGTGGAGATATTTGTTGGATGAGGGATGACTCATTCACTTGACAAAAGAGATATTTTGAAGCATCCTAGATATTTGTGGAGATATTTATCTCCTTAATTATTTCTATGCTTCTTTATTCTTATTTGAGCCATCTCTATTCCAAGCTCATTTCTTCACTAGCTTTTCATAATGTCCCTTTCTAAAGCTATTAGAGACACACTAATCCATCTTCACTCTCTACATCATGTCTCATGTGTTGATAAACCTAAAGCTATTAGAGACACACTAATCCATCTTCACTCTCTACATCATCTAGGCTATCTAGTTTTGCAAACAAGGTGGCCTAGCTATCTAGGATTTGATATTGTAGCTTGGACTATAGACTCTTTGGTTAATTGTCTGTGACTCGAGGAGGCCGAAGAAGAGATACCGATCCGTTACGATCCATGGACCCCATGACGAGGAGGAGGACAGCAAAGAAGACCCGTAGGACTTTTGACGTGAGGTATAAACTGTTAGTGTATATGCCCTAGAGGCCATTACTGTATCATACTAGTTTGTATATTACTTGATGGAAGCTTAGGATATTCACAGTTGTATATACAATCTTGCTCAAAATGGTAGTATGCTACTTGGTCTGTCTCTGCTTTAATATGTGCATGTGTTTCTTTTAGCATATCGCTGATATACATATTAGTAGAGCCCTTAGGATCTTTGCTTGATTACCAGCGTTGTGATGGCGCTCACACTCGTGGGAGCCGGGTAATCCATAAGCACATCCTTATACAGGTCCCTAGTCGTTGGACTATCGAGACAGGGCATCGATACTCCGGAGTAGACTAGTGTATGCGCTTCTCATCCCAGTGTGGGAGACGGTCTGTCCCACAGCCGTCAGTACGTCATACTCGAGATAGTATACGGGTGCTCGTTAGGTTACGAGTACACTTGACAGGACTCATCGGGAACTGTTGGTTGGTATTATACCAATCGTCAGTTATCAGTTCCTAAGTGACATGAGTACAGCTTAGTCCGCTGACTTGACACTGTCACTTCGCCTCGAGTGTGTTCCCACTGCACTTTGATTACTACCCTACCACGGCTCAAAGGAGTCGTGCAAACAGGTAGTTTTTGGGTGCAGTCCCGAAGCACTTAGAGGCAGTGACGGTTAGACAGGATTCGTCTCTCCCGGTATTGGGGGTTGACATCGCGTTGTGTCTAGGAGAGCCATTACACAAGTAGTCCCTGGCCAGGGCAAGCGAGATATACCGGTAGGTTTCCAGTGTTATCTCAGGATGGTCTGGGCTACACTCCGACACAACTTGTACCGCTATTAGGGGACTGACGTTCACCGCCCCCCTAGGCCCGCCATGCGATGTATCAGACGAACAGACCGGACTATACGGAGACTGTCACATACAGGCTCAGGAGTTCAGATGGGGTTCACCTCGTCAGTCTTCTTATCGGCATCGACCTGGGGACCGTTACGTATAGCTAGTGCCGCATGCGGTCTGTGGTTAAACCCACTGCCAGCGTAGTGTCGAGTCTTTAGAGTCCCACACAGAGAGCTATTCGCCTTTAGGCAAAATGAGTAGAGGTCGCATAGTTTTGCGACAGGGTTCGTTCACATCCGCGCACTTGTGCACGTTTGCTGTCCGGAAAGCTTATACTAGCGGGATTTGGTTTAAGCCGGATCCTAGTATATTATTTGGGATTGGTTTTATCTCTTTGTATTCGTGTTCCTCGGATCACGAATACGGGTGCGTATGCACAGTTGCTTGAGACAGAGGGAGAGGACTTTGATTAGGGTTAATGACCATTGTCATTTTATTAACCCTAATACTTATGTGTGTATTATGGTTAATTGATATTAGTTTAATATAATTGTGCATGGTTATGGTTGTTGACCATTTGACTATCTTGACTTGTTGACCTTAGTGGACATGTTGACCATCATCATTCTATATAAAAGATGTTTTTTGATACTTGCAATTAGCATTAAATATGAAATGATAATGGTCATGTCTTGATTAAACATGATAATTATCTAGCTAATTATCAATTTAAAATAATTCACACATATATGTTAGAATGGTTGTTTATTCTATCATTCTATCATTTACTTTCTCTCTCTTGTTCTTCCTCTCCCTCAAGCTCTCCCCTCTCATGTGTTGAGAAACACTTAAGATTGAGAAAAACCTCTTCTTGATAATCTCTACTCTCATCTAGGGTTCTAGGATTAGCACTTCTAGCACCCTAGTTACTTCTAGCTTGGAGTTGAAGCCAAAGGTTGAGGCTTTCGGGTGGATCCTTCTTCGACGTGAGAAGACGACAAAGGTGATCCCTTTCTAGTACTCCAAGGAGCAAGGAGAGAAGGACATAAAGCCCTAGGTATAACCATTCTAACACTTAGCTAGTTTCTAGTTAGCTTTAGCTTGTTTTTGTTTAGCAAAGATCCTTCTTGGTGTAGTCCATGTTGCCTAAAGTTAATAAAAATTTTGATTTTTATTCCGTTTTCCGCCTCCCCGCAAGCACCGGGGTGGGCAACGTGGACTTACAGTGGTATCAGAGCCTAACTAAACATAAACTAGGTAGGTAGTAAAAGTGTATGGAAGTTTGATCGGAAAAATCGGAAAACCAAAATGTGAAACCCATAACTTTCTGTTAAAATTTTTCCTGTTCAAAATAAAATAAATCATACTCCAAAAATCATCTCAGTGTTTTGTGAAGAAAGCCACCAAACCCGGTCCAGTGAATCGATCAAAGCGCCGCGGTTCCGCGCCAATAGCAAGCTATTGCCGCGCAACCGCGGCCGAGTTGACTCGGTTCTGGGTCGAGTTTGGTGCAATGTTCTTCTGGCTTGGTTTTGGGATTTTTAAGATGGTTTATATGTGCCCAGGTTTTCCAGAAAAGAAATTTGATTTTGGGGGCTTATAAATCCGTATTTTTTATCGAACTTCACTATACTTTGACTAAAAGGTTATATCTGTGATGTTTACATGTATTGAACATCAGCTAATCGCTATATGTCGATTAGTCGGGGTTATACATATCTGTGATCTGTGTTTGATGATGGTATGTGTATATGAATGCGTTGGATTGTCGCGGGTGAATAGCCGGGGTGGATGTGAGATGAGTGTTTCTTTTTCTTTCATTCATTGTAATATGTAAATTGATGTAATAATATTTGTATGGCCGCACAACCGGGTCGGGGTTGTAGCCGTCATTATATAATTCTTTTTACTGTTTTTGCTCCTAGGATACACCCATGGAGGGGGTTCACAAACTACCGGGTATCTCAAAGTGCCGAGTGGCCTACTCACGGTGTTGAGGGAGGTTGCTTCGCTTCGGGTGCTTGGCGGGTAGTTTGCCGCACCCGTAGGGGTCTTCGGTGGGGTATTGGCTATTCACCGCGACCGTGTAATCCTCTTTTCGTTGCAGGCTCGAATGGATTGCGGATTCCTAGTATATCCAATGTATTCATCTGTGATATGTAATGTCAATCATTGCTATATACTTATATATGATAACTATTTAGGCGTTGCTTATGTTTTACAGCCGCGCTAGCCCAGCCTCCGCTCTGTCATTAGTTAAGTAACCTAACGGGTGATGACGGGGCCCCGTGGCGATTGCGAATGGCATAAGCGTACGTCATATTTTGGTTTTTTTCTGCAATGGTAGGATTAAATGATGGGACACATTAAAAGAACTAATGCAAGAAAATAAACCAAGTAAAAGTCGATTGGAAAACTTTGAAAACCACTCGATTCTTTTCAAAACTAAACTTTTAAATGCGGAGCTTGAACCACTCCTTTTAAAATCTATCTCGTTCCATCGATTATATCAAGTTCACTACGTTCACGGTTTCGCCAAAACCATTCGTAGCCCTCCGTCATTCCACATGAATGGTCAAAAAGTATTCAAGCTATGTATTTTGGCCAAAGTCAAGGCATAGTGATTGGTAGCTATTGGGTATTCATGTGCAGCATAGATAGATGCGTTGGTTTGGGACAGTCGTGCTGCCATTTTGGCCAAAGTCAAGGTTAGGTACGGGTGGGTCCAAATTAACCAGGAGAATGACGGGTAGAACTTGACATGTGACTTATGATATTTTGGCCAAAGTCAAGGTCATAAGAGCATGGGGCAAAAATCCACATCGGGAGTTTCATAAGTACTGAAACTTTCTAGCGCTGCATACCATTTGGAGTGTGATAATTCCGGTAGGATTCCTTCGGTCTTATCACGCGATGATATTTGGATCCCGATCCTACTGTGAGTATACGGTACTCCTCGGGAAACCTCTCACTTAAAGATCAATGCTATAAACCTAGTAGGTGTCTAGAAAGGTGTTAGCGGGGCTACGCCCACAGGGAAAAGAGGTTCTTAAATTAAGGAACTTCGCGAAAGCGTTGGAAAACCTCCCTCGAAGTACCGACACTGGCCTGGCAGAACGGTTAAGCAAGTATTGTACGGTGAGATTGATCCTGACTAATCCTTTCTTTACGGTTTGAGAAGGGATTCGAGAGACAGTGGGAGCCATCTAGTTTAGACAAACTAAAAACCACTCTAAACATGCAAGAGCATCATGCTAAAGTGTTTCTTTTCTCTCTCCTAATTGCAGCGACCATTCAACATGACCGGACTTAAGTTATTACTAGATAAAAACATATTGACAGGGCCAAACTACAAAGATTGGCTCAGGAATGTTAAGATGGCAATCACTTACGACAAGTTGGGGTATGTCCTTACCACCAAAGCTCCCCCTGTCCCAGGTCCCAAAACCAGTGTCGTAGATAGGGAAATCTACAAGACCTGGGAAATAGATTGCGCGAAGGCCAAGTGCCTCGTACTAGCCTCGATGGCCAACGAACATCAGAGGAG
The DNA here is from genome assembly GCA_030015575.1 of Agapanthus africanus. Taxonomy (NCBI): domain Eukaryota; kingdom Viridiplantae; phylum Streptophyta; class Magnoliopsida; order Asparagales; family Amaryllidaceae; genus Agapanthus; species Agapanthus africanus. Next base: position 117,480,246 of record CM057351.1, read on the forward strand.
GCACGAGAATATGGACCTAGAGTCCATATTTCTTCATACAAAAGAACTGTATGGAGAGCAGTCTCGTATTGCCAGATACGAGGTGTCGAAGAAGTTGTTTTCGGCAAGGTTGGCCGTCGGATCATCGGTAGCGGAACACGTGCTTTAGATGATTGGCTATATAGAGGAGCTCACGGACCTTGGGATCACGTTGCAGAATGAACTCTATACTGATTTGATTCTCCAGTCCCTTCCTTCCACTTACGCCCAGTTTATCCTTAACATCAACATGCAAGGAAAGGTGGTTGAACTTTCCGAACTTCTGAACATGTTGAGGAGTGCTGAGGGCACCCTACAGAAGGGTAGGGAGACATCCACTTTGTTTGTAGGAGGATCTTCCTCTTCTAGATCTAGGGCGAAAGCCAAGGGTAAGAAGAAGAAAGCCCCCGCCAAACCAAGAGGCGGTGTCGGTAAAGTGGATACGACGGGAAAAGGAAAAGCAACAAAGGTAGCGGGAAAGCTGGTGGGGAAGGAAGAATGCTTCTATTGTCACAAAAGTGGTCACTGGAAACAGGATTCCAAGGCTTGGAAGGCCAGAACACAGGATTTGAAGAAAGTTGCGGCTTCAGCTTCAGGTGTGTATGTTATTGAAAACTGTCTATCACTAAACTCTACATCCTGGGTATTGGATACCGGATCAGGATCTCATATCTGTAATTCTTTGTAGGCGTTGAGAAAGCGTAGAGTTTTGAAGGAAGGTGACATGACCCACAGAGTTGCAATCGGTGCTAGCATTGATGCCGAAACCATGGGGGACGATCAACTGGGATTGTCGGATGGACACTTTTTGGTTTTGTGTAGTTGTTATTTTGTACCAAATGTAACCCGTAATATCATTTCTGTATCTTTATTATCTAAAGAAGGTTATGAATTTGCATTTGTAAGTAATGTAGTGAACATTCACCTTAATCAAGTTTTGATTGGGTCAGGTACATTAAACAACGGTATATACGTATTAAACCAACCACAGATTTTCAATGTCCAGAATACACACAAAAGAAAGTCTCCAGAAAACAATAAAACTTTCTTATGGCATTGTAGACTGGGTCACATCAATGAGAGAAGGTTGACCAAGTTACCTACAGAAGGATATCTGGATCCGTTCGAATATCAATCGTATGCAACTTGTCATGCCTGTCTCAAAGGAAAGATGACAAAGACTCCTTTCACTGGACACGGAGAAAGAGCGAGCGAGCTCTTGGGACTCGTACACAGCGACGTGTGCGGTCCAATGTCTACACATGCGCGAAGCGGTTATTCTTACTTCATTACTTTTACGGATGACATTTCAAGGTACGGTTATGTCTTCTTAATGAAACATAAAACCGAGGCTTTTGAAAAATTCCAGGAATATAAGAATGAAGTAGAAAAACAAACAGGTAAAAGTATCAAGACACGAAGATCTGATTGAGGTGGTGAATACTTGAGTGCCGAGTTCCTGGGTAACTTAAAAGAGAATGGAATTCTCTCTCACCTTACTCCTCCATACACTCCGCAACATAACGGTGTATCGGAGAGACGGAACCGAACCCTATTGGATATGGTACGGTCCATGATGAGTAACGCTGAGTTGCCGCGATCGTTCTGGGGATATACGCTAGAATCAGCTGCATACCTTTTGAACCGAGTTCCAACTAAGACTGTGCCTACTACACCATATCAGATGTGGTGTGGGAAGAGACCCTATCTTAATCACATTAAGACATGGGGATGTCCAACTTTTGTAAAAAAAAGCAGCATGCGGACAAGCTCGAGGCACGCTCAGTACAGTGCAAGTTCATGGGATATCCAAAGAACTCCAGGGGATATTTTTTCTATTGCAAAGAGGAACAAAAGGTTTTTGTTTCTCGCCATGCCCACTTTCTAGAACATCAGTTCATAGAAAAAGAACTAAGTGGGAGCGCAATAGAACTGGAAGAAATTCAAGAACCACGAGCTATTACTGAAAGCTTAGTAGAACCAGAGGGTTTGAAAGATCAGGACATTCCCACACTACTCCGCAGGAGTAGTAGGCAGTCTCATCCGCCCGAGAGATACTACGGTTTTCTCATTGACGGGGATAGAGAGGATTGCATCATAGATTGTGATGAGCCTACTAGCTTCCAGCAAGCCATTCAGAGCGTCGACTCGGTAAAATGGCTGGATGCAATGCGGACCGAAATGGAGTCTATGTACACCAACAAAGTATGGACGTTGGAAATTGCTCCAGATGGGGTAAAACCTGTAGGATGCAAGTGGATCTTCAAAAGGAAGATTGGTGTAGATGGACAGGTTGAGACCTATAAAGCTAGACTGGTAGCAAAGGGTTTTCGTCAGCGACCTGGTTTGAACTATGACGAAATCTTTTCTCCAGTAGCTATGCTGAAATCCATTCGGATCCTTCTTGCCATTGCTGCCTTCCACGATTATGAGATTTGGCAGATGGACGTAAAGACAGCTTTTCTAAATGGACATTTAGAGGAGTGTGTCTATATGGACCAGCCAGAGGGTTTCATTCAGAGTGGGAGCAGCGGAAAGGTGTGCAAGTTGCTTAAGTCCATTTATGGACTAAAGCAGGCATCGCGGAGTTGGAACATCTGTTTTGATGAGACGGTCAAGGAATTTGGCTTTATCAAAAATCCAGATGAACCATGCATCTATTGTAGATTTGTAGCGAGAACTGTAGTATTCCTCGTTTTATACGTGGATGACATTCTCTTAATAGGAAATGACATTCTTATGCTACAATCTGTCAAGGGGTTCTTGTCACACAGATTCTCCAAGAAAGACCTGGGTGATGCCTCATACCTTCTGGGTATCCGGATCTACCGTGACAGATCCAAGAGGATATTAGGACTTTCACAGTCCAGGTACATCGACACCATACTGAAGAGATTCAGTATGGAAGATTCCAAGCGCGGTAATCTACCGGCTTGTCACGGGATCATCCTCTCCATAGAGATGTCTCCCAAGACTGATTTGAAGAGGGATCGCATGTCTATTATACCCTACGCTTCTGCGGTAGGCTCTATAATGTATGCGATGTTGTGTACCAGACCGGATGTGGCTTATGCACTGAGTGTGGTAAGCAGGTATCAGTCAAACCCTGGGGAGAAACATTGGATAGCAGTAAAGAACATTCTCATGTACCTGAGAAGGACTAAGGAGATGTTCTTAGTGTATGGCGGAAAAGACCTCCATATTGAGGCCTTTGCTGACTCCAGCTTCCAGAGTGACAAGGATGATTCCAAGTCCATTTCGGGTTTTGTATTCACCCTCAATGGAGGGGCGGTGTGTTGGAAGAGTTCCAAACAGGAAACCGTTGCTGACTCGACTATGGAAGGGGAATACATCGCTGCATCTGATGACGCAAAAGAAGCTGTCTGGATGATGAAGTTCTTGAGGTTCCGTCCATTGTTGACCCAATACCTTTGTATTGCGACAATAACGGGGCTATAGCTTTAGCGAAGGAACCCAGGTCCCATCAGAAATCCAGACACATCTTGAGGCGGTATCACCTGATCAGGGAGATCGTGGATCGCCAGGAGATCGAGGTTCGGAGGGTTGCTTCAGAAGATAACACATCAGATCCATTCACCAAGGCCTTGCCCTAGACTCAGTTCGAGCGGCTGATCGAGATGATAGGTCTTCGATACGCCAGTACATAGCCTTAGTGCAAGTGGGAGATTGTTAGTGTATATGCCCTAGAGGCCATTACTGTATCATACTACTTTGTATATTACTTGATGGAAGCTTGGGATATTCACAGTTGTATATACAATCTTGCTCAAAATGATAGTATGCTACTTGGTTTGTCTCTGCTTTAATATGTGCATGTGTTTCTTTTAGCATATCGCTGATATACATATTAGTAGAACCCTTAGGATCTTTGCTTGATTACCAGCGTTGTGATGGCGCTCACACTCGTGGGAGCTGGGTAATCCATAAGCACATCCTTATACAGGTCCCTAGTCGTTGGACTATCGAGACAGGGCATCGATACTCCGGAGTTGACTAGCGTATGCGCTTCTCATCCCAGTGTCGGAGACGGTCTGTCCCATAGCCGTCAGTACGTCGTACTTGAGATAGTATACGGGTGCTCGTTAGGTTACGAGTACACTGGACAGGACTCGTCTGGAACTGTTGGTTGGTATTATGTTAGTCCACGTTGCCCACCCCGGTGCTTACGGGGAGGCGGAAAACGGAATAAAAATCGGATTTTTATGAGCTTAGGCAACATGGACTACACTCTGAAGGATCTTTGCTAAACAAAAACAAGCTAAAGCTAACTAGAAACTACCTAAGTGCTAGAAAGGTTTTACCTTGGGCTTTATGTCCTTCTCTCCTTGCTCCTTGGAGTGGTGGGAGGAGGTCACCTTGGTCGTCTTCTCACGTCGAAGAAGTTTCCACCCGAAAGCCTCAACCTTTGGCTTCAACTCCAAGCTAGAAGTAACTAGGGTGCAAGAAGTGCTAATCCTTGAACCCTAGATGAGAGTAGAGATTATCAAGAGAGGGTTTTTCTCAAGCTCAAGTGTTTCTCAACACATGAGAGGGGAGAGCTTGAGGGAGAGGAAGAACAAGAGAGAGAATGTGAAAAATATAATGAGAGAATAATATGAAGCATTCTCTCATATATGTGAATTATTGTAATTAGAAAATTAGTGAGATAATTGTCATGGCTTAATCAAGACATGACCATTATCATTTCATTTTTAATGCAAATTGCAAGGATCAAAAAGCATCTTCCAAATGAAATGATGATGGTCAAAGTGTCAACCATTGATGGAGCATAGCTTTCTTCACTTGAATAGGAAGTGGGTAGACTTTAGTTTTGGATTTCTCACTTGTTTCCATCAATCACCATTGATGGAGCATAGCTTTCTTCACTTGAATAATGAAGAAGATGAAGAATGTTATTATGATAAGAATAATAAAAATGAGAAAAGAAATTAATTCTTATCATAATTGAACCATAGTTAGGTGTAGAGAGTCAATCATGGTTTTGTGGAATGGTTAAGTTAAGCATGAGACAAAAATGGTTACCTTTATTCAAACCTTCATTATGATTCATGAACAAAACAAAACTAGCATCCATTTTTCCCTTTTTGCTTTTCCAAAATGAATAAACAAATAAATAAATAAATGAATAATCAAATAGTAAACCCTAACCATTCCATTAACCAAGGTTTAATTCTATACACTTAACTAAAAAGGCATGTATCATCAAACATGATACAAGCAAGTGCACAAAATCATATCGCATACGCAATGCGCACACTCGAGTGAGAAAATCCATTTAAAGTGAACCGATACTAGTTAATGCAAAATAATATATCAAATATATAATTATGCATTAAATCACTAAATCAACACTTGATTCAATGATCCGGTCATGTCGCACATAACCGACTGGTATCATCAGAAACAACTTATCGAATCAACACTTGATCCGATAACCCGGCTATATTGCATATAACCGATCAATGTCACATCGCGAGAATCAAATACAGTATCACATACTGGTATTATTCTCGGTCCCGCGCATATCTCATATGCGCTCCTATTTCGTTTCGCTTGAGCCAGGAAACCTCTGTGTAGGACTCTAAAGACTCGTCAATACGCCGGCAGCAGGTGATGATCATATCAAACACCCACAAGCCGCAAGCGGTCTGCTAAACGTAACGGCCACCCGGGTATTGAGCGATCAGAAGATCGACGAGCAAGCCCGCTCACACTCCAGTGAATCCAACCAGTAACACTACCATACAGTCCGGTCTGATCGTCTGATATGTCGCATATCTCGCCTAGGGGTGGTAAACGTCAGACCCTAATAGCTCGATAAGTCGCGTCGATATGAGGTCTATAACAATTCAAGAAACTACTGGTAACACTTACCAGTAAATCTCAGCAACCCTGGCCAGGGATTTCCTGTTATAGCCAATCGAACACAGCGCAACATCAACCCCCTATACCGGGAGAGATGAATCCCCTCCTATCGCTCATTGCCTCCATGTGACTCGGGACTGTACCCAAAAACCACCATTTTGCACGCCCTCTTGGACGTGGTAAGATGGAAATCAAAGCACAGTGGGAACCACACAAGACTCTATGACGATCTCGGGTCAACAGACTACTCTGTACCAGTGTCACCTGAGAACTGCCATCTGACGTGAGGTATAAAACCATCTGGGAGTTCTCGGCGAGTCCGTCCAGTGTACCCAGTCTCTACTGAGCACCCGTATATCATCTCAGATGTCAAACACCGATGGATATGGGATCATCCATCGCCCATCTGTATGGGTCGAGAAGGTATACGCTAGTCTACTCTGGTATATCGATGCCCCATCTCGATATACCCACGACTAGGGACTTTGAAGGATGTACTTATGGACTACCATGTCCCCACTAGTATGATCCGCATCATAGTCCAGGTAGTCAAGTACACATCCTAAGGGCTTTACCAACATGTAATAGAGAGACAATCTGTGTACACGTTAAGGTAAAGGTCAACCAGATAGCATACTATCATGTCGAGCAAGAAAGTCCTCCCCATATATGTCCCAGCATCCACTACAATATACATCCAATGTACAGTAATGGCCTCTAGGGCATACATATAACTAACAAACATATCACAAAAAGGTCCAAATATTAGCAGCAGAAAAGCCCAGAAGTTGCAAGCCCTAAGGCTTCAAAAGCGCCGTGGTTCCGCGGCGGGAGCCTGCTTGCGCCGCGGAACCGCGGCGGCTTGATGGGATCAGATGCACAGATTTCTTACACGTGTCCTATGTTACTACCCAAGCTTCCAGAAGACTCCTGATTCTCCACGTGGCACATCTAGAAGGCTCGGCTTAACAAACTTCATCTAGAAGCTTCTCCTCAACAAACTTTTGGAGGGATATTCAAATCTTCTCTAACTAACTTTTGGAGGGAAATTCAAAATTCAAATACTAGATCTAGGGTTTGGTAAGTCTATAAATAGAAGCCTAGACCTAGGGTTAATGGTTAATCTTTACTTCCTTAATCTTTACTCTTTCATCTTCTTCCACAAGTTGAGTGACACGACTTGTGCGAAACCCGAACCCTAATTCCAATCCAAATTCAAGATCCTGAGTACCAATCAAGCGAGAAGCCCTTCAACCTTTTTAGGAGCGGAGCCGATCTTCAATCGAGCAAGTGATCCAAGCCGATCCGCGACTCACGGAGACGAGCGAAGCCAAATCGACGATCGAGTTCTTCCTCTTGTAGTTCTTGAGCGATTTTAATGAAATTGTTGATATAAATAAAAGGTGAAATTCTTTAATCTTGCTTTCTTTAAATTCTTGCATCATGATTCGATCTCAATTTGTAATTGTAGTTCTTGTTGTGATTTTTGAGTAAAACTCCGCTCGTCAAGGAGTCGAGACGATTACTAGAATGATGATGTAACAAATATTCAAACGATTCTTAAGTCCTACGAGTTTTGTAAACCTTCCACCTCTACTTCTAATTCTAACCCCAGTTCTTTTACCCCACCACCTTCTTCCGAGCGTATTCTTCGTTTCCCAAAAGGCTCGCCACTTCAGCCCACCTCTTTTACTCCTCCACAGACGATCCCCACTTCTATTTTGGGATCGGGGCCACACACACTTCCTTCTCCTATGATGGACCCAGCGCTTATTGCTAAAGCACCTTATCCTAATCGGTTAAGGGCTAACACACCGAGTCCACATATGGAGAAGATCATGGACATTTTTAAGCAAGTTAACATCAACATCCCTCTCCTAGATGCTATCCAACAAGTTCCGTCCTATGCGAAAACTCTTAAGAACTTGTGCACTAGGAAGAGGAAGACTCAAGTGCCCAAGAAGATATTCATGGCAAAGACTGTAGACACGGCTTTCCCCCAACAATTACCAAGGAAACGTAAGAATCCTGGATATCCTACTATTTCCATTTCTATTGGGGAAAAACACATCAACCGTGCTCTACTAGACCTTGGCGCTAGTGTTAACTTGCTTCCATACTCTGTTTATGAGCAATTAGGGATCGAAGAGTTGAAACCAGCCCATTGCACTCTCCTGATGGCTGTCCGATCAATCACCAAACCTAGGGGTGAACTGGAGGATGTGTTAATAAAAATCGGGGAATTTATCTTCCCAGTGGACTTTATTGTAATTGATAAACAGCCTGTAGCGAACCCACGGAATCAAATTCCGGTGATTTTAGGTCGCCCCTTTTTGGCCACTTCTAATGCTATCATCAACTGTCGTAATGGATCTATGACCCTATCCTTCGGGAATAGGTCAATAGAGCTGAACATTTACAAGTTGGGAAGTGTACCCTCCGAGCCTACTTCTCATGTCTGTTCTGTCGACTTAATGGATGTCGACAACAGCGAATTTGATGATCCTCCTAATATCGATCTTGACTCTTTTCATACGTTATTGTTTGACCCAACTATATATCATACACATACGGACTCTTCCACCGAGATGTCCGGGTCAACAATTAACACTGATTATGAACCATTCTTAGAGTCTGAAGATCACCCTGCACTTTGTGATGACATTATTCATCGGGGTATTGATGGAACTTTTGAGGAGATCTTCGCTGATGAGCTCGCATTTTTGAATGACACGGGTGTTGAGATGAATCATCTCCCAATCAATGAAATTGAACCTCCACCCCTTCTTTTGAATTGTAAAAAGAATGCGAGTAATCCATCACATTCACTGCATCGTCTCTCCAAAATGAGACGCACACACATTCTATTCCACCACTTAACCTTTCCCCACTTCTTCTTCCACCAACCAGAGCACTACATTGATAAAATTTTCGAATGGTTGGTGTTGACGTGCGGTGTTTGCAAAGCTTGGCATCGACCACTGATTTTTGACCCCCACATATGATTTTCAAAGATTAACATTGCATAACTCAAGTTTGGGGGTGGTATTTTTTTCTGGCTCTTGAAAAGAAATTTTTTACAAAATGATGAGCCAAAAATAAGTTTGGGGGAGGATCTTCACTTAAATATTTTGCCCCCACTAATAATTTCCTCCCAAGCTTACAGGTTTTTTTAGACTTAGTAGAAGGCAACAGTGAGGACACTGTTGAAAACAAGTTTGGGGGAAGTTTGTGCTTATTTTCGCATCATTTGCATATCACTTTGCAAAAACACAAAAAATTTTAAAACCCTATAAAAATTTTGAAAATTTTCAAAAATAAAAATATTTTTTGTACATAAACAAGATAATAAAAGGTTGGATAGTGAAAAATTACATCCATGAGATTAGAAATATTTAAGAAAACCAAGAAAATTAGAAGTTTTCTTATACCAACTAGTAATAAGTAGTTATGAGCCGTTGTCCCAAGGGTTAGTAAGATGAAGGACGTCACTAATCTGAGGATAAAAACAAGTCTGAAAAATAGTTTCTATTCTGGAAGCCAAACATTTTGAACGTTGATACCCTGCTATTCGCACTTACACACGTCTTAAAGCCTGGGATAGTAGAGGATACCTTGAAATACTCTTGTCTTAAAGCCAAAAGTATGAAGGAAATAAAAAAAATGAAGAAAATATAAAGTGGTGAGAAAAATGAACACTGGTTTTGTTATCGCCAAGGCAGCAATAAAAATATTTTTTGTACATAAACAAGATAATAAAAGGTTAGATAGTGAAAAATTACATCCATGAGATTAGAAATATTTAAGAAAACCAAGAAAATTAGAAGTTTTCTTATACGAACTAGTAATAAGTAGTTATGGTGCCTCTTCACCTAGTGCCCTAAGGCCAACTGGTCTGGGAGTCACTCCTAAGCCTTAGGTGGTGCAAGACGAGGAAAATACACCAAATAAGCAAGCACATGAGTAATCGGTCGGTTAGTAGCTCAAGAAGTAATAACGGTCGCATGAAAGTGTGTGAGCAATCCTAATATTCATTAATTAAAAAGTACTGAGGCTTATGGACGAGAGTATGATAGCTTGAATTGAATTCTCCGGGTGTAGGGATGTTTTTACACACACGCAGGGTTATATGATCGATGTTTGGAAGAAAGATAGGAATGAATAATAAGACGATGTTTTATTGAGGGAGGACGTGATTTCTGACATCTTTTCATGACCATTAAGATAGGGCTCATGACAACCGAAAAGCTTGCTTAGTTACTAATTTTCAAGGCTTTTCTTTTATAATTCTTGTCCTTAAATGTAATATTCATGATCTTCCTTTTATTATTGGATTTTGTGGGTTCAATCCGCTGAAAACCCTCTGGAGTCAACACTCTGCCTACTAGGGACACCTAGAGGTTTAAAGGCTTGTTGCACGTGCTCAGTGCAATCGTGTTGCCTACAAAAGTGTGCTACTTAGTTTTTCTCTTACTTTATTTTCTCCTTCTCTTTTTAATAATAAAGTTCGCTCGAGACGATCGAAAATAAGTTTGGGGGAATTTGATCAGTCGAAAATAATTTATTTTTAACACGGCAATTTCCCTATCTTTTGCACTCATCTAGAAGTGTTCGGTATTCATATTGCACATATTAGCAAAACATTCCTGAAATACAAGAATGCATGTGTTAGATTTTTAAACCGGCACTTTAAGGGATATTGACTGTATTTTATGGCATCGCAACATCCCTATATTGCGCAACACTTGTCTTGAGAAATTGTGTAGGAACAAAGCCAAAACAGTGCTGCTAAAATACGCCTACTCAAAGGCCAGAGATCTGGCAGAGATCAGGGACTCGATTTGAAAATCAACATATCACAAAAAGGTCCAAATATTAGCAGCAGAAAAGCCCAGAAGTTGCAAGCCCTAAGGCTTCAAAAGCGTCGCGGTTCCGCGGCGGGAGCCTGCTTGCGCCGCAGAAGAACGTCGGCACCGTTTTGTTGCTGTGTCGGCACCTATTAAGGTTTAACTACTCGGATTCAAAGTTATACCTCATGTTACTTGTCTTTCAGGTCTTTATTGCTGTCCTCCACACCTCGTAAGCTCAATAGAACGTCGGCACCTCAACGGCCTCCTCGAGTCAAAGACGATCCACCCGGGAGCTCCTACTCCAAGCTTGACCTCTAACTTGATGTAACTAGGTTAGTCAAAGTGCTAATCTAAGCAACCTAGGGGATATAGAGTTGGATTATTGATTAACAAGTCTTGCTAAACCTTGATCTCAACACATGAGAGGTAAGGTTAGGGTATGAAGAGAGAGAGCGCTTGAGGAGAGAGAAGGTGAGAATGAGAATCCTCTTGGATAAATGATATCATTTGTGTATATATGAAACATAACATATTATTAAATGAATAACAAATAATGATATATCATCATGTTTCATTAATAAAAATAGTGATTCATCACATGAGTCATATAAATCATAAATGAATCATTAACTCCATCTATGAATCACACCATGACTCATTAATCCAATAAATGCAAATGCCACCTTACCCTCCAAGTCATCATCCTTCTAGAAGCATCCCAAAAAATTACGAGAAAGCCCCTCCTATCCGTGAAAAAACGGAAAAACTTTAGACTGTATAAATGCAATAATCCGATACTAGAATCTGGCTTAAACCAAAGCCGACCAGTAAATACTGTCCGAACATCGTACGTGCGTAAAAACACATATGCGTCCGAACCTTGTCGTAAAGCCATACGACCTCTATATCGTTTCGCCCGAAGCAGGGAAACTCTCTGTGTGGGACTCTAAAGACTCGACACTACGCTGGCAGTGGGTTTAACCACAGACCGCTAGCGGCACTACCTGTATGTAACGGTCCCCAGGTAGATGTCGATAACAAGGCCGATGAGGAAACCCATCCGGACTCCTACCGAGCCTGATGTGAAAATCTCCGTACAGTCCGGTCTGTTCATCAAGGACTATCGCATATCGGGCCTACGGGGGCGGCAAGCGTCAGTCCCCTAATAGCGGTATAAGTCTTGTCGGAGTGTAGCCCATTACACCTTGAGAAACTACTGGAAAACCTACCAGTAAATCTCGCTTGCCCTGGCCGGGGACTTTGTTTAAGTCCACGTTGCCCACCCCGGTACTTGCGGGGAGGCGGAAACGGTATAAAAATCGGATTTTTATCGAACTAGGCAACATGGACTATCAAAAGGAGGATCTTTGCTAAATAAAAACTAACTACAAAGCTAACTAGTTTTAGCTACATGGAAGAAAGGTTATACCAAGGGATTTATGTCCTTCTCTCCTTGCTCCTTGGAGTGAACGGAAGTGATCTCCTTGTCATCTTCTCTAGTCGAAGAAGGATCCACCCGAGAGCCTCAACCTTTGGCTTCAACTTCAAGCTAGAAGTAACTAAGATGCTAGAAGTGCTAATCCTAGAACCTTAGAAGAGAGCAGATATTATCTTAGAATGGTTTATCTCAAGATCATGTGTTTCTCAACTCATGAGAGGGGAGAGCTTGAGAGAGAGGAAGAGGAGGAGAGAGAATCTATATGATAGAATGAGGAGAATAATGAACCATTCTCACATATATGTGTGAATTATGTAAATTAGATAATTAGCTAGATAATTGTCATGGTTAGTGAAGACTTCACCATTACCAATTCACATTAAATGCAAATTGCAAGGATCAAAGAGAATCTTTTATATGGAATAATGATGGTCAAAATGTCAACCTAAGTCAACAAGTCAAGATAGTCAAATGGTCAACAACCCTAACCATGCACAATTATATTTAACTAATATCAATTAATCATAATACACACATAAGCATTAGGGTTAAGAAAATGACAATAGTCATTAACCCTAATCAAAGTCCTCTCCCTCTGTCTCAGTCAACTGTGCATACGCACCTGTATCCGTGATACGAGGAACACGAATACAAAGAGATAAAAGCAATCCCAAATCATATAATAGGATCCGGCTTAAACCAAAGCCCACTAGTATAAGCTGTCCGGACAACAAGCGTGCACAAGTGCGCGGATGTGAACGAATCCTGTCGCAAAACCATGCGACCTCTACTCATTTTGCCTAAAGGCGAATAACTCTCTGTGTGGGACTCTAAAGACTCGACACTACGCTGGCAGTGGGTTTAACCACAGACCGCAAGCGGCACTAGCTGTACGTAACGGTCCCCAGGTAGATGCCGATAAGAAGACTGACAAGGTGAACCCATCTGAACTCCTACTGAGCCAGTATGTGACAGTCTCCGTACAGTCCGGTCTGTTCGTCTGATACATCGCATGGCGGGCCTAGGGGGCGGTGAACGTCAGTCCCCTAATAGCGGTACAAGTCGTGTCGGAGTGTAGCCAGAACACCCTGAGATAACACTGGAAACCTACCGGTATATCTCGCTTGCCCTGGCCAGGGACTACTTGTGTAATGGCTCTCCTGGATACAGCGCGATGTCAACCCCCAATACGGGGAGAGACGAATCCTGTCTAACCGTCACTGCCTCCAAGTGCTTCGGGACTGCACCCAACTACTTCCTGTTTGCATGACTCCTTTGAGCCGTGGTAGGGTGGTAATCAAAGTACAACGGGAACACACTCGAGGCGAAGTGACAGTGTCAACTCAGCGGACTAAGCTGTACTCATGTCACCTGGGAACTGATAACTGACGATAGGTATAATACCAACCAACAGTTCCCGACGAGTCCTGTCCAGTGTACTCGTAACCTAACGAGCACCAGCATACTATCTTAAGTACGACGTACTGACGGCTGTGGGATAGACCGTCTCCCACGCTAGGATGAGAAGCGCATACGCTAGTCTACTCCGGAGAATCGATGCCCTGTCTCGATAGTCCTACGACTAGGGACCTGTATAAGGATGTGCTTATGGATTACCCAGCCCCCACGAGTGTGAGCTCCATCACAACGCTGGTAATCAAGCAAAGATCCTAAGGGCTCTACTAATATATTTATAAGCGATATGCTAAAAGAAACACATGTACACATTAAAGCAGAGACAAACCAAGTAGCATACTACCATTTCGAGCAAGATTGTCTATACAGCTGTGAATAACCCAAGCTTCCTTCAAGTAATATACATACTAGTATGATACAGTAATGGCCTTTAGGGCATATACACTAACAATCTCCCACTTGCACTAAGGCCATGTACCCGCGTATCGAAGACCTATCATCTCGATCATCCACTCGAACTGAGTCTGGGTAAGGCCTTCGTGAATGGATCTGCAGTGTTATCTTCTGAAGCAACCCTCCGAACCTCGATCTCCTGGCGATCCACGATCTCCCTGATCAGGTGATACCGCCTCAAGATGTGTCTAGATTTCTGATGGGACCTGGGTTCCTTCGCTAAAGCTATAGCCCCGTTGTTGTCGCAATACAGAGGTATTGGATCAACAATGGACGGAACCACCTGAAGTTCTTTCAAGAACTTCCTCATCCAGACAGCTTCTTTTGCGGCATCAGATGCAGCGATGTATTCTGCATCCATAGTCGAGTCAGCAACAGTTTCCTGTTTGGAACTCTTCCAACACACCGTCCCTCCATTGAGGGTAAAGACAAAACCCGACATGGACTTGGAATCATCCTTGTGACTTTGGAAGCTGGAGTCAGCAAAGGCCTCAATCTGGAGGTCTTTTCCGCCATACACCAAGAACATCTCCTTAGTCCTTCTCAGGTACTTGAGAATGTTCTATACCGCTATCCAATGTTTCTCCCCAGGGTTTGACTGATACCTGCTTACCACACTCAGTACATAAGCCACATCTGGTCTGGTACACAACATCGCATACATTATAGAGCCTACCGGAGAAGCGTAGGGTATAATAGACATGCGATCCCTCTCCAAATCAGTCTTGGGAGACATCTCTTTGGAGAGGGTGATCCCGTGACAAGCCGGTAGATTACCGCGCTTGGAATCTTCCATACTGAATCTTTACAGTATGGTGTCGATGTACCTGGACTGTAAGAGTCCTAAAATCCTCTTGGATCTGTCACGGTAGATCCGGATCCCCAGAATGTATGAGGCATCACCCAGGTCTTTCATGAAGAACCTGTGTGACAAGAACCCTTTGACAGATTGTAGCATAGGAATGTCATAAACTATTAAGAGAATGTCATCCACGTATAAAACGAGGAATACTACAGTTCTCGCTACAAATCTACAATAGATGCATGGTTCATTTGAATTTTTAATAAAGCCAAATTCCTTGACCGTCTCATCAAAACAGATGTTCCAACTCCGTGATGCCTGCTTTAGTCCATAAATGGACTTAAGCAACTTGCACACCTTTCCGCTGCTCCCACTCTGAATGAAACCCTCCGGCTGGTCCATATAGACACACTCCTCTAAATTTCCATTTAGAAAAGAGGACTTTACGTCCATCTGCCAAATCTCATAATCGTGGAAGGCAGCAATGGCAAGAAGGATCCGAATGGATTTCAGCAAAGCTACTGGAGAAAAGGTTTCGTCATAGTCCAAACCAGGTCGCTGACGAAATCCTTTTGTAACCAGTCTAGCTTTATAGGTCTCAACCTGTCCATCTACACCAATCTTCCTTTTGAAGATCCACTTGCCTCCTATGGGTTTTACCCTATCTGGAGCAATGTCCAATGTCCATTCTTTATTGGTGTACATGGACTCCATTTCGGTCCGTATTGCATCCAGCCATTTTACCGAGTCAACGCTCTGAATGGCTTGCTGGAAGCTAGTAGGCACATCACAATCTACGATGCAATCCTCTCTATCCCCGTCTATGAGAAAACCGTAGTATCTCTCGGGCGGATGAGACTGCCTACTACTCCTGCGGAGTGGCGTGGGAATGTCCTGATCTTTCGAACCCTTTGGTTCTACTAAGATTTCAGTAATAGCTCGTGTTTCTGAATTTTCTTCCAGTTCTATTGCGCTCCGAATAATTTCCTTTTCCAAGAACTGGTGTTCTAGGAAGTGGGCATGGCGAGAAGAAAAAACCTTTTTTTCTTCTTCGCAATAGAAGAAATATCCCTTGGAGTTCTTTGGATATCCCATAAACTTGCACTGTACTGAGCGTGCATCGAGCATGTCCGTATGCTGCTTTTTGACAAAAGCTGGACATCTCCATGTCTTAATGTGATTAAAATAGGGTCTCTTCCCACACCACATCTGATATGGTGTAGTAGGCACGGTCTTAGTTAGAACTCGGTTCAAAAGGTATGCAGCTGATTCTAGAGCATATCCCCAGAACTATCGCGGTAACTCAGCGTTAAAGATCATGGACCGTACCATATCCAATAGGGTTCGGTTCCGTCTCTCCGATACACCGTTATGTTGCGGAGTGTATGGAGGAGTAAGCTGAGAGAGAATTCCATTCTCTTTTAAGTAACCCAGGAACTCGGCACTCAAGTATTCACCACCTCGATCAGATCTCAGTGCCTTGATACTTTTGCCTCTTTGTTTTTCTACCTCATTCTTGTATTCCTGGATTTTTTCAAAGGCCTCGGATTTATGTTTCATTAAGAAGACATATCCGTACCTTGAAAAGTCATCCGTAAAAGTAATGAAGTAAGAATAACCGCTTCGTGCATGCGTAGACATTGGACCGCACACGTCGCTGTGTACGAGTCCCAAGAGCTCGCTCGCTCTTACTCCGTGTCCAGTGAACGGAGTCTTTGTCATCTTTCCTTTGAGACAGGATTGACAACATGCATACGATTGATATTCAAACGGATCCAAATATTCTTCTGTATGTAACTTAGTCAACCTTCTCTCATTGATGTGACCCAGTCTACAATGCCATAAGAAAGTTTTATTGATTTCTGGAGACTTTCTTTTGTGTGTATTCTGGACATTGAAAATCTGTGGTTTGTTTAATACGTATATACCGTTGTTTAATGTACCTGACCCAATCAAAACTTGATTAAGGTGAATGTTCACTACATTACTTACAAATGCAAATTCATAACCTTCTTTAGATAATAAAGATACAGAAATGATATTACAGGTTGCATTTGGTACAAAATAACAACTACGCAAAACCAAAAAGTGTCCATCTGACAATCCCAGGTGATAGTCCCCCACGGCATCAGCATCCATGCTAGCTCCGTTTGCAACTCTGAGGGTCATATCACCTGCCTTCAAAACCCTACGCTTTCTCAATGCCTGCAAAGAATTACAGATATGAGATCCTGATGTGGTATCCAATACCCAGGAAGTAGAGTTTATTGATAGACAGTTTTCAATAACATACACACCTGAAGCTGAAGCCGCAACTCGCTTCAGATCCTGGGTTCTGGCCTTCCAAGCCATGCATTCCTGTTTCTAGTGTCCACTTTTGTGACAGTAGAAGCATTTGTCCTTTCTCACCAGCTTTCCCGCTACCTTTGTTGCCTTTCTTTTTCCCTTCGTATCCACTTTACTGACACCGCCCATTGGTTTGGCGGGGGCTTTCTTCTTCTTTACCTTGGCTTTCGCCCTGGACCTAGAAGAGGAAGATCCTCCTACAAACAAAGTGGATGTCTCCCTACCATTCTGTAGGGTGCTCTCAGCACTCCTCAACATGTTCAGAAGATCGGAAAGTTCAACCTCCTTTCCTTGCATGTTGAAGTTAAGAATAAACTGGGCGTAAGTGGAAGGAAGGGACTGGAGAATCAAGTCAGTGTAGAGTTCATTCTCCAACGTGGTTCCAAGGTCCGCGAGCTCCTCTATGTAGCCAATCATCATAAGCACATGTTCCGCTACCGATGATCCGATGGCCAATCTTTCCGAAAATAGCTTCTTCGACACTTCGTAACTTGCGATACGAGACTGCTCTCCATACAGATCTTTTGTATGGAGAAATATGGACTCTAAGTCCATATTCTTATGCCTCCTCTGATGTTCGTTGTCCATAGAGGCAAGTACGAGGGATTTGGCCTTCGCGCAATCAATCTCCCATGTCTTATGGATTTCTATATCCGCGACGCTGGAGGTGGGACCTGGGACAAGGGATCTTTGGTGGTAAGGACATACCCCAACTTGTCGTAAGTGATTGCCATCTTGACATTCCTGAGCCAATCATTGTAGTTTGGCCCTGTCAGTATGTTTTTATCTAGTAATAACTTAAGTCCGGTCATGTTGAATGGTCGCTGCAATTAGGAGAGAGAAAAGAAACACTTTAGCATGATGCTCTTGCAAGTTTAGAGTGGTTTTTAGTTTGTCTAAACAGGATGGCTCCCACTGTCTCTCGAATCCCTTCTCAATCAATAAAGGAAGAATTAGTCGGGATCAATCTCACCGTACAATACTTGCTTAACCGTTTAGCCAGGCCAGTGTCGGTACTTCAAAGGAGGTTTTCCAACGCTTTTGCGAAGTTCCTTAATTAAGTAACCTCTTTTCCGTGTGGGCGTAGCCCCGCTAACACCTTTCTAGACACCTACTAGGTTTATAGCATTGATCGTTAAGTGAGAGATTTCCCGAGGAGTAGCATATACTCACAGTAGGATCGGGATCCAAATATCATCGCGTGATAAAACCGAAGGATTCCTACCAGAATCATCACACTCCAAATGGTATGCATCGCTAGCAAGTTTCAGTACTTATGAAACTCCCGATGTGGATTTTTGCCCCATGCTCTTATGACCTTGACTTTGGCCAAAATATCATAAGTCACATGTCAAGTTCTACCTGTCATTCTCCTGGTTAATTTGGACCCACCCGTACATACCATTGACTTTGGCCAAAATGGCAGCACGACTGTCTCAAACCAACGAATCTACCTATGCTGCACATGAATACCCAATAGCTACCAATCACTATGCCTTGACTTTGGCCAACATACATAGCTTGAATACTTTTTTACCATTCATGTGGAATGACGGAGGGCTACGAATGGTTTTGGCGAAACCGTGAACATAGTGAACTTGATATAATCGATAGAACGAGATAGCTTTTAAAAGGAGTGGTTCAAGCTCCGCATTTAAAAGTTTAGTTTTGAAAAGAACCGAGTGGTTTTCAAAGTGTTCCAATCGACTTTTACTTGGTTTATTTTCTTGCATTAATCTTAATGCGTCCCATCATTTAATCCTACCATTGCAGAAAACAACCAAAATATGTTGTACGCTTATGCCATCCGCATTCGCCACGGGGCCCCGTCATAACCCGTTAGGTTACTTAACTAACGACAGAGCGGGGGCTGGACAAGCGCGGATGCAAAACATAAGCAACACCTAAATAGTTATCTTATATAAATATATAGCAATGATAGCCATTACAGATCACAAATGAACACTTTGGATATACTAGAAATCCGTGAATCGTTCGAGCCTGCAACGAAAAGAGGATTACACAGTCGCGATGAATAGCCGATACCCAACCCAAGACCCATACGGGTGCGGCAAACTACCCGCCAAGTACCCGAAGCGAAGCAACCTCCCTCAATGACGTGAGTAGGACACTCGGCACTTTGAGATACCCGGTAGTTTGTGCACCCCACCATGGGTCTATCCTAGAGGCAAAAACAATAAAAAGAAATTATACAATGACGGCTACAACCCCGACCCGGTTGTGCGGCCAAACAAATAATATTACATCAATTTACATGTTACATGAATGAAAGAAAAAAGAAACTCTCATCTCACATCCACCCCGGCTATTCATCCGCGACAATCCACCGAGTTCATATACACAAACCAATAAGCATTACAGATCACAGATATGTATAACCCCCCCTAATCGACGTATAGCGATTAGCAGACGTTAAAAACTTATAAACATCACAAATATAACCCAATAGTCAAAGTATAGTGAAGTTCGATCAAAAATACGAATTTATAGCCACCCCAAATACAAATTTCTATTCTGGAAAATCTGGGAAGAAATAAAATATCTTTAAAATCCCAAAACCAAAAAATAAGAGCACTGCAAGAGAAACGTGCCGCGGCCGAGTCAACTCGGCCGCGGATCCGCGGCAGAAGCAAGCTTCTGCCGCAGAACCGCGGTGAGTTGGTCGGTTCACTGGTTCGTTTTTCTTGTGTGTATTGTAAAAACCCTGAGCCGATTTTTAAGGTGTGAATTATTATTTTTAAAGCAGATTTAAAAATCGGCAGAAAATATGGTTTTTTCAAAAAAGTTTTGTGATTTTTACCGATCGAACTTCTATACACTTTACTAACTAGCTAGTTTATGTTTAGTTAGTCTCTGATACCACTGTAAGTCCACGTTAGCCACCCAGTGCTTGCGGGGAGGCGGAAACGGTGTAAAAATCGGATTTTTATCGAACTAGGCAACATGGACTATCAAAAGGAGGATCTTTGCTAAACAAAGACAAACTACTAAGCTAACTAGTTTTAGCTACATGGAAGAAAGGTTATACCTAGGGCTTTATGTCCTCTCCTTTCTCCTTGGAGTGAACGGAAGTGATCTCCTTGTCGTCTTCTCTAGTCGAAGAAGGATCAACCCGAGAGCCTCAACCTTTGGCTTCAACTTCAAGCAAGAAGTAACTAAGATGCTAGAAGTGCTAATCCTAGAACCTTTGAAGAGAGTAGAGATCATCATAGAATGGTTTATCTCAAGCTCATGTGTTTCTCAACTCAAGAGAGGGGAGAGCTTGAGAGAGAGGAAGAGGAAGAGAGTGAATCTATATGATAGAATGAGGAGAATAATGAACCCTTCTCACATATATGTGTGAATTATGTAAATTAGATAATTAGCTAGATAATTGTCATGGTTAATCAAGACTTGACCATTATCATTTAACATTAAATGCAAATTGCAAGGATCAAAGAGCATCTTTTATATGGAATGATGATGGTCAACATGTCAACCTAAGTCAACAAGTCAAGATAGTCAAATGGTCAACAACCCAAACCATGCACAATTATATTTAACTAATATCAATTAATCATAATACACACATAAGCATTAGGGTTAAGAAAATAACAATAGTCATCAACCCTAATCATAGTCCTCTCCCTCTGTCTCAGTCAACTGTGCATACACACCTGTATCCGTGATCCGAGGAACACGAATACAAAGAGATAAAACCAATCCCAAATCATATACTAGGATCCGGCTTAAACCAAAGCCCGCTAGTATAAGCTGTCCGGACAACAAGCGTGCACAAGTGCGCGGATGTGAATGAACCCTGTCGTAAAACCATGCGACCTCTTCTCATTTTTCCTAAAGGCGAATAACTCTCTGTGTGGGACTCTAAAGACTCGACACTACGCTGGCAGTGGGTTTAACCACAGACCGCAAGCGGCACTAGCTGTACGTAACGATCCCTAGGTAGATGCCGATAAGAAGACGGAAGAGGTGAACCCATCTGAACTCCTACTAAGCCTGTATGTGACAGTCTCCGTACAGTCTGGTCTGTTCGTCTGATACATCGCATGGCGGGCCTAGGGGGCGGTGAACGTCAGTCCCCTAATAGCGGTATAAGTCGTGTCGGAGTGTAGCCAGAACACCCTGAGATAACACTGGAAACCTACCAGTATATCTCGCTTGCCCTGGCCAGGGACAACTTGTGTAATGGCTCTCCTGGACACAGCGCGATGTCAACCCCCAATACCGGGAGAGACGAATCCTGTCTAACCGTCACTGCCTCCAAGTGCTTCTGGACTGCACCCAACTACTACCTGTTTGCACGAATCCTTTGAGCCTTGGTAGGGTGGTAATCAAAGTACAGCGGGAACACACTCGAGGCGAAGTGACAGTGTCAAGTTAGCGGACTAAGCTGTACTCATGTCACCTGGGAACTGATAACTGACGATAGGTATAATACCAACCAACAGTTCCCGACGAGTCCTGTCCAGTGTACTCGAAACCTAATGAGCACCCGCATACTATCTCAAGTACGACGTACTGACGGCTGTGTGACAGACCGTCTCCCACGCTGGGATGAGAAGCGCATACGCTAGTCTACTCCGGAGTATCGATGCCCTGTCTCGATGGTCCAACGACTAGGGACCTGCATAAGGATGTGCTTATGGATTACTCAGCCCCCACGAGTGTGAGCGCCATCACAACACTGGTAATCAAACAAAGATCTTAAGGGCTCTACTAATATGTATATTAGCGATATGCTAAAAGAAACACATGTACACATTAAAGCAAAGACAAACCAATTAGCATACTACCATTTCGAGCAAGATTGTCTATACAACTGTGAATATCCCAAGTTTCCATCAAGTAATATACATACTAGTATGATACAGTAATGGCCTCTAAGGCATATACACTAACACTTTGCGTAATGGCTCTCTGACATAGCGCGATATCAACTCCCAATACCCAGAGAGACGAATCCTGTCTAACTGCCGTTGCCTCCAAGTTCTCGGGACTGCACCCAACTGCTACCTATTTGTATGACTCTTTTGAGCTGTGGTAGGGTAGCAATCTAAGAACAGTGGGACACACTCGAGGCGAAGTAGCACTGTCAAGTCTGCGGACTATGTTGTATACATGTCACCTGGGAACTGTTAACTGACAACGGGTATAATACGAACCAACAGTTCCCCGCGAGTCCTGTCCGGTGTACCCGTAACCTAACGAGCACCTGTATACTATCTTCAGTACGACGTACTAAAGGCTGTGGGACAGACTATCTCCCCAACTGGGATGAGAAGCGCACACACTAGTCTACTCCGGAGTATCGATGCCCTATCTCGATAATCCTACGACTAGGGACCTGTATAGGATGTTACTTATAGACTACCCAGCCCCCACTAGTGTGACTGCCATCACAACGCTGGTAATCAAGCAAAGATCCTAAGGGCTCTACTAATATGTATAAGCGATACGTTACAAGAAACATATGCACATATTAAAGTAGACACAAACCAAGTAGCATACTACCATTTTTAGCAAGACTATCAATACAACTGTGAATATCCCAAGCTTTCATTAAGTAATATACAAACTAGTATGATACAGTAATGTCCTTCTAGGGCATAAACACTAACCACCAACTACTACCTATTTGCATGACTCAATAGAGTCGTGGTAGGGTAGTAATCTATGAACAGTGGGAACACACTCGAGGCGAAGTGACAGTGTCAAGTAAACAGACTAAGCTGTACTCATGTCACCTGGGAACTGATAACCGACGATAGGTATAATACCAACCAACAGTTCTCAGTGAGTCCTGTCTAGTATACACGTAACCTAACGAGCACCTGCATACTATCTCCAGTATGACGTACTGATGGCTGTGGGACAGACCATCTCCCCTCCTGTGATGAGAAGCGTATACACTAGTCTACTCTGGAGTATCGATGCCCTATCTCGATAATCCTATGACCAGGCACCTGTATAAGGATGTGCTTATAGACTACCATTCCCCCACTAGTGTTAGAGCCATCACAACACTGGTAATCAAGTAAAAGATCCTAAGGGATCTATCAATATGTATTTGCAATATGTCAAAAGAAACACATACACAAATTGAGATAGATACAAACCAAGTAGCATACTACCATATTGAGCAAGAATGTCAATCCGTTTATATATCCCAAGCTTCCAAAATGTAATATACAAACTAGTACTATACAATAATGGCCTCTAGGGCATATCACACTAACAATCTCCCACTTGCACTAAGGCCATGTGCTGGCATATCGCAGACTTTTCATCTCGAATAGCGTCTCAAACTGCGTCTGAGGAATGGCCTTTGTGAATCGATCTGCAGTGTTATCTTCTGTAGCAACCCTCCGAACCTTGATCTCCAGGCGTTCCATGATCTCCCTGATCAGGTGATACCACCTCAAGATGTGTCTGGACTTCTGATGGGACCTGGGTTCCTTTGCTAAAGCTATAGCTCCCTTGTTGTCACAATACAAAGGTATTGGATCAACAATGGATGGAACCACCGGATGTTCTGTCAAGAACTTCCTCATCCAGACGGTTTCTTTTGCAGCATCATATGCTGCGATATATTCCGCTTCCATCGTCGAGTCAACAACGGTTTCCTGTTTGGAACACATCCAACACACCGCCCCTCCATTAAGAGTAAAGACATAACCCGGCATGGATTTAGAGTCATCCTTGTCACTCTGGAAGCTAGAGTCAACAAAGGCCTCGATCTGGAGGTCTTCTCCGCCGTAAACCAAAAACATATCCTTAGTCCTTCTCAGGTACTTCAGAATGTTCTTTATGGCTATAAAGTGCTTCACCCCAGGGTTTGACTGATACCGGCTTACTACACTCAGTGCATAAGCTACATCTGGTCTGGTACACAACATCGCATACATTATAGAGCCTACTGCAGAGGCGTAGGGTATAATAGACATGTGATCCCTTTCCAAATCAGTCTTGGAAGGCATCTCTTTGGATAGGGTGATCCCATGACCAGCCGGTAAATTACCCGCTTGGAATCATCCATACTGAATTTTTTCAGTATGGTGTCGATGTACCTGGACTGTGAAAGTCCTAATATCCTTTTGGACCTATCACGATAGATCCGGATCCCAGAATGTAAGAGGCATCACCCAGGTCTTTCATGGAGAACTTGTGTGACAAGAACCCTTTGACAGATTGTACCATATGAATGTCATTTCCTATCAAGAGAATGTCATCCACGTATAAAACGAGGAATACGACAGTTCACACTACAATCTTACTATAAATACATGGTTCATCTGGATTTTTTATAAAGCCAAATACTTTGACCGTCTCATCAAAACAGACGATCCAACTCCGCGATTCCTGCTTCAGTCCATAAATGGACTTAAGCAACTTGCACACCTTCCCGCTGCTCCTACTCTGAATGAAACCCTCTGGCTGGTCCATATAGACACACTCCTCTAAATTACCATTTAGAAAAGCTGTTTTTACGTCCATCTGCCAAATCTCATAATCGTGGAAGGCAGCAATGGCAAGAGGGATCCGAATGGATCTGAACATAGACACTGGAGAAAAGGTTTTGTCATAGTCCAAACCAGGTATTTGACGAAAACCCTTTGCAACAAGTCTACCCTTATAGGTCTCAACCAGTCCATCTACACCAATCTTCCTTTTGAAGATCCATTTGCAGCCTCCGGGTTTTACCCCTTTTGGTGCAACGTCCAAAGTCCATACTTTGTTGGTGTACATGGACTCCATCTCGGTCTGCATTGCATCCAGCCATTTTAACGAGTCAGTGCTCTGAATGGCCTGCTGGAAGCTAGTCGGCTCATCATTATCAATGGTGCAATCCTCTCTATCCCCGTCTATGTGAAAAACATAGTATCTCTCAGGTGGATAAGAAAGCCTACTACTTTTGCGGAGCGGCGCATGAATGTCCCGTTCTTTCGAACCTTCTGGTTCTACTAAGCTTTCAGTAATAGCTCGTGGTTCTGGAATTTCTTCCAGTTCTATTGCACTCCCACTTATCTGATTTTCCAAAAATTCAGTTTCCAAGAAGCAGGCATGACGAGAAACAAATACCTTTTGTTCCTCTGTGTAATAGATGAAATATCCCTTGGAGTTCTTTGGATATCCCAAAAACTTGCACTGTACTGAGCGTGCATCGAGTTTGTCCGTATGCTGCTTTTTGATAAAAGTTGGACATCCCCATGGCTTAATGTGTTTAAGATAGGGTTTCTTCCCACTCCACATCTGATATGGTGTGGTATGCACTGACTTGGTTGGAACCCGGTTCAAAAGATATACAGCCGATTCTAGTGCATATCCCCAAAAAGATCGCGGTAACTCAGCGTTACTCATCATGGAACGTACCATATCCAATAGGGTTCGGTTCCGTCTCTCCGATACACCGTTATGTTGTGGAGTGTATATGGGAGTAAGCTGAGAGAGAATTCCATTCTCTTTTAGGTAATCCAGGAACTCGGCACTTAGGTATTCACCACCTCGATCAGATCTCTGTGTCTTGATACTTTTGCCGGTTTGTTTTTCTACTTCATCCTTATATTTCTGGAATTTTTCAAAGGCTTCAGATTTGTGCTTTATCAAGAAGACATGTCCATACCTTGAAAAATCATCCGCAAAAGTAATGAAGTAAGAATAACCACTTCACGTATGTGTAGACATTGGACCACATACATCGTTGTGTATGAGTCCCAAGAGCTTACTCGCTCTTACTCCGTGTCCAGTGAACGGAGTCTTTGTCATCTTGCCTTTGAGACATGATTGTCAAGTTGCATATGATTGATATTCGAACGGATCCTTATATCCTTCTTTATTTAACATAGTTAACCTTGTCTCATTGATGTGACCCAGTCTACAATGCCATAAGAAAGCATGATTTATTTCTGGAGACATTCTTTTTTGTGTATTCTGGATATTGAAAATCTGTGGTTGGTTTAATACGTATATATCGTTGCTTAATGTACCCGACCCAATCAAAACATGATTAAGGTGAATATTTACAACATTGCTTACAAATGCAAAATCATAAACTTCTTTAGACATTAAAGATACAGATATGATATTACAAGTCGAACTGGGTACAAAATAACAGTTGCGTAAAACCAAAACATGTCCATCTGTCAACCCTAAGTGACAGTCCCCCACGGACTCATCATCCATGCTTGCTCCGTTTGCAACTCTTAGGGTCATATCACCTGCCTTCAAAACTCTACGCCTTCCCAGTGCAAGCAAAGGATTACAGATATGAGATCCTGATCCGGTATCCAATACCCAGGAAGTAGAGTTGATTGACAGACAGTTTTCAATAACATACACACCTGAAGCCGAAGCCACAAGTTGCTTCGGGTCCTGGTTCTTGGACCTCCAAGCCCTGCAATCTTTCTTCCAGTGTCCTTTCTTGTGACAATAAAAGCATTCTTCCTTCCCCACAATCTGTCGCGCTACCTTTACCTTTCCCATGACTTCCACCTTAGTAACACCGCCCCTTGTTTTGGTGGGGGCCTTCTTCTTCTTTCCTTTGGCTTTCGCCTTGGACCTAGAAGAGGAAGCTTGTCACGACCCAAAATTTGGCCCGTAACCGGCACTTAAACTATGTAACATCTACAGGCGTACGCAACTCAAGTAAGCCGAAACCCAGAAATCTAAACAACCCAAATCTGGATCAACGGAGAAAAACATTGTTTTAACATTTTTAAAATCACAAGTAAAATCTCTAACTCTAGTTTTCTTTCTGGAAAATTTTGGCAGCACCTCCTTTGTAAAAACTAGCCCCGAAAACGGGTACAACATAGGTAATATATAAAGCATCCCAAACGGGTGCAAAATCACGCCCAATGGCGGAGACAATCACCAAAACATGTATACGATGCCGAAGCGAAGAAATATCAAAGAAACGACTATAATAAGAAGTAAACTTTTCAACACACCGGCTCCTACGAGCACGGCACCCCAAAGTCACCAAAATAATACAACACTGAATCCTCACAAGTCGTCTCTAAGTCATATACAACAGTGGTAGATGGAGAATACTAGATCCAACAAAAAGATATACAATGTACAAGCAGATGACCGCAAACCCACCTAAAATCAAAGGCCTCACTGCCTAACGTAGCGGTATCCGCAAAAGTGGTGATGATAAGACGCCCTGCCGCGACTACTCTGAGGGTAAGTCCTGCAAAACATTGTCGCACAACGGGGGTGAGTTGCCAACTCGTGAATAGTAAATAACATCATACTGTAATCGCAGGTATGCACGAACATCGATCTATCTATCACATGTAATCCGATAGCATATGTATGATAAGTGAATATGCAACAATCATGTAAAGGTACATCATCAGGGTACTACAACTACATGAAACAATGCATAACCTCAATAATCCTGAGTGTGTGGGATGATACAATAAAATCTCATGCAAAATCAGCAGCATGGAAAAACACCAGTGTCCCTCACTGACACATCAAATCCTAAATCCTCAGGCACCGTATCCTCATATCGGCCCTCACATCCTGTAAGTCTCATGGAACCTGAGTGTCTATCATCGACACCCGAAACATCATGAAAACACATACCTGTAAGTATATATATATAAGGATATCAACCATGTATGTCCACCGACGATACGTAAAAATCATGGAAACCTGAGTGTCTAACACCGACACTCGAAATATCTTGAAACCCATGTCTAACATCGACACGTAAATCCTCATAACTCAGGCGTTGTCACCATGACTGGCCCTGACGATATGTCATACATCACTCCGGTCGGTACCTCATGATAACTGCTGAGTCCAATTACTATCACAAGTAGATAGTGGTCCCACCGCCAGGCTTATCGTCTACACCACGAAATCACCACTCGCCCTGGGGAACCATACCGGGTCCACCATGTACCCGCAGACGGTGCCTCACGCTCCTCGAATCGGGATCACAAGCCAGATCTCAGAACCGAGAAATCACATGGTGGACGCACTGAAATATCATATCAAGAGAAACCGGGTTTTCAAACAATACAAAGTTTTCTTGAAATACCCCCACGGTTCTCAAATCCATAAATCGTATGAAATCCATATCTCAATGCGTAAAATCCATATAAAACTGATATATGCAACATGAAACATCAATATGAGCATATAAAGGGAAAACCGCTCTTTAAATGAATCCATCTTTTAAAATATATCTTGCGGTTCCCAAAATCCTCTGAAAACAAATACAGCATCATATGAGGTGTACATGTAAGTGTAGCAAGATTTAAGTATCTACATGTAAGGAAATGGGAATGATGTATTTCATAAGCGCAATGATCAACAACTCAATATCACATATAAAAACAATACCCCTTTGGGTATATACAACTATAGAAAGCATATGCGGTATACATGTTAGTATGTGTGCATGATGTACATGTAGCTGTAATAGACTATGTAGGTGTACATGTCAATATGTATGCATGATGTACAAGTAACTGAAATCGAGTATATGGTGTACATGTCAATATGTATGCATGATGTACAAGTAACTGGAATCGAGTATATGGTGTACATGTCAATATGTATGCATGATGTATAAGTAACTATAGTAAGATATACGTGAAGTGGAATAAGGGTCACTACCTCAACTATTCCTGCCCAATGCAATATCACGTACGTATGTGCCCACAATATTTCATATGCACAATGGAATAAGAGTTACTACTCCAATCATTCCTATCCACTACCATATCACGTATGAAAGTGTTTGTGAGTGTCATAGCAATTACTGACGATGTGGGTGTAGCATACAATCTAGTGCTCGTGCAACATGAATCGTCAGTAATGTGTTATATCTAAAGCACAACAGATACTATTGTGCAATGGCATTCATATGAAATTAACCAATATGCAATAACATGCAGCTAACATATCATATCATCCCCGACGCATAACTCCATACGGGTGATTTCCCCGTAGATGTTAAATCTACCGACCAATGGTCTCCAGCTATGAAAATCCAACCACCTGCTTCCCCTTGTTCGCAACGTCTGAAGTACCCGCTTGCGACGCTATATGTCAACAAACACAAGAAATAATGCGAACATCTCATAATCGACCAATATAACGTAAAACTACGTATTAAATAACGCACCAACACAAAACTAACTCGCGAGTGTGCGTCTAGTGGCTAACGTGCGTCACGATACCACAAAACCTACCCAGGCACAGCAGCTGCACCAGATCACGATTCGTGTCGCAACACGTAACAAACGGACTGAAAATACTAGATTATGGGTAATCGATCCCAGATTTTGTATACTGAAATTACTAAAAAAGTTAACAGTACCAAACACCCCTAACCAACAACAAACAGCTACCCCCAAAAGCCAAACCCCAGCATGTCCCCACATCGCCGGCGTCGCCGGAATTCTGGTTAGGGTCGCCGGCCCTGGCCGGTGGGGTGGTCCCCATCTCTCAGGTGGTGTCTCGGGTTCACTAGTACATCTCTATAATTTTGTATGGTCAAACACTAAATTCTCCAGGTCACAACAGATATAAAAGCTCTAAAAAGACAATAAAAACCCGATATCGCACTAATCGATATAAAAAGCGTTCTAAACCATAATCAACGAACAACACAGCATAAAAACTCTAATTTATCAGTATTGGGATTATACCTAACAATCTTGCTCACAAGATCCAAGCTTTCCCTAGCTCCAAGTGATCCAAGTGCAGAAATCAAGAACTTTTGGTATTTTGTGATATAGTTTGGGATTTTTGAGTATTTATGAGTTTGGATTGATGCAAAATGAGAAGGAAAAGAGCGAAGGCGGTAGGAAAAGAAAGGATCTCGGCCAAGAGAGTGAGGTGAGGGTTTTGTGAGGGGTTTCCTATCAGCTACCAACATTAAATGCAATTAAATGCATTCATACACACATAAATACACATGCTTGCACCACTTTCTTTTCTTTTCTTTTTCTTTAAATCTAAAACCCAAGTCAGCACAAGGATCTAGAGAAGAAGAGAATGTTTTGATTCAACCCAACA
This sequence comes from Agapanthus africanus, assembly GCA_030015575.1. NCBI lineage: Eukaryota > Viridiplantae > Streptophyta > Magnoliopsida > Asparagales > Amaryllidaceae > Agapanthus > Agapanthus africanus. The sequence goes on from CM057351.1 coordinate 117,510,517, forward strand.
ATAATTGAAGAAAAGAAACAAAGAGAAGTTTTCCCAAAATGTGAATACCGCATTAAAATAATATTAAAATTAGGAAAGATTCAAATTGAACCAAAACGTCCCATATACCCCCAAAGCTTGCGCACTAGTTTTATTTTAGCTAAACTAGGTGCTGGCAAGTCTATATGGTCGTTTGAACACAGTCGGGTTAAAACGGAAAATACCAACAATTTAACCCTAAAACGGAAAAATTCTCATAATAATTTCTAAAACATTACAATCCCCCCCTTATAGAAATTCGGTCCCCGAATTAAAATTAATTGCTAAGCGTACCTTCAATGAGATGAGGGAATTTCTTCCGCATCTCGCTCTCGGCCACCCAAGTGATCTCCTCACTAGTAGGGCTACGCCATAGAACCTTCACAGACGGCAAGACCCTTGACCGAAGTTTCTTCACCTGCCAATCCAAAATAACTACCGACTGCTCGATGAACAAAAGATCGAGCTCAAACTGAACGGTCTCATGCTGAATCATGTGAGAAGGATCATGAAGGTAGCTACGAAGCATCGACCCATGGAAAACGGGGTGAACATCCGGAAAACTTGGCGGGAGCACCAAACGATAAGCAACAGAACCCACTCGCTCAAGGATCTCCAAAGGATCTACAAATCTGGGACTGGCCTTCCCCCTCTTCCCAAATCGCATAACGCCCTTCATCGGAGAAATCCTCAGGAATACATGATCCCCCACTGCGAACTCAAGTCTGCGACGACGACGTTCGGCATAAGCCTTCTGCCTGCACTGCGCTGCAATCATCCTGTCCTGAATCAGCTGGATCTTCTCCATAGTCTCCTGAACTATCTGGGGTCCTAAAACCAGACTCTCTCTAAGTTCGTTCCAACAGACTGGCGATCGACACTTCCTACCATATAAAGCCTCAAAAGGTAACATCTGAATAGTCTTCTGAAAGCTGTTGTTGTAGAGAACTCAATCAACGGTAACTGACGATCCCAACTGCCTCCAAAATCAAGCACACATGCACGGAGCATATCCTCCAGAGTCTGAATAGTCCGCTCCGACTGACCATCGGTCTGTGGATGAAAAGTGGTGCTAAAACTCAACCGGGCACCCAAAGCTTCTTGAAGCTTCTGCCAAAGACGGCTAGTAAACTGGGTGCCTCTGTCGGATACAATGCATGTGGAAACACCGTGCAAACACACAATCTCATCTATGTACAACTGAGCGTACATAGCATAACCGAAAGTGGTCTTCACTAGAAGGAAGTGAGCCGCTTTCATCAACCGGTCAACAATCACCCAAATGGAGTCATACCCTCTACTGGTCCTGGGTAGACCCACAATGAAGTCCATGGAAATCTGCTCCCATTTCCACTCTGGAACGGGTAAAGGCTGCAACTCTCCAGCTGGTCTCTGATGCTCAGCCTTGACTTGCAGACAAGTCAGGCACCTCGAAACGAAGTCTGAAATATCGCGTTTCATCCCTTCCTACTAGTAAGAGTCTCTAAAGTCACGGTACATCTTGGTGGAACCTGGATGAACGTTAAAGGCTGACTGATGTGCCTGCTCTGGGATCTCGCGACTCAACCCATCCGCATCTGGTACACACAAGCGAGTCCCACATCGTAGCACACCCTGGTCATCAATCATGAACTCCGAAACAGTACCCTTTCAAACAAGCTCAGGAATCTCGGACAAACGAGCATCACTGGGTTGTGCCTTACGGATACAATCAAATAATAGTGGACGGGCGCGAACATGAGCAAGCTGTCCCACAGCGGAAGTAAACTCGAACTGCACTCTACTATCACACAAGAGCTGCAAATCTACAGACGACTGACGCTGAATTGCACTCAACTGGGACAAGCTACCTCCTGGCCTACGGCTCAAAGCATCAACTACCACATTCGCTGTTGGAGATAGTACCCTCAAAGTCAATTATTGGATCGCAGGTATGTGATTGCAATGATTGAGGCAGGACCTATACCAATATGACAGTATTGCTCGAGATGATAGTATGCTATCTGGTTTGTCTTTATCATCGTATACATGCTTTAGTTCACTACTGCATGTTGATAAAGCCCATAGGATTCAGCTTGACAGCCAGCAGTATGATGGTGATCATATACGTGGGAGCTGGGGTCTATAAGCACATCCTTGAAGTGTCCCTAGTCGTAGGAGTTTCGAGACAGGGCATCGATACTCCAGAGTAGACTAGTGTATACAGTCGAGACCCCGACGAGGGGCAATGGCCGGTCTCACAAGCCATTGGTGTCAGTTGGTTCACCTAAGATGTATACAGGTGCTCATTGGGTTATGAGTACACCGGACAGGACTCGCCGGGAACATGCTAGTTGGTATTATACATATCGTCAGATAGCAGTTCCCTAGTGACATATGTACAGGTTAGTTTGTCGACATGAGATCGTCATTTGTCTCGTGTGAGTTCCCACTGTGCTTTGATTTCCACCCTACCACGCTCAAAGGAGACGTGCAAACAGGTATTTTTTGGGTACTGTCCCGAGCCACATGGAGGCAGTGAGTGGATCGTCGGGGATTCGTCTCTCCCGGTATTGGGAGTTGATGTTGCACAGCGCACGGGTGGCCATCACATGAAATCCTCGGCCGAGGTAGTGGAGAATTACTGATTTGGATCAGTAGTTTCTCAAATGGTGATGGGCTTCATGCCGACATGATTTATCGCGTTATTAGGGGTCTGACTTTATCCACCCCCCTAGACTCGATATGCGATATTCTTTAGACGAACGGACCGGACTGTACGGATATTGTCACTGTCCGGCTCAGTAGGGTTTCTGGATGAGTTCGCTCGTCAGCTTCCTTTCCAATCAATACATAAGCAACCGTTACGTACAGCTTGTACCTCTGACGTGCTAGTGGTTATACCCAGTGCCAGTGTGTTGATGAGTCATTAGAGTCCCCCATACACCGTTTCCCAAGTTCGGGCGAAACGTTGTAGAGGCCGTATGGTTTTATGGCAGGGTTAGAAAAATGCACGTGCGTTTTCATATGTGTCATATTTCGGGCAGATAATACTGGTCGGCTTTGGTTTAAGCCGGATCCGAGTATTATACTGTGTAGATATAATATCTTTGTCTCAGTTGAATTTGTATTCGGTCGTAATACAAATGCGGGTATGTTTATACTGTTACGGGGTTATCCTGAAATTCGTTTCAGGATCATTTTTGGAAGTTGCCAGTTTCCAGTTTTCTATCAGCTGTATTTAACATTCGGTTAAATGCGGATTTATCTTTTCTTGATGAGTGTGGAAGGTTCTAGAAGATTCTAGATGATGACTAGGATTAGTGACTCATGGTTACATTATTTAAGCATTTAATGAACGGTTGACTAAGTGTTATGATGCATTGTATGCTTTAATGGTTATGCACGTTGTTTAGGTGATTCATTCATCGGATTTATTGTTGTGGTCACCCCCCTCTTTTACACTCACATCCCCCCTCTCCTTAAGTGGCCGGCCCTTCATTGTGAACGGTGGGGTTGTGGATTTGGAAAAAAGATTAAGGTTTATGGTTCATGGTAATTGATATATTTTCATAGCTCATTTTCATTCGATCCAAAAGGCAACTTCATTAACCGTTCGTCTAGAGCTTTGGACGTAATGAGACAAAGTGTTTTACTCATTCTCTACATCAATCTTGGTCATCTCTTTTTGCAAACTTGATGATCGAGTTGCCTCGGTTCAGAGGCGGGAGCCCGTTTAAAAATCCGTCGACGTAGTGCCACCTGGACGAGAAGATTGGAGATTCAGAAGATCGGAGCAGCCGCAACAAAGTGTGGGATGATGGTTAAAGGCCGAAGGACTCGGATCTTTTGGTATAACATTTCCACCCACTTTGTAGTTTGTTAGTTTATCTTTAATGGCAGATCCGGATTATAGTACACGATAGCGCCAGTTGTAAAAAGTTTTTGTTCCGCATTTGGCATTTGTTTGACTGCCGGGGCGCTACCGTGGACTTACAGTGGTATCAGAGCCTCACCATTCAGCTTTACTAACTTATGCTAACACGTTTAAAATATCGATCGAACGGATTTTCGAAAACTACATTTTTCCAGTTCACAGTTTCTGTCGATTTTAAATCAGGTCCAAAAATTATTCTGAATATCACAGAAAGTTGTGCAAAGTTTTTTAGGCTAACTGTAGAAATTTGGTCACGTGACCCCACAAGACCACCGCGGATCCGCGGTCAAACCTAGGGTTTGACCGCGCATCCGCGGCCAATCTGTGGGACCAGTGGTCTAAATTTCTACAATGGCTTCTTCAGTGGAAATTGTGGTTTTTGGAATATTTCGTTTGTGCCCAAATTTTATTACTGTACAACAGATATACGTGGGGCCCACTTTGGGAAATTTTGTCGATCGAAATTTTAAACTTGTTTGTATGCAGTATTTACATTACATCTCCGACCGGTAATGTCATTTGAGCGGTAAACCGCGTCTAATTGCTATAGTTCTTTTAGACGGGTTTGTGAACGTGACATTCGCGTTGATGTTCTGTGTTGTGCTGTGATGTTGCGGATTTGTCATGGTGGATAGCAGGGTGCAATGATAGTGCGGTTTGGATTTATTTGTACATTTGATATTACAGGGCGAGCGTCCAACATGTGGACTGCCGTCACTGCCTGTTGTATATTGTTCTTTTGGGGCACGACCGGGTTGAGGTCGATGTACCCGTTGTACATATTTTATTTTCTGTACTAGGTTTACCCCGCGACGAGGTGCACGGATAGCTGGGTTCTCGAGGGCAACGGGTCCGTATCTCATAGCTTTGAGAGGCAGAGGGGCCTCACTCTAGAATTGGCAGACTATTCGCCGCACTCGTAGGGGGTACAGGTTGACCCAAGGAGGGGTTCTCAAGTTACCGGATTCCATGAAGTGCCAGGTGGTCCATTCATTTTGGTGTAGGGGTTGCCTCGCTTCAGGTTTTGGCGGGTAACTTGCCGCACCCGTAGGGGTCTAGGTTTTATTGCACAGGTTATCCACACGACCAGGGGAACGTCAGGTTTCAGTAGCGGCTCTGTGAAACCCGGGGATCCCAGATTATCTGTATTGTTCTGTGATGCTTATTACTTTTCTGTAATGTTGCATAATATCACGCCTAGAGCGATTATTGTATATTGGTATATATACTATTAGATGTTGTATATGATTTACACCCGCGCTAGTCCAGTCCCCGCTCTGTCGTTAGTTAAGTATCCTAACGGGTGATGACGGGACCCAGTGACGAATGCGGATGGCATATACGTACATTTTATTTTCGTTCTTTTCTGGTGTGATTGATTGATGGGACCGCATTGATTGTTATCAATGCAAGGATAAAACAAACCTATATTTGATGTTGTTGGAACAAATTTTAAAAGGTGTTATTACAAAGATGTTTCCTTTTGTTTTGCATAGGGGTATTCAGTTGGAATATCCTGCACCTCATTCCACGAGGCAAGGGCCGAGATCCCTTCACCGGGAGTGACCCCTTGGGCAGAAGTTTACGTCAGGGTAATAACTTCACTATAGTCGATTACAAGTTGCTTTGCATCATGGTATTCAGTTAGAATATCCTGCACCTCATTCCACGAGGAAAGAGCCGAGATCCCTTCAACGGGAGTGACATCTTTAGCAAAGGTTTTCGTCACTAGATTTTTATAAAAAGCTATCAGGTCCCTTCAGCGAGATCAAGTTCATTACGTTAAAGGTTTTTTGCCAAAAACTAACCGTAGCCCTCCATCGTATCTTATGGATGGTCAGTAGTATTCAAGCTATGTTTGTTTGGCCAAAGTCAAGGCACGGTGCTAGGTAGCTGCTAGGTATTCATCTGTTGCGTAGATAGATGGGTTGGTTTGGGACAGTAGTATTACCTTGTTGGCCAAAGTCAAGGGTATGTACGGGTAGGTTAAAATTAACCGGGATAATGACGGGTAGAACTTGGCATGTGACTTATGATGGGTTGGCCAAAGTCACGATCATAAGAGCATGGGGCAAAAATCATATCGGTAGTTTCAAACATACATGAAACTTGCCAAGTATGCGCATACCTTCTGGAGTGTGATAACATGAGTGGATTCCTTCAAGTTATCAAGCGATGAGAGTTGGATCCCGATTCTCACTGATGAGTTGGTTTACTCTTCGGGTGATCCCGACTAATTCTTCTTTCAGGTTTGAAGGAGAATTTGAGACTACAGTGAGAGGTTTCCTGATTAGATAAAGTTATAACCATTCTCATCTAGGTTAGAGTGCACGCAGGGTGTTTCTTTTCTCTCTCTCTCTTTGGCAGCGACCTTTTGACCGATCCTAGACTATGACTCAGTGACCATGTTGACCGAACATTCTTAAAATACTGGCTTTTGGATTTTCTGAGTTGCATAAGTCATTGCCGCTCCTTCCTTTACCCTTTGCATTTCTCAGAACACCCCGTATTACTACGGATATCCACTTCCATTGGATAGATCCATCGTATGGTTATATACGAACTCGAAGGGACTTCTTCGAGGATGGATCCAGGTTCAGGAGAAATATAATTAATTATTCAGTTGTCTTTTATTATCACCTTCTCTCAGGTTGCGAGGGCTCCTAGGATTAGGAGAGTACACCTATTATGCTTACTAGATAGTCTTCTTCCAAACCATAGGCTGGTGCCGAAAGGTAGGGAATGAAGAAAACCAATTAGCTTAAGGAGGGTGTACAGAAGGTAATAACTAAAGACAAAATAAAGGGATTAGAAAGAGGGAAAAGTAAATTGCGACTGTTATCATTCACAACCAAACCGCATTCTTCATCGCCACTCCTATTTCACCTTTGCTTTTTTCCCCAGTTCGGGAGAAAATAATAAGGTATTATTCAGTTTTCTTTTATCATTACCTTCTCTCAAGTTATGAGTACTCCTTGGTTTTGGAGGGTACACCTATTATGCTTACTGGATAGTCTTCTTCTAAACCATAGGCTGGTGCCGAACGGTAGGGAAGGAAGAAAAACATTTAGCCTAACAATGGTGTACAGATGGTAATGAATAAAAACAAATAAAGGGATTTGGAGAGATGGCAATAAAATATTAGGTTAAAGTCATGAATTGGATTATGGAAGAGGCATTACTAGGAATACCAGGATACCCCTATGATACATTTTCATGTTACAGTGCATTGTTAAAGGAAAACTGATTTCCCGATTACATACTTACTCCAGGGTATGTATTTACCAGGTTTCATTCTCATATCTGTACGGTTTTACAGATGATGAGTGGTAGTAGGTTATTGGGAATAGGGCGATCATCCTCATTATATCGGAATTCGTTGTAATTGGTGATATTTGAGGAAGTCGCCTGAGTTTTTGCCGGACGGCATGTATTTGGTTTTGAATATCCGTTGTTGTGCACCAATTTTAAAATGATATATCTGTACGTTTATTTTTATAAAGTGAGATATAACTTTTTGAAATTATGTCAGTGACATTTACCTATATCAGTTGACGATTGGGTAATGAGCATTGAACAACGGAGTAGTTCTTAACCATAAGTACAGTTTTCAACCTACGATGCACAAGTTTTGAGTTATTCGACTAAGCGGACTTATACAGAGTATTTTATGTTGTCCAGTGTCCGTCAGGACAAAGGGGTTGGTCCTCGTACTATGTTCTGTTTACTTGTGACTTCTCTATTTTTTAGACAAGTGTTTCGTAGAATTACAATGTCTAAGTTTTGAGAACTTCTGGGTATAAGAATAAAGTAGAGAACCAGGTGTCACAAGTATCGGTATTCTTCAAAGAGATCGAAGATGTAGATTCTTGTGATTGGTATTCAGATGATAGTAATGGTTTTGAGAAACTTGTTTCTCTTTCAGGTTACTCATAATTGGAGTTATTCCTAAGTTGAGTAATGCTGATTAGCCTCTCTCCATTAAGTTGATATGCACTGGAGACAGATGCATGAATTTGAATCTGGTTCCAATTAAATAAGTGCCAAGGTTTCTATATTGAATATAGAATGGTTCATATCTTAACGATGTTAAGGTACGGGGAGTTGTCCAACTTATGCTTAAAACCGGCCACTGGATAACTCAAGGCACGTTTCTGTAATGGCAGTTTGTGGGTTGACCCTGGCTTTGATGAGGGTTGATTTTTTACCATCTGGAAGATCAATAGTGATATTGTTCTTGACTCGCCTCAGTTTTAGTGAAATGGATTTTTTCAGAAAACAATAGTGGGAGTATGGTAGAACTGGAAGTGATTCCAGAACCGCAAACAATTACGGAAAATTTAATAGGACCTATATATTCAATCAGGTTTGACATTCCATTAGCCACTCCGTAGATATGGTGGGTAACCTCAGACACTCGAGAGGTACTCCGGTAGCCTCAAGGACGGTGACAGGAAGGTTCTTGTTTACCCAGACTTGACACTACTGTTGTTCCAGACTATGAGTCCCGGCAAGAGGACAAGTATAACGTCATTCTAAACTAGCTTTAGAAGTGTACGTAGATATTATTCTGCCAAAGGGTTGTCATAGTCAGTGGGAGCAGCGGAAGCATAGTGGGCAAGTAGCTTATATCTATTTATAGGCTTGAGCAGATATAGCGGAGATAGATCATATAATTTTGATGTTAGAGTCATGGGTTTGACTTCATCAGAATAGGGGATGGATCTATTGAGAAGGTAGTAGGGTGTGATGTCCTGGTATTTGGATGACATACACAGAGTAGGATGTAAAATTCCTATACTACGATCGGCTGTACTATGGTCGTCACACAGTTGTTTCTCCACACAGGATATGGATATAATATTTGACATTCTGGTTTCTAGATCATTTGTTTTAGATCTAGATTTGGGTAGTTTCCCAAATGTGGGTACTTTGACAGTATTCTAATAGTTTTTAGAATAGATGATTCCTGGCATGGTGGTGTACCTGCAGGTGATGGAGTCACCCTCTCTAAAGGTGTCTTATAGACTAAAGGAGAGAGGGATGTACATGATTGGCAGATCACTTGCTTAGGCAATTGAGTCAATCATGAAATGTCAAGTACCACACCAGATATTGTTTTTGCTCTAGTTGCAATAAGTTTATATTAATCCAATCATGGAGAAATATAAGGAAACAATTTTAGAACAAGAGTGTATGTTCTACGGATTTGATGACGGCAGCCTCCTTCGGGAGACGGTTATCATTCCAGGCTTCCAAGGTGGCATGGATGACAGAGTGATTGTCAGAGTTATAGTTTTCCCTCTTACGAGGGACAGTATTATGGACAGGTGGTCCAAGGGGATACTGTGGGAGGCATGGTGATGGATACTGATTAGGTTCAGTTATCAATAAAGTCTAAAAAGTTTGGATTTGGAGTTCATTTTTGAACTAGGTCCCATCAAATATTCAGACATATTCTATGAGAGGAATTACTCGATTCGGGAGATGGCTTTCTCCGCGAACTTGAGATTAAGAGAGACATAGAAAGAAACATCAGGGCGGATCCACTCACTGAGGTTATTTCTCGAACACAAGAGTTTTACAAACTAGCTTTGCGAAACTGATTAGTAGAGGAGTTGGATGTTTGGTATCACACGGGTTGTGAGTATGCGACATCGCAATAATTAGCCTTAAGTGCAACTGGGAGATTGTTGGAGATAGTGCCCTCAAAGTCAATTATTGGATAGTAGGTATGTGATTGCAATGATTAAGGTAGGACCTATACCGATATGACAGTCTTGCTCGAGATGATAGTATGCTATCTGGTTTGTCTTTATCATCGTATACATGCTTGAGTTAACTATTGCATGTTGATAAAGCCCATAGGATTCTGCTTGACAGCCAGCAGTTTGATGGTGATCATATACGTGGGAGCTGGGGTCTATAAGCACATCCTCGAAGTGTCCCTAGTCGTAGGAGTTTTGAGACAGGGCATCGATACTCCAGAGTAGACTAGTGTATACAGTCGAGACCCCGACGAGGGGCGATGCCCGGTCTCAGAAGCTATTGGTGTCAGTTGGTTCATCTAAGATGTATACAGGTGCTCATTGGGTTATGAGTACACCGGACAGGACTCGCCGGGAACATGCTAGTTGGTATTATACATATCGTCAGATAGCAGTTCCCTGGTGACATGTGTACAGATTAGTTTGTCGACCTAAGATCGTCATTTGTCTCGTGTGAGTTCCCAATGTGCTTTGATTTCTACCCTACCACGCTCAAAGGAGACGTGCAAACAGGTATTTTTTGGGTACAGTCCCGAGCCACAGGGACGCAGTGAGAGGATCGTAGGGGATTCGTCTCTCCCGGTATTGGGGATTGATGTTGCACAGTGCACGGGTGGCCATCACTAGAAATCCTCGGCCGAGGTAGTGGCGAATTACTGATTTGGATCAGTAGTTTCTCAGATTGTGATGGGCTTCATGCCGACACGATTTATCGCGTTATTAGGGGTCTGACTTTATCCACCCCTCTAGACTCGATATGCGATACTCTTTAGACGAATGGACCGGACTGTACGGTTATTGTCACTGTCCGGCTCAGTAGGGTTTTTGGATGAGTTCGCTCGTCAGCTTCCTTTCCAATCAATACATAGGCAACCGTTACGTACAGCTTGTACCTCTGACGTGCTAGTGGTTATACCCAGTGCCAGTATGTTGATGAGTCATTAGAGTCCCCCACAGACCGTTTCCCAAGTTCGGGCGAAACGTTGTAGAGGCCGTATGGTTTTGTGGTAGAGTTCGGAAAATGTACGTGCGTTTTCGCACGTGTCATATTTCGGGCAGATAATACTGGTCGGCTTTGGTTTAAGCTGGATCCGAGTATTATACTGTGTAGATATAATATCTTTGTCTCAGTTGCATTTGTATTCAGTCGTAATACAAATGCGGGTATGTTTATACTGTTACGGGGTTATCCTGAAATTCGTTTCAGGATCACTTTTGGAAGTTGCCACTTTCCAGTTTTCTATCAGCCGTATTTAACATTCGGTTAAATGCAGATTTATCTTTTCTTGATGAGTGTGGAAGGTTCTAGAAGATTCTAGATGATGACTATGATTAGTGGCTCATGGTTGCATTAATTAAGCATTTAATGAATGGATAACTAAGTGTTATGATTCATTGTATGTTTTAATTGTTATGCAAGGTGTTTAGGTGATTCATTCATCTCATTTATTGTTGTGGTCACCCCTCTCTCCTACACTCACATCTCCCCTCTCCTTAAGTGGCAGGCCCTTCATTGTGAAGGGTGGGGTTGTGGATTTTGAAAAAAGATTAAGGTTTATGGTTCATGGAAATTGATATATTTTCATAGCTCATTTTCATTTGATCCAAAAGGCAACTTCATTAACCGTTCGGCCATAGCTTTGGACGTAACGAGACAAAGTGTTCTACTCAATCTCTACATCAATCTTGGTCATCTTTTTTAGCAAACTTGATGATCGAGTTGCCTCGGTTCAGGGGAGGGAGCTCGTTTAAAGATCCGTCGACGTGGTGCCACCTGGACGAGAAGATTGGAGATTCAGAAGATCGGAGCAGCCGCAACAAAGCATGGGATGATGGTTGAAGACCGAAGGACTCGGATCGTTCGGTATAAAATTTCTACCCACTGTGTAGTTTGTTAGTTTAGCTTTAATGGCCGATCCGGGTTATAGTACGCGATAGCGCCAGTTGTAAAAAGTTTTTTTTTCCGCATTTGGCGTCTGTTAGACGGCTAGGGCGCTACCGTGGACTTACATTCGCCTTGTCCGGGTGATAAAGGATCTCCCAATCATAATCCTTCACTAGCTCCATCCATCGGCGTTGTCTTAGGTTCAGATCTCGCTGCTGGAAAATATACTTCAAGCTCTTGTGATCCGTGAAGATCTGACACGACTCCCCGTACAAGTAGTGTCTCCAAATTTTTAACGCAAAGACCGCCGCGGCCATCTCAAGATCGTGAGTGGGGTAATTCTGCTCATGCTTCTTCAGCTGCCTAGAAGCATACGCAATCATCCTATCATGCTGCATCAAAACACAGCCGAGCCCCACTCGAGAAGCATCACAATAAACAACATAGCCGCCTGATCCAGAAGGTAAAGAAATAACTGGTGCTGTCGTCAACCGAGTCTTCAACCGCTGAAAAATCTGCTCGCATGCATCAGTCCAGAGAAAAGGACCTCCCTTCCGGGTCAGTCCAGTCAGCGGTGCATCGATACTCGAGAAATACTGCACAAAACGGCGATAATAACCAGCTAATCCCAAAAAGCTGCGGACCTCAGTCACCGATACAGGTCTGGGTCAAAGTTGTACAGCCTCGATCTTCCTCGGATCCACAAGAATACCATCACCAGTCAATACATGACCCAGGAAGTCAGCTCTATCAAGCCAAAACGCGCACTTTGAGAATTTAGCATACAGCTGGTGCTCTCTCAATATCTGCAAATAATCCTCAAGTGATGCTCATGCTCCTCACGACTCCTAGAGTAGACCAGTATGTCATCAATACACACTATAATAAACTGGTCGAGGAACGGCCTGAAAATCCGGTTCATCAGATCCATGAACGCTGCTGGCGCATTGGTGTGTCCGAACGACATCACCAAAAACTCATAATGCCCATAGCGTGTACGAAAAGCAGTCTTCGGAATGTCATCATTCCGAACCCGCAACTGATGATAACCCGAACGCAAATAAATCTTTGAAAAATGTTTCACACCCTGGAGCTGATCAAATAAATCGTTAATGCGAGGTAAAGGATACCTGTTCCGCACCATAACTCGGTTCAACAGACGATAATCCACGTATAGCCTCAAACTGCCGTCCTTCTTCTTGACGAACAAAACAGGAGCTCCCCACCGCGAAACACTCGGACGCACAAGTCCCAAATGCAGAAAATCTTGCAATTGTTCTTTAAGCTCTCTCAGCTCTGTCGGAGCTATTCGATAAGGCGGTATAGAAATAGGCCCCGTGCCAGGAATTAGATCAACGCAAAACTCAATATCGTGCTCTGGCGGCAACCTAGGTAACTCATCGGGAAAGACATCGGGAAACTCTCGCACGGTAGAAACCTGGTCCAACGACTCTACTGTGGCTCTAGTATCATGAATGAAAGCCAATAATCCCCGACATCCCTTCCTCAAAAGCCGAGTAGCGCACAGGACAGAAATCAAACGGTGAGGGGCGGCACCACGGTGCCCCTGCACAACAAACACTGACTCGCCGGGAAAAAAAATCTAACTATCTTCTCGCGGCAGTCCACGGACGCATAGCAAGTAGCTAGCCAGTCCATGCCTAACAGAACGTCGAAGTCAAACATCATAATAAGGAACAAGTCGACGGACAGATCTCTGTCTCCTAAACGGACAGCACACGATCGGAACACGTGTCGCGCAATAAACAACTCTCCCACAGGAGTACTCACGATAAGAGGATGATCTAGCAAACACGACTCTCGGCCTAACCTCGGCACGAAGTGCGTAGAATCATACGTATGCGTAGATCTCAGATCAAAAGGAACATGTGCATTATAAGAGCATACAAAAAGGGTACCTGAAACCACAACATTAGACGCCTGAGCGTCCTGGCGAGTCAAGGAAAAAACCCAAGCCAGTCCTCTACCGGCTTGTAACGTTTTGAAAATCGTTTCGGTGAAATTTCGAAAAAATCGGTAAAATAAGGGGGTTTTCTGTAAAAGGTCAAAATACAAATATCTTATTATAAAAATTAAATATACATATTCTAGCTATGTAATTGCTAGTATTTAGTGTTTATTGAGCCACTAGTGAAATTACAAATTTTCTGAAAAAAAATATTTTTATTATTATTTTAAGCCGTCACTAATACATTTAATTAGGAAAAATTACAAACTGGAATGGGTTGAAACAAATTTTGTGCATCATAACACATTAAACAAAATTTTATCATGTGGTTTTTGAAATGAAATGGTTTGCCAAAACGGTTTGGAAAATATCGAAGGAAAGGGCTTTTTTCGGTGAAATTAGTGTTATTGGAAATTGGGGCATAACCTTTATCTTTTTTCCTAGCCCACACCCCCACACCTCACCCTCTCTTTCCCATCCCAAGTGGCCGGCCCCCCTTGATCAGCCCAACATCTTGGGCCTCTTATCTCACTAAAGCAAGGAAAAGAAATGAATTAAGGAATTTAAAATGAAATCAGGTGGGTGCCTTATTTCCCTAGTTGACTTGGAATTTTCCCCACTTCAATCTCTCTCCTCCCTCACCCCCCCAAACCTGGCCGAGCCCCATTTTCCTGCAACAGCAGCCCCCTCCATTTCCCATTCTCTTTTCTCTTCAAAATCCATCTAAAATACCTCCAAATCCACAAAAAAATCAAGCTAAAATCAAAATCTAATCCCTACACATTTTTACTTGACCATTCTAGAATGGATCTAGGGGACAAGATGGCAAATTGGGGGGCTAGATTTCAAGTTGGATCAATGGGTGGTGAGGTATAAAAATCTTAACCTTTTTGTTAAATTGTTGGTTATTGCTTTAATCTAACTTATTTAGGAAATGAATTATGATTCTAATTGAAAGATTGGGTTTTCAAGAGAAGGATTAAATTATAGTTAGGGTTTTTGTTGTGTGATTATGGTTGCAAGGTGGAATTCATCATTTTGTGAAATGTGAAACATAACCAAAATTGTTAGTTGCAAATTGTTAAGTTGGAATTGTAATAATTATGCTAATTTGCTAACTAGGTTTTTTAAAATTGGTTTAATAATTGAGATTAAAAATGTAATTAGGTTTTTTATGACTTCATTAGCATTATAAAGTATAGTTTAATACTTTAGTTCATGAAAATCCAAGCTAAATTGTTGTTTGTGTATTTTTTCTATAAAATTGTTAAAATTGGGTATTTTGTAAACTAGAATTTTGGAGTTTATGGAATTTAATAAGATTAAATTATGGGAATTGTTTTTATGACTAACTTAAGATATTTAATAAGTATTATGGCCGCTAGATTTGTTTAAACGTCGAGTTTTGTACTAAAACGGGTAATTTTGCTAGCTAGATTTTCGGAAAAATAGCTTTTAAAGTGAGTTTGAGGTTTTTGTGAAATTTAACCTATTTTATATTATAATTAGTGCTTGTGATTGTGTAAATGAGTGTGTTTGGGTTTTTCTCGATGGTTTGGCGTTTGTACGCCGACGTCGAGGGTTTTTGGGTTGATTTGTGAAAGCAACCATAGGTTTTGACCTATGTGGGATTCGTGTGTCGTTTTAGTAATGAGTCGGATTTTAATGCGATACGATACGTTGTGATATGTAGGTACCCCCATGTGGACTTCGAGACGACAAGCAAGCGCGTGGCGACTTCGGCACCGCCGAGCGAGGACCAGGTGAGTAGATTTATATCTACGGGGAGAAGTCGGGTGGATGGCGTATAGCACCACCGCAGTTCGTGGTGATGTATACGAATACGTATACACACACATATGTATATTGTTTATATATTGTTTGAGTTATTGATGATAAATATGATTATGTGTTCATGGATTAGCATTGGGTTAGTTGCGAAACCCTAGAGTAGTTGTTATACCCACATACGCACACACAGACTTGCATACATTACTTTCTTGTGCGCAGATTGGGATGTGTATATATGTATATATGCGTGGGTATGGGACTATACATATGTACATTCATATACACATGCATGGATAATGAGGATAGTACTTGGGATTTAAAATGAGTCGAAGAGATTTGATTTGAGGCCGTGAGATCGGTGATATAGCAGGGTTCGTATTTGAGATATGGCATGACGTTGTAGCCGGTCCTTGACGTAGTGTTTAACACACGTGCATGCATACTTAGGCGGTATCAGTATTGTACTATACGTAGATCAGTACCCCGATCATGATATTTGATAAAGAGGATACCAGATGAATAGTATGATGAATGTGATATTGACCCGTATCCAGATTTGGGATTCCGTACGATGGATTTACGTACGAGCTATATATTGATGATTGATCCGTACTCTTGACTTGGGATGTCTGATTATAGATATGGTATCGGATATGATATTATTCAGGCGGGATCACCGACTATACATATACAGTTATGTATATGTATCGACTCAGATGATAGGCGGTTTCCTTACCTGTAGTTCAGCTTGTTAGTTCAGCTGTATAGTTTAGTGTAGTTGTTAGATTAGATTAGACTCCTACCTATTTCAAAACTAGCGGATCGTGGGTATTTTAAAAGACAGGTCAAGGGATCTACGGATATTTCAAAAGATGTATCCTTTGTTAAAACCACCGTAGCCCTTATTTTCAAAACCCCACGATTCGTGTTATTTCAAATGGTACCATTGTTTAATATTTAGCTCCCGCTCGTTTTTGTTGCTCGCTCCGCATCGCATACTTACATTGTTATTTCATATTGCATTCTTGACATTATGCTGTTAGGACACCAGCACCATTACCGATGATGCGTATGTACCACGTACACTTACTTACCGGCTCATACACAACTTCATCGGTAATTGCCATGTCACGTACACCTTAGAAAATATTATTGCTTAACTTAGCTTGATAGCTAGTAGTTTGACATAATATTAGTGTACTTACCTTATATGCCAGCTTAGATATTGTAGTTATTACTTGTCACTTCATGCATACTGTTATTCATTGTTATGCCGTATTCATGGATTCTCATGCCTATATTCACTGTTTACATGCTATTGATGACTTGGATTTGGATTTCATGAGATTTCTTGGATTTGGAGGAAAACCGCAAAAACATAAATAAACCTTTTCTCTCTTTTAAAATAAAAAGTGTGGTTTTCCCATGATGTATGAGTCGTCCACCATGAGTTTGCTGATGGATTTCGAGACCCGAATCGAGGAGTGGAGGAACCGTTTCGGGTAAATGGTGGGCCCGGTGCGGTACCCCGGGGCAAAAGGATCGTATTGTTGACGTTGATCCTGGCAGGGGAGCACTACCGACCGGTGATTTTTCCCGACGCGTTGGATATCCGGAGGATACCGTCGAAGTCTTGAGATGGATGGTAGGGGCCGGTCTGGACTGACGGCGCCCTAGATATTGTGATTGAGACATTGAGATTTTGAGATATTGAGGTACAGAGATTGTGACACAGAGATATCGAGATATTTGGATACTTGTTTTGTGTCGATGCTCGGCACTGTTTTACGCTGATTTCATTTATGGTACCTTCTATTTAAAATACAGAAACCTCACTGATTTATGAAAGTAGTTTTATTCAGTACATGCATTCTGTTTCATGCATTCATACATCATCCATATGATATATCGCTACCTGAGGCACTGACCCGGGCACATGGGATTACACTCGGGTTAGATATTTACCCTAATCATTGTTAGGCTGCATGTTATATATGTTTGAGGATATATTATAATCGTTGACCTAGGATTGCGTTGTTCATGCGGTTTCTGTTCGTAGGTGTTTTTCTACTCACGAGTTGGCAACTCACCCCCGTTGTGCCACAGTTTCTTGCAGGTTTTGCCGTACAGGTTTCATTATGGCT
Source organism: Agapanthus africanus (assembly GCA_030015575.1). Taxonomy (NCBI): domain Eukaryota; kingdom Viridiplantae; phylum Streptophyta; class Magnoliopsida; order Asparagales; family Amaryllidaceae; genus Agapanthus; species Agapanthus africanus. The sequence goes on from CM057351.1 coordinate 117,528,008, forward strand.
TTGCTGGCACTGCTTCTTTCGGGTGACTTGCTAGTAGGTGGTTTTATTTGTATCATACCCATCATTATACATTGTATATTATTATTCAGTTGTATCTAGTAAATTCCATCAACTAAACATGTATTTATTTTGAGATAGAGACCAGTGATGTTATTCTTTCGACCTTAGAGTTGCGTGTTATATTTCTGTTGATTTCTTGTTGTTTTGAGTTTCCTTTTGAGTTTTGATCCTCGCCCTTGGCGTTGTATATTATATTGCTTGTGACCGTCGATTGACGAAGAGCTAGCTCCCGCTTGGCGATGCGTTTTTTCGATTTCGTATACTATTCATGTTGTATCCCGTTTGGGGGCCTGTATTTACAAAGGAGACTCTGCCGAAATTTTCAGGAAATATTTGATGTTTTTAAGACCGCATAATTCGGCTTATGCTATTAAAACTACTTTATTTTAAATTGGTTTCCTTCACTCTACTACTGTTCTTGGTTTGGATTTCTGGGTTTTCCGCTTACTTAGATTACGTACGCCTCGAGACGTTTCGTAGTCTAAGTGCCGGTCATGTTCCGTACTTTCGGGTCGTGACAAAGTTGGTATCAGAGCGTTAGGTTTTACCTTCGGAGCGTAGGATGACCCTTGGTTGATGGACTAGGTGACTAAAGTAGAGTGACGTGCCGTGGGTATGTTCTGCGGCATACTTACGATACGCTACTCCACTTAAAAAGCCTTAGGATGTACATTTCTTTGCTCAGTATTATATTCCTTCCTGATCTAGCCTCATCGGTACAAGTTATGGTTTTGCTGCCACGATTACGGGCAGGGAGAGCTACGGCTAGAGTTGCGGTCAGCATGAGTTTGTCAAGAACGAGGACTGACCAGGGCATGATTCCGGCGACACACGATTGCAGAGATGTGTCTTTTCATTGTGTTTTCACGCCACGAGCGTTGGGTGGATTGCTGTATGAGGTTACTCGGACGTGCCGATCAGTACCAGAAGGTCGAGCCAATGATAGAGGCCAACCGGATTTTGATGACCGTTGATGTATTGCTAATTCATGATGATTGAGGCACTGTTCAACATGCAGACGAATGAGCCAGTTGTTGCTGCGAACAACGAGATATCGCCCCAGATGTTGGAGCTATTGCAGTACAGGTTGTACTAAGAGATGATAGAAGGTCGCTAGTCACCCGAGGATGAATGACTAGGACATGTGAATCGTTCGCTACCTCGATGCGAGGTCATCAGATAGATTGATTCCAGCTAGAGAGACTTCACGCAGAGAGTCGACAGAGACGATCGAATATCAGGAACCTATTATTTCAAGTTTAAAGTATTCGGAAAGACATGAAGGCAATTCTATGGTCCCTCTAGAAGAATGAAACCCTAAGTCGACTTAATAACCGTGTGAAAGCCTTTGAACCTTAGGGTTTGCGGCAGTTCTGCGGCGCAATTAGTGAGGCTTGGGTTTTCCCTTCTACGGCTGGACCATCGATGCTGTGGTACGTACTCGATACTATTGAACTGTACCCAAGATATTGAGCTCTTGGGGGATTATGAGGTTTTAACAGATCGATCGGATGGTTCGACTTCAATCGGATGCCAGGTGGTGAGATGCATTTCTTAAGAGACTCTAGATACGAGGATAGCCGTAGGAGCTTAGTCCATGCTGCCACGACGAGACGAGTCCGAAGCAGTCGACATTAAAGAAAGTGGAGTAAAGAGGTCCGTACAAAATCTGGATAAGATGACGTTCCACTCTACCGACATCAGAGATGCGATATGCATGCCGAGGCATTGTACTTGGATATACCTTCCAGAAGGAGTCGCGATGAGTATGCAGCCATTCCGGAACGAGAACAGATCTAGTAAGGGACGATGACTTCCGGACAGTTCGGCAGAGACGAGATTTGGGAGAGATCTCGATAGGACCTTTCTGGAATAAATTACGAGAAGACTTGGACCCAGGAGTGGTCATGTTATGCACACCGGCAGGCCAGAGTTCAGGATCGTCGGCGAGACATGCTATGAGTGACCACGACAGTTGGCCAGAGATTCTTGGAGGATGTGCTTGAGCAGGACTATTCCGCCATATTTGATTTCAGTATTTTGGACGATCTATTCGCATGACTGATTTTGATGATTGAGTTTCATGATATTTGTTTTTCATGTACCATGGTTGCACCTATTGAGTATTTACGATTTTTGCATAGTTGTTGCACTTGATATCATTTTCGTGCCTTGGTTTCTCACGTTTATGATTTTATGGGTTTCATACAGTTGAGTTGATTTTGTGCGTATATACGCATATGATTTGGTTTTTGCACTCGGTATAATTCACATATGCTTGCAGTGCAGTGATACGCATTTTGTGCACTTAGTTGCACTAGACTTCGATTCCGATTGTGATGTTCGATATTTGTTTTGTGTACCTTGTGCACCTGATTGGATTTTGCACATGTTCGGCTCCTGATATCGGATTTCATTATTTCGTGCACGATGGAGGCACCTGATTTAGATTTTCGCGCATGTTGGGCGCATGTTTTGAGGTGCGATTTTGGTGCACACCAGATGCATTAAATCGACACTCTTCGTGCATGTCAGATGCACCTGATTTTGCTGTCAGGCACCCACATTGCCTATGACAGATGTTTCGTGCACACCCGATGCACTTAGATCTTGTTTATGTGCACATGTTGGCACATATATGGATTTTGATTTCCGTGCGCACCAGACGCACGTAGTATTCGTATGCATATTTTGGGATTGAGTTTTTTTTTAGCAGTTCGTTTTATGATATTTGCTATGTGTTTTCATACTAAGCAGGACTAGTCAGAGGACAGTACCTGAATGTATATTGCATGCATTGATAGTTATTGAAAGGATTTCCAAAAAGCGAGCTATAGTCTCAGTATTTACCTACGTGTCTGATATGACACGAAACGTTTAAAACAAGAAAACCCTTCCAAATTGTTTCCCAAAATAGCGGAACGTACATTTCAAACAAAGGTATATATGTATATAGTTATTTTCTTATGATAGACGTCCGCCACTGTGCAGTGTTATGCGCATTGCACAGCGACTTAAAAGATTTGGCATGCATTGCTTCCAGATGTTTTAATGATGTATATCATATTGATTTTCATTTTTGATTTAGACATTGTGTCTTCACCTTGACTTCGATGATTGCGGAATGCTTGACGGAGTTTTGATTTCGAGTTATCTGCTCATTACTTATGCGCATTCAGTGCGCTATGATGCGTTTTATGTATTTATGATTTCGGAGCCCCGGCGATTTGATGGTTTTGGCTGAAATATATTAGTATTTGGGGGGAGTTTTAATTTAAATTCGGTGACCGAATTTCTTTAAGGGGGAAAGATTGTAACGTTTTGAAAATCGTTTCGGTGAAATTTCGAAAAAATCGGTAAAATAAGGGAGTTTTCTGTAAAAAGTCAAAATACAAATATCTTATTATAAAAATTAAATATACATATTCTAGCTATGTAATTGCTAGTATTTGGTGTTTATTGAGCCACTGGTGAAATTTTAAATTTTCTGAAAAAAATTATTTTATTATTATTTTAAGCCGTCACTAATACATTTAATTAGGAAAAATTACAAACTGGAATGGGTTGAAACAAATTTTTTGCATCATAACACATTAAACAAAATTTTATCATGTGGTTTTTGAAATGAAATGGTTTGCCAAAACGGTTTGGAAAATATCGAAGAAAAGGGCATTTTTTCGGTGAAATTAGTGTTATTGGAAATTGGGGCATAACCTTTATCTTTTTTCCTAGCCCACACCCCCACACCTCACCCACTCTTTCCCATCCCAAGTGGCCGGCCCCCCTTGATTAGCCCAACATCTTGGGCCTCTTATCTCACTAAAGCAAGGAAAAGAAATGAATTAAGGAATTTAAAATGAAATGAGCTGGGTGCCTTATTTCCCTAGTTGACTTGGACTTTTCCCCACTTCAATCTCTCTCCTCCCACACCATCCCCCCCCATACCTGGCCGAGCCCCATTTTCCTGCAACAGCAGCCCCCTCCATTTCCCCTTCTCTTTTCTCTTCAAAATCCATCTAAAATGCCTCCAAATCCACAAAAAAATCAAGCTAAAATCAAAATCTAATCCCTACCCATTTTTACTTGACCATTCTAGTATGGATCTAGGGGACAAGATGGAAAATTGGGGGGCTAGATTTCAAGTTGGATCAATGGGTGGTGAGGTATAAAAATCTTAACCTTTTTGTTAAATTGTTGGTTATTGCTTTAATCTAACTTATTTAGGAAATGAATTATGGTTCTAATTGAAAGATTGGGTTTTCAAGAGAAGGATTAAATTATAGTTAGGGTTTTTGTTCTGTGATTATGGTTGCAAGGTGGAATTCATCATTTTGTGAAATGTGAAACATAACCAAGATTGTTAGTTGCAAATTGTTAAGTTGGAATTGTAATAATTATGCTAATTTGCTAACTAGGTTTTTTAAAATTGGTTTAATAATTGAGATTAAAAATGTAATTAGGTTTTTTATGACTTCATTAGCATTATAAAGTGTAGTTTAATACTTTAGTTCATGAAAATCCTTTTTGCTATAAAATTGTTAAAATTGGGTATTTTGTAAACTAGAATTTTGGGGTTTATGGAATTTAATGAGATTAAATTATGGGAATTGTTTTTATGAATTATTTAAGATATTTAACAAGTATTATGGCCACTAGATTTGTTTAAACGTCGAGTTTTGTACCAAAACGGATAATTTTGCTTGCCAGATTTTCGGAAAAATAGCTTTTAAAGTGAGTTTGAGGTTTTTGTGAATTTTAAGCTATTTTATATTATAATTAGTGCTTGTGATTGTGTAAATGAGTGTGTTTGGGTTTTTCTCGATGGTTTGGCGTTTGTACGCCGACGTCGAGGGTTTTTGGGTTGATTTGTGAAAGCAACCATAGGTTTTGACCTATGTGGGATTCGTGTGTCGTTTTGGTCATGAGTCGGATTTTAAAGCGATACGATACGTTGTGATATGTAGATACCCCCATGTGGACTTTGCGTGGCGACTTCGGCACCGCCGAGCGAGGACCTGGTGAGTAGATTTATATCAACGGGGAGAAGTCGGGTGGATGGCATATAGCATCCCCGCAGTTCGTGGTGATGTATACGAATACGATAAATATGATTATGTGTTCATGGATTAGCATTGGGTTAGTTGCGAAACCCTAGAGTAGTTGTTATACCCACATACGCACACACAGACTTGCATACATTACTTTCTTGTGCGCGGATTAGGATGTGTATATATGTATATATGCGTGGGTATGGGACTATGCATATGTACATTCATATACACATGCATGGATAATGAGGATAGTACTTGGGACTTAAGATGAGTCGAAGAGATTTGATTTGAGGCCGTGAGATCGGTGATATAGCAGGGTTCGTATTTGAGATACGACATGACGTTGTAGCGGGTCCTTGACGTAGTGTTTCACACACGTGCATGCATACTTAGGCGGTATCAGTATTGTACTAGACGTAGATCAGTACCACGATCATGATATTTGATAAAGAGGATACCAGATGAATAGTATGATGAATGTGATATTGACCCGTATCCAGATTTGGAATGCCGTACAACGGATTTACGTACGAGCTATATATTGATGATTGATCCGCACTCTTGACTTGGGATGTCTGATTATAGATATGGTATCGGATATGATATTATTGAGGCGGGATTACCGACTATACATATACAGGTATGTGTTAGTGTTTATGCCCTAGAAGGCCATTACTGTATCATACTAGCTTGTATATTACTTAATGGAAGCTTGGGATATTCACATGTATATAACAGTCTTGCTAAACATGGTAGTATGCTACTTGGTTTTTCTATCTTAATATATGAGTGTACGTATTGATAGAGCTCTTAGGATCTTGCTTGTCTACCAGCGTTGTGATGGCAGTCACACTAGTGGGGGCTGGGTAGTCTACAAGCACATCCTTATTCAGGTCCCCGGTCGTTGGATTATCGAGACAGAGCATCGATACTCCAGAGTAGACTGGTGTGTACGCTTCTCATCCCAGTTGGGGAGATGGTCTGTCCCACAGCCGTCAGTACGTCGTACTGGAGATAGTATACAGGTGCTCGTTAGGTTACGGGTACACCGGACAGGACTCACAGGGAACTGTTGGTTGGTTTGATACCAGTCGTCAGTAAACAGTTTCCAGGTGACATGAGTACAGCGTAGTCCGCAGACTTGACACTGCTACTTCGCCTCGAGTGTGTCCCACTGTTCTTAGATTGCTACCCTACCACGGCTCAAAGGAGTCGTGCAAACAGGTGGCAGTTGGGTGCAGTCCCGAGCACTTGGAGGCAGTGGCGGTTAGACAGGATTCGTCCCTCCCGGTATTGGGAGTAGATATCGTGCTGTGTCAGAGAGCCATTACGCAAAGTCCCTGGCCAGGGCAAGCGAGATTTGCTGGTAGGTTCCAGTAGTTTCTCAGGGTGTAATGGGCTTTACTCCGACACGACTTATACCGCTATTAGGGGACTGACGCTTGCCGCCCCCCTAGGCCCGATATGCGATAGTCTTGGACGAACGGACCGGACTGTATGGAGATTGTCACATCAGACTCAGTAGGAGTTCGGATGGGTTTACTCATCGGCCTTCTTATCGACAACTACCTGGGGACCGTTACGTACAGCTAGTGCCGCTTGCGGTCTGTGGTTAAACCCACTGCCAGCGTAGTAGTCGAGTCTCTAGAGTCCCACACAGAGAGTTTCCTACTCCAGGCGAAACGATATAGAGGTTGCATGGTTTTGCGACAAAGGGTTCGGACGCATACGTGCGTTTACGCGCGTACGACTTTCGAACAGTTTTTACCAGTCGGCTTTGGTTTAAGCCAGTTACTGGTATCCGGTTATTGGATTTTTACAGTCTAAAGTTTTTCCGTATTTTTACGGATCGGAGGGGCGTTCTCGTAATTACTCGAGAAGCTTCTAGAAGATGTGACTAAGGAGGTTTCTTTTGGATAAGAGAGTGAGTCATGGTGGTGATTCATTCATTTCATTAATGCACATTTATTGCTTAATGACTCATGCTAATGAATCACCACTAGATATTTCATGAAGCATGCTTATTCATTTCTTTTTATTCATTATTGAAAAATAAGAATGCTTCATAATATTATGATACACTCTCTCTCTTCTCTCATTATCTAAACTCACATTCTCTCTCCTCAAGCTCTCATCTTCAAACCCTAATCCTTAATCCTCATGTGTTGAGATCAAAGGATTAGTTAGACTAAACAATCCATAACCTTCACTCTACATCATCCTTTCATCTTTGATTAGCAATCAAAGTTGATTAGTTACCTCAAGTTAGAGGTTTAGCTTGGAGTTTCGCTCTCGGGTGGATCGTCTACTACCTAGAGAAGGCCGAGGAGAACAAAGGAGGACACAAAGACGAAGGACTAGTTTCGATCGGTATAATCCCTTAACACTATAGTTTAGTTTAGCTATGTGTTTGGTTATTATTTGTTTAGCTTCGATTCAAGCGGTTAGTCGATGTTCGTTGTTTAAACTTGATCGTTTTTGAAAATTCCGCCTCCCCACAAGTACTGGGGTGTACTACATCGACTTACAGTGGTATCAGAGCCTCGCTAAACAATAAATAACCTAGTTGCAAATTTGTACGAATTTCGAACGGAAAAACGAAGCCGGAAAACCCTAATAAAAATCAGTTTCTGTCGAATCCAAAATGATGTCCAAAAATTTTTCAGGGATGTTCAGAAAGCTTGACATGGGTCCAGGAGAACACCCAAGAAAATTGGGCCCATGACTCGGCTAAAGCGCCGCGGAAGCACGGCGGATCCCACCGATCCGCCGCGGTTCCGCCGCCGAGTTGCCGAGTCATGATCCCAAATTTTTTGTATGGGTCCCCTGTGATATTTAGTGTTTTCTGGAATATTTAATTATTGCTCAGGTTACTGTTTAACAGAGCAGATTTTGGAGCAATATTGATGTTGTTTATTCGATCGAATTGTACAGTATTTGCATATGGGATTATATCTGTGATTGTTTAATGTGTTCGTAAACCTCCCCCAACTGCTAGTATGTCGGTTGGCAGGGGGTTGCACATTTCTGAAATGGTTATATCTGTTTGTGCATATAAACTGTATTGGACTGTTGTGGTGTATAGCCGGGGTTTGCAATGGGTTACTGTTTAATTCATTTGTTGTAAATGTAATTTGTTGTAATATTATTTTTGCGGGGCACTTCCAGGTTGCGGTTGTAGCCACCGTTGTATTATTTCATTTTACTGTTTTTGCTCCTAGGACTGACCCAAGGTGGGGTACACAGACTGCCGGGTGGGTAGTTTGCCGTACCCGTAGGGGTCGAGGGTGGGGTAACGGCTATTCATCACAACTGTGTAATCTTTCTTTTCTTGCAGGCTCAAAAGAAATACAGATTGCTTGCAAATCCAATATTGTTTATGTGTGTTCTGGAATGAATATCATTGCGTCAGACGAATGTAAAATATCTATATTTATTGTAGCTATTTAGACGTCACTTATGTTTTACACCCACGCTAGCCCAGCCCCCGCTCTGTCGTTAGTTAAGTAACCTAACGGGTGATGACGGGACCCCGTGGCGAATGCGGATGGCATAAGAGGACGTTGTATTTTCGTTGTTTTCTGCAATGATAGGTTAATGATGGGACGCATTATTTATAATGCAAAGTAAAACAAACCAAAGTTTAAATCGTTGGAACAATTTAAAAGAAACCACTCGGTTATTTTTAAAACAGATATTTTTAAATGCGGAGACTTAACCACTCCTTTTAAAAGCTATCAGGTTCCTTCGGTTATATCAAGTTCACTACGTTCACGGTTTCGCCAAAACCATTCGTAGCCCTCCGTCATTTCATCTGGGTATTCAGTAGTATTCAAGCTATGTATTTTGACCTAACGCCAAGGCATAGTGTTTGGTAGCTGCTGGATATTCATTTGTTGCATAGATAGATGAGTTAGTTTGGGACAGTCGTATTATCATTTTGGCCGAACGTCAAGGATATATACGGATGGGTTCAAATTGACAAGATAATGATGGGTAGAACTTGACATGTGACTTATGACATTTTGACCTAACGCCAAGGTCATAAGAGCATGGGGCAAAAACTTATATCGGGAATTTCTAAAGAAACTGAAATTTGCAAAGAGATACATACCATTTTGAGTTTGATGAATGTTGGTAGCATTCCTACAACATTATCAGACGATGATATTTGGATCCCGATCCTACTGTGAGTATATGCTACTTATCAGGATATTCGTCGCTTAACGATCAATGCTATAAACCTAGTAGGTGTCCAGAAAAGTGTCAGCGGGGTTACGCCCCCAGAGAAAAGAGGTTACTTAATTAAGGAACTTCGCGAAAGCGTTGGAAAACCTCCCTCGAAGTATCGACACCGGCCTGGCTGAACGGTTAAGCAAGTATTGTACGGTGAGAATAGTCTTGGCTAATTCTTCTTTTATGGTTTGAGGAAGGATTCGAGAAACAGTGGGAGCCATCCAGTTTAGATAAACTAAAAACCACTCTAAACTTGCAAGAGCATCATGCTAAAGAGTTTTCTTCTCTCTCTCCTAATTGCAGCGACCCTGAAAATGACTGGACTTAAGTTAATTTTAGAGAAATATATACTGACGGGGCCAAACTATAAAGATTGGCTGCGGAATGTCAAGATGGCCTTGACCTACGACAAATTGGGGTACATCCTCACCGCTACGGCACCTGCTGTCCCTGGTCCCAAATCCAGTAATGCGGATAAGGAAATCCGCAAAACCTGGGATTTAGATTGCGCGAGAGCCAAGTGCATCGTGCTTGCCTCGATGAACAATGAACATCAGAGGAGGCACGAGGATATGTCCTTAGATGGCATATTTCTCCATACAAAGGAACTTTATGGAGAGCAATCTCGTATAGCAAGATACGAGACCTCAAAGAAATTGTTTCGAGCGAGGTTGGCTGTCGGGTCATCGGTAGGTGAACATGTCCTACAGATGATTGGCTATATAGAAGAGCTCGCAGACCTTGGGACGACTTTGGATAATGAGCTCTATACAGACCTTGTTCTCCAGTCCCTTCCTCCCACCTACGCCCAGTTTATCCTCAACTTCAATCTTCAAGGAAAAGAAGTTGAACTTGCGGAACTCCTGAACATGTTAAGGAGTGCAGAGGGCACCTTGCAGAAGGCAAGGGAAACACCCGCTATGTTTGTTGGCGGTGCATCTTCTTCCGGGTCCAAGGCTAGGGCCAAAGGAAGGAAGAAGAAGGCCGCACCCAAACCTAGAGGAGGTGTTAGTAAGGTGAGAGGGAAGGGAAAGCAAAAGAAAGCAGTACCGATAGTTGGCCAGGATGAGTGCTTCCATTGTCACAGGAAAGGGCACTGGAAGAAGGATTGCAATGCGTGGAACGCCAAGAACCAGGAACCGAAGCAGGCTGTGGCTTCGACTTCAGGTGTGTTTGTAATTGAGAATTGTCTGTCGATCAACTCTACTTCCTGGGTATTGGATACCGGGTCAGGATCTCATATTTGCAATTCATTGCAGGCACTGAGAAACCGTAGAGTGCTGAAGGAAGGTGATATGATCCTCAGGGTTGCTAACGGAGCTAGCGTGGGAGCTGCGTCCGTCGGGGATTATCACCTAGGATTGACGAGTGGACACATTTTGGTTTTACATAACTGTTATTTTGTACCCAGCTTAACGTGTAATATCATATCAGATTCCTTGTTATCAAATAAAGGTTATGATTTCACGTTTGTAAGAGATGTTGTCAACATCCACCTTAATCATGGTTTGATTGGGTCCGGTACTCTAAATAACGGCATATATGTGTTAAACCAACTCCAAATTTTCAATGTCCAGAACACACTAAAAAGAAAGTCTCCAGATTTAAATAAAGCTTTCTTATGGCATTGTAGACTGGGTCACATCAATGAGAGAAGGTTGACTAAGTTGCATAGAGAAGGATATTTGGACACGTTCGAATATCAAACTTATGACACTTGTCAATCTTGTCTCAAAGGAAAGATGACAAAGACTCCATTCACTGGACAAGGAGTAAGAGCGAGCGAGCTCTTAGGACTCATACACAGTGATGTATGCGGTCCAATGTCTACACATGCGAGAGGTGGTTTTTCCTATTTCATTACTTTCACGGATGATTACTCAAGATACGGATTCATATATCTGATGAAACATAAATCCGAGGCTTTTGAGAAATTCCAAGAGTATAAGAATGAAGTAGAAAACCAAACCGGCAAAAGTATAAAGACACTTAGATCTGATCGAGGTGGTGAATACTTGAGTGCCGAGTTCCTAGGTTACCTAAAAGAGAAAGGAATTCTCTCTCAGCTTGCTCCTCCGTACACTCCACAGCATAACGGTGTGTCGGAGAGACGGAATCGAACCCTATTGGATATGGTACGATCCATGATGAGTAATGCTGAGTTACCGCGATCTTTCTGGGGACATGCGCTAGAATCAGCGGCATATCTTTTGAACATGGTACCTACCAAGACTGTGCCTACCACTCCATATCAGATGTGGAGTGGGAAGAAACCCCATCTACAGTATATAAAGATTTGGGGATGTCCAGCTTTTGTTAAAAAGCAGCATGTGGACAAGCTCGAGGCACGATCAGTAAAGTGTTTGTTTGTGGGATATCCAAAGCACTCCAGGGGATATCTATTCTATTACGCAGAGGAACAGAAGGTATTTGTTTCTCGTAATGCCCATTTTCTAGAACATCAGTTTTTAGAAAAGGAATCAAGTGGGAGCGAAATAGAACTGGAAGAAATTCCAGAACCACAAACTGCTACTGAAAGTTTGGTAGAACCAGAGGTTCAAGAAGAACAGAACATTCCCGCACCCCTCCGCAGGAGTAGTAGGCCGTCTCGTCCGCCTGAGAGATACTACGGTTTTCTCATAGACGGGGATAGAGAGGATTGCATCATAGATGATGATGAACCTACTGACTTCCAGCAGGCCATCCAGAGCGGCGACTCGGTACGATGGCTAGATGCAATGCGGACCGAGATGGAGTCCATGTACACCAACAAAGTATGGACTTTGGACTTTGCTCCAGATGGGGTAAAACCCATAGGATGCAAATGGATCTTCAAGAAAAAGATTGGTGTAGATGGACAGGTGGAAACCTATAAGGCTAGACTTGTTGCAAAGGGTTTTCGTCAAAGACCTGGTTTGGACTATGACGAAACTTTTTCTCCAGTGGCTATGCTCAAATCCATTCGGGTCCTTCTTGCTATTGCTGCCTTCCATGATTATGAAATCTGGCAGATGGACGTAAAGACGGCTTTTCTGAATGGAAATTTAGAAGAGAGCGTCTATATGGATCAGCCAGAGGGTTTCAATCAGAGTGGGAGCAGCGGGAAAGTATGCAAGCTGCTTAAGTCCATTTACGGACTAAAGCAGGCATCGCGGAGTTGGAACATCTGCTTTGATGAGACAGTCAAAGAATATGACTTTATCAAAAATCCAGATGAACCGTGCATATATAGTAAAGTTGTGGCCAGAAGTGTCGTATTCCTCGTCTTGTACGTGGATGACATTCTATTGATAGGAAATGACATTCCTATGCTACAATCTGTCAAAGGATTCTTGTCACACAGGTTCTCCATGAAAGACCTGGGTGATGCCTTTTACATTCTGGGGATCCGGATCTATCGTGATAGATCCAAGAGGATGTTGGGACTTTCGCAGTCCAGGTATATCGACACTGTACTGAAAAGATTCAGTATGGAAGATTCTAAGCGCGGTAATCTACCGGCTTGTCACGGAATCACCCTCTCCAAAGAGATGTCTCCCAAGACTGATTTGGAAAGGGAACGCATGTCTATTATACCCTACGCTTCTGCGGTAGGCTCTATAATGTATGCGATGTTGTGTACCAGACCAGATGTAGCTTACGCACTAAGCGTGGTAAGCCGGTATCAGTCAGACCCAGGGGAGAAACACTGGATAGCAGTAAAGAACATTCTCAAGTACCTGAGGAGGACTAAGGAGATGTTCTTGGTTTACGGCAGAAAAGACCTCAGGTTGGAGGCCTTTGCTGATTCCGGCTTCCAGAGTGATAAGGACGATTCCAAGTCCATGTCGGGTTATGTCTTTACCCTCAATGGAGGGGCGGTGTGCTGGAAGAGCTCCAAGCAGGACACCGTTGCTGACTCGACGATGGAAGCGGAGTATATAGCTGCTTGCGATGCCGCAAAAGAAGCAGTCTGGATGAAGAAGTTCCTAACAGAACTTCAGGTGGTTCCTACCATAGTTGATCCAATACCTCTGTATTGCGACAACAACGGAGCTATAGCTTTAGCGAAGGAACCAAGGTCCCATCAGAAGTCCAGACACATCTTGAGGCGGTATCACCTGATCAGGGAGATCATTGATCGTCAGGAGATCGAGGTTCGGAGAGTTGCTTCAGAAGAGAACATTGCTGATCCATTCACGAAGGCCCTTCCTCAGATTCAGTTCGAGAGGCTGCTCGAGATCATTGGTCTGCGATATGCCAGTACATGGCCCTAGTGCAAGTGGGAGATTGTTAGTGTTTATGCCCTAGAAAGCCATTACTGTATCATACTAGCTTGTATATTACTTAATGGAAGCTTGGGATATTCACATGTATATAACAGTCTTGCTAAACATGGTAGTATGCTACTTGGTTTTTCTATCTTAATATATGAGTGTACGTATTGATAGAGCTCTTAGGATCTTGCTTGTCTACCAGCGTTGTGATGGCAGTCACACTAGTGGGGGCTGGGTAGTCTACAAGCACATCCTTATTCAGGTCCCCGGTCGTTGGATTATCGAGACAGAGCATCGATACTCCGGAGTAGACTGGTGTGTACGCTTCTCATCCCAGTTGGGGAGATGGTCTGTCCCACAGCCGTCAGTACGTCGTACTGGAGATAGTATACAGGTGCTCGTTAGGTTACGGGTACACCGGACAGGACTCACAGGGAACTGTTGGTTGGTTTGATACCAGTCGTCAGTAAACAGTTCCCAGGTGACATGAGTACAGCGTAGTCCGCAGACTTGACACTGCTACTTCGCCTCGAGTGTGTCCCACTGTTCTTAGATTGCTACCCTACCACGGCTCAAAGGAGTCGTGCAAACAGGTGGCAGTTGGGTGCAGTCCCGAGCACTTGGAGGCAGTGGCGGTTAGACAGGATTCGTCCCTCCCGGTATTGGGAGTAGATATCGTGCTGTGTCAGAGAGCCATTACGCAAAGTCCCTGGCCAGGGCAAGCGAGATTTGCTGGTAGGTTCCAGTAGTTTCTCAGGGTGTAATGGGCTTTACTCCGACACGACTTATACCGCTATTAGGGGACTGACGCTTGCCGCCCCCCTAGGCCCGATATGCGATAGTCTTGGACGAACGGACCGGACTGTATGGAGATTGTCACATCAGACTCAGTAGGAGTTCGGATGGGTTTACTCATCGGCCTTCTTATCGACAACTACCTGGGGACCGTTACGTATAGCTAGTGCCGCTTGCGGTCTGTGGTTAAACCCACTGCCAGCGTAGTAGTCGAGTCTCTAGAGTCCCACACAGAGAGTTTCCTACTCCAGGCGAAACGATATAGAGGTTGCATGGTTTTGCGACAAAGGGTTCGGACGCATACGTGCGTTTACGCGCGTACGACTTTCGAACAGTTTTTACCAGTCGGCTTTGGTTTAAGCCAGTTACTGGTATCCGGTTATTGGATTTTTACAGTCTAAAGTTTTTCCGTATTTTTACGGATCGGAGGGGCGTTCTCGTAATTACTCGAGAAGCTTCTAGAAGATGTGACTAAGGAGGTTTCTTTTGGACAAGAGAGTGAGTCATGGTGGTGATTCATTCATTTCATTAATGCACATTTATTGCTTAATGACTCATGCTAATGAATCACCACTAGATATTTCATGAAGCATGCTTATTCATTTCTTTTTATTCATTATTGAAAAATAAGAATGCTTCATAATATTATGATACACTCTCTCTCTTCTCTCATTATCTAAACTCACATTCTCTCTCCTCAACCTCTCATCTTCAAACCCTAATCCTTAATCCTCATGTGTTGAGATCAAAGGATTAGTTAGACTAAACAATCCATAACCTTCACTCTACATCATCCTTTCATCTTTGATTAGCAATCAAAGTTGATTAGTTACCTCAAGTTAGAGGTTTAACTTGGAGTTTCGCTCTCGGGTGGATCGTCTACTACCTAGAGAAGGCCGAGGAGAACAAAGGAGGACACAAAGACGAAGGACTAGTTTCGATCAGTATAATCCCTTAACACTATAGTTTAGTTTAGCTATGTGTTTGGTTATTATTTGTTTAGCTTCGATTCAAGCGGTTAGTCGATGTTCGTTGTTTAAACTTGATCGTTTTTGAAAATTCCGCCTCCCCACAAGTACTGGGGTGTACTACATCGACTTACAGTATGTATATGTATCGACTCAGATGATAGGCGGTTTCCTTACCTGTAGTTCAGTTTGTTAGTTCAGCCGTATAGTTTAGTGTAGTTGTTAGATTAGATTAGACTCCTACCTATTTCAAAACTAGCGGATCGTGGGTATTTTAAAAGACAGGTCAAGGGATCTACGGATATTTCAAAAGACGCATCCTTTCGTAAAACCACCGTAGCCCTTATTTTCAAAACCCCACGATTCGTGTTATTTCAAATGGTACCATTGTTTAATATTTAGCTCCCGCTCATTTTGGTTGTGTCACGACCCGAAAGTACGGAACGTGACCGACACTTAGATTACGAGACGTCTAGAGGCGCAACGTAACCTAAGTAAGCCGAAGCCCAGAAATCTAAACCATGAAAAAGAAGAAGAAGCAGTAAAAGAAAACATGAAGGAACAAGTTTAAAACATCAGCAAAATTTCTCAAAAATTTCGGCAGAGTCGCATCTATAAAAACTGGCCCCCAAACGGGTACAACAAGTATAATATACATAAACAATAAAAAGCATCCCCAACAGGAGCTAGCATCAACGCCAACAGGCGGAAACGACCACAAAAAGCACAATAATATACAACGCCAAAGGGCGAGGCTCAAAACTCAAAGAAAACAAAACCACCATATCCGAATAATACATGCGCGACTCTAAGGTCGAAATAAAAAAAAAATACTGTTCCAATAAACTTATCAAGTAATACAAGTATGGTTGATGGAGCTTACTAGATACAAATGAAAGAATAAAAATACAATGGTTGTTCAGATACAAGTGAACCAACCTACCGTGCAAATCACCCTGAAGAAAAGATGTGCCAGCAAGCTGCCAGGGAAACCTGTACATCGAACCTGTAATAAAATTTGGCACAACGGGGGTGAGTTGCCAACTTGTGAGTAGAAGACATCTACGAAAAGAAATCGAATGCACGACACTATCCTAGGTCATAATAATACACTACTAAGTCCCAATTATCTAGTAATAGCAGGGTAATACTACGTGTAAGTGCAGATACTCCGTGCTCGTGTCAGTGCCTCATATAGTACTATGTCATATGAATGGATATGCATGCACCATGAATGTAAAATAACCAATCCTGAAATCCAGGTGTATCTGTATAAGAAATCTTTTGTTGTTATCATAGTAAATGTGTATAAGAATCTGAAATCTCAACAATGAAATCCATGGAAATCCGTGTCAAGCATCGACACAACACATGTAATCTCAAGTCTCAATATCTCGGGCTCCGTCAGTCCGGATCGGCCCATATCATCAAGTCTCTCGACAACGGTCGGTATCTTCCCGATATCCGCCGCGCCAGACATCACCGGTAGGTAGCCTTCCCCTGCTAGGCTCATCGTCTACAACTCGATCTTCTTGCTCCGGGGTACCATACCGGGCCCACCATGTACCCGAGACGGTTCATCCACTCCTCGAATCGGGTCTCGAAATCCATTAGAAAACATGAAATCTCATGGTGGACGACACATACATCACGAGAAAACCGCATCTTATGTTTTAAAAAGAGAGGAGGAGAGAGAGAGAAGTTTTTATATATTTTTGCAGTTTTCCCCAAAAATCCAGAAATCTCATAGAAACCCAAATCTCAAAATCATGAGTAAGTATATGATAAGTGTCGGCATATGCCCATAATACTGCATGATAACATGAAAATATGAATGCATGAATGTCTAAGTAATAAATATCATGTCTATACTAACATCAGAGAATAATCACAATACTATATCGGTCAAGTTGTTAACTGATTCTATCAATAAAAGATAATATAATCTAAAGTGTACGTGACATAGCAATTACCGATGATGATATGTGTGAGCCGGCAAATAAGTGTGCGTGGAATATGCGCATCATCGGTAATGGTGATGGTGTCCTAACAGGTAAAGTTTATACTGATTATCGCAGCATATGTAAGAACATGCATCATTATGATTCCAGTGTGAAAGTACAGACGGATGTGTGTTATCCACTCATTTGATATACCATTACCACTACTACTATATGACTCGAACCTAACCTAGTGACCATCTAACCTCCTAAGGAACAAAACCTAAGAAACTAGTCAATAAGAAACAAGAGTCTACCTAAGGTCTGAATCAATATCTCGAATAGTCGGCGATCCGGCCTCAATAGCGTCACGTACGTAGTACGGCTTCCTCGAATCAAGAGTGCGGATCAATCATCATATTTATGCCTCGTACAGTAAAATCCATCGTACGGCATCCCAATATCGGGATACAGGTCAAGTATCTCCTAGGTGTCTCATCATTCGTATAATGTCATCACCAACACATCTCATGATCAAGGTGCTAAACTGTAATCGGCTACGTCAATCATATATCATTGCCCTCATAATATGCATCATTAGTTTATTTTCAGAATTATCATGTTATATGTATCATATTGTGATTAAGTCATACTGATATCATATCGTCATCAAGTCACACCTATATGATATCAACATCCGGTCACACCTATATGATGTCGTGATCAAGTCATACGTATCCCATATCGTGATCAGTCACAAGCTACAATCCAGGTACTATTTTAAAGTCCCATGTATCTCAATATCATCACCACCCATTATAATTTATGTATCCATGTTCGTTATCTCATTATCTAATGATCCGCTAACACTTTAATACGACTATATAGTCAAGAATCACAGCATCAAGCCCAGTTATACTGTTTCATCACACCTCAGATATCATATCACATCAATGAATCCCATATACGTGTTGTCTATATATATATATAAATATATATATATATATATATATATATATACCTAGTCCTATATATACATACACATATATGTATACACCATGTCGAGTTTCGGTGTGTGCGTGTGTGTTTCTATCTGAAACCTACGAACCTCTTCCAAGGACCTCATCCTCTGAAATGGTTTTCCTAAATCAGTCTAGTCCAGCCTAAGGTCATTACTAGGGTTCTACTCATTAAGAATCTAGGGTCACATCTTGGTGCCTAATGTCAATAAGTACTATTCCTATTCTACGTTGCGGGGGTGCTAAACGCCATCCACCCGACTTTCCCCCGTAGATATGCATCTACTCACCTGGTCCATGTCTGCCGAAGACGGTGTCGCCATCCTCCTCTTCATCGCCCGCAGTCTACATGAGGGGTACCTATACGCAAACATACAAATAGCATCGTAAACTGAATCACATACAAAAGTCAAAACGACGCAAAGAACAAGCATAGGTTAAAACTTATGTCCCGTCCACGCAAAAGCACCAAATATCGCTCGATATCGGCGTACAAACGCCGATGGATCGAGATAACATCAACAAATAACTCATAGTTTTAAAACACATTACTTATATTATAAAACATGATTAAATCCATCGAAACCCTAAAATCCATCAAACCGTTCAATTTCGTAAAACCCGAAAATGCCAATTTACCGTTTTTCATCAAAACTTGATATTTAAATGAAAACAATGGTCATAAAACTCATTAAATAGCATAACTAGACTATACAAACCATTACTATATTTTTATTACACAAATTTGTATTAATTTGAAATTTCTAGTTTGCAACCTTTAACAATTTTCAACATTTTTCAAGCAAAATACCACAATTCCACCACAAAACATGATTTTGCATGAATTAATGTATTAAACCACAATTCATGATGATAATGATTTAATGAAACCATAAATTATATTTTTAATCTCATTTATTTAGGAATTTCTAAAATCTAGTTTACAAAATAGCAATTTTTATCACAATTTATCAATTATCAATAGAAACTAGCAATCAATTTAAGTTTCCATTCCACCAACAAGTTAATACCCTTATTAAGACCACAATATAGTGTTACAAATATTAATTGAAATTTTATTTCACCAAAAATTATGTTTTATAGAAACCTAGTTAGCAAAATTCCTAATTTAAACAATTTTAAATGAAAAATTTACAATTCAACAACCACGCAAGATTTTCCAATTCTAAAAGTGTTAAACTAACTATTATAACCCTAATTATTTAATAAAAATCATAACTTGAATTTACAAACCCTAACTTGAATTTAAAAAATTGAACATAGAATTAATTCATTAAATCTAAACATGCTTAAAAGAAACATCTAAAAACAAATAAACAAAAGAAGGAAAATTATACGTCCAAAATATGAAATCCAAACAAGAAAATGAGCCTCCAAAAT
The DNA here is from genome assembly GCA_030015575.1 of Agapanthus africanus. Taxonomy (NCBI): domain Eukaryota; kingdom Viridiplantae; phylum Streptophyta; class Magnoliopsida; order Asparagales; family Amaryllidaceae; genus Agapanthus; species Agapanthus africanus. Next base: position 117,547,734 of record CM057351.1, read on the forward strand.
GCATGCTTCCCATCTCCAAATTCCATATAAAAATGAGCAAGGAATAAAGGGTAGGAAATAAATATGATTTTGTGGATTTTTAATTGAATTTTTAAAGGATTTTTGATGAATTTTGGAGCAAAATAAAATGAGGAAAATGGGGGCTACCATGGGGGGTGAGGCCGGCCATTTTTTTGGAGGTGAGGGAGAGAAAGAAGAGGGTGAGAAAGTGTGTAGAAGTCTCCACCAAAATATCACTTCATTATGTCTTTTCATGCATTTATTTATTTTTCTTTTATTTCTTTACTATAGAATCTCAAGAAAACTCTAGAAAATAGGAAAAATTTGCAAATAAATTTTGCATGATACACACTAAATTCTAACATGCCATGGTTCATTTTTATAAATTAAAACCATTCAAATTTGTAATTTACACTAATTTAGTGTAAAAATAAAGCTTATGTTAATATTTTAACTAATTAATTTAGGAAAAATATTTAATTAAACTAAAAATTTATAAGTGGCTAAATAAACACCATTTACTAGTAATTACATAATTAAAATAGGTATTTTTGAAATTATAATGAAAAACAATCACGGTTTGGTTTTACGAAAAATACATTTTACTTTACCGAAAATCATAAAATTCACTTAAACAATTTTATTCATTTAATTATTTATTTAATTATTTTTAAAACGTTACAATCTTTCCCCCTTTAAGAAATTCGGTCCCCGAATTTAAATTAAAACTCCCCTTCCAAATACTAAAACACTTAGCAAACACTCAAATCGTCGGGGCTCCGAAATCATCAATACATATCTAAAATCAACTCCGTCAAGCATAACGCAATCATCGGAGTTATGGCGAGAATAAAATATCAAAACCCAATGTGAAAACCATCATAATACACATCAATCTATAACTTATATATAGTTCGCATCCTAGTAAAATCACCTAAACATCATAATAAAGAAGCATACAAAAACCCCTCTTGAAAATCGCCGTGCAATGCACGTGTCACGGCATAAGTAGCGGACGTTTATTTTTAAAAAAAATAGCTATATATATATATATATATATATTTTATTTAACATACACGTCCCGCCTGGTTACTAAATCAAATAATGATGATTATGAAACCTACTGCTCAAACTGGAATCAATCCCAATCACATCAATAAAATATCATGTGCGTCCGGTGCGCACTGAAATCGAAACCAAATACAGATACCATGAATACACACAAAAACAAAATAAGTGCAACAGGTGTGCACCAAAACATCTGTCAAGTGCAACGGGCGTGCACGACTCACTATCAGGTGCATCTAATCTGCACAAAACCCCGATTTAGTGCATCTGGTGTGCACAAAATCGCATCAAGTGCGCCAAGTGTGCGCAAGAATCTCAATTAGGTGTACATGGTGCATGAAAACATACGCCGAATATCAGAATCGAAATCACAGTACGAAAATGGAAAAAACTAGGTCGAAGCATATATCAAAATCATGTGTAACCCATATGCACGAAATCAAATCAAAAATCTTAAAATATATAAAACCAAATCAAGTGTACTGGGTCTATACTAAGCAACATCAATACAACTGATATATGAAACACAGATAGAATGTAATGAAGGTACACAAAAGAAATACCAATCGTAGAACAAAATCCTCAAAATACCAAAATCCAATAACAGAAATATGAAATTCAAATCACCAAGTCACATCGTAATCACTATCGTCAATGTGCGCCTCTTTCCTCTGATGTCTGCTGCTTCAAACTTGTCTCTTCATAAGTGTGCTGATTGCGCTACCAACGGCAATACTCATATCTAGAGTCTCCCACGTAATCGATCCCTTCACCTGATATCCGGACTACATTAAACTTTTCGATCGATCCATCAAAATCCCATAATTCCCCGAGAGCTCAACACTCAAGTACAGCTTAAAAATATCCGGTACATACCCCAGCATTGATGATCCAGCCGTAGAAGGGCAAACCCAAGCCTCACTAATGACACCGCGGAACTGCCGTAAACCCTAAGGTTCAAGGGCTGTCTCGTGGTCATTATGCCGAGTTAGGGTTTCATTCTTCTAGAGGGTCCAACGAAATACCTGCATGTTCTTCCGAATACTTTAAACTAGGGAAAATGGTTTTCTGATAATTGTTCGAACCCTTTAACTTCATCCGGACGGCATGTGAATACCCTTCGTCCGCACGCTAAGCAATGCTTCAATCCTCAAGAATAACCAATACTCTAATGGTTATCGCATTCGAGCCGTAGCTCCCTCTGCCAGTGTGCCCGTGGTAACAGAAACCACCCTCCAACATTGACGAAGATAGATCAAAAGAACGAATGGAATACGGTGCAAACAATTGTACATCCTAAGGCTCCTTAAGTAGAGTAGCGTATCGTAAGTATGCCGCGGACCATACCCACGGTACGTTACTCTACCTAAATCGCCTACTCTATCAACCAAGGGTCACTCAGACTTATACATGGTTAAACCTAGCGCTCTGATACCAACTTTGTCACGACCCAAAAGTACGGAACGTGACCGGCACTTAGATTACGAGACGTCTAGAGGCGCAACGTAACCTAAGTAAGCCGAAGCCCAGAAATCTAAACCATGAAAAAGAAGAAGAAGCAGTAAAAGAAAACATGAAGGAACAAGTTTAAAACATCAGCAAAATTTCTCAAAAATTTCGGCAGAGTCTCTTCTATAAAAACTGGCCCCCAAACGGGTACAACAAGTATAATATACATAAACAATAAAAAGCATCCCCAACGGGAGCTAGCATCAACGCCAACAGGAGGAAACGACCACAACAAGCACAATAATATACAACGCCAAAGGGCGAGGCTCAAAACTCAAAGAAAACAAAACCACCATATCAGAATAATACATGCGCGACTCTAAGGTCGAAATAAAAAATACTGTTCCAATAAACTTATCAAGTAATACAAGTATGGTTGATGGAGCTTACTAGATACAAATGAAAGAATAAAAATACAATGGTGGTTCAGATACAAGTGAACCGACCTATCGTGCAAATCACCCTGAAGAAAAAATGTGCCAGCAAGCTGCCAGGGAAACCTGTACATCGAACCTGTAATAAAATTTGGCACAACGGGGGTGAGTTGCCAACTCGTGAGTAGAAGACATCTACGAAAAGAAATCGAATGCACGACACTATCCTAGGTCATAATAATACACTACTAAGTCCCAATCATCTAGTAATAGCAGGGTAATACTACGTGTAAGTGCAGATACTCCGTGCTCGTGTCAGTGCCTCATATAGTGCTATGTCATATGAATGGATATGCATGCACCATGAATGTAAAATAACCAATCCTGAAATCCAGGTGTAACTGTATAAGAAATCTTTTGTTGTTATCATAGTAAATGTGTATAAGAATCTGAAATCTCAACAATGAAATCCATGGAAATCCGTGTCAAGCATCGACACAACACATGTAATCTCAAGTCTCAATATCTCGGGCTTCGTCAGTCCGGATCGGCCCATATCATCAAATCTCACGACAACGGTCGGTATCCTCCGGATATCCGCCGCGCCAGACATCACCGGTAGGTAGCCTTCCCCTGCCAGGCTCATCGTCTACAACTCGATCTTCTTGCCCCGGGGTACCATACCGGGCCCACCATGTACCCGAGACGGTTCATCCACTCCTCGAATCTGGTCTCGAAATCCATCAGAAAACATGAAATCTCATGGTGGACGACACATACATCACGAGAAAACCGCATCTTATGTTTTAAAAAGAGAGGAGGAGAGAGAGAGATGTTTTTATATATTCTTGCGTTTTTCCCCAAAAATCCAGAAATCTCATAGAAACCCAAATCTCAAAATCATGAGTAAGTATATGATAAGTGTCGGCATATGCCCATAATACTGCATGATAACATGAAAATAGAATGCATGAATGTCTAAGTAATAAATATCATGTCTATACTAACATCAGAGAATAATCACAATACTATATCGGTCAAGTTGTTAACTGATTCTATCAATAAAAGATAATATAATCTAAAGTGTACGTGACATAGCAATTACCGATGATGATGTGTGTGAGCCGGCAAATAAGTGTGCGTGGAATATGCGCATCATCGGTAATGGTGATGGTGTCCTAACAGGTAAAGTTTATACTGATTATAGCAGCATATGTAAGAACATGCATCATTATGATTCCAGTGTGAAAGTACAGACGGATGTGTGTTATCCACTCATTTGATATACCATTACCACTACTACTATATGACTCGAACCTAACCTAGTGACCATCTAACCTCCTAAGGAACAAAACCTAAGAAACTAGTCAATAAGAAACAAGAGTCTACCTAAGGTCTGAATCAATATCTCGAATAGTCGGCGATCCGGCCTCAATAGCGTCACGTACGTAGTACGGCTTCCTCGAATCAAGAGTGCGGATCAATCATCATATTTATGCCTCGTACAGTAAAATCCATCGTACGGCATCCCAATATCGGGATACAGGTCAAGTATCTCCTAGGTGTCTCATCATTCGTATAATGTCATCACCAACACATCTCATGATCAAGGTGCTAAACTGTAATCGGCTACGTCAATCATATATCATTGCCCTCATAATATGCATCATTAGTTTATCCTCAGAATTATCATGTTATATGTATCATATTGTGATTAAGTCATACTGATATCATATCGTCATCAAATCACACCTATATGATATCAACATCAGGTCACACCTATATGATGTCGTGATCAAGTCATACGTATCCCATATCGTGATCAGTCACAAGCTACAATCCAGGTATTATTTTAGAGTCCCATGTATCTCAATATCATCACCACCCATTATAATTTATGTATACATGTTCGTTATCTCATTCTCTAATGATCCGCTAACACTTTAATACGACTATATAGTCAAGAATCACAGCATCAAGCTCAGTTATACTGTTTCATCACACCTCAGATATCATATCACATCAATGAATCCCATATACGTGTTGTCTATATATATATATATATATATATATATATATATATATATATATATATACCTAGTCCTATATATACATACACATATATGTATACACCATGTTGAGTTTCGGTGTGTGCATGTGTGTTTCTATCTGAAACCTACGAACCTCTTCCAAGGACCTCATCCTCTGATATGGTTTTCCTAAATCAGTCTAGTCCAGCCTAGGGTCATTACTAGGGTCCTACTTATTAAGAATCTAGGGTCACATCTTGGTTCCTAATGTCAATGAGTACTATTTCTATTCTACGTTGCGGGGATGCTAAACGCCATCCACCCGACTTTCCCCCGTAGATATGTATCTACTCACCTGGTCCATGTCTGCCGAAGACGGTGTCGCCATCCTCCTCTTCATCGCCCGCAGTTCACATGAGGGGTACCTAAACGCAAACATACAAATAGCATCGTAAACTGTATCACATACAAAAGTCAAAACGACGCAAGGAACAAGCATAGGTTAAAACTTATGTCCCGTCCACGCAAAAGCACCAAATATCGCTCGATATCGGCGTACAAACGCCGATGGATCGAGATAACATCAACAAATAACTCATAGGTTTAAAACACATTACTTATATTATAAAACATGATTAAATCCATCGAAACCCTAAAATCCATCAAACCGTCCAATTTCGTAAAACCCGAAAATGCCAATTTACCGTTTTTCATCAAAACTTGACATTTAAATGAAAACAATGGTCATAAAACTCATTAAATAGCATAACTAGACTATACAAACCATTACTATATTTTTATTACACAAATTTGTATTAATTTGAAATTTCTAGTTTGCAACCATAAACAATTTTCAACATTTTTCAAGCAAAATACCACAATTCCACCACGTGATTTTGCATGAATTAATGTATTAAACCACAATTCATGATGATAATGATTTAATGAAACCATAAATTATATTTTTAATCTCATTTATTTAGGAATTTCTAAAATCTAGTTTACAAAATAGCAATTTTTATCACAATTTATCAATTATCAATAGAAACTAGCAATCAATTTAAGTTTCCATTCCACCAACAAGTTAATACCCTTATTAAGACCACAATATAGTGTTACAAATATTAACTGAAATTTTATTTCACCAAAAATTATGTTTTATAGAAACCTAGTTAGCAAAATTCCTAATTTAAATAATTTTAAATGAAAAATTTACAATTCAACAACCATGCAAGATTTTCAAATTCTAAAAGTGTTAAACTAACTATTATAACCCTAATTATTTAATAAAAATCATAACTTGAATTTACAAACCCTAACTTGAATTTAAAAAATTGAACATAGAATTAATTCATTAAATCTAAACATGCTTAAAAGAAACATCTAGTAACAAATAAACAAAAGAAGGAAAATTATACCTCCAAAATATGAAATCCAAAAAAGAAAATGAGCCTCCAAAATGCATGGTTCCCATCTCCAAATTCCATATAAAAATGAGCTAGGAATAAAGGGTAGGAAATAAATAGGATTTTGTGGATTTTTAATTGAATTTTTAAAGGATTTTTGATGAATTTTAGAGCAAAATAAAATGAGGAAAATGGGGGCTACCATGGGGGGTGAGGCCGGCCATTTTTTTGGAGGTGAGGGAGAGAAAGAAGAGGGTGAGAAAGTGTGTAGAAGTCTCCACCAAAATATCACTTCATTATGTCTTTTCATGCATTTATTTATTTTTCTTTTATTTCTTTACTATAGCAACTCAAGAAAACTCTAGAAAATAGGAAAAATTTGCAAATAAATTTTGCATGATACAAAATAAATTCTAACATGCCATGGTTAATTTTTACAAATTAAAACCATTCAAATTTGTAATTTACACTAATTTAGTGTAAAAATAAAGCTTATGTTAATATTTAAACTAATTAATTTAGGAAAAATATTTAATTAAACTAAAAATTTATAAGTGGCTAAATAAACACCATTTACTAGTAATTACAAAATTAAAATAGGTATTTTTGAAATTATAATGAAAAACAATCACGGTTTGGTTTTACGAAAAATACATTTTACTTTACCGAAAATCATAAAATTCACTTAAACAATTTTATTCATTTAATTATTTATTTAATTATTTTTAAAACGTTACAGGTTGCTCGCTCCGCATCGCATACTTACATTGTTATTTCATAATGCATTGTTGACATTATGCTGTTAGGACACCAGCACCATTACCGATGATGCGTATGTACCACGTACACTTACTTGCCGGCTCACACACATCTTCATCGGTAATTGCCATGTCACGTACACCTTAGAAAATATTATTGCTTAACTTAGCTTGATAGCTAGTAGTTTGACATAATATTAGTGTACTTATCTTATATGCCAGCTTAGATATTGTAGTTATTACTTGTCACTTCATGCATACTGTTATTCATTGTTATGCCGTATTCATGGATTCTCATGCCTATATTCACTGTTTACAATGTATTGATGACTGCGATTCGGATTTCATGAGATTTCTTGGATTTGGAGGAAAACCGCAAAAACATAAATAAACCTTTACTCTCTTTTAAAATAAAAAGTGCGGTTTTCCCATGATGTATGAGTCGTCCACCATGAGTTTGCTGATGGATTTCGAGACCCGATTCGAGGAGTGGAGGAACCGTTTCGGGTACATGGTGGGACCGGTGCGGTACCCTGGGGCAAGAGGATCGTGTTGTTAACGTTGAGCCTACCAGGAAATCACTACCGACCGGTGATTTTTCCCGACGTGTCGGATATCCGGAGGATACCGTCGTAGTCTTGAGATGGATGGTAGGGGCCGGTCTGGACTGATGGCGCCCAAGATATTGTGATTGAGACATTGAGATTTTGAGATATTGAGGTACAGAGATTGTGACACAAAGATATCGAGATATTTGGATACTTGTTTTGTGTCGATGCTGGGCACTGTTTTATGCTGATTTCGTTTATGGTACCTCCTATTTAAAATACAGAAATCTCACTGATTTATGAAAGTAATTTTATTCAGTACAAGCATTCTGTTTCATGCATTCATACATCATCCATATGATATATCGCTACCTGAGGCACTGACACGGGCACATGGGATTACACTCGGGTTAGATATTTACCCTAATCATTGTTAGGCTGCATGTTATATATGTTTGAGGATATATTAGGATCGTTGACCTAGGATTGCGTTTTTCATGCGGTTTCTGTTCGTAGGTGTTTTTCTACTCACGAGTTGGCAACTCACCCCCGTTGTGCCACAGTTTCTTGCAGGTTTTGCCGTACAGGTTTCATTACGGCTTTGCTGGCACTGCTTATTTCGGGTGACTTGCTGGTAGGTGGGTTTATTTGTATCGTACCCATCATTATACATTGTATATTATTATTCAGTTGTATCTAGTAAATTCCATCAACCAAACATGTATTTATTTTGAGATAGAGACCAGTGATGTTATTCTTTCGACCTTAGAGTCGCGCGTTATAATTCTGTGGATTTCTTGTTGTTTTGAGTTTCCTTTTGAGTTTTGATCCTCGTCCTTGGCGTTGTATATTATATTGCTTGTGTGGTTGTGACCGTCGATTGACGAAGAGCTACCTCCCGCTTGGGGATGCCTTTTTTTTGATTTCGTATACTATTCATGTTGTATCCCGTTTGGGGGCTTGTATTTACAAAGGAGACTCTGCCGAAATTTTCAGGAAATATTTGATGTTTTTAAAACCGCATAATTCGGCTTATGCTATTAAAACTACTTGATTTTAAATTGGTTTCCTTCACTCTACTACTGTTCTTGGTTTGGATTTCTGGGTTTTCGGCTTACTTAGATTACGTACGTCTCGAGACGTTTCGTAGTCTAAGTGCCGGTCATGGTCCGTACTTTCGGGTCGTGATACGGCTACTGGTTGTCCTCTGCCTCTGCCACCTCGTCCTCTCGGCACAAAACCACCGCGACCATGACCTCTCTGAGCAGGAGTCTGACGCGGCGCAACAACAGGAATAAGAGGCAACGCTCTCTGAGGCGGAGAAGGTGGTAAGGTAACCTGGGGTACTGCAGGCTCTCTCTGACGTATCACGGTACAATCCCGAACTAGGTGATGCAGAGTGCCACACCCGAAGCATCCATAAGATGGTCGCTGGCCCTCCTGGGAATAAGAACTGAATAACTGGCCACGTTCCACGTCTCCGCTACTCCCCGAGTCTGAAGGAACTCTGCCTCGGCGTGCAAATCTCTTTCTCCGTGCTGGTACATCCGTACAAGTCCTTTTCGGTTCCAGAATAACCGATGACTCAGCTAGACGCTCCTCCACCAATAGAGCCGTGTAAGTAGGCCTCGAAAAACCTCTTCACCCTCATCTCCTCAGTGGCCACCAGGTACGGAGCATACAATGACGGCTCGGTAAACAACACATCATACTCAGACACCGTCATCCCTGGAGTCTGACGTAACGACTCAAACTTGCGTGCTCGTGCATCCCTGACACTCGGTGTTAGAAAATGGTTGAGAAACACTGTCACAAACTCAGCCCAGGTCATAGGAGCAAGACCCGCGGCTATGCCCTTCTCCAAGGACTCACACTACTTCTGGGCCAGGCCCTCGAGACGAAAACTGGCAAACTCCACCCATCTCTCATCGGAGCATCGGAGTGAACGACAAATCCTGGCCATCCGGTCGATGAATGACTGCAGATCCTCAGTAACATCTGTGCCTGTAAACACCGGAGGCCTCATCCTCATAAAATCTGTCAGTGACACAGTAATAACCTCCGGAGCTGTAACTGCGACTACCGGAACAGTAGGTACCATCGTGGTCCCTGCAACGGGTGGAACAACTGCTTGCCCCTGCGCTCGGATGGTCTCTTCTAAAGTCCCCACTATCTGGCGCAGATCCTGCATACGAGCTCCAATCATAGCAATGTGCTCCGGTACAACAGGCGTACTGCCCTGGTCAGTCCTCGCCTCAGACTAGTCAACTCTGACCTCGGCCCTCGCGGCCGCTCTCTGTGCCCTCGTAGTCTTCGGCGGCATATGGGCTGGAAATTGAAACAAGATTCGATAAGGAAACATGAATCGAATCACAAGGATGTATATCATCACGAAAGAATATCAATCAATAAGTCCTAAGGTCGCTTAGTGTCATAACCCGAAAGAGCACGTGACTGGCCCTTGAACCATATGAAGTCTATAGGACTCCATCTGATCCAAGTAAGCCAAAAGCCCAAAAATCAAAAACCATTTTAAGAGTAAGTAAAGAAAATTGGTTTAAAGAAGTGAAGAAAAACATGTTTGAATTCAAGGAAAACATGTTTGAAGTCAACGTTTTTAAATAACTAAGCCGAAAATGCATTTTTAAAATGTAAAGTCTTTTCTAAAAATTTCGGCAGAGTTTCTTTTCTAAATACTGGCCCCGAACGGGGTACAACTAGAACAATATATATGCAATGATAAAAGGCATCCCCAAGCGGGAGATAGCTCTTCGTCAATTGACGGTCACAACCACGCAAGCAATATAATATAGAACGCCAAAATGGCGATGGTCAAATCTAAAGGAAACTCAATAAGCATGAAAACCGCAATACTGCTAAGCACGATACTAAGGTCGAAATAATACATCACTAATGTCTAAGTCTGAAACAATATACAAGTTTTGGTTGATGGAATTCTAGATACAAGGAATAATACAAGTACAATGGTGGTTCTTGATGCAAAAGAACCCACTTACCAAAAGCAATTCACCCGCAAGAAAGCAGTGTGCCAGAAATGCCGCTATGGAACCTGTACGGCAAAACCTGCAAGAACTGTGGCACAACGGGAGTGAGTTGCCAACTCATGAATAGAGAATATCTACAAGCAGAAATCGAATGCATGACCTAATCCTAGGTCAATACGATCAGATATAACATTGTAAGTCCATGCTACCCTTCCCCGGTACTTACGAGGTTGCGGAAGTGGTGAAAAACGATTTTCAATAGGGTGGTAAAATGGACTACAAATACGGATCTTTGTTAAACAACTAAATAACAACCTAACCTGAGTTTACCTACTTGGTTAGGGGGTTATACCTTTCTTGAACTCCTTCGTCTTCAACTCGTCCCGGTGTTCTGATCGGCCTCACCTCGTCGTCTCCTTCCGCCGAACATAGATCCACCCGAAAGCTTCTACCTTTGGCTTCTTCTTCGAACTTTGAAGAAACTGGATCACTTGGCTTGCTAGGCCTTGTGAACTAGAATGAGTAGAGGATTGTTTTGGTGTCTTTTTATCTCTAAGGCAATGAGTCTCAACACATGAGAATGGTTTGCCTTGAGCTAGAGAGAGCAAGAGAAAGAGGAAGAGCTTCAGGATGAGAGAGCTCAAGAGAGAGAAAGTAAATTCAAGAATGAGCAAAAATTTTCTCAACCTCTCTCTCATAATCCAAAAGGAATAATAATAATAATAATAGAGTATTATGTGATGGTTCATATCATATCAAGTGGCATTATCGTTTCATGCACTCATAATGCAAAGCAAAACAAGCAAGCAAAAGTCTTTGCCATGAAATGATAGCCATTGCAATGATGATGGTCAACTAGTCCAACCTAGTCAACCTGTCAAGAAAGTCAACAAGTCAACAATGTCAACCCCTCATCACAACCATGACACAATAAAACTTAATTAATATTATCATTAATAATATTTCTTATTCTTATTAGGGTTTAGCAAAAGTCAATGGTCAACAGTGAACAGTCAATAGTCAATAACCCCAATGAGAATCCTCTGCCTCTGTCTCTCTGTCAACTGTGCATACACACCCGCATCCGCGTTCCGAGGAATACGAATACAACCGAGATAAAACCAATCCCAAAACGTACACTAGGATCTGCCTTAAACCAAAGCCCGCTAGTGTTAACTGTCCGGACACTGTACGTGCACAAGTGCACGGATGTGACCGAACCCTGTCGCAAAACTATGCGACCTGTCGCAAAACCATGCGACCTCTACTCTTTTGCCTAAAGGCAAATAGGTTTCTATGTGGGACTCTAAAGACTCGACACTATGCTCGCAGTGGGTTTAACCACAGACCGCAAGCGGCACTAGCTGTGCGTAACGGTCCCCAGGAAGATGCCGATAAGAAGACTGACGAGGTGAAATCTATCTGAACTCCTACTGAGTCTGAATGTGACAATCTCCGTACAGTCCGGTCTGTTCGTCTGATACATCGAATGGCGGGCCTACGGGGTGGTAAACGTCAGTCCCCTAATAGCGGTACAAGTCGTGTCGAAGTGTAGCCCAGAACACCCTGAGATAGCATTGGAAACCTACCAGTATATCTCGCTTGCCCTGGCCAGGGACTACTCGTGTAATGGCTCTCCTAGACACAGCGCGATGTCAACACCCAATACCGGGATAGACGAATCCCGTCTAACCGTCACTGCCTCCAAGTGCTTCGGGACTGCACCCAACTACTACCTGTTTGCATGACTCCTTTGAGCCGTGGTAGGGTAGTAATCAAAGTACAGTGGGAACACACTCGAGGCGAAGTGACAGTGTCAAGTCAGCGGACTAAGCTGTACTCACGTCACCTTGGAACTGATAACTGACGATAGGTATTGTACCAACCAACAGTTCCCGACGAGTCCTGTCCAGTGTACTCGTAACCCAACGAGCACCTGCATACTATCTCCAGTACGACGTACTGATGGCTGTGGGACAGACCATCTCCCCTGCTGGGATGAGAAGCGCATACGCTAGTCTACTCCGGAGTATCGATGCCCTGTCTCGATAGTCCTACGACTAGGGACCTATATAAGGATGTTCTTATAGATTACCCAGCCCCCACGAGTGTGACTGCCATCACAACGCTGGTAATCAAGCAGAGATCCTAAGGGCTCTACTAATATATATAAGCGATATGCTAAAAGAAACACATGCACATATTGAAGTAGAAACAAACCAAGTAGCATACTACCATTTTGAGCAAGATTGTCTATACAACTGTGAATATCCCAAGCTTCCATTAAGTAATATACAAGCTAGTATGATACAGTAATGGCCTCTAGGGCATATACACTAACAATCTCCCACTTGCACTAAGGCCATGAACTGGCGTATCGAAGACCTATCATCTCGATCAGCCGCTCGAACTGAGTCTGGGGTAAGGCCTTCGTGAGTGGATCAGCAGTGTTATCTTCTGTATTTACTCTCTTCACCTCGATCTCCCGGCGATCTTCGATCTCCCTGATTAGGTGGTACCGCCTCAAAATGTGCCTGGACTTCTGATGGGACCTGGGTTCCTTCGCTAAAGCTATAGCGCCGTTGTTGTCACAATACAGCGGTATTGGATCAACACTGGTAGGAACCACCTGAAGCTCCGTGAGGAACTTCTTCATCCAGACAGCTTCCTTTGCGGCATCGCAAGCATCTATGTACTCCGCTTCCATAGTTGAGTCAGCAACGGTTTCCTGCTTGGAACTCTTCCAGCAAACAGCCCCTCCATTGAGGATAAAGACATAACCCGACATGGACTTGGAGTCATCCCTGTCACTCTGGATACTGGAGTCAGCAAAGGCGTCGATCTGGAGGTCTTTTCCGCCATACACCAAGAATATCTCGTTAGTCCTTCTTAGGTACTTGAGAATGTTCTTTACTGCTATCCAGTGTTTCTCCCCTGGGTTTGACTGATACCGGCTTACAACGCTCAATGCGTATGCTACATCTGGTTTGGTACACAACATCGCATACATAATAGATCCTACCGCAGATGCGTAGGGTATTGATGACAAGCGAGCCCTTTCCAAATCAGTCTTGGGAGACATCTCTTTGGAGATGGTGATTCCGTGACAAGCCGGTAGATTACCGTGCTTAGAATCTTCCATACCGAATCGTTTCAGTATGGTGTCGATGTACCTTGACTGTGAAAGTCCCAACATCCTTTTAGATCTATCACGATAGATCTGGATCCCTAGAATGTAGTTGGCATCGCCCAGGTCCTTCATGGAGAACCTCTGTGAAAAGAATCCTTTGACTGACTGTAACATAGGAATATCATTTCCTATTAGGAGAATGTCATCGACGTACAAGACGAGGAATACCACACTTCTCCCTACAATCTTACTGTAAATGCATCGTTCATCTGGGTTTTTGACAAAGTCGAATTCTTTGACAGTATCATCAAAGCAGATGTTCTAACTCCGCGATGCCTGCTTGAGTCCATAGATGGACTTGAGCAACTTGCACACTCTACCGCTGCTCCCACTCTGAATGAATCCCTCTAGCTGATCCATATAGACGCACTCTTCCAAATTTCCATTTAGGAAAGCCGTCTTTACGTCCATCTGCCAGATTTCATAATCGTGGAAGGCAGCAATGGCAAGAAGGATCCGAATGGATTTGAGCATAGCTACCGGAGAAAAGGTTTCGTCATAGTCCAAACCAGGTCGTTGACGAAAACCATTTGCAACAAGCCTAGCTTTATAGGTTTCAACCTGCCCATCTATACCAATCTTCTTTCTGAAGATCCATTTGCAGCCTACGGGTTTTACCCCTTCTGGAGCAAAGTCCAAAGTCCAAACTTTGTTGGTGTACATGGACTCCATCTCGGTCCGCAGTGCATCCAGCCATTTTACCGAGTCACCGCTCTGAATGGCTTGCTGGAAGCTAGTAGGCTCATCATAATTAACTGTGCAATCCTCTCTATCCCCGTTTATGAGAAAACCGAAGTATCTCTCCGGCGGATGAGACTGCCTACTACTTCTGCGGAGCGGCGCAGGAATGTCCGGTTCTCCTGAACCTTTTGGTTCTACTAAGGTTTCAGTAATAGCTTGTGGTTCTGGAATTTCTTCCAGTTCTATTGCGCTCCCACTTATCTGATTTTCTAAAAATTCAGTTTCCAAGAAGCGGGCATGACGAGAAACAAAGACTTTTTGTTCTTCTGTGTAATAGAAAAGGTACCCCTTGGAGTTCTTTGGGTATCCCACAAACTTGCACTGTACTGAGCGTGCCTCGAGCTTGTCCGCATGCGGCTTTTTGACAAATGCTGGACATCCCCATGTCTTAAAGGGTTTAAGACAGGGTTTCTTCCCACTCCACATCTGGTATGGTGTGGTAGGCACTGTCTTAGCAGGAACTTGGTTCAAGATATATGCAGCTGTTTCTAGTGCATAACTCCAGAAAGATCACGGTAACTCAGCCTTACTCATCATGGAACGAATCATATCCAAAAGAGTTCGATTCCTCCTTTCCGATACACCGTTGTGTTGTGGTGTGTATGGAGGAGTAAGCTGAGAGAGAATTCTATTCTCTTTTAAGTAGCCCAGAAACTCGGCACTCAAGTATTTGTTAGTGTATATGCCCTAGAGGCCATTACTGTATCATACTAGTTTGTACATTACTTGATGGAAGCTTGGGATATTCACAGTTGTATATACAATCTTGCTCGAAATGGTAGTATGCTACTTGGTTTGTCTCTGCTTTAATATGTGCATGTGTTTCTTTTAGCATATCGGTGATATACAAATTAGTAGAGCCCTTAGGATTATTTCTTGATTACCAGCGTTGTGATGGCGCTCACACTCGTGGGGGCTGGGTAATCCATAAGCATATCATTATACTGGTCCCTAGTCATTGGACTATCGAGACAGGGCATCGATACTCCGGAGTAGACTAGCGTATGCGCTTCTCATCCCAGCGTGGCAGACGGTCTGTCCCACAGTCGTCAGTACGTCGTACTTGAGATAGTATGCGGGTGCTCGTTAGGTTACGAGTACACTGGACAGGACTCATCGGGAACTGTTGGTTGGTATTATACCTATCGTCAGTTATCAGTTCCCAGGTGACATGAGTACAGCTTAGTCCGCTAACTTGACACTGTCACTTCGCCTCGAGTGTGTTCCCACTGCACTTTGATTACTACCCTACCACGGCTAAAAGGAGTCGCGCAAACAGGTAGTTTTTGGGTGCAGTCCCGAAGCACTTGGTGGTAGTGACGGTTAGACAGGATTCGTCTCTCCCGGTATTGGGGGTTGACATCGCGCTGTGTCCAGGAGAGCCATTACACAAGTAGTCCCTGGCTAGGGCAAGCGAGATATACTGGTAGGTTTCCAGTGTTATCTCAGGGTGTTCTGGGCTGCACTCCGACACGACTTGTACCGCTATTAGGGGACTGACGTTCACCACCCCCGTAGGCCCGCCATGCGATGTATCAGACGAACAGACCGGACTGTACGGAGATTGTCACATACAGGCTCAGTAGGAGTTCAGATGGGGTCACCTCGTCAGTCTTCTTATCGGCATCTACCTGGGGACCGTTACGTACAGCTAGTGCCGCTTGCGGTCTGTGGTTAAACCCACTGCCAGCGTAGTGTCGAGTGTTTAGAGTCCTACACAGAGAGCTATTCGCCTTTAGGCAAAATGAGTAGAGGTCGCATGGTTTTGCGACAGGGTTCGTTCACATCCGCGCACTTATGCACGTTTGCTGTCCGGACAGCTTATACTTGCGGGCTTTAGTTTAAGCCAGATCCTAGTATATGATTTGGGATTGGTTTTATTTCATTGTGTTCGTGTTCCTCGGATCACGAATACGGGTGCGTATGCACGGTTGACTGAGACAGAGGAAGAGGACTTTGATTAGGGTTAGTGACCATTGTCATTTTATTAACCCTAATGCTTATGTGTGTATTATGGTTAATTGATATTAGTTTAATATAATTGTGCATGGTTAGGGTTATTGACCATTTGACATTCTTGACTTGTTGACCTAGGTTGACACTTTGACCATCATCATTTCATTTGGAAGATGCTCTTTGATCCTTGCAATTTGCATTAAAAATGAAATGATAATGGTCATGTCTTGATTTAGCCATGACAATTATCTCACTAATTATCAATTTACAATAATTCACACATATATGTGAGAATGCTTCATAATTCTCTCATTCTATCATATACTTTCTCTCTCTTGCTCTTCCTCTTCCTCAAGCTCTCCCCTCTCATGTGTTGAGAAACGCTTGAGCTTGAGAAAAACCATTCCATAGTAATCTCTACTCTCATCTATGGTTATAGGATTAGCACTTCTAGCACCCTAGTTACTTCTAGCTTGAAGTTGAAGCCAAAGTTGAGGCTCTCGGGTGGATCCTTCTTCGACGTGAGAAGACGACAAAAGTGATCCCTTTCTACTACTCCAAGGAGCAAGGAGAGAAGGACATAAAGCCCTAGGTATAACCATTCTACCCTTTAGCTAGTTTCTAGTTAGTTTTAGCTAGTTTTTGTTTAGCAAAGATCCTCCTTTGTCTAGTCCATCTTGCCTAGAGTAGTAAAAATCCGATTTTTATTCCGTTTTCCGCCTCCCCGCTAGCACCGGGGTGGGCAACGTGGACTTACAGTGGTATCAGAGCCTAACTAAACAAAAACTAGCTAGGTAGTAAAGTGTATGGAAGTTCAATCGGAAAAATCACAAAACCAAAAAAACACAAAACCCTAACTTTCTGTTGAAATTTTTTCTGTTCAAAATAAAATAAATCTTACGTCAAAAATCATCTCAGGGGTTTGTGAAGAAAGCCACCAAAAACGATCCAGTGAATCGCTCAAAGCGCGGCGGTTCCGCGGCTAAAGCATGCCTATTGCCGCGGAACCGCGGCCGTTTTGACTCGGTTCTGGCTCGAGTTTGGTGCAGTGTTCTTATGACTTGGTTTTGGGATTTTTGAGATGGTTTATTTGTGCCCAGGTTTTCCAGAAAAGAAATTTGTTTTTGGGGGCCTATAAATCCGTATTTTTGATCGAACTTCACTACACTTTGACTAATGGGTTATATCTGTGATGTTTATATGTATTGAACGTCTGCTAATCGCTATAAGTCGATTAGTGGGGGTTATACATATCTGTGATCTGTGTTTGATGATGGTATGTGTATATGAATGCGTTGGATTGTCGCGGGTGAATAGCCGGGGTGGATGTGAGATGAGTGTTTCTTTTTCTTTCATTCATTCTAATATGTAAATTGATGTAATATTATTTATTTGGCCGCCCAACCGGGTCGGGGTTGTAGACGTCATTGTATAATTCTTTTTACTATTTTTGCTCCTAGGATAGACCCATGGAGGGGGTGCACAAACTACCGGGTATCTCGAAGTGTCGAGTGGCCTACTCACGGTGTTGAGGGAGGTTGCTTCGCTTCGGGTACTTGGCGGGTAGTTTGCCGCATCCGTAGGGGTCTTGGGTAGGGTATTGACTATTCACCGCGACCGTGTAATCCGCTTTTCGTTGCAGGCTCGAACGGATTGCGGATTCCTAGTATATCCAATGTATTCATCTGTGATCTGTAATGTCTATCATTACTTTATATCTATATACTATAACTATTTAGGCGTTGCTTATGTTTTACAGCCGCGCTAGCCCAGCCCCCGCTCTGTCGTTAGTTAAGTAACCTAACGGGTGATGACGGGGCCCCGTGGCGAATGCGAATGGCATAAGCGTACGTCATATTTTGGTTGTTTTCTGCAATGGTAGAATTAAATGATGGGACGCATTAAAAGAACTAATGCAAGAAAATAAACCAAGTAAAAGTCGATTGGAACACTTTGAAAACCACTCGGTTCTTTTGAAAACTAAACTTTTAAATGCGGAGATTGAACCACTCCTTTTAAAAGCTATCTCGTTCCACCGATTATATCAAGTTCACTACGTCACGGTTTCGCCAAAACCATTCGTAGCCCTCCATCATTTCAGTTAAATATTCGGTAGTATTCAAGCTATGTATTTTGACCTCACGCCAAGGCATAGTGATTAGTAGCTGCCATATATTTATCTGTTGCATAGATAGAATGCGTTGGTTTGAGACAGTCGTACTGCCATTTTGGCCTACGTCAAGGGTAGGTACGGGTGGGCTCAAATTAACCGGGATAATGATGGGAAGAACTTCATATGTGACTTATGAAATTTTGACCTAACGCCAAGGTCATAAGAGCATGGGGGAAAAAATCCACATTGGGAGTTTCATAAGTACTGAAACTTGCTAGCGCTGCATACCATTTGGAGTGTGATGATTCTGGTAGGATTCCTTCGGTTTTAGCACGCGATGATATTCGGATCCCGATCCTACTGTGAGTATATGCTACTCCTCGGGAAAACACTCAATTAACGATCAATGCTATAAACCTAGTAGGTGTCTAGAAAGGTATTAGCAGGGCTACGCCCCCAGGGAAAAGAGGTTCTTTAATTAAGGAACTTCGCGAAAGCGTTGGAAAACCTCCCTCGAAGTACCGACACTGGCCTGGCTGAACGGTTAAGCAAGTATTCTACGGTGAGATTGATCCCGACTAATCCTTTCTTTACTGTTTGAGAAGGGATTCGAGAGACAGTGGGAGCCATCCAGTTTAGACAAACTAAAAACCACTCTAAACTTGCAAGAGCATCATGCTAAAGTGTTTCTTTTCTCTCTCCTAATTGCAGCGACCATTCAACATGACCGAACTTAAGTTATTACTAGAAAAAAACATACTGACAGGGCCAAACTACAAAGATTAGCTCAGGAATGTCAAGATGGCAATCACTTATGACAAGTTGGGGTATGTCCTTACCACCAAAGCTCCCCATGTCCCAGGTCCCACCTCCACCGTCGCGGATAAAGAAATCCGTAAGACATGGGAGATCGATTGCGTGATGGCCAAATGCCTCGTGCTTGCCTCGATGGACAACGAACATCAGTGGAGGCATGAGAATATGGACCTAGAGTCCATATTTCTCCATACAAAAGAACTGTATGAAGAGCAGTCTCATATCGCAAGATACGAAGTGTCGAAGAAGCTATTTTCGGCAAGATTGGCCGTCGGATCATCGGTAGCGGAACACGTGCTTAAGATGATTGGCTACATAGAGGAGCTCGCGGACCTTGGGACCACGTTGGAGAATGAACTCTACACTAATTTGATTCTCCATTCCCTTCCTTCCACTTACGCCCAGTTTATCCTAAACTTCAACATGCAAGGAAAGGAGGTTGAACTTTCCGAACTTCTGAACATGTTGAGGAGTGCTGAGGGCACCCTACAGAAGGGTAGGGAGACATCCACTTTGTTTGTAGGAGGATCTTCCTCTTCTAGGTCCAGGGCGAAAGCCAAGGGTAAGAAGAAGAAAGCCCCCGCCAAACCAAGAGGCGGTGTCAGTAAAGTGGATACGAAGGGAAAAGGAAAGGCAACAAAGGTAGTGGGAACGCTAGTGGGGACGGAAGAATGCTTCTACTGTCACAAAAGTGGACACTGGAAACAGGATTGCAAGGCTTGGAAGGCCAGATGCCAGGATTTGAAGCGAGTTGCGGCTTCAGCTTCAGGTGTGTATGTTATTGAAAACTGTCTATCAAAAAACTCTACTTCCTGGGTATTGGATACCGGATCAGGATCTCATATCTGTAATTCTTTGCAGGCGTTCAGAAAGCGTAGAGTTTTGAAGGCAGGTGACATGACCCTCAGAGTTGCAAACGGTGCTAGCATGGATGCTGAGGCCGTGGGGGACTATCACCTGGGATTGTCGGATGGACACTTTTTGGTTTTGCGTAGTTGTTATTATGTACCAAATGCAACCTGTAATATCATTTCTGTATCTTTATTATCTAAAGAAGGTTATGAATTTGCATTTGTAAGTATTGTAGTGAATATTCACCTTAATCAAGTTTTGATTGAGTCAAGTACAATAAACAACGGTATATACGTATTAAACCAACCACAGATTTTCAATGTCCAGAATACACACAAAAGAAAGTCTCCAGAAATCAATAAAACTTTCTTATGGCATTGTAGACTGGGTCACATCAATGAGAGAAGGTTGACTAAGTTACATATAGAAGGATATTTGGATCCGTTCGAATATCAATCGTATGCAACTTGCCAATCTTGTCTCAAAGGAAAGATGACAAAGACTCCGTTCACTGGACACGGAGTAAGAGCGAGCGAGCTCTTGGGACTCGTACACAGCGACGTGTGTGGTCCAATGTCTACACATGTGCGAAGCGGTTATTCTTACTTCATAACTTTTACGGATGATTTTTCAAGGTTCGGACATGTCTTCTTAATGAAGCATAAATCTGAAGCTTTTGAAAAATTCCAGGAATACAAGAATGAAGTAGAAAAACAAACAGGCAAAAGTATCAAGGCACTGGGATCTGATTGAGGTGGTGAATACTTGAGTGCCGAGTTCCTGGGTTACTTAAAAGAGAATGGAATTCTCTCTCAGCTTATTCCTCCATACACTCCACAACATAACGGTGTATCAGAGAGACGGAACCGAATCCTATTGGATATGGTACGGTCCATGATGAGTAACGCTGAGTTGCCGCGATCGTTCTGGGGATATGCGCTAGAAACAGCTGCATACCTTTTGAACCGAGTTCCCATGAAGACTGTGCCTACCACACCATATGAGTTATGGAGTGGGAAGAAACCCTATCTTCAATACCTGAAGATTTGGGGATGTCCAGCTTATGTCAAAAAGCAGCATACAGACAAACTAGAGGCACGCTCAGTACTGTGCAAGTTTGTGGGATACCCAAAGAACTCCAGGGGGTATCTTTTCTATTACGCAGTGGAACAAAAAGTCTTTGTTTCTCGTAATGCCCATTTTCTGGAGCATCAGTTCTTAGAAAAAGAAATAAGTGGGAGCGCTATAGAACTGGAAGAAATTCCAGAACCACAAGCTATTACTGAAAGCTTAGTAGAACCAGAGGGTTCGAAAGATCAGGACATTCCCATGCCACTCCGCAGGAGTAGTAGGCAGTCTCATCCGCCCGAGAGATACTACGGTTTTCTCATTGACGGGGATAGAGAGGATTGCATCATAGACTGTGATGAGCATACTAGCGTCCAGCAAGCCATTTAGAGCGTCAACTCGGTAAAATGGCTGGATGCAATACGGACCGAAATGGAGTCCATGTACACCAACAAAGTATGGACGTTGGACATTGCTCCAGATGGTGTAAAACCCGTAGGATGCAAGTGGATCTTCAAAAGGAAGATTGGTGAAGATGGACAGGTTGAGACCTATAAAGCTAGACTGGTTGCAAAGAGTTTTCGTCAGAGACCTGGTTTGGACTATGAAGAAACCTTTTCTCCAGTAGCTATGCTGAAATCCATTCGGATCTTTCTTGCCATTGTCGCCTTCCACGATTATGAGATTTGGCAGATGGACGTAAAGACAGCTTTTCTAAATGGACATTTAGAGGACTGTGTCTATATGGACCAGCCAGAGGGTTTCATTCAGAGTGGGAGCAGCGGAAAGGTGTGCAAGTTTCTTAAGTCCATTTATGGACTAAAGCAGGCATCGCGGAGTTGGAACATCTGTTTTGATGAGACGGTCAAGGAATTTGGCTTTATCAAAAATCCAGATAAACCATGCATCTATTGTAGATTTGTAGCGAGAACTGTAGCATTCCTCGTTTTATACGTGGATGACATTCTCTTAATAAGAAATGACATTCCTATGCTACAATATGTCAAGGGGTTCTTGTCACACAGGTTCTCCATGAAAAACTTGGGTGATGCCTCATACATTCTGGGAATCCGGATCTACCGTGACAGATCCAAGAGGATTTTCGGACTATCACGGTCCAGGTACATCGACACCATACTGAAAAGATTCAGTATGGAAGATTCCAAGCGCGGTAATCTACCGGCTTGTCACGGGATCACCCTCTCCAAAGAGATGTCTCCCAAGACTGATTTGGAGAGGGATCGCATGTCTATTATACCCTACGCTTCTGCGGTAGGCTCTATAATGTATGCGATGTTGTGTACCAGACCAGATGTGGCTTATGCACTGAGTGTGGTAAGCAGGTATCAGTCAAACTTTGGGGAGAAACATTGGATAGCGGTAAAGAACATTCTCAAGTACTTGAGAAGGACTAAGGAGATGTTCTTGGTGTATGGCGGAAAAGACCTCCAGATTGAGGCCTTTACTGACTCCAGCTTCCAGAGTGACAAGGATGATTCCAAGTCCATGTCGGGTTTTGTCTTTACCCTCAATGGAGGGGCGGTGTGTTGGAAGAGCTCCAAACAGGAAACCGTTGCTGACTCGACTATGGAAGCGGAATACATCGCTGCATCTGATGCCGCAAAAGAAGCTGTCTGGATGAGGAAGTTCTTGAAAGAACATCAGGTGGTTCCATCAATTGTTGACCCAATACCTCTGTATTGCGACAACAACGGGACTATAGCTTTAGCGAAGGAACCCAGGTCCCATCAGAAATCCAGACACATCTTGAGGCGGTATCACCTGATCAGGGAGATCGTGGATCGCCAGGAGATCGAGGTTCGGAGGGTTGCTTCAGAAGATAACACTGCAGATCCATTCACCAAGGCCTTGCCCCAGACTCAGTTCGAGCGGCTGATCGACATGATAGGTCTTCGATACGCCAGTACATGGCCTTAGTGCAAGTGGGAGATTGTTAGTGTAAATGCCATAGAGGCCATTACTGTATCATACTAGTTTGTATATTACATGATGGAAGCTTGGGATATTCACAGTTGTATATACAATCTTGCTCGAAATGGTAGTATGCTACTTAGTTTGTCTCTGCTTTAATATGTGCATGTGTTTCTTTTAGCATATCGCTGATATACATATTAGTAGAGCCCTTAGGATTATTGCTTGATTACCAGCGTTGTGATGGCGCTCACACTCGTGGGGGCTGGGTAATCCATAAGCACATCCTTATACTGGTCCCTAGTCGTTGGACTATCGAGACAGGGCATCGATACTCCGGAGTAGACTAGCGTATGCGCTTCTCATACCAGTGTGGGATACGGTCTGTCCCACAGCCGTCAGTACGTCATACTTGAGATAGTATGCGGGTGCTCGTTAGGTTACGAGTACACTGGATTGGACTCGTCGGGAACTGTTGGTTGGTATTATACATATCGTCAGTTATCAGTTCCCAGGAGACATGAGTACAGCTTAGTCCGCTGACTTGACACTGTCACTTCGCCTCGAGTGTGTTCCCACTGCACTTTGATTACTACCCTACCACGGCTCAAAGGAGTCGTGCAAACAGGTAGTTTTTGGAAGCAGTCCCGAAGCACTTGGAGGCAGTGACGGTTAGACAGGATTCGTCTCTCCCGGTATTAGGGGTTGACATCGCGCTGTGTCCAGGAGAGCCATTACACAAGTAGTCCCTGGCCAGGGCAAGCGAGATATACTGGTAGGTTTCCAGTGTTATCTCAGGGTGTTCTGGGCTACACTCCGACATGACTTGTACCGCTATTAGGGGACTGACGTTCACCGCCCCCTAAGCCCGCCATGCGATGTATCAGACGAACAGACCGGACTGTACGGAGACTGTCACATACAGGCTCAGTAGGAGTTCAAATGAGGTCACCTCATCAGTCTTCTTATCGGCATTTACCTGGGGACCGTTACGTACAGCTAGTACCGCTTGCGGTATGTGGTTAAACCCACTGCCAGCGTAGTGTCGAGTCTTTAGAGTCCCACACAGAGAGCTATTAGCCTTTAGGAAAAATGAGTAGAGGTCGCATGGTTTTGCAACAGG
The DNA here is from genome assembly GCA_030015575.1 of Agapanthus africanus. Taxonomy (NCBI): domain Eukaryota; kingdom Viridiplantae; phylum Streptophyta; class Magnoliopsida; order Asparagales; family Amaryllidaceae; genus Agapanthus; species Agapanthus africanus. Next base: position 117,572,223 of record CM057351.1, read on the forward strand.
GTTGGTTCACATCCGCGCACTTGTGCACGTTTGCTGTCCGGACAGCTTATACTAGCGTGCTTTAGTTTAAGCCAGATCCTAGTATATGATTTAGGATTGGTTTTATCTCATTGTGTTCGTGTTCCTCGGATCACGAATACGGGTGCGTATGCACAGTTGACTGAGACAAAGGGAGAGGACTTTGATTAGGGTTAGTGACCATTGTCATTTTATTAACCCTAATGCTTATGTGTGTATTATGGTTAATTGATATTAGTTTAATATAATTGTGCATGGTTAGGGTTATTGACCATTTGACATTCTTGACTTGTTGACCTAGGTTGACACTTTGACCATCATCATTTCATTTGGAAGATTCACTTTGATCCTTGCAATTTGCATTAAAAATGAAATGATAATGGTCATGTCTTGATTTAGCCATGACAATTATCTCACTAATTATCAATTTACAATAATTCACACATATATGTGAGAATGCTTCATAATTCTCTCATTCTATCATATACTTTCTCTCTCTTGTTCTTCCTCTTCCTCAAGCTCTCCCCTCTCATGTGTTGAGAAACACTTGAGCTTGAGAAAAACCATTCCATAGTAATCTCTACTCTCATCTAGGGTTCTAGGATTAGCACTTCTAGCACCCTAGTTACTTCTAGCTTGAAGTTGAAGCCAAAGGTTGAGGCTCTCGGGTGGATCCTTCTTCGACGTGAGAAGACGACAAAGGTGATCCCTTTCTACTACTCCAAGGAGCAAGGAGAGAAGGACATAAAGCCCTGGGTATAACCATTCTACCCTTTAGCTAGTTTCTAGTTAGCTTTAGCTAGTTTTTGTTTAGCAAAGATCCTCCTTTGTCTAGTCCATGTTGCCTAGAGTAGTAAAAATCTGATTTTTATTCCCTTTTCCGCCTCCCCGCAAGCACCGGGATGGGCAACGTGGACTTACAGTATTCACCACCTCGATCAGATCTCAGTGTCTTGATACTTTTGCCTGTTTGTTTTTCAACATCATTTTTATATTCCCAAAATTTCTCAAAGGCCTCGGATTTGTGCTTCATTAAGAAGACATTCCCATACCTAGAGAAATCATCTGTGAAAGTAATGAAGTATGAATAACCACTTCGCGCATGTGTAGACATTGGACCACACACATCACTATGTATGAGTCCCAAGAGCTCACTTGCTCTTTCTCCGTGTCCAGTCAACGGAGTCTTTATCATCATTCCCATGAGACAAGATTCATCAGTGGCATAAGACTAGTACTCGAACGGATCCAAGTATCCTTCTTTATGTAACTTAGTCAACCGTGTCTCATTAATGTGACCCAGTCTACAATGCTATAAGAAAACCTGATTTAGTTCCGGAGACTTTCTTTTAAGTGTGTTCTGGACACTGAAAATCTGAGCTTGATTTAATACTTATATACCGTTTTCTAATGTATCTGACCCAATCAGAACTTGATTTAGGTGGATGTTTACTACATTGCTTACAAAAGTAAAATCATATCCTTCCTTAGAAAGTAAGGATATAGATATAATATTACAAGTCGCACCTGGTACATACAAACAGTTACGCAAAATAAATATCTGCCCAGTTGTCAGTCCAAGATGATATTCCCTTACGGATTCAACATCCATGCTCATTCCGTTAGCTACCCTGAGAGTCATATCACCTTTCCTGATAACCTTACGGTTTCTCAGAGCCTGTAATGAATTACAGATGTGAGATCCTGATCCGGTACCAATACCCAGGAAGTAGGGTTAACTGACATACAATTCTTTATCACAAACACACCCAAAGCCAAAGCCACAACATGCTTCGAATTTTGTCTACTGGCTTTGCTAGCCCTGCAATCCTTCTGCCAATGTTCATTCCCGTTACAATAGGAACGTCCCACTTTTACTACATCCAGTCCTGAAACTTTTGCCCTTACTTTTCCTTCTTCTTCCCTTGTTTCCTTCAGGGTATAAGCAGAGGGCAGGGACTGTAGAATTAAGTCAGTACTTGACCCATTCTCCAACGTGGTCTTCAGGTCCGTGAGCTCAAAATAGCTGGTCTCTGTAAGGACGTTGCCCCTTACAGATGACCCGACAGCCAACCTCGCTTGAAGCAATTTGTTCGAGGTCTCATATCTTGCGATACGAGATTGCTCTCCATATAAAACTTTGTTATGGAGGAAGATAGAAACTGAGTCCATCTTCTCGTGCTGCCTCTGGTTTGCACCATCAACAGAGGCTAACACGAGGCACTTGGCTTTTGCACAGTCTTTTTCCGATGTCCTGCGGATATAAATATCCGTGACGGGGGAAACTGGACCTAAGACGGCAGGGGTTTGATTAGTTAAGAGGTGTCCCAGCATGTCATGGGCAATGGACATCTGGACAGACTTTTGCCAGTCAAAACGGTCAGATTCAGTCATTTTATTATCTGGATGTAACCTATGTCTTGTCACTGGGTCGCTGAAATTAAGAGAGAGAGGAGAAAACACTCAGCATGATGCTCTTGCAAGTTTAGATTGTTTTTTAATTTATCTAAACAGGATGGCTCCCACTGTCTCTCGAATCCCTCCTTAAACCATAAAGGAAGAATTAGTCAGGATAAACCTCACCGTACAATACTTGCTTAACCGTTCGGCCAGGCTGGTGTCGGTACTTCGAGGGAGGTTTTCCAACGCTTTCGCGAAGTTCCTTAATTAAATAACCTCTTTTCCCTGTGGGCGTAGCCCCGCTAACACCTTTCAAGGCACCTACTTGGTTTATAGCATTGATCGTTAAGTGAGAAAGTTCCGGAGGAGTAGCATATACTCACAGTAGGATCGGGATTCAAATATCATCGCGTGACAAAACTGAAGGAATCCTACCAGAATCATCACATACCAAATGGTATGCAGCGCTAGCTATTTTCAGTTCTTTTGAAACTCCCGATGTGGATTTTTGCCCCATGCTCTTATGACCTTGACTAAGGCCAACAAATTATAAGTCACATGTCAAGTTCTACCCGTCGTTGTCCTGGTTGATTTGAACCTACCCGTATATACCCTTGACTATGGCCAACAAAGTAATACGACTGTCCCAAACCAACGCATCTATCTATGCAACATATGAATATCCACCAGCTACCAAACACTATGCCTTGACTAAGGCCAACAAACACAGCTTGAATACTGTTGAATATTCATATGAAACGACGAAGGGCTACAAATGGTTTTGGCGAAACCTTGAACGTAGTGAACTTGATATAATCGAAGGAACCTTGATAGCTTTTAAAAGGAGTGTCTTAAGCTCCGCGTTTAAAAGTTCTTTTGAAAAGAAACCGAGTGGTTTTTGAAAGTGTTCCAACGACTTTTACTTGGTTTATTTTTCTTGCATTAGTTCTTTTAATGCGTCCCATCATTTAATCCTACCATTGCAGAAAGCAACCAAAATATGACGTACGCTTATGCCATTCGCATTCGCCACGGGGCCCCGTCATTACCCGTTAGGTTACTTAACTAACGACAGAGCGGGGGCTGGGCTAGCGCGGCTGCAAAACATAAGCAACGCCTAAATAATATCATATATAGATATCTTGCAATGATAGCCATTTCAGATCACAGATGAACACATTGGATATACTAGGAATCCGCAATTCGTACGAGCCTGTAACGAAGAGCGGATTACACGGTCGCGATGAATAGCCAATACCCCACCCTAGACCCCTACGGGTGCGGCAAACTACCCGCCAAATATCCGAAGTGGAGCAACCTCCCTCAACGTCGTGAGTAGGCCACTCGGCACTTCGAGATACCCGGTAGTTTGTGCACCCCACCTTGGGTCTATCCTAGGAGCAAAAACAGTAAAAAGAAATTATACAATGACGGCAACAACCCCGACCCAGTTGTGCGGCCAAAAATAATATTACATCAATTTACATATTATATGAATTGAAAGATAAAAGGAAAAACTCTCATCTCACAAGCCCCGGCTATTCATCCGCGACAATCCAATGAATTCATATACACACACCATCAACATTACAGATCACAGATATGTATAACCCCCACTAATCGACGTATAGCGATTAGCGGACGTTCAATACATATAACACATCACAGATATATACCCGTCAGCTTAAGTCTTAAGAAGTTCGATCAAAATACGGATTTTCAAGCCCCATAAACTAATTTTTATTTTTGTAAAATCTGGGCAGAAAAAACATATCCCAAAAATCCCAAAATAGCCCAAGAAGCACTCTGCAAGAAACATTTTCCCCGACCGAGTCAACTCGGCCGCGGAACCGCCGCGGGAGCATGCTCCCGCCGCGTTTCCGCGGCACTTTGACCGATTCGATGGACGATATTTCTTTGGTGTTTTAATAAAAGCCCGAGCTGATTTTTAAGATAAGATTTATCATTTTTGGACAGAAAAACAAATTCGGCAGAAACTTGATTTTACGGGTTTGTTTTGCGACTTTTTCTTCGATCGAACTTCTACTCACTTTGCTAACATGTTAGATAGTGTTTAACTAGGCTCTGATACCACTGTAAGTCCATGCTACCCTTCCCCGGTACTTACGGGGTTGCGGAAGTGGTGAAAAACGATTTTCAAGAGGGTGGTAACATGGACTACAAATACGGATCTTTGTTAAACAACTAGCTAACAACCTAACGTGAGTTTACCTACTCGGTTAGGGGGCTATACCTTTCTTGAACTCCTTCATCTTCAACTACTCCCGGTGTTCGGTTCGGCCTCACCACGTCGTCTCCTTGCGCCGAAGATGGATCCACCCGAAAGCTTCTACCTTTGGCTTCTTCTTCGAACTTTGAAGAAACTAGATCACTTGGCTTGCTAGGCCTTGTGAACTAGAATGAGTAGAGGATTGTTTTGGTGTCTTTTTATCTCTAAGGCAATGAGTCTCAACACATGAGAATGGTTTGCCTTGAGCTAGAGAGAGCAAGAGGAAGAGGGAGAGCTTGAGGATGATAGAGCTCAAGAGAGAGAAAGTAAATCCAAGAATGAGCAAAACTTTTCTCAGCCTCTCTCTCATAATCCAAAAGGAATAATAATAATAATAATAATAGAGTATTATGTGATGGTTCACATCATATCAAGTGGCATTATTATTTCATGCACTCATAATGCAAAGCAAAACAGGCAAGCAAAAGTCTTTGCCATGAAATGATAGCCATTGCAATGATGATGGTCAACTAGTCCAACCTAGTCAACCGGTCAACAAAGTCAACAAGTCAACAATGTCAACCCCTCAACACAACCATGACACAATAATACTTAATTAATATTATCATTAATCATATTTCTTATTCTTATTAGGGTTTAGCAAAAGTCAATAGTCAATAACCCCAATGAGAATCCTCTGCCTCTGTCTCTCTGTCAACTGTGCATACATACCCGCATACGCGTTCCGAGGAACACGAATACAACCGAGATAAAACAAATCTCAAAACGTATATTAGGATCTGGCTTAAACCAAAGCCCGCTAGTGTTAACTATCCGGACACTGTACGTGCACAAGTGCACGGATGTGACCGAACCCTGTCGCAAAACCAAGCGACCTGTCGCAAAACCATGCGACCTCTACTCTTTTGCCTAAAGGCGAATAGCTTTCTATATGGGACTCTAAAGACTCGACACAATGCTGGCAGTAGGTTTAACCACAGACCGCAAGCGGCACTAGCTGTGCGTAATTGTCCCCAGGTAGATACCGACAAGAAGACTGCCGAGGTGAAACCCATCTGAACTCCTACTGAGTCTGAATGTGACAATCTCCGTACAGTCGGTCTGTTCGTCTGATACATCGCATGGCGGGCCTAGGGGGCGGTAAACGTCAGTCCCCTAATAGCGGTACAAGTTGTATCAGAGTGTAGCCCAGAACACCCTGAGATAGCACTGGAAACCTACCAGTATATCTCGCTTGCCCGGGCCAGGGACTACTCGTGTAATGGCTCTCCTAGACACAGCGCGATGTCAACCCCCAATACCGGGAGAGACAAATCCTGTCTAACCTTCACTGCCTCCAAGTGCTCGGGACTACACCCAACTACTACCTGTTTGCACGACTCCTTTGAGCCGTGGTAGGGTAGTAATCAAAGTACAGTGGGAACACACTCGAGGCGAAGTGACAGTGTCAAGTCAGCGGACTAAGCCGTACTCACGTCACCTGGGAACTGATAACTGACGATAGGTATAGTACCAACCAACAGTTCCCGACGAGTCCTGTCTAGTGTACTCGTATCCCAACGAGCACCCGCATACTATCTCCAGTACGACGTACTGATGGCTGTGGGACAGACCATCTCCCCTGCTGGGATGAGAAGCACATACGCTAGTCTACTCCGGAGTATCGATGCCCTGTCTCGATAGTCCTACGACTAGGGACCTGTATAAGGATGTGCTTATAGATTACCCAGCCCTCACGAGTGTGACTGCCATCACAACGCTAGTAATCAAGCAAAGATCCTAAGGGCTCTACTAATATGTATAAGCGATACGCTAAAAGAAACACATGCACATATTGAAGTAGAAACAAACCAAGTAGCATACTACCATTTTGAGCAAGATTGTCTATACAACTGTGAATATCCTAAGCTTCCATTAAGTAATATACAAGCTAGTATGATACAGTAATGGCCTCTAGGGCATATACACTAACAAACGTAAACCTCCAGAATAATTCTGAAGCATAAAAAGGTGTCAATATAGCATCTAAACATGTAGGTAGTGCCAAATACTCATGCCAGGTCTCAGGTAATAACATGTCATAAATGTAAGGTATGTCTGCATGAAGTAAATATGATGAAGTATCAAAATGGATATCAATACACATATATTAGCGTCCCATACCACTAATATTGGTGTAAGGGTATATATAACAACACCCTCATACCCTGTTATATATACAAATGAGGTGTGATCATTGTAGTCAAAGTCTGTATGAAATCAATGTCTGTATATATGTGGATCCCGTCCACCTGTCACCCAATGACAATAAGCATCATGCATGCAAATATGAGGATATAATCAAATTCATGGAGATCATCAAGAAACCTGTGCCTAGCATCGGCACGTAAATCCTCGTCCAAATGGGGCTCCGTCTGTGGTATCGGCCCTCGGCCCCGGCACTACGGGTCAGCCCATGTCCATCTCTCAACTCCGGTCGGTATCCTCCAGATATCCGCCGAGCTCAAATACAATCACCGGTAGGTAGTAGTGTCTCTGTCAGGCTCACCGTCTACTACACACCGAAACCGTTCTCGCCCCGGGGTACCATACTGGGTCCACCATGTACCCGCAATCGGCCTCATCCGCCTCCTCGAATCGGGTTTCACATGTCGCTCTCAGCACCGAGAAAACACATGGTGGACGCACTGAAATATCATATCAAGGGTAAGCGGGTTTTTAAAACAATTATATATTCTCTTTTGAAATACACACGGTTTCCAAATCCAGAAATATCATGGAAACAACATATCTCGATGCGTATAATCAAAGCATGATGTATGCGACATATAAAGAAAGGTAAGTATATTGGTAGGTCATGCAACATGGAATAGTAATGTCAACATGTCGAGGGAAACCGCTCTTTTTAGAATGAAACAGTTTTGAAGAATATCTTGCGGTTCCCAAGTCTCTAATCAAGTCAGAATCATCTATGTATGTATACAGGTATAAGTGTACAATATGCCTTGCAAGAATCATATCATGAATGCAACGGTACTACAGTGTAGTGGTGTGGCAATTATCAATGATGAAGTGTGGAGCCGGCAAATAGTGTACGTGGAACATACGCATCATCGACAATGGTGCTGGTGTCCTAACAGCATGATAGTAATATGGCAATAAACATATGGAAAGCAAAGTGAATGGCATGAACATGCGGAAATCAAATAATCAACACCACAGTGATGAATCTACATCAATATGAATATGTCATGCAGTTATGTCATTTGAAAATAAGACGAATCAGGATTTTTAGTAAAATAAGGGCTACGGTATTTTTAAGAAAGATGCGTCCTTTGAAAAATACCCGTAGAATCCCTTTACTTGTCTTTTAAGATATTCCTGATTCATAGTTTTTGAAATAGGTATGACTCGGGTCTAGTCTAACATCTACTATGCAAACTACAGATCTAAGTATCAAGTCAATCGGGAGGGGTACAGAAACCACCTAAATCTTAGTCGATTTATATATAGATATAATAGTCGGTGATACCGCCTCAATAGTATCGCGTGCGATACAGTATATCATATGACATCCTCAAGTCATGAGTGCAGATCTATCATCAATATAGGCTCGTACGGTAATTCGTCATACGGCATCCCAATAGCTGGGTACGGGTCAATATCACATTATCTCACCATATATAAGGTATCACTATCATCATATAACAAAATCTGGGGTACTGATCTAAGTCTAGTACAATCGATACCATATATTACTGCATGTGTAAGCACACGTCCAAAGGCCTGCTAGAGATCACATGTCGTATCCCAAATACTAATCATATCAAATCACCGATCTCGCGGCACAATGCCCAACGTCATCGACTCATCTCCAATGTAATCCAATATCATCAAACACAGTGCAAGTATAATGAATATGCAATGGTGTGCGTGTAGGTGTAAATCTATTCCAGGGTTCGCGACTATGAACCACACTAGTTACTTCTAACTCTACACTATCCATAATACACCTAACACAATATCCATGACACACTATAACTATCATATATATAATATATCAACTACGGATTGCGGGGGTGCTATACGCCATCCACCCGACTTCCCCCGTAGATATAATCTACTCACTTTGCGTCTTCATTGACGACGTCACCACGCGTTTGCTTGTCGTCCCGAAGTCTTCATGGGGTACCTACACATCAACGTATCGTAAATGCGTATTAAAACCAATTCAAAACTAAAACGGCTTAAGAAACCCCAAACGACACGCTTTGTTCGATAGGTTAGAACCTATGGACAACGCCTTCCAAAACCATCAACAACCCTCGATATCGTCGTATGAACGCCAAGTAGTCGAGGTAAAACATCATACCCAAATTCAGAATTAGAAATACGGAATACGGAAACACGAATCCAAAACAGCAACAAAGGAAATAGGCTCCAGATTTTACCCTAGGTCAAATTAGACAAATCTATACATGACAGGGGTCTAAACTACTGATGAGGGAACACCAAAACCAAAACGAGCAAGTTTGGTGGGGTCCAGGCCGCAATTTGCGGCCAAACAGGATAAATCTGCGGCCTGCAATGGGAGTTAGGGGCTAGGGTTTTGGTGATATCTTCCTGGGTGCCTGCACATGTTACTGTCCATTCAATATAATTTTCAGAGTCTCGAGTTGAAAGCAGATCCAATATAACCTTCACAGAATTCATAACTTTTCCGATATCGGTTTCTAAATCCGTATTTCGGGTTTCAACCCTCTGATTTTGGGTCTCCATTCATGCACCAGGGTGTTTATATAACCTCAACTGAGCTCAATTTCACATTATAACACAAAATTTCCCCAAACCCTCACTAGGTTTTCCTTAACTCCACAAAATCAAACAATATCGGTTCTATCACAACATGGGGGTATAAGGAATGCTAATATTAAGCTAATGGTTCAGTAATTACCTCATTTGGTAACTCAAGAATTTTCTTGAGTTGCCTCTAGTGGCCAAAATCCTTGCTTTCTTGGTCCAATGTGTAAATCTTGAGCTTGTGCACACTTTTAATGAAATGAGAGTGGGGTTTTGGAGTTGTTTTAGAGGTGTTTAGAGGGCTTGAAGATGCGAGGGAGAAGAAGGAGAAGCAGCAGCAGGTGAAGGGGAACAGGGAGAGAGAATTTTAGAGGAAGATTGAAGAGATGGCTAAGTCCAAGGTCAAAGGAAGACCATACCTCTCTCTCTCTCTCTCTCACCATACCTCATTTCTTTATTCCTATCTCATTTTCTTTTCCTTTTCTTTTTCTCCAAAATCCTTCTCACTAGAATAGTAACCCCAAAAGAAATATGGTGGAAAAATGCACAAGGGTAGGAAAAGAGATATGTGCATGTTTTGCACAAAAATGCTAAAAAACCGATTAGCTATTTTTAATCGTGATTAGCACTAAATTAGCATATAACTAATCATAAAAGCTCAAAAATGGTATAATTCCATAAAATACCCTATTTTAGAATTTTCCAAAATTTTGTCCCATTTATTTGTATTTAATAATACCGAAATATTAAAATATTCAATAAAATAATATTAATTATAAAAATTCCCAAAAATAATAATTTTTTTTTTGAAATGTTACAATCTTCCCCCCTTAAATAAATTCGGTCCCCGAATTTAAATTTAAACCCCCAGTACTAAAACATTTCAGTAAAAATCCAAATTGTCGGTGTTCCGAAAATATGAATACATAAAACATCATAGCGCAATGAATGCACATGAGTACTGAGCAGATAACTCAAAATCAAAACTCTGTCAAGCATCCCGCAATCAACGAAGTCATGGTAAAGACACAAAGGTCAAATCCAATACAAAACCAATATGATATAGATCAGAATTATACATGTAGACATCCAATCTATACATGTGAATAGCTGATGTAAAAGCATGCCAAATCATTTTAAGTCGTCGTGCGATGCGCGTAACACTGCACAGTGGCGGAAGTTTTTCATATGAAAAATAACCATATATGTATATATCTTTTGTTTACTACGTACGTTCCGCCGTTTTGAAAACAATTTAGAAGGGTTTCCTTGTTTTTTTTTTTAAAAACGTTTCGTGTCATATCGGACATGTTGGTATAAACGCTGAGACTATAGCTCACTCTTTGGAAATCCTTTCGATAACTATCAATGCATGCAAAATATATCCAGGTACTGTCCTCTGACTAGTCCTGCTCAGTACCGAAACAAATATCAAATATCATAAAAATGTACTGCTCCAAAAGGAATAAATCCCAGAAATGCACATAACACCACCCTGTATGTCTGGTGCGCACGGAAATCAAAATCCATATATGTGCCATACAGGTGCACAAAACAACATCTAGGTGCAACGGGTGCACACGAAGTATCTGTCATAGGCAACGTGTGTGCCTGACAGCCAAATCAGGTGCATCTGACTTGCGCGAAGAATCTCGATTTAGTGCATCTGGTGTGCACCAAAATCGCATCTCAAAACATGCGCCCAACATGCGCGAATATCCAAATCGGTGCATCCATCGCGCACGAATGAAAATCTAAACCCAGCGCACTCAACATGCACGGAAACACAAAATCCAATAGCAACGCCGAACATGCGTAAGTCCAATCAAAGCACGCAGTGTAAGAATCAGTCATCAATATCAGGGTTTAAATCAACATATCGAATGACATCAAATCGAAGTCAGGTGAAACCGTAGTGCACAAAATATAAATCCTGTGCAACAAAGGCACGAAATATAAACCTGATGCGATAAACGCAAGAAACATAAAACTGGTGCGACAAACGCACGAAGTATAGAACTGGTGCATCCCATGCACAAATACAAAGCAATAACTCAAATGCGTAAGCAGCAACACCCAGTGTACCCAGGTATAAAGAAAATCATAAACGTGTGCAACTGCGTGCAGAAAACACATATCAATGCACTACAAGCACATATAAGCTATACCGAGTGCGAAATCAAATCGTGTGCGTAACATATGCACAACATCAAATCAACCGTATGAAATCCATGAAGTCATAAGCAGGTGCAGCCAAGGCACGAAACGATATCAGGTGCAATAACTGTGCGCAAATCAAATCAAAACACTAAAAGTGCATGAAAACTATGCTGGAAGCATAAATAAAATCACCGGCATAAAAATAGGCATGAAACCATAATCAATACCTCAAGAGTAATAACTATGCGCAAAATATAAATAACAAGTGGGTGCATAAAACAAATATCATGCAACCTAGTCATCAAAACTAAATCATGCAAACAGAACGTCCAAAATACCGAAATCCAAGATGACGGATACGTGATAATCGAATCACAAAATCATAAATCATAAATACCGTCGTCGGTAGTTCCTCCTTCAAAGTCGAGAAGGAGTCGATGCATCAAATGCTAGCAGTGCAAGATATCTACTTGTCTCTTGCTCACGGTCTGGCGTCCTCTGCCTCTGGGTACTTATCTTCTCTGCGGATTACCTATCTCGCAATCAATCGGCTCATCAGCCCTGTCAGGTGCGCTAACGGGGACGATTCCGCTCTGGCACTTCTCTGGTCATCTCTCGGTCAATCCTCACGACCACTCATAAAGCAGCATATCACTGGCATTGGCCTCTAGCTCTCTGAATGCATGTCACACATCTAATCCTGGGTGCAAACATCATTGCAGCAGTGTACTCGAAGGAATCCCGCTCAAGGCCTCTTCTGATCTTGCCTATGCCGGTTTGTACGAAGGCTGGTACTCTTGCATAATCTCTTCTCGCTCGATGGACATCTGCGTCCTCAGCACAGCATTTTCTCGGAAGTTGGTCGCATCACAACGCCTCTGTAAGCATATCAGGTTTCTAGTCTCGACGGGAAGTAAAGACAGCTCGTCAGCGTCTCGCACGAACCTCTGGTTCCACTTGTCTCTATTGTCGTCCACTATGACGTCACGCCAAGCTATCTACGCACTGCACTGTTCTCAGCCTCGGTCAATCCGATGTCTCTCGCACGGACTCGAAATCGCGTACTCTGTAGCTTCATCATTTTGTAGAAGATGTCTGGCCGAACAGGTCCTCGGGAACACGCCCCAACTGTTAGTTATATGTATGTTCTAGAGGCCATTACTATACATAGGATGTATATTGTTGTGGATGCTTGGACATATATAGGGATGACTTTCTTGCTCGATATGATAGTATGCTATCTGGTTACTCTTTACCTTAACGTGTACACTGATTGTCTCACTGTTACATGTTGGTAAAGCCCTTAGGATGTGTACTTGACTACCTGGACTATGATGCGGATCATACTAGTGGGGACGTGGTAGTCCATAAGTTCATCCTTCAAAGTCCTTAGTCGTGGGTGTATCGTGACGGGGCATCGATATACCAGAGTAGACTAGCGTGTAACTTCTCGACCCATATAGATGGGCGATGGATGATCCCATATCCATTGGTGTTTGACATCAGAGATGATATACGGGTGCTCAGTGGAGACTGGGTACACTGGACGGACTCGCCGAGAACTCCCAGATGGTATTATACCTTACGTCAGATGGCAGTTCTCTGGTGACACTGGTACAGGTTAGTCTGTAGACCCGAGATCGTCATAGAGTCTTGTGTGATTCCCACTGTGCTTTGATTTCCATCATACCACGTCCATGAGGGCGTGCAAAAAGGTGGCTTTTGCGTACAGTCCGGAATCACATGGAGGCAATGAGCGATAGGAGGGGTTTCGTCTCTCCTGGTATAGGGAGTTGATGTTGGTCAGTGCTCTATTGGCTATAACAGGAAGTCCTTGGCCAAGGCTGTTTTACGGATGTACTGGTAAGGGTTACCAGTAGTTTATCAACCCGTTATGAGCCTCATATCGACACGACTTATTGAATTATTAGGGTCTGACGTTTACCATCCCTAGTGTAACGTTTTGAAAATCGTTTCGGTGAAATTTCGGAAAATCGGTAAAATAAGAGGGTTTTCTGTAAAAAGTCAAAATACAAATATTTTTATTATAAAATTAAATATACATATTCTAGCTATAAAATTGCTAGTATTTGGTGTTTATTGAGCTACTGGTGAAATCTCAAATTTTCTGAAATTTTTTCCGAAATTAATTATTTTAATATTATTTTAAGCCGTCACTAATACATTTAATTAGGGAAAATTACAAATTGGAATGAGTTGAAACAAATTTTGTGCATCAAAACACATTAAACAAAATTTTATCATGTGGTTTTTGAAATTAAATGATTTGCCAAAACGGTTTAGAAAATATCGAAGAAAAATGCTTTTTCGGTGAAATTAGTGTTAATGGGAATTGGGGTAATACATTTATCTTTTTCCTAACCCACACACTCACACCTCACCCACTCTCCCCGTCCCCATGTTGCTGGCCCACTTTGACAGCCCCCCCTCTCTCTCTCTCCAATCACCTCACATTTCAAAAGAAAAGAAAAGAAATGTCAAAGAGGTGTAGAATTTGTCTTTTCTCCCCACTTTCTTCACCTCTCTCTCTCTCCTCACTCCCCCCCACACCACATGGCCGAAAATTTGCTGTCCCCAATCAGCAGCAGCCCCTCCCCCAAATCCCCTCCATTTTGCATCAAAAAAATCCACAATTTTGCCTCAAAGTCCTTGCAAAATCAAAGCTAATTCAAAATCCAAGCCTTACCCATTATTTCTTGGCTACTATAGTATGATTCTTAGTGAAAATTTTTCATTTTGGAGGCCAAGATTTTGGTGCTAGATTCATTTTTGATCTCTTGATAATGAGGTATAATTCTAACTTTTCTCTTAAATTGTTGTTAATTGCCTTAGGTTAGCTTAATTATATGTTTAAATAGGTTTTAATTAGTTCTAAGTGCATGATTTGAAATTCAAGAGAGGGGTTTGAATTCAAATTGGGGTTTTGTGTTGTGAGATTATGGTTGTGTGATGTATTTGACATATTAGTGTTATGCTAAATCAAATCAAGTTGCTAGTTTGCTTTTTTGTAAATTTTAATTGTGATAATTATATAAATTGCAAACTAGGTTTTAAAAATATATATATTTTGGTGAGATAAAAATCTAATTAGGGTATTCATAACATTATTAACATTTTAAATTGTAGTTTAATAGTTTAGTTCATGAAAATCCAAGCTAAATTGTTATTTGTGCAATTTTATAGCAAAAATGCACAAATAACAATTTTGCTTTGATTTTCATGAACTAAACTATTAAACTACAATTTGAAATGTTAATAATGTAATGAATACCCAAATTAGATTTTTATCTTACCAAAATATATATATTTCTAAAACCTAGTTTGCAATTTATATAATTATCACAATTAAAATTTACAAAAAAGCAAACTAGCAACATGATTTGATTTAGCATAACACTAATATGTGTTGGATATATATGCCCTAGAGGCCTACATTGTATAAGATGCTTGGGATATGTATGTACATGACAGTCTTGCTTGATATGATAGTACGCTATTTGGTTTGACTTTGTCTTAACGTATGATATATTTTACTTGGTATTTATATATATATGTTGATAAAGCCCATAGGGTGTTTTGTCTGACTACCGGCGTTGTGATGGCAGTCATACTAGTGGGAGCTGGATAGTCAATAGGCACACCCTTAAGATGTCCCTGGTCGCAGGAGTATCGAGATTGGGCATCGATACTCTGGAGTAGACTAGTGTATACATATCTAGACCCTGACGAGGGGCGATGGATTGGTCCCGCAACCATTGGTGGTGTTCACCTAAGATTGTATACAGATGCTCACTGGGTGTGAGTACACCGGACAGGACTCGCCGAGAACTGACTGGATGGTATTATACCTAACGTCAGATAGCAGTTCTCAGGTGACATGTGTGCAGATAGTCGGTTGACTTAAGGTCATCATTTGTCTCGTGTGAGTTCCCACTGTGCTTTGATTATTACCCTACCACGGCTCAAAGGAGTCGTGCAAACAGGTTTCAGTTGGGCACAGTCCCGAGCCACGTGGAGGCAGTGAGTGACTGTTAGGGATTCGTCTCTCCCGGTATAGGGAGTTGATATTGCACGGTGATCGGTTGGTCATTACCATAAGTCCCTGGCCAGGGCTGATTGAGAATTACTGATAGGTTGATCAGTAGATTCTCGGATGGTGATAGAGCCATACCGACACGACTGGTATGGTTATTAGGGGTCTGACGTCCACCACCTCCCTAGACCGTACATGTGATACTCTTAGACGAACAGACCGGACTACGCGGATATTGTCACAGACAGGCTCAGTAGGATTTCAGATGGGTTACCTCATCAGCTTTCTTATCGACAACTACCTGGGGACCGTTACGTACAGCTAGTACCGCTTGCGGTCTGTGGTTAAACCCACTGCCAGCGTAGTAGTCGAGTCTTTAGAGTCCCACACAGAGATTTCCCAAACCCAGGCGAAAAGATATAGAGGTCGTATGGTTTTACGACTAAGGTTCGGATGCATACGTGTTTGAACGCACGTACGACATTCGGACAGTTTTTACTAGTTGGCTTTGGTTTAATCCAGATTCTAGTATCAGGTTATTGGATTTATACAGTCTAAAGTTTTTCCGTGTTTTCACGGAAGAGAGGGGCGTTCTCGTAATTTTCCGAGAAGCTTCTAGAAGGATGTGACATAAAGAGAGAGGTGGCATTTTCATTTAATGACTAAGTGACTCATTGTGAGTGATTCATCATATCATTAATGCATCATTAATTGCTTAATGACTCACATGATGAATCACCCACTTGATTAAATGAAACATGATGAATATTCTCTTATTATTCATTTCTTTTAATTCATTATGTTTCATATATATCAAGTGAGAAGCTTTTTTCATTATAATAATATCATTATCATCTTCTCACTCTCTCTCTTCAAGTTCTCTCTCCTTCACCAAACCCTAATCCTACCCTCATGAGTTGAGAACAAGGATTAGGAAAGACTAATTACTCCATAACCTATATCTACATCACCTTAGCTACTCTATTTAGCAACTAGAGAAACTAAGTAACCTCAAGTTTAGAGGTTATAGCTTGGATTAGGGTTCTCGGGTGGATCGTTTATCACGGGAGAAAGCCGAAGAGGACGTGGAGATCCAAAGAGGCCGTAGACAACATCAAGACGAAGGACTAGAACCGTTTGGTATAATCTCTTAGCATAGTAGTTTAAAACTCTATAGCTTTTGTTAAAACTTGTTTAGCAAACGATTCGTACGGTTAATCGATGTTTGATCATAGAACTTGATTGTTATTCATATTTCCGCCTCCCCACAAGTATTGGGGTGTTGAACATCGACTTACAGTGGTATCAGAGCCTAGCTAAACAAGATTTAACTTAATTGCAAATTTGTACGAATTTCGAACGGAAAAACGAAGCCGGAAAACCCTAAAAATTTCAAGTTTCTGTCGAAATTTAAATGAAGTCCAAAAATTTTTCAGGCATGTTCAGAAAGCTTGTAATGACACCAGAAGAACACCCAAGAAAATTGGGGTCATGATTCGACCAAACGGCCGCGGATCAGCGGCGGATCCCATAGGAGCCGCCGCGCTTCCGCCGCCGATTTGGCGAATCATGAACCCAAATTTCTTGGGTGGGTTCTCTGAAATATTTGGGATTTTCTGGAATATTTAATATTTGCTCAGGTTTCAGTTTTACAGAGCAGTTTTTGGAGCAATATTAAAGATGTTTAATCGATCGAAATTGTACAGTATTTGCATATCGGATTATATCTGTGATTGTATAATGTGTTCGTAAACCTCCCCTAACTGCTAGTATGTCGGTTGGCAGCGGGTTGCACATTTCTGTAATGATTTTAACTGTTTGTGCATATAAACTCTATTGGACTGTTGTGGTGATTAGCCGGGTTTTGTGATGGGTTATTGTATTAATTCATTTGATGTAAATGTAATTTGTTGTAATATTATTTTGCGGGGCACTTCCAGGTTGCGGTTGTAGCCACCGTTGTATTATTTCATTTTACTGTTTTTGCTCCTAGGACAGACCCAAGGTGGGGTGCACAAACTGCCGGGCGGGTAGTTTGCCGCACCCGTAGGGGTCGTGGGTGGGGTAATGGCTATTCATCACAACTGTGTAATCTGTCTTTTCTTGCAGGCTCAAAAGAAATACACATTGCTTGCAAATCCAATATTGTTTATCTGTGTTCTGGAATGTATATCATTGCGTCAGAGGAATGTAAAATATCTATATATATGATAGCTATTTAGACGTCACTTATGTTTTACACCCGTGCTAGCCCAGCCCCCGCTCTGTCGTTAGTTAAGTAACCTAACGGGTGATGACGGGACCTAGTGGCGAATGCAGATGGCATAAGAGGACGTCATAGTTTCGTTGTTTTCTGTAATGATAGGTTAAAGATGGGACGCATTATTATTAATGCAAAGAAAATAAAACCTAAACTGAATCGTTGGAACAATTTCTAAAAACCACTCGGTTTTCTTGAAAAAAACAAATTTTAAATGCGGAGCTTAAACCACTCCTTTTAATAAAAGCTATCATAGTTCCTTCGATCAAATCAAGTTCATTACGTTAACGGTTTTTTGCCAAAAACCAGCCGTAACCCTCCGTCGTTTCAGATAAATAGCACATCGTATTCATGCTATGCTTGTTGGCCTACGTCAAGGCATAGTGTATGGTAGCAGTGTGTGTGCCTATTTGTTGCATAGATAGATGCATTAGTTTAATACAGACGTACACCTTGTTGGCCTACGTCAAGGGCTTGTACGATGTATTTAAATTGATCAGGACAACGACGGGTAGAACTTGACTTGCGTCTTATGACTTGTTGGCCTACGTCAAGGTCTATAAGAGCTTGGGGTAAAAATCACATCGGGAGTTTCAAACATAAAGGAAACTTGCAGATTTAGCTTACCTTCTGGAGTGTGGTGACTAGAGTGGCTTCCATCTAGGGCATCATGCAATGATAGTTGGATCCCGATCCCACTGATGAGTAGGATTACTCTCGGGAATTTCTCTCACTTAACAATCAATGCTATAAACCAAGTAGGTGCCTAGAAAGGTGTTAGAGGGGCTACGCCTCCAGGGAAAAGAGGTTCTTTAATTAAGGAACTTCGCGAAAGCGTTGGAAAACCTCCCTCGAAGTACCAACACCAGCCTGGCTGAAACGTTAAGCAAGTATTGTGACGTGTGATTAAAACCTGACTAGTTCTTCTTTTAGGTTTTGAAGAAGGATTTGAGGAAACAGTGGGAGCCATCCTGTTTAGATAAATTAATAAACCAATCTAAACTTGCAAGAGCATATGCTGAGTGTTTTCTTTTCTCTCTCTCTGGCAGCTACCATGACTGGACTAAAACTATTACTTGAAAAGAATATACTGACCGGGCAGAACTATAAAGATTGGCTAAGAAACGTCAATATTGCGCTGACTTATGACAAAGTTGCATATGTTACCACCGCTGTTCCTTCCCTTATCCCAGGACCAGATTCCTCAGTTGCGGACAAGGAAGTTCGTAAAACCTGGGATGTAGACTGTGAGCGAGCTAAGTGTATCGTGCTGGCGTCCATGAATAATGAACTCCAGAAACAGCACGAGAGTATGGATATTGCATCCATATTCCTCCATTGCAAGGAATTGTATGGTGAACACTCCCGTATCGCAAGGTACGAAACCTCAAGAAAACTCTTCCAGATGAGGTTAGCTCCAGGATCGCCTGTTGGAGAGCACGTCCTCAAAATGATCATACTCATTGAGGAACTCGCAAACCTGGGATGCGTGGTAGAGAATGATTTGTATATCGACTTGATTTTGCAGTCCCTTCTCCACACCTTCTCTCAGTTCGTGCTGAACTTCAATATGCACGAAATGGAAGCGGATCTTCCAAAGCTCCTCAATATGTTGAGGGTAGCAGAGACCTCCTTGAAAAAGGAGAAGACCCCCGTTCTGTATGTTGGCCAATCATCTTCTTCTAAAACTAAAGCGAAAGCTAATGGGAAGAAGAAGATGAAAGCCACCAAACCGAAGGGTGGGGTCAAGAAGGTGCAGGGAACGAACAAGGCAGGAAGGGTGAAGGCAGAAAAGAACGAATGCTTCTATTGTCACAAGCAGGGGCACTGGAAGAAGGATTGTCAGGCCTTCAAAGCCAAGGACATGAAGCAAGCAGTTGCTTCTACTTCAGGTGTGTTCGTAATCGAAAATTGTCTTTCAGTAAACTCTACTTCATGGGTACTTGATACCGGTTCTGGTTCTCACATCTGTAATTCTTTGCAGGATCTGAGAAATAGTAGAGTACTGGGGGCAGGTGATATGACTCTCCGGATGGGCAATGGAATGCATGTAGATGCGGTTGCAATAGGGGAATATCACCTAGGGTTGAATAGTGGAAACATTTTGGTATTGTATAACTGTTTTTGTATTCCCAGTATGTTGTGTAATATTATATCAGTATCATTATTGTCTAATAAAGGATATAATTTTGTGCTTGAAAGAAATGTCATGAACATTCTCCTAAATCAAGAACTGATTCGGTTCGGCACACTGGAAAATGGCATATACATTCTTAATCAACCACAAATTTTCAATATTCAAAACACGCGTAAAAGAAAGGCTCCAGATTCGAATCAAGCCTTCCTATGGCATTGTAGACTTGGTCATATAAATGAAACAAGGTTGACTAAGTTACATAAAGATGGATATCTAGATCCGTTTGAATATTCATCATATGCAACTTGTCAATCATGTATCAAAGGAAAAATGACCAAATCTCCGTTCACCGGACACGGAGAAAGAGCCACCGAACTCTTGGGACTAGTACACAGTGATGTATGTGGTCCGATGTCTATACATGCACGAAGTGGTCACTCCTACTTCATCACTTTTACTGATGACTTCTCTAGGTATGGACATGTGTTCTTAATAAAGCATAAATCCGAGGCTTTTGAGAAGTTTAAGGAGTATAAAAATGAAGTAGAGAAACAAACTGGTAAAAGCATCAAGACACTTCGATCTGATCGAGGTGGAGAATACTTAAGTACCAGTTTCCTTGAATACTTGAAAGCAAATGGAATTCTCTCTCAGCTTACTCCACCTTATACACCTCAGCATAATGGTGTATCAGAAAGAAGGAATCGCACGCTATTAGATATGGTGCGTTCAATGATGAGTAGTGCTGAGTTACCACTTTCCTTCTGGGGATTTGCTCTAGAATCAGCCGCATATCTATTAAATAGAGTTCCAACTAAGTCTGTACCTACCACTCCATATGAAATGTGGTGTGGGAAGAGACCATATCTCAAGTATATCAAGATATGGGGGTGTCCGGTATATGTTAAAAAGCATAATCCAGACAAGATCGAAGCACGATCGGTTTTATGCAAGTTTGTAGGATACCCCAAGCATTCAAGGGGGTACATGGTCTACCACACTGAAGAACAAAAGGTGTTTGTCGCTCATCACATTGTCTTCTTAGAAAGCGAATTTCTTGCAAAAGAAATTAGTGGGAGCGCGGTAGAACTGGAAGAAATTCCAGAACCTCAAACTGCAACCGAAGACTTAGAAGAATCTCAGATTTCAATAGAACATGACGAACCAACGCCACTCGGCAGATCTAGTAGGCTTTCTCATCCTCCTGAAAGATACTGTGGTTTTCTTCTTGATGGGGATCGAGAGGATTGCATCATCGATGATGATGATCCTACTAGTTTTCAGCAGGCTATCACAAGTAGCGACTCAGTAATGTGGCTGGATGCAATGAGATCCGAAATGGAATCCATGTACACCAATAAAGTATGGACTTTAGAAGTTTCTCCTCCTGGGGTAAAACCAGTTGGGTGCAAATAGATCTTCAAAAAGAAGATTGGTGCATTTGGACAAGTGGAAACCTACAAAGCTAGACTAGTAGCAAAAGGTTTTCGTCAAAGACCAGGATTGGACTATGATGAAACCTTTTCACCAGTAGCTATGCTTAAATCCATTCGGATCATGCTTGCCATTGCTGCCTTCCATGACTATGAAATCTGGCAAATGGATGTAAAAACAGCTTTTCTAAATGGACATCTAGAAGAGAGTGTTTACATGGATCAACCAGAAAGTTTCCTAGACAGTGGGAGCAGCGGAAGAGTGTGCAAATTGCTTAAATCCATTTATGGGTTAAAGCAAGCATCGCGGAGTTGGAACATCTGCTTTGATGAAACAGTCAAGGAATTTGACTTCATCAAAAATATAGATGAACCATGTATTTATAGAAAGATTGTAGAAGGAGCAGTAGTCTTCCTCGTTTTATACGTCGACGACATACTACTGATAGGGAATGATATCCCTATACTACAATCAGTAAAGCTCTTCTTGTCCCAAAAATTTTCTATGAAAGACTTGGGAGATGCATCATACATTCTGGGCATTAAGATCTATCGAGATAGATCTAATAGAATATTGGGACTTTCACAGTCCAGTTATATAGACACTATACTAAAGAGATTTAGTATGGAAGATTCCAAGCGCGGCAATATGCCCGCTTGTCACGGAATCACCCTCTCCAAAGAGATGTCTCCAAAGACTGATGAAGAGAGGGCTCGCATGGGCATTATACCCTACGCTTCGGCGGTAGGATCAATAATGTATGCGATGTTATGTACCAGACCAGATGTAGCTTATGCACTTAGTGTGGTAAGAAGGTATTAATCGGACCCAGGTGAGAAACATTGGATAGCGGTGAAGAACATTCTCAAGTACCTGAGAAGGACTAAGGAGATGTTCTTGATTTACGGCAATAAGGACCTCCAGGTAGAGGCTTTTACCGACTCTGGCTTCCAAAGTGACAAGGATGATTCTAAATCTATTTCGGGTTTTGTGTTTACCCTCAATGGAGGAGCGATAAGTTGGAAGAGTTCCAAACAAGATACCGTCGCAGACTCAACTATGGAGGCTGAGTATATAGCTGCTAGTGAAGCCGCAAAAGAGGCTGTCTGGATAAGGAAGTTCATTTCTGAACTTCAGGTTGTTCCGTCCATTGCCAATCCAATACCGTTGTATTGCGATAACTATGGCGCTATAGCTTTAGCGAAGGAACCAAGGTCCCATCATAAATCCAGGCATATCTTAAGGCGTTTTCACCTGATCAGGGAGATCGTGGATCGTCGGGAGATCGAGATACGGAGAGTAGACACAAAAGACAACACGGCGGATCCATTCACCAAGGCCATTCCTCAAGTACAGTTCGAGAGGCTTTTTGAGATGTTGGGCATGCGGTACGCAAGCAACTGGATCTGGTAGAGACAGTGGGTACTCATTGCGCCAATTATAGGCCTTAGTGCAAGTGGGAGATTGTTGGATATATATGCCCTAGAGGCCTACATTGTATAGGATGCTTGGGATATGTATGTACATGACAGTCTTGCTTGATATGATAGTACGCTATTTGGTTTGACTTTGTCTTAACGTATGATATATTTTACTTGGTATTTATATATATATGTTGATAAAGCCTATAGGGTGTTTTGTCTGACTACCGGCGTTGTGATGGCAGTCATACTAGTGGGAGCTGGATAGTCAATAGGCACACCCTTAAAATGTCCCTGGTCGCAGGAGTATCGAGATTGGGCATCGATACTCCGGAGTAGACTAGTGTATACATATCTAGACCCTGACGAGGGGCGATGGATTGGTCCCGCAACCATTGGTGGTGTTCACCTAAGATTGTATATAGATGCTCACTGGGTGTGAGTACACCGGACAGGACTCGCCGAGAACTGACTGGATGGTATTATACCTAACGTCAGATAGCAGTTCTCAGGTGACATGTGTGCAGATAGTCTGTTGACTTAAGGTCATCATTTGTCTCGTGTGAGTTCCTACTGTGCTTTGATTATTACCCTACCACGGCTCAAAGGAGTCGTGCAAACAGGTTTCAGTTGGGCACAGTCCCGAGCCACGTGGAGGCAGTGAGTGACTGTTAGGGATTCGTCTCTCCCGGTATAGGGAGTTGATATCGCACGGTGATCGGTTGGTCATTACCATAAGTCCCTGGCCAGGGCTGATTGAGAATTACTGATAGGTTGATCAGTAGATTCTCGGATGGTGATAGATCCATACCGACACGACTGGTATGGTTATTAGGGGTCTGACGTCCACCACCTCCCTAGACCGTACATGTGATACTCTTAGACGAACAGACCGGACTGCGCGGATATTGTCACAGACAGGCTCAGTAGGATTTCAGATGGGTTACCTCATCAGCTTTCTTATCGACAACTACCTGGGGACCGTTACGTACAGCTAGTGCCGCTTGCGGTCTGTGGTTAAACCCACTGCCAGCGTAGTAGTCGAGTCTTTAGAGTCCCACACAGAGATTTCCCAAACCCAGGCGAAAAGATATAGAGGTCGTATGGTTTTACGACAAAGGTTCGGACGCATACGTGTTTGAACGCACGTACGACATTCGGACAGTTTTTACTAGTTGGCATTGGTTTAAGCCAGATTCTAGTATCAGGTTATTGGATTTATACAGTCTAAAGTTTTTCCGTGTTTTCACGGAAGAGAGGGGCGTTCTCGTAATTTTCCGAGAAGCTTCTAGAAGGATGTGACATAAAGAGAGAGGTGGCATTTTCATTTAATGACTAAGTGACTCATTGTGAGTGATTCATCATATCATTAATGCATCATTAATTGCTTAATGACTCACATGATGAATCACCCACTTGATTAAATGAAACATGATGAATATTCTCTTATTATTCATTTCTTTTAATTCATTATGTTTCATATATATCAAGTGAGAAGCTTTTTTCATTATAATAATATCATTATCATCTTCTCACTCTCTCTCTTCAAGTTCTCTCTCCTTCACCAAACCCTAATCCTACCCTCATGAGTTGAGAACAAGGATTAGGAAAGACTAATTACTCCATAACCTATCTCTACATCACCTTAGCTACTCTATTTATCAACTAGAGAAACTAAGTAACCTCAAGTTTAGAGGTTATAGCTTGGATTAGGGTTCTCGGGTGGATCGTCTATCACGGGAGAAAGCCGAAGAGGACGTGGAGATCCAAAGAGGCCGTAGACAACATCAAGACGAAGGACTAGAACCGTTTGGTATAATCTCTTAGCATAGTAGTTTAAAACTCTATAGCTTTTGTTAAAACTTGTTTAGCAAACGATTCGTACGGTTAATCGATGTTTGATCATAGAACTTGATTGTTATTCATATTTCCGCCTCCCCACAAGTATTGGGGTGTTGAACATCGACTTACAATATGTCAAATACATCACACAGCCATAATCTCACAACACAAAACCCCAATTTGAATTCAAACCCCTCTCTTGAATTTCAAATCATGCACTTAGAACTAATTAAAAACCTATTTAAACATATAATTAAGCTAACCTAAGGCAATTAACAACAATTTAAGAGAAATGTTAGAATTATACCTCATGATAAAGAGATCAAAATTGAATCTAGCACCAAAATCTTGGCCTCCAAAATGAAAACTTTTCACCAAGAATCATACTATAGTAGCCAAGAAATAATGGGTAAGGCTTGGATTTTGAATTAGCTTTGATTTTGCAAGGATTTTGAGGCAAAATTGTGGATTTTTTTGATACAAAATGGAGGGGATTTGGGGGAGGGGCTGCTGCTGATTGGGGACAGCAAATTTTCGGCCATGTGGTGTGGGGGGGGGGGGTGGGAGTGAGGAGAGAGAGAGAGGTGAAGAAAGTGGGGAGAAAAGACAAATTCTACACCTCTTTGACTTTTATTTTCTTTTATTTTGAAATGCGAGGTGATTGGAGAGAGAGAGAGAGAGAGAGAGGGGCTGTCAAAGTGGGCCAGCCACATGGGGAGGGGGAGAGAGGGTGTGGTGTGGGTGTGTGGGTTAGGAAAAAGATAAATGTATTACCCCAATTCCTATTAACACTAATTTCACCGAAAAAGCCTTTTTTCGATATTTTCTAAACCGTTTTGGAAAATCATTTCATTTCAAAAACCACATGATAAAATTTTGTTTAATGTGTTATGGTGCACAAAATTTGTTTCAACTCATTCCAATTTGTAATTTTCCCTATTTAAATATATTAGTGACGGCTTAAAATAATATTAAAATAATTAATTTCGGAAAAATTTTCAGAAAATTTGAAATTTCACCAGTGGCTCAATAAACACCAAATACTAGCAATTTCATAGCTAGAATATGTATATTTAATTTTATAAAAAAGATATTTGTATTTTTAATTTTTACAGAAAACCCCCTTATTTTACCGATTTTCCGAAATTTCACCGAAACGATTTTCAAAACGTTACAATCTTCCCCCCTTAAAGAAATTCGGTCCCCGAATTTAAATTAAAACTCCCCCCAATTACTAAAACACCTAAGCAAAACCGTCAAGTCATCGGGGCTCCGAAATCGTAAATACATAAAACAAATCGTAGCGCAGCGCATGCGCATGAAAAATGAGCATATAAATCAAAATTGAAACTCCGTCAAGCATCCCGCAATCATCGGAGTCATGGTAAAGACACAAATGTCAAATCCAATCAAAATCAATATGATATAACTCGAAACTATACACGTAAATATCAAATCTATATATGTACATATCTGAAGGGAATGCATGCCAAATCTCTTAAAGCCGCTGTGAAATGCGCATAACACTGCACAGTGGCGGACGTATATCATACTAAAATAATCATATACATATATACCTTTTGTTTGAACTCTACGTTCCGCCATTTTGGGAAACAATTTGGAAGGGTTTTCTTGTTTTAAACGTTTCGTGTCATATCGGACACGTAGGTAAATTCTGAGACTATAGCTCGCTTTTTGGAATTCCCTTCGATAGCTATCAATGCATGCAAAATACATTCAGGTACTGTCCTCTGACTAGTCCTGCTCAGTACGAAAACATATAGCAAATATCATAAAACGTACTGCTCTATAAGAAATCAATCCCAAAATATGCATACGAATACTACGTGTGTCTGGTGCGCACGGAAATCAAAATCCATATATGTACCAACATGTGCACAGAATCAAGATCTAAGTGCATCGGGTGTGCACGAAACATCTGTCATGGGCAACGTGAGTGCCTGACAGCAAAATCAGGTGCATCTGACATGCACGAACAATCTCGATTTAGTGCATCTGGTATACACCAAAATCGCACATCAAAACATGCGCCCAATATGTACGAAAATCGAAATCAGGTGCATCCATCGTGCACGAAATCATGAAATCCGATATCAAGCGCCGAACATGCGCAAAATCCAATCAGGTGCACAAAATCAATATCGAGCATCACAATCGAAATCGAAGTCCGGTGCATCTAAGTGTACAAAATGCGTATCACTGCACTGCAAGCATATGTGAACTATACCGAGTGCAAAAACCAAATCGTATGCGTATATACGCACAAAATCAACTCAACTGTATAAAACCCATAAAATCATAAACATGCGAAACCAAGGCACGAAAATGATATCAAGTGCAACAACTGTGCAAAAATCGTAAATACTCAGTAGGTGCAACCATGGTACATGAAAACAAATATCATGAAACTCAATCATCAAAATCAGTCATGCGAATAGATCGTCTAAAATACCGAAATCAAATATGGCGGAATAGTCCCGCTCAAGCACATCCTCCAAGAATCTCTGGCCAACTATCGTGGTTACTCATAGCATGTCTCGTCGACGATCCTGAACTCTGGTCTGCCGGTGTGCGTAACATGACTACTTCTGGGTCCAAGTCTTCTCGTAATTTATTCCAGAAAGGTCCTATCGAGATCTCTCCTAAATCTCATCTCTGCCGAACTATCCGGAAGTCATCGTCCCTTACTAGATCTGTTCTCGTTCCGGAACGGCTGCATACTCATCGCGACTCCTTCTGGAAGGTGTTGGATATGTATGCCCTGGAGGCCTGTATTGTATAGGATACTAGGCATGTATATGTACAGAAACAATCTTTGCTCGAAATGATAGTATGCTATCTGGTTTATCTTTATCATAACATGTGATGTGTTGATGAAGCCCTTAGGACTATGCTTGACTACCAAGATTATGATGAGATCATACTGGTGGGACCTGGGCAGTCTACAAGCATATTCTTCAATAGTTCCAAGTCGAGGGTATATCGAGACAGGGCATCGGTATTACCAGATTAGACTAGTGTATACGTTTCTTGACCCTGGGGGCGATGGTTGATTCCACAACCATTGATGTTTGACATCAAAGATTGTACACAGGTGCTCATTGGAGAATTGGTACACCGAACAGGACTCGTTGAAAACTCCTAGATGGTATATATACCTATTGTCAGATAGCAGTTCTCTAGCGACACTTGTACAGGTTAGTCTGTAGACCCGAGATCGTCATAGAGTTGTTAGTTATATGTATGCCCTAGAGGCCATTACTGTACATTGGATGTATATTGTAGTGGATGCTGGGACATATATAGGTAGGACTTTCTTGCTCGACATGATAGTACGCTATCTGGTTGCTCTTTATCTTAACATGTAAACTTTCTGTCTCTCTGATTACATGTTGATAAAGCCCTTAGGATGTGTACTCGACTTCCAGGACTATGATGAAGATCATACTAGTGGGGCCTGGGTAGTCAATGTGTACATCCTTCATTGTTCCTAGTCGCGGGAATATCGAGACGGGGCATCGATATTCCAGAGTAGACTAGCCTATATCTTCTCGACCCTTGTGATGGGCGATGGATGATCCCATATCCATTGGTGTTTGACATCGGAGATTGTATGCGGGTTCTCAGTGGAGACTGGGTACACTGAACGGACTCGCCGAGAACTCCCAGATGGTATTATACCTCAAGTCAGATGGCAGTTCTCTGGTGACACTGATACAACTTAGTCTGTAGACCCGAGATCGTCATAGAGTCTTGTGTGTCTCCCACTGTGCTTTGATTTCCACCCTACCACGGCTCTACTGAGTCGTGTAAACGGGTGGTTTTTGGGTACAGTCCTGATTCACATGGAGGCAATGAGCAATAGGAGGGGATTCGTCTCTCGCGGTATTGGGGGTTGATGTTGCGCTATGCACGACTGGCCATAATAGGAAATCCCTGGCCAGGGTTGCAGTGATATACTGGTAAGAGTTATCAGTAGTTTAACGAATGTTATGGACCTCACGTCGGCATGACTTATCAAGCTACTGAGGTCTGACGTTTACCACCCCTAGGCGAGATATGCGACACATCAGACGAATAGACAGGACTGTATGGTAAGTGTTACTGGTTGGATTCACAGGAGTGTGAGTGAGCTTGCTCGTCGATCTTCTGATCGCTCAATACCCGGGTGGCCGTTACGTTTAGCAGACCGCTTGCGGCTTGTGGATGTTTGATATGATCATCATCTGCTACCGGCGTATTGACGAGTCTTTAGAGTCCTACACAGAGGTTTCCTAGCTCAATCGAAACGAAATAGGAGCGCATATGAGATATGTGCGGGACCGAGAATAATGCGTATATGTAATACCGCATTCCATTCTTGCGATTAATGTATCGACTGGTTATATGCGATATAACGTAGTTATCGAATCAAGGATTGATTCGATAAGCCGATACATAGGATACTGGTCGGTTATATGCGATATGAACGGATCGTTAAATCAAGTGTTGATTTAATGATTTAATGTATAATTATATGTTTGATATATTACTTTGCATCAACTAGTATTGGTTCACTTTAACTGGATTTTCTCACTTGATGTGCACATTGTATATATGATATACTTTTGTACACTTGATTGTATCATGTTTGATGATACATGCATGTTTGTGTGTATGTTTAGTTTAAACCTTGGTTAAGTAAATGGTTAGGGTTTTGTTTAATTAATTTATTCATTTATTTATTTATTTCCTTTTAAGGCAAGAAAAGAAATGGTTGCTTTTGGATTTACTTGAAGCTTCTTGAAGCTTTGAAAAAGTTCAACCATTTTTGTTTCTTAGCCTAACCTAACCATTCACCTAACCTTGATTTATTCTCTACACTTAATCATGGTTGCCAATATGATAAGGATCATATTATTTTCCTTTTTGAAAACACTTATCATATTCTTTTCTTCATCTTCTTCTTCATGAGCAAGAAAGAAAAGCTTGCCTCATCAATGGCAAGTGATGAAATCATGTGAGAAATCAAATTCCAAAGTGAACCCACTTCCTATTTCTTCATCCTCTACCTCTTGCCAAGTAGTATAGGTTGTTTCCTTCACAAGTTTCATGACTTGGTGAAGTGGGAGTTTGATCTTGTGATGCCTCGACGTAGATCATCTTCGGCATCGAAGCCGACGATCAAGCCCGCCCATTTTTCCGATGAAGCCGATGCAAGAGTCCGTAATCCGATTTGCACAGTGGAGGGACATCATCGCGGAGCTTAGGAAGTGGTGGATCGGATCTACAAAGGTTGTACCCCCTTTCCTTTCAAGTTAAAGTCGTTAACATGCATCGCATAGCCTATATATCTAGTTAACGATCCGTGTTAGGGTTTCTCGGCACTCATAAAATTTAAATTAGCCATGTTTGATGCCTTGTGAGACTTCATTAGTGTGCCTAGGACCCCTACAGTGGTATCAGAGCCTAGCTAGAGCCTTAGGCGATGCGTAGACGGAGTTAGAAGTCCGATCGAACCAAAACCCAAACCCATAAATGCTCTCTGTACATTTTTGAAATTCGTGGTTTTTTGAGAATTAAAAATATGCAGAAAACTCAGTAGAAGATTCTAAGATTTACTGTATAAAACGGGACCCATGAATCGATTATAGTGCGGCGGAACCGCGCAATTAGCATGCCTAATGCGGCGGTTCCGCGGCGACTTGGTCTCTTCAGACATTTTTTTCTCCACAGTAATTCATATAATTTGTTTCTGGTTTTTCTGGGAATTTTTAATATTTATTCAAGAGTTGAATTTTCTGGGTTATATTGGGGACTCGGTGTTTCGATCGGATTGTCTAATTTTGTCAGTGTGTTTTTCCGGGTAATTTTAGAATATGTTAAAAAGTTCGACCGGATATAAATACCCACTTCTTCCCCTGCCGGGAAATTTCCAATTGTTTGATTTTTCCGTAGTTTAACGACGTTCTAAGTAGTGCAAATAACGCGATCGACCCTCTAGAAGACAACAAACCTTAACTCGATTATATGACCGTCTTGAACTGCCCTTTGAACCTTAGGGTTTTAGGCAGTACGGCGTGCCACATGTGAGGCGTTGGCTTGACCCTTCTACGTCTGGACCGTTGGTACTGAGGCACGAACTGAATGTTTTTAGACTTATTTCATGTGTTGAGCTGTATCGGGAAAACTTGGGTATTCGATTGTTCCATCGGAAAGTTTAACATTTTCTATTTATCCGGAATGTGATACAATAATTGGAATTCACAAATAGTTATGAGATAACTAATATGAATGTTATAAACATAGCAGTTTAGTCTCACTTGATCGGTTGCCACGGAATTTTGATGCGATTAAAAGTCCGTCGCAATCACGTAGTGTACGTGGATACTCGCCGGGTAAACTTAATAGACAGCCTCACCCCATAGCCTCGACCAAGTGACTGTAGGAGAACCCCGTCACCGAAAGCATCCGTTCGGGTGCTCGCGGCAGCGGTGTTCCACCTTGGTGCACTTCGTCGACAGTATCGGCGGTGCGGCCGCCTACTAAAGTTTGCGACGAGCATTCGATCAGAATGTCGGGAATTTTGTTGAATTGCCCAACTCGATATTGAAAAGTGTTTTCGATAATGAGACTAAAATGCGGGGTTTATAATTGTTAGGCATGCGATGTCTAAGGAATTCATTTGATTAGGCATGCGATATCTAAAGAGGTTGCGTATTCCAACTGTTGTAGTTTTACACTTTCTTTTCTGTGACCGTAAGTGTAATATGTGATATCGCCGGTTTCGTTGCTATATGTCAACGACAATTGGGATGCGCATATTTACTTACGTTGATGACATGTGATGTTATGTGTTGCTGGATATGTTATATTGGATCGTCGTGTTTGAATGGCCGGGGGGATTTTATGTGAGATGAGTGTTTTTTCATTTTCATTCATGTAAAAACTTGTATGTAATATTCTTTTATTGGGGCACTTCCAGGTTGCGGAAGTTGTCACCGTTGATGTATATTATTTACTTTTCCGCATTAGGATAGACCCAAGGAGGGGAGCACAAGTAACCGGGTTCTGGGGTCCAGTGGGAGACCAACTCGAGGAGTCGAGTCAGGGTCTCCTAACCCTAGAATTGGTAGGGTTGCTTGCTGCTCTCGTAGGCGTCTAGGGGTGTGGGATTGGCTATTCATCACGACCGTGGAATCCGTGTTTTATACTGGCTCGTATTAAAAACACGGACGTCCTAGTATATCCAATATTTCATATGATATTTTCTGCTGCGTTATCTGTGATGTGATCATGTGATGTTCTGTGATAGATATAATATATAGTATATATGATATATTATATAGACGTTACTTATGTTTTACACCCGCGCTAGCCCTGCCCCGCTCTGCCGTTAGTTACATAACCTAACGGTGCACGAGGGGACATCGAGGCGAATGCGGATGGCATAAGTGTACGTCATATTTATCTGTGATGTTTAGGTAATTTAAATGATGGGATATTCATTAATGAGATTAATGAAAGAAAATAAACCTAATTGATGTTGTGGAATTGAATTTCAAAATAAAAACAGGTAGCTACAGTTCTTGCTTTGCATCGTGGTGTTCCTTGTAGAACATCCTGCACCTTATTCGATAAGGAAAGGACCGAGATCCCTTCACCGGGAGTGACTCCTTTAGCAATAGCTGGCAGATGCTATAACTCTCGGTCTGTCTTTTGATTGCTTCTACAGCTTCTGCTTTGCACAGTGATATATATGATATATCCCACACCTCATTCGACGAGGAAAGGGCCGACGATCCCTTCACCGGGAGTGACCCCTTTAGCAAAACTAGAAAAAGCCTAAAAAAACATTCCATTTAAAAACCATTTCATTCCGCAACGAGATCAAGTTCAAAGCGTTAATGGTTTTCATAAAAACCATTCGCAACCCTCCGTCATTTTAGGAAGTAGAGTACTTAGTATTCGTGCTGTGTTTGTTGACCATAGTCAAGGCACAGTGTACGGTAGCTAAGTGATGTCTTCCTATACCGCATATGATGCGGTCAGTTAGGACAGTCGCGTGACTTTGTTGACCTTAGTTAAGGGTCATGTGGGTGGGTCTAATTAATCACGAAATGACGGGTAGAACTTGACTAGTACTTATGATTTGTTGACCATAGTTAAGGTCATAGGTGCTAGGGGTAAACCTTTTTCGGGAGTTTCAAGTATTGAAATTTGCAACGAGATTGCATAACTTCTATATGATAGTTGGATCCCGATACCCACTGCGAGTAATTGTTACTCCTGGGAGAGTTTTGCACTTTGCAATTAGCCAATCAAGTAGGTGTCTAGAAAGGTGTCAACGGGGTTACGCCTCTGGGTAAACGAGGTTTACTGTAATTAGGTCCGTGCGAAAGCATGGGGAACCTCCCTCAAAGTACCGACACTGGCCTGGCTGAAAGATTGGCGAACTTGTAGAGTGTAATTAATCCCGGCTAGTCTTTCCTTTTAGTGTTTGATGGAATATTTGATAAAAACAGTGGGAGCCATCCTGATTAGATAAAATAAATAACCAATCTGATCTTGCAAGAGCGCACGCAGAGTGTTTTCTTCTCTCTCTCTCCAGGTAGCGACCATATCACGCCTTAATCAAGATAATAATATGGATGTATTGACCGAACCCGCTTGTTATACTGAGCTGGGGAACGTTGGTCCCACTCCAACTTATAATTTTTATAAGACAGAGAAGGAAATAGGGGAATACTAGATTTCCTATGCCGCCCTAACGAAGAAAGTGCATATGATGCATCTCCTTCGAGTCTGTTCATTATAAAGAACTGTTTCTCAGTATCCTCTGAATCCTAGGTATTTGATACCGGATCAGGATCCCAGATATGTAATCTGTTACATAGGGCTACAAAAAGGTAGAAACTGAGAACGGGTGATAAGTTTCATGAGACAGAAAACGGGGCAAGTGTTGCAGCCAAGTCTGTTGGTCACTGTCACCCTGTATTACCAATACATTGATTCTGAATAAATTCTATTAGATACCGAACCTGATATACCAAAATCATATCAGTCTCTTTATTAGTAAAGAAATGATAAAATTTTGTATTGCTGGATAATGTTTTGAACATTTCCTATATCAAAAGTTGATCGGTTCAGGCACGTTATCTAAAAGCATTGACGTTCTAAATCAAACTACAGTTCCTAGTATACAGAACACACACAAGAGGAAGAGTTCAGAAATGAACGAATCCTTCTTGAGGCATTGTAGACTAGGTCACATCAATGCGACCCAACTGGTTAAAGTTACATTTTAGATGCATATTTAAATCTGTTTGAATTTAGATCTTGTGAAACTTTCCAGTCATGTCACAAAGATTAGATGACCATAGCCTTGTTTATTAGAAACAGAGAAAGAGTTAATGAACTCTTGGGACTGATACATGATGATTTATGTAAGGTCTCCAGTCTACACATGCCAGGACTGGTTCTTTATACTTCATTATATTCTCTGATGATCTCTCAAGATTCAGTTATATGTTTCTGTTGAAACATAAGTTTGAAGCTTTTGAGTATTCACAGAATATAAGTCAGAAGTAGAGAACCAATAACCGGGTATAAGTATTATGTCCTATGATGAGATCAGGGAGGAGAATAGTTGTGCATAGAATTCCTGGACTATTCTAAAGGAGAATGAGATTCTCTCTCAGTGTTACTCCTCTGAATACACCACAGCACAACGGTGTATCGGGGCGGAGCAATCGCACAATATTAGATATGGTGTGCTCTATGAGGAGTATTACTGAGTTACCTATTTCCTTTTGGGGGTTATGCACTTGAGAAGCTGCATACCTATTGAATTATGTTCGAATCAAATCAGTGCCTACCACTCCATATGAGATATGGTATGGGAAGAACCCATCTTTTAAGCGATTTAAGATTTGGGGTTGTCCGGCCTATGTCTAAAAGCAAAATCCGAACAAAATCGAGGTAAGGTCAGTTCTGTAGAACTGGAAAGGTTCCAGCTATACAAAACTGCAGATGATTTGACAGAACCAAAGGATTCTATAGTCCCCGACGAACCTCAGCCTCTCCGCCGATCTGGCAGGGTTCCTCACCTTCCTGAGAGATACCTCGGTTTCTCGATGACAATGGGAGCGAGGAATGCATCATGAGATGATGACCCAACTAGTTTCGAGCTGGCCATCAAGAGTAGGGACTCTGTAAGAATGGCTGGATGCTTAGTGATCTGAGATGGAATCCATATACACGAACAAAGTATGGACTTTGGTTGCTATATCTGAAGGGTTAAATCCCCAACAGGAGCAAGTATATCTTGAGAAGATTACTTGGTATAGATGGAAAAGTTGAGACTTTCAAAGCTAGACTTGTTAAAGGTCTTCGTCATCGACCAAGAGTGGAAAATGATGAAACCTTTTCCAGGGACTATACTTAAGTCCATCCAGGTCCTACTTACCATTGCTACATACCATGACTGCGATATCTGGTGGTTGGGTGTCATGACTGCTTTTCTAAATACTGATTTAGAATAGAAAGTCTATAAGAACACAGCCAGAGGGCTTCGCAAACAGTGGGAGCAGCGGAAACGTGTGCAAGTTGCTTTATAGAATAAAGCAGGCATCGCGGAGTTGGAACATCTGTTTTGATGTGGTAGTCAAAGAGTTTGACTTTATCAAAATGGTAGATGAACCTTGTATGTACAAAAGGGTAGTATGGAGTATGGTAATGATCCTCGTAGAGTGCGTGGATGACATACTCTTGATAGGAAAGGAATTTCCTATGCTACGATCGGTCGATCTCCTCATATCACATAGATTCTCCATATAAGATCAAAATGATACCTCCTAAATCCTGAGATTTGGGTCTATATGATAGATCTAAATGGATGTTAGGATTCTCACTAATTATAGTGAGATAGTAACAGTTGATCCTGGGGAGAATCACTGGAAAGGTTCCAGGGTGATAAGGACGACTGAATGACAGTCGCAGGCATTGTCTTTACCCTCAATAAAGGGACGGTAT
The DNA here is from genome assembly GCA_030015575.1 of Agapanthus africanus. Taxonomy (NCBI): domain Eukaryota; kingdom Viridiplantae; phylum Streptophyta; class Magnoliopsida; order Asparagales; family Amaryllidaceae; genus Agapanthus; species Agapanthus africanus. The sequence continues at coordinate 117,608,034 of CM057351.1, forward strand.
GTTGGAAGAGTTCCAAGCTAGATACCGTGGCAAACTATACGATAAAGGCTGGTAACATCGCTATTAAAGATACTACCAAAGAGGCAGTTTGGGTGTATATTGGTTCATAAGATGAACTAGGTTCCTGCCATTGTATGACAATGGAAGTGTGGCTTTGGCCCTGGAACCCTGGTCCCATCAGTGACCCAGACATATTCTGAGGAAGCATCACCAGATCATGGAGATAGTTGATCTCCGGGGTGATCGAGGTTAGGAGAGTAGACTCAGAGGACAACACGACGGATCCACTCACGAAGGCCTTTTCCCAGAGAGAGACTCATATGGGATGGTTGAGTATTAGATACTGCAACCACTGCTACAGATGGCCCTAGTGCAAGTGGGAGATTGTTAGTTATATGTATGCCCTAGAGGCCATTACTGTACATTGGATGTGTATTGTAGTGGATGCTGGGACATATATAGGTAGGACTTTCTTGCTCGATATGATAGTACGCTATCTGGTTGCTCTTTATCTTAACATGTATACTTTCTGTCTCTCTGATTACATGTTGATAAAGCCCTTAGGATGTGTACTCGACTTCCAGGACTATGATGAAGATCATACTAGTGGGGCCTGGGTAGTCAATGAGTACATCCTTCATTGTTCCTAGTCGTGGGAATATCGAGACGGGGCATCGATATTCCAGAGTAGACTAGCGTATATCTTCTCGACCCATGTGATGGGCGATGGATGATCCCATATCCATTGGTGTTTGACATCGGAGATGGTATGCGGGTGCTCAGTGGAGACTGGGTACACTGAACGGACTCGCCGAGAACTCCCAGATGGTATTATACCTCACACCAGATGGCAGTTCTCTGGTGACACTGGTACAGCTTAGTCTGTAGACCCGAGATCGTCATAGAGTCTTGTGTGTCTCCTACTGTGCTTTGATTTCCACCCTACCACGGCTCTACTGAGTCGTGCAAACGGGTGGTTTTTGGGTATAGTCCCGATTCACATGGAGGCAATGAGCGATAGGAGGGGATTCGTCTCTCCCGGTATTGGGGGTTGATGTTGCGCTATGCACGACTGGCCATAACAGGAAATCCCTGGCCAGGGTTGCAGTGATATACTGGTAAGAGTTATCAGTAGTTTCACGAATGTTATGGACCTCACGTCGGCATGACTTATCAAGCTACTGGGGTCTGAAGTTTACCACCCCTAGGCGAGATATGCGACACATCAGACGAACGGACAGGACTGTATGGTAAGTGTTACTGGTTGGATTCACAGGAGTGTGAGCAGGCTTGCTCGTCGATCTTCTGATCGCTCAATTCCTGGGTGGCCGTTACGTTTAGCAGACCGCTTGCGGCTTGTGGATGTTTGATATGATCATCATCTGCTATCGGTGTATTGCCGAGTCTTTAGAGTCCTACACAGAGGTTTCCTGGCTCAAGCGAAACAAAATAGGAGCGCATATGAGATATGTGCGGGACCGAGAATAATGCTTGTATGTGATACCGCATTCCATTCTTGCGATTAATGTATCGACTAGTTATATGCGATATAACCTAGTTATCGAATCAAGGATTGATTCGATAAGCCGATACATAGGATACTGGTCGGTTATATGCGATATGACCGGATCGTTAAATCAAGTGTTGATTTAATGATTTAATGTATAATTATATATTTGATATATTACTTTGCATCAACTAGTATTGGTTCACTTTAAATGGATTTTCTCACTTGATGTGCACATTGTATATGTGATATAGTTTTGTACACTTGATTGTATCATGTTTGATGATACATGTATGTTTCTATGTATGTTTAGTTTAAAACTTGGTTAAGTAAATGGTTAGAGATTTGTTTAATTTATTTATTCATTTATTTATTTATTTACTTTTAAGGCAAGAAAAGAAATGGTTGCTTTTGGATTTACTTGAAGCTTCTTGAAGCTTTGAAAAAGTTCAACCATTTTTGTTTCTTAGCCTAACCTAACCATTCACCAAACCTTGATTTATTCTCTACACTTAATCATGGTTGCCAATATGATAAGGATCATATTATTTTTCTTTTTGAAAACACTTATCATATTCTTTTCTTCATCTTCTTCTTCATGAATTAGAAAGAAAAGCTTGCCTCATCAATGGCAAGTGATGAAATCATGTGAGAAATCCAATTCCAAAGTGAACCCACTTCCTATTTTTTCATCCTCTACCTCTTGCCAAGTAGTATAGGGTGTTTCCTTCAAAAGTTTCATGACTTGGTGAAGTGGGAGTATAATCTTGTGATGCCTCGACGTAGATCATCTTCGGCATCGAAGCCGACGACCAAGCCCGCCCATTTTTCCGATGAAGCCGATGCAAGAGTCCGGAATCCGATTTGCACAGCGGAGGGACATCATCGCGGAGCTTAGGAAGTGGTGGATCGGATCTACAAAGGTTGTACCCCCTTTCCTTTTAAGTTAAAGTCGTTAACTTGCATCGCATAGCCTATATATCTAGTTAACGATACGTGTTAGGGTTTCTCGGCACTCATAAAATTTAAATTAGCCATGTTTGATGCCTTGTGAGACTTCATTAGTGTGCCTAGGATCCCTACAAGAGTCTTGTGTGATTCCCACTGTACTTTAATTTCCTCCCTACCACGGCTCTATTGAGTCGTGCAAACAGGTGGATTTTGGGTACAGTCCCGAATCATATGGAGACAGTGAGCGATAGGAGGGGTTTCGTCTCTCCCGGTATAGGGAGTTGATGTCGCGCTATGTTTGATCGGCTATAACACCTAAATCCCTGGCCAGGGTTCTCGAGGTTTACTGATAAGTGTTATCAGTAGTTTCTCGAACTGTTATGAGCCATAAATCAGCATGACTTATAAAGTTACTGGGGTCTGACATTTACCACACCTACACTTCATATGCGACGTATTAGATGAAGAGACCGGACTGTACGGTAAGTGCTGCTTGCAGGCTCGTAAGGGTTGTGATGAGTTCGCTCCTTGGCCACCTTTTCGTCATGTACCTGGGTAGCCGTTACGCACAGCTAGTGCCGCTGACGTGCTTGTGGTTAAACCCACTTCCAGCGTACTGTCGAGTCTTTAGAGTCCCACACAGAGAGTTCCCTCGTTCAGGCGAAATATGTAGAGGCTGTAAGTTGTTATGGCGGCCGTAAGCTGTTACGGCAGGGTTTCGATTATGTTCCTGTAATTGTTACAGGAATAATAATCGAAAGGATAATACTGGTAGACTTTGGTTTAAGCCAGATACCGGTATTATATTATTGGATTAATTGTATTCGTATTTTTCGGATATGGGTATACGGTATACGGAGGAGGGGTATTTTTGTAATTGTTGCAAGAATACCTTCTAGAAGGTGCCACCTCATAATGATATCATAATGACATCATTTATTTTATGAAAATAAATAAATGAGGTGGAAATTAAAAAGATACAAGCATGGTTGAAATGATGGGTTTTATTTCTTATATAGTTTTGGAGTTACTATTGAAGCATGGTGCTAATTTATATAATGCATGCTTCAATTATTTCATTTAGTGCTATACCCTTTTTTATCATGCTTGAACTCTTTAAATCATGACAAACACTTACTCCTTCTCATCTCATCCTTCTTCTTCTTCTTATAAATAGCTTCACATGAGATGCGAATGTTAAGTGAATCAAGAGAAGGATAAGAGAAAGAAATGCTAAAGATTTCAAGTTAATCCAATACACTCATCTCTACATAATCCTAGTGACCTATTCTAGCAAAATTGGTCTCTAGGTTAAACTCTTGTGAAGAGTTTCTAGCTCGCCCGATAACTCTCGGGTTGATCATCTAGGTCTTGGGTGGCCGGAGATCGAAGACATCGGCAACATCCAAAGGAGCTAAGGAGTTCATCAAAGAGAAGACCCGAAGGACCGTATCATTGAGGTATAATCCCTAACATAGTAGATAAGATCTCTAGTTAGGTTTTTCTAGTTATGGTTTAGACAAGATCTTCGGTTAAGTGCGTGTTGTATGGCAAGAAAATTTTCGTTCACCGCTTCCGCCGCGCCACAAGAGTTGTGGGAGCATGCAACACACACTAACATGGTATCAGAGCCTAACTAAACCACAATTAGATGTTAGCCAAAAGTTAGAAGCTCGATCGACAGTTTTTTCTCCCGAAAACTCGTATTCTGCCCTTGCTGCTGTCATTTTTTGAAAGTGTTCCAAAATTAATTTGACATGTCTTAAAAATACAAGCAGGGTTTTCTAAGAACACTGTAGAAATTCGGAGACCTAACTCGACTAAAGCGCCGCGGATCCGCCGCCAAACCCATGGTTTGGCCGCGGATCCGCCAGCGAGTTGAGGCCGCGTTGACTCAGTTTTCTACAGTGATCTTATATTGAAGAATTAGGGTTTTGGGGATATGTAGAATTTTACAAAGGTGTTTGTCAAGGGACATGTCAAGTGTTGGCATGGTTTAAAATTATCGATCGAAATTCTAATAGTGTTTGGCTAATCGGGTTTTCATTTTTGTTATATGTGTTTGAAACGTCCGCTAATTGCTATATGACGATTAGTGGGGGTTGCACATATGGATATCATGAGATGGTATGTGTATATGAATGTGTTGGATGGTCGTGATGAATGGCCGGGGGGTGTGAAAAGAGCGTTTTTTTCCTTTTCTTTCATTCCATGTAATTTGTAAAAAGCCATGTAATATTGTTTTACGGGGTACATCCGGGATGAGGTTGTAGCCATCGTTGTATAATTTCTTTTTACTATTTTTGCTCCTAGGATAGACCCAAGGTGGGGTGCACAAACTATCGGGTTTTCGAAGTGCTGAGTAGCCTACTCAATTATTGAGGAAGGTTGCTACACTTCGGGAATTTGGCGGGTAGTTTGTCGCACCCGTAGGGGTCTAAAGGGGGGGTTTGGCTATTCATCACAACCGTGGAATCCGTTTTTCATTAAGGGCTTCGATGAAATACGGAATTCCTAGTATATCCAATGCATTCATCTGTGATCTGAAATGGTTATATTTATATATGAGATATATAATAAATGTTGCTTATGTTTTGCACCCGCACTAGTCCAGCCCCCGCTCTGCCGTTAGTTAAGTAACCTAACGGTACATGACGGGACCCAGTGACGAATGCGGATGGCATAAGCGTACGTTCTATTTTTCCGTTTCTTTTCTGTGATGTTTAGGAAACGTAAATGATGGGACTACATTAATGTGATTAATGATAAGAGAAAGAAACCTAAAGATGTTGTAGAATCAAATTTTTTAAAGAAAAAGGGTAACTCTAGCTTTTGTTTTGCATAGCGGTATTCTTGAATATCCTGCACCTCATTCGATGAGGAAAGGGCCGAGATCCCTTTACCGGGAGTGACCCCTTTAGCAAAACTGGAAAATGTTACAAAGAACTCGATTTGATTTTATAGTTGATCTAACTTTGCTTTGCATCGTGGTATTTTCATATCCAGCACCTTATTCGATAAGGAAAGAGCCGAGATCCCTTCACCGGGAGTGACCTATTTTGCAAAATTAGAAAGATACTACAAAACCATTCGATTTTTAAAACTGGAGCTTAAACCACTCCTTCCCACTTGATTCTACAACGATATCATGTTCAAAACGTTAAAGGTTTTCATAAAAACCATCCGTTGCCCTCCGCCATTTTAGGAAGCAGAGTACTTAATATTCGTGCCACGTTTGTTGACCATAGTTAAGGCGTGGTGTACGGTACTTAAATGGTGAATTCTTACAAAGCATTTGATGCGATCGATTAGGGCATTCTCATGACTTTGTTGACCATAGTTAAGGGTCATGTGGGTGGGTCTAAATCAATCACGAAATGGCGGGTTGAACTTGACTAGTACTTATAATTTGTTGACCATAGTTAAGGTCATAAGTCACTAGGGGTAAAAATCATATCGGGAATTTTAAGAGTTGAAATTTGCAATGAGATTACATACCTTCTATATGATAGTTGGATCCCGATCCCACTGTGAGTAAAAGTTACTCCCGGGAAAATTTTGCACTTTTCGGTTAGCGAACTTGTAGATTGTAATTTATCCTGGCTAGTTTTCTTTTTAGGTTTGAAGGAAAATTTGATAAAAAGCAGTGGGAGACAACAATTAGAGAAGATTAATAACCAATCTAATTATGCAAGAGCAATAGTTGAATGACTTCTTTTCTATCTCCTAATAGCAGATACCGATGTCGGGACTTAAACTATTATTAGACAAAAACAAACTCACAGGACCGAATTACAAAGATTGGCCAAGGAACGTGAATATTGCCCTGACATATGATAAGGTCGGATACGTTCTGACTACTCCAGCCCCTCCTAGCGCAGGCCCTGATTCTTCAGTTGCGGATAAAGAAATCCGCAAGAAATGGGATACAGACTGCGCAACAGCCAAGTGCCTCGCTCTAGCTTCTATGAACAATGAACATCAGAAGCAGCACGAGAAGATGGATGTCCAATCCATCTTTCTCCTTACAGAGGAGTTGTATGGAGAGCAATCTCGTACTCTCCGATACGAGGCATCTCGAAAGTTGTTTCAGATGCGGATGGTTGCTGGCACGCCTGTAGGTGACCATGTATTGAAGATGATTGGACTTATCGAAGAACTTGAGGACCTGGGTTGGACCATGGAGAACGAACAGTATGTTGATATTGTTCTACAGTCCCTTTCCCCTGCCTTTGCTCAATTCATTGTAAACTTCAACATGCACAAAATGGAGAAGTCTTTACCAGAACTCCTCAATATGTTGAGGAGTGCAGAGAGCACGCTAAAGGTAGCGAAAACACCCGCTCTTATTGCTGGGCCATCTTCTTCCTCCATCCCGAAAGCCAAGGCCAAGGAAAAGAAGAAGAAGAAGAATCCCATCAAGCAGAGAGGCGGAGAGAAAAAGGCATCGGGAAGGGACAAGAAAGGGGCTGCTGCGACAAGTCGTGGGGAATGTTTCCACTGCCACCAGACTGGGCACTGGAAGAGAAACTGTGTTAAATACTTGGCCGACCTCCAGAAGAAGAAGCATGGTGATGCTTCCACTTCAGGTGTGTTTGTAACAGAAAACTGTTTTTCAATTAACTCTGCTTCCTGGGTATTATATACTGGATCAGGATCCCACATCTGCAATTGTCTGCAGGGGCTGAGAAATAGCAGGTTGTTGAAGAAAGGTGATCACACTCTCCGGGTTGGGAATGGTTCCTCAGTACATGCTACTGCAGTGGGAGAGTATCATCTTGGTTTGGTGTCGAGTTCTATATTGGTTTTGAACCCATGTTATTTTGTACCTTCGATGTTATGTTATATTATATCTGTATCATTGTTGGACAATGCTGGATATAATTTTGTATTGCAATCTAATGTTATGAACATTAACCTTAATCAAGAGTTGATTGGGTATCGAACATTAAATAACGGGATATACATCTTAAATCAGCATACAGTTTTTTATATACAACACGGAAACAAAAGAAAGGTTTCAGACATAAATGAAGCTTTCATTTGGCATTGTAGACTTGGTCATATTAATGAAACAAGACTAACCAAGCTACATAAAGATGGATATTTAAACTCGTTTGAATATAAATCTTATGCGACTTGTCAGTCTTGCATCAAAGGTAAAATGACCAAAACTCCGTTTACTGGACACGGAGAGAGAGCTAGTGAACTCTTAGGCCTCATACATAGTGATGTATGTGGACCAATGTCTACACATGCTGGAGGTGGTTTTTCATGCTTCATAACCTTCACTAATGATTTATCGAGATTCGGGCACGTGTTCTTGTTGAAACATAAGTCCGAAGCCTTTGAAAAGTTCAAGGAGTATAAATCTGAAGTAGAAAAACAAACAAGCTTATGTATCAAGAAACTTCGATCGGATCGTGGAGGTGAGTATCTAAGCTCAGAGTTTCTAGATTTCCTAAAAGAGAATGGGATTCTCTCTCAGCTCACTCCTCCGTATACACCACAGCACAACGGTGTATCGGAAATGAGGAATCGCACATTATTAGATATGGTACGATCTATGATGAGTGATGTTGAGTTACCAATATCATTTTGGGGGCACGCATTGGAGACTGCGATTTATCTATTGAATAGGGTTCCGACCAAAACCGTGTCTACCACTCCATATGAGATATGGTATGGGAAGAGACCATCTCTTAAAAGAGTTAAGGTATGGGGTTGTCCGGCTTATGTGAAAAAGCAGAATCCAGACAAACTTGAGACACGATCGGTTTTGTGTAAATTTGTAGGATATCCAAAACACTCGTATGGATATCTATTCTACCACAAGGAGGAACAAAGGGTGTTTGTTTCTCAGTATGCCCCATTTTTAGAAAATGAATTTTTTACAAATGATACTGTTGGCAATGCGGTAGAACTGGAAGAAGTTTCAGATGCACAAACCATTACCGATGATTTAATTGAACCTGAGGTTTCAATTGAACCTGACATACCTCAGCCACTCCGTAGATCTAGTAGGACTTCTCGCCCACCTGATAGATACTACGGTTTTCTAATTGGCAGCGATAGAGAAGATTGCATCATGGATGATGATGACCCTACTAGTTTTCAGCAAGCTATCACGAGTGGTGACTTAGTGAAATGTTTGGATGCCATGAGATCCGAAATGGAATCCATGCACACCAACAAAGTATGGACTTTAGAGGCTGCACCTTCTGGAGTAAAACCCATAGGGTGCAAATGGATCTTTAAAAGAAAGATTGGTGTGGATGGTCAGGTGGAGACCTATAAAGCTGGGCTGGTAGCAAAAGGATTTCGTCAAAGACCGGGCTTGGATTATGATGAAACTTTTTCACCAGTCGCGATGCTCAAATCCATTCGGATCTTGCTTGCTATAGCTCCTTACTATGATTATGAGATCTGGCAGATGGATGTTAAAACGACATTTCTAAATGGTGATTTAGAAGAATGCGTTTTTATGGATCAGCCAGAGGGCTTCATTGATAGTGGGAGCAGCGGAAAAGCATGCAGGCTGCTTAAATCCATCTATGGATTAAAACAGGCATCACGGAGTTGGAACATCTGCTTTCATGATACAATCAAGGAGTTTGGTTTTATCAAAAATGTGGATGAACCATGTATTTATAAAAGGATTGTAGAGAGTACTGTTACATTCCTCGTATTGTACGTGGACGACATTCTCTTGATAGGAAATGATATTCTTATGCTACAATCGGTCAAACTATTCTAATCGCAGAGGTTCTCCATGAAAGTCCTGGGTGATGCCTCGTACATTCTGGGGATTAAGATCTATAGAGATAGATCTAAGAAATTATAGGGATTGTCCCAATCGAGAAACATTGACACCATACTAAAAAAGTTTAGTATGGAAGATTCCAAGAGGGGTAATTTACCCACTTGTCATGGGATCACCCTCTCTAAAGAGATGTCTCCAAAGACTGATGAGGAGAGGGCTCACATGAGCATTATACCCTATGCTTCGGCAGTAGGATCTATAATGTATGCGATGTTATGTACTCGTCCATATGTAGCTTATGCACTAAGTGCAGTAAGCAGGTATCAATCCAACCCAGGGGAGAAACATTGGACTGCTGTGAAGATCATTCTAAAGTACTTGAGAAGAACTAAAGAAATGTTCTTGATGTATGGTAACGGAAATCTCCAAATGGAGGGATTTACCGACTCCAGCTTCCAGAGCGACAAGGATGATAGTAAGTCCATCTCAGGGTTTGTATTTACTCTAAATGGTGGGGCGGTATGTTGGAAGAGTTCCAAACAAGATACCGTCGCTGTCTCCACGATGGAAGCTGAGTATATTGCTGCTAATGATGCCGCAAAAGAGTGGTCTGGATGAGGAAGTTCATTTCAGAACTTCAAGTGGTTCCATCCATTGCTAATCCAATACCTCTTTATTGCGATAACAATGGAGTCATGGCTTTGGCAAAGGAACCGAGGTCCCATCAGAAATCCAGACATATCTTGAGGCGGTATCACCTCATCAGGGAGATAGTGGATCGCCAGGACATCGAGGTACGGAGAGTAGACACGAAAGAAAACACAGCAGATCCATTCACTAAGGCTATCCCTCAAGTACAGTTTGAGAAAATGTTTGAGCTGTTGGGCATGCGGTACGCCAGAAACTGGTTCTAACCGGTACATATTGCATTAATTACAGGCCTTAGTGCAAGTGGGAGATTGTTTGATATGTATGCCCTAGAGGCCTGTATTGTATAGGATACTAGGCATGTATATGTACAGAAACAATCTTTGCTCGAAATGATAGTATGCTATCTGGTTTATCTTTATCATAACATGTGATGTGTTGATGAAGCCCTTAGGACTATGCTTGACTACCAGGATTATGATGAGATCATACTGGTGGGACCTGGGCAGTCTACAAGCATATTCTTCAATAGTTCCTAGTCGAGGGTATATCGAGACAGGGCATCGGTATTACCAGATTAGACTAGTGTATACGTTTCTTGACCCTGGGGGCGATGGTTGATTCCAAAACCATTGATGTTTGACATCAAAGATTGTACACAGGTGCTCATTGGAGAATGGGTACACCGAACAGGACTCGCTGAGAACTCCTAGATGGTATATATACCTATTGTCAGATAGCAGTTCTCTAGCGACACTTGTACAGGTTAGTCTGTAGACCCGAGATCGTCATAGAGTCTTATGTGATTCCCACAGTACTTTAATTTCCTCCCTACCACGGCTCTATTGAGTCGTGCAAACAGGTGGATTTTGGGTACAGTCCCGAATCATATGGAGACAATGAGCGATAGGAGGGGTTTCGTCTCTCCCGGTATAGGGAGTTGATGTCGCGCTATGTTTGATCGGCTATAACACCTAAATCCCTGGCCAGGGTTCTCGAGGTTTACTGATAAGTGTTATCAGTAGTTTCTCGAACTGTTATGAGCCATAAATCAGCATGACTTATAAAGTTACTGGGGTCTGACATTTACCACACCTAGACTTCATATGCGACGTATCAGACGAAGAGACCGGACTGTACGGTATGTGCTGCTTGCAGGCTCGTAAGGGTTGTGATGAGTTCGCTCGTTGGCCACCTTTTCGTCATGTACCTGGGTAGCCGTTACGCACAGCTAGTGCCGCTGACGTGCTTGTGGTTAAACCAACTGCCAGCGTACTGTCGAGTCTTTAGAGTCCCACACAGAGAGTTCCCTCGTTCAGGCGAAATATGTAGAGGCTGTAAGTTGTTATGGCGGCCGTAAGCTGTTACGGCAGGGTTTCGATTATGTTCCTGTAATTGTTACAGGAATAATAATCGAAAGGATAATACTGGTAGACTTTGGTTTAAGCCAGATACCGGGATTATATTATTGGATTAATTGTATTCGTATTTTTCGGATACGGGTATACGGTATACGGAGGAGGGGTATTTTTGTAATTGTTGCAAGAATACCTTCTAGCAGGTGCCACCTCATAATGACATCATAATGACATCATTTATTTTATGAAAATAAATAAATGAGGTGGAAATTAAAAAGATACAAGCATGGTTGAAATTATGGGTTTTATTTCTTATATAGTTTTGGAGTTACTATTGAAGCATGGTGCTAATTTATATAATGCATGCTTCAATTATTTCATTTAGTGCTATACCCTTTTTTATCATGCTTGAACTCTTTAAATCATGATAAACACTTACTCCTTCTCATCTCCTCCTTCTCCTTCTTCTTATAAATAGTTTCACATGAGATGTGAATGTTAAGTGAATTAAGAGAAGGTTAAGAGAAAGAAATGCTAAAGATTTCAATTTAATCCAATACACTCATCTCTACATAATCCTAGTGACCTATTCTAGCAAAATTGGTCTCTAGGTTAAACTCTTGTGAATAGTTTCTAGCTCGCACGATAACTCTCGGGTGGATCATCTAGGTCTTGGGTGGCCGAGATCGAAGACATCGGCAGCATCTAAAGGAGCTAAGGAGTTCATCAAAGAGAAGACCCGAAGGACCGTATCATTGAGGTATAATCCCTAACATAGTAGATAAGATCTCTAGTTAGGTTTTTCTAGTTGTGGTTTAGACAAGATCTTCGGTTAAGTGCGTGTTGTATGCCATGAAAATTTCCGTTCACCGCTTCCGCCGCGCCACAAGAGTTGTGGGAGCATGCAACACACACAAACAGAAGGTATATCCAAGTACAATGCCTCGGCATGCGTATCGCATCTCTGATGTCAGTGGAGTGGAACGTCCTCTTATCCAGATCTTGTACGGAACTTTTTACTCCACTTCCTCTAATGTCGACTGCTTCGGACTCGTCTCGTCGTGGCTGCATGGACTGAGCTCCAACGGCTATCCTCGTATCTGGAGTCTCCCAAGAAATGCATCTCACCACCTAGCATCCGAATGAAGTCGAACCATCCGATCGATTCGTCAAAACCTCATAATCCCCCAAGAGCTCAACATCTTGGGTACAGTTTAATAGTATCGAGTATGTATCACAGCATCGATGGTCCAGCCGTAGAACGGCAAACCCAAGCCTCACTAATGGCGCCACGTAACTGCCGCAAACCCTAAGGTTCAAAGGCTTTCACACGGTCATTAAGTCGAGTTAGGGTTTCATTCTTCTAGAGGGTCCATAGAATTGCCTGCATGCCTTTCCGAATACATTAAACATGGAATAATAGGTTGCTGACATTCGATCGTCTTTGTCAACTCTCAACGTCTCCGTGTGAAGTCGTCTCTAACTGGAATCCATCTATCTGATGACCTCGCATCAGGGTAGCGAACGAACCACATGTCCTAGTCATTCGTCCTTGGTGACTAGCGACCTTCTATCATCTCTTAGTACAACTCGTACTGCAAAAGCTCGAACACTTGGGGCGATATCTCGTCATTCGCAGCAATGACTGGCTCACTCGATTGCACGCAGAACAGTGCCTCAATCATCAAGAGTAAGCAATGTAAGTCTACGGTAGCGCCCAGGCCGTCTACAGACGCCAAATGCGGAACAAAAACTTTTTAACTGGCGCTATCGTATACTTTAACCCGGATATGCCATTATTGCTAAACTAACAAACTGTAAAGAGTGTAGAAAGGTTATACCGAACGATCCAAGACCTTCGTTCTTTAACCATTATCCCACGCTCCGTTGCGGCTGCTCCGATCTGTTCGATCTCCGATCTGCTCGTCCAGGTGGCACCACGTCAACGATTCTTTAAACGGGCTCCCGCCTCTGACTCGAGGCAACTCGGTCGTCAGGTTTGCTAAAAGAGACGACCAAGAATGATGTAGAGAATGAGTAGAAGACTTTGTCTCGTTCCATCCAAAACTATGGACGAACGGTTAATGAAGTTGCCACTCCAATCGGGTGATGGAATGAAATGAGCTATGAAATTCCATACACCCCAAAATCTATCATAATCTTTTTACCAGATGAAAACTCAAGTGTGTGAGAGTGAGAGAGAGGGGGAAGGGGCCGGCCACATATATAGTGGTGGGGGGTGAGTGTAGGTGTGGGGGAGGTGAAAATAAGAAAATATCTCAAGTGTGAACACACTTAATGAAACGATGAATCATTAACCTAGTCATCAAGCATTTATAAGTCCATTCTACCTCTCCCGGTGCTTTCGGGCATGCGGAATTTGGTGAAAAATAATTTTCTAGAGGCGGTAACATGGACTCAAAACCGGATCTTTGTTAAACATCTAACTAACAACCTAACTAGGAGTTGTTAACTACTCGGTTTGGGGGTTATACCTTTCTTTCTTGAACTCCTTCGTCTTCAAGTCTCGATGGTTGTCCGGATCGGGTTCACCCCGTCGTCTCCTTCTTTGAGCTTTGAAGAAACTAGTTCACTCGGTTTGCTAAACCTTGTGAACTAGAGTGAGTAGAGGTAGTATGTTGGGATTTTTCTCTATGATTCTTGGTTCTCAACACATGAGACAAGTGAACCATAGACTAAAGAGAGGGAGAGCAAGAGGAAGAAGATGAGAGCTCAAGAACACAAGAGAGAGAATGAAAATGATAGAATGAGAAAGACTTTTCTCTCTTGGCTCTCATGATCCAAAGCCATCATCACAAATCATAGCAATCAAGTATTATGTGATGGTTTAAGCTACAATAGCCATATCATTTCATACACTCATTTTTCACAAGAGAAATAAGCAAGTAAAAAGTCTTTTCCATGAAATGATAGCCATTGTCATCATGATGGTCAACTAGTCCAACCTAGTCAACCGGTCAACAAAGCCAACAAGTCAACAAAGTCAACCCCTCAACAACTATGTCACCATAATATTTAATTAATATTATTGTTAATTACATAACATATTCTCATTAGGGTTGAGCAAAAAGTCAATAGTCAACAGTCAACAGTCAACAACCCTAATGAGAATCCTTTGCCTCTGTCTCTCCGTTAACTGTGCATACACACCCGCATCCGCGTTCCGAGGTACACGAATACAAACTGGATAAATCCAATCCCAAAACGTACACTAGGATCTGGTTTAAACCAAAGCCCGCTAGTGTTAACTGTTCGGACACTGTACGTGCATAAGTGCACGGATGTGACCGAACCCTGTCGCAAAACCATGCGACCTGTCGCAAAACCATGCGACCTGTACTCCTTTTGCCTGAAGGCGAATAGCTTTCTGTGTGGGATTCTAAAGACTCGACACTACGCTGGCAGTGGGTTTAACCACAGACCGCAAGCGGCACTAGCTGTGCGTAACGGTCCCCAGGTAGATGCCGACAAGAAGACTGACGAGGTGAAACCCATCTGAACTCCTACTGAGTCTGACTGTGACAATCTTCGTACAGTCCGGTCTATTCGTCTGATACATCGCATGGTGGGCCTAGGGGGGTGGTAAACGTCATTCCCCTAATAGCGGTACAAGTCGTGTCGGAGTGAAGCCCAAAACACCATGAGATAACATTGGAAGCCTACCAGTTTATCTCGCTTGCCCTGGCCAAGGACTAGTCGTGTAATGGCTCTCCTAGACACAGCGCGATGTCAACCCCCAATACCGGGAGAGACGAATCCTGTCTAACCGTCACTGCCTCCAAGTGCTTCGGGACTGCACCGAACTACTACCTGTTTGCACGACTCCTTTGAGCCGTGGTAGGGTAGTAATCAAAGTACAGTAGGAACACACTCGAAGCGAAGTGACAGTGTTAAGTCAGCGGACTAAGCTGTACTCATGTCACCTGGGAACTGATAACTAACGATAGGTATAGTACCAACCGGTCAGTTCCCGACTAGTCATGTCCAGTGTACTCATAACCTAACGAGCACCCGTATACTATCTCCATTACGACGTACTGATGGCTGTGGGACAGACCATCTCCCACACTGTGATGAGAAGCGCATACGCTAGTCTACTCCGGAGTATCGATGCCCTGTCTCGATAGTCCTGCGACTTGGGACCTGTATAAGGATGTGCTTATAGATTACTCAGCCCCCACTAGTGTGACTGCCATCACAACGCTGGTAATCAAGCAAAGATATTAAGGGCTCCACTAATGTGTATAGGTGATATACTAAAATAAACACATGTACACATTGAAGTAGAAACAAACCAAGTAGCATACTACTATATTGAGCAAGATTGTTTATACAAGGTGAATATCCCAAGCTTCCATTAAGTAATATACAAACTAGTATGATACAGTAATGGCCTCTAGGGCATATACACTAACAATCTCCCACTTGCACTAAGGCCATGTACTGGCGTATCGAAGACCTATCATCTCGATCAGCCGCTCGAACTGAGTCTGGGGCAAGGCCTTGGTGAATGGATCTGCAGTGTTATCTTCTGAAGCAACCCTCTGAACCTCGATCTCCTGGCGATCCACGATCTCCCTGATCAGGTGATACCACCTCAAGATGTGTCTGGATCTCCGATGGGACCTGGGTTCCTTCGCTGAAGCTATAGCCCCGTTGTTGTCGCAATACAGAGGTATTGGATCAACAATGGACGGAACCACCTGAAGTTCTTTCAAGAACTTCCTCATCCAGACAGCTTCTTTTGCGGCATCAGATGCAGCTATGTATTCCGCTTCCATCGTCGAGTCTGCAACGGTTTCCTGTTTGGAACTCTTCCAACACACCGCCCCTCCATTAAAGACAAAACCCGACATGGACTTGGAATCATCCTTGTCACTCTGGAAGATGGAGTCAGCAAGGGCCTCGATCTGGAGGTCTTTTTCGCCATACACCAAGAACATCTCCTTAGTCCTTCTCAGGTACTTGAGAATGTTCTTTACCGCTATCCAGTGTTTCTCCCCTGTGTTTGACTGATACCGGCTTACTACACTCAGTGCATAAGCTACATCCGGTCTGGTACATAACATAGCAAACATTATAGAGCCTACCGCAGAAGCGTAGGGTATAAAAGACATGCGATCCCTTTCCAAATCAGTCTTTGGAGACATCTCTTTGGAGAGGGTGATCCCGTGACAAGCCGGTAGATTACCGCCCTTGGAATCTTCCATACTGAATCTTTTCAGTATGGTATCGATGTACCTGGACTGTGAAAGTCCTAATATCCTCTTGGATCTATCACGATGGATCCGGATCCCCAGGATGTATGAGGCATCACCCAGGTCTTTCATGGAGAACCTGTGTGACAAGAACCCCTTGACAGATTGTAGCATAGGAATGTCATTTCCTATTAAGAGAAAGTCATCCACGTATAAAACGAGGAATACTACAGTTCTCTCTACAAATCTACTATAGATGCATGGTTCATCTGGATTTTTGATAAAGCCAAATTCCTTGACCGTCTCATCAAAACAGATGTTCCAACTCCGCGATGCCTGCTTTAGTCGGTAAATGGACTTAAGCAACTTGCACACCTTTCCGCTGCTCCCACTCTGAATGAAACCCTCTGGATGGTCCATATAGACACACTTCTCTAAATTTCCATTTAGAAAAGCGGTCTTTACGTCCATCTGCCAAATCTCATAATCGTGGAAGGCAGCAATGGCAAGAAGGATCTGAATGGATTTCAGCATAGCTACTGGAGAAAAAGTCTCGTCATAGTCCAAACCAGGTCTTTGACGAAAACCCTTTGCAACGAGTCTAGCTTTATAGGTCTCAACCTGTCCATCTACACCAATCTTCCTTTTGAAGATCCACTTGAATCCTACGGGTTTTACCCCGTCTGGAGCAATGTCCAACGTCCATACTTTGTTGGTGTACATGGACTCCATTTCGGTACGCATTGCATCCAGCCATTTTACCGAGTCGATGCTCTGAATGGCTTGCTGGAAGCTAGTAGGCTCATCATAATCTATGATGCAATCCTCTCTATCCCCGTCTATGAGAAAACCGTAGTATCTCTCGGGCGGATGAGACTGCCTACTACTTCTATGGAGCGGCGTAGGAATGTCCTGTTCTTTTGAACCCTCTGGTTCCACTAAGCTTTCAGTAATAGCTCGTGGTTCTAGAATTTCTTCCAATTCTACTGTGCTCCCATTTATCTGGGTTTCCAAAAACTCAGTTTCCAAGAAGTAGGCATGACGAGAAACAAAAACCTTTTGTTCCTCTTCGCAGTAGAAGAAATATCCCTTGGAGTTCTTTGGATATCCCACGAACTTACACTGTACTGAGCGTGCCTCGAGCTTGTCCGCATGCTGTTTTTTAACAAAAGCTGGACATCCCCATGTCTTAATGTGCTTAAGATAGGGTCTCTTCCCACACCACATCTCATATGGTGTAGTAGGCACAATCTTAGTTGGAACTCGGTTCAAAAGGTATGCAGCTGATTCTAGTGCATACCCCAGAATGATCGCGGTAACTCAGCGTTACTCATCATGGACCGTACCATATCCAATAGGGTTCGGTTCCGTCTCTCCGATACACCGTTATGTTGCGGAGTGTATGGAGGAGTAAGCTGAGAGAGAATTCCGTTCTCTTTTAAATAGTCCAGGAACTCGGCACTCAAGTATTCACCACCTAGATCCGATCTTAGAATCCTGATACTATTGCCGGTTTGTTTTTCTACTTCATTCTTATATTCCTGGAATTTTCCAAAGGCTTCGGACTTATGTTTCATTAAGAAGACATAATCGTACCTTGAAAAGTCATCCGTAAAAGTAATGAAGTAAGAATAATCGCTTCGCGCATGTGTAGACATTGGACCGCACACGTCGCTGTGTACGAGTCCCAAGAGCTCGCTCGCTCTTACTCCGTGTCCAGTGAACGGAGTCTTTGTCATCTTTCCTTTGATACAAGATTGACAAGTGGCATATGATTGATATTCGAACGGATTCAAATATCCTTCTGTATGCAACTTCGTCAACCTTCTCTCATTGATGTGACCCAGTCTACAATGCCATAGGAAAGTCTGATTTATTTCCGGAGACTTTCTTTTGTGCGTATTCTGGACATTGAAAATCTGTGGTTTGTTTAATACGTATATACCATTGCTTAATGTACCTGACCCAATCAGAACTTGATTAAGGTGAATGTTTACAACATTGCTTACAAACGCAAATTCATAACCTTCTTTAGAAACCAAAGATACAGAAATGATATTACAAGTTGCGTTGGGTACAAAAAAGCAATTACGTAAAACCAAAACATGTCCCTCTGACATTCCCAGGTGATAGTCCCCCACGGCCTTAGCATCCATGCTAGCTCCGTTTGCAACTTTGAGGGTCATGTCACCTGCCTTCAAAACCCTACGGTTTCTCAACGCCTGCAAAGAATTACAGATATGAGATCCTGATCCGGTATCCAAAACCCAGGAAGTAGAGTTTATTGAAAGACAGTTTTCAATAACATACACACCTGAAGCTGAAGCCGCAACCTGCTTCAATTCCTATGTCCTGGCTTTCCAAGCCCTGCAATCATTCTTCCAGTGTCCCTTCTTATGACAATAGAAGCATTCTTCTTTATCCACAAGCTGCCCCGCTTTCTTTGTTGCCTTTGCCTTTCCCTTCGTATCCACTTTACCAACACCGCCCCTTGGTTTGGCCGAGGCTTTCTTCTTCTTTCCCTTGGCTTTCGCCTTGGACCTTGAAGAGGAAGATCCTCCTACAAACAAAGTAGATGTTTCCCTACCTTTCTGTAGGGTGCCCTCTGCACTCCTCAGCATGTTGAGGAGTTCTGAAAGTTTAACTTCTTTTTCTTGTAAGTTGAAGTTCAGGATGAACTGGGCGTAAGTGGAAGGAAGGGACTGGAGAATCAAGTCCGTATAGAGCTCGTTCTCTAACGTGGTCCCAAGTTCCGCGAGCTCCTCAATGAAGCCAATCATCTTAACCACGTGTTCTGCTACCGATGATCCGATGGCCAACCTTGCCGAAAATAACTTCTTCGACACTTCGTATCTTGCGATACGAGATTGCTCTCCATACAGTTCTTTTGTATGGAGAAATATGGATTCGAGGTCCATATTCTCGTGCCTCCTCTGATGTTCGTTGTCCATAGAGGCAAGTACGAGGCACTTGGCCTTCGCGCTATCAATCTCCCAAGTCTTACGGATTTCCTTATCCGCGACGCTGGAGGTGGGACCTGGGACAGGGGGAGCTTTGGTTGTAAGAAGATACCCCAGCTTGTCGTAAGTGATTGCCATTTTGACATTCCTGAGCCAATCTTTGTAGTTTGGCCTAGTCAGTATGTTTTTATCTAGAAGTAACTTAAGTCCAGTCATGTCGATTGGTCGCTGCAATTAGGAGAGAGAAGAAGAAACACTCAGCATGATGCTCTTGCAAGTTTAGAGTGGTTTTTAGTTTTTCTAAACAGGATGGCTCCCACTGTTTCTCGAATCCCTCCTCAAACCAAAAAGGAAGAATTAGTCAAGATCAATCTCACCGTACAATACTTGCTTAATCGTTCGGCCAGGCTGGTGTCGGTACTTCGAGGGAGTTTTCCAACGCTTTCGCGAAGTTCCTTAATTTAAGAAGCTCTTTTCCCTGGGGGCGTAGCCCCGCTAACACCTTTCTGGACACCTACTAGGTTTATAGCATTGATCGTTAAGTGAGAAATTTCCCGAGGAGTAGCATATACTCACAGTAGGATCGGGATCCAAATATCATTGCGTGACGAAACTGAAGGAATCCTACCAGAATCATCACACTCCAAATGGTATGCAACACTAGCAAGTTTCAGTTCTTTTGAAACTCCCGATGTGGATTTTTGCCCCATGCTCTTAGGACCTTGACTTTGGCCAACAAATCATAAGTCACATGTCAAGTTCTACCCGTCGTTCTCCAGGTTAATTTGAATCCACCCGTACCTACCCTTGACTTTGGCCAACAAGGCAGTACGACTGTTCCAAACCAACGCATCTATCTATGCTGCACATGAATACCCAATAGCTACCGATCACTATGCCTTGACTTTGGCCAACAAACATAGCTTGAATACTATTGACTATTCATGTGAAACGACGGAGGGCTACGAATGGTTTTGGCGAAACCGTGAACATAGAGAACTTGATATAATCGATGGAACGAGATAGCTTTTAAAAGGAGTGGCTCAAACTCCGCATTTTAAAAGTTTGTTTTGAAAAGAACCGAGTGGTTTTTCGAAAGTGTTCCAACGACTTTTACTTGGTTTATTTTCTTGCATTAGTTCATTTAATGCGTGATATTCTTGCATTAGTTCTTTTAATGCGTCCCATTATTTAATCCTACCATTGCAGAAAACAACCAAAATATGACGTACGCTTATGCCATTCACATTCGCCACGGGGCTCCGTCATTACCCGTTACATTACTAAACTAACGTCAGAGCGGAGGCTGGGCTAGCGCGGCTGTAAAACATAAGCAACGCCTAAATAATATCATATATAGATATACATTGCAATGATAGCCATTTCAGATCACAGATGAATACATTGGATATACTAGGAACCCGCAATTCGTACGAGCCTGTATCGAAAAGTAGATTACACGGTCGCGGTGAATAGCCAAAACCCCACCGAAGACCCCTACGGGTGCGGCAAACTACCCGCCAAGTACCCGAAGCGAAGCAACATCCCTCAACCCCGTGAGTAGGCCACTCGGCACTTCGGCATACCCGATAGTTTGTGCACCCCCTCGATGGGACTATCCTAGGAGCAAAAACATTAAAAACAAATTATACAATGACGGCTACAACCCCGACCCGATTGTGCGGCCATACAAATAATTATTACATCAATTTACAAATTTACATGAATTGAAAGAAAAGAAAACTCTCGTCTCACAACCCTCGGCTATTCACCGGCGACAATCCAATGAATTCATATACAAAAACCAATAACATTACAGATCACAGATTTGTATAACCCCCACTAATCGACATATAGAGATTAGCAGACGTTCAATACAAATATCACGTCACAGAAAAACCCGTCAGCTTAAGTCTTTAGAAGTTCGATCAAAAATACGGATTTTTAGGCCCCAAACACAAAATTTTCGTTCTGGAAAATCTGGGCTGAAAAGACATATTCCAAAAATCCCAAAATAACCCCAGAAATACACTGCACTAAATTTGGACCTCGGCCGAGTCAACTCGGCCGCGGAACCACGGCGGGAGCGTGCTCCCGCCGCATTTCCGCGGCGCTTTGATCGGTTGGCGGGACCAAATTTTGTGCTTATTCTATAAAAAGCCTGAGCCGATTTTTAAGATGAAATTTATCAATTTTTGAACAGAAAAAAAATCGGCAGAAACTTGACATATCGTGTTCGTTTCGTGACTTTTTCTTTGATCGATCTTCTAGTTACTTTGCTAACATGTTAGATAGAGTTTAACTAGGCTCTGATACCACTGTAAGTCCATGCTACCTCTCTCGGTGCTTTCGGGTATGCGGAATTTGGTGAAAAACAATTTTCTAGAGGCGGAAACATGGACTCAAAACCGGATCTTTTTTAAACATCTAACTAACAAGCTAACTAGGAGTTGTTAACTACTCGGTTAGGGGGTTATACCTTTCTTTCTTGAACTCTTTTGTCTTCAAGCCTCGATGGTTGTCCGGATCGGCTTCACCCCGTCGTCTCCTTGCGCCGAATATCGATCCACCTGAAAGCTTCTACCTTTGGCTTCTTCTTCGAGCTTTGAAGAAACTAGTTCCCTCGGTTTGCTAAACCTTGTGAACTAGAGTGAGTAGAGGGAGTGTGTTGGGATTTTTCTCTATGGTTCTTGGTTCTCAACACATGAGACAAGTGAACCATAGACTAAAGAGAGGGAGAGCAAGAGGAAGAAGATGAGAGCTCAAGAATACAAGAGAGAGAATGAAAATGATAGATTGAGAAAGACTTTTCTATCTTGGCTCTCATAATCCAAAGCCATCATCACAAATCATAGCAATCAAGTATTATGTGATGGTTTAAGCTACAATAGCCATATCATTTCAAGCACTCATTTTTCACAAGAGAAACAAGCATGTAAAAAGTCTTTGCTATGAAATGATAGCCATTGTCATCATGATGGTCAACTAGTCCAACCTAGTCAACCGGTCGACAAAGTCAACAAGTCAACAAAGTCAACCCCTCAACAATCATGTCACCATAATACTTAATTAATATTATTGTTAATTACATATCATATTCTCATTAGGGTTGAGCAAAAAGTCAATAGTCAACAGTCAACAGTCAACAACCCTAATGAGAATCCTCTGCCTCTGTCTCTCCGTCAACTGTGCATACACACCCGCATCCGCGTTCCGAGGAACACGTATACAAACTGGATAAATCCAATCCCAAAACGTACACTAGGATCTAGCTTAAACCAAAGCCCTCTAGTGTTAACTGTCCGGACACTGTACGTGCATAATTGCACGGATGTGACCGAACCCTGTCGCAAAACCATGCGACCGGTCGCAAAACCATGCGACCTGTACTCCTTTTGCCAAAAGGCGAATAGCTTTCAGTGTGGGACTCGAAAGACTCGACACTACGCTGGCAGTGGGTTTAACCACAGACCGCAAGCGGCACTAGCTGTGCGTAACGTTCCCCAGGTAGATGCCGACAAGAAGACTGACGAGGTGAAACCTATCTGAACTCCTACTGAGTCTGACTGTGACAATCTTCGTACAGTCCGGTCTGTCCGTCTGATACATCGCATGGCGGGCCTAGGGGGCGGTAAACGCCAGTCCCCTAATAGCGGTACAAGTCGTGTCGGAGTGAAGCCCAAAACACCCTGAGATAACACTGGAAGCCTACCAGTATATCTCGCTTGCCCTGGCCAGGGACTACTCGTGTAATGGCTCTCCTAGACACAGCGCGATGTCAACCCCCAATACCGGGAGAGACGAATCCTGTCTAACCGTCACTGCCTCTAAGTGCTTCGGGACTGCACCCAACTACTACCTGTTTTCACGACTCCTTTGAGCCGTGGTATGGTAGTAATCAAAGTACAGTGGGAACACACTCGAGGCGAAGTGACAGTGTCAAGTCAGCGGACTAAGCTGTACTCATGTCACCTGGGAACTGATAACTGACGATAGGTATAGTACCAACCGTTCAGTTCCCGACGAGTCCTGTCCAGTGTACGCGTAACCTAACGAGCACCCGTATACTATCTCCAGTACGACGTACTGATGGCTGTGGGATAGACCATCTCCCACACTGGGATGAGAAGCGCATACGCTAGTCTACTCCGGAGTATCGATGCCCTGTCTCGATAGTCCTGCGACTAGGGACCTGTATAAGGATGTGCTTATAGATTACCCAGCCCCCACTAGCGTGACTGCCATCGCAACGCTGGGAATCAAGCAAAGATCCTAAGGGCTCCACTAATGTGTATAGGTGATATACTAAAATAAACACATGTACACATTGAAGTAGAAACAAACCAAGTAGCATACTACTATATTGAGCAAGATTGTTTATACAAGGTGAATATCCCAAGCTTCCATTAAGTAATATACAAACTAGTATGATACAGTAATGGCCTCTAGGGCATATACACTAACAGCATTAATGAAACCATTAAATGCAACCATGACTCACTAAACACCACACCACTTCTAGAACCTTCTAGAAACTTCCACACTCATCTCAAGAAAAGATAAATTCCGTATTTAACCAAATGTTAAATACGGCTGATAGAAAACTGGAAACTGGCAACTTCCAAAAGTGATCCCGAAACGAATTTCAGGAAAACCCCGTAACTGTATAAATATACCCGCATTTGTATTACGACCGAATACAAATGCAACTGAGACAAAGATACTATATCTACTCAATACAATACTCGGATCCGGCTTAAACCAAAGCCGACCAGTATCATCTGTCCGAAAACCGACACGTGCGTAAACGCACTTGCATTTTCCGAACCCTGCCATAAAACCATACGGCCTCTATAACGTTTCTCCCGAACTTGGGAAACTGTTTGTGGGGGACTCTAATGACTCGTCAGTACCCTGGAAGTGGGTTTAACCACAAACCGTCAGCGGCACTAGCTATGCGTAACGGCTGCCCATGGACTGACTTCAAGGGAGGCTGATGAGAGAACTTATCCAGAAACCCTACTGAGCCTAACAGTGACAATGTATATACAGTCCGGTCCGTTCGTCTTTGAGTATCGCATATCTGCCTAGGGGGCTAGTAACGTCAGACCCCTAATAGCAGTATAAGTCGTGTCGGAGTGTAGCCCAATAACACCCTGAGATACTACTGGAGTACCTACCAGTAAATCTCCTGCCACGGCCGTGGGCTTTGTGTAATGGCTCTCCTAGACACAGCACGATCTCGCCCCCAATACCAGGAGAGACGAATCCCCTGTCGATCCGCTCACGTGCCTCCATATGGCTCGGGACTGTACCCAAAAACAACATGTTTGCACGACTCCTTTGAGCCGTGGTAGGGTAGAAATCAAAGCACAGTGGGAACTCACACGAGACAAATGATGACCTCAGGTCGATGAACTAACCTGTACACATGTCACCAGGGAACTGCTATCTGACGATATGTATAATACCAACTAGCAGGTTCCCGGAGAGTCATGTCCGGTGTACTCATAACCCAATGAGCACCTGTATACATCTTAGGTGATCCAACTGACACCAGTGGCTTGTAAGACCGGCCACCGCCCCTCGACGGGGTCTCGACTGTATACAATAGTCTACTCCGGAGTATCGATGCCCTGTCTCGAAACACCCACGACTAGGGACCACAATTAAGGATATGCATATAAACTACCCAACTCTCACGTATATGATCGCCATCATACGGTTGGTAGTAAAGCAGGATCCTAAGGGCTCTATCAATGTGTAACATGTAATCAGTCACCTGAACATATACACGACTGATAAAGACAAACCAGATAGCATACTATCATCTCGAGTAAGACTGTCCTACCGGTATAGGTCTTCCGCAATCATTGCAATCACGTACCTGCGATCCAATAATTGACTCTGAGGGCACTATCTCCAACAAGCAATATGCCAACGGTCATCAAAATCCGGCTGGCCTCTCATCATTGGCTCAATCCTCTGACACTGATCTGCACGTCCGAGTAATCTCATACAGCGATCCATCCAAACGCTCATGGCGTAAAAACATAATCAGACGATGCCTCTCAATGCAATCGTATGTCGCCGGAATTACGCCCTGGTTAGTCCTCGTTCGTGACGAGCTCATGCTGACCGCAACTCTAGCCGTAGCTCTCCTTGCCCATAATCGTGGCAGCAAAACCATAACTGGTACCGATGAGGCTAGATCAGGAATGAATATGACACTGAACAAAGAAATGTACATCCTAAGGGTTCTTATGTGAAGTAGCGTATCATAAGTATGCTGCGGAACATACCCATGGTACGTCACTCTACTTTAGTCACCTATTCCATCAACCAATGGTCATCCTACGCTCCGAAGGTAAAACCTAACGCTCTGATACCAACTTTGTCACGTCCCAAAAGTACGGAACATGACCGGTGTAAGTGCACGGCGGCGCCCCGGCCGTCAATCTGACGCCGGAATGCGGAAGCGGTGAAAAACTTAAATTTTGCGGACTTAGCAAACCGGCACCACCGCGCACTAAACATCCGGATCGTAACCATTAAACTAAGTCTAAGCTAACTAGAAGATGGGAAAGAGATATACCGACGATCCAAGTCCTCCGGTCTTCATCTCCACTCCGATCTCCTCGCGGGATCTCCGTCCGTCTCCTCCTCGTCGCCGGAAGTGCACCACATCGCCTTCTTCGTTTACGGGCTCCCACCTCAATGCCGAGGCAACTCGGGCACGAAGCCGGCTACTCGACGTGCCCAAGGTTCGTTGTAGAATATGTAGTGAGCTATTGTCTCTCTTGGGGTTTGTGGAATTGCCATTTTGTGGAGGAAGAAGAACTTTTTAGAGAGGAAAAAATGTAGCATACGAAAAGGAATGAGAGTAACATTTTTTCTCTACCAAATGAAATGAATCCCTTGCCATCTCCTAGGAATGGCCGGCTCCCCCCACCAAGTGTGATTGGAGAGAGAAAGTCCAAGGGGAGGGTTAATCAACATGCTAGAAAAGAAAGTGTGGAGTTATCATGTGAAGAAATGATAGCAACAAATCCAACACTCCACACAACCATCAACTACAACCATGATGCTAACAAAGTCAAGCCATCATGATAAGGAAAGTCAAGCAAGCATGAACATAAGAAAAGTCAAGGGATGGGCTCCATCATGAAACCATCATGATACAAATATAAGCAAATACCCCCTCCACAAATACTTATTTGCAACAATGCAAATAAGCCCTCCTCCACCAATCTTCGGCCAATGAACGGAACAAAGGAAATCGGCCGAAACGGAAAGCAAACTGGCAACTCCAGAAAACTGGTCCCGTAATAAATTACAGGAAAACCCCGATACTGTGCATACACACCCGCATCTGTATTTCGACCGAAATACAAATGCAATGAGACAAAATCTCCACTGTACTATACTAGAATCCGGCTTATACCAAAACCGGCTAGTAATATCTGTTCGATCCTGATCCGTGCAATACCGCACGTATCTGATCGAACCCTGCCATATAACCATACGGCCTATAGTACAAACTGTCCGATCCTGATCCGTGCAATACCGCACGTATCTGATCGGACCTTGCCATATCTCCATACGGCCTCTACAACCTTTCGCCCGAAAGCTGAGTAACTGAAAGTGTGGTGGACTCTAAAGACTCGTCAATACTATGGCTGTGGATTTAACCACTAGCACGTCAGAGGTATAAGCCAATACGTGACGGGCCACCAGCAATTGACCAAAAGGGACGTCGATGAGGAAGCTCACCCCGACACCCAACTGAGCCTGTCAGTGACAATATCCGTGCAGTCCGGTCCGTTCGTCTATGAGCATCGCATGGCGGGCCTAGGGGGTTGGTAAAAGTCAGACCCCCAAAAGCGGTACAAGTCGTGTCGGAGTGTAGCCCAGAACACCCTGAGATACTACTGGAATAACTACCAGTAAATCTCCTTGCCTCGGCCGAGGGCTTCGTGTAATGGCTCTCCTAGACACAGCACGACCTCACCCCCAATACCGGGAGAGACGAACCCCTGAAGATACGCTCACTGCCTCCATGTGGCTCGGGACTGTACCCAACTAAAACCTGTTTGCACGACTCCTTTGAGCCGTGGTAGGGTAGTAATCAAAGTACAGTGGGAACTCACACAAGACAAATGACGATCCCCAGGTCGATGAACTAACCTGCACACATGTCACCAGGGAACTGCCATCTGACGTCTGGTATATTGACCAACTGGCATGTTCCCGGCGAGTCCTGTCCGGTGTACTCATAACCCAATGAGCACCTGTATACATCTTAGGTGATCCAACTGACACCAGTGGCTTGTGAGACCGGCCACCGCCCCTCGTCGGGGTCTCGACTGTATACACTAGTCTACTATGGAG
Source organism: Agapanthus africanus (assembly GCA_030015575.1). Taxonomy (NCBI): domain Eukaryota; kingdom Viridiplantae; phylum Streptophyta; class Magnoliopsida; order Asparagales; family Amaryllidaceae; genus Agapanthus; species Agapanthus africanus. The sequence continues at coordinate 117,635,831 of CM057351.1, forward strand.
TATCGATGCCCTATCTCGAAACTCCCACGACTAGGGACGATTTAAGGATATGCTTATAGACTCCCAGCTCCCACTTATATGATCGCCCTCATACTGCTGGTGGTCAAGCAAGAATCCTAGGGGCTCTATCAACGTGTAATAGCGACGTGTCAGGTCACCTAAAACAGTACACGATGATAAAGGTAAACCAGATAGCATACTATCATCTCGAGTAAGACTGTCCTACCGGGATAGGTCCTCCATCAATCATTGCAATCATGTACCTGTGATCCAATAGTTGACTCTGAGGGCATTATCTCCAACAATCTCCCACTTGCACTCAAGGCTAATTATTGCGATGTCGCATACTCACAGCCCGTGTGATACCGAACACCCAACTCCTCTACTAGTCAGTCTCACAAAGCTCGTTTGCGAAACTATTGCGTTCGAGGAATAGCCCCAGTGAGTGGATCCGCCTTGATGTCTCTTTCTATGTCTCTCTATATCTCAAGTTCGCGGAGAAACCCATCTCCCGAAAAGAGCAATACCTGTCTCAGAATGTGTCTGGATGTCTGATGGGACATAGCTCATAAATGAACTCCAAATCCAAACTTCTTAGACTGTATCGTCAACTGAACTTAATCAGTATCCTGCGCCATGCCACCCTCAGTATTTCCTTGGACCACCTGTCCAAAATACTGCCCCTCATCAGAAGGAAAAACTATAACTCTGACAACCTCCTTGTCGTCGTCCATGTCACCTTGGAAGCCTGGAATGATAACTGTCTCCTACATGAGGCTGTCGTTATCATATCCCTAGAACATCCACTTATGTTCTAAAACTGCTTCCGGCTGTTTCTCCAGGATTGGATCATTATCAACTTATTGCATCTAGTGCAAAAACAACATCTGGTGTGGTACTTGACATCTCATGATTGACTCAATTGCCTGAGCAAGTGATCTGCCATTCATGCACATCCCTCTCCCCTTCAGTCTGTAAGACACCTTTAGAGAGGGTGACTCCATCACTTGCAGGTACACTACCGTGCCAGGAGTCGTCCATTCTAAATACTCTTAGAATGTTGTCTAAGTACCCTGATTGGGAAACCACCCAAATCTAGATCTAAAACCATAGATCTAGTAACCAGTATGTCTGATATAATGTCCAAGTCCCATGTGGAGAAACCACTGTGTGACGACCAAAGTATAACCGATTGTAGTATAGGAGTTTCCTTTCCTATTCTGTCCATGTCATCCAAATACCAGGATATCACACCCTACTACCTTCTCAACAGATCCATCCCCTATTCTGATGAAGTCAAACCCATGACTGTCACGTCAGAAATAGATGATCTATCTCCGCTACATTTGCTTTAGTCTATAAATAGACATAAGCTACTTGTCCACCAATGCTTCCGCTGCTCCCACTGACTACGGCAACCCTCTGGCAGAGTCATATAGACATACACTTCTGAAGCGAGTTCAGAACGACGCTATACTCATCCTCCTGCCGGGTCTCGTAACCTGGAACAACAGCAATGGCAATTGTGGGTAAACAAGAACTTCCCTGTCACCGTCCTTGAGGATACCGGAGTACCTCTCGGGCGCCTGAAGTTACCCACCTTATCTGCGGAGTGGCCAATGGAATGTCAATCCAGATTGAATCTTTAGGTTCATTATCAAATCTTCAGTAATCGTTTGTGGTTCTGGAATCACTTCCAGTTCTACCATACTCCCACTACTGTTTTCTGAAAAAAAATCCATTTTTAATAAAATTGTGGCGAGTCTAGAACAATATCGCTATTGTTCATCCAGATGGTAGAAAGTCAACCCTCGTCACAGCCTGGGTCAACCCACAAACAGCCATTACAGAAACGTGCCTTGAGTTGTCCAATGTCTGGTTTTAAGCATAAACCGGACAACTCCCCGTACCTTAACAATGTTAAGATATGAACTGTACTATATCCAATACAGAACCAGAGGCACTGATTTAATTGAACCAGATTCAAAATCATGCAACTGTCTCCAGTGCATGTCAACTAAATGGAAGGAGGCCGATCAGCGTTACTCAACTTAGGAATGCTTCCAATCATGAGTAACCTGAAAGAGAAGCAAGATCTCTTTATCATTACTAGCAACTGAATACCATACAAAAGTATCTACATCTTCAATCACTTTGAAGAATCCCGATACTTGCAATATCTGGTTCTCTACTTTATTCAAATACCTATAACTTCTCAAAATTCAGACCATGTGTTTCCTCGAAACACATGTCTAAAAACTAGAGAAGTCATAAGCAAACCGAATATAGTACGAGGACCAACCCCTCTGTCCTGATGGACCCTGGACAACATACAATACTCTGTATAAGTCCCTTGAGTCTGATAACTCATTCACTGTGTGTCGTAGGTTGAAAACTGTACTTATGGTTAAGAAGAATTACACCGCCGTTTAATGCTCCTTACCTAACCATCCACTGATATAGGTAAATGTCATAGACATAATTTCAGAAAGGTATATCTCACTCTATAAAAATAGACGTACAGATATATCAATTTGAAATTGGTGCATAAAAGCGGATATTCAAAACCAAATATTTGCCGACTGGCAAACAGCCCAGGTGATTTCCTCAAATATCACCGATTACAACGAATCCCGATATAATGAGGATGATCACCTAATTCCCAATAACTTACTCCCACTCATCATCTGTAAGACTATACAGATGTGAGAATCATACTTGGTAAATACATACCCTGGAGCAAGTATCTAACTGGGAAATCAGTTTTCGTTTAACAGTACACAGTGAAACTGAAACATTGAAATGTTTCGATGGGGTATCCCGGTATTCCTAGTAATGCCTCTTCCAGATTCACGACTGTAACCGTATAGTTCTTTGCCACCTCTCCAAATCCCTTCATATGTCTTTAGTCATTACCTTCTGCACACCCCTTTAGGCCAAATGGTTTTCTTCCTTCCCTACCGTTCGGCACCAGCCTATGGTTTGGAAGAAGACTATCCAATAAGCATAATGGGTGTACTGTCCCAATCCTAGGAACACTCGCAATGCGAGAGAAGGTGAAGATAAAAGACACCTGAATAAATCTTATTCGTATTTCTCCTGAACCAGAATCCATCCCCGAACTGGAACAAGTTCCTTTCGAGTTCGTATATAACCATACGATGGAGTATCCAATAAACTGTGGATCTTCGTAGTGATACGGAGTGTCCTGGAGAAATACAAAGGTGATTTAGGATTGGCGAAGAGATACTTGGTTTGGTCGTGAATATCTGTTGCAATTTACTTTGCCCTCTTACTAATCCCTTGCTTTGTCTGAACTTAATACCTTCTGTATACCATCGTTAGGCTAATTGGTTTTCTTCATTCCCTACCGGTCGGCACCAGCCTATGGTTTGGAAGAAGACTATCCAATTTGCGTAATAGGTGTACCATCTCCTAAACCAAGGAGTACTCGCAACTTGAGAGAAGGTAAAAGGAAAAGACAACTGAATAATCCTATCCGTTTTCTCCAGAACCTGAAACCATCCTCGAATAAATTCTTTCGAGTTCGTATCTAACCATACGATGGTTTTGTCCAATGGAAGTGGACGTTCGTAGTAATACGGGGTGTCCTGGAGAAAAGGGTAAAAGTAGGAGTGGCAATGATGTTTGCAACTCTGACAATCCAAAAGCCAGTGTTTAAGAAGGTTCGGTCAACTTGGTCACTGAGTCATAGTCATAGGGTCGGGTCAATGGTCGCTGCCAGAGAGAGAGAAAAGAAACACTCAGCGTGCACTCTAACCTAGATCAGAATGGTTACCAATTTATCTAATCTGGAATCCTCCCACTGTACCTCAAATTCTCCTCCAAACCTGAAAGAAGAATTAGTCGGGGTTACCCGAGGAGTAAACTAACTCATCAGTGGGAATCAGGATCCAACTATCATCGCATGATAACGTGACGGAATCCGCTCACACTATCACACTCCAGAAGGTATGCGCATATCTGGCAAGTTTCAGTTCTTTTGAAACTCCCGATGTGATTTCTGCCCCATGCTCTTATGACCTTGACTTTGGCCAACAAATCATAAGTCACATGTCAAGTTCTACCCGTCATTCTCCAGGTTGATTCGAATCCACCCGCACAAGCCCTTGACTTTGGCCAACAAGGCTATACGACTGTCCCAAACCAACGCATCTATCTATGCTGCATATGAATAACCAACAGCTACCAAACACTGTGCCTTGACTTTGGCCAACAAACACAGCTTGAATACTATTGACTACCCATATGAAACGACGGAGGGCTACGAATGGTTTCTGGCGAAAACCTTTAACGTAACGAACTTGATATCGTGGAAGGAACGGATAGCTTTTTAAAAATATAGTGACGAAACCGTTGCTAAAGAGGTCACTCCCGGTGAAGGGATCTCGGCTCTTTCCCCGTAGAATGAGGTGCAGGATATTCCAAATGAATACCGCGATGCAAAGCAAAAGTAATCGGCTATAGTGAAGTTAATGCCCCGACGCAAACTTTTGTCCAAGGGGTCACTCCCGGTGAAGGGATCTCGGCCCTTGCCTCGTCGACTGAGGAGCAGGATATTCCAACTGAATATCTCGATGCAAAACAAAAGTGAACGTCCTTGCAATAACAGCTTTTTGAAAAAGTGTTCCAACAACATCAGATTAGGTTTGTTTTTTAACTTGCATTGATCCGAATCAATGCAGTCCCATCAATTGATCACACCAAAAAGAACGAAAATATACTGATGTACGTATATGCCATCCGCATTCGCCACTGGGTCCCGTCATTACCCGTTAGGTTAGCTAACTAACGACAGAGCGGGGACTGGACTAGCGCGGATGCAAAACATATACAACATCTACTAATATATATACCAATATATTATATTTCGCTCAAGGCGTGAAAAGAAATGCAACATCACAGAGAATGAACAGCATCACAGAAACAATACAGATATCTGGGATCCCCGGGTTTCACAGAGCCGCTGAAACCCGACGTTCCCCTGGTCGTGTGGATAGCCTGCGCAATGAAATCCTAGACCCCTACGGGCGCGGCAAGTCACCCGCCAAAACCTGAAGCGAGGCAGCCCCCTTCAGCGCCGTGAATGGACCACCCAGCACTCCACGGAATCCGGCAACTTGGGCACCCCTCCTGGGTCAGCCTGTACCCCCTACGAGTGCGGCGAATAGCCCGCCAATCCTAGAGTGAAGCCCCCTCCGTCTCAATGCCATGAGATGCGGGCTTGTTGCTGTTAGTGTTTATGCCCTAGAAGGCCATTACTGTATCATACTAGCTTGTATATTACTTAATGGAAGCTTGGGATATTCACATGTATATAACAGTCTTGCTAAACATGGTAGTATGCTACTTGGTTTTTCTATCTTAATATGTGAGTGTACGTATTGATAGAGCTCTTAGGATCTTGCTTGTCTACCAGCGTTGTGATGGCAGTCACACTAGTGGGGGCTGGGTAGTCTACAAGCACATCCTTATTCAGGTCCCCGGTCGTTGGATTATCGAGACAGAGCATCGATACTCCGGAGTAGACTGGTGTGTACGCTTCTCATCCCAGTTGGGGAGATGGTCTGTCCCACAGCCGTCAGTACGTCGTACTGGAGATAGTATACAGGTGCTCGTTAGGTTACGGGTACACCGGACAGGACTCACAGGGAACTGTTGGTTGGTTTGATACCAGTCGTCAGTGAACAGTTCCCAGGTGACATGAGTACAGCGTAGTCCGCAGACTTGACACTGCTACTTCGCCTCGAGTGTGTCCCACTGTTCTTAGATTGCTACCCTACCACGGCTCAAAGGAGTCGTGCAAACAGGTAGCAGTTGGGTGCAGTCCCGAGCACTTGGAGGCAGTGGCGGTTAGACAGGATTCGTCCCTCCCGGTATTGGGGGTAGATATCGTGCTGTGTCAGAGAGCCATTACGCAAAGTCCCTGGCCAGGGCAAGCGAGATTTGCTGGTAGGTTCCAGTAGTTTCTCAGGGTGTAATGGGCTTCACTCCGACACGACTTATACCGCTATTAGGGGACTGACGCTTGCCGCCCCCCTAGGCCCGATATGCGATAGTCTTGGACGAACGGACCGGACTGTATGGAGATTATCACATCAGACTCAGTAGGAGTTCGGATGGGTTTACTCATCGGCCTTCTTATCGACAACTACCTGGGGACCGTTACGTACAGCTAGTGCCGCTTGCGGTCTGTGGTTAAACCCACTGCCAGCGTAGTAGTCGAGTCTCTAGAGTCCCACACAGAGAGTTTCCTACTCCAGGCGAAACGATATAGAGGTTGCATGGTTTTGCGACAAAGGGTTCGGACGCATACGTGCGTTTACGCGCGTACGACTTTCGGACAGTTTTTACCAGTCGGCTTTGGTTTAAGCCAGTTACTGGTATCCGGTTATTGGATTTATACAGTCTAAAGTTTTTCCGTATTTTTTACGGATCGGAGGGGCGTTCTCGTAATTACTCGAGAAGCTTCTAGAAGATGTGACTAAGGAGGTTTCTTTTGGATGAGAGAGTGAGTCATGGTGGTGATTCATTCACTTCATTAATGCACATTTATTGCTTAATGACTCATGCTAATGAATCATCACAAGATATTTTATGAAGCATGCTTATTCATTTCCTTTATTGATTATTCTAAAAGAAGAATGCTTCATAATATTATGATACACTCTCTCTCTTCTCTCATTATCTCATCTCATATTCTCTCTCCTCAAGCTCTCATCTTCAAGATACTAACCTTAATCCTCATGTGTTGAGATCAAAGGATTAGTTAGACTAAACAATCCATAACCTACACTCTACATCATCCTTTCATCTTTGATTAGCAATCAAAGTTGATTAGTTACCTCAAGTTAGAGGTTTAGCTTGGAGTTTTGCTCTCGGGTGGATCGTCTACTACCTAGAGAAGGTCGAGGAGAACAAAGGAGGACGTAAAGAAGAAGGACCGGTTTCATTAGGTATAATCCCTAATCTCTTGTGAAAAGAAACTCATAAGATACGGTTATTTATAGTTTAGCTTCGATTCAAGCGGTTAGTCGATGTTCGTTGTTTAAACTTGATTGTTTTTGAAAATTCTGCCTCCCCATAAGTACTGGGGTGAAGTACATCGACTTACAGTGGTATCAGAGCCTCGCTAAACAATAAATAACCTAGTTGCAAATTTGTACGAATTTCGAACGGAAAAACGAAGCCGGAAAACCCTAAAAAATGTAAGTTTCTGTCGAATTTAAAACGATGTCAGAAAAATTTTCAGGTGAGCTCAGAGTGCTTGACATGACACCAGAAGAACACCCAAGAAAAACAGTCGACTGAATCGACCAACTCGCCGCGGAACCGCGGCCTCAGCCACTGAGTTGCCGCGCTTCCGCCGCCGAGTTGGCGAGTCAGCGGCCGATTTTTCTTCTGTTGCTTCTCTGTGTAATTTGGGGTTTTCTGGAATGTTTAATTATTGCTCAGGTTACTGTTTAACAGAGCAGATTTTGGAGCAATATTGAAGTTGTTTATTCGATCGAATTGTACAGTATTTGCGTATTGGATTATATCTGTGATTGTTTAATGTGTTCGTAAACCTCCCCCAACTGCTAGTATGTCGGTTGGCAGGGGGTTGCACATTTCTGAAATGGTTATATCTGTTTGTGCATATAAACTGTATTGGACTGTTGTGGTGTATAGCCGGGGTTTGCAATGGGTTATTGTTTTAATTCATTTGTTGTAAATGTAACTTGTTGTAATATTATTTTTGCGGGGCACTTCCAGGTTGCGGTCGTAGCCACCGTTGTATTATTTCATTTTACTGTTTTTGCTCCTACGACTGACCCAAGGTGGGGTACACAGACTGCCGGGTGGGTAGTTTGCCGTACCCGTAGGGGTCGAGGGTGGGGTAACGGCTATTCATCACAACTGTGTAATCTGTCTTTTCTTGCAGGCTCAAAAGAAATACAGATTGCTTTCAAATCCAATATTGTTTATCTGTGTTCTGGAATGAATATCATTGCGTCAGACGAATGTAAAATATCTATATTATGATAGCTATTTAGATGTCACTTATGTTTTACACCCGCGCTAGCCCAGCCCCCGCTCTGTCGTTAGTTAAGTAACCTAACGAGTGATGACGGGACCCCGTGGCGAATGCGGATGGCATAAGAGGACGTTGTATTTTCGTTGTTTTCTGCAATGATAGGTTAATGATGGGACGCATTATCTGTAATGCAAAGTAAAACAAACCAAAGTTTTAATCGTTGGAACAATTTAAAAGAAACCACTCGGTTATTTTTAAAACAGATATTTTTAAAATGCGGAGTTTTAACCACTCCTTTTTAAAGCTATCAGGTTCCTTCGGTTATATCAAGTTCACTACGTTCACGGTTTCGCCAAAACCAGTCGTAGCCCTCCGTCATTTCATTTGGGTATTCAGTAGTATTCAAGCTATGCATTTTGGCCAAAGTCAAGGCATAGTGTTTGGTAGCTACTGGGTTTTCATTTGTTGCATAAGATAGATGAGTTGGTTTGGGACAGTCGTATTACCATTTGACCAAAGTCAGGGGTATATACGGATGGGTTCAAATTGACAAGATAATGACGGGTAGAACTTGACATGTGACTTATGACATTTTGACCAAAGCCAAGGTCATAAGAGCATGGGGCAAAAACTTATATCGGGAATTTCTAAAGAAACTGAAATTTGCAAAGAGATGCATACCATTTGGAGTTTGATGAATGTTGGTAGGATTCCTTCAACATTATCATACGATGATATTTGGATCCCGATCCTACTGTGAGTATATGCTACTTATCAGGATATTCGTCGCTTAACGATCAATGCTATAAACCTAGTAGGTGTCCAGAAAAGTGTCAGCGGGGTTACGCCCCCAGAGAAAAGAGGTTACTTAATTAAGGAACTTCGCGAAAGCGTTGGAAAACCTCCCTCGAAGTATCGACACCGGCCTGGCTGAACGGTCAAGCAAGTATTGTACGGTGAGAATAGTCTTGGCTAATTCTTCTTTTATGGTTTGAGGAAGGATTCGAGAAACAGTGGGAGCCATCCAGTTTAGATAAACTAAAAACCACTCTAAACTTGCAAGAGCATCATGCTAAAGAGTTTTCTTCTCTCTCTCCTAATTGCAGCGACCCTGAAAATGACTGGACTTAAGTTAATTTTAGAGAAAAATATACTGACGGGGCCAAACTATAAAGATTGGCTGCGGAATGTCAAGATGGCCTTGACCTACGACAAATTGGGGTACATCCTCACCGCTACGGCACCTGCTGTCCCTGGTCCTAAATCCAGTGATACGGATAAGGAAATCCGCAAAACTTGGGATTTAGATTGCGCGAGAGCCAAGTGCATCGTGCTTGCCTCGATGAATAATGAACATCAGAGGAGGCACGAGGATATGTCCTTAGATGGCATATTTCTCCATACAAAGGAACTTTATGGAGAGCAATCTCGTATAGCAAGATACGAGACCTCAAAGAAATTGTTTCGAGCGAGGTTGGCTGTCGGGTCATCGGTAGGTGAACATGTCCTACAGATGATTGGCTATATAGAAGAGCTCGCAGACCTTGGGACGACTTTGGATAATGAGCTCTATACAGACCTTGTTCTCCAGTCCCTTCCTCCCACCTACGCCCAGTTTATCCTCAACTTCAATCTTCAAGGAAAAGAAGTTGAACTTGCGGAACTCCTAAACATGTTAAGGAGTGCGGAGGGCACCTTGCAGAAGGCAAGGGAAACACCCGCTATGTTTGTTGGTGGAGCATCTTCTTCCGGGTCCAAGGCTAGGGCCAAAGGAAGGAAGAAGAAGGCCGCACCCAGACCTAGAGGAGGTGTTAGTAAGGTGGGAAAGAAGGGAAAGAAAAAGATTGCAGCACCGGTAGTTGGCCTGGATGAGTGCTTCCATTGTCACAGGAAAGGGCACTGGAAGAAGGATTGCAAGGCGTGGAACGCCAAGAACCAGGAACCGAAGCAAGCTGTGGCTTCGACTTCAGGTGTGTTTGTAATTGAGAATTGTCTGTCAATCAACTCTACTTCCTGGGTATTGGATACCGGGTCAGGATCTCATATTTGCAATTCATTGCAGGCACTGAGAAACCGTAGAGTGCTGAAGGAAGGTGATATGATCCTCAGGGTTGCTAACGGAGCTAGCGTGGGAGCTGCGTCCGTCGGGGATTATCACCTAGGATTGACGAGTGGACACATTTTGGTTTTACATAACTGTTATTTTGTACCCAGCTTAACGTGTAATATCATATCAGTTTCCTTGTTATCAAATAAAGGTTATGATTTCACGTTTGTAAGAGATGTTGTCAACATCCACCTTAATCATGGTTTGATTGGGTCCGGTACTCTAAATAACGGCATATATGTGTTAAACCAACTCCAAATTTTCAATGTCCAGAACACACTAAAAAGAAAGTCTCCAGATTTAAATAAAGCTTTCTTATGGCATTGTAGACTGGGTCACATCAATGAGAGAAGGTTGACTAAGTTGCATACAGAAGGATATTTGGACACGTTCGAATATCAAACTTATGACACTTGTCAATCTTGTCTCAAAGGAAAGATGACAAAGACTCCATTCACTGGACAAGGAGTAAGAGCGAGCGAGCTCTTAGGACTCATACACAGTGATGTATGCGGTCCAATGTCTACACATGCGAGAGGTGGTTTTTCCTATTTCATTACTTTTACGGATGATTACTCAAGATACGGATTCATTTATCTGATGAAACATAAATCCGAGGCTTTTGAGAAATTCCAAGAGTATAAGAATGAAGTAGAAAACCAAACCGGCAAAAGTATAAAGACACTTAGATCTGATCGAGGTGGTGAATACTTGAGTGCCGAGTTCCTAGGTTACCTAAAAGAGAAAGGAATTCTCTCTCAGCTTACTCCTCCGTACACTCCACAGCATAACGGTGTATCGGAGAGACGGAATCGAACCCTATTGGATATGGTACGATCCATGATGAGTAATGCTGAGTTACCGCGATCTTTCTGGGGTTATGCGCTAGAATCAGCGGCATATCTTCTGAACAGGGCTCCAACCAAGACTGTTCCTACCACTCCATATCAGATGTGGACTGGGAAGAAACCCCATCTTCAGCATATGAAGATTTGGGGATGTCCAGCTTTTGTTAAAAAGCAGCATGTGGACAAGCTCGAGGCACGATCAGTAAAATGTTTGTTTGTGGGATATCCAAAGAACTCCAAGGGATATTATTTCTATTACGCAGAGGAACAAAAGGTTTTTGTTTCTCGTAATGCCCATTTTCTGGAAAATCAGTTTTTAGAAAAGGAAATAAGTGGGAGCGAAATAGAACTGGAAGAAATTCCAGAACCACAAACTGCTACTGAAAGTTTGGTAGAACCAGAGGTTCAAGAAGAACTGAACATTCCCGCACCCCTCCGCAGAAGTAGTAGGCCGTCTCATCCGCCTGAGAGATACTACGGTTTTCTCATTGACGGGGATAGAGAGGATTGCATCATAGAAGATGATGAACCTACTGACTTCCAGCAGGCCATCCAGAGCGGCGACTCGGTACGATGGCTAGATGCAATGCGGACCGAAATGGAGTCCATGTACACCAACAAAGTATGGACTTTGGACTTTGCTCCAGATGGGGTAAAACCCATAGGATGCAAATGGATCTTCAAGAAAAAGATTGGTGTAGATGGACAGGTGGAAACCTATAAGGCTAGACTTGTTGCAAAGGGTTTTCGTCAAAGACCTGGTTTGGACTATGACGAAACTTTTTCTCCAGTGGCTATGCTCAAATCCATTCGGGTCCTTCTTGCTATTGCTGCCTTCCATGATTATGAAATCTGGCAGATGGACGTAAAGACGGCTTTTCTGAATGGAAATTTAGAAGAGAGCGTCTATATGGATCAGCCAGAGGGTTTCAATCAGAGTGGGAGCAGCGGGAAAGTATGCAAGCTGCTTAAGTCCATTTACGGACTAAAGCAGGCATCGCGGAGTTGGAACATCTGTTTTGATGAGACAGTCAAAGAATATGACTTTATCAAAAATCCAGATGAACCGTGCATATATAGTAAAGTTGTGGCCAGAAGTGTCGTATTCCTCGTCTTGTACGTGGATGACATTCTATTGATAGGAAATGACATTCCTATGCTACAATCTGTCAAAGGATTCTTGTCACACAGGTTCTCCATGAAAGACCTGGGTGATGCCTCTTACATTCTGGGGATCCGGATCTATCGTGATAGATCCAAGAGGATGTTGGGACTTTCGCAGTCCAGGTATATCGACACTGTACTGAAAAGATTCAGTATGGAAGATTCTATGCGCGGTAATCTACCGGCTTGTCACGGAATCACCCTCTCCAAAGAGATGTCTCCCAAGACTGATTTGGAAAGGGAACGCATGTCTATTATACCCTACGCTTCTGCGGTAGGCTCTATAATGTATGCGATGTTGTGTACCAGACCAGATGTAGCTTACGCACTAAGCGTGGTAAGCCGGTATCAGTCAGACCCAGGGGAGAAACACTGGATAGCAGTAAAGAACATTCTCAAGTACCTGAGGAGGACTAAGGAGATGTTCTTGGTTTACGGCGGAAAAGACCTCAGGTTGGAGGCCTTTGCTGATTCCGGCTTCCAGAGTGATAAGGACGATTCCAAGTCCATGTCGGGTTATGTCTTTACCCTCAATGGAGGGGCGGTGTGCTGGAAGAGCTCCAAGCAGGACACCGTTGCTGACTCGACGATGGAAGCGGAGTATATAGCTGCTTGCGATGCCGCAAAAGAAGCAGTCTGGATGAAGAAGTTCCTAACAGAACTTCAGGTGGTTCCTACCATAGTTGATCCAATACCTCTGTATTGCGACAACAACGGAGCTAAAGCTTTAGCGAAGGAACCAAGGTCCCATCAGAAGTCCAGACACATCTTGAGGCGGTATCACCTGATCAGGGAGATCATTGATCGTCAGGAGATCGAGGTTCGGAGAGTTGCTTCAGAAGAGAACATTGCTGATCCATTCACGAAGGCCCTTCCTCAGATTCAGTTCGAGAGGCTGCTCGAGATCATTGGTCTGCGATATGCCAGTACATGGCCCTAGTGCAAGTGGGAGATTGTTAGTGTTTATGCCCTAGAAGGCCATTACTGTATCATACTAGCTTGTATATTACTTAATGGAAGCTTGGGATATTCACATGTATATAACAGTCTTGCTAAACATGGTAGTATGCTACTTGGTTTTTCTATCTTAATATGTGAGTGTACGTATTGATAGAGCTCTTAGGATCTTGCTTGTCTACCAGCGTTGTGATGGCAATCACACTAGTGGGGGCTGGGTAGTCTACAAGCACATCCTTATTCAGGTCCCCGGTCGTTGGATTATCGAGACAGAGCATCGATACTCCGGAGTAGACTGGTGTGTACGCTTCTCATCCCAGTTGGGGAGATGGTCTGTCCCACAGCCGTCAGTACGTCGTACTGGAGATAGTATACAGGTGCTCGTTAGGTTACGGGTACACCGGACAGGACTCACAGGGAATTGTTGGTTGGTTTGATACCAGTCGTCAGTGAACAGTTCCCAGGTGACATGAGTACAGCGTAGTCCGCAGACTTGACACTGCTACTTCGCCTCGAGTGTGTCCTACTGTTCTTAGATTGCTACCCTACCACGGCTCAAAGGACTCGTGCAAACAGGTAGCAGTTGGGTGCAGTCCCGAGCACTTGGAGGCAGTGGCGGTTAGACAGGATTCGTCCCTCCCGGTATTGGGGGTAGATATCGTGCTGTGTCAGAGAGCCATTACGCAAAGTCCCTGGCCAGGGCAAGCGAGATTTGCTGGTAGGTTCCAGTAGTTTCTCAGGGTGTAATGGGCTTCACTCCGACACGACTTATACCGCTATTAGGGGACTGACGCTTGCCGCCCCCCTAGGCCCGATATGCGATAGTCTTGGACGAACGGACCGGACTGTATGGAGATTGTCACATCAGACTCAGTAGGAGTTCGGATGGGTTTACTCATCGGCCTTCTTATCGACAACTACCTGGGGACCGTTACGTACAGCTAGTGCCGCTTGCGGTCTGTGGTTAAACCCACTGCCAGCGTAGTAGTCGAGTCTCTAGAGTCCCACACAGAGAGTTTCCTACTCCAGGCGAAACGATATAGAGGTTGCATGGTTTTGCGACAAAGGGTTCGGACGCATACGTGCGTTTACGCGCGTACGACTTTCGGACAGTTTTTACCAGTCGGCTTTGGTTTAAGCCAGTTACTGGTATCCGGTTATTGGATTTATACAGTCTAAAGTTTTTCCGTATTTTTTACGGATCGGAGGGGCGTTCTCGTAATTACTCGAGAAGCTTCTAGAAGATGTGACTAAGGAGGTTTCTTTTGGATGAGAGAGTGAGTCATGGTGGTGATTCATTCACTTCATTAATGCACATTTATTGCTTAATGACTCATGCTAATGAATCATCACAAGATATTTTATGAAGCATGCTTATTCATTTCCTTTATTGATTATTCTAAAAGAAGAATGCTTCATAATATTATGATACACTCTCTCTCTTCTCTCATTATCTCATCTCATATTCTCTCTCCTCAAGCTCTCATCTTCAAGATACTAACCTTAATCTTCATGTGTTGAGATCAAAGGATTAGTTAGACTAAACAATCCATAACCTACACTCTACATCATCCTTTCATCTTTGATTAGCAATCAAAGTTGATTAGTTACCTCAAGTTAGAGGTTTAGCTTGGAGTTTTGCTCTCGGGTGGATCGTCTACTACCTAGAGAAGGTCGAGGAGAACAAAGGAGGACGTAAAGAAGAAGGACCGGTTTCATTTGGTATAATCCCTAATCTCTTGTGAAAAGAAACTCATAAGATACGGTTATTTATAGTTTAGCTTCGATTCAAGCGGTTAGTCGATGTTCGTTGTTTAAACTTGATTGTTTTTGAAAATTCCGCCTCCCCATAAGTACTGGGGTGAAGTACATCGACTTACAGTTGCCCTCCAGAACCCGGCTATCCGTGCACCCCGCCGCGGGGTAATCCTAGTACAGAAAGTAAAATATACATACAACGGGTACATCGACCGCAACCAGGTCGTGCCCCAAAAGAATAATACAATCAGGCAGTGACGGCAGTCCACATATCGGACGCTCGTCCCGCAATATCAAATGTACATAATACAACACAACTGTACTAGCATTGCATCCAGGCTATCCCCCACGACCGATCCGCAACATCACAGCATAAACATACAACATCAACGTGAAAGTCACGTTCGCAAATCCGTCTAACCGGGCTATAGCAGTTAGACTGGATTTACCGATCGAGTGACATTCACGGTCGCAGATATAATGTAAATACTGTGAAAAATGTGTTTAAAATATCCGATCGATCAAAAATTAACAAGTGGGCCCTCAATCAAAACTGTAGCACTCACAGAAATCCTGGGCCCAATTTTAATATTCCAAAACCCAAATTTTAAGCCCAGAAGGCCTCTGAAAAAATTTGGGGAAGTGATGTGAATAGTGCGCGGCGGAAGGGCCGCGGAAATGGGGTTTTCGCGGCGGTTCCGCGCTCCAACTGTGGAGTCACTTCATCGAATTTTTACAGAGCTCTTAGATTTTCCAGTACATCAATATTTTACAACCTGAAAAATTTTTCGACACTGAAAATTTTCAACAGAAAACTGATGCGAGCAAAAATGTGGATTTTGGATATTTGGTCGATCTGAAATGCAAAACACATCAAACGAAGCTAGACGAAGTTAATGGCGAGGCTCTGATACCAGTGTAAGTGCACGGCGGCGCCCCGGCAGTCAATCCGACGCCGGAATGCGGAAGCGGTGAAAAACTTAAATTTTGCGGACTTAGCAAACCGGCACCACCGCGCACTAAACATCCGGATCGTAACCATTAAACTAAGTCTAAGCTAACTAGAAGATGGGAAAGAGATATACCGACGATCCAAGTCCTCCGGTCTTCATCTCCACTCCGATCTCCTCGCGGGATCTCCGTCCGTCTCCTCCTCATCGCCGGAAGTGCACCACATCGCCTTCTTCGTTTACGGGCTCCCACCTCAATGCCGAGGCAACTCGGGCACGAAGCCGGCTACTCGACGTGCCCAAGGTTCGTTGTAGAATATGTAGTGAGCTATTGTCTCTCTTGGGGTTTGTGGAATTGCCATTTTGTGGAGGAAGAAGAACTTTTTAGAGAGGAAAAAATGTAGCATACGAAAAGGAATGAGAGTAACATTTTTTCTCTACCAAATGAAATGAATCCCTTGCCATCTCCTAGGAATGGCCGGCCCCCCCCCCCCCACCAAGTGTGATTGGAGAGAGAAAGTCCAAGGGGAGGGTTAATCAACATGCTAGAAAAGAAAGTGTGGAGTTATCATGTGAAGAAATGATAGCAACAAATCCAACACTCCACACAACCATCAACTACAACCATGATGCTAACAAAGTCAAGCCATCATGATAAGGAAAGTCAAGCAAGCATGAACATAAGAAAAGTCAAGGGATGGGCTCCATCATGAAACCATCATGATACAAATATAAGCAAATACCCCCTCCACAAATACTTATTTGCAACAATGCAAATAAGCCCTCCTCCACCAATCTTCGGCCAATGAACGGAACAAAGGAAATCGGCCGAAACGGAAAGCAAACTGGCAACTCCAGAAAACTGGTCCCGTAATAAATTACAGGAAAACCCCGATACTGTGCATACACACCCGCATCTGTATTTCGACCGAAATACAAATGCAATGAGACAAAATCTCCACTGTACTATACTAGAATCCGGCTTATACCAAAACCGGCTAGTAATATCTGTTCGATCCTGATCCGTGCAATACCGCACGTATCTGATCGAACCCTGCCATATAACCATACGGCCTATAGTACAAACTGTCCGATCCTGATCCGTGCAATACCACACGTATCTGATCGGACCTTGCCATATCTCCATACGGCCTCTACAACCTTTCGCCCGAAAGCTGAGTAACTGAAAGTGTGGTGGACTCTAAAGACTCGTCAATACTATGGCTGTGGATTTAACCACTAGCACGTCAGAGGTATAAGCCAATACGTGACGGGCCACCAGCAATTGACCAAAAGGGACGTCGATGAGGAAGCTCACCCCGACACCCAACTGAGCCTGTCAGTGACAATATCCGTGCAGTCCGGTCCGTTCGTCTATGAGCATCGCATGGCGGGCCTAGGGGGTTGGTAAAAGTCAGACCCCCAAAAGCGGTACAAGTCGTGTCGGAGTGTAGCCCAGAACACCCTGAGATACTACTGGAATAACTACCAGTAAATCTCCTTGCCTCGGCCGAGGGCTTCGTGTAATGGCTCTCCTAGACACAGCACGACCTCACCCCCAATACCGGGAGAGACGAACCCCTGAAGATACGCTCACTGCCTCCATGTGGCTCGGGACTGTACCCAACTAAAACCTGTTTGCACGACTCCTTTGAGCCGTGGTAGGGTAGTAATCAAAGTACAGTGGGAACTCACACAAGACAAATGACGATCCCCAGGTCGATGAACTAACCTGCACACATGTCACCAGGGAACTGCCATCTGACGTCTGGTATATTGACCAACTGGCATGTTCCCGGCGAGTCCTGTCCGGTGTACTCATAACCCAATGAGCACCTGTATACATCTTAGGTGATCCAACTGACACCAGTGGCTTGTGAGACCGGCCACCGCCCCTCGTCGGGGTCTCGACTGTATACACTAGTCTACTATGGAGTATCGATGCCCTATCTCGAAACTCCCACGACTAGGGACGATTTAAGGATATGCTTATAGACTCCCAGCTCCCACTTATATGATCGCCCTCATACTGCTGGTGGTCAAGCAAGAATCCTAGGGGCTCTATCAACGTGTAATAGCGACGTGTCAGGTCACCTAAAACAGTACACGATGATAAAGGTAAACCAGATAGCATACTATCATCTCGAGTAAGACTGTCCTACCGGGATAGGTCCTCCATCAATCATTGCAATCATGTACCTGTGATCCAATAATTGACTCTGAGGGCATTATCTCCAACAACCGGCACTTAAACTACGAAACGTCTCGAGGCATACGTAATCTAAGTAAGCCGAAAACCCAGAAATCCAAACCAAGAAAAGTAGTAGAGTGAAGGAAAAACCAATTTAAATCAAGTAGTTTTATTAGCATAAGCCGAATTATGCATTTTTAAAAACATCAAATATTTCCTGAAAATTTCGGCAGAGTCTCCTTTGTAAATACTGGCCCCCAAATGGGATACAACATGAATAGTATACGAAATCAAAAAAAAGGCATCCCCAAGCGGGAGCTAGCTCTTCGTCAATCGACGGTCATGACCACATAAGCAATATAATATAAAACGCCAAGGGCGAGAATCAAAACTCAAAAGGAAACTCAAACAATAAGAATTCTACAGAAATATAACGTGTGACTCTAAGGTCGAAAGAATAACATCTCTGGTCTCTATCTCAATAAATACATGTTTGGTTGATGGAACTTCTAGATACAACTGGATAATAATATACAAAATCTAATGATGGGTATGATACAAATAAACCCACCTACTAGCAAGTCACTCGAAAGAAGCAGTGCCAGCAAAGCCGTAATGAAACTTGTACGGCAAAACCTGCAAGAAACTGGTGCACAACGGGGGTGAGTTGCCAACTCGTGAATAGAATACATCTACGAACAGGAATCGCATGTATGACGCAATCCTAGGTCATACGATCATAACATATAATCCTCAAATATATAACCAGCAACCCATAACCATGGCTAGGGCAAATATCAAACCCAAGTGTAAACTCATGTGCCCGTGTCAGTGCCTCAGGTAGCAATGTATCATATGGATGATGTATGAATGCATGAAACAGAATGCATGTACTGAAGAAAACTGCTTTCATAAATCAGTGAGATTTCTGTATTTTAAGAATGAGGTACCATAAATGAAATCAGCATAAAACAGTGCCCAGCATTGACTCAAAACAAGTGTCCAAATAACTCGATATCTCTATATCACAATCTCTGTATCTCAATATCTCAAAATCTCAATGTCTCAATCACAATATTTAGGGCGCCATTAGTCCAGACCGGCCCCTACCATCCATCTCAAGACTACGACGGTATCCTCCGGATATCCGACGCGTCGGGTAAAATCACCGGTCGGTAGTGCTCCCCTGCCAGGCTCAACGTCAACAACACGACCTTCTCGCCCCGGGGTACCGCACCGGGCCCACCATGTACCCGAAACGGTTCATCCAACTCCTCGAATCGGGTCTCGAAATCCATCAGCAAACTCATGGTGGACGACTCATACATCATGGGAAAACCGAGCTTTTCATTTAAAAAGAGATAGAAGAAGTTTGTATAAGTTTTGCGGTTTTCCCACAAATCCAGAAAATCTCATGGAAATCCGAATCCAAAACCTCAATAGCACTTAAAATAGTGAATATATGCATGAGAATCCATGAATGCGGCATAACAATGAATAACAGTATGCATGAAGTAGCAGGTAATAACTACAATGTCTAAACTAACATATAAGGCAAGTACACCAATATCATGTCTAAACTATTAGCTAACGGGCTATGTCAATGTAATAGTATTTTCTAAATGTACGTGACATGGCAATTACCGATGAAGATGTGTGTGAGCCGGCAAGTAAGTGTACGTGGTACATACGCATCATCGGTAACGGTGATAGTGTCCTAACAGCATGATATCAATAATGAAATATGAATTACAATAAGTATGCGATGCGGAGCAACAGCAATAACATGCGGGAGCTGAATACTAGACACAACGATAACTAAACTGCATTAACCTAATATAAGTCCTACAATAATGCCTTTTGAAATAACACGAATCGCGGTGTTTTGGAAATAAGGGCTACGGTGTTTTTAAGAAAAGATACGTCTTTTGAAATATCCGTAAAATCCCTTGACCTGTCTTTTAAAATACCCACGATTCGTTATTTTTGAAATAGGTAGGAGTCTAATCTAGTCTAACAACTACACTAAATTATACGGCTGAACTAACAAGCTGAACTACAGGTAAGGAAACCGCCTAACATCTGAGTCGATACGTATACATACCTGTATAAATATTAGCCGGTGATCCCGCCTCAATAATATCATATCCGATACGATATCTATAATCAGACATCCCAAGTCAAAAGTGCGGATCAATCGTCAATATATAGCTCGTACGTAAATCCGTCGTACGGCATCCCCAAATTTGGATACGGGTCAATATCATACTCATCACACTGTTCATCTGGTATCCTATTTATCAAGATCATCATCTGGGGTACTGACCTACGTGTAGTACACTACTAATATCACTATTCACATAGCATTGTCATTCAAAGATCCGCTATAACATCAGGACGTATCTCAAATACGAATCCTGCCATATCACCGAACTCACGGCCTCAACTCAAATCTCTTCGACTGATCTCAATCCCAAGTATCATCCGCAAATCCAGTATGTGAACACCTAGTCCCATACCCAGGTGAACACATAAACACATCTCCCCATATACGCACAGGTAATAACATAGATGTATGCATGTGTGTGTGCGTGTGTGGGTGTAACAACTACTCTAGGGTTTCGCAACTAATACTAAACTAATCCATGAACACCTAGAATCCACCTTTATCATCAAGTCT
Source organism: Agapanthus africanus (assembly GCA_030015575.1). Taxonomy (NCBI): domain Eukaryota; kingdom Viridiplantae; phylum Streptophyta; class Magnoliopsida; order Asparagales; family Amaryllidaceae; genus Agapanthus; species Agapanthus africanus. The sequence goes on from CM057351.1 coordinate 117,656,524, forward strand.
CATATCAACATAAAATATATAATCAAAATATATGTGTGTATACGTATTCGTATACATCAGCACGAACTGCGGGGGTGCTATACGCCATCCATCCGACTTCTCCCCGTAGATATAAATCTACTCACCTGGTCCTCGCTCGCCGGTGCCGACGTCGCCACGCGCTTGCTTGTCGTCTCGAAGTCCACATAGGGTACCTACATATCATAACACACCGTATCGCATTAAAACCAAATTCGAAATCGAAACGGCACACGAATATCAAATCGGCACGCGTATCACGCATAGGTCAAAACCTATCGCCTACGCATGCAAGAATAGCCAAACCAACCCTCGATGTCGATATACAAACGTCAAACCATCGAGAAAACCCGAACACACTCATTTGGGCATTCACGAACACTAATTATAATATAAAATAGGTTAAAATTCACAAAAACGCCAAATTCTCCTTAAAAGGCATTTTTCCGAAAATCTAGCAAGCAAAAATTACCCGTTTTAGTACAAAACTCGACGTTTAAACAAATCTAGCGGCCATAATACTTATTAAATATCTTAAATAAGTCATAAAAACAATTTCCATAATTTAATCCCAATAAATTTCATTAACCCCAAAATTCTAGTTTACAATATACCCAATTTTAACAATTTTATAGCAAAAATGCACAAATAACAATTTAGCTTGGATTTTCATGAACTAAACTATTAAACTACAATTTAAAATGTTAATAATGTTATGAATACCCTAATTATATTTTTATCTCACCAAAATATATATATACTACTGAGTTTCCTATTTCCTTTTAGGGAGTTATGCACTTATGAAGTTGCATACCTATTGAATAGGGTTCCGATCAAATCAGTTGCCTACCACTTCATATGTGATATGGATTGGGAAGAGCCCATATCTTAAGTTTGTTAAGATTTGGGGTTGTCCGGCCTATGTCTAAAAGCAAAATCCGGACAAGCTCGAGGCAAAGTCAGTTCTGTGGAAGTTTGTTGGATATCCCAAGCATTTGCAAGGGAATATCTTTTACCTAACCGAGGAACAAAAGATGTTTTGTTACTCAGCATGCCACCTTTGTGAAAGGTAATTTCTTGTCAAGAAATTATTGGACATGAGGTAGAACTGGAAACAGTTTCAGCTATACAAACTGCAGCTGCTGATTTGGTAGAACCAAAGGATTCAATAGCAACCAACGAACCTCTGCCTCTCCGCCGATCTAGTAGGTTTCCTCACCCACCTGAGAGATAATCCGGTTTCTCTATGACAGTGGGAGAAAGGATTGCATCATGAGATTATGACCCAACTAGTTTCGAGCTGGCCATCAGGAGTAGGACTCTGTAAGAATGGCTGGATACTTATCGATCTGAGATGGAATCCTTATACACCAACAAAGTATGGACTTTGGTTGCTTTATCTGAATGGTTAAATCCCCATCAGGAGCAAGTATATCTTGAGAAGATTACTTGGTGTACATGGAAAAGTTGAGACTTTCAAATCTAGACTCGTTAAAGGTTTGCATCATAGACCAGTTGTGGCTAATGATGAAACCATTTCTGGGGCCTATGCTTAAGTCCATCCATATCCTACTTGCCACGGCTACATACAATAACTATGATATCTGGCGGTTGGGTGTCTTGACTGCTTTTCTAAATGATGATTTGGAAGAAAGCGTCTATTAGTACACAGCCAGAGGGCTTCGTAGACAGTGGGAGCAGCGAAAATGTATGCAAGATGTTTTATGTGATAAAGCATGCATCGCGGAGTTGGAACATCTGTTTTGATGTGGTAATCAAAGAGTTTGACTTCATCAAAATGGTAGATGAACCTTGTATACACAAAAAGGTAGTAGGGAGTATGGTGGTAATCCCCGTAGAGTACGTGGATAACATACTCTTGATATGGAAGGAGTTTCCTATGCTACGCTCGGTCAATCTCCGCTTATCACAAGGATTCTCCATATAGGATCAAAGTGATACCTACTAAATCCTGGGTTTTGGATCTATGAGATAGATCTAATTGGATGTTAAGATACTCACTAGTTGTAGTGAGTTGGTATCAATCGATCCTGGGGAGAATCACTGGAAAGGTTCCAGGGTGTTAAGGACGACTGAATTTCAGTCACAGGCATTGTCTTTACCCTTAGTAAAGGGACGGTATGTTGGAAGAGTTCCAAGCTAGATACCGTGGAATACTAGACGATAAAGGCTGGATACATCACTACTAAAGATGCTACCAAAGAGGCAGTCTGGGTGTATACTAGTTCATGAGATGAACTTCGTTCCTCCCATTGTGTGACAATGGAGTTGTGGCTTATGCCTAGGAATGCCCGTCCCAACAGTGATCGAGACATATTCTTAGGCAGTATCACCTGATCGTGGAGAAGGTTGATCTCCAAGGGATCGAGGTTAGGAGAGTAGACTCAGAGGACAACACGGCGGATCCACTCGCGAAAGGCCTTTTCCCAGAGAGAGACTTTTATGGGATGGTTGAGTATGAGATATTACAACCCCTGCTATCAGATGGCCCTAGTGCAAGTGGGAGATTGTTAGTTATATGTATGCCCTAGAGGCCATTACTATACAAAGGATGTATATTGTAGTGGATGCTTGGACATATATAGGGATGACTTTCTTGCTCGATATGATAGTATGCTATCTGGTTACTCTTTACCTTAACGTGTACACTGATTGTCTCTCTGTTACATGTTGGTAAAGCCCTTAGGATGTGTACTTTTAGCAGACCGCTTGCGGCTTATGGGTGCTTGATATGATCATCACCTGCTGCCAGCATATTGACGAGTCTTTAGAGTCCTACACAGAGGTTTCCTGGGTCAAGCGAAACGAAATAGGAGCGCATATGAGATATGTGCGGGACCGAGAATAATACGTGTATGTGATACCGTATTCCATTCTCGCGATGAATGTATTGATTGGTTATATGCGATATAACCTAGTTATCGAATCAAGGAATGATTCGATAAGCCGATACATTGCATACTAGTCGGTTGTGTGCGACATGACCGGATCATTGAATCAAGTGTTGATTTAATGATTTAATGCATAATTATATATTTGATATACTACTTTGCATTAACTAGTATCGGTTCACTTTAAATGGATTTTCTCACTCGGGTGTGCGCATTGCATATGCGATATGATTTTGTGCACTTGCTTGTATCATGTTTGATGATACATGCAATACTTGGTTAAATGTATGTTTAAACCTTAGTTAGTTAATGGTTAAGGGTTTTAAATGATTTATTTATTTTTTTTATTTATTTTTGGCAAAAGGAAAATGGTGGCTTTATTTATTTCTTTTGTTGAAGTTTCTTGAACTTTTGAAAAGTCCACCATTTTTGTTTTATGCCAAACCCTAACCACTCAATAACTTTGGTTAACTCTCTACACTTAACTATGGTAAGTGTTATGATAAGATTGAATTTTCTTTTCTATTAATTTGAACTCATCATAATATTTATCATATCATTTTCTTCTTCTTCTTCCTTTCTTCAAGTGAAGAAAACCAAACTTCATCAATGGTGGATTGATGAAGAGTGTGAGAAATCCAAAACTAAAGTCTACCTACTTCCTATTTCTTCATCCTCTATCTCTTGCCAAGTAGTAGAGTGTGTTTCCTTCACCAGTTTTCATGGCAATGTGAAGGTGGAGCTCGATCTAGTGATGCTTCGACGTAGATCATCTTCGGCATAGACATCGACGACCTAGCTCGCCATTTCTCCGAAGAAGCGACACTAGAGCCCGGATTTTGATTTGGACAGCGGAGACGACTTCGTTGCGGAGCCGTGGAGGTGGAGCACCGGATCTATAAAGGTTGTATTTCCGATATCCCATTAGTTAAGTGTTAACTAGATTGTTTTTCGCCTAGAAATCTAGCAAACGGTCCGTGTTAGGGTCTCTCGGCACCTCTAATTTTTGAATTTGGCATCTTCGATACCTTGTGAGACCTCACTAGGGTGCCTAGGAACCCTACAGTGGTATCAGAGCCTAGCTAGAGCCTTAGGCCAAGTCTAGACGGAATTTGAAACCCGAACGAACCCGAAACCAACTCCAAAACATGCTCTCTGTCCTTTTTTCAAAAATTGGGATTTTTCCATATTAAAAATATTCAGTAAAATCAGCAGGAAATTATAAGGGATACTGCAAAATTCGTGTGCCTGATTCCATCAATGCGCCGCGTTTCCGCGGCATGAGCATGCCTCGTGCGGCGGAACCGCGGCCGTTTTGTCGTTTGTGGCATCCAAATTTGTACAGTAATCAATAATATGCAGTGCTGGTTTTCCTGGGTATTTTTGATATTTTTTCAAAGGTTGAATTTTCTGGAGTTGTTTTGGGGATTCGATGTTTCGATCGGGGTATCAAATTTTGTCTATTTGGCTTTCCGGATAAATTTTAGAATATATTAAAAAGTTCGACCGGATATAAATACCCAATTTTTCCCCTGTCGGGAAATTTCCAAGTGTTGGATTTTTCCGTAGTTTAACGACGTTCGAAGTAGTGCAAGTAACACAATGGACCCTCTAGAAGACAACAAAACTTAACTCGATTATGTGACCGTCTTGAACTGCCCTTTGAACCTTCGGGTTTGGGGCAGTACGGCGTGCCACATGTGAGGCGTTGGCTTGACCCTTCTACGGCTGGACCGTTGGTACTGAGCCACGAACTGAATGTTGTTAGACTTATTTCATGTGTTGATCTATATCGGGAAAACTTGGGTGTTCGATTGTTCGATCGAAAAGTTTAACATTTTCTGTTTATCTGGAATGTGATACAATAATTGGAATTCACAAAAGTAATGTGATAACTGAATGAATGTTATAAACATAGCACTTTAGTCTCACTTGATCGGTTGCCACGGAATTTTGATGTGATCAAAAGTCCGTCGCAATCACGTAGCGTACGCGGATACTCGCCGGGTAAACTTAATAGAGAGCCTCACTCCATAGCCCCGACTAAGTGACTGTAGGAGAACCCCGTCGCCGAAAGCATCCGTCCGGGTGCTCGCGGTAGCGGTGTTCCGCCTTGGTGCACTTCGTCGACGGTATCGGGGGTGCGGCCGCCTACTAAAGTTTGCGACGAGTATTCGATCAGGATGCCGGGAATCTTGTTGAATTACCCGACTTGATATTGAAAAGAGTTTTCGATAATGAGACTAAAATGCGGAGTTTATAATTGTTAGGCATGCGATGTCTAAGTAATTCATTTGGTCAGGCATGCGATGTCTGAGGAGGTTGCGGATTCCAACTGTTGTAGTTTTACACTTTCTTTTCTGTTACCGTAAGTGTAATATGTGATATCGCCGGTTTCGTTGCTATATGTCAACGACAATTGGGATGCGCATATTTACTTACGTTGATGACATGTGATGTTATGTGTTGCTGGATATGTTATATTGGATCGTCGTGTTTGAATAGCCGGGGGTTTTTATGTGAGATGAGTGTTTTTCATTTTCATTCATGTACAAACTTGTATATGATATTCTTTTAGTTGGGGCGCTTCCAGGTTGCGGAAGTTGTCACCTTTTGTATATTATTTACTTTTCCGCACTAGGATAGACCCAAGGAGGAGGGTACAAGTAACCGGGTTCTGGAGTCCAGTGGGAGACCAACTCGAGGAGTCGAGCCTGGGTCTCCTAACTCCAGAATTGGTAGGGTTGCTTGCCGCTGTAGTAGGGGTCTAGGGGTGTGGGTTTGGCTATTCATCACGACCGTGGAATCCGTGTTTTATACGGGCTAGTATTGAAAACACGGACGTCCTAGTATATCCAATATTTCATATGATTCTTCTGCTGCGATATCTGTGATGTGATCATGTGATGTTCTGTGATAGATACAGTATATAGTATATATGATATATTATATAGGCGTTACTTATGTTTTACACCCGCGCTAGCCCTGCCCCGCTCTGCCGTTAGTTACCTAACCTAACGGTGCACGAGGGGACATCGAGGCGAATGCGGATGGCATAAGTGTACGTCGTATTTATCTGTGATGTTTAGGTACATAAATGATGGGACTTAATTAATGAGATTAATGAAATAAAAGAAACCTAAGATGTTGTAGAATCGAATTTCAAAATAAAACAGGTAGCTACAGTTCTTGCTTTGCACAGCGGTATATGCGATATATCCTGCACCTTATTCGATGAGGAAAGGACCGAGATCCCTTCACCGGGAGTGACTCCTTTAGCAATAACTGGCAGATGCTACACATTCGGTTTGTCTTTTGATTGCTTTTAAGAGTTTTTGCTTTGCACAGTGATATATATGATATATCCCGCACCTCATTCGACGAGGAAAGGACCGACGATCCCTTCACCGGGAGTGACTCCTTTAGCAAAAACTAGAAAAGCCTCAGAAACACTCCATTTTAAAATCATTTGATTCTACAACGATATCAAGTTCATTACGCAATAGGTTTTCAGAAAAACCTGTCGTAGCCCTCTGTCATTTCAGATAAGTAGTAGTTAGTATTCGTGCTGCGTTTGTTGGCCTTTGTCAAGGCGCAGTGTGCGGTAGCTAACTGGTGCTTATCTGCTTATGCATATGATGCAGATTGGGTTAGGGTAGTCGTGCGACCTTGTTGGCCTTTGTCAAGGGCCGTGCGGGTGGGTTTAATTCTATCAGGAAATGACGGGTTGAACTTGACTAGCATCCTATGGTTTGTTGGCCTTTGTCAAGGTCATAGGAGGTTAGGGGCAAAACATTATCGGGAATTTCAAGTGTTGAAATTTGCAATGAGATTGCATACCTTCTATGAGATAGTTGGATCCCGATACCCGCTGCGAGTAAGAGTTACTCCTGGGAGAGTTTTATACATTACAATTAGCCGATCATGTAGGTGTCTAGAAAGGTGTCAACGGGGTTACGCCTCTAGGAAAACGAGGTTTACATTAATTAGGTTCGTGCGAAAGCACGGGGGACCTCCCTCAAAGTACCGACACTGGCCTGGCTAAAAGATTGGCGAACTTGTTGTGTGTAATTAATCCCGGCTAGTCTTTCCTTTTAGGGTTTGAAGGAAGATTTGATAAAAAGCAGTGGGAGCCATCCTGATTAGATAAAATAATAACCAATCTATTCTTGCAAGAGCGCACGCTGAGTGTTTTCTTCTCTCTCTCTCCTGGTAGCGACCATATCACGCCTTAATCAAGATAATAATACGGATTATTGACCGAACCCGCTTGTTATACTGAGCTGGGGAACGTTGGTCCCGCTCCAACTTATAATTGTTATAAGACAGAGCAGGAAATTGGGGATTACCAGAATTCCCTTGCCGCCCAAACGAAGAGAGTGCATGCTGATGCATCATCTTCGGGTGTGTTCTTTATACAGAACTGTTTCTCAGTATCCTCCGTATCCTGGGTATATGATACCGGATAAGGATCCCAGATATGTAATCTGTTACATAGGGCTACAAAAGGGTAGAAAAACTGAGAACGGGTGATAAGTTTCATGAGGCAGAAAACGGGGCAAGAGTTGCAGCCAAGTCTGTCGGTCACTGTCACCCTGTATTACCGATACATTGATTCTGAACGAATGTTATTAGATACCGAACCTGATATACAAAATCATATCAGTCTCTTTATTAGTAAAGAAATGATAAAATTTTGTATTGTTGGATAATGTTTTGAACATTTCCTATATCAAAAGTTGATCGGTTCAGGCACGTTATCTAAAAGCATTGATGTTCTAAATCAAACTACAGTTCATAGTATATACAACACACACAAGAGGAAGAGTTCAGAAATGAACGATTCCTTTTGAGGTATTGTAGACTAGGTCAGATCAATGTGACCCGACTAGCTGAGTTACATAAAGATGCATATTTAAATTAGTTTGAATTTACATCTTGTGAAACTCGCCAGTCATGTCACAAAGATAAGATGACCATAGCTCTGTTTATTGGAAACAGAGAAAGAGTTAGTGAACTCTTGGGACTGATACATGATGATGTATGAAAGGTCCCCTGTCTACACATGCCAGGACTGGTTCTTTATACTTTATTACGTTCTCTGATGATCTTTCGAGATTCAGGCCTATGTTCCTGTTGAAACATGAGTCCGAACCTTTTGAGATATTCACGGAATATAAGTTAGAAGTAGAGAACCAAGTTACGGGCATAAGTATTATGTCCTTTGATGTGATCAAGGAGGAGAATACTTGTGCATGGAAAATCCTGGACTATTCTAAAGGAGAATGAGATTCTCTCTCAGCATTACTCCTCCGTATAGACCATAGCACGATGGTATGTCGGGGCGGAGCAGATACACCCTATTTGATATGGTGTGCTCTATGATGAGTACTACTGAGTTACCCTTTTTCCTTTTGGGGGTTATGCACTTATTAAGCTGCATACCTATTGAATAGGGTTCGAATCAAATCAGTTGCCTACCACTTCATATATGATATGGAAAGGGAAGAGCCCATATCTTAAGTTAGTTAAGATTTGGGGTTGTCCGGCCTATGTCTAAAAGCAAAATCCGGACAAGCTCGAGGCAAGGATTGTAATGTACAACTGGAAAGGTTCCAGCTATACAAAATACAGCAGATGATTTGGTACAACCAAAGGATTCAGTAGATGCCAACGAACCCCAGCCTCTCCGCCGATCTAGTAGGGTTCCTCACCCACCTGAGAGATACTTCGGTTTCTCTATGACAGTGGGAGCGAGGAATGCGTCATGAGATGATGACCCAACTAGCTTCGAGCTGGCCATCAGGAGTGAGACTCTGTAAGAATGGCTGGATGTTTAGCGATCTGAGATGGAATCCTTATACACCAACAAAGTATGGACTTTAGTTGCTATATCTGAAGGGTTAAATCCCCATCAGGAGCAAGTATATCTTGAGAAATTACTTGGTGTAAATGGAAAAGTTGATACTTTCAAAGCTAGACTTGTTAAAGGTTTTCGTCATTGACCAGGCATGGATAATGATGAAACCTTTTCTAAGGAGCTATGCTTAAGTCCATCCAGATCCTACTTGCCACGGCTACATACCATGACTACGATATCTGGTGGTTGGGTGTCATGACTGCTTTTCTAAATGATGTTTTAGAAGAGTGAGTCTATAAATACACAGCCAGAGGGCTTCGTAAACAGTGGGAGCAGCGGAAACGTGTGCAAGATGTTTTATCTGATAAAGCAGGCATCGCGGAGTTGGAACGTATGTTTTGATGTGTTTGTCAAGGAAGTTGACATCATCAAACTGGTAGATGAACCTTGTATATACAAAAAGGTAGTAGGGAGTATGGTGGTGATCCTCGTAGAGTACGTGGATGACATACTCTTGATAAGAAAGGAGTTTCCTATGCTACGCTCGGTCAATCTCCGTTTATCACAATAATTCTCCATATAGGATCAAAGTGATACCTCCTTAATCCTGAGTTTTGGATCTATGAGATAGATTTAATTGGATGTTAGGATTCTCACTAGTGAGATGGTATCAAGTGATCCTGGGGAGAATCACTGGAAGTGTTCCAGGGTGATAAAGACGACTGAATGTCAGTCGCAGGCATTGTCTTTACCCTCAGTAAAGGGACGGTATGTTAGAAGAGTTCCAAGCTAGATACCGTGACATACTAGACGATAAAGGCACGATACATCGCTACTTAAGATGCTACCAAAGAGGCTGTTTGGATGTATAATAGTTCATGAGATGAACTTAGTTCCTACCATTGTGTGACAATGGAGTTGTGGCTTATGCCAGGAACCCTCGTCCCATCAGTGATCCAGACATATTCTAAGGCAGTGTCACCTGATCATGGAGATGGATGATCTCTAAGGTGATCGAGGCAAGGAGAGCAGACTCAGAGGATTACACGGCGGATCCACTCACGAAGGCCTATTCCCAGAGAGAGACTTTTATGGGATGGTTGAGTATGAGATACTACAACCACTGCTACAGATGGCCCTAGTGCAAGTGGGAGATTGTTAGTTATATGTATGCCCTAGAGGCCATTACTGTACATTGGATGTATATTGTAGTGGATGCTGGGACGTATATAGGGAGGACTTTCTTGCTCGACATGATAGTATGCTATCTGGTTGCTCTTTACCTTAACATGTACACTGATTGTCTCTCTGTTACATGTTGGTAAAGCCCTTAGGATGTGTACTTGACTACCTGGACTGTGATGCGGATCATACTAGTGGGGACATGGTAGTCCATAAGTACATCCTTCAAAGTCCCTAGTCATGGGTGTATCGAAATGGGGCATCGATATACCAGAGTAGACTAGCGTATACCTTCTCGACCCATACAGATGGGCGATGGATGATCCCATATCCATTGGTGTTTGACATCGGGGATGATATACGGGTGCTCAGTGGAGACTGGGTACACTGGACGGACTCGCCGAGAACTCCCAGATGGTAATATACCTTACGTCAGATGGCAGTTCTCTGGTGACACTGGTACAGAGTAGTCTGTTGACCCGAGATCGTCATAGAGTCTTGTGTGGTTCCCACTGTGCTTTGATTTCCATCTTACCACGTCCAAGAGGTCGTGCAAAATTGTGGTTTTTGGGTACAGTCCCGAGTCACATGGAGGCAATGAGCGATAGGAGGGGATTCGTCTCTCCCGGTATAGGGAGTTGATGTCGTGCTGTGTTCGATTGGCTATAACCGGAAATCACTGGCCAGGGTTGCTGAGATTTACTGGTAAGTGTTACCAGTAGTTTCTTGAATTGTTATAGACCTCATATCGACACGACTTATCGAGCTATTGGGGTCTGACGTTTACCACCCCTAGGCGAGATATGCGACATATCAGACGATCAGACCGGACTGTACGGTAGTGTTACTGGTTGGATTCACTGGAGTGTGAGCGGGCTTGCTCGTCGATCTTCAGATCGCTCAATACCCGGGTGGCCGTTACGTTTAGCAGACCGCTTGCGGCTTGTGGGTGCTTGATATGATCATCACCTGCTGCCGGCGTATTGACAAGTCTTTAGGGTCCTACACAGAGGTTTCCTGGGTCAAGCGAAACGAAATAGGAGCACATATGAGATATGTGCGGGACCGAGAATAATACGTGTATGTGATACCGTATTCCATTCTCGCGATGAATGTATTGATTGGTTATATGCGATATAACCTAGTTATCGAATCAAGGAATGATTCGATAAGCCGATACATTGCATACTAGTCGGTTGTGTGCGACATGACCGGATCATTGAATCAAGTGTTGATTTAATGATTTAATGCATAATTATATATTTGATATACTACTTTGCATTAACTAGTATCGGTTCACTTTAAATGGATTTTCTCACTCGGGTGTGCGCATTGCATATGCGATATGATTTTGTGCACTTGCTTGTATCATGTTTGATGATACATGCAATACTTGGTTAAATGTATGTTTAAACCTTAGTTTGTTAATTGTTAAGGGTTTTAAATGATTTATTTATTGTTTTATTTATTTTTGGCAAAAGGAAAATGGTGGCTTTATTTATTTCTTTTGTTGAAGTTTCTTGAACTTTTGAAAAGTCCACCATTTTTGTTTTATGCCAAACCCTAACCACTCACTAACTTTGGTTTACTCTCTACACTTAACTATGGTAAGTGTTATGATAAGATTGAATTTTCTTTTCTATTAATTTGAACTCATCATAATATTTATCATATCATTTTCTTCTTCTTCTTCCTTTCTTCAAGTGAAGAAAACCAAACTTCATCAATGGTGGATTGATGAAGAGTGTGAGAAATCCAAAACTAAATTCTACCCACTTCCTATTTCTTCATCCTCTACCTCTTGCCAAGTAGTAGAGTGTGTTTCCTTCACGTGTTTTCATGGCAATGTGAAGGTGGAGCTCGATCTAGTGATGCTTCGACGTAGATCATCTTCGGCATGGACATCGACGACCTAGCTCGCCATTTCTCCGACGAAGCGACACTAGAGCCCGGATTTTGATTTGGACAGCGGAGACGACTTCGTTGCGGAGCCGTGGAGGTGGAGCACCGGATCTACAAAGGTTGTATTTCCGATATCCCATTAGTTAAGTGTTAACTAGATTGTTTTTCGCCTAGAAATCTAGCAAACGGTCCGTGTTAGGGTCTCTCGGCACCTCTAATTTTTGAATTTGGCATGTTCGATGAATTGTGAGACCTCACTAGGGTGCCTAGGAACCCTACACATTTTAATGGTATCGAGTACATACCACAGCTTCAGTGGTCCAGCCGTAGAAGGGCAAACCCAAGCCTCACTAATGGTGCAGCGGAACTACCGCAAACCCTAAAGTTCAAAGGCTTTCACACGGTCATTAAGTCCAGTTTGGGTTTCACTCTTCTAGAGGGTCCATAGAATCGCTTGCATGTCTTTCCCAATACTATAAACTTGGAATAATAGGTTTCCGACATTTGATCGTCTCTGTCGACTCTCAAATTCTCTGTGTGAAGTCGTCTCTAGCTGGAAGCAATCTATCCGATGACCTCGCATCGGGGTAAGCGAACAAACACCTGTCCTAGTCATTCATCAACGGGTGACTAGCGACTCACCATCATATCTCTAAGTATATACTCATGCTGCAGTAGCTCCAATCGTCTGGGCTATACCTCGTCATTTGCAGCAACAACTGGCTCATTCGTCTGTACGCTGAACAACGCCTCTATCTTCCAGGAAAGGCGATATTTTGGCGGTCCACTCTAAGTCAGTCTGCTCTAGATCTGAGTAAGACTCTCCACACTGGAAATCTTCAACTCATCAGGGCCTGCTCCGGCGCATAAATCGGACGAATCACCTTCGTCTCTAAAATCGGGTAGACAAGTTATCATCGGTCTCATATCTGCCTGGAAGCTCCGGCGACCTCAGCTCGTAAGCTCCGGAAGCGACATCCTGTCAATCTCAGCAACAGCTGTTTCATCTGTCTGCACGGTAGGCGACATCATAATCTTTGAGGTATGCTGTACATCAATAGTCCTCTCTCAACTGTAAGTCCACGTTGCGACCCCCGGTCCTTACGGGGAGGCGGAAACGGTATAAAAATCAAATTTTTAGTGCAAGAGGCAACATGGACTAATCAAGGTCGGGATCGTTGTCTAAACTAAAACTAGCAAACTAGCTAAAGAGATTTAGCTACTCGGATAAAGATGATTATACCTAAACTTGAACTCCTTCTTCTTCAAACTTTGTAGAGGTTGATGGTTCTCCTTTGTCGCCTTCTTCCGTCGAAGATGGATCCACCTCGAAGGCTCGACCTTTGGGCTCTTTCTCGAACTTGAAGTGAACTAGAATCGCCGGCTTGCTAAACCCTTGATCCTAGAGTGAGTAGAGAGTGTCTAAGGGTTGCTTTTGTTTTTCAAGAGAAGGATTCTCAACTCATGAGAAGGTTTCTCTTGGCTAGAGGAAGAAGAAGATGAAGATGAAGAGAGAGAAGCTAAATGAGATAATGAGCTCTCATTTTCTTTCTTGCAACCATTATGCCAAAAGAAAATGAATTATCAAATAATAATAATCAAAATGAAAAGGTTGATGGAAAGTTTTAGAATGACTAATATCATTACAAACATTAAATGAAAATGCAAGAATCAAGAGCATCTTTCTTTTGTAATGATAATGGTCAAAAGTTCAACCATGGTCAACAAGTCAACCATGGTCAACAAGTCAACAAAAACTAACCATGACACAATTTCATTTTATTATATATTATTAAATGATATAATACAAATCCATTAGGGTTTGGAAAAAGACGACTGTCAACTGTGCATACGCACCCGTTCCGAAACCCTAATGAAAGTCCTCTTCCTCTTCCTCAAATAACTGTGCATACACACCTGCATCCTTGTTCCGAGGAACATGAATACTGAGAGATAAAAGCAACCCCAAATCATATGCCAGTATCCGGCTCAAACCAGAGCCCGCTGGCAATATCCGTCCGGACTCCAAACGTGCACAAGTGCGCGGATGAGAACGAACCCTGTCGCAAAACCATGCGACCTCTACTCTGTTTTGCCCAGAGGCGAATACCCTCTGTGTGGGACTCTAAAGACTCGACACTACGCTGGCAGTGGGTTTAACCACAGACCGCAAGCGGCACTAGCTGTGCGTAACTGTCCCCAGGTAGATGTCGACAAGAAGGCTGACGAGGTGATACCCCATCGGTACTCCTACTGAGTCTGAATGTGACAGTCTCCGTACAGTCCGGTCTGTTCGTCTAATACATCGCATAGCGGGCCTAGGGGGCGGTAAACGTCAGTCCCCCAATAGCGGTACAAGTCGTGCCGGAGCGAAGCCCAAAACACCCTGAAATAACACTGGAAACCTACCAGTATATCTCGTTTGCCCTGGCCAGGGACTACTCGTGTAATGGCTCTCCTAGACACAGCGCGATGTCAACCCCCAATACCGGGAGAGACGAATCCTGTCTAACCGTCACTGCCTCCAAGTGCTTCGGGACTGCACCCAACCACCACCTGTTTGCATGACTCCTTTGAGCCGTGGTAGGGTAGTGATCAAAGTGCAGTGGGAACACACTCGAGGCGAAGTGCCAGTGTCAAGTCAGCGGACTAAGCTGTACTCATGTCACCTGGGAACTGATGACTGACGATAGGTATAATACCAACCTGTCAGTTCCCGACGAGTCCTGTCCAGTGTACTCGTAACCCAACGAGCACCCGTATACTATCTCCAGTACGACGTACTGATGGCTGTGGGACAGACCATCTCCCATACTGGGATGAGAAGCGCATACGCTAGTCTACTCCGGAGTATCGATGCCCTGTCTCGATAGTCCTGCGACTAGGGACCTGTATAAGGATATGCTTATAGATTACCCAGCCCCCACTAGTGTGACTGCCATCACAGCGCTGGTAATCAAGCAAAAGATCCTAAGGGCTCCACTAATGCGTATAAGTGATATAGTAAAATAAACACAAGTACACATTGAAGTAGAGACAAACCAAGTAGCATACTACTATTTTGAGCAAGATTGTATATACAAGGTGAATATCCCAAGCATCCATTAAGTAATATACAAACTAGTATGATACAGTAATGGCCTCTAGGGCATATACACTAACAATCTCCCACTTGCACTAAGGCCATGTACTGGCGTATCGAAGACCTATCATCTCGATCAGCCGCTCGAACTGAGTCTGGGGCTGGGCCTTGGTGAATGGATCTGCAGTGTTGTCTTCTGAAGCAACTCTCCGAACCTCGATCTCCTTGCGATCCACGATCTCCCTGATCAGGTGATACCGCCTCAAGATGTGCCTGGATCTCTGATGGGACCTGGGTTCCTTTGCTAAAGCTATAGCCCCGTTGATGTCGCAATACAGAGGTATTGGATCAACAATGGACGGAACCACCTGAAGTTCTTTCAAGAACTTCCTCATCCAGACAGCTTCTTTTGCGGCATCAGATGCAGCGATGTATTCCGCTTCCATCGTCGAGTCTGCAACGGTTTCCTGTTTGGAACTCTTCCAACACACCGCCCCTCCATTGAGGGTGAAGACAAAACCCGACATGGACTTGGAATCATCCTTGTCACTCTGGAAGCTGGAGTCAGCAAAGGCCTCGATCTGGAGGTCCTTTCCGCCGTACACCAAGAACATCTCCTTAGTCCTTCTCAGGTACTTGAGAATGTTCTTTACCGCTATCCAGTGTTTCTCCCCAGGGTTAGACTGATACCGGCTTACCACACTCAGTGCATAAGCTACATCCGGTCTGGTACACAACATCGCATACATTATAGAGCCTACCGCAGAAGCGTAGGGTATAATAGACATGCGATCCCACTCCAAATCAGTCTTGGGAGACATCTCTTTAGAGAGGGTGATCCCGTGACAAGCCGGTAGGTTACCGCGCTTGGAATCTTCCATACTGAATCTCTTCACTATGGTGTCGATGTACCTGGACTGAGAAAGTCCCAATATCCTCTTGGATCTATCACGATGGATCCGGATCCCCAGGATGTATGAGGCATCACCCAGGTCTTTCATGAAGAACCTGTGTGACAAGAACCCCTTGACAGATTGTAGCATAGGAATGTCATTTCCTATTAAGAGAATGTCATCCACGTATAAAACGAGGAATACTACAGTTCTCGCTACAAATCTACTATAGATGCATGGTTCATCTGGATTTTTGATAAAGCCAAATTCTTTGACTGTCTCATCAAAGCAGATGTTCCAACTCCGCGATGCCTGCTTCAGTCCATAGATGGACTTAAGCAACTTGCACACCTTTCCGCTGCTCCCACTCTGAATGAAACCCTCTGGCTGGTCCATATAGACACACTCTTCTAAATTTCCATTTAGAAAAGCTGTCTTTACGTCCATTTGCCAGATCTCATAATCGTGGAAAGCAGCAATGGCAAGAAGGATCCGAATGGATTTCAGCATGGCTACTGGAGAAAAGGTTTCGTCATAGTCCAAGCCAGGTCTTTGACGGAAACCCTTTGCTACCAGCCTAGCTTTATAGGTCTCAACCTGTCCATCTACACCAATCTTCCTTTTGAAGATCCACTTGCATCCTACGGGTTTTACCCCGTCTGGAGCAATGTCCAACGTCCATACCTTGTTGGTGTACATGGACTCCATTTCGGTCCGCATTGCATCCAGCCATTTCACTGAGTCAACGCTCTGAACGGCCTGCTGGAAGCTAGTAGGCTCATCATAATCTATGATGCAATCCTCTCTATCCCCGTCTATGAGAAAACCGTAGTATCTCTCTGGCGGATGAGACTACCTACTACTTCTGCGGAGCGGCGTAGGAATGTCCTGTTCCGTTGAACCCTCTGGTTCCACCAAACTTTCAGTAACAGTCTGTGGTTCTGGAATCTCTTCCAGTTCTACTGCGCTCCCACTTATTTCCTTTTCTATGAACTGGTGTTCTAGAAAGTGGGCATGACGAGAAACAAGAACTTTTTGTTCCTCTTCGCAGTAGAAGAAATATCCCTTGGAATTCTTTGGATATCCCACAAACTTGCACAGTACTGAGCCTGCCTCGAGCTTGTCCGCATGCTGCTTTTTGACAAAAGCTGGACTTCCCCATATCTTAATGTGATTAAGATGGGGTCTCTTCCCACACCACATCTCAAATGGCGTAGTAGGCACAGTCTTAGTGGGAACTCGGTTCAAAAGGTATGCGGCTGATTCTAGCGCATATCCCCAGAATGATCGCGGCAACTCAGCGTTACTCATCATGGACCGCACCATATCCAATAGGGTGCGGTTCCGTCTCTCCGATACACCGTTATGTTGCGGGGTGTAAGGAGGAGTAAGTTGAGAGAGAATTCCGTTCTCTTTTAAATAGTCCAGGAACTCGGCACTTAAGTATTCTCCACCTCGATCCGATCTTAGAATCTTAATACTTTTGCCGGTCTATTTCTCTACTTCATTCTTATACTCCTGGAATTTTCCAAAGGCCTCGGACTTATGTTTCATTAAGAAGACATAACCGTACCTTGAGAAGTCATCCGTAAAAGTAATGAAGTAAGAATGTCCGCTTCGGGCATGTGTAGACATTGGACCGCACACGTCACTGTGTACGAGTCCCAAGAGATCGCTCGCTCTTACTCCATGTCCAGTAAACGGAGTCTTTGTCATCTTTCCCTTGAGACAGGATTGACAAGTGGCATATGACTGATATTCGAACGCATTCAAATACCCTTCTGTATGTAACTTCGTCAATCTTCTCTCATTGATGTGACCCAATCTACAATGCCATAAGAAAGTCTGATTTATTTCTGGAGACTTTCTTTTGTGTGTATTCTGGACATTAAAAATCTGTGGTTGGTTTAACACGTATATACCATTACTCAAAGTACCTGACCCAATCAAAACTTGATTAAGGTGAATGTTCACAACATTACTTACAAACGCAAATTCATAACCTTCTTTAGAAACTAAAGATACAGAAATGATATTACAAGTTGCGTTGGGTACAAAAAAGCAATTACGCAAAACCAAAATATGTCCATCTGACATTCCCAGGTGATAGTACCCCACGGCTTTAGCATCCATGCTAGCTCCGTTTGCAACTCTGAGGGTCATGTCACCTGCTTTCAAAACACTACGGTTTCTCAACGCCTGCAAAGAATTACAGATATGAGATCCTGATCCGGTATCCAATACCCAGGAAGTAGAGTTTATAGAAAGACAGTTTTCAATAACATACACACCTGAAGCTGAAGCTGCAACCTGCTTCAATTCCTGTGTTCTGGCCTTCCAGGCCCTGCAATCATTCTTCCAGTGTCCTTTCTTATGACAAAAGAAGCATTCTTCCTTATCCACAAGCTTCCCCGCTATCTTTGTTGCTTTACCTTTTCCCTTCGTATCCACTTTACTAACACCGCCCCTTGGTTTGGCGGGGGCCTTCTTCTTCTTTCCCTTGGCTTTCGCCTTGGACCTAGAAGAAGATGATCCTCCTACAAACAAAGTGGATGTTTCCCTACCTTTCTGTAGGGTGCCCTCTGCGCTCCTCAGCAGGTTGAGGAGCTCTGAAAGTTCAACCTCCTTTTCTTGTAGGTTGAAGTTCATTATAAACTGGGCGTAAGTGGAAGGAAGGGACTGGAGAACTATATCCGTATATAGCTCACTCTCCAATGTGATCCCTAGGTCAGCGAGCTCCTTAATGTAGCCGATCATCTTTAGCACGTGCTCGGCTACTGATGATCCGACGACCATTCTTGTCGAGAACAACTTTTTCGACGCTTCGTATCTTGCGATACGTGATTGCTCTCCATACAGTTCTTTTGTATGAAGCAATATGGACTCCATGTCCATATTCTCATGCCTCCTCTGATGTTCGTTGTCCATCGAGGCAAGCAGGAGGCACTTGGCCTTCGCGCTATCAATCTCCCAAGTCTTGCGGATTTCCTTATCCGCGACGCTGGAAGTTGGACCAGGGACAGGGGGAGCTTTGGTGGTAAGAAGATACCCCAGCTTGTCATAAGTGATTGCTATCTTGACATTCCTGAGCCAATCTTTGTAGTTTGGCCCTGTCAGCTTGTTTTTATCTAGGAGTAACTTAAGTCCAGTCATGTTGATTGGTCGCTGCAATTAGGAGAGAGAAGAAGAAACACTCAGCATGATGCTCTTGCAAGTTTAGAGTGGTTTTTAGTTTGTCTAAACAGGATGGCTCCCACTGTTTCTCGAATCCCTCCTCAAACCATAAAGGAAGAATTAGCCAGGATCAATCCCACCGTACAATACTTGCTTAACCATTCAGCCAGGCCGGTGTCGGTACTTCGAGGGAGGTTTTCCAATGCTTTCGCGAAGTTCCTTAATTAGAGAACCTCTTTTCCCTGGGGGCGTAGCCCCGCTAACACCTTTCTAGGCACCTACTAGGTTTATAGCATTGATCGTTAAGTGAGAAATTTCCCGAGGAGTAGCATATACTCACAGTAGGATCGGGATCCAAATATCATCGTGCGACGAAACTGAAGGAATCCTACCGGAATCATCACACTCCAAATGGTATGCAAATCTAGCAAGTTTCAGTACTTATGAAACTCCCGATGTGGATTTTTGCCCCATGCTCTTATGACCTTGACTTTGGCCAAAATATCATAAGTCACATGTCAAGTTCTACCCGTCATTATCCAGGTTAATTTGGATCCATCCGTACCTACCCTTGACTTTGGCGAAAATGGCAGTTCGACTGTCCCAAACCAACGCATCTATTTATGCTACACATGAACACCCAATAGCTACCAATCACTGTGCCTTGACTTTGGCCAACATACACAGCTTGAATACTATTGACTATTCATGCGAAACGACGGAGGGCTACGAATGGTTTTGGCAAAACCGTGAACGTAGTGAACTTGATTTGGTCGATGGAACGAGATAGCTTTTAAATGGAGTGGCTCAAACTCCGCATTTTAAAAGTTAGTTTTGAAAAGAACCGAGTGGTTTTTCGAAAGTGTTCCAACGACTTTAACTTGGTTTATTATCTTGCATTAGTTCTTTTAATGCGTGATATTCTTGCATTAGTTCTTTTAATGCGTCCCATCATTTAATCCTACCATTGCAGAAAACAACCAAAATATGACGTACGCTTATGCCATTCGCATTCGCCACGGGGCCCCGTCATTACCCGTTAGGTTACTTAACTAACGACAGAGCGGGGGCTGGGCTAGCGCGTCTGTAAAACATAAGCAACGCCTAAATAGTTATAGATATAGCAATAGTAGACATTACAGATCACAGATGAATGCATTGGATATACTAGCAATCCGCAATCCTTTCGAGCCTGAAACGAAAAGCGGATAACACGGTCGCGGTGAATAGCAATACCCCACCCAAGACCCCTACGGGTGCGGCAAACTACCCGCCAAGTACTCGGTAGTTTGTGCACCCCTCCATGGGTCTATCCTAGGAGCAAAAACAGTAAAAAGAATTATACAATGACGGCTACAACCCCGACCCGGTTGTGCGGCCAAACAAATAATATTATTACATCAATTTACATTTACAATGAATGAAAGAAAAACAAAAGCTCATCTCACATCCACCCCGGCTATTCACCCGCGACAGTCCAACACATTCATATACACATTCCAATATCAAACACAGATCATGTATAACCCCGACTAATCGACTTATAGCGATTAGCCGACGTTCAATACATGCAAGCATCACAGATATAACCATCATAGTCAAAAGTGCAGTGAAGTTCGGAAAAATACGGAATTATAGGACCCCAAAAGGAAATTTCTTTTCTGGAAAATCTGGGCACATATAATATATTTTAAAAATCCCAAAACCAACACACAAATACACTGCACGAAAAACGACGCAAAGATGACGACAAAGCGCGGCGGTTGCGCGGCACGAGCCTACCTCGTGCCGCGGAAGGGCGGCGCTTTGAGCTCAACAGTGGATCGTTTTTCATGGGTGCACTCACAAAACCCTGAGACGATTTTACAAGTATAAAGTTTTTCATTTTGAGCCAAAAAAATTTCAACAGAAACTCAGGTTTTGAAAAAGTATGCTTTTTGGGTTTTTTTCGGTTCCGAACTTCGTTACACTTCACTACCAAGCTAGTTTAAGTTTAGTTAGGCTCTGATACCACTGTAAGTCCACGTTGCGACCCCCGGTCCATACGGGGAGGCGGAAACGGTATAAAAATCAAATTTTTAGTGCAAGAGGCAACATGGACTAATCAAGGTCGGGATCGTTGTCTAAACTAAAACTAGCAAACTAGCTAAAGAGATTTAGCTACTCGGATAAAGATGATTATACCTAAACTTGAACTCCTTCTTCTTCAAACTTTGTAGAGGTTGATGGTTCTCCTTTGTCGCCTTCTTCCGTCGAAGATGGATCCACCTCGAAGGCTCGACCTTTGGGCTCTTTCTCGAACTTGAAGTGAACTAGAATCGCCGGCTTGCTAAACCCTTGATCCTAGAGTGAGTAGAGAGTGTCTAAGGGTTGCTTTTGTTTTTCAAGAGAAGGATTCTCAACTCATGAGAAGGTTTCTCTTGGCTAGAGGAAGAAGAAGATGAAGATGAAGAGAGAGAAGCTAAATGAGATAATGAGCTCTCATTTTCTTTCTTGCAACCATTATGCCAAAAGAAAATGAATTATCAAATAATAATAATCAAAATGAAAAGGTTGATGGAAAGTTTTAGAATGACTAATATCATTACAAACATTAAATGAAAATGCAAGAATCAAGAGCATCTTTCTTTTGTAATGATAATGGTCAAAAGTTCAACCATGGTCAACAAGTCAACCATGGTCAACAAGTCAACAAAAACTAACCATGACACAATTTCATTTTATTATATATTATTAAATGATATAATACAAATCCATTAGGGTTTGGAAAAAGACGACTGTCAACTGTGCATACGCACCCGTTCCGAAACCCTAATGAAAGTCCTCTTCCTCTTCCTCAAATAACTGTGCATAGACACCTGCATCCATGTTCCGAGGAACATGAATACTGAGAGATAAAAGCAACCCCAAATCATATGCCAGTATCCGGCTCAAACCAGAGCCCGCTGGCAATATCCGTCCGGACTCCAAACGTGCACAAGTGCGCGGATGAGAACGAACCCTGTCGCAAAACCATGCGACCTCTACTCTGTTTTGCCCAGAGGCGAATACCCTCTGTGTGGGACTCTAAAGACTCGACACTACGCTGGCAGTGGGTTTAACCACAGACCGCAAGCGGCACTAGCTGTGCGTAACGGTCCCCAGGTAGATGTCGACAAGAAGGCTGACGAGGTGATACCCCATCGGTACTCCTACTGAGTCTGAATGTGACAGTCTCCGTACAGTCCGGTCTGTTCGTCTGATACATCGCATGGCGGGCCTAGGGGGCGGTAAACGTCAGTCCCCCAATAGCGGTACAAGTCGTGCCGGAGCGAAGCCCAAAACACCCTGAGATAACACTGGAAACCTACCAGTATATCTCGTTTGCCCTGGCCAGGGACTACTCGTGTAATGGCTCTCCTAGACACAGCGCGATGTCAACCCCCAATACCGGGAGAGACGAATCCTGTCTAACCGTCACTGCCTCCAAGTGCTTCGGGACTGCACCCAACCACCACCTGTGTGCACGACTCCTTTGAGCCGTGGTAGGGTAGTGATCAAAGTGCAGTGGGAACACACTCGAGACGAAGTGCCAGTGTCAAGTCAGCGGACTAAGCTGTACTCATGTCACCTGGGAACTGATGACTGACGATAGGTATAATACCAACCTGTCAGTTCCCGACGAGTCCTGTCCAGTGTACTCGTAACCCAACGAGCACCCGTATACTATCTCCAGTACGACGTACTGATGGCTGTGGGACAGACCATCTCCCATACTGGGATGAGAAGCGCATAAGCTAGTCTACTCCGGAGTATCGATGCCCTGTCTCGATAGTCCTGCGACTAGGGACCTGTATAAGGATGTGCTTATAGATTACCCAGCCCCCACTAGTGTGACTGCCATCACAGCGCTGGTAATCAAGCAAAAGATCCTAAGGGCTCCACTAATGCGTATAAGTGATATAGTAAAATAAACACAAGTACACAATGAAGTAGAGACAAACCAAGTAGCATACTACTATTTTGAGCAAGATTGTATATACAAGGTGAATATCCCAAGCATCCATTAAGTAATATACAAACTAGTATGATACAGTAATGGCCTCTAGGGCATATACACTAACAATCTCCTACTTGCCCTAAGGCCATGTACTGGCGTATCGAAGACCTATCATCTCGATCAGCCGCTCGAACTGAGTCTGGGGCTGGGCCTTGGTGAATGGATCTGCAGTGTTGTCTTCTGAAGCAACTCTCCGAACCTCGATCTCCTTGCGATCCACGATCTCCCTGATCAGGTGATACCGCCTCAAGATGTGCCTGGATCTCTGATGGGACCTGGGTTCCTTTGCTAAAGCTATAGCCCCGTTGTTGTCGCAATACAGAGGTATTGGATCAACAATGGACGGAACCACCTGAAGTTCTTTCAAGAACTTCCTCATCCAGACAGCTTCTTTTGCGGCATCAGATGCAGCGATGTATTCCGCTTCCATCGTCGAGTCTGCAACGGTTTCCTGTTTGGAACTCTTCCAACACACCGCCCCTCCATTGAGGGTGAAGACAAAACCCGACATGGACTTGGAATCATCCTTGTCACTCTGGAAGCTGGAGTCAGCAAAGGCCTCGATCTGGAGGTCCTTTCCGCCATACACCAAGAACATCTCCTTAGTCCTTCTCAGGTACTTGAGAATGTTCTTTACCGCTATCCAGTGTTTCTCCCCAGGGTTAGACTTATACCGGCTTACCACACTCAGTGCATAAGCTACATCCGGTCTGGTACAAAACATCGCATACATTATAGAGCCTACCGCAGAAGCGTAGGGTATAATAGACATGCGATCCCTCTCCAAATCAGTCTTGGGAGACATCTCTTTAGAGAGGGTGATCCCGTGACAAGCCGGTAGGTTACCGCGCTTGGAATCTTCCATACTGAATCTCTTCACTATGGTGTCGATGTACCTGGACTGAGAAAGTCCCAATATCCTCTTGGATCTATCACGATGGATCCGGATCCCCAGGATGTATGAGGCATCACCCAAGTCTTTCATGGAGAACCTGTGTGACAAGAACCCCTTGACAGATTGTAGCATAGGAATGTCATTTCCTATTAAAAGAATGTCATCCACGTATAAAACGAGGAATACTACAGTTCTCGCTACAAATCTACTATAGATGCATGGTTCATCTGGATTTTTGATAAAGCCAAATTCTTTGACTGTCTCATCAAAGCAGATGTTCCAACTCCGCGATGCCTGCTTCAGTCCATAGATGGACTTAAGCAACTTGCACACCTTTCCGCTGCTCCCACTCTGAATGAAACCCTCTGGCTGGTCCATATAGACACACTCTTCTAAATTTCCATTTAGAAAAGCTGTCTTTACGTCCATTTGCCAGATCTCATAATCGTGGAAAGCAGCAATGGCAAGAAGGATCCGAATGGATTTCAGCATGGCTACTGGAGAAAAGGTTTCGTCATAGTCCAAGCCAGGTCTTTGACGGAAACCCTTTGCTACCAGCCTAGCTTTATAGGTCTCAACCTGTCCATCTACACCAATCTTCCTTTTGAAGATCCACTTGCATCCTACGGGTTTTACCCCGTCTGGAGCAATGTCCAACGTCCATACCTTGTTGGTGTACATAGACTCCATTTCGGTCCGCATTGCATCCAGCCATTTCACTGAGGCTACGCTCTGATCGGCCTGCTGGAAGCTAGTAGGCTCATCATAATCTATGATGCAATCCTCTCTATCCCCGTCTATGAGAAAACCGTAGTATCTCTCTGGCGGATGAGACTGCCTACTACTTCTGCGGAGCGGCGTAGGAATGTCCTGTTCCGTTGAACCCTCTGGTTCCACCAAACTTTCAGTAACAGTCTGTGGTTCTGGAATCTCTTCCAGTTCTACTGCGCTCCCACTTATTTCCTTTTCTATGAACTGGTGTTCTAGAAAGTGGGCATGACGAGAAACAAGAACTTTTTGTTCCTCTTCGCAGTAGAAGAAATATCCCTTGGAATTCTTTGGATATCCCACAAACTTGCACAGTACTGAGCGTGCCTCGAGCTTGTCCGCATGCTGCTTTTTGACAAAAGCTGGACTTCCCCATATCTTAATGTGATTAAGATGGGATCTCTTCCCACACCGTAACCCTAGCAGCAGCCCAAACTGCGTTCAAACATGGCGACAGGAACCTCAATCGAGTATCGAAGAGAGCAGATCAATGGCAAGAAATAAAACAACAGATCCAGATTGGATACATGATCATAAGAAGGAACAACATCCATGAGGTATGGTTATGAAACTAATAGAATCGAGGATCTCAAATAGATATATAATCATCGGTATGAAGAGAATCACTGATCTCGAAAATTTGTACATCTTAAGGTTCCTTAAGCGGAGTGGCGTGTCGTAAGTATGCCGCAGAACATACCCACGGTACGTCACTCTACTTTAGTCACCTATTCCATCAACCAAGGGTCATCCTAAGCGACAAAAGCTCGGGTCTAATACCCCCTCGACTAAGTCTATGTTCCGTAAGCTCAAGCCTAAGTTCCGTATATATATAGACGCCCTAGGCCCCACATAGTCAAACTTAGACTCGAACCAAGGTTAACCTAGCACTCTGATACCAACTTTGTCACAACCCGAAAGAGCATGTGACTGACCCTTGAACCATATGAAGTCTATAGTACTCCATCTGATCCAAGTAAGCCAAAAGCCCAGAAATCAAAAACCATTTTAAGAGTAAGTAAAGAAAACTAGTTTAAAGACGTGATGAAAAACATGTTTGAAGTCAAGGAAAACATGTTTGAAGTCAAGGTTTTTAAATAACTAAGCCGAATATGCATTTTTAAAATGTAAAGTCTTTTCTAAAAATTTCGGCAGAGTTTCTTTTGTACATACTGGCCCCGAACGGGGTACAACAAGAACAATATATATGCAATGATAAAAGGCATCCCCAAGCGGGTGCTAGCTCTTCGTCAATTGACGGTCACAACCACACAAGCAATATAATATACAACGCCAAAATGGCGAGGGTCAAATCCAAAGGAAACTCAATAAGCATGAAAACCGCAATACTGCTAAGCGCGACTCTAAGGTCGAAATAATACATCACTAATGTTTAAGTCTGAAACAATATACAAGTTTTGGTTGATGGAATTCTAGATACAAGGAATAATACAAGTACAATAGTGGTTCTTGATGCAAAAGAACACACCTACCAAAAGCAATTCACCCGCAAGGAAGTAGTGTGCCAGAAATGCCGCTATGGAACCTGTACGGCAAAACCTGCAAGAACTGTGGCACAACGGGAGTGAGTTGGCAACTTATGAATAGAGAATATCTACAAGCAGAAATCGAATGCATGACCTAATCCTAGGTCAATACGATCAGATATAACATAAACCTCAAGAATAAGTCTGAAGCATAAAATCGTGGCAATATAGCATCTAAACATGTAGGTAGTGCCAAATACTCGTGCCGGTGCCTCAGGTAATAACATTTCATAAATGTAAAGTATGTCTGCATAAAGTAAATATGATGAAGTATCAAAATGAATATCAATACACATATATTAGCGTCCCATACCACTAATATTGGTGTAAGGGTATATATAACAGCACCCTCATACCCTGTTATATATACAAATGAGGTGTGATCAATGTAGTCAAAGTCTGTATGAAATAAATGTCTGTATATATATAGATCCCGTCCACCTATCACCCAATGACAATAAGCATCATGCATGCAAATATGAGGTTATAATCAAAATCATGGAGATCATCATGAAACCTGCGCCTAGCATCGGCACGTAAATCGTCGTCCATATGGGGCTCCGTCTGTGGTATCGGCCCTCGGCTCCGGCAGTACGGGTCAGGCCATGTCCATCTCTCAACTCCGGTCGGTATCCTCCAGATATCCGCTGAGCTCAAATACAATCACCGGTAGGTAGTTGTCCCTCTGTCAGGCTCACCGTCTACTACACAGCGAAACCGTTCTCGCCCCGGGGTACCATACCGGGTCCACCATGTACCTGCAATCAGCCTCATCCGCCTCCTCGAATCGGGTTTCATATGTCTCTCTCAGTACCGAGAAAACAAATGGTGGATGCACTGAAATATCATATTAAGGGTAACCGGGTATTTAAAACAATTATATATTCTCTTTTGAAATACCCACGGTTCCCAGATCCAGAAATATCATGGAAACAACATATCTCAATGCGTATAATCAAAGCATGATGTATGCGGCATGTAAAGAAAGGTAAGTATATCAGTAGGTCATGCAACATGGAATAGTAATGTCAACATGTCGAGGGAAACCGCTCTTTTTAGAGAGAAACAGTTTTGAAGAATATCTTGCGGTTCCCAAGTCTCTAACCAAGTTAGAATCATCTATGTATGTGTACAAGTATAAGTGTATAATATGCCATGCAAGAATCATATCATGAATGCAACAGAACTACAGTGTAGTGGCATGGCAATTATCGATGATGAAGTGTATGAGACGGCAAATACTGTACGTGGAACATACACATCATCGATAATGGTGCTGCTGTCCTAACAGCATGATAGTGATATGGCAATAAACATAGGCAAAGCAATGTGAATAGCATGAACATGCGAAAATCAAATAATCAACACCACAGTGAAGAATCTACATCAATATGAATATGTCATGCAGTTATGTCATTTGAAAATAAGACGAATCAGGATTTTTAGTAAAATAAGGGCTACGGTATTTTTAAGAAAGATACGTCCTTTGAAAAATACCCGTAGAATCCCTTTACTTGTCTTTTAAGATATTCCTGATTCATAGTTTTTGAAATAGGTATGACTCGGGTCTAGTCTAACATCTACTATGCAAACTACAGATCTAAGTATCAAGTGAATTGGGAGGGGTACAGAAACCACCTAAATCTGAGTCGATATATATATAGATATAATAGTCGGTGATCCCGCCTTAATAGTATCGCGTGCGATACAGTTTATCATATGACATCCTCAAGTCATGAGTGCGGATCTATCATCAATATAGGCTCGTACGGTAATTCGTCGTACGGCATCCCAATAGCTGGGTATGGGTAAATATCACATTATCTCACCATATATCAGGTATCACTATCATCATATAACATAATCTGGGGTACTGATCTAAGTCTAGTACAATCGATACCATCTATTACTGCGTGTGTAAGCACACGTCCAAAGGCCCGCTAGAGATCATATGTCGTAGCCCAAATACTAATCATATCAAACCACCGATCTCGCGGCACAATACCCAACGTCATCGACTCATCTCCAATGTCATCCAATATCATCAAACACAATTCAAGTATAATGAATATGCAAGGGTGTGCGTGTAGGTGTAAATCTATTCTAGGGTTTGCGACTATGAACCACACTAGCTACTTCTAACCCTACACTATCCATAATACACCTAACACAATATCCATGACACACTATAACTATCATATATATAATATATCAACTACGGACTGCGGGGGTGCTATATGCCATCAACCCGACTTCCCCCGTAGATATAATCTACTCACTTTGCGTCTACATGGTCGACGTCACCACGCGTTTGCTTGTCGTCCCGAAGTCTTCATGGGGTACCTACACATCAACGTATCGTAAATGCATATTAAAACCAATTCAAAACTAAAACGGCATACGAAACCCCAAAACGACACGCTTTGTTCTATAGGTTATAACCTATGGGCAACGCCTTCCAAAACCATCAACAACGCTCGATATCGTCGTATGAACGCCTAGTAGTCGAGGTAAAACACCATACCCAAATTCAGAATTAGAAATACGGAATACGGAAACACGAATCCAAAACAGCAACAAAGGAAATAGGCACCAGATTTTACCCTAGGTCAAATTAGACAAATCTATACATGCTAGGGGTCTAAACTACTGATGAGGGAACACCAAAACCAAAACGAGCAAGTTTGGTGGGGTCCTGGCCGCAATTTACGGCCAAACAGGATAAATCTGCGGCCTGCAATGGGAGTTAGGGGCTAGGGTTTTGGTGATATCTTCCTGGGTCCCTGCACATGTTACTGTCCATTGAATATAATTTTCAGAGTCTCGGGTTGAAAGCAGATCCAATATAACCTTCACAGAATTCATAACTTTTCCGATATCGGTTTATAAATCCGTATTTCGGGTTTCAACCCTCAGGTTTTGGGTCTCCATTCATGCACTAGGGTGTTTATATAACCTCAACTGAGCTCAATTTCACATTACAACACAAAATTTCCCCAAACCTTAACTAGGTTTTCCTTAACTCCACAAAATCAAACAATATCGGTTCTATCACAACATGGGGGTATAAGGAATGCTAAAATTAAGCTAATGGTTCAGCAATTACCTCATTTGGTAACTCAAGAATTTTCTTGAGTTGCCTCTAGTGGCCAAAATCCTTGCTATCTTTGTCCAATGTGTAGATCTTGAGCTTGTGCACACTTTTAATGAAATGAGAGTGGGGTTTTGGAGTTGTTTTAGAGGTGTTTAGAGGGCTTGAAGATGGGAGGGAGATGAAGGAGCAGCAGCAGGAGGAGAAGGGGAAGAGGGAGAGAATTTGAGAGGAAGAATGAAGAGATGGCTAAGTCCAAGGTCAAAGGAAGACCACACCTCTCTCTCTCTCTCTCTCACCATACCTCATTTCTTTATTCCTATGCCATTTTCTTTTCCTTTTCTTTTTCTCCAAAATCCTTCTCACTAGAATAGTAACCCCAAAAGAAATATGCTGGAAAAATGCACAAGGGTAGGAAAAGAGATATGTGCATGTTTTGCACAAAATTGCTAAAAAACCGATTAGCGATTTTTAATCGCCATTAGTACTAAATTAGCATATAACTAATCATAAAAGCTCCAAAATGGCATAATTCCATAAAATACCTTATTTTAGAATTTTCCATAATTTTTCCAAAATTTTCTCCCATTTATTTGTATTTAATAATACCGAAATATTAAAATATTCAATAAAATAATATTAAATTATAAAAATTCCCAAAAATAATATTTTATTTTTTTTGAAATGTTACACTTAGGCGGAGTACCGTATCATAAGTATGCCGCGGAACATACCCACACTATGTCACTCTGCTTAAGCTACCTACTCCATCATACCAAGGTCATCCTATACTCCGAAAGGCAAAACCTAACGCTCTGATACCAACTTTGTCAGGACCCAAAATTTGGCCCGTAACCGGCACTTAAACTACGTAACGTCTACAGGCGTACGCAACTCAAGTAAGCCGAAACCCAGAAATCTAAACCACCCAAATCTGGATCAACGGAGAAAAACATAGTTTTAACATTTAGAAAATCACAAGTAAAATCTCTAACTCTAGTTTTCTTT
The DNA here is from genome assembly GCA_030015575.1 of Agapanthus africanus. Taxonomy (NCBI): domain Eukaryota; kingdom Viridiplantae; phylum Streptophyta; class Magnoliopsida; order Asparagales; family Amaryllidaceae; genus Agapanthus; species Agapanthus africanus. Next base: position 117,686,895 of record CM057351.1, read on the forward strand.
CTTGAAAATTTCGGCAGCACCTCCCTTTTAAAAACTAGCCCCGAAAATGGGTACAACACAGATAATATATAAAGCATCCCAAACGGGAGAAAAATTATGCCCAACGGCGGAGACAATCACCACAACATGTATACAACACCGAAGGGAAGAAATATCAAAGAAACGACTATAATAAGAAGTAAACTTTTCAACACACCGGCTCCCACGAGCACGGCACCCCAAAGTCACCAAAATAATACAACACTAAATCCTCACAAGTCGTCTGTAAGTCATATACAACAGTGGTAGATGGAGAATACTAGATCCAACAAAAAGATATACAATGTACAAGCAGATGACCGCAAACCGACCTAAAAGCAAAGGCCTCACTGCCTAACATAGCGGTATCCACAAAAGTAGTAATGATAAGGCGCCCTGCCGCGACTACTCTGAGGGTAAGTCCTGCAAAACACTGTAGCACAACGGGAGTGAGTTTTCATCTCATGAATAGTAAATAACATCATACTGTAATCGCAGGTATGCATGAACAGCAATCTATCTATCACATGTAATCCGATAGCATAAGTATGATAAGTGAATATGCAACAATCATGTAAACGTACATCATCAGGGTATTACAACTACATGAAACAATGCATAACCACAATTGTTAGTTATATGTATGCCCTAGAGGCCACTACTGTACATGAGATGTATATCGTAGTGGATGCTGGGACATATAAAGGGAGGACTTTCTTGCTAAACATGATAGTACACTATCTGGTTTCTCTTTATCTTAACATGTATACTTATTGTCTATCAGTTACATGTTGATAAAATCCTTAGGATGTGTACTCGACTTCCAGGACTATGATTCAAGATCATACTAGTGGGGCCTGGGTAGTCCATGAGTACATCCTTCAATGTTCCTAGACGTGGGAATATCGAGACGGGGCATCGATATTCCAGAGTAAACTAGCGTATATCTTCTCGACCCATGTGATGGGCGATGGATGATCCCATATCCATTGGTGTTTGACATCAGAGATGGAATGCGGGTGCTCAGTGGAGACTGGATACAATGAACGGACTCTCCGAGAACTCCCAGATGGTAATATAACTCACGTCAGATGGAAGTTCTCTCGTGACACTGGTACAACTTAGCTTGTTGACCCGAGATCGTCAGAGAGTCTTGTGTGTCTCCCACTGTGCTTTGATTTCCACCATACCACGGCTCTACTGAGTCGTGCAAATAGGTGATTTTTGGGTACAGTCCCGATTCACATGGAGGCAATGAGCGATAGGAGGGGATTCGTCTCTCCCGGTATTGGGGTGTTGATGTTGCGCTATGCTCGACTGGCCATAACTGAAAATCCCTGGCCAGGGTTGCTGTCATTTACTGGTAAGTGTTATGAGTAGTTTCACGCTTGTTAAGGACCTTACATCGGCATGACTTATCAAGCTACTGGGGTATGACGTTTACCACCCCTAGGCGAGATATGCGACATATTAGACGAACAGACCGGACTGTGCGGTAAGTGTTACCGATTGGATTCGCAGGAGTGTGAGCAGGCTTGCTCGTTGATCTTCTGATCGCTCAATACCCGGGTGTCCGTTATGTTTAGCAGACCACTTGCGGCTTGTGGGTGATTGATATGATCAACACCTACTGCCGGCGTATTGACGAGTCTTTAGAGTCCTACACAGAGGTTTCCTGGCTCAAGAGAAACGAAATAGGAGCGCATATGAGATATGTGCGGGACCGAGAATAATACCAGTATGTGATACTATTTTATATTCTCGCGATTTGTATCATTAGTCGGTTATATGAGATATAGCAGGGTTACCGAATCAAGAGTTGATTCGATATATTGATACACTAGATATTAGTCGGTTATATGCGATATGACCGGATCATTAATCAAGTGTTGATTTAATGATTTAATGTATAATTATATATTTGATATATTACTTTTCATTAACTAGTGCTGGTTCACTTAAGATTGATTTTCTCAGTTGATGTGCACAAGTTGTATATGTGATATATGTTTGTGCACTAGTTTGTATCATGATTGATGATACATGCAAACATGGGTGTGTGTGTGACACAAACCATGTTAATTATAATTTAGGTTTTTATTTATCTTAATTATTCAAAATGGTGGCTTTTTTTGTCATGGCATGAAGTATCATGAAGCTTGAAGCAACTTTGACAAAGTCCACTCATTTTGTTTTGATTAAGATATTCATTAACCAAAACATTATAATTAACTATGGTTTGGTCTCTACAAAGGTTAACTCACCCATGGTTGCATTATGATAGAATTCACTTGATTATTTTTTTTTTCAAATAATTCATTTTATCATCATTCTTTTCTTTCTTCTTCTTCTTCTTCAAGAAGAAGAAAAGCTTCCTAGAAAATTTTCAAGTGAAGAAAAAGAGTGAGAAATCCAAATCCAAAGTGAACGCATTTCCTATTTCATCATCCTCTACTACTTGCCATTTAGTTTAGGGTGTTCTCTTCACAAAGTTCATGACCTAGTGAAGATGGAGCTTGAGTTTGAGTCTCCACGACGTAGATCATCTTCGGCCTCGAAGTCAACGACCTAGCTCGCTCATATCACCGAGGAAACCATCGCTAGAGTCCGGGATCTCGATGATCGCAGCGAAAGGACGTCAACACGGAGCTTTTGAAGTGAAGGACCGGATGTACAAAGGTTGTAATCCCTTTTCACTCAGTGTTAAAATGTTTAACTTGCTAGTTTTCGCATAATCTCTAGTATACGATCTTGGTTAGTGTTTTTCGGCACGGCTATTTTTTTGAATCGGGCATGGTTGATGCCTTGTAGAACCTTGTTAGAGTGCCTAGGAACCCTACAGTGGTATCAGAGCTAAGCTAGAGCTTTAGGCAAAGTCTAGACGAAGTTTAAAGTCCGATCGAACCCTGAAACCCCTAATTTTTACCCTTCTCTGGAAATTTTTCAAAACTGTGATTTTTTCTGTATTAAAAATACTCAAAAAATTCAGCAGGGTTTTCTAGGAATTACTGTGCAGCTCGTGCCCCCAATTCAATAAATGCGCGGCGGATCCGCGGCCGTACTATGGCTTGCGCGGCGGTTCCGCGGCCTAACTGTAGCAACAGGGACGGTGCTTTGCACAGTAATAATCGTAGTTGCTTCCTGATTCTTCTGGGAATTTTTCATTAATAGTCAAGTGTTGAGTTTTCTGGGTTGTATTGGGGACTCATTGATTCGATCGGATTATTTAACTTCGTTTATGTTTTTCCGGATAATTTTAGAAAGTGTTAAAAAGTTTGACCTGATATAAAAAACTCACTTTTTCCCCTGCCGGAAAATTTCCAAGTGTTGGATTTTTCCGTAGTTTAAGAACGTTCAAACGTGGTAGTGACGCGATGGACACTCTAGAAGACAACAAACCTTAACTCGATTATGTGACCATCTTGAACTGCCTTTTGAACCTTAGGGTTTGGGGCAGTACGTCGTGCCACATGTGAGGCGTTGGTTGACAGTTCTTCGGCCGGACCATTTGTACTGTGGCATGTGATGGATGTTTTTAAACTCCCATCAAGTGGTAAGAACTATTTGGGAAATCTTAGGTGTTTGTTTATTCGATCGGAAAGTTTAACATTGTCTATTTATCTGGAATGTGATACAATATTTGGAATCCACAAGTAGTTATGAGATAACTAATTTGAATGTTATAAATCTAGCAGTTCAGTCTTAGATGATCGCTTGCCATGGAATTTTGATGCGATCAAAAGTCCGTCGCAATCACGTAGCGTACTCGGATACTCGCCGGGTAAACTTAATAGATAGCCACGCCCCATAGCCCCGACAAAGTGACTGTAGGAGAACCCCGTAGCCAAAAACATCCGTTCGGGTGCTCGCGGAAGCGGTGTTCCGCCATAGTGCACTTCGTTGATGGCATCCGGGGGTGCGGCCGTCTACTAAAGTTTGCGACGAGCATTCGATCAGGATGTCGGGAATCTTGTTGAATTGCACGACTTGATATTGAAAACAGTTTTCGATTTTGAGACTGAAATGCGGGGTTTATAATTGTTAGGCATGCGAAGTCTAAGAAATTCATTTGGTTAGGCATGATATGTCTAAGGAGGTTGCGGATTCCAACTGTTGTAGTTTCACACTTTTTTTCTGCGACCGTAAGTGTAATATGTGATATCGCCGGTTTCGTTGCTATATGTCAACGACAATTGGGATGGGCATATTTACTTGCGTTGATGACATGCGATGTTATGTGTTGCTGGATATGTTATATTGGATCGTCGTGTTTGAATAGCCGGGTTTTTTTTATGTGAGATGAATGTTTTTCATTTTCATTCATGTAAAAAATTGCATGTAATATTCTTTTATTGGGGCACTTCATGTTGGAGATAGTGCCCTCAGAGTCAATTATTGGATCACAGGCACGTGATTGCAATGATTGAGGGAGGACCTATCCCGGTAGGACAGTCTTACTCGAGATGATAGTTTGCTATCTGGTTTACCTTTATCATCGTGTACTGCTTCAGGTGACTTTACAGGTCACTATTACACGCTGATACAGCCCCCAGGATTCTTGCTTGACTGCAAGCAGTATGATGGCGATCATATACGTGAGAGCTGGTGGTCTATAAGCACATCCTTAAAAGGTCCCTAGTCGTGGGAGTTTCGAGACAGGGCATCAATTCTCCAGAGTAGACTAGTGTATACAGTCGAGACCCCGACGAGGGGCGGTGGCCGGTCTCATAAGCCACTGGTGTCAGTTGGTTCACATAAGATGTATACAGGTGCTCATTGGGTTATGAGTCCACCGGACAGGACTCGCCGGGAACATGCTAGTTGGTCTTATACTTGACGTCAGATAGAAGTTCCCTGGTGACATGTGTACATGTTAGTTCATCGACCTTGGGATCGTCATTTGTCTCGTGTGAGTTCCCACTGTACTTTGATTACTACCCTACCACGGCTCAAAGGAGTCGTGCAAACAGGTTTTAGTTGGGTACAGTCCCGAGCCACATGGGGGCAGTGAGCGGATCTTCAGGGGTTCGTCTCTCCCGGTATTGGGGGTGAGGTCGCGCTGTGTCTAGGAGAGCCATTACGCAAAGCCCTCGGCCGAGGCAGTAGATTTACTGATAGGTATTCCAGTAGTATCTCAGGGCGTTCTGGGCTACACTCCGACACGACTTGTACCGCTTTTGGGGGTCTGACTTTTACCAACCCCCTAGGCCCGACATGCGATGCTCATAGACGAACGGACCGGACTGTACGGATATTGTCACTGACAGGCTCAGTAGGGTGTCAGGATGAGTTCGCTCATCGACGTCCCTTTTGGTCAATAGCTGGTGGCCCGTCATGTATTGGCTAATACCTCTGACGTGCTAGTGGTTAAATCCACAGCCATAGTATTGACGAGTCTTTAGAGTTCACCACACTTACAGTTACTCAAGCTTTCGGGCGAAACACTATAGAGGCCGTATGGAGATATGGCAGGGTCCGATCAGATACGTGCGGTATTGCACGGATCAGGATCGGACGGTTTGTACTAGTGGCCGTATAGTTATATGGCAAGGTTCGATCAGATACGTGCGGTATTGCACGGATCAGGATCTAACGGATTTTACTAGCCGGCTTTGGTTTAAGCCGGTCCTAGTTTAGTACAGTGTAGATTTTGTCTCATTGCATTTGTATCCGGTCGGAATACAGATGCGGGTGTGTATGCACAGTATCGGGGTTTTCCTGTAATTTATTACGGGACCAGTTTTCTGGAGTTGCCAGTTTGCATTCCGTTCCGGCCGGTTTTCCTTTGTTCTTTCCCGGCCGGACTTTTCCGATGGAGAGGGTAATTTGCAGTTTTGCAAATTACATTTGTGGAAGGGGGTATCTTGCATATTGGTGGCATCATGATAGTTTTTCATGATGAGATGCTTTCTTAGTCTTTTCCTTGCTTTATGAGATTAGAAAGATTAGGATTGATTTGTGTTATGATGGGAGCTTTGCTTTATGAAGTGGTCACCTTTCTTTTTCTCCTACACTCACCTCCCTTCTTGTGATGGTTTGTATTTTCATTCCTCCACCATTCTCACTACTTGAGAGAGAGAGGGTTCACTTGAGAGAAAAAGAATGAGAGAGTTCATTTTGTTATATGAGGAATTCTTCATCTCATCTTCTTCTTGCTAGAAAATTGAAAGCACCATTTTTCTTTACCTCTTCCTCCATCCATCAATGGCAACTACATAAACTCCAAGAGGCAAAGTTTCTACACTACATTCTACAGCATTTCTTGGGCATGTCGACTTGCCGGCTTCATGCCCGAGTTGCCTCGGTATTGAGGCGGGAGCCCGTAAAAGACGCAGGCGATGTGGTGCCCTTCCGGCGAGGAGGCGACGACATGGAGACTAGACTTTCCGCGGGAGATCGGGACGATGACGAGAAGACAGGAGGACTCGGATCACTCGGTATACTTCTCTTCCCATCTCTTGTTATCTAGTATAGGTTAACGGTTAACGATCCGGGTTTTATTTTCCGCGGTAGCGCCAGTTTCCAAGTAAGGAAAATTTTTGATTCCGCATTTTGGCCTCGGTAAGACGGCCGAGGCGCTGCCGTGGCGCAACATGGTATCAGGCCACGCCATTAACCTTGTCTAGCTTGTTCTAATGCGTTTTACTTATCCGATCGACCAAAATTCCAAAAACCGCGTTTTTGCATGCATCAGTTTTCTGTCGAATTTTTCCGGGCTCTAAAAATTTTTCAGGTTGTAGAAAACTAATGTACAGGACATTCTAAGAGTTCTCTAAAAATTTGGGCTCGTGAACAGTTCAGAACGCCGCGGAACCGCGGCCAAAGCCATGCTTGGGCCGCGGTTCCGCCGCGACTTGGACTGTTCAGTCCCCCAAAATTTTGCAGAATGCTTAAGTGTTGAAAATAGGGGTTTTGGAATATTATTTTTGGGCCCAGAATTTCTGTGAGTGCTACAGTATTACTTGGGGGCCCACTTGTTAATTTTTGATCGATTGGATATTTTAAACACATTATTTCACAGTATTTACATTATATCTACGACCGTGAATATCACTTGATCGGTAAATCCTGTCTAACTGCTATAGCCCGGTTAGACGGATTTGCGAACGCGATTTTCACATTGATGTTTTGTGTTTATGCTGTGATGTTGCGGATCGGTCGTGGGGGATAGCCTGGATGCAATGCTAGTACAGTTTTGTTGTATTATGTACATTTGATATTGCGGGGCGAGCGTCCGACATGTGGACTGCCGTCACTGCCTGTTTGTATTATTCTTTTGGGGCACGACCTGGTTGCGGTCGATGTACCCGTTGTATGTATATTTTACTTTCTGTACTAGGATTACCCCGCGGTGGGGTGCACGGATAGCCGGGTTCTGGAGGGCAACAAGCCCGCATCTCATGGTATTGGGACGGAGGGGGCTTCACTCTAGGATTGGCGGGCTATTCGCCGCACTCATAGGGGGTACAGGTTGACCCAGGAGGGGTGCCCAAGTTACAGGATTCTGTGAAGTGCTGGGTGGTCCATTCACGGTGCTGAAGGGGGCTGCCTCGCTTCAGGTTTTGGCGGGTGACTTGCCGCGCCCGTAGGGGTCTAGGATTTAATTGCACAGGCTATCCACACGACCAGGGGAACGTCGGGATTCAGCAGCGGCTCTGTGAAACCCGGGGATCCCAGATATCTGTATTGTTCTGTGATGCTGTACATTTCTGTGATGTTGCATTTTATCACGCCTTGAGCGAATATAATATATTGGTATATATATTAGTAGATGTTGTATATGTTTTGCATCCGCGCTAGTCCAGTCCCCGCTCTGTCGTTAGTTAAGTAACCTAACGGGTGATGACGGGACCCAGTGGCGAATGCGGATGGCATATACGTACATCATTATTTTCGTTCTTTATTGGTGTGATCAATTGATGGGACTGCGTTGATCCGGATCAATGCAAGGTAAACAAACCTATTCTGATGTTGTTGGAACAATTTTTCAAAAAGCTGTTATTGCAAGGACGTTCACTTTTGTTTTGCATCGTGGTATTCATTTGGAATATCCTGCTCCTCAGTCGACGAAGCAAGGGCCGAGATCCCTTCACCGGGAGTGACCCCTTAGACAGAAGTTTGCGTCAGGGCATTAACTTCACTATAGCCGATTACTTTTGCTTTGCATCGTGGTATTCAGTTGGAATATCCTGCACCTCATTCTACGGGGAAAGAGCCGAGATCCCTTCACCGGGAGTGACCTCTTTAGCAAAGGCTTTCGTTACTATATTTTTATAAAAAACTATGCAGTTCCTTCAACGATATCAAGTTCATTACGTTAAAGGTTTTTCGCCAAAAACCAGCCGTAGCCCTCCGTCATTTTCTACAGGTATTATTTGGTATTCGTGCTGCGTTTGTTGACCTAGTCAAGACGTAGTGTTCGGTAGCTAAGTGGTACTTGTTTGTTGCATAAGTGGGATTGGTTAAGACAGTCGTGCGGCCTTGTTGACCTAGTTAAGGGCACGTACGGGTGGGTTTAATGCAATCCAGAATAATGACGGGTTGAACTTGACTGGCGGTTTATGGTTTGTTGACCTATTCATGGTCATAAACCGCTTGGGGTAAAAATCACATCGGGAGTTTCAAAAGAACTGAAACTTGCCAGACATGTGCATACCTTCTGGAGTGTGGTGACGTGAGTGGATTCCGTCACATTATCATGCGATGATAGTTGGATCCCGATTCCCACTGATGAGTTGGTTTACTCCTCGGGTGACCCCGACTAATTCTTCTTTCAGGTTTGGGGAAGAATTTGAGGTTACAGTGGGAGTTTTCCTGATTAGATAATTTGGTAACCATTCTGATCTAGGTTAGAGTGCACGCTGAGTGTTTCTTTTCTCTCTCTCTTTGGCAGCAACCATTGACCCGACCCTGGACTATGACTCAGTGACCAAGTTGACCGAACCTTCTTAACACTGGCTTTTGGATTGTCAGAGTTGTAAACCTCATTGCCACTCCTACTTTTACCCTTTTCTCCAGGACACCCCGTATTACTACGAACGTCCACTTCCATTGGACAAAACCATCGTATGGTTATATACAAACTCGAAGGACTTCGAGGATGGTTTCTGGTTCTGGAGAAAACGAATAGGATTATTCAGTTGTCTTTTCTTTTCACCTTCTCTCATTACGAGTACTCCTTGGTTTAGGAGATAGTACACCTATTACGCAAATTGGATAGTCTTCTTCCAAACCTTAGGCTGGTGCCGAACGGTGGAGAATGAAGAAAACCAATTAGCATAACGATGGTGTACAGAAGGTATTAAGTTAAGACAAAGCAAGGGATTAGTAAGAGGGCAAAGTAAATTGCGACTGCTATTCACGATCAAACCAAGTATTTCTTCGCCAATTCTAAATCACCTTTGTATTTCTCCAGGACACTCCGTATCACTACGAAGATCCACAGTTTATTGGATACTCCATCGTATGGTTATATACGAACTCGAAAGGAACTTGTTCCAGTTCGGGGATGGATTCTGGTTAAGGAGAAATAGGAATAAGGTTTATTCGGTTGTCTTTTATCTTCACCTTCTCTCGCTTTGCGAGTGCTCCTAGGATTAGGACAGTACACCTTTTATGCTTATTGGATAGTCTTCTTCCAAACCATAGGCTGGTGCCGAACGGTAGGGAAGGAAGAAAACCATTTGGCCTAAAGGGGTGTGCAGACGGTAATGACTAAAGACATATAAAGGGATTTGGACAGATGGCAAAGAGATATACGGTTACAGTTGTAAATCTGGATAATGGAAGAGGCATTACTAAGAATACCGGACTACCCCACCGAAACATTTCAATGTTTCAGTTTCACTGTGTAATGTTAAAAGAAAACTGATTTCCCGATTAGATACTTACTCCAGGGTATGTATTTACCAGGTATGATTCATACATCTGTATGGTTTTACAGATGATGAGTGGGAGTAAGTTATTGGGAATAGGGTGATCATCCTCATTATATCGGGATTCGTTGTAATCGGTGATATTTGAGGAGATCATCTGGGCTGTTTGCCGGTCGGCAAATATTTGGTTTTGAATATCCACTGTTGTGCACCAATTTCAAATTGATATATCTGTATGTCTATTTTCATAGAGTGAGATATGCCTTTTGATATTATGTCGATGACATTTACCTATATCAGTGGATGGTTAGGTAAGGACCATTAAACAGCGGTGTAATTCTTCTTAACCATAAGTACAGTTTTCAACCTACGACGCACAGTGAAAGAGTTGTTAGACTCAGAGGACTTATACAGAGTATTGTATGTTGTCCAGTGTCCATTAGGACAGAGGAGTTGGTCCTCATACTATATTCTGTTTACTTTTAACTTCTCTTGTTCTTAGACATGTGTTTCGTAGGAACACAGGGTCTAAGTTTTTGAGGAGTTATAGGTATTTGAATAGAGTAGAGAACCAGGTGTAGCAAATATCGGGATTCTTCAAAGTGATCGAGGATGTAGATACTTGTGTATGGTGTTCAGTTGATAGTAATGATTAAGAGAACTAGCTTCTCTTTCAGGTTACTCATAATTGGAAACTTTCCTAAGTTGAGTAACGCTGATCGGCCTCCTTCCATTTAGTTGACATGCACTGGAGACAGCGGCATGATTTGAATCTGGTTCAATTAAATCAGTGCCTCTGTTTCTATATTGGATATAGAACAGTTCATATCTTGACATTGTTAAGGTACGGGGAGTTGTCCGGCTTATGCTTAAAACCAGACACTGGACAACTCAAGGCACGGTTCTGTAATGGCTGTTTGTGGGTTGACCCAGGCTATGACGAGGATTGACTTTCTACCATCTGGGAGATCAATAGTAATATTGTTCTAGACTCGCCACAATTTTAAAAGAAATCGATTTTTCAGAAAACAGCAGTGGGAGTATGGTAGATCTGGAAGTGATTCCAGAACCGCAAACGTTTACTGAAAATTTGATAGGAACCTGAAGATTCAATCTGGCTTGACATTCCATTAGCCACTCCGCAGATAAGGTGGGTAACTTCAGGCACCCGAGAGGTACTCCGGTAGCCTCAAGGACGGTGACAGGGAAGTTCTTGTTTACCCACACTTGCCATTTTTGTTGTTCCAGGCTGCGAGACCCGGCAGGAGGATGAGTATAGCGTCGTTCTAAACTAGCTTTGGAAGTGCACGTCTATATGACTCTGCCAGAGAGTTGTCGTAGTCAGTGGGAGCAGCGGAAGCATTGGTGGACATCAGGCTTATGTCTATTTATAGACTAAAGTAGATATAGCGGAGATAGATCATCTATTTCTGATGTGACAGTCATAGGTTTGACGTGATCAGAATAAGGGATGGATCTGTTAAGAATGTAGTAGGGTGTGATGTCCTGGTTTTGGATGACATACACAGAGTAGGAAAGGAAACTCCTATACTACGATCGGTTATACTTTGGTTGTCACACAGTGGTTTCTCCACACAGGACTTGGATATTATATCAGACATTCTGGTTACTAGATCTATGGTTTTAGATCTAGATTTGGGTGGTTTCCTAATCTAGGTACCTTGACAGCATTCTATGAGTATTTAGAATGGACGACTCCTGGCACGGTAGTACACCTGCAGGTAATGGAGTCACCCTCTCTAAAGGTGTCTTACAGACTAAAGGGGAGAGGGATACGCATGATTGACAGATCACTTGCTTAGGCAATTGAGTCAATCATGAGATGTCAAGTACCACACCAGATGTTGTTCTTGAAGTAGATGCAATAAGTTGATATTAATCCAATCCTGGAGAAACAATCGGAAGCAGTTTTAGGACATAAGTGCGTGTTCTAGGGATGTGATAACGACAGCCTCTTTTAGGAGACGGTTATCACTCCAGGCTTCCAAGGTGACATGGATGGCAGAGTGGCTGTCAGAGTTATAGTTTCTCCTTCTGACGAGGGACAGTATTTTGGACAGGTGGTCCAAGGCAATACTGAGGGAGGCATGGCGCTGGGTACTGATTAAGTTCAGTTATCGATATAGTCTAAGAAGTTTGGATTTGGAGTTCATTTATGAGCTAGGTCCCATCAGATATCCAGACATACTCTAAGACATGTATTGCTCATTTCGGGAGATAGTTTTCTCTGCGAACTTGAGATATAGAGAGACATAGAAAGAAACATCACAGCGGATCCACTCACTGAGGCCATTCCTCGAACGCAATAGTTTCGCAAACAAGCTTTATGAGACTGACTAGTAGAGGAGTTGGGTGTTCGGTATCACACGGGCTGTGAGTATGCGACATCGCAATAATTAGCCTTGAGTGCAAGTGGGAGATTGTTGGAGATAGTGCCCTCAGAGTCAATTATTGGATCACAAGCACGTGATTGCAATGATTGAGGGAGGACCTATCCCGGTAGGACAGTCTTACTCTAGGTGATAGTTTGCTATCTGGTTTACCTTTATCATCGTGTACTGTTTCAGGTGACCTTACAGGTCACTATTACACGCTGATAGAGCCCCCAGGATTCTTGCTTGACTGCCAGCAGTATGATGGCGATCATATATGTGAGAGCTGGTGGTCTATAAGCACATCCTTAAAAGGTCCCTAGTCGTGGGAGTTTCGAGACAGGGAATCGATTCTCCAGAGTAGACTAGTGTATACAGTCGAGACCCCGACGAGGGGCGGTGGCCGGTCTCATAAGCCATTGGTGTCAGTTGGTTCACCTAAGATGTATACAGGTGCTCATTGGGTTATGAGTCCACCGGACACGACTCGCCGGGAACATGCTAGCTGGTCTTATACCTGACATCAGATAGCAGTTCCCTGGTGACATGTGTACAGGTTAGTTCATCGACCTGGGGATCGTCATTTGTCTCGTGTGAGTTCCCACTGTACTTTGATTACTACCCTACCACGGCTCAAAGGAGTTGTGCAAACAGGTTTTAGTTGGGTACAGTCCCGAGCCACATGGAGGCAGTGAGCGGATCTTCAGGGGTTCGTCTCTCCCGGTATTGGGGGTGAGGTCGCGCTGTGTCTAGGAGAGCCATTACGCAAAGCCCTCGGCCGAGGCAGGAGATTTACTGATAGGTATTCCAGTAGTATCTCAGGGCGTTCTGGGCTACACTCCGACACGACTTGTACCGCTTTTAGGGGTCTGACTTTTACCAACCCCCTAGGCCCGACATGCGATGCTAATAGACGAACGGACCGGACTGTACGGATATTGTCACTGACAGGCTCAGTAGGGTGTCAGAATGAGTTCGCTCATCGACGTCCCTTTTGGTCAATAGCTGGTGGCCCGTCACGTATTGGCTAATACCTCTGACGTGCTAGTGGTTAAATCCGCAGCCATAGTATTGACGAGTCTTTAGAGTCCACCACACTTACAGTTACTCAAGCTTTCGGGCGAAACGCTGTAGAGGCCGTATGGAGATATGGCAGGGTCCGATCAGATACGTGCGGTATTGCACGGATCAGGATCCGACGGTTTGTACTAGTGGCCGTATAGTTATATGGCAAGGTTCGATCAGATACGTGTGGTATTGCACGGATCAGGATCGAACGGATTTTACTAGCCGGCTTTGGTTTAAGCCGGTCCTAGTTTAGTACAGTGTAGATTTTGTCTCATTGCATTTGTATCCGGTCGGAATACAGATTTTGTCTCACTACATTCTACAGCATTTCTTGGGCATGTCGACTTGCCGGCTTCATGCCCGAGTTGCCTCGGTATTGAGGTGGGAGCCCGTAAAAGACGCAGGCGATGTGGTGCCCTTCCGGCGAGGAGGCGACGACATGGAGACTAGACTTTCCGCGGGAGATCGAGACGATGACGAGAAGACCGGAGGACTCAGATCACTCGGTATACTTCTCTTCCCATCTCTTGTTAGCTAGTATAGGTTAACGGTTAACGATCCGGGTTTTATTGTCCGCGGTAGCGCCAGTTTCCAAGTAAGGAAAATTTTTGATTCCGCATTTTGGCCTCGGTAAGACGGCCGGGGCGCTGCCGTGGCGCAACACTTCCGGGATGAGGAAGATGTCACCGTTGATGTATATTTTTTACTTTTCTGCATTAGGATAGACCCAAGGCGGGGAACACAAGTAACCGGGTTCTAGGGTCCAGGGGGAGACCATCTCGAGGAGCCGAGTCCGTGTCTCCTAACTCTAGAATTGGTAGGGTTGCTTGCCGCTCTAGTAGGGGTCTAGGAGTGTGGGATTGGCTATTCATCACGACCGTGGAATCCGTGTTTTATACAGGCTCAAAACAAAATACGAACATCCTAGTATATCCAATATTTCATATGTTGTTTTCTTCTGCGTTATCTGTGATGTGATCATGTGATTTGTTCAGATAGATACCGTATATAGTATATATGATATATTATATAAACGTTGCTTATGTTTTACTCCCGCGCTAGCCCTGCCCCGCTCTACTGTTAGTTACCTAACCTAACGGTGCAGACGAGACATCGAGGCGAATGCAGATGGCATAAGTGTACGTTGTATTTATCTGTGATGTTTAGGTGGACTTAAATGATGGGACATTCATTAATGAGATTAATGAATGAAAATAAACCTAAAAGATGTTGTGGAATCGAATTTCAAAAAAAAAATTAGGTAGCTTTAGTTGTTTTGCTTTGCATAGCGGTGTTCCTTGTAGAACATCCAGCACCTTATTCGATAAGGAAAGAGCCGAGATCCTTTCACCGGGAGTGACCTCTTTAGCAATAACTAGAAGATGCTATAACCTTCAGTTTGTCTTTTGATTCCTTTTCTAGTTCTTGCTTTGCATAGTGGTATTGTGAATATCCTGCACCTCATTCGACGAGGAAAGAGCCGAGATCCCTTCACCGGGAGTGACCACTTTAGTGAAACTAGAAGAAGCCTAAAAAACACTCCATTTAAAACCATTTGATTCTGCAACGAGATCAAGTTCAAAGCATTAAAGGTTTTCTTAAAAACCATCCGCAACCCTCCGTCATTTTAGAAAGTAGAGTACTTAGTATTCGTGCTGTGTTTGTTGACCATAGTCAAGGCACAGTGTACGGTAGCTAAGTGATGTCTTCCTACACAGCATATGATGCGATTGGTTAGGACAATCATGTGACTTTGTTGACCTTAGCCAAGGGTCATATGGGTGGGTCTAATTAATCACGAAATGACGGGTAGAACTTGACTAGTGCTTTTGATTTGTTGACCATAGCCAAGGTCATTGGTGCTAGGGGTAAAAACCTTTATCGGGAGTTTCAAGTGTTGAAATTTGCAATGAGATTGCATACCTTCTATGAGATAGTTGGATCCCGATACCCACTGCGAGTAATTGTTACTCCTGGGAGAGTTTTGCACTTTGCAATTAGCCGATCAAGTAGGTGTCTAGAATGGTGTCAATGGGGTTACGCACCTGGGAAAACGAGGTTTATTTTAAATAGGTCCGTGCGAAAGCACGGGGAACCTCCCTCAAAGTACCGGCATTGGCCTGGCTGAAAGATTGGCGAACTAGTAGAGTGTAATTAATCCCGGCTAGTCTTTTCTTTTAGGGTTTGAAGGAAGATTTGATAAAAACAGTGGGAGCCATCTTGATTAGATAAAAAATATAACCAATCTAATCTTGCAAGAGCGCACGTAGAGTGTTTTCTTCTCTCTCTCTCCAGGTAGCAACCATGTCACGCCTTAATCAAGATAATAATATGGATGTATTGACCGAACCCGCTTGTTATACTGAGCTGGGGAACGTTGGCCCCGCTCCAACTTATAATTGTTATAAGACCGAGCATGAATTAGGGGAATACCAAGATTCTCGTGCCGCCAAAAACGAAGAAAGTGCATGCTGATGCATCTTCTTCGGGTGTGTTCATTACAGAGAACTATTTCTCAGTATCCTTTACGTCCTGGGTATGACATACCGGATCAGGATCCCGCATATGTAATCTGTTACATGGGCTACAGAAAGGTAGAGAACTGAGAACGGGTGATAAGTTTCATAAGATAGAAACGGTGCAAGTGTTGCAGCCAAATCTGTTGGTCACTATCACCCTGTATTACCAGAAAACATTAATTCTGAACGAATGTTATTAGATACCGAACCTGATATACAACATCATATCAGTCTCTTTATTAGTACTCTTTATTAGTAAAGAAAGGATATAATTTTGGATTGTTGGATAATGTTTTGAACATTTCCTGTATCAAGAGTTGATCGGTTCTGGCACGTTATCTAAAAGCATTGACGTTCTAAATCAAACTACAGTTCTTACTATACAGAACACACACGAGAGGAAGAGTTCAGAAATGAACGAATCCTTCTTGAGGCATTGTAGACTCGGTCATATCAATGCGACCCGACTAGCTAAGTTACATATAGATCCATATTTAAATCTGTTTGAATTTACATCTTGTGAAACTTTCCGGTCATGTCACAAAGACAAGATGACCAAAGCTCTGTTTATTGGAAATAGAGAAAGAGTTAGTGAACTCTTGGGACTGATACATAGTGATGTATGAAGGTCCCCATTCTACATATGTCAGGAACGGTTCATTGTACTTCATTACATTCACTGATGATCTCTCTAGATTCAGACTTATGTTCCTGTTGAAACACAAGTCCCAAACTTTTGAGATAATCACCGAATATAAGTTAGAAGTAGAGAACCAAAAACGGGTATAAGTAATATGTCCTTTGATGTGATCAGGGAGGAGAATACTTGAGCACGGGATTCCTGGACTATTCTAAAGGAGAATGAGATTCTCTCTCAGAATTACTCCTCCATATACACCACAGCACATCGGTGTATCGGGGCGGAGCAATCACACCCTATGTGATATGGTGCGCTCTATGATGAGTACTACTGAGTTTCCAATTTCCTTTTGGGAGTTATGCACTTGAGAAGCTGCATACATATTGAATTAGGTTCGAATCAGATCACTGCCTCCCACTCCATATGAGATATGGTATGGGAAGAGCCCATCTTTTAAGCAAGTTAAGATTTGGGGTTGTCCGGCCTATGTCAAAAGAAAAATCCGGACAAGCTCGAGGCAAAGTCAGTTCTGTAGATGTTTCTTGGATATCCCAAGCATTCGCAAAGGAATATCTTCTACCTAACAGAGGAACAGAATATGTTTTGTTTCTCGACATACCACCTTCGTGAAAGGGAATTTCTTATGAAGAAATTAGTGGTTATGAGGTAGAACTGGAAGGAGTTCAATCTATACAAACTACAGCAGATAATTTGGTAGAACCAAAGGATTCAATAGGTTCCGACGAACCTCAGCCTCTCCGCCGATCTAGCAGGGTTCCTCATCCGCCTGAGAGATACTTCGGTTTCTCGATGACAGTGGGAGCGAGGATTGCATCATGAGATGATGACCCAACTAGTTTCGAGCAGGCCATCAAGAGTGGGACTCTGTAAGAATGGCAAGATGCTTAGCGATCTGAGATGGAATCCATGTACACCAACAAAGTATGGACTTTGGTTGCTATATCTGAAGGGTTAAATTCCCATCAGGAGCAAGTATATCTTGAGAAGATTACTTGGTATAGATGGAAAAGTTGAGACATTCAAAGCTAGAGTTGTTAAAGGTTTTCGTCATCGACCAGGCGTGGATAATGATGAAACCTTTTCCAGTGGCTGTGCGTAAGTCCATCCGGATCCTACTTGCCATTGCTGCATACCATGACCGCGATATCTGGTGGTTGGGTGTCATGACTGCTTTTCTAAATGATGTTTTAGAAAAGAGCGTCTATAAGTACATAGCCATAGGGCTTCGTAGACAGAGGGAGCAACAGAAACGTGTGCAAGATGCTTTGTGTGATAAAGCAGGCATCGTGGAGTTGGAACATCTGTTTTGATGTGGTAGTCAAAGAGTTTGACTTCATCAAAATAGTAGATGAACCTTGTACAAACAAAAAGGAAGTAGAGAGTAAGGTGGTGATCCTAGTCGAGTACGTGGATGACATACTCTTGATAGGGAAGGAGTTTCCTATGCTATGCTCGGTCAATCACCGCTTATCACAATGATACTCCAAATAGGATCGTACTGATACCTCTTAAATCCTAGGTTTTATATCTATGAGATAGATCTAAATGGATATTAGGATTCTCACTAGGTGTAGTGAGATGGTATGAATCGATCCTGGGGAGAATCACTGGACAGCTTCCATGGTGGTAAGGTCGACTGAATGTCAGTCGCAGGCATTGTCTTTAACCTCAGTGGAGGGGCGGTATATTGGAAGAGTTCCAAGCTAGATATCGTGGCAAACTAGACGATAAAGACTGGTGACATCGTTATCAAATATACTGCCAAAGAGGCAGTTTGGGTGTATATTAGTTCATGAGATGAACTAGGTTCCTACCATTGTGTGACAATGGAAGTGTGGTTTTGACCCAGGAACCACGGTCCCATCAGTGACCCAGACATATTCCAAGGCAGTATCACCTGATCATGGAGATAGTTGATCTCCAGGGTGATCGAGGTTAGGAGAGTAGACTCAGAGGACAATACGACGGATCCACTCACAAAGGCCTTTTCCAAGAGAGATACTTTTATGGGATGGTTGAGTATGAGATACTGCAACCACTGCTACAGATGGCCCTAGTGCAAGTAGGAGATTGTTAGTTATATGTATGCCCTAGAGGCCATTACTGTACATGAGATGTATATCGTAGTGGATGCTGGGACATATATAGGGAGGACTTTCTTGCTCGACATGATAATACGCTATCTGGTTGCTCTTTATCTTAACATGTTTACTTCTTATCTCTCTGTTACATGTTGATAAGGCCCTTAGGATGTGTACTTGACTTCCAGGACTATGATGCAAGATCATACTAATAGGGCCTGGGTAGTCCATGAGTACATCCTTCAATGTTCCTAGTCGTGGGAATATCGAGACGGGGCATCGATATTCCAGGGTAGACTAGCGTATATCTTCTTGACCCATGTGATGGGCGATGGATGATCCCACATGTTAGTTGTATGTATGCCGTAGAGGCCAGTATTGTTAGTTGTATGTATGCCCTAGAGGCCAGTATTGTACAGATGTTGTATATTATATTGGATGCTTGGACATATATAGAGATGACTTTCTTGCTCGATATGATAGTATGCTATCTGGTTACTCTTTATCTTAACATGTTCACTAGTCTCTTTATACTGTCTTATAGTTACATGTTGGTAAAGCCCTTAGGATGTGTACTTGACTACCTGGACTATGATGCGGATCATACTAGTGGGGACATGGTAGTCCATAAGTACATTCTTCAAGGTCCCTAGTCGTGGGTGTATCGAGACGGGGCATCGATATACCAGTGTAGACTAGCGTATACACTTCTCGACCCATATGATGGGCGATGGATGATCCTATATCCATTGGTGTTTGACATCAGAGATGGTGTACGGGTGCTCAGTGGAGACTGGGTACACTGGACGGACTCGCCGAGAACTCCCAGATGGTATTATACCTCACGTCAGATGGCAGTTCTCAGGTGACACTTGTACAGGATAGTCTGTAGACCCGAGATCGTCATAGAGTCTTGTGTGATTCCCACTGTGCTTTGATCTCCACCTTACCACGTCCATGAGGGCGTGCAAAACGGTGGTCTTTGGGCACAGTCCCGAGTCACATGGAGGCAATGAGCGATAGGAGGGGTTTCGTCTCTCCAGGTATTGGGGGTTGATGTTGCGCAGTGCTCGATTGGCCGTAGCAGGGAAGTCCCTGGCCAGGGCTGATCAGAGATTTGCTGAAAAGTGTTACCAGTAGTTTCTCGACCAGTTATGAGCCTCACATCGGCGCGACTTATCGGGTTATTGGGGTCTGACGTTTACCACCCCTAGACTTGATATGCGACATATCAGACGAAGAGACCGGACTGTACGGTAAGTGTTACTGGTCGGATTCGCAGGAGTGTGAGCGGGCTAGCTCGTCGATCTTCTGATCGCTCAATACCCGGGTGGCCGTTACGTTTAGCAGACCGCTTGCGGCTTGTGGGTGCTTGATATGATCATCATCTGCTACCGGCGTATTGACGAGTCTTTAGAGTCCTACACAGAGGTTTCCTGGTTCAAGCGAAACGAAATAGGAGCGCATATGAGATGTGTGCAGGACCGAGAATAATGCGTGTATGTGATACCGCATTTCATTCTCGCGATATATGTTTTCGATTGGTTATATTCCATATGACCTAGTTATCGAATCATTGATTCGATAAATCGATACATTGAATACTAGTCGGTTATGTGCGACATGACCGGATCATTGTATCAAATGTTGATTTAATGATTTAATGTATAATTATATATTTGATATATTAATTTGCATTAACTAGTATTGGTTCACTTTAAACGGATTTTTCTCACTTGGTGTGCACATTGTATATGTGATATGTTTTGTGTACACTTGTTTGTATCATGATTGATGATGCATAATAACTTGGCTTTGTGTGAAGAATTGAACCATGGTTATGATAAGGGTTAGGGTTTTTGATTATTCACTTAATTATTTATCCATTATTTATTCATTTAATTAGGTGAAAGAAAACAAAAAGGGTTTCTTTTCTTCATGAAGCTTATTGAAGCTTCATGAAACTTTGACCAAAGTCATCCCTTTTGTCTTCATCCTTAACCCTAGCCACTAATCTAACCTTGGTCAATTCTCTACACATAACCATGGTTTACTTTATGATAAGTATTGATTTTCCTTTTTATTTTCAATGACTTATCATAACATTATCATTATCTTCTTCATTTTCTTCTTCTTTTTCAAGCTTGCTACTCCAATGGCAACTTGAGTTTTAGTGAGAGAAATCCAAATCTAAAGTGAACCCACCTCCTATTTCTTCATCCTCTACCTCTTGCCAAGTGGTTTTGGGTGTTCTCTTCACAAGTTTCACTACTTGGTGAAGTCGGAGCTTGAACTAGTGCAACCTCGATGTAGATCGTCTTTGACACGAAGCCGACGAACTATTCCGCTCACTTCTCCGATGAAGCCGTCGTGAGAGTTTGAGGTTCGTGATGGACAGCGAGGGCATGACCACGTGGAGCTAAGGAGGTGGAAATCCGGATCTACAAAGGTTGTAGCATCTAACCTATAGTTAAATAGTTAACTAGTTTTCCGTTTCGCCTAAACATCTAGTCTAAAGATCCGTAGTCTAGGGTTTCTCGGCACCATTTTTTTTAAATTGGCATGTCCGATGCCTTGTGAGACCTTACTAGAGTGCCTAGGAACCTTTCACTGATATCAGAGCCTAGCTAGAGCCTTAGGCGAAGTCCAGACGGAATTTGAAGTCCGAACGAACCCGAATCCCGATCACAAAAATGCTCTTTGTCCAGATTTTAAAAATGTGGATTTTTGTGTATTAAAAATGTCTAGAAGATTCAGTAAACAATTCTAAGGAGTACGGTAAAAACTCAGGCCCGTGATTCATTTAAACGGCGGCGGAACCGCGGCAGAAGCCCAGCTTCTGCGGCGGTTCCGCGGCAGTTTGTTGACATCATCATTCACTGTTTGTACTGTAATTCATTATTTCTGGTGCTGGATTTTCTGGAATTTTTTAATATTTATTCAAGAGTTGAATTTTCTGCAGTTGTTTTGGGGATTCGGTGTTTCGATCGGGTTATCAAATTTTGTCTATTTGGTTTTCCGGATAAATTTTAGGGTATGTTAAAAAGTTCGACCGGATATAAATACCCAATTTTTCCCCTGTCGGGAAATTTCCAAGTGTTGGATTTTTCCGTAGTTTAACGACGTTCTAAGTAGTGCAAGTAACGCGATGGACCCTCTAGAAGACAACAAAATTTAACTCGATTATGTGACCGTCTAGAACTGCCCTTTCAACCTTCGGGTTTGGGGGAGTACGGCGTGCCACATGTGAGGCGTTGGCTTGACCCTTCTACGGCTGGACCGTCGGTACTGAGGCACAGACTGAATGTTGTTAGACTTATTTCATGTGTTGGACTGTATCGGGAAAACATGGGTATTCGACAGTTCGATCGGAAAGTTTAACATTATCTGTTTATCTGGAATGTGATACAATAATTGGAATTCACAAACAGTTATGAGATAACTGGATGAATGTTATAAGTCTAGCACTTTAGTCCCATACGATATTGAAAAGAGTTTTCGGTAATGAGACTAAAATGCGGGGTTTGTAACTGTTAGGCATGCGATGTCTAAAGTAGTTGCGGATTCCTGTTGTTGTAGTTTTACACTTTCTTTTCTGTGACCGTAAGTGTAGTATGTTCATATCGCCGGTTTCGTTGCTATACGTCAACGACAATTGGGGTATGCATACTTACTTACGTTGATGACATGTGATGTTATGTGTTGCTGGATATGTTATATTAGATCGTCGTATTCGAATAGCCGGGGGTTTTTATGTGAGATGAGTGTTTTTCATTTTCATTCATGTAAAAACTTGTATGTAATATTCTTTTATTTGGGGCACTTCCAGGTAGCGGAAGTTGTCACCCTTTGTATATTATTTACTTTTCCGCATTAGGATAGACCCAAGGAGGGGAGCACAAGTAACCGGGTTCTGGGGTCCAGTGGGAGACCAACTCGAGGACTCGAGTCCGGGTCTCCTAACCCTAGAATTGGCAGGGTTGCTTGCCGCTCTCGTAGGGGTCTAGGGGTGTGGGATTGGCTATTCATCACGACCGTGGAATCCGTGTTTTATACTGGCTCGTATTGAAAACACGGACGTCCTAGTATATCCAATATTTCATATGTTTATTCTGCTGCGATATCTGTGTTGTGACTCTGTGATGGATATAGTATATAGTATATATGATATATTATATAGACGTTACTTATGTTTTACACCCGTGCTAGCCCTGCCCTGCTCTGTCGTTAGTTACCTAACCTAACGGTGCACGAGGGGACATCGAGGCGAATGCGGATGGCATAAGTGTACGTCATATCTATCTGTGATGTTTAGGTATTTAAATGATGGGACTTCATTAATGTGATTAATGAAAGATAAGAAACCTAAGATGTTGTGGAATCGAATTTTAAAATAAAACAGGTAGCTACAGTTCTTGCTTTGCACAGCGATATATATGATATATCCCGCACCTTATTCGATGAGGAAAGGACCGAGATCCCTTCACCGGGAGTGACTCCTTTAGCAATAACTGGCAGATGCTACACACTCGGTTTGCTTTTGAATGCTTTTGGGTTTTTGCTTTGCACAGTGATATATATGATATATCCCGCACCTCATTCGACGAGGAAAGGACCGAGATCCCTTCGCCGGGAGTGACTCCTTTAGCAAAACTAGAAAAGCCTCAAAATCACTCCATTTCAAAACTTCATTTGATTCTACAACGATATAAAGTTCATTACATAAAGGGTTTTCTTAAAAACCTGACGTAGCCCTCCGTCATTTCAGATAAGTAATAGTTAGTATTCGTGCTGCGTTTGTTGACTCAGTCAAGGCGTAGTGTGCGGTAGCTGATTACTATTTATCTGTTTATGCATATGATGCAGATTGGATTAGGGTAGTCGTGCGGCCTTGTTGACTTAGTCAAGGGTCGTACGGGTGGGTTTAATTCAATCAGGAAATGACGGGTTGAACTTTACTTGCGGTCTATGGTTTTTTGACTCAGTCAAGGTCATAGATCGCCTGGGGCAAAATATTATCGGGAATTTCATGTGTTGAAATTTGCAATGAGATTGCATACCTTCTATGAGATAGTTGGATCCCGATACCCACTGCGAGTAATTGTTACTCCTGGGAGAGTTTTATACATTACAATTAGCCGATCAAGTAGGTGTCTAGAAAGGTGTTAACGAGGTTACACCTCTGGGAAAACGAGGTTTACATTAATTAGGTTCGTGCGAAAGCACGGGGGACCTCCCTCAAAGTACTGACACTGGCCTGGCTGAAAGATTGGCGAACTTGTAGTGTGTAATTAATCCCGGCTAGTCTTTCCTTTTAGGGTTTGGAGGAAGATTTGATAAAAAGCAGTGGGTGCCATCCTGATTAGATAAGATAATAACCAATCTGATCTTGCACGAGCATACGCTAAAGTGTTTTCTTCTCTCTCTCTCCAGGTAGCGACCATTTCATGCCCTAATGAAGATAATAATATGGATGTATTGACCGAACCCGCATGTTATACTGTGCAGGGGAACGTTGGACCCGTTCTATCTTATAAATGTTATAAGACTGAACAGGAAACAGGAGAATATCTGGATTCTCACACCGCCCAAACGGAGAACATGCATGTTGATGCATCATCTTCGGGTGTGTTTGTCATTGAGAACTGTTTCTCAGTTCACCCTACGTCCTGGGTATTAGATACCGGGTCAGGATCCCACATATATAAGATGTTACATGGGCTGCGAAAAGGTAGAGAACTGAGAAAAGGTGAACATTCCGTTCATGTAGGGAATGGGGCAAATGTTGCAGCCAAAGCAGTTGGCATATATCACCTGGTATTACCGAATGGTGATACACTAGTCCTGAATGAGTGCTATTATATACCGAACATGATGTGCAACATTATATCAGTTTCTTTATTAAGTAAAGAAGGTTATAATTTTGTAGTAAAGGATAATGTTATGAACATATTCCTAGATCAAAGGTTGATTGCATCAGGCTCGCTACATAATGGCATATTCATTCTCAATCAAAATACAGTCTTCAATATACAAAACACACACATAAGGAAAAGCTCAGAAATGAACGAATCCTTCTTGTGGCACTGTAGACTTGGCCATATCAATGAGACACGACTAGCTAAGTTGCATAAGAACGGATATTTGAATTCATTCGAATTATCATCTTACGACACTTGCCATTCATGTCTCAAAGGAAAAATGACCAAAACCCCGTTTAAAGGACACGTAGAAAGAGTTACTGAACTCTTGGGACTGGTGCATAGTGATGTATGCGGTCCAATGTCTACACACGCCAGAAATGGTTCTTCCTACTTCATTACATTCACTGACGATCTCTCTAGATACGGGCATGTGTTCCTGTTAAAACACAAGTCTGAAGCTTTTGAGAAATTCAAAGAATATAAGCACGAGGTAGAGAACCAAACGGGCAAAAGTATTAAGGTTCTTCGATCTGATCGAGGAGGTGAATACTTAAGCAGTGAATTCCTGGATTATCTAAAAGAGAATGGGATTCTCTCTCAGCTTACTCCTCCTTATACACCACAGCACAACGGTGTATCGGAACGAATGAATCGCACACTATTAGATATGGTGCGTTCAATGATGAGTAATGCTGAATTACCTATTTCCTTTTGGGGGTATGCGCTTGAGACAGCCATATACCTATTGAATCTGGTTCCGTCTAAATCTGTACCTACCACACCATATGAGATATGGAGTGGGAAGAGACCATATTTTAAGCGAATTAAGATATGGGGTTGTCCGGCCTATGTCAAAAAGCAAAATCCGGAAAAACTCGAGGCACGATCAGTCCTTTGCAAGTTTGTGGGATATCCTAAGAATTCTCAAGGATATTTTTTCTACCAAGCTGAGGAACAAAGAGTGTTTGTTGCTCAACATGCCACCTTTTTGGAAAGGGAATTTCTTGCAAAAGAAATTAATGGCAAAGAGGTAGAGCTGGAAGAGGTTCCAGCACCACAAACTGCAACTGACGATTTAGTAGAACCAGAGGATTCAGTGGTGCCCGACGTACCCCAGCCTCTCCGCCGATCTAGTAGGGTTTCTCGTCCACCTGAGAGATACTATGGTTTTCTCATTGATGGTGGTAGTGAGAATTGCATCATGGAGGATGATGACCCAACTAGCTTCGAGCAGGCCATCACGAGTGGGGACTCAGTGAAATGGCTGGATGCTATGCGGTCCGAGATGGATTCCATGTACACCAACAAGGTATGGACTTTGGAAGTTGCTCCTGAAGGGGTAAAACCCATTGGGAGCAAGTGGATCTTTAAGAAGAAACTTGGTGTAGATGGGAAAGTGGAGACTTTCAAAGCTAGACTTGTAGCAAAGGGTTTTCGTCAAAGACCAGGTGTGGACTATGACGAGACCTTTTCTCCAGTGGCTATGCTTAAATCCATCCGGATCATGCTTGCCATCGCTGCATATCATGATTACGAAATCTGGCAAATGGATGTTAAGACCGCCTTTCTAAACGGTGATTTAGACGAGTGCGTGTACATGACTCAGCCAGAGGGCTTTGTAGACAGTGGGAGCAGCGGGAAGGTGTGCAAGCTGCTTAAATCCATTTATGGATTAAAGCAACCATCGCGGAGTTGGAACATCTGCTTTGACGTCGTTATCAAAGAGTTTGATTTCGTCAAAAATCCAGATGAACCTTGTATCTACAGGAAGGTGGCAGGGAGTAAGGTTGTCTTCCTCGTATTGTACGTGGACGACATACTCTTGATAGGAAATGATATTCCTATGCTGCAATCGGTTAAGCTCTTCTTATCACAAAGATTCTCAATGAAAGATCTTGGTGATGCCTCCTGCATATTGGGAATAAGGATCTATAGAGATAGATCCAAACGGATTTTGGGATTGTCCCAATCCAGGTACTTTGACACCATACTAAAGAGGTTTAGTATGGAAGAGTCCAAGCGTGGGAATTTACCCACGATCTCTGGAGTCACTCTCTCCAAAGAGATGTCTCCCAAGACTGATTTGGAGAGAGCTCGCATGCAAGGGATACCCTATGCTTCGGCAGTAGGCTCTATCATGTATGTGATGCTATGTACCAGACCCGATGTAGCATACTCACTAAGTATAGTGAGCAGGTATCAAGCTGATCCTGGAGAGAGTCACAGGACAGCTGTGAAGTGCATTCTCAAGTACTTGCGAAGGACTAGAGATATGTTCTTGGTGTATGGTAACGGAGAACTCCAAGTGTAGTCCTTTACCGATTCGAGCTTCTAGAGTGATAAGGACGACTCTAAGTCGCAATCGGGTTTTGTCTTTACCCTTTACGGAGGGGCGGTTAGCTGGAAGAGTTCCAAGCAGGAAACCGTGGCAGACTCGACGATGGAGGCTGAATACATCGCTGCCAACGATGCTGCCAAAGAGGCTGTCTGGATCAAGAAGTTCATTACTGAACTTGGAGTGGTTCCATCCATTGAGCATCCAATATCTTTGTATTACGATAACAATGGAGCGGTTGCTTTGGCCAAGGAACCCAGGTCCCATCAGCGATCCAGGCATATTCTGAGGCGGTATTACCTGATCCGGGAGATAGTTGATCGCCGGGAGATCGAGGTAAAGAGGGTAGACACGAAGAACAACATGGCGGATCCACTCACGAAGGCCATTCCCCAGACACATTTTGAGAGACTCTTCGGGATGCTCGGTCTGCGATACTACAGCAGCTGGCCCTACTGCAAGTGGGAGATTGTTAGTTGTATGTATGCCCTAGAGGCCAGTATTGTACAGATGTTGTATATTATATTGGATGCTTGGACATATATAGAGATGACTTTCTTGCTCGATATGATAGTATGCTATCTGGTTACTCTTTATCTTAACATGTACACTAGTCTCTTTATACTGTCTTATAGTTACATGTTGGTAAAGCCCTTAGGATGTGTACTTGACTACCTGGACTATGATGCGGATCATACTAGTGGGGACATGGTAGTCCATAAGTACATCCTTCAAGGTCCCTAGTCGTGGGTGTATCGAGACGGGGCATCGATATACCAGTGTAGACTAGCGTATACGCTTCTCGACCCATGTGATGAGCGATGGATGATCCCATATCCATTGGTGTTTGACATCAGAGATGGTGTACGGGTGCTCAGTGGAGACTGGGTACACTGGACGGACTCGCCGAGAACTCCCAGATGGTATTATATCTCACGTCAGATGGCAGTTCTCAGGTGACACTTGTACAGGATAGTCTGTAGACCCGAGATCGTCATAGAGTCTTGTGTGATTCGCACTGTGCTTTGATCTCCACCTTACCACGTCCATGAGGGCGTGCAAAACGGTGGTCTTCGGGCACAGTCCCGAGTCACATGGAGGCAATGAGCGATAGGAGGGGTTTCGTCTCTCCCGTTATTGGGGGTTGATGTTGCGCAGTGCTCGATTGGCCGTAGCAGGGAAGTCCCTGGCCAGGGCTGATCAGAGATTTGCTGGTAAGTGTTACCAGTAGTTTCTCGACCCGTTATGAGCCTCACATCAGCGCGACTTATCGGGTTATTGAGGTCTGACATTTACCACCCCTAGACTTGATATGCGACATATCAGACAAAGAGACCGGACTGTACGGTAAGTGTTACTGGTCGGATTAGCAGGAGTGTGAGCGGGCTAGCTCGTCGATCTTCTGATCGTTCAATACCCGGGTGGCCGTTACGTTTAGCAGACCGCTTGCGGCTTGTGGGTGCTTGATATGATCATCATCTGCTACCGGCGTATTGACGAGTCTTTAGAGTCCTACACAGAGGTTTCCTGGTTCAAGCGAAACGAAATAGGAACACATATGGGATGTGTGCAGGACCGAGAATAATGCGTGTATGTGATACCGCATTTCATTCTCGCGATATATGTTTTCGATTGGTTATATTCGATATGACCTAGTTATCGAATCATTGATTCGATAAATCGATACATTGAATACTAGTCGGTTATATGCGACATGACGGGATCATTGAATCAAATGTTGATTTAATGAGTTAATGTATAATTATATATTTGATATATTACTTTGCATTAACTAGTATTGGTTCACTTTAAACGGATTTTTCTCACTTGGTGTGCACATTGTATATGTGATATGTTTTGTGTACACTTGTTTGTATCATGATTGATGATGCATAATAACTTGGCTTTGTGTGAAGAATTGAACCATGGTTATGATAAGGGTTAGGGTTTTTGATTATTCACTTAATTATTTATTCATTTAATTAGGTGAAAGAAAACAAAAAGGGTTTCTTTTCTTCATGAAGCTTATTGATGCTTCATGAAACTTTGACCAAAGTCATCCCTTTTGTCTTCATCCTTAACCCTAACCACTAATCTAACCTTGGTCAATTCTCTACACATAACCATGGTTTACTTTATGATAAGTATTGATTTTCCTTTTTATTTTCAATGACTTATCATAACATTATCATTATCTTCTTCATCTTCTTCTTCTTCTTCAAGCTTGCTACTCCAATGGCAACTTGAGTTTTAGTGAGAGAAATCCAAATCTAAAGTGAGCCCACCTCCTATTTCTTCATCCTCTACCTCTTGCCAAGTGGTTTTGGGTGTTCTCTTCACAAGTTTCACTACTTGGTGAAGTCGGAGCTTGAACTAGTGCAACCTCGACGTAGATCGTCTTTGACACGAAGCCGACGAACTATTCCGCTCACTTCTCCGATGAAGCCGTCGCGAGAGTCCGAGGTTCGTGATGGACAGCGAGGGCAGGACCACGTGGAGCTAAGGAGGTGGAAATCCGGATCTACAAAGGTTGTAGCATCTAACTTATAGTTAAATAGTTAACTAGTTTTCCGTTTCGCCTAAACATCTCGTCTAAAGATCCGTAGTCTAGGGTTTCTCGGCACCATTTTTTTTTAAATTGGCATGTCCGATGCCTTGTGAAACCTTACTAGAGTGCCTAGGAACCTTTCAAGTATTGTACAGATGATGTATATTATATTGGATGCTTGGACATATATAGAGATGACTTTCTTGCTCAATATGATAGTATGCTATCTGGTTGCTCTTTATCTTAACATGTACACTTGTCTCTTTAAACTGTCTTATTGTTACATGTTAGTAAAGCCCTTAGGATGTGTACTTGACTACCTGGACTATGATGCAGATCATACTAGTGGGGACATGGTAGTCCATAGGTACATCCTTCAAGGTCCCTAGTCGTGGGTGTATCGAGACGGGGCATCGATATACCAGTGTAGACTAGCGTATACGCTTCTAGACCCATGAGATGGGCGATGGATGATCCCATATCCATTGGTGTTTGACATCAGAGATGGTATACGGGTGCTCAGTGGAGACTGGGTACACTGGACGGACTCGCCGAGAACTCCCAGATGGTATTATACCTCACGTCAGATGGCAGTTCTCAGGTGACACTTGTGCAGGTTAGTCTGTAGACCCGAGATCGTCATAGAGTCTTGTGTGATTCCTACTGTGCTTTGATCTCCACCTTACCACGTCCATGAGGGCGTGCAAAACGGTGGTCTTTGGGTACAGTCCCGAGTCACATGGAGGCAATGAGCGATAGGAGGGGTTTCGTCTCTCCCGGTATTGGGGGTTGATGTTGCGCTGTGCTCGATTGGCCATAACAGGGAAGTCCCTGGCCAGGGCTGATCAGAGATTTGCTGGTAAGTGTTACCAGTAGTTTCTCGACCAGTTATGAGCCTCACATCGGCACGACTTATCGGTTATTGGGGTCTGACGTTTACCACCCCTAGACTTGATATGCGACATATCAGACGAACAGACCGGACTGTACGATAAGTGTTACTGGTTGGATTCACAGGAGTGTGAGCGGGCTGGCTCGTCGATCTTCTGATCGCTCAATACCCGGATGGCCGTTACGTTTAGCAGACCGCTTGCTGCTTGTGGGTGCTTGATTTGATCATCATCTGCTACCGGCGTATTGACGAGTCTTTAGAGTCCTACACAGAGGTTTCCTGGCTCAAGCGAAACGAAATAGGAGCGCATATGAGATATGTGCGGGACCGAGAATAATGCATGCATGTGATACCGCATTTCATTCTCGCGATGAATGTTTCGATTGGTTGTATGCGATATGACTTAGTTATCGAATCATTGATTCGATAAAACGATACATAGGATACTAGTCGGTTATATGCGATATGACCGTATCGTTAAATCAAGTGTTGATTTAATGATTTAATGTATAATTATATATTTGATATATTACTTTGCATTAGCTAGTATTGGTTCACTTTAAATGGATTTTCTCACTTGATGTGCAAGAAGTATATGTGATATACTTTTGTGCACATATTTGTATCATGTTTGATGATACATGATCATGTGGTTAAGTGTAAAGGATTAAACCATGGTTAAGAGATGATAAGGGTTTTGCTTTTCATTTATTTATTTGTTTGTTTATTTGGAAAATATTTAGATAAGAATGGTGGCTATGTTTGTTTCTAGTTGAAGCTTCATGAAGCTTTGACTTCTTAACCATTCTTGTCTTCATGCTTAACCCTAACCCATCCAAGTAACCATGGTCTATTCTCTACACTCTACCCTAGTTAGTATATGATAAGTATTCATTTAATTTTCATTTTAAAAAGATACTCATCATATTCTAGCTTCATCTTCTTCTTCATCTTCAAAAGAAAAAGCTTGAGGCCATCAATGGCAACTTGAGTTCTAAAGTGAGAAATCAAATTCTAAAGTGAACCCACCTCCTATTTCTTCACCCTCTACCTCTTGCCAAGTTGTTTTGGGTGTTTTCTTCACAAGTTTCACAAATTTATGAAGTCGGAGCTTGAACTTGTGATGCCTCGACGTAGATCATCTTCGGTACGAAGCCGACGACCTAGTTCGCCCATTTCTCCGATCAAGCCGATGATTGAGTCCGGGATTCGAGATGGACAGTGAGAGGACGCCTACGTGGAGCCAAGGAAGTGGATATCCGGATCTACAAAGGTTGTAGCTTCTTATATTTAGTTAAGTTGTTAACTAGATTCGTATTTCGCCTAAACATCTAGTCTACGATCCGTATTAGGGATTCTCGGCACCCATAAAATTTTAAATTGGCATGGTTGATGCCTTGTGAGACCTCTATAGTGTGCCTAGGAACCTTTCACTGGTATCAGAGCCTAGCTAGATAATTAGGCGAAGTCTAGACGTTGTTTGAAACCCGAACGAACCCGAAACCCTAAAACCCAAGTGCTCTCTGGACTTTTTCTAAAATCCGGGATTTTTCCATATTAAAAAAGTTTAAAAAATTCAGCAGGGAATTCTAAGAATTATGGTGCAATTTTTTTCCAATGAACAGTATAATAAGCGGCGGAACCGCGGCCTAAACCAGTTTAGGCGGCGGTTCCACGGCTAAAGTATGACGTCGGCCCTCCTCCTCTGCACAGTAATTCATTATTTCAGAAGCTGAGTTTTATGGGTATTTTTAATATTTATTCAAGAGTTGAATTTTCTGGGGTGTTTTAGAGCTTCGATGTTTCGATCGGATTATCAAATTTCGTCTTTGTGTATTTCCGGATAATTTTTAGAATATGTTAAAAAGTTCGACCGGATATAAATACCCAATTTTTCCCCTGTCGGGAAATTTCCAAGTGTTGGATTTTTCCGTAGTTTAACGACGTTCTAAGTAGTGGAAGTAACGCGATGGACCCTCTAGAAGACAACAAACCTTAACTCGATTATGTGACCGTCTAGAACGGCCCTTTGAACCTTCGGGTTTGGGGCAGTATGGCGTGCCACATGTGAGGCGTTGGCTTGACCCTTCTACGGCTGGACCATTGGTACTGAGGCACGAACTGAATGTTGTTAGACTTATTTCATGTGTTGAGCTGTATCGGAAAAACTTGGGTATTCGACTGTTCGATCGGAAAGTTTAACATTTTCTGTTTATCTGGAATGTGATACAATAATTGGAATTCACAAACAGTTATGAGATAACTGAATGAATGTTATAAATCTAGCGGTTTAGTTTCACTTGATATTGAAAAGAGTTTTCGATAATGAGACTAAAATGCGGGGTTTATAACTGTTAGGCATGTGATGTCTAATTATTTCATTTGATTAAGCATGTAATGTCTAAAGAGGTTGCGGATTCCAACTGTTGTAGTTTTACACTTTCTTTTCTGTGACCGTAAGTGTAGTATGTTCATATCGCCGGTTTCGTTGCTATACGTCAACGACAATTGGGGTATGCATACTTACTTACGTTGATGACATGTGATGTTATGTGTTGCTGGATATGTTATATTGGATTGTCGTGTTCTAATAGCCGGGGGTTTTTATGTGAGATGAGTGTTTTTCATTTTCATTCATGTAAAAACTTGTATGTAATATTCTTTTATTTGGGGCACTTCCAGTTAGAGGAAGTTGTCACCTTTTGTATATTATTTATTTTTCCGCATTAGGATAGACCCAGGAGGGGAGCACAAGTAACCGGGTTCTGGGGTCCAGTGGGAGACCAACTCGAGGAGTCGAGTCCGGGTCTCCTAACCCTAGAATTGGTAGGGTTGCTTGCCGCTCTCGTAGGGGTCTAGGGGTGTGGGATTGGCTATTCATCACGACCGTCGAATCCGTGTTTTATACTGGCTCGTATTGAAAACACGGACGTCCTAGTGTATCCAATATTTCATATGTTTCTTCTGCTGCGATATCTGTGATGTGATCATGTGATGTTCTGTGATGGATACAGTATATAGTATATATAATATATTATATAGAAGTTACTTAGGTTTTACACCCGCTCTAGCCCTGCCCTGCTCTGTCGTTAGTTACCTAACCTAACGGTGCACGAGGGGACATCGAGGCGAATGCGGATGGCATAAGTGTACGTCGTAGTTATCTGTGATGTTTAGGTACATAAATGATGGGACTTCATTAATGTGATTAATGAAAGATAAGAAACCTAAGATGTTGTGGAATCGAATTTCAAAATAAAAACAGGTAGCTACAGTTGTTGCTTTGCATAGCGGTATATATGATATACCCAGCACCTTATTCGATGAGGAAAGGACCGAGATCCCTTCACCGCGAGTGACTCCTTTAGCAATAACTGGCAGATGCTACACACTCGGTTTGGTTATTGATTGCTTTTAAGAGTTTTTGCTTTGCACAGTGATATATATGATATATCCCGCACCTCATTCGACGAGGAAATGGCCGACGATCCCTTCACCGGGAGTGACCCCTTTAGCAAAACTAGAAAAGCCTCAAAATCACTCCATTTCAAAACTTCATTTGATTCTACAATGATATCAAGTTCATTAAGCAATAGGTTTTCAGAAAAACCTGCCGTAGCCCTTCGTCATTTCAGATAAGAACTGTTTAGTATTCGTGCTGCGTTTGTTGGCCTTTGTCAAGGCGTAGTGTGCGGTAGATGAATAGTGCTTATCTGCTTATGCATGTGATGCAGATTGTTTCAGGGTAGTCGTACGACTTTGTTGGCCTTTGTCAAGGGTCGTGCGGGTGGGTTTGATTCAATCAAGAAATGACGGGTTGAACTTGACTAGCATCCTGTGATTTGTTGGCCTTTGTCAAGGTCATAGGATACTAGGGGCAAAATATTATCGGGAATTTCAAGTGTTGAAATTTGCAATGAGATTGCATACCTTCTATGAGATAGTTTGATCCCGATACCCACTGCAAGTAAGAGTTACTCTTGGGAGAGTTTTACACATTGCAATTAGCTGATCAAGTAGGTGTCTAGAAAGGTGTCAACGGGGTTACGCCTCTGGGAAAACGAGGTTTACATTAATTAGGTTAGTGCGAAAGCACGGGGGACCTCCCTCAAAGTACCGACACTGGCCTGGCTGAAAGATTGGCGAACTTGTAGTGTGTAATTAATCCCGGCCAGTCTTTCCTTTTAGGGTTTGAAGGAAGATTTGATAAAAAGCAGTGGGAGCTATCCTGATTAGATAAGATAATAACCAATCTGATCTTGCACGAGCATACGCTAAAGTGTTTTCTTCTCTCTCTCTCCAGGTAGCGACCATTTCATGCCCTAATAAAGATAATAATATGGATGTATTGACCGAACCCGCATGTTATACTGTGCTGGGGAACGTTGGTTCCGTTCTTTCTTATAAGAGTTATAGGAATGAACAGGATATAGGGAATACCAGGATTCCCATGCCACCCGAATGAAGAAAGTACATGTTGATGCATTTTCTTCGGGTGTGTTCGTTACAGAGAACTGTTTCTCCATTTGCTCCACGTCCTGGGTATTAGATACCGGGTCAGGATCCCATATATGTAATCAGTTACATGGGCTTAGAAAAGGTAGAGAACTTGGAGAAGGTGATAAAGACATTACAGTTGGAAATGGTGTAATTGTTGCAGCTAAGACTGTCGGGGAATATCACCTTGTATTACCAACTGGTAATACATTGGTTCTGAACGAATGCTATTACACGCCGAACCTGATATGCAACATTATATCGGTTTCTTTGTTGAGTAAAGAGGGATATAATTTTGTATTACAGGACAATGTTATGAACATTTTCCGTAACCAAAAGTTAGTTGGATCAGGCACGTTGTGCAATGGCATTTATGTTCTAAATTAATCAAAAGTTTTGAGCATAACAAACACACACAAGAGGAAGAGTTCAGAACTGACCGAATCCTTCTTGTGGCATTGTAGACTGGGTCACATCAATGCGACACGACTAGCTAAGTTGCATAAAGATGGATATTTAAATCCGTTTGAATTTTCATCTTATGACACTTGCCAGTCATGTCTCAAAGTCAAGATGACCAAAACTCCGTTTACGGGACACGGAGAAAGAGTTACCGAACTCTTGGGACTGATACATAGTGATGTATGCGGTCCTATGTCTACATATGCCAGGGATGGTTCTTCATACTTCATTACATTCACCGACGATCTCTCTAGATTCGGAAATGTGTTCCTGATGAAACACAAATCAGAAGCTTTTGAGAAATTTAGAGAATATAAAAAAGAAGTTGAGAACCAAACCGGAAAAAGTATTAAAATCCTACGATCTGATCGAGGAGGAGAATACTTGAGCATTGAATTCCTGGACTTCCTAAAAGAGAATGGGATTCTCTCTCTGCTAACTCCTCCATATACACCACAGCACAACGGTGTATCTGAACGGAGGAACCGCACCCTATTAGATATGGTACGCTCTATGATGAGCACAGCTGAGTTACCTATTTCCTTCTGGGGTTATGCGCTGGAGACAGCAGCATACCTATTGAATCAAGTTCCATCTAAATCTGTACCTACCACACCATATGAGATATGGAGTGGGAAGAGACCATGTCTTAAACGAGTTAAGATATGGGGTTGCCCGGCCTATGTCAAAAGGCAAAATCCGGACAAACTCGAGGCACGGTCAGTTCTATGCAAGTTTGTGGGATATCCCAAACATTCACATGGATATCTTTTCTACTATACAGAGGAACAAAAAGTGTTTGTTTCTCGACATGCCACCTTTTTGGAAAAGGAATTTCTTGCAAAGGAAATTAGTGGCGATAAGGTAGAACTGGAAGAAATTCCGGCTACACAAACTCAAACTGAAGATTTAGTGGAACCAGAGGATTCAGTAGCTCCCGACGAACCTCAGCCTCTCCGCCGATCTAGTAGGGTTCCTCGCCCACCTGAGAGATACTACGGTTTTCTCATGGATGGTGGGAGCGAGGATTGCATCATGGAGGATGATGACCCAACTAGCTTCGAGCAGGCCATCACGAGTGGGGACTCAGTGAAATAGCTGGATGCTATGCGGTCCGAGATGGAATCCATGTACACCAACAAAGTATGGACTTTGGAAGTTGCTCCTGAAGGGGTAAAACCCATTGGGAGCAAGTGGATCTTCAAGAAGAAACTTGGTGTAGATGGGAAAGTGGAGACTTTCAAAGCTAGACTTGTAGCAAAGGGTTTTCGTCAAAGACCAGGCGTGGACTATGACGAGACCTTTTCTCCAGTGGCTATGCTTAAATCCATCCGGATCATACTTGCCATCGCTGCATATCATGATTACGAAATCTGGGAAATGGATGTAAAGAACGCCTTTCTAAATGGTGATTTAGAAGAGTGCGTGTACATGACTCAGCCAGAAGGCTTCGTAGACAGTGGGAGCAGCGGGAAGGTGTGCATGCTGCTTAAATCCATTTATGAATTAAAGCAAGCATCGCGGAGTTAGAACATCTGCTTTGACGTCGTTATCAAAGAGTTTGATTTCGTCAAAAACCCAGATGAACCTTGTATATACAAGAAGGTGGCAGAGAGTAAGATTGTCTTCCTCGTATTGTACGTGGACGACATACTCTTGATAGGAAATGATATTCCTATGCTGCAATCAGTCAAGCTCTTCTTATCACAAAGATTCTCAATGAAAGATCTTGGTGATGCCTCCTGCATATTGGGGATTAGGATCTATAGAGATAGATCCAAACGGATATTGGGATTGTCCCAATCCAGGTACATTGACACCATACTAAAGAGGTTTAGTATGGAAGAGTCCAAGCGTGGGAACTTGCCCACGATCTCTGGAGTCACTCTCTCCAAAGAGATGTCTCCCAAGACTGATTTGGAGAGAGCTCGCATGCAAGGGATACCCTATGCTTCGGCAGTAGGCTCTATCATGTATGCGATGCTATGTACCAGACCCGATGTAGCATACTCACTAAGTGTAGTGAGCAGGTATCAAGCTGATCCTGGAGAGAGTCACTGGACAGCTGTGAAGAGCATTCTCAAGTACTTACGAAGGACTAAAGAGATGCTCTTGGTGTATGGTAACGGAGAACTCCAAGTGGAGTCCTTTACCGATTCGAGCTTCCAGAGTGATAAGGAAGACTCTAAGTCGCAGTCGGGATTTGTCTTTACCCTTTACGGAAGGGCGGTTAGCTGGAAGAGTTCCAAGCAGGAAACCGTGGCAGACTCGACGATGGAGGCTGAATACATCGCTGCCAACGATGCTGCCAAAGAGGCTGTCTGGATCAAGAAGTTCATTACTGAACTTGGAGTGGTTCCATCCATTGAGCATCCAATAACATTGTATTGCGATAACAAAAGAGCGGTGGCTTTGGCCAAGGAACCCAGGTCCCATCAGCGATCCAGGCATATTCTGAGGCGGTATCACCTGATCCGGGAGATAGTTGATCGCCGGGAGATCGAGGTCAGGAGGGTTGACACGAAGAACAACACGGAGGATCCACTAACGAAGGCCATTCCCCAGATACAGTTTGAGAGACTCTTCGGGATGCTCGCTATGCGGTACTACAGCAGCTGGCCTTAGTGCAAGTGGGAGATTGTTAGTTGTATGTATGCCCTAGAGGCCAGTATTGTACAGATGATGTATATTATATTGGATGCTTGGACATATATAGAGATGACTTTCTTGCTCGATATGATATTATGCTATCTGGTTGCTCTTTATCTTAACATGTACACTTGTCTCTTTAAACTGTCTTATTGTTACATGTTGGTAAAGCCCTTAGGATGTGTACTTGACTACCTGGACTATGATGCAGATCATACTAGTGGGGACATGGTAGTCCATAGGTACATCCTTCAAGGTCCCTAGTCGTGGGTGTATCGAGACGGTGCATCGATATACCAGTGTAGACTAGCGTATACGCTTCTCGACCCATGAGATGGGCGATGGATGATCCCATATCCATTGGTGTTTGACATCAGAGATGGTATACGGGTGCTCAGTGGAGACTGGGTACACTGGACGGACTCGCTGAGAACTCCCAGATGGTATTATACCTCACGTCAGATGGCAGTTCTTAGGTGACACTTGTGCAGGTTAGTCTGTAGACCCGAGATCGTCATAGAGTCTTGTGTGATTCCTTCTGTGCTTTGATCTCCACCTTACCACGTCCATGAGGGCGTGTAAAACGGTGGTCTTTGGGTACAGTCTCGAGTCACATGGAGGCAATGAGCGATAGGAGGGGTTTCGTCTCTCCCGGTATTGAGGGTTGATGTTGCGCTGTGCTCGATTGGCCGTAACTGGGAAGTCCCTGGCCAGGGCTGATCAGAGATTTGCTGGTAAGTGTTACCAGTAGTTTCTCGACCCGTTATGAGCCTCACATCGGCACGACTTATTGGTTATTGGGGTCTGACGTTTACCACCCCTAGACTTGATATGCGACATATCAGACGAACAGACCGGACTGTACGATAAGTGTTACTGGTTGGATTCACAGGAGTGTGAGCGGGCCGGCTCGTCGATCTTCTGATCGCTCAATACCCGGATGGCCGTTACGTTTAGCAGACCGCTTGCGGCTTATGGGTGCTTGATATGATCATCATCTGCTACCGGCGTATTGACGAGTCTTTAGAGTCCTACACAGAGGTTTCCTGGCTCAAGCGAAACGAAATAGGAACGCATATGAGATATGTGCGGGACCGAGAAAAATGCGTGTATGTGATACCGCATTTCATTCTCGCGATGAATGTTTCGATTGGTTGTATGCGATATGACCTAGTTATCAAATCATTGATTCGATAAAACGATACATAGGATACTAGTCGGTTATATGCGATATGACCGGATCGTTAAATCAAGTGTTGATTTAATGATTTAATGTATAATTATATATTTGATATATTACTTTGCATTAGCTAGTATTGGTTCACTTTAAATGGATTTTCTCACTTGATGTGCAAGAAGTATATGTGATATACTTTTGTGCACATATTTGTATCATGTTTGATGATACTTGATCATGTGGTTAAGTGTAAAGGATTAAACCTTGGTTAAGAGATGATTAGGGTTTTGCTTTTTCTTTTATTTATTTGTTTATTTATTTGGAAAAGATTTAGATAAGAATGGTGGCTATGTTTGTTTCTAGTTGAAGCTTCATGAAGCTTTGACTTCTTAACCATTCTTGTCTTCATGCTTAACCCTAACCCATCCAAGTAACCATGGTCTATTCTCTACACTCTACCCTAGTTAGTATATGATAAGTATTCATTTACTTTTCATTTTAAAAAGATACTCATCATATTCTAGCTTCATCTTATTTCTTAATCTTCAAAAGAAAAAGCTTGAAGCCATCAATGGCAACTTGAGTTCTAAAGTGACAAATCAAATTCTAAAGTGAACCCACCTCCTATTTCTTCACCCTCTACCTCTTGCCAAGTTGTTTTGGGTGTTTTCTTCACAAGTTTCACAAATTTGTGAAGTCGGAGCTTGAACTTGTGATGCCTCGACGTAGATCATCTTCGGCACGAAGCCGACGACCTAGTTCGCCCATTTCTCCGATCAAGCCGACGATTGAGTCCGGGATTCGAGATGGACAGCGAGAAAACGCCTACGTGGAGCCAAGGAAGTGGATATCCGGATATACAAAGGTTGTAGCTTCTTATCTTTAGTTAAGTTGTTAACTAGATTCGTATTTCGCCTAAACATCTAGTCTACGATCCGTATTAGGGTTTCTCCGCACCCATAAAATTTTAAATTGGCATGGTTGATGCCTTGTGAGACCTCTATAGTGTGCCTAGGAACCTTTCACCATATACATTGGTGTTTGACATCAGAGATGGTATGCGATGGGCGATGGATGATCCCATATCCATTGGTTTTCAGGGTATCTTCTTGACCCATGTGATGGGCGATGGATGATCCCATATCCATTGGTTTTCAGGGTATCTTCTTGACCCATGTGATGGGCGATGGTTGCTCTTTATCTTAACATATACTCTGATTGTCTCTGTGTTACATGTTGATAAAGTTCTTAGGATGAGTACTTGACTACCAGGACTATGATGCAGATCATACTAGTGGGGACATAGTAGTCTCCAAGTACATCCTTCAAATGTTCCTAGTCGTGGGAGTACCGATACAGGTCATTGATACTCCAGAGTAGACTAGCGTATACGCTTCTTGACCCATATGATGGGCGATGGATGATCCCATATCCATCGGTGTTTGACATCAAGGAAGGTATACGGGTGATCAGTAGAGACTGGGTACACTGAACGGACTCACCGAGAACTCCAAGATGGTAATATACCTCACCTCAGATGGCAGTTCTCTGGTGACACTGGTACAGCTTAGTCTGTTGACCCAAGATCGTCATAGAGTCTTGTGTGTCTCCCACCATGCTTTGATTTCCACCCTACCACGGCTCTACTGAGTCATGCAAACAGGTGGTTTTTGGGTACAGTCCCGATTCACATGGAGGCAATGAGCGATATAAAGGGATTCGTCTCTCCCGGTATTGGGGGGTTGATGTTGCGCCGTGCTCGACTGGCCATAACTGGAAATCCCTGGCTGGGGTTGCTGTGATTTACTGGTAAGTGTTATAAGTAGTTTCACGCTTGTTATGGACCTTACATCTGCATGACTTATCAAGCTACTGGGGTCTGACGTTTACCACCCCTAGGTGAGATATGCGACATATTAAACGAACAGACCGGACAGTGCGGTAAGTGTAACTGATTGGATTCGCAGGAGTGTGAGCAAGCTTGCTCGTTGATCTTCTGATCGCTCAATACCCGGGTGGCCGTTTCGTTTAGCAGACCGCTTGCGGCTTGTGGGTGATTGATATGATCACCACCTACTGCCGGCGTATTGACGAGTCTTTAGAGTCCTACACAGAGGTTTCCTCGCTCAAGCGAAACGAAATAGGAGCGCATATGAGATATGTGAGGGACCGAGAATAATACCAGTTTGTGATACTGTATTATATTCTCGCGATTTGTATCATCAGTCGGTTATATGAGATATAGCCGGGTTACCGAATCATGAGTTGATTCGATATATTGATACACTAGATATTAGTCGGTTATATGCGATATGACCGGATCGTTAATCAAGTGTTGATTTAATGATTTAATGTATAATTATATATTTGATATATAACTTTACATTAACTATTATTGGTTCACTTAAGATTGATTTTCTCACTTGATGTGCACAAGTTGTATATGTGATATATGTTTCTGCACTAGTTTGTATCATGATTGATGATACATGCAAACATGGGTGTGTGTGTGACATACACCATGTTAATTATAATTTAGGTTTTTATTTATCTTAATTATTCAAAATGGTGGCTTCTTTTGTCATGGCTTGAAGCTTCATGAAGCTTGATGTGATGCAACTTTGACAAAGTTCACTCATTTTGTCTTGATTAAGATATTCATTAACCAAACCATTATAATTAACTATGGTTTAGTCTCTACAAAGGTTAACTCACCCATGGTTGCATTATGATAGACATCACTTGATTATTCATTTTCAAATAATTC
Organism: Agapanthus africanus; assembly: GCA_030015575.1. Taxonomy (NCBI): domain Eukaryota; kingdom Viridiplantae; phylum Streptophyta; class Magnoliopsida; order Asparagales; family Amaryllidaceae; genus Agapanthus; species Agapanthus africanus. The sequence goes on from CM057351.1 coordinate 117,728,761, forward strand.
ATTTTATCATCATTCTTTTCTTTCTTCTTCTTCTTCTTCAAGAAGAAGAAAAGCTTGCTAGAAAATTTTCATGTGAAGAAAAAGTCTGAGAAATCCAAATCCAAAGTAAACCCATTTCCTATTTCATCATCCTCTACTACTTGCCATTTAGTTTAGGTTGTTCTCTTCACAAAGTTCATGACCTAGTGAAGATGGAGCTTGAGTTTGAGTCTCCTCGACGTAGATCATCTTCGGCCTCGAAGTCAATGACCTAGCTCGCTCATTTCTCCGAGGAAACCATCGCTAGAGTCCGAGATCTCGATGATTGCAGCGAAGGGACGTCAACACGGAGCTTTAGAAGTGAAGGACTGGATCTACAAAGGTTGTAATCCCTTTTCACTTAGTGTTAAAATGTTTAACTTGCTAGTTTTGCATAATCTCTAGTATACGATATTGGTTAGTGCTGTTCGGCACGACTATTTTTTTGAATCGGGCATGGTTGATGCCTTGTAGAACCTTGTTAGAGTGCCTAGGAACCCTACAACAATAATCCTGAGTATGGGGGAACATACAATAAAATCTCATGCAAAATCATGAGCAAGGAAAAACACCAGTGTCCCTCACTGACACATCATATCCCAAATTCTCAGGCACCGTATCCTCAGATCGGCCCTCACATCCTGTAAGTCTCATGGAACCTGAGTGTCTATCATCGACACCCGAAACATCACGAAAACATATACCTGTAAGTATATATATATATATATATATATATATATAATGATATCAACCACGTATGTCCACCGACGATACGTAAAAATCATGTAAACCTGAGTGTCTAACACCGACACTCGAAACATCATGAAACCCGTGTCTAACGTCGACACCTAAATCCTCATAACTCAGGCGCTGTCACCATGACGGGCCCTGATGATATGTCATATATCACTTCGCTCGGTATCCTCACGATAACCGCCGAGTCTAATTACTATCACCGGTAGGTAGTGGTCCCACCGTCAAGCTTATCGTCTATACCACGAAATCACCACTCGCCCCGGGGTACCATACCTGGTCCACCATGTACCCGCAGACGGTGCCTCCCGCTCCTCGAATCGGGTATCACAAGCCAAATCCCAGAACCGAGAAATCACATGGTGGACGCGCTGAAATATAATATCAAGAGAAAAAGGAAAATACCGACAATTTAACCCTAAAATGGAAAAATTCTCATAATGATTTCTAAAACGTCACAATGCTCCTCCAACAGACAAAGCGGGTGTTTCCCTGACTTTCTGTAGGGTGCTCTCTGCACTCTTCAACATATTGAGAAGTTCCGGAAGTTCAACTTCTTTTTCTTGCATGTTGAAGTTCAGGATAAACTGGGCGCAAGTGGAAGAAAGGGACTGGAGAATCAAGTCAGTATAGATCTCGTTCTCTAACGTGGTCCCGAGGTCCGCGAGCTCCTCAATGTAGCCAATAATCTTAAGCACGTGTTCCGCTACAAATGATCCGACGGCCAACCTTACTGAAAATAACTTTTTCGAGGTTTCGTTTCTGGAGGTACGGGATTGATCTCCATATAGATCCTTAATATGGAGAAATATGGACTCAAGGTCCATATTCGCATGCCTCCTCTACTGTTCATTGTCCATAGAGGCATGCACGAGGCACTTGGCCTTCACGCAGTCAATCTCCCAGGTCTTACGGATTTCCTTATCCGCGACACTGGATTCTGGACCTAGGACGGAAGTGGCTTTAGTGGTAAGGAGATACCCCAACTTGTCATAAGTGATTGCCATTTTGACATTCCTGAGCCAATCTTTATAGTTTGGCCCTGTCAGTATATTCTTATTTAATAGTAACTTAAGTCCGGTCATGATATTTGGTCGCTGCAATTAGGAGAGTGAGAAGAAACACTTTAGCATGATACTCTTGCAAGTTTAGAGTGGTTTTTAGTTTGTCTAAACAGGATGGCTCCCACTGTTTCTCGAATCCTTCCTCAAACTATAAAAGAAGAATTAGTCGGGATTGATCTCACCGTACAATACTTGCTTAACCGTTCAGCCAGGCCGGTGTCGGTACTTTGAGGGATGTTTTACGACGCTTTCACGAAGTTCCTTAATTAAATAACCTCTTTACCTTGTGGGCGTAGCCCCGCTAACACCTTTATAGACGCCTACTTGGTTTATAGCATTGATCGTTAAGTGAAACAATTTCCCGAGGAGTAGCGTATACTCACAGTAGGATCGGGATCCAAATATCATTGTGTGATAAAGTTGAAGGAATCCTACCAAAATTATCACACTCCAAATGGTATGCAACACTAGCAAGTTTCAGTTTCTTTAGAAACTCCCGATGTGGATTTTTGCCCCATGCTCTTATGACCTTGACTTTGGCCAACAGATCATAAGTCACATGTCAAGTTCTACCCGTTATTTTCCAGGTTAATTTGAACCCGCCTGTACCTACCCTTAACTTTGGCCAACAAAGCACGACAGCGCCCCGGCCATCAAAACGCGGCCAAAATGTGGAAAAAAAATTTTCGAAACTGGCGCTACCGCTACCCGATTTACGGATCGACCTTAAACCTTAAACTAACAAGCTAACTAAGAGTTAGAATCATTATACTGAGTTGATCCGTATCCTTCGGTCTTCATTCCAAGCTCCTAGCGGCTCCTTGATGTGGTTTGGTCGCCGGTCTTCCTCCATCTCCGATGATCCACCCGAGGGAAACGGCGCAAGCTCCAACCTCGTCGAACGAGGTAACCGACGCTCCAAAGTCACTTCAAATGGAGAGTCGAGGTGTATGGATGTGTCACTACATTTTTATCTTTACATATGCTCCATGAGCAACTCAAGAAGAAGATGAAAGAGGTGATGGGGATTTTTGGCATAAGCAAAATGGTTAAGGGTTTTTGTGAGCATGAGAAAGTCAGAGTGTAATGTCCAATTAGCCAAACGAAAAATGAACCCCTTCAGCATGAAGTGGCCGGCCCCCCTCTTCCATGCCCAAAAAAATCTCCACCATTTCCTTTTTTAATTAAAACAATAAACAATTCAATCCATACCACAAACACCATGCTTTGACTCATGACTATTCCTTGTCACATTTTCCACCCTCCACCTCATTATTAAACAAAATGAATTTCCATAAATGGAAAATCAAATAATGAGGTGGCAAAGCTTCTAGAAGCTATTCCGTATAAAATACAGAATACTTCCCGGTACATGTATCGAAATACATATACGCGTATTCGTACAAAAATACGAATAGCCAAGAGAGAAAACGAATAGTGAACAATAATACTAGAATACGTATATACAAATACATGTATCAATTATTAAATCAAAACCCGATTTAATAATCCGGCTTAATCTTAAGCCACTAGTATTATCAACCGTCCGATTAAAGTCTGCGTAACAAGTGCACATATTTAATCGGACACCCGTATGTACCAACATACGACATGTACACCATATTGCCTGAACCGTAAAAACCCTCTGTGTGGGACTCTAAATGCTCGTCAATACACTGGCAGTGGGTTTAACCACAAGCACGTCAGCGGCACTAGCTGTACGTAACGGCTACCCAGGTATTGAGCGAAAGGGAGGCCGACGAGCAAACTCTTGCAGAACCCCTACTGAGCATGACATTGACAATATTCGTACAGTCCAGTCTGTTCGTCTAAGAGTATCGCATATCGAGTCTAGGGGGGTGGATAAAGTCAAACCCCCAACAACGCGATATTCAGTGTCAGCATGTAACCCATCACCTCTTGAGAAACTATCGATCCTGGATCGGTAATCCTCGTCTACCATGGCCATGGATTTATGGTGATGGCCACCCGTGCACAATGCGACACCAACCCCTAATACCGGGAGAGACGAATCCCCGACGATCCGATCACTGCCTCCATGTGGCTCGGGACTGTACCCAACTCAAACCTGTTTGCACGACTCCTTTGAGCCATGGTAGGGTAGTAATCAAAGCACAGTGGGAACTCACACGAGACAAATGACGATCTGAGGTCGACAGACTGACCTGTACACATATCACCTGGAAGCTGCTATCTGACAATAGGTATAATACCAACTAACAAGTTCCCGGCGAGTCCGTCCAGTGTACTCATAACAAAATGAGCACCTGTATACTATCTTAGGTGAACAAACTAGCACCAATGGCTTGTGAGACATGGCCACCACCTCTCGTCGGAGTCTCGATCAGTATACACTAGTCTACACTGGAGTATCGATGCCCGGCCTCGATACTCCTACGACTAGGGACATTTAAGGATGTGCTTATAGACCCCAGCTCCCACATATATGATCTCCATCATAATGATGGCAGTCAAACAAGAATCCTATGGGCTCTATCAACATGTACATGATGCTAAAGACAAACCATATAGCATACTATCATCTTGAGTAAGATTGTTTTATCGGTATAGGTCCTCACTCAATCATCATAATCACAAGTCCACGACTTTGATAATTTCCTTGAGGGCACTGTAGCCAACAAATACATGTAAGTATGTGTGTATGATAGATTTCATATGCGTAATAGCACAATATTCAACGTCTTAATGTCAATGACAATACAATACCATATAAAGGTATATGTAACTATAGCAAGGTATGTGTATATACATGTCAATAATGATACAATACCATATAGGTATAAGTGTAGCTATAGCAAGGTATGTGTGTATGATGCATTTATATGCACAATAACACAATAATCAACGTCTCAATGTCAATGACAATACAATACCACATAGGGGTATATGTAACTATAGCAAGGTATGTGTATATACATGTCAATAATGATACAATACCATATAGGTATAGGTGTAGCTGTAGCTGTAGCAAGGTATGTGTGTATACATGTCAATAACGATAGAATATCATATAGGTATTTGTGTAGCTATAGCAAGGTATGTGTGTATACATGTCAATAATGATACAATACCATATAGGTATAGGTGTAGCTATAGCAAGGTATGTGTGTATACATGTAAGTATGAATGCACGATGTATCTCATATGTGCAATAGAACAATAATCCATGTGTCAATAATCAATAACAATATAATACCGCATAAGTGTATATGTTGTGCGTGTTATGACAATTACCGACGGTGTGGATGTAGCATACAATTTAGTTCTCTTGCAACATAAACCGTCAGTAATGGTGCAGTGTCCACTAGGTACTAATTCAAGGCACAACAAGTAATGGTATGTAATGATGCTCATGCACAATCAACATATATGATTATAAACATGCGACGATAATATAATCTCAAGCCTTGACGCATAACGCCATACGAACGATTTCTCCGTAGATGGTAAATCTACTCACCGATGATCTCGAGCTAAGTAAATCCGACCACTTGCTTTCCGTTCTTCGCAGCGTCGGAAGTCCCCACCTGCGATCCTATTCACACAAAATACAATAACGCGTGAATTTAGCAAACTACGCAATAACAAACAAACACAACGCCAATTTAACGAATCGATTCCCCTAAGCTACAAAAGGGTTCCCTTAGAGGCTAACGTGTGTAGCAACAACATCGAAACAAGTCCACGACAACAAGCTACCCGAAACACTAAAACTACGTTGGATCGATTGTATCACACTTTGCCGAAACGCTTAAATTTAGCTAAGTGCTCCCACATTTTTCTACACAAGGAATTCGTGAAAGTTGCAAGTTCCATGAGACTACAAACAACCCCAGAGACCTCACGACCAAGACTCGAGACCTCAGTCCCCAGTCTGGATGCAAATTGTGGCCAAAAGCAATTTATTTGCGGCCCAAAAATGAGGAGATGGTGTCAGGTTTTCAGGGTAGCTTATAGGTCTCCTAACTAGGCCACTGTGATGGAAACTTCTCAAACAAAAACTTGGTTTGATAGCAGATTCTAACTAGACGCAAAACTTATTTAAAATAAGATATTTAGACAAAAACTATAACTTGGTGTTTAGAACCGGAAACCAATAAGCATACAAACTTCATATAGCCTAACAAAGAGTCAAAGATCACTACCTCACCAAAACTTGGGAAAAATCCTAGCTTTCCAAGCTCCAAGTCATCACAAGCAAGATAAATGAAGGTTTTTGTGAGGTTGATGATGGTTTTGGCTTTGGATTGTGATGCAAATATATTATTTCAATTGAGAACTTGATGTGTAGTAAAAGAGAGTGAAGCAACTGAGTTTGGATAAATAATAGAGAGAGTGAGGATTAATGAGATATTTTGTGAAGTGTTTGTGTGTATATGTGTTGTGAGTGTAAAGGTGAGGGTAAGTGAGTGTATGGATTAGTGTAGGTGAGTGTTACGCTGACTCTCCCTCTCATAAATGGCCATTAAGGCAGCCATCCCCCCTTACCCTCAAGTAATCAAACCTTCTTTCTTTTCTTTTCTCATTAAATTCGCTTTTCTTTTTCAATCTTTTTAAAAGATAACCATTGTTTGAATAATCAAATAGATATAGTGTTTAAATTTTGCATGCATGATAAGAAGAGCGGGTTAAGTATGCCATAACTATATGAGCATGGTTAACACCCCTTAAACCCCAATTCAATATGCTGACGTGTGTGCAGGTAAAAAAAATAATTAAGTAAAATATTAATTAATTAAATAAAATGTGAAGAAAATATTTATTAGTTAAATTTTCATTAAAAACCCGTATTATCGCTTAATTAACACTATCCGCATTCTAAAGTGTTACACTCCTGCAAGAACTCATAGTCTGGAACAGCAGTTGTGTTAACTTTGGGTAATCATAAACCTCCCTGTCATCGTCTTTGTGGAGTCCGAAGTACCTCTCGGGTGGCTGAGGTTACCTACCAAATATGCGGAGTGGCTAATGGATCGTCAAAACCATTTGAAATCTCAGGTTCTATTAAATTTTCATTAATCGTTTATGGTTCTGGAATCACATACAGTTCTACCATACTCCCACTAATGTTTTCTGAAAAAGAATCTATTTTACTATAATTGTGGTGAGTGAAGAACACTATAACTATTAATTTTCCATTTGGTAGAATGTTAACCCTCGTCGAAGCCCGTGATAACCCACAAACTGCCATTACTGAAACGTGCATTGTATTTGTCCAGATTCTGGTTTTAAGCATCAGCCGGACTACTTTATATACCTTAACATCCTTAAGATATTAATCCATTCTATATCCACTATATAGAAACGGAGGCAATAATTTAATTGGAACCAGATTCAAAAATCATGCAGCTGTTTCCATTGCATATGAACCAAATGGAAGGAGGCCAAGCAGCATTAATTATCAAGGAATGCAACCATGCATGAATAACCAGAAAGAGAATCAAGTTCTCAAAACTATTACTTACAACGAAATACCCAACACAAGTATCTACATCTTCGATCATCTTGAAGAATCTTGATACTTGCAACATATGGTTCTTTACTTTATTCTTATAAATATGTCTTCTCAATATCTGGACCTTGTATTTCAACGAAAAACTTGTCTAGAACTGGAGAATTCATGAGTAAACAGAATATAGTACGAGTATATGTAGGGTTGCTAGGCACGCCCACAAGGGTCTACGAGGCATCAACCATGCCCGATTAAAAATTTAGCCGTGCCGAACAACCCGAATACGGAACTTTAAACTAGAGATTAGGCGAAAACAAGCATGCTAAACAATTTAACACTAAGTGAGAGGGATCACAACCTTTGTAGATCCGGTCCTTCACTTCATATGCTCCGTGTTGTGGTCCCTTCGCTGCGATCATCAGGATCCGGACTCTCGAGAGGTTCCACGAAGAGAAAGACGCAACCTTTGCTTCCGATCTTCGATACTAAGATGATCTACCTTGAAGTTTCTTTAACACAAGCTAACACTCATGAAATGATGTGAACATCCTCATCTAAATGGCAAGGGAAGATGAGAATGATGAAGTAGGATTTTTGCTCTCTTTATTTATCTTTTCCTCATATTTATTCATCACCTTTGAAAAATCAAGCAAGCTTTTTCATGAAAAGAGAATGAAGAAGAAGATGAATCATAATAGAATTGTGATGAATAATAAAAGTTATCATAATTATTTATGCAACCATGGTTCACTTAACCATTGTAGAGAGTTTACTAGGGTTAGGGTTTGGGTTAGGTCAAAGGGTGAGTCACTTACAAATATCTATCATAATATCTTAACAAAGACAAAGTAAAGCTTCTAGAATCAACTAGAAGGTTTAACCCTAATCCAAACCCTAATCATGTTTAAACTCCCCTAAACATGTTGCATTAATAATTATAATATGTTACAATATTATATATCACATATACAATATTTATTGTAACAAAATAAAATAATACATTTAACATATATCGCATATATATCAATGTATTACCCGAGTGAGAAAAAGAATGTTTTAGTGAGCAAATATTAGTTAATGCAATTTAATATATCATATATATTATTATACATTAAATTATCGAATCAACACTTGATCCGAAAATCCCGCTATATCGCATATAACCGGCTAATATTTATCTGTACCGATTCATCGAATCAACACTTGATCCGATGACCCGGCTGATATCAAATATCGCGAGAATATAATACGGTATCTCATATCGTATTATCCTCGGTCCCGCACATATCACATATGTGCTCCTACTCCGTTTTGCCTGAGTCAAGTAACCTCTGTGTAGGACTCTAAAGAATCGTCAATACGCCGCCAGTAGGTGATGATCATATCAAACACCCACAAGCTGCAAGCGGTTAGCTAAACGTAACAGCTACCTAGGTATTGAGCGCTCAGAAGATCAACAAGCAAGCCTGTAACTTCTCCTGTGAATCCAAACAGTAACACTCCCGTACAGTCCGGTCTCGTCGTCTGATATGTCGCATATCTCGCCTAGGGGTGGTAAACGTCAGACCCCAGTAGCTCGATAAGTCGTGTCGATATGAGGTCTATAACAGTTCGAGAAACTACTGATAACACTTACCAGTAAATCTCAGCAACCCTGGCCAGGGATTTCCGGTTATAGCCAATCGAACACAGCACAACATCAACTCCCTATACCGGGAGAGACGAATCCCCTCCTATCGCTCATTGCCTCCATGTGATTCGGGACTGTACCCAAAAGCCACCTTTTTGCACGCCCTCTTGGACGTGGTATGATGGAAATCAAAGTACAGTGGGAACCACACAAGACTCTATGACGATCTCGGGTCAACAGACTACTCTGTACCAGTGTCACCGGAGAACTGCCATCTGACGTATGGTATAATACCATCTGGGAGTTCTCGGCGAGTCCGTCCAGTGTACCCAGTCTCTACTGAGCACCCGTACACCATCCTTGATGTCAAACACCGATGGATATGGCATCATCCATCGCCCATTATATGGGTCAAGATGCGTATACGCTAGTGTACTCTGGTGCATCGATGCCCTGTCTCGATACACCCTCGACTAGGAACAGGTATAGGATGTACTCGTCGACTACCATGGCCCCACTAGTATGATCTCATCATAGTCCCAGTAGTCGAGTACATATCCTAAGGTCTTTATCAACATGTAACATAGAGACAATCAGAGTACACGTTAAGATAAAGTACAACCAGATAGCATACTATCATGTCGAGCAAGAAAGTCCTCCCTATATATGTCCTAGCATCCACTACAATATACATCGTATGTACAGTAATGGCCTCTAGGGCATACATATAACTAACAATCTCCCACTTGCACTAGGGCCATCTGTTATGGTATCGCATCCCAAAAAATTAGCTGCGGTTGAAGTATCTCATACTCAACCATCCCGTAAAAGTCTCTACTGGGAAAAAGGCCTTTGTGAGTGAATCCGCGTTGTTGTCCTCTGTGTCTACTCTCGTAACCTTGATCTTCCTAGAGATCAACCATCTCCATGATCAGGTGATACTGCCTAAGAATTATATCTGGATTTCTGATGGGACGGTAGTTCCTTGGCTAAAGCCACAACTCCATTGTCACACAATGGTAGGAACGAAGTTCATCTCATGAACTTATATATATCCAGACTGCCTCTTTGGTAGCATCCTTGGTAACGATGTATCTTGCCTTTAATCGTCTAGTATGTCACGGTATCTAGCTTGGAACTCTTCCAACATACCTTCCCTCCACTGAGGGTATAGACAATGCCTGCGACTGACATTCAGTCGTCCTTATCACCCTGGAACCTTTCCAGTGATTCTCCCCAGGATCGATTGATACCATCTCACTACAACTAGTGAGTGTCCTAACATCCAATTAGATCTATCTCATAGATCGAAAACCCAGGATTTAGGAGGTATCACTTTGATCCTATATGGAAAATCCTTGTGATAAGCGGAGATTGACCGAGCGTAGCATAGGAAACTCCTTCCCTATCAAGAGTATGTCATCCACGTACTCTACGAGGATCACCACCATACTCCCTACTACCTTTTTGTATATACAAGGTTCATCTACCATTTTGATGAAGTCAAACTCTTTGACTACCACATCAAAACAGATGTTCCAACTCCGCGATGCCTGTTTTATCATATAAAACATCTTGCACACGTTTTCGCTGCTCCCACTGTCGACGAAGCCCTCTGGCTGTGTACTTATAGACGCTCTCTTCTAAAACATCTTTTACAAAAGCAGTCATGACACCCAACCGCCAGATATCGTAGTCATGGAATGTAGCAGTGGCAAGTAGGATCTGGATGGATTTAAGCATAGATCCTTAGAAAAGGTTTCAACATAATCCATACATGGTCAATGATGCAAATCTTTAACAAGTCTAGCTTTGAAAGTCTCAACTTTTCCATGTACACCAAGTAATCTTCCCAAGATATACTTGCTCCTGATGGGGATTTAACCCTTCAGATAAAGCAACCAAAGTCCATACTTTGTTGGTGTATAAGGATTCCATCTCAGATCGCTAAGCATCCAGCCATTCTTACAGAGTCCCACTCCTGATGGCCAGCTCGAAACTAGTTGGGTCATCATCTCATGATGCAATCCTCGCTCCCACTGTCATAGAGAAACCGAAGTATCTCTCAGGTGGGTGAGGAACCCTATTAGATCGGCGGAGAGGATGAGGTTCGTTGGAAACTATTGAATCCTTTGGTTCTACCAAATTATCAGCTGCATTTTGTATAGCTGGAACATTTCCTGTTCTACATAATAGACCTTGCCTCGAGCTTGTCCGGATTTTGCTTTTAGACATAGGCCGGACAACCCCAAATCTTAACAAGCTTAAGATATGGGCTCTTCCCTTTCCATATCACATATGAAGTGGTAGGCAACTGATTTGATTTGAACCCTATTCAATAGGTATGCAGCTTCTCTAGTGCATAACTCCCAAAAGGAAATAGGCATCTCAGTAGTACTCATCATAGAGCACACCATATCACATAGGGTGCTATTGCTCCGCCCCGATATACCATCGTGCTATGGTGTATACGAAGGAGTAATGCTGAGAGAGAATCTCATTCTCCTTTAGAATAGTCCAGGAATTCCATGCTCAAGTATTCTCCTCCTTGATCTCATCAAAGGACATAATACTTATACCCGTATTTTGGTTCTCTACTTCTAACTTATATTCTGTGAATATCTCAAAAGCTTCGGACTTATATTTCAACAGGAACACATGTCTGAATCTTAAGAGATTATCAGAGAATGTAATGAAGTACAAAGAACCAATCTTGGCATGTGTAGACAGGGGACTTTCATACATCAGCATGTATCAATCCCAAAAGTTCACTAACTCTTTCTCTGTTTCCAATAAACAGAGCTGTGGTCATCTTATCTTTTAGACATGATTGGCAAGTTTCACAAGATGTAAATTCAAACAGATTTAAATATGCATCTAAATGTAACTTCAGCCAGTCGGGTCGCATTGATATGACCTAGTCTACAATGCCTCAAGAAGGATTCGTTCATTTCTGAACTCTTCTTCTTGTGTGTGTTCCGTATACTAAGAACTGTAGTTTGATTTAGAACATCAATGCTTTTAGATAACGTGCCTGAACCGATCAACTTTTGATATAGGAAATGTTCAAAACATTATCCAACAATACAAAATTATATCCTTTCTTTACTAATAAAGAGACTGATATGATTTTGTATATCAGGTTCGGTATCTAATAACATTTGTTCAGAATCAATGTATTCCGGTAATACAGGGTGACAGTGACCAACAGACTTGGCTGCAAAACTTGCACCGTTTTCTGTCTCATGAAACTTATCACCCGTTCTCAGTTCTTTACCTATCTGTAGCCCATGTAACAGATTACATATACGGGATCCTGATCCGGTATCACATACCCAGGATGTAAAGGATACTGAGAAACAGTTCTGTGTAATGAACACACCCGAAGATGATGCATCAACATGCACTTTCTTCGTTTGGGCGGCACGGGAAATCTGGTATTCCCCAATTTCCTGCTCTGTCTTATAACAATTATAAGTTGGAGCGGGACCAACGTTCCCCAGCTCAGTATAACAAGCGGGTTCGGTCAATATATCCGTTTTATTATCTTGATTAAGGCGTGATATGGTCGCTATCTGGAGAGAGAGAGAAGAAAACACTCAGCGTATGCTCTTGCAAGATTAGATTGGTTATCTAATATATCTAATCAGGATGTCTCCCACTGTTTTAGTCAAATCTTCCTTCAAACCCTAAAAGGAAAGACTAGCCGGGATTAATTACACGCTACAAGTTCGCCAATCTTTCAGCCAGGCCAGTGTCGGTACTTTGAGGGAGGTCCCCCGTGCTTTCGCACGAACCTAATTAAAGTAAACCTCGTTTTCCCAGAGGCGTAACCCCGTTGACACCTTTCTAGACACCTACTTGATCGACTAATTGTAATGTATAAAACTCTCCCAGGAGTAACTCTTACTCGCAGCGGGTATCGGGATCCAACTATCTCATAGAAGGTATGCAATCTCATTGCAAATTTCAACACTTGAAATTCCCAATAATATTTTTGCCCCAAGCGACCTATGACCTTGACAGAGGTCAACAAACCATAGGCTGCTAGTCAAGTTCAACCCGTCATTTCCTGATTGAAGTAAACCCACCCGCGCGACCCTTGACAGAGGTCAACAAGGTCGCACGACTACCCTAAATCAATCACATCATATGCTTATACAGATAAGCACTAATCAGCTACCGCACACTACGCCTTGACAGAGGTCAACAAAGGCATCACGAATACTAACTATTACTTATCTGAAATGACGGAGGGCTACGACAGGTTTTTAAGAAAACCGTTTGCCTAATGAACTTGATATCGTTGTAGAATCGAGTGATTTTAAATGGAGTGCTTTTGAGGCTTTTCTAGTTTTGCTAAAGGGGTCACTCCCGGTGAAGGGATCGTCGGCCCTTTCCTCATCGAATAAGGTGCAGGATATATCATATATACCGCTGTGCAAAGCAAGAACTATAGAATCAATCAAAAGACAGACCGAGTTTGTAGCATCTGCCAGTTATTGCTAAAGGAGTCACTCCCGGTGAAGGGATCTCGGTCCTTTCCTTATCGAATAAGGTGCTAGATGTTCTACAAGGAACACCGCTATGCAAAGCAAGAACTGTAGCTACCAGTTTTTATAAACAAGTTTCTGCAACATCTTAGGTTTCTTTTATTTCATTAATCTCATTAATGAAGTCCCATTTTATTATGCTTCTCAAGCATCGCATTTGAAAACGAAATCTGCAATATAACATATATCTCATATATATAATATAAACATTCGTCACAGGCAGTAATATGATCTCATCACAGAACATGGCAACAAAAGAACATATATGAAATATTGGATATACTAGGACGTCCGTGATTTCAATACGAGCTTTTATAAAACACGGATTCCACGGTCGCGATGAATAGCCAAACCCACATCCCTAGACCCCTACGAGAGCGGCAAGTAACACTGCCAATTCTAGAGTTAGGAGGCCCGGTCTCGACTCCTCGAGATGGTCTCCCACTGGACCCTAGAACCCGGTTACTTGTGCTCCCCGTCTTGGGTCTACCTAATGCGGAAAAGTAAATAATATACAACGGTGACATCTTCCGCTACCTGGAAGTGCCCCAATAAAAGAATATTACATACAAAAGAATTTTACATGAATGAAAAAGAAAAACTCTCATCTCACATAAAACCCCCGGCTATTCAAAACGCGACGATCCAATACTACATATCACAACAACACATAATATCTCATATCATCAACGTAAGCAAGTATGCGTATCCCGATTGTCATTGATGTATAGCAACGAAGCCGGCGATACACCACATACTACGCTTACGGTCACAGAAAAGAAAGTGTAAAACTACAGCAGATGGAATCCGCAACCTCTTTAGACATCACATGCCTAACCAAATGAATTCCTTAGACATCACATGCCTAACATTTAGAAACCCCGCATTTTAGTCTCATTATCGAAAACTCTTTTCAATATCAAGTCGGGCAATTCAACAAGATTCCCGACATCCTGATCGAATGCTCGTCGCAAACTTTAGTAGACGGCCGCACCCCAAGATGCCGTCGACGAAGTGCACTAAGGCGGAACACCGCTGCCGCGAGCACCCGAACGGATGCTTTCGGCGACGGGGTTCTCCTACAGTCACTTGGTCGGGGCTATGGGGCGTAGCTGTCTATTAAGTTTACTCGGCGAGTATCCGCGTACGCTACGTGATTGCGACGGACTTTTGATCGCATCAAAATTCCGTGGCAACCGATCATCTGAGACTAAACTGCTATGTTTATAATATTCAACTCAGTTATCTCATAACTACCTTTGGATTCCAATTATTGTATCACATTCCAGATAAATAGAAAAAGTTAAACTTTCCGATCGAATCATCAAGCACCCAAGATTTCCCTAATATATCTCAACACTTGAAAACAGTTTAAAAACATCCATCACATGCCATAGTACCAATGGTCCAGCCGTAGAAGGGTCAAGCCAACGCCTTACATGTGGCACGCCGTACTGCCCCAAACCCTAAGGTTCAAAGGGCAGTTCAAGACGGTCGCATAATCGAGTAAAGGTTTGTTGTCATCTAGATGGTCCACCGAGTTACTTGCATGACTTAGAACATTCTTAAACACGAGAAAAAATCCAACTTTTGAAAAATTTTCCGACAGGGGAAAAAGTGAGTTATTGATATCCGTTCGAACATTTTAACAGTTTCTAAAATTTATCCGGAAAGCCATATAGACAAAATCTGATACTCCGATCGAAACACCGAATACCCAAAACAACCCCAGAAATCTCAACTGTAGAATAAACATTAAAAATTCCCAGAGAACTCAGCACTGAATAAAAGAAGTTACTGTGCAAAAATGGGTTGGTGACGTCATCATTGCGCCGCGGAACCGCAGCAGAAGGCATGATTCTGCCGCGGTTCCGCCGCGCTTTGCACTGTTCATTGAAAATTTTTTTTACCGTAATTCTTATAATTCCCTGCTGAATTTTTTAAGCATTTTTAATATTGAAAAATCCATAATTTTCAAAAAAGGACAGAGAGCAATTTGGATTCGGGGTTTCGGGTTCGATCGGACTTCAAACTCCGTCTAGACTTCGCCTAAAGCTCTAGCTTGGCTCTAGCTTGTCTTATTGTTACATGTTGGTAAAGCCCTTAGGATGTGTACTTGACTACCTGGACTATGATGCAGATCATACTAGTGGGGACATGGTAGTCCATAGGTACATCCTTCAAGGTCCCTAGTCGTGGGTGTATCGAGACGGTGCATCGATATACCAGTGTAGACTAGCGTATACGCTTCTCGACCCATGAAATGGGCGATGGATGATCCCATATCCATTGGTGTTTGACATCAGAGATGGTATACGGGTGCTCAGTGGAGACTGGGTACACTGGACGGACTCGCTGAGAACTCCCAGATGGTATTATACCTCACGTCAGATGGCAGTTCTCAGGTGACACTTGTGCAGGTTAGTCTATAGACCCGAGATCGTCATAGAGTCTTGTGTGATTCCTTCTGTGCTTTGATCTCCACCTTACCACGTCCATGAGGGCGTGTAAAACGGTGGTCTTTGGGTACAGTCTCGAGTCACATGGAGGCAATGAGCGATAGGAGGGGTTTCGTCTCTCCCGGTATTGAGGGTTGATGTTGCGCTGTGCTCGATTGGCCGTAACTGGGAAGTCCCTGGCCAGGGCTGATCAGAGATTTGCTGGTAAGTGTTACCAGTAGTTTCTCGACCCGATGAGCCTCACATCGGCACGACTTATTGGTTATTGGGGTCTGACGTTTACCACCCCTAGACTTGATATGCGACATATCAGACGAACAGACCGGACTTTACGATAAGTGTTACTGGTTGGATTCACAGGAGTGTGAGCGGGCTGGCTCGTCGATCTTCTGGTCGCTCAATACCCCGGATGGCCGTTACGTTTAGCAGACCGCTTGCGGCTTATGGGTGCTTGATATGATCATCATCTGCTACCGGCGTATTGACGAGTCTTTAGAGTCCTACACAGAGGTTTCCTGGCTCAAGCGAAACGAAATAGGAACGCATATGAGATATGTGCGGGACCGAGAAAAATGCGTGTATGTGATACCGCATTTCATTCTCAGCGATGAATGTTTCGATTGGTTGTATGCGATATGACCTAGTTATCAAATCATTGATTCGATAAAACGATACATAGGATACTAGTCGGTTATATGCGATATGACCGGATCGTTAAATCAAGTGTTGATTTAATGATTTAATGTATAATTATATATTTGATATATTACTTTGCATTAGCTAGTATTGGTTCACTTTAAATGGATTTTCTCACTTGATGTGCAAGAAGTATATGGGATATACTTTTGTGCACATTTTTGTATCATGTTTGATGATACTTGATCATGTGGTTAAGTGTAAAGGATTAAACCTTGGTTAAGAGATGATTAGGGTTTTGCTTTTTCTTTTATTTATTTGTTTATTTATTTGGAAAAGATTTAGATAAGAATGGTGGCTATGTTTGTTTCTAGTTGAAGCTTCATGAAGCTTTGACTTCTTAACCATTCTTGTCTTCATGCTTAACCCTAACCCATCCAAGTAACCATGGTCTATTCTCTACACTCTACCCTAGTTAGTATATGATAAGTATTCATTTTACTTTTCATTTTAAAAGATACTCATCATATTCTAGCTTCATCTTATTTCTTAATCTTCAAAAGAAAAAGCTTGAAGCCATCAATGGCAACTTGAGTTCTAAAGTGACAAATCAAATTCTAAAGTGAACCCACCTCCTATTTCTTCACCCTCTACCTATTGCCAAGTTGTTTTGGGTGTTTTCTTGACAAGTTTCACAAATTTGTGAAGTCGGAGCTTGAACTTGTGATGCCTCGACGTAGATCATCTTCGGCACGAAGCCGACGACCTAGTTCGCCCATTTCTCCGATCAAGCCGACGATTGAGTCCGGGATTCGAGATGGACAGCGAGAAAACGCCTACGTGGAGCCAAGGAAGTGGATATCCGGATATACAAAGGTTGTAGCTTCTTATCTTTAGTTAAGTTGTTAACTAGATTCGTATTTCGCCTAAACATCTAGTCTACGATCCGTATTAGGGTTTCTCCGCACCCATAAAATTTTAAATTGGCATGGTTGATGCCTTGTGAGACCTCTATAGTGTGCCTAGGAACCTTTCACCATATACATTGGTGTTTGACATCAGAGATGGTATGCGATGGGCGATGGATGATCCCATATCCATTGGTTTTCAGGGTATCTTCTTGACCCATGTGATGGGCGATGGATGATCCCATATCCATTGGTTTTCAGGGTATCTTCTTGACCCATGTGATGGGCGATGGTTGCTCTTTATCTTAACATATACTCTGATTGTCTCTATGTTACATGTTGATAAAGTCCTTAGGATGAGTACTTGACTACCAGGACAATGATGCAGATCATACTAGTGGGGACATAGTAGTCTCCAAGTACATCCTTCAAATGTTCCTAGTCGTGGGAGTACCGATACAGGTCATTGATACTCCAGAGTAGACTAGCGTATACGCTTCTTGACCCATATGATGGGCGATGGATGATCCCATATCCATCGGTGTTTGACATCAAGGAAGGTATACGGGTGATCAGTAGAGACTGGGTACACTGAACGGACTCACCGAGAACTCCAAGATGGTAATATACCTCACCTCAGATGGCAGTTCTCTGGTGACACTGGTACAGCTTAGTCTGTTGACCCAAGATCGTCATAGAGTCTTGTGTGTCTCCCACCATGCTTTGATTTCCACCCTACCACGGCTCTACTGAGTCATGCAAACAGGTGGTTTTTGGGTACAGTCCCGATTCACATGGAGGCAATGAGCGATATAAAGGGATTCGTCTCTCCCGGTATTGGGGGGTTGATGTTGCGCCGTGCTCGACTGGCCATAACTGGAAATCCCTGGCTGGGGTTGCTGTGATTTACTGGTAAGTGTTATAAGTAGTTTCACGCTTGTTATGGACCTTACATCTGCATGACTTATCAAGCTACTGGGGTCTGACGTTTACCACCCCTAGGTGAGATATGCGACATATTAAACGAACAGACCGGACAGTGCGGTAAGTGTAACTGATTGGATTCGCAGGAGTGTGAGCAAGCTTGCTCGTTGATCTTCTGATCGCTCAATACCCGGGTGGCCGTTTCGTTTAGCAGACCGCTTGCGGCTTGTGGGTGATTGATATGATCACCACCTACTGCCGGCGTATT
Source organism: Agapanthus africanus (assembly GCA_030015575.1). Lineage (NCBI taxonomy): Eukaryota > Viridiplantae > Streptophyta > Magnoliopsida > Asparagales > Amaryllidaceae > Agapanthus > Agapanthus africanus. The sequence continues at coordinate 117,747,468 of CM057351.1, forward strand.
GACGAGTCTTTAGAGTCCTACACAGAGGTTTCCTCGCTCAAGCGAAACGAAATAGGAGCGCATATGAGATATGTGAGGGACCGAGAATAATACCAGTTTGTGATACTGTATTATATTCTCGCGATTTGTATCATCAGTCGGTTATATGAGATATAGCCGGGTTACCGAATCATGAGTTGATTCGATATATTGATACACTAGATATTAGTCGGTTATATGCGATATGACCGGATCGTTAAACAAGTGTTGATTTAATGATTTAATGTATAATTATATATTTGATATATAACTTTACATTAACTATTATTGGTTCACTTAAGATTGATTTTCTCACTTGATGTGCACAAGTTGTATATGTGATATATGTTTGTGCACTAGTTTGTATAATGATTGATGATACATGCAAACATGGGTGTGTGTGTGACATACACCATGTTAATTATAATTTAGGTTTTTATTTATCTTAATTATTCATAATGGTGGCTTCTTTTGTCATGGCTTGAAGCTTCATGAAGCTTGATGCAACTTTGACAAAGTTCACTCATTTTGTCTTGATTAAGATATTCATTAACCAAACCATTATAATTAACTATGGTTTAGTCTCTACAAAGGTTAACTCACCCATGGTTGCATTATGATAGACATCACTTGATTATTCATTTTCAAATAATTCATTTTATCATCATTCTTTTCTTTCTTCTTCTTCTTCTTCAAGAAGAAGAAAAGCTTGCTAGAAAATTTTCATGTGAAGAAAAAGTCTGAGAAATCCAAATCCAAAGTAAACCCATTTCCTATTTCATCATCCTCTACTACTTGCCATTTAGTTTAGGTTGTTCTCTTCACAAAGTTCATGACCTAGTGAAGATGGAGCTTGAGTTTGAGTTTCCTCGACGTAGATCATCTTCGGCCTCGAAGTCAATGACCTAGCTCGCTCATTTCTCCGAGGAAACCATCGCTAGAGTCCGAGATCTCGATGATTGCAGCGAAGGGACGTCAACACGGAGCTTTAGAAGTGAAGGACTGGATCTACAAAGGTTGTAATCCCTTTTCACTTAGTGTTAAAATGTTTAACTTGCTAGTTTTGCATAATCTCTAGTATACGATATTGGTTAGTGCTGTTCGGCACGACTATTTTTTTGAATCGGGCATGGTTGATGCCTTGTAGAACCTTGTTAGAGTGCCTAGGAACCCTACAACAATAATCCTGAGTATGGGGGAACATACAATAAAATCTCATGCAAAATCATGAGCAAGGAAAAACACCAGTGTCCCTCACTGACACATCATATCCCAAATTCTCAGGCACCGTATCCTCAGATCGGCCCTCACATCCTGTAAGTCTCATGGAACTTGAGTGTCTATCATCGACACCCGAAACATCACGAAAACATATACTTGTAAGTATATATATATATATATAATGATATCAACCACGTATGTCCACCGACGATACGTAAAAATCATGTAAACCTGAGTGTCTAACACCGACACTCGAAAACATCATGAAACCCGTGTCTAACGTCGACACCTAAATCCTCATAACTCAGGCGCTGTCACCATGACGGGCCCTGATGATATGTCATATATCACTTCGCTCGGTATCCTCACGATAACCGCCGAGTCTAATTACTATCACCGGTAGGTAGTGGTCCCACCGTCAAGCTTATCGTCTATACCACGAAATCACCACTCGCCCCGGGGTACCATACCTGGTCCACCATGTACCCGCAGACGGTGCCTCCCGCTCCTCGAATCGGGTATCACAAGCCAAATCCCAGAACCGAGAAATCTCATGGTGGACGCGCTGAAATATAATATCAAGAGAAAAAGGAAAATACCGACAATTTAACCCTAAAATGGAAAAATTCTCATAATGATTTCTAAAACGTCACAATGCTCCTCCAACAGACAAAGCGGGTGTTTCCCTGACTTTCTGTAGGGTGCTCTCTGCACTCTTCAACATATTGAGAAGTTCCGGAAGTTCAACTTCTTTTTCTTGCATGTTGAAGTTCAGGATAAACTGGGCGCAAGTGAAAGAAAGGGACTGGAGAATCAAGTCAGTATAGATCTCGTTCTCTAACGTGGTCCCGAGGTCCGCGAGCTCCTCAATGTAGCCAATAATCTTAAGCACGTGTTCCGCTACAGATAATCCGACGGCCAACCTTACTGAAAATAACTTTTTCGAGGTTTCGTTTCTGGAGGTACGGGATTGATCTCCATATAGATCCTTAATATGGAGAAATATGGATTCAAGGTCCATATTCGCATGCCTCCTCTACTGTTCATTGTCCATAGAGGCATGCACAAGGCACTTGGCCTTCGCGCAGTCAATCTCCCAGGTCTTACGGATTTCCTTATCCGCGACACTGGATTCTGGACCTAGGACGGAAGTGGCTTTAGTGGTAAGGAGATACCCCAACTTGTCATAAGTGATTGCCATTTTGACATTCCTGAGCCAATCTTTATAGTTTGGCCCTGTCAGTATATTCTTATTTAATTGTAACTTAAGTCCGGTCATGATATTTGGTCGCTGCAATTAGGAGAGTGAGAAGAAACACTTTAGCATGATGCTCTTGCAAGTTTAGAGTGGTTTTTAGTTTGTCTAAACAGGATGGCTCCCACTGTTTCTCGAATCCTTCCTCAAACTATAAAGGAAGAATTAGTCGGGATTGATCTCACCGTACAATACTTGCTTAACCGTTCAGCCAGGCCGGTGTCGGTACTTTGAGGGATGTTTTACGACGCTTTCACGAAGTTCCTTAATTAAATAACCTCTTTACCTTGTGGGCGTAGCCCCGCTAACACCTTTATAGACGCCTACTTGGTTTATAGCATTGATCGTTAAGTGAAACAATTTCCCGAGGAGTAGCGTATACTCACAGTAGGATCGGGATCCAAATATCATTGTGTGATAAAGTTGAAGGAATCCTACCAAAATTATCACACTCCAAATGGTATGCAACACTAGCAAGTTTCAGTTTCTTTAGAAACTCCCGATGTGGATTTTTGCCCCATGCTCTTATGACCTTGACTTTGGCCAACAGATCATAAGTCACATGTCAAGTTCTACCCGTTATTTTCCAGGTTAATTTGAACCCGCCTGTACCTACCCTTAACTTTGGCCAACAAAGCACGACAGCGCCCCGGCCATCAAAACGCGGCCAAAATGTGGAACAAAAATTTTCGAAACTGGCGCTACCGCTACCGGATTTACGGATCGACCTTAAACCCTAAACTAACAAGCTAACTAAGAGTTAGAATCATTATACTGAGTTGATCCGTATCCTTCGGTCTTCATTCCAAGCTCCTAGCGGCTCCTTGATGTGGTTTGGTCGCCGGTCTTCCTCCATCTCCGATGATCCACCCGAGGGAAACGGCGCAAGCTCCAACCTCGTCGAACGAGGTAACCGACGCTCCAAAGTCACTTCAAATGGAGAGTCGAGGTGTATGGATGTGTCACTACATTTTTATCTTTACATATGCTCCATGAGCAACTCAAGAAGAAGATGAAAGAGGTGATGGGGATTTTTGGCATAAGCAAAATGGTTAAGGGTTTTTGTGAGCATGAGAAAGTCAGAGTGTAATGTCCAATTAGCCAAACGAAAAATGAACCCCTTCAGCATGAAGTGGCCGGCCCCCCTCTTCCATGCCCAAAAAAATCTCCACCATTTCCTTTTTTAATTAAAACAATAAACAATTCAAACCATACCACAAACACCATGCTTTGACTCATGACGATTCCTTGTCACATTTTCCACCCTCCACCTCATTATTAAACAAAATGAATTTCCATAAATGGAAAATCAAATAATGAGGTGGCAAAGCTTCTAGAAGCTATTCCGTATAAAATACAGAATACTTCCCGGTACATGTATCGAAATACATATACGCGTATTCGTACAAAAATACGAATAGCCAAGAGAGAAAACGAATAGTGAACAATAATACTAGAATACGTATATACAAATACATATATCAATTATTAAATCAAAACCCGATTTAATAATCCGGCTTAATCTTAAGCCACTAGTATTATCAACCGTCCGATTAAAGTCTGCGTAACAAGTGCACATATTTAATCGGACACCCGTATGTACCAACATACGACATGTACACCATATTGCCTGAACCGTAAAAACCCTCTGTGTGGGACTCTAAAGACTTGTCAATACACTGGCAGTGGGTTTAACCACAAGCACGTCAGCGGCACTAGCTGTACGTAACGGCTACCCAGGTATTGAGCGAAAGGGAGGCCGACGAGCAAACTCTTGCAGAACCCCTACTGAGCATGACATTGACAATATTCGTACAGTCCAGTCTGTTCGTCTAAGAGTATCGCATATCGAGTCTAGGGGGGTGGATAAAGTCAAACCCCCAACAACGCGATATTCAGTGTCAGCATGTAACCCATCACCTCTTGAGAAACTATCGATCCTGGATCGGTAATCCTCGTCTACCATGGCCATGGATTTATGGTGATGGCCACCCGTGCACAATGCGACACCAACCCCTAATACCGGGAGAGACGAATCCCCGACGATCCGATCACTGCCTCCATGTGGCTCGGGACTGTACCCAACTCAAACCTGTTTGCACGACTCCTTTGAGCCATGGTAGGGTAGTAATCAAAGCACAGTGGGAACTCACACGAGACAAATGACGATCTGAGGTCGACAGACTGACCTGTACACATATCACCTGGAAGCTGCTATCTGACAATAGGTATAATACCAACTAACAAGTTCCCGGCGAGTCCGTCCAGTGTACTCATAACAAAATGAGCACCTGTTTACTATCTTAGGTGAACAAACTAACACCAATGGCTTGTGAGACATGGCCACCACCTCTCGTCGGAGTCTCGATCAGTATACACTAGTCTACACTGGAGTATCGATGCCCGGCCTCGATACTCCTACGACTAGGGACATTTAAGGATGTGCTTATAGACCCCAGCTCCCACATATATGATCTCCATCATAAAGATGGCAGTCAAACAAGAATCCTATGGGCTCTATCAACATGTACATGATGCTAAAGACAAACCATATAGCATACTATCATCTTGAGTAAGATTGTTTTATCGGTATAGGTCCTCACTCAATCATCATAATCACAAGTCCACGACTATGATAATTTCCTTGAGGGCACTGTAGCCAACAAATACATGTAAGTATGTGTGTATGATACATTTCATATGCTTAATAGCACAATATTCAACGTCTTAATGTCAATGACAATACAATACCATATAAAGGTATATGTAACTATAGCAAGGTATGTGTATATACATGTCAATAATGATACAATACCATATAGGTATAAGTGTAGCTATAGCAAGGTATGTGTGTATGATGCATTTATATGCACAATAACACAATAATCAACGTCTCAATGTCAATGACAATACAATACCACATAGGGGTATATGTAACTATAGCAAGGTATGTGTATATACATGTCAATAATGATACAATACCATATAGGTATAGGTGTAGCTGTAGCTGTAGCAAGGTACGTGTGTATACATGTCAATAACGATAGAATATCATATAGGTATTTGTGTAGCTATAGCAAGGTATGTGTGTATACATGTCAATAATGATACAATACCATATAGGTATAGGTGTAGCTATAGCAAGGTATGTGTGTATACATGTAAGTATGAATGCACGATGTATCTCATATGTGCAATAGAACAATAATCCATGTGTCAATAATCAATAACAATACAATACCACATAAGTGTATATGTTGTGCGTGTTATGACAATTACCGACGGTGTGGATGTAGCATACAATTTAGTTCTCTTGCAACATAAACCGTCAGTAATGGTGCAGTGTCCACTAGGTACTAATTCAAGGCACAACAAGTAATGGTATGTAATGATGCTCATGCACAATCAACATATATGATTATAAACATGCGACGATAATATAATCTCAAGCCTTGACGCATAACGCCATACGGACGATTTCTCCGTAGATGGTAAATCTACTCACCGATGATCTCGAGCTAAGTAAATCCGACCACTTGCTTTCCGTTCTTCGCAGCGTCGGAAGTCCCCACCTGCGATCCTATTCACACAAAATACAATAACGCGTGAATTTAGCAAACTACGCAATAACAAACAAACACAACGCCAATTTAACGAATCGATTCCCCTAAGCTACAAAAGGGTTCCCTTAGAGGCTAACGTGTGTAGCAACAACATCGAAACAAGTCCACGACAACAAGCTACCCGAAACACTAAAACTACGTTGGATCGATTGTATCACACTTTGCCGAAACGCTTAAATTTAGCTAAGTGCTCCCACATTTTTCTACACAAGGAATTCGTGAAAGTTGCAAGTTCCATGAGACTACAAACAACCCCAGAGACCTCACGACCAAGACTCAACACCTCAGTCCCCAGTCTGGATGCAAATTGTGGCCAAAAGCAATTTATTTGCGGCCCAAAAATGAGGAGATGGTGTCAGGTTTTCAGGGTAGCTTATAGGTCTCCTAACTAGGCCACTGTGATGGAAACTTCTCAAACAAAAACTTGGTTTGATAGCAGATTCTAACTAGACGCAAAACTTATTTAAAATAAGATATTTAGACAAAAACTATAACTTGGTGTTTAGAACCGGAAACTAATAAGCATACAAACTTCATATAGCCTAACAAAGAGTCAAAGATCACTACCTCACCAAAACTTGGGAAAAATCCTAGCTTTCCAAGCTCCAAGTCATCACAAGCAAGATAAATGAAGGTTTTTGTGAGGTTGATGATGGTTTTGGCTTTGGATTGTGATGCAAATATATTATTTCAATTGAGAACTTGATGTGTAGTAAAAGAGAGTGAAGCAACCGAGTTTGGATAAATAATAGAGAGAGTGAGGATTAATGAGATATTTTGTGAAGTGTTTGTGTGTATATGTGTTGTGAGTGTAAGGGTGAGGGTAAGTGAGTGTATGGATTAGTGTAGGTGAGTGTTACACTGACTCTCCCTCTCATAAATGACCATTAAGGCAGCCATCCCCCCTTACCCTCAAGTAATCAAACCTTCTTTCTTTTCTTTTCTCATTAAATTCGCTTTTCTTTTTCAATCTTTTTAAAAGATAACCTTTGTTTGAATAATCAAATAGATATAGTGTTTAAATTTTGCATGCATGATAAGAAGAGCGGGTTAAGTATGCCATAACTATATGAGCATGGTTAACACCCCTTAAACCCCAATTCAATATGCTGACGTGTGTGCAGGTAAAAAAAATAATTAAGTAAAATCTTAATTAATTAAATAAAATGTGAAGAAAATATTTATTAGTTAAATTTTCATTAAAAACCCGTATTATCGCTTAATTAACACTATCCGCATTCTAAAGTGTTACACTCCTGCAAGAACTCATAGTCTGGAACAGCAGTTGTGTTAACTTTGGGTAATCATAAACCTCCCTGTCATCGTCTTTGTGGAGTCCGAAGTACCTCTCGGGTGGCTGAGGTTACCTACCAAATATGCGGAGTGGCTAATGGATCGTCAAAACCATTTGAAATCTCAGGTTCTATTAAATTTTCATTAATCGTTTATGGTTCTGGAATCACATACAGTTCTACCATACTCCCACTAATGTTTTCTGAAAAAGAATCTATTTTACTATAATTGTGGTGAGTGAAGAACACTATAACTATTAATTTTCCATTTGGTAGAATGTTAACCCTCGTCGAAGCCCGTGATAACCCACAAACTGCCATTACTGAAACGTGCATTGTATTTGTCCAGATTCTGGTTTTAAGCATCAGCCGGACTACTTTATATACCTTAACATCCTTAAGATATTAATCCATTCTATATCCACTATATAGAAACGGAGGCAATAATTTAATTGGAACCAGATTCAAAAATCATGCACTTGTTTCCATTGCATATGAACCAAATGGAAGGAGGCCAAGCAGCATTAATTATCAAGGAATGCAACCATGCATGAATAACCAGAAAGAGAATCAAGTTCTCAAAACTATTACTTACAACGAAATACCCAACACAAGTATCTACATCTTCGATCATCTTGAAGAATCTTGATACTTGCAACATATGGTTCTTTACTTTATTCTTATAAATATGTCTTCTCAATATCTGGACCTTGTATTTCAACGAAAAACTTGTCTAGAACTGGAGAATTCATGAGTAAACAGAATATAGTACGAGTATATGTAGGGTTGCTAGGCACGCCCACAAGGGTCTACGAGGCATCAACCATGCCCGATTAAAAATTTAGCCGTGCCGAACAACCCGAATACGGAACTTTAAACTAGAGATTAGGCGAAAACAAGCATGCTAAACAATTTAACACTAAGTGAGAGGGATCATAACCTTTGTAGATCCGGTCCTTCACTTCATATGCTCCGTGTTGTGGTCCCTTCGCTGCGATCATCAGGATCCGGACTCTCGAGAGGTTCCACGAAGAGAAAGACGCAACCTTTGCTTCCGATCTTCGATACTAAGATGATCTACCTTGAAGTTTCTTTAACACAAGCTAACACTCATGAAATGATGTGAACATCCTCATCTAAATGGCAAGGGAAGATGAGAATGATGAAGTAGGATTTTTGCTCTCTTTATTTATCTTTTCCTCATATTTATTCAACACCTTTGAAAAATCAAGCAAGCTTTTTCATGAAAAGAGAATGAAGAAGAAGATGAATCATAATAGAATTGTGATGAATAATAAAAGTTATCATAATTATTTATGCAACCATGGTTCACTTAACCATTGTAGAGAGTTTACTAGGGTTAGGGTTTGGGTTAGGTCAAAGGGTGAGTCACTTACAAATATCTATCATAATATCTTAACAAAGACAAAGTTAAGCTTCTAGAATCAACTAGAAGGTTTAACCCTAATCCAAACCCTAATCATGTTTAAACTCCCCTAAACATGTTGCATTAATAATTATAATATGTTACAATATTATATATCACATATACAATATTTATTGTAACAAAATAAAATAATACATTTCACATATATCGCATATATATCAATGTATTACCCGAGTGAGAAAAAGAATCTTTTAGTGAGCAAATATTAGTTAATGCAATTTAATATATCATATATATTATTATACATTAAATTATCGAATCAACACTTGATCCGACAATCCCGCTATATCGCATATAACCGGCTAATATTTATCTGTACCGATTCATCGAATCAACACGTGATCCGATGACCCGGCTGATATCAAATATCGCGAGAATATAATACGGTATCTCATATCGTATTATCCTCGGTCCCGCACATATCACATATGTGCTCCTACTCCGTTTTGCCTGAGTCAAGTAACCTCTGTGTAGGACTCTAAAGAATCGTCAATACGCCGGCAGTAGGTGATGATCATATCAAACACCCACAAGCTGCAAGCGGTTAGCTAAACGTAACAGCTACCCAGGTATTGAGCGCTCAGAAGATCAACAAGCAAGCCTGTAACTTCTCCTGTGAATCCAAACAGTAACACTCCCGTACAGTCCGGTCTCGTCGTCTGATATGTCGCATATCTCGCTTAGGGGTGGTAAACGTCAGACCCCAGTAGCTCGATAAGTCGTGTCGATATGAGGTCTATAACAGTTCGAGAAACTACTGATAACACTTACCAGTAAATCTCAGCAACCCTGGCCAGGGATTTCCGGTTATAGCCAATCGAACACAGCACAACATCAACTCCCTATACCGGGAGAGACGAATCCCCTCCTATCGCTCATTGCCTCCATGTGATTCGGGACTGTACCCAAAAGCCACCTTTTTGCACGCCCTCTTGGACGTGGTATGATGGAAATCAAAGTACAGTGGGAACCACACAAGACTCTATGACGATCTCGGGTCAACAGACTACTCTGTACCAGTGTCACCGGAGAACTGCCATCTGACGTATGGTATAATACCATCTGGGAGTTCTCGGCGAGTCCGTCCAGTGTTCCCAGTCTCTACTGAGCACCCGTACACCATCCTTGATGTCAAACACCGATGGATATGGGATCATCCATCGCCCATCATATGGGTCAAGATGCGTATACGCTAGTGTACTCTGGTGCATCGATGCCCTGTCTCGATACACCCTCGACTAGGAACAGTTATAGGATGTACTCGTCGACTACCATGGCCCCACTAGTATGATCTCATCATAGTCCCAGTAGTCGAGTACATATCCTAAGGTCTTTATCAACATGTAACATAGAGACAATCAGAGTACACGTTAAGATAAAGTACAACCAGATAGCATACTATCATGTCGAGCAAGAAAGTCCTCCCTATATATGTCCTAGCATCCACTACAATATACATCGTATGTACAGTAATGGCCTCTAGGGCATACATATAACTAACAATCTCCCACTTGCACTAGGGCCATCTGTTATGGTATCGCATCCCAAAAAATTAGCTGCGGTTGAAGTATCTCATACTCAACCATCCTGTAAAAGTCTCTACTGGGAAAAAGGCCTTTGTGAGTGAATCCGCGTTGTTGTCCTCTGTGTCTACTCTCCTAACCTTGATCTTCCTAGAGATCAACCATCTCCATGATCAGGTGATACTGCCTAAGAATTATATCTGGATTTCTGATGGGACGGTAGTTCCTTGGCTAAAGCCACAACTCCATTGTCACACAATGGTAGGAACGAAGTTCATCTCATGAACTTATATATATCCAGACTGCCTCTTTGGTAGCATCCTTGGTAACGATGTATCTTGCCTTTAATCGTCTAGTATGTCACTGTATCTATCTTGGAACTCTTCCAACATACCGTCCCTCCACTGAGGGTATAGACAATGCCTGCGACTGACATTCAGTCGTCCTTATCACCCTGGAACCTTTCCAGTGATTCTCCCCAGGATCGATTGATACCATCTCACTACAACTAGTGAGTGTCCTAACATCCAATTAGATCTATCTCATAGATCGAAAACCCAGGATTTAGGAGGTATCACTTTGATCCTATATGGAGAATCCTTGTGATAAGCGGAGATTGACCGAGCGTAGCATAGGAAACTCCTTCCCTATCAAGAGTATGTCATCCACGTACTCTACGAGGATCACCACCATACTCCCTACTACCTTTTTGTATATACAAGGTTCATCTACCATTTTGATGAAGTCAAACTCTTTGACTACCACATCAAAACAGATGTTCCAACTCCGCGATGCCTGTTTTATCATATAAAACATCTTGCACACGTTTCCGCTGCTCCCACTGTCGACGAAGCCCTCTGGCTGTGTACTTATAGACGCTCTCTTCTAAAACATCTTTTAGAAAAGCAGTCATGGCACCCAACCGCCAGATATCGTAGTCATGGAATGTAGCAGTGGCAAGTAGGATCTGGATGGATTTAAGCATAGATCCTTAGAAAAGGTTTCAACATAATCCATACATGGTCAATGATGCAAATCTTTAACAAGTCTAGCTTTGAAAGTCTCAACTTTTCCATGTACACCAAGTAATCTTCCCAAGATATACTTGCTCCTGATGGGGATTTAACCCTTCAGATAAAGCAACCAAAGTCCATACTTTGTTGGTGTATAAGGATTCCATCTCAGATCGCTAAGCATCCAGCCATTCTTACAGAGTCCCACTCCTGATGGCCAGCTCGAAACTAGTTGGGTCATCATCTCATGATGCAATCCTCGCTCCCACTGTCATAGAGAAACCGAAGTATCTCTCAGGTGGGTGAGGAACCCTATTAGATCGGCGGAGAGGATGAGGTGCGTTGGAAACTATTGAATCCTTTGGTTCTACCAAATTATCAGCTGCATTTTGTATAGCTGGAACATTTCCTGTTCTACATAATAGACCTTGCCTCGAGCTTGTCCGGATTTTGCTTTTAGACATAGGCCGGACAACCCCAAATCTTAACAAGCTTAAGATATGGGCTCTTCCCTTTCTATATCACATATGAAGTGGTAGGCAACTGATTTGATTTGAACCCTATTCAATAGGTATGCAGCTTCTCTAGTGCATAACTCCCAAAAGAAAATAGGCAACTCAGTAGTACTCATCACAGAGCACACCATATCACATAGGGTGCTATTGCTCCGCCCCGATATACCATCGTGCTATGGTGTATACGAAGGAGTAATGCTGAGAGAGAATCTCATTCTCCTTTAGAATAGTCCAGGAATTCCATGCTCAAGTATTCTCCTCCTTGATCTCATCAAAGGACATAATACTTATACCCGTATTTTGGTTCTCTACTTCTAACTTATATTCTGTGAATATCTCAAAAGCTTCGGACTTATATTTCAACAGGAACACATGTCTGAATCTTAAGAGATTATCAGAGAATGTAATGAAGTACAAAGAACCAATCTTGGCATGTGTAGACAGGGGACTTTCATACATCAGCATGTATCAATCCCCAAAGTTCACTAACTCTTTCTCTGTTTCCAATAAACAGAGCTGTGGTCATCTTATCTTTGTGACATGATTGGCAAGTTTCACAAGATGTAAATTCAAACAGATTTAAATATGCATCTAAATGTAACTTCAGCCAGTCGGGTCGCATTGATATGACCTAGTCTACAATGCCTCAAGAAGGATTCGTTCATTTCTGAACTCTTCTTCTTGTGTGTGTTCCGTATACTAAGAACTGTAGTTTGATTTAGAACATCAATGCTTTTAGATAACGTGCCTGAACCGATCAACTTTTGATATAGGAAATGTTCAAAACATTATCCAACAATACAAAATTATATCCTTTCTTTACTAATAAAGAGACTGATATGATTTTGTATATCAGGTTCGGTATCTAATAACATTTGTTCAGAATCAATGTATTCCGGTAATACAGGGTGACAGTGACCAACAGACTTGGCTGCAAAACTTGCACCGTTTTCTGTCTCATGAAACTTATCACCCGTTCTCAGTTCTTTACCTATCTGTAGCCCATGTAACAGATTACATATACGGGATCCTGATCCGGTATCACATACCCAGGACGTAAAGGATACTGAGAAACAGTTCTGTGTAATGAACACACCCGAAGATGATGCATCAACATGCACTTTCTTCGTTTGGGCGGCACGGGAAATCTGGTATTCCACAATTTCCTGCTCTGTCTTATAACAATTATAAGTTGGAGCGGGACCAACGTTCCCCAGCTCAGTATAACAAGCGGGTTCGGTCAATATATCCGTTTTATTATCTTGATTAAGGCGTGATATGGTCGCTATCTGGAGAGAGAGAGAAGAAAACACTCAGCGTATGCTCTTACAAGATTAGATTGGTTATCTAATATATCTAATCAGGATGTCTCCCACTGTTTTAGTCAAATCTTCCTTCAAACCCTAAAAGGAAAGACTAGCCGGGATTAATTACACGCTACAAGTTCGCCAATCTTTCAGCCAGGCCAGTGTCGGTACTTTGAGGGAGGTCCCCCGTGCTTTCGCACGAACCTAATTAAAGTAAACCTCGTTTTCCCAGAGGCGTAACCCCGTTGACACCTTTCTAGACACCTACTTGATCGACTAATTGTAATGTATAAAACTCTCCCAGGAGTAACTCTTACTCGCAGCGGGTATCGGGATCCAACTATCTCATAGAAGGTATGCAATCTCATTGCAAATTTCAACACTTGAAATTCCCAATAATATTTTGCCCCAAGCGACCTATGACCTTGACAGAGGTCAACAAACCATAGGCTGCTAGTCAAGTTCAACCCGTCATTTCCTGATTGAAGTAAACCCACCCGCGCGACCCTTGACAGAGGTCAACAAGGTCGCACGACTACCCTAAATCAATCACATCATATGCTTATACAGATAAGCACTAATCAGCTACCGCACACTACGCCTTGACAGAGGTCAACAAAGGCAGCACGAATACTAACTATTACTTATCTGAAATGACGGAGGGCTACGACAGGTTTTTAAGAAAACCTTTTGCCTAATGAACTTGATATCGTTGTAGAATCGAGTGATTTTTAAATGGAGTGCTTTTGAGGCTTTTCTAGTTTTGCTAAAGGGGTCACTCCCGGTGAAGGGATCGTCGGCCCTTTCCTCATCGAATAAGGTGCAGGATATATCATATATACCGCTGTGCAAAGCAATAACTATAGAATCAATCAAAAGACAGACCGAGTTTGTAGCATCTGCCAGTTATTGCTAAAGGAGTCACTCCCGGTGAAGGGATCTCGGTCCTTTCCTTATCGAATAAGGTGCTAGATGTTCTACAAGGAACACCGCTATGCAAAGCAAGAACTGTAGCTACCAGTTTTTATAAACAAGTTTCTACAACATCTTAGGTTTCTTTTATTTCATTAATCTCATTAATGAAGTCCCATTTTATTATGCTTCTCAAGCATCGCATTTGAAAACGAAATCTGCAATATAACATATATCTCATATATATAATATAAACATTCGTCACAGGCAGTAATATGATCTCATCACAGAACATGGCAACAAAAGAACATATATGAAATATTGGATATACTAGGACGTCCGTGATTTCAATACGAGCTTTTATAAAACACGGATTCCACGGTCGCGATGAATAGCCAAACCCACATCCCTAGACCCCTACGAGAGCGGCAAGTAACACTGCCAATTCTAGGGTTAGGAGGCCCGGTCTCGACTCCTCGAGATGGTCTCCCACTGGACCCTAGAACCCGGTTACTTGTGCTCCCCGCCTTGGGTCTACCTAATGCGGAAAAGTAAATAATATACAACGGTGACATCTTCCGCTACCTGGAAGTGCCCCAATAAAAGAATATTACATACAAAAGAATTTTACATGAATGAAAAAGAAAAACTCTCATCTCACATAAAACCCCCGGCTATTCAAAACGCGACGATCCAATACTACATATCACAACAACACATAATATCTCATATCATCAACGTAAGCAAGTATGCGTATCCCGATTGTCATTGATGTATAGCAACGAAGCCGGCGATACACCACATACTACGCTTACGGTCACAGAAAAGAAAGTGTAAAACTACAACAGATGGAATCCGCAACCTCTTTAGACATCACATGCCTAACCAAATGAATTCCTTAGACATCATATGCCTAACATTTAGAAACCCCGCATTTTAGTCTCATTATCGAAAACTCTTTTCAATATCAAGTCGGGCAATTCAACAAGATTCCCGACATCCTGATCGAATGCTCGTCGCAAACTTTAGTAGACGGCCGCACCCCCAGATGCCGTCGACGAAGTGCACTAAGGCGGAACACCGCTGCCGCGAGCACCCGAACGGATGCTTTCGGCGACGGGGTTCTCCTACAGTCACTTGGTCGGGGCTATGGGGCGTAGCTGTCTATTAAGTTTACCCGGCGAGTATCCGCGTACGCTACGTGATTGCGACGGACTTTTGATCGCATCAAAATTCCGTGGCAACCGATCATCTGAGACTAAACTGCTATGTTTATAATATTCAACTCAGTTATCTCATAACTACCTTTGGATTCCAATTATTGTATCACATTCCAGATAAATAGAAAAAGTTAAACTTTCCGATCGAATCATCAAGCACCCAAGATTTCCCTAATATATCTCAACACTTGAAAACAGTTTAAAAACATCCATCACATGCCATAGTACCAATGGTCCAGCCGTAGAAGGGTCAAGCCAACGCCTCACATGTGGCACGCCGTACTGCCCTAAACCCTAAGGTTCAAAGGGCAGTTCAAGACGGTCGCATAATCGAGTAAAGGTTTGTTGTCATCTAGATGGTCCACCGAGTTACTTGCATGACTTAGAACATTCTTAAACACGAGAAAAAATCCAACTTTTGAAAAATTTTCCGACAGGGGAAAAAGTGAGTTATTGATATCCGTTCGAACTTTTTAACAGTTTCTAAAATTTATCCGGAAAGCCATATAGACAAAATCTGATACTCCGATCGAAACACCGAATACCCAAAACAACCCCAGAAATCTCAACTGTAGAATAAACATTAAAAATTCCCAGAGAACTCAGCACTGAATAAAAGAAGTTACTGTGCAAAAATGGGTTGGTGACGTCATCATTGCGCCGCGGAACCGCCGCAGAAGGCATGATTCTGCCGTGGTTCCGCCGCGCTTTGCACTGTTCATTGAAAATTTTTTTTACCGTAATTCTTATAATTCCCTGCTGAATTTTTTAAGCATTTTTAATATTGAAAAATCCACAATTTTCAAAAAAGGACAGAGAGCAATTTGGATTCGGGGTTTCGGGTTCGATCGGACTTCAAACTCCGTCTAGACTTCGCCTAAAGCTCTAGCTTGGCTCCGATACCACTGTAGGGTTGCTAGGCACGCCCACAAGGGTCTACAAGGCATCAACCATGCCCGATTAAAAATTTAGCCGTGCCGAACAACCCGAATACGGAACTTTAAACTAGAGATTATGCGAAAACAAGCATGCTAAACAATTTAACACTAAGTGAGAGGGATCACAACCTTTGTAGATCCGGTCCTTCACTTCATATGCTCCGTGTTGTGGTCCGTTCGCTGCGATCATCAGGATCCGGACTCTCGAGAGGTTCCACGAAGAGAAAGACGCAACCTTTGCTTCCGATCTTCGATACTAAGATGATCTACCTTGAAGTTTCTTTAACACAAGCTAACACTCATGAAATGATGTGAACATCCTCATCTAAATGGCAAGCGAAGATGAGGATGATGAAGTAGGATTTTTGATCTCTTTATTTATTTTTTTCTCATATTTATTCATCACCTTTGAAAAATCAAGCAAGCTTTTTCATGAAAAGAGAATGAAGAAGAAGATGAACCATAATAGAATTGTGATGAATAATAAAAGTTATCATAATTATTTATGCAACCATGGTTCGCTTAACCATTGTAGAGAGTTTACTAGGGTTAGGGTTTGCGTTAGGTCAAAGGGTGAGTCACTTACAAATATCTATCATAATATCTTAACAAAGACAAAGTAAAGCTTCTAGAATCAACTAGAAGGTTTAACCCTAATCCAAACACTAATCATGTTTAAACTCCCCTAAACATGTTGCATTAATAATTATAATATGTTACAATATTATATATCACATAGACAATATTTATTGTAACAAAATAAAATAATACATTTAACATATATCGCATATATATCAATGTATTACCCGAGTAAGAAAAAGAATCTTTTAGTGAGCAAATATTAGTTAATGCAATTTAATATATCATATATATTATTATACATTAAATTATCGAATCAACACTTGATCCGACAATCCGGCTATATCGCATATAACCGGCTAATATTTATCCGTACCGATTCATCGAATCAACACTTGATCCGATGACCCGGCTGATATCAAATATCGCGAGAATATAATACGGTATCTCATATTGTATTATCCTCGGTCACGCACATATCACATATGTGCTCCTACTCCGTTTTGCCTGAGTCAAGAAACCTCTGTGTAGGACTCTAAAAAATCGTCAATACGCCGGCAGTAGGTGATGATCATATCAAACACCCACAAGCTGCAAGCGGTCAGCTAAACGTAACAGCTACCCAGGTATTGAGCGCTTAGAAGATCAACAAGCAAGCCTGTAACTTCTCCAGTGAATCCAAACAGTAACACTCCCGTACAGTCCGGTCTCGTCGTCTGATATGTCGCATATCTCGCCTAGGGGTGGTAAACGTCAGACCCCAGTAGCTCGATAAGTCGTGTCGATATGAGGTCTATAACAGTTCGAGAAACTACTGATAACACTTACCAGTAAATCTCAGCAACCCTGGCCAGGAATTTCCGGTTATAGCCAATCGAACACAGCACAACATCAACTCCCTATACCGGGAGAGACGAATCCCCTCCTATCGCTCATTGCCTCCATATGATTCGGGACTGTACCCAAAAGCCACCTTTTTGCACGCCCTCTTAGACGTGGTATGATGGAAATCAAAGCACAGTGGGAACCACACAAGACTCTATGACGATCTCGGGTCAACAGACTAATCTGTACCAGTGTCACCGGAGAACTGCCATCTGACGTATGGTATAATACCATCTGGGAGTTCTCGGCGAGTCCGTCCAGTGTACCCAGTCTCTTCTGAGCACCCGTACACCATCCTTGATGTCAAATACCGATGGATATGGGATCATCATCGCCCATCATATGGGTCAAGATGCGTATACGCTAGTCTACTCTGGTGCATCGATGCCCTGTCTTGATACAGCCTCGACTAGGAACAGTTATAGGATGTACTCGTCGACTACCATGGCCCCACTAGTATGATCTCATCATAGTCCCAGTAGTCGAGTACATATCCTAAGGGCTTTATCAAAATGTAACATAGAGACAATCAGAGTACACGTTAAGATAAAGTACAACCAGATAGCATACTATCATGTCGAGCAAGAAAGTCCTCCCTATATATGTCCTAGCATCCACTACAATATACATCGTATGTACAGTAATGGCCTCTAGGGCGTACATATAACTAACAGTATCAACCCCTTTGTCCTAAGAGACATCGGACAACATACAATAATTTATATAAGTCCACTGAGTTTAATAACTCAAACGTTGTGCGTCATAGGTTGAAAAACTGTGCTATGATTAAGAAAAATTAAATCGTTGTTGAATGCTCCTTAACTAACCATCAACTGATATAGTTAATGTCATAGAGATAATTTCAAAAAGTTATATCTCACTTTATAAAATAAACATGTGAATATATCAGTTTGAAATTGTTTCATAACAATGGATATTCAAAACCAAATATTTGTCGTTAGGCAAAACAGAGGTGATTTCCTCAAATATCACCAATTACAAAGAATTCTGATATGATGAGGATCTAATCACCCAATTCCTAATATCTTACTCCCACTGACCATCTGTCACGATATACAAATGTGAGAATCGAATCTGGTAAATACATACCCTGGAGTCATAATATAATTGGAAAAACAGTTTTCAATTAATATCACACAGTCAAACTGAAATATGAAAAAGTTTCAGAGGGGTAACCGAGTATTCCTAGTAATGCCTCCTCCACTATCCAGATTCATGATAGTTACCATATAGTTCCTTGCCCTCACTCCAATCCCTTTATATGTCTTTATGTTCAGTCGAAAATATTGCAATTTTTAACATAACAATTTCCTCGCTTTTCTAATCATCTAAGGGTGTTTGTTATAAATATAACACGGATTACAAGTTCGTCTGGAAAATATCAATTGCCGCGTGTTATGCATTATAATTAAAATTTAGGAAGGAAATTGTGTGTTTATTATTTCACGCATGATATTGTAAATCTCAACATTTTTCATTGAGATTTTGTGCAGAAAATTATTTCAGGACATAGATCGGAATCGTAAATTCGCCGACAAAATACAGAAAATCAAAGAGTTAAAATCTGGCAGAGATTCAGAAGAGATAAGAAGATTCCAGATATCACCTGAATACCCATAGACCAACACCAGATGACACAAGAAAAATGAAGCAACAAGCTCACTAAACGGCGGCGGATTCGCGGCCGAGTGAGGCCGATCCGCCGCGGAATTTGGGCATCGGGTGACGATACTTTTCCAGAAGCATCCCTACAACCTCTTAGCTTGATGATGACGCTTCATTGTAACAACCTTGTTCTGGAAACTTCCCTATAATAGCCTAGCTTCTTGAGGAAGCTTGATAAGTACATTATTCTAGAAGTTTCCCTACAACTACCTAGCTTCTTAAGGAATATTGACCTAACTTCTAGTGGAAGATGGGTGAAGGGCTATAAAAAGGGATCTAAGCCTACATTAAAAAGGTTGTTGAGTAGTTGATTAGTTTTTGAATTTTAGTAGACATTTAGTACACAATCCAAAACCAAATCAAGATCCAAAATCAAGAATCGTTGAGAACAATATCAAGTGACGACATTCAAGATCCTTTACGCAAAGCCAATCGTCATCAAGAACACGAGATCGTCGACAGCTCCAAGTCTCATGGTAATCAAGCAAACCGAAGATCGACGGAGAAATTAACTCTTCAAAGGAGTGATCGAGAGCATTCTTTCTTGTAATCTCGAATTGAGAAGTGTAATTTGAAGTTGAATAATAAAGGTGATCATTTGTTAATTCTCGCTTTCTTCAAATTTTCACATTATGAAATATCTAATAGTTGATTCTTCTATTTTCATGATGCGTGAGTAAATCTCCACTTGCTAAGGATTCGAAGGAATTTGGTAGATCAAATGGTGAGCAAATTCTACACTCATCTTAAGTCTTTTGAGAATTATGAACTTTAGGAAAAAGAATCGTCAATGACCAAATTTGGAATGAGATCATCGTTATTGATAATTTCGTTGCAATTTGGTATTAAATGATTGATGATTCTCCTTGTTAAAGGCTAGATTTGATGGTGATCAATGAAAAGACAAGGAATAGTGAAGGAGAAACCATAGTTTCTTCAATAGACCCATAAACTTCATTCATCACCATCGGTCTAGCTATAATTTATCAATAGATAAGATGAGTCATTATTAGTATTCATCATTGCTACTAATTCCTAACGAATCCTATAGGCTATTCTTCAATTTTCTTGATAACTAAAATTGATTTTGGATATTTTCCTGATTACTAAATCTTAAACTCTTTCATGATTTTCTTGAAAATATTTCATCAACTAAAGCTTAAATCATTTTCTTGAATTTTCTTTACTATTTCAATTCAATTCATCTAAAGAAAGAACGAATAAATACACGAATCTCAATGGACGACCCATACTCATTAACGAACTACAAAAACAACGTGATTGATTGCGGTTATAAATTCTTTGATTGTGACTATACTTTTCATATCAAACGACGAATTTTCGATGAAGCAAATGGCGCCGTTGCCGGGGATGCGTGCGTAATTTGTTCGTTCTTGCTATTTGAGTTGAAATATTATTATTCCATCAAAATTTTAAATGAAAATTACATCGTGTTCTTAATGATTAGTGTTTGAATTTTTGCGAGGGAATCTGGCATCACAGTAGAAGAGAGATCAAGATTCAGAGACGTCGTAAAGATTCCAGAGGAGCAAAGGAAGCTACAGTAAAAAGAACAACACCGGAGTCCTCCATTCCACTTTGGAACCACGACAGATTCATGGTTTTTGCGGCGGATCCACCGTTGAGTTGGTGAATCACTGCTTCAATTTTATCTGGTATATTCTCTACTTTCTTAACTCTTCTCTGATCTTGTCTAATAACATTTTTCTGTAGGATTCTTCGCAAAAATTCGCCTCTTAAATCTTTTTTCTTGTTGCGTGTTTTGATATTGGTTGTTATACATATTTTAATACGGAAATTAAGGGGCAAAGACTAAATTCATATTAGGTGGGGATTTCATTACCCTTCCTAAGCCCCAAAAATCACAAAACTAGCATCCGCATCACCGTTCATTAACTAAAAATATATCTAGACAAGACTCTAAGGACCGTCGCGCTCAATTAGGACAGAGGAAGGTCGTGGGTAATCTATTGCTTATCCGCATTTCTTTTGTGGTGTCTAAGCAAGTGTGTCTAAGACAAGTGGTTACTTAATTAGGCGCGCTACTTACGTAGCGGATACCTCCTACTTACCTGTCACATACCTGGCCATAGGAGGGATAAAGAGCTATTAGAGGATCTATCCTGCGATTTGTCCCCTGGAAGTTTAGGAGCGGTCTAGTGACTTGACCTAGGTGACCGTAGATCTAGGGTTGATTGTGCAATTTTTGGGTGATTTTTCAAAATCCGTCTTTTTCTAAAACAAACCAAAACCAAAAACAAACCACTTTCTCTAATTATCACATACGCTGCCACATGCGCTAAAACCGTTTAGTGCATGCTCGGCTGGACACGGGATTCTAGTGCCTTTCTTGTCCACGTTTCTTCTATCGAAACATTTTAACACAAAGTGAGAGGGATTAGAATCGTTTAGTGCATGCTCGGCTAAAACCGTTGTCTTTAGTGCATGCTCGGCTGGACACGGGAGTCTTTAGTGCCTGTCCAGAAGCATCCCTACAACCCAAAGCCGGATCTTTATACTAGAGTTTAGGCGAAAACAAGCATGTTAAACATTTTAACACTAAGTGAGAGGGATTACAACCTTTGTAGATCCGGTCCTTCACTTCGATAGTTCCGTGTAGATTTCCCCTTCGCTGCTATCATGAACTCCGGACTCTAGAGAAGCTCCATAAGAAGAACGAACGTACTTGCTACGATGACTTCGAGGCCGAAGATGATCTACGTCGGGGAGACACTAACTCAAGTTATTCCTTCACTAGGTCATGAAATTTGTGAAGAGAACACAGTCTACTACATGGCAAGTGGTAGAGGATGAAGAAGTAGGAGGTGGGCTAACTTTAGAATTGAATTTCTCACATTTTTCCTCATAGCACCATTAGAGCTAGAAAGCTTTTTCAAGGAGCTTGATGAAGAAGAAGAAGAAGGAATAATTTCATCATATGAATTATATCCACCTCAATAATGTAACCATGGGTGAGTTAAGCTATCTTGCTTAACTCATGTAGTGAATTGACCAAGGTATATGGTTAAGGATTGGGTTAACTAAATATCCTTAAGAATGACAAAAGAGTTGACTTTGTCAATGTTTCCACAAGCTTCATGAAAGCTTGAGAACTTTGACAAAGTCTTTCTCTTTTGTTATTCTTAAGATATAAACAAAACCCTAATCTTTACCCTAATCTTGGTATAAATCTCATACACCCATCTTTGATGTATCATCAAGTATGACACAATCATATGTACACAAATATATATCACATATACACTCATGCACAATCAAGTGAGAAAATAAATCTTAAGTGAGCAAATACTAGTTAATGTAATGTAATATATCAAATATATAATTATACATTAAGTTATTAAATCAACTCTCGATTTAATAATCCGGCTATAACCGACTAATATCTTGTGTAACAACTTATCGAATCAACACTTGATCCGCTAACCCGTTTATATCGCAAACAACCGAACAATGTTACAAATCGCGAGAATAGAATACGGTATCTCATATCGTATCAATCTCGGTCCCGTACATATCACATATGTGCTCCTACACTGTTTCGCTTGAGCCAGGAAACCCCTGTGTAGGACTCTAAAGACTCGTCAATACGCTGGCAGCAGGTGATGATCATATCAAACACTAAAAAGCCGCAAGCGGTTTTCTAAACATAACGGCCACCCGGGTATTGAGCGATCAGAAGTTCAACAAGCAAGCCTTTACATTCTCCTGTGAATCCAATCAATAACACTCCCGTACAGTCCGGTCTCGTTGTCTGATATGTCGCAAATCTCGCCTAGGGGTGGTAAACGTCAGACCTCAGTAGCTTGATAAGTTGTGTCGATATGAGGTCTATAACAGTTCGAGAAACTACTGATAACACTTACCAGTAAATCTCAGCAAACCTGGCCAGGGATTTCCGGTTATAGCCAATCGAACACAGCACAACATCAACTCCAAATACAGGGAGAGACGAATCCCCTCCTATCGCTCATTGCTTCCATGTGATTCGGGACTGTACCCAAAAGCCACCTTTTTGTACGCCCTCTTGGACATGGTATAATGGAAATCAAAGCACAGTGGGGATCACACAAGACTCTATGACGATCTCGGGTCAACAGACTACTCTGTACCAGTGTTACCGGAGAACTGCCATCTGACGGGAGGTATAATACCATCTGGGAGTTCTCGGCGAGTCCATCCAGTGTACCCAGTCTCTACTGAGCACCCGTACACTATCCTTGATGTCAAACACCGATGGATACGGGATCATCCATCGCCCATCATATGGGTCAAGATGCGTATACGCTAGTCTACTCTGGTGTATCGATGCCCTGTCTCGATACACCCTCGACTAGGAACTGTTATTGGATGTACTCGTCGACTACCGTGGCCCCACTAGTATGATCTCATCATAGTCCCAGTAGTCGAGTACATATCCTAAGGGCTTTATCAACATGTAAAATAGAGACAATCAAAGTACATGATAAGATAAAGTACAACCAGATAGCATACTATCATATCGAGCAAGAAAGTCCTCCCTATATATGTCCAAGCATGCATTACAATATACATCGTATGTACAGTAATGGCCTCTAGGGCATACATATAACTAACAATCTCCCACTTGCACTAGGGCCATCTGTTGTGGTATCACATACCCAACAATTAGCTGCGGTTGAAGTATCTCATACTCAACCATCCCATAAAAGTCTCTACTGGGAAAAAAGCCTTTGTGAGTGGATCCGCGCTGTTGTCCTCTTTGTCTACTCTCCTAACCTCGATCTTCCTGGTGATCAACCATCTCCATAATCAGTTGATACTGCCTAAGAATTATATCTGGATTTCTGATGGGACGGTAGTTCTTGGGATAAAACCACAACTTCATTGTCACAAAATGGTAGGAACGAAGTTCATCTCATGAACTTATATATATCAAGACTGCCTCTTTGGTAGCATCCTTGGTAACGATGTATCTTGCCTTTAATCGTCTAGTATGTCACGGTATCTATCTTGGAACTCTTCCAACATACCGTCCCTCCACTGAGGGTAAAGACAATGCCTGCGACTGAATTCAGTCGTTCTTATCACCCTGGAACCTTTCCAGTGATTCTCCCTAGGATCGATTGAAACCATCTCACTACAACTAGTAAGAATCCTAACATCCAATTATATCTATCTCATAGATCCAAAACCCAAGATTTAGGAGGTATCACTTTGATCCTATATGAAGAATCATTGTGATAAGCGGAGATTGACCGAGCGTAGTATAGGAAACTCCTTCCCTATCAAGAGTATGTCATCCACATACTCTACGAGGATCACCACCATACTCCCTACGACCTTTTTGTAAACACAAGGTTCATCTACCATTTTGATGAAGTCAAACTCTTTGACTACCATATCAAAACAGATGTTCCAACTCCGCGATGCCTGTTTTATCATATAAAATATCTTGCACACGTTTCCGCTGCTCCTACTGTCTACGAAGCCCTCACTAATACAAATAAGGGTTGCCCCTACGGATTTATCGGTAGGGGCAACCCACTGCCCCTACGGATATGTACGTAGGGCGAAAAAAGACCCCGTAGGTGCAAAGACCGCAGGTGCAAGTTGAGGCCCTGAACATGCCTCTACGGGCAAATTCGAGCCCCTACGGATATCTCTGTAGGTGTTATAGCCCCTACGGAGTACTCCGTAGGGGTAATCAAATCATATATGTATTTTTTTTTTGAATATATTGTATATACCTACGGATAAATCCGTAGGTCTTTGTTCTACCCCTACGGATACCTCCGTAGGGGATATAAAGTGGCCCCTACGGATAAGTCCGTAGGGGCCACTCCCAACACCCTGCACTGAGATCAGGTGGGAAAATATCAGGAAACCTGATATTTTGCCCCTACGGATACATTCGTAGGGGATAAACAGTGGCGCCTACGGACATATCCGTACGGGCACCCTCAACACCCTGCACTGATATCGGGTGGGAAAATATTAGGTTTCCTGATAGTTTCCCCCTACGGATATGCCCGTAGGGGCAACATATATACCTACGGCTTAATCCGTAGGCACATATTGTCTGTATTTTTTTTTTAAAAATGGGCTGCTAGATTTTTTCCCGCCCTGTGCACAATACTATATACATCAATCAAATCATATATTGCAGTATTCATAATCACATCTCATGCATATATATAATATACAAAAGAAACCCAAAAACTGAATATGATATAAATACAAACCAATATCAATATCGTTTCAAAATGTAGTACAATGTGATATAAATATATGTTTCAAACAATAAGAACCAAAAAGCTACCCTAGTTCGGTCCAGCTCCACCTCCGAATAACGTTAGAATAACGCGCGCCTGCTCCTCGGTCAATACACTCTGCAATGCTACATATAAGGGAGTCTGAGCGGCATGTAGAGCTGGCGATGTGGTCTGCTCAGCCGCCGTCGAGGTAGTCGCTTGCGGAGCCGCGGCTGCGGGAGTCTGAGTGGGCGGTGGAGCTACAGGAGCTGTCTGCGGAACCGCAGCCGATGTAGTGGCTTGCGGAGCCGCAGCCGAAGGAGATGCATGTGGAGGCTCGGCCGATCTACCCTGTCGCGTCTGGACATAACGTGTGTAAGATGCGTGTAAGAACTGTGTATTATTCGAATTCGTTTCATTATTAAGTTATTTCGAAACCCTGTTTGGATATCTAGTTTGGAAAAGCGTTGTTTATTTTAATTACATATGTATGTATGATTAATCAAACTTAAGTCTAAAACCAAATAAGCTCAAGCTACGTACTAATTATGGATATGTTGATATGTATATAATATGAAATGATATTTTACTATAAAGTAGTATACATACCAGCATCTCCTTCAACTCCTGAATGGTGGCCCTCAAGCTATCCAGTTCCTGATGGACATGCCGGTCACTGGAGACGGAGGAAGTAACCGCCGGGATGGAGTCTAACCTCATATGGGCCCTGCTAGGGCCTAATCCCCGGCCTCTCTCCCAACCTCCGTGGTGCCCTCCGTGTGCGGCATCCAGAACTGGGGTCAGAGCCTCGGATCGTTCTGTCCGGTAAAATCGATCCCCGAGGTCTGGGCCTGCTCAACCACCCGCTCCTACACCCACATTAAGCAGTAAAGTAAAAGTATAAAATTTAAACTTGAACCTTCCAAAACTAAAATTTCAAATTTGGGTAGAAAAAATATTAACACTTACGCAGTACTCCTGGGTAGCGACGTCGGGACATCGAAGCTCGCCCGTGGCGGGATCTGTCGAGGTGCCGTGGACGGCAAGATATGCGGACAGCACGCTCGGTGTACCACCTGACGCCACGGTCCGAGATGTCTGCAATATTAGAAAGTAACTCTTAATATTAGAAATATTAGAGAATAACTCTTAATATTGCAGAATATTAGAGAATAACTCTTAATTTACCGATAACTCCATGGCTCGAGTAATGTTCCTCGAGCCACCTGTGTAAGTGGGGCGACCCCTCTTCGCCGACTTCCTGTTCTCCGTATTCTGAGCGGCCTGTTTCTGCACAACTCATTAACATTTAGTTTTCTATATAAGAAACACAAAGAAATAAATTATATCATAAATAATGAATTAAATTTAAAATACATACTTGTTTGCGTTCGGAGTCGAAATAAGCGCACAATAGAGGCCATGTCTCTACGTCGACTATCGCAAACGCCGGAGTAGATAGGAGGGCCGCTCTCTCTGCCTCGGGGGTCGCTATCCACAGGGAGTAGCAGTCGGCCTTCAGCTCATTCCTGTTGTATCGGACCTTGGCCTGCATGTTCTTCATCAGGCCATTGTACAGAGCATGAAGGTCGAGCACCCTCCCCGGGTGATCCGGGTCGGCTACAGGCTGAAAATCGTAATCCAACTGAAAATACAAAAAAAAAATTGTTATTAGATTGCAAGTGTTAATAATAAATATATTGGATAGATCAAATGAAAATATATATTAATACATACCCGAGCCTGATCGAAGAAGAGGGCGAATGAGCGCTGGTGCTGCTCGCCCCACTCAACGTGAAGTGGATAGTTCTTCACGATCCGGCTCTCGTCCCCCAAATACCGGCCGAACCTCTCGGCATGAGGACCGGTATAGCGATAGTCAAGGGAAAAAAATAGGGGGAATGCTGCCTCCCCGTAGCTCTATCAAGCCTCAGCCTATATGACTGATTCGGGCCTCGAGTCCCCCTCTGGGAATGGAGAGGCCCTGCGTCTGCACGAAATATCAAGACAATCAATAATAAGACAAAGTTGTATTAAGAAATCAAGGTTAAACAAAAATTCAAGTGTGATATATACCTCCGGTGAATAGCGCACGAGCCTGGGCCCGAGCAGCAGCACGAGCGGGACGATAGTTCCTCCGGTGAGGAACAACCGGGGTCCCGGACCCGGACGCATCCCCTCCAACTATAAAATAAACATCGACGCTAAATCTTCATGAAGTTCATATTTATTCTATAGAGCATATGTAAAATAAATAAATATTTTAAATTTATTCATACTAACCTGCAGACGATGCGGAGGGTATAGAAGCGGCAGGAGTGGCCCCTGTGGAAGGTGTGGACGCACCACCTATAATTAGACAATTAAAAATAGATTTTATAAGTAATTGCAAAAATAATGTGTAGATCAATAATATAACGTTCTAAATCAATATGCATGCACTATAGGACATATAAACATACCCGCAGGTGCGGTGGTGTCACCATCTACAGCTAGACAATAATAAAAATTGCTAAGTAAGAGCAAAATGAATGTGTATATTTATGATATAGCATTCTAAATCAATATACATACACTATATGATATATAAACATACCTGGAGGAGCGGGGGTGGCCTCTGTCCCAGATGTGGACGCAGGACCAACAACTTGACAATTAAAAATAGATTTTATAACCAATTGCAAAAAGAATGTGTAGATCAATAATATAACGTTCTAAATCAATATGCATGCACTGTAGGACATATAAACATACCCGCAGGTGCGGTGGTGTCACCACCTACAGCTAGACAATAATAAAAATTGCTAAGTAAGAAGAAAAGGAATGTGTATATTTATGATATAGCATTCTAAATCAATATACATACACTATATGATATATAAACATACCTGGAGGAGCGGGGGTGGCCTCTGTCCCAGATGTGGACGTAGGACCAACAACTAGACAATCAAACATTGACAATATAAGTAATTTTGACATAAACATGTATGAATATCTGTAATATTACATTGAAAATGGATATGCGTGCAGTATACCTGGAGGTGTGGTAAAATCCACACGGAAGGAGGCATCCGAAGGGGTCTCCGATCTGGGTGCAAGACCGGCCCTCTGAAGCTCCCTACGGAGCTCTCCGGACGGCAGAACCGCTCTGCGTCTGCCTCTTCCTCTGCCGCGGCTGGAGCTCCTGCCGCCCCTCGCTGCTCCCGACATCGTCATCAAATCTAGATAAACGGTTCGTGGACGCATTAGACAATCATTAAAAGTATTGACTATATATGATCTAGAGCGTAAAATGTGAAGTAATAATATAACATTACTGATAACCTTTTTCGTTTCGTGGGCGCATCATACATATCTACTTGGATTTCATCGTCGATGTCATTTCTAACCCACGTAACTTCATGATCGGTCGAAGACAACCCGTCCTTCGAAACAGACGGTCGGAGCACTTTAAGCCTTCTCTCTTCTTCGTCCTCATCGCTGTCCTCGTATTCTGGGACATCGTAGACATCTCTAGGTTTCCATCGGCATACAACACTCTACCCCGGATGCTTCAAACACTGTGAGTAGTATACTTGGAACGCTTGGTTCGGAAAGATAAACGGATCGTCCTAACCGTAAAATCGAAGTGTGTTCACACTGGTCAATCCATATTCATCTTTCCAAGTCCCAAGGCTGCTTCTCCACCTGTCTGTATCGGTTCGCGGATCGTACCAAGTACAGTGGAATATATAAAAGGGTTCTGATCGTCCGGGATAGTGGATGCCGAGTATACAATTTAAGTACCCATAGTAAATCACACCGTCCGATCCTACCGTCGCAATCCCACTATTCTGAGTGGTTCTAGATGTTTCTATGTCCTTAACTTCGAATTTGTATCCAAGGACACCAAATCCTTTGTAATATGCAACCTCCATACTAGGAAATTGAGCTAAACATCTTGAATCACTCTTAAATGATGCAGACAAGTTCGGATCGTGGATCTAACAAAACAAATTTTACGATAAATACATAACGATACAAGTTTAGATTAAAACTGATAGCAATAAAATGTAATTCGAATAACTTACATGCTCTGTGACCCAATCACAAAAATTATCCTGATGGTATTTTTCCAAACGCTCTTCGTTCCAATCAGGATGCCCCTCTTGTAGATCCATCCGGGCATTCATGTTGTCTTTCGATTTCCCGTCTTTACACAGAAGCAAGTTAAGTATGTGCTCTGATACTCCCTTCTCTATATGCATGACGTCCAGACAATGACGCACTGAATTTGTAGACCAGTACGGAAGCTTGAAGAAAATGCTTAACTTGTTCCAATATTGTGGTTAGACCTGTCTCGTCGGATCCATCCCGAAGGTCACGTTACTGTAACCATCCCATTTAGCAGTCACGTCCTCTCCGGACAATGGGGATGGAGGCCAAGAAGCTCCTGATGACCATCAAAGTGAACCGTGTCTAACCTATAGGGGTGGTCTGGAGGCAGAAAACGTCGATGGCCGCAATAACAAACCTTCCTGCTAAAATTCAAAATTTTTGATGTTGTGTGTTCATGGCAATGAGGACATGCTTTCTGACCATGTACGGACCAACCTGATAGAGGAAAGTCATTAATTGTCCACATTAAAGCCGCACGCAGTATGAAGGTTGTATTTGTGTTTGAATCATATGTCTCTACACCATCAATGAACAAAGTTTTCAGCTCCTCGATCAGAGGTCGGAGATAGACGTCGATATTGTTCCCCGGTGAGTTTGGTCCATCGATAAGAAGAGGCATCATAAAGTATGATTGGTCCATAGCCAACCAAGGCGACAGATTATAAATTATCATTACAACGGGCCATGTACTGTGACTTCCAGCCATATAGTTGAATGGGCAGAAGCCATCGGCAGCCAGTCCGAGCCGGACATTGCGAGGATCGCTACTGAATATTGCGTGCCTCCTATCGAAATCCTTCCATGCCGGTGAATCTCTTGGATGGCTCATTTTTCCATTTTCGCTTGGAGGAGCACGGTGATGCCAAATCATTGCCTCGGCTGTTTTCTTGCACCTGAATAGCCTCTGTAGCCTCTGTGTTATGGGAAAAATATCGTGCTATCTTCATAGGTATATCAGGCTTCTTATCAGAATCTTTCGGCTTATACCTGGCCTCTCCGCATGTTGGACACTCTTTCAAATCTGAATTCTTTTTCCGGTACAACACGCAATTTTTAGGACATGCTTGAATCTTCTCGCACTTTAGACCCAAATCAGACATCATTTTCTGGGCTTCGTACCAGCTTTCGGGCACATTATTTCCCGGAGGCATAGAATCTTTCAAGAACGAAAGAAGTATTGTGAATGCCTTGTTGCTCCATCCATTTAGGCACTTAATTTGGAAAAGCTGGACGAACCATGAGAGGGTGGAATACTTCGCATTCTCATAAATTGGTTTTCTAGCATCATTCATTAAATTTTCATATTTATTCGCACGCGGTCCTTGACCGGAAGAAATGTTATCTTCGGTACGAATAGATTCACCTAGGGCAGCCTCTACCATATCCTCCATTTCTTCTGATGGAAATAAATTTCCGTATCCTGCCGTATTACCGAATTCTTCTTCTTCTCCTGCTGCATTATCGTGTTCTCCTTCTTCTTCTACCGCAGTACTGCATTCTTCTCCTTCCCCGTGATATTTCCAGGTTGAATAAAGTCTAGTAAACCCATGTTTTACAATATGAAGCTCTGCCAATTCTACCTTCTGCCAGTACTTATTGCCACATCTATCGCACGGACAGAGAATCTTCTCTATTATGATCTTATTATGTGCTCGTGCAAATTCAAGGAAAGCAGCAACTCCTGCGACAAACTTAGGTTGCATACGTTGTTTCCAATCCACATACATCCAGTCCTTAACTCTGACGTACTCATGGGCCATGTTAGACTGAATAACATATAAATTGTAGGTTATGCTGACTATATTGAGAAATATAAGAATGGGATAGTTACCGACAAAGGAGAAAATCCGTGAATATGCTTTGTGTGTGCGTTTGTCGTTGAAAAGAATAAATTATCGCACGTTATGTTGACCGATAGACGGGGACTAAGTGGCGCTTTTAGTTTCATATATGGGTATTGATGGGAATATGAAGATTTCATATTATCATATATTGGTTTTAACCGGAACATCTCGAATCGCTCTCTGATTATGCGTTTGTATGTATGTGTTCCGGCTGTCGGGGGTAGGCTTCTATCCCCTTAAGAATGTATAGAGCGAACGCCCATCACTTGTGCTTTCAACCGTTTCGAGTAAATTTCGGCAGCACCTCCCCGCTGCTCTCCGAGTACACTGTAATAGAATAGATAATCATTTCAAAGCTGTGAAACAACGTTGAAATGAACATCTAATCTATCTTTGTACACGGAGAACTAGCGGAAAGATACCGACGAAATATCTCAAAACGGATGAAAACACAAGTGAATGAAGGCGTTTGCTTTATACATTCTTAACTTGTCCACACGGGACAAATCTATGGGTTACCATACGATTGAATTTTCTCTTCGCGTAGACTATACGACGGTTGTTAGTATCGAGCTATACTGTTCGATATTTAACAACCTTCGTATAGTTCTAGGTCACGACGAGCATCGCACGTATGTTAACCGATAGACGGGGACAAAGTGGCGCTTTTAGTTTCATATATGGGTATCGATGGGAATATGAAGGTTTCATATTATCATCGAGTATCATATATTGGTTTTAACCTGAATATCTCGAGTCGCTCTCTAATTATGCGTTTGTTGTGCATTCGTGTTGTATGTGTAACATGATTTTAAACCATTGAGATCAAGATTGATAGAACTGATCATCCTACATTGCAATAGCATTCATCAACCAAAAACTATTATTGCAATGGTATACATCTATAACAATCAACAATTAAAACTACAAATATAGGATACTGATATCA
Source organism: Agapanthus africanus (assembly GCA_030015575.1). Classification (NCBI taxonomy): domain Eukaryota; kingdom Viridiplantae; phylum Streptophyta; class Magnoliopsida; order Asparagales; family Amaryllidaceae; genus Agapanthus; species Agapanthus africanus. The sequence continues at coordinate 117,780,125 of CM057351.1, forward strand.
TAAAGCGTTATGAGACACGTCATCTGCCACGTGTCGTGATCATGGAAATCGCTAATATTGAGCATCATCAAGATTAGATTATGGTTTTGAAGCAAGTTATTGAGCATCTTGGATTGATTGTCAAGTGTTGATTTTTATTTAAACACTTGACATAATGAAAATCATAAATACAGTTGCAAAATGTGTTCCTCACCCCCATAAAGTGGATCTTAACAATCCAGACAAGACCATCATTGTTCAAATTGCCATGGTAGACATAATCTCAGAAGTTATTTACGGTTGCTAGCTTGTATTGCTTGTTGCTATTCTTTTTTTTTCCTTGTCCTTTCTTTCTTTCTTTTTTTTGGGGGGGTGGGGGGTTGTGTTTGAAAAGTTTTAACCAACTCACTGCTATTTCTAGGCAATGCAGGAATATAACTAGTTTTATCCCCCAAAAGAAAGAGCTTCAGGCTTCATGAGTCAAGCGATATGTACGTATAATTATAGGATTTTCTTGCTAGCGGTTCATTTACAACTATTCTTTAGTCTATATACCTAGCATCTGCTACTAGATATTACATCTTGCATCAACACCCTGCATGTTAAAATCAAAATCGATTATTTTTTTCTTGATCTTTTTCTGATTTTGTACCATCTGTGTCGAGTAAATTATGATTAACATTGTATTTGTCAACTAATCAGAATAGCCATTCAACCAGCCCCACCGTAACCCTAACCCCAGCCCCACTACCGTAACCCTAACCCCAGCCCCACCGTAACCCTAACCCCAGCCCCAATCCAGCAGCAGCCGAACCCCAACCCTAACCCTACCCCGACCCCGACCCCGACCGCCACCGCGACCCCTGCCCAACCCCAACTCTCGCGCGCCCAACCCAGACCCAACCATGAACCCTAAGCCTAAAATAATCCAAAAATGCTTTAATTTACCTCGAGATTTATACCTGAACGGCTGCTGGTGGGCTGGAGCGACTACGGTGGCGATTTGGCGATGAAACCTGCGGTGGCGACGACGGTGGCGACGACGGTGGCGACGAAACAGGCGCTGGCGACGACGGTGGTGACGAAACCGGCGGTGGCGACGACGGAGGCGACGGTGGCGACGACGGAGGCGATTTGGGGTTTTTTCTCGCGCGCGATTGAGAGAGAGAGAGAAAGTGAGCGTAGGCGATCGATCTGGGGTTTTGTTAAATAGATATTTACTTGCCCCTACGGATATACCCGTAGGTCCTTTGTTTGCGGCTCCGTAGGGGTAAATACCAAATTAAGAATTAATATTTTTATTCTTGGACGTCTGTGCCCGTAGGGGCAACCTTTTAGCCCTACGGATTAATCCGTAGGGCCAAGTAAAATCTGCCCCAACGGATATTTTCATCCGTAGAGGCAACCCCCTATTTTACTAGTGCCTCTGGCTGTGTACTTATAGACGCTCTTTTCTAAAACATCATTTAGAAAATAAGTCATGACACCCAACCGCCAGATATCGTAGTCATGGTATGTAGCCGTGGAAAGTAGGATCTGGATGGACTTAAGCATAGCTTTGAAAGTCTCAACTTTTCCATGTACACCAAGTAATATTCTCAAGATATACTTGCTCCTGATGGAGATTTAACCCTTCAGATAAAGCAACCAAAGTCCATACTTTGTTGGTGTATAAGGATTCCATCTCAGATCGCTAAGCATCCAGCCATTCTTATAGAGTCCCACTCCTGATGGCCAACTGGAAACTAGTTGGGTCATCATCTCATGATGCAATCCTCACTCCCACTGTCATAGAGAAACCGAAGTATCTCTCAGGTGGGTGAGGAACCCTACTAGATCGGCGGAGAGGCTGAGGTTCGTTGGTTACTATTGAATCCTTTGGTTCTACCAAATCATCTGTTGTAGTTTGTATAGCTGGAACTCTTTCCAGTTCTACCTCATGACCACTAATTTTTCTTCACAAGAAATTCCCTTTCACAAAGGTGGCATATTGAGAAATAAAACACTTTTGTTTCTCGGTTTGGTAGAAGATATTCCCTTGCGAATGCTTGGGATATCCAACAAAATTCCACAGATCTGACTTTGCCTCGAGCGTGTCCGGATTTTGCTTTTTAATCATAGGCCGGACAACCCCAAATCTTAACAAATTTATGATATGGGCTCTTCCCTTTCCATATCACATATAATGTGGTAGGCAACTGATTTGATTTGAACCCTATTCAATAGGTATGCAGCTTCTCAAGTGCATAACTCCTAAAAGGAAATAGGAAACTCAGTAGTAGTCATCATAGAGCACACCATATCACATAGGGTGCTATTGCTCCGCCCCGATACACCGACGTGCTGTGGTGTATACGGAGGAGTAATGCTGAGAGAGAATCTCATTCTCCTTTAGAATAGTCCAGGAATTCCGTGCTCAAGTATTCTCCTCCTTGATCTCATCAAAGGACATAATAGTTATACCCGTATTTTGGTTCTCTACTTCAAACTTATATTCCGTGAATATCTCAAAAGGTTCGGACTTGTGTTTCAACAGGAACATATGTCTGAATCTTGAGAGATCATCAGAGAATGTAATGAAGTACAAAGAACCGGTCCTGGCATATGTAGACAGGGGACTTTCATACATCAGCATGTATCAATTCCAAAAGTTCACTAACTCTTCCTATGTTTCCAATAAACGGAGCTGTGGTCATCTTATCTTTTTGACATGACCGGCAAGTTTCATAAGATGTAAATTCAAATAAATTTAAATATGCATCTAAATGTAATTTCGCTAGTTGGATCGCATTGATATGACCTAGACTACAATGCCTCAAGAAGGATCCGTTCATTTCTGAACTCTTCCTCTTGTGTGTGTTCTGTATACTAAGAACTGTAGTTTGATTTAGAACGTCAATGCTTTTAGATAACGTGACTGAACCGATCAACTCTTGATATAGGAAATGTTCAAAACATTATCCAACAATAAAAAATTATACCATTCTTTACTAATAAAGAGATTGATATGATGTTGTATATCAGGTTCGGTATCTAATAACATTCGTTCAGAATCAATGTATTCTAGTAATACAGGGTGATAGTGACCAACAGGCATGGCTGCAACACATGCATTGTTTCTATCTCATGAAACTTATCACCCGTTCTCAGTTCTCTACCTATCTGTAGCCATGTAACAGATTACATATGCGGGATCCTGATCCGGTATCTTATACCAAGGACGTAAAGGATACTGAGAAACGGTTCTGTGTAATGAACACACCCGAAGATGATGCATCAACATGCACTTTCTTCGTTTGGGAAGCACGGGAAATCTGGTATTCCCTAATTTCCTGCTCTGTCTTATAACAATTATAAGTTGGAGAGGGACCAACGTTCCCCAGCTCAGTATAACAAGCGGGTTCGGTCAATTCATCTATTTTATTATCTTGGTTAAGGCATGATATGGTCGCTACCTGGAGAGAGAGAAGAAAACACTCAGCGTATGCTCTTGCAAGATTAGATTGGTTATCTAATATATCTAATCATGATGTCTCCCACTGTTTTAATCAAATCTGCCTTCAAACCCTAAAAGGAAAGACTAGCCGGAATTAATTACACGCTACAAGTTCGCTAATCTTTCAGCCAGGCCAGTGTTGGTACTTTGAGAGAGGTCCCCCGTGCTTTCGCACGAACCTAATTAAAGTAAATCTCATTTTCCCAGGGGCGTAACCCCGTTAACAACTTTCTATACACCTACTTGATCGGCTAATTGTAATGTGGAAAACTCTCCCAGGAGTAACTCTTACTCGCAGCGGGTATCGGGATTCAACTATCTCGTAGAAGGTATGCAATTTCATTGCAAATTTCAACACTTGAAATTCCCAATAATATTTTACCCCTAGCAGCTATATGACCTAAACATAGTCAACAAATTATAAGTGCTAGTCAAGTTCAACCCATCATTTCCCGATTGAATTAAACCCACCAGCACGACCCTTAACATAGTCGACAAAGTTGCACGACTACCCTAATCCAATCGCATCATATGCTTATACAGATTAGCACTAATCAGCTACCGCACACTACGCCTTAACATAGTCAACAAACGTAGCACGAATACTAACTAGTACTTATCTGAAATGACGGAGGGCTACGACAGGTTTTTAAGAAAACCTTTTGCGTAATGAACTTGATATCGTTGTATAATCGAGTGATTTTAAATGGAATGTTTTTGAGGCTTTTCAAGTTTTGCTAAAGAGGTCACTCCAGGTGAAGGGATCGTCGGCCCTTTCCTCATCGAATAAGGTGCAGGATATTTCACAAATATCACTATGGAAAGCAAGAACTATAGAAGCAATCAAAAAACAAACCGAGTTTGTAGCATCTGCTAGTTTCACTAAAGAGGTCATTCCCAGTGAAGGGATCTCGGCTCTTTCCTTATCGAATAAGGTGATGGATGTTCTACAAGGAACACCGCTATGCAAAGCGAGAACTAGAGCTACCAGTTTTTAAACAAGTTTCTACAATATCTTTAGGTTTCTTTTAGTTTCATTAATCTCATTAATGAAGTCCCATTTTATTTTGCTTCACAAGCATCACATTTGAAACGAAACCTGCAATATAACATATATCTCATATATATAAAATAAACATTCGTCTCAGGCAGTAATATGATCTCATCACAGAACATTGCAGCAGAAGAACATATATGAAATATTGGATATACTAGGACGTCCATGTTTCAATACGAGCCTGTATAAAACACGGATTCCATGGTCGTGATGAATAACCAAAGCCACATCCCTAGACCCCTACGAGAGAGGCAAGCAACACTGCCAATTCTAAGGTTAGGAGACCCTGTCTCGACTCCTCGAGATGGTTTCCCACTGGACCCTAGAACCAGGTTACTTATGCTCCCCGACTTGGGTCTACCTAATGTGGAAAAGTAAATAATATACAATGGTGACATCATCCTTAGCCCGGAAGTGCCCAATAAAAGAATATTACATACAAATGAATTTTACATGAATGAAAAAGAAAAATATCTCATCTCACATAAAACCCCCGGCTATTCAAAACGCGACGATCCAATATAACATATCACAGCAACACATAATATCTCATATCATTAACGTAAGCAAGTATGCGTATCCCGATTGTCGTTGATGTATAGCAATGAAGCCGGCGATACACCACATACTACGCATACGGTCCCAGAAAAGAAAGTGTAAAACTACAACAGTTGGAATCCGCAACCTCCTTACACTTCGCATGCCTAACCAAATGAATTCCTTAGACATCGCATGCCTAACAATTATAAACCCCGCATTTTAGTCTTATTATCGAAAACTCTTTTCAATATCAAGTCGGGCAATTCAACAAGATTCCCGACATCCTGATCGAATGCTCGTCACAAACTTTAGTAGACGGCCGCACCCCCGGATGCCGTCGACGAAGTGTACTAAGGTGGAACACCGCTGCCGTGAGCACCCAAACGGATGCTTTTGGCGACGGGGTTCTCCTACTGTCACTTGGTCGGGGCTATAGGGCATGGTTGTCTATTAAGTTTACCCGGCGAGTATCCGGGTACGCTATGTGATTGCGACGGACTTTTGATCACATCAAAATTCCGTGGCAACCGATCATCTGAGACTAAACTGCTATGTTTATAACATTCAAATTATTTATCTCATAACTACTTATGGATTCCAAATATTGTATCACATTCCAGATAAATAGACAATGTTAAACTTTCCGATCGAATAATCAAACACCCAAGATTTCCCAAATATATCTCAACACTTGAAATCAGTTTAAAAACATCCATCACATGCCACAGTACCAATGGTCCAGCCGTAGAAGGGTCAAGCCAACGCCTCACATGTGGCACGCCGTACTGCCACAAACCTAAGGTTTATAGATAGTTCAAGACGGTCACATAATCGAGTTAAGGTTTATTGTCTTCTAGAGGGTCCACCACGTTACTTTCACGACTTAGAACGTTATTAAACTCGAGAAAAAAACCAACTTTTGAAAAAATTTCCGACAGGGGAAAAAGTAAGTTATTGATATCCGTTCGAACTTTTTTAACAGTTTCAAAAAATTACCCGGACGAACTAAACAAAGTTAAATTATATGATCGAATCAACGAGTCCCCAATACAACCCTAGAAAACTGAACACTTGAGTGGAATTAAAAAATTCCCAGAAAAAAATGACAAGAAAGGATCTAAGAATAAATATATGAAGTTCGAGGGACTAATTCACAATTTTGGCCGCGGAACCGCCGCCAAACCCTTGGTTTGGCCGCGGTTCCGCGGTCATATAAGCCAATTAGTCGGCCGTACTTCACAGTAATTCTTAGTTTTTCCTGCTTGTTTTTCTGAGTATTTTTAATACTGAAAAAATCACATTTTTAGAAAACGTCCAGAGAGGGGTATACTCGGGTGTGTCGGAGTTCGATCGGACTTTAAACTTCGTCTAGACTTCGCCTAAATCTCTAGCTTAGCTTTGATACCACTGTAAGGTTGCTAGGCACATGCATAAGGGTCTACGAGGAATCAACCATGCCCGATTAAAAATTTAGCCGTGCCGAACAACCCAAAACCGGATCTTTATACTAGAGTTTAGACGAAAACAAGCATGTTAAACATGTTAACACTAAGTGAGAGGGATTACAACCTTTGTAGATCTGGTCCTTCACTTCAATAGCTCCGTGTAGATGTCCACTTCGCTGCGATCATGAACTCCGGACTCTAGAGAAGCTCCACAAGAAGAACGAACGTGCTTACTTCGATGACTTCGAGGCCGAAGATGATCTACGTCGGGGAGACACTAACTCAAGCTATTCCTTCACTAGGTCATGAACTTTATGAAGAGAACACACTCTACTACATGGCAAGTGGTAAAGGATGAAGAAGTAGGAGGTGGGCTCACTTTAGAATTGATTTTCTCACATTTTTCCCCATAGCACCATTAGAGCATGAAAGCTTTTTCAAGGAGCTTGATGAAGAAGAAGAAGAAGGAATAATATCATCATATGAATTATATCCACTTCAATAATGTAACCATTGGTGTGTTAAGCTATCATGCTTAACTCAGGTAGAGAATTGACCAAGGTATATGGTTAAGGGTTGGGTTAACTAAATATCCTTAAGAATGACAAAAGAGTTGACTTTGTCAATGTTCCCACAAGCTTCATGAAATCTTGAGAACTTTGACAAAATCTTTATCTTTTGTTATTCTTAAGATATAAACAAAACCCTAATCTTTACCCTAATCTTGGTATAAGTCTCATACACCCATCTTTGATGTATCATCAAGCATGACACAATCATATGTACACAAATATATATCACATATACACTCATGCACAATCAAGTGAGAAAATAAATCTTAAGTGAGCAAATACTAGTTAATGTAATGTAATATATCAAATATATAATTATACATTAAATTATTAAATCAACTCTTGATTTAATAATCCGGCTATAACCGACTAATATCTTGTGTAACAACTTATCGAATCAACACATGATCCGATAACCCGGTTATATCGCATACAACCGATCAATGTTACAAATCACGAGAATAGAATACGGTATCTCATATCGTATCAATCTCCGTCCCGCACATATCACATATGTGCTCCTACTCTGTTTCGCTTAAGCCAGGAAACCCATGTGTAGGACTCTAAAGACTCGTCACTACGCCGGCAGTAGGTGATGATCATATCAAACACCCAAAAGCCGCAAGCGGTCTCCTAAACGTAACGGCCACCCGGGTATTGAGCGATCAGAAGATCAACAAGAAAGACTGTACATTCTCCTGTGAATCCAATCAGTAACACTCCCGTACAATCCGTTCTCGTCGTCTGATATGTCGCATATCTCGCCTAGGGGTGGTAAACGTCAGACCCCAGTAGCATGATAAGTCGTGTCGATATGAGGTCTATAACAGTTCGAGAAACTACTGATAACACTTACCAGTAAATCTCAGCAACCCTGGCCAGGGATTTCCGGTTATTTCCAATCGAACACAGCACAACATCAACTCCCTATACCGGGAGAGACGAATCCCCTCCTATCGCTCATTGCCTCCATGTGATTCGGGACTGTACCCAAAAGCCACCTTTTTGCACGCCCTCTTGGACATGGTATGATGGAAATCAAAGCACAGTTGGAATCACACAAGACTCTATGACGATCTCGGGTCAACAGACTACTCTGTACCAGTGTCACCGGAGAACTGCCATCTGACTTGAGGTATAATATCATCTGGGAGTTCTCGGCGAGTCCGTCCAGTGTACCCAGTCTCTACTGAGCACCCGTACACCATCCATGATGTCAAACACCGATGGATATGGGATCATCCATCGCCCATCATATGGGTCAAAATGAGTATACGCTAGTCTACTCTGGTGTATCGATGCCCTGACTCGATACACCCTCGACTAGGAACTGTTATAGGATGTACTCGTCGAATACCGTGGCCCAACTAGTATGATCTCATCATTGTCCCAGTAGTCGAGTACATGTCCTAAAGGCTTTATCAACATGTAACATAGAGACAATCGGAGTACATATTAAGATAAAGTACAACCAGATAGCATACTATCATGTCGAGCAAGAAAGTCCTCCCTAATATGTCCAAGCATCTATAACAATATACATCGTATGTACAATAATGGCCTCTAGGGCATACATATAACTAGCAGGCATTTCTTCATTTTCTTTTTCCCTACCACCCACCACATTGACCAAGATGGACGGTTATCCATCGAATTTCAATAACACCACTATGCCACCGCCTGCCGGTGCATAGAATCCACCGCGCATTTCTCTCCGGGAGAGATGCTATCCTTCACGTGGTCCCCTTCCTACATGACTTTCTATTCCACCAGCCAATGGGGATAATTTTGAAATCAAACTCCAATTTTTCAAAATGTTACCCAAATTTCACGGGCATGAGTCCGAGGACGCATACGTTTTTATAAACAAATTCGAAAACGTATTGCAATGATTGGCACGTCAAAACATTCTATGGATGTTGTGCGTTTACATCTTCTCCTTTTTTCTTTGTGTGATCTTGCCGAAAAATGGCTTTTTAACACTGCCGCACATTCTATTTCTAAATGGGACGAATTCTTTGTAGCATACCTTAAGAAATTTTATCCCAATCATAAGACCGCCCGCGTTTGAAGCGTGATCTTCCAATTTACCCAACATCCCAATGAATCATTTTGGAAATGCTTTGAGCGATTTAAGAATCTGCTTATCCAATGTCCTCATCACGGAATCAGTAGATGGGATCTTTTCCGCATTATATATGAGGGCATTAATCCAACAACAAAGCAGATGCTTGAAATCATGTGTTAAGGAAAGTTCCTGTCTAAGGACGATGGTGAAGCTTGGAAATTCTTGGAAGATTTTACTGAAAAAACTTTGCAATAAGAGAGTGTTTGTCACCCATCGTCTAGGGAAGGTATCCATCAGCTCGATATTTCCATCGCAATGAAAGCCGAAATGGCTGCGATACAAAGGAAACTCAACGCTATAGAAAATAGGATCTCTTCAGTCTCCCTAAACCAATACACGCTTCCCAAAACCGTGTGTGCTTACTGTTCCAACCCATCACATTTGACAGAAGAATGTTCTTTGAATATACCGCTTCAAGGTCAAGAACACAATAATGCTACTTTTCAGCAGCGACCTAGAAACGATACTTATTCTTCCACGTAGAATCAGGGATTGAGGAATCATCCTAATTTTGCATGGAATCAACACCAAACTCAAAATATGGTTCCAAACCAAAATAACTTTCAAAGGGTCCCTCCACAACAACAGCAACCACCACAATTGAGTCAGGACCGCTTTCAATCTCAAACTTTTCAAAATCCGGCCAACTCTTCTGCACGGTATAATAATTCTTTCCAATTGGACGGTACCGATAAGTCCACTTCACTCGAACAAACCATGAATTTGTTTTAGAAAAATTTCATGCAAGTTTCGGCAGAGATAAAGTCTTCTGTCGATAATATAAAGAAGGACTCCGCCTCCCACGGTGAGAGTATTAAATCGATAGAAGCACAAATTGCACGATTAAACGCTGAAATGAGTGCTAGAGAGAAAAGGAAACTTCCAGCTCAACCCCTACCTAATCCGGGCTACACACATCATGTGAGTGCTATTACCATGTTGAGATCCGGAAGAGTGCTGAATAACCAAGTCAGTGAACAGATTGATACTGATAATGATGAAATAATCAATGACATCCCGACTTCCACTTCTACTTCTTACCCTTTTTCGTCTAGTTTACCTTTTTCCTCCGAGCCTATTCTCCGTTTTCCCCGAGGCTCGAACCCTCCGCCGACCTCCTTCAGTCAACATACGATGATCCCCACTCCAATTCTGGGATCGATTCCACCCCCACAAACTTCTCCACAAATGTTGGACCAAACACTTATTGATAAATCTCCATTTTCATAGAGGTTGAGGCCCAACAAACTGTTAGTGTATATGCCCTAGAGGCCATTACTGTATCATACTGGTTTGTATATTACTTGATGGAAGCTTGGGATATTCATAGTTGTATAGACAATCTTGCTCAAAATGGTAGTATGCTACTTGGTTTGTTTCTACTTTAATGTGTACATGTGTTTCTTTTAGCATATCGCCTATACACAATAGTGGAGTCCTTAGGATCTTTGCTTGATAACCAGCATTGTGATGGCAGTCATACTTGTGGGGGCTGGGTAATCTATAAGCACATCCTTATACAGGTCCCTAGTCGTAGGACTATCGAGACAGGGCATCGATACTTCAGAGTAAACTAGCGTATACGCTTCTCATCCCAGCAGGGGAGATGGTCTGTCCCACAGCCGTCAGTACGTCGTACTTGAGATAGTATGCGGGTGCTCGTTAGGTTACGAGTACACTGGACAGGACTCGTCGTGAACTGTTGGTTGGTACTATACCTATCGTCAGTTATCAGTTCCCAGGTGACATGAGTACAGCTTAGTCCGCTGACTTGACACTGTCACTTCGCCTCGAGTGTGTTCCCACTGTACTTTGATTACTATCCTACCACGGCTCAAAGGAGTCGTGCAAACAGGTAGTAGTTGGGTGCAGTCCCGAAGCACTTGGAGGCAGTGACGGTTAGACAGGATTCGTCGCTCCCGGTATTGGGGGTTGATATCGCGCTGTGTCTAGGAGAGCCATTACACAAAGTCCCTGGCCAGGGCATGCGAGATATACTGGTAGGTTTTCCAGTGTTATCTCAGGGTGTTCTGGTCTACACTCCGACACGACTTGTACCGCTATTAGGAGACTGACGTTTACCGCCCCCTAGGCCCGCCATGCGATATTCTCAGACGAACGGACCAGACTGTTAGTGTATATGCCCTAGAGGCCATTACTGTATCATACTAGTTTGTATATTACTTAATGGAACCTTGGGATATTCACCTTGTATAGACAATCTTGCTCAATATAGTAGTATGCTACTTGGTTTGTTTCTACTTTAATGTGTGCATGTGTTTATTATGGCATATCGCCTTTACACATTAGTGGAGCCCTTAGGATCTTTGCTTGATTACCAGCGTTATGATGGCAGTCACACTCGTGGGGGATGGGTAATCTACAAGCACATCCTTATGCAGGTCCCTAGTCATAGGACTATTGAGACAGGGCATCGATACTCCGGAGTAGACTAGCCTATGCGCTTCTCATACCAGCTTGGGAGACGGCCTGTCCCACAGCCGTCTGTACGTCGTACTTGGGATTGTATGTGGGTGCTCGTTGGGTTACGACTACACTGGACAGGACTCGTCGGGAACTGTTGGTTGGTACCATACCTATCGTCAGTTATCAGTTCCCAGGTGACATGAGTACAGCTTAGTCCGTTGACTTGACACTGTCACTTCGCCTCGAGTTTGTTCCCACTGTAATTTGATTACTACCCTACCACGGCTCAAAGGAGTCGTGCAAACAGGTAGTTTTTGGGTGCAGTCCCGAAGCACTTGGAGGCAGTGACGGTTAGACAGGATTCGTCTCTCCCAATATTGGGGGTTGATATCGCGCTGTGTCTAGGAGAGCCATTACACAAAGTCCCTGGCCAGGGCAAGCGAGATATACTGGTAGGTTTCCAGTGTTATCTCAGGGTGTTCTGGGCTACACTCCGACACGACTTGTACCGCTATTAGGGGACTGATGTTTAGCGCCCCTTAGGCCCGCCATGCGATATTCTCAGACGAACAGACCGGACTGTACGGAGATTGTCACATTCAGGCTCAGTAGGAGTTCAGATGGGTTTCACCTCGTCCGTTTTCTTATCGGCATCTACCGGGGGACCGTTACGTACAACTAGTGCCACTTGCAGTCTGTGGTTAAACCCACAGCCAACGTAGTGTCGGGTCTTTAGAGTCCCATACAGAGGGTTATTCGCCTTTGGGCAAAACAGAGTAGACGTCGCATGGTTTTGCGACAGGGTTCGTTCACATCCGCGCACTTGTGCACGTTTGGTGTCCGGACAGTTCTTACTAGCGGGCTCTGGATTGAGCCAGATCCTAGTATATGCTTTGGGGTTAGTTTTATCTCATAGTATTCGTGCTCCTCAGAACACGAATGCGGGTGTGTATGCACAGTTGACTGAGGCAGAGGAAGAGGATTCTCATTAGGGTTTTGGTACGGGTGTGTATGCACAGTTGACAGTTGCCGTTTACCAAACCCTAATGAATACGTGAAATATCAGTTGATAATGTTATTTAAATTAAATTGGGTTATGGTTAGGGTTTGTTGACTTGTTGACCAAGGTTGACTTGTTGACCAAGGTTGAAACATTGACCATCATCATTTCTTTCCAAATATGCTCTTTGATCTTTGCTAAAACATTTAATGTGAAATGATAATGGTCTTATCAAACCAACCGTCACCTTTTCATTTTGGATTAATATTATTAATTAGATAATTCACATATATTGTTATGGTTGTAAAAACTATTCTCATTCTATCATATTGATTCTCTCTCCTCCATTTTGCTCTCCCTCTTCCTCTAGCTCTAGGAAAATTCATCTCATGTGTTGAGAAACATTTCCTTGGAGATAAAACACCAAAGCTACTCTCTACTTATCCTAAGGTTGAAGGTCTAGCAAGCCGGACACTTTAGTTTTCTCAAGTTCGAGAAAGAAGCTCAAGGTAGAGACCCTCAGGTGGATCCATCTTCGGCAAGAGAAGGCGACGAGGAACGAACCATCCGATCACCACAAAGAGCCCAAGAGAAGAAGTTCAAGTTGAGGTATAACCCCAAACCGAGTAGGAAAAGCTCTAGTTAGTTGCTAGTGTGTAGTTTAGCAAAGATCTGTGTTTTATAGTCCATGTTACCATGAACCGAAAAATCGTTTTTGATCATTTCCGCAAGCCCGAAAGAACCGGGAGAGGTAACGTGGACTTACAGTGGTATCAGAGCCTAGCTGAACACACCCTAGCATGTTAGCAAAGTATCTAGAATTTCGATTGGACGAAAAACCACAAAACACGTTAAAAATATCAAGTTTCTGCCGATTTTTATTTCTGCTCAAAAAATAATAAATCATGTATTAAAAATCGGCTCAGGCTTTTTAAAGAACATGCAAGAAAAACGATCCAGTGAGTCGATCAACTCAGCACAGATCCAGTGAGTTGACTCGGCCATGGATCGTTTCTCCTGCAGTTTTCTCCTGTTGGTGTTTTCTGATTTTTGAGATGGTTTGTTTCTGCCCAGAATTTCCAGAGAACAAGTTTGTTTCTGGAGTGGTTACAAATTCGTATTTTGGTCGATATTCTATAGAATTTGGCTAATGGGTTGTATCTGTAATGTTATATATGTATTCAACGTCTGCTAATCGTTGTACGTCGATTAGTGAGGGTTATACATATCTGTGATCTGTAATGTTCATGGATTGTGTATATGAATTCGTTGGATTGTCGCGGATGGATAGCCGGGCGGTTGTGAGATGAGAGTTTTCTTTATCTTTCAATTCATATAATATGTAAATTGATGTAATATTATTTATATGGCCGCAAAACCAGGATGGGGTTGTAGCCGTCATTGTATAATTTCTTTTTACTGTTTTTGCTCCTAGGATAGACCCAAGGTGGGGTGCACAAACTACCGGGTATCTCGAAGTGCCGAGTGGCCTAATCATGTCATTGACGGAGGTTGCTTCGCTTCGGGTACTTGGCGGGTAGTTTGCCGCACCCGTAGGGGGCTAGGGTGGGGTATTGGTTATTCATCGCGACCGTGTAATCCGCTTTTCATTACATGCTCGAACGGAATGCGGATTCCTAGTATATCCAATGTATTCATCTGTGATCTGGAATGGCTATCATTGCATCTCACGAATGTATATATCTATATGTAGATATCTATTTAGGCGTTGCTTATGTTTTGCATCCGCGCTAGTCCAGCCCCCGCTCTGTCGTTAGTTAAGTAACCTAACGGGTGATGACGGGACCCCGTGGCGAATGCGGATGGCATAAGCGTACGTTATATTTTCGTTGTTTTCTGCAATGGTAGGATTAATTTATGGGACGCATTAAAATCAATGCATGTAAAATAAACCAAATTAAAAGTCGTTGGAACACTTTCAAAAACCACTCGGTTTCTTTTCAAAAGAACTTTTAAACGCGGAGCTTAAACCACTCTTTTTAAAAGCTATCTCGTTCCATCGATTATATCAAGTTCACTACGTTCACGGTTTCGCCAAAACCATTCGTAGCCCTCCGTCGTTTCACATGGATGGTCAATAGTATTCAAGCTATGTTTGTTGGCCAAAGTCAAGGCATAATGATTGGTAGCTATTAGGTATTCATGTGCAGCATATATATATGTGTTGGTTTGGGACAGTCGTACTGCCTTGTTGGCCAAAGTCAAGGGTAGGTACGGGTGGGTTCAAATTAACCTGGAGAATGACGGGTAGAACTTGACATGTGACTTATGATTTGTTGGCCAAAGTCAAGGTCATAAGAGCATGGGGCAAAAATCCACATCGGGAGTTTCAAAAGAACTGAAACTTGCTAGCGCTGCATACCATTTGGAGTGTGATGATTCTGGTAGGATTCCTTCAGTTTTGTCACGCAATGATATTTGGATTCCGATCCTACTGTGAGTATATGCTACTCCTCGGGAAATTTCTCACTAAACGATCAATGCTATAAACCTAGTAGGTGTCTAGAAAGGTGTAAGCGGGGCTACGCCCCAGGGAAAAGAGGTTATTTAATTAAGGAACTTCGCGAAAGCGTTGGAAAACCTCCCTCGAAGTACCAACACTAGCATGGCTGAATGGTTAAGCAAGTATTGTACGGTGAGATTGATCCTGACTAATTCTTCCTTTTTGGTTTGAGGAGGGATTCGAGAGACAGTGGAAGCCATCATGTTTAGTCAAATTAAAAACCACTCTAAACTTGCAAGAGCATCATGCTAAAGTGTTTCTTCTTTCTCTCCTAATTGCAGCGACCAAACATCATGACTGGACTTAAGTTACTTCTAGATAAAAATATATTGACAGGGCCAAACTACAAAGATTGGCTCAGGAATGTCAAAATGGCAATCACTTATGACAAGTTGGGGTATCTCCTCACCACCAAAGCTCCCCTTGTCCCAGGTCCCAAAACCGGCGTCGCGGATAATGAAATCCGTAAGACCTGGGAAATCGATTGCGCGAAGGCCAAGTGCCTCGTGCTTGCCTCTATAGACAATGAACATCAGAGGAGGCACGAGAATATGGACTTGGAATCCATATTTCTTCATACAAAAGAACTGTATGTAGAGCAATCCCGTATCGCAAGATACGAAGTCTCGAAAAAGTTGTTTTCGGCGAGATTGGCCGTCGGATCATCGGTAGCGGAACACGTGCTTAAGATGATCGGCTTCATTGAGGAGCACGCGGACCTTGGGACCACGTTAGAGAAGGAGCTCTACACGGACTTGATTCTCCAGTCCCTTCCTTCCACTTACGCCCAGTTTATCCTGAACTTCAACTTGCAAGAAAAAGAAGTTGAACTTTCAGAACTCCTCAACATGCTGAGGAGTGCAGAGGGCACCCTACAGAAAGGTAGGGAAACATCCACTTTGTTTGTAGAGGGATCTTCTCTTCGAGGTCCAAGGCGAAAGACAAGGGAAAGAAGATGAAAACCCCCACCAAACCAAGGGGCGGTGTTAGTAAAGTGGATACGAAGGGAAAGGCAAAGGCAACAATGGTAGCGGGAAAGCTTGTGGGAAAGTAAGAATGCTTTTACTGTCTCACAAGAGTGGACACTGGAAGAAAGATTGCAGGGCTTGGAAGGCCAGAATACAGGATCTGAAGCAAGTTGCGGCTTCAGCTTCAGGTGTGTATGTTATTGAAAATTGTCTATCAATAAACTCTACTTCCTGGGTATTGGATACCGGATCAGGATCTCATATCTGTAATTCTTTGCAGGCGTTGAGAAATCATAGGGTTTTGAAGGCAGGTGATATGACCCTCAGAGTTGCAAACGGAGCTGGCATGGATGCTGAGTCCGTGGGGGACTATCACCTGGGGTTGTCAGATGGACACATTTTGGTTTTGCGTAATAGTTATTTTGTACCCAATGCAACTTGTAATATCATTTTTGTATCTTTAATATCTAAAGAAGGTTATGAATTTGCATTTGTAAGCAATGTTGTAAACATTCACCTTAATCAAGTTCTGATTGGTCAGGTACATTAAACAATGGAATATACGTATTAAACCAACCACAGATTTTCAATGTCCAGAATACACATAAAAGAAAGTCTCCGGAAACAAATCAGGCTTTCTTATAGCATTGTAGACTGGGTCACATCAATGAGAGAAGGTTTACGAAGTTACATACAGAAGGATATTTGGATCCGTTCGAATATCAATCATATGCAACTTGTCAATCCTGTCTTAATGGAAAGATGACAAAGACTTCGTTCACTGGACACGGAGTAAGAGCGAGCGAGCTCTTAGGACTCGTACACAGTGACGTGTGCGGTCCAATGTCTACACATGCGCGAAGCTGTTATTCTTACTTCATTACTTTTACTGATGACTTTTCAAGGTACGGATATGTCTTCTTAATGAAACATAAATCCGAAGCCTTTGGAAAATTCCAGGAATATAAGAATGAAGTAGAAAAACAAACAGGAAAAAGTATCAAGACACTGAGATCTGATCGAGGTGGTGAATACTTAAGTGCCGAGTTCTTGGATTACTTAAAAGAGAATGGAATTCTCTCTCAGCTTACTCCTCCGTACACTCAGCAACATAACGGTGTATCGGAGAGACGGAATCGGACCCTATTGGATATGGTACGTTCGATGATGGGTAACGCTGAGTTACCGCGATCATTCTGGGGATATGCACTAGAATCAGCTGCATACCTTTTGAACCGAGTTCCAACTAAGACTGTGCCTACCACACCATATCAGATGTGGTGTGGGAAGAAACCCTATCTTAAGCACATTAAGACATGGGGATGTCCAGCTTTTATCAAAAAGCAGCATGCGGACAAACTCGAGGCACGCTCAGTACAGTGCAAGTTTATGGGATATCCAAAGAACTCCAAGGGATATTTCTTCTATTGCGCAGAGGAACAAAAGGTTTTTGTTTCTTGTCATGCCCACTTCTTGGAAACTGAGTTTTCGGAAAACCAGATAAGTGGGAGCGCAATAGAACTGGAAGAAATTCCAGAACCACGAGCTGTTTCTGAAAGCTTAGTAGAACCAGAGGGTTCGAAAGATCAGGACATTCCTGCACCGCTCCGCAGGAGCAGTAGGCAGTCTCATCCGCCCGAGAGATACTACGGTTTTCTCATAGACGGGGATAGAGAGGATTGCATCATTGATAGTGATGAGCCGACTAGCTTCCAGCAGGCCATTCAGAGCGTTCACTCGGTAAAATGGTTGGATGCAATGCGGGCCGAAATGGAGTCCATGTACACCAACAAAGTATGGACATTGGACGCTGCTCCAGATGGGGTAAAACCCGTAGGATGCAAGTGGATATTCAAAAGGAAGATTGGTGTAGATGGACAGGTTGAGACCTATAAAGCTAGACATGTCGCAAAGGGTTTTCGTCAAAGACCTGGTTTGGACTATGACGAAACATTTTCTCCAGTGGCTATGCTGAAATCCATTCGGGTCCTTCTTTCCATTGTTGCCTTCCACGATTATGAGATTTGGCAAATGGACGTAAATGTAAGTCCATGCTATCCTTCCCCGATACTTACGGGGTTGCGGAAGTGGTGAAAAACGATTCTCAAGAGGGTGGTAACATGGACTACAAATACGGATCTTTGTTAAACAACTAACTAACAATCTAACTAGAGTTTTACCTACTCGGTTAGGGGGGCCATACCTTTCTTGAACTCCTTCGTCTTCAACTCTTTATGGTGTACGGATCGGCCTCACCTCGTCGTCTCCTTGCGCCGAAGATGGATCCACCTGAAAGCTTATACCCTTGGCTTCTTCTTCGAACTTGATGAAACAAGAACACTTGGTTTGCTAAACCTTGTGAACTAGGATGAGTGGAGAAGTGATTTGGGTTTTCTTTTATCTCTAAGGCAATGTTTCACAACTCATGAGAGGGTGTTGCCTTGAGCTAGAGAGAGAGCAAGAGGAAGAGTAAGAGGGAGAGCTCAAGCACGAGAGAGAAATAAAATGAGAAAATGAGTAACACTTTTTTGCCATCCAAGCTCTCATAATCCAAAGCCATCATAAAAAAATTGTAATCAAATATTATGTGATGGTTCAAGTCAAAATGGTTATATCATTTCATGCACTCATTTTTCAAAAACAAACAAGCAAGCAAAAGTCTTTGCCATGAAATGATAGCCATTTTCATGAAGATGGTCAACCAGTCCAACCTAGTCAACCAATCAACAAAGTCAACAAGTCAACAAAGTCAACCCCTAAACAACCATGTCACTATAATACTTAATTAATATTAATGTTAATTATATTTCTTATTCTCATTAAGGTTTAGTCAAAACTCAATAGTCAACAGTCAACAGTCAACAACCCCAATGAGAATCCTCTGCCTCTGTCTCTCTCTCAACTGTGCATACACACCCGCATCCGCGTTACGAGGAACACGAATACAAACGAGATAAAACCAATCCCAAAGCGTACACTAGGATCTGGCTTAAACCAAAGCCCGCTAGTGTTAACTGTCCGGACACTGTACGTGCACCAGTGTACGGATGTGACCGAACCCCGTCGCAAAACCATGCGACCTGTCGCAAAACCATGCGACCTATACTCTTTTGCCTAAAGGAGAATAGCTTTCTGTGTGGGACTCTAAAGACTCGACACTACGCTGGAAGTTGGTTTAACCACAGGCCGTAAGCGGCACTAGCTATGCGTAACGATCCCTAGGTAGATGCCGACAAGAAGACTGACGAGGTGAAACCCATCTGAACTCCTACTGAGCCTGAATGTGACAATCTCCACACAGTCCGGTCTGTTCGTCCGATACATCGCATGGCGGGCCTAGGGGGCGGTAAACGTCAGTCCCCTAATAGCGGTACAAGTCGTGTCGGAGTGAAGCCCAGAACACCCTGAGATAACACTGAAAAACTACTAGTATATCTCGCTTGCCCTGGCCAGGGGCTACTCGTGTAATGGCTCTCCTAGACACAGCGCAATGTCAACCCCCAATACCGGGAGAGACGAATCCTGTCTAACCGTCACTGCCTCCAAGTGCTTCGGGACTACAATCAACTACTACCTGTTTGCATGACTCCTTTGAGCCGTGGTAGGGTAGTAATCTAAATAAAGTGGGAACACACTCGAGGCGAAGTAACAGTGTCAGTTCAGCGAACTAAGCTGTACTCATGTTGCCTGGGACCTGATAACTGACGATAGGTATAGTACCAACAAACAGTTCTCGACGAGTCCTGTCCAGTGTACTCGTAACCTAACGAGCACCCGCATACCATCTCAAGTACGACGTACTGACGGCTGTGGGATAGACCGTCTCCCACACTGGGATGAGAAGCGCTTACGCTGGTCTACTCCGGAGTATCGATGCCCTGTCTCGATAGTCCTGTGACTAGGGACCTGCATAAGGATGTGCTTATAAATTACCCAGCCCCCGCGAGTGTGACTGCCATCACAACGCTGGTAATCAAGCAAAGATCCTAAGGGCTCCACTAAAGTGTATAGGTGATATACTAAAATAAACACTTGTACACATTAAATTAGAGACAAACCAAGTAGCATACTACTATAATGAGCAAGATTGTCTATACAAGGTGAATATCCCAAGCTTCCATTAAGTAATATACAAACTCTTATGATACTGTAATGGCCTCTAGGGCATATACACTAACAATCTCTTACTTGCACTAAGGCCAAGTACTGGCGGATCGAAGACCTATCATCTCGATCATCCGCTCGAACTGAGTCTGGGGTAAGGCCTTTGTGAGTGGATCAGCAGTGTTATCTTCCGTAGAAACTCTCCGAACCTCGATCTCCTGGCGACCTACGATCTCCCTGATCAGGTGATACCGCCTCAAGATGTGTCTGGATCTCTGATGGGACCTGGGTTCCTTCGCTAAAGCTATAGTCCCGTTGTTGTCGCAATACAGAGGTATTGGATCAACAATGGACGGAACCACCTGAAGTTCAGTTAAGAACTTTCTTATCCAGACAGCTTCTTTTGCGGCATCTGCACCAGCGATATATTCCGCTTCCGTCATCGAGTCAGCAACGGTTTCCTGTTTGGAACTCTTCCAACACACCACCCCTCCATTGAAGGTAAAGACATAACCCGTCATGGACTTGGAATCATCCTTGTCGCTTTGGAAGTTGGAGTCAGCAAAGGCCTCGATCTGGAGGTCTTTTCTGCCATACACCAAGAACATATCCTTAGTCCTTCTCAGGTATTTGAGAATGTTCTTTACTGCTATCCAGTGTTTCTCCCAAGGGTTTGACTGATACCGGCTTACCACACTAAGTGCATAAGCTACATCTGGTCTAGTACATAACATCGCATACATTATAAAGCCTACCGCAGAAGCGTAGGGTACAATAGACAAGCGATCCCTTTCCAAATCAGTCTTGGGAGACATCTCTTTTGAAAGGGTGATCCCGTGACAAGCCGGTAAATTACCGCGCTTGGAATCTTCCATACTGAATCTTTTCAGTATGGTGTCGATGTACCTGGACTGTGAAAGTCCTAATATCCTCTTGGATCTGTCACGATAGATCCGGGTCCCCAGAATGTACGAGGCATCACCCAGGTCTTTTATGGAGAACCTGTGTGACAAGAACCCTTTGACAGATTGTAGCATAGGAATGTCATTTCCTATTAAGAGAATGTCATCCACGTGTAAAACGAGGAATACTACAGTTCTCGCTACAAATCTACTATAGATGCATGGTTCATCTGGATTTTTGATAAAGCCAAATTCTTTGACCGTCTCATCAAAACAGATGTTCCAACTCCACGATTCCTGCTTTAGTCCGTAGATGGACTTAAGCAACTTGCACACCTTTCCGCTGCTCCCACTCTGAATGAAACCCTCTGGCTGGTTCATATAAACACACTCCTCTAAATTTTCATTTAGAAAAGCGGTCTTTACGTCCATCTTCCAAATCTCATAATCGTAGAAGGCAGCAATGGCAAGAAGGATCCGAATGGATTTCAGCATAGCTACTGGTGAAAAGGTCTCGTCATAGTCCAAACCAGGTCTTTGACGAAAACCCTTTGCAACCAGTCT
Source organism: Agapanthus africanus (assembly GCA_030015575.1). NCBI lineage: Eukaryota > Viridiplantae > Streptophyta > Magnoliopsida > Asparagales > Amaryllidaceae > Agapanthus > Agapanthus africanus. The sequence goes on from CM057351.1 coordinate 117,801,831, forward strand.
AGCTTTATAGTTCTCAACCTGTCTATCTACACCAATCTTCCTTTTTAAGATCCACTTGCATCCTACGCGTTTTACTCCATCTGGAGCAATGTCCAACGTCCATACTTTGTTGGTGTACATGGACTCCATTTCGGTCCGCATTGCATCCAGCCATTTTACCGAGTCAACGCTCTGAATGGCCTGCTGGAAGCTAGTCGGATCAACATAATCAATGATGCAATCCTCTCTATCCCCGTTTATGAGAAAACCGTAGTATCTCTCGGGCGGATGAGACTGCCTACTACTCCTACGGAGCGGCGCAGGAATGTCAGGATCTTTCGAACCCTCTGGTTCTACTAAGCTTTCTGTAATAGCTCGTGGTTCTGGAATTTCTTCCAGTTCTATTGCGCTCCCACTTATCTGATTTTCCAAAAACCCAGTTTCCAAGAAGTGGGCATGACGAGAAACATAAGTCTTTTGTTCCTCTTCGCAACAGAAGAAATATCCCTTGGAGTTCTTTGGATATCCCACAAACTTGCACCGTACTGAGCGTGCCTCGAGTTTGTCCGCATGCTGCTTTTTGACAAAAGCTGGACATCTCCATGTCTTAATGTGATTAAGATAGGGTCTTTTCCCACACCACATTTGATATGGTGTAGTAGGAACAGTCTTAGTTGGAACTCGGTTCAAAAGGTATGCAGCTGATTCTAGTGCATATCCCCAGAATGATCGCGGTAACTCAGCGTTACTCATCATAGACCGTACCCTATCCAATACGGTTCGGTCCCGTCTCTCCGATACACCGTTATGTTGCGGAGTGTATGGAGGAGTAAGCTGAGAGAGAATTCCATTCTCTTTTAAGTAATCCAGGAACTCGGCACTCAAGTATTCACCACCTCGATCAGATCTTAGTGTCTTGATACTCTTGCCGGTTTGTTTTTCTACTTCATTCTTATATTCCTGAAATTTTCCAAAGGCTTCGGATTTATGTTTCATTAAGAAGACATAACCGTACCTTGAAAACTCAACCGTAAAAGTAATGAAGTAAGAATAACCACTTCGCGCATGTGTAGACATTGGACCGCATACGTCGCTGTGTACGAGTCCCAAGAGCTCGCTCGCTCTTACTCCGTGTCCAGTGAACGGAGTCTTTATCATCTTTCCTTTGAGACAGGATTGACAAGTGGCATATGATTGATATTCGAACGGATCCAAATATCCTTCTGTATGTAACTTCGTCAACCTTCTCTCATTGATGTGACCTAGTCTACAATGCCATAAGAAAGTCTAATTTATTTCCGGAGAGTTCCTTTTATGTGTATTCTGGACATTGAAAATCTGTGGTTGGTTTAGTACGTATATACCATTGCTTAGTGTACCTGACCCAATCAGAACTTGATTAAGGTGAATGTTTACAACATTACTTACAAACGCAAATTCATAACCTTCTTTAGAAATCAAAGATACAGAAATGATATTACAAGTTGCGTTAGGTAGGAAAAAGCAATTACGTAAAACAAAAACATGTCCATCTGACATTCCTAGGTGATAGTCCCCCACGGCCTTAGCATCCATGCTAGCTCCGTTTGCAACTTTGAGGGTCATGTCACCTGCCTTCAAAACCCTACGGTTTCTCAACGCCTGCAAAGAATTACAGATATGAGATCCTGATCCGGTATCCAATACCGTGGAAGTAGAGTTTATTGATAGACGGTTTTCAATAACATACACACCTGAAGCTGAAGCCGCAACTTGCTTCAGATCCTGTGTTCTGGCTTTCCAAGCCCTGCAATCTTTCTTCCAGTGTCCACTCTTATGACAGTAAAAGCATTCTTCCTTATCCACAAGTATTCCCGCTACCTTTGTTGCTTTTGCCTTTCCCTTCATATCCACTTTACTAACACAGCCCCTAGGTTTGGCGGGGGTTTTCTTCTTCTTTCCCTTGGCTTTCGCCTTAGACCTAGAAGAGGAAGATCCTCCTACAAACAAAGTGGATGTTTCCCTACCTTTCTGTAGGGTGCCCTCTGCACTCCTCAGCATGTTGAGGAGTTCTGAAGGTTCAACTTCCTTTTCTTGCAAGTTGAAATTCAGGATGAACTGGGCATAAGTGGAAGGAAGGGACTGAATAATCAAGTCCGTATAGAGTTCATTCTCCAACGTGGTCCCAAGGTCCGCGAGCTCCTCTATGAAGCCAATCATCTTAAGCACGTGTTCCGCTACCGATGATCCGACGACCAATTTTGCAGAAAACAGCTTTTTCGACACTTCGTATCTGGCGATACGAGATTGCTCTCCATATAGTTCTTTTGTATGGAGAAATATGGATTCGAGGTCCATATTCTCGTGCCTCCTCTGATGTTCGTTGTCCATAGAGGCAACCACGAGGCACTTGGCCTTCGCGCAATCGATCTCCCAAGTCTTACGGATTTCGTTATCCGCGACGCTGGAGGTGGGACCTGGGACAGGGGGAGCTTTGGTGGTAAGGAGATACCCCAACTTGTCATAAGTGATTGCCATTTTGAAATTCCTGAGCCAATCTTTGTAGTTTTGCCCTGTCATTATGTTTTTATCTAGTAATAACTTAAGTCCGGTCGTGATGTTTGGTCGCTGCAATTAGGAGAGAGAGAAGAAACACTTTAGCATGATGCTCTTGCAAGTTTAGAATGGTTTTTAATTTGTCTAAACTGGATGGCTCCCATTGTCTCTCGAATCCCTCCTCAAACCAAAAAGGAAGAATTAGTCAGGATCAATCTCACCGTACAAGACTTGCTTAACCGTTCGGTCAGGCTGGTGTCGGTACTTTGAGGGAGGTTTTCCAACGCTTTCGCGAAGTTCCTTAATTAAATAACCTCTTTTTCCTGGGGGTGTGGCCCTGCTAACACCTTTCTAGACACCTACTTGGTTTATAGCATTGATCGTTAAGTGAGAAATTTCCCGAGGAGTAGCATATACTCACAGTAAGATCGGGATCCAAATATCATTGCGTGACAAAACTGAAGTAATCCTACCAGATTCATCACACTCCAAATGGTATGCAGCGCTAGCAAGTTTCAGTTCTTTTGAAACTCCCGATGTGGATTTTTGCCCCATGCTCTTATGACCTTGACTTTGGCCAACAAATCATAAGTCACATGTCAAGTTCTACCCGTCATTCTCCAGGTTAATTTGAGCCCACCCGCACATACCCTTGACTTTAGCCAACAAGGTAGAACGACTACGCCAAACCAACACATCTATCGATGCTGCACATGAATATCCAATAACTACCAATCACTATACCTTGAATTTGGCCAACAAACATAGCTTGAATACTATTGACCATCCATGTGAAACGACGGAGGGCTACGAATGGTTTTGGCGAAACCGTGAACGTAGTGAACTTGATATAATCGACGGAACGAGATAGCTTTTAAAAGGAGTGGCTTAAGCTCCGCGTTTAAAAGTTATTTTGAAAAGAAACCGAGTGGTTTTGAAAGTGTTCCAACGACTTTTATTTGGTTTATTTTTTACTTGCATTAATTCCAATACGTCCCATCATTTAATCCTACCATTGCAGAAAACAACCAAAATATGACGTACGCTTATACCATCCGCATTCGCCACGGGGCCCCGTCATTACCCGTTAGGTTACTTAACTAACGACAGAGCGGGGACTGGACTAGCGCGGATGCAAAACAAAAGCAACGCCTGAATAATATCATATATAGATATATTGCAATGATAGCCATTTCAGATCATAGATGAACACATTGGATATACTAGGAATCCACAATTTGTACGAGCTTGTAACGAAGAGCGGATTATATGGTCGCAATGAATAGCCAATACCCCACCCTAGACCGCTACGGGTGAGGCAAACTCCCCACCAAATATCCGAAGTGGAGCAACCTCCCTCAACGACGTGAGTAGGCCACTCGGCACTTCGAGATACCTGGTAGTTTGTGCACCCCACCTTGGGTCTATCATAGGAGCAAAAACAGTAAAAATAAATTATACAATGACGGTTACAAGCCCGACCCGGTTGTGCGGCCAAAAATAATATTACATCAATTTACATATTACATGAATTGAAAGATAAAAGAAAACTCTCATCTCACAACCCCCGGCTATTCATCCGCGACAATCCAATGAATTCATATACACATACCATCAACATTACAGATCACAGATATGTATGACCTCCACTAATCGACGTATAACAATTAGCGGACGTTCAATACATATAACACATCACAGATATATACCCGTCAGCTTAAGTCTTTTAGAAGTTCGATCAAAATACGGATTTTCAAGCCCCAAAAACTAATTTTCCTTTCTGGAAAATCTGGGCAGAAAAAACATATTTTAAAAATCCCAAAACATCCGCAGAAACACTCTGCAGGAAATTTGCCCCACGGCCGAGTAAACTCGGTCGCGGATCCGCGGTGGGAGCATGCTCCCGCCGCGGTGCTTTGACCGAGTCTGTGGACCAAATTTCTTGGGTGTTTCATAAAAATCCTGAGTCGATTTTTGGTGCATGATTTATCATTTTTTGAACAGAATACAGAATCGACAGAAACTTGAATTTTCGGGTTCGTTTCGCGACTTTTTCTCCGATCGAATTTCTAGTTACTTTGCTAACATGTTATATAGTGTTTAACTAGGCTCTGATACCACTGTAAGTCCATGCTACCCTTCCCTGGTACTTACGGGGTTGCGGAAGTGGTGAATAACGATTTTCAAGAGGGTGGTAAAATGGACTACAAATACGGATCTTTGATAAACAACTAACTGATAACCTAACTAGAGTTTTACCTACTCGGTTAGGGGGGCTATACCTTTCTTGAACTCCTTCATCTTCAACTCTTTACGGTGTACGAATCGGCCTCACCTCGTCGTCTCCTTGCGTCGAAGATGGATCCACCTGAAAGCTTCTACCTTTGGCTTCTTCTTCGAACTTGAAGAAACTAGAACACTTGGTTTGCTAAACCTTGTGAACTAGGATGAGTAGAGAAGTGATTTGGGTTTTCTTTTATCTCTAAGGCAATGTTTCTCAACTCATGAGAGGGTGTTGCCTTGAGCTAGAGAGAGAGCAAGAGAAAGAGCAAGTGGGAGAGCTCAAGCAAGAGAGAGAAATGAAATGAGAGAATAAGTAACTCTTTTTTGCCATCCAAGCTCTCATAATCCAAAGCCATCATAACCAAATAGTAATCAAGTATTATGTGATGTTTCAAGTCAAAATGGCTATATCATTTCATGCACTCATTTTGCAAAAACAAACAAGCAAGCAAAAATCTTTGCCATGAAATGATAGCCATTGTCATGATGATGGTCAACTAGTCCAACATAGTCAACCGGTCCACAAAGTCAACAAGTCAACAAAGTCAACCCCTCAACAACCATGTCACTATAAAACTTAATTAATATTAATTTTAATTATATTTCTTATTCTCATTAGGGTTTAGTCAAAAGTCAACAGTCAACAACCCCAATGAGAATCCTCTGCCTCTGTCTCTCTGTCAACTGTGCATACACACCCGCATCCGCGTTCCGAGGAACACGAATACAAACGAGATAAAACCAAACCCAAAGCATACACTAGGATCTGGTTTAAACCAAAGCCCGCTAGTGTTAACTGTCCGAATACCGTACGTGCACCAGTGCACTGATATGACCGAACCCTGTCGCAAAACCATGCGACCTGTCGCAAAACCATGCGACCTCTACTCTTTTGCCTAAAGGCGAATAGCTTTCTGTGTGGGACTCTAAAGACTCGACACTACGCTGGCAGTGGGTTTAACCACAGACCGCAAGCGGCACTAGTTGTGCGTAACGGTCCCCAGGTAGATGCAGACAAGAAGACTGACGAGGTGAAACCCATCTGAACTCCTACTGAGCCTGAATGTGACAATCTCCAAACAGTCCGGTCTGTTCGTCTGATACATCGCATGGCGGGCCTAGGGGGCGGTAAACGTCAGTCCCTTAATAGCGCTACAAGTCGTGTCGGGGTGAATCCCAGAACACCCTGAGATAACACTGGAAACCTACCAGTATATCTCGCTTGCCCTGGCCAGGGACTACTCGTGTAATGGCTCTCCTAGACACAGCGCGATGTCAACCCCCAATACCTGGAAAGACGAATCCTGTCTAACCGTCACTGCCTCCAAGTGCTTCGGGACTGCACCCAACTACTACCTGTTTTCACGACTCCTTTGAGCCGTGGTAGGGTAGTAATCTAAGTACGGTGGGAACACACTCGAGGCGAAGTGACAGTGTCAAGTCTGCGGACTAAGCTGTACTCATGTCACCAGGGAACTGATAACTGACGATAGGTAGAGTACTAACCAACAGTTCCCGACGAGTCCTGTCCAGTGTACTCGTAACCTAACGAGCACCCACATACTATCTCAAGTACGACGTACTGACGACTGTGGGACAGACCGTCTCCCACACTGGGATGAGAAGCGCATACGCTAGTCTACTCTGGAGTATCGATGCCCTGTCTCAATAGTCCTACGACTAGGGACCTGCATAAGGATGTGCTTATGGATTACCCAACCCCCACGAGTGTGACTGCCATCACAACGCTGGTAATCAAGCAAAGATCCTAAGGGCTCCACTAATGTGTATTGGTGATATACTAAAATAAACACATGTACACATTAAAGTAGAAAAAAACCAAGTAGCATACTGCTATATTGAGCAAGATTGTCTATGCAAGGTGAATATCCTAAGCTTCTATTAAGTAATATACAAACTAATATGATACAATAATGGCCTCTAGGGCATATACACTAACAGCAAAGACCGTTTTTTTGAATGGAAATTTAGAGGAGTATGTCTATATGGACCAGCCAGAGGGTTTCATTCAGAGTGGGAGCAGCGGAAAGGTTTGCAAATTGATTAAGTCCATCTATGGACTAAAGCAGGCATCGCGGAGTTGGAACATCTGTTTTGATGAGACGGTCAAAGATTTTGGCTTTATCAAAAATCCAGATGAACCATGCATCTATAGTAGATTTGTAGCACGAACTGTCGTATTCCTTGTTTTATACGTGAATGGCATTCTCTTGATAGGAAATGACATTCCTATGCTACAATCTGCCAAAGGGTTCTTGTCACACAGGTTCTCCATGAAAGACCTGGGTGATGCCTTTTACATTCTGGGGATCCGGATCTATCATGACAGATCCAAGAGGATATTAGGACTTTCACAGACCAGGTACATCGACACCATACTGAGAAGATTCAGTATGGAAGATTCCAAGCACGGTAATCTACCGGCTTGTCACGGGATCACCCTCTCCAAAGAGATGTCTCCCAAGACTGATTTGGAAAGGGATCGCATGTCTATTATACCCTACGACTTTGCGGTGGGCTCTATAATGTATGTGATGTTGTGTACCAGACCAGATGTAGCTTATGCACTGAGTGTGGTAAGCCGGTATCAGTCAAACCCTGGGGAGAAGCACTGGATAGCGGTAAAGAATATTCTCAAGTAATTGAGAAGGACTAAGGAGATGTTCTTGGTGTATGGCGGAAACGACCTCCAGATCGAGGCCTTTGCTGACTCCAGCTTCCAGAGTGACAAGGATGATTCCAAGTCCATGTCGGGTTATGTCCTTACCTTCAATGGAGGGGCGGTGTGTTGGAAGAGTTCCAAATAGGAAACCGTTGCTGACTCGACGATGGAAGCGGAATATATCGCTGCATCTGATGCCGCAAAAGAAGCCGTCAGGATGAGGAAGTTCGAACTTCAGGTGGTTCCGTCCATTGTTGATCCAATACCTCTGTATTGCGACAACAACGGGGCTATAGCTTTAAAGAAGGAACCCAGGTCCCATCAGAAGTCCAGGCACACCTTGAGGCGGTATCACCTGATCAGGGAGATCGTGGGTCGCCCGGAGATCGAGGTTCGGAGTGTTGCTACATAAGATAATACTCCTGATCCACTCACAAAGGCCTTACCCTAGACTTAGTTCGAGCGGCTGATCGTGATGATAGGTCTTCGATACGCCAGTACATGGCCTTAGTGCAGGTGGGAGATTGTTAGTGTATATGCCCTAGAGGCCATTACTGTATCATACTAGTTTGTATATTATTTAATGGAAGCTTGGGATATTCACCTTTTATAGACAATCTTGCTCAATATAGTAGTATGCTACTTGGTTTGTTTCTACTTAAATGTGTGCATGTGTTTATTATAGCATATCGCCTTTACACATTAGTGGAGCCCTTAGGATCTTTACTTGATTACCAGCGCAGTGATGGCAGTCACACTGGTGGGGGCTGGGTAATCTACATGCACATCCTTATGCAGGTCCCTAGTCGTAGGACTATCGAGACAGGGCATCGATACTCCGGAGTAGACCAGCGTATGCGCTTCTCATCCCAGCTTGGGAGACGGCCTGTCCCACAGCCGTCGGTACGTCGTACTTGGGATAGTATGCGGGTGCTCGTTAGGTTACGAGTACACTGGACAGGACTCGTCGGGAACTGTAGGTTGGTACTATACCTATCGTCAGTTTTCAGTTCCCAGGTGACATGAATACAGCTTAGTCTGTTGACTTGACACTGTCACTTCGCCTCGAGTGTGTTCCCACTGTACTTTGATTACTACCCTACCACGGCTCAAAGGAGTCGTGCAAACAGGTAGTTTTTGGGTGCAGTCCCGAAGCACTTGGAGGCAGTGACGGTTAGACAGGATTCGTCTCTCCCGGTATTGGGGGTTGATATCGCGTTGTGTCTAGGAGAGACATTACACAAAGTCCTTGGCCAGGCCAAGCGAGATATACTGGTAGGTTTCCAGTGTTATCTCAGGGTGTTCTGGGCTACAATCCGACACGACTTGTAGCGCTATTAGGGGACTGACGTTTACCGTCCCCTAGGCCCGCCATGCGATATTCTCAGACGAACAGACCGGACTGTACGGAGATTGTCACATTCAGGCTCAGTAGGAGTTCAAATGGGTTTCACCTCGTCCATCTTCTTATCGGCATCTACCTTGGAACCGTTACGTACAGCTAGTCCCGCTTGCGGTCTGTGGTTAAACCCACTGCCAGCGTAGTGTCGGGTCTTTAGAGTCCCACACAGAGAGTTATTCGCCTTTGGGCAAAACAGAGTAGAGGTCGCATGGTTTTGCGACAGGGTTCGTTCACAACCGTGCACTTGTGCACATTTGCTGTCCGGACAGTTGTTACTAGCGGGCTCTGGTTTGAGCCAGATCCTAGTATATGCTTTGGGGTTAGTTTTATCTCATAGTATTCGTGCTCCTCGGAACACGAATGCGGGTGTGTATGCACAGTTGACTGAGGCAGAGGAAGAGGATTCTCATTAGGGTTTTGGTATGGGTGTGTATGCACAGTTGAAAGTTTTCATTTACCAAACCCTAATGAATATGTGAAATATCAATTGATAATGTTATTTAAACGAAATTGGGTTATGGTTAGGGTTTGTTTACTTGTTGACCAAGGTTGAAACATTGACCATCATCATTTCTTTCCAAAGATGCTCTTTGATCTTTGCAAAAACATTTAATGTGAAATGATAATGGTCTTATCAAACCAACCATCACCTTTTTCATTTTGGATTAATATTATTAATTAGATAATTCATATATATTGTTATGGTTGTAAAAACTATTCTCATTCTATCATATTGATTCTCTCTCATCCCTTTTGCTCTTCCTCTTCCTCTAGCTCAAGGAAAATTCATCTCATGTGTTGAGAAACATTTCTTTGGAGATAAAACACCAAAGCTACTCTCTACTCATCCTAATGTTGAAGGTCTAGCAAGACGGACACTTTAGTTTTCTCGAGTTCGAGAAAGAAGCTCAAGGTAGAGACCCTCAGGTGGATCCATCTTCGGCAAGAGAAGGCGACGAATAACGAACTATCCGACCACCACAAAGAGCCCAAGAGAAGGAGTTCAAGTTGAGATATAACCCCTAACCGAGTAGGAAAAGCTCTAGTTAGTTGCTAGTGTGTAGTTTAGCAAAGATCCGTGTTTTATAGTCCATGTTACCATGACCCGAAAAATCGTTTTTCATCATTTCCGCAAGCCTGAAAGAACCGAGAGATGTAACGTGGACTTACACGGACTATACGGAGATTGTCACATACAGGCTCAGTAGGAGTTCGGATGGGTTCACCTCATCGGTCTTCTCATCGGCATCTACCTGGGGACCATTACGTACAGCTAGTGCCGCTTGCTGTCTGTGGTTAAAACCAATGCCAGCGTAGTGTCGAGTCTTTAGAGTCCCACACAGAGGGTTATTCGCCTTTGGGCAAAACCGAGTAGAGGTCGCATGGTTTTGCGACGGGGTTCGTTCACATCCGCGCACTTCTGCACGATTGGTGTCCGGACAGTTATTACTAGCGGGCTTCGGTTTAAGCCAGATCCTAGTATATGTTTTAGGGATAGTTTTATCTCATTGTATTCGTGTTCCTTGGAACATGGATGCGGGTGTGTATGCACTTTTGACTGAGGCAGAGGCAGAGGATTCTTATTAGGGTTATGGTACGGGTGTGTATGCACAGTTGACTGTTATCTTTTTCCAAACCCTAATAAGAATAGGAAATATGATTAATAATATTAGTTAAAAATTATTATTCCATGGTTGAGTTGAATTCTTGACTTTTGTTGACTTGTTGTGATTTGTTAACCGGTTGACCAAAGTGGACTTGTTGACCATCATCTTTTGTTTTCAAAGACAAACCTAACGCACAAATGGAGAAGATTGTGGAAATGTTTAAGCAACTTAACATAAATATCCCACTCCTGGATGCAATAAAACAATTTCCAGCTTATACGAAAATACTTAAGAACTTGTGCACTAGGAAGAGAAAAACTCAAGTGCCCAAAAAGGTATTCATGTCGAGTAATCTAAGCACAGCTTTTACACAACAATTACCGAAGAAACGTAAAGACCCTGGCTGTCCTACAATCTCTATTTCTATTGGGGGTAAAAATATCAATCGCCCTTTACTCGATTTACACGCTAGCGTCAACATGCTTCCATATTCTGTGTATGAGCAATTGGGTATCGGAGAATTAAAACCATCGCACTGCACTGTACAGATGGCCGATCGATCTATCACCAAACCTAGGGCTGAGCTTGAAGATGTGATGATAAAAGTCGGGGAATTTATATTACTTGTGGACTTTATTGTTATAGATGCATAGCCTGTAGAGAACCCACGGAACCAAATTCCGGTGATTCTCGGTCGACCCTTTTTGGCTACTTCCAACGCTGTAATCAACTGTCGAAACAACTCTATGAACCTATCCTTCGGGAATAGGTCAATTGAGCTTAACATTTACAAATTGGGAAGTCAACACTCCGAACCTCATGCTCGAGTATGTTCTGTCGAATTAATGGATGTGGACAGCAGCAGATTAGAACAGCTTCACGATACAGATCCAGACTCCCTTAGTACGTTGTTGTTTGACCCAACGATGTATTTTACACATACAGACCTTCATTTCGAGTTGTCCAGGTCAACATCTATCAATTATTATGAACCTGTTATGGAGTCTGTGTATCATCCCGTTCTTTCAAATGAGAATATTCTTTGGGATATCGATGAAAGCTTTGAAGAAATTTTCGCTGATGAACTCGCATTTTTAGCAGACACGGGAGTAGTGATGAATCAACCACAAAACAAAGAAGATGAACCACCACCCCTTCTTCATGACAATAACAAGAATGCGAGTAATCCATCATTATCATTATTTCGTCTCACCAAATCGATATGCAAACCCTTTCCATACCACCTCTTATTTCTTCCCCACTTCTTCTGGACTCTATATAACATGTTCTTCCACCAACCTTACGTTACATCGATAAAATTTTTGAATGGTTGGTGATGACTTTTGGTATTAGCAAAGCTTGGCATTAACCAATAACTTTACCACACCCCCTCTTATAATTTTAAAAAGCTTAATATTGTTTAAATCAAGTTTGGTTGGGGGTATATTTTTGGTTCTTGAAAATAAAATTTGTACACAAGATTATGAGCCAAAAATAATTTTGGGGGAGGTTTGTGCTTTGACCAACAACTTTACCCCCTTCTTCCAATATTATTCTTTCCCCCGTTAATAACTTTTCCTCCCAAGCCTACAAGTTTTTGAGATTTAACTGAGGACACTATTGTAAACAAGTTTGTGGGAGGTTTGTGCTTATTTACGCATTACACATTGCATAAGCACAAAATTTTAAAAAAAAATGTTTTATAATAAAAGATTAGAAAGTGAAAAATTATATTTAAAAGATCGGAAGAATTTAAGATAACCAAGAAAGTTAGACGTTTTCTTAGACGAAACAAGTAATATGTAACATTTCAAAAAATATAAAATATTATTTTTGGAATTTAATATTAAAATAATATATTTTCCGAAAACTGCCCGATTTGCGAAATTGGGGTTTTCGAAAAAGGGTATAAAAATAAACCAATATTTGTGAAATAAATGAAAATTATAATGATTTATTCATTTAAAAATATATTTAACGGATTTGGCAAATTTAAAAATTTATTATGTGCATTTTTGATAAAAACCCGATTAGTGCACTACTAATCGCAATTTAAGCCAAATCCACGTTTCTACAGTTTTTCATGGCTAGTGCGCCGTGACATATTACATGTTATTTCATTTCTGCATTTATTAGTATGTATGTGTTTTTGGTGAGAAAAAGAAATGGAGAATGAAAAGTCAAAAAAGGGACATAATGAGTGGGAATAATAGTGAGAGGGGGGAGCTGCCTATCCTTGCCCCCATATTTATACTTTTTCTCTCCTTCATCTTCTCAATCTCACAACCCTCCACTCAAATAACTTTAGATCTATCTCCAAACAATCCCCAAAACCCTACACTCCCTTCCCAAGAATTAATCACCATCTCTTCCTCTATACGTTGAACCGAGAAAAGTGGGATCTTGACGACATTGGGAAGTTAATGCTTCCTAGTGGGGACTTTATGAGGTATAATTTCTTCCCTTTGGATTAGTTTTGTGAGAAATCATGTTTTGGATGTCGTTTTGTGATGTTGCTGACCTGCTGTGATCCCGATCATTTACTAGGAAAACAAACAGTTGTTAGTTATATGTATGCCCTAGAGGCCTTTACTGTATATTGGATGTATATTGTAGTGGATGCTGGGACATATATAAGGAGGACTTTCTTGCTCGACATGATAGTATGCTATCTGGTTACCCTTTACCTTAACGTGTACACTGATTGTCTCTCTGTTACATATTGGTAAAGCCCTTAGGATGTGCACTTGACTACCTGGACTGTGATGCGGATCATACTAGTGGGGACATAGTAGTCCATAAGTACATCCTTCAAAGTCCCTAGTCGTGGGTGTATCGAGACGGGGCATCGATATACCAGAGTAGACTAGCGTGTACCTTCTCGACCCATACAGATGGGCGATGGATGATCCCATATCCATTGGTGTTTGACATCAGAGATGATATACGGGTGCTCAGTAGAGACTGGGTACACTGGACGGACTCGCCGAGAACTCCCAGATGGTATTATACATAACGTCAGATGGCAGTTCTCTGGTGACACTGGTACAGAGTAGTCTGTTGACCCGAGATCGTCATAGAGTCTTGTGTGGTTCCCACTGTGCTTTGATTTCCATCTTACCACGTCCAAGAGGGCATGCAAAACGGCTGTTTTTGGGTACAGTCCCGAGTCACATGGAGGCAATGAGCGATAGGAGGGGATTCGTCTCTCCCGGTATAGGGGGTTGATGTTGCGCTGTGTTCGATTGGCTATAACAGGAAATTCCTGACCAGGGATGCTGAGATTTACTGGTAAGTGTTACCAGTAGTTTCTCGAAGTGTTATAGACCTCATATCGACACGACTTATCGAGCTATTGGGGTCTGACGTTTACCACCCCTAGGCAAGATATGCGACATATCAGACGATCAGACCGGACTGTACGGTAGTGTTACTGGTTGGATTCACTGGAGTGTGAGCGGGCTTGCTCGTCGATCTTCAGATCGCTCAATACCCGGGTGGCCGTTACGTTTAGCAGACCGCTTGCGGCTTGTGGGTGCTTGATATGATCATCATCTGCTGCCGGCGTATTGACGAATCTTTAGAGTCCTACACAGAGGTTTCCTGGCTCAAGCGAAACGAAATAGGAGCGCATATGAGATATGTGCGGGACTGAGAATAATGCGTGTATGTGATACCGTATTCCATTCTCGCGATGAATGTATCGATTAGGTTATATGCGATATACCCTAGTTATCGAATCAAGGATTGATTCGATAAACCGATACATTGGATACTAGTCGGTTATATGTGATATGACCGGATCGTTAAATCAAGTGTTGATTTAATGATTTAATGTATAATTATATATTTGATATATTACTTTGCATTAACTAGTATTGGTTCACTTAAGATGGATTTTCTCACTCGGGTGTGCGCATTGCATATGCGATATGATTTTGTGCACTTGCTTGTATCATGTTTGATGATACATGCAATACTTGGTTAAATGTATGTTTAAACCTTAGTTAGTTAATGGTTAAGGGTTTTAAATGATTTATTTATTTTTGGCAATAGGAAAATGGTGGCTTTATTTATTTCTTTTGTTGAAGTTTCTTGAACTTTTGAAAAGTCCACCATTTTTGTTTTATGCCAAACCCTAACCACTCACTAACTTTGGTTAACTCTCTACACTTAACTATGGTAAGTGTTATGATAAGATTGAATTTTCTTTTCTATTAATATAAAACTTATCATAATATTTATCATATCATTTTCTTCTTCTTCTTCCTTTCTTCAAGTGAAGAAAACCAAACTTTATCAATGGTCGATTGATGAAGAGTGTGAGAAATCCAAAACTAAAGTCTCCCCACTTCCTATTTCTTCATCCTCTACCTCTTGCCAAGTAGTAGAGTGTGTTTCCTTCACAAGTTTTTAGGGCTTGGTGAAGGTGGAGCTTGATTTAGCGATGCCTCGACGTAGATCATCTTCGGCATGGACATCGACGACCTAGCTCGCTTTTTCTCCGACGAAGCCGACTCTAGAGCTCGGATTTGATTTGGACAGCGGAGAAGACTTCATTACGGAGCCGTGGAGGTGGAGCACCGGATCTACAAAGGTTGTATTTCCGTATCTCTTAGTTAAGTGTTAACTAGTTAGCTTTTTCGCCTAGTTTTCTAGCAAACGGTCCGTAGTCGGGTCTCTCGGCACCTAGAATTTTTGAAATTGGCATGTTCGATGCCTTGTGAAACCTCTCTAGAGTGCCTAGGAACCCTACAGTGGTATCAGAGCCTAGCCAGAGCCTTAGGCGAAGTCTAGACGCAATTTGATGTCCGAACGAACCCGAAACCCAATTCCAAACATGCTCTCTGTCCGGTTTTGTAAAACGTGGATTTTTTCATATTAAAAATTGCTAAAAAATTCAGCAGGGAAAAATAAGAATTACCATGCAAATTTTTTTGGATGAACAGTGTTTATTGCGGCGGAACAGCGGCAGAAGCCTAGCTTCTGCGGCGGTTCCGCGGCTATAAGGTGACGTCAGCACTCATTGTTTGCACAGTAATTCCTGATAAATGATGCTGAGTTTTCTGGGAATTTTTAAAATATTTTCCAGAGTTGATTTTTCTGGAATTGTTTTGGGGATTCGGTGTTTCGATCGGGGTATCAAATTTTGTCTATTTGGCTTTCCGGATATTTTTTAGAATATGTTAAAAAGTTCGACCGGATACAAATACCCAATTTTTCCCCAGTCGGGAAATTTCCAAGTGTTGGATTTTTCCATAGTTTAACGACGTTCTAAGTAGTGCAAGTAACTCAATGGACCCTCTAGAAGACAACAAACCTTAACTCGATTATGTGACCGTCTTGAACTGCCCTTTGAACCTTCGGGTTTGGGGCAGTACGGCGTGCCACATGTGAGGCGTTGGCTTGACCCTTCTACGGCTGGACCGTTGGTACTGAGGCACGAACTGAATGTTGTTAAACTTATTTCATGTGTTGATCTGTATCGGGAAAACTTGGGTGTTCGATTGTTCGATCGAAAAGTTTAACATTTTCTGTTTATCCGGAATGGGATACAATAATTGGAATTCACAGAAGTTATGTGATAACTGAATGAATGTTATAAACATAGCAGTTTAGTCTCACTTGATCGGTTGCCACGGAATTTTGATGTGATCAAAAGTCCGTAGCAATCACGTAGCGTACGCGGATACTCGCCGGGTAAACTTAATAGACAGCCTCACCCCATAACCCCGACCAAGTGACTGTAGGAGAACACCGCCGCCGAAAGCATCCGTTCGGGTGCTCGCGGCAGCGGTGTTCCGCCTTGGTGCACTTCGTCGACGGTATCGGGGGTGCGGCCGCCTACTAAAGTTTGCGACGAGTATTCGATCAGGATGTCGGGAATCTTGTTGAATTGCCCGACTTGATATTGAAAAGTGTTTTCGATTTTGAGACTAAAATGCGGGGTTTATAATTGTTAGGCATGCGATGTCTAAGTAATTCAATTGGTCAGGCATGCGATGTCTGAGGTGGTTGCGGATTCCAACTGTTGTAGTTTTACACTTTCTTTTCTGTGACCGTAAGTGTAATATGTGATATCGCCGGTTTCGTTACTATATGTCAACGACAATTGGGATGCGCATATTTACTTACGTTGATGACATGTGATGTTATGTGTTGCTGGATATGTTATATTGGATCGTCGTGTTCGAATAGCCGGGGGTTTTTATGTGAGATGAGTGTTTTTCTTTTTCATTCATGTAAAAACTTGTATGTAATATTCTTTTATTTGGGGCGCTTCCAGGTTGCGGAAGTTGTCACCTTTTGTATATTATTTACTTTTCCGCACTAGGATAGACCCAAGGAGGAGGGCACAAGTAACCGGGTTCTGGAGTCCAGTAGGAGACCAACTCGAGGAGTCGAGTTCGGGTCTCCTAACTCCAGAATTGGTAGGGTTGCTTGCCGCTCTCGTAGGGGTCTAGGGGTGTGGGTTTGGCTATTCATCGCGACCGTGGAATCCGTGTTTTATACTGGCTCGTATTGAAAACACGGACGTCCTAGTATATCCAATATTTCATATGATTCTTCTGCTGCGATATCTGTGATGTGATCATGTGATGTTCTGTGATAGATACAGTATATAGTATATATGATATATTATATAGACGTTACATATGTTTTACACCCGTGCTAGCCCTGCCCTGCTCTGCCGTTAGTTACCTAACCTAACGGTGCACGAGGGGACATCGAGGCGAATGCGGATGGCATAAGTGTACGTCGTATTTATCTGTGATGTTTAGGTACTTAAATGTTGGGACTTCATTAATATGATTAATGAAATAAAAGAAACCTAAAGATGTTGTAGAATCGAATTTCAAAATAAAACAGGTAGCTACAGTTCTTGCTTTGTACAGCGGTATATATGATATATCCTGCACCTTATTCGATGAGGAAAGGACCGAGATCCCTTCACGGGGAGTGACTCCTTTAGTAATAACTGGCAGATGCTACACACTCGGTTTGTCTTTTGATTGTTTTTAAGAGTTTTGCTTTGCACAGTGATATATATGATATATCCCGCACCTCATTCGACGAGGAAAGGACCGACGATCCCTTCACCGGGAGTGACTCCTTTAGCAAAACTGGAAAAGCCTCAAAAACACTCCATTTAAAACCATTTGATTCTACAACGATATCAAGTTCATTACGCAATAGGTTTTCAGAAAAACCTGTCGTAGCCCTCCGTCATTTCAGATAAGTAGTAGATAGTATTCGTGTTGCGTTTGTTGGCCTTTGTCAAGGCGCAGTGTGCGGTAGCTAACTGGTGCTTATCTGTTTATGCATATGATGCAGATTGGGTTAGGGTAGTCGTGCGACCTTGTTGGCCTTTGTCAAGGGCCGTGCGGGTGGGTTTAATTCAATAAGGAAATGACGGGTTGAACTTGACTAGCATCCTATGGTTTGTTGGCCTTTGTCAAGGTCATAGGAGGTTAGGGGCAAAATATTATCGCGAATTTCAAGTGTTGAAATTTGCAATGAGATTGCATACCTTTTATGAGATAGTTGGATCCCGATACCCGCTGCGAGTAAGAGTTACTCCTAGGAGAGTTTTATACATTACAATTAGCCGATCAAGTAGGTGTCTAGAAAGGTGTCAACGGGGTTACGCCTATAGGAAAACGAGGTTTACATTAATTAGGTTCGTGAGAAAGCACGGGGGACCTCCCTCAAAGTACCGACACTGGCCTGGCTGAAAGATTGGCGAACTTGTTCTGTGTAATTAATCCCGTCTAGTCTTTCCTTTTAGGGTTTGAAGGAAGATTTGATAAAAAGCAGTGGGAGCCATCCTGATTAGATAAAATAAAACCAATCTATTCTAGCAGAGCGCACGCTGAGTGTTTTCTTCTCTCTCTCTCCTGGTAGCGACCATATCACGCCTTAATCAAGATAATAATACGGATTATTGACCGAACCCGCTTGTTATACTGAGCTGGGGAACGTTGGTCCCGCTCCAACTTATAATTGTTATAAGACAGAGCAGGAAATTGAGGAATACCAGATTTCCCGTGCCGCCCAAACGAAGAGAGTGCATGATGATGCATCATCTTCGGGTGTGTTCATTATACAGAACTGTTTCTCAGTATCCTCCGCATCCTGAGTATATGATACCGGATCAGGATCCCAGATATGTAAGATGTTACATAGGGCTACAAAAAGGTAGAAAAACTGAGAACGGGTGATAAGTTTCATGAGACAGAAAACGGGGCAAGTGTTGCAGCCAAGTCTGTTACTCACTGTCACCCTGTATTGTAATACATTGACTCTGAACGAATGTTATTAGATACCGAACCTGATATACAAAATTATATCGGTCTCTTTATTAGTAAAGAAACGATAAAATTTTGTATTGTTGGATATTGTTTTGAACATTTCCTATATCAAAAGTTGATCGGTTCAGGCACATTATCTAAAAGCGTTGTTGTTCTAAATCAAACTACAGTTCTTAGTATACGGAACACACACAAGAGGAAGAGTTCAGAAATGAACGAATTCTTCTTGAGGTATTGTAGACTAGGTCAGATCAATGTGACTCGACTAGATAAGTTACATTTAGATGCATATTTAAATCAGTTTGAATTTACATCTTGTGAAACATGCCAGTCATGTCACAGAGATAAGATGACCATAGCTCCATTTACAGGAAACATCGAAAGAGTTAATAGACTCTTTCGATGATACATGTTGATGTATGTAGGTCCCCTGTCTACACATACCAGGACTGGCTCTTTATACTTCATTACGTTCTCTGATGATCTTTCGAGATTCAGACCTATGTTCCTGTTGAAACACAAGTCCGAACCTTTTGAGATATTCACAGAATATAAGTTAGAAGTAGAGAACCAATACGGGTATAAGTATTATGTCCTATGATGAGATCAAGGAGGAGAATACTTGTGCACGAAAATCCTGGATTATTCTAAAGGAGAATGAGATTCTCTCTCAGCATTACTCCTCCGAATACACCATAACACGATGGTATATCGGGGCGGAGCAATCACACCCTATGTGATAAGGTGTGATCTATGATGAGTACTACTGAGTTACCTAATTCCTTTAGGGTGTTATGCACTTGAGAAGCTGCATACCTAATGAATAGGGTTCGAATCAAATCAAAGCCTACCATTTCATATATGATATGGAAAGGGAAGAGCCCATCTCTTAAGTCAGTTAAGATTTGGGGTTGTCCGGCCAATGTCTAAAAGCAAATTCCGGACAAGCTCGAGGCAACGTCTGTTATGTACAACTGGAAATGTTCCAGCTATACAAAATACAGCAGATGATTTGGTACAACCAAAGGATTCAGTAGATTCCAACGAACCTCAGCCTCTCCGCCGATCTAGTAGGGTTCCTCACCCACCTGAGAGATACTTCGATTGCTCTATGACAGTGGGAGCGAGGATTACATCATGAGATGATGACCCAACTAGTTTCGAGCTGGCCATCAGGAGTAAGACTCTGTAAGAATGGCTGGATGCTTAGCGATCTGAGATGGAATCCTTATACACCAACAAAATATGGACTTTGGTTGCTATATCTGAAGGGTTAAATCCCCATCAGGAGCAAGTATATCTTGAGAAGATTACTTGGTGTAGATGGAAAAGTTGAGACTTTCAAAGCAAGACTTGTTAAAGGTTTTCGTCATCGACCAGGCATGGATAATGATGAAACCTTTTCCAGTAACTATGCTTAAGTCCATCCAGATCCTACTTGTCACGGCTACATACCATGACTACGATATCTGGTGGTTGGGTGTCATGACAGCTCATCTAAAATGATGTTTTGGAAGAGGGCGTCTATAAGTACACAGCAAGAGGGCTTCGTAAACAGTAGGAGCAGCGGAAACGTGAACAAGATGCTTTATAGGATAAAGCAGGCATCGCGAAGATGGAACATTTGTTTTGATGAAGAAGTCAAAGAAGTTGACATCATCAAAATGGTAGATGAACCTTGTATATACAAAAAGGTAGTTGGGAGTATGGTAATGATCCTCGTAGAGTACGTGGATGACATACTCTTGATAGGGAAGGAGTTTCCTATGCTACGCTCGATCAATCTCCGCTTATCACTAGGATTCTCCATATAGGATCAAAGTGATACCTACTAAATCCTGGATTTTGGATCTATGAGATAGATCTAAAAGGATGTTAGGTACCTCACTAGCTGTAGTGAGATGGTATCAATCGATCTCTGGGAGAATCACTGGAAGTGTTCCAGGGTGATAAAGACGACTGAATGTCAGTCGCAGGCATTGTCTTTACCCTCAGTAAAGGGACGGTATGTTGGAAGAGTTCCAAGCTAGATACCGTGGCATACTAGACGATAAAGGCAGGATACATCGCTACTTAAGATGCTACCAAAGAGGTTGTTTGGATGTATATTGGTTTATGAGATGAACTATGTTCCTACCATTGTGAGACAATGGAGTTGTGGCTTATGCCAAGGAACGCCGGTCCCATCAGTGATCCAGACGTATTCTAAGGCAGTATCACCTGATCATGGAGATGGTTGATCTCCAAGCTGATCGAGGTTAGGAGAGTAGACTCAGAGGACTACACGGCGGATCCACTCACAAAGGCATATTCCCAGAGAGAGACTTTTATGGGATGGTTGAGTATGAGATACTTCGACCACTGCTACAGATGGCCCTAGTGCAAGTGGGAGATTGTTAGTTATATGTATGCCCTAGAGGCCATTACTGTATATTGGATGTAAATTGTAGTGGATGCTGGGACATATATAAGGAGGACTTTCTTGCTCGACATGATAGTATGCTATCTGGTTACCCTTTACCTTAACGTGTACACTGATTGTCTCTCTGTTACATGTTGGTAAAGCCCTTAGGATGTGTACTTGACTACCTGGACTGTGATGCGGATCATACTAGTGGGGACATGGTAGTCCATAAGTACATCCTTCAAAGTCCCTAGTCGTGGGTGTATCGAGACGGGGCATCGATATACCAGAGTAGACTAGCGTGTACCTTCTCGACCCATACAGATGGGCGATGGATGATCCCATATCCATTGGTGTTTGACATCAGAGATGATATACGGGTGCTCAGTAGAGACTGGGTACACTGGACGGACTCGCCGAGAACTCCCAGATGGTATTATACCTCACGTCAGATGGCAGTTCTCTGGTGACACTGGTACAGAGTAGTCTGTTGACCCGAGATCGTCATAGAGTCTTGTGTGGTTCCCACTGTGCTTTGATTTCCATCTTACCACGTCCAAGAGGGCGTGAAAAACGGTGGTTTTTGGGTACAGTCCCGAGTCACATGGAGGCAATGAGCGATAGGAGGGGATTCGTCTCTCCCGGTATAGGGGGTTGATGTTGCGCTGTGTTCGATTGGCTATAACAGGAAATCCCTGGCCAGGGTTGCTGAGATTTACTGGTAAGTGTTACCAGTAGTTTCTCGAAGTGTTATAGACCTCATATCGACACGACTTATCGAGCTATTGGGGTCTGACGTTTAACACCCCTAGGCAAGATATGCGACATATCAGACGATCAGACCGGACTGTACGGTAGTGTTACTGGTTGGATTCACTGGAGTGTGAGCGGTCTTGCTCGTCAATCTTCAGATCGCTCAAAACCCGGGTGGCCGTTACGTTTAGCTGACCGCTTGCGGCTTGTGGGTGCTTGATATGATCATCATCTGCTGCCGGCGTATTGACGAGTCTTTAGAGTCCTACACAGAGGTTTCCTGGCTCAAGCGAAACGAAATAGGAGCGCATATGAGATATGTGCAGGACCGAGAATAATGCGTGTATGTGATACCGTATTCCATTCTCGCGATGAATGTATCGATTAGGTTATATGCGATATACCCTAGTTATCGAATCAAGGATTGATTCGATAAACCGATACATTGGATACTAGTCGGTTATATATGATATGACCGGATCGTTAAATCAAGTGTTGATTTAATGATTTAATGTATAATTATATATTTGATATATTACTTTGCATTAACTAGTATTGGTTCACTTAAGATGGATTTTCTCACTCGGGTGTGCGCATTGCATATGCGATATGATTTTGTGCACTTGCTTGTATCATGTTTGATGATACATGCAATACTTGGTTAAATGTATGTTTAAACCTTAGTTAGTTAATGGTTAAGGGTTTTAAATGATTTATTTATTTTTGGCAAAAGGAAAATGGTGGCTTTATTTATTTCTTTTGTTGAAGTTTCTTGAACTTTTGAAAAGTCCACCATTTTTGTTTTATGCCAAACCCTAACCACTCACTAACTTTGGTTAACTCTCTACACTTAACTATGGTAAGTGCTATGATAAGATTGAATTTTCTTTTCTATTAATTTAAAACTTATCATAATATTTATCATATCATTTTCTTCTTCTTCTTCCTTTCTTCAAGTGAAGAAAACCAAACTTTATCAATGGTGGATTGATGAAGAGTGTGAGAAATCCAAAACTAAAGTCTACCCACTTCCTATTTCTTCATCCTCTACCTCTTGCCAAGTAGTAGAGTGTGTTTCCTTCACAAGTTTTTAGGGCTTGGTGAAGGTGGAGCTTGATTTAGCGATGTCTCGACGTAGATCATCTTCGGCATGGACATCGACGACCTAGCTCGCTTTTTCTCCGACGAAGCCGACTCTAGATCCCGGATTTGATTTGGACAGCGGAGAAGACTTCATTGCGGAGCCGTGGAGGTGGAGCACCGGATCTACAAAGGTTGTATTTCCGTATCTCTTAGTTAAGTGTTAACTAGTTAGCTTTTTCGCCTAGTTTTCTAGCAAACGATCCGTAGTCGGGTCTCTCGGCACCTAGAATTTTTGAAATTGGCATGTTCGATGCCTTGTGAGACCTTTCTAGAGTGCCTAGGAACCCTACAACAGTATGGTAATGTTTTACTCTTAACCCTAAGTGTCCACCTGAAGAACGATACCCTTCCCACCGGTTTTGGCCGGCGGCTAGTGAGGAATATCCGGCGACCTCGGGTGGGTAGGAGAGCTAGGGCTTGGGTTTTGTAGGGTAGTTACTTGAAGGTGTTAAGGGGTTTGGTCCTATTTGATTTTTCTG
This sequence comes from Agapanthus africanus, assembly GCA_030015575.1. NCBI lineage: Eukaryota > Viridiplantae > Streptophyta > Magnoliopsida > Asparagales > Amaryllidaceae > Agapanthus > Agapanthus africanus. The sequence continues at coordinate 117,825,411 of CM057351.1, forward strand.
TAATGACTATAAGTGAAATCTGGGAGCGGTTAGGAGTGTTTACATGACATGGTGACACGATTCCTGACCTGAGCCATAGATCTGAACCCGATGCACGAACTTAGGATTTGTTCTGTATTGGTTTTGTGACTTTTAGAGTGCCTACTGTGAATCTGGGATGACCTGGAGAAATCTGAGACAACCAAACAATACCAGAGACCAATTTTAGACCAGAGGAGACCACCATGACAAAAAGAGACCCAACTGAGTATGGGTGGCCGGTCTCGCCGGAATTTCTAGGGATGGAGCCGGCCACTTGGTTGTCTGGGGTGTTGGGGTTGGTTCAGTAGCTCAATTACATATTATACATCATCCATACTTGTTTGCTGGCTATATTTGACCTGAGTCAAAATCTGGGAACACTTGTTTGTGATTTAGGATATGTTTTCCGTATTTTGAATGATGAGTTTGGATATTGGATTCGTTTTTGGTTGTCGCATGTTTGTACATCGAGAAAAATGGTTGTTTGGTTGATTTTGTCCGTATATACTATAGGTTCTAACCGACGAGCAATGCGCAAGCAATTTTGGATTTTAGAACTTGATTTTAATATCGTTATGATATGTGTTGTTATTGTAGGTACCTTTGCATGGATTTCAAAGCGACGGAGCGAGGCGTCATCGACTTCGGCGAGCGAAGACTACAGTGAGTGGATCTATATCCACGGGGGAAGTCTGGTAGATGGTGTATAGCACCCCCGCAAAGTATTGATGAGAAACTGATTATAGAATATGGTTAGGAAGCCTAGATTAGGAAACTAGGGTTAGAATGAGGATAGCTACGAAACCATATTAGAAACAAGAGGATAGTTAGAAGTGATATGCTACGACTATTATAGGATGACGGAAATTCGATGACGACGTTTGTCGATATTGCCGTTTAGGGTACTGTAGGACTAGATAGTCAATGTAGAGGCGTCATCCGAACCATACCTTTTTCTAAACCGAAGAATTGTATATATCTTTTAAATATATACCTTGAGGATGTTACAAATGATATATTTTCCTTAAAAACAACATAACCCCTATTTTCAAAACTACGATTCCCTTCTTCTAAAATCTGATTGTATGGTTTGGGTGTGTAGGTTAGATTAGCTATTTACTTAGTAGAGTTAGAACATTTATGTAAATTCGGTTTGATGTGTGATATAAATGCGATGAAAGAATATAAGACGGATATGATGATATGTTGGTATACGGATGCGAGTCGATCGAGATGATCTATACCCTGCCGGTACCGTGATATGAGATTATTGTAGATGTGACCTGGGACATAGGTATATATATATATATATACATAAAATGTTGTGAATCATGGATGATAGGCCGTATGTGATATTAGGTCGTACCCTCATTTGTTGTATAGGATGTTAGGATCCCTTTTAGCTTAATGCCGCCGTACGATGATTTTCTGCGCGTGATGTGTTTGACTTGATGATTGATCCATACCCTTGACTAGAGGTTGTCGTACGATGGATTATACCGTACGCGATATTGTTAGGCTGGATGCCGATTGATAGATTCACCGACTCGATCATGTTAGATATGTATACCTTATAGATTCTAGCTGACGATTTACCTAATGATGCATTCATGTTATTCATATTGTTTGCTTATACCTGTGATAGTACACCTACACCATTATCGATGATGCGTATGTTACACGCCCACAGACTGTAGGCTCACACACTTCATCATCGATAATTTCCATGTCACTACACAGTAGGATTGCTGCATCATAATATGACTCTTCGCATAACCTGCTTGCGCATATGCATTGATATATCCCCACTTGCGCACATACACATTGTATATCCACATTGGTGCATATATACATTGATATATTCATAATTGCGCACATACACATTGTATATCCACATTGGTGCACATATACATTGATATATTCATACTTGCGCACATACACTTTGTTTAACCACATTGGTGCACATATACATTGATATATTCATACTTGCGCACATACACATTGTATATCCACATTGGTGCATATATACATTGATATATTCACACTTGCGCACATACACATTGTATATCCACATTGGTGCACATATACATTGATATATTCACACTTGCGCACATACACATTGTATATCCACATTGGTGCACATATACATTGATATATTCTTACGTGCGCACATACACATTGTATATCCACATTGGAGCACATACACATTGATATATTCACACTTGCACACATACACATTATATATCCACATTGGTGCACGTATACATTGATATATCCACACACATATACATTGATATATTCATACTAGCGCACATACACATTGTATATCCATATTGGTGCATATGTACATTGATATATCCATACTTGCGCAAATACACATTGTATATCCACATTGGTGCACATATACATTGATATATTCATACTTGCGCACATACACATTGTATATCCACATTGGTGCACATATACATTGATATATTCATACTTGTGCATATACACATTTGTATATCCATATTGGTGCACACATACATTGGTACATCTATACTTGCGCATATACATATTGTACCTACATAGATCACTTGTTTTATTGCAAGATTGGGAACTGCAGGATATATTTTTTTAAAAAAACTAGAATCATTTAAAAGAGCGGTTTACCCTTAATATGTCATATCACTGTTCCATGTTGCATGACATATTGATATGCTTACATTTCTGTCATATGTCGCATACATCATGCTTTATGCTTTTACGCATTGAGATATGTTGTTTTCATGAGATTTCTGGATTTGAGAACCGTGGTTATTTCAAAAGAAAGTATGTACTATTTTAAAAACCCGGTTTCTCTTGATATGATATTTCAGTGCGTCCACCATGCGTTTTCTCGGTTCTGAGAGTGGCATGTGAAACCCGATTCAAGGAGCGGTAGGCACCGTCTGCGGGTACATGGTAGACCCGGTGAGGTACCCCGGGGCAAGAAGACTCGTATATGTTAGACGGTGAGCCCGGCAGGAGAGCACTACCTACCGGTGATAATGTTTGGACTCGGCGATTATCCGGAGGATACCGACCAGGTTTGCGAGATGGATATGAGGGCCGACCACGGTGTGCGGCGCCTGAGGTCCGATCTGAGGATACGGCGCCTGAGATATATGAGGATTTACATGCCGATGATGGGCACGATTTTCATGATGTTTTCGAGTGTCGATGCTAGGCACTCAGGTTCCATGATTTTGATGTGTCGTGAGGGACACCGTTGATTTATATCCTCATACTGTTAGTAGTATGTATGCCCTAGAGGCCAGTATTGTACAGATATTGTATATTATATTGGATGCTTAGACATATATAGAGATGACTTTCTTGCTCGATATGATAGTATGCTATCTGGTTACTCTTTATCTTAACATGTACACTTGTCTCTTTAAACTGTCTTATAGTTACATGTTGGTAAACCCCTTAGGATGTGTACTTGACTACCTGGACTATGATGCAGATCATACTAGTGGGGACATGGTAGTCCATAAGTACATCCTTCAAGGTCCCTAGTCGTGGGTGTATCGAGACGGGGCATCGATATACCAGAGTAGACTAGCGTATACGCTTCTCGACCCATGAGATGGGCGATGGATGATCCCATATCCATTGGTGTTTGACATCAGAGATGGTGTACGGGTGCTCAGTGGAGACTGGGTACACTAGACGGACTCGCCGAGAACTCCCAGATGGTATTATACCTCACGTCAGATGGCAGTTCTCAGGTGACACTTGTACAGGTTAGTCTGTAGACCCGAGATCGTCATAGAGTCTTGTGTGATTCCCACTGTGCTTAGATCTCCACCTTACCACGTCCATGAGGGCATGCAAAACTGTGGTCTTTGGGTACAGTCCTGAGTCACATGGAGGCAATGAGCGATAGGAGGGGTTTCGTCTCTCCCGGTATTGGGGGTTGATGTTGCGCTGTGCTCGATTGGCCGTAACAGGGAAGTCCCTGGCCAGGGCTGATCAGAGATTTGCTGGTAAGTGTTACCAGTAGTTTCTCGACCCGTTATGAGCCTCACATCGGCACGACTTATCGGTTATTGGGGTCTGATGTTTACCACCCCTAGACTTGATATGCGACGTATCAGACGAACAGACCGGACTGTATGGTAAGTGTTACTGGTTGGATTCACAGGAGTGTGAGCGGGCTAGCTCGTCGATCTTCTGATCGCTCAATACCCGGATGGCTGTTACATTTAGCAGACCGCTTGCGGCTTGTGGGTGCTTGATATGATCATCATCTGCTACCGGCGTATTGACGAGTCTTTAGAGTCCTACACAGAGGTTTCCTGGCTCAAGCGAAACGAAATAGGAGCGCATATGAGATATGTGCGGGACCGAGAATAATGCGTGTATGTGATACCGCATTTCATTCTCGCGATAAATTTTTCGATTGGTTATATTCGATATGACCTAGTTATCGAATCATTGATTCGATAAATCGATACATTGAATACTAGTCGGTTGTGTGCGACATGACCGGATCATTGAATCAAATGTTGATTTAATGATTTAATGTATAATTATATATTTGATATATTACTTTGCATTAACTAGTATTGGTTTACTTTATATGGATTTTCTCACTTGATGTACACATTGTATATGTGATATACTTTTGTACACTAGTTTGTATCATGTTTGATGATACTTGCTCACTTGGGTTTGTGTAAAGATTAGACCATGGTTATATGAATGGTTAGGGTTTTGTTTATTCACTTATTTATTTATTTATTTATTCATTTTGGATATTAGTAAGGATGGTGGCTTATTTTGTTTTTATGTTGAAGCTTTGATTAAGTCAACCATTCTTATCTCATCCTTAACCCTAACCTTTCCCACTAACCTTAGTTTAATCTCTACACTTGACCATGGTCAAGATATGATAAGTATTCATATTAGTTTCATTTTTAAAATAACTTATCATATACTTTTTCTTCTTGATCATCTTCTTCTTCAAGAAAAGCTTATGGTCCATCAATGGCATCTTGAGTTCCAAAGTGAGAAATCCAATTCTAAAGTGAACCTACCTCCTATTTCTTCACCCTCTACCTCTTGCCAAGTTGTTTTGGGTGTTTTCTTCACAAGTTTCACAACTTTGTGAAGTCGGAGCTTGAACTTGTGAAGCCTCGTCGTAGATCGTCTTTGACACGAAGCCGACGACCTATTCCGCTCGTTTTCCCGATGAAGCCGATGAACGAGTCTAGGATTCGAAAAGGACAGCAAGAGGATGCCTACGTGGAGCCAAGGAAGAGGATAACCGGATCTACAAAGGTTGTAGCATCTAACCTTTAGTTAATTTGTTAACTAGTTTTGTATTTCGCCTAGAATTCTAGTCTAAGATCCGCGTTAGGGTTTCGCGGCACCCATAATTTTTGAAATTGGCATGGTCGATGCCTTGTGAGACCTCTATAGGGTGCCTAGGAACCTTTCACTAGTATCACAGCCTAGCTAGAGCCTTAGGCGAAGTCTAGACGCAATTTGAAGCCCGAACGAACCCGAAACCCTAAACCAAACATGCTCTCTGTACATTTTCTAAAATCTGGGATTTTTCAATATTAAAAAGGCATAAAAAATTCTGCAGGAAATTCTAAGAATTACGATGCAATTTTTTTCCAATGAACAGTGATAAGCGCGGCGGAACCGCGGCCTAAGCCAGCTTAGGCGGCGGTTCCGCGGCGGCTTGATGACGTCATCCCTCCTCCTATGCACAGTAATCTATAGTTTCTGCTCCTGAGTTTTATGGGTATTTTTAATAATTATTCCAGAGTTTAATTTTCTAGGGTGTTTTAGAGCTTCGGTGTTTCGACCGGATTATCAAATTTCGTCTTTGTGTATTTCCGGATAATTTATAGAATATGTTAAAAAGTTCGGCCGGATATAAATACCCAACTTTTCCCCTGTCGGGAAATTTCCAAGTGTTGGATTTTTCCGTAGTTTAACGACATTCTAAGTAGTGCAAGTAACGCGATGGACCCTCTAGAAGACAACAAACCTTAACTCGATTATGTGACCGTCTTGAACTGCCCTTTGAACCTTCGGGTTTGGGGCAGTACGGCGTGCCACATGTGAGGCGTTGGCTTGACCCTTCTACGGCTGGACCGTTGGTACTGAGGCACGAACTGAATATTGTTAGACTTATTTCATGTGTTGGACTGTATCGGGAAAACTTGGGTATTCGACTGTTCGATCGGAAAGTCTAACATTTTCTGTTTATCTGGAATGTGATACAATAATTGGAATTCACAAACAGTTATGAGATAACTGGATGAATGTTATAAATCTAGCAGTTTAGTCCCACATGTTATTGAAAAGAGTTTTTCGATAATGAGACTAAAATGCGGGATTTATATCTGTTAGGCATGTGATGTCTAAGTATTTCATTTGATTAGGCATGCGATGTCTAAAGAAGTTGCGGATTCCAATTGTTGTAGTTTTACACTTTCTTTTCTGTGACCGTAAGTGTAATATGTGATATCGCCGGTTTCGTTGCTATATGTCAACGACAATTGGGATGCGCATATTTACTTACGTTGATGACATGTGATGTTATGTGTTTCTGGATATGTTATATTGGATCGTCGTGTTTGAATAGCCGGGGGTTTTTATGTGAGATGAGTGTTTTTCATTTTTCATTCATGTAAAACCTTTTATGTAATATTCTTTTATTTGGGGCACTTCCAGGTAGCGGAAGATGTCACCTTTTGTATATTATTTACTTTTCCGCATTAGGATAGACCCAAGGAGGGGAGCACAAGTAACCGGGTTCTGGGGTCCAGTGGGAGACCAACTCGAGGAGTCGAGTCCGGGTCTCCTAACCCTAGAATTGGCAGGGTTGCTTGCCGCTCTCGTAGGGGTCTAGGGGTGTGGGATTGGCTATTCATCATGACCGTGGAATCCGTGTTTTATACTGGCTCGTATTGAAAACACGGACGTCCTAGTATATCCAATATTACATATGTTTATTCTGCTGCGATATCTGTGTTGTGACTCTGTGATGGATATAGTATATAGTATATATGATATATTATATAGACGTTACTTATGTTTTACACCCGTGCTAGCCCTGCCCTGCTCTGTCGTTAGTTACCTAACCTAACGGTGCACGAGGGGACATCGAGGCGAATGCGGATGGCATAAGTGTATGTCATATCTATCTGTGATGTTTAGGTATTTAAATGATGGGACTTTATTAATGTGATTAATGAAAGAAAAGAAACCTAAGATGTTGTAGAATCAAATTTTAAACAAAACAGGTAGCTACAGTTCTTGCTTTGCATAGCGGTATATATGATATACCCTGCACCTTATTCGATGAGGAAAGGACCGAGATCCCTTCACCGGGAGTAACTCCTTTAACAGTAACTGGCAGATGCTACACACTCGGTTTTCCTTTGATTGCTTTTAAGAGTTTTTGCTTTGCACAGTGATATATATGATATATCCCGCACCTCATTCGACGAGGAAAGGGCCGACGATCCCTTCACCGGGAGTGACCTCTTTAGCAAAACTAGAAAAGCCTCAAAAATCACTCCATTTCAAAACTTTATTCGATTCTACAACGATATCAAGTTCATTACGCTCATGGTTTTTTCTGAAAGAACCCGCGTAGCCCTCCGTCATTTCAGATAGATATTATTTAGTATTCATGCTGTGTTTGTTGACTTAGTCAAGGCATAGTGTATGGTAGCTAAATTATGTTTATCTGTAACAACATGAGATGTGATTGGATTAGAGCATTCGCACGACCTTGTTGACTCAGTCAAGGGTCGTACGGGTGGGTTTAATTCAATCGGGAAATGTACGGGTTGAACTTGACTTGCGATTTATGGTTTGTTGACTTAGTCAAGGTCATAGATCGCTAGGGGCAAAAGCATTATCGGGAATTTCAAGTGTTGAAATTTGCAATGAGATTGCATACCTTCTATAAGATAGTTGGATCCCGATACCCACTGCGAGTAAGAGTTACTCCTGGGAGAGTTTTACACATTACAATTAGCCGATCAAGTAGGTGTCTAGAAAGGTGTTAACGAGGTTATGCCTCTGGGAAAATGAGGTTTACATTAATTAGGTTCGTGCGAAAGCACGGGGGACCTCCCTCAAAGTACCGACACTGGCCTGGCTGAAAGATTGGCGAACTTGTAGTGTGTAATTAATCCCGGTTAGTCTTTCCTTTTAGGGTTTGAAGGAAGATTTGATAAAAAGCAGTGGGAGCCATCCTGATTAGATAAGATAATAACCAATCTGATCTTGCACGAGCATACGCTAAAGTGTTTTCTTCTCTCTCTCTCCAAGTAGCGACCATTTCATGCCTTAATCAAGATAATAATATGGATGTATTGACCGAACCCGCATGTTATACTGTGCAGGGGAACGTTGGACCCGTTCTATCTTATAAATGTTATAAGACTGAACAGGAAACAGGAGAATATCTGGATTCTCACACCGCCTAAACGGAGAACATGCATGTTGATGCATCATCTACGGGTGTGTTTGTCATTGAGAACTGTTTCTCAGTTCACCCTACGTCCTGGGTATTAGATACCGGGTCAGGATCCCACATATGTAAGATGTTACATGGGCTGCGAAAAGGTAGAGAACTGAGAAAAGGTGATCATTCCGTTCATGTAGGGAATGGGGCAAATGTTGCAGCCAAAGCAGTTGGCATATATCACCTGGTATTACCAAATGGTGATACACTAGTCCTGAATGAGTGCTATTATATACCGAACATGATGTGCAACATTATATCAGCTTCTTTATTAAGTAAAGAAGGATATAATTTTATAGTAAAGGATAATGTTATGAACATATTCCTGGATCAAAAGTTGATTGCATCAGGCTCGCTACATAATGGCATATTCATTCTCAATCAAAATACAGTCTTCAATATACAAAACACACACAAAAGAAAAAGCTCAGAAATGAACGAATCCTTCTTGTGGCACTGTAGACTTGGCCATATCAATGAGACACGGCTAGCTAAGTTGCATAAGAATGGATATTTGAATTCATTCGAATTATCATCTTATGACACTTGCCATTCATGTCTCAAAGGAAAAATGACCAAAACTCCATTTACGGGACACGAAGAAAGAGTTACTGAACTCTTGGGACTGGTACATAGTGATGTATGCGGTCCAATGTCTACACACGCCAGAAATGGTTCTTCCTACTTCATTACATTCACTGACGATCTCTCTAGATACGGGCATATGTTCCTGTTGAAACACAAGTCTGAAGCTTTTGAGAAATTCAAAGAATATAAGCATGAGTTAGAGAACCAAACGGGCAAAAGTATTAAGGTTCTTCGATCTGATCGAGGAGGTGAATACTTAAGCAGTGAATTCCTGGATTATCTAAAAGAGAATGGGATTCTCTCTCAGCTTACTCCTTCTTATACACCACAGCACAACGGTGTATCGGAACGAAAGAATCGCACCCTATTAGATATGGTGCGTTCAATGATGAGTAATGCTGAGTTACCTATTTCTTTTTGGGGGTATGCGCTTGAGACAGCCATATACCTATTGAATCTGGTTCCGTCTAAATCTGTACCTACCACACCATATGAGATATGGAGTGGGAAGAGACCATATTTTAAACGAATTAAGATATGGGGTTGTCCGGCCTATGTCAAAAAGCAAAATCCGGACAAACTCGAGGCACGATCAGTCCTTTGCAAGTTTGTGGGATATCCTAAGAATTCTCAAGGATATTTTTTCTACCAAGCTGAGGAACAAAGAGTGTTTGTTGCTCAACATGCCACCTTTTTGGAAAGGGAATTTCTCGCAAAAGAAATTAATGGCAAAGAGGTAGAGATGGAAGAGGTTCCAGCACCACAAACTGCAACTAACGATTTAGTAGAACCAGAGGATTCAGTGGTGCCCGACGTACCCCAACCTCTCCGCCGATCTAGTAGGGTTTCTCGTCCACCTGAGAGATACTATGGTTTTCTCATTGATGGTGGCAGTGAGGATTGCATCATGGAGGATGATGAACCAACTAGCTTCGAGCAGGCCATCACGAGTGGGGACTCAGTGAAATGGCTGGATGCTATGCGGTCCGAGATGGAATCGATGTACACCAACAAAGTATGGACTTTGGAAGTTGCTCCTGAAGGGGTAAAACCCATTGGGAGCAAGTGGATCTTCAAGAAAAAACTTGGTGTAGATGGGAAAGTGGAGACTTTCAAAGCTAGACTTGTAGCAAAGGGTTTTCGTCAAAGACCAGGTGTGGACTGTGACGAGACTTTTTCTCCAGTGGCTATGCTTAAATCCATCCGGATCATGCTTGCCATCGCTGCATATCATGACTACGAAATCTGGCAAATCGATGTTAAGACCGCCTTTCTAAATGGTGATTTAGAAGAGTGCGTGTACATGACTCAGCCAGAGGGCTTCGTAGACAGTGGGAGCAGCGGGAAGGTGTGCAAGCTGCTTAAATCCATTTATGGATTAAAGCATGGATCGCGGAGTTGGAACATCTGCTTTGACGTCGTTATCAAAGAGTTTGATTTCGTCAAAAATCCAGATGAACCTTGTATCTACAAGAAGGTGGCAGAGAGTAAGGTTGTCTTCCTCGTATTGTACGTGGACGACATACTCTTGATAGGAAATGATATTCCTATGCTGCAATCGGTCAAGCTCTTCTTATCACAAAGATTCTCAATGAAAGATCTTGGTGATGCCTCCTGCATATTGGGAATAAGGATCTATAGAGATAGATCCAAACGGATTTTGGGATTGTTCCAATCCAGGTACATTGACACCATACTAAAGAGGTTTAGTATGGAAGATTCCAAGCGTGGGAACTTACCCACGATCTCTGGAGTCACTCTCTCCAAAGAGATGTCTCCCAAGACTGATTTGGAGAGAGCTCGCATGCAAGGGATACCCTATGCTTCGGCAGTAGGATCTATCATGTATGTGATGCTATGTACCAGACCCGATGTAGCATACTCACTATGTATAGTGAGCAGGTATCAAGCTGATCCTGGAGAGAGTCACTGGACTGCTGTGAAGAGCATTCTCAAGTAGTTACGAAGGACTAGAGATATGTTCTTGGTGTATGGTAACGGAGAGCTCCAAGTGGAGTCCTTTACCGATTCGAGCTTCCAGAGTGATAAGGACGACTCTAAGTCGCAGTTGGGTTTTGTCTTTACCCTTTACGGAGGGGCGGTTAGCTGGAAGAGTTCCAAGCAGGAAACCGTGGCAGACTCGACGATGGAGGCTGAATACATCGCTGCCAACGATGCTTCCAAAGAGGCCGTCTAGATCAAGAAATTCATTACTGAACTTGGAGTGGTTCCATCTATTGAGCATCCAAGACCTTTGTATTGCGATAACAATGGAGCGTTGGCTTTGGCCAAGGAACCCAGGTCCCATCAGCGATCTAGGCATATTCTGAGGCGGTATCACCTGATCCGGGAGATAGTTGATCGCCGGGAGATCGAGGTCAGGAGGGTTGACACGAAGAACAACACGGCGGATCCACTCACGAAGGCCATTCCCAAGACACAGTTTGAGAGACTCTTCGGGATGCTCGGTATGCGATACTACAGCAGCTGGCCCTAGTGCAAGTGGGAGATTGTTAGTAGTATGTATGCCCTAGAGGCCAGTATTGTACAGATATTGTATATTATATTGGATGCTTGGACATATATAGAGATGACTTTCTTGCTCGATATGATAGTATGCTATCTGGTTACTCTTTATCTTAACATGTACACTTGTCTCTTTAAAACTGTCTTATAGTTACATGTTGGTAAAGCCCTTAGGATGTGTACTTGACTACCTGGACTATGATGCAGATCATACTAGTGGGGACATGGTAGTCCATAAGTACATCCTTCAAGGTCCCTAGTCGTGGGTGTATCGAGACGGGGCATCGATATACCAGAGTAGACTAGCGTATACGCTTCTCGACCCATGAGATGGGCGATGGATGATCCCATATCCATTGGTGTTTGACATCAGAGATGGTGTACGGGTGCTCAGTGGAGACTGGGTACACTGGACGGACTCGCCGAGAACTCCCAGATGGTATTATACCTCACGTCAGAAGGCAGTTCTCAGGTGACACTTGTACAGGTTAGTCTGTAGACCCGAGATCGTCATAGAGTCTTGTGTGATTCCCACTGTGCTTTGATCTCCACCTTACCACGTCCATGAGGGCGTGCAAAACGGTGGTCTTTGGGTACAGTCCCGAGTCACATGGAGGCAATGAGCGATAGCAGGGGTTTCGTCTCTCCCGGTATTGGGGGTTGATGTTGCGCTGTGCTCGATTGGCCGTAACAGGGAAGTCCCTGGCCAGGGCTGATCAGAGATTTGCTGGTAAGTGTTACCAGTAGTTTCTCGACCCGTTATGAGCCTCACATCGGCATGACTTATCGGTTATTGGGGTCTGACGTTTACCACCCCTAGACTTGATATGCGACGTATCAGAGGAACAGACCGGACTGTACGGTAAGTGTTACTGGTTGGATTCACAGGAGTGTGAGCGGGCTAGCTCGTCGATCTTCTCATCGCTCAATACCCGGATGGCCGTTACGTATAGCAGACCGCTTGCGGCTTGTGGGTGCTTGATATGATCATCATCTGCTACCGGCGTATTGACGAGTCTTTAGAGTCCTACACAGAGGTTTCCTGGCTCAAACGAAACGAAATAGATGCGCATATGAGATATGTGCGGGACCGAGAATAATGCATGTATGTGATACCGCATTTCATTCTCACGATAAATGTTTCGATTGGTTATATTCGATATGACCTAGTTATCGAATCATTGATTCGATAAATCGATACATTGAATACTAGTCGGTTGTGTGCGACATGACTGGATCATTGAATCAAATGTTGATTTAATGATTTAATGTATAATTATATATTTGATATATTACTTTGCATTAACTAGTATTGGTTCACTTTATATGGATTTTCTCACTTGATGTACACATTGTATATGTGATATACTTTTGTACACTAGTTTGTATCATGTTTTATGATACTTGCTCACTTGGGTTTGTGTAAAGATTAGACCATGGTTATATGAATGGTTAGGGTTTTGTTTATTCACTTATTTATTTATTTATTTATTCATTTTGGATATTAGTAAGGATGGTGGCTTATTATGTTTTTATGTTGAAGCTTCTTGAAGCTTTGATTAAGTCAACCATTCTTATCTCATCCTTAACCCTAACCTTTCCCACTAACCTTAGTTTAATCTCTACACTTGACCATGGTCAAGATATGATAAGTATTCATATTAGTTTTATTTTTAAAATAACTTATCATATTCTTTTTCTTCTTGATCATCTTCTCCTTCAAGAAAAGCTTAAGGTCCATCAATGGCATCTTGAGTTCCAAAGTGAGAAATCCAATTCTAAAGTGAACCCACCTCTTATTTCTTCACCCTCTACCTCTTGCCAAGTTGTTTTGGGTGTTTTCTTCACAAGTTTCACAACTTTGTGAAGTCGGAGCTTGAACTTGTGAAGCCTCGACGTAGATCGTCTTTGACACGAAGCCGACGACCTATTCCGCTCGTTTTCCCGATGAAGCCGATGAACGAGTCTAGGATTCGAAAAGGACAGCGAGAGGATGCCTACGTGGAGCCAAGGAAGAGGATAACCGGATCTACAAATGTTGTAGCATCTAACCTTTAGTTAATTTGTTAACTAGTTTTGTATTTCGCCTAGAATTCTAGTCTAAGATCCGCGTTAAGGTTTCGCGGCACCCATAATTTTTGAAATTGGCATGGTCGATGCCTTGTGAGACCTCTATAGGGTGCCTAGGAACCTTTCACATACTTCCACGCACGCTCTTTTATGATATTTACGTGCATACAGACATTGATTATATGGGTGGACGAGATCCACATGCACACAGGCATTGATTATATGGGTGGGCGAGATACACATGCATACATGCATTGATTATTACTGTTGGATGCTATCCGCATGCATAAAGGTATTGACGACCTTGTTGGCACATACAGACCCGGTCACCCTAGATATCATAGTATTACCTTTATGATATAGTTGTCCTAGGAGTCGTTGTTTATTCGATTTCTATCTGTTGATATTTTTCTACTCACGAGTTGGCAACTCACCCCCGTTGTGCCATAAATCTTGCAGGTTGACCGCTTGGATCAGTAGCGGGTTCGCTGGCACACAGTTGCATTCGGGTGTTTTGCATTGGTAGGTTGGACATTTGTATCATTCCCACTCTTGTGTCTACATTTCATATTGTATCTACTTAACTCCATCAATCAAAATTAGTGATTTATATAAGTAATGAGACTTAGTGAGATTGTGTTTTCGAGACTTAGAGCGAGGGATTTTTCGCTACTTGTGGTTTGATGTCTTGCTTATTTATTTATCTTTTTGTGGTGAACTTCGCCGTTGGGCGTCGTATACTTATTTATATTGTCTTCCGTGGTTGTGATCCGCCGTTCGGTGAAGAGCTAGCTCCCGTTTGGGGATGGCTTTATCACTATTATGTATTTGTGGTTTTGGATCAAAATATAAAAAGGAGGTGCTGGCCAAAAAAAAAAATTTCAAAAGGACGGAACATGTTTTCAAACTAGTAAATTTCACTTGGATCATTCATGTTTCTTTTCTATGCATTTAAGCACACTTGATTTCATTAGACCTTTATTTCAAAAACTTCACCTCCTTTATTTTCTTAAAAAGGTTTAGATTTCTAGGTTTCAGCTTACTTGAATTCTGTTACGCCTTTAGACGTTGCGTGATTCAGGTGCTGGTCATGAGCTAATATTTTGGGTAGTGAAAAAGTTAGTATCAGAGCGCTTGGCTCGAGTCTGTGTTTGACTATGCGGAGTCTAGGGCGGGAGTGTATTTCGGAACCTAGGCTTGACCTTACGGAACTTAGACTTGAACGGGGGGGTATTAGACCCGAACTTTTGTTTCATAGGCTGACCTTGATTGATGGAGTAGGTAGCTTGAGTAGCGTGACGTACTGTACGTATGTTCCACGGCATATTTTCGATACGATACTTCACTTAAGAAACCTTAGGATGTACATATTTTGAGACTTGTGATTCTCTTCATATCCATGATTATACATCCATTTGAGATCCTTGATTCTATTCGTTTCCATAATCATACTTTCATTGACGTTGTTCCTTCTTATGATCATGTATCCATTCTGGATCTGTCGTTTCCTCTCATGTCATTGATCTGCTTTCTTTGATACTCGATTGAGGTTCCTGTCACCATAGTTGAGCGCAGATTGAGCTGCTGCTAGCGTTGCGGTCAGGGTGAGCTCGTCTGATACAAGGACTGACCATTGTGTTTTTTGGTGACATGGGAACATCTCGATGCAGTGTTATGTTGTGGCCACTTGTGGAGGAGAGTGCTTGGTTTTGCACCGGATGATCGGTCCAATGTCAGAGCTGCCAGTTGCGAGAGGACTGTTGATGTACAACATACCTTAGAGATTTTGATGTCGCCTACCATGCAGACAGGTGACCCAGCTGTTGCTGAGATAATGGGATGTCGCTTCCAGAGCTTATAAGCTAAGATTGCCGGAGCTTCCAGGCCGAAATGCGACAGACGATAGCTAGTCTATCCCAAGTTGATGGACGAAGGTGATTCGTCAGATTGATGCGCCAACGCAGGCCCAGTTGAGTTGACGATTTCCAGTGTGGAGAGTCTTACTCAGACCTAGAGCAGACCGATCCAGAGATGACCGCCGATGTATCACCTTTCCTGGAGGATTGAGGCATTGTTTAGCGTGCGGACGGAGGGTATTTGCATGTCGGCTAGGGGAAGTTAAAAAGTTTGAACGAGTGTCAGAAACCCATTTTTCCCAAATTTAAAGTGTTCGGAGGAACGTGCAGGTAATTTTGTGAACCCTCTAGAAGAATGAAACCCTAACTCGACATGATGACCATGGAACCGCTTTGAACCATATGGTTTGTGTCAGTTTAGCGGTGCCATCAGAGAGGCTTGGATGTGCTCTTCTATGGTTGGTCCAGAGGTACTGTGGCATGTAACAGATATTTTTAGACTGTTCTCAGGTGCCGAGCCTTCAGGAAAATTTAGGACCTCGATGACTCGATCGAAAAGTTTGATGTCGTCGGGATACCATGTGATAGGAGATAAGCAAGCTGACCAGCTTTGTATAGAGGACCTCACCCAGAAGCGTTGTGAGTTGATCGAGGATGGACGGGTATAGTGTATTCCCCCGATGGTTGGGGCGAGTTCCCGTGGACACGTTCGGCCAGATATCTTCTACAGAGCGATGAAGATACAGAGTACGCAATTTTGAGTCCGTGTGAGAGACTTCGGATTGACCGTGGCCGACAACAGTTGCAGTGCGTAGATAGCATGGCGTGACGTCATAGTGGATGATAATAGAGACAAGTGGAACCATAGGTTCGTGCGAGACGCTGACGAGCTGTCATTACTCCCCGTCGAGACTAGAGACCTGATATGCTTACAGAGGCGTTGGAATACGACTAGTTTCCGAGGAAATATGTGCGGAACACGCAGATGTCCAGAAGACGAGAAAGGATTATGTAAGAGTACCAGCCTCCGTACCGTTCGTCATAGGCGAGATCGGAAGAGACCTTGAGCAGGATTCCTTCCGGGACACTACTGTAATGAGACTTGCACCCAGGATCAGAGGTGTCACGTATATTCAGAGAGCCAGAGGCCGACGCCAGCGACGTGCTGCCTTACGAGAGGTCGTGATGAATGACCAGGAGATGACCAGAGAAGTGCCAGAACGGAATCGTCCCCGTTAGCACACCTGACTGGGCCGATGAGCCGATGAATTGCGAGATTGGTAATCCGAGGAGAACATGAGTACTTAGAGACAGAGGACGCCAGACCGTGAGCAGGAGGAATGCGGATGTACTTGCCCTGCCATTTTTAGGCGCACTGATTTATTTTTTGACATTGTAGGAAGTGTACCTCAATGTCCTTTATTGCGATTTGCGTTTGTGATCTGGTATCACGCTTATATCGCTTGGATTTGAGTTTTGATGACGAGTTTCCTGATATTGATTTCATGCACCATGGTTGCACCTACTGGGTATTTATATTTTGCACATAGTTGTCGCACTGAATATATATTTTGTACACCGTTGTGTCGATTTGCGATTTGTGCATACCTATTGCATTTGATGTCGACTTTGTACCTTCGTGGCATGTGTTTATGATTTCGTGGATTTCATACGGATGATTTGATTTTCGCACTCGGTATAGATTATATATGCTTGTAGTGCATTGATACGTATTTTGTGCACCACAGTTGCACCTGACTCGTTTTGATGTCATTTGAGATATTTATTGTGATTTCATGCCTAGGGCATGCATGTGTTTTGACTTATGCTTTCGGCGAAGTTTTCATGCACTTTTTAGCATTTTGATTTACTTTTGTGCACGCTGATGCACATGGTTGTGAGATTATATGCCACGGTATACCTGATTTGGAATTGGATTGAAAGGTGTTGTATACCGTCGATTTCGATTTTGATACTCGATATTTTTTTTTGCACCTTGTGCACCTGTTTGGATTCTTGCCCATATTTGACGCGATTGGAGTGGACTTTTGCGCTTGTTCGACGCTTGATATTGGATTTCGTAATTTCGTTCATGTGGAATGCACATGATTTAGATTTTATTCGTGTATGTTGGATGCAACTGATTTGGATTTTCGCGCGTGTTGGGCGCACGATATGAGATGCGATTTTGGTGCACACCAGACGCATTAAATTGGGATTCTTGTGCATATCAGATGCACCCGATATTGTTGTCGTGCACCCCCGTTGCACTGGACAAATGCTTTCGTGCATAGCCGTTGCATGTAGTTTTGGCTTTTGTGTATATTGTGGCACCTGTGCTTGGATTTGATTTCCGAGCGCACCAGACGCATGTGATTGCCGGATACGCCTTTTGAGCCTTATTTTGCTTTTTGAGCACTTTGTTTTCATGATATGTACTTTATATAGTATATAGTAGCCGAACAGGACAGACCCGAGGACAGTACCTGAATACATTGCATGCATTAGAAGATTACCAAAAGGGTTGTCAAGAGGAGCTATAGTCTCTCTATGTCCTACGTTTCCGTGAGCGACACGAACGTTTATAAAGGAAAACCTTTTGGGATATTTTGAAAACGACGGAACGTGTATTTAAAAAAACATATATGGACATATATTATTACTTTAAAATGAGCGTCCGTCAGTTATATCGTGAGTTACGCATCGCACGGCAATTTAGAAAAGATTTTTGCATGAGTTTTATTTAGTTCTCGGAAGTTTCCATAGATGCGTACTATACACGTATTATAGTATTTGACTAGTGTATATTGGATTTCAGTAGTAGATTTCGAGATATGTATCTCTATTGTAACTCCGCGGATATGCGTGCAAATCCGATGATTTGCGTGACGCTTGACGGAGTTCGATTTTTAGTTTTGTACTCGTTTTCATGCGCACTTGACGCGCTGTGTTGTTTCTGCATCTTCCGTGATTTCGGAGCCCCATTGATTTGAGTTGATTATTGAAATGTTTTTGATTTTGGGGGTTTAAATTTGAATTCCGGGACCGAATTTATTTAACGGGGGAAGATTGTAACATTTCAGAAAATATAAAATATTATTTTTGGAATTTAATATTAAAATAATATATTTCCCGAAAACTGCCCGTTTGCGAAATTGGGATTTTCGAAAAAGGGTATAAATATATAGCAATATTTATGAAATAAATGAAAATTATTATGATTTATTCATTTAAAAATATAATTAACAGATTTGGCAATTTTAAAAATTTATTATATGCAGTTTTGATAAAAACCCGATTAGTGCACTACTAATCGCGATTTAAGCCAAATCCGTGTTTCTACAGTTTTTCATGGCTAGTGCGCCATGGCATGTTACATGTTATTTCATTTGTGGTTTTATTTGGGTGTATGTGTTTTTGGTGAGAAAAAGAAAAGGAAAAAGAAAAGTCAAAAAGGGGACATAATGAGTGGGGTAGGTGTATTTACGAGAGAGAGAGAGAAGTGAGAATAATAGAGAGTGGGCGGGCTGCCGCCTATCCTTGCCCCTATATTTTTATTTTTTCTCTCCTTCATCTTCTCAAGCTCACAACCCTCCACTCAAAGAACCCTAGATCTATATCCAAACAATCCCCAAAACCCTACACTCCCTTCACAAGAATTAATCCCCATCTCTTCCTCTACACGTTGAACCGAGCAAAGTGGGATCTTGATGACATTGGGAAGTTAGTGCTACCTAGAAGGGACTTTATGAGGTATAATTTCTTCCCTTTGGATTAGTTTTGTGAGATATCGTGTTTTGGAAGTCGTTTTGTGATGTTGCTGACCTGCTGTGACCCCGAGCATTTACTGGGAAAACAAACAGTATCGTAATGTTGTACTCGTAACCCTAAGTGACCACCTGAAGAACGAGACCCTTCCTACCGGGTTTGGCCGGCGGCTATTGAGGATAATCTGGCGACCTCTGGTAGGTAGGAGAGCTAGGGCTTGGGTTTTGTAGGGTAGTTACCTGAAGGTGTTTAAGGGGGTTTGGTCCTACTTGATTTTTCTGTAATGACTATAGTTGAAATCTGGGAGCAGTCAGGAGTGTTTACATGACATAGTGACACGATTCCTGACCTGAGCCATAGATCTGAACCCGATACACGAACTTAGGATTTGTTCCGTATTGGTTTTGTGACTTTTATAGTGTCTACTGTGAATCTGGGATGACCTGGAGAATATCTGAGACAACCAAACAATACCAGAGACCAGAGGAGACCACCATGACAAAAAGAGACCCGACTGAGTATGGGGGGCCGGTCTCGCCGAAATTTCTAGGGATGGGGCCGGCCACTTGGTTGTCAGTGGTGTTAAGGTTGGTTCAGTAGCTCAATTACACATTATACATCCCCCTATACTTGTTTGCTTGGCTATACTTGACCTGAGTCAAAATCTGGGAACACTTGTGTGTGATTTAGGATATGTTTTCCGTATTTTTAATGATGAGTTTTGATATTGAATTCGTTTTTGGTTATCTCATGTTTGTACATCGACAACAAGTGTTGTTTTGTTGATTTTATACGCATATGCTATAGGTTCTAACAATGCGCGTGCCATTTTGGATTTTAGAACCTGATTTTAATATCGTTACGATATGTGTTGTTATTGTAGGTACCTTCGCGTAGATTCCGAAGCGACGGAGCGAGGTGTCATCGACTTCGGCGAGCGAAGACTACGGTGAGTGGATCTATATCCACGGGGGAAGTCGGGTGGATGGCGTATAGCACCCCCGCGAAGTATTGGTGGGAAACTGATTATAGAATATGGTTAGGAAACCTAGATTAGGAAACTAGGGTTAGAATAAGGATAGCTACGAAACCATATTAGAAACTAGATGATAGTTAGAAGTGATATGTTACAACTATTATAAGATGACGGAAATTCGAGGACGGCGTTTGTCGATATTGTCGTTTAGGGTACTGTAGGACTAGATAGTCAATGTAGAGGCGTCATCCGAACCATACCTTTTTCTAAACCGAAGAATCGTATGTATCTTTTAAATATATACCTTGGGCGATGTTACAAATTTTCAAATGATATCTTTTCCTAAAAAACACCGTAAACCCTATTTTCAAAACTACGATTCCCTTCTTCTAAAATCTGATTGTATGCTTTGGGTGTGTAGGTTAGATTAGATACTTACTTAGTAGTGATAGAACATTTATGTAAATTCGATTTGATGTGTGATATAAATGCGATGAAAGAATATAAGACGGATATGATGATATGTTGGTATACGGATGCGAGTCGATCGAGATGATTTATACCCTGCCACCCCCCTGATATGAAATTTTTGCGGATGTGAACTCGGACATAGGTATATGTATATAAATATATATATTTATATATATATACACACACACACATAGAATGTTGTGAATCATGGATGATAGGCCGTACGTGATATTAGGCCGTACCCTCATTTGTTGTATAGGATGTTAGGATCCCTATTAGCTTAATGCCGCCGTACGATGATTTTCCGTGCGTGATGTGTTTGACTTGATGATTGATCTATAACATTGGTTAGAGGTTGTCGTACGATGGATTATACCGTACGCGATATTGTTAGGCTGGATACCGATTGATAGATTCACAGACTCGATCATATTAGATATGTATACCTTATAGCTTCTAGCTGACAATTTACCTTATGATGCATTCATGTTATTCATATTGCTTGCTTATACCTATGATAATACACCTGCACCATTATCTATGATGCGTATTGTTCGAGATAGTGCCCTCAGAGTCAATTATTGGATCACAGGCACGTGATTGCAATAATTGAGGGAGGACCTATACCGGTAGGACAGTCTTACTCAAGATGATTGTATGCTATCTGGTTTATCTTTATCATCGTGTACTGCTTTAGGTGGCCTTATGAGTCGCTATTGCACGCTGATAGAGCCCCTAGGATTCTAGCTTGACTACCAGCAGTATGAGGGCGATCATATACGTGGGAGCTGGGGTCTATAAGAACATCCTTAAAAGGTCCCTAGTCGTGGGAGTTTCGAGACAGGGCATCGATACTCCAGAGTAGACTAGTGTATACAGTCGAGACCCTGACGAGGGGCGGTGGCCGGTCACACAAGCCACTGGTGTCATTTGGTTCACCTAAGATGTATACAGGTGCTCATTAGGTTATGAGTACACCGGACAGGACTCGCCGGGAACCTGCTAGTTGGTATTATACCTGACGTCAGATAGCAGTTCCCTGGTGATATGTGTACATGTTAGTTCATCGACCTGAGATCGTCATTTGTCTCGTGTGAGTTCCTACTGTGCTTTGATAACTACCCAACCACGCTCAAAGGAGATGTGCAAACAGGTTTTAGTTGGGTACAGTCCCGAGCCACATGGAGGCAGTGAGCGGATCTGCAGGGGTTCGTCTCACCCGGTATTGGGGGTGAGGTCACGCTATGTTTAGGAGAGCCAGTACATGAAAAGTCCTTGGCCAAGGCAGGAGATTTACAGGTAGGTATTCCAGTAGTATCTCAGGGTGTTCTGGGATACACTCTGACACGACTTGTACCGCTTTTGGGGGTCTGACTTTTACCAACGCCCTAGGCCCGCCATGCGATGCTCATAGACGAATGGACCGTACTGTACGGATATTGTCACTGACAGGCTCAGTAGGGTGTCAGGATGAGTTCGCTCATCGACGTCCCTTTTGGTCAATAGCTGATAGCCCGTCACGTATGGCTAATACCTCTGACGTGCTAGTGGTTAATTCCACAGCCATAGTATTGATGAGTCTTTAGAGTCCACCACAAACAGTTACTCAGGTTTCGGGCGAAACGCTGTAGAGGCCGTATAGAGATATGGCAGGGTTCGATCGGATACGTGCGGTATTGCACGGATCGTGATCGGACGGATAATACTAGCGGGGTTTGGTTTAAGTCGGATCCTAGTATTGTACAGTGTAGATTTTTTCTCATTGCATTTGTATTCAGCGGGAATACAAATGCGGGCATGTATATGCAGTCACGGGGTTTTTCCTGTAAGTTATTACAGGATCAGTTTTCTGAAGTTGCCAGTTTGCATTCCGTTTCGGCCAGTTTTCCTTTGTTCCTTCATGGCCGGACTTTCTGATGGAGGGGGTTATTTGCAAGTTTGCAAATAACTTGTTGTGGTGGGGGTTTCTTGCATTTGTGGCTTCATCATCATGAGATTCCATTTTGGTCTCTTCTTTTGCATTAAATGTGATGGTTTGTGATATGATGAGATTAGAAATGGTGTGACCTTTTCTTCTTCTCATTTTTTATCCTACATATTCTTTTCTGTGTACGTTTTGGGATTGGTTTTATCTCGTTTGTAATCGTGTTCTCCGGAACGCGGATACGGGTGTGTATGCACAGTTGACAGAGACAGAGGCAGAGCATTCTCATTAGGGTTGCTGACTGTTGACTTTTGTCAAACCCTAATGAGATTAAGACATATGATTAACAATAATATTAATTGAGTATTATAGTGACATGGTTAGGATTGAAAGGTTGACCTAGTTGACATGTTGACTTTTGTTGACCGGTAGACTAGGTTGGACTTGTTGACCACCATCATGACAATGTCCATCATTTGGTTGCATTGACTTATGCTTGCTTGTTTTGTTCACCATTTGCATTTAATGCAAGAAATGATAGTTTCATTTTTCTTGATAATAACCTTTACAATATACTCAATTATCATTACTTGTTATCATGATGCTTTTGGATTATGAGAAGGTGTATGAGAAAAGTCTTGCTCATTCTTTCTTTAGCTTTCTCTCTCTTGAGCTCTCTCATTTTTCTCTAGCTCTCACCCTCTTCCTCTTACTCTCTCTCTACCTCAAGGGCAAACCATTCTCATGTGTTGAGACTCATTGCCCTAGAGATAAAAAAGACACCAAAACAATCCTTTACTCATCCTAGTTCACAAGGTTTAGCAAACCGAGTGATCTAGTTTCTTCAAGTTCGAAGAAGAAGCTAAAGGTAGAAGCTTTCGGGTGGATCCGTCTTCGGCGCAAGAAGACGTCGAGGAGAGACCGGTCCGTACACCACATGAGTTGAAGACGAAGGAGTTCAAGAAAGGTATAACCCCCTAACCGAGTAGTTAAACAACTCCTAGTTAGGTTGTTAGATAGATAGTTTAACAAAGATCCGGTTTGAGTCCATGTTACCATCTCTAGAAAATTGTTTTTCATCATTTCCGCAAGCCCGTAAGTACCGGGAGAGGTAGCATGGACTTACAGTGGTATCAGAGCCTAGTTAAACACTCTCTAACATGTTAGCAACGTAAGTAGAAGTTCGATCGGAGAAAAAGTCGGGTAATACACCCGGAAATCAAACTTTCTGTCGATTCTTAAAGTGCTGTAAAAATAATAAATCATGCCTTAAAATTCGACTCAGGGTTTTTAGAGCTCACTGTAGAAAAATGGTCCAGGGAACCCATCAAAGCGCCGCGGAAACACGGCAGGAGCTTGCTCGTGCCGCGGTTCCGCGGCCGAATTGACTCGGCCGTGAACCATTTTTCTTGCAGTGAGGTCTATGGGGTATTTTGGGATTTTTGGAATATGTCTTTTCAGCCCAGATTTTCCAGAAAGAAAAATTTGTTTTTGGGGCTTGAAAAACCGTATTTTTATCGAACTTCTAAAGCCTAATACTAATGGGTTTATATCTTTGATGTGATATTTGTATTGAACGTCTACTAATTGCTATATGTCGATTAGTGGGGATTATACAAATCTGTGATCTGTAATGTTGTTAGTATGTGTATATAAATTCATTGGATTATCGCAGATGAATAGCCGGGGGTTGTGAGATGAGAGTTTTCTTTTATCTTTCAATTCATGTAAATTTGTAAATTGATGTAATATTATTTGTATGGCCGCACAACCGGGTCGGGGTTGTAGCCGTAATTGTATAATTTCTTTTTACTGTTTTTTGCTCCTAGGATAGACCCATGGAGGGGGTGCACAAACTACCGGGTATCCTGAAGTGCCGAGTGGCCTACTCACGGTGTTGAGGGAGGTTGCTTCGCTTCAGATTACCGAATATTTAATTGAAATGATGGTGGGGTATTGGCTATTCATCGCGACCGTGTAATCTGCTTTTCGTTACAGGCTCGTACGAATTGCGGATTCCTAGTATATCCAATTTGTTCTTCTGTGATCTGAAATGGCTATCATTGCAATATATATCTATATATGATATTATTTAGGCGTTGCTTATGTTTTACAGCCGCGCTAGCCCAGCCCCCGCTCTGTCGTTAGTTAAGTAACCTAACGGGTAATGACGGGGCCCCGTGGCGAATGCGAATGGCATAAGCGTACGTCATATTTTGGTTGTTTTCTGCAATGGTAGGATTAAATGATGGGATGCATTAAAAGAACTAATACAAGAAAATAAACCAAGTAAAAGTCGTTGGAACACTTTGAAAACCACTCGGTTCTTTTCAAAACCAACTTTTAAATGCGGAGCTTCAGCCACTCCATTTAAAAGCTATATCGTTCCATTGATTATATCAAGTTCTCTATGTTCACGGTTTTGCCAAAACCATCCGTAGCCCTCCATCATTTCAATTAAATATTCGGTAGTATTCAAGCTATGTATTTTGACCTTACGGCAAGGCATAGTGATTGGTAGCTGCCGGATATTTATCTGTTGCATAGATAGAATGCGTTGGTTTGAGACAGTCGTACTGCCATTTTGGCCTACGTCAAGGGTAGGTACGGGTGGGTTCAAATAAACCTGGATAATGATTGGAAGAACTTGACATGTGACTTATGACATTTTGAACTCACGCCAAGGTCATAAGAGCATGGGGCAAAAATCCACATCGGGAGTTTCATAAGTACTGAAACTTGCTAGCGCTGCATACCATTTAGAGTGTAATGATTCTGGTGGGATTCCTTCAGTTTTGTCACGCGATGATATTTGGATCGTGATCCTACTTTGAGTATATGCTACTCCTCGGGAAATTTCTCACTTAACGATCAATGCTATAAACCAAGTAGGTGTCTAGAAAGGTGTTAGCGGGGCCCACAGGGAAAAGAGGTTATTTAATTAAGGAACTTCGCGAAAGCATTGGAAAACCTCCCTCGAAGTACCGACACCAGCCTGGCCGAACGGTTAAGCAAGAATTGTACGGTGAGATTGATCCTGACTAATTCTTCCTTTTTGGTTTGAGGAGGGATTCGAGAGACAGTGGGAGCCATCCTGTTTAGACAAACTAAAAACCACTCTAAACTTGCAAGAGCATCATGCTGAGTGTTTCTTCTCTCTCTCCTAATTGCAGCGACCAATCGACATGACTGGACTTAAGTTACTTCTAGATAAAAACATACTGACAGGGCCAAACTACAAAGATTGACTCAGGAATGTCAAAATGGCAATCACTTACGACAAGCTGGGGTATCTTCTTACCACCAAAGCTCCCCCTGTCCCAGGTCCCACCTCCAGCGTCGCGGATAAGCAAATCCGTAAGACTTGGGAGATCGATTGCGCGAAGGTGAAGTGCCTCGTGCTTGCCTCTATGGACAATGAACATCAGAGGAGGCACGAGAATATGGACCTCGAATCCATATTTCTCCATACAAAAGAACTGTATGGAGAGCAATCTCGTATCGCCAGATACGAAGTGTCGAAGAAGTTGTTTTCGGCAAGATTGGCCGTCGGATCATCGGTAGTGGAACACGTGCTTAAGATGATTGTTTACATAGAGGAGCTCGCGGACCTTGGGACCACATTGGAGAATGAGCTCTATACGGACTTGATTCTCCAGTCCCATCCTTCCACTTAGGCCCAGTTTATCCTTAACTTCAACTTGCAAGAAAAAGAAGTTGAACTTTCAGAACTCCTCAACATGCTGAGGAGCGCAGAGGGCACCCTACAGAAAGGTAGGGAAACATCCACTTTTTTTGTAGAAGGATCTTCCTCTTCTAGGTCCAAGGCGAAAGCCAAGGGAAAGAAGAAGAAAGCCCCCGCCAAACCAACGGGCGGTGTTAGTAAATTGGATACGAAGGGAAAGGCAAAAGCAACAAAGAAAGTCGGGAAGCTTGTGGATAAGGAAGAATGCTTCTACTGTCATATGAGTGGACACTGGGAGAAAGATTGCAGGGCTTGGAAAGCCAGAACACAGGATCTGAAGCAGGTTGCGGCTTCAGCTTCAGGTGTGTATGTTATTGAAAACTGTCTATCAATAAACTCTACGTCCTGGGTATTGGATACCGGATCAGGATCTTATATCTGTAATTCTTTGCAGGCGTTGAGAAAGTGTAGGTTTTTGAAAGCAGGTGACATGACCCTCAGAGTTGCAAACGGAGCTAGCATAGATGCTGAGTCCGTGGGGGACTATCACCTGGGGTTGTCAGATGGACACGTTTTGGTTTTGCATAATTGCTATTTTGTACCCAATGCAACTTGTAATATCATTTCTGTATCTTTATTATCTAAAGAAGGTTATGAATTTGCATTTGTAAGTAATGTTGTAAACATTCACTTTAATCAAGTTCTAATTGGGTCAGGTACATTAAGGAATGGTATATACGTATTGAACCAACCACAGATTTTCAATGTCCAGAGTACACACAAAAGAAAGTCTCCGGAAATAAATCAGTCTTTCTTATGGCATTGTAGACTGGGTCACATCAATGAGAGAAGGTTGACGAAGTTACATATAGAAGGATATTTGAATCCGTTCGAATATCAATCGTATGCCACTTGTCAATCCTGTCTCAAAGGAAAGATGACAACGACTCCGTTCACTGGACACGGAGTAAGAGCGAGCGAGCTCTTGGGACTCGTACACAGCGACGTGTGCAGTCCAGTGTCTACATATGCACGAAGCGGTTATTCTTACTTCATTACTTTTACGGATGACTTTTCAAGGTACGGTTATGTCTTCTTAATGAAACATAAATCCGAAGCCTTTGGAAAGTTCCAGGAATATAAGAATGAAGTAGAAAAACAAACCGGCAAAAGTATCAAGACACTGAGATATGATCGAGGTGGTGAATACTTGAGTGTAGAGTTGCTGGATTACTTAAAAGAGAATGGAATTCTCTCTCAGCTTACTCCTCCATACACTCATCAACATAACGGTGTATCGGAGAGACGGAACCGAACCCTATTGGATATGGTACGGTCCATGATGTGTAACGCTGAGTTACCGCGATCATTCTGGTGGTATGCGCTAGAATCAGCTGCATACCTTTTGAACCGAGTTCCGACTAAGACTGTGCCTACCACACCAAATGAGATATGGAGTGGGAAGAAACCCTATCTTCAATATCTGAAGATCTGGGGATGTCCGGCTTTTGTCAAAAAGCAGCATGCGGACAAACTCGAGGCACGCTCAGTACTGTACAAGTTTGTGGGATACCCAAAGAACTCCAGGGGGTATCTCTTTTATTACGCAGAGGAACAAAAGATCATTGTTTCTCGTAATGCCCATTTTCTGGAACACCAGTTCTTAGAAAAGGAAACAAGTGGGAGCGAAATAGAACTGGAAGAAATTCCAGAACCATAGGCTATTACTGAAAACTTAGTAGAACCAGAGGGTTCAAAAGAACATGACATTCCTACGCCGCTCCGCAGGAGTAGTATGCAGTCTCATCCGCCGGAGAGATACTATGGTTTTCTCATAGACGGGGATAGAGAGGATTGCATCATTGATAGTGATGAGCCTACTAGCTTCCAGCAAGCCTTTTAGAGCGTTGACTCGGTAAAATGGCTGGATGCAATGTGGAACGAAATGGAGTCCATGTACACCAACAAAGTATGGACGTTGGACATTGCTCCAGATGGCGAAAAACCCGTAGGATGCAAGTGGATCTTCAAAAGGAAGATTGGTGTAGATGGACAGGTTGAGACCTATAAAGCTAGACTTGTTGTAAAGGGTTTCCGTCAAAGACCTGGCTTGGACTATGACGAAACCTTTTCTCCAGTGGCTATGCTTAAATCCATTCGGATCCTTCTTGCCATTGCTGCCTTCCATGATTATGGGATCTGGCAAATGGACGTAAAGACCGCTTTTCTAAATGGAAATTTAGAGGAGTGTGTCTATATGGACCAGCCAGAGGGTTTCATTCAGAGTGGGAGCAGCGGAAAGGTGTGCAAGTTGCTTAATTCCATATATGGACTAAAGCAGGCGTCGCGGAGTTGGAACATCTGTTTTGATGAGGCTTTTCGGGGTTCCGAGTAGCTAGAAGTCGGTCAAAGAATTTGGCTTTATCAAAACTCCAGATGAACCATGCATCTATAATAGATTTGTAGAGAGAACTGTAGTATTCCTCGTTTTATACGTGGATGACATTCTCTTAATAGGAAATGACATTCCTATGCTACAATCTGTCAAAGGGTTCTTGTCACACAGGTTCTCCATGAAAGACCTGGGTGATGCCTCATACATTCTGGGGATCCGGATCTATCGTGACAGATCCAAGAGGATATTAGGACTTTCACAGTCCAGGTACATCGACACCATTCTGAAAAGATTCAGTATGGAAGATTCCAAGCGCGGTAATCTACCGGCTTGTCACGGGATCACCCTCTCCAAAGAGATGTCTCCCAAGACTGACTTGGAAAGGGATCGCATGTCTATTATACCCTACGCTTCTGCGGTAGGCTCTATAATGTATGCGATGTTGTGTACCAGACCGGATGTAGCTTATGCACTGAGTGTAGTAAGTCGGTATCAGTCAAACCCTGGGGAGAAACACTGGATAGCGGTAAAGAACATTCTCAAGTACCTGAGAAGTTCTAAGGAGATGTTCTTGGTGTATGGAGGAAAAGACCTCCAGATCGAGGCCTTTGCTGACTCCAGCTTCCAGAGTGACAAGGTTGATTCCAAGTCCATGTCGGGCTTTGTCTTTACCCTCAACGGAGGGGCGTAGTGTTGGAAGATTTCCAAACAGAAAACTGTTGCTGACTCGACTATGGGAGCGGAATATATTGCTGCATCTGATGCCGCAAAAGAAGCCGTCTGGATGAGGAAGTTCTTGAAAGATCTTCAGGTGGTTCCGTCCATTGTTGACCCAATACCTCTGTATTGAGACAACAACGGGGCTATAGCTTTAGCGAAGAAAACCAGGTCCCATCAGAAATCCAGAAACATCTTGAGGAGGTATAACCTGATCAGGGAGATCGTGGATCGCCAGGAGATCGAGGTTCGGAGGGTTGCTTCAGAAGATAACACTGCAGATCCATTCACCAAGGCCTTGCCCCAGACTCAGTTCGAGCGGCTGATCGAGATGATAGGTCTTCGATACGCCAGTGCATGGCCTTAGTGCAAGTGGAAGAATGTTAGTGTATATGCCCTAGAGGCCATTACTGTATCATACTAGTTTGTATATTACTTAATGGAAGCTTGGGATATTCACAGTTGTATAGACAATCTTGCTCAAAATGGTAGTATGCTACTTGGTTTGTTTCTACTTTAATATGTGCATGTGTTTCTTTTAGCATATTGCTTATACATATTAGTAGAGCCCTTAGGATCTTTGCTTGATTACCAGCGTTGTGATGGCAGTCACACTCGTGGGGGCTGGGTAATCCACAAGCACATCCTTATGCAGGTCCCTAGTCGCAGGACTATCGAGACAGAGCATCGATACTCCGGAGCAAACTAGCGTATGCGCTTCTTATCCCAGCTTGGGAGACGGTCTGTCCCACAGCCGTCAGTACGTCCTACTTGAGATAGTATGCGGGTGCTCGTTAGGTTACGAGTACACTGGACAGGACTCGTCGGGAACTGATTGGTTGGTATTATACCTAACGTCAGTTATCAGTTCCCAGGTGACATGAGTACAGCTTAGTCCGCTGACTTGACACTATCACTTCGCCTCGAGTGTGTTCCTACTGTACTTTGATTACTACCCTACCACAGCTCAAAGGAGTCGTGCAAACAGATAGTAGTTGGGTGCAGTCCCGAAGCACTTGGAGGCAGTGACGGTTAGACAGGATTCCTCTCTCCCATTATTGGGGGTTGACATCGCGCTGTGTCTAGGAGAGCCATTACACGAGTAGTCCCTGACCAGGGCAAGCGAGATATACTGGTAGGTTTCCAGTGTTATCTCAGGGTGTTCTGGGCTACACTCCGACACTACTTGTACCGCTATTAGGGGACTGACGTTCACCACCCCCTAGGCCCGCCATGCGATGTATCAGACGAACAGACCGGACTGTACGGAGACTGTCACATTCAGGCTCAGAAGGAGTTCAGATGGGTTTCACCTCGTCCGTCTTCTTATCGGCATCTACCAGGGGGCCGTTACACACAGCTAGTACTGCTTGCGGACTGTGGTTAAACCCACTGCCGGTGTAGTGTCGAGTCTTTAGAGTCCCACACAGAAAGCTATTCTCCTTCAGGCAAAAGGGTAGAGCTCGCATGGTTTTGCGACAGGTCGCATGGTTTTGCGACAGGGTTCGGTCACATCCATGCACTGGTGCACGTTTGGTGTCCGGACAGTTAACACTAGCGGGCTTTGGTTTAAGCCACATCCTAGTGTACGTTTTGGGATTGGTTTTATCTCGTTTGTATTCATGTTCCCCGGAACGCGGATACGGGTGTGTATGCACAGTTGACAGAGACAGAGGCAGAGGATTCTCATTAGGGTTGCCGACTGTTGACTTTTGTCAAACCCTAATGAGATTAAGACATATGATTAACATTAATATTAATTGAGTATTATAGTGACATGGTTATGGTTGAAAGGTTGACCTAGTTGACTTGTTGTCTTTTGTTGACCGGTTGACTAGGTTGGACTTGTTGACCACCATCATGACAATGGCCATCATTTGGTTGCATTGACTTATGCTTGCTTGTTTTGTTCACCATTTGCATTTAATGCAAGAAATGATAGTGTCATTTGTCATGATAATAACCTTTACAATATACTCAATTATCATTACTTGTTATCATGATGCTTTTGGATTACGAGAGGGTGTATGAGAAACGTCTTGCTCATTCTTTCTTTAGCTTTCTATCTCTTGAGCTCTCTCATTTTTCTCTAGCTCTCACCCTCTTCCTCTTGCTCTCTCTCTACCTCAAGGGCAAACCATTCTCATGTGTTGAGACTCATTGCCCTAGAGATAAAAAAGACACCAAAACAATCCTCTACTCATCCTAGTTCACAAGGTTTAGCAAACCGAGTGATCTAGTTTCTTCAAGTTCGAAGAAGAAGCTAAAGGTAGAAGCTTTCGGGTGGATCCGTCTTCGGCGCAAGAAGACGACGAGGAGAGGCCGGTCTGTACACCACACAAGTTGAAGAAGAAGGAGTTCAAGAAAGGTATAACCCCCTAACCGAGTAGTTAAACAACTCCTAGTTAGGTTGTTAGATAGATAGTTTAACAAAGATCCGGTTTGAGTCCATGTTACCATCTCTAGAAAAATTGTTTTCCATCATTTCCGCAAGCCCGTAAGTACCGGGAGCGGTAGCATAGACTTACAGCGATTTGCGTTTTGATCTGAGTATCACGCCTATATAGCTTGGATTTGAGTTTTGATGACGAGTTTCCAGATTTTGATTTCGTGCACCATGGCTGCACCTACTGAGTATTTATATTTTGCGCATAGCTATCGCACCTGATATGTATTTTATATACACCGTTGTGTTGATTTGCGATTTGTGCCTATCCATTGCATTTGATGTTGATTTTGTACCTTCGTAGCATGTGTTTATGATTTCATGGATTTCATACGGATGATTTGATTTATGCACTCGGTATAGCTTATATGTGCTTGCAATGCATTGATATGTGTTTTGTGCACGCAGTTGCACACGTTTACGATTTTATACACCTTGGTACACTCGGTGTTGCTTTTATACGCATTTTAGTTATGTATTTGTATTTCGTGCACTGGGTTTTCATTTCGTGCTATTGTCGCACTAGATGTATATTTCGTGCATTCGCTGCACCAGATTCGTATTTCACACATTGGTTGCACTAGATTGCATTTCTTGCATTTGTTGCACCGGACGGGTATTTATGCGTTTGTCGCACTAGATTTATACTACGTACCTTGGTTGCACCCGATTTATATCCTTGAGCATTCGTTTTACCAGATTTGTATTTTCGTGCACCTTGGCACTTGTCGTTCTTTTTCGTGCATGCTACTGCACTATATGCTTTTACGGACCCGGCGCGCTTTGGTTGGATTTTTGCGCATATTAGGCGCTTGATTTTGGATTTTGTGCGCATCGGATGCACTTGAGTGAAATTTTACACGTGCATGTTTGATGCTCTTGATTTAGATTTCTTCCATGCATATTAGATGCGATTTCATTCGTGCGGGACATACGCACTGATTTGGATTTTGGCGCATGTTGGGCGCTTGATTTGAGATGTGATTCGGTGCACACCGGATGCACTGGATTGAGATTTAAGTGCACTTTATAAGCACTTGATGTTGTTGTTGTGCACACCCGTTGCACTGGACAAATGCTTTTGTGCACACCCGTTGCACTTAGTTTTTCTTTGTGCATATTGTGGCACCTGTATTTGGATTTGATTTCCATGTGCATCAGACGCATGTGATTATTGGATACGACTTTTGAGGCTGATTATTCTTTTGAGCACTTGTTTTCATGTTGAGCACTATATTGTGTAGTGGCCAAACAGGACTGATCCGAGAACAGTACCTATGTACTCTGCAAGCATTAAAAAGATTACCAAAAGGTTTTCAAGTGGATCTATAGTCTCGCTATTTTCTTAAGTTTCCGTGAGCGACACGAACGTTTATAAAGGAAAACCTTTTGGGATGTTTTGAAAACGACGGAACGTGTATTTAGGAAAACATATATGGACAAATATTATTATTTTAAAATAAGCGTTCGTCAGTTATGCCATGAGTTACGTATTCCCACGGCGATATAGAAAAGATTTTGGAGTTTTCAAAGATGCGTACTATACACGTATTATAGTATTTGACTAGTGTATATTGGATTTCAGTAGTGAATTTCGAGATCTGCATCTCTATTGTGACTCCGAGGATATGCGTGCAAATCCGACGATTTGCGTGACGCTTGACGGAGTCTGATTTTGAGTTTTGTACTCGTTTTTATGCGCACTAGACGCGCTGTGTTATTTCTCCGTTTTCCAAGATTTCGGAGCCCCGTTGTTTTGAGCCGATTATTGAAATATTTTAGATTTTGGGGTTTAATTTAAATTCGGGGAGCGAATTTATTTAAGGGTGGAAGATTGTAACATTTCAGAAAATATAAAATATTATTTTTGGAATTTAATATTAAAATAATATTTTTCCCGAAAACTACCCGATTTGGGAAAGTGGGGTTTTCGAAAAAAGGTATAAATATATACCAATAATTACGAAATTAAAATGATTTATTCATTTAATTATGTAATTAAAGGATATGGCATTTTTTAAATTTATTTTTTGCAATTTTGATAAAAACCCGATTAGTGCACTCCTCATCGCGATTAAGCCAAATCCGCGTTTTTACTGTTTCCATGGTTAGTGCACCATGACATGTTTCATTTTGTTACATGTTTCATTTCATTTGGGCTATATATTATGGTTTATTGGTGGAGAGAAAAGAAAAAGGAAAAGTCAAATGGGACATAATGATTAGGTTAGGTAGATTATGTGCGTGTGAGAGTGTGTGATTATGTGAGAGAGAGGGAGGGGGCTGCTGCCACTTTGAACCCCCCATCTTTTTTCATCTCCCTATTCATATTCTCAAGCTCACAACCCTCCTCAAATAATCCCTAGATCTATCTCCTAATAAGCCCCAAAACCTTACACACCCTTCACAAAAATTAATCCCCTCTTCAACCTCTATACATGGGACCAAGAAAAATTCAGTTTTGATGATCTTGGGGATTCATGGGTGCTATATAAGCTAATCCCTTCTCCTATTGGGTAGTTTTAGTTTACTATAGTATTCATATGTGTTTAGATGTGATATTGTGAAGATTGGTGAATATTGGGAACCCCTAGTGAATGTTTGAGTGTTGTTCGAAATTAGTAATGTGTTGTGGCTGTTAACTAGACTTGGATGCTGTTTATTGACCTGGACCAGAGCTGAGAAAACCCAAAACATGGATTTATAAACCCCGACATCTGATAAATGTGTGATTTTAAAGGGTATTTTGGAATCTGGAGCAAACCGGGGACACTAGAAATGATTTTGGGTTTACTGGGAGTCGTGCAGGCACATAGGAAGCTACCACCAAGACATTTGCCACATCCCCTTTACCCAGGCCACAGATTTATTCAATATGGCCGCAATTTGCGTCCAGAGTAGGGTAGAATTGTTCCAGATTTGTTCCAGGGCCTTATCTGCAGTAAATTAGGCCCTCCATATATGCAAAATTGACCAACTTGGCTTAGGATAAAATCTGGGACCATTTCCATGAGTTGGTGCATTGTTTTACGACTTCGTTTTGACTTGACTTTGGTATTTGATATTGTTTTTCCGTCGTGTGGCATTTGGACGTCCACGACCAGGGTTTTTGGTCGTGTTTTGCATGCAAAGCTATAGGTTCTGACCTACGAGCGAAACGTGTACCGTTTTGGTTTTCTGCCTTGATTTTAATACGCATTGCGATTATTTATTATTGTAGGTGCCTTCGTGTGGATTCCGAGGCGACGGAGCGTGGCGTCATCGACTTCAGCAAGCAAGAAGCGAGGTGAGTGGATCTGTATCCACAGGGGAAGTCGGGTGGATGGCGTATAGCACCCCCGCAATGTATTGATGGAAAACTGATTATAGAATATGGTTAGGAAAACCAAGATTAGGAAACTAAGGTTAGAATGAGATAGCTATGTAAACATATTAGAAACTAGAGAATAGTTAGAAATGATATGTTACGACTATCATAGGATTGCGTTTAGCGATATTGTCGTTTAGGGTACTGTAGGATTAGATAGTCGATGTAGATGCGTCATCCGAACCATAACTTTTTCTTAACCGAAGAATCGTATGTATTTTTTAAATATGTACCTTGAGGGATGTTATGGATTTTCAAATGATATCTTTTCCTTAAAACACCGTAACCCCTATTTTCAAAACTACGATTCGCTTCTTTTAAAAATCTGCTTGTATGGTTCGGGTGTATATGCTAGATTAGATACCTATACTTATAGTAGAGATAGAAGGTTTAGGTAAATTCGGCTTGATATGAGTTATAAATGTGATGAAAAGAATATATGACGGATATGATGATATGATGATATGTTGGTATACGGATGCGAGTCGATCGAGATGATTTATACCCTGCCGGTCCCCAGATATGAGATTATTGCGGATGTGAACCAGGACATAGGTACAGGGATATATATACATTTATACAATGTTGTGAATCATGGATGATGGGCCGTATGTGATATTAGGCCGTACCCTCTTTTGTCGTATAGGATGATAGGATCCCTATTAGCTTTATGCCGCCGCACGATGATTTTCCGTGCGTGATGAGTTTGACTTGATGATGATCTATACCCTTGACTACAGGATGCCGTATGACGGATTATACCGTACGTGATGCTGTGAGGCTAGATGCCGATCGATAGATTCATCGACTCAGACATATGATAGTTACGTATACCTTATAGCTTTTGACTGATGATTTACCTTATGCCGCATTCATGATATTATTATTGCACAGCATATACCTGTGATAGTATACCTGCACCATTATCGATGATGCGTATGTTACACGGACACAGGTTATAGGCTCACACAATTTATCATCGATAATTGCCATGTCACTACACAGCAGGATTGCTGCATCATGATATGACTCTTTGCATAACCTGCTTGCGTATATACATTGATATATTCATACTTGCGCACATACACATTGTATATCTACGTCGATGCACATATACATTGATATATTCATACTTGCGCATATACACATTTGTATATCCATATTGGTGCATACATACATTGGTACATCTATACTTGCGCATAAACATATTGTACCTGTAGGCTTCCTAGGCACACTAATGAGGTCTCACAAGGCATCAACCATGCCAATTTCAAATTTTACGGGTGCCGAGAAACCCTAATGCGGATCGTTAACTAGAAATTTAGGCGACAAATGAAACTAGTTAACAACTTAACTAAAAGAAAGGAAATACAACTTTTGTAGATCCGGTCCTCCACCTCCATAGCTCCGCAATGAAGTCTCCTCTCTGTCTAAATCAAATCCCGGGCTCTAGCGTCGGCTTCATCGGAAAAATGGGCGGGCTAGGTCGTCGACTTCGATGCCGAAGATGATCTACGTCGAGGCATCAAAAGATCAAGCTCCAACTTCACCAAGCCTTGAAAACTTGTGAAAGAAACACCCTATACTACTTGGCAAGAGGTAGAGGATGAAGAAATAGGAGGTGGGTTCACTTTAGAATTAGATTTCTCACTCATTTGCTCAAGTTGCCATTGATGGAGCAAGGTTTCTTCATGTTGATGATGAAGAAGAAGAAGAAGAAAATATTATGATAAGTTCATTCAAAAATAAAAATAAAATGAATACTTATCATAATCCAACCATGGTCAAGTGTAGAGAATGAACTAGGGTTATGTGGAATGGTTAGGGTTAAGCATGGGACAAAATGGTCACTTAGTCAAAGTTTCATGAACCTTCAATATACAAACAAAGAAAGCCACCATTTTTCTCTTTATGCTTATTATTTTCCATAAAGAATAAATAAATAAATAAATGAATAAGAAAACCAAAACCCTAATCATTTAAATAACCATCGTTCAATCTTTACACAAACTCAAGTAAACATGTATCATCAAACATGATACATCCAAGTGCACAAATGTATATCACATATACAACTTGTGAACTTCAAGTGAGAAAATCCATTTAAAGTGAACTAATACTAGTTAATGCAAAGTAATATATCAAATATATAATTATGCATTAAATCATCAAATCAACACTTGATTTAACGATCCGGTCATATCGTATATGACCGACTAATATCCAATGTATCGATTTATCGAATCAATCCTTGATTCGATAACTAGGTTATATCGCATACAACCAATCGATACATTCATCGCGAGAATACAATACGGTATCACATACATGCATTATTCTCGGTCCCGCACATATCTCATATGCGCTCCTATTTCGTTTCGCTTGAGCCAGGAAACCTCTGTGTAGGATTCTAAAGACTCGTCAACACGCCGGCAGCAGATGATGATCATATCAAACACCCACAAGCCACAAGCGGTCTGCTGAACGTAACGGACACCCGGGTATTGAGCGATCAGAAGATCGACGAGCAAGCCCGCTCACACTCCTGTGAATCCAACCAGTAACACTTACCGTACAGTCCGATCTCATCGTCTGATATGTCGCATATCTCGCCTAGGGGTGGTAAACGTCAGACCCCAATAGTTCGATAAGTCATGTCGATATGAGGTCTATAACAGTTCGAGAAACTACTGGTAACACTTACCAGTAAATCTCAGCAACCCTGGCCAGGGATTTCCGGTTATAGCCAATCGAACACAGCGCAACATCAACTCCCTATACCGGGAGAGACGAATCCCCTCCTATCGCTCATTGCCTCCATGTGATTCGGGACTGTACCCAAAAGCCACCGTTTTGCACGCCCTCTTGGACGTGGTAAGGTGGAAATCAAAGCACAGTGGGAACCACACAAGACTCTATGACGATCTCTGGTCAACAGACTACTCTGTACCAGTGTCACCAGAGAACTGCCATCTGACGTAAGGTATAATACCATCTGGGAGTTCTCGGCGAGTCCGTCCAGTGTACCCAGTCTCCACTGAGCACCCGTATATCATCTCTGATGTCAAACACCAATGGATATGGGATCATCCATCGCCCATCCGTATGGGTCAAGAAGGTATACGCTAGTCTACTCTGGTATATCGATGCCCCGTCTCGATACACCCACGACTAGGGACCTTGAAGGATGTACTTATGGACTCCCATGTCCCCACTAGTATGATCTGCATCATAGTCCAGGTAGTCAAGTACACATCCTAAGGGCTTTACCAACATGAAACAGAGAGACAATCAGTATACACGTTAAGGTAAAGAGTAACCAGATAGCATACTATCATGTCGAGCAAGAAAGTCCACCCTATATATGTCCCAGCATCGACTACATTATGCATCCTATGTACAGTAATGGCCTCTAGGGCATACATATAACTAACAATCTCCCACTTGCACTAGGGCCATCTGTAGCAGTGGTTGTAGTATCTCATACTCAACCATCCCATAAAAGTCTCTCTCTGGGAATAGGCCTTCGTAAGTGGATCCGCCGTGTTGTCCTCTGAGTCTGCTCTCCTAACCTCGATCACCCTGGAGATCAACTATCTCCATGATCAGGTGATGCTGCCTCAGAATACGTCTGGGTCACTGATGGGACGGGGTTCCTGGCATAAGCCACAACTCCATTGTCACATAATGGAAGGAGCCTAGTTCATCTCATGAACCAATATACACCCAAACTTCCTCTTTGGTAGCATCTTAAGTAGCGATGTATCCAGCCTTTATCGTCTAGTATGCCACGGTATCTAGCTTGGAACTCTTCCAACATACCGTTCCCTTTCTGAGGGTAAAGACAATGCCTGTGACTGACATTCAGTCATCCTTATCACCCTGGAACACTTCCAGTGATTCTCCCCAGGACCAATTGATACCGTCTCACTACAACTAGTGAGTATCCTAATATCCAATTAGATCTATCTCATAGATCCAAAATCCATGATTTAGGAGGTATCACTTTGATCCTGTATGGAGAATCATTACGATAAGCGGAGATTGATCGAGCGTAGCATAGGAAACTCCTTCCCTATCAAGAATATGTTATCCACGTACTCTACGAGGATCGTCACCATACTCCCTACTACTTTTTTGTTTATACAAGGTTCATCTACCATTTTAATGATGTCAAACTCTTTGACCACTTCATCAAACCAGACGTTCCAACTCCGCGATGCCTGCTTTATCACATAAAACATCTTGCACACGTTTCCGCTGCTCCCACTGTCTACGAGGCCCTCTGGCTGTGTACTTATAGAC
Source organism: Agapanthus africanus (assembly GCA_030015575.1). Lineage (NCBI taxonomy): Eukaryota > Viridiplantae > Streptophyta > Magnoliopsida > Asparagales > Amaryllidaceae > Agapanthus > Agapanthus africanus. The sequence goes on from CM057351.1 coordinate 117,865,053, forward strand.
GCACTCTTCTAAAACATCATTTAGAAAAGCAGTCATGGCACCCAACCGCCAGATATCGTAGTCATGGTATGTAGCCGTGGCAAGTAGGATCTGGATGGACTTAAGCATAGATCCTTAGAAAAGGTTTCAACATAATCCATGCCTGGTCGATGACGAAAACCTTTAACAAGTCTAGCTTTGAAAGTCTCAACTTTTCCATGTACACCAAGTAATCTTCTCAAGATATACTTGCTCCTGATGGGGATTTAACCCTTCAGATATAGCAACTAAAGTCCATACTTTGTTGGTCTAAAAGGATTCCATCTCAGATCGCTAAGCATCCAACAATTCTTACAGAGTCCCACTCTTGATGGCCTGCTCGAAACTAGTTGGGTCATTATCTCATGATGCATTCCTCACTCCCACTGTTATAGAGAAACCGAAGTATCTCTCAGGTGGGTGAGGAACCTTACTAGATTGGCGGAGAGGCTGAGGTTCGTTGGAATCTACTGAATCCTTTGGTTCTATCAAATCATCTGCAGTAGTTTGTATAGCTGGAACCTTTCCAGTTGTACATAACTGACCTTGCCTCGAGCTTGTCCGGATTTTGCTTTTAGACATAGGCCGGACAACCCCAAATCTGAACTAGCTTAAGACATGGGCTCTTCCCATACCATATCTTATATGGAGTGGTAGGCTGTGATCTGATTCGAACCTAATTCAATAGTTATGCAGCTTCTCAAGTGCATAACCCCCAAAAGGAAAAAGGTAACTCAGTATTACTCATCATAGAGCACACCATATCAAATAGGGTGTATCTGCTCCTCCCCGATATACCATCGTGCTATGGTGTATACGGAGGAGTAATGCTGAGAGAGAATCTCATTCTTCTTTAGAATAGTCCAGAATTTTCGTGCTCAAGTATTCTCCTCCCTGATCTCATCAAAGGACATAATACTTATACCCGTATTGGTTCTCTACTTCTAACTTATATTCTGTGAATATCTCAAAAGGTTCGGACTTGTGTTTCAACAAGAACATATGTCTGAATCTAAAAAGATCATCAGAGAACGTAATGAAGTATAAAGAACCAGTCCTGGCATGTGTAGACTGGGGACCTACATACATCAACATGTATCATCCCAAGAGTTCATTAACTCTTTCTCTGTTTCCAGTAAACAGAGCTATGGTCATATTATCTCTGTGACATGACTGGCAAGTTTCACAAGATGTAAATTCAAATTGATTTAAATATGCATCTAAATGTAACTTAGCTAGTCGGGTCGCATTGATATGACCTAGTCTACAATACCTCAAGAAGGATCTGTTCATTTCTGAACACTTCCTCTTGTGTGTGTTCTATATACTAAGAACTGTAGTTTGATTTAGAACATTAATGCTTTTATATAACGTGCCTGAACCGATCAACTTTTGATATAGGAAATGTTCAAAACATTATCCGTCAATACAAAATTTTATCATTTCTTTACTAGTAAAGAGACTGATATGATTTTGTATATCAGGTTCGGTATCTAATAACATTCATTCAGAATCAATGTATTGGTAATACAGGGTGACAGTGACCGACAGACTTGGCTGCAACTCTTGCCCCGTTTTCTGCCTCATGAAACTTATCACCCGTTCTCAGTTCTTTACCTATCTGTAGCCCATGTAACATATTACAAATGCGGGATCCTGATCCGGTATCATATACCCAGGACGTAAAGGATACAGAGAAACAGTTCTTTGTAATGAACACACCCGAAGATGATGCATCATATGCACTTTCTTCATTTGGGCGGCACGGGAATTCTGGTAATCCCCAATTTCCTGCTCTGTCTTATAACAATTATAAGTTGGAGCGGGACCAACGTTCCCCAGCTCAGTATAACAAGCGGGTTCGGTCAGTATTCCGTATTATTATCTTGATTAAGGCGTGATATGGTCGCTACCTGGAGAGAGAGAGAAGAAAACACTCAGCGTGCGCTTTTGCAAGAATAGATTGGTTATTATTTTATCTAATCAGGATGGCTCCCACTGCTTTTTATCAAATCTTCCTTCAAACCCTAAAAGGAAAGACTAGCCGGGATTAATTACACACTACAAGTTCGCCCATCTTTCAGCCTGGCCAGTGTCGGTACTTTGAAGGAGGTGCCCCGTGCTTTCGCACGAACCTAATTAATGTAAACCTCGTTTTCCCAGAGGCGTAACCCCGTTGACACCTTTCTAGACACCTACTTGATCGGCTAATTGTAATGTATAAAACTCTCCCAGGAGTAACTCTTACTCGCAGCGGGTATCGGGATCCAACTATCTCATAGAAGGTATGCAATCTCATTTCAAATTTCAACACTTGAAATTCCCGATAATTTTGCCCCTAGCGTCCTATGACCTTGACGGAGGCCAAACTACCCATAGTCCGCTAGTCAAGTTCATCCCGTCATTTCATGATTTAATTAAACCCACCCGCACGACCCTTGACGAAGGCCAAACAACGCCGTACGGATACCCTAATCCAATCGCATCATATGCAAGCAGATAAGCACTGGTTAGCTACCGTACACTGCGCCTTGACGGAGGCCAAACAACCGCAGCACGAATAATAACTAGTACTTATCTGAAATGACGAAGGGCTACGACAGGTTTTTCTGAAAACCTATTACGTAATGAACTTGATATCGTTGAAGAATCAAATAATTTTAAAATGGAGTGTTTTTTAGGCCTTTCTAGTTTTGCTAAAGGAGTGACTCCCGGTGAAGGGATCGTCGGTCCTTTCCTCGTCGAATGAGGTGCAGGATATATCATATATATCACTGTGCAAAGCAAAAACTCTTAAAAGCAATCAAAAGACAAACCGAGTATGTAGCATCTACCAGTTATTGCTAAAGGAGTCACTCCCGGTGAAGGGATCTCGGTCCTTTCCTCATCGAATAAGGTGCAGGATATATCACATATACCGCTGTACAAAGCGAGAACTGTAGCTACCTTTTTTATTTTGAAATTCGATTCTACAACATCTTAGGTTTCTTTTCTTTCATTAATCACATTAATGAAGTCTCATCATTTAAATTACCTAAACATCACAGATAAATAGGACGTACACTTATGCCATCCGCATTCGCCTCGATGTCCCCTCGTGCACCGTTAGGTTTGGTAACTAACGGCAGAGCAGGGCAGGGCTAGCGCGGGTGTAAACCATAAGTAACATCTATATAATATATCATATATACTATATGCAATATCTATCACAGAACATCACATGATCACATCACAGATATCGCAGCAGAAGAATCATATGAAATATAGGATATACTAGGACGTCCTTGTTTTCAATACGAGCCAGTATAAAACACGGATTCCACGGTCGTGATGAATAGCCAAACCCACACCCCTAGACCCCTACGAGAGCGGCAAGCAACCCTACCAATTCTAGAGTTAGGAGACCCGGACTCGACTCCTCGAGTTGGTCTCCCACTGGACTCCAGGACCCGGTTACTTGTGCCCTCCTCCTTGGGTCTATCCTAGTGCGGAAAAGTAAATAATATACAAAGGGTGACAACTTCTGATACCTGGAAGTGCCCCAAAAAAAGAATATTACATACAGATTTTTACATGAATGAAAATGAAAAACACTTATCTCACATAAAAAACCCCCAGCTATTCTTACTCGACGATCCAATATAACATATCCAGTAACACATAACATCACATGTCATCAACGTAAGTAAATATGTCCATCCCAATTGTCGTTGACATATAGCAACGAAACCGGCGATATTACATATTACACTTACGGTCACAGAAAAGAAAGTGTAAAACTACAACCGTTGGAATCCGCAATCTTCTCAGACATCGCATGCCTGACCAAATGAATTCTTTAGACATCACATGCCTAACAATTATAAACCCCGCATTTTAGTCTCATTATCGAAAACTCTTTTCAATATCAAGTCGGGCAATTCAACAAGATTCCTGACATCCTGATCGAATGCTCGTCGCAAACTTCAATAGACGGCTGCACCCCCGATGCCTCCGACGAAGTGCACCAAGGCGGAACACCGCTACCGCGAGCACCCGAACGGATGCTTTCGGCGACGGGGTTCTCCTACAGTCACTTGGTCGGGGCTAAGGAGTGTAGCTGTCTATTAAGTTTACCGGCGAATATCCGCGTACGCTACGTGATTGCGACGGAGTTTTGATCACATCAAAATCCCGTGGCAACCGATCAAGTGAGACTAAACTGCTATGTTTATAACATTCATTCAGTTATCACATAACTACTTGTGAATTCCAATTATTGTATCACATTCCAGATAAAATAGAAAATATTAAACTTTTCGATCGAACACTCGAACACCCAAGTTTTCCCGAAACCGTTCAACACATGAAATAGGATCAAAGACATTCACTTCATGCCTCAGTACCAACGGTCCAGCCGTAGAAGGGTCAAGCCAACGCCTCACATGTGGCACGCCGTACTGCCCCAAACCCGAAGGTTCAAAGGGCAGTTCAAGACGGTCACATAATCGAGTTAAGGTTTGTTGTCTTCTAGAGGGACCATCGCATTACTTGCACTACTTAGAACGTCTTTAAACCTCAGAAAAATCCAACACTTGGAAATTTTCCGGCAGGGGAAAAGTTGGGTATTTATATCCGGTCGAACTTTTTAACATATTCAAAAATTATCCGGAAAGCCACACAGACAAAATTTGATAATCCGATCGAATCTTTGATTTCCAATACAACCCCAGAATACTCAATTGTAGAGTATACATTAAAATTACCCAGAAAACACAGGAGCTAATTATTGACATTACTGTGCAAAGTGGGGTGAAAATATCAACTAGATGGCCGCGGAACCGCCGCGTCACGTGGGGTAAGGCCGCGGTTCCGCGACGGGTTGACGGAGTTAGAACTCCGTTTTACACAGTAATTTATAAAAAACCCTGCTTAATTTTCTGCATATTTTTAATATTGAAAAATCCAGATTTTTAAAAAATGGACAGAAAGCACTTTGAGAGTTAGGGTTTCGGTTCGTTCGGATTTCAAACGCCGTCTAGACTTCGCTTAAGGCTCTAGCTAGGCTCTGATACCACTGTAGGGTTCCTAGGCACACTAATGAGGTCTCACAAGGCACCAACCATTCCAATTTCAAATTTTACGGGTGCCGAGAAACCCTAATACGGATCGTTAAGTAGAAATTTAGGCGACAAATGAAACTAGTTAACAACTTAACTAAAAGAACGGAAATACAACCTTTGTAGATCCGGTCCTCCACCTCCATAGCTCCGCAATGAAGTCTCCTCGCTGTCCAAATCGAATCCCGGGCTCTAGCGTCGGCTTCATCGGAAAAATGGGCGGGCTAGGTCGTCGACTTCGATGCCGAAGATGATCTACGTCGAGGCATCACAAGATCAAGCTCCAACTTCACCAAGCCATGAAAACTTGTGAAGGAAACACCCTATGCTACTTGGCAAGAGGTAGAGGATGAAGAAATAGGAGGTGGGTTCACTTTAGAATTGGATTTCTCACTCATTTGCTCAAGTTGCCATTGATGGAGCAAGGTTTCTTCATGTTGATGAAGAAAAAGAAGAAGAAGAAAATATTATGATAAGTTCATTCAAAAATAAAAATAAAATGAATACTTATCATAATCCAACCTTGGTCAAGTGTAGAGAATGAACTAGGGTTAAGTGGAATGGTTAGGATTAAACATGAGACAAAATGGTCACTTAGTCAAAGCTTCATGAAGCTTCAATATACAAACAAAGAAAGCCACATTTTATCTTTATGCTTATTATTTTCCATAAAGAATAAATAAATAAATAAATGAATAAGAAAACCAAAACCATAACCATTTAAATAACCATGGTTCAATCTTTACACAAACTCAAGTAAACATGTATCATCAAACAAGATACATCCAAGTGCACAAAAGTATATCACATATACAACTTGTCAACTTCAAGTGAGAAAATCCATTTAAACTGAACCAATACTAGTTAATGCAAAGTAATATATCAAATATATAATTATGCATTAAATCATCAAATCAACACTTGATTTAACGATCCGGTCATATCGTATATGACCGACTAATATCCAATGTATCGATTTATCGAATCAATCCTTGATTCGATAACTAGGTTATATCGCATACAACCAATCGATACATTCATCGCGAGAATACAATACGGTATCACATACACGCATTATTCTCGGTCCCGCACATATCTCATATGCGCTCCTATTTTTTTTCGCTTGAGCCAGGAAACCTCTGTGTAGGACTCTAAAGACTCGTCAATACGCCGGCAGCAGATGATGATCATATCAAACACCCACAAGCCGCAAGCGGTCTGCTAAACGTAACGGCCACCCGGGTATTGAGCGATCAGAAGATCGACGAGCAAGCCCGCTCACACTCCTGTGAATCCAACCAGTAACACTTACCGTACAGTCCGGTCTCGTCGTCTGATATGTCGCATATCTCGCCTAGCGGTGGTAAACGTCAGACCCCAATAGTTCGATAAGTCGTGTCGATATGAGGTCTATAACAGTTCGAGAAACTACTGGTAACACTTACCAGTAAATCTCAGCAACCCTGGCATGGGATTTCCGTTAATAGCCAATCGAACACAGCGCAACATCAACTCCCTATACCGGGAGAGACGAATCCCCTCCTATCGCTCATTGCCTCCATGTGATTCGGGACTGTACCCAAAAGCCACCGTTTTGCACGCCCTCTTGGACGTGGTAAGATGGAAATCAAAGCACAGTGGGAACCACACAAGACTCTATGACGATCTCGGGTCAACAGACTACTCTGTACCAGTGTCACCAGAGAACTGCCATCTGACGTAAGGTATAATACCATCTGGGAGTTCTCGACGAGTCCGTCCAGTGTACCCAGTCTCCACTGAGCACCCGTATAACATCTCTGATGTCAAACACCAATGGATATGGGATCATCCATCGCCCATCTGTATGGGTCGAGAAGGTATACGCTAGTCTACTCTGGTATATCGATGCCCCGTCTCGATACACCCACGGCTAGGGACCTTGAAGGATGTACTTATGGACTACCATGTCCCCACTAGTATGATCCGCATCATAGTCCAGGTAGTCAAGTACACATCCTAAGGGCTTTACCAACATGAAACAGAGAGACAATCAGTATACACGTTAAGGTAAAGAGTAACCAGATAGCATACTATCATGTCGAGCAAGAAAGTCTTCCCTATATATGTCCCAGCATCTACTACAATATACATCCTATGTACAGTAATGGCCTCTAGGGCATACATATAACTAACAGTACCTACATAGATCACTGGTTTTATTGGGAGATTGGGAACCGCGGGTAATATTTTAAAAACTGGAATCATTTTAAAAGAGCGGTTTTCCCCTTAATATGTCATAACACTGTCCATGTTGCATGATACATGGATATGCTCGCATTTCTTTTTATATGCCGCATACATCATGCTCTATTATTTTACGTATTGAGATAGGCTGTTTTCATGAGATTTCTGGATTTGAGAACCGTGGATATTTCAAAAGAGATTATGTGTTGTTTTAAAAACCCGGTTTCTCTTGATATGATATTTCAGTGTGTCCACCATGTGTTTTCTCGATTCTGAGAGCGACTTGTGAAACCCGATTCGAGGAGGCGGATGAGGCCGAATGAGGTTACATGGTGGACCCGGTATGGTACCCCGGGGTGAGAACGGATCTGTCGTGCAGTAGGCGATGAGCCCGGCAGAGGGACCACTACCTACCGGTGATAGTATTTGGGCTCGGCGGATATCCGGAGGATACCGACCGGAGTCGAGAGATGTTATGTGTCGATCCGGACTGACGGAGCCCGATATATGAGGATTTACGTGCCGATGCTGGGCACGGTTTTCATGATGTTTTCGAGCGTCGATGCTAGGCACTCAGGTTCCATGATTTTGATGTGTTGGGAGGGACACCATTGATATATATATCCTCATACTTTCATGCACACTCCCTTATGATATTTACGTGCATACAGACATTAATTTTGGGTGGACGAGATCCACATGCATACATATCTTGATTATGGTTGGACGAGATCCATATACATGCATTGATTATTACTGTTGGATGTTATCCGCAGGCATATAGGTATTGACTACCTTGTTGCCACATATACAGACCCGGTCACCCTAGATATCATAGTATTACCTTTATGATATAGTTTACCTAGGAGTCGTTGTTTATTCGATTTCTATCTGTTGATATTTTTCTACTCACTAGTTGGCAACTCACCCCCGTTGTGCCACAGTTCTTGCAGGTTGACCGCTTGGATCAGTAGCGGCTTCGCTGGCACACAGTTGCACTCGGGTGTTTTGCATTGGTAGGTGGGACTCTTGTATAATTCCCACTATTGTATCTACATTTCATATTGTATCTAGTTAACTACATCAATCAAAAGTTGTAAATTGTATAAGTGATGAGACTTAGTGAGACTTGTAGTTGCGAGCTTTGGGTGATAGGTTCTATATTCACTTTTGGGGTTATATCTTGCTCATTTCTTTATCTTATTGTGGTGAACTTCGCCGTTGGGCGTCGTATACTTATATATACTGTATTGCGTGTTTGTGATCTGCCGTTTGGCAAAGAGCTAGCTCCCGCTTGGGGATGCCATTATCATTATTATGTATTGTGGTTTTGGATCAAAAATACAAAGTAGGTGCTGCCAAAATTTTCAAAGAGGTCGAAACATGTTTTCAAACTAGTAAATTTCACTTGCATCATTCATGTTCCTTTTCTATGCATTAAGAAAACTTTATTTCATATACCTTTATTTCAAAACCTCAGCTCCTTTATTTTTGTAAAAGGTTTAGATTTCTAGGTTTCAGCTTACTTGAATTCCGTTACGCATTTAGACGTTGCGTGATTCAAGGTCACGAGCTAATATTTCGGGTCGTGACATTAGTATATCAAATGGTGAGGAAATCCTATACTCATCTTAAGTCTTTTGAGAATTATGAACTTTAGGAAAAAGAATCGTCAATGAAAAAATTTGGAGCGAGATCACCGTTCTTGATAATTTCATTGCAATTCGGGATTAAATGATTGATGATTCTCTTTGCTAAAGGCTAGATTTGAATGGTGATCAATGAAAAGACAAGGGATAGTGAAGGAGAAACCCTAGTTTCTTCAATAGACCCCTAATATCCATTCATCGTCATCGTTCTAGTTATAATTCATCAATAGATAATATGAGTCATTATTAGTATTCATCATTGCTACTAATTCCTATCGAATCTTGCAAGCAATTCTTCAATTTTCTTGATAACTAAAATTGATTTTGGATATTTTCTTGATTACAAAATCTTAAACTTTTTCTTGATTTTCTTGAAAATATTTCATCAACTAAATCTTGAATCATTTTCTTGAATTTTCATTTCTATTTCAATTCAATTCATCTAAAGCAAGAACGAATAAATACCTGAATCTCAGTGGACGACCCGTACTCATTAACGAACTACAACAACACCGTTATTGATTGAGGTTATAAATTCTTTGATTGTGATTATACTTTTCATACCAAACGACGAATTTTCGATCAATCACTTTACTTATTACCTTCTGTACACCATACTTAGGCTAATTGATTTTCTTCCTTCCCTACCCTTCGGCACCAGCCTAAGGTTTGGAAGAAGACTATCCAATAAGCTTAATAGGTGTACTCTCCTAATACCAGGAGCCATCGCAACCTGAAAGAAGGTAAAGAGAAAAAACAACTGAATAATCAAATTCTATTTCTCCCGAACCAGAATCCATCCTCGAACTGGAACAAGGTCATTCGAGTTCGTATGTAACAATATGATAGCATATCCAAGAATTATGGATCTTTGTTTTGATACGAAGTGTTGTGGAGAAATCCAAAGGTGAAGTAGGAGTGGCAGGGGTATACTCGTTTTTGACGTGAATGATAGCAGTCGCAATTTCCTTTTCCCTTACTCTAATCACTTTATATGTCTTTATTTATTAGCTTCTGTACACCATATTCAGGCTTATTAGTTTTCTTCCTTCCGCACATTTTAGCACCAGCCTAAGATTTTGAAGTTGACTATCCAATAAGCGCAATATGTGTAGTCTCCTAACACTAGGAGCTCTCGCAGCCTTAGAGAAGGTAAAGGGAAAAGACAACCGAATAATCCAATTCAATTTCTCCAGAACCTGAATCCATCCTCAAACAGGAACAAGTTCCTTCGAGTTCGTATATAACTATACGATGAAATATCCAAGCAATATGGATTTTTGTAGTGATACGAAGTGCTCTAGAAAAATGCAAAGGGGGTGAAGAATTGGAAATTATATATGCGATTCCGTGACAATCCAAAAGCCAAAATGTTTTAAGAAGGTTCGGTTAACTTGGTTCATGAGTTTTAGTATAGGGTTAGGCCATGGTCGCTGCCAAAAAGAGAGAGAGAAATGAAACACTCGGCGTGCATTCTAACCTAGATTAGATTGGTTAATTACTTTATCTAATCAGGATGGCTCCCTCTGTTTCCTTGAATTCTCTTTCAAACCCTAAAATGAGTATTAGTCGGGATCATCTAAAATCACCCGAGCAGTAACACCTACTCATTAGTGGGAATCGGGATCCAACTATCATCTCATGATTACTTGATGGAATCTACTCAGGTCACCACACTCTAGAAGGTATGTGCATTCCTGCCAAGTTTCCTGTATGTTTGAGACTCCCGATGTGGTTTTTACCCCTAACATTTATGACCTTGACGTAGTCCAACATAACATAAGTTGTTAGTCAAGTTCAACCCATCATTATCATGGATTATCTTAGACCCACCCGTACAAGTACTTGACGTAGGCCAAAATAACTGTACGACTGTCATAAATAATTGCATATCTATACAGCAAACAAGCATTACCCAGCTACCATTCACTTTGCTTTGACGTATGCCAACATACATAGAATGAATACTAGGTGATACTTGAAAGAAATGAAGGAGGGCTACGACTAGTTTTTGGCGAAAAAACATTAACATAATAAACTTGATATCGTTGAAGGAACCGAGTGGTTTTACAAATATATAGTAGCGTAAACTTTTGCTAAAGATGTCACTCCCTGTGAAGGGATCTCGACTCTTTCCTCATCGAATTAGGTGCAGGATATTCCAAATTGAATGCCACGATGCAATGAAAAATAATTGACTATTATTAAGTTATTACACTGATGCAAACTTTTGCCCAAGAGGCCACTCCCTGTGAAGGGATCTCGGCTCTTGCCTCATCGAATGAGGCGCTGGATATTCATAACCGAAAACCACTGTGCAAAGCAAAAGGAAACGTCTGTAATGTCAGTTTTTAAAAACATGGTTCCAACATAATATAGGTTTTTTTTCCTTTCATTAATCAGAATTAATGCAGTCCCATCAATTAAACCATATCACAGCAGAAAAGAAAGAAAATACATTGTACGTATACGCCATCCACATTCGCCACGGGGCCCCGTCATGGACCGTTAATTTACTTAACTAACGGCAGACCGGGGGCTGGACTAGTGCGGGTGCAAAACATATACAGCATCTACTAGTATACATATAAATATATATACCATTCATCCCAGGCATGATATAAGCAACATCACAGAAAAGCGATAAGCATAAGAGAATCAAGGATAATTTGGGAGCCACGGGTTTTCTTTCAGTCGCAAGTGAAACCAGACGTTCCCATGGTCGTGTGGATAGCTAGTTCAATGTAAACTGTAGGGATTGTTTAGCACCATGCCTAGGGTTAGGGTTGCATCACACATGCTATAACAAAAATTTAGGGGGTGGTAAACAATCCTAACCATGAATCGAACTAGAAATCTAGGGTAACACTATATATCATCGCATTCTATGTAGTGTCTAACACTATGTGGGGAGAAATAAAACCTTTGTAGACCTCCCTCCTTGACACATTGGATCAATTAGAGTTTGAACCGGCTTGCTTGAACCCTTCCAAGTCCACGACGATCCACCCCGAGTCCCTTTTCTCAAGCTCCTTGCTCCACTTGATCAAGATGAAGATAAAGCAAACAATCTACACTAATAGGCTAGAGTAGTATAGATTGGTGATGTGTTTTATGTTCTCACTTAAAAACCCTTTCTTTTTAAGTTTCTCACTCATTAAAAAATCAAGAAAGCATGAAGGAGGAAGAAGAAGAGGATGGCTAGCTTGAGCTCATTTTTGATAATGATAATTCTCATGATAAATGAGAAAATGAAAATAGATATATGAGTCACACTCACATAGAACCATGGTTAATAAATATCTTGATATTTTCATTTGTGAGTTAAATAACAAAGAAATTAAACCATTGTCAAAACTTAGCTCAGGGAAAGAATAGTGATGAAGAATACTCAACCATGCTTTAATCATTTTCTTTTTCTCAATAATGAAAATATATATACCTAATTATCCACCATGTGAGTCTTGCATTGCCATCTCCTATGTATAAACAACCATGACACATGTATGTATGTATGTGCATTCACATCAACGTGTATATATGCATACATGCATTCATGCACACATCAAAATAGAAAAGATTTAAACAAGTGAGCTAAAAGTCAAAATTAAATCAACATTTGATTTAATAAACCGGTCATATATCATACGACCCAACCAATAGAAAACACCTGATTATAACACAGTATCATATACAAGCATTTAATCGAGCTCCCATGCATATCACATATGCACACCACATCTTTTCGCGTGAGCTAGGAAACTCCTATGTGGGACTCTAAGACTTGTCAATACGCCGGCAGTAGGTGATGATCATATCAAACACCCATAAGCCGCAAGCGGTCAGCTAAGCGTAATGGCCATCCGGGTATTGATCGATTAGAAGATCAACAAGCAAACCTGCTTATACTCCTGTAAATCATGTCATTAACACTAACCGTGCAGTCCGGTCTCTCTTCGTCTGATATGTCGCATATCTAGTTTAGGGGTGGTGAATGTCAGACCCCAGTAACCGATAAGTCGTTTTGATATGAGGCTTATAACGGATCGAGAAACTACTGATAACACTTACCAGTAGATCTCCATATCTGCACTGGCTAGGGACATCCAGTTATTGCCAATCGAGCACAGCGAAACATCAACCCCCAATACCGGGAGAGACGAAAACCCTACTATCGCTCATTACCTCCATGTGATTCGGGACTGTACCCAAAATCTACCGTTTTGTATGTTCTTTTGAACGTGGTACGGTAGAAATCAAAGCACAGTGGGAAACACACAAGTCTCTATTAGGATCTCGGGTCAACAGACTAACCTGAACCAGTGTCACCAGAGAACTGATATCTGATAATAGGTATAATACCAACTAGGAGTTCTCGGCTAGTCCAATCAGTGAACCCAATCTCCACTGAGCACCCGTATTCTATCTTTGATGTCAAACACTAATGGATGTGGGATCATCCATCGCCCATCATATGGCTCAAGAAGCATATACACTAGTCTATTCTGGAGTATCGATGCCCTGTCTCAATACACCCTCGACTGGAACAATTATAGGATGTACTTGTGGACTACTTCGGCCCTACTAGTATGATCTCCATCCTAGTCCTAGTAGTCAAGTACACATCTTAAAGGCTTTTCAACTTGTGAAAGCAAGACAATATCACAATACAAGTCAACATGTTAAGACAAAGTGCAATAAGATAGCATACTATCATGTCGAGCAAGAAAGTCCCCTCTATATATGTCCAAGCATCCACTATAATGTACACCAATGTCCTCTAGGGCATATACATAACAAACAATCTCCCACTTGCACTAAGGCCAGTTGTTGTGGTATCTCATATCCGACATCCTGAAGAGTCTCTCAAATTGTATCTGGTGTATGGCCTTCGTGAGTGGATCCGCTGTGTTTTCCTTCGTGTCAACTTTCCTGACCTCGATCTCCCGGCGATTAACTATCTCCAGGATCAGTTGATACCGCCTCAGAATATGCCTGGATCTCTGATGGGAGCTGGGTTCCTTGGCCAAAGCCACAGCTCCATTTTTATCACAATACAAAGGTATTGGATGCTCAATGAACGGAACCACTCCAAGTTCGTTTATGAACTTCTTCATCCAGACAGCCTATTTGGCAGCATCGTTGCAAGCGATGTATTCAGCCTCCATCGTCGAGTCTACCACGGTTTCCTATTTGGAACACTTCCAACAAACTGCCCCTCCATTGAGGGTAAAGACAAATCCCGAGTGTGACTTAGATTCGTCCTTATCACTCTGGAAGCTCGAATCGGTAAAGGACTCCACTTAGAGTTGACCGTTACCATACACCAAGAACATCTCTTTAGTCCTTCAGAAGTACTTGAAAAATGTTCTTCACAGCTGTCCAGTGACTCTCCCCTGGATCATCTTGATACCTACTCACTATACTTAGTGAGTAAGCAATATCGGGTCTGGTACATAGCATCGCGTACATGATAGAGCCTACTACCGAAGCATACGGTATCCCTTACATGCGAGCTCTCTCCAAATCATTCTTGGGAGACATTTCTTTGGAGAGAGTGAGTCCAGAGATCGTGGGTAAATTCCCACGCTTGGATTCTTCTAAACTAAACCTCTTTAGTATGGTGTCAATGTACCTGGATTAGGACAATCCCAGTATCCTCTTAGATCTATCTTTATAGAACTTTATTCCCAAGATGTAGGAGGCATCACCTAGATCTTTCATCTAGAATCTTTGTGATAAGAAGAGCTTGACCGAGTGCCGCATAGGAACATCATTTCCTATCAAGAGTATGTCATCCACGTACAATACGAAGAAGACAACCTTATTCTCTGCCACATTCTTGTGTATAAAAGGTTCATCAACTTTTTTGATGAAGTCAAACTCTTTGACTACCACATCAAAACAGATGTTCCAACTCCGTGATGCCTGCTTTAACCCGTAGATGGATTTAAGCTGCTTTCACACCTTTCTGCTGCTCCCAGTGTCTATGAAGCCCTCTGGCTGAGTCATGTGCATGCACTCTTCTAAATCACTATTTAGAAAGCCGGTCTTAATATCCATTTGCCAGATTTCGTAATAATGGTATGCAGCAATGGCAAGTAGGATCAGGATGGACTTAAGCATAGCTACTGGAGAAAAGGTTCCATCATAATCCACACCTGGTCGTTGACGAAAACCCATTGCAACAAGTCTAGATTTGAAAGTCTCAACTTTTCCATCAACACCAAGTTTATTCTTAAAGATCCATTTGCTCCCAGTAGGTTTTACCCTTCAGGAGCAACTTCCAGAGTCCATATTTTGTTGGTGTACATGGATTCCATCTCAGATTGCATTGCATCCAGCCACTTCACAGAGTCCCCACTTGTGATGGCCTACTCGGAGCTAGTTGGGCCATCATCTTACATGATGCAATCCTTGTTACCCACCATCAATGTGAAAACCGTAGTATCTCTTAGGAGGATGAGGAACCCTACTAGATCGGCAGAGAGGCAGAGGTTCGTCGGGAACTATTGAATCCTTTGGTTCTCCTAAATCTTCAGTTGCAGTTTGTGCTACTGGAACTTATTCCAGCTCTACCACTTTGCCACTAATTTCTTTCACATGAAATACATTTTCTAAAAAGGTGGCGTAATGAGAAACAAACACCTTTTGCTCCTCAGCGTGGTAGAAAATGTATCCTTATGAATTCTTTGGATATCCCACAAACATGCAAAGAACTGATCGTGCCTCGAGCTTGTCCGGATTTTGCCTTTTTACATTGGCCGGACAACCCCATATCTTAATACATTTAAAATATGGTATCATTCCCCTCCATATCTCATATGGGGTTGTAGGCACTGATTTAGTTGGAACTTGATTCAATAGGTATGCTGTTTTCTGAGATGCATAACCCTAAAAGGAAATAGGTAACTCAGCGGTGCTCATCATAGAGCGCACCATATCTAATAGGGTGCGATTCCTTCGTTCTGATACACCGTTGTGTTGTGGTGTATACGGACGAGTAAGCTGAGAGAGAATCCCATTCTCTTTTAGATAGTATAGGAACTCATTGCTCAAGTATTCTCATCCTCGATCAGATCGTAGAACTTTAATACTTTTACCCGTCTGGTTCTCGACTTGATGCTTATATTCTTAGAATTTCTCAAAAGCTTCAGACTTGTGTTTCATCAGGAACACAAGTCCGTATCGTGAGAGATCGTCAGTGAAAGTAATGAAGTACGACGAACCATTTTTGGCATGTGTTGACATGGGTCCACATACATCACTATATATCAGTCCCAAAAGTTCCGTAACTATTTCTCTGTGTCCACTAAATGGAGTTTTGGCCATTTTGCCTTTGAGACATGACTGGCAAGTGTCATAAGATGAAAATTCTAATGGATTCAAATATCCAACGTTATGCAACTTAGCTAGTCGTGTCGCATTGATATGACCTAGTCTACAATGCCACAAGAAGGATTCGTTCATCTCTGAACTCTTCCTTTTGTGTGTGTTTTGTACGTGAAGAATAGTGGCTTGATTTAGAATGTATATGCCATTATTTAACGAGCCTGATCCAATCAAATTTTGATTCAGGAAGATATTCATAACATTATCCTTTACTACAAAATTATAACCATCTTTACTTAATAAAGAAACTGATATAAGATTTCATATCATAGTCGGTATGTAAGAGAATTCTTTCAGAATCAATGTATTACCATTTGGTAATGCATGGTGATATTCTCCAACTGCTTTGGCTGCAACATTTGCACCATTCCCTACTCTTACGAAAGGATCACCCATTCCCAGTTCTCTAACTTTCCTTAGCCCATGCAACATATTGCATATAAGGGATCCTGATCCGGTATCTAATGCCCAGGACGTAGAGTGAACTGAGAAACAGTTCTCGGTAACTAACACACCTGAAGAAGATGCATCAACATGCTTATTCTTCGTTTGGGCGAAGCGGGAATCCGGATATGTCCCCATTCCCTGCTCAATATTATAACAATTATAAGAAAGAACGGAACCAACGTTCCCCTGCTCAGTATAATAAGCGGGTTCGGTCAATACATCCATATTATTATCTTGATTAAGGCCTGCCATGGTCCCTACCTGGAGAGAGAGAAGAAAACACTTTAGCGTACACTCTTGCAAGATTAAATTAGTTATTATCTTATCTAATCGAGATGGATCCCACTGTTTTTATCAAATCTTCCTTCAAACCAAAAAAAGGTAAGACTAGACGGGATTAATTACACACTATAAGTTTGCCAATCTTTCGGCCAGGCCAGTGTTGGTACTTTGAGGGAGGTTCCACGTGCTTTCGCACGGACCTAATTAAAATAAACCTCATTTTTCAAGGGCATAACCACGTTAACACCTTTCTAGACACCTACTTGATAGGCTAATTGTCACGTGTAAAACTCTCACAGGAGTAACTCTTACTCGCAGTGGGTATCGGGATCCAACTATCTCACAGAATGTATGCAATCACATTGCAAATTTCAACACTTGAAATTCCCGATAATACTTTTGCCCCTAGCTACTTATGACCTAAACGTGGTCATCAAATCATAAGCGCAAGCCATGTTCAACCCATCATTTCCTTATTGAATTAAACCCACCCACCCGCACGACCCTTAACATGGTCAACAAAGTCATATGACAACCCTAACCCAATCGCATCACATGCTATAGCAAATAAGCACTAATTAGCTACCGCACACTACGCCTTAACATGGTCAACAAACGTAGCACGAATAATAAGTTGTACTTATCTGAAATGACGGAGGGCTACGCTGGTTTTCAGATCCCTTCTCAATAGCTTTAGTCAGAGCTCATCCCTCGAAAAAAGGGAGTAGTGAGAAAAGGGTGACTATCATACGGAAATGAAAGACGTTCAGTAAGATCAGGGAATTCCACTATTGAAGTTATCCGTCTTAGGCTTCAAGCTATCAGTCAAGGAAGAAAACCATGAGCGTAATGAACTTGATATCGTCGTAGAAACAAGTGATTTTTGAAAAAGGAGTGTTTTTGAGGCTTTTACTAGTTTTGCTAAAGAGGTCACTCTCGGTGAAGGGATCTCGGCTCTTTCCTTATCGAATAAGATGCAAGATATTTCATAAATACCGCTATGCAATGCAAGAACTATAGAAGGAACCGAGTGGGTTGTAGCATCTGCTAGTTTCGGTAAATAGTTCACTCCCAGTGAAGGGATCTCGGCTCTTTTCTTATCGAATAAGGTGTTGGATATTCTACAAAGAATACCTCTATGCAAAGAAAAAAAAAGGAGCTACCCTTTTTGAAAATTTGGTTCTACAACATCTGTTAGGTTTTTTTTGTTTCATTAATCACATTAATGATGTCCCATCATTTATGCTTCGTAAGCATCACAGAAGAAACGAAAATATAACGTATACTTATGACATCCGCATTCGCCACATTTTCCCGTTATGCGCCGTTAGGTTACTTAACTAACGACATAGCGGGGCGGGACTAGCACGGGTGCAAAACATAAGCAACGTTTATTATATATCATATATATAATACCATTCGTCTCAGCATATAAAATGATCACATCACAGAATATTAACAGCAAAAGCACATATGAAAATATAGGATATTCTAGGAGGTCTGTATTTTGTATTTAACCAACAATAGAAAATACGGATTCCACGATCATCATGAAAAGCCAAACCCGCACCCTTAGACCCCTACGAGAGCGGCAAGTAACCCTACCAAGACTAGAGTTTAGGAGACCCGGTCTCGACTCCTCGAGATAGCCTCCGACTGAACCCTAGAACTGGGTCACTTGTGCTCCCCTCCTTGGGTCTATCCTAATTTGGAAAAGTAAATAATATACAACAATGGTGACATCATCCTCAACCTGGAAGTGCCCTAAATAAAAGAATATTACATACAATGAATTTTACACGAATGAAAAAAACTCTCATCTCACATAAAAACCCCGGCCATTCATTCACGACAATCCTGTACATCATATCTCAACAACACATAACATCACATGTCATCAACGTAAGTAAGTATGCGTATCCTAATTGTACTTGATGTATAGCAACGAAACCGGCGCTACTCCACATACTACACTTACGGTCGCAGAAAAGAAAATGTTAAACTACAACATTTGGTATCCACAATCACCTTAGACATCATAAAACCGAAATATCAAATTCTTCAGATTTCATGCCTAACTATATGAATTCCACATATTTTATCACATTCCGAATAAATCTAGATGATGTTAAACGTTTCGATCAAATCAACAAACACCCATAATTTACCCCGAGAGCTTAACACTTGAGCAAAGTTAAAATAACCAAAAACGTGCCACAGTGTCTATAGACTAGCCCTAGAAAGGTCAACACTTGCCTCACTTATGGCGCCACAGTACTACGGTAAACCCTAAGGTCTAGCCACGGTTCCATGTTCATAGGATCGAGTTAGGGTTACGTTCTTTTAGAGGGTCCATAGGGATACTTGCACGATCTTCCGAATATGTTCAACTTGGGAAATTCCAACAGTTGGAAATTTCCAGCGAGCATAATGAGGTGGTGTGTGATATTCGTTCAAACTATTAAACTTCGTCCAAGTTACCAATACAATGTTAAAATCATGACTACGAAACACTACGAATTATCCCCTAATCAAAATTAACATCACATGAAATTTTGGGCTAAACAAATAACACCTGAAACCCCAAAACCTACACACCAGAGCACAGAAGCTAAAAGAGGCAATTTAGACAAGGTTAGGCCGACCTCCTCGGTTTTTCTGAGCATGTGCTCATGTGAAATCCAGTAGAATGGCCCCATTTTTCTTCTGTGTTCTATATGTATCACTTACAGTCTTCTGCAGTTGTTAAAACAATTTTTACATATCGTTTTAAAATCGACAGGGAGCAGATTCTAGGGTTCCAGAATCCGTATTTTTCGGAGTTGTTTCGGTTTCGTAATATTTAACATCGCCTAAATTCTAGCTTGGGTCTGATACAACTGTAGGGAAACTTTAGCACCATGCCAAGGGTAAGGATTGCATCAAACATGCTATAACAAAAATTTAGGGGGTGGTAAACAATCATAACCATGAATCGAACTAGAAATCTAGGGAAACAATATATAGTATCACATACTATGTAGTGTCTAACACTTAGTGGGGAGAAATTCAACCTTTGTAGACCTCCCTCCTTCACTCCTTAGATCAATTAGAGTTTGAACCGGCTTGCTTGAACCTTTCCAAGTCCACGACGATCCACCTGGGGTCCCTTTGCTCAAGCTCCTTCCTCCACTTGATCAAGATGAAGATGAAGCAAACAATCTACACTAATAGGCTAGAGTAGTATAGATTGGTGATGTGTTTTGTGTTCTTACATAAAAACCCTTTATTTTTAAGTTGCTCACTCAATGAAAAAATCAAGAAAGCATGAAGGAGGAAGGAAAAGAAGATGGCTAGCACGAGCTCATTTGTGATAATGATAATTCTCATGATAAATGAGAAAATGAAAATAGATATATGAGTCACACTCACATAGAACCATGGTTAATAAATATCTAGATATTTTCATTTGTGACTTAAAGAACAATGAAATTAAACCATGGTCAAAAGTTAGGTCAAGCAAAGAATAGTGATGAAGAATATTCAACCAAGCTTTAATAATTTTCTTTCTCTCAATAGTGAAAATATTTATACATATATATCTACCATGTGAGTCTTGCATTGCCATCTCCTATGTATAAACAACCATGACACATGTTTGTATGTATGTGTGAATTCACATCAACATGTATATATGCATACATACATTCTTGCACACATCAAAATAGAAAAGGTTTAAACAAGTGAGCTAAAAGTCAATATTAAATCAACACTTGATTTAATAAACCGGTCATATCTCATACGACCCGACCAATAGAAAATGCCCGATTAAAACACGGTATCATATACACGCATTTAATCAAGCTCCCGGGCATATCTCAAATGCACACCACATCTTTTCGCCTTAGCTAGAAAACTCATATGCGGGACTTTAAGACTTGTCAATACGCCGGTAGTAGGTGATGACCATATCAAACACCCACAAATCGCAAGCAGTCTGCTAAACGTAAAGGCCAACCGAGTATTGAGCGATCAGAAGATCAACAAGCAAACCTGCTTATATTCCTGTAAATCCTATCAGTAACACTAACCGTACAGTCCGGGCTCTCTTCGTCTGATATGTCGCATATCTAGTTTAGGGATGGTGAACGTCAAACCCCAGTAACCGATAAGTCGTGTCGATATGAGGCTCATAACGAGTCGAGAAACTACTGATAAAAATTACCAGTAGATGTCCATATCATCCGTGTCCAAGGAGTTCCAGTTATAGCCAATCGAGCACAGCGCAACATCAACCCACAATACCGGGAGAGACGAAACGCCTCCTATCGCTCATTGCCTCCATGTGATTCGGGACTGCATCCAAAAGCCACCGTTTTGCACGTTCTCTTGAACGTGGTAAGGTGGAAATCTATAACATTTCAGAATATATGAAATATTATTTTTGGAATTTAATATTAAAATAAAATATTTCACGAAAACTACCCTATTTGCGAAATTGGGGTTTTCGTAAAATGGTATAAATAGATACCAATATTTGTGAAATAATTGGAGATTAAAATTATTTATTTATTTAAAAATATATTTATCGGATTTGAAATTGTAATAATTTAGTATATGCAATTTGGATAAAACCCCATTAGTGCACTGCTAATCGCGATTAGACCAAATCCGTGTTTCTACAGTTTTCCACGACCAGTGGACCATGTCATGTTACATTTTGGTTACTTGTTGTGTTCTTGTATTGTTTTTGGAGTATTATGTGATTTGGTTTTAAGAAAATAAATAGAAAAGAAAAATGGTTAAAGGGTAATAATTGAGAGAGGGGTGAGAATAAGAGGAAGAGAGAGAGGGGGCAGCCATATCTTTTCCTCCCCATTTCTTTTCTTCTTCTCCTTCTTCAGCATCACATTCCCTCCACCTTCGCCCCAAGTAATCATCTCAAATTCATAATCCAAACCCTAAACCCCTTTCATTAAAAATTACCCCATCTTCATCCTCGACAAAATGGACCAAGCAAAGTTGGAATTTGATGGCAATTGGAAGCTAGGGTTTTTCTTGAGTTGCCCAATTGAGCTAAAATCCCATGCCTTAGTACAGTTTTAGCTTTCTAGCATTCATTGTAGTTTAGAATTTGTTTATGTGTCGTTTTGTGAACTTTGAAAACTTCAAGTTGAGGTTAGGGTTTGATTGTGATTGAGATGGTGGATTTGAGGTTTACTAGTGACTTTAAACCCCTGTAGTGATAGAATACCTGACTAAACCTAAGACCAAACTCCAAAATACGAACTTTAGATTTGTCGATATCGGGTTTTTGTGGATTTAGTAGTGGTATTTAGTGATCTGGAGTAACCCGGAGACACTAAAATTCTTTTAGCAAACACAGAGAGGTGTGTAGGTGATTTAGAGCATAACATAAAGACCCGAGACCCCAACCCTTTTTCCTGGCTGCAAATAAACTCCCCCAGGCCGCAACTTACGTCCTGGTATTGGTGGAATTGTGTGATGGTTGGTCTATAGCTCCAATATCTGATTATTAGACCTCTTATATGTCCAAAATCCCTTAGTTTGGCCTAGGGTGAAATCTGGGAGCACATAGGGGTGATTTTGGTTATGTTTTCCATATTTTGTAAACTTGGGTATTGTTGTTTGGATTTGTTATTGGTTGTTGGGCGTTTATACTGTAGGGTTCATAGGCACTCTCAAGAGGTCTCACAAGGCATCAACCATGCCAATTTCAAAAATACGGTGCCGAGAAACCCTAGACTAGATCGTTGGCAAGATGTTTAGGCGATTAAATGAAACTAGTTTACAGCTAAACTAAAAGAACGGATATACAACCTTTGTATATCCGGTACTCCACCTCCATAGCTCCGCAATAAAGTTTCCTCGCTGTCCAAGTCGAACCCCGGGCTCTAGCGTCGGCTTCATCAGAGAATGGACGGGATAGGTCGTCGACGTCGATGCCGAAGATGATCTACGTCGAGGCATCACTAGATCATGCTCCAACTTCACCAAGTCAAGAAACTTGTGAAGAAAACACACTCTACTACTTGGCAAGAGGTAGAGGATGAAGAAATAGGAAGTGGGTAGACTTTAGAATTGGATTTCTCACTTGTTTTCATCAATCACCATTGATGAAATAAGCTTCTTCATGGAAGAAGAAGATGAAGAAGAAGAAGTATATGTTATGATAAGTATATTAAAAGGAAAAGAAAAGGAATACTTATCATGATAATAACCATGGTCAAGTGTAGAGACTAAACTAAGGTTAAGTGAAGTGGTTAGGGTTAAGCATGAGACAAAATGGTCACAAAGTCAAAGCTTCATGAAGCTTCAAAGAAAGAAACAAAACTTGCAACCATTTCATTTCTTTATGCTTAATATTTTTCCAAAATAAATAAACAAATAAATAAATGAATAAATAAATAATGGATAAAACAAAACCCTAATTTCCAACTTAACCATGGTTTAATTCTTTACACTTAACCAAAAAGCATGTATCATCAAACAAGATACAATCAAATGTACAAATGTATATCACATATACAATGTGCACAATCCAAGTGAGAAAATCCATTTAAAGTGAACCAATACTAATTAATGCAAAGTAATATATCAAATATATAATTATACATTAAATCATTAAATCAACACTTGATTTAACGATCCGGTCATATCGCATATAACCGACTAGTATCCAACGTATCGGCTTATCGAATCAATCCTTGATTCGATAACTAGGTTATATCGCATACAACCATTCGATACATTCATCGCGAGAATAGAATACGGTATCACATACACGCATTATTCTCGGTCCCGCACATATCTCATATGCGCTCCTATTTCGTTTCGCTTGAGCCAGAAAACCTCTTTGTAGGACTCTAAAGACTCGTCAATACGCCGGCAGCAGATGATGATCATATCAAACACCCACAAGCCGCAAGCGGTCTGCTAAACGTAACGGCCACCCGGGTATTGAGCGATCAGAAGATCGACGAGCAAGCCCGCTCAAACTCCAGTGAATCCAACCAGTAACACTACCGTACAGTCCGGTCTCGTCGTCTGATATGTCGCATATCTTGCCTAGGGGTGGTAAACGTCAGACCCCAATAGCTCGATAAGTCGTGTCGATATGAGGTCTATAATAATTCGAAAAACTACTGGTAACACTTACCGGTATATCTCAGCAACCCTGGCCAGGGATTTCCTGTTATAGCCAATCGAACACAGCGCAACATCAACCCCCTAAACCGGGAGAGACGAATCCCCTCCTATCGCTCATTGCCTCCATGTGACTCGGGACTGTACCCAAAAACCACCGTTTTGCACGCCCTCTTGGACGTGGTAAGATGGAAATCAAAGCACAGTGGGAACCACACAAGACTCTATGACGATCTCGGGTCAACAGACTACTCTGTACCAGTGTCACCTGAGAACTGCCATCTGACCTAAGGTATAATACCATCTGGGAGTTCTCGGCGAGTCCGTCCAGTGTACCCAGTCTCTACTGAGCACCCGTATATCATCTCTGATGTCAAACACCAATGGATATGGGATCATCCATCGCCCATCTGTATGGGTCGAGAAGGTACACGCTAGTCTACTCTGGTATATCGATGCCCCGTCTCGATACAACCACGACTAGGGACTTTGAAGGATGTACTTATGGACTACCATGTCCCCACTAGTATGATCCGCATATAGTCCAGGTAGTCAAGGACACATCCTAAAGCTTTACCAACATGTAATAGAGAGACAATCTGTGTACATGTTAAGGTAAAGAGCAACCAGATAGCATACTATCATGTCGAGCAAGAAAGTCCTCCCTATATATGTCCCAGCATCCACTACAATATACATCCAATGTACAGTAATGGCCTCTAGTGCATACATATAACTAACAATCTCCCACTTTCACTAGGACCATCTGTAGCAGTGGTTGTAGTATCTCATACTCAAACATCCCATAAATGTCTCTCTCTGGGAATAGGCCTTCATGAGTGGATCCGCCGTGTTATCCTCTGAGTCTACACTCCTTACCTCGATCACCCTGGAGATCAACCATCTCCATGATCAGGTGATACTGCCTTAGAATATGTCTGGATCACTGATGGGACCGGCGTTCTTTGGCATAAGCCACAACTCCATTGTCTCACAATGGTAGGAACATAGTTCATCTCATGAACCATTATACATCCAAACAGCCTCTTTGGTAACATCTTAAATAGCGATGTATCCTGCCTTTATCGTCTAGCATGTCACGGTATCTAGCTTGGAACTCTTCCAACATACCGTCCCTTTACTGAGGGTAAAGACAATGCCTGTGACTGACTCTCAATCATCTTTATCACCCTGGAACACTTCCAGTGATTTTCCCCAGGATCAATTGATACCATCTCACTACAACTAGTGAGTTTCCTAACATCCATTTAGATCTATCTTATAGATCCAAGACCCAGGATTTAGGAGGTATCAATTTGATCCTATACGGAGAATCCTTGTGATAAGCAGAGATTGATCGAGCGTAGCATAGGAAACTCCTTCCCTATCAAGAGTATGTCATCCACGTACTCTACGAGGATCGTCACCATGCTCCTTACTACCTTTTTGTTTATACAAGGTTCATCTACCATTTTGATGATGTCAAACTCTTTGACTTATCCATCAAAACAGATGTTCCAACTCCGCGATGCCTGCTTTATCCTATAAAGCATCTTGCACACGTTTCCGCTGCTCCCACTGTCTACGAAGCCTTCTGGCTGTGTACTTATAGACACACTCTTCCAAAACATCATTTAGAAAAGCTGTCATGACACCCAACCACCAGATATCGTAGTCATGGTATGTAGCCGTGGCAAGTAGGATCTGGATGGACTTAAGCGGAAAAGGTTTCATCATTATCCACGCCTGGTCAATGACGAAAACCTTTAACAAGTCTAGCTTTGAAAGTCTCAACTTTTCCTTGTACACCAAGTAATCTTCTCAAGATATACTTGCTCCTGATGGGGATTTAACCCTTCAGATATAGCAACTAAAGTCCATACTTTGTTGGTGTATAAGGATTCCATCTCAGATCGCTAAGCATCCAGCCATTCTTACAGAGTCCCACTCCTGATGGCCAGTTCGAAACTAGTTGGGTCATCATCTCATGATGCAATCCTCGCTCCCACTGTCATAGAGCAACCGAAGTATCTCTCAGGTGGGTGAGGAACCCTACTAGATCGGCGGAGAGGCTGAGGTTCGTTGGTATCTACTGAATCCTTTGGTTCTATCAAATCATCAGCTGCAATTTGTATAGCTGGAACCTTTCCAGTTCTACATTACAGACCTTGCCTCGAGCTTGTCCGGATTTTGCTTTTAGACATAGGCCGGACAACCCCAAATCTTAACCAATTTAAGATATGGCCTCTTCCCATTCCATATCTTATCTGGAGTGGTAGGCAACTGATTTGATTTGAACCCTATTTAGTAGGTATGCATCTTCTCAAGTGCATAACTCCCAAAAAGGAAATAGGTAACTCAGTAGTACTCATCATAGAGCACACCATATCAAATAGGGTGTATCTGCTCCGCCCCGATATACCGTCGTGCTATGGTGTATTCGGAGGAGTAATGCCGAGAGAGAATCCCATTCTCCTTTAGAATACTCCAGGATTTCCGTGCTCAAGTATTCTCCTCTTTGATCTCATCATAGGACATAATACTTATACCCGTATTTTGGTTCTCTACTTCTAACTTATATTCTGTGAATATCTCAAAAGGTTCGGACTTGTGTTTCAACAGGAACATATGTCTGAATCTTGAGAGATTATCAGAGAATATAATGAAGTACAAAGAACCGGTCTTAGTATATGTAGATAGGGGACCTTACATACATCATCATGTATCAGTCCCAAGAGTTTACTAACTCTTTCTCTGCTTCCAGTAAACAGAGCTGGTGTCATTATATCTTTGTGACATGACTGGCGAGTTTCACAAGATGTAAATTCAAACTGATTTAAATATGCATCTAAATGTAACTCAGCTAGTCGGGTCGCATTGATATGACCTAGTCTACAATACCTCAAGAAGGATTCGTTCATTTCTGAACTCTTCCTCTTGTGTGTGTTCTGTATACTAAGAACTGTAATTTGATTTAGAACATCAACGCTTTTAGATAACGTGCCTGAACCGATCAACTTTTGATATAGGAAATGTTCAAAACATTATCCATCAATACAAAATTTTATCATTTCTTTACTAATAAAGAGACTGATATGATTTTGTATATCAGGTTCGGTATCTAATAACATTCGTTCAGAATCAACGTATTGGTAATACAGGGTGACAGTGACCGACAGACTTGGCTGCAACTCTTGTCCCATTTTCTGCCTCATGAAACTTATCACCCGTTCTCAGTTTTTCTACCCTTTTGTAGCCCTATGTAACAGATTACATATCTGGGATCCTGATCCGGTATCATATACCAAGGATGCGGAGGATACTGAGAAACAATTCTTTGTAATGAACACACCCGAAGATGATGCATCAGCATGCACTCGTTTCGTTTGGGCGGCACGGGAAATCTGGTATTCCCCAAATTCCTGCTCTGTCTTATAACAATTATAAGTTGGAGCGGGACCAACGTTCCCCAGCTCAGTATAACTTGCGGGTTCGGTCAATAATCCGTATTATTATCTTGATTAAGGCGTGATATGGTCGCTACCAGGAGAGAGAGAGAAGAAAACACTCAGCGTGCGCTCTTGCAAGAATAGATTGGTTATTATTTTATCTAATCAGGATGGCTCCCACTGCTTTTTATCAAATCTTCCTTCAAACCCTAAAAGGAAAGCCTAGCCGGGATTAATTACACACAACAAGTTCGCCAATCTTTCAGCCAGGCCAGTGTCGGTACTTTGAGGGAGGTCCCCCGTGCTTTCGCACGAACCTAATTAATGTAAATCTCGTTTTCCCAGAGGCGTAACCCCGTTGACACCTTTCTAGACACCTACTTGATCGGCTAATTGTAATGTGTAAAACTCTCCCAGGAGTAACTCTTACTCGCTGCGGGTATCGGGATCCAACTATCTCATAGAAGGTATGCAATCTCATTGCAAATTTCAACACTTGAAATTCCCGATAATTTTGCCCCTAACCTCCTATGACCTTGACAAAGGCCAACAAACCATAGGATGCTAGTCAAGTTCAACCCGTCATTTCCTGATTGAATTAAACCCACCCGCACGCCCCTTGACAAAGGCCAACAAGGTCGCACGACTACCCTAACCCAATCTGCATCATATGCATAAGCAGATAAGCACCAGTAAGCTACCGCATACTGCGCCTTGACAAAGGCCAACAAACGCAGCACGAATACTAACTACTACTTATCTGAAATGACGGAGGGCTACGACAGCTTTTTCTGAAAACCTATTGCGTAATGAACTTGATAACGTTGTAGGATCGAATGAATTTTGAAATGGAGTGTTTTTTAGGCTTTTCTAGTTTTGCTAAAGGAGTCACTCCCGGTGAAGGGATCGTCGGTCCTTTCCTCGTCGAATGAGGTGCGGGATATATCATATATATCACTGTGCAAAGCAAAAACTCTTAAAAGCAATCAAAAGACAAACCGAGTGTGTAGCATCTGCCAGTTATTGCTAAAGGAGTCACTCCCGGTGAAGGGATCTCGGTCCTTTCCTCATTGAATAAGGTGCAGGATATATCATATATACCGCTGTGCAAAGCAAGAACTGTAGCTACCTGTTTTATTTTGAAATTCGATTCTACAACATCTTTAGGTTTCTTTTATTTCATTAATCTCATTAATGAAGTCCCATCATTTAATGTACCTAATCATCACAGATAAATACGACGTACACTTATGCCATCCGCATTCGCCTCGATGTCCCCTCAAGCACCGTTAGGTTAGGTAACTAACGGCAGAGCGGGGCAGGGCTAGCGCGGGTGTAAAACATAAGTAACGCCTATATAATATATCATATATACTATATACTGTATCTATCACAGAACATCACATGATCACATCACAGATATCGCAGCAGAAGAATCATATGAAATATTGGATATACTAGGACGTCCGTGTTTTCAATACGAGCCAGTATAAAACACAGATTCCACGGTCGTGATGAATAGCCAAACCCACACCCCTAGACCCCTACGAGAGCGGCCAGCAACCCTACCAATTCTGGAGTTAGGAGACCCGGACTCGACTCCTCGAGTTGGTCTCCCTCTGGACTCCAGAACCCGGTTACTTGTGCCCTCCTCCTTGGGTCTATCCTAGTGCGGAAAAGTAAATAATATACAAACGGTGACAACTTCCGCAACCTGGAAGTGCCCCAATAAAAGAATATTACATACAAGTTTTTACATGAATGAAAATGAAAAACACTCATCTCACATAAAAACCCCCGGCTATTCAAACACGACGATCCAATATAACATATCCAGCAACACATAACATCACATGTCATCAACGTAAGTAAATATGCGCATCCCAATTGTCGTTGACATATAGCAACGAAACCGGCGATATCACATATTACATTTACGGTCACAGAAAAGAAAGTGTAAAACTACAACAGTTGGAATCCGCAATCACCTCAGACATCGCATGCCTGACCAAATGAAATACTTAGACATCTCATGCGTAACAATTATAAACCCCGCATTTTAGTCTCATTATCGAAAACTCTTTTCAATATCAAGTCGGGTAATTCAACAAGATTCCCGGCATCCTGATCGAATGCTCGTCGCAAACTTCAGTAGGCGGCCGCACCCCCGACGCCGTCGACGAAGTGCACCAAGGCGGAACACCGCTGCCGCGAGCACCCGAATGGATGCTTTCGGCGACGGGGTTCTCCTACAGTCACTTGGTCGGGGCTATGGGGTGAGGCTGTCTATTAAGTTTACTCGGTGAGTATCCGTGTACGCTACGTGATTGCGACAGACTTTTGATCAGATCAAAATTCCATAGCAACCGATCAAGTGAGACTAAACTGCTATGTTTATAACATTCATTCGGTTATCTCATAACTTTTGTGAATTCCAATTGTTGTATCACATTCCGGATAAACAGAAAATGTTAAATTTTCCGATTGAACATTCGAACACCCAAGTTTTCCCGATACAGATCAACACATGAAGCAAGTCTAAAAACATTCAGTTCGTGCCTCAGTACCAACGGTCCAGCCGTAGAAGGGTCAAGCCAACGCCTCACATGTCGCACGCCGTACTGCCCCAAACCCGAAGGTTCAAAGGGCAGTTCAAGACGGTCACATAATCGAGTTAAGGTTTGTTGTCTTCTAGAGGGTCCATCGAGTTACTTGCACTACTTAGAACGTCTTTAAACCACGGAAAAATCCAACACATGGAAATTTCCCGACAGGGGAAAAATGGGGTATTTATATCCGGTCGAACTTTTTAACATATTCAAATAATATCCGGAATCCACATTGACAAAATCTGATAATCCGATCAAATCATCGAATCCCCAAAACAACCCCAGAAAATTCAACTGTTGAATAAAATTTAAAAATTCCCAGAAAATCCAGCATAATATAATAAGAGTTACTGTGCAAACAGTGGAGGATAACGTCATCTTTTAACCGCGGAACCGCCGCAGAAGCCAGGCTTCTGCCGTGGTTCCGCCGCGGTTGCTTCTGTTCATGAGTCAATTTTTGCGTCGTAATTCTTATAATTCCCTGCTGAATTTTTTAGCAATTTTTAATTCGGAAAAATCCACGTTTTCAGAAAAAGTCCAGAGTGCATGGAAATTATGGGGTTTCGGTTCGTTCGGACTTCAAACTCCGTCTAGACTTCGCCTAAGGCTCTAGCTAGGCTCTGATACCACTGTAGGGTTCCTAGACACTCTCAAGAGGTCTCACAAGGCATCAACCATGCCAATTTAAAAAATACGGTGCCGAGAAACCCTAGACTAGATCGTTGGCTAGATGTTTAGGCGATAAAATGAAACTAGTTTACCGCTAAACTAAAAGAACGGATATACAACCTTTGTAGATCCGGTCCTCCACCTCCATAGCTCCGCAATGAAGTCTCCTCGCTGTCCAAGTCGAACCCCGGGCTCTAGCGTCGGCTTCATCAGAGAATGGACGGACTAGGTCGTCGACGTCGATGCCGAAGATGATCTACGTCGAGGCATCACTAGATCAAGCTCCAACTTCACCAAGTCAAGAAACATGTGAAGAAAACACACTCTACTACTTGGCAAGAGGTAGAGGATGAAGAAATAGGAAGTGGGTAGACTTTAGAATTGGATTTCTCACTTGTTTTCATCAATCACCATTGATGAAGTAAGCTTCTTCATGGAAGAAGAAGATGAAGAAGAAGAAGTATATATTATGATAAGTTAATTAAAAGGAAAAGAAAAGGAATACTTATCATGATAATAACCATGGTCAAGTGTAGAGACTAAACTAAGGTTAAGTGAAGTGGCTAGGGTTAAGCATGAGACAAAATGGTCACAAAGTCAAATCTTCATGAAGCTTCAAAGAAAGAAACAAAACTTGCAACCATTTCATTTCTTTATGCTTAATATTTTTCCAAAATAAATAAACAAATAAATAAATGAATAAATAAATAATGGATAAAACAAAACCCTAATTTCCATCATAACCATGGTTTAATTCTTTACACTTAACCAAAAAGCATGTATCATCAAACATGATACAATCAAATGTACAAATGTATATCACATATACAATGTGCATAATCCAAGTGAGAAAATCCATTTAAAGTGAACCAATACTAGTTAATGCAAAGTAATATATCAAATATATAATTATACATTAAATCATTAAATCAACACTTGATTTAACGATCCGGTCATATCGCATATAACCGACTAGTATCCAATGTATCGGCTTATCGAATCAATCTTTGATTCGATAACTAGGTTATATCGCATACAACCATTCGATACATTCATCGCGAGAATAGAATACGGTATCACATACACGCATTATTCTCGGTCCCGTACATATCTCATATGCGCTCCTATTTCGTTTCGCTTGAGCCAGGAAACCTCTGTGTAGGACTCTAATGACTCGTCAATACGCCGGCAGCAGATGATGATCATATCAAACACCCACAAGCCGCGAGCGGTCTGCTAAACGTAACGGCCACCCGGGTATTGAGCGATCATAAGATCGACGAGCAAGCCCACTCACACTCCATTGAATCCAACCAGTAACACTACCGTACAGTCCGGTCTCGTCGTCTGATATGTCGCATATCTTGCCTAGGGGTGGTAAACGTCAGAACCCAATAGCTCGATAAGTCGTGTCGATATGAGGTCTATAACAATTCGAGAAACTACTGGCAACACTTACCGGTTTATCTCAGCAACCCTGGCCAGGGATTTCCTGTTATAGCCAATCGAACACAGCGCAACATCAACCCCCTATACCGGGAGAGACGAATCCCCTCCTATCGCTCATTGCCTTCATGTGACTCGGGACTGTACCCAAAAACCACCGTTTTGCACGCCCTCTTGGACGTGGTAAGATGGAAATCAAAGCACAGTGGGAACCACACAAGACTCTATGACGATCTCGGGTCAACAGACTACTATGTACCAGTGTCAACTGAGAACTGCCATCTGACGTAAGGTATAGTACCATCTGGGAGTTCTCGGCGAGTCCGTCCAGTGTACCCAGTCTCTACTGAGCACCCGTATATCATCTCTGATGTCAAACACCAATGAATATGGGATCATCCATCGCCTATCTGTATGGGTCGAGAAGGTACACGCTAGTCTACTCTGGTATATCGATGCCCCGTCTCGATACACCCACGACTAGGGACTTTGAAGGATGTACTTATGGACTACCATGTCCCCACTAGTATGATCCGCATCATAGTCCAGGTAGTCAAGTACACATCCTAAGGGCTTTACCAACATGTAATAGAGAGATAATCTGTGTACACGTTAAGGTAAAGAGCAACCAGATAACATACTATCATGTCGAGCAAGAAAGTCCTCCCTATATATGTCCCAGCATCCACTACAATATACATCCAATGTACAGTAATGGCCTCTAGGGCATACATATAACTAACATATACGTCAACAACGAGGGTTGTTTGGTTGTTTTGCATGCGTAGGCTATAGGTTCTAACCTATAAGCACACCGTGTGCCATATTTGTTTTCCGAACTTGATTTTAATAGCGATTCGATTATGTTTTATTTTAGGTACCTTCGTGTGGATTCCGAGACGATGGAGCATGGCATCATCAACTTCGGCGAGCAAGGATCAATATGAGTAGATCTATATCTATGGGGGAAGTCGGGTGGATGGCGTATAGCACCCCCGCAAATTATTAAATGAAAACCGATCTCTAGGATACAGTCAATGAAACCTAGATTAGGAAACTAGAAATATGGTTTAAAGGATAGTTAGAGATGATATTAGTGATAGGTCTTATAAACATGTTTTTTGAATATAATAGGTATGAGTTTTAGGATAGCATGACACTTGATGTATAAGGTAAATTGTATATATAAAATTGACTTGATATGAGATATTAATGTAATGGAAAAGATTTTACGTTCTGATATGACGACTTGGTATGATATGTCGTTATATGGATACGAGTCGATATGTGATAATTGATACCTTTGCCGGTCCCATGATCTGCGATTGATACGGATGTGACCTGAGAGATATGTATATATATGGATAATGTTATGAATCTCGAATGATAAGCCGTACGAGACGTGAGGTCCGTACCCTCCTTGTCACATAGGTTGTTAGGATCCTAAAGTGTTTTATGACGCCGTACGATGAGTTACCGTACGTGATGAGTTTATTGATGATTGATCTATACCCTTGACTAGAGGAGGCCGATTGATAGATTCACCGACTCGGTCATGTTAGATACGTATACCTTATACCTTTCAGCTGCCGATTTACTTTATGCTACGTTCAAGTCAATACTATTGCATTTCATATACTTGTGCTAGTACACTTACACCATTATCGATGATGCGTATGTCACACTTACACAGATTGGCCGGCTCACACACTTCATCATCAATAATTGCCATGTCACTATACAGTAGAATTGCTGCATCATGATAAGACTTTTTGCATAACTTACTTGCTATAGTTACATATACACCATTATACGATGTTGCATTTGACCTTGGAGGAATTAGGAACCGCGGTATTTATTTTAAAACTAGATTCATTTTAAAGAGCGGTTTTTCCTTGATATATGCTTACATTCTGTTATATGTCGCATACATCATGCTTTACGATTTTACGCATTGAAATATGCTATTTTCATGAGATTTTTGTATTTAAGAACGGTGGTTATTTAAAAGGAAACTATGTATTGTTTTAAAACCCAGTTTTTCTTGATAAGATATTTCAGTGTGTCCCCCATGTGTTTTCTCAGTTCTGAGATTGTCATGTGGCACCCGATTCGAGGAGGAGGAGGAACCGTCTGCGGGTGCATGGTGGACCCGGTGAGGTACCTCGGGGCAAGATGGTCGCAGAAGATGGCGTTGATCCTGGCAGGGGAGCTCTACCTACCGGTGATAGTATTTAGACTCAGCGGTTATCTGGAGGATACCGACCGGAGTAGAGAGATGGACATGCGGGCTGATCTGAGGATGTGGCGCCTGAGATATGAGGATTTACGTATCGATGCGGGACATAGGTTTCATGATATTTCGAGTGTCGATGCTGGACACTCAGGTTCCATGATTTGGTATGTCATTGATGGACAGACGCATTCTTGATATCCTCATATATTTACATGCATATGCTATTACGATGTTTCAGGTGGACGAGATCCACATGTATATTGGCATTGATTATATTATTGGATGATATCCACTTTCATGCTTGCATTTATTTATTATTGGCACATATACTGATATGGTCACCCTAGATATCGTAGTATTAGCTTCATGATAAAGTTGACCTAGGCGTCGTTGTTTATTCGATTTCTACCTGATGATGTTTTCTACTCATGAGTTGGCAACTCACCCCCGTTGTGCCACAGTTGTTGCAGGTTGACCACATGGATCGGTAGCGACATAGTTGGCCAACAGCTTGCATTCGGGTGACTTGCTTGGGTAGGTGGTGCATGTTGAATCGCACCACTTTTTTTATTTACATTTCATTTGTATCTAGTCAACTCCATCAATCAAAACTAGTATTTATGTATATAGTAAGCTTAGTGAGACTTGTAGTTGCGAGATTTGAGCGATGGGTTTTATACTCGCTTTTTTTTGGGTTGATGTCTTGCTTTATATATTAGCTTTTGCGTTGATCTTTGCTAATTGGGAGTCGTATACTTGTTTTATTACTTGCGTGGTTGTGAATCCGCCGTTTGGCGAATAGCTAGCTCCCGCTTGTTGATGCTTTTTATATTATCATATATTTGTGGTTTTGGATCAAAATATACAAGGGAGGTGTTGCCCAAATTTTTTAAAGACGAACATGTTTTATAACCAGTAGGATAAACTTGCATTTTTCATGTTCCCTTTTCTATGCATTTAAGAAAACACTTTTCTTCATTATACCTTATTTCAAAACTGCAACTCATTTATTTCTTTAAAAGGTTTAGATTTCTGGGTTTCAGCTTACTTGAATTATGTTACGCCTTTAGACGTGCGTGATTAAAGTGCTGTTCACGAGCTAATGTTTCGGATCATGACAAAGTTTGTTTCAGAACGCTAGGTTTAACCGTTGTTCGAGTTTAGGTTTGACTATGTGGAGCTGGGACGTAAAGATTTCGGAACCTAGGCTTGACCTTACGGAACATAGACTTGGACAGCGGGTATTAGACCCGAACTTTCGTTACATAGGCTGACCCTAATTGATGGAGTAGGTAACATGCGTAGAGTAACGTACCGTACGTATGTTCCGCGACATATTTACATACGATACTCCGCTTAAGAAACCTTAGGATGTACATTTATTGAGATCTTTGATTCTATTTGTTTCCAGGATCATACCCTTATTGATTCCGGTCCTCTTTATGATCATGTATCCATTTTGGGATTTGTTGATTCCTTTCATTCCATTTATATGGTTTCATCGATACATGCTTGAGGTTCCTGTCACCATGGTTTGAGCGCAGATTGAGCTGCTTCTAGTGATGCGGTCAGGGCGAGCTCGTCATGGATGAGGACTGACCGTCGTGTTTCTGGTGACACGAGAACAAGTCGATTTTATATTGGTGTTGTGACTTCTCGTTTGAGGCTAGTGTTCAGCATTGCACCATATGATCGGGGCGTTGATAGAGGCTGCCAGTTGCGACAGGATTGTTGATGTACAACATACCTCAGAGATTTTGATGTCGTCTACCGTGTGGACAGATGACCCAGCGGTTGCTGAGATTAACGTGATGTCATTTTCAGAGCTTTCGAGCTGAGATCGCTGGAGCTTTCAGGAAAAGATGCGACAGATGATAACTAGTCTACTTTGAGATGAAGGACGAAGGGTATTCACATGTTGTCTAGGCAAAGTTAAAAAAAGTTCGAAACAAATGTCAGAAACCCATTTTTCCATGTTTAAGGTATTCGGAGGAACATGCAAGTAATTCCGTGGACCCTCTAGAAGAATGATACCCTAACTCGATATAATGACCATGGGAATGCTTTTGAACCTTAGGGTTTGCAGCAGTTCTGCGGAGCCATTAATGAGGCTTGAGTTTGCCTTTCTACGGTTGGTCCATAGGTACTGTGGCATGTACCAGATATTATTAAACCGTACTCAAGATTTGAGCTCTCAGGAAATTATGGGACTTTGACAAATCGATCGAAAAATTTAACGTCGTCCGGATATCATGTGATAGGAGACCAGTAGGTGGACCGTCTTCAGATAGAGGACCTCACCCAGATGCGTTGTGATTTGATCGATAACGGACGAATATTGAGTATTCCTTCGATGGTATGGACGAGTTCCCGAGGACGTGTTCGGCTAGAGATCTTATAAAGAGTGATGAAGATACCGAGTTCGCGATTTCGAGTCGGTGTGAGAGATTCCAGATTGACTGTAGCCGAGACAATTGCAGTATGCAGATAGCATGCCGTGACGTCGAAGCAGACGATAATGAAGACGAGTGGAGCAAGAGGTTCGTGCGAGATGTCAACGAGCTGTTGTTACTCCCCGTTGAGATTTAAGATCTGATATGTATACAGAGGCGTGAGATACGGCCAGTTCCCGAGGAAAAATCTGTGCTAAGAATGCAGATGTCCAGAAAGCATGAAAAGATTTTGTAAGAGTACCAGCCTTCCTATAGTTCGGCCTAGGCAAGATCGGAAGAGACCCAGAGCAGGTTCCTTCCAGGACATTGCTGCAATGTGATTTGCACCGAGGATCAAACATGTGACGTGTATTCAGAGGACCAGAGGCCGATGCCAGAGACGTGCTGCTTTACGAGTGGTCATACAAATTGGCCAAGAGATGACCAGAGAAGTGCCAGAGCGGAATCGTTTCCGTTAGCACACCTGACTGAACCGATGAGCCAATGGATTGCGAGATTGGTAATCCCCAGAGAAATGATTATCCAGAGAAAGAAGACGCCAGACCGTGAGCAGGAGGCAACCGAATGTTCTTGCTCTTCCAGTTTTGGGCGCACCAATATTTTTCGACATTGTAGGAGATGTACCTCAATGTCATTTGCCGCGATTTGCATTGTGATCTGAGTATCACGCTTATATCGCTTGGATTTGAGTTTCATGATATTGATTTCGTGCACCATGGCCGCACCTACTGGGTATTTATATCTTTTTGTGCATAGTTATCGCACTTGATATACGATTTACACACCGTTGTATTGGTTTAAGATTTGTGCATATCTATTGCACTTGATATTGATTTTGTGCTTTGCTGCACATGTTTATGATTTCTTGGATTTCATACAGTTGATTTAATTTTGTGTGTGTGCTACGCACTCGATTTGATTTTGCACTCGGTATAGCTTATATGTGCTTGCAGTGCATTGATATGTGTTTTGTGCATGCAGTTGCACACGTTTTTGACCTTATACAACTTGGTACACCCGGTGTTGCTTTTTCCGCATTAGAGTATTGTTTGTATCTCGTGCATTTGATGCACCATATTTGTATTTTTGTGCATTTGTTACACCGGTCTTATATTTTTTCATACATGCTATTGCACTAGATGCTTTTTACGGACCTGACGGATGCACTTGATTTGGATTTTCGCGCATGTTGGCGCATGATATGAGATGTGATTTTGTGCACACCGGATGCACACGATTGAGATTTTCGTGCACAATAGATGCACCACATATTATTGTCGTGCACACTCGTTGCACTGGACAAATGCTTTCGTGCACAGCCGTTGCACTTAGTTTTTCTTTGTGCATATTGTGGCACCTATGTTTGGATTTGATTTTCGTGCGCACCAGACGCACGTGATTATTGGATACGCCTTTTGAGCCTGATTTTGCTTTTGAGCACCTTGTTTTCATGTTGGGCACTATATTATGCAGTAGCCAAACATGACTGATCTGGGGACAGTACCTTAGTATTTTACATGCACTAAAAATTTAACAAGTGGTTTTCAAAAAAGAGATATAGTATCAATACTTCCTACGTGCCCGCGAGCGGGCACAGACGTTTATAAAGGAAAACATTTTGGTATATTTCAAGAAGGCGGAATGTATAATTCGAGCAAAAACATATATAAGTATATTTACTACTTTACAATGAGCGCCCTCCCCTTGTGCCGTGAGTTACGCATCACACGGAAATTCAGAAAAGATTTTGCATGTGTTTTATTCGGTTTTAAGATTTTTCCTAGGATGCATGCAATATATATGTATTATAATATTTGACTATGCATATTGGATTTCAGTAGGGGATTTCGATATCTGTATCTCCATGGTAACTCCGATAATATGCTTGCAAATCTGATGATTTGCAAGACACCTGACGGAGTTCGATTTTGAGTTTGTATTCGTTTTCAATCGCACGCGATACGCTGCGGCGTTTCTATATCTTCCATGATTTCGGAGCCCCGTCGATTTGAGTTGATTATTGAAATGTTTTAGTAATTGGGGGATTAAATTTAAATTCGGGGACCGAAATTCTTTAAAGGGGGAAGATTGAAACATTTCAGAAAATATGAAATATTATTTTTGGAATTTAATATTAAAATAATATATTTTGCGAAAGCTACCCGATTTGCGAAATTGGGGTTTTCGTAAAATGGTATAAATATATACCAATATTTGTGAAATAATTGGAGATTAAAATGATTTATTCATTTAAAAATATATTTATCGGATTTGGCATTTTAATAATTTATTATATGCTGTTTGGATAAAACCCGATTAGTGCACTGCTAATCGCGATTAGACCAAATCCATGTTTCTACAGTTTTCCATGGCCAGTGCACCATGTCATGTTACATTTTGGTTACTTGTTGTGTTCTTGTGTTGTTTTTGGAGTATTATGTGATTTGGTTTTAAAAAAATAAAAAAAAAGAAAAAGACTAAAAGGGTAATAATTGAGAGAGAAGGGTGAGAATAAGAAGAAGAGAGAGAGAGAGGGCAGGTATATCTTTTCCTTCCCATTTATTTTCTTATTCTCCATCTTCATCTTCACATTCCTTCCACCTTCACCCGAAATCAACTCAAATTCTTCATCCAAACCCAAAACCCCTTTAATTAAAAATGACCCCCTCTTCATCCTCTACAAAATGGACCAAGCAAAGTTTGATTTTCAAGACATTGGGAAGCTAGGGTTTTCTTGAGTTGCCCAATTGAGGTAAAATCACATACCTTAGTTCAGTTTTAGCTTTCTAACATTTTAGTGTAGTTTAGAATTTTTTTAAGTGTCGTTTTGTGAAATTTGAAAACTTCAAGTTGGGGTTAGGGTTTGGTTGTGATTGAGATGGTGGAATTGAGGTTTATTATTGAATTTAAACCCTTCTAGTGATAGAATCCCTGACCAAACCTGAGACAAAACCCCAAAATACGACCTTTAGATATGTCGATATCGGGTTTTTGTGGATTTTGTGGTGGTATTTAGTGATCTGGAGTAACTCGGAGACACTAAAATTCTTTTAGCAAACACAGAGAGGTGTGCAGGTGATTTAGAGCATAACATAAAGACCCGAGACCCCAACCCTTTTGCGTGGCCGCAAATAAACTCTGCCAGTCCGCAATTTGTGGCCCGGTCTTGGTGGAATCGTGTGTTGCATGGTCCATAGCTCCTATATCTGATAATTAGACCTCCTATATGTGCAAAATCCCTTAGTTTGGCCTAGGGTGAAATCTGGGAGCACATTGAGGTGCTTTTGGTTATGTTTTCCGTATTTTGTAAACTTGGGTTTTGTTGTTTGGGTTTGTTTTTGGTTGTTGGGCATTTGTACGTCAACAATAAGGGTTGTTTGGTTGTTTTGCATGCGTAGGATATAAGTTCTATCCCATGAGCGCACCGTGTGACGTTTTTATTTTCTGAACTTGATTTTAATAGCGATTCGAATATGTTTTACTGTAGGTACCTTCTTGTGGATTACGAGACGATGGAACATGGTGTCATCGACTTCGGCAAGCAAGGATCAATATGAGTAGATCTATATCTACGGGGGAAGTCGTGTGGATGGCGTATAGCATCCCCGCAAATTATTAAATGGAAACCGATCTCTAGGATACAGTCGTAGAAACCTAGATTATGAAATTAGAAATGTAGTTTAAAGGATAGTTAAAGATGATATTAGATAAAATTGGCTTGATATGAGATATTAATGTGATGGAAAAGAGTTTACGTTGTGATATGACGACTTGGTATGATATGTCGTTATATGGATACGAGTTGATATGTGATAATTATACCTCTGCCGGTCCCATGATCTGTGATTGATACAGATGTGACCTGAGAGATAGGTATATATATATGGATAATGTTGTGAATATCGAATGATAAGCCGTACGAGACGTGAGTTCCATACCCTCCTTGTCACATAGGTTGTTAGGATCCTAAATTTTTTTATGACGCTGTACGATGAGTTACCGAACGTGATGAGTTTATTGATGATTGATCCATACCCTTGACTAGAGGAGGACGATTGATAGATTCACCGACTCGGTCATGTTAGATACGTATACCTTACTTTTTAGCTGCCGATTTACTTTATGCTACGTTCATGTCATTAGTATTGCATTTCATATACCTATGCTAGTACACCTGCACCATTATCGATGATGCGTATGTCAAACTTACACAGTTTGCGGGCTCACACATTTCATCATCGATAATTTCCATGTCACTACACAGTAGAATTGCTGCATCATGATATGACTCTTTGCATAACTTCATTTCTATAGTTACGTATACACCTTTATACGATGTTGCATTTGACCTTGGAGCAATTGGAAACCGTGGGATATATTTTAAAACTGGATTCATTTTGAAGAGAGGTTTTCGTTTGATATATGCTTACATTCTGTTATATGTCGCATACATCATGCTTTACGATTTTACGCATTAAGATATGCTGTTTTCATGAGATTTTTGGATTTGAGAATCGTGGTTATTTCAAAGGAATGTATGTATTGTTTTAAAAACCCGGCTTCTCTTGATATGATATTTCAGTGCGTCCACCATGTGTTTTCTCGGTTCTGAGATTGGCATGTGACACCCGATTCGAGGAGGAGGAGGAACCGTCTGTGGGTGCATTGTGGACCCGGTGAGGTATCCCAGGGGAAGATGGTCGAAGATGATGGAGTTGAGCCTGGCAGGGGAGCACTACCTACCGGTGATAGTATTTGGACTCGGCGGTTATCCAGAGGATACCGATCGGAGTAGAGTGATGGACATGAGGGCCGATCTGAGGATGCGGCGCCTGAGATATGAGGATTTACGTGTCGATGCTGGACACGGGTTTATGATATTTCGAGTGTCGGTGTTGGATACTCAGGTTCCATGATTTGGTATGTCATTGATGGACACACACATTCTTGATATCCTAATATATTTATATGCATATGCTATTACGTCGTTTCGGGTGGATGAGATCCACTTGTATATTGGCATTGATTATATTATTAGATGATATCCACTTGCATGCTTGAATTTATTTATTGTTAGCACATATACTGATACGGTCACCCTAGATATCATAGTATTACCTTCATGACAGAGTTGGCCTAGGAATCATTGTTTATTCGATTTCTATCTGATTATGTTTTCTACTCATGAGTTGGCAACTCACCCCCGTTGTGCCACAGTTATTGCAGGTTGACCGCATGGATCGGTAGTGGTATCGTTGGCACAAAGCTTGCATTCTGGTGACATGCTTGGGTAGGTGGTGCATGTGGTATCGTACCACTTTTTTTATTTACATTTTATTTGTATCTAGTCAACTCCATCAATCAAAACTAGTATTTGTATATATAGTAAGCTTAGTGAGACTTGTAGTTACAGGATTTGAGCAATGGGTTTTATATTCGCTTTTTTTTTGGGTTGATGCCTTTCATTATTTATTACCTTCTGTGTTGATCTTCGGCGATTGGGCGTTGTATACTTCTTTTATTACTTGCGTGGTAGTGAATCCTCCGTTTGTCGAAGAGCTATCTCCCGCTTGGGGAAGCCTTTTATATTATCATGTATTTGTGGTTTTGGATCAAAATATACAAGGGAGGTGCTGGCAAAATTTTAAAAAGATGAACATGTTTTACAACAAGTATGAAAAACTTGCATTTTTCATGTTCCCTTTTCTATGCATTT
Organism: Agapanthus africanus; assembly: GCA_030015575.1. Lineage (NCBI taxonomy): Eukaryota > Viridiplantae > Streptophyta > Magnoliopsida > Asparagales > Amaryllidaceae > Agapanthus > Agapanthus africanus. The sequence continues at coordinate 117,907,890 of CM057351.1, forward strand.
AAGAAAACACTTTTCTTCATTATACCTTACTTCAAAACTGTACCTCTTTTATTTCTTTAAAAGGTTTAGATTTCTGGGTTTCAGTTTACTTGAATTACGTTACGCCTTTAGAAGTTGCGTGATTTAAGTGCTGCCCACGAGCTAATGTTTTGGGCTATTAGGTCCACGTTACCCACCCCGGTTCTTTCGGGGAAGTGTCATAGGTAAAACGAAAATTTTTCCCTAGCTTGGTAACATGGACCGTTTCATGAAGGATCGTTGCTAAACAAAACTAACAAAAATCTACAAGTTATAACTACTATGTAGAATGGTTATACCTAGTCTTGAACTCCTTCTCTTCTTGTTGTTCTCTTGAACTCCTTTTCTTCTGATTGTTCTCCTCCTTGCTTGCTCCTTGTAGTAGTTTGAACGGCTCCTCCTTCTCGTCTCCTCTTTGCCGAAGATAGATCCACCCGAGGGCCTCGAACTTGAGCTCCTACCTCAACCTAGAGGTAACTAAGGTATTTGGTTTGCTAAACCTAGTACCCTAGAATGAGTAGAGATGTGTTATGGTGGCTTTGTCTCAAAAACTTATGATTTCCAACACATGGAACACTTAAGCTTTGAGAGACGAAGAAGAAGAGCTTTTGCAAAGAGAGAGAAAAAATATGATGGAATGAGAGCTCTCTTTTGCAACCATGCTCATATGAGAATAATAGATTAACAATAATAATCAAAAAGGAAAATATGATGGTGAGTATGGAATGACCATTATCATTTCATAATAAATGCAATTTGTAAAGATCAAGAAGCATCTTTGATGTGAAATGATTATGGTCAAAATGTCAACAATGGTCAAAATGTCCACCATGGTCAAATGGTCAACCTAACCATCACACAACAATCCTTGATTATCATTATTAATCATATTTATCATTCTCATTAGGGTTTGGAAGAAGTCAACGGTCAACAAGTCAACCAATGTCAAACGGTCAACAACCCTAATGAGAATCATCTGCCTCTGCCTCTATCAACTGTGCATACAAACCCGCATCCGCGATCCGAGGAACACAAATATAATGAGACAAAACCAATCCCAAAACCAATACCAGTATCTGGCTTAAACCAAAGCCCACTAGTAATAACTGCCCGGTCACCAAACGTGTACAAGTGTGCGAGTGTGAACGAACCTTGTCACAAAAACATGCGACCTCTACTTAGTTTTGCCCAAAGGCGAGTAACCCTCTGTATGGGACTCTAAAGACTCGGCACTACTCTGGCAGTGGGGTTAATCACAGACCGCAAGCGGCACTAGCTGTACATAACGGTCCCCAGGTAGATGCCGATAAGAAGACTGATGAGGTGAACCCATCCGAACTCCTACTGAGCCTGTATGTGACAATCTCCGTACAGTCCGGTCTGTTCGTCTAAGAACATCACATGGCGGGCCTAGGGGGGCGGTAAACGTCAGTCCCCAACTAGCGGTACAAGTCGTGCCGGAATGTAGCCCAGAACACCTGAGATAACACTGGAAACCTACCAGTCTATCTCGCTTTCCCTGGCAAGGGACTTTGTGTAATGGCTCTTCTAGACACAGCGCGATATCAACCCCCAATACCGGGAGAGACGAATCCTGTCTAACCGTCACTGCCTCCAAGTGCTTCGGGACTGCACCCAACTACTACCTGTTTGCACGACTCAGTAGAGCCGTGGTAGGATAGTAATCTAAGAACAGTGGGAACACACTCGAGGCGAAATGACAGTGTCAAGTCAGCGGACTAAGCTGTACTCATGTCACCTGGGAACTGTTAACTGACGATAGGTATAATACCAACCAACAGTTCCCAACGAGTCCTGTCTAGTGTACTCGTAACCTAACGAGCACCTGCATACTATCTCCAGTACGACGTACTGATGGCTGTGGGACAGACCATCTCCCCCGCTGGGAAGAGAAGCGTATGCACTAGTCTACTCTGGAGTATCGATGCCCTGTCTCGATAATCCTACAACTAGGGACCAAAATAAGTATGTGCTTATAGACTACCCAGACCCCACTAGTGTGATCGCCATCACAACGCCGGTAGTCAAGCAAAGATCCTAAGGGCTCTAACAATATGTTTTTAGCAATATGTTAAAAGAAACAGATACACATATTAAGATAGAAACAAACTAAGTAGCATACTACTATATCGAGCAAGACTGTCGTAAGCCATATATGTATCCCAAGCCTCCAAAATGTATTATACAAACCAGTACTATACAATAATGACCTCTAGGGCATACATATCTAACAATCTCCCACTTGCACTGAAGGCCAGTAATTGGTGTACCGCATACCCATCGTCTGCACTAAGGCCAGCTGTCGGCGTACAGCATACCCAATAGATCAAAAATTCGCTCGAACTGTGTTTGAGGGAGGGCCTTCGTGAATGGATCCGCTTTGTTGTCTTTTGTGTCCACTCTCCGTACCTCGATCTTCTGGCGATCAATGATCTCCCTGATCAGGTGATACCGCCTTAAGATGTGTCTGGATTTCTGATGGGACCTTGGTTCCTTCGCTAAAGCTATAGCCCCATTGTTATCGCAATACAAAGGTATTCGGTCAACAATGGATGGAACCACCTGAAGTTCACTAATGAACTTCTTTATCCAGACCGCCTCTTTTGCGGCATCGCTTGCATCAATGTATTCAGCCTCCATCGTCGAGTCTGCGACGGTATCCTATTTGGAACTCCTCCAACATACCGCCCCTCCGTTGAGGGTAAACACAAAACCGGAGACAGACTTGCTATCATCTTTGTCACTCTGGAAGCTTGAATCGGTAAAGGACTCGACCATGAGGTCTCCAATACCGTAAACCAGGAACATCTCCTTAGTCCTTCTCAGGTACTTGAGAATATTCTTCACTGCTGTCCAGTGGTCCTCACCTGGGTCTGACTGATACCGGCTCACCACGCTCAGCGCGTAAGCTACATCTAGTCTTGTACATAGCATCGCATACATTATAGATCCTACCGCCGAAGCGTAGGGTATAGTGTTCATGCGAACCCTCTCCTCGTCAGTCTTAAGAGACATCTTCTTGGAGATGGTAATTCCGTGCAATGCGGGTATGTTACCGCGCTTGGAATCCTCCATACTAAATCTCTTTAGTACGGTCTCTATGTACCTGGACTGCGAAAGTCCCAGTAGTCTCTTGGATCTATCTCTGTAGACCTTGATCCCCAGAATGTACCAGGCATCACCCAGGTCCTGTTGGATATATGTATGCCCTAGAGGCCATTATATGATAGTGGATGTATATGTACATGTATATATATATTCAGTGTACATTCTTTCTCGACATGATAGTATGCTATCTGGTTCTACTTTATCTGACATGTTGATTTGATCATGCTTTTATTCATTCAAGCATGCCGATAAATCCCTGAGGATATCGGCTTGACTACAGTGATTATGATAGAGATCATACTAGTGGGACATCTGTAGTTTATAAGCATATCCTGAAATGTCCCTAGTCGGAGGTGTATCGAGACGAGGCATCGATATACCAGAGTAGACTAGCGTATATGATACTAGACCCATGTGATGGGCGATGGATGTTCCCACATTCATAGATGTTTGACATCAAGATCGTATACGGGTGCTCAGTGGTGACTAGGTACACTGGACAGACTCACCGAGAACTCCTATATGGAATTATATCTATCGTCGGAGAGCAGTTCTCAGGTGACACTGGTACAGGTTAGTCTGTAGACCCGAGATCGTCATAGAGTCTTGTATGTTCTCCCACTGTACTTTGATTGCCACCCTACCATGGCTCTACTGAGTTGTGCAAACAGGTGGCCGTTGGGTACAGTCCCGAGACACACGAAGGAAATGAGCGATAGGAGGGGTTTCGTCTCTCCCGGTATTGGGAGTTGATGTTGTGCTGTGCCCGACTGGTTATATCAGCAAGTCCCTGGTCAGGGCTGCTGAGAGTTGCTAATAAGTGTTATCAATAGTTTCTCGATCTGTTATAGACCATTCACCGGCACGACTTATTGAGTTATTGGGGTCGACGTGACCATCCCTAGGCTCGATATGCAGCATATCTGACGAAGAGACCGGACTGTAAGGTAGTGTTGCCGGTTGGCTCGACGGGAGTTGTAGCAGGTTCGCTTGTTTTCTTCAGATCGCTCAATACCCGGGTCGCCGTTACGTTTAACTGACCGCTTGCGGCTTGGGGGTGCTTGATATGATCATCACCCGCTGCCGGCGTATTGACGAGTCTTAGAGTCCCACAAAGAAGTTACCTAGTCCAGGCGAAACGTTGTGGTGCGCGTATGCGATATGCGCTTGGACCCGATTAAAATGCGCGTATAGGATACCGTATATTGATCGAGCGGATTGATTTTGGTGGGGTCATATGTGATATGGCCGGATTGATAAATCAAGTGTTGATTTATCATTTAACCATTAGTTTTCTCACTTGAAATCTTTTCTTGTATATGATGGATGTATGCATGCGTGTATGTTTTTCTTTCTTTCTAGTTTCATGCACATATGGATGTGTATACATACATGCATACACACTTCATCTATCATGGTTGATTATACATGGAAAATGGTGGCAATATAAGACTCACACCTTAGTTATTTATATGTATTATTGTTTATATTTGTGTTAAAAACAAAATGGAAAATGAAAGGATAATTCATGGTTAGTTTCTACATCCTTCTTAAACCTAACCATGCTCACCTACTCCTAACCATGAGTTAACCTTCTCTTTGTGTTTTAAACTCAAATTAAATAGTATCTTTATAATCTAACCATGGTTTGAGATGAGGATAAGAAAATATATATACATATATTTTCTTTTTTCTTCACAAGGGTTTTATTCTTTTTCACTCTTGTTAAAAGAAAGCCATCATCTTCTTCCTCCTTCTCCATTTGCTCTCTAGACTTTTGTACTGAGCAATATACTCATCAAGTGAGGTTTTTGAAGTGAGAAAAGCCACCACAACATCATTCTACACAAGTTTAGCCCACTTGTTTAGAGTGTTATCTTCTTTTCTTCTCTTGAAAAGTGAAGTTGCAAGCTTGGACTAGGAGCTTCGGGTGGATCGTCGTGGACACTAGAAGACTTCAAGAGAACCTTCCTCCAACTCTCAAGTGGCCAAGGAGTCTAGCAAAAGGGAGCTACAAAGGTTGTACTCTCAAAACCCTAGTCTTTGCTACTTGTTATGTATAGAAACCCTAATATTCTAGGATAGATCCTTTGTATGCTTACATAGAACCATAAAAATTTGAACTTTGTGACATGTGATGCTTCCAAACTCTACATAGGGTGCTAGGTAAACCTAACATTGGCATCAGAGCCAACCTAGAACATTAGGCGACATTTTTACGAAGCAAAAACTCCGATCGAACCAAAATACGACGTTTCGGGACCTTCTCTGGACATTTTTTAAAATCTGCTTATTTTCAGAATTAAAAATATGTAAAAATTACAGCAGAGAAGTGTAAGACACACTGTGAAAAACGAGACCGTAATACCCAAATTCCACCGCGGAACTGCGGCCTAAGCTTGCTTGGGCCGCGGCTCCGCGGCCGTACAAAGCCAGTTAGGCTTCATTTTTGCACAGTGTGATTCTTGTCTGCTTGTAAATGTTTTTGGGTATTTTTAATCTGGTTTTAGTACTGTATATTCTGGAGATGGTTTTGGACACGACGATTCGATCGGAATTTTCATTTCGTTGCTTTTCCGGGTAAATTAGAAAGTATTGAAGTGTTCGAACGAGTATCATTTGCTCACTATTCATGGGGTTTAAATATTTTGGAGATACGTGCAAGTTTTTTTTTGTGGTGGACCCTCTAGAAGACAACAAACCTTAACTCGATTATGTGACCGTTTTGAACCGCCCTTTGAACCTTAGGGTTTGGGGCAGTACGGCGTGCCACATGTGAGGCGTTGGCTTGACCCTACTACGGCTGGACCGCTACTACTGTGTCACACTCCGGGTTTTTGAACTCCGCTCAAGTGTTGAGCTTTAGCGAATCTTGGGTATTTGATCGTTCGTTCGAAAACTTTGATACTGTCTATTTATCAAGAATGTGATACAATATGTGGAATTCATATAGTTTAGGCATGAAATACGAAGTATGTGATATTTCGCATTTATGATGTCTAAAGAGTATATGGATTTCAAATATTGTAGTTTTACACTATCTTTTCTGTAACCGTAAGTATAGTATGTTCGATATCGCCGGTTTCATTGCTATACATCAACGACAATTGGGGTACGCATACTTACTTACGTTGATAATATGTTATATTATGTGTTGCTGAGATATGATGTGCAGGATTGTCGCGATCGAATAGCCGGGGGGTTTTATGTGAGATGAGAGTTTTATATTTTCATTCATGTAAATTCAAATGTAATGTAATATTCTTTTTTTGGGGCACTTCCGGGTTGAGGTTGTGTCACCAGTGTTGTATATTATTTACTTTTCCGCATTAGGATAGACCCAAGGAGGGGAACACAAGTGATCGGGTTCTGGGGTTCTGTGGGAGGCCATCTCGAGGAGTCGAGACCGGGTCTCCTAAACTCCAGGATTGGTAGGGTCGCTTACCGCTCTCGTAGGGGTCTAGGGGTGTGGGCTTGGCTATTCATCGCGACAGTGGAATCCGTATTTTCTATTGTTGGCTAAATACTAAATACGGACGTCCTAATATATCCCACATTATATATATGTTTCTGCTGCCTGTGTTCTATGATATCTGAGACGAATGCCATATTATATATATGATATATAGTAGACGTTGCTTATGTTTTACACCCGTGCTAGTCCCGTCCCGGTATGTCGTTAGTTAAGTAACCTAACGGTGCATAACGGATCATTGCGGCGAATGCGGATGGCATAAGCGTACGTGTTATTTTCGTTTCTTTTCTGTGATTGGCTTAAGGACTTAAATGATGGGATTACATTAATATGATTAATGTAAAGAAAATAAACCTAATTAGATGTTGTAGAATCGGATTTGAAAACCACTCGGCTCTTTATGAAAAAACTGTATTTCAAAAACTCTGGAGCACAAGCCACTCCTTCTCAAAACCATTTGATTCTACGACGATATCAAGTTCAAAGCGTTAAAGATTTTCTTAAAAATCATCCGCAACCCTCCGTCATTTTAGGAAGTAGAGTACTTAGTATTCTTGCTACGTTTGTTGACTTTAGTTAAGGCGTAGTGTACGGTAGCTAAGTGATATCTTCCTACACTGCATATGATGCAGATTAATTAGGACATTCATGCGACTTTGTTGACCATAGTTAAGGGTCATATGGGTGGGTCTAATTGATCAAGAAATGACGGGTAGAACTTGACTGGTACTTATGATTTGTTGACCATAGTTAAGGTCATAAGTACTAGGGGTAAAAATTACATCGGGAATTTCAAGTGTTGAAATTTGCAATGAGATTGCATACCTTCCATGTGATGGTTGGATCCCGATCCCACTGTAGGCAATAGTTGCTCCTAGGAGAGTTTTGTAGTTTACAATTAGCTAACTCATTAGGTGTCTAGAAAGGTGTTAACGGGGCTACGCCTCTGGGAAAACGAGGTTTACTTTAATTAGGTCCGTGCGAAAGCCCGGAAAACCTCCCTCAAGTACCGACACTGGCCTGGCTGAACGGTTAGCGAAGTTGTAGACTGTAATTAATCCTGGCTAGTTTTCTTTTTAAGGTTTGAAAGAAAAACTTGATTAAAGCAGTGGGAGACATCGATTAGACAAGATAATAACCAATCTGATCTATGCAAGAGCTTTCGCTGAGTGTATTCTTTTCTCTCTCTTAATGGAAGATACCAATGACTGGACTCAAGCTTCTACTAGATAAAAACAAACTGAATGAGACCAATTATAAAGACTGGCTGAGGAATCTGAAAATAGCCCTGACTTATGATAAAGTATCATATGTCCTCACGGCTTCAGCCCCGCCCACCCCAGGTCCAAAATCCTCAGTTGCGGACATTGAAGTCCGCAAGACATGGGACGCTGACTGTGCCACGGCCAAATGCCTCGCGCTTGCATCGATGGACAATACACATCAAAAGCAGCACGATAATATGGACATTCAAACCATATTCCTCCATACAAAGGAGATGTATGGAGAGCAATCCCCCGTATTACGATACGAAGCATCAAAGAAATTGTTTCAGATGCGAATGGCCCCTGGCACACCAGTAGGAGACCATGTTCTGAAGATGATAGCTCTTATAGAAGAGCTTGAGGACCTAGGATGGACAATGGACAATGAACAATATACAGATATTATTCTGCAGTCCCTCCCCTCCACCTTTGCTCAGTTCATAGTTAACTTCAACATGCACGGCATGGAGAAGGAGCTACCTGGACTCTTTAATATGTTAAGGAGTGCAGAGAGTACTATGAAATCAATGAAAACTCCCGTTATGAATATTTTGTTAGTTATATGTATGCCCTAGAGGCCATTACTGTACATTGGATGTATATTGTAGTGCATGCTGGGACATATATAGGTAGGACTTTCTTGCTCGACATGATAGTACGCTATCTGGTTGCTCTTTATCTTAACATGTATACTTTCTGTCTCTCTGATTACATGTTGATAAAGCCCTTAGGATGTGTACTCGACTTCCAGAACTATGATGCAGATCATACTAGTGGGGCCTGGGTAGTCCATGAGTACATCCTTCAATGTTCCTAGTCGTGGGAATATCGAGACGGGGCATCGATATTCTAGAGTAGACTAGTGTATATCTTCTCGACCCATGTGATGGGCGATGGATGATCCCATATCCATTGGTGTTTGACATCGGAGATGGTATGCGGGTGCTCAGTGGAGACTGGGTACACTGAACGGACTCGCCGAGAACTCCCAGATGGTATTATACCTCACGTCAGATGGCAGTTCTCTGGTGACACAGGTACATCTTAGTCTGTTGACCCGAGATCGTCATAGAGTTTTGTGTGTCTCCCACTATGCTTTGATTTGCACCCTACCACGGCTCTACTGAGGCGTGCAAACAGGTGGTTTTTGGGTACAGTCCCGATTCACATGGAGGCAATGAGCGATAGGAGGGGATTCGTCTCTCCCGGTATTGGGGTTGATGTTGCGCTATGCATGACTGGCCATAACAGGAAATCCCTGGCCAGGGTTGCTGTGATATACTGATAAGAGTTATCAGTAGTTTCACGAATGTTATGGACCTCACGTCGGCATGACTTATCGAGCTATTGGGGTCTGACGTTTACCACCCCTAGGCGAGATATGCGACATATCAGACGAACAGACCGGACTGTACGGTAAGTGTTACTGGTTGGATTCACAGGAGTGTGAGCGGGCTTGCTCGTCGATCTTCTGATCGCTCAATACCCGGGTGGCCGTTACGTTTAGCAGACCGCTTGGGGCTTGTGGGTGTTTGATATGATCATCACCTGCTGCCGGCGTATTGACGAGTCTTTAGTGTCCTACACAGAGGTTTCCTGGCTCAAGCGAAACGAAATAGGAGCGCATATGAGATATGTGCGGGACCGAGAATAATGCGTGTATATGATACCGCATTCTATTCTCGCGATGAATGTATCGAATGGTTGTATATGATATAACCTAGTTATCGAATCGTGGATTGATTCGATAAGTCGATACATTGGATACTAGTCGGTTATATGCGATATGACCGGATCGTTAAATCAAGTATTGATTTAATGATTTAATGCATAATTATATATTTGATATATTAGTTTGCATTAACTAGTATTGGTTCACATTAAATGGATTTTCTCACTTGAAATGCACAAGTTGTATATGTGATATAATTTTGTATACTTGTTTGTATCATGTTTGATGATACATGCTCACTTAGGTTTGTGTAAAGAATTAAACCATAGTTAAGTTAATGATTAGGGTTTTGTTTATTTAATTACTTATTTGTTTATTTATTTTTTCATTTTGGAAAAGATAAATTATAAATGGTGGCTTTCTTTGTTTGCTTGTTGAAGCTTCATGAAGCTTTGAACAAGTCCACTATTCTTGTCTCATGCTTAACCCTAACCATTCAAATTAACCATAGCCTATTCTCTACACCTAACCATGGTTGCCATATGATAAGTATTCATTTTATTTTTCTATTTGAATAACACTCATCATATTCTTTCTTCTTCTTCTTCATCTTGTTAGTTGTATGTATGCCCTAGAGGCCAGTATTGTACAGATGATGTATATTATATTGGATGCTTGGACATATATAGAGATGACTTTCTTGCTCGATATGATACTATGCTATCTGGTTACTCTTTATCTTAACATGTACACTAGTCTCTTTATAATGTCTTATAGTTACATGTTGGTAAAGCCCTTAGGATATGTACTTGACTACCTGGACTATGATGCAGATCATACTAGTGGGGACATGGTAGTCCATAAGTACATCCTTCAAGGTCCCTAGTCGTGGGTGTATCGAGACAGGGCATCGATATACCAGAATAGACTAGCGTATACGCTTCTCGACCCATGTGATGGGCGATGGATGATCCCATATCCATTGATGTTTGACATCAGAGATGGTATACGGGTGCTCAGTGGAGACTGGGTACACTGGAAGGACTCGCAGAGAACTCCCAGATGGTATTATACCTCACGTCAGATGGCAGTTCTCAGGTGACACTTGTACAGGTTAGTCTGTAGACCCGAGATCGTCATAGAGTCTTGTGTGATTCCCACTGTGCTTTGATCTCCACCTTACCACGTCTATGAGGGCGTGCAAAACGGTGGTCTTTGGGTACAGTCCCGAGTCACATGGAGGCAATGAGCGATAGGAGGGGTTTCGTCTCTCCCGGTATTGGGGGTTGATGTTGCGCTGTGCTCGATTGGCCGTAACAGGGAAGTCCCTGGCCAGGGCTGATCAGAGATTTGCTGGTAAGTGTTACCAGTAGTTTCTCGACCCGTTATGAGCCTCACATCGGCACGACTTATCGGGTTATTGGGGTCTGGCGTTTACCACCCCTAGACTTGATATGCGACATATCAGACGAAGAGACCGGACTGTACGGTAAGTGTTACTGGTCGGATTCGCAGGAGTGTGAGCGGGATAGCTCGTCGATCTTCTGATCGCTCAATACCCGGGTGGCCGTTACGTTTAGCAGACCGCTTGCGGCTTGTGGATGCTTGATATGATCATCATCTGCTACCGGCGTATTGACGAGTCTTTAGAGTCCTACACAGAGGTTTCCTAGTTCAAGCGAAACGAAATAGGAGCGCATATGAGATATGTGCAGGACCGAGAATAATGCGTATATGTGATACCGCATTTCAATCTCGCGATATATGTTTTCGATTGGTTATATTCGATATGATCCAGTTATCGAATCATTGATTCGATAAATCGATACATTGAATACTAGTCGGTCATGTGCGACATGACCGGATCATTGAATCAAATGTTGATTTAATGATTTAATGTATAATTATATATTTGATATATTACTTTGCATTAACTAGTATTGGTTCACTTTAAACGGATTTTTCTCACTTGGATTGCACATTGTATATGTGATATACTTTTGTGCACTTTTTGTATCATGTTTGATGATACTTGATCATTTAGTTAAGTGTATAGAATTAATCCATGGTTAATTTGATAATTAAGGTTTTGCATATTCATTTATTTATTTATTTTTTTATTTATTTATTTGAAATGGATTAAGATAAGAATGGTGGCTTTATTTGTTTTATGTTGAAGCTTCATGAAGCTTTGACTTTGCTAACCATTCTTGTCTTCATGCTTAACCTTAACCCACTCAAATGACCATGGTTTATTCTCTACACTTAACCCTAGTTTAAGTTATGATAAGTATTGTTTTTCTATTTTCTTTTAAAAAAAAGAACTTATCATAACCATCTTTATCTTCTTCTTCTTCTTCAAGCTTGCTACTTTAATGGCAACTTTAGATCTAGTGAGAGAAATCCAGATCTAAAGAGAACCCACCTCCTATTTCTTCACCCTCTACCTCTTGCCAAGTTTTTTTGGGTGTTTACTTCACAAGTTTCACAAGTTTGTGAAGTCGGAGCTTGAACTTGCGATGCCTCGACGTAGATCGTCTTTGACACAAAGCCGGCGACCTAGCTCACCCGTTTCTTCGACGAAGCCGACGCTTGAGCCCGGGGTTCAACATGGACAGCGAGGTGACTTCGTTGCGGAGCCGTGGAGGTGGATATCCGGATCTACAAAGGTTGTTATTTCCATATCCAAGTAGTTAAGTGTTAACTAGTTTTCTTTTCGCCTAAAATTCTAGCAACGATCCGTAGTCTAGGGTTTCTCGGCACCAAAAATTTTAAATTGGCATGTCCGATGCCTTGTGAGACCTTACTAGAGTGCCTAGGAACCTTTCACTGGTATCAGAGCCTAGCTAGAGCCTTAGGCGAAGTCCCGACGGAGTTTGAAGTCCGAACGAACCCGAAATCCCAAAACACCCATGCTCTCTGTCCAGATTTTAAAATTGTGGATTTTTCAAGATTAAAAATATCAAGAAAATCAAGCAGGGTTTTCTAAGAATTACTGTAAATTTCGAGGGCCTAAATCAACTTTTCCGCCGCGGAACCGCGGCACATGCTATGCATGGAGCGGCGGTTCAGCGGCTGTTTTGTCGTTTTGTGCAATACTTTTTCCACAGTAATTCTTAAATTTCTGTGTTGATTTTCTTGGGATATTTTAATAATTATAAAACAGTTGCATTTTCAGGGGTTGTTTTGGGTTTTCATGAGTTCGATCGGATTATCAAATTTCGACTTTTGTGTTTTTCCGGATAATTTATAGAATATGTTAAAAAGTTCAACCGGATATAAATACCCAACTTTTCCCCTGTCGGGAAATTTCCAAGTGTTGGATTTTTCCGTAGTTTAACGACGTTCTAAGTAGTGCAAGTAACGCGATGGACCCTCTAGAAGACAACAAACCTTAACTCGATTATGTGACCGTCTTGAACTGCCCTTTGAACTTTCGGGTTTGGGGCACTACGGCGTGCCACATGTGAGGAGTTGGCTTGACCCTTCTACGGCTGGACCGTTGGTACTGAGGCACGAACTGAATGTTGCTAGACTTATTTCATGTGTTGGACTGTTTCGGGAAAACTTGGGTATTCGACTGTTCGATCGGAAAGTTTAACATTATCTGTTTATCTGGAATGTGATACAATAATTGGAACTCACAAACAGTTATGAGATAACTGGATGAATGTTATAAATTTAGCAGTTTAGTCCCATATGATATTGAAAAGAGTTTTCGATAATGAGACTAAAATGCGGGATTTATATCTATTAGGCATGCGATGTCTAAAGTAGTTGCGGATTCCAATTGTTGTAGTTTTACACTTTCTTTTCTGTGACCGTAAGTGTAGTATGTTCATAGCGCCGGTTTCGTTGCTATATGTCAACGACAATTGGGGTATGCATACTTACTTACGTTGATGACATGTGATGTTATGTGTTGCTGGATATGTTATATTGGATCGTCGTATTCGAATAGCCGGGGGGTTTTATGTGAGATGAGTGTTTTTCATTTTCATTCATGTAAAAACTTGTATATAATATTCTTTTATTTGGGGCACTTCCAGGTAGCGGAAGTTGTCACCCTTTGTATATTATTTACTTTTCCGCATTAGGATAGACCCAAGGAGGGGAGCACAAGTTACCGGGTTCTGGGGTCCAGTGGGAGACCAACTCGAGGAGTCGAGTTCGGGTCTCCTAACCCTAGAATTGGCAGGGTTGCTTGCCGCTCTCGTAGGGGTCTAGGGGTGTGGGATTGGCTATTCGTTACGACCGTGGAATCCGTGTTTTATACTGGCTCGTATTGAAAACACGGACGTCCTAGTATATCCAATATTTCATATGATTATTCTGCTGCGATATCTGTGATGCGATTCTGTGATGGATTTAGTATATGATATATATGATATATTATATAGACGTTACTTATGTTTTACATCCGCGCTAGCCCTGCCCTGCTCTGTCGTTAGTTACCTAACCTAACGGTGCACGAGAGGACATCGAGGCGAATGCGGATGGCATAAGTGTACGTCATATCTATCTGTGAGGTTTAGGTATTTAAATGATGGGACTTCATTAATGTGATTAATGAAAGATAAGAAACCTAAGATGTTGTAGAATCGAATTTTAAAATAAAACAGGTAGCTACAGTTCTTGCTTTGCATAGCGGTATATATGATATACCCTGCACCTTATTCGATGAGGAAAGGACAGAGATCCCTTCACCGGGAGTGACTCCTTTAGCAATAACTGGCAGATGCTACACACTCAGTTTGCTTTTAACTGTTTTTGGGTTTTTGCTTTGCACAGCGATATATATGATATATCCCGCACCTCATTCGACGAGGAAAGGGCCGACGATCCCTTCACCGGGAGTGACCCCTTTAGCAAAACTAGGAAAGCCTCAAAATCACTCCATTTCAAAACTTTATTCGATTCTACAACGATATCAAGTTCATTACGCTCATGGTTTTATGAAAACCTGCGTAGCCCTCCGTCATTTCAGATAAGTATTAGTTAGTATTCGTGCTGCGGTAGTTTGGCCTCCGTCAAGGCGCTGTGTACGGTAGCTAACTAGTGCTTATCTGCTAGCATATGATGCGATTGGATTAGGGTATTCGTACGGCGTTGTTTGGCCTCCGTCAAGGGTCGTGCGGGTGGGTTTAATTCAATCAGGAAATGACGGGTTGAACTTGACTAGCGGACTATGGGTTGTTTGGCCTCCGTCAAGGTCATAGGACGCTAGGGGCAAAAGCATTATCGGGAATTTCAAGTGTTGAAATTTGCAATGAGATTGCATACCTTCTATGAGATAGTTGGATCCCGATACCCACTGCGAGTAAGAGTTACTCCTGGGAGAGTTTTACACATTGCAATTAGCTGATCAAGTAGGTGTCTAGAAAGGTGTTAACGAGGTTACGCCTTTTGGAAAACGAGGTTTACATTAATTAGGTTCGTGCGAAAGCACGGGGGACCTCCCTCAAAGTACCGACACTGGCCTGGCTGAAAGATTGGCGAACTTGTAGTGTGTAATTAATCCCGACTAGTCTTTCCTTTTAGGGTTTGGAGGAAGATTTGATAAAAAGCAGTGGGAGCCATCCTGATTAGATAAGATAATAACCAATCTGATCTTGCACGAGCATACGCTAAAGTGTTTTCTTCTCTCTCTCTCCAGGTAGCGACCAGTTCATGCCTTAATCAAGATAATAATATGGATGTATTGACCGAACCCGCATGTTATACTGTGCTGGGGAACGTTGGTTCCGTTCTTTCCTATAAGAGTTATAGGAATGAACAGGATATAGGGGAATGCCAGGATTCCCTTGCCACTCGAATGAAGAAAGTACATGTTGATGCATTTTCTTCGGGTGTGTTCGTTACTGAGAACTGTTTCTCTATTTGCTCTACGTCCTGGGTATTGGATACCGGGTCGGGATCCCATATATGTAATCAGTTACATGGGCTAAGGAAAGGTAGAGAACTTGGAGAAGGTGATAAAGACATTAGAGTTGGAAATGGTGCAATTGTTGCAGCTAAGACTGTCGGGGAATATCACCTTGTATTACCAACTGGTAATACATTGGTTCTGAATGAATGCTATTACATGCCGAACCTGATATGCAACATTATATCGGTTTCTTTATTAAGTAAAGAGGGATATAATTTTGTATTACAAGACAATGTTATGAACATTTTCCGTAACCAAAAGTTGGTTGGATCAGGCACGTTGTGCAATGGCATTTATGTACTAAATCAATCAACGGTTCTGAGCATAACAAACACACACAAGAGGAAGAGTTCTGAACTCAACGAATCCTTCTTGTGGCATTGTAGACTGGGTCACATCAATGCGACACGACTTGCTAAGTTGCATAAAGATGGATATTTAAATCCGTTTGAATTTTCATCTTATGACACTTGCCAGTCATGTCTCAAAGGCAAGATGACCAAAACTCCGTTTACGGGACACGGAGAAAGAGTTACCGAACTCTTGGGACTGATACATAGTGATGTATGCGGTCCCATGTCTACACATGCCAGGGATGGTTCTTCGTACTTCATTACATTCACTGACGATCTCTCTAGATTCGGATATGTGTTCCTGATGAAACACAAATCAGAAGCTTTTGAGAAATTTAGGGTATATAAACAAGAAGTTGAGAACCAAACCGGAAAAAGTATTAAAATCCTACGATCTGATCGAGGAGGTGAATACTTGAGCAATGAATTCCGGGACTTCCTAAAAGAGAATGGGATTCTCTCTCAGTTGACTCCTCCATATACACCACAGCACAACGGTGTATCGGAGCGGAGAAATCGCACCCTATTAGATATGGTGCGCTCTATGATGAGTACAGCTGAGTTACTTATCTCCTTCTGGGGATATGCACTGGAGACTGCTGCATACCTACTGAATAGAGTTCCAACCAAATCAGTGCCTACCACTCCATATGAGATATGGAATGGCAAGAGACCATGTCTTAATTTTATTCAGATATGGGGTTGTCCGGCCTATGTTAAAACACAAAATCCGGACAAGCTCGAGGCAAGGTCTGTTCTATGTAAGTTTGTTGGATATCCCAAACATTCGCGAGGGTATATCTTCTACCACCCCGAGGAACAAAAGGTGTTTGTTTCTCGACATGCCACTTTCTTAGAAAAAAGTTTTCTTATGAAACAGATAAGTGGCATTGAGGTAGAACTCGAAGAGGTTCCAGCAATACAGACTACAACAGAAGATTTGGTTGAACCAGAGGATTCCGTAGTTCCCGATGAACCCCAGCCTCTCCGCCGATCTAGTAGGGTTCCTCGCCCACCTGAGAGATACTACGGTTTTCTCATGGATGGTGGGAGCGAGGACTGCATCATGGAGGATGATGACCCAACTAGCTTCGAGCAGGCCATCACGAGTGGGGACTCAGTGAAATGGCTGGATGCAATGCGGTCTGAGATGGATTCCATGTACACCAACAAAGTATGGACTTTGGAAGTTGCTCCTGAAGGGGTAAAACCCATTGGGAGCAAGTGGATCTTCAAGAAGAAACTTGGTGTAGATGGGAAAGTGGAGACTTTCAAAGCTAGACTTGTAGCAAAGGGTTTTCGTCAAAGACCAGGTGTGGACTATGATGAGACCTTTTCTCCAGTGGCTATGCTTAAATCCATCCGGATCATGCTTGCCATCGCTGCATATCATGACTACGAAATCTGGCAAATGGATGTTAAGACCGCCTTTCTAAACGGTGATTTAGAAGAGTGCGTGTACATGACTCAGCCAGAGGGCTTCGTAGACAGTGGGAGCAGCGGGAAGGTGTGCAAGCTGCTTAAATCCATTTATGGATTAAAGCAAGCATCGCGGAGTTGGAACATCTGCTTTGACGTCGTTATCAAAGAGTTTGATTTCGTCAAAAATCCAGATGAACCTTGTATCTACAGGAAGGTGGCAGAGAGTAAGATTGTCTTCCTCGTATTGTACGTGGACGACATACTCTTGATAGGAAATGATATTCCTATGCTGCAATCGGTCAAGCTCTTCTTATCACAAAGATTCTCAATGAAAGATCTTGGTGATGCCTCCAGCATATTGGGAATAAGGATCTATAGAGATAGATCCAAACGGATTTTGGGATTGTCCCAATCCAGGTACATTGACACCATACTAAAGAGGTTTAGTATGGAAGAGTCCAAGCGTGGGAACTTTCCCACGATCTCTGGAGTCACTCTCTCCAAAGAGATGTCTCCCAAGACTGATTTGGAGAGAGCTCGCATGCAAGGAATACCCTATGCTTCGGCAGTAGGCTCTATCATGTATGGGATGCTATGTACCAGACCCGATGTAGCATACTCACTGAGTTTGGTGAGCAGGTATCAAGCTGATCCTGGAGAGAGTCACTGGACAGCTGTGAAGAGCATTCTCAAGTACTTACGAAGGACTAGAGATATGTTCTTGGTGTATGGTAAAGGAGAACTCCAAGTGGAGTCCTTTACCGATTCGAGCTTCCAGAGTGATAAGGACGACTCTAAGTCGCAGTCGGGCTTTGTCTTTACCCTTTACGGAGGGGCGGTTAGCTGGAAGAGTTCCAAGCAGGAAACCGTGGCAGACTCGACGATGGAGGCTGAATACATCGCTGCCAACGATGCTGCCAAAGAGGCTGTCTGGATCAAGAAGTTCATTACTGAACTAGGTGTGGTTCCATCCATTGAGCGTCCAATACCATTTTATTGCGATAACAATGGAGCGGTGGCTTTGGCCAAGGAACCCAGGTCCCATCAGCGATCCAGGCATATTCTGAGGCGGTATCACCTGATCCGGGAGATAGTTGATCGCCGGGAGATCGAGGTCAGGAGAGTTGACACGAAGAACAACACGGCGGATCCACTAACGAAGGCCATTCCCCAGATACAGTTTGAGAGACTCTTCGGGATGCTCGGTATGCGATACTACAGCAGCTGGCCCTAGTGCAAGTGGGAGATTGTTAGTTGTATGTATGCCCTAGAGGCCAGTATTGTACAGATGATGTATATTATATTGGATGCTTGGACATATATAGAGATGACTTTCTTGCTCGATATGATACTATGCTATCTGGTTACTCTTTATCTTAACATGTACACTAGTCTCTTTATACTGTCTTATAGTTACATGTTGGTAAAGCCCTTAGGATATGTACTTGACTACCTGGACTATGATGCAGATCATACTAGTGGGGACATGGTAGTCCATAAGTACATCCTTCAAGGTCCCTAGTCGTGGGTGTATCGAGACAGGGCATCGATATACCAGAGTAGACTAGCGTATACGCTTCTCGACCCATGTGATGGGCGATGGATGATCCCATATCCATTGATGTTTGACATCAGAGATGGTATACGGGTGCTCAGTGGAGACTGGGTACACTGGACGGACTCGCCGAGAACTCCCAGATGGTATTATACCTCACGTCAGATGGCTGTTCTCAGGTGACACTTGTACAGGTTAGTCTGTAGACCCGAGATCGTCATAGAGTCTTGTGTGATTCCCACTGTGCTTTGATCTCCACCTTACCACGTCTATGAGGGCATGCAAAACGGTGGTCTTTGGGTACAGTCCCGAGTCACATGGAGGCAATGAGCGATAGGAGGGGTTTCGTCTCTCCCGGTATTGGGGGTTGATGTTGCACTGTGCTCGATTAGCCGTAACAGGGAAGTCCCTGGCCAGGGCTGATCAGAGATTTGCTGGTAAGTGTTACCAGTAGTTTCTCGACCCGTTATGAGCCTCACATCGGCACGACTTATCGGGTTATTGGGGTCTGGCGTTTACCACCCCTAGACTTGATATGCGACATATCAGACGAAGAGACCGGACTGTACGGTAAGTGTTACTGGTCGGATTCGCAGGAGTGTGAGCGGGCTAGCTCGTCGATCTTCTGATCGCTCAATACCCGGGTGGCCGTTACGTTTAGCAGACCGCTTGCGGCTTGTGGATGCTTGATATGATCATCATCTGCTACCGGCGTATTGACGAGTCTTTAGAGTCCTACACAGAGGTTTCCTGGTTCAAGCGAAACGAAATAGGAGCGCATATGAGATATGTGCAGGACCAAGAATAATGCGTGTATGTGATACCGCATTTCATTCTCGCGATATATGTTTTCGATTGGTTATATTCGATATGACCTAGTTATCGAATCATTGATTCGATAAATCGATACATTGAATACTAGTCGGTCATGTGCGACATGACCGGATCATTGAATCAAATGTTGATTTAATGATTTAATGTATAATTATATATTTGATATATTACTTTGCATTAACTAGTATTGGTTCACTTTAAACGGATTTTTCTCACTTTGATTGCATATTGTATATGTGATATACTTTTGTGCACTTTTTGTATCATGTTTGATGATACTTGATCATTTAGTTAAGTGTATAGAATTAATCCATGGTTAATTTGATAATTAGGGTTTTGCATATTCATTTATTTATTTATTTGTTTATTTATTTATTTGAAATGGATTAAAATAAGAATGGTGGCTTTATTTGTTTTATGTTGAAGCTTCATGAAGCTTTGACTTTGCTAACCATTCTTGTCTTCATGCTTAACCTTAACCCACTCAAATGGCCATGGTTTATTCTCTACACTTAACCCTAGTTTAAGTAATGATAAGTATTGTTTTTCTATTTTCTTTTAAAAAAAAGAACTTATCATAACCATCTTCATCTTCTTCTTCTTCAAGCTTGCTACTTTAATGGCAACTTGAGATCTAGTGAGAGAAATCCAAATCTAAAGAGAACCCACCTCCTATTTCTTCACCCTCTACCTCTTGCCAAGTTGTTTTGGGTGTTTACTTCACAAGTTTCACAAGTTTGTGAAGTCGGAGCTTGAACTTGCGATGCCTCGACGTAGATCGTCTTTGACACAAATCCGGCGACCTAGCTTACCCGTTTCTTCGACGAAGCCGACGCTTGAGCCCGGGGTTCAACATGGACAGCGAGGTGACTTCGTTGCGGAGCCGTGGAGGTGGATATCCGGATCTACAAAGGTTGTTATTTCCATATCCAAGTAGTTAAGTGTTAACTAGTTTTCTTTTCGCCTAAAATTCTAGCAACGATCCGTAGTCTAGGGTTTCTCGGCACCAAAAATTTTAAATTGGCATGTCCGATGCCTTGTAAGACCTTACTAGAGTGCCTAGGAACCTTTCACATCTTCAACAAGATGAAAAGCTTGCCTCTATCAATGGCAACTTGAGAAAAAGAGTGAGAAATCCAATTCTAAAGTGAACCCACCTCCTATTTCTTCATCCTCTACCTCTTTCCAAGTAGTATAGGGTGTTTTCTTCACAAGTTTCATGACTTGGTGAAGTTGGAGTTTGATCTTTAATTGCCTCGACGTAAATCATCTTCGGCATCGAAGTCGACGACCTAGCCCTCCCATTTCTCCGACGAAGCCGATGCTAGAGTCCTGGATTCGATTTGGACAGCGGAGGGACGTCATCACGGAGCCTAGGAGGTGGAGGACCGGATCTACAAAGGTTGTAGCTTCTTTCCTTTAAGTTAAAGTAGTTTACTTGCATCGCAGCACCTATAAATCTAGTTAACGATCCGTATTAGGGTTTGTAGGAATATGGAAAATTTTGATTTAGCTATGTTTGATCACTTGTGAGACCTCATTAGTGTGCCTAGGAACTCTACAGTTGTATCAGGGCCTAGCTAGAGCTTTAGGCGATGTGTAGACGAAGCTAGAAGTCCGATCGAACCCGATATCCCCGATTTCAAACCTCTCTGTACAATTTTTCAAACAGTGGATTTTTGTGAATTAAAAATTCTTAGAAAAACATGCAGCAAAAACTAAGAATTACTGCGAAGTACGGACCCCTAATTCAACAATTTGACCGTGGAACCGCGGCCAAACCAGGAGTTTTTCGGCGGTTCCGTGGCCAAAATTGTGACTTAGTCCCTGAAATTTCTTGTAATTATTCTTAGGTCCTTTATTGTTAATTTTTTCTGTGAATATTTTAATTCCACTCAAGTGTTGAGTTTTCTAGGGTTCTATTGGGGACTCGTTGATTCGATCGGATAATTTAACTTCGTTTAAGTTTTTCCGGATATTTTAGAAACTGTTAAAAAGTTCGGCCGGATATAAATACCCACTTTTTCCCCTGTCGGGAAATTTCCAAGTGTTGGATCTTTCCGTAGTTTAAGAACGTTCTAAGTAGTGCAAGTAACGCGATGGTCCTTCTAGAAGAAAATAAACCTTAACTCGATTATGTGACCGTCTTGAACTGCCCTTTGAACCTTAGGGTTTGGGGCAGTACGGCGTGCCACATGTGAGGCGTTGGCTTGACACTTCTACGGCTGGACCGTTGGTACTGAGGCACGAAGTGAATGTTTTTAAACTTATTTCATGTGTTGAGCTGTATCAAGAAAACTTGGGTGTTCGATTGTTTGATCGGAAAGTTTAACATTTTCTATTTATCCGGAATGTGATACAATATTTTGAATCCACAAGTAGTTATGAGATAACTGAATGAATGTTATAAACATAGCGGTTTAGTCTCACTTGATCGGTTGCCACGGAATTTTGATGTGATCAAAAGTCTGTCGCAATCACGTAGCGTACGTGGATACTCGCCGGGTAAACATAATAGACAGCCTCGCCCTATAGCCCCGACCAAGTGACTGTAGGAGAACCCCGTCGCCGAAAGCATCCGTTCGGGTGCCCGCGGCAGCGGTATTCCGCCTTGGTGCACTTCGTCGACGGCGTCGGGGGTGCGGCCGCCTATTAATGTTTGCGACGAGCATTCGATCAAAATGTCGGGAATCTTGTTGAATTGCCCGACTTGATAGTGAAAAGTGTTTTCGATAATGAGACTAAAATGCGTGGTTTATAATTATTAGGCATGTGATGTCTAAGGAATTCATTGGTTTAGGCATGCGATGTCTAAGGAGGTTGCGGATTCCAACTCTTGTAGTTTAACACTTTCTTTTCTGCGACCGTAAGTGTAATATGTGATATCGCCGGTTTCGTTGCTATATGTCAACGACAATTGGGATGCGCATATTTACTTACGTTGATGACATGTGATGTTATGTGTTGCTGGATATGTTATATTGGATCGTCGTGTTTGATTAGCCGGGTTTTTTTTTATGTGAGATGAGTGTTTTTTCATTTTCATTCATGTAAAAACTTGTATGTAATATTCTTTTATTGGGACACTTCCAGGTTGCGGATGTTGTTACCATTTGTATATTATTTACTTTTCCGCATTAAGATAGACCCAAAGAGGGGAGCACAAGTAACCGGGTTCTAGGGTCCAGTGGGAGACCATCTCGAGGAGTCGAGTCCGGGTCTCCTAACCCTAGAATTGGTAGGGTTGCTTGCCGCTCTCTTAGGGGTCTAAGGGTGTGGGATTGGCTATTCATCACGACCGTGGAATCCGTGTTTTATACTGGCTCGTATTAAAAACACGGACGTCCTAGTATATCCAATATTTCATATGATATTTTCTGCTGCGTTATCTGTGATGTGATCATGTGAAATGTTCAGATAGATATTATATATGGTATAAATGATATATTATATAGACGTTGCTTATGTTTTATACCCGCGCTAGCCCTGCCTCGTTCTGCCGTTAGTTACCTAACCTAACGGTGCAGACGGGACATCGAGGCGAATGCGGATGGCATAAGTGTACGTTATATTTATCTGTGATGTTTAGGTGGACTTAAATGATGGGATATTCATTAATGAGATTAATGAAAGAAAATAAACCTAATTGATGTTGTGGAATCGAATTTCAAAACAAAACAGGTAGCTACAGTTCTTGCTTTGCATCGCGGTGTTCATTATAGAACATCCTGCACCTTATTCGATGAGGAAAGGACCGAGATCCCTTCACTGGGAGTGACTCCTTTAGCAATAACTGGCAGATGCTACACACTCGGTTTGTCTTTTGATTGCTTCTATAGTTTCTGCTTTGCATAGTGATATATATGATATATCCCGCACCTTATTCGACGAGGAAAGGGCCGACGATCCCTTCGCCGGGAGTGACCCCTTTAGCAAAACTAGAAAAGCTTCAAAAACATTCCATTTAAAAACCATTTGATTCCGCAACGAGATCAAGTTCAAAGCGTTAAAGGTTTTCATAAAAACCATCCGCAACCCTCCGTCATTTTGGGAAGTAGAGTACTTAGTATTCGTGCTACGTTTGCCGACCATAGCCTAGGCGTAGTGTGCGGTAGCTAAGTGATGTCTTCCTACACGACATATGATGCGATTAGTTAGGACAGTCATGTGGCTTTGTTGACCTTAGCCAAGGGTCGTATGGGTGGGTCTAATTAATCATGAAATGACGGGTAGAACTTGACTAGTACTTATCATTTGTTGACCTTAGCCAAGGTCCTAGGTGCTAGGGGTAAAAACCATTATCGGGAGTTTCAAGTGTTGAAATTTGCAATGAGATTGCAAACCTTCTATATGATAGTTGGATCCCGATACCCACTGCGAGTAATTGTTACTCCTTGGAGTGTTTTGCACTTTACAATTAGCCGATCAAGTAGGTGTCTAGAAAGGTGTCAACGGGGTTACGCCTATGGAAAAACGAGGTTTACTGTAATTAGGTCCGTGCGAAAGCACGGGGAACCTCCCTCATAGTACCGCCTCTGGCCTGGCTGAAAGATTGGCGAACTTGTAGAGTGTAATTAATCCCGGCTAATCTTTCCTTTTAAGGTTTGAAGGAAGATTTGATAAAAACAGTGGGAGCCATCCTGATTAGATAATATATATAACCAATCTAATCTTGCAAGAGTGCACGCAGAGTGTTTTCTTCTCTCTCTCTCCAGGTAGCGACCATATCACGCCTTAATCAAGATAATAATATGGATGTTTTGACCGATCCCGCTTGTTATACTGAGCCGGGGAACGTTGGTCCAGCTCCAACTTATAATTGTTATAAGACAGAGCAGGAAATAGGGAATACCAGAATTCCTATGCCGCCCAAACGAAGAAAGTGCATATGATGCAGCTCCTTCGGGTGTGTTCATTACAAAGAACTGTTTCTCAGTATCCTCTGTATCCTGGGTATTTGATACCGGATCAGGATCACAGATATGTAATCTGTTACATAGGGCTACAAAAAGGTAGCAAAACTGAGAACGGGTGATAAGTTTCATGAGACAGAAAACGGGGCAAGTGTTGCAGCCAAGTCTGTTGGTCACTGTCACCCTGTATTACCAATACATTGATTCTGAACAAATGCTATTGATACCGAACCTGATATACAAAATCATATCAGTCTCTTTATTAGTAAAGAAGGATATAATTTTGTACTGATGGATAATGTTTTGAACATTTCCTATATCAAAAGTTGATCGGTTCAGGCGCGTTATCTAAAAGCATTGACGTTCTAAATCAAACTACAGTTCGTAGTATACAGAACACACACAAGAGGAAGAGTTCAGAAATGAACGAATCATTCTTGAGGCATTGTAGACTAGGTCACATCAATGCGACCCGACTGGCTGAAGTTACATTTTAGATGCATATTTAAATCAGTTTGAATTTACATCTTGTGAAACTTGCCAGTCATGTCACAAAGATTAGATAACCATAGCTCTGTTTATAGGTAACAGAGAAAGAGTTAGTAAAATCTTGGGACTGATATATGGTGATGTATGTAAGGTCCCCTGTCTACACATGCCAGGACCGGTTCTTTGCACTTCATTATATTCTCTGATAATCTCTCAAGATTCAGTCATATGTTCCTGTTGAAACATATGTCCGAAGCTTTTGAGGTATTCACAGAATATAAGTTGGAAGTAGAGAACCAAAATACGAGTATAAGTATTATGTCCTATGATAAGATCAGGGAGGAGAATACTTGTGCATGGAATTCTTGGACTATTCTAAAAGAGAATGAAATTCTGTCTCAGTGTTACTCCTCTGAATACACCACAGCACAACGGTGTATCGGGGCGGAGTAATCGCACAATATTAGATATCGTGTGCTCTATGATGAGTATTACTGAGTTACCAATTTCCTTTTGCGGGTTGTGCACTTAAGAAGCAGCATACCTATTGAATTGGGCTCAAATCAAATCAGTGCCTACCACTCCATATAAGATATGGTGTGGGAAGAGCCTATCTCTTAAATAAGTTAAGATTTAGGATTGTCCGGCCTATGTCTAAAGCAAAATCCGGACAAGATCAAGGCAAGGTCAGTTCTGTAGAACTGGAAAGGTTCCAGCTATACAAAACTGCAGCTGATGATTTGACAGAACCAGAGAATTCAATAGTCCCCGACGAACCTCAGCCTCTCCGCCGATCTGGTAGGGTTCCTCACCTACCTGAGAGATACTTTTGTTTCTCGATGACAGTGGGAGCGAGGAATGCATCATGAGATGATAACCCAACTAGTTTCAAGCAGGCCATCAAGAGTAGTGACTCTGTAAGAATGGATGGATGCTTAGCGATCTGACATGGAATCCATGTACACCAGCAAAGTATGGACTTTGGCTGCTATATCTGAAGGGTTAAATTCCCATGAGGAGCAAGTATATCTTGAGAAGATTACTTGGTATATATGGAAAAGTTGAAACTTTCAAAGCTAGACTTGTTAAAGGTTTTAGTCATCAACCAGGTGTGGATAATGATGAAACCTTTTCTAGGGACTATGCTTAAGTCCATCCAGATCCTACTTGCCATTGCTACATACCATGACTACGATATCTGGTGGTTGGGTGCCATGACTACTTTTCTAAATAATGATTTAGAAGAGAACGTCTATAAGAACACAGCCAGAGGGCTTCGTAAACAGTGGGAGCAGCGGAAACATGTGCAAGTTGCTTTACATAATAAAGCAGGCATCGCGGTGTTGGAACGTCTGTTTTGATGTGATAGTCGAAGCGTTTGACTTCATCAAAATGGTAGATGAACCTTGTATGAACAAAACGGTAGTAGAGAGTAAGGTGGTCATCCTCGTATTGTACGTGGACAACATACTCTTGATAGGAAAGGAGTTTCCTATGCTACGATCGGTCGATCTCCTCTTATCACATAGATTCTCCATATAAGATCAAAATGATACCTCCTAAATCCTGGGATTTGGATCTATGAGATAGATCTAAATGGATGTTAGGATTCTCACTAGCTATAGTAAGATAGTATCAATTGATCCTGGGGAGAATCACTGGAAGTGTTCCAGGGTGATAAGGACGACTGAATGTCATTCACAGGCATTGTCTTTACCCTCAGTAAAAGGACGGTTTGTTGGAAGAGTTCCACGCTAGATACCGGGACAAACTAGACGATAAAGACTGGTAATATCGCTATTAAAGATACTACCAAAGAGGCAGTTTGGGTGTATATTGGTTCATAAGATGAACTAGGTTCCCACCATTATGTGACAATGGTAGTGTGGCATTGGCCCAGGAACCCCGGTCCCATCAGTGACCCAGACATATTCTGAGGCAGCATCACCTGATCATGGAGATAGTTGATCTCCAGGGTGATCGAGGTTAGGAGACTAGACTTAGAGGACAACACAGCGGATCCACTCACGAAGGCATTTTCCCAAAGAGAGACTTTTAGTGGATGGTTGAGTATTAGATTCTACAACTACTGCTACAGATGGCCCTAGTGCAAGTGGGAGATTGTTAGTTATATGTATGCCCTAGAGGCTATTACTGTACATTGGATGTATATTGTAGTGGATGCTGGGACATATATAGGTAGGATTTTCTTGCTCGATATGATAGTACGCTATCTGGTTGCTCTTTATCTTAACATGTATACTTTCTGTCTCTCTGATTACATGTTGATAAAGCTCTTAGGATGTGTACTCGACTTCCAGGATGTAACGTCTTCAAAATAATAAAATATGATTTTTGGGAAATTTTATAATTTAATATTATTTTAATGAATATTTTAATATTCTGGTATAATTAAATACAAATAAATGGGGAAAAATTATGGAAAATTCTAAAATAAGGTATTTTAAGGAATTATGCCATTTTAAAGTTTTTAAGATTAGTTATATGCTAATTTAGTGCTAATCGCGATTAAGAATCGCTAATTGGATTTTTAGTATTTTTGTGCAAAAATGTGCACATATCATTTTCCACACTTGTTACACTTGTGTTACATTCTTTGGCCATGGTTGTTCTTTTAGGTGCACTATTTGAGTGAGAAGAGTTTAGAAAAGGAAAAGGGAAAAAGTAAGTAATGAGTGAGAGAGAGAGAGACCAAGTCAACCACCCACTTTTTTGAACCATCCCTCATCATTTTCCCCTCCTCATTCTCTCTCTTCTCCCTCCCCCTTTGTTGCTGCTGCAGCTCCCTTTCCCTCTCTCACCCTCTTCACAAAAGCTTAGATCCACCATGAAAACCAAGCCAAAACCTCATTTCCCCTTCACAAAAAATGTTCCCGAGCACACTAGCTACACTTTGAACCTAGCAAGATTGGATTTGGTGGACTTTGAGCAACTCAAGAATTTTCTTGAGTTGCCAAAGGAGGTAATTTCTGCACCTATAGAGTAGTATTTCAATTCCTTGTGCATCTATTCTAGTTTCATATCGATATTATGATGTTTGTGGATTTTAGAGAATTCAAGTTAGGGTTTAGGGTAAAACTGAAACTTTAGATGAAATTGAGGATGGTGGTAACCTTAGAAACCCTGGTGTAATGCTAAATTGAACCCAAACCTGGAATTGGAACCAGAATACGGAATTACGGAACCGATATCGGAAAAACTGGAAATCTGGGACTGTTTTGTGTAATCTGCTATTACCCCGAGACCCTAAAAATGAAACTGAGTTAACAGTGAGATGTGCAGGCACCAGTGAACCACCACCCCAAACCCTAGCTCCCCTCTCCACTTTGAGGCCGCCAATTTCTCCATTCTGGCCGCAATTTGCGGCCAGATTAGGAGGGAAATGCCTCGTTTTCTGTGCATTCCCCTATTTTCTCTAGTATTGACCCTGGGTACTTCTAGTTTTGACTGATTCAATCTAGGGTGAAATCTGGGTTGATTTTCCTTTGTTGGTGTATGATTTACGACTTGATTTAGCATGGATTTTAGTGTTTTATGATTCATTCCTGTCGGGTGGCGTTTGGACGTCAACGACAAGTGGATTTTGATTGTGTTTACATGCGAGTCGACAGGTTTTTACCTATGCGGGTAGCGTGTGCTATTTTTGTTTCCGATGTGATTTTCATGTGCTTTAGCATTGTGATGTACTTGTAGGTACCCTACGAGATGTTGAGACAAAGAAAATGAAGATGGCGACATCGGCTTTGGCACACGAGAAACAAGGTAAGTAGATTTATATCTACGGGGAGAAGTCGGGTGGATGGCGTATAGCACCCCCGCAGTCCGTGGTGATGTATAAGAATACGTATACACACATATATTTATTATGTGTTGTTTAGGATTATTGATGGTAATAATGGATTATTGGTGATAAGGATATATTGGTTGAGTAGTGCGAAACCCTGGAGTAGTGGTTGCACCCACACTCACACATACACACATACTTGCATACATTCTTTCATATATCTGTGCGCATATGGTGGTGTGTATATCTACACATGGGTATGGGACTATGTGTCTATATACGGGTTTTGAGGATGATACGTGGGATTGAGATGAGTCGATGAGATTCGATTGAGGCCGTGAGATTTGGCGACATGACAGAGTCGTATTGGAGATGTGATATGATGGTAGTGATGCCTGTCATGTGATGAGATAGTGTGATCTCGACTCAGATTTAGGTGGTTTCCATAGCCCTCTCTTTTGACTTTACTGTGGGTTCGTAGTTCGCATAGTAGGCGTTAGACTAGACCCGAGTCATACCTATTTCAAAACTAACGAATCGCGGATATTTTAAAGATAAGCAAAAGGGTTTATACGGATATTTTAAAAGGCGCATCTTTTCTTAAAACACCGTAGCCCTTATTTTACCAAAAGCCCTGATTCGTCTTATTTCAAAAGGCAAGGTTGCATGATATAGCTATTGGTGTAGATTC
Organism: Agapanthus africanus; assembly: GCA_030015575.1. NCBI lineage: Eukaryota > Viridiplantae > Streptophyta > Magnoliopsida > Asparagales > Amaryllidaceae > Agapanthus > Agapanthus africanus. Next base: position 117,937,440 of record CM057351.1, read on the forward strand.
TCTACTGTTGCGTTGATTACTTGATTCCGCACATTCATGCTGTTTATATTGCATCGCTTATATTGTGGATATATTTCAGTCATGCTGCTAGGACACAATCCCCATTATCGATGATGCATATGTTCCACGTACACTGTTGCCGGCTCACAAACTTCATCATCGATAATTGCCATGTCACTACACTGTAGTACTGTTGCATTCAGGATATGACCCTTGCATGACATACTGATATGCTTACCATTCTGCTATATGTCGCATATATGCTGCTTTCTGATTATACGCATTGAGATAGTTTGTTTCTATGATATTTCTGGTTTTGACAGAGGGCTGACCCGGACTGACGGATGCCCGATATATTGAGAGAGGGCTGACCCGGACTGACGGATGCCCGATATATTGAGAGAGGGCTGACCCGGACTGACGGATGCCCGATATATATTGAGAGTGGGCTGACCCGGACTGACGGATGCCCGGTTTGTGAGGATTTACGTGCCGATGCTAGGCACAGGTTTTCATGATGTTTTCGAGTGTCGATGCTAGTCACTCAGGTTCCATGCTTTTGGTTATATCCTCATATTTTCCATGCATATGCTTTATGACATTTACATGCATGATGGTTATTGTCAATGGGTGACGAGTGGACGGGATCCACGTACATGCAGATTGATTTCATTGTTTCTACCTCACATTTATGATATGCTATTACCTGAGGCACTGGCACGAGCACTTGGCATTACACTCATGTATAGAGATTATATTGCCAGTTTAGCATGTTTCAGACTTATTCATATTGAGGTTTATATATATCTGATCGTATTGACCTAGGATGGGTCATGCCTTCGATCTCTGCTTGTAGATATTTTTCTATTCACGAGTTGGCAACTCACCCCCGTTGTGCCACAGTCCTTGCAGGTTTATGCCGTACAGATTCCATAGCGGCATTTCTGGCACACTGCTTCCATATGGGTGACTTGCGTTGGTAGGTGGGTTCTTTTGTATCAGAACCGCCATTGCTCCTGTATTATTCATTGTATCTAGTAATTCCATCAACCAAAACTTGTATATTGTTTCAGACTTAGAAAACAGTGTTGTATTATTTCGACCTTAGAGTTGCGCTTGTAGTATTACGGTTTTCTGGCTGTTTTGAGTTCTTTTTGGATTTGATACTCGCCTTTGGCGTTGTATATTTTTATTGCTTGCGTGGTTGTGACCGTCGATTGACGAAGAGCTAGCTCCCGCTTGGGGATGCCTTTTATCATGTTATATATATTATTCTTGTTGTACCCCGTTCGGGGCCAGTTTTTACAAAGGAAACTCTGCCGAAATTTTCAGGAAAAGTTCCGCATTTTTAAAATACATATTCGGCTTAGTTATTTAAAAACTTGGATTTTTGAAACACGATTTCTTTACTTCTAAAAAACCAGTTTTCCTTTTTTACATTTTTTAAATGGTTTTAGATTTCTGGGCTTTTGGCTTACTTGGATCAGATGGAGTCCTATAGGCTTCATAGGGTTCATGGGCCAGTCACGTGCTCTTTCGGGTCATGACAAAGTTGGTATCAGAGCGCTAGGTTGACCTTGGGTCGAGTCTGAGTTTGACTATGTGGAGCCTAGGGCGTTATTTATATACGGAACTTAGGCTTGACCTTACGGAACTTAGACTTAGTCGAGGGGGTATTAGACCCGAACTTTCGTCGTGTAGGATGACCTTTGGTTGATGGAATAGGTGACTAAAGTAGAGTGACGTACCGTTGGTATGTTCCGCGGCATACTTACGACACGCCACTCAGCTTAAGAAACCTTAGGTTGTACATTTCCTTGCATTGTGTCATATTCCTTCCTATGATCTATCTTCATCGATACTGGTTGTGGTTTTGCTGCCGCGATTGCACGGGCAGAGTGAGCTACGGCTCGAGTTGTGTCAGCATGAGCTCGTCGGGGACGAGGGCTGACCGGGGCGTGATTCCAGAGACATACGGTTGCATTGAGGCTTCGTATTTTGTGTTTCCGCACTTTGAGCGTTTGACAGATCGCTGTTGCGAGATTTTCCGGTTGTGCTGAACGGTACCAGAGGATTGAGCCACTGATAGAGGCCAGCCAGGATGTGATGACTGTTGATATATCGCTTATTCTGGATGATTGAGGCGCTGCTTAGCGTACCGACGAATGAGCCAGTTGTTGCTGCGAGTGATGAGATATCGCCCAGATGATTGGAGCTACTGCAGCATGAGCATATTCTTAGAGATATGATAGTGAGTCGCTAGTCACCGAGGATTAATGACTAGGACATGTGGTTCGTTCGCTTACCCCGATGCGAGGTCATCAGATAGATTGATTCCAGCTAGAGATGACTTCACCCAGATTCGTTGAGAGTCGATTGAGACGATCGAAGTTTAGGAACCCATTTTCCAAGTTTAAAGTATACGAAAAGACATGCAGGTGATTCTATGGACCCTCTAAAAGAATGAAACCCTAACTCGACTTAATGACCGTGTGAAAGCCTTTGAACCTTAGGGTTTGCGGCAGTTCCTCGGCGCCATTAGTGAGGCTTGGGTTTGCCCTTCTACGGCTGGACCACCGATGCTGTGGTATGTACTCGATACTATTAAACTGTACCCGAGATGTTGATCTCTCGGGGGATTATGAGGTTCTGACGAGTCGATCGGATGGTTCGACATCTTTCGGATATTGTGATGGGACACTGCTTGGAAGACTCCAGATACGAGCATAGCCGTCGGAGCGCAGTCCGTGTAGCCACGATGAGATGAGTCCGAATCAGTCGATAGTGGAGCAAGGTGGAGTAAAGAGTTTGCACGAGATTTCGACGAGTTGACGTTCCACTCCGCTGACATCAGAGATGTTACATGCACGTTGAGGACGTGTTCGGCTAGGTATCTTCTACGGAGTGATGAAGATACCGAGTTCGTGATTTCGAGTCCGTGTTAGAGACTTCGGATGGATCGTAGCCGAGGACATTGCAGTGTGCAGATAAAGACGCGACGTCGAATGGTCGATGATACAGACAAGCGGGATGAGAAGTTCGTGCGAGAGGCAGGAGAGCTGTCACTACACCCCGTTAAGATTAAAGGTCGGACATGCATACAGAGGTGCAGAGATGCGACCAGCTTTCGAGGAGATGTTGTACTAAGGGTGCAGATGTTCAGAAAGCGAGGAAAGATTACGCCAGAGTACCAGCCTCCTTACAGTTTAGCTTAGGCAAGATCAGAAGAGACTTTGAGTAGGATTCCTTCCAGTACACTGCTGCTATAAGATTTGCACCAGGAGTAGATGCGTGATGTGCATTCAGAGGACCCGAGGTCGGCGCCAGAGATGTGTTGCTTTACGAGTAGTCGTGAGGATTGACCGAGAGATTTCCAAAGAAGTGCCAGAACGGAATCGTTCCTTTCAGCACTCCTGACCGGGCCGATGAGCCGGTAGATTGCGAGATTGGTAATCTACAGGAAAGATCAGGAACCAGAGGCAGAGGACGCCAGCCGCGAGCTAGAGGCAAGTAGATATCTTTCGCCGCTAGCATCGGATGTTCCGGTACCTTCTCGACCCTGAAGGAGGATATACCGACGACGACAATTATGATTTGTGATTTTGTGATTTGATTATCACGTATCCGTTGCTTTGGATTTCGGTATTTTGGGCGATCTTTTCGCATGATTTAGTCTCGATAACTGTGTTTCATGATATTTGATTTTGTGCACCATGGTTGCACCTACTGGGTATTTATACCTTGTACATAGTTATTACTCTTGAGCTATTGATTGTGATTTCATGCCTATTTTATGCCGGTGATTTGATTTACGCTTCCAGCAGAGTTTCATGTACTTTTAGTGTTTTGATTTTGCACTCGGTATAGCTTATATGTGCTTGCAGTGCATTGATATGTGTTTTGTGCTCGCAGTTGCAAACGTTTATGATTTTCTTCATATCTGGGTACACTTGGTGTTGCTGCTTACGTATTGGAGTTATTGCTTGGTATTTGTGCATGAGATGCACCAGTTCTATACTTCGTGCGTTTGTCGCACCAGTTTTGTGTTTCTTGCGTTTATCGCATCAGATTTATATTTCGTGCCTTTGTTGCACCGGATTTATATTTTGTGCATTTCGGTTGCACCTGACTTCGATTTGATGCCTTTCGGTATGTCGATTTTGATTGTGATATTGAGGTGGATTCTTGCACTCCGTGCTTTTGAATGGACTTACGCATATTCGGCGTTGCTATTGGATTTTGTGATTCCGTGCATGTTGAGTGCGCAGGGTTTAGATTTTCATTCGTGCATGATGGATGCACCGATTTGGATTTTCGCGCATATTGGGCGCATGTTTTGAGATACGATTTTGGGGCACACCAGATGCACTAAATCGAGATTCTTCGTGCATGTCGGATGCACTGGATTTTGACTGCCAGGACACACGTTGCCTATGACAGATGCTTCGTGCACACCCGTTGCACCTAGATGTTGTTTTGTGCACATGTTTAGCACATATATGGATTTTGATTTCCGTGCGCACCAGACGCACAGGGTGGTGTTATGTGCACTTTTGAGATTTACTCCTTTTGGACCAGTACCTTTTTATGATATTGGATATTTGTTTTCATACTGAGAAGGACTAGTCAGAGGATAGTACCTGGATATATTTTGCATGCATTGATAGTTCGAAGGGATTTCCAAAGAGCGAGCTATAGTCTCGGTATATATATACCTACGCGTCTGATATGACATGGAACGTTTTAAAAAGAGGAAACCCTTCTAAATTGTTTTCAAAACGGCGGAACGTAACTATTAAACAAAGGATATATATTTACGTATATAGTTATTTTCTTGTGAAAAACGTCCTCCACTGTGCAGTGTTACGCGCATCGCACAGCGACTTAAAAGTTTGGGCATGCATTTTCATCAGCTATTCACATGTATAGATTGGAGGTCTACATGTATAGTTCTGATTTTTATCATATTGATTTTGTATTGGATTTGACATTTGTGTCTTTACCATGACTCCGATGATCGCGGGATGCTTGATGGAGTGTTGCTTTTGAGTTATCTACTCAGTACTCATGCGCATGCATTGCGCTATGATGTTTTATGTATAGATGATTTCGGAGCCCCGATGACTTAGAATTTGTATTGAAATATTTTAGCATTTGGGGGTTTAAATTTAAATTCGGGGACCGAATTTCTTTAAGGGGGGTAGATTGTAACGTCCTTAAAATAATAAAATATGATTTTTGGGTAATTTTATAATTTAATATTATTTTAATGAATATTTTAATATTCTGGTATAATTAAATACAAATAAATGGGGAAAAATTATGGAAAATTCTAAAATAAGGTATTTTATGGAATTATGCCATTTTAAAGTTTTTAAGATTAGTTATATGCTAATTTAGTGCTAATCGCGATTAAGAATCGCTAATTGGATTTTTAGTATTTTTGTGCAAAAATGTGCACATATCATTTTCCACACTTGTTACACTTGTGTTACATTCTTTGGCCATGGTTGTTCTTTTGGGTGCACTATTTGAGTGAGAAGAGTTTAGAAAAAGAAAAGGGAAAAAGTAAGTAATGAGTGAGAGAGAGAGAGACCAAGTCAAACCCCCACTTTTTTGAACCATCCCTCATCATTTTCCCCTCCTCATTCTCTCTCTTCTCCCTCCCCCTTTGTTGCTGCTGCAGCTCCCTTTCCCTCTCTCACCCTCTTCACAAAAGCTTAGATCCACCATGAAAACCAAGCCAAAACCTCATTTCCCCTCCACAAAAAATGTTCCCGAGATCACTAGCTACACTTTGAACCTAGCAAGATTGGATTTGGTGGACTTTGAGCAACTCAAGAATTTTCTTGAGTTGCCAAAGGAGCTAATTTCTGCACCTATAGAGTAGTATTTCAATTCCTTGTGCATCTATTCTAGTTTCATATCGATATTGTGATGTTTGTGGATTTTAGAGAATTCAAGTTAGGGTTTAGGGTAAAACTGAAACTTTAGATGAAATTGAAGATGGTGGTAACCTTAGAAACCCTGGTGTAATGCTAAATTGAACCCAAACCTGGAATTGGAACCAGAATACGGAATTACGGAACCGATATCGGAAAAACTGGAAATCTGGGACTGTTTTGTGTAATCTGCTATTACCCCGAGACCCTAAAAATAAAACTGAGTTAACAGTGAGATGTGCAGGCACCAGTGAACCACCACCCTAAACCCTAGCTCCCCACTCCAATTTGAGGCCGCCAATTTCTCCATTCTGGCCGCAATTTGCGGCCAGATCAGGAGGGAAATGCCTCGTTTTCTTTGCATGCCCCTATTTCCTCTAGTATTGACCCTGGGTACTTCTAGTTTTGACTGATTCCATCTATGGTGAAATCTGGGTTGATTTTCCTATGTTGGTGTAAGATTTACGACTTGATTTAGCATGGATTTTAGTGTTTTGTGATTCATTCCTGTCGGGTGGCGTTTGGACGTCAACGACAAGTGGATTTTGATTGTGTTTACATGCGAGTCGACAGGTTTTTACCTATGCGGGTAGCGTGTGCTATTTTGGTTTCCGATGTGATTTTCATGTGCTTTAGCATTGTGATGTACTTGTAGGTACCCTACGAGATGTTGAGACAAAGAAGATGAAGATGGAGACATCGGCTTTGGCACACGAGAAATAAGGTGAGTAGATTTATATCTACGGGGAGAAGTCGTGTGGATGTCGTATAGCACCCCCGCAGTCCGTGGTGATGTATACGAATACGTATACACACATATATTTATTATGTGTTGTTTAGGATTATTCATGGTAATAATGGATTATTGGTGATAAGGATGTATTGGTTGAGTAGTGCGAAACCCTAGAGTAGTGGTTGCACCCACACTCACACATACATACATACTTGCATACATTCTTTCATATATCTGTGCGCATATGGTGGTGTGTATATCTACACATGGGTACGGGACTATGTGTCTATATACGGGTTTTGAGGATGATACGTGGGATTGAGATGAGTCGATGAGATTCGATTGAGGCCGTGAGATTTGGCGTCATGACAGAGTCGTATTGGAGATGTGATATGATGGTAGTGATGCCTGTCATGTGATGAGATAGTGTGATCTCGACTCATATTTAGGTGGTTTCCATACCCCTCTCTTTTGACTTGACTGTGGGTTTGTAGTTCGCATAGTAGACGTTAGACTAGACCCGAGTCATACCTATTTCAAAACTAACGAATCGGGGATATTTTAAAGATAAGCAAAAGGGTTTATACGGATATTTTAAAAGGCGCATCTTTTCTTAAAACACCGTAGCCCTTATTTTACCAAAAGCCCTGATTCGTCTTATTTCAAAAGGCAAGGTTGCATGATATAGCTATTGGTGTAGATTCTCTACTGTTGCGTTGATTACTTGATTCCGCACATTCATGTTGTTTGTATTGCATCGCTTATATTGTGGATATATTTCAGTCATGCTGCTAGGACACCAGCACCATTATCGATGATGCGTATGTTCCACGTACACTGTTGCCGGCTCACACACTTCATCATCGATAATTGCCATGTCACTACACTGTAGTACTGTTGCATTCAGGATATGACCCTTGCATGACATACTGATATGCTTACCTTTCTGCTATATGTCGCATATATGCTGCTTTCTGATTATACGCATTGAGATAGTTTGTTTCTATGATATTTCTGGTTTTGAGAGAGGGCTGACCCGGACTGACGGATGCCCGATATATTGAGAGAGGGCTGACCCGGACTGACCCGGACTGACGGATGCCTGATATATTGAGAGAGGGCTGACCCGGACTGACGGATGCCCGATATATTGAGAGAGGGCTGACCCGGACTGACGGATGCCCGATATATATTGAGAGTGGGCTGACCCGGACTGACGGATGCCCGGTTTGTGAGGATTTACGTGCCGATGCTAGGCACAGGTTTTCATGATGTTTTCGAGTGTCGATGCTAGGCACTCAGGTTCCATGCTTTTGGTTATATCCTCATATTTTCCATGCATATGCTTTATGACATTTACATGCATGATGGTTATTGTCATTGGGTGACGAGTGGACGGGATCTACGTACATGCAGATTGATTTCATTGTTTCTACCTCACATTTATGATATGTTATTACCTGAGGCACTGGCACGAGCACTTGGCATTACACTCATGTATAGAGATTATATTGCCAGCTTAGCATGTTTCAGACTTATTCATATTGAGGTTTATATATATCTGATCGTATTGACCTAGGATGGGTCATGCCTTCGATCTCTGCTTGTAGATATTTTTCTATTCACGAGTTGGCAACTCACCCCCGTTGTGCCACAGTCCTTGCAGGTTTTTGCCGTACAGATTCCATAGCGGCATTTCTGGCACACTACTTCCATATGGGTGACTTGCGTTGGTAGGTGGGTTCTTTTGCATCAGAACCGCCATTGCTCCTGTATTATTCATTGTATCTAGTAATTCCATCAACCAAAACTTCTATATTGTTTCAGACTTAGAAAACACTGTTGTATTATTTCGACCTTAGAGTTGCGCTTGTAGTATTACGGTTTTCTGGCTGTTTTGAGTTCTTTTTGGATTTGATCCTCGCCTTTGGCGTTGTATATTTTTATTGCTTGCGTGGTTGTGACCGTCGATTGACGAAGAGCTAGCTCCCGCTTGGGGATGCCTTTTACCATGTTATATATATTATTCTTGTTGTACCCCGATCGGGGCCAGTTTTTACAAAAGAAACTCTGCCGAAATTTTCAGGAAAAGTTACGCATTTTTAAATTACATATTCGGCTTAGTTATTTAAAAACTTGGATTTTTGAAACACGATTTCTTTACTTCTAAAAAACCAGTTTTCCTTATTTACTTTTTTTAAATGGTTTTAGATTTCTGGGCTTTTGGCTTACTTGGATCAGATGGAGTCCTATAGGCTTCATAGGGTTCAAGGGCCAGTCACGTGCTCTTTCGGGTCGTAACACAGGACTATGATGCAGATCATACTAGTGGGGCCTGGGTAGTCCATGAGTACATCCTTCAATGTTCCTAGTCGTGGGAATATCGAGACGGCGCATCGATATTCTAGAGTAGACTAGCGTATATCTTCTCAACCCATGTGATGGGCGATGGATGATCCCATATCCATTGGTGTTTGACATCGGAGATGGTATGCGGGTGCTCAGTGGAGACTGGGTACACTGAACGGACTCGCCGAGAACTCCCAGATGGTATTATACCTCACGTCAGATGGCAGTTCTCTGGTGACACTGGTACAGCTTAGTCTGTTGACCCGAGATCGTCATAGAGTTTTGTGTGTCTCCCACTGTGCTTTGATTTACACCCTACTACGGCTCTACTGAGTCGTGCAAACAGGTGGTTTTTGGGTACAGTCCCGATTCACATGGAGGCAATGAGCGATAGGAGGGGATTCGTCTCTCCCGGTATTGGGGGTTGATGTTGCGCTATGCATGACTGGCCATAACAGGAAATCCCTGGCCAGGGTTGCAGTCATATACTGATAAGAGTTATCAGTAGTTTCACGAATGTTATGGACCTCACGTCGGCACAACTTATCGAGCTATTGGGGTCTGACATTTACCACCCCTAGGAGAGATATGTGACATATCAGGCGAACAGACCGGACTGTACGGTAAGTGTTACTGGTTGGATTCACAGGAGTGTGAGCGGGCTTGCTCTTCGATCTTCTGATCGCTCAATACCCGGGTGGCCGTTACGTTTAGCAGACCGCTTGCGGCTTGTGGGTGTTTGATATGATCATCACCTGCTGCCGGCGTATTGACGAGTCTTTAGAGTCCTACATAGAGGTTTCTTTGCTCAAGCGAAACGAAATAGGAGCGCATATGAGATATGTGCGGGACAGAGAATAATGCGTGTATATGATACCGTATTTTATTTCTCGCGATGAATGTATCGAATAGTTGTATGTGATATAACCTAGTTATCGAATCGGGGATTGATTCGATAAGTCGATAAATTGGATACTAGTCGGTTATATGCAATATGACGGGATCGTTAAATCAAGTATTGATTTAATGATTTAATGCATAATTGTATATTTGATATATTAGTTTGCATTAACTAGTATTGGTTCACTTTAAATGGATTTTCTCACTTGAAATGCACAAGTTGTATATGTGATATACTTTTGTACACTTGTTTGTATCATGTTTGATGATACATGCTCACTTGGGTTTGTGTCAAGAATTAAACCATGGTTAAGTTAATGATTAGGGTTTTGTTTATTTAATTACTTATTTGTTTATTTATATTTTCATTTTGGAAAAGATAAATAAGAAATGGTGGCTTTCTTTGTTTGCTTGTTGAAGCTTCATGAAGCTTTGAACAAGTCCACCATTCTTGTCTCTTGCTTAACCCTAACCATTCAAATTAACCATAGTCTATTCTCTACACCTAACCATGGTTGCCATATGATAAGTATTCATTTTATTTTTCTTCTTGAATAACACTTATCATATTCTTCTTCATCTTCAACAAGATGAAAAGCTTGCCTCCATCAATGGCAACATGAGAAAAAGAGTGAGAAATCCAATTCTAAAGTGAACCCACCTCCTATTTCTTCATCCTCTACCTCTTGCCAAGTAGTATAGGGTGTTTTCTTCACAAGTTTCATGACATGGTGAAGTTGGAGTTTGATCTTGAGTTGCCTCGACATAGATCATCTTCGGCATCGAAGTCGACGACCTAGCCCGCCCATTTCTCCGATGAAGCCGATGCTAGAGTCCTGGATTCGATTTGGACAGCGGAGGGACGTCATCAAGGAGCCTAGGAGATGGAGGACCGGATCTACAAAGGCTGTAGCTTCTTTCCTTTAAGTTAAAGTTGTTTACTTGCATCGCATCACCTATAAATCTAGTTAACGATCCGTATTAGGGTTTGTAGGCATATGGAAAATTTTGAATTAGCTATGTTTGATCACTTGTGAGACCTCATTAGTGTGCCTAGGAACCCTACATATTGGGCAATCTTCTTCTTCTCGCCCAAAAGCTAAGGCCAAAGGAAAGAAAAAGAAGAAGCACACCAATCCTAAGGGTGGAGTTAAAAAGGTGAAGGGAAAGGAAAAGTCCGAAGCTGGAGACTCGGGGAAAGGTGAATGTTTTCATTGCCACAAGACAGGACATTGGAAGCGCAACTGTACAGAGTACTTGAACCTCAAGAAGAAGCATGGGGATTCTCCCGCTTCAGGTGTGTTTGTGACAGAAAACTGTTTTTCAATAAACTCTGCTTCCTAGGTATTAGATACCGGTTCAGGTTCTCACATTTGCAATTATATGCTGGGACTGAGAAATAGCAAAGTTTTGAAGACAGGTGACCATACTCTCCGCGTTGGAAATGGTTCCAATGTACATACAGTCGCAGTAGGAGAGTATCACTTGTGGTTGCCATCTGGATGTATTTTTGTTTTGAACCCATGTTATTTTGTACCAAGTATGCTATGTAATATAATATCAGTTTCTTTGTTAGACAATGAAGAATATAACTTTATATTGCAGAACAATGTTATGAACATTCACCTGAATCAATTGTTGGTTGGGTATGGTATACTTAATAACGGGATATACGTCCTAAATCAACACACAGTTTTCAGTATACAACACACTAAGAAAAGAAAACTTTCAGAAATAAATGAAACTTTTCTTTGGCACTGTAGACTTGGTCATATTAACGAAACAAGACTAATCAAGTTACACCAAGATGGATATTTAAACCCTTTTGAATATAAATCTTATGCGACTTGCCAGTCTTGTATCATGGGTAAAATGACCAAAACTCCGTTTACCGGACACGGAGAAAGAGCTACCGAGTTCCTAGGACTCATACATAGTTATGTATGTGGTCCAATGTCTACACAGGCCAGAGGCGGTTTTTCATACTTCATTACGTTCACTGACGATTTCTCAAGATTCGGTCATGTATTTTTATTAAAGCACAAGTCCGAAGCTTTCGAGAAATTCATTGAATATAAACAAGAAGTAAAAAAACAAACCGGCTTGAGTATCAAGATGCTTCGATCAGATCGAGGTGGGGAATACCTTAGTACAGAATTTGCAAACTTCTTACAAGAGAATGGGATTCTCTCTCAGATCACTCCTCCTTACACACCACAGCACAACGGTGTGTCTGAACGACGGAATAAGACCCTAATAGATATGGTCTGATCCATGATTCATGATGCTGAGTTACCCATCTCATTTTGGGGGCATGCATTTGAGACTGCAGCGTTTCTACTGAACAGGGTTCCAACCAAAACCATGTCTACCACGCCATATGAGATATGGCATGGGAAGAGACCATCTCTTAAGAGAATAAAGATTTGGTGTTGCCCGGCCTATGTTAAAAAGCAAAATCCGGATAAACTCGAGACACGGTCAGTCATGTGTAATTTTGTGGGGTATCCAAAGAATTCTTATGGATATCTATTCTACCACAAAGAGGAACAAAAGGTGTTTGTTTCTCAGTATGCCGCATTCTTGGAAAAAGTGTTTTTCACAGATAAAGATGATGGCAAAGTGTTGGATCTAGAAGAGCTTCTAGAGACACAAACTACAAATGATGAGTTGGTTGAACCGGCTGTTGCAATAGAAACCGAGGAACCTCGGTCACTCCGAAGGTCTGGTAGGACTTCTCGCCCACCGGAGAGGTACTACGGTTTCCTCATTGATGGTGACGGAGAAGATTGCATCATGGATGATGATGATCCTACCAGTTTTCAGCAAGCTATCACGAGTGGTGACTCTGTGAAGTGGCTGGATGCCATGAGATCCGAAATGGAGTCTATGTACACCAACAAAGTATGGACTTTGGACATTGTACCCCCTGGGGTAAAACCTGTGGGATGCAAATGGATGTTTAAAAGAAAGATTGGTGTAGATGGTCAGGTAGAGACCTATAAGGCAAGACTTGTGGCGAACGTTTTTCGTCAAAAACCAGGTTTGGACTATGACGAAACTTTTTCGCCCGTAGCCATGCATAAATCAATTCGGATCCTACTTGCTATTGCTGCTCACTACGACTATGAAATCTGGCAGATGGACGTTAAAACAGCATTTCTAAATGGAGATTTAGAAGAATGCGTTTATATGGATCAGCCAGAGGGCTTCATTGACAGTGGGAGCAGCGGGAAAGCATGTAAACTGTTTAAATCCATATATGGGTTAAAGCAGGCATCTCGGAGTTGGAACATCTGTTTCGATGATGTTATCAAAGAGTTTGATTTCATCAAAAATCCAGATGAACCTTGTGTTTATAAGAAGGTTGTAGGAAGAGCTGTCACATTCCTCGTATTGTACGTGGATGACATTCTTCTGATAAAAAATGATATTCCTATGCTACAGTCGGTCAAATCATTCTTATCACTAAGGTTCTCCATTAAGGACCTGGGGGATGCCATATACATCCTGGGCATAAGGATCTATAGGGATAGATCCAAAAAGTTATTGGGATTGTCCCAAACCAGGTACATCAACACCATCCTAAAAAGGTTTAGTATGGAAGACTCCAAGCGGGGTGCCTTACCCGCTTGCCATGGAGTCACTCTCTCCAAGGATTCTTGTCCAAAGACCGATGAAGAGAGAGCTCGCATGAGCATTATACCGTATGCTTCGGCAGTAGGATCTATAATGTATGCGATGTTATGTACACGCCCAGATATAGCTTATGCACTTAGTGTTGTAAGAAGGTATCAATCCAACCCAGGGGAGAACCACTGGACAGCTGTGAAGAACATTCTTAAGTACTTACAATGGACTAAAGAATTGTTCTTGGTGCATGGTAATACAGATCTCCAAATGGAGGCCTTTACCGATTCGATCTTCTAGAGTGATAAGGATGACATCAAATCTATCTCAGGGTTTGTATTTACCCTCAATGGAGGGGCGGTAAGTTGGAAGAGTTCCAAACAGGATACCGTTGCAGACTCTACGATGGAGGCTGAGTACATTGCTGCAAATGATGCCGCCAAGGAAGCCGTCTGGATGAAGAAGTTCGTCTCGGAGCAAGGAGTAGTTCCAACCATTATTGATCCAATACCCTTGTGTTGTGATAATAATGGGGATAAGGCGTTAGCCAAGGAGCCCAGGTCCCATCAGCGGTCCAGACACATCCTGAGGCGCTTTCATTTGATCCGGGATATTGTAGATCGCCGAGAGATCGAGATTAAGAGAGTAGACACAAAGAATAACACCGCGGATCCACTCACCAAGGCCCTCCCTCAGCCGCAGCATGAGCGACTTTTTGAGATGTTGGGTATGAGATATGCCAATAACTGGCCTTAGTGCAAGTGGGAGATTGTTGGATATTTGTATGCCCTAGAGGCCATTATATGATAGTGGATGTATCTGTACATGTATATATATATATATATATATATATATATATATATATATATATTCATTGTACATTCTTGCTTGACATGATAGTATGCTATCTGGTTCTACTTTATCTGACATGTTGATTTGATCATGCTTTTATTCATTCATACATGCTGATAAAACCCTGAGGATATCGGCTTGACTACAGTGATTATGATAGAGATCATACTAGTGGGACATCTGTAGTTTATAAGCATATCCTGAATGTCCCTAGTCGGAGGTGTATCGAGACGGGGCATCGATATACCAGAGTAGACTAGTGTATATGATACTAGACCCATGTGATGGGCGATGGATGTTCCCACATCCATCGATGTTTGACATCAAGATCGTATACGGGTGCTCAGTGGTGACTGGGTACACTGGACGGACTCACCGAGAACTCCTATATGAAATTTTATCTATCGTCGGATAGTAGTTCTCAGGTGACACTGGTACAAGTTAGTCTGTAGACCCGAGATCGTTATAGAGTCTTGTGTGTTCTCCCACTGTACTTTGATTACCACCCTACCACGGCTCTACTGAGTTGTGCAAACAGGTGGCCGTTAGGTACAGTCCCGAGACACACGAAGGCAATGAGCAATAGGAAGGGTTTCGTCTCTCCCGCTATTGGGAGTTGATGTTGTGCTGTGCCCGACTGGTTATATCAGCAAGTCCCTGGCCATGGCTGCTGAGATTTGCTGATAAGTGTTATCAGTAGTTTCTCGATCTGTTATAGACCATTCACCGGCACGACTTATTGAGTTATTGGGGTCGACGTGACCATCCCTAGGCTCGATATGCAGCATATCTGACGAAGAGACTGGACCGTACGGTAGTGTTGCCGGTTGGCTCGACGGGAGTTGTAGCAGGTTCGCTTGTTTTCTTCTGATCGCTCAATACCCGGGTGGCCGTTACGTTTAGCTGACCGCTTGCGGCTTGGGGGTGCTTGATATGATCATCACCCGCTGCCGGCGTATTGACGAGTCTTAGAGTCCCACAAAGGAGTTACCTAGTCCAGGCGAAACGTTGTGGTGCGCGTATGCGATATGCGCTTGGACCCGACTAAAATGCGTGTATAGGATACCGTATATTGATCGGGCGGCTTGCTTTTGGTGGGGTCATATGAGATATGGACGGATTGATAAATCAAGTGTTGATTTATCATTTAACCATTAGTTTTCTCACTTGAAATCTTTTCTTGTATATGATGGATGCATGCATGCATGTATGTTTTTCTTTCTTTCTAGTTTCATGCACATATGGATGTGTATACATACATGCATACACACATCATCTATCATGGTTGATTATACATGGAAAATGGTGGCAATATAAGACTCACACCTTGGTTATTTATATGGATTATTTTTTATATTTGTGTTAAAATCAAAATGGAAAATGAAAGGATAATTCATGGCTAGTTTCTACATCCTTCTTAAACCTAACCATGCTCACCTACTCCTAACCAGGAGTTAACCTTCTCTTTGTGTTTTAAACTCAAATTAAATAATATCTTTATAATCTAACCATGGTTTGAGATGAGGATAAGAAAATATATATACATATATTTTCTTTTTTCTTCACAAGGGTTTTTTCTTTTTCACCTTTGTTAAAAGAAAGCCACCATCTTCTTCCTCCTTCACCATTTGCTCTCTAGACTTTTGTAGTGAGCAATATACTCATCAAGTTAGGTTTTTGAAGTGAGAAAAGCCATCACAACATCATTCTACACAAGTTTAGCCCACTTGTTTAGAGTGTTATCTTCATTTCTTCTCTTGATAAGTGAAGTTGCAAGCTTGGACTAGGAGCTTCGGGTGGATCGTCGTGGACAATAGAAGACTTCAAGAGAACCTTCCTCCAACTCTCAAGTGGCCAAGGAGTATAGCAAAAGGGAGCTACTAAGGTTGTACTCTCAAAACCCTAGTCTTTGCTACTTGTTATGTATAGAAACCCTAATATTCTAGGATAGATCCTTTGTATGCTTACATAGCACCATAAAAATTTGAACTTTGTGACATATGATGCTTCCAAACTCTACATAGGGTGCTAGGTAAACCAAACAGATCCTTCATGGAGAACCGTTGTGACAAGAATAGCTTGACCGATTGTAGCATAGGAATGTCATTTCCTATCAAAAG
Source organism: Agapanthus africanus (assembly GCA_030015575.1). Lineage (NCBI taxonomy): Eukaryota > Viridiplantae > Streptophyta > Magnoliopsida > Asparagales > Amaryllidaceae > Agapanthus > Agapanthus africanus. The sequence continues at coordinate 117,953,966 of CM057351.1, forward strand.
AATGTCGTCCACGTATAATACTAGGAACACGACAGTTCGTCCTACAATCTTCTTAAAGACACAAGGTTCATCTTCGTTCTTGATGAAATCAAATTCCTTGATTGCCACATCAAAACAGATGTTCCAGCTCCGCGATGCCTGTTTTAATCCATAAATTGATTTAAGTAACTTGCACACCTTCCCGCTGCTCCCACTGTCTACGAAACCTTCTGGCTGATCCATGTAAACTCACTCTTCTAAACAGCCGTTTAGAAAAGCCGTTTTAACGTCCATTTGCCAGATTTCATAGTCATGGAAGGCAGCAATGGCAAGTAGGATCCGAATGTATTTGAGCATAGCCACTGGAGAAAAAGTTTCATCATAGTCCAAAGCAGGTCTTTGACGAAAACCTTTTGCAACGAGTCTAGCCTTATAGGTTTCCACCTGCCCATCCACACCAACTTTCCTTTTGTAGATCCATTTGCATCCAACGGTTTTTACCCCAGGTGGAGCAACATACAAGGTCCACACTTTATTGGTGTACATGGACTCCATCTCGGATTGCATTGCATCCAGCCACTTATCAGAGTCCTTACTGATAATGGCCTGCCTGAAACTGGTAGGGTCATCTTCTTCCAAGATCCAATCCTCTCGATCCCCGTCTATGAGAAAACCGTAGTATCACTCGGGCGGATGAGAAATCCTACCAGATCTGCGGAGTGGCTGAGGTTCGTCTGGGGTTATTGAATCCAGTGGTTCCTCCAAATTTTCAGTTACATTTTGTGGTCGCTGAATTTCATCCAGTTCTACCGAACTCCCACTAGTTTCTTTTGCAAGAAACACCCTTTCTAAAAAGGTAGCGTGGCGAGATACAAACACCTTCTGTTCCTCAGTGTGGTAGAACAGATATCCTAGTGAGTCTTTAGGATATCCCACAAATTTACATAAAACTGACCGGGCCTCTAACTTGTCCGGTTTCTGTGTTTTCACATAGGCCGGACAACCCCATATCTTAATAAATTTAAGACATGGTTTCTTACTGCTCCATATTTCATACGGAGTTCTAGGCACAAATTTGGACGGAACTTGATTCAAAAGGTATGCCGCTGTCTGAAGCGCATGTCCCCAAAATGAAAGAGGCAACTCGGCATTACTCATCATGGAGCGAACCATATCCAGTAGGGTACGATTCCTCCGCTCCGATACACCGTTGTGCTGTGGTGTATAAGCAGGAGTAAGCTGAGAGAGAATACCATTCTCTTTTAAGTAATCTTGCAATTCCGTGCTTAAGTACTCCCCTCCTCTATCAGACCGGAGGATCTTGATACTCTTACCAATCTGGTTCTCTACTTCGTTTCTGAATTCCTTGAATTTCTCAAAAGCTTCAGATTTGTGTTTCATCAGATACACATATCCGAACCTAGAGAGATCGTCAGTGAATGTGATGAAGTACGAGAACACACCCCTTGCATGTATAGACATCGGACCACATACATCACTGTGTATGAGTCCCAAGAGCTCTACTGCCCTTTTTCCATGTCCGGTGAACGGAGATTTGGTCATCTTTCCTTTGAGACAAGACTAACAAGTTTCATAAGATGAAAACTCGAACGTATCCAAGAGTCCATCTTTATGCAATTTACTTAGTCTTTTCTCTCCGATATGACCAAGTCTACAATGCCACAAGTAGGATTCGTTCGTATCTGAACTCTTCCTCTTGCGTGTGTTTTGTACATTGAGAACTGTATTCTGATTTAGAACGTAGATACCATTACACAGTGTACCTTCTGCAACCAGTACCTTGTGAAGGTAGATGTTCATGATATTTCTATCAAGAACAAAGTTATATCCATCTTTATCGAGTAAAGAAACTGATATGATGTTGCAAACCATGTAAGGTACATAGTAGCAATCATTCCAAATCATAGTATTGCTATTTGGCAACACTAGGTGATATTCACCGACGGCTGCAGCATTAACTTGTGCTCCGTTCGCTACTCTGAGCGACATATCACCAGGTACAACTTTCCTACTTTTTCTCAGTCCCTACAATAAATTACAGATATGAGATCCTGATCCGGTATTAAGTACCCAGGAGGTAGGGCTGACCGTAAAGCAGTTCTCAATTACAAGAACACCCGAAGTAGATGCAAAACCATGCTTCTTCTTCAACTGGGTATCCTTGGAATCCATACAATCCTCTTTCCCTTGCTCATACTTATGACTGTTGTCGTAAGTTAGAGCTGAACCAATGTTCCCCAGCCCCGAATAATAATTCGGATCGGTCAAGCGATACATTTTATTATCTTGATTAGCGTATGAAATGCCTGCTATCTGGAGAGAGAGAGAAAAGAAACACTCAGCGTGCGCTCTTGCAAGATTAGATTGGTTTATTGATTTATCTAATGAGGATGGCTCCCACTGTTTCCTCAAATTCTTCTTCAAACCCTAAAAGAAGAACTAGTCAGGATTAATCGCACGTCATAATACTTGCTTAACCTTTCAGCCAGGCTAGTGTTGGTAATTCGACGGAGGTTTTCCAACGCTTTCGCAAAGTTCCTTAATTAAATAACCTCTTTTCCCTGGAGGCGTAGCCCCGCTAACACCGTTCTAGACACCTACTTGGTTTATAGCATTGATTGTTAAGTGAAAAAATCGCCCGAGTGTAACCCAACTCATCAGTGGGATCGGGATCCAACTATCATTGTGCGATGATCTAGATGGAATCCACTCTAGTCACCATACTCGAGAAGGTATGCTAAATCTGCAAGTTTCAATTTCTTTAGAAACTCCCGATGTGGATTTTTGCCCCTAGGACCCAAGTGACCTTGACGAATAATCAACAAATCAAAAGGTCCTAGTCAAGTTCAACCCGTCGTTATCCAGGATTGCATTAGACCCGCCCGCATGATCCTTGATGAATAATCAACAAAATCATGTGACCGTCCTAACCAATCGCATCTATCAGTCCAACAGATAATTATTACTTAGCTACCGTTCACTGTGCCTTGACGAATAATCAACAAACGTAGCACGAATACTAAGTATTAATTTTCTGAAACAACGGAGGGCTACGGCTAGGTTTTTGGCGAAAAACCCGTTAACGTAATGAACTTGATATCGTTGATGGAACCTGATAACCTTTTTTGAAAATATAGTGGTGAAGATTTTTGCTAAAGAGGTCACTCCCTGTGAAAGGATCTCGGCTCTTTCCTCGTCGAATGAGGTGCAGGATATTCCCAACTGAATACCTCGATGCAAAGCAAGAATAATCGACTATAGTGAAGTTATTACCCTGATGCAAGCTTTTTGTCCAAGGGGACACTCCCGATGAAGGGATCTCGGCCCTTGCCTCGTCGACTGAAGTGATGGACATTCATAACCGAATACCTCTATGCAAAACAAAAGAGAACGTCCTTGCAATAACAGCTTTTTGAAAATTGTTCCAACAACGTCTTTTTAGTTTATTTTTCTTTGCATTAATTTAATGCGCCCCATCAGTTAATCCTACCATTGCAGAAAACAACGAAAATATGACGTACGCTTATGCCATCCGCATTCGCCACGGGGTCCCGTCATCACCCGTTAGGTTACTTAACTAACGACAGAGCGGGGGCTGGACTAGCGTGGATGCAAAACATAAGCAACGCCTAAGTAGATATCATATATCGATATATATTCACATTCGTCAGATGCAATGATAGCCATTCCAGATCATAGATGAATACTATGGATATACTAGGAATCTGCATTCCGTTCGAGCCTGCAACGAAAAACAGATTACACGGTCGCGATGAATAGCCAAATACCCCACCCTAGACCCCTACGGGTGCGGCAAACTACCCGCCAAATAATCGAAGTGAAGCAACCTCCCTCAACAAAGTCAGTAGGCCACTCGGCACTTCGAGGTACCCGGTAGTTTGTGCACCCCACCTTGGGTCTATCCTAGGAGCAAAAACAGTATAAGAAATTATACAATGACGGCTACAATCTCATCCCGGATGTGCGGCCAAACAAATAATATTTCATCAATTTACATATTACATGAATTGAATGATAAAGAAAACTCTCATCTCACAACCCCCGGCTATTCATCCGCGATAATCCAACGAATTCATATACACAAACCATCAACATTACAGATCACAGATATGTATAACCCCAACTAATCGACGTATAGAGATTAGCAGACATTCAATACATATATCACATTACGGATATAACCCATTAGCCAAAGTCTACAGAGCTTCGATCAAAATACGGATTTTTAATCACCCCAAACACAAATTTGTTCTCTGGAAAATCTGGGCAGAAACAACATATACTAAAAATCCCAAAACATCCAAATAAGAACACTGCACAAAACCCGGTCCACAGCCGAGTGAACTCGTCCGCGGTTCTGCGGCAGGAATCATGTTCGTACCGCGGATCCGCGGCGCTTTGACCGAGTCACTGGATCATTTTTGTTTTGGGTTTTTACAAAACCCTGAGCCAATTTTTCATGTACGTTAAATCATTTTTAGAGCAGTATAAAAAATCGGCAGAAACATGGTTTTGCCGGACGTGTTTTGCGATTTTTGTCCGATCGAAATTCCAGATACTTTGCTAACATGCTAGTTTGTGTTTAACTAGGCTCTGATACCACTGTTAGGTCCACGTTACCCACCCCGGTTCTTTCGGGGAGACAGAATAGGTAAAATGAAAAATTTTCCCTAGCTAGGTAACATGGACCGTTTCATGAAGGATCGTTGCTAAACAAAACTAACAAAAATCTACAAGTTATAACTACTGTGTAGAATGGTTATACCTAGTCTTGAACTCCTTCTCTTCTTGTTGTTCTCTTGAACTCCTTCTCTTCTTGTTGTTCTCCTCCTTGCCTGCTCTTTGTAGTTGTTTGAACGGCTCCTCCTTCTCGTCTCCTCTTTGCCGAAGATAGATCCAACTGAGGGTCTCGAACTTGAGGTCCTAACTCAACCTAGAGGTAACTAAGGTATTTGGTTTGCTAAACCTAGTACCCTAGAATGAGTAGAGATGTGTTATGGTAGCTTTGTCTCAAAAACTTATGATTTCCAACACATGGAACACTTAAGCTTTGAGAGAGGAAGAAGAAGAGCTTTTGAAAAGAGAGAGAAAAAATATGATAGAATGAGAGCTCTCTTTTGCAACCATGCTCATATGAGAATAATAGATTAACAATAATAATCAAAAAGGAAAATGTGATGGTGAGTATGGAATGACCATTATCATTTCATAATAAATGCAATTTGCAAAGATCAAGAAGCATCTTTGATATGAAATGATTATGGTCAAAATGTCAACAATGGTCAAAATTTCCACCATGGTCAAATGGTCAACCTAACCATCACACAACAATCCTTGATTATCATTATTAATCATATTTATCATTCTCATTAGGGTTTGGAAAAAGTCAACGTTCAACAAGTCAACCAAAGTCAAACGGTCAACAACCCTAATGAGAATCCTCTGCCTCTGCCTCTATCAACTGTGCATACACACCCGGTTCCGCGTTCCGAGGAACACGAATACAATGAGACAAAACCAATCCCAAAACCAATACCGGTATCTGGCTTAAACAAAAGCCCACTAGTAATAAGTGCCCGGTCACCAAATGTGCACAGGAGCGCGAGTGTGAACGAACCCTGTCGCAAAAACATGCGACCTCTTCTCAGTTTTTCCCAAAGGCGAGTAACCCTCTGTGTGGGACTCTAAAGACTCGACACTACGCTGGCAGTGGGGTTAACCACAGACCGCAAGCGGCACTAGCTGTACGTAACGGTCCCTAGGTAGATGCCGATAAGAAGACTGATGAGGTGAACCCAACCGAACTCCTACTGAGCCTGTATGTGACAATCTCCGTAAAATCAGGTCTGTTCGTCTAAGAACATCGTATGGCGGGCCTAGGGGGGCGGTAAACGTCAGTCCCCTACTAGCGGTACATGTCGTGCCGGAGTGTAGCCCAGAACACCTGAGATAACACTAGAAACCTACCAGTCTATCTCGTTTGTCCTGGCCAGGGACTTTTTGTAATGGCTCTCCTAGACACAGCGCGATACCAACCCCAATACCGAGAGAGACGAGTCCTGTCTAACCGTCACTGCCTCCAAGTGCTTCGGGACTGCACCCAACTACTACCTGTTTGCATGACTCAGTAGAGCTATGGTAGGATAGTAATCTAAGAACAGTGGGAACACACTCGAGGCTAAATGACAGTGTCAAGTCAGCGGAGTAAGCTGTACTCATGTCACCTGGGAACTGTTAACTGACGATAGGTATAATACCAACCAACGGTTCCCAACGAGTCCTGTCCAGTGTACTCGTAACCTAACGAGCACCTGCATACTATCTCCAGTACGACGTAATGATGGCTGTGGGACAAACCATCTCCCCCGTTGGGAAGAGAAGCGTATGCACTAGTCTACTCTGGAGTATCGATGCCCAGTCTCGATAATCCTATGACGAGGGACCAAAATAAGGATGTGCTTATAGACTACCCAGCCCCTACTAGTGTGATCGCCATCACAACGCCGGTAGTCAAGCAAAGATCCTAAGGGCTCTACCAATATGTGTTTTTAGCGATATGTTAAAAGAAACATATACACAAATTAAGATAGAAACAAACCAAGTAGCATACTACTATATCGAGCAAGACTGTCGTAAAACCATATATGTATCCCAAGCCTCCAAAATGTATTATACAAACCAGTACTATACAATAAAGGCCTCTAGGGCATACATATCTAACAATGGGTCGTGACAAAATCAAAGCACAGTGGGAATCACACAAGACTCTATGACGATCTTGGGTCTACAGACTAACCTGTACCAGTGCCACGAGAGAACTGCTATCTGACGATAGGTAAAATACCAGCTAGGAGTTCTCGGCGAGTCCGTTCAGTGTACCCAGTCTCCACTGAGCGCCCGTATACCATCTTTGATGTCAAACACCAACAGATATAGGATCATCCATCGCCCATCATATGGGTCAAGAAGCGTATACGCTAGTCTACACTGGAGTATCGATTCCCTGTCTCGATACACCCTCGACTAGGAACAATAATAAGATGTACTTGTGGACAACTTCGGCCCCATTGGTATGATCTCCATCATAGTTCTAGTAGTCAAGTACACATCCGAAGGACTTTATCAACATGTGAGAGTGTAACGCTTTGAAAATTCGTATAGGTTAATTATATGTTAAATAGAGATAATACGTGTTTTTCGTAAAAACCTCGTTAATAATTATTTTCCACGTCGATTGGAATAAATCGATTTTAAATTGTGAAATTTTGTAATTACATATATAATTTTGTTTTATTAATTGACATTTAAAATTATTGTTCACTTAACTATCAATTTTAATTATTTATTATTTACTAAACTAGATTTCTTATTAAACATGCACTAATCTAGTAGTACCCTAGGTTAATATGTGTTTTAGCTACCATGATTAATAAACAATAATATTGTAACATGCATTTCATTTTAATTCTTTTTTTTTGTTCTAAAATTCTTGTTAAAACAAAGGAAAAGAAAAAAATAAGAAAAGAAATGAAAAAGGGGTGGCATGGTTCATTAATGAGGCATGGAGGGGCTTGACCTTGGACACACTCACTCACCCTCTCCTTCTCCTCCCTCCTTGCTCTCGGCTCCAAGCCTAGCAGCCTTTCCTCTTTATTGTCTTCTTCTTCTTCTCTAAAATCCTAGCCTCCTTTTTAAAGAAAATCCACATAATTATAACCAAAAATCATCACTACTCTCCCTTCTTGCAATCTACCATGGTTCTTGGCAAGCCTCCATGGTACAAGCATGCTTGGATCACCTTCTTAGATCATCTTGAGTTATAAGCCTAAATCCAATACTTAATTTCCTTAACTTTTAGTTTTTAAACTTAATTTAGTTTTTAAGTGTTAATTAGTGCAAGCATTAATATTTAAGCGATGATTAAGATGAGTTGGGGTTTTATGGCTTGAATTAAGGTAATTAAGTATAGTTAGTGACTAATAGCTTTTATAATCCATTCAGATTACGCTAAAATACCTCTATGTCACTAATTAATGTTTAATTACGGTATTAGTTAAGAATTATGTACTTTCTTGATCTGCTACCAACCCTGAGGCTATTTCGATAAGTTGCATTTACTGGAGCATAGTTATAGGAATAGGATCACACCCCCGAAGCACGGACCCCCTAGTCCAAGTCATGGCCGCAAATTGCGGCAATGGGACATGGGTGCTAGAGTTTTTAGAGGTAATCTCTGCTATATATCTAAGATCCTTGGTGTATGCAACTTTTTATAATTTCAATCGTTTCAAAATCTGGAACCGTTTTACCTTAAAACCAACATTTTGTCTAAATGCGATATGTACGATTCGAATCCAATTTGTGTGTTTGCTATGTATCACAGACAATCGGGGTGGTTTCATATATTATCGCTCAAGTTTTATGCTCCGAGTGCACACGAGTTTAGCTTATGGCGCTAGTTATCTCGTATGGTCTTGATATCAAGTTCTACAGATTTTCTAGCCTTATATGTTTGCATTGTACGATTCTAGGATTGGTCATGAGGACGTAAGACGCGGCAAGGGAAGGACAGGATGTGTTTGGGTCAGATTGCCGAGGCGTTAAGGTGAGTAGATGTACACATCTACGGAGGAATCTTCTGGATGGCGCAAGGCGCCTGATAGTTAGAATTTCTTTTAGTACTTGCATTTAGATACGTAGTTCTTAATTATTCATCTTGTTGCAGCGCATCATCCATTCTATATATATATATATATATATATATATCAGTGATATCCTCTCGTAGGACACTTGCACCATTACCATTGGTTTATGCGGCACATGCACTATTCACGTGAACACAAACACAACTTGGTAATTGTTATGCCACGAACACTATAAAACTTGTTTTTATCAAAATATAAAACCATTACAACATATTTGATTTGTAAACCTGTATTTGTATATTCGATTCATCAGGATGGATACGTACGATTGTTAGTCACATGCATATACCTCATTGCATCATCGTTCATGCATAGTCTTCCAGCCACGCATCGTATTTCATATTATTGATACTATAGGCATTCATCATCACCGACGTGTCTACATATGGTGATTGTTTTCTTGGGGATTTCAGAATTATGAGATTTCTGGATTTTTGGGAAAACCGCAGGAATTTTATACACCGTTATCATTTTAATAATGCAAGTTGTTGTTTTCTCGTGATATGATGTATGGGTCGTCCACCATGAGATTTCTCGGTTCTTGAAAGGTATCATACACCCGATTCGAGCAGGAGGAAGAACCATCTGTGGATGCATGGTGGACCCTGTAAGTCCGCGGCGGCGGCCCGGCCGTTGATCCGACGCCGGAAACGCGGAAACGAAAAACTTTGCGAACAAGCAAACCGGCACCACCGCGCACTTTTAACCCGGATCGGGCCATTAACCTAGCTACTAGCAAACTAGAATAAGAGAAGAGAAGTATACCAAGTGATCCGTGTCCTTCGGTCTTCATCTCCACTCCGATCTCCCGCGGAATCTCCGTCCGTCACCTCCTCGTCGGAAAGGGCACCACGTAGCCGGATTCTTTTACGGGCTCCCACCTCTGGACCGAGGCAACTCGAGCGCGAAGTTGGCTAGCCGACGCGTCCAAGGAATGCTATAGGTGTAGTTTAGAAGCTTGTCTCTTTTGGGGTTTAAAGTTGCCTTATAAGGATGGAGGAAAGAACAATGGAAATGAGCTTTTGATTTATGGTGCAAGCAAAAAAGGATGAGATGAATAATTTCCTCATAACAAAATGAACCACACTCCCCATTGCGGCCGGACCCTCTAAGGAATCAAGAGGAATAAAAGAATATCTCAATGTGTAGATAAATGAGGAAATTATCTCACCTCAAGGTCAAATCCAAAGTCAAAAAATATCCTTTCACATTAATGCAAAAGAAGAGATAAGAAAGGAATCTCATGATGCTAAAACCCATCATAAAGCCACATATGCAAGAAACCCCCTCCACAAATGGTAATTTGCACAACTGCAAATTACCCCCTCCATCGGAGAAGTCCGGCCGCGAAGGAACAAAGGAAAACCGGCCGGAACGGAATGCAAACTGGCAACTTCAGAAAACTGATCCCGTAATAAATTACAGGAAAACCTCGCGACAGCAAATACATGCCCGCATTTGTATTCCCACTGAATACAAATGCAAAGAGACAAAATCTACACTGTCTAATACTAGGATCCGGCTTAAACCAAAGCCCGCTAGTATTAACCGTCCGATCCTGATCCGTGCATTACCGCACGTATCTGATCGAACCCTGCCATATCTCCATACGGCCTCTACAGTGTTTCGCCCGAAACTGGAGTAACTGTGTGTGGTGGACTCTAAAGACTCGTCAATACTATGGCTATGGATTTAACCACTAGCACGTCAGAGGTATTATCCATACGTGACGGGCCACCAGCTATTGAACAAAAGGGAAGTCGATGAGCGAACTCATCCTGACACCCTACTGAGCCCGTCAGTGACAATATCCGTAAAGTCCGGTCCGTTCGTCTATGAGCTTCGCATGGCCGGCCTAGGGGTTGGTAAAAGTCAGATCCCTAATAGCGGTACAAGTCGTGTCGGAGTGTAACCCAGAACACCCTGAGATACTACTGGAATAGCTACCAGCAAATCTCCTGCCTTGGCCAAGGACTTTTCATGTACTGGCTCTCCTAGACACAGCGCAACCTCACCCCCAATACCGGGAGAGACGAACCCCTACAGATCCGCTCACTGCCTCCATGTGGCTCGGACTGTACCCAACTAAAACCTGTTTGCACGTCTCCTTTGAACGTGGTAGGGTAGTATTCAAAGCATAGTGGGAACTCACACGAGACAAATGACGATCTCAGGTCGATGAACTAACCTGTAAACATGTCACCAGGGAACTGCTATCTGACGTCAGGTATAATACCAACTAGCAGGTTCCCGGCGAGTCCTGTCCGGTGTACTCATAACCTAATGAGCACCTGTATACATCTTAGGTGAACCAACTGACACCAGTGGCTTGTGAGACCGGCCACCGCCCCTCGTCGGGGTCTCGACTTTATACACTAGTCTACTCTGGAGAATCGATGCCCTGTCTCGAAACTCCCTCGACTAGGGACCTTTTAAGGATGTGCTAATAGACCCCAGCCCCCACGTATATGATCGCCCTCATACTGCTGGTAGTCAAGTAAGAATCCTAGGGGCTCTATCAACGTGCAATAGAGACTCGTAAGGTCACCTAAAGCAGTACACGATGATAAAGATAAACCAGATAGCATACTATCATCTTGAGTAAGACTGTCATACTGGGACAGGTCCTCCCTCAATCATTGCAATCACGTGCCTGTGATCCAATAATTGACTCTGAGGGCACTATCTCCAACAATCTCCCACTTGCACTCAAGGCTAATTATTACGATGTCGCATACTCACAGCCCGTGTGATACCGAACACCCAACTCCTCTACTAGTCAGTCTCACAAAGCTCGTTTATGAAACTATTGCGTTCAAGGAATAGCCTCAGTGAGTGGATCCGCTCTGGTGTTTCTTTCTATGTCTCTCTTTACCTCAAGTTCGCGGAGAAAGCCATCTCCCGAAATGAGCAATACCCGTCTTAGAATATGTCTGGATGTCTGATAGGACCTAGTTCATAAATGAACTCCAAATCCAAACTTCTTAGACTGTATCGTCAACTGAACTTAATCAGTATCCCGCGCCATGCCTCCCTCTGTATCTGCTTGGACCTCCTGTCCAAACTACTGCCCCTCGTCAGAAGGAAAACTATAACTCTTACAGCCACTCTGCAATCCAGGTCAACTTGGAAGCCTGGAATGATAACCGACTCCTAAAGGAGGCTGCCGTTATCATATCCCTAGAACATCCACTTATGTTCTAAAACTGCTTTTGACTGTTTCTCCAGGATTGGATCAATATCAACTTATTGCACCTACTGCAAGAACAACATCTGGTGTGGTACTTGACATCACATGATTGACTCAATTGCCTAAGCAAGTGATCTGCCAATCAAGCATATCCCTCTCCCCTTTAGTCTGTAAGACACCTATAGAGAGGGTGACTCCATCACATGCAGGTATACAACCGTGCCAGGAGCCGTCCATTCTAAATACTCATAGAATGCTGTCAAGGTACCAGATTAGGAAACCACCCAAATCTAGATCTAAAACCATAGATCTAGTAACCAGAATGTCTGATATAAAATCCAAGTCCTATGTAGAGAAACCACTGTGTGACGACCAAAGTATACCCGATCGTAGTATAGGAATATCATTTCCTACTCTGTGTATGTCATCAAATACCAGGACATCACACTCTACTACCTTCTTTACAGATCCATCCCCAATTCTGATGAAGCCAAACGTATGACTGTCACATCAGAAAAAGATGATCTATCTCCACTGTAACTGCTTTAGTCTATAAATAAACATAAGCCACTTGTCCACCAATACTTCCGCTGCTCCCACTGACTACGACAACCCTCTGGCAGAGTCATATAGACATACACTTCTAAAGCTAGTTTAGAACGACGCTATACTCATCCTCCTGCCGGGTCTCACAGTCTGGAACAACAGCAATGGCAAGTTTGGGTAAACAAGAACCTCCCTGCCACCGTCCTTGAGCATACCGAAGTGCCTCTCGAGTGCCTAAGGTTACCCACCATATCTGCGGAGTGGCCAATGGAATGTCAAACCTGATTGAATCTTTAGGTTCTTATCAAATCTTCAGCAATCGTTTGCGGTTCTGGAATCACTTCCAGTTCTACCATACTCCCACTACTGTTTTCTGAAAAATCCATTTTTGTTTAAAACTGTGGCGAGTTAAGAACAATTTCACTATTGATCTTCCAGATAGTAGAATATCAACCCTCGTCATAGCCGGGGTCAACCCACAAACAGCCATTACAGAAACGTGCCTTGAGTTATCCAGAGTCTGGTTTTAAGCAAAAGCTGGACAAATCCCCGTACCTTAACAATGTCAAGATATGAACTGTTCTATATCCAATATAGAAACAGAGGCACTGATTTAATTGAACCAGATTCAAATCATGCAGCTGTCTCCAGTGCATGTCAACTAAATGGAAGGAGGTCGATCAGCGTTACTCAACTTAGGAATGCTTCCAATTATGAGTAACCTGAAAGAGAAGCAAGTTCTCTTAACCATTACTATCAACTGAATACCATATACAAGTATCTACATCTTCGATCACTTTGAACAATCCCGATACTTGCAATATCTGGTTCTCTACTTTATTCTTATACCTATAACTTCTCAAAACTTCGACCTTGTGTTTCTACGAAACACCTGTCTATGAACTAGAGAAGTTATAAGTAAACCGAATGTAGTACGAGGACCAACCCCTCTATCCTAATGGACACTGGACAATATACAATACTCTGTACAAGTCCCCTGAGTCTAGTGACTCATTCACTGTGTGTCGTAGGTTGAAAACTGTACTATGGTTATGAAGAATTACACCGCTCTTCAAGGCTCCTTACCGAACCATCCACTGATATAGGTAAATGTAATAGACATAATTTCAAAAAGGTATATCTCACTCTATAAAAATAGACGTACAGATATATCAATTTGAAATTGGTCCATAACAACGGATATTCAAAACCAAATATTTGTCGTCCGGCAAACAACCCAGGTGACTTCCTCAAATATCACCAATTCAAACGAATCCCGATATAATGAGGATGATCACCTAATTCCTAATAACTTACTCCCACTCATCATTTGTAACCATACAGATGTGAGAATCATACCTGGTAAATACATACCCTGGAGCAAGTGTCTAATTGGGAAATCAGTTTTCCTTTAACAGTACACAGTGAGCCTGAAACATTGAAATGTTTCGATGGGGTATCCCGGTATTCCTAGTAATGCCTCTTACATTATCCAGATTCACAACTGTAACCGTATAATTTTTTGCCATCTCTCCAAATCCCTTTATATGTCTTTAGTCATTACCTTCTGTACACCCCTTTAGGCCAAATGGTTTTCTTCCTTCCCTACCGTTCGACACCAGCCTATGGTTTGGAAGAAGACTATCCAATAAGCATATTGGGTGTACTGTCCTAATCCTAGGAGCACTCGCAATGCGAGAGAAGGTGAAGATAAAATACAACCGAATAAACCTTATTCCTATTTCTCCTGAACCAGGATCCATCCCCGAACTAGAACAAGTTCCTTTCGAGTTCGTATATAACCATACGATGGATTATCCAATAAACTGGGATCTTCGTAGTGATACGGAGTGTCCTGGAGAAATACAAAAGAGATATAGGATTGGCGAAGAAATACATGGTTTGGTCGTGAATAGCAGTCGCAATTTACTTTGCCCTCTTACTAATCCCTTTCTTTGTCTTAACTTAATACCTTCTGTACACCGTTTAGGCTAATTGGTTTTCTTCATTCCTTACCGGTCGGCACCTACCTATGGATTGGAAGAAGACTATCCAATTTGCGTAATAGGTGTACTATCTCCTAAACCAAAGAGTACTCGTAATCTGAGAGAAGGTAAAAGGATAAGACAACTGAATAGTCCTATTCGCTTTCTCCAGAACCGGAAACCATCCACGAATTCCTTCGAGTTCGTATATAACCATACGATGGTTTTGTCCAATGGAAGTGGACGGTCGTAGCAATACGGGGTGTCCCGGAGAAAAAAGGGGAAAAGTAGGAATGGCAATGAGGTTTGCAACTCTGACAATCCAAAAGCCAGAGTTAAGAAGGTTCGGTCAACTTGGTCACTTAGTCATATTCTAGGGTCGGGTCAATGGTCGCTGCCAAAGACAAGAGAAAAGAAACACTCAGCGTGCACTCTAACCTAGATCAGAATGGTTATCACTTTATCTAATCTGGAAACCTCCCACTGTAACCTCAAATTCTTCCCCAAACCTGAAAGAAGAATTAGCCGGGATCACCCGAGGAGTAAACCAACTCATCAGTGGGAATCGGGATCCAACTATTATCGCATGATAACATGACGGAATCCTCTTACGCTATCACACTACAGAAGGTATGCGCATATCTGGCAAGTTTCAGTTTCTTTAGAAACTCCCGATGTGGATTTTTGCGCCATGCTCTTATGACCTTGACTTTGGCCAACATATCATAAGTCACAACTCAAGTTCTGCCCGTCATTCTCCAGGTTAATTTGAACCCACCCGTACAAGCCCTTGACTTTGGCCAACAAGGCTATACGACTGTCCCAAACCAACACATCTATCTATGCTGCATATGAATACCCAATAGCTACCAATCACTGTGCCTTGACTTTGGCCAACATACACAGCTTGAATACTATTGACTATCCATATGAAACGACGGAGGGCTACGAATGGTTTCTGGCGAAAACCTTTAACGTAATGAACTTGATATCGTTGAAGGAACTGATAGCTTTGTAAAAATATAGTGACGAAAACCTTTGCTAAAGAGGTCACTCCCGGTGAAGGTATCTCGGCTCTTTCCCCGTGGAATGAGGTGCAGGATATTCCTGTTGGAGATAGTGCCCTCAGAGTCAATTATTGGATCACAGGCACGTGATTCCAAAGATTGAGGGAGGACCTATCCTGGTAGGACTGTCTTACTAGAGATGATAGTATGCTATCTGGTTTACCTTTATCATCGTGTACTGCTTTAGGTGACCTGACATGTCACTATTGCACGTTGATAGAGCCCCTAGGATTCTTGCTTGACTGCCAGCAGTATGAGGGCGATCATATACGTGGGAGCTGGTAGTCTATAAGCACATCCTTAAAAGGTCCCTAGTCGTAGGAGTTTCGAGACATGGCATCGATTCTCCAGAGTAGACTAGTGTATACAGTCGAGACCCCGACGAGGGGCGGTGGCCGGTCTCACAAGCCACTAGTGTCAGTTGGTTCACCTAAGATGTATACAGGTGCTCATTTGGTTATGAGTACACCGGACAGGACTCGCCGGGAACATGCTAGTTGGTCTTATACCTGACGTAAGATAGCAGTTCCCTGGTGACATGTGTACAGGTTAGTTCATCGACCTGGGGATATCATTTGTCTCGTGTGAGTTCCCACTGTGCTTTGATTACTACCCTACCACGGCTCAAAGGAGTCGTGCAAACTGGTTTTAGTTGGGTACAGTCCCGAGCCACATGGAGGCAGTGAGCGGATCTTCAGGGGTTCGTCTCTCCAGGTATTGGGGGTGAGGTCGCGCTGTGTCTAGGAGAGCCATTACACGAAGTCCTTGGCCATGGCAGGAGATTTACTGGTAGGTATTCCAGTAGTATCTCAGGGTGTTCTGGGCCACACTCCGACACAACTTGTACCGCTTTTGGGGGTCTGACTTTTACCAACCCCCTAGGCCCGCCATGCGATGATCATAGGCGAACGGACCGGACTGTACGGATATTGTCACTGACAGGCTAAGTAGGGTGTCAGGTTGAGTTCGCTCATCGACGTCCCTTTTGGTCAATAGCTGGTGGCCCGTCATGTTTTGGCTTATACCTCTGACGTTCTAGTGGTTAAATCCACAGCCATAGTATTGACGAGTCTTTGGAGTCCACCACACTTTCAGTTACTCAAGCTTTCGGGCGAAACGCTGTAGAGGACGTATGGATATATGGCAGGGTCCGATAAGATACGTGCGGTATTGCACAGATCAGGATCAGACGGTTAGTACTTGTGGCCGTATGGTTATATGGCAGGGTTCGATCAGATACGTGCGGTATTGCACGGATCAGGATCGGACGGATATTACTAGCCGGCTTTAGTTTAAGCCGGATCCTAGTTTAGTACAGTGTAGATTTTGTCTCATTGCATTTGTATCCGGACAGAATACAGATGCGGGTGTGTATGCACAGTATCGGGGTTTTTCTGTAATTTATTACGGGACCAGTTTTCTGGAGTTGCCAGTTTGCATTCCGTTCCGTCCGGTTTTCCTTTGTTCTTTCCCGGCCGGGCTTTTCCGATGGAAGGGGTTATTTGCAAGTTTGCAAATAACTTATTAAGGAGGGGTTTTATGCATTTGTGTCATTATGATAAGTTAAGCATCTTTGCTTTATCATGATGAGATTCTTTCTTAGTCTTTTCCTTTGCATTTATGAGATGAGAAAGGATTAGGATTGATTTGTGTTTTGGATGTGAAGCTTGCTTTATGATATGGTCACCCTTTGTGCTCTCCTACACTTACCTCCCTTCTTGTTATGTTTCATACATTCATTCTTCCACCATTTTTGGATTCCCACTTGATGAAAGAGAGGCTTCACTTGAGAGAAGAAGAAGAGAGAGTTTCATTCTTGAGCTTGTGGGATTTTTCTTGGTCTCATTTCATGCTAGGAAAAATGCAAGCACCATTTTTCCTTATCTAGTTTCCTCCATCATCTTCAAATGGCAACAAAACCCCAAATGAGACATAGCCTCTACACTACACATTCTACAGCAAATATTGGACGCGTCGGCCAGCCAACTTCGCGCCCGAGTTGCCTCGGTATTGAGGTGGGAGCCCGTAAAAGATGCAGGCGATGTGGTGCCCTTCCGGCGAAGAGGCGACGACATGGAGACAGGACTTTCCGCGGGAGATCGGGACGATGACGAGAAGACCGGAGGACTCGGATCACTCGGTATATCTCTAACCCGTCTTGTAGTTAGCTTAGACTAGTTAATGGTTCGATCCGGGTGTTTAGTGCGCGGTGGTGCCGGTTTGCTAAGTTCGCAAAATTAAAGTTTATCACCGCTTCCGCATTTGGCCGTCGGATTGACGGCCGGGGCGCCGCAGTGCACTTACAGTGGTATCAGAGCCTCGCCATTAACTTCGTCTAGCTTTGTTTGATGTGTTTGCATTTCCGATCGACCAAAATTCCAAAAACTCGCGTTTTTCCTCACATCAGTTTTCTGTCGAAATTTTTTGAAGTCCAAAAATTTTTAATGTTGTCTCATAATGATGTGCAGGGAGTTCTAAGAACACTGGAAAAATTTGACAACACGATCCCTCCGTACGACCGCGGAACCGCGGCCATAACCCCTCTCTGGCCGCGGTTCCGCCGCAGGAATGAGGGATCATGTCATCGTAGTTTTGCAGTGGGCTTGTGGGCTAAAAATAGGGGTTTTGGAATATTAAAATTAGGCCCAGAATTTCTGTGAGTGCTACAGTATTGCTTGGGGCGCCCACTTGTTATTTTTTGATCGATCGGATATTTTAAACACATTTTTCATAGTATTTACATTATATCTGCGACCGTGAATGTCACTCGATCGGTAGATCCGGTCTAACTGCTATAGCCCGGTTAGACGGATTTGCGAACGTGACTTTCACGTTGATGTTTTGTGATTTTGCTGTGATGTTGCGGATCGGTCGTGGGGATAGCCTGGGTGCAATGCTAGTACAATTTTTGTTGTATTATGTACATTTGATATTGCGGGGCGAGCGTCCGACATATGGACTGCCGTCACCGCCTGATTGTATTATTCTTTTGGGGCACGACCAGGTTGCGGTCGATGTACCCGTTGTATGTATATTTTACTTTCTGTACTAGGATTACCCCGCGGAGGGGTGCACGGATAGCCGGGTTCTTGAGGGCAACAAGCCCGCATCTCTTGGCATTGGGACGGAGGGGGCTTCACTCTGGAATTGGCGGGCTGTTCGCCGCACTCGTAGGGGTACAGGTTGACCCAGGAGGGGTGCCCAAGTTACCGGATTCTGTGAAGTGCTGGGTGGTCCATTCACGGCGCTGAAGGGGGCTGCCTCGCTTCAGGTTTTGGCGGGTGACTTGCCGCGCCCGTAGAGGTCTAGGATTTCATTGCACAGGCTATCCACACGACCAGGGGAACGTCGAGTTTCAGTAGTGGCTCTGTGAAACCCGGGGATCCCAGATATCTGTATTGTTCTGTGATGCTGTACATTTCTGTGATGTTGCATTTCTTAACACGCCTTGAGCGAATATAATATATTGGTATATATATTAGTAGATGTTGTATATGTTTTACATCCGCGCTAGTCCAGTCCCCGCTCTGTCGTTAGTTAGCTAACCTAACGGGTAATGACGGGACCCAGTGGCGAATGCGGATGCCATATACATACATCAGTATATTTTCGTTCTTTGTGGTTTGATCAATTGATTGGACTGCGTTGATTCGGATCAACGCAAGTTAAAACAAACCTATTCTGATGTTGTTGGAACACTTTTCAAAAAGCTGTTATTGCAAGTACGTTCACTTTTGTTTTGCATCGTGGTATTCATTTGGAATATCCTGCTCCTCAGTCGACGAGGCAAGGGCCGAGATCCCTTCACCGGGAGTGACCCCTTGGACAGAAGTTTGCGTCAGGGCATTAACTTCACTATAGCCGATTACTTTTGATTTGCATCATGGTATTCATTTGGAATATCCTGCACCCCATTCTACAGGGAAAGAGCCGAGATTCCTTCACCGGGAGTGACCTCTTTAGTAAAGGTTTTCGTCACTATATTTTCTAAAAAGCTATCAGTTCCTTCAACGATATCAAGTTCATTACGTTAAAGGTTTTCGCCAGAAACCATTCGTAGCCCTCCGTCGTTTCATATGGCTAGTCAATATTATTCAAGCTTTGTTTGTTGGCCAAAGTCAAGGCACAGTGTTTGGTAGCTGTTGGTTATTCATATGCAGCATAGATAGATGCGTTGGTTTGGGGCAGTCGTATAGCCTTGTTGGCCAAAGTCAAGGGCTTGTACGGGTGGGCTCAAATTAACCTGGAGAATGACAGGCAGAACTTGACATGTGACTTATGATTTGTTGGCCAAAGTCAAGGTCATAAGAGCATGGGGTAAAAATCCACATCGGGAGTTTCAAAAGAACTGAAACTTGCCAGATATGCGCATACCTTCTGGAGTGTGATACCTTGAGCGGATTCCGTCACGTTGTCATGTAATGATAGTTGGATCCCGATTCCCACTAATGAGTTGGTTTACTCTTCGGGTGACCCCGACTGATTCTTCTTTCAGGTCTGGAGGACAATTTGAGGTACAGTGGGAGGTTTCCAGATTAGATTAAGTGATATACATTCTGATCTAGGATAGAGTGCACACTGAGTGTTTCTTTTCTCTCTCTCTTGACAGCGACCATTGACCCGACCCTAGACTATGACTCAGTGATCAAGTTGACCGAACCTTCTTAACACTGGCTTTTGGATTGTCAGAGTTGCAGACCTCATTGCCGCTCCTACTTTTACCCTTTTCTCCAGGACACCCCGTATTATTACGAACGTCCACTTCCATTGGACAAAACCATCGTATGGTTATATACGAACTCGAAGGACTTCGAGGATGGTTTCTGGTTCTGGAGCAAACGGATAGGACTATTCAGTTGTCTTTTCATTTCACCTTCTCTCAGGTTGCGAGTACTCCTTGGTTTAGAAGTAGTACACCTATTACGCAAATTGGATAGTCTTCTTCCAAACCATAGGCTGGTGCCGACTCGTAGGGAATGAAGAAAACCAGTTAGCCTAAACGGTGTACAGAAGGTATTAAGTTCAGACAAAGCAAGGGATTAGTAAGAGGGCAAAGTAAATTGCGACTGATATTCACGACCAAACCAAGTATTTCTTCGCCAATCCTAAATCACCTTTGTATTTCTCCAGGACACTCCGTATCACTACGAAGATCCACAGTTTATTGGATACTCCATCGTATGGTTATATACGTGTTGGAGATAGTGCCCTCAGAGTTAATTATTGGATCACAGGCACGTGATTGCAATGATTGAGGGAGGACCTATCCCGGTAGGACAGTCTTACTCGAGATGATAGTATGCTATCTGGTTTGTCTTTATCATCGTGTACTGCTTTAGGTGACCTGACATGTCGCTATTACACGTTGATAGAGCCCCTAGGATTCTTGCTTGACTGCCAGCAGTATGATGGCGATCATATACATGAGAGCTGGTAGTCCATAAGCACATCCTTGAAATGTCCCTAGTCGTGGGAGTTTGGAGACAGGGCATCGATTCTCCAGAGTAGACTAGTGTATACAGTCGAGACCCCGACGAGGGGCGGTGGCCGGTCTCAAAAACCACTGGTGTCAGTTGGTTCACCTAAGATGTATACAGGTGCTCATTGGGTTATCAGTACACCGGACAGGACTCGCCGGGAACATGCTAGTTGGTCTTATACCTGACGTCAGATAGCAGTTCCCTGGTGACATGTGTACAGGTTTGTTCATCGACCTGGGGATCGTCATTTGTCTCATGTGAGTTCCCACTGTACTTTGATTACTACCCTACCACGGCTCAAAGGAGTCGTGCAAACAGGTTTTAGTTGGGTACAGTCCCGAGCCACATGGAGGCAGTTAGCGGATCTTCAGGGGTTCGTCTCTCCCGGTATTGGGGGTGAGGTCGCGCTGTGTCTAGGAGAGCCATTACGCAAAGCCCTCGGCCGAGGCAGGAGATTTACTGGTAGGTATTCCAGTAGTATCTAAGGGCGTTCTGGGCTACACTCCGACACGACTTGTATCGCTTTTGGGGGTCTGACTTTTACCAACCCCCTAGGCCCGACATGCGATGCTCATAGACGAACGGACCGGACTGTACGGATATTGTCACTGACAGGCTTAGTAGGGTGTCGGGATGAGTTCGCTCATCGACGTCCCTTTTGGTCAATAGCTGGTGGCCCGTCACGTATTGGCTTATACCTCTGACGTGCTAGTGGTTAAATCCACAGCCATAATATTGACGAGTCTTTAGAGTCCACCACACTTTCAGTTACTCAAGCTTTCGGGCGAAACGCTGTAGAGGCCGTATGAAGATATGGCAGGGTCCGATCAGATACGTGCGGTATTGCATGGATCAGGATCGGACGGTTTGTACTAGTAGCCGTATGGATATATGGCAGGGTTCGATCAGATACGTGCGGTATTGCACGGATCAGGATCGAACGGATATTACTAGCCGGCTTTGGTTTAAGCCGGATCCTAGTTTAGTACAGTGTAGATTTTGTCTCATTGCATTTGTATCCGGTCGGTATACAGATGCGGGTGTGTAAGCACAACATCGGGGTTTTCCTGTAATTTATTACGGAACCAGTTTTCTGAGGTTGCCAGTTTGCATTCCGTTCCGGCCGGTTTTCCTTTGTTCTTTCCCGGCCGGACTTTTCCGATGGAGGGTGTTATTTGCAAGTTTGCAAATAACATTTTGTGGAGGGTTTATTTGTAAGATGAGATATTATGAAAGCATCTTTTGATACCATTCTTATATATCATCATCACTTGCTTTTTGTTGATTTGAGGTGATTAGTAGTTGATGCGAGTTAGTTATGATGATGTTTGGATATGGTCACCCTCTCTCTTTTCCTACACTCACCTCCCTCTTGCTTATGTATTCTTTCCTCCACCATTCTAAGAGAATAAGGTTTCTTTTTGGAGAGAAGAAAAAAAGATAAGAGTTTCATTCTTGAGAGTGTGGCATTCTTGATCTCATTTTCATGTTAGAAAAGTGCAAGCACCATTTTTCTTATCTTGATTCCTCCATCATCTTCAAAGGCAACAAAACCCCAAATGAGACATAGCTTCTACCCTACACATTCTACAGCAAATCTTGGACGCGTCGGCTAGCCTACATCGCGCCCGAGTTGCCTCGGTATTGAGGTGGGAGCCCGTAAAAGATACAGGCGATGTGGTGCCCTTTCGGCAAGGAGGCGACGACCGGAGTTTCCGAAGGAGATCGGGACGGCGAGGAGAAGACCAGAGAACTCGGATCATTCGGTATATCTCTCACCCTTTCTCTTGATAGCTAATATCGGTTAATGGTTACGATCCAGGTATATTGAACGCGGTAGCGCCAGTTTAAAGCTAAGAAAAATTTTGATTCCGCATTTTGGCCTCCGATAGACGGCCGGGGCGCTGCCGTGGCGCAAAATGGTATCAGAGCCACGCCATTAACCTAGTCTAGCTTGTTCTAGTGTGTTTTGCTTTTCCGATGGAACAAAAATTCCAAAACCGCGTTTTCTTCACATCAGTTTTCTGTCGATTTTTTCCGAGCTCGGAAAATTTTTCAGGTTCCAGAAAACTGATGTACATAGAATTATAAGAACACTGAAAAAATTTGGTGTCATGACCTCTCCGTACGACTACGGAACCGCGGCCTTAACCCCCCTAGTGCCGCGGTTCCGCCGCAGGGTGATGGGTTCATGGCACCATTTCTTTTCAGTGGGTTTTTGGGCTGAAAATAGGGGTTTTGGTATACTTTTTTGGGCCCAGATTTTCTGTGTGTGCTACAGTAAGTACTTGGGGGCCCACTTGGTAATTTTGATCGATCAGATATTTTAAACACATTGGTTCACAGTATTTACATTATATCTGCGACCGTGAATATCACTTGATCGGTAAATCCTGTCTAACTGCTATAGCCCGGTTAGACGGATTTGCGAACGTGATTTTCACGTTGATGTTCTGTGTTTATGCTGTGATGTTGCGGATCGGTCGTGGGGGATAGCCTGGATGCAATGCTAGTACAGTTTTTGTTGTATTATGTACATTTGATATTGCGGGGCGACCGTCCGACATGTGGATTGCCGTCACTTCCTGATTGTATTATTCTTTTGGGGCACGACCTGGTTGCGGTCGATGTACCCGGTGTATGTATATTTTACTTTCTGTACTAGGATTACCCCGCGGAGGGGTGCACGGATAGTCGGGTTCTAGAGGGCAACGGGCCCGCATCTCATGGCATTGAGACGGAGGGGGCTTCACTCTAGGATTGGCAGGCTATTCGCCGCACTCGTAGGGGGTACAGTTTGACCCAGGAGGGGTGCCCAAGTTACCGGATTCCGTGAAGTACTGGGTGGTCCATTCACGTTGCTGAAGGGGGCTGCCTCGCTTCAGGTTTTGGCGGGTGACTTGCCGCGCCCGTAGGGGTCTAGGATTTTCATTGCACAGGCTATCCATACGACCAGGGGAACGTCGGGTTTCAGCAGCGGCTCTGTGAAACCCGGGGCTTCCAGATATCTGTATTGTTCTTTGATGCTGTACATTTCTGTGATGTTGCATTCTTATCACGCCTTGAGCGAATATAATATATTGGTATATATATTAGAAGATGTTGTATATGTTTTGCATCCGCTCTAGTCCAGTCCCCGCTCTGTTGTTAGTTAAGTAACCTAACGGGTGATGACGGGACCCAGTGGCGAATGCGGATGGCATATACGTACATCATTATTTTCGTTCTTTATTGGTGTGATCATATGATGGGACTGCGCTGATTCGGATCAATGCAAGATAAACAAACCTATTCTGATGTTGTTGGAACAATTTTTCAAAAAGCTGTTATTGCAAGGGCGTTCTCTTTTGTTTTGCATAGTGGTATTCGGTTATGAATATCCAGCTCCTCAGTCGACGAGGCAAGGGCCGAGATCCCTTCACCGGGCGTGACCCCTTGGATAGAAGTTTGCGTCAGGGCAATAACTTCACTATAGCCGATTACTTTTTGCTTTGCATCGTGGTATTCATTTGGAATATCCTGCACCTCATTCTACGGGGAAAGAGCCGAGAACCCTTCACCGGGAGTGACCTCTTTAGCAAAGGTTTTCGTTACTATATTTTTATAAAAGGCTATGCAGTTCCTTCAATGATATCGAGTTCATTACGTTAAAAGTTTTTCGCCAAAAACTAGACGTAGCCGTCCGTCATTTCTTACAAGTATTACTTAGTATTCGTGCTGCGTTTGTTGACTGTGTCAAGGCGTAGTGTGCGGTAGCTAAGTAGTGTTTGTTTGCTGCATATTAATGGGATTGGTTAGGACAGTCGTGCGGCCTTGTGACAGTGTCAAGGACTCGTACGTGTGGGTTTAATGCAATCCAGGATAATGACGGGTATGAACTTGACTAGGACTCTTTGATTTGTTGACTGTGTCAGGTCACTTGGGTCCTAGGGGAAAAAATCACATCGGGAGTTTCAAAAGAACTGAAACTTGCCAGATATGCGCATACCTTCTGGAGTGTGATGACGTGAGCGGATTCCGTCACGTTATCATGCAATCATAGTAGGATCCCGATTCCCACTGATGAGTTGGTTTACTCCTCCGGTGATCCCGACTAATTCTTCTTTCAGGTTTGGAGGAGAAATTGAGGTGACAGTGGGAGGTTTCCAGATTAGATAAAGTGATAACCATTCTGATCTCGGTTAGAGTGCACGCTGAGTGTTTCTTTTCTCTCTCTCTTTGGCAGCGACCTTTGACCCGACCCTAGACTATGACTCAGTGACCAAGTTAACCGAACCTTCTTAACACTGGCTTTTGGATTGTCAGAGTTGCAAACCTCTTTGCCACTCCTTGCTTTTACCCTTTTCTCCGGGACACCCTGTATTATTACGAACGTCCACTTACATTGGACAAAACCATCGTATGGTTAAATACGAACTCGAAGGACTTCGAGGATGGTTTCTGGTTCTGGAGGAAAACGGATAGGACTATTCAGTTGTCTTTTCTTTTCACCTTCTCTCAGGTTGCGAGTACTCCTTGGTTTAGAGTAGTTTACACCTATTACGCAAATTGGATAGTCTTCTTCCAAACCATAGGCTGGTGCCGACCGGTAGGGAATGAAGAAAACCGGTTAGCCTAAACGGTGTACAGAAGGTATTAAGTTAAGACAAAGAAAGGGATTAGTAAGAGGGCAAAGTAAAGTGCGACTACTATTCACGAACAAACAGAGTATTTCTTCGCCAATCCTAAATCACCTTTGTATTTCTCCAGGACACTCCGTATTACTACGAAGATCCCAGTTTATTGGATAATCCATCGTATGGTTATATACGAACTCGAAAGGAACTTGTTCCAGTTCGGGGATAGATCCTGGTTCAGGAGAAATAGGAATAAAGTAAATTCAGGTGTCTTTTATCTTCACCTTATCTCGCGTTGCGAGTGCTCCTAGGATTAGGACAGTACACCTTTTATGCTTTTTGGATAGTCTTCTTCCAAACCATAGGCTGGTGCCGAACGGTAGGGTAAGAAGAAAACCATTTGGCCTAAAGGGGTGTACAAAAGGTAATGACTAAAGACATATAAAGGGATTTGGAGAAATGGCAAAGAATTACAAGGTTACAGTTGTGAATCTGGATAATGGAAGAGGCATTACTAGGAATACCAGGATACCCCAACGAAACATTTCAATGTTTCAGTTTCACTGTTTACTGTTAAAGGAAAACTGATTTCCCGATTAGACACTTACTCCAGGGTATGTATTTACCAGGTATGATTCTCACATCTGTATGGTTTTACAGATGATGAGTGTGAGTAAGTTATTGGGAATTGGGTGATCATCCTCATTATATCGGGATTCGTTGTAATCTGTGATATTTGAGGAAATCACCTGGGCTGTTTGCCGGTCGGCAAATATTTGGTTTTGAATATCCGCTGTTATGCACCAATTTCAAATCGATATATCTGTACGTCTATTTTCATAGAGTGATATATACTTTTTGAAATTATGTCAGTGACATTTACCTATATCAGTGGATGGTTAGGTAAGGAGCATTAAACAGCGGTGTAATTCTTCTTAACCATAAGTACAGTTTTCAACCTACCACACGCAGTGAATGAGTTATCTGACTCAAGGGACTTATACAGGGTATTGTATGTTGTCCAGGGTCCATCAGGACAGAGGGGTTGGTCCTCGTACTATATTCAGTTTACTTATGACTTCTCTAGTTTTTAGACAGGTGTTTTGTGGAAACACAGGGTTTGAATTTTGAGAAGTTATAGGTATTTGAATAAAGTAGAGAACCAGGTATTGCAAGTATCGGGATTCTTCAAGGTGATCGAAGATGTAGATACTTGTGTATGGTATTCAGTTAATAGTAATGATTAAGAGATCTTGCTTCTCTTTCGGGTTACTCATAATTGGAAGCATTCCTAAGTTGAGTGACGCTGATCGGCCTCTCTCCATTTAGTTGACATGCACTGGAGACAGCTGCATGATTTGAATCTGGTTCAATTAAATCAGTGCCTCTGGTTCTATATTGGATATAGAACAGTTCATATCTTAACGATGTTAAGGTACGGGGAGTTGTCCGGCTTATGCTTAAAACCAGACACTGGACAACTCAAGGCACGTTTCTGTAATGGCTGTTTGTGGGTTGACCCAGGCTATGACGAGGGTTGATTTTCTACCATAAGAAAGATCAATAGTGATATTGTTCTTGACTCGCCACAGTTTTAATAAAAAAGTTTTTTTTTCAGAAAACAGTAGTGGGAGTATGGTAGAAATGGAAGTGATTCCAGAACCACAAACGATTACTGAATTTTTTACAGGAACCTAAAGATTCAATCTGGTTTGACATTCCATTGGCCACTCCGCAGATATGATGGGTAACCTCAGGCACTCGAGAGGTACTTCGGTATGCTCAAGGACGGTGGCAGGGAGGTTCTTGTTTACCCAGACTTACCATTGCTGTTGTTCCAGACTGTGAGACCCGGCAGGAGGATGAGTATAGCGTCGTTCTAAACTAGCTTTAGAAGTGTACGTCTATATGACTCTGCCAGAGGGTTGTCGTAGTCAGTGGGAGCAGCGGAAGCATTGGTGGACAGGTGGCTTATGTCTATTTATAGACTAAACCAGATACAGCGGAGATAGATCATCTATTTCTGATGTGACAGTCATAGGTTTGACTTCATCAGAATAGAGGATGGATCTGTTGAGAAGGTAGTAGGGTGTGATGTCATGGTATTTGGATGACATACACAGAGTAGGAAGTGATATTCCTATACTACGATCGGTTATACTTTGGTTGTCACACAGTTGTTTCTCCACACAGGACTTGGATATTATATCAGACATTCTGGTTACTAGATCTATGGTTTTAGATCTAGATTTGGATGGTTTCCCAATCTGGGTACCTTGACAGCATTCTATGAGTATTTAGAATGGACGACTCCTGGCACGGTAGTGCACCTGCAGTTGATGGAGTCACCCTCTCTAAAGGTGTCTTATAGACTAAAAGGGAGAGGGATACTCATGATTGGCCGATCACTTGCTTAGGCAATTGAGTGAATCATGAGATGTCAAGTACCACACCAGATGTTGTTCTTGCAGTAGATGCAATAAGTTGATATTGATCCAATCCTGGAAAAACAGTCGGAAGCAGTTTTAGAACATAAGTAGATGTTCTAGGGATATGATAACGGCAGCCTCCTTTAGGAGACGGTTATCATTCCAGGCTTCCAAGGTGACCTGGATGGCAGAGTGGCTGTCAGAGTTATAGTTTTTCCTTCTGACGAGGGGCAGTATTTTGGACATGTGGTCCAAGGCAATACTGAGGAAGGCATGGCGCAGGATACTGATTAAGTTCAGTTGACGATACAGTCTAAGAAGTCTGGATTTGGAGTTCATTTATGAACTAGGTCCCATCAGAGATCCAGACGTTCCAAGACAGGTATTGCTCATTTCGGGAGATGGCTTTCTCTGCGAACTTGAGATGTAGAGAGACATAGAAAGAAACTTCACTGCGGATCCACTCACTGAGGCTATTCCTCGAACGCAAAAGTTTCGCAAACGGGTTTTGTGAGACTGACTAGTAGAGGAGTTGGGTGATCGGTATCACACGGGCTGTGAGTATGCGACATCGCAATAATTAGCCTTGTGTGCAAGTGGGAGATTGTTGGAGATAGTGCCCTCAGAGTCAATTATTGGATCACAGGCACGTGATTGCAATGATTGAGGGAGGACCTATCCCGGTAGGACAGTCTTACTCGAGATGATAGTATGCTATCTGGTTTGTCTTTATCATCGTGTACTGCTTTAGGTGACCTGACATGTCGCTATTACACGTTGATAGAGCCCCTAGGATTCTTGCTTGACTGCCAGCAGTATGATGGCGATCATATACATGAGAGCTGGTAGTCCATAAGCACATCCTTGAAAGGTCCCTAGTCGTGGGAGTTTCGAGACAGGGCATCGATTCTCCAGAGTAGACTAGTGTATACAGTCGAGACCCCGACGAGGGGTGGTGGCC
This sequence comes from Agapanthus africanus, assembly GCA_030015575.1. Classification (NCBI taxonomy): domain Eukaryota; kingdom Viridiplantae; phylum Streptophyta; class Magnoliopsida; order Asparagales; family Amaryllidaceae; genus Agapanthus; species Agapanthus africanus. Next base: position 117,982,966 of record CM057351.1, read on the forward strand.
GGTCTCATAAGCCACTGGTGTCAGTTGGTTCACCTAAGATGTATACAGGTGCTCATTGGGTTATGAGTACACCGGACAGGACTCGCCGGGAACATGCTAGTTGGTCTTATATCTGACGTCAGATAGCAGTTCCCTGGTGACATGTGTACAGGTTAGTTCATCGACCTGGGGATCGTCATTTGTCTCGTGTGAGTTCACACTGTACTTTGATTACTACCCTACCACGGCTCAAAGGAGTCGTGCAAACAGGTTTTAGTTGGGTACAGTCCCGAGCCACATGGAGGCAGTGAGCGGATCTTCAGGGGTTCGTCTCTCCCGGTATTGGGGGTGAGGTCGCGCTGTGTCTAGGAGAGCCATTATGCAAAGCCCCCGGCCGTGGCAGGAGATTTACTTGTAGGTATTCCAGTAATATCTCAGGGCGTTCTGGGCTACACTCCGACACGACATGTACCGCTTTTGGGGGTCTGACTTTTACCAACCCCTAGGCCCGACATGCGATGCTCATAGACGAACGGACCGGACTGTACGGATATTGTCACTGACAGGCTCAGTAGGGTGTCAGGATGAGTTCGCTCATCGACGTCCCTTTTGGTCAATAGCTGGTGGCCCGTCACGTATTGGCTTATACCTCTGACGTGCTAGTGGTTAAATCCACAGCCATAGTATTGACGAGTCTTTAGAGTCCACCACACTTTCAGTTACTCAAGCTTTCGGGCGAAACGCTGTAGAGGTCGTATGGAGATATGGCAGGGTCCGATCAGATACGTGCGGTATTGCACGGATCAGGATCGGACGGTTTGTACTAGTAGCCGTATGGATATATGGCAGGGTTCGATCGGATACGTGCGGTATTGGACGGATCAGGTTCGAACGGATATTACTAGCCGGCTTTAGTTTAAGCCGGATCCTAGTTTAGTACAGTGTAGATTTTGTCTCATTGCATTTGTATCCGGTCGGTATGCAGATGCGGGTGTGTATGCACAACATCGGGGTTTTCCTGTAATTTATTACGGAACCAGTTTTCTGAGGTTGCCAGTTTGCATTCCGTTCCGGCCGTTTTTCCTTTGTTCTTTCCCGGCCGGACTTTTCCGATGGAGGGTGTTATTTGCAAGTTTGCAAATAACATTTTGTGGATGGTTTATTTGTAAGATGAGATATTATGAAAGCATCTTTTATTACCATTCTTATCTATCATCATCACTTGCTTTTTGTTGATTTGAGGTTATTAGAAGTTGATGTGAGTTAGTTATGATGATGTTTGGATATGGTCACCCTCTCTCTTTTCCTACACTCACCTCCCTCTTGCTTATGTATTCTTTCCTCCACCATTCTAAGAGAATAAGGTTTCTTTTTGGAGAGAAGAAAAAAAGATGAGAGTTTCATTCTTGAGAGTGTGGCATTCTTGATCTCATTTTCATGCTAGAAAAATGCAAGCACCATTTTTCTTATCTTGATTCCTCCATCATCTTCAAAGGAAACAAAACCCCAAATGAGACATAGCTTCAACCCTACACATTCTACAGCAAATCTTGGACGCGTCGGCTAGCCTACTTCGCGCCCGAGTTGCCTCGGTATTGTGGTGGGAGCCCGTAAAAGATACAGGCGATGTGGTGCCCTTCCGGCAAGGTGGCGACGACCGGAGTTTCTGCAGGAGATTGGGACGGCGAGGAGAAGACCGGAGGACTCGGATCATTCGGTATATCTCTCACCCTTTCTCTTGATAGCTAGTATCGGTTAATGGTTACGATCCGGGTATATTGTCCGCGGTAGCGCCAGTTTAAAGCTATGAAAAATTTTGATTCCGCATTTTGGCTTCGGATAGACGGCCGGGGCGCTGCCGTGGCGTAACAATACGAACTCGAAAGGAACTTGTTCCAGTTCGGGGTTGGATTCTGGTCCAGGAGAAATAGGAATAAGGTTTATTCGGTTGTCTTTTATCTTCACCTTCTCTCGCATTGCGAGTGCTCCTAGGATTAGGACAGTACACCCATTATGCTTATTGGATAGTCTTCTTCCAAACCATAGGCTGGTGCCGAAAGGTAGGGAAGGAAAAAAACCATTTGGCCTAAGTGGTGTGTAGAAGGTAATGACTAAAGACATATACAGGGATTTGGAGAGGTGGCAAAGAATTATACGGTTACAGTCGTGAATCTGGAAGAGGCATTACTAGGAATACCAGGATACCCCATCGAAAGAATTCAATGTTTCCGTTTCGCTGTATACTATTAATAGAAAACTGATTTCCCAATTAGACATTTGCTCCAGGGTATGTATTTACCAGGTATGATTCTCACATCTGTATGGTTTTACAGATGATGAGTGGGAGTAAGTTATTGGGAATAGGGTGATCATCCTCATTATATCGGGATTCGTTGTAATCGGTGATATTTGAGGAGATCACCTGGGCTGTTTGCCGGTCGGCAAATGTTTGGTTTTGAATATCCGCTGTTGTGCACCAATTTCAAATTGGTATATCTGTACGTATATTTTCATAGAGTGAGATATGCCTTTTGATATTATGTCGATGACATTTACCTATATCAGTGGATGGTTAGGTAAGGAGCATTAAACAGCGGTGTAATTCTTCTTAACCATAAGTACAGTTTTCAACCTACGACACACAGTGAAATAGTTGTCAGACTCAGCGGACTTATACAGAGTATTGTATGTTGTCCATTATCCATTAGGACAGAGGGGTTGGTCCTCCTACTATATTCTGTTTACTTTTAACTTCTCTAGTTCTTAGACATGTGTTTCGTAGAAACACAGGGTCTAAGTTTTGAGGAGTTATAGGTATTTGAATAGAGTAGAGAATCAGGTGTAGCGAGTATCGGGATTCTTCAAAGTGATCGAAGATGTAGATACTTGTGTATGGTATTCAGTTGATAGTAAAGATAAAGAGAAATTGCTTCTCTTTCAGGCTACTCATAATTGGAAGCATTCCTAAGTTGAGTAACGCTGATCGGCCTCTCTCCATTTAGTTGACATGCACTTTGAGACAGCTGCATGATTTGAATCTGGTTAAATTAAATCAGTGCCTCTGGTTCTATATTGGATATAGAACAGTTCATATCTTAACGTTGTTAAGGTACGGGGAGTTGTCCGGCTTATGATTAAAACCAGACACCGGAGAACTCAAGGCACGCTTCTGTAATGGCTGTTTGTGGGTTGACCCAGGCTATGACGAGGGTTGACTTTCTACCATCTGGCAGATCAATAGAAATATTGTTCTAGACTCGCCACAGTTTTATTAAAAATGGATTTTTCAAAAACAGTAGTGGGAGTATGGTAGAACTGGAAGTGATTCCAGAACCGCAAACGATTACTGAAGATTTGATAAGGAACCTAAGGATTCAATCTGATTTGACATTCCATTGGCCACTCCGCAGATACGGTGGGTAACTTCAGGCACCCGAGAGGTACTCCGGTAACCTCAAGGACGGTGACAGGGAAGTTCTTGTTTACCCACACTTGCCATTGCTGTTGTTCCAGGCTGCGAGACCCGCCAGGAGGATGAGTATAGCGTCGTTCTAAACTAACTTTAGAAGTGCACGTCTATATGACTCTGCCAGAGGGTTGTCGTAGTCAGTGGGAGCAGCGGAAGCATTGGTGGACATCAGGCTGATGTCTATTTATAGACTAAAGCAGATGTAGCGGAGATAGATCATCTATTTCTGATGTGACAGTCATAGGTTTGACGTCATCAGAATAGGGGATGGATCTGTTGAGAAGGTAGTAGGGTGTGATATCCTGGTATTTGGATGACATACACAGAGTAGGAAAAGAAACTCCTATACTACGATCGGTTATACTTTGGTCGTCACACAGTAGTTTCTCCACAAAGGACTTGGACATTTTATCAGACATACTGGTTACTAGATCTATGGTTTTAGATCTAGATTTGGATGGTTTCCCAATCAGGGTACCTTGACAGCATTCTAAGAGTATTTAGAATGGACGACTCCTGGCACGGTAGTGTACCTGCAGGTGATGGAGTCACCCTCTCTATAGGTGTCTTATAGACTAAAGTAGAGAGGGATGTGCATGATTGGCAGATCACTTGCTTTTGAAATTGAGTCAATCATGAGATGTCAAGTACCACACCAGATGTTGTTCTTGCACTAGATGCAATAAGTTGATATTAATCCAATCCTGGAGGAACAGTCGGAAGCAGTTTTAGAACATAAGTGGATGTTCTAAGGATATGATAATGACAGCCTCATTCGGGAGGCAGTTATCATTCCAGGCTTCCAAGGTGACCTGGACGACAGGGAGGTTGTCAGTGTTATAGTTTTCCTTCTGACGAGGGGCAGTATTTTGGACAGATGGTCCAAGGAAATACTGAGGGTGGCATGGCGCAGGATACTGATTAAGTTCAGTTGACGATACAGTCTAAGAAGTTTGGATTTGGAGTTCATTTATGAGCTAGGTCCCATCAGACATCCAGACATTCTAAGACAGGTATTGCTCATTTCGGGAGATGGTTTTCTCCGCGAACTTGAGATAGAGAGAGACATAGAAAGAAACATCAAGGCGGATCCACTCACTGAGGCTATTCCTCGAACGCAATAGTTTCACAAACGGATTTTGTGAGACTGACTAGTAGAGGAGTTGGGTGTTCGGTATCACACGGGCTGTGAGTATGCGAAATCGCAATAATTAGCCATGAGTGCAAGTGGGAGATTGTTGGAGATAGTGCCCTTAGAGTCAATTATTGGATCACAGGCACGTGATTGCAATGATTGAGGGAGGACCTATCCCGGTAGGACTGTCTTACTCGAGATGATAGTATGCTATCTGGTTTACCTTTATCATCATGTACTGCTTTAGGTGACCTGACATGTCACTATTGCACGTTGATAGAGCCCCTAGGATTCTTGCTTGACTGCCAGCAGTATGAGGGCGATCATATACGTGGGAGCTGGTAGTCTATAAGCACATCCTTAAAAGGTCCCTAGTCGTAGGAGTTTCGAGACAGGGCATCGATTCTCCATAGTAGACTAGTGTATACAGTCGAGACCCCGACGAGGGGCGGTGGCCGGTCTCACAAGCCACTGGTGTCAGTTGGTTCACATAAGATGTATAGAGGTGCTCATTGGGTTATGAGTACACCGGACAGGACCCGCCGGGAACATGCTAGTTGGTCTTATACCTGACGTCAGATAGCAGTTCCCAGGTGACATGTGTACAGGTTAGTTCATCGACCTGGGGATCGTCATTTGTCTCGTGTGAGTTCCCACTGTGCTTTGATTACTACCGTACCACGGCTCAAAGGAGTCGTGCAAACAGGTTTTAGTTGGGTACAGTCCCGAGCCACATGGAGGCAGTGAGCGGATCTTCACGGGTTCGTCTCTCCCGGTATTGGGGGTGAGGTCGCGCTGTGTCTAGGAGAGCCATTACACGAAGTCCTTAGCCAAGGCAGGAGATTTACTGGTAGGTATTCCAATAGTATCTCCGGGTGTTCTGGGATACACTCCGACATGACTTGTACCGCTTTTGGGGGTCTGACTTTTACCAACCACCTATGCCCGCCATGCGATGCTCATAGACAAACGGACCGGACTGTACGGATATTGTCACTGACAGGCTCAGTAGGGTGTCAGGATGAGTTCGCTCATCGACGTCCCTTTTGGTCAATAGCTGGTGGCCCGTCACGTATTGGCTTATACCTCTGACGTGCTAGTGGTTAAGTCCACAACCATAGTATTGACGAGTCTTTAAAGTCCACCACACTTTTAGTTACTCAAGCTTTCGGGCGAAACGCTGTAGAGGCCGTATGGAGATATGGTAGGGTCCGATCAGATACGTGCGGTATTGCACGGATCAGGATCGGACGGTTAGTACTTGTGGCCGTATGGTTATATGGCAGGGTTCAATCAGATACGTGCGGTATTGCACGGATCAGGATCGGACGGATATTACTAGACGGCTTTAGTATAAGCCGGATCCTAGTTTAGTACAGTGTAGATTTTGTCTCATTGCATTTGTATCCTGACGGAATACAGATGCGGGTGTGTATGCACAGTATCGGGGTTTTTCTGTAATTTATTACGGGACCAGTTTTCTGGAGTTGCCAGTTTGCATTCCGTTCCGGCCGGTTTTGCTTTGTTCTTTCCCGGCCGGACTTTTCCGATGGAGGGGTTATTTGCAAGTTTGCAAATAACTTATTGAGGAGGGGTTTTATGCATTTGTGTCATTATGATAAGTTAAGCATCTTTGCATTATCATGATGAGATTCTTTCTTAGTCTTTTCCTTTGCATTTATGAGATGAGAAAGGATTAGGATTGATTTGTGTTTTGGATGTGAAGCTTTCTTTATGATATGGTCACCCTTTGTGCTCTCCTACACTGACCTCCCTTCTTGTTATGAATCATACATTCATTCCTCCACCATTTTTGGATTCTCACTTGATGAAAGAGAGGCTTCACTTGAGAGAAGAAGAAGAGAGAGTTTCATTCTTGAGCTTGTGGGATTTTTCTTGATCTCATTTCATGCTAGGAAAAATGCAAGCACCATTTTTCCTTATCTAGTTTCCTCCATCATCTTCAAATGCAACAAAACCCCAAACGAGACATAGCCTTTACACTACACATTCTACAGCAAATCTTGGACACGTCGGCAAGCCAACTTCACGCCCGAGTTTCCTCGGTATTGAGGTGGGAGCCCGTAAAAGATGCAGGCGATGTGGTGCCCTTCCGGCGAAGAGGCGACGACATGGAGACAGGACTTTCCGCGGGAGATCGGGACGATGACGAGAAGACCGGAGGACTCGGATCACTCGGTATATCTCTAACCCGTCTTGTAGTTAGCTTAGACTAGTTAATGGTTCGATCCGGGTGTTTAGTGCGCGGTGGTGCCGGTTTGCTAAGTTCGCAAAATTAAAGTTTATCACCGCTTCCGCATTTGGCCGTCAGATTGACGGCCGGGGCACCGCAGTGCACTTACAATTCCAACTGATTACCACGATGCAAAGCAAAAGTAAACGGCTATAGTGAAGTTATTGCCCTGACGCAAACTTCTGTCCAAGGGGTCACTCCCGGTGAAGGGATCTCGGCCCTTGCCTCGTCGACTGAGGAGCTGGATATTCATAACTGAATACCACTGTGCAAAACAAAAGAGAACGCCCTTGCAGTAACAGCTTTCTGAAAATTGTTCCAACAACATCAAAATAGGTTTGTTTAGCTTGCATTGATCCGAATCAACGCAGTCCCATCAATTGATCACACCACAAAAGAACGAAAATAATGATGTACGTATATGTCATCCGAATTCGCCAGTGGGTCCCGTCATCACCCGTTAGGTTACTTAACTAACGGCAGAGCGGGGACTGGACTAGCGCGGATGCAAAACATATACACTATCTACTAGTATAAATATAATGTATAATATTTCGCTCAAGGTGTGATAAAATGCAACATCACAGAAATGTACAGCATCACAGAACAATACAGATATCTGGGATCCCCGGGTTTCATAGAGCCGCTACTGAAACCCGACGTTCCCCTGGTCGTGTGGATCGCCTGTGCAATGAAATCCTAGACCCCTACGGGCGCGGCAAGTTACCCGCCAAAACCTGAAGCGAGGCAGCCCCTTTCAGCAACGTGAATGGACCACCCAGCACTTCACGGAATCCGGTAACTTGGGCACCCCTCCTTGGGTCAACCTATACCCCCTACGAGTGCGGCGAATAGCCCGCCAATTCTAGAGTAAAGCCCCCTCCGTCTCAACGCCATGAGATGCGGGCTTGTTTCCCTCTAGAACCCGGCTATCCGTGCACCCCTTCTTGGGGTAATCCTAGTACAGAAAGTAAAAAATATACATACAACGGGTACATCGACCTCGACCCGGTCGTGCCCCAAAAGAATAATACAAACAGGCAGTGACGGCAGTCCACAGGTCGGACGCTCGCCCCGCAATATCAAATGTACATATAAAACAAAACCGTACTACCATTGCATCCAGGCTATCCCCCACGACCAATCCGCAACATCACAGCACAACACAGAACATAAACGTGAATGTCACGTTCGCAAATCCGTCTAAAAGGACTATAGCAGTTAGACAGGATTTACCGATCAAATGACATTCACGGTCGCAGATATAATGTAAATACTGTGAACCAGCATGTCTAAAATATCCGATCGATCAAATTTTATCAAGTGGGCCCCAAGCATTACTGTAGCAGTTAAAGAAATTCTGGGCCCAAAAATAATATTCCAAAAACCCTATTTTCATCCCATAAGCTCTCTGTAAATTTTTGGTGAAATGAACAGGATATTCTGCGGCGGAACCGCGGCCCAAGCATGGGTTTGGCCGCAGTTCTGCGGTGGAACAGAGGATTCATGACACCAAATTTTCTCAGAATTCTTATAACACCTTGCACATCATTCTAAAACATCCTGAAAAATTTTTAGACTCCAAAAAAATTTCGACAGAAACTGTGCAACTTGAAATCGGGTTTTCGGGATCTTTGTTCGATCGAGTTCTAAACATACTAGATCAAGCTAGGCTAAATAAATGGCGTGGCTCGGATACCAATGTAAGTCCGCGGCGGCGTCCCGGCCGTCTATCCGACGCCGGAAACGCGGAAACGAAAAACTTTGCGAACAAGCAAACCGGCACCACCGCGCACTTTTAACCCGGATCGGGCCATTAACCTAGCTATTAGGAAACTAGAATAAGAGTAGAGAAGTATACCAAGCGATCCGTGTCCTTCGGTCTTCGTTTCCACTCCGATCTCCCGCGGAATCTCCGTCAGTCACCTCCTCGTCGGAAAGGGCATCACGTAGCCGGATTCTTTTACGGGCTACCACCTCTGGACCGAGGCAACTCGGGCGCGAAGTTGGCTAGCCGACGCGTCCAAGGAATGCTATAGGTGTAGTGTAGAATCTTGTCTCTTTTGGGGTTTAAAGTTGCCTTGTAAGGATGGAGGAAAGAACAATGGAAATGAGCTTTTGATTTATGGTGCAAGCAAAAAAGGATGAGATGAATAATTTCCTCATAACAAAATGAACCTCACTACCCATTGTGGCCGGCCCCTCTAAGAAATCAAGAGGAATAAAAGAATATCTCAATGTGTAAATAAATGAGGAAATTATCTCACCTCAAGGTCAAATCCAAAGTCAAAAACAAATCCTTTCACATTAAGGCAAAAGAAGAGATAAGAAATGAATCTCATGATGCTAAAACCCATCATAAAGCCACATATGCAAGAAACCCCCTCCATAAATGGTTATTTGTACAACTGCAAATTACCCCCTCCATCGGAGAAGTCCGGCCGCGAAGGAACAAAGGAAAACCGGCCGGAACGGAATGCAGACTAGCAACTTCAGAAAACTGATCCCGTAATAAATTACAGGAAAACCCCGCGACTGCAAATACATTCCCGCATTTGTATTCCCACTGAATACAAATGCAAAGAGACAAAATCTACACTGTCTAATACTGGGATCCGGCTTAAACCAAAGCCCGCTAGTATTAACCGTCCGATCCTGATCCGTGCAATACCGCACGTATCTGATCGAACCCTGCCGTATCTCCATACGGCCTCTACAGCGTTTCGCCCGAAAATGGAGTAACTGTGTGTGGTGGACTCTAAAGACTCGTCAATACTATGTCTGTGGATTTAACCACTAGCACGTCAGAGGTATTAGCCATACGTGACGGGCCACCAGCTATTGAACAAAAGGGACGTCGATGAGCGAACTCATCCTGACACCCTACTGAGCCTATCAGTGACAATATCCGTACAGTCCGGTCCGTTCGTCTATGAGCATCGCATGGCGGGCCTAGGGGGTTGGTAAGAGTCAAACCCCAAAAGCGGTACAAGTCGTGTTGGAGTGTAGCCCAGAACACCCTGAGAAACTATTGGAATACCTACCAGCAAATCTCTTGCCTTGGCCAAGGACTTTTCATGTACTGGCTCTCCTAGACACAGCACGACCTCACCCCCAATACCGGGATAGACGAACCCCTGCAGATCCGCTCACTGCTTCCTTGTGGCTCGGGACTGTACCCAACTAAAACCTGTTTGCTCGTCTCCTTTGAGCGTGGTAGGGTAGTAATCAAAGCACAGTGTGAACTCATACGAGACAAATGACGATCTCAGGTCGATGAACTAACCTGTACACATTTCACCAGGGAACTGCTATCTGACGTCAGGTATAATACCAACTAGCAGGTTCCCGGCGAGTCCTGTCCGGTGTACTCATAACCCAATGAGCACCTGTATACATCTTAGGTGAACCAACTGACACCAGTGGCTTGTGAGACCGGCCACTGCCCCTCGTCGGGGTCTCGACTGTATATACTAGTCTACTCCGGAGAATCGATGCCCTGTCTCGAAACTCCCTCGACTAGGGACCTTTTAAGGATGTTCTTATAGACCCCAGCTCCCACGTATATGATCGCCATCATACTGCTGGTTGTCAAGAAAGAATACTAGGGGATCTATCAACGTGCAATAGCGAGTCGTAAGGTCACCTAAAGCAGTACACGATGATAAAGATAAACCAGATAGCATACTATCATCTTGAGTAAGACAGTCCTACTGGGATAGGTCGTCCCTCAATCATTGCAATCACGTTCCTGTGATCCAATAATTGACTCTAAGGGCACTATCTCCAATAGACCCGGTGCGGTACCCCGGGTCAGGATGGTCGCAGATGATGGCGTTGAGCCCGGCAAGGAGCATTACCGACCTGTTATTTGTGACGCGGCGGATTTCCGGAGGATACCGACGTAGTCTTGAGATATTGAGATTATGGGCCAGTCTGGATTACTGGAGCCAGAGATATTGAGATTATGGGCCAGTCCGGATTGCCGGAGCCAGAGATATTTAGATATTCATATTTGGTGTCGATGCTTGACACGGATTTCTATTAATTCCACAGATGATAGTACAGTTAAATTATAAAAGTTTTACTAAGATAAGAATACAGGTTTTCTCGTACTAAACATATTAAGATCTCGTGTTGTTTAAGCATTCATGTTGCATACATACCGGTGCATCGCATCACATTAGTATATGTAGGCTGTGACGAAATTGCGTGCATGCTTACGATAGCCTTATTAGATGTTATTTACTACTCACAAGTTGGCAACTCACCCCCGTTGTGCCACTGTATCTTTCAGGTTGAACCGTCAGCGAAGTAGCGGCGGGCGTTCTTCCTCTTTTGGCTTCATTTGCTTGATTTGAAGCATTGTTCGTAGGAGGGTTGCGAAGATGTTTTTATTCCATCATGTACATTATATTGTATCTAGTATACTCCATCTACCCTTGTATATTTGTCTAGACTGTAAGACTCGTTAGAATTGTATTTGTGGTGTTTTGTGTCGATGCTCGCTTGAGCCGACGTGGTTTTTGCTTGTTTCTTACTTTCAGACGTTTATCGTGCACTTTTGATATACATATTTCATGTGGTTGTGATTCCGCCATAGGCGAAGAGCTAGCTCCCGCTTGAGGATGCCTTTTTTCATTTAAATTTATTCTCATATGTTGTACCCATTTGGGGGCCAGTATTTATAAAAGAGACTCTGCCGAAATTTTTAGGAAAATATGATGTTGTTTTTAAATATTTAATGCCACTTATATTATTAAAACCACAAGCTTTAAAACAAGTTTTTCCTTCACTCTTATTGTCAAACGGTTTAGTTTCTGGGCTTTGGCTTACTTAGATTACGTTGGGCTTTGAGATCTTTCGTAGTTTAAGTGCCAGTTACGTTCCGTATCTTTGGGTCGTGACAAAGTTGGTATCGTTGTGTTAGGTTTTACCTTACTGAGTGTAGGATGACATTTGGTAGATGGATTAGGTGACATAAACAGAGCGACGTAGCGTGTGTATGTTCTGTGTCATAATTACGATATGGTACTCCGCCTAAGTAACCATAGGATATATATTAGCTTGTATTTCCTTTCTCGATTCCGGAAATCCCTTGATTTGATCGCAATGTTCCTATCAATCCTGTTCTTGCTACAGACACTATGTCGCTGGAGACTACGAGGGCTAGAGGGCTGCCGCCGGGGATGAGAATAGAGTAGGCTCATTGAAATGAGGACCGATCTGGGAGGTACGCCTACCGCTCAGGGACAGAGTGATCATCTTTTTCCAGGACGGATGGCTAGGCTGGAGTCGAATATTTAGCACATCCGACAGATGGTTGGATTATTAGTTGAGGATAGCCGAGCCCCGAGAGCCGACGATGTCCTTCCTGCTGCAGGGACTATGATTGTACCTGCTGCACAAGCAGCTGTTTCTATTGATAGTTATATGTATGCCCTAGAGGCCATTACTGTACATAAGATGTATATTGTAGTGGATGCTGGGACATATATAGGTAGGACTTTCTTGCTCGACAAGATAGTACGCTATCTGGTTGCTCTTTATTTTAACATGTATAGTTATTGTCTCTCTGTTACATGTTGATAAAGCCCTTAAGATGTGTACTCGACTTCCAGTACTATGATGTAGATCATACTAGTGGGGCCTGGGTAGTCAATGAGTATATCCTTCAATGTTCCTAGTGGTGGGAATATCGAGACGGGACATCGATATTCCAGAGTAGACTAGCGTATATCTTCTCGACTCGTGTGATGGGCGATGGATGATCCCATATCCATTGGAGTTTGACATCAGAGACGGTATGCGGGTGCTGAATGGAGACTGGGTACACTGAACGGACTGGCCGAGATCTCCCAGATGATATTATACCTTACATCAGATGGCAGTTCTCTGGTGACACTGGTACAACTTAGTCTGTTAACCTGAGATCGTCATAGAGTTTTGTGTGTCTCCCACTGTGCTTTGATTTCCTTCCTACCACGGCTCTACTGAGTCATGCAAACAGGTGGTTTTTGGGTACAGTCCCGATTCACATGGAGGCAATGAGTGATAGGAGGGGATTCGTCTCTCCCGGTATTGGGGGTTGATGTCGCGCTATGCTCGACTGGCCATAACTGGAAATCCCTTGCCAGGGTTGCAGTGATTTACTGGTAAGTGTTATCAGTAGTTTCACGCTTGTTGTGGATCTTACATCGGCATGACTAATCAAGCTGCTGGGGTCTGACGTTTACCACCCCTAGGCGAGATATGCGACATATCAGACGAACAGACCGAGCAAATTATGATAGGTTAATTTCATTGGGTCTTCTTATGCCTAAACATCTAGCATTCGTGAATCTAAAAGAACTCGGTTCAAGGAACAACACCCTTGCTACACCCGAGACTGTGCGGTAAGTGTTACCGATTTCATTCGCAGGAGTGTGAGAAGGCTTGCTCATTGATCTTCTGATCGCTCAATACCCGGGTGGCCGTTACGTTTAGCAGACCGCTTGCGGCTTGTGGGTGATTGATATGATCACCACCTACTGCCGGCGTATTGACGAGTCATTAGAGTCCTACACAGAGGTTTCCTGGCTCAAGCGAAACGAAATAGGAGCGCATATGAGATATGTGCGGGACCGAGAATAATTCCAGTATGTGATACTGTATTCTATTCTCGCGATTTGTATCAACAGTCGGTTATATGAAATATAGCCGGGCTACCGAATCAAGTGTTGATTCGATATATTGATACACTAGATATTAGTCGGTTATATGCGATATAACCGGATCGTTATATAAAGTGTTGATTTAATGATTTAATGTATAATTATATATTTTATATATTACTTTATATTAACTAGCATTTGTTCACTTAAGATTGACTTTCTCACTTTATGTGCACAAGTTGTATATGTGATATATGTTTGTGCACTAGTTTGCATCATGATTGACGATACATGCAAACATGGGTGTGTGTGTGACATACACCATGTTAATTATAATATAGGTTTTTATTTATCTTAATTATTCAAAATGGTGGCTTCTTTTGTCATGGCTTGAAGCTTCATGAAGCTTGAAGCAACTTTGACAAAGTCCACTCGTTTTGTCATGATTAAGATATTCATTAACCAAACCATTATAATTAACTATGGTTTAGTCTCTACAAAGGTAAACTCACCCATGGTTGCATTATGATAGACTTCACTTGATTATTCTTTTAAAATAATTCATTATTCATTTTTATTCTTTCTTCTTCTTTTTCTTCAAGAAAAAGAAACACTTGCCAGAAAAATTTCAAGTGAAGATTTAGAGTGAAAAATCCAAATCTAAAGTGAACCCATTTACTATTTCATCATCCTCTACTGCTTGCCATTTAGTTTAGGGTGTTCTCTTCACAAAGTTCTTGACCTAGTGAAGATGGAGCTTGAGTTTGAGTCTCTTCGACGTAGATCATTTTCGGCCTCGATGCCAACGACCTAGCCCGCTCATTTCTCCGAAGAAACCGTCGCTAGAGTCTGGGATCCCCATGATCGCAGTGAAGGGGCGTCAACACGGAGCTTTAGAAGTGAAGGACAGGATCTACAAAGGTTGTAATCCCTTTCACTTGTAGTTAAAATGTTTAACTTGCTAGTTTTAGCATAATCTCTAGTATACGATCTTAGTTAGGGTTGTTCGGCACGGCTATTTTTTTTGAATCGGGCATGTTTGATGCCTTGTAGAACTTTGTTAGAGTGCCTAGGAACCCTACAGTGGTATCAGAGCCAAGCTAGAGCTTTAGGCGAAGTCTTGACGAAGTATAAAGTCCGATCGAACCCGGAAAACCCGATATACCCTAGTTTTTGGAAATTTTTTCAAAATGTGATTTTTTGTGGATTAAAAATACTCAAAAAAATCAGCATGGAAATACAAGGATTACTGTGAAACACGTGCCACTGATCACTTTAAAGCGCCGTGGAACCGCGGCCGTACCATGGCTTGCGCGGCGGTTCCGCGGCCAAAAAGTTGAATCATGGCACGTGGTTTGCACAGTAATGTCCGTCTGTAATTCCTGATTCTTCTGGATATTTTTTTATTTACTCAAGTGTTGAGTTTTCGGGGGTGTATTGGGGACTCGTTGATTCGATCGGATAATTTGACTTTGTTTTTGTTTTTCCGGGTAATTTTAGAACGTGTTAAAAAGTTCAAACGGATATCAATAACTCACTTTTTCTCCTGCCGGAAAATTTCCAAGTGTTGGATTTTTCCGTAGTTTAAGAACGTTCTAAGTCGTGCAAGCAACGCGATGGACCCTCTAGAAGACAACAAACCTTAACTCGATTATGTGACCATCTTGAACTGCCTTTTGAACCTTAGGGTTTGGGGCAGTACGACGTGCCACGTGTGAGGCGTTGGCTTGACCCTTCTACGGCTGGACCATTGGTACTGTGGCATGTGATGGATGTTTGTAAACTCCCCTCAAGTGTTGAGCTATTTGGGAAAACTTGGGTGTTTGATTATTCGATCGGAAAGTTTAACATTGTCTATTTATCTGGAATTTGATACAATATTTGGAATCCACAAATAGTTATGAGATAACTGATTTGAATGTTAAAAATCTAGCACTTCAGTCTCGAATGATTGGTTGCCACAGGATTTTGATGCGATCAAAAGTCCGTCGCAATCACGTAAAGTATGCGGATACTCGCCGGGTAAACATAATAGACAGCCATGCCCCATAGCCCCGACCAAGTGACTGTAGGAGAACCCCGTAGCCAAAAGCATCCGTTCGGGTGCTCGCGGTAGCGGTGTTCCGCCTTAGTGCACTTCGTCGATGGCATCCGGGGGTGTGGCCGTCTACTTAAGTTTGCGATGAGCATTCGATCAGGATGTTGGGAATCTTGTTTAATTTCCCGACTTGGTATTGAAAAGAGTTTTCGATAATGGGACTAAAATGCGGGGTTTATAATAATTAGGCATGCGATGTCTAAGGAATTCATATGGTTAGGCATGCGATGTCTAAGGAGGTTGCAGATTCCAACTGTTGTAGTTTTACACTTTCTTTTCTGCCACCGTAAGTGTAATATGTGGTGTATCGCCGGTTTCGTTGCTATACATCAACGACAATTAGGATACGCATATTTACTTATGTTGATGATATGTGATGTTATGTGTTAGTGGATATGTTATAATGGATCGTCGTGTTTGAATAGCCGGGTTTTTTATGTGAGATGAGTGTTTTTCATTTTTCATTCATGTAAAAACTTGTATGTAATATTCTTTTATTGGGGCACTTCCGGGATGAGGATGATGTCACCATTGTATATTACTTACTTTTCTACATTAGGATAGACCCAAGGCGGGGAACACAAGTATCCGGGTTCTAGGGTCGAGTGGGAGACCATCTCTAGGAGTCGAGTCCGGGTCTCCTAACTCTAGAATTGGTAGGGGTGCTTGCCGCTCTCGTAGGGGTCTAGGGGTGTGGGATTGGCTATTCATCACGACCGTGGAATCCGTGTTTTATACAGGCTCAAAATAAAACACGGACGTCCTAGTATATCCAATATTTCATATGATGTTTTCTGCTGCGTTATCTGTGATGTGATCATGTGATATTTTCAGATAGATACTGTATATAGTATATATGATATATTATATAGACGTTGCTTATGTTTTACACCAGCGCTAGCCCTGCCCCACTCTGCCGTTAGTTACCTAACCTAACGTTGCAGACGGGACATCGAGGCGAATGCGGATGGCATAAGTGTACGTTGTATTTATCTGTGATATTTACGTGGACATAAATGATTGGAAATTCATTAATGAGATTAATGAAAGAAAATAAACCTAAATGATGTTGTCGAATCGAATTTCAAAAATTAGGTAGCTCTAGTTGTTGCTTTGCATAGCGCTGTTCCTTGTAGAACATCCAGCACCTTATTCTATAAGGAAAGAGCCGAGATTCCTTCACCGGGAGTGACCTCATTAGAAATAACTAGCAGATGCTACAACCTTCGGTTTGTCTTTTGATTACCTTTATAGTTCTTGGTTTTCATGGTGGTATTGTGAATATCCTGCACCTCATTCGACGAGGAAAGAGCCGAGATCCCTTCACCGAGAGTGACCTCATTAGCGAAACTAGTAAAAGCCTCAAAAATACTCCATTTAAAACCATTTGATTCTGCAGCGAGATCAAGTTCAAAGCATTAAAGATTTTCTTAAAAACCATCCGCAACCCTCCGTCATTTTTGGAAGTAGGGTACTTAGTATTCGTGTTGTGTTTGTTGACCATAGTCAAGGCACAGTGTACGGTAGCTATGTGATGTCTTCCTACACCGCATATGATGCGATTAATTAGGACAGTCGCGTGACTTTGTTGACCTTAGTTAAGGGTCATGTGGGTAGGTCTAATTAATCACGAAATGACGGGTTGAACTTGACTAGTGCTTATGATTTGTTGACCATAGTTAAGGCCATAAGTACTAGGGGTAAAAACCTTTATCGGGAGTTTCAAGTATTGAAATTTGCAATGAGATTGCATACCTTCAATGAGATAGTTGGATCTCGATACCTACTGCGAGTAATTGTTACTCCTGGGACTGATTTGCACTTTACAATTTGCCGATCAATTAGGTGTCTAGAAAGGTGTCAACGGGGTTACCCCCCTGGGAAAACGAGGTTTATTTTAATTAGGTCTGTGCGAAAGCACGGGGAACCTCCCTAAAAGTACCGGCACTTGCCTGGCTGAAAGATCGGCGAACTTGTAGGGTGTAATTAATCCCGGCTAGTCTTTCCTTTTAGGGTTTGAAGGAAGATTTGATAGAAACAGTGGGAGCCATCCTGATTAGATAAAATATATAACCAATCTAATCTTGCAAGAGCGCACGCAGAGTGTTTTCTTCTCTCTCTCTCCAGGTAGCGACCATGTCACGCCTTAATCAAGATAATAATATGGATGTATTGACCGAACTCGCTTGCTATACTGAGCTGGGGAACGTTGGTCCCACTCCAACATATAATTGTTATAAGACAGAGCAGGAATTAGGGGAATACCAGGATTCCCGTGCCGCCCAAACGAAGAAAGTGCATGCTGATGCATCTTCTTCGGGTGTGTCATTACAAAGAACTGTTTCTCAGTATCCTTTATGTCCTGGGTATGAGATACCGGATCAGGATCCCGCATATGTAATCTGTTACATGGGCTACAGAAAGGTAGAGAACTGAGAACGGCTGATAAGTTTCATGGGACAGAAAACGGTGCAAGTGTTGCAGCCATGTCTGTTGGTCACTATCACCCTGTATTACCAGAATACATTGATTCTGAACAAATGTTATTAGATACCGAACCTGATATACAACATCATATCAGTCTCTTTTTATTAAAGAAGGATATAATTTTGTATTGTTTTGAACATTTCCTATATCAAGAGTTGATCGGTTCAGGCACGTTATCTAAAAGCATTAACGTTCTAAATCAAACTACAGTTCTTAATGTACAGAACACACACAAGAGGAAGAGTTCAGAACTGAACGAATTCTTCTTAAGGCATTATAGACTAGGTCATATCATTGCGCCCCGACTAGCTAAGTTACATTTAGATGCATATTTAAATAAGTTTAAATTTACATCTTATGAAACTTGCCAGTCATGTCACAAAGATAAGATGACCATAGCTCCGTTTACTGGAAACAAGGAAAGAGTTAGTGAACCCTTGGGACAGATACATGGTGATGTATGAAGGTCCACAGTCTACATATACCAGGACTGGTTCCTTATACTTCCTTATATTCAATGATAATCTCTCAAGATTCGGACACATGTTCCTGTTGAAACAAATGTCTGAAACTTTTGAGAAATTCAAAGAATGTAAGATAGAAGTAGAGAACCAAAACTGGGTAGAAGTATTATGTCCTTTGATGTGATCAAGGAGGAGAATACTTGAGCATGAAATTCCTGGATTATTCTAAAGGAGAATGAGATTCTCTCTCAGCATTACTCCTCCGTATACACCCCAGCATGTCGGTGTATCGGGGCGGAGCAATAACACCCTATGTGATAAAGTGAGCTCTATGATGAGTATTACTGAGTTGCCTATTACCTTTTGGGAGTTAAGCACTGGAGAAGTTGCATACCTATTGAATAGGGTTCCAACCAAATTAGTTGCCTACCACTTCATATGAGATATGTAAAAGGAAAGAGCCCATATCTTAAGTTTGTTAACATTTAGGGTTATCCGGCCTATGTCTAAAAGCATAATCCGGACAAGCTCGAGGCAAAGTCAGCTCTGTAGAAGTTTGTTTGATATCCCAAGCATTCGCAAAGGGAATATCTTTTACCTAACAGAGGAACAAAATGTGTTTTTTTTCTCAACATACTACCTTTGTGAAAGGGAATTTCTTATGAAGAAATTAGTGGTTATGAGGTAGAAATGGAAGGAGTTCCATCTATACAAACTACAGCTGTTGATTTGGTAGAACCAAAAGATTCAATAGTAACAGACAAACCTCAGCCTCTCCGCCGATCTAGTAGGGTTCCTAATCCGCCTGAGAGATACTTCGGTTTCTCGATGATAGTGGGAGCGAGGATTGCATCATGAGATGATGACCCAACTAGTTTCGAGCTGGCCATCAGGAGTGGGGCTCTGTAAGAATGGCTGGATGCTTAGCGATCTGAGATGGAATCCATGTACACCAACAAAGTATGGACTTTGGTTGCCCTATCTGAAGGGTTAAATCCCCATCAGGAGCAAGTATATCTTGAGAAGATTACTTGGTGTAGATGGAAAAGTTGAGACTTTCAAAGCTAGACTTGTTAATAGTTTTCGTCATCAACCAGGCGTGGATGATGATGAACCTTTTCCAGTGGCCGTGCTTAGGTCCATCCAGATCCTACTTGCCACGGCTACATACCATGACTACGATATCTGGAGGTTGGGTGTTATGACTGCTTTTCTAAATAATGATTTAGAACAGGGCGTCTATATGTACACAGCTAGAGGGCTTCGTAGGCAATGGGAGCAGCGGAAACATGTGCAAAATTCTTTACAGGATATAGCAGGCATCGCAGAGTTGGAACGTCTGTTTTGATGTGGTAGTCAAAGTGTTTGACTTCATCAAAATGGTAGATGAACCTTGTATATACAAAAATGTAGTGAGAGTAAGGTGAACATCCTCGTATTGTACGTGGAAAACATACTCTTGATAGGAAAAGAGTTTCCTATGCTACGCTCTGTCAATCTCCTCCTATCACATGGATTCTCCATATAGGATCAAAGTGATACCTCCTAAATCCTGGGTTTTGGATCTATGACATAGATCTAATTGGATATTAGGATTCTCACTAGTTGTAGTGAGATGGTATCAGTTGATCCTGGGGAGAATCACTGGAAAAGTTCCAGGGTGATAAGTGTTGGAGATAGTGCCCTCAGAGTCAATTATTGGATCACAGGCACGTGATTGCAATGATTGAAGGAGGACCTATCCCGGTAGAACAGTCTTACTCGAGATGATAGTTTGCTATCTGGTTTACCTTTATCATCGTGTACTGCTTTAGGTGACATGACAGGTCGCTATTGCACGTTGATAGAGCCCCTAGGATTCTTGCTTGACTACCGGCAGTATGAGGGCGATCATATACGTGGGAGCTGGTAGTCTATAAGCACATCCTTAAAAGGTCCCTAGTCGTGGGAGTTTCGAGATAGGGCATCGATACTCCAGAGTAGACTAGTGTATACAGTCGAGACCCCGACGAGGGGTGGTGGCCGGTCTCACAAGCCACTGGTGTCAGTTGGTTCACCTAAGATGTATACAGGTGCTCATTGGGTTATGAGTACACCGGACAGGACTCGCCGGGAACATGCTAGTTGGTCTTATACCTGAAGTCAGATAGCAGTTCCCAGGTGACATGTGTACAGGTTAGTTCATCGACCTGGGGATCGTCATTTATCTCGTGTGAGTTCCCACTGTACTTTGATTACTACCCTACCACGGCTCAAAGGAGTCGTGCAAACAGGTTTTAGTTGGGTACAGTCCCGAGCCACATGGAGGCAGTGAGCGGATCTTCGAGGGTTCGTCTCTCCCGGTATTGGGGGTGAGGTCGCGCTGTGTCTAGGAGAGCCATTACACGAAGACCTTGGCCAAGGCAGGAGATTTACTGGTAGGTATTCCAGTAGTATCTCAGGGTGTTCTGGGCTACACTCCGACACGACTTGTACCACTTTTGGGGGTCTGACTTTTACCAACCCCCTAGGCCCGACATGCGATGCTCATAGACGAACGGACCGGACTGTACGGATATTGTCACTGACAGGTTCAGTAGGGTGTCAGGATGAGTTCGCTCATCGACGTCCCTTTTAGTCAATAGCTGGTGGCCCGTCACGTATTGGCTTATACCTCTGACGTGCTAGTGGTTAAATCCACAGCCATAGCATTGACGAGTTTTTAGAGTCCACCACACTTCCAGTTACTCAAGCTTTCGGGCGAAACGCTGTAGAGGCCGTATGGAGATATGGCAGGGTCCGATCAGATACGTGCGGTATTGCACGGATCAGGATCGGACAGTTTTGTACTAGTGGCCGTATAGTTATATGGCAGGGTTCGATCAGATACGTGCGGTATTGCACGGATCAGGATCGAACGGATTTTACTAGCCGGTTTTGGTTTAAGCCGGTCCTAGTTTAGTACAGTGTAGATTTTGTCTCATTGCATTTGTGTCCGGACCGAATACAGATGCGGGTGTGTATGCACAGTATCGGGGTTTTCCTGTAATTTATTACGGGACCAGTTTTCTGGAGTTGCCAGTTTGCATTCCGTTCCGGCCGGCTTTCCTTTGTTCTTTCCCGGCCGGATTTTTCCGATGGAGGGGGTTATTTGCAATTGTGCAAATAACATGTTGTGGAGGGGGTTTCTTGAAAATTTATTGATTATGATATCTTTCATCCATCTTTTGCATTAATGAGATTTGAAGTGAATAGATGTTATAAGCATGGTTGATGTTTTGTTTAGGGTCACCACTTACTTTATCCTACACTCACCTCCCTCTTGATTCCCTTCATATCTCTTGATCACCCTCCACCATTCCCCACTTGGTTGTGGCCGGCCATTCATGAGAGGGAGAGAGAGAGTGGTTCATTTTGGGAAGAGATACATTTGTTCATATCATTTTTCCATGCAAAATGGATAGCCTCATTTCCCTCCAAAGCTCAATCTTCATCCCTCCATCCAAAGGCAACAAACCCCAATGAGACATACACTCTACACGTTTCTACAGCAAACCTTGGGCATGTCGAGTTGCCGGCTTCATGCTCGAGTTGCCTCGGTATAGAGGCGGGAGCCCGTAAAAGATGCAGGCGACGTGGTGCCCTTCCGGCGAAGAGGCGACGACCGGAGATCCCGTGAGGAGATCGGAGTGGAGATGAAGACCGGAGGACTCGGATCAGTCGGTATATCTCTAACCCATCTTCTAGTTAGCTTAGACTAGTTTAATGGCACGATCCGGGGTTTAGTGCGCGGTGGTGCCGGTTTGCTAAGTCCGCAAAATTTAAGTTTATCACCGTTTCCGCGTTTGGCCGTCGGATTGACGGCCGGGGCGCTGCCGTGCACTTACATTGGTATCAGAGCCTCGCCATTAACATAGTCTAGCTTGGTGTAATGTGTTTTTCTGTTTCGATCGATCGAATGTTCCAAAACTGCATTTTAGTTCGCATCAGTATCTGTTGAAAATGTTTGGTCTCGCAAAATTTTTCAGGTTGTAAAATATTGATGTACTGGAAAATCTAAGAGCTCTGTAAAAATTCGACGAAGTAACTCCACAGTGGGAGCGCGGAACCGCCGCGAAAACCCCCTTCCCGCCGCCCTTCCGCCGCACACTGTGGAGATCACTTCACCAATTTTTTACAGAGGCCTTCTGGGCTTAAAATATGGGTTTTGGAATATTAAATTTGGGCCCAAGATTTCTGTGAGTGCTACAGTTTTGATTGGGGGCCCACTTGTTAATTTTTGATCGATCGGATATTTTAAACACATTTTTCACAGTATTTACATTATATCTGCGACCGTGAATGTCACTCGATCGGTAAATCCGGTCTAACTGCTATAGCCCGGTTAGACGGATTTGTGAACGTGACTTTCACGTTGATGTTCTATGTTTATGCTGTGATGTTGCGGATCGGTCGTGGGGATAGCCTGGTTGCAATGCTAGTACAGTTGTGGTGGTATTATGTACATTTGATATTGCGGGGCGAGCGTCCGACATGTGGACTGCCGTCACTGCCTGTTTGTATTATTATTTTGGGGCACGACCTGGTTGCGGTCGATGTACCCGTTGTATGTATATTTTACTTTCTGTACTAGGATTACCCCGCGGTGGGGTGCACGGATAGCCGGGTTCTGGAGGGCAACAAGCCCGCATCTCATGGCATTGAGCTGAAAGGGGCTTCACTCTAGGATTGGCGGGATATTCGCCGCACTCGTAGGGGGTACAGGTTGACCCAGGAGGGGTGCCCAAGTTGCCGGATTCCGTGAAGTGCTGGGTGGTCCATTCACGGCGCTGAAGGGGGCTGCCTCGCTTCAGGTTTTGGCGGGTGACTTGCCGCGCCCGTAGGGGTCTAGGATTTCATTGCACAGGCTATCCACTCGACCAGGGGAACGTCGGGTTTCAGTAGTGGCTCTGTGAAACCCGGGGATCCCAGATATCTGTATTGTTCTGTGATGCTGTACATTTCTGTGATGTTGCATTTTTATCACGCCTTGAGCGAAATATAATATATTGATATATATATTAGTAGATGTTGTATATGTTTTACATCCGCACTAGTCCAGTCCCCGCTCTGCCGTTAGTTAGCTAACCTAACGGGTGATGACGGGACCCAGTGGCGAATGCGGATGGCATATACGTACGTCAGTATATTTTCGTTCTTTATTGGTGTGATCAATTGATGGGACTGCGTTGATTCGGATCAATGCAAGATAAACAAACCTAATCTGATGTTGTTGGAACACTTTTCAAAAAGCTGTTATTGCAAGGACGTTCACTTTTGTTTTGCATCGTGGTATTCATTTGGAATATCCTGCTCCTCAGTCGACGAGGCAAGGGCCGAGATCCCTTCACCGGGAGTGACCCCTTGGACAGAAGTTTGCGTCAGGGCATTAACTTCACTATAGCCGATTACTTTTGCTTTACACCATGGTATTCATTTGGAATATCCTGCACCCCATTCTACGGGGAAAGAGCCGAGATCCCTTCACCGGGAGTGACCTCTTTAGTAAAGGTTTTCGTCACTATATTTTCTAAAAAGCTATCCGTTCCTTCAACGATATCAAGTTCATTACGTTAAAGGTTTTCGCCAGAAACCATTCGTAGCCCTCCATCATTTCAGTTAAATATTCGGTAGTATTCAAGCTATGTATTTTGACCTCACGCCAAGGCATAGTGTTTGGTAGTTGCCGGGTATTTATCTGTTGCATAGATAGATGCGTTGGTTTGGGACAGTCGTACTACTATTTTGGCCTTCGTCAAGGGTATGTACGGGTGGGTTCAAATCAACCTGCACAATGATGGGTAGAACTTGACATGTGACTTATGATATTTTGACCTCACGCCAAGGTCATAAGAGCATGGGGTAAAAATCACATCGGGAGTTTCAAAAGTACTGAAACTTGTCAGATATGCACATACCTTCTGGAGTGTGATACCGTGAGCGGATTCCGTCACGTTATCATGCGAAGAGAGTTGGATCCCGATTCCCACTGATGAGTTGGTTTACTCCTCGGGTGACCCCGACTAATTCTTCTTTCAGGTTTGGAGGAGAATTTGAGGTACAGTGGGAGGTTTCCAGATTAGATAAATTGGTAACCATTCTGATCTAGGATAGAGTGCACGCTGAGTGTTTCTTTTCTCTCTCTCTCTGGCAGCGACCATTGACCCGACCCTAGACTATGACTCAGTGACCAAGTTGACCGAACCTGCTTAACACTGGCTTTTGGATTGTCAGAGTTGCAGACCTCATTGCCACTCGTACTTTTACCCTTTTCTCCGGGACACCCCGTATTACTGCGAACGTCCACTTCCATTGGACAAAACCATCGTATGGTTAGATACGAACTCGAAGGAATTCGAGGATGGTTTCTGGTTCTGGAGAAAACGGATAGGATTATTCAGTTGTCTTTTCTTTTCACCCTCTCTCAGGTTGCGAGTACCCCTTGGTTTAGGAGTAGTACACCCATTGTGCAAATTGGATAGTCTTCTTCCAAACCATAGGCTGGTGCCGACCGGTAGGGAATGAAGAAAACTAATTAGCCTAAACGGTGTACAGAAGGTATTAAGTTCAGACAAAGAAAGGGATTAGTAAGAGGGCAAAGTAAATTGCGACTGCTATTCACGACCAAACCAAGTATTTCTTCGCCAATCCTAAATCACCTTTTGTATTTCTCCAGGACACTCCGTATCACTACGAAGATCCCATTTTATTGGATAATCCATCGTATGGTTATATACGAACTCGAAAGGAACTTGTTCCAGTTCGGGGATGGATCCTGGTTCAGGAGAAATAGGAATAAAGTACATTCAGGTGTCTTTTATCTTCACCTTCTCTCGCATTGCGAGTGCTCCTAGGATTAGGACAGTACACCCTTTATGCTTTTTGGATAGTCTTCTTCCAAACCATAGGCTGGTGCCGAACGGTAGAGATGGAAGAAAACCATTTGGCCTAAAGGGGTGTACAGAAGGTAATGACTAAAGACATATAAAGGGATTTGGAGAGGTGGCAAAGAATTATACGGTTATAGTTGTGAATCTGGATAATGGTAGAGGCATTACTAGGAATACCAGGATACCCCATCGAAACATTTCAATGTTTCAGTTTCACTGTGTAAAGAAAACTAATTTCCTGATTAGACACTTGCTCCAGGGTATGTATTTACCAGGCATGATTCTCACATCAGTATGGTTTTACAGATGGTGAGTGGGAGTAAGTTATTTGGAATAGGATGATCATCCTCATTATATCGGGATTCGTAGTAATCGGTGATATTTGAGGAGATCACCTGGGCTGTTTGCCGGTCGGCAAATATTTGGTTTTGAATATCCGCTGTTATGCACCAATTTCAAGTTGATATATCTGTACGTCTATTTTAATAGAGTGAGATATACCTTTTGATATTATGTCGATGACATTTACCTATATCAGTGGATGGTTAGGTAAGGAGCATTAAACAGCGGTGTAATTCTTCTTAACCATAAGTACAGTTTTCAACCTACGACACACAGTGAAAGAGTTGTTAGACTCAGCGGACTTATACAGAGTATTGTATGTTGTCCAGTGTCCATTAGGACAGAGGGGTTGGTCCTCATACTATATTCTGTTTACTTTTGACTTCTCTAGTTCTTAGACATGTGTTTCGTAGAAACACAGGGTCTAAGTTTTGAGGAGTTATAGGTATTTGAATAGAGTAGAGAACCAGGTGTAGCAAGTATCGGGATTCTTCAAAGTGATCGAAGATGTAGATACTTGTGTATGGTATTCAGTTGATAGTAATAAAGAGAAATTGCTTCTCTTTCAGGTTACTCATAATTGGAAGCACTCCTAAGTTGAGTAACGCTGATCGGCCTCCTTCCATTTAGTTGACATGCACTGGAGACAGCTGCATGATTTGAATCTGGTTAAATTAAATCGGTGCCTCTGATTCTATATTGGATATAGTACAGTTCATATCTTAACATTGTTAAGGTACGGGGAGTTGTCCGGCTTATGATTAAAACCAGACTCTGGATAACTCAAGGCACGTTTCTGTAATGGCTGTTTGTGGGTTAACCCAGGCTATGACGAGGGTTGATTTTCTACCATCTGGCAGATCAATAGAAATATTGTTCTTGACTCGCCACAGTTTTATTAAAAATGGATTTTTTCAAAAACAGTAGTGGGAGTATGGTAGAACTGGAAGTGATTCCAGAACCGCAAACGATTACTGAAGATTTGATAAGGAACCTAAAGATTCAATCTGGCTTGACATTCTATTGGCCACTCCGCAGGTATGGTGGGTAACTTCAGGCACCCGAGAGGTACTTCGGTAGCCTCAAGGACGGTGACAGGGAAGTTCTTGTTTACCCACACTTGCCATTGTTGTTGTTCCAGTCTGCGAGACCCGGCAGGAGGATGAGTATAGCGTCGTTCTAAACTAGCTTTAGAAGTGCACGTCTATATGACTCTGCCAGAGGGTTGTCGTAATCTGTGGGAGCAACGGAAGCATTGGTGGGCATCAGGCTTATGTCTATTTATAGACTAAAGCAGATGTAGCGGAGATAGATCATCTATTTCTGATGTGACAGTCATAGGTTTGACGTCATCAGAATAGGGGATGGATCTGTTGAGTAGGTAGTAGGAAGTGATATTCCTTTACTACGATCGGTTATACTTTGGTCGACACACAGTGGTTTCTCCACAAAGGACTTGGACATTATATCAGACATACTGGTTACTAGATCTATGGTTTTAGATCTAGATTTGGGTGGTTTCCTAATCAGGGTACCTTGACAGCATTCTAAGAGTATTTAGAATGGACGACTCCTGGCACGATAGTGTACCTGCTGGTGGTGGAGTCACCCTCTCTAAAGGTGTCTTATAGACTAAAGGGGAGAGGGATGTGCATGATTGGCAGATCACTTGCTTAGGCAATTGAGTCAATCATGAGATGTCAAGTACCACACCAGATGTTGTTCTTGCACTAGATGCAATAAGTTGACATTAATCCAATCCTGGAGATACAGTCGGAAGCAGTTTTAGAACATAAGTAGATGTTCTAGGGATATTATAACGGCTGCCTCCTTTAGGAGGCAGTTATCATTCCAGGCTTCCAAGGTGACCTGGACGACAAGGAGGTTGTCAGAGTTATAGTTATCCTTCTGACGAGAGGCAGTATTTTGGACAGATGGTCCAAGGTGATACTGAGGGTGGCATGGCGCAGGATACTGATTAAGTTCAGTTGACGATACAGTCTAAGAAGTTTGGATTTGGAGTTCATTTATGAGCTAGGTCCCATCAGACATCCAGACATTCTAAGACAGGTATTGCTCATTTCGGGAGACGGCTTTCTCCGCGAACTTGAGATATAGAGAGACATAGAAAGAAACATCAGAGCGGATCCACTCACTGAGGCTATTCCTCGAACGCAATAGTTTCGCAAACAAGCTTTGTGAGACTGACTAGTAGGGGAGTTGGGTGTTCGGTATCACACAGGCTGTGAGTATGCGACATCGCAATAATTAGCCTTGAGTGCAAGTGGGAGATTGTTGGAGATAGTGCCCTCAGAGTCAATTATTGGATCACAGGCACGTGATTGCAATGATTGAAGGAGGACCTATCCCGGTAGAACAGTCTTACTCGAGATGATAGTTTGCTATCTGGTTTACCTTTATCATCGTGTACTGCTTTAGGTGACATGATAGGTCGCTATTGCACGTTGATAGAGCCCCTAGGATTCTTGCTTGACTACCGGCAGTATGAGGGCGATCATATACGTGGGAGCTGGTAGTCTATAAGCACATCCTTAAAAGGTCCCTAGTCGTGGGAGTTTCGAGATAGGGCATCGATACTCCAGAGTAGACTAGTGTATACAGTCGAGACCCCGACGAGGGGCGGTGGCCGGTCTCACAAACCACTGGTGTCAGTTGGTTCACCTAAGATGTATACAGGTGCTCATTGGGTTATGAGTACACCGGACAGGACTCGCCGGGAACATGCTAGTTGGTCTTATACCTGACGTCAGATAGCAGTTCCCAGGTGACATGTGTACAGGTTAGTTCATCGACCTGGGGATCGTCATTTGTCTCGTGTGAGTTCCCACTGTACTTTGATTACTACCCTACCACGGCTCAAAGGAGTCGTGCAAACAGGTTTTAGTTGGGTACAGTCCCGAGCCACATGGAGGCAGTGAGCGGATCTTCGGGGGTTCGTCTCTCCCGGTATTGGGGGTGAGGTCGCGCTGTGTCTAGGAGAGCCATTACACGAAGACCTTGGCCAAGGCAGGAGATTTACTGGTAGGTATTCCAGTAGTATCTCAGGGTGTTCTGGGCTACACTCCGACACGACTTGTACCGCTTTTGGGGGTCTGACTTTTACCAACCCCTAGGCCCGACATGCGATGCTCATAGACGAACGGACCGGACTGTACGGATATTGTCACTGACAGGCTCAGTAGGGTGTCAGGATGAGTTCGCTCATCGACGTCCCTTTTAGTCAATAGCTGGTGGCCCATCACGTATTGGCTTATACCTCTGACGTGCTAGTGGTTAAATCCACAGCCATAGCATTGACGAGTTTTTAGAGTCCACCACACTTCTAGTTACTCAAGCTTTCGGGCAAAACGCTGTAGAGGCCGTATGGAGATATGGCAGGGTCCAATCAGATACGTGCGGTATTGCACGGATCAGGATCGGACAGTTTTGTACTAGTGGCCGTATAGTTATATGGCAGGGTTCGATCAGATACGTGCGGTATTGCACGGATCAGGATCGAACGGATTTTACTAGCCGGTTTTGGTTTAAGCCGGTCCTAGTTTAGTACAGTGTAGATTTTGTCTCATTGCATTTGTGTCCGGACCGAATACAGATGCGGGTGTGTATGCACAGTATCGGGGTTTTCCTGTAATTTATTATGGGACCAGTTTTCTGGAGTTGCCAGTTTGCATTCCGTTCCGGCCGGCTTTCCTTTGTTCTTTCCCGGCCGGACTTTTCCGATGGAGGGGGTTATTTGCAATTGTGCAAATAACATGTTGTGGAGGGGGTTTCTTGAAAATGTATTGATTATGATATCTTTCATCCATCTTTTGCATTAATGAGATTTGAAGTGAATAGATGTTATAAGCATGGTTGATGTTTTGTTTAGGGTCACCACTTACTTTATCCTACACTCACCTCCCTCTTGATTCCCTTCATATCTCTTGATCACCCTCCACCATTCCCCACTTGGTTGTGGCCGGCCATTCATGAGAGGGAGAGAGAGAGTGGTTCATTTTGGGAAGAGATACATTTGTTCATATCATTTTTCCATGCAAAATGGATAGCCTCATTTCCCTCCAAAGCTCAATCTTCATCCCTCCATCCAAAGGCAACAAACCCCAATGAGACATACACTCTACACGTTTCTACAGCAAACCTTGGGCATGTCGAGTTGCCGGCTTCATGCCCGAGTTGCCTCGGTATAGAGGCGGGAGCCCGTAAAAGATGCAGGCGACGTGGTGCCCTTCCGGCGAAGAGGCGACGACCGGAGATCCCGCGAGGAGATCGGAGTGGAGATGAAGACCGGAGGACTCGGATCAGTCGGTATATCTCTAACCCATCTTCTAGTTAGCTTAGACTAGTTTAATGGCACGATCCGGGGTTTAGTGCGCGGTGGTGCCGGTTTGCTAAGTCCGCAAAATTTAAGTTTATCACCGTTTCCGCGTTTGGCCGTCGGATTGACGGCCGGGGCGCTGCCGTGCACTTACAATAAGGACGACTGAATGTCAGTCGCAGGCATTGTCTTTACCCTCAGTGGAGGGACGGTATGTTGGAAGAGTTCCAAGCTAAGATACCGTGGCAAACTAGACTATAAAGGCTGGTGACATCGATATCAAAGATACTACCAAAGAGGCAGCTTGGGTGTATATTAGTTCATGAGATGAACTAGGTTCCTACCATTGTGTGACAATGGAAGTGTGGTTTTGACCAAGGAACCCCGGTCCCATCAGTGACCCAGACATATTCCAAGGCAGTATCACCTGATCAAGGAGATATTTGATCTCCAGGGTGATCGAGGTTAGGAGAGTAGACACAGTGGACAACACGGCGGAACCACTTACAAAGGCGTTTTCCCAGAGAGAGACTTTTATGGGATGGTTGAGTATGAGATACTGCAACCATGCTACAGATGACCCTAGTGCAAGTGGGAGATTGTTAGTTATATGTATGCCATAGAGGCCATTACTATACATAAGATGTATATTGTAGTGGATGCTGGGACATATATAGGTAGGACTTTCTTGCTCGACATGATAGTACGCTATTTGGTTGCTCTTGATCTTTACATGTATACTTATTGTCTCTCTGTTACATGTTGATAAAGCCCTTAGGATGTGTACTCGACTTCCAGGACTATGATGTAGATCATACTAGTGGGGCCTGGGTAGTCAATGAGTACATCCTTCAATGTTCCTAGTCGTGGGAATATCGAGACGGGGCATCAATATTCCAGAGTAGACTAGCGTATATCTTCTCGACCCATGTGATGGGCGATGGATGATCCCATATCCATTGGTGTTTGACATCAGAGACGGTATGCGGGTGCTTAGTGGAGACTGGGTACACTGAACGGAC
The DNA here is from genome assembly GCA_030015575.1 of Agapanthus africanus. Classification (NCBI taxonomy): domain Eukaryota; kingdom Viridiplantae; phylum Streptophyta; class Magnoliopsida; order Asparagales; family Amaryllidaceae; genus Agapanthus; species Agapanthus africanus. The sequence goes on from CM057351.1 coordinate 118,014,113, forward strand.
TCGCCGAGAACTCCCAGATGGTATTATACCTCACGTCAGATGGCAGTTCTCTGGTGACACTCGTACAGCTTAGTCTGCTGACCCGAGATCGTCATAGAGTCTTGTGTGTCTCCCACTGTGCTTTGATTTCCATCCTACCACGGCTCTACAGAGTCGTGCAAACAGGTGGTTTTTGGGAACAGTCCAGATTCACATGGAGGCAATGAGCGATAGGAGGGGATTCGTCTCTCCCGGTGTTTGGGGTTGATGTTGAGCTATGCTCGACTAGCCATAACTGGAAATCCCTGGTCAGGGTTATAGTGATTTACTGGTAAGTGTTATCAGTAGTTTCACGCTTGTTGTGGACCTTACATCTGCATGACTTTTCAAGCTACCGGGGTCTGACGTCTACCACCCCTAGGCGAGATATGCGACATATCAGACGAACAGACCGGACTGTGCGGTAAGTGTTACTGATTGGATTCACAGGAGTGTGAGCAGGCTTGCTCGTTGATCTTCTGATCGCTCAATACCCGGGTGGCCGTTACGTTTAGCAGACCGCTTGCGGCTTGTGGGTGATTGATATGATCATCTCCAACTGCCGGCGTATTGACGAGTCTTTAGAGTCCTACACAGAGGTTTCCTGGCTCAAGTGAAACGAAATAGGAGCGCATATGAGATATGTGCGGGGCCGAGAATAATACCAGTATGTGATACTGTATTCTATTCTCGCGATTTATATCAACAGTCGGTTATATGAGATATAGCCGGATTACCGAATCAAGTGTTGATTCGATATATTGATACACTAGATATTAGTCGGTTATATGCGATATGACCGTATAGTTAAATCAAGTGTTGATTTAATAATTTAATGTATAATTATATATTTGATATTTTACTTTACGTTAACTAGTATTTGTTCACTTAAGATTGACTTTCTCACTTTATGTGCAGAAGTTGTATATGTGATATATGTTTGTGCACTAGTTTGGATCGTGATTGATGATACATGCAATCATGGGTAGGTGTGTGACATACACCATGTTATTTATAATTTAGGTTTTTATTTATCATAATTATTCAAAATGGTGGCTTCTTTTGTCATGGCTTGAAGCTTCATGAAGCTTGAAGCAACTTTGACAAATTCCGCTCATTTTGTCTTGATTAAGATATTCATTAACCAAAACATTATAATTAACTATGGTTTAGTCTCTACAAAGGTAAACTCACCCATGTTTGCATTATGATAGACTTCACTTGATTATTCTTTTAAAATAATTCATTATTCATTTTTATACTTTTCTTTCTTTTTCTTCTTCTTCAAGAAGAAGAAGAGTTTGCTAGAAAATTTTCAAGTGAAGATTTAGAGTGAGAAATCCAAATCTAAAGTGAACCCATTTCCTATTTCATCATCCTCTATTACTTGTCATTTAGTTTAGGGTGTTCTCTTCACAAAGTTCTTGACCTAGTGAAGATGGAGCTTGAGCTTGAGTCTCCTCGACGTAGATCTTGTTCGGCCTCGAAGTCAACGACCTAGCCCACTCATTTCTACGAAGAAACCATCGCTAGAGTCCGGGATCCCGATGATCGCAGCGAAAGGACGTCAACATGGAGCTTTAGAAGTGAAGGACCGGATCTTCAAAGATTGTAATCCTTTTCACTTGTAGTTAAAATGTTTAACTTGCTAGTTTTCGCATAATCTCTAGTATACGATCTTGGTTAGGGTTGTTCGGCACGGCTATTTTTTTTGAATCGGGCATGGTTGATGCCTTGTAGAACCTTGTTAGAGTGACTATGAACCCTACATCTATTAGTACCAAATTTAGTTTTGAATCCTTATAGCAGTTTTTGAGGCTGAAGCCTCCAGTTTGTTTTTACAGGCACAGATGCAGCGGAGGATCCGTAGACAATCCTTGACAAAATGGCTAGGATTTGTCGTTCACGGAGATGTTCTGATGATGTAAGGATTGAGCTTGCGAGTTTTCGTCAAAAGTAGTCTTGCTCAGACGTGGAGCGATTTAATTGAGAGAGGCTAAGCTGCAGATCTACATCCTATGACTTTGGATGAGTTCATAAATATATTTCTTGCTCGTTTCCTTCGAAGAGTGTTCGAGATGCCAAGCTCGTAGTTTTGAGCCTTTGCATAAGACTTCAGGGATGACGGTGTCCGGGTACGACATTTAGTTTACTCAGCGGTCCATATGCTCCATACCTGGTGGACACTAAAGAGAAACGGATAAACAGGTTCGTGTGGAGATTGGACATGTCGTTATTTCTTGCCATCGGCACCCATCGTTTGGACACTTTTGCAGCCGCGATGGATGCAACCTTACTGCTAGAGGAGCGCATTTCAGAGATCTCGGTCGTTTCAGGATCGAAGCAGTTTTGTACCGTTAAGCTAGCTCATAGGAGGTTAGATGGACGCTGTTGTGACAGTTATTCCATCGGTGTTTCTTCCGATGCGTATTTCTTTCTGTTGTTATTTCAGTGTTTTCTTTCGATGTGTGTATTCTTAGGTTGTTTGGACTTGTGTCTACGTACTTTGTATCGAGTTTGGACCGAGAATCGTCCTTGTTTGATCTGCCGCTGATTGTCATTATTCCAGTAGGCGCGTTTCTTGTCGCTCGAAATGTTTTTCGTTCGTATTTGTTTTGTTCGTATCGGAGATATGGATTCCTTTTTCAATTTGATTTTCTCGATATGTTTGACTTCGAAGTTCTTCTGAGCATGGATTGGTTAACCACGTGATATGCATCCGTGGACTACCATGAGAAGGCAGTCAGGTTTATTTCTCCGGGTGAGGCAGATTTGGTTTTTTTCGGGGAGACCGTAGTGTCGCCTTTCCAAGTTTAACTTCTTCTTGTCGCGCTAGTCAGCTTTTGAGGAAGGGATGTCAGGAATTCTTGGCATATGTTTGTGATGTTAGAGCAGCAGAGGTCCCGTTGGACCAGGTCCCGTTTGTGTGAGAATTTCCAGTTGTTTTCCTGACGAGTTGCTTGGTTTGTTGCCAGAGCGCGATATTGAGTTCTTCTTTGAATTGATTCCCAGCACGGAGCCTTTTTCTATACCGCCATATCGGATGGACCAGGCAGAGCTTAAAGAACTGAAGGATCAGTTGAAAGATTTGTTGGATAAGGGCTTGTTCGTCCAAGTGCATCACCTTGGGGAGCTCCTGCTCTGTTCGTCAAGAAGAAAGACGGCAATTGTGTTTTTGCATTGATTTTTGTCAGATTGAATCGGGTTACTGTACTGAACAGATGTCCCTTACCTCATACTGATGATTTATTCGATTGCTCCAGAGTGCGGGACAATTTTCAAAGATTGACTTGTAGTCTGGTTACTATTTGTTACGGGTTCGAGAGGATGATATTCCGAAGACCGCTTTTCACACATTACGGGCATTACGAGTCTTGGAGATGTCATTCGAGCTCACCAATGCCCTAGCAGCATTTTTGGATTTGATGAGCCATGTATTCAGGTCGTTTCTTGATCAGTCTATCGTCGTTATCATTGAGGACATCCTAGTATACTTTTAGAGCCGAGTGAAGCCTGGGCAATAATTGAGGACTTCATTGGAGACTTTGAGGGAACACCATCTATTCGCTCAATTATCCAAGTGTGTTTTCTGGTTCGTAGATGTTCACTTCTTGGGTCACATAGTTACAAGAAATGATTAATATGGGACCGAAAATGATCGAGGCCGTTCAACACTGTCCCAGACTTGTATAAGTGATGGAGCTTCACAGCATTTTAGGTTTGGACGGATACAATTGATATTTCGTATAGGATTTTTCGCATATAGTTGCAACGTTGAACGGGTTGACCCGGAAGGGAGTTTCTTTTTCTATGGAACGAAGTATGTGAGCTGAGCATTCAGTAGTTGAAGACTCGTTTGATTTTCGGCGCCAATATTATCTTTTCCTTAAGGATCAGGCCGTTTTGTTAGTTATTGCGATGCTTCTGGGAAGTTGAATAAGCACGAGCAGAACTATTCCACTCATGACTTAGAAATGGCTGCGGTGATTTTTACACTTATGATTTGGAGACACTACTTATACAGCGAGTCGTGCCAGATATTCACGGACCACAAGAGTTTAAGGTACATTTCTTCAGCAGCGATATCTAAATCTGAGACAACATAGATGGATAGAGCTAGTGAAAGATTTTGACTGCGAGATTCCTTGTCATCTGGGCAAGGAGAATGATGTAGCATATTCCTTGATTCGGAAACCCAGAGGTAGCTTTTCTTGTTTGAGAACAGTTCATAGACAGTCGATGGCAGATTAACAGATTCTTTGTGACAGCCGAGTGCAGTTCGAGTTACGTCGACCAGGGTATAACTTGTCCGTGTTTATGCACATCCACAGTTAGTGGATCATATCCGTGAGGCATAGTCCGATTATGTTCGTTTGTCATAGAACTTAGAGCGGGTTCGACTGGGCGGAGATTCATAGTTCGTGATTAATGATCAGGGAGTACTAAGATTTAGAATTCGACTAGGTGCGCCAGATTCCGAGGGACTGAGACGCGAGATCATAGAGGAGGAGCATCAGTCAGCGTATATGAATTTTGATTTGGTAGAAGTCTACTAGTGTGAAGGAATAAAGAGAGATGTCACGGATTTTGTTTCGGGAGGCGGACTTGTCAGCAAGTCAAGGCCGGGCTTCAGAGGCCAGCTGGAGAGTTACAACCTTTAACCATTCCGGAGTAGAAATAAGGATAGATTTCTACAGAAATTTATTGTGGGTCTATCTAGGACTAGTCGAGAGTATGGCTCTATTTGAGTGAATGTAAACAGTTTGACGAAGGCAGCTTACTTTCTACCAGTAAGGACCATTTTCGGATTTGTTCAGTATGCTCAGCATATGTTGATGATATTGTGCAACTACATAGAGTTCCGACTTGTTTTGTGTCCGACAGAGGCACCCAGTTCACTAGCCGACTATTATAGAAACATTAAGAGACTTTGGGCAACAGATTTAGTTTTAGTGCAGTTTTCTTTCCGCAGACCGACGGTCAATCAGAGCGGACCATTCAAACTCTTGAGGAAATGCTTCGAGCTTGCGTTCTAGATTTTTGTGGCAGTTAGGATCGCCACTTGCCCTTGATAGAGTTTCTTATAATAACATCATCCAGGAGAACGATTCAGATGGCACCCATCGAGATATTATATAGGAGGAAATTTCGGTCACTAGATTGTTAGATAAAGCTCAGTGAGAGCAGTGCGTTGGGACCACAGATTGTGCATGAGATGCCCGAAAATATTCAGCTGATTTGGGATAGGATAAGAGCGGCCTAGTGCAGGCAGATATTTTATGCAGACCGACATTGGCGCAAACTTTAGTTCGTCGTTGTAGATTATGCTTTCTTGAGGGTTTCCCCAATGAAGGGCGTGTTGAGATTCAGAAAGAAATGAAGGCTTAGTTCAAGATATGTAGGTCCCTTAGAGATTCTCGAGCGACTCGGTGAAGTTGCTTATCGTTTGACTCTTCCACCCAGCTTTCCAGATATTGACCTTGTGAATCACGTATCGATGCTCCGCAAGTACCTTCATGACCCAACTTGCGTGATACAGAATCAGACGATCCTGCGGGAGCGCGATCTTTCTTTCACCAAGCAGCCGATAGTCATTCTAAATCGGCCGGTGGAGAAACCGAGGTCAAAGGTCATACCGTCCGTAAATGTTCTTTGGCGTGTCCGAACAGCGAGAAGGTCACGTGGGAAGCCGAGGAGGAGGTGAGGAAGAAACATCCTCAACTCTTCGAAGGTACGCGTAACTAGATTTTTAAATTCGGGTACCAAATTTCTTCAAGGGGGGAAGATTGTAATTCTTTGAAAATTCGTATAGGTTAATTATATGTTAAATAGCAATAATACGTGTTTTTCCTAAAAACCTCGTTAATAATTATTTTCCATGTCGACTGGAATAAATCTGTTATAAATTGTGAAATTTTGTAATTACATATATAATTGTGTTTTATTAATTAACATTTAAAATTATTGTTCACTTAACTCTCTATTTTACTTATTTATTATTTACTAAACAAGATTTCTAATTAAACATGCACTAATCTAGTGGTACCATATGTTAATATGTGTTTTAGCAACCATGACAAATCAACACTAATATTGTAACATGCATTTCATTTTAAATTTTTTTTGGTTCTAAAATTCTTGTTAAAACAAAAACAAAAGTAAAGAAAAAAATAAGAAGAGAAATGAAAAAGGGGTGGCATGGTTCATTAATGAGGCATGTAGGGCTTGTCCTTGGACACACTCACTCACCTTCTCTCTCTACTCCCTCCTTACACTCTGCTCCAAGCCCAGCAGCCCCTCCCCTTCATTTTCATCGTATTCTTCTCTAAAATCCAAGCCTCCATTTCAAAGACAATCCACACAATTGTAGCCAAAAAACATCACTACTCTCCCTTCTTTCAATCTAGCATTGTTCTTGGCAAGCCTCCAAGGTACTAGCATGCTTGGATCACCTTCTTAGACCAACATGAAGTATAAGCCTAAATCCAATATTAATTTGCTTAACTTTTAGTTTTTAAACTTAATTTTGTGTTTAAGTGTTAATTAGTGCAAACTTTAACATTAAAGTGAAGATTAAGATAAGTTGGGGTTTTTATGGCTTGAATTAAGGTAATTATGTATAGTTAGTGAATAGCTTTTGTAATCCATTCAGATTACGCTAAAATACCTCAATGTCACTAATTAGGGTTTAATTACGGTTTTAGTTAAGACTTATGTTCTTTCTTCATCTTCTACCAACCATGATTCTATTTCGAGAAGTTGCATTTACTGGAGCATAGTTATAGGAATAGGATCACACCCTCGAAGCACGAACCCCCCCGTCCAAGTCATGACCGCAAATAATTGGATTCTGGCCGCAAATTGAGGCCAGGAAAGGGACATGGGTTCTAGGGTTTTTAGAGGTAATCTCTGCTATATATCTAAGATCCTTGGTGTATGCAACTTTTTATAATTTCATTCGTATCAAAATCTGGAACAATTTTATCTTAAAATCGACGTTTTGTCTATGTGCGATATGTACGATTCGAATCTACTTTAGGTGTTTGCTGTGTATCACAGATAATCGGGGTGGTTTCAGACGTTATCGCTGATGTTTTATGCTCCGAGTGCACACGAGTTTACCTTAGGGCTCTAGTTATCTCGTATGGTCTTGATATCGCGTTCAACAGATTTTCTAGCCTTATGTGTTTGCATTGTACTATTCTAGGATCGTTCGTGAGGACGTCGGACGTAGCAAGGGAAAGCCAGGCTGTGTTTATGTCAGATTGCTGAGGCGTTCAGGTGAATAGATGTACACATATACGGGGGAATCGTTCGGATGGAGCAAGGCGCCCGATAGTTAGAATTTCTTTTAGTACTTGCTTTTAAAAACGTAGTTCTTAATTACTCATCTTGTTGCATCGCATCATCCCTTATATATATATATGTGATATCATCTCGTAGGAGACTTGCACCATTACCATTGGTTTATGCGGCACGGGCACTATTCATGTGAACACACAAACCTTGGTAATTGCTATACCACGAACACTATATAATTTGTTTAAATCAGAATATAAAACCATTGCAACATAAGTGATTTGTAAACCTTTATTTGTATATTCGATTCATCAGGATGGATACGTAGGATTGTTAGTCACATGCATATACCTCATTGCTTCATCGTTCATGCATAGTATGCTAGTCACGCAATGTATTTCATATTGTTGATCCTATAGGCATTCATCATCACCGACGTGTGTATATATGGTGATTGTTTTCTTGAGGATTTCAGTATTATGAGATTTCTGGATTTTTGGGAAAACCGCAAGAATTTTATAAACCATTATCATTTTAATAATCCAAGTTGCGGTTTTCTCGTGATATGATGTATGGGACATCCACTATGAGAATTCTCGGTTCTTGAGTAGTATCATACACCCGATTCGAGGAGGTGGAGGAACCGTCTGTGGGTGCATGGTGGACTCGGTGCGGTACCCCAGGGCAAGATGGTTGTTTATGATGGCGTTGAGCCGGGCAGAGGAGCACTACCGACCGATTATTTGTGACGCGGCAGATATCCGGAGGATGCCAACGTAGTCTTGAGATATTGAGATTATGGGCCAGTCCGGATTGCCGGAGCCCTAGATATTAAGATTATGGGCCAGTCCGGATTGCCGGAGCCCGAGATAGTGATATATTCATATTTGGTGTCGATGCTTGACATGGATATCTATTGATTTCACTGATGATACTATAGTTAAATTAAAGAAGTTTTACTAAGATAAGAATATAAATTTTCTCGTACTAAACATATTCAGATCTCATGTTGTTTAAGCATTCATGTTGCATACATATCAGTGCATCGCATCACATTAGTATATGTAGGTGTAAGTCTACGTTGCCCACCCGGTGGTTACGGGGAGGCGGAAACAGTATCAAAAATCGATTTTTACAACTCAAGGCAACATGGACTATATAAAGGAGGATCTTTGCTAAACAAAAACTAACAACCATGCTAAAAGATTTAGCTACTCGGTTAAAGGGTTATACCTAAGTCTTTAAGTCCTTCTTTTCTTGCTCCTTGGAGTGGGATGAACGGGTCGTCCTCGATGCCTTCTCTTGCCGAAGAAAGATCCACCTGAGGGCCTCTACCTTTGGCTCCTACCTCAAACTAGAGGTAACTATAGTGCTTGGTGTGCTAAACCTAGAACCTTAAGATGAGTAGAGAGATATTTTGGTGTTTTATCTCGAAAGCTAAATGGTTCTCAACTCATGAGAGGGGAGAGCTTTGAGAGAGTGGAAGAGGATGAGAGAGAATGAGCATGAGAGAATGAGGATAAAATCAAACCTTCTCACATATATCTGAATTATGATAATTAAATAATTAATCAAAGATAATAGTGGTGGTTAACTTGAAATGACCATTATCATTTCACATTAATGAATTTTGCAAGAATCAAAGAGCATCTTTCATGTGAAATGATGATGGTCAATATGTCAACATAGGTCAACAAGTCAACCATAGTCAAATGGTCAACAACTCTAACCATAACAAAATTATAATTAATTAATATTAATTATCATATTTCACACATATACATTAGGGTTAACAAAAAGACAACGGTCATCAACCCTAATGAAAGTCCTCTGCCTCTGCCTCAGTCAACTGTGCATACACACCCGTATCCATGTTCCGAGGAACACGAATACAATGAGATAAAACCAATCCCAAAACATATACTAGGATCTGGCTTTAACCAAAGCCCGCTAGTATAAGCTGTCCGGACACCATACTTGCACAATTGCCCGGATGTGAACGAACCCTGTCGCAAAACCATGCGACCTCTACTCGTTTTGCCTAAAGGCGAATAAACCTCTGTGTGGGACTCTAAAGACTCGACACTACGCTGGAAGTGGGTTTAACCACAGACCGCAAGCAGCACTAGCTGTACGTAACGGTCCCCAGGTAGACGCCGATAAGAAGACTGACGAGGTGAACCATCTGAACTCCTACTGAGCCTGAATGTGACAGTCTCCGTACAGTCCGGTCTGTTCATCTAAGGGTATCGCATGGCAGGCCTAGCAGACGGTAAATGTCAGTCCCCTAATAGCGGTACAAGTCGTATCGGAATGTAGCCCAGAACACCGTGAGATAACACTGGAAACCTACCAGTATATCTCGCTTGCCCTGGCCAGGGACTTTGTGTAATGGCTCACCTAGACACAGCGCGATATCAACCCCCAATACCGGGAGAGACGAATCCTGTCTAACCGTCACTGCCTCTAAGTGCTTCGGGACTGCACCCAACTGCTACCTGTTTGCACGACTCTTTTGAGCCGTGGTAGGATAGAAATCTAAGAACAGTGGCAACACACTCGAGGCGAAGTGACAGTGTCAAGTCAACGGACTAAGCTTTACTCATGTCACCTGGGAACTGATAACTGACGATATGTATAATACCAAGCAACAGTTCCCGACGAGTCCTGTCCAGTGTACTCGTAACCTAACGAGCACCCGCATACTATCTCAAGTACAACGTACTGACGGCTGTGGGACAGACCGTCTCCCAAGCTGGGATGAGTAGCGTATACGCTAGTCTACTCCGAAGTATCGATGCCCTGTCTAGATAGTCCTACGACTAGGGACCTGCATAAGGATGTGCTTGTGGATTACCCAGCCCCCACGAGTGTGACTGCCATCACAACGCTGGTAATCAAGCAAAGATCCTAAGGGCTCCACTAATCTGTAAAGGCGATATTCTATAAGAAACAAATGCACACATTAAAGTAGAAACAAACCAAGTAGCATGCTACTATTTCGAGCAAGATTGTCTATACAACTATGAATATCCCAAGCTTCCATTATATAATATACAAACTAGTATGATACAGTAATGGCCTCTAGGGCATATACAATAACAATCTCCCACTTGCACTAAGGCCATGTACTGGCATATCGAAGACCTATCATCTCGATTAGCCGCTCGAACTGAGTCTGGGGTAAGGCCTTCGTGAATGGATCAGCAGTGTTATCTTCCGTAGCAACTCTCCGAACCTCGATCTCCTGGCGACCCACGATCTCTCTGATCAGGTGATACCGCCTCAAGATGTGTCTGGACTTCTGATGGGACCTGGGTTCCTTCGCTAAAGCTATAGCCCCGTTGTTGTCGCAATACAAAGGTACTGGATCAACAATGGACGGAACCACCTGATGTTCTGTCAATAATTTCTTATCCAGACGGCTTCTTTTGCGGCATCAGCAGCAGCGATATATTCTGCTTCCATCGTCGAGTCTGCAACGGTTTCCTGTTAGGAACTCTTCCAACACACCGCCCCTTCATTGAGGGTAAAGACATAAACCGACATGGACTTGGAATCATCCTTGTCACTCTGGAAGCTGGAGTCAGCAAAGGCCTCGATATGTAGGACTTTTTCTCCATACACCAAGAACATCTCCTTAGTCCTTCTCAGGTACTTGAGAATGTTCTTTACCGCTATCCAGTGCTTCTCCCCTGGGTTTGACTGATACCGGCTTACCACACTCAGTGCATAAGCTACATCCGGTCTGGTACACAACATCGCATACATTATAGAGCCTACCACAGAAGTGTAGGGTATAATAGACATCCGATCCCTTTCCAAATCAGTCTTGGGAGACAACTCTTTGGAGAGGGTGATCACGTGACAAGCCGGTAGATTACCGCGTTTGGAATCTCCCATAGTGAATCTTTTCAGTATGGTGTCGATGTACCCGGACTGTGAAAGTCCGAATATCCTCTTGGATCCGTCACTATAGATCTGGATCGCTAGAATGTAAGAGGCATCACCCAGGTCTTTCATGGTGAACCTGTGTGATAAGAACCCTTTGACAGATTGTAGCATAGTAATGTCATTTCCTATTAAGAGAATGTCATCCACGTATAAAACGAGGAATACTACAGTTCTTGCTACAAATCTACTATAGATGCATGGTTCATCTGGATTTTTGATAAAGCCAAATTCTTTGACCCTCTCATCAAAACAGATGTTCCAACACCGCGATGCCTCCTTTAGTCCATAGATGGACTTAAGCAACTTGCACACCTTTCCGCTGCTCCCACTCTGAATGAAACCCTCTGGCTGGTCCATATAGACACAATCTTCTAAATTTCCATTTAGAAAAGCGGTCTTTACGTCCATCTGCCAAATCTCATAATCGTGGAAGGCAGCAATGGCAAGAAGGATCCGAATGGATTTCAGCATAGCCACTGGAGAAAAAGGTTTCGTCATAGTCCAAACCAGGTCTTTGACGAAAACCCTTTGCAACAAGTCTAGCCTTATAGGTCTCAACCTGTCCATCTACACCAATCTTCCTTTTGAAGATCCACTTGCAACCTACGGGTTTTATCCCATCTGGAGCAACGTATAACGTCCATACTTTGTTGGTGTACATGGACTCCATTTCGGTCCGCAATGCATCCATCCATTTTACCGAGTCAACGCTCTGAATGGCCTGCTGGAAGCTAGTCGGCTCAACACTATCAATGATGCAATCCTCTCTATCCCCGTCTATGAGAAAACTGTAGTATCTCTCGGGCGGATGAGACTGCTTACTACTCCTGCGGAGCGGCTCAGGAATGTCCTGTTCTTTTGAACCCTCTGGTTCTACTAAGCTTTCAGTAATAGTCTGTGGTTCTGGAATTTCTTCCAGTTCTATTGCGCTCCCACTTATTTCCTTTTCTAAGAACTGGTGTTCCAGAAAGTAGGCATTAAGAGAAACAAAGACCTTTTGTTCCTCTGCGTAATAGAAAAGATACCCCCTGGAGTTCTTTGGGTATCCCACAAACTTGCACAGTACTGAGCGTGCCTCGAGTTTGTCCGCATGCTGCTTTTTGACAAAAGCTGGACATCCCCAGATTTTCAGATATTGAAAATAGGGTTTCTTCCCACTCCATATCTCATATGGTGTGGTAGGCACAGTCTTATTTGGAACTCGGTTCAAAAGGTATGCAGCTGATTCTAGCGCATATCCCCAGAATGATCGCGGCAACTCAGCGTTACTAATCATGGACCGTACCATATCCAATATGGTTCGGTTCCGTCTCTCCGACACACCGTTATGTTGCGGGGTTTATGGAGGACTAAGATGAGAGAGAATTCCATTCTCTTTTAAGCAATCTAGGAACTCGGCACTTAAGTATTCACCACCTCGATCAGATCTCAGTGTCTTGATACTTTTGGCTCTTTGTTTTTCTACTTCATTCTTATATTCCTGGAATTTTCCAAAGGCTTCGGATTTATGTTTCATTAAGAAGACATATCCGTACTTTGAAAAGTCATCCGTAAAAGTAATGAAGTAAGAATAACCGCTTCGCGCATGCGTAGACATTGGACCGCACACGTCGCTGTGTACGAGTCCCAAGAGCTCGCTCGCTCTTACTCCGTGTCCATTGAACGGAGTCTTTCATCTTTCCTTTGAGACAGGATTGACAAGTTGCATATGATTGATATTCGAACGGATCCAAATATCCTTCTGTATGTAACTTTGTCAACCTTCTCTCATTGATGCGACCCAGTTTACAATGCCATAAGAAAGCCTGATTTCTTTCCGGAGACTTTCTGTTGTGTGTATTCTGGACATTGAAAATCCGTGGTTGGTTTAATACGTATATACCATTGCTTAATGTACCTGACCCAATCAGAACTTGATTAAGGTGAATGTTTACAACCTTGCTTACAAATGCAAATTCATAACCTTCTTTAGATATTAAAGATACAGAAATGATATTACAAGTTGCATTGGGTACAAAATAACAATAACGTAAAACCAAAACATGTCCATCTGACATTCCCAGGTGATAGTCCCTCACGACCTCAGCATCCATGCCAGTTCCGTTTGTAACTCTGAGGGTCATATCACCTGCCTTCAAAACCCTACGCTTTCTCAGTGCCTGCAAAGAATTACAGATATGAGATCCTGATCCAGTATCCAATACCCAGGAAGTAGAGTTTATTGATAGACAGTTTTCAATAACATACACACCTGAAGCTGAAGCCGTAACTCACTTCAGATCCTGGTTTCTGGCCTTCCAAGCCCTGCAATCCTTTTTCCAGTGTCCACTCTTGTGACAGTAAAAGCATTCTTCCTTCCCCACAAGCTTTCCCGCTACCTTTGTTGCCTTTTCTTTTCCTTTCGTATCCTCTTTACTGACACCGCCCCTTGGTTTGGTGGGGGTTTTCTTCTTCTTTCCCTTGGCTTTCGTCTTGGACCTAGAAGAAGAAGATCCTCCTACAAACAAAGTGGATGTTTCCCTACCTTTCTGTAGGGTGCCCTCTGCACTCCTCAGCATGTTGAGGAGTTCTGAAAGTTCAACTTCCTTTTCTTGCAAGTTGATGTTCAGGATAAACTGGGCGTAAGTGGAAGGAAGGGACTCGAGAATCAAGTCCGTATAGAGCTCGTTCTCTAACGTGGTCCCAAGGTCCGCGAGCTCTTCAATGTGGCCAATCGTCTTAAGCACGTGTTCCGCAACTGATGATCCAATGGCCAATCTCGCCGAAAACAACTTTTTCGAGACTTTGTATCTGGCAATACGGGATTGCTCTCCATACAGTTCTTTTGTATAGATAAATATGGATTCGAGGTCCATATTCTCGTGCATCCTCTGATGTTCATTGTCCATAGAGACAAGCACGAGGCACTTGTTCTTCGCGCAGTCGATTTCTCAGGTCTTACGGATTACCCTATCAGCGACGCTGGTTTTGGGACCTGGGACAGGGGGAGCTTTGGTGGTAAGGAGATACCCCAATTTGTCATAAGTGATTGCCATTTTGATATTCCTGAGCCAATCTTTGTAGTTTGCCCCTGTCAGTATGTTTTTATCTAGTAGTAACTTAAGTCCAGTAATGATGTTTGGTCGGTGCAATTTGGAGAGAGAGAAGAAACACTTTAGCATGATGCTCTTGCACGTTTAGAGTGGTTTTTAATTTGTCTAAACAGGATGGCTCCCACTGTCTCTCGAATCCCTCCTCAAACCAAAAAGGAAGAATTAGTCGGGATCAATCTCACCGTACAATACTTGCTTAACCGTTTAGCCAGGCCAGTGTTGGTACTTCGAGAGAGGTTTTCCAACGCTTTCGCGAAGTTCCTTAATTAAATAACATCTTTTCCCTGTGGGCATAGCCCCGCTAACACCTTTCTAGACACCTACTTGGTTTATAGCATTGATCGTTAAGTGAGAAAGTTCCGGAGGAGTAGCATATACTCACAGTAGGACCGGGATCCAAATATCATCGTGTGACAAAACTGAAGGAATCCTACCAGAATCATCACACTCGAAATTGTATGCAGCGCTAGCAAGTTTCAGTTTCTTTTAAAACTCCCGATGTGGATTTTTTCCCCATGCTCTTATGACCTTGGCGTGAGGTCAAAATGTCATAAGTCACATGTCAAGTTCTACCCATCATTATCCAGGTTAATTTGAACCGACCCGTACTTACCCTTGACGTAGGCCAAAATGGCAGTACGACTGTCTCAAACCAACGCATTCTATCTATGCAACAGATAAATATCCGGCAGCTACCAATCACTATGCATTGGCGTGAGGTCAAAATACATAGCTTGAATACTACCGAATATTTAACTGAAATGATGGAGGGCTACGAATGGTTTTGGCGAAACCGTGAACGTAGTGAACTTGATGTAATCGATGGAACTAGATAACTTTTAAAAGGAGTGGTTCAAGCTCCGCATTTAAAAGTTGGTTTTTGAAAAGAACCGAGTGGTTTTGAAAGTGTTCCAACTTGGTTTTTTTTTCTTGCATTAATTTTAATGTGTCCCATCATTTAATCCTACCGTTGCAGAAAACAACGAAAATATGACTTACGCTTATGCCATCCGCATTTGCCACGGGGTCCCGTCATCCCCCGTTAGGTTACTTAACTAACGACAGAGCGGGGGCTGGACTAACGCGGATGCAAAACATAGGCAATGCCTAAATAGATAACATATAGATATAAACATTCGTCACATGCAATGATAGCCATTCCAGATCAGAGATGAACACATTGGATATTCTAGGAATCCGCATTCCGTATGAGCCTGTAATGAAGAGTGGATTACACGGCCGCGATGAATAGCCAAGACCCAACCCTAGACCCCTACGGGTGCGGAAAACTACCCGCCAAGTACCCGAAGTGAAGCAACCTCCCTCAACACCGTGAGTAGGCCACTCGGCACTTCGAGGTACCCGGTAGTTTGTGCACCCCACCTTGGGTCTATCATAGGAGAAAAAACAGTAAAACAAATTATACAATGACGGCTACAACCCCATCCCGGTTGTGCAGCCATATAAATAATATTACATCAATTTACATATTACATGAATTGAAAGAAAAAGAAAACTCTCATCTCACAACCCCCCGGCTATTCATCCGCGACAATCCAATGAATTCATATAAACAAACAATTAACATTACAGATCAAAGATATCTATAACCCGCACTAATCGTCGTATAGCAATTAGCAGACGTTCAATACATATATCACATCACAGATATAACCCATTAGCCAAAGTCTAGAGAAGTTCGATCAAAATACGGATTTGTAACCACCCCAAAAAAAAATTTGTTCTCTGGAAAATCTGGGCAGAAACAAATCATCCTAAAAATCCAAAAACTTCAATATAAGAACAGTGCAGGAGAAACGACCCACGGCCGAGTCAACTCGGCCGCAGATCCGCGGCAAGAGCATGCTCTTGCCGCGGTTCCGCGGTGTGTTGGTCGACTCGCTGGATCGTTTTTCTTGGGTGTTCTGTAAAAACCCCGAGCTGATTTTTACTGTAAGATTTATTATTTTTAAAGCAGGTTTAAAAATCGGCAGAAAGTTACGTTTTTGAAACTTGTTTTGCGATTTTTCTCCGATCGAAATTCTATATACTTTGTTAACTTTCTAGTTTGTGTTTAGCTAGTCTCTGATACCACTGTAAGTCCACGTTGCCCACCCCGGTGCTTACGGGGAGGCGGAAACGGTATAAAAAATCGATTTTTACAACTCAAGGCAATATGTACTATATAAAGGAGGATCTTTGCTAAACAAAAACTAACAACTATGCTAAAAGATTTAGCTACTCGGTTAAAGGGTTATACCTAAGTCTTGAAGTCCTTCTCTTCTTGCTCCTTGGAGTGGGATGAACGGGTTGTCCTCGTCGCCTTCTCTTGCCGAAGAAAGATCCACCCGAGGGCCTCTACCTTTGGCCCCTACCTCAAACTAGAGGTAACTAAAGTGCTTGGTGTGCTAAACCTAGAACCTTAGGATGAGTAGAGAGTAATTTTGGTGTTTTATCTCAAAAGCTAAATGGTTCTCAACTCATGAGAGGGGAGAGCTTTGAGAGAGAGGAAGAGGATGAGAGAGAATGAGTATGATAGAGTGAGGATAAAATCAATCCTTCTCACATATATGTGAGTTATGATAATTAAATAATTAATAACTTTTGCAAGAATCAAAGAGCATCTTTCATGTGAAATGATGATGGTCAATATGTCAACATAGGTCAAAAAGTTAACCATAGTCAAATGGTCAACAACCTTAACCATAACACAATTATAATTAATTAATATTAATTATCATATTTCACACATAAACATTAGGGTTAAGAAAAAGACAACGGTCATCATCCCTAATGAAAGTCCTCTGCCTCCGCCTCAGCCAACTGTGCATACACACTCGTATCCATGTTCCGAGGAAGACGTATACAATGAGATAAAACCAATCCCAAAACATATACAAGGATCTGGCTTAAACCAAAGCCCGCTAGTATAAGCTGTCCGTACACCAGACGTGCACAAGTGCGCGGATGTGAACAAACCCCGTCGCAAAACCTTGCGACCTCTACTCGTTTTGCCTAAAGGCGAATAACCCTCTGTGTGGGACTCTAAAGACTCGACACTACGCTGGTAGTGGGTTTAACCACAGACCGCAAGCGGCACTAGCTGTACGTAACTGTCCCCAAGTAGATGCCGATAAGAAAACTGACGAGGTGAACCCATCTGAACTCCTACTGAGCCTGAATGTGACAGTCTCCGTACAGTCCGGTCTGTTCGTCAAATAGTATCTCATGGCGGGCCTACGGGGCGGTAACCGGCAGTCCCTTAATAGCGGTACAAGTCGTGTCAGAGTGTAGCCAAGAACACCCTGAGATAACACTGGAAACCTACCAGTATATCTCGCTTGCCCTGGACAGGGACTTTATGTAATGGCTCTCCAAGACACAGCGCGATGTCAACCCCCAATACCGGGAGAGACGAATCCTGTCTAACCGTCACTGCCTCCAAGTGCTTCGGGACTGCACCTAACTGCTACCTGTTTGCACGACTCCTTTGAGTCGTGGTAGGGTAGCAATATAAGAACAGTAGGAACACACTCAAGGCGAAGTGACAGTGTCAAGTCAACGGACTAAGCTGTACTCATGTCACCTGGGAACTGATAACGGACGATAGGTATAATACCAACCAACAGTTCCCGACGAGTCTTGTCCAGTGTACTCGTAACCTAACAAGCACCCGCATACTATCTCAAGTACGACGTACTGACGGCTGTGGGACAGACCGTCTCCCAAGCTGGGATGAGAAGCGCATACGCTAGTCTACTCCGGAGTATCGATGACCTGTCTCGATAGTCCTACGACTAGGGACCTGCATAAGGATCTGCTTATGGATTACCCAGCCCCCACGAGTGTGACTGCCATCATAACGCTGGTAATCAAGCAAAGATCCTAAGGGCTCCACTAATATATAAAGGCGATATGCTATAAGGAACACATGCACACATTAAAGTAGAAACAAACCAAGTAGCATACTACTATTTTGAGCAAGATTGTCTATAAAACTGTGAATATTGATTGGTAGAGTTTTTGCGTGCTATGTTTATTACCGCAATCAAGACGTTTTCACTTGTAGCTAGCCGGTTGAGTACGGGTCGTCCGTAGGGAGATGGGAATCTTTTTCTATGTGATTTAACGAGTTAAGTCCAATTTTCCAGGTTTGTTTTTAGATTACTTAAGTGCTAAAATGATATATATAGAGAGCTTGTTAGGGTTAGGATTAGGTTAGTTTGAGTTAGGAGTCGCTCACTTCTTTCGTTGCCACTCTTAATATCGGTGTTACCGTAATCGGCAACAACGGGGATTAGCACGACTAGGAAGGAACTTGCGAGTATAAGCTAGGCTTTCCAATGCATAAGTTCTTCCTTTTGGTACTTGTCCGTCCGTTCTTGGCTCTTAGCCTTAAAATCCGGTTAATTCAACCACAACCAGTCTCACTACGGAATCACCGCTATCATGTAGGATAGGGTGCCGTAGGGAGCGGATTGTGGTTCAATTAACGGGAGTTCGATTTAAGATGTTGGGAAAGGAAAGAGTGAGAGAGATTTCCTTCTCTCAAACATTCGTTATCCTACCCTAACAAGTATGGAAACTACTCACCCATTACAAGAAAAAATGAAAATAAAACAAAGGGGGAAGATAGAAAGAAAGAGGTTAGAAGATTACAACTAGCTATTTGCGACCTCACCTCGGTAAGGATCAAGCGTAAGCATCATGGTTGTTTAAGGATAAAGGAAAATAGAACAAGAAAGAAACAAACACAAATAACAACAACTAAATTAGCAAATGAAAATTACAAGCAATAATAGTTAACAAAATAAAAAGACAAGCATGGTAAGAACAAGAACTCCTTTATTCATTCTTCACTCACAAAAGCTCACTACAAGTTTTTTAATGGAGAAGAGATGAGAGGAGGAAGAAGAACAACAACATATAACCTAAAATCTAAATACAAGATTATGGACCCTTGGCTTTGGCAAGATCTGGACTATTTATAGGCAGACAACAGAAACTCTAGGGCAACATTCAGAACAAAGATGCAATGACCAATCTGCCCTCAAAAGATGGACTTCTGATGACGACGTATGGCCGCGGTTCCGCGGCCTAAGCATGCTTAGGCCGGGGTTCCGCGGCCCTATTGGGGAATTAGGTCACCAATTATGGTGGCTTCTCCTGGTTTGCAGTGCCCTTCAGTCTGGTATATGTTTTTTCTCATAATTTCTTCACGATTTTTTTCCAGAATCTCTGTTGATCAAAAGGTGGTGTGATGTGGATCTTTTGTCATGATTTTCTCGAGCTCCGTGTAGATTTCTTGGATCTTGCGTTGACATTGAGCTTTGTGCATGAAAATGACATCGATTTGCCATTTTGTCCCTTAAATTGGTGTGTGGCAACATACGGATAGAGAACGGAGACCCGTGTTTTATCTGTGGTTGGCAGTAAACCGGATTTTGTCGTGCTTTTCTATGAATTTCACCATTTTAGAGCCGAGAATATGTATCCTGCAATTGACTAGCAAACACGGCTCAAGAGTACCTACCGATAAGCAATGTGATAGAAATTGGGCGGTATAAAAATGCAAAAAACTGATATAAACAAATACCCCCAAACTTATCATTTACTCGTCCCGAGCATAGCCAATTTATTCACAAAAAATTTCCTAACCTCACATTCGCAGGGAACGCGATTGCACTGAGCATGTGCAACAAGCCGTTAAACTTCTAGGTTTCCTTAGTAGGAGGAGGGTTGTCTCCTGAGGGTTTTCAGCGGATACTACCTACAAAATCCGGTCAAGCTAGTTTTTGTAAAATTACTATGATTCAAACCCTAAAGTTTTGTTTCAGAAAATAATAATTCTATTATCCTAAGTCTAGACTATCGAACCTTTTAATTTTCACACCTCGCTTCTTATTTAACTTAAGATTTTATATGTCTTTACGTGTCTTTACGTGTAGTGCAAATAGTGTCGCTAAGTTCCAGAAAGGTCGAATAAAGTCATCATGTCACACAATAAAGCCTAGATAAGAATTTTGAAAGGATCACATAAGTTTTATAAAGAGTTAAGCATTTTTCAAGTTTCGTTTTCCAGTAAAGTTTCAAATTTAGAATTTCTATCTTCCTTAACAGGAAACTAGGTCTTATTTTTCACTCCACCTTTTTCTTGTTTTCATTTCATACACACCTCTGTGAACGTGCAATAGTCTTTATCATAAAATAAAATCTTCATATCTCCGCTAGAAATATTTTTTATAAAAACTTGTCTTTTTGTCAAGATTATTCTCATACAAAGAACCGTTAGGAATTTTAACTCGGAGAGAACACTTGCTTGACTTTGTTTTAATCTGGACTTTCTAGGCTTCTTAGCGAGCTTTGGGCCATTGCACCCAAACCAGTTGGCTTTAGGGCATTAGGTGTAGAAACACCCCAGCGGACTTAATTACTCAAGTTACCTAGGTCCAAAAACAAAAGACAATTTAGCGTGAAAATCATGATGATTCAAAATGAACGGAGATATAACCGGCAGTTCAGTTATTTTTTTGGATAAAAGACGTGTTTAGTGGGTTAGGTGTGTAATCATTCCAATCAAGTTCCAGATGGTTATTATTCAGACTTAGTTCCAATTAAGGCATCAATAACATTCCTTCATATTCACTTCACTTTATAAACTATTCTTGATATTACTTATTTCAGAACAAACCTATTTGATCCTCAGAAAATCATTTATCCATTTAAAAGTTTTTAGACGTAAAAGACTTGTCATCTAATTTCCAAAACCCACGACACGTGTAGTGTGATGTAAAGACGTATATCAGCTATAGTTATCTTCAAAGGAGAGTTATCCTTCAGATTTTCAAAATCTAAACATAAGATTTAGTTATTCTTATTTTATCAAACAAAACTGTCGAAATGTTGAATCAGAGTTCTCCCATTAGCTAACTTGACAGAAAAGTTTTTATGTTTTTAGAAAATTTTATGATTTTTATGGATTTTATGGATTTTAATATGAAGATGCAAAATATACATATGAATGCGAAGGTTAGAAATGCATACCGAGCGTACCCCCAAACTTAAACCGGACAGTGCCCTCACTGTCATTGCATGAAGAGATCATTTGAAGGGTCAAAATTGTCGGTTATATATACACAATTTTTCTTTAATGTTTTTAAAGAGTAAAAACGGAAAAGAATATCCATAAATAAATACAAAATGGTATATACATACCCCCAAACTTATTTGGAACAGTGTCCACTGTTCTTGGATGGATAACTGAAGTTTGGTGGTTGGCAGAGGTAGATTATGCAGGGTAAACCGGCTCCTGTAAGACCAGGAGCTCCTTTGTTGGTTCGGCGCTAAGGTACGGTTTTAGTCGGTGTCCGTTCACTTTAAAAAATGAACCAACCTTTGGATTCTCCAAATCCACAGCGCCCTGCGGATACACATTCCACACAAAATACGGCCCTTTCCAGCGAGATCTGAGCTTTCCTGGATGGAAGTGTAGTCGGGTGTCGTAAAGTAGTACTTGTTGACCAGGAACGAAAGTTTTGCTCAAAAGGTGTTTATCGTGAAACACCTTCGTTCGGTTTTTAACGACAACCGCGTTATCGTAAGCCTCATCTCTAAGCTCGCTCAATTCGTTCAACTGCAGCTTCCGATGGCTGCCCGCATCTTCGAGAGACAGATTCAGTTCTTTTATCGCACAAAATGCGCGATGCTCTATTTCGACAGGTAGGTGGCAAGACTTTCCGTACACAAGACGATAGGGAGACATGCCAAGATCGGTCTTATAAGCGGTTCGAAATGCCCAAAGGGCATCTGTGAGTTTCAGCGACCAATCCTTACGGTTCTTGGAAACCGTCTTCTCCAGTATCTGCTTGATTTGCCGTTTTGAAACTTCGGCTTGCCCACTGGTTTAGGGGTGGTAGGTCATAGATAGCTTATGATTAATGGAATATTTCCGCATCAAGGCCTCGAAAGTCTTATTGCAGAAATGAGTTCCGTTGTCGCTAATGATCGCTTGGGGGTGCCCAAACAGGGAGAAAATGTTTTCTTTAAGAAACCTAATGACAACCTTGTTATCGTTAGTCCGGCTGGGCACAGCCTCGACCCACTTAGAGACATAATCAACAGCGAGAAGGATGTATAAGTTCCCGAAAGAGCTGGGAAACGACCCCATGAAATCTATCCGACAAATATCGAAAATCTCCACAACCAAGATTGGTTGGAGAGGCATCTCGTTCCTCCGGGATATCCGGCCCAAGTGTTGGCACCGGGAGCAAGTCTTGCCATAGTCATGAGCATTTTTGAAGAGTTGTGGCCAGTAGAAACCACATTGCAAGATCTTCTCAGCTGTCTTCCTGGGGCCAAAATGCCCGCCACATGCTTGATCGTGGCAAAATGACAGCACACTCTTGAATTCCTCATCAGGGACACACCGACGAATAATCTGGTCGGGACAGTACTTGAACAGATAGGGTTCGTCCCAGTAAAAGTGTTTTACTTGGGATAAGAATCGAAGTCTGTCCTGACTTGACCATTCAGTCGGTGGTAGCCCTGTGGCCAAATAGTTCACAATATCTGCGAACCAGGGTTCGCGAGATACTGTGAAGAGCTGTTCATCCGGGAAAACGTCGTTGATCGGAAGTTGAGGCGACGGCGAAGAAGGAAGTCGTGAGAGATGGTCGGCGACCACGTTTTCACATCATCTTTTGTCCTTAATGACAAGGTCAAACTCTTGAAGCAAGAGGATCCAACGTATTAGCCGAGATTTTGCATCTTTCTTCGCAAAAAGATGGCGCAGAGCAGAATGGTCTGTATAGACAATGACTGGAGAGCCAATGAGGTAGGACCTGAACTTTTCTAAAGCAAATACAACAGCTAAGAATTCCATCTCAGTTGTTGTATAATTAAGCTGGGCGTCGTTCAGGGTTCGGCTAGCATAATAGATTACGTGCGGCATCTTGTTGATGTGTTGTCCAAGGACAGCACCAATGGCAAAGTCGGATGCATCCCACATAATCTCAAATGGGTGCGTCAAGTCAGGTGAAGAAAGAATGGGAGCAGAAGTGAGTGATCTTTTTAATGACTCGAACGCAGTCACACAGCTCGAGATGAAGTCGAATGGCGTGCCCTTGGCCAGTAGAAGAGTCAAGGGCCTAGCAATCTTGCTAAAGTCCTTGATGAACCATCTATAGAAACCGACATGGCCAAGGAAGGCTTGGATGTCTCTGATGCATCTGGGAGGAGGGAGATTGGAAATGACCTCAATCTTCGCTTTGTCAACCTCTATGTCATTTTTCGAAATGATATATCCTAAGACAATACCTTCGCGCACCATGAAGTGGTACTTCTCCGAATTCAAAGTGAGGTTCTTATCCTTACATCGGGTAAGGACAGCGTCAAGATGCAGCAAACACTCGTTAAAGGAATCGCCGAAGATGGAGAAATCGTCTATGAAGATCTCCAGGAATTTCTCCACCATGTCTGAGAAGATTCCCATCATACACCGCTGGAAGGTTGCGGGCGCATTGCATAACCCAAAGGGCATGCGACGATATGCGAACGTGCCGAAAGGACAAGTGAATGTGGTCTTGTCCTGGTCTTTTTCGGCGATGGGAATTTGATTATAGCCGGAGTAGCCATCAAGAAAGCAGTAGTACTCGTGTCCGGCCAATCGTTCAAGCATTTGGTCAATGAAAGGTAGCGGAAAGTTGTCTTTCCGCGTCGCGGTATTGAGTTTTCTGTAATCGATGCAAACTCGCCACCCAGTTTGGGTGCGAGTAGGGATTAATTCATTTGCCTCGTTAGTAATGACCGTTCTGCCTGATTTCTTGGGGACAACGTGAATGGGGATAACCCACTGGCTATCAGAGATAGGGTAAATGATACCACTATCCAGACACTTCACAATTTCCTTTTTCACAGCCTCCTTCATGACTGGGTTGAGTCGCCTTTGAGGATCTCTGGCTAGTTTGGCATCATCCATCAGATGAATGTGATGTTCAATGATCAGGGGACTAATCCCCTTGATGTCCGCCATGGACCAACCAAAAGCTTGCCTATTGCTGTGCAAGACCGCAAGAAGGGCTTTCTCTTGCTCTGGAGCTAGAGAAACCGAGATGATAACAGGGAGGGTCTCGTTCTCACCCAAGTAAGCGTACTTAAGGTAAGATGGCAAAGGCTTGAGTTCGAGCGTTGGAGGTGAAACGATTGAAGGCAAGATTGGTGAAAAGGTCTCGAACTCAAAGGATTCCAGCAAAGGTTCAAAACGAGTGTAAGCGACCGAGTTGGATGGTTCAGGTGACTCATCCGGAAATTCGAAGGATTCAAACTCGGGTGGTGAGCGGCTAAGATAGTTCGAGAACGTGAAACATTCGTAGTCGTTATCAGAAACAGCTGCAGGTTCGAAGAGGAACGCACTAGTGGCGTTAAGGTTATCGTGATCGAACAAAAACTCCTCGAATTCACACTCTTCAGTGGTGATCTCCTGGATTGAGCAAACGTCTAGTATATGAGCATTAGGTTCGGAGGGCTGATTCCCCAACCTAAAAATGTTGAGTTAAATTGTCATGTTTCCAAAAGAGAGGTTCATCGAACCATTGCGACAATTGATCACAGCATTTGAGGTTGCAAGGAATGGGCAACCGAGTATCACCAGAATTTGATTCCGGGGGTTAGCTATAGGCTGTGTGTCTAATACAATGAAGTCAACGGAGAATATGAAGTCCCCAACCTTGATTAACACATCCTCTAGCTCACCCCTAGGATGTGTGATTGATCGGTCGGCCATTTGGAGAGTACAGTGTGTGGGTTTCAGCTCTCCTACACCTAATTGCTCGTATACTGAGCACGGAAGCAGGTTAACACTGGCACCAAGATCTAATAGTGCACGGTTGATGTTCTTATCCCCAATGGTAATAGAAATCGTAGGACAGCCAGGGTCCTTCCATTTTTGTGGTAAAGATTGGGTAAGAGCATCACTCACAGCACTAGCAAAGAAAACTTTCTTGGGTACCTGAGACTTCCTCTTTTTCGTGCACAAGTCCTTTAAGATTTTTGCGTAGGACGGGACTTGTTGGACAGCATCTAAAAAAGGAATGTTAATGTTAACCTTCTTAAATAACTCCAGAATATTCTCCATTTGTGGATTTTATTTATTGGACCTCAACCGGTTTGGAAATGGAACGTTTTAAAAATTGGTTGAGTCCAATGCTTATGGAGGAGATTGTGGAGCTGGAACGGATCCCAGAGATGGTGTTTTCGTGGAGTGAGAAGTGGGTCCATTCAAAGCAGAAGAAGAAGAAGAAGAAGAAGAAGAGCCTTCTGATGAATGGAGAATAGGCTCAGAAGACGAAGAAGAAGAAGAAGAAGAAGCGGCCGGGGTGTCATTATCCTCAATTGTTGTGCCGATGTTGTTGTGCAGCATCCTTCCCGATCTCAATGTTGTCACGACACTCACATTATGGTTCTGTTGTTCAAGAGCAACATGTACATTATGTGGGTGACCGGGATTTGGGAGTGGTTGAGATGGAAGCTTCCCCTTTTCTCGCTCGCTTAACGCCGCATTCAGCTGTGCAATCTGGGATTCGATGGTCTTGATGCTTTGCTCATGTGCAGTAGTGTGTTGCACCTAAGACTGAATAGACGACTGGATGTTGGCGGTGAATTGTGTCGATTGTTTA
Source organism: Agapanthus africanus (assembly GCA_030015575.1). Lineage (NCBI taxonomy): Eukaryota > Viridiplantae > Streptophyta > Magnoliopsida > Asparagales > Amaryllidaceae > Agapanthus > Agapanthus africanus. The sequence continues at coordinate 118,040,148 of CM057351.1, forward strand.
ACGAACGCCTCCAGACTTCGTTCTAGCGAGGAAACCTTATCGTTGTTTGACGGAACAAAGTTGTTTTAGGGAAAAGAATTATTGGGTGCAAAGTTGTTCGTCTGATTTTGAAAAGGTTGGGGTTGGAAGGGCTGCTGAAACTGATGTTGAGTTTGTTGTTGCGCTTGTTGTTGTGGAGGAGGTGGCCTCTGGAAATTGTTGCCTTGGAATTGATTCTGATTCTGATTCCAGGCGAAATTGGGGTGGTTCCTCCAACCGGGATAGTAGGTGGAAGAGTATGGATCATTCCTCGGTCTTTGCTGAAATGCAGCATTAACCTGATCCTGTCCTTGAGATGGTGAATTGTAAGGACACTCTTCGGTTAAGTGAGAAGGATCGGAACAACAAGCGCAAATGGTACGAAGGGGAAGAACAAGGGCAGGAGCAGGAGAAGAAAATTTGCTCTCTATCGCTTCAAGTTTTCTCGTTATTGCAGCCATTTCAGCTTTCATCGCAATAGAGACATCAAGTTGTTGAATTCCTACCCTAGACTGACCGGTAGAAGTGGAGGTTGAAGAAGAAGAAGTCGGTCTGGTGCTCTCCCATTGAAGCATTTGTTCCGCAAGGTCATCGAAGAATTGCAACGCTTCCTCGTCAGATTTCGATAGGAAGTGGCCCTGACAAATGGTTTCCAACAACTGCTTGGTTGCTGGGTTCAGGCCCTCATATAAGGTTTGGCAAAGTTGCCATTTCTCGATACCATGGTGAGGACACTGAATAAGAAAGACTTTATACCGGTCAAAGCACTTCCAAAAGGGTTCAGAAGAAAGCTGAGAGAATTGGTTGATTTCGTTACGGATCCTTGCGGTTTTATGATTCGGATAAAATTTCTTGAGAAACGCTTTCACAAACTCGTCCCAACTGGTTATGGACTGGGAAGCGGTGCTATACAGCTATTTTTCAGCAAGATCGCATAAAGTGAACGGAATGACCCGTAGCCGTATAGCATCGTCCGACGGCTGGATGGTTTTCATCATGGCACAAACATTTTGGAACTTGTTGATGAAGATATAGGCATCTTCAGATTCAAGCCCATGAAATCGAGGAAGTATGTTAATGAAGTGGGACTTAATTTCAAAGATATCCCCATTGGCCGGTGGAAGAGAAAGACAGGTGGGAAGTGCAGAACGGGTGGGATAGAAACGATCCTGGAGCACGATTCGCTGCGGCGCTACAACAGGCGGTGATGGTGGGTTAGTTGCCTCCGTAGGAGGTGGAGTCAAAGAGATGTTTGCATTAAATCCTGACATCGCGGAAGAAGTGGTTGGTGAAGGTGAAGGTGAAGATGTATGAACAGAATTCCGGTCAATGTCGGAGTTGGCCGGCAAAGGTAAGGGTGAAAGAGGCCTGGACGGAGTTTCGACGTCTGAGTCGATCGCGTAGTCGGTAGCGACTAACATAACGCGGACTAGGCGGGAGCTAGTGTCCCGAGTCCAAGCGGACATACACTAAACGAGTTTAGTATAGTCAAAGCGGAGAAGGTGAGGGTAAGAAAACGTCAATGGAGAAATACGATGGGTGGTGGGTGAAAAAATGGATTCTGGCGACAAAGGGCAAGTTTTTATAAAAGTTTTTGGTTTTGTGTTTTTTTCAGAAAGAGATTTACAGAAATATGTACGGACTTACGTCTTCAAGCAATCACAAACAAGATATGCACAACCACACCTAGATCTAGGGTCACCTAAGTCAGCTAGACAGCTCCTAACTGTTCCAAAGGGCTAGAAATAGGACCTCAAACCGCCTCTTCTCCAACAATTGCGGCCAGGTAAGTGTCAGGTAAGTGGGAGGCTCCCCACTATTTAAGTAGTGGTCCTAATTAAGTAACCACTTGCCTTGGACACACTTTCCTTGGACACACTTTCCTAGACACCGCAAAAGTCAGGATAGGATAAACGGCCGATGCCTGTAACTAGTCCTCTGTCCTATTGAGTGCGAAGTCCTTAGGGCTGAGTCTAGTATTTTTTAATTTAAGCAATTGTCAATGCATATGCTTTTTGTGATTTTCGGGGTCCTGGGAAGGGTGTTAAAATCCCCACCCAATCTGAATTGGTTTCAAGCCCCTTAAAGTCCGTATTAATATATGCAAAGCAGTAACAATCAACTGCCAACAATTTTTATTTTAGCGCGGCGCAAAGAATCCTGCACAAAAACAATTTATTGGAAGGGGGAAGAGAGTTTGCGCAAAGAATGCTGTAGAAAACACAATTCAGTGGAGTTCAGAGGAGTGGGGAAGAGGAGAAAGACTCACAGAAAAATTGGCACACAGAAGGAACCAAGTGGCCGCGGTTCTGCGGCCTAACACTGCTTATGCCACGGTTCTGTGGCAGTAAGGTGGAGGTGGGTTTTGAAATTCCTGTGGTATGCTAAGTTGGGTGTCCTCTTCTCGTCTGGAGCTCCTGAATCTTGATTTGCTTACTGGGTTTGCTCCAGAATTTCACAGTAGACCGTTGGTTCCCTTTTGATCAAACGCGGTGTAGCTACGAAATATGGGTCTAACTTCCCCCGTCTTTGGCACTGAACTCGAACTTCGTTTTATCGTGCACACTTGCACAAAAACTGATCAAAAACAACAAGTTGATTTTTTTTTACACTGTATTTTTTTTGTTTTGTTTTTTGGTTAGATTTATATTCACAAATTAACCCGAAATTACACAAAGAAATAAACTGCCGTCTCCCCGGCAACGGCGCCATTTGATTGCTAGAGTTTTTGCGTGCTATGTTTATTACCGCAATCAAGACGGTTTCGCTTATAGCTAGCCGGTTGAGTACGGGTCGTCCGCAGGGAGATGGGAAACTTTTTCTATGTGCTTTAACGAGTTAAGTCCAATTTTCCAGGTTTGTTTTTAGATTACTTAAGTGCTAAAATGATATATATAGAGAGCTTGTTAGGGTTCGAATTAGGTTAGTTTGAGTTAGGAGTCGCTCACTTCTTTCGTTGCCACTCTTAATATCGGTGTTACGGTAATCGGTAACAACGGGGATTAGCACGACTAGGAAGGAACTTGCGAGTATAAGCAAGGCTTTCCAACGCATAAGTTCTTCCTTTGGTGCTTGTCCGTCCGTTCTTGGCTCTTAGCCTTAACCTCCGGTTAATTCATCCGCAACCTGTCTCACTACGGAATCACCGCTATCATGTAGGATAGGGTGCCGTAGGGAGCGGATTGTGGTTCAATTAACGGGAGTTAGATTTAAGATGTTGGGCAAGAAAAGAGTGAGAGAGATTTCCTTCTCCCAAACTTTCCTTATCCTACCCTAACAAGTATGGAAACTACTCACCCATTACAAGAAAAAATGAAAATAAAACAAAGGAGGAAGATAGAAAGAAAGAGGTTAGAAGATTACAACTAGCTATTTGTGACCTCACCTCGGCAAGGATCAAGCGTAAGCATCATGGTTGTTTAAGGATAAAGGAAAATAGAACAAGAAAGAAACAAACACAAATAACAACAACTAAATTAGCAAATGAAAATTACAAGCAATAATAGTTAATAAAATAAAAAGACAAGCACGGTAAGAACAAGAACTCCTTTATTCATTCTTCACTCACAAAAGCTCAGTACAAGTTTTAATATGGAGAAGAGATGAGAGGAGGAAGAAGAACAACAACATATAACCTAAAATCTAAATACAAGATTATGGACCCTTGGCATTGGCAAGATCTGGACTATTTATAGGCAGGCAACAGAAACTCTAAGGCAACATTCAGAACAAAGATGCAATGACCAATCTGCCCTCAAAAGATGGACTTCTGAGGACGCCGTATGGCCGCGGTTCCGCGGCCCTATTGAGGAATTAGGTCACCAATTTTGGTGGCTTCTCCTTGTTTGCAGTGCCCTTCAGTCTGGTATTTGTTTTTTCTCATAATTTCTTCACGATTTTTCCAGAATTTCTGTTGATCAAAAGGTGATGTGTTGTGGATCTTTTGTCATGATTTTTGTTAGTTATGTATATGCCCTAGAGGCCATTGTTGTACATATGATGTATATTGTGATGGATGCTTGGATATATACAGAGAGGAATTTCTTGCTCGTCATGATAGTATGCTATTTGGTTTCACTTTATCTTAACATGTTGACTTGTATTGGTTTACTGTCTTTCTCTCACATGTTGATAAAGACCTTAGGATCTGTACTCGACTACTAGGACTATGATGAGATCATACTAGTGGGGCCATAGTAGTCGATGAGTACATCCTATAAATGTTCCTAGTCGAGGGTATATCGAGACAGGGCATCGATACACCAGAGTAGACTAGCGTATACGCATCTTGACCCATATGATGGGTGATGGATGATCCCATATCCATCGGTGTTTGACATCAAGGATTGTGTACGGGTGCTCAGTGGAGACTGGGTACACTGGACGGACTCGCCGAGAACTCCCAGTTGGTGATATACGACACGTCAGATGGCAGTTCTCCGGTGACACCGGTACAGGGTAGTCTGTAGACCCGAGATCGTCATAGAGTCTTGTGTGATTCCCACTATATTTTGATTTCCACCTTACCACGTCCAAGAGGGCGTGGAAAACGGTGGCTTTTGGGTACAGACCCGAATCACATTGAGGCAATGAGCGATAGGAGGGGATTCGTCTCTCCCGGTATAGGGAGTTGATGTCGTGCTGTGTTCGATTGGCTATAACTGCAAGTCCCTAGCCAGGGATGATATAGAGATATACTGGTAAGTGTTACCAGTAGTTTCTCGACCTGTTATGAGCCTCACATCGACACGACTTATCGGTTACTCGGGTCTGACGTATACCACCCCTAGACTTGATATGCGACATATCAGACGAACAGACCGGACTGTACGAGAGTGTTACTGATTGGATTCACAGGAGAACGGACATGCTAGCTTGTTGATCTTCTGATCGCTCAATACCTTGGTGGCTGTTACGTTTAGCTGACCGCTTGCAGCTTGTGGGTGTTTGATATGATCATCACCTGCTACCGGCGTATTGACGATTTTTTAGAGTCCTACACAGAGGTTTCTTGGCTCAGGCAAAACGGAGTAGTGGCTCATATGTGATATGTGCAGGACCGAGGATAATGAGATATGAGATACCGTATTATATTCTCGCGATATTTAAATATGAATCGGGACATTGGATGAAGTGTTGATTCGATGAATCGGTACATGATATATTAGTCGGTTATATTCGATATAGCCGGATCGTTGGATCAAGTGTTGATTTGATGATTTAATGTATAATGATATATCTGATGTATTTTATTACATTATCTAATATTGGCTCGCTTTATTATTTCATTTTCTCACCGGATTAATACATTGATATATATACGATATATGTTAATTGTATTATTTTATTTTGTTGCAAATATATAATATATATGTGATATATATTATTGTGACATGATATGATTTATTTTGAAACATGATTAAGGATGATAAAAAGGGATTAGGGTTTGATTAGGGTTAGCTCTTTCAAGCACTTTCTAGAAAGGATTATCTTTTGTCTTGGTTAAGATATTATGGTTGATCCTTATCCTTAACCTAACCAAACCCTAACTCTAGTTTATTCTCTACAAGTTTTATCCTATCATCCTTGACCATGGTTCTATAATCAATCATATACACTTGACTACTATTCATCACAAAAGGATTATTCTTTCATTCTTCATCTTCTTCTCTCATTGGTTTTTGAAAGAGAGAGCTCACTAGAAATTCCTTATGTGATGATTTATTGTGAGAAAGTGAATTAAAAAACTGCATAAATACTACTTCATCATCCTCATCTAATCTAACCCATTAGATTAGGGTGTTCATCTCTTTAGAGTGAGAAAGATTGGGTTATAGCAACTTCGACGTAGATCATCGGAGAATCGGAACACTTCAAGCTAGCATGGATCGTTCGAGTCGTGGAGCCTCTCTTGAGTCCGGGAGATCATGGATCGCGGCGAAGGGACTTCTACTCGGAGCGGACTATAAAGGTTGTAATCCCTCACACTTAGCTTTAAAGATGTTATCTAGCATGCTAAACCCTAATAATCCAGCAAAGATCCCGTCTTTGGATTGTTCGGCACATGTAAAATTTTATTCGCGCATGTTTGATGCTTTATGAACCTTCACAAGTGTGCCTAGGAACCCTACAGTGGTATCAGAGCCTAGCTAGAGCATTAGGCGATGTGTTAACGAAGTTAAAACTCCGATCGAACCCGAACCGACGAAAATGAACCCCTCTATGGTTATTCTTCAAAAACTGGGATTTTTTTGAATTAAAAATTCCTAAAAAATTCAGCAGAGAAATAGAAGAATTACAGTGAAATACGAATGCACGATCCGTACAGTCCACCGCGGAACCGCGGCCGTACCACGCTTGGACCGCGGTTCCGCAGCCGTACCGATGAGAAATTCATTAGTATTTGGACTATAATATATATTTCTGTATGTTAAATTTTTTAGGTATTTATAATCTGACTCAAGTGTTGAGTATTCTGGGGTTTATTTTGTACACATAGATTCGATCGGAATATTTAAAATCGTTAATATTTCCGGATATTTAGAAACTGTTAAAATGTTCGAACGGATATCATTAACTCAATTTTTCCAGGCACGGAAAAATTTTCAAGTGTTGAATTTTTATCGGGTTTAAATCTTTCGGAAAAATGTGCAAGTAACACGGTGGACCCTCTAGAAGACAACAAACCTTAACTCGATTATGTGACCGTCTTGAACTGCCTTTTGAACCTTCGGGTTTGGGGCACTACGGCGTGCCACATGTGAGGCGTTGTATTGACCCTTCTACGGCTGGATCACTGGTACTGTGACATATTCTGGGATTGTTTGAACTCCGCTCAAGTGTTGAGCACTTTAGGAAATTTTAGGTATTTGATTATCTGTTCGAAAAGTTTAATACTGTCTATTTATCTGGAATGTGATACAATATATGGAATTCATTGTGTGAGGCATGAAATGCGAAGTATGTGATATTTCGGATTTACGATGTCTAATGTGATTGTGGATTCCAAATATTGTAGTCTTACAATTTCTTTTCTGTGACCGTAAGTATAGTATGTAGTTGTATTGCCGGTTGTCCTTGCTATACATCGACGACGATCGGTGTATGTATACTTACTTACGTTGATGATATGAGATATTATGTGTTGCTGAGATATGATGTGCAGGATTGTCGCGATTGAATAGTCGGGCGTTTTATGTGAGATGAGAGTTTTATATTTTCATTCATGTAAATTCAAATGTAATGTAATATTCTTTTATTTGGGGCACTTCCGGGTTGAGGTCGATGCCACCAGTGTTGTATATTATTTACTTTTCTGCATTAGGATGGACCCAAGGAGGGGAGCACAGGTGACCGGGTTCTGGGGTTCAGTGGGAGGCCATCTCGAGGAATCGAGACCGGGTCTCTTAAACTCCAAAATTGGTAGGATCGCTTGCCGCTCTCGTAGGGGTCCACGGTGTGGGCTTGGCTATTCATCGCGACTGTGGAATCCGTATTTTCTATTGTTGGCTAAATACTAAATATGGACGTCCTAGTATATCCCACATTATATCTATGTTTCTGCTGCGATATCTGTGATGTTATCATTTGATATGTTGTGATGGATACAGTATATAGTATATATGATATATTATATAGACGTTACTTATGTTTTACACCCACAGTAGCCCTGCCCTGCTCTGTCGTTAGTTACCTAACCTAACGGTGCACGAGGGGACATCGAGGCGAATGCGGATGGCATAAGTGTACGTCGTATTTATCTGTGATGCTTAGGAAGCATAAGCTGATGGGATTTTTTATTAATAAGATTAATAAAATGAAAAGAAACCTAAAAGATGTTGTAGAATCAAAACTTTATAAAAAGGGTAGCTACAGTTTTGCTTTGCATAGTGGTATATAAGATATACCCTGCACCTTATTCGATGAGGAAAGAGCCGAGATCCCTTCACCGGGAGTGACCTCTTTAGCGAAACTGGCAGATGCTACAAAACACGGTTTGTCTTTTGATTGCTTTTAGACTTTTGCTTTGCACAGTGATATATATGATATGTCCTGCACCTTATTAGATGAGGAAAGAGCCGAGATCCCTTCACCGGGAGTGACCTCTTTAGCAAAATTAATGAAAGCCTAAAAAACACTCCATTTCAAAATATTCACATGATTCTACGACGATATCAAGTTCATTACGCTTATGTTTTTTCTGAAAAAACCTGCGTAGCCCTCCGTCATTTTAGATAGATATTATTTAGTATTCGTGCTATGTTTGTTGACTTAGTCAAGGCGTAGTATACGGTAGCTAAGTAGTGTTTATCTGCTAAAACATGAGATGTGATTGGATTAGGGTATTCACACGACCTTTTTGACTCAGTCAAGGGTCGTACGGGTGGGTTTAATTCAATCGAGAAATGTACGGGTTGAACTTGACTTGCGATTTATGATTTTTTGACTTAGTCAAGGTCATGGATCACTAGGGGAAAAATATTATCGGGAATTTCAAGTGTTGAAATTTGCAATGAGATTGCATACTTTCTATGAGATAGTTGGATCCCGATACCCACTGCGAGTAAGTGTTACTCCTGGGAGAGTTTTACACAGGACAATTTGTCGATCAAGTAGGTGTCTAGAAAAGTGTTAACGGGGTTACGCCTCTAGGAAAACGAGGTTTACTTTAATCAGGTCCGTGCGAAAGCACGGGGAACCTCCCTCAATGTACCGACACTGATCTGGCAGAAAGATTGACAAAATTGTAGGGTGTAATTAATCCCGGCTAATCTTACCTTTTAGGATTTGAAGGTAGATTTGATAAAAACACTGGGAGACATCCTGATCAGATAAGATAATAACCAATCTAATCTTGCAAGAGCATACGCTAAAGTGTTTTCTTCTCTCTCTCTCTAGGTAACGACCATGTCAGGCCATAATCAAGATAATAATATGGATGTATTGACTGAACCCGCTTATTATACTTAGCAGGGGAACGTTGGACCCGTTCTTTCTTATAAGAGTTATAAGACTGAATAGGAAACATGAGAATACCTGGATTCTTACGCCGCCCAAAAGAACATGCATGTTAATGCATCTTCTTCAGATGTGTTAGTTATTGAGAATTGTTTCTCAGTTCACCCTACGTCCTGGGTATTAGATACCGGATCAGGATCCCACATATGTAAATTGTTACATGGGCTACGTAAAGGTAGAGAACTGGGAAAAGGTGATCATTCCGTTCAAGTAGGGAACAGTGCATGTATTGCAGCCAAAGCAGTTGGCGAATATCATCTTGTATTGCCAAGTCGTAATACACTGATTCTAAATGAGTGCTATTATATACCGAACATGATGTGCAACATTATATCAGTCTCTTTCTTAAGTAAAGAAGGATATAATTTTGTAGTAAGGATAATATTATGAACATATTCCTAGATCAAAAGTTGATTGCATCAGGCTCGTTACATAATGGCATATTCATTCTAAATCAGAATACAATCCTCAATATACAAAACACACACAAGAGGAAAAGTTCAGAAATGAATGAATCCTTCTTGTGGTATTGTAGACTTGGTCATATCAATGCGACACGACTGGCTAAGTTACATAAGGATGGTTATTTGAATCCGTTCGAATTATCATCATATGATACTTGCCATTCATGTCTCAAAGGAAAGATGACCAAAACTCCGTTTAGTAGACACAGAGAAAGAGTTACTGAACTCTTAGGACTGGTACATAGTGATGTATGCAGTCCCATGTCTACGCATGCCAGGAACGGTTCTTCCTACTTTATTATATTCACTGACGATCTCTCTAGATACGGGCATGTGTTCCTGTTGAAACACAAGTCTGAAGCTTTTGAGAAATTCAGAGAATATAAGCACGAAGTAGAGAACCAAACGGGCAAAAGTATTAAGATCCTTCGATCTGATCGAGGAGGAGAATACTTGAGCAATGATTTTCTGGATTATCTAAAAGAGAATGGGATTCTCTTTCAGCTTACTCCTCCTTATACACCACAGCACAATGGTATATCGGAACGAAGGAATCAGACCCTATTAGATATGGTGCGATCTATGATGAGCGATGCTGAGTTACCTATTTCCTTCTAGGGTATGCGCTTGGGACAGCCATATACATATTGAATCTAGTTCCGTCTAAATCTGTACCTACCACACCATATGAGATATGGAGTGGGAAGAGAACATATTTTAAACGAGTTAAGATATGGGGTTGTCCGGCCTATGTCAAAAGACAAAATCCGGACAAACTCGAGGCACGATCAGTTCTTTGCAAATTTGTGGGATATCCAAAGAATTCTCAAGGATATTTTTTCTACCACGCTGAGGAAAAAAAAGTGTTTGTTGCTCAACATGCCATCTTTTTGGAAAAGGAATTTCTTACAAAAGAAATTAGTGGCAGAGAGGTAGAGATGGAAGAGGTTCCGGCACCACAAACCGCAATTGATGATTTATTGGAACCAGAAGATTCAGTAGTATCTGACGAACCCCAGCATCTCCACCGATCTAGTAGGGTTTCTCATCCGCATAAGAGATACTACGGTTTTCTCATTGATGGTGGAAGCGAGGATTGCATCATGGAAGATGATGACCCGACTAGTTTCGAGCAGACCATCACGAGTGGTGACTCTCTGAAATGGCTGGATGCAATGCGATCTGAGATGGAATCCATGTACACCAATATTGTATGGTTTTTGGAAAATGCTCCTGAAGGGGTAAACACCAATGGGAGCAAGTGGATTTTTAAAAAGAAATTTGGTGTAGATGGAAAAGTTGAGGCTTTCAAAGCTAGACTTGTAGCAAAGGGATTTCGTCAACGACCACGTGTGGATTATGACGAAACCTTTTCTCCAGTGGCTATGCTTAAGTTCATCCAGATCTTACTTGCCATTGCTGCATACCATGACTACGAAATCTGGCAAATGGATGTTAAGACCGCCTTTCTAAATGGTGATTTAGAAGAGTGCGTGTACTGTAAGTCCATGCTACCTCTCCCGGTACTTTCGGGCATGCGGAATTTGGTGAAAAACAATTTATCTAGAGGTGGTAACATGGACTCAAAACCGGATCTTTGTTAAACATCTAACTAACAACCTAACTAGGAGTTATTAACTACTCGGTTAGGGGGTTATACCTTTCTTTCTTGAACTCCTTCGTCTTCAAGCCTCGATGGTTGTCTGGATCGGCTTCACTCCATCGTCTCCTTGCGCCGAAGATAGATCCACCTGAATGCTACTACCTTTGGCTTCTTCTTCGGTCTTTGAAGAAACTAGTTCACTTGGTTTGCTAAACCTTATGAACTAGAATGAGTAGAGAAGAGTGTGTTGGGATTTTTCTCTATGGTTCTCGGTTCTCAACACATGAGACAAGTGAACCATAGACTCAAGAGAGGGAGAGCAAGAGGAAGGAGATGAGAGCTCCAGAACAAGAGAGAGAGTGAGAATGATAGAATGAGAAAGACTTTTCTCTCTTTGCTCTCATAATCCAAAACCATCATCACAAAAATAGTAATCAAGTATTGTGTAAATGGTTTAAGCTACAATAGCCATATCATTTCATGCACTCATTTCTCACAAGAGAAACAAGCAAGTAAAAAGTCTTTGCCATGAAATGATAGCCATTGTCATCATGATGGTCAACTAGCCCAACCTAGTCAACCGGTCAACAAAGTCAACCCCTCAACAACCATGTCACCATAATACTTAATTAATATTATTGTTAATCATATATCATATTCTCATTAGGGTTGAGCAAAAAGTCAACAGTCAACAGTCAACGGTCAACAACCCTAATGAGAATCCTCGGCCTCTGTCTCTCCGTCAACTGTGCATACACACCTGCATCCGCGTTCCGAGGAACACGAATACATACTGGATAAATCCAATCCCAAAACGTACACTAGGATCTGGCTTAAACCAAAGCCCGCTAGTGTTAACTGTCCGGACACTGTACGTGCATAAGTGCACGGATGTGACCGAACCCTGTCGCAAAACCATGCGACCTGTCGCAAAACCATGCGACCTCTACTCTTTTGCCTAAAGGCGAAAAGCTTTCTGTGTTGGACTCTAAAGACTCGACACTACGCTGGCAGTGGGTTTAACCACAGACCGCAAGAGGCACTAGCTGTGCGTAACGGTCCCCTGGTAGATGACGACAAGAAGACTGACGAGGTGAAACCCATCTGAACTCCTACTGAGCCTGAATGTGACAGTCTCCGTACAGTCCGGTATGTTCGTGTGATACATCGCATGGCGGGCCTAGGGGGGCGGTAAACGTCAGTCCCCTAATAGCGGTATAAGTCGTGTCGGAGTGAAGCCCAAAACACCCTGAGATAACACTGGAATCCTACCAGTATATCTCGATTGCCCTGGCCAGGGACTACTCGTGTAATGGCTATCCTAGACACAGCGCGATGTCAACCCCCAATACCGGGAGAGACGAAACCTGTCTAACCGTCACTGCCTCCAAGTGCTTCGGGACTGTACCCAACTACTACCTGTTTGCATGACTTCTTTGAGCCGTGGTAGGGTAGTAATCAAAGTGCAGTGGGAACACACTCGAGGAGAAGTGACAGTGTCAAGTCAGCGGACTAAGCCGTACTCATGTCACCTGGGAACTGATAACTGATGATAGATATAATACCAACCAGTCAGTCCCCGACGAGTCCTGTCCAGTGTACTCGTAACCTAACGAGCACCCGCATACTATCTCCAGTACGACGTACTGATGGCTGTGGGACAGACCATCTCCCACTCTGGGATGAGAAGCGCATACGCTAGTCTACTCCGGAGTATCGATGCCCTGTCTCGATAGTCCTGCGACTAGAGACCTGTATAAGGATGTGCTTATAGATTACCCAGCCCCCACTAGTGTGACTGCCATCACAACGCTGATAATCAAGCAAAGATCCAAAGGGCTCCACTAATGTGTATAGGTGATATACTAAAATAAACACATGTACACATTGAAGTAGAAACAAACCAGGTAGCATACTACTATATTGAGAAAGATTGTTTATACAACTGTGAATATCCCAAGCTTCCATTAAGTAATATACCAACTAGTATGATACAGTAATGGCCTCTTGGGCATATACACTAACAATCTCCCACTTGCACTAAGGCCATGTACTGGTGTATCGAAGACCTATCATCTCGATCAGCCGCTCGAACTGAGTCTGGGGTAAGGCCTTGGTGAATTGATCTGCAGTGTTATCTTCTGAAGCGACCCTCCGAACCTCGATCTCCTGGCGATACACGATCTCCCTGATCAGGTGATACCGCCTCAAGATGTGTCTGGATCTCTGATGGGACCTGGGTTCCTTCGCTAAAGCTATAGCCCCGTTGTTGTCGCAATACAGAGGTATTGGATCAACAATGGACGGAACCACCTGAAGTTCTTTCAAGAACTTCCTCATCCAGACAGCTTCTTTTGCGGCATCAGATGCAGCGATGTATTCCACTTCCATCGTCGAGTCTGCAACGGTTTCCTGTTTGGAACTCTTCCAACACACCCCTCTATTGAGGGTAAAGACAAAACCCGACATGGACATGGAATCATCCTTGTCACTCTGGAAGCCGGAGTCAGCAAAGGCCTCGATCTAGAGGTCTTTTCCGCCATACACCAAGAACATCTCCTTAGTCCTTCTCAGGTACTTGAGAATGTTCTTTACCATTATCCAGTGCTTCTCCCCAGGGTTTGACTGATACCGGCTTACCACACTCAATGCATAAGCTACATCCGGTCTGGTACAGAACATCGCATACATCATAGAGCCTACCGCAGAAGCGTAGGGTATAATAGACATGCGATCCCTCTCAGGGTAAATCAGCCTTGGGAGACATCTCTTTAGAGAGGGTGATCCCGTGACAAGCCGGTAGGTCACCGCGCTTGGAATCTTCGATACTGAATCTTTTCAGTATGGTGTCGATGTAACTGGACTGTGAAATTCCTAATTGTAAGTCTACGTTAGCGCCCCGGCAGTCTACAGACGCCAAAATGCGGAACAAAAACTTTTTAAGTGGCGCTATCGTATACTTTAACCCGGATCTGCCATTATTGCTAAACTAACAATCTGTAAAGATTGCAGAAAGGTTATACCGAACAATCCGAGTCCTTCGTTCTTCAACCATCATCCCACGCTCCGTTGCGGCTGCTACGATCTCGTCGATCTCCGATCTCCTCGTCGAGGTGGCACCACATGATCGGTTCTTTAAACGGGCTCCCGCCTCTGACTCGAGGCAACTCGATCGTCAAGTTTGCTAAAAGAGACGACCAAGAATGATGTAGAGAATGAGTAGATGACTTTGTCTCACTTCGTCCAAGTCCGTGGACGATCGGTCAATGAAGTTGCCGAAGGAATCGGGTGATGGAATGAAATGGACTGTGAAATTCCATACACCGATAAAACCTATAATATCTTTTCTACAAATGAAATCAACAACCATGAGAGAGAGAGAGGAGGGGGCCGGCCTCTTATAAAGAGAGGGGGGGTGACCGTAGGAGCAAAGAGGGTGACCTTAAGAAAATATCATATGTGAACACAAACAAATATCTTGCATAAAGATCTTAAGCAAAACAAGAATGTAATGAAAACAAAGCATGAGTCACTTAGCCTTGTCACAAAATCTAGAACCTTTTAGAACCTTCTAGAAGCACGACTCACTCTCATCCAAGAAAAGATAAATCCGCCTTTAACCAAATGTTAAAAGACGGCTGATAGAAAATTGGAAACTGGCAACTTCCAAAAGTGATCCTGAAACAACTTTCAGGATAACCTCCAAACTGTATAAATATACCCGCATTTGTATTACGACCGAATACAAATGCAACTGAGACAAAGATATTATACCTACTCAATATAATACTCGGATCCGGCTTAAACCAAAGCCGACCAGTATTATCTGCCCGAAAAATAACACGTGCGTAAACGCACGTGCATTTTCCGAACCCTGCCATAAAACCATACGGCCTCTACAACGTTTCGCCCGAACTTGGGAAACTGTCTGTGGGGGACTCTAATGACTCGTCAGTACCCTTGCAGTGGGTTTAACCACAAACCGTCAGCGGCACTAGCAATGCGTAACGGCTGCCCATGGACTAACCTCAAGGGATGCCGATGAGCGCACTCATCCGGAAAACCCTACTGAGCCAAACAGTGACAATGTATATACAGTCCGGTCCGTTCGTCAATGAGTATCGCATATCTTCCTAGGGGGCAAGCAACGTCAGACCCCCAATAGCAGTATAAGTTGTGTCGGAGTGAAGCCTCAATACACCCTGAGATACTACTGGAGTACCTACCAGTAAATCTCCTACCATGGCCATGGATTTGTGTAATGGCTCTCCTAGACACAGCACGATCTCTCCCCCAATACCGGGAGAGACGAATCCCCTGCCGATCCGCTCACGTGCCTCCATATGGCTCGGGACTGTACCCAAAAGCTACCTGTTTGCACGACTCCTTTGAGCCGTGGTAGGGTAGAAATCAAAGCACAGTGGGAACTCACACGAGACAAATGACGACCTCAGGTCGATGAACTAACCTGTACACATGTCACCAGGGAACTGCTATCTGACGGTAGATATAATACTAACTAGCAGATTCCCAGCGAGTCTTGTCCGGTGTACTCATAACCCAATGAGCACCTGTATACATCTTAGGTGATCCAACTGACACCAGTGGCTTGTGAGACCGGCCACCGCCCCTCGTCGGGGTCTCGACTGTATACACTAGTCTTCTCCGGAGTATCGATGCCCTGTCTCGAAACTCCCACGACTAGGGACCACAATTATGGATATGCATATAAACTACCCAACTCTCACGTATATGATCGCCATCATACTGTTGGTAGTAAAGCAAGATCCTAAGGGCTCTATCAAAGTGTAACATGCAATCAGTCACCTGAACATGTACACGACTGATAGAGGCAAACCAGATAGCATACTATCATCTCGAGTAAGACTGTCCTACCGGTATAGGTCCTCCGCAATCATTGCAATCACGTACCTGCGATCCAATAATTGACTATGAGGGCACTATCTCCAACAATCTCCCACTTGCACTCAAGGATAATATTGCGATGTCGACTACTCACAGCCCGTGTGAAACCGAACATCCAACTCTCTACTAATCAGTTTCACAAAGCCCGTTTGTAAAACTATTGTGTTCGAGAAATAGCCTCAGTGAGTGGATCCGCCTAGAAGTATCTTTCTATATCTCTCTTAATCTCAAGTTCGCGGAGAAAACCATCTCCCGAATTGAGTAATACCTGTCTTAGAACATGTCTGGATATCTGATGGGACCTTAGTTCATAAATGAACTCCATATCCAAACTTCTTAGACTGTATCGATCACTGAACCTAATCAGTATCGGGCACCTTGCTTCCCACAGTATCCTCTTGGACCACCTGTCTATAATACTGTCCCTCTTCTTCAGAGGGAAAAACTATAACTCTGACAATCACTCTGTCATCCATGTCACCTTTGAAGCCTGGAATGATAACCGTCTCCCGAAAGAGGCTGCCGTCATTAAATCCGTAGAACATGTACTTATGTTCTAAAACTGCTTCCTTATATTTCTCCAGGATTGGATTAATACAAACTTATTGCATCTAGTGCAAAAACAACATCTGGTGTGGTACTTGACATCTCATGATTGACTCAATTGCCTAAGCAAATGATCTGCCAATCATGCACATCCCTCTCCCCTTTAGTCTATACGACACCTTTAGAGAGGGTGACTCCATCACCTGCAGGTACACCACCATGCTAGGAGTCAACTATTCTAAAAACCATTAGAATATCTGTCAAAGTACCCACATTGGGAAACTACCCAAATCCAGATCTAAAACCATAGATCTAGAAACCAGAATGTCAAATATTATATCCATATCCTGTCTGGAGAAACAACTGTGTGACGACCACAGTACAACCGATCGTAGTATAGGAATTTTACTTCCTACTCTGTGTATGTCATCCAGATACCATGACATCACACCCTACTACCCTCTTAACTGATCCATCCCCTTTTTCTGATTGAAGTCAAACCCATGACTGTCATATTAAAATTAGATGATCTATCTCCGCTATAACTGCTCAAGTCTATAAATAGATATAAGCATCTTGCCCACTTTGTTTCCGCTGCTCCCACTGACTACAACAACCCTTCTACCGGGTCTCATAGCCTGGAACAACAGTAGTGTCAAGTCTGGGTAGATAAGAACCTCCCTGTCACCGTCTCTGAGGCTACCGAAGTACCTCTCGGGCGTCTGAGGTTACCTACCATACCTGCGGAGTGGCTATTGGAATGTCAAACCTGATTGAATGTATAGGTCCTATTAAATTTTCCGTAATCGTTCGCGGTTCTGGAATCACTTCCAGTTCTACCATACTCCCACTACTGTTTTCTGAAAAAGATCCATTTTTACTAAAACTGTGGCGAGTCAAGAACAATATCACTATTGATCTTCCAAATGGTAGAATATCAACCCTCGTCATAGTCAGGGTCAACCCACAAACAGCCATTACAGAAACATGCCCTGAGTTATCCAGTGTCTGGTTTTAATCATAAGCTGGACAACTCCCCGTACCTTAACATCTTTTAGGGTACGATCCATTCTATATCCAATATAGAAACTTTGGCACTAATTTAATTGGAACCATATTCAAACCATGCAGCTGTCTCCAGTGCATATCAACTTAATGGAAAGAGGCTAATCAGCATTACTCAACTTAGGAATCCATCCAATTATGAGTAACTTGAAAAGGAAAACTCGTTTCTCAAAACCATCACTATCATCTGAATACCAATCACAAGAATCTACATCTTCGATCTCTTTGAAGAACCCTGATACTTGTGATACCTGGTTCTCTACTTTATTCTTATACCCACAACTTCTCAAAACTTAGACCTTGTATTTCTACGAAACACTCGTCTAAATACTAGAGAAGTTATAAGTAAACAGAACATATTACGAGGACCTTCCCCTTTGTCCTGATGGACACTGGACAACATACAATACTCTGTATAAGTCCGCTGAGTTAGACAACTCAAAACCTGTGCGTCGTAGGTAGAAAATTATACCCTGGCGATTTCCTCAAATATTACCAATTACAACGAATTCCGATATAATGAGGATGATCACCTAATTCCCAATATCTTACTCCCACTCATCATCTGTAAAACCATACAGATATGAGAATGAAACCTGGTAAATACATACCCTTGGAGTAAGTGTCTAATCGGGAAAACAGTTTTTCGTTTAACAATGCACTGAAACATGAAAATGTTTCGTAGGGGTATCCTGGTATTCATAGCAATGCCTCTTCCATAATCCAATTCATGACTTCAACCGTATATTTTATTGCCGTCTTTCCAAATCCCTTTATTTGTCTTTAGTCGTTACCTTCTGTACACCATCGTTAGGCTAAATGGTTTTCTTCCTTCCCTACCGTTCGGCACCAGCCTATGGTTTGGAAGAAGACTATCCAGTAAGCATTATAGGTGTACCCTCCTAAACCAAGGAGTACTCGCAACTGAGAGAAGGTGACGATAAAAGACAACTGAATAATACCTTATTCTTTTTAAAGGTGAAATAGGAGCGGCGATGAAGTACGCGGTTTTGGTCGTGAATGATATCAGTCGCAATTTACTTTGCCCTCTTTCTAATCCCTTTATTTTGTCTTTACATATTACCTTCTGCACACCCTACTTAGGCTAATTGGTTTTCTTCATTCCCTACCTTTCGGCACCAGCCTATGGTTTGGAATAAGACTATCCAATAGGCGTAATAGGTGTACTATCCTAAACCAAGGAGCTCTCGCAATCTGAGAGAAGGTGATAATAAAAGACAACTGAATAAACCAATTCTATTTCTCCTGAACCTGGATCCATCCTCGAAGAAATCCCTTCGAGTTCGTATATAACCATACGATGGCTCTATCCAATGGAAGTGGATATCCGTAGTAATACGGGTGTTCTGAGAAATTCAAAGGGTAAAAGAAGGAGTGGCAATGACTTATGCAACTCAGACAATCCAAAAGCCAGTATTTTAAGAAGGTTCGGTCAACCTGGTTTCTGAGTCATAGTCTAGGGTCGGTCAAAGGTCGCTGCCAAAGAGAGAGAGAGAAAAGAAACACTCTGCGTGCATTCTAACCTAGATCAGAATGGTCATCACTTTATCTAATCCGGAAACCTCCCACTGTCCTGTCAAATTCTCCTCCAAACCTAAAGAAGAATCAATCGGGATCACCCGAAGAGTAAACCAACTCATCAGTGGGAATCAGGATCCAACTCTCATCACATGATAACGTGATGGAATGCATCCACGTTACTCATACTCCAGATGGTATGCGCATACTTGGCAAGTTTCAGTTTCTTTAGAAACTCCCGATATGATTTATGCCCCATGCTCTTATGGCCTTGGCGTATGTCAACAAATCATAAGTCACATGTCAAGTTCTGCCCGTCATTATCTTGTTAATTTGAACCCACCCGTACATACCCTTGACGTATGCCAACAAGGTAATACGACTGTCCCAAACCAACTCATCTATCTATGCAACAAATGAATACCCAGCAGCTACCAAACACTATGCCTTGACGTATGCCAACAAACTAGCTTGAATACTACTGACCATCCATAAGAAACGACGGAGGGCTACGGCTGGTTTTTGGCGAAAAACCTTTAGCGTAGTGAACTTGATATCGCTGAAGGAACCTAATAGCTTTTTAAAATATAGTGGCGAAAACCTTTTGCTAAAGAGGTCACTCCCGGTAAAGGGATCTCGGCTCTTTCCTCGTGGAATGAGGTGCAGGATATTCCACTGAATACCGCTATGCAAAGCAACTTGTAATCGACTATAGTGAAGTTATTACCCTGACGCAAACTTCTGTCCAAGGGGTCGGTCCCGGTGAAGGGATATCGGCCCTTGCCCCGTCGAATGAGGTGCTGGATATTCCACTGAATACCGCTATGCATAACAAAAGGAAACGTCTTTGCAATAACACTTTTTAAATTTGTTCCAACAACTGTAAACAGGTTTGTTTTTACTTTGCGTTGATCAGAATCAACGCAGTCCATTCATTCGATCACACCAGAACAGAACGAAAATAAAATGTACGTATATGCCATCCGCATTCGTCGCTGGGTCCCGTCATCACCCGTTAAGTTACTTAACTAACGACAGAGCGGGGACTGGACTAGCGCGGGTGTAAAACATATACAACATCTAATAGTATATAAACCAATATACATAATCGCTCCAGGCGTGATAATATGCAACATTACAGAAAAGTAATAAGCATCACAGAACAATACAGATATCTGGGATCCCCGAGTTTCACAGAGCCGCTGCTGAAACTCGACGTTCCCCTGTCGTGTGGATAACCTGTGCAATGAAACCTAGACCCCTACGGGTGCGGCAAGTTACCCGCCAAAACCTGAAGCGAGGCAGTCCCCCACAGCATAGTGAATGGAACACCCGGCACTTCACGGAATCCGGTAAATTGAGCACCCCTCATTGGGTCAACCTGTACCCCCTACGAGTGCGGCGAATAGTCTGCCAATTCTAGAGTGGGGCCCCTCTGCCTCTCAAAGCCATGAGATGCGGACCCGTTGCTTTCCCGAACCCGGCTATCCGTGCACTCCGTCGCGGGGTAAAACCTAGTACAGTAATGAAAAATAGTACAAAAGGTACATCGACCGCAACCTGGTCGTTCCCCAAAAAGAATATTATACAACAGGTAGTGACGGCTGTCCACAAGTTGGACGTTCGCCCCGCAATATCAAATGTACAAATAAACACAAACTGTACTATCATTGCACACTGCTATCCATCACGACAAATCCGCAACATCACAGCACAACACAGAACATCAACGCGAATGTCACGTTCGCAAACCCGTCTAAAAGAACTATAGCAATCAGACGCGGTTTACCGATCAAATGACATTCCCGGTCGGAGATATAATGTAAGCACTGTAAACTAACGTGTTTAAATTTCGATCGACCAAAGACCAAATATCAAAAAGTGGGCCCCACTGCTTACCGGTGAACAGTAACAAAACCTGGGCCAAAACGATATTTACCAAAAACCCCAAAATCCATCACAGAACCCACTAACGAAATTTGGGAGCACGTGCTCACGACATGGCCGCGGATGCGCGGCCAAACCATGGGTTTGGCCGCGTTTCCGCGGCAGCTTGGAGGAATCACGACCCCAAATTTTGTCGTGGCTCTTAAAAACGCCTACACAGATATTTAAGACGTGTAGAATTCATTTTTGACACCGTTTAAAAACAACAGAAACTGTCGGGCAAGAAAATTGTGTTTTTCGATTTTCGAATCGATCGATGTTTTAAACGCGTTAGCACAAGTTACCATAGCAAAATGGTGAGGCTCTGATACCACTGTAAGTCTACGTTAGCGCCCCGGCAGTCTACAGACGCCAAAATGCGGAACAAAAACTTTTTAACTGGCGCTATCGTATACTTTAACCCGGATCTGCCATTATTGCTAAACTAACAATCTGTAAAGAGTGTAGA
The DNA here is from genome assembly GCA_030015575.1 of Agapanthus africanus. NCBI lineage: Eukaryota > Viridiplantae > Streptophyta > Magnoliopsida > Asparagales > Amaryllidaceae > Agapanthus > Agapanthus africanus. Next base: position 118,061,722 of record CM057351.1, read on the forward strand.
AAGGTTATACCGAACGATCCGAGTCCTTCGTTCTTCAACCATCATCCCACGCTCCGTTGCGGCTGCTACGATCTCGTCGATCTCCGATCTCCTCGTCGAGGTGGCACCACATGATCGGTTCTTTAAACGGGCTCCCGCCTCTGACTCGAAGCAACTCGATCGTAAAGTTTGCTAAAAGAGACGACCAAGAATGATGTAGAGAATGAGTAGATGACTTTGTCTCACTTCGTCCAAGTCCGTGGACGATCGGTTAATGAAGTTGCCGAAGGAATCGGGTGATGGAATGAAATGGACTGTGAAATTCCATACACCGATAAAACCTATCATATCTTTTCTACAAATGAAATCAACAACCATGAGAGAGAGAGGAGGGGGCCGACCTCTGATAAAGAGAGGGGGGTGACCGTAGGAGCAAAGAGGGTGACCTTAAGAAAATATCATATGTGAACACAAACAAATATCTTGCATAAAGATCTTAAGCAAAACAAGAATGTAATGAAAACAAAGCATGAGTCACTTAGCCTTGTCACAAATTCTAGAACCTTCTAGAACCTTCTAGAAGCACGACTCACTCTCATCCAAGAAAAGATAAATCCGCCTTTAACCAAATGTTAAAAGACGGCTGATAGAAAACTGGAAACGGCAACATCCAAAAGTGATCCTGAAACAACTTTCAGGATAACCCCGAAACTGTATAAATATACCCGCATTTGTATTACGACCGAATACAAATGCAACTGAGACAAAGATATTATACCTACTCAATATAATACTCGGATCCGGCTTAAACCAAAGCCGACCAGTATTATCTGCCCGAAAAATAACACGTGCGTAAACGCACGTGCATTTTCCGAACCCTGCCATAAAACCATACGGCCTCTACAACGTTTCGCCCGAACTTGGGAAACTGTCTGTGGGGGACTCTAATGACTCGTCAGTACCCTGGCAGTGGGTTTAACCACAAACCGTCAGCGGCACTAGCAATGCGTAACGGCTGCCCATGGACTGACCTCAAGGGATGCCGATGAGCGCACTCATCCGGAAAACCCTACTGAGCCTAACAGTGACAATGTATATACAGTCCGGTCCGTTCGTCAATGAGTATCGCATATCTGCCTAGGGGGCTAGCAACGTCAGACCCCCAATAGCAGTATAAGTCGTGTCGGAGTGAAGCCTCAATACACCCTGAGATACTACTGGAGTACCTACCAGTAAATCTCCTACCATGGCCATGGATTTGTGTAATGGCTCTCCTAGACACAGCACGATCTCGCCCCCAATACCGGGAGAGACGAATCCCCTGCCGATCCGCTCACGTGCCTCCATATGGCTCGGGACTGTACCCAAAAGCTACCTGTTTGCACGACTCCTTTGAACCGTGGTAGGGTAGAAATCAAAGCACAGTGGGAACTCACACGAGACAAATGACGACCTCAGGTCGTTGAACTAACCTGTACACATGTCACCAGGGAACTGCTATCTGACGGTAGATATAATACTAACTAGCAGATTCCCGGCGAGTCCTGTCCGGTGTACTCATAACCCAATGAGCACCTGTATACATCTTAGGTGATCCAACTGACACCAGTGGCTTGTGAGACCGGCCACCGCCTCTCGTCGGGGTCTCGACTGTATACACTAGTCTACTCCGGAGTATCGATGCCCTGTTTTGAAACTCCCACGACTAGGGACCACAATTAAGGATATGCATATAAACTACCCAACTCTCACGTATATGATCGCCATCATACTGTTGGTAGTAAAGCAAGATCCTAAGGGCTCTATCAAAGTGTAACATGCAATCAGTCACCTGAACATGTACACGACTGATAGAGGCAAACCAGATAGCATACTATCATTTCGAGTAAGACTGTCCTACCGGTATAGGTCCTCCGCAATCATTGCAATCACGTACCTGCGATCCAATTATTGACTATGAGGGCACTATCTCCAACACTAATATCATCTTGGATCTATCACGATGGATCCGGATCCCCAGGATGTATGAGGCATCACCCAGGTTTTTCATGGAGAACCTGTGTGACAAGAACCCCTTGACAGATTGTAGCATAGGAATGTCATTTCCTATTAAGAGAATGTCATCCACGTATAAAACGAGGAATACTACAGTTCTCGCTACAAATCTACTATAGATGCATGGTTCATCTGGATTTTTGATCAAGCCAAATTCCTTGACCGTCTCATCAAAACAGATGTTCCAACTCCGCGATGCCTGCTTTAGTCCATAGATGGACTTAAGCAACCTTCACACCTTTCCGCTGCTCCCACTCTGAATGAAACCCTCTGGTTGGTCCATATAGACACACTCCTCTAAATTTCTATTTAGAAAAGCGGTCTTTACGTCCATTTGCCAGATCTCATAACCGTGGAAGGCAGCAATGGCAAGAAGGATCCGAATGGATTTCAGCATAGCTACTGGAGAAAAAGTCTCGTCATAGTCTAATCCAGGTCTTTGACGAAAACCCTTTGCAACCAGTCTAGCTTTATTGGTCTCAACCTGTCCATCTACACGAATCTTCCTTTTGAAGATCCACTTGCATCCTATGGGTTTTACCCCGTCTGGAGCAATGTCCAACGTCCATACTTTGTTGGTGTACATGGACTCCATTTCGGTCCGCATTTCATCCAGCCATTTTACCGAGTCAACGCTCTGAACGGCCTACTGGAAGCTAGTAGGCTCATCATAATCCATGATGCAATCCTCTCTATCCCCGTCTACGAGAAAACCGTAGTATCTCTCGGGCGGATGAGACTGCCTACTACTTCTGCGGAGCGGCGTAGGAATGTCCTATTCTTTTGATCCCTCTGGTTCCACTAAGCTTTCAGTAATAGCTCGTGATTCTGGAATTTCTTCCAGTTCTACTGTGCTCCCACATATCTGGGTTTCCAAAAACTCAGTTTCCAAGAAGTAGGCATGACGAGAAACAAGAACTTTTTGTTCCTCTTCGCAGTAGAAGAAATATCCCTTGGAGTTCTTTGGATATCCCACGAACTTACAATGTACTGAGCGTGCCTCGAGCCTGTCCGGATGCTACTTTTTAACAAAAGTTGGACATCCACAAGTCTTAATGTGCTTAAGATAGGGTCTCTTCCCACACCACATCTCATATGGTGTAGTAGGCACAGTCTTAGTTCGAACTCGGTTCAAAAGGTATGCAGCTGATTCTAGCGCATACCCCCAGAATGATCGCGGTAACTCAGCGTTACACATCATGGACCGTACCATATCCAATAGGGTTCGGTTCCGTCTCTCCGATACACCGTTATGTTGCGGAGTGTATGGAGGAGTAAGCTGAGAGAGAATTCCGTTCTCTTTTAAATAATCCAGGAATTCGGCACTTAAGTATTCTCCACCTCGATCCGATCTTAGAATCTTGATACTTTTGCCGGTTTGTTTTTCTACTTCATTCTTATATTCCTGGAACTTTCGAAAGGCTTCGGACTTATGTTTAATTAAGAAGACATAACCGTACCTTGAAAAGTCATCCGTAAAAGTAATGAAGTAAGAATAACCGCTTCGCGCATGTGTAGACATTGGACCGCACACGTCGCTGTGTACGAGTCCTAAGAGCTCGATCGCTCTTACTCCGTGTCCAGTGAACGGAGTCTTTGTCATCTTTCCTTTGAGACAGGATTGACAAGCGGCATACGATTGATATTCGAACGGATTCAAATATCCTTCTATATGTAACTTCGTCAACCTTCTCTCATTGATGTGACCTAGTCTACAATGCCATAAGAAAGTCTGATTTATTTCTGGAGACTTTCTTTTGTGTTTATTCTGGACATTGAAAATCTGTGGTTGGTTTAATACGTATATACCATTGCTCAATGTACCTGACCCAATCAAAACATGATTAAGGTGAATGTTTACAACATTACTTACAAATGCAAATTCATTACCTTCTTTAGAAACTAAGAATACAGAAATGATATTACAAGTTGCGTTGGGTACAAAAAAGCAATTACGCAAAACCAAAACATGTCCATCTGACATTCCCAGGTGATAGTCCCCCACGGCCTTAGCATCCATGCTAGCTCCGTTTGCAACTCTGAGGGTCATGTCACCTGTCTTCAAAACCATAAGGTTTCTCAACGCCTGCAAAGAATTACAGATATGAGATCCTGATCCGGTATCCAATACCCAGGAAGTAGAGTTTATTGAAAGACGGTTTTCTATAACATACACACCTGAAACTGAAGCCGCAACCTGCTTCAATTCCTGTGTCCTGGCTTTCCAAGCCCTGTAATCATTCTTCCAGTGTCCTTTCTTATGACAATAGAAACATTCTTCTTTATCCACAAGCTGTCCCCACTTTCTTTGTCGCTTTTGCTTTTCCCTTCGTATCCACTTTACTAACACCGCCCCTTGGTTTGGCGGGGGCTTTCTTCTTCTTTCCCTTGACTTTCGCCTTGGACCTAGAAGAGGAAGATCCTCCTACAAACAAAGTGGATGTTTCCCTACCTTTCTGTAGGGTACCCTCTGCACTCTTCAGCATGTTGAGGAGTTCTGAAATTTCAACTTCTTTTTCTTGTAAGTTGAAGTTCAGGAAAAACTGGGCGTAAGTGGAAAGAAGGGACTGGAGAATCAAGTCCGTATAGAGCTCGTTCTCTAACGTGGTCCCAAGTTCCGCAAGCTCCTCAATGAAGCCAATCATCTTAAGCACGTGTTCCGCTACCGATGATCCGATGGCCAACTTTGCCGAAAATAACTTCTTCGACACTTCGTATCTTGCGATACGAGACTGCTCTCCATACAGTTCTTATGTATGGAGAAATATGGATTCAAGGTCCATATTCTCGTGCCTCCTCTGATGTTCGTTGTCCATAAAGGCAAGTACGAGGCACTTAGCCTTCGTGCTATCAATCTCCCACGTCTTACGAATTTCCTTATCCGCGACGCTAGAGGTGGGACTTGGGACAGGGGGAGCTTTGGTGGTAAGAAGATACCCCGGCTTGTCGTAAGTGATTGCCATTTTGACATTCCTGAGCCAATCATTATAGTTTGGCCCTGTCAGTATGTTTTTATCTAGAAGTAACTTAAGTCCAGTCATGTCGATTGGTCTCTGCAATTAGGAGAGAGAAGATGAAACACTCAGCATGATACTCTTGCAAGTTTAGAGTGGTTTTTAGTTTGTCTAAACAGGATGGCTCCCACTGTTTCTCGAATCCCTCCTCAAACCAATACGGAAGAATTAGTCAGGATCAATCTCACCGTACAATACTTGCTTAACCGTTCGGCCAGGCTGATGTCGGTACTTCGAGGGAGGTTTTCCAACGCTTTCGCGAAGTTCCTTAATTTAAGAACCTCTTTTCCCTCGGGGCGTAGCCCCGCTAACACCTTTCTAAACACCTACTAGGTTTATAGCATTGATCGTTAAGTGAGTAATTTCCCGAGGAGTAGCATATACTCACAGTAGGATCGGGATCCAAATATCATCGCGTTACGAAACTGAAGGAATCCTACCAGAATCATCACGGTCCAAATGGTATGCAACACTAGCAAGTTTCAGTTCTTTTAAAACACCCGATGTGGATTTTTGCCCCATGCTCTTATAACCTTGACTTTGGCCAACAAATCATAAGTCACATGTCAAGTTCTACCCGTCGTTCTCCAGGTTAATTTGAATCCACCCGTACCTACCCTTGACTTTGGCCAACAAGGCAGTACGACTGTTCCAAACCAACGCATCTATCTATGCTGCACATGAATACCCAATAGCTACCAATCACTATACCTTGACTTTGGCCAACAAACACAGCTTGAATACTATTGACTATTCATGTGAAACGACGGAGGGCTACGAATGGTTTTGGCGAAACCGTGAACGTAGAGAACTTGATATAATTGATGGAACGAGATAGCTTTTAAAAGGAGTGGCTCAAACTCCGCATTTTAAAAGTTTTTTTGAAAAGAACCGAGTGGTTTTTCGAAAGTGTTCGAACGACTTTTACTTGGTTTATTTTCTTGCATTAGTTCTTTTATTGCGTGATATTCTTGCATTAGTTCTTTTAATGCGTCCAATCATTTAATCCTACCATTGCAGAAAACAACCAAAATATGACGTACGCTTATGCCATTCGCATTCGCCACGGGGCCCCATCATTACCCGTTAGGTTACTTAACTAACGACAGAGCGGGGGCTGGGCTAGCACGGCTGTAAAACATAAGCAACGCCTAAATAATATCATATATAGATATATTGCAATGATAGACATTTCAGATTACAGATGAACACAATGGATATACTAGGAACCCGCAATTCGTACGAGCCTGTAACGAAAAGCAGATTACACGGTCGCGGTGAATAGCCAATACCCCACCCAAGACCCCTACGGGTGCGGCAAACTACCCGCCAAGTACCCGAAGCGAAGCAACCTCCCTCAACCCCGTGAGTAGGCCACTCGGCACTTCGGCATACCCGGTAGTTTGTGCACCCCCTCCATGGGTCTATCCTAGGAGCAAAAACAATAAAAAGAAATTATACAATGACGGCTACAACCCCGACCCGGTTGTGCGGCCATACAAATAATTATTATATCAATTTACAAATTTACATGAATTGAAAGAAAAGAAAACTCTCGTCTCACAACCCCCGGCTATTCACCCACGACAATCCAATGAATTCATATCCACAAACCAATGACATTATGTAGGGATGCTAGGCACGCGCACAAGGGTCTACGAAGCATCAACCATGCCCGATTTAAAATTTAGCCGTGCCGAACAACCCGAATACGGAACTTTAAACTAGAGATTAGGCGAAAACAAGCATGCTAACAACTTAACACTAAGTGAGAGGGATTACAACCTTTGTAGATCCGGTCCTTCACTTCATATGCTCCGTGTTGTGGTCCCTTCGCTGCGATCATCGGGATCCGGCCTCTCGAGAGGTTCCACGAAGAGAAAGACGCAACCTTTGCTTCCGATCTTCGATACTAAGATGATCTACCTTGAAGTTTCTTTAACACAAGTTAACACTCATGAAATGATGCGAACACCCTCATCTAAATGGCAAGGGAAGATGAGGATGATGAAGTAAGATTTTTGCTCTCTTTATTTATCTTTTTCTCATATTTATTCATCACAAAAATCAAAGCAAGAAACCTTTTCAAGCAAAGAAGAAGAAGGAAGAAGATGATGAATAATATTAGAATCCTTTTGTGATGAATAGGAAAAGAATAATATGATGAATTATGCAACCATGGTCAAGTAAACCTTTGTAGAGAATTAGCTAGGGTTAGGGTTTGGGTTTGGGTTGGGTTAAAGCATGAGTCACTTGTAAAAATCTTTATCATGACAAAAAGAAAAGCTTCTAGAAACATCTAGAAAGCTTAACCCTAATCCAAACCCTAATCATGTTTAAACTCCACAAAACAAGTTGCATTAGTTATCATATCATGTTACAATATTATATATCACATATATAATATTTATCGTAACAAAATAAAATAATACATTTAACATATATCGCATATTTATCAATGTATTACCCGAGTGAGAAAAAGAATCTTTTAGTGAGCAAATATTAGTTAATGCAATTTAATATATCATATATATTATTATACATTAAATTATCGAATCAACACTTGATCCGACAATCCGGCTATATCGCATATAACCGGCTAATATTTATCCGTACCGATTCATCGAATCAACACTTGATCGATGACCCGGCTGATATCAAATATCGCGAGAATAGAATACGGTATCTCATATCGTATTATCCTCGGTCCCGCACATATCACATATGTTCTCCTACTCCGTTTTGCCCGAGTCAAGAAACCTCTGTGTAGGACTCTAAAGAATCGTCAATATGCCGGCAGTAGGTGATGATCATATCAAACACCCACAAGCTGCAAGCGGTCAGCTAAACGTAACAGATACCCAGGTATACAGCGCTTAGAAGATCAACAAGCAACCCTGTAACTTCTCTTGTGAATCCAAACAGTAACACTCCCGTACAGTCCGGTCTCGTCATCTGATATGTTGCATATCTCGCCTAGGGGTGGTAAACGTCAGACCCTAGTAGCTCGATAAGTCGTGTCGATATGAGGTCTATAACCGTTCGAGAAACTACTGATAACACTTACCAGTAAATCTCAGCAACCCTGGCCAGGGATTTCCGGTTATAACCAATCGAACACAGCACAACATCAACTCCCTATACCGGGAGAGACGAATCCCCTCCTATCGCTCATTGCCTCCATGTGATTCGGGACTGTACCCAAAAGCCACCTTTTTGCACGCCCTTTTGGACGTAGTATGATGGAAATCAAAGCACAGTGGGAATCACACAAGACTCTATGACGATCTCGGGTCAACAGACTACTCTGTACCAGTGTCACCGGAGAACTACCATCTAACGTATGGTATAATACCATCTGGGAGTTCTCGGCGAGTCCGTCCAGTGTACCCAGTCTCCACTGAGCACCCGTACACCATCCTTGATGTCAAACACCGATGGATATGGGATCATCCATCGCCCATCATATGGGTCAAGATGCGTATACGCTAGTCTACTCTGGTGTATCGATGCCCTGTCTCGATACACCCTCGACTAGGAACAGTTATAGGATGTACTCGTCGACTACCGTGGTCCCACTAGCATGATCTCATCATAGTCCCAGTAGTCGAGTACATATCCTAAGGGCTTTATCAACATGTTTTATAGAGACAATCAGAGTACATGTTAAGATAAAGTACAACCAGATAGCATACTATCATGTCGAGCAAGAAAGTCCTCCCTATATATGTCCTAGGATCCACTACAATATATATCGTATGTACAGTAATGGCCTCTAGGGCATACACATAACTAACAATCTCCCACTTGCACTAGGTGTAGCGTTTTGAAAATCGTTTCGGTGAAATTTCGGAAAATCGGTAAAATAAGGGGGTTTTCTGTAAAAAGTCAAAATACAAATATCTTATTATAAAAATTAAATATACATATTCTAGCTATGAAATTGCTATTATTTGGTGTTTATTGAGCCGCGGGTGAAATTTCAAATTTTCTGAAAAAAATATTATTTTATTATTATTTTAAGCCGTCACTAATATATTTAATTAGGGAAAATTACAAATTGGAATGAGCTGAAACAAATTTTGTGCATCATAAAACATTAAATAAAATTTTATCATGTGGTTTTTGAAACGAAATCGTTTGCCAAAACGGTTTAGAAAAATATCGAAGAAAAAGGTTTTTTTCGGTGAAATTAGTGTTAATGGGAATTGGGGTAATACATTTATCTTTTTCCCTAACCCACACACCCACACCTCACCCTCTCTTCCCCTCCCCATGTGGCCGGCCCCACCATGACAGCCCTCCCCCTCTCTCTCTCTAATCACCAAGAAAAGAAAAGAAAAGAAAAGAAAGGAAAATGATAGAAAAAGGGTGGACTTTGACTAGATATTACTTTCTCCACCTCACTCTCTCTCCTCCCTCACCCAAACCCCCTCTATTTCTGGCCAAATCTGAAACCCCCCACAGCAGCAGCCCTTCACAAAAATCCCACACTATTTTGCCTCAAAAATCCATTAAAATGCTTCAAAAATCCATGCAAATTCAAAGCAAACTCAAAATCCAAGCTATACCCATTTTCCCTTGGCCTATCTAGCATGGATCTAGGTGTATGGGAGCTATTTTTGGGTGGCTTAGTTCCATGTTTGATCCAGGGACAGTGAGGTATAAACCCTAAACCCATGTTCATTTGTTGCTAATGCTTGAGTCTAGTTTAACTAGATGTTTAATTATGGTTTTAAATTTGTGATTCAAAATTGAAGAGAAGGGTTTGTAAATTAAATTAGGGTTTTCATCTTTGGGTATTGATCTTAATGAGTGGATTAACATAATAATTCTTGCTAAAACCAAATCTAGTTACAAATTTCAAATTGTTAGTTGGAAATTGTGATAAATGTTCTTTTTGCTAACTAGGTTTTTTTGAAATGGTTTTATATTTGGGATTAAAATCTAAATTAAGGTTTCATGTCATTATTAATATTATAATGTGTAGTTTAATACTTTAGTTCATGAAAATCCAAGCTAGATTGTGGATTATGCATTTTTTGCTATAAAATTGTTAAATTTGGGTATATTGTAAACTAGAATTTTGGAAATTATGGAAATTGATGAGAATAAATTATAGGAATGGTTTATATGAGTTTGTTATGATATTTAGTGAATATTGTGGCCGCTAGATTCGGTTAAACATCAAGATGTTGTATTAAAACGGGTAATTTGTGCTTGCTAGATTTTCGGAAAAATGGCTTTTAAAGTGAATTTGGGGTTTTTGTGAATTTTAAGCTATTTTATATTATAATTAGTGCTCGTGATTTTACAAATGAGTGTATTTGGGTTTTTCTCGATGGTCTGGCGTTTGTACACCGACGTCGAGAGTTTTTGGGTTGATTTGTGAAAGCAACCATAGGTTTTGACCTATGTGAGATTCGTGAGTCGTTTTGGTCTTGAGTCGGATTTTAATGCGATACGGTGCGTTATGATATGTAGGTAACCCATGTGGACTTCGAGACGACAAGCAAGCGCGTCGCGACATCGGCACCGTCGAGCGAGGACCAGGTGAGTAGATTTATATCTACGGGGAGAAGTCGGGTGGATGGCGTATAGCACCCCCGCAGTCCGTGGTGATGTATACGAATACGTAAACACACATATATATTGATTATTATTTATTGAGGTTATTGATGATAAAGATAGATTTTAGGTGTGAATAGATAGGTTTAGTGTTGCGAGACCCTAGAGTAGAGGCTGCACCACATTTATACACACACCCATACTTGCATACATTTTTCTACATATGTGCTTATATGGGGTTATATAGTTATGGGTTCACAAGGGTATGGGACTATGTGTTCACATACGGATTTGGGGATTATACTTCGGATTGAGCTGAGTCGATGAGATTTGATTTGAGGCCGTGAGATCGGTGATATAGCAGGGTTCGTATTTGAGATACGACATGACGTTGTAGCGGGTCCTTGACGTAGTGTTTCACACACGTCCATGCATACGTAGCCGGTATCAGTATGGTACTAGACGTAGATCAGTACCCCGATCATGATTTGATAAAGAGGATATCAGATGAATAGTATGATGAATGTGATTTTGACCCGTACCCATAATTGGGGGATGCCGTACGACGGATTTACGTACGAGCTATATCTTGATGATTGATCCGCACTCTTGACTTGGGATGTCTGATTATAGATATGGTATCGGATATGATATTATTGAGGCGGGATCACCGACTAATATATATACAGGTATGTATATGTATCGACTCAGATGTTAAGCGGTTTCCTTACCTGTAGTCTAGCTTGTAGCATAGCCCTTTAGTTTATTTAGTTGTTAGATTAGATTCGGTTCCTACCTATTTCAAAGCTTGCGAATCGTGCGTATTTTTAAAGACAGCCTAAGCGATCCTACGGATATTTCAAAAAAATGAATCTTTTCTTAAAAACACCGTAGCCCCTATTTTCAAAACCCCACGATTCGTGTTATTTCAAAAGGCACCATTGTAGGACTTATATTAGGTTAAAACAGATTAGTTATCGTTGCGTCTAGTATTCAGTTCCCGCTCATTATTGTTGTTTGCTCTGCATCATATGCTTATATTATGCTTCATATTCTACTGTTGATATCTTGTGGTTAGGACACTAGCACCATTACCGATGATGCGTATGTACCACGTACACTTACTTGCCGGCTCACACACATCTTCATCGGTAATTTCCATGTCACGTACACCTTAGAAAATATTATTTCTTGACATAGCCTGTTAGCTAATAGTTTAGACATGATATTAGTGTACTTGCCTTATATTTTAGTTTAGACATTGTAGTTATTACCTGCTACCTCATGCATACTGTTATTCATTGTTATGCCGCATTCATGGATTCTCATGCATATATTCACTTTTTACGTGCTATTGAGGTTTTGGATTTGGATTTCCATGAGATTTTCTGGATTTGGGGAAGACCGCAAAACATATACAAACTTCTTCTTTCTCTTTTTAAATAAAAAGCGCTGTTTTTCCCATGATGTATGAGTCGTCCACCATGAGTTTGCTGATGGATTTGGAGACCCGATTCGAGGAGTTGGATGAACCGTTTCGGGTACATGGTGGACCCGGTAAGGTACCCCGGGGCAAGAAGCTCGTGGTGATGACGATGAGCCTGGCAGGGGGAGACTACCTTCCGGTGATTTTACCCGACGCGTCGGATATCCGGAGGATACCGTCGTGGTCTTGAGATGGATGGTAGGGGCCGGTCTGGACTGACGGCGCCCTAGATATTGAGATTGAGACATTGAGATTTCGAGATATTGAGGTACTGATATTTGATGATACAGGCCAGTCCGGATGGCCGGAGCCTGAGGTTTTGAGACATTGAGATTTATGTTTTGTGTCGATGCTAGACACTGTTGGTGCTGATTTCATTTATGATACCTCATTTTCAAAATAAAAAGGAAATCTCACTATTTTATGAAAACAGTTTCTTTATTTACATGTATTCTGTTTTCATGCATTCATACCTCATTCATATGATATATTGCTACCTGAGGCACTGACACGGGCACGTGAGATGACACTCGGGTTAGATATTACCCTAGCCATTGTTATAGGTTGCATGTTATTCATATATTGAGGATATATTATGATCATTGACCTAGGTTGCGTTATTCATCCGATTTTCTGTTCGTAGATCTTTTTCTACTCACGAGTTGGCAACTCACCCCCGTTGTGCCCCAGTTTTTTGCAGGTGTTGCCGTACGGATTTCATTACGGCTTTGCGGGCACGGTTTCTTTTCGGGTGACTTGCTAGTAGGTGGGTTTAATGTATCTTACCCATCATTATACCTTGTATATTATATTTCAGTTGTAACTAGAAGTTCCATCAACCAAACTTGTATTTTTTGAGATAGAGACCAGTAATGTTATTCTTTCAACCATAGAGTAGCATGTTATATTTCTTGAGTTTCTTGCTGGTTGAGTTCCATTTCTGTTGTGATCCTCGCCTTTAGGCTTTGTATATTATGTTGCATACAGGTTGATTTGATATGGTTCTTCCTATTCTCTACTACTTCTCTTGGTTTGGATTTCTGGGTTTCGGCTTACTTAGCATACGTACGCCTTGAGACGTTCGTAGTCTAAGTGCCAGTCATGTTCCGTACTTTCGGGTAGTGACAAAGTTGGTATCAGAGCGTTAGGTTTTAACCTTAGGAGTGTAGGATGACCCTTGGTTGATGGAATAGGTGACTAAAGTAGAGTGACGTACCGTTGATATGTTCCGCGGCATATTTATGACACGCCACTCCACTTATGAAGACTTAGGATGTACATTTCCCTGTTCAGTATTATATTCCTTCCTGATCTAGCCTCATCGGTACCAGTTTGGTTTTGCTGCTATGGTTACAGGCAAGGAGAGCTACGGCTAGAGTTGCGGTCAGCACAAGCTCGTCATGAATGAGGACTGACCAGGGCGTAATTCCGGCAACACACGATTGCAGAGATATGTCTTTTTACTGTGTTTTCGCGCCACGAGTGTTTGGCGGATCGCCTTTACGAGATTTCTTGGACGTGCCGATCAGTACCAGAGGATTGGGCCACCGACAGAGGCCAGCCAGATTTTTGATGACCGTTGGCGCATTGCTTATTCATGTTGATTGAGGCACTGTTCAGTATGCAGGCAAGTGAGCCAGTTATTGCTGCGAACGACGAGATATCGCCACAGATGTTGGAGCTATTGCAGTACGAGTTGTACTAAGAGATTATAGAAGGTCGCTAGTCACCCGAGGATAAATGACTAGGACAGGTGGTTCGTTCGCCTACCCCGATGCAAGGTCATCAGATAGATTGATTCCAGCTAGAGACGACTTCACGCGGAGACGTTGGGAGTCGACAGAGACGATCGAATGTCAGAAACCTATTATTCCAAGTTTAAAGTAGTCGGAAAGACATGCAGGCAATTCTATGGTCCCTCTAGAAGAATGAAACCCCAACTCGACTTAATGACCGTGTGAAAGCCTTGGAACCTTCGGGTTTGCTGCAGTTCTGCGGCGCCATTAGTGAGGCTTGGGTTTGCCCTTCTACGGCTGGACCACCGATGCTGTGGTATGTACTCGATACTATTAAACTGTGCCCAAGATGTTGAGCTCTTGGGGGATTATGAAGCTTTGATGACTCGATCGGATGGCTCAATTTAATTCGGATGCTAGGTGGTGAGATGCATTCTTGGGAGACTCCAGATACGAGGATAGCTGTTGGAGCTCAGTCCATGCAGCCGCGACGAGACGAGTCCAAAGCAGACGACATTAGAGAAAAGTGAAGTAAGAGGTTCGTACCAGATCTAGATGAGTTGACGTTCCACTCCGCCGACATCAGAGATGCGGTGCGCATGCCGAGGAATGGTACTTGGACTTACCTCCCAGAAGGAGTTGCGATGAGTATGCAGTCGTTCCAGAGCAAGATGCAGATATAGGAAAGGACAATGACTTACGGACAGTTGGCAGAGACGAGACATGAAAGAGACCGTGAGCAGGATTCCTTCCAGGACACTGCTGCAATGATACTTGCACCCAGGATCAGAGGTGTCACGTACATTCAGAGAGCCAGAGGCTGACGCCAGTAATATGCTGTCTTACGAGTGGTCGCGATGATTGACCGAGAGATGACCAGAGAAGTGCCAGAACGGAATCATCCCCGTTAGCACACCTGACAGGGCCGATGAGCCGATGGACAGAGAGATTGGTAATTCACAGTGAAGACCTTGACCCAGGAGTGGTCATTGTTACGCACACCAGCAGGCCAGAGTTCATGATCATCGACGAGACGTCCCACTAGTGACCACGACAGTTGGCCCGAGATTCTTAGAGGATGCGCTTGAGCGGTACTATTCTTCCATTATTGATTTCGATTTTTTGGGTGATTTATTCGCATGATTTGATTTTGATGATTGAGGATTTACGATCGTTGCACAGTGTTGCACTTGATATCGTTTTCGTGCTTGGTTTCACATGTTTATGATTTTACGGTTTTAGACATTTGAGTTGATTTTGTGCATATATACGCACACGATTTGGTTTTTTCACGCGGTATAGTTCATATATGCTTGCAGTGCAGTGTTACGTAAGTTGTGCATTTAGATGCCGTGGACTTTGATTTCGATGGTGATGTTCGATATTTGTTTTGTGCACCTTGTGCACCTGATTTGATTTTGCGCATGTTCGGCACTTGATATTGGATTTCATGATTTCGTGCATGATGGATGCACCTGGTTTGGATTTTCGCGCATGTTGAGCGCATGTTTTGAGATACGATTTTGGTGCACACCAGTTGCACTAAATCGAGATTCTTCGTGCATGTCAGATGCATCCGTTTTGCTGTCAGGGACTCACGTTGCCTATGACAGATGTTTCATGCACACCCGATGCACTTAGATCTTGTTTCTGTACACATGTTGACACATATATGGATTTTGATTTCCGTGCGCACCAGACACACGTAGTATTCATATGCATATTTTGGGATTGATTTCTTATAGAGCAGTACGTTTTTATGATATTTGCTATGTGTTTTCGTACTGAGCAGGACTAGTCAGAGGACAGTACCTGAATGTATTTTACATGCATTGATAGCTATCGAAGGGAATTCCAAAAAGCGAGCTATAGTCTCAGTATTTACCTACGTGTCTCATATGACATGAAACGTTTAAATAAAGAAAACCCATCCAAATTGTTTCCCAAAATGGCGGAACGTACAGTTCAAACAAAATGTATTTATGTATATGATTATTTTCTTATGATAGACGTTCGCCACTGTGCAGTGTATTCGCATTGCACAGCGACTTTAAAAGATTTGGCATGTATTTTCTTCAGATATTTACATATATAGAGTTGATATTTACATGTATAGT
The DNA here is from genome assembly GCA_030015575.1 of Agapanthus africanus. Lineage (NCBI taxonomy): Eukaryota > Viridiplantae > Streptophyta > Magnoliopsida > Asparagales > Amaryllidaceae > Agapanthus > Agapanthus africanus. The sequence continues at coordinate 118,077,677 of CM057351.1, forward strand.
TTCAAGATTATATCATATTGGTTTTATATTGGATGATTGCGGGATGCTTGACGGAGTTTTGATTTGAGTTATATGCTCATTTTTCATGCGCATGCGCTGCGCTACAATTTTTTTATGTATTTACAATTTCGGAGCCCCGACGACTTGATGGTTTTGGTTTAGATGTTTTAGTATTTGGGGGGAGTTTTATTTTAAATTCGGGGACCGAATTTTTTTAAGGGGGAAAGATTGTAGCGTTTTGAAAATCGTTTCGGTGAAATTTCGGAAAATCGGTAAAATAAGGGTGTTTTCTGTTCTTATTATAAAAATTAAATATACATATTCTAGCAATGAAATTGCTATTATTTGGTGTTTATTGAGCCGCGGGTGAAATTTCAAATTTTCTGAAAAAAATATTATTTTATTATTATTTTAAGTCGTCACTAATATATTTAATTAGGGAAAATTACAAATTGGAATGAGTTGAAACAAATTTTGTGCATCATAAAACATTACATAAAATTTTATCATATGGTTTTTGAAACGAAATCGCTTGCCAAAACGGTTTATAAAAATATCGAAGAAAAAGGCTTTTTTCGGTGAAATTAGTGTTAATGGGAATTGGGGTAATACATTTATCTTTTTCCCTAACCCACACCTCACCCTCTCTTCCCCTCCCCATGTGGCCGGCCCCACCATGACAGCCCTCCCCCCCTCTCTCTCCAATCACCAAGAAAAGAAAAGAAAAGAAAGGAAAATGATAGAAAAAGGGTGGACTTTGACTAGATATTACTTTCTCCACCTCACTCTCTCTCCTCCCTCACCCAAACCCCCTCCATTTCTGGCCAAATCTAAAACCCCCCACAGCAGCAGCCCTTCACCAAAATCCCACACAATTTTGCCTCAAAAATCCATTAAAATGCTTCAAAAATCCATGCAAATTCAAATCAAACTCAAAATCCAAGCTATACCCATTTTCCCTAGGCCTATCTAGCATGGATCTAGGTGTATTGTAACATTTCAGAAAAATAAAATATTATTTTTGGGAATTTTCATAATTTGTAATTAATATTTTAATAGTCGGTGTAATTAAATACCGATAAATGGTGAAAATTACGGAGAAAATTTTAGAAATTCTAAAATAGGGTATTTTGTGGAAGTATGTCATTTTTAAGCTTTTATGGTTACATATATGTTATTTTGGTGTAAATCGCGATTGACATTCGCTAAGTGGATTTTTGGCTTTTTGTGCAAAAATGTGCACATGACATTTTCTACACCTGTTTCTTGTTTTGGTCATGGTAGCCTAGGGTTGGACCATGTTTAGGTGACCATGGTGGGTGAACCATTTGATTAGAGCTGGGGTTATGTCGACTTGTGTAGGGAGAAGTGAGCCAATGTGGCTTGGTGTCTTGTGAGCATTGTTTTGGAGAAAGAGTGAGAAGGTTAGGGTGTGCTATGATCCACCCCATATCATTATTCCTTGTGTTTTGTTACCCTCTCTCACATTTCTCCCCACAACATAACACCCCTTAAGGAAAAACCACCGGCAGCAGGTGCTGAAACATTGCAACAGCCTTACATCAGCTCCTGATATACCAAATCAGCCCCCATTCTCTCACATCAACAGCTACATCAGCTCCATAGCTGATATACATCAGCCCCTAGCACATTTCAGCCCCCCATTGCTGACCTAAACACCCACTTCAGCCTCCATCAACGCATCAATTGCTGATACACCACACCAGCCCCTAAATTCAGCTGAAACAGGCATCAATTCAGTCACCATCAGCCCCCATAGCTGACTTAGACACCCCCTTATCAACACCTTCAGCCACAATGGCTGACTCCAGCATCAGAACAGCCCAAACCCCTCACATCAGCAGCAGTACATCAGCCTCCATTGTCAATACTTTCAGCCACATTAGCTGAAATTCAGCCAACTCTACACCTACACCATCACATCAGCCCCAAACCTAGACCATATGCCATCATTTCAGCATCAGTAGCTGAAGCAACATCAGCCCCCTAGCTACTGCTACAAGTTGCAACATCAACTTAGACCACACCCCCATCCTTCAAGTGCAGCTGCTCCTGCAACCCAAGGAAAAACAAGAAGGAAAAGTGAGAGAGAGGTTGCAGACAGCAACAACATCAGCACCCCCATACAATAACTCCAACTCACACCACCCCACCATAATAAACCTCACTTCACTCCAGACACTATCACCAAAACAACCACTACAGAAACAACAGCAGAGAAAGAAAAGTTCAAGCAGCAGCAACATCATCCAAGAACTGCAACAATAGCAGCAACATCTTTCCAGCCAAGAACTGCAACAATTGGAGCTGTAGCAGCACACCACCAGCAACCACACCCTCCTCCTTCCTTCATCTTCCCTTCTCCTACATCCTAGGACCCCCTCGAGGTATAATCTCGCATCCCAACTCAGTTCTTGCTCAGTTCTGGTGTAATATCTGAAAGTTTACCCTTTTAGTGTGATATTGTGCTAGTTTAGGCAATTTTGAGTGAAACTTGACCTAGTATTGGTTTTGATCGTTAGTATAACCTTATTAGATGTTTTTGAGACCATTGTAACCAATATTACTCTAAAATCCAAGTATTTACCAGAGTTATTCGACTTGGCGTATCTTACCGTTTTTGTCGATTTTGAGGTCTTTCTGAAATCTGCTTTCACCCGGGGCCTTATAGGAAAAAGTAGACATGTCAGTGAGCTGTGCAGGCGCCCTGGAACCCCTACCAAAAGCCCGAGCCACCATCTCCAAACTCCGGCCGCAAATTTCCTCATTCTGGCCGCAATTTGCGGCCAGACCTGCATAAAAATGCCTCGTTTTGCGTGCAAAGGCCCTTTTTCATGTAAAATTGACCCCCGGCATGTCTAGTTTTGACTGGTTCCTGTTAGGATAAAATCTGGGTTCATTTTCGTGAGTTGGCGTATGATTTATGACGTGTTTTTGTATGAATTTTGATATTCGATGATTCGTATCTGTCGGGTGGCGTTCGGACGTCGACGACAGTGGATATTGGCTGTTTTTGCCCACAAGGTCACAGGTTTTTACCTATGGGCGTAGTGTGCACCATTTTGGTTTCCGACATGGTTTTCATGTGTTTTAGCATGTGATATTCTTGTAGGTACTCACATGACATCGAGGCGTTGGAGACGCAAATGACGACATCGGCACCGGAACACATAACTAGGTGAGTAGATTTATATCTACGGGGAGAAGTCGGGTGGATGGCGTATAGCACCCCCGCAGTCCGAGGTGGTGTATACGGATGCGTATACACACCTATAAATATTATTGTTGTTGGGATTATTATTGATGTTAAATGGATATTGGTGAACTTGGATGATTTTGGTTACGAAACCATAGGGTAGTGGGTGCACTACACATTCATGCACACATATACATACTTGCATACATCCTCACTTCATAGATGCTTAGGGGATTCGTTATGGATATGTGTTCACATGGGTTTGGGTTTATGTGCTTATTACGGATTTGAGGATGATATATGGGATCGATGTGAGTCGATGGTTTGATATGAGATCAAGATGTCGGCAATATGACATGTTATGACAGTTAAATTCATAGATAAGATACACCTTGATACCTTAGAGGATTTTGGGATAATGATGCCATAGGAATAGTGACATAAATATGTAAATGATCGACATGTGATTATGATACGAGATATGATATGATATGATATGACAGGATATTTATAATAGGCCGCCTTGGGCGGGGTATACTCCTTGAGATGATATGTGCTGATGATATCGATTTATACGGGATTGTCGACCGGTAGTTAGATCTTGATTATAGTAATGATGTTAGAATTGTACCAGACATAGGTCAGTACCCCGATGATGATATTGATAAAGAGAATACTTGATGATTAATATGACAAATGTGATATTGACCCGTACCCAGATTTGGGATGCCGTACGACGGATTTACGTACGAGCTATAATTTGATGTTTTGATCCGCACTCTTAACTTGGGAATAACTGATTTTAGAGATATGATATCGGATGTGATATTATCGAGGCGGGATCACCGACTATATATATATTTATATGTATCGACTCAGAGGTTAGGCGGTTTCCCTTACCTGCAGTTAGCTTATTAGCTCAGCCTTATTGTTGGTATAGCTGTACGACCTTTATGACATTAGATGCAGTTTAGCGATCATGGTGTTCAGTATATCAGCTCCCGCATATTATTATTGTTGCTCTGCATCACATACTGTTATGTTTCATATTCTATTATTGATATCATGCTGTTAGAACACCAGCACCATTACCGATGATGCGTATGTTCCACATACACTTACTTGCCAGCTCACACACATCTTCATCGGTAATTGCCATGTCACTACACAGTAGTATTATTGCATTCAGGATATGACCCTTGTATGTGCATACTATTATTCCATGTTGCAGGACATACTGTTACACTTGCATTCCATTTATATGTCACATACATCATGCTTCCTGATTATACGCATTGAGATATGTTGTTTCTATGTTATTTCTGGATTTGGGAACCGTGGGTATTTCAAAGAGATTGTGTAAATGTTTTAAAAACCCGGTTACCCTTGATATGATATTTCAGTGCGTTCACCATGTGTTTTCTCGGTGCTGAGAGTGACATGTGAAACCCGAATCGAGGAGGCGGATGAGACCGATTGCGGGTACATGGTGGACCCGGTGCGGTACCCGGGGCAAGAGGATCGCAGATGATGGCGTTGAGCCTGGCAGGGGAGCACTACCTACCGGTGATATTACCCGACACGTCGGATATCTGGAGGATACCGTCGTAGTCATGAGATGGATGGTAGGGGCCGATCTGGACTGACGGCGCCCTAGTTTTTATGATTGAGACATTGAGATTTCGAGATATTGAGATACAGAGATTGTGATACAGAGGTATCGAGATACTGAGACTTATGTTTTGTGCCGATGCTGGGCACTGTTTATGCAGATTTCATTTATGATACCTCATTTTAACAATACAGAAATCTCACAAAGTTACAAAAGCAGTTTTCTTCAGTACATGCATTCTGTTTCATGCATTCATACTCATTCATATGATATATTGCCACCTGATGCACTGACATGGACATATGGGATTACATTTGGGTTAGATATTCATACTAGCCATGGTTAGAGATTACTGGTTATATATTTGAGGATTACATATTATGATCGTATGACCTAGGTTGCTCATACATGCGATTTATTGTTCGTACATCTTTTTCTACTCACGAGTTGGCAACTCACCCCCGTTGTGCTCCAGTTTCATGCAGGTGTTGCCGTACGGATTTCATTACGACTTTGCGGGCACTGTACCTTTCGGGTGACTTGCTAGTAGGTGGGTTTATTGTATCTTACCCATCATTATACTTTATATATTATATTTCAGTTGTATCTAGAATTTCCATCAACCAAAACATGTACTTATTTGAGATAGAGACTAGTGATGTTTATTCTTTCGACCTTAGAGTCGCGGGTTATATTTCGATGGGTTCTTGCTGGTTGAGTTTCATTTCTGTTGAGATCCTCGCCTTTAGGCGTTGTATATTATGTTGCTACAGGTTGATTCACATATGGTTGTTCCTACACTCTACTACTTCTCTTGGTTTGGATTTCTGGGCTTCGGCTTACTTATTTTACGGACGCCTTGAGACGTTCGTAACTTAAGTTCCGGTCATGATTCGTAATTTCGGGTCGTGACAAAGTTGGTATCAGAGCGTTAGGTTTTACCTTCGGAGTATAGGATGACCCTTGGTTGATGGAATAGGTAACTAAAGTAGTGTGACGTACCGTGGTATGTCCGCGGCATATTTACGATGCGCCACTCCACTTATGAAGCCTTAGGATGTACCTTTCCTTGTTCAGTATCATATCCCTTCCTGATCTAGCCTCATCGGTACCAGTTTTGATTTTGCTGCCACGATTACGGGCAGGGAGAGCTACGGCTAAGAGTTGCGGTCAGCATGAGCTCGTTACGAACGAGGACTGACCGGAGCGTGATTCTGGCGACACACGATTGTAGAGATGTGTCTTTTGATTGTGCTTTGTGCCACGAGCGTTGGATGAATCGCTGTATGAGATTACTCGGACGTGAGGATTGGCACCAGAGGATTGAGCCACTGATAGAGGCCAGCCAGATTTTGATGACCGTTGATGTATTGCTCATTCATGATGATTGAGGCACGGCTCAGCGTGCAGACGAGCGAGCTAGTTTTGCTGCAAACGACAGGATATCGCCCAGATGTTGAAGCTATTGCAGTACGAGTGGTACTAAGAGATAATAGAAGATCGCTAGTCCCCAAGGGTGAATGACTAGGACATGTGGATCATTCGCTACCCCGATGCGAGATCATCAGATAGATTGATTCCAGCTAGAGACGACTTCACGCGGAGACGTTGAGAGTCGACAGAGACGATCGAATGATAGTAACCTATTATTCCAAGTTTAAAGTATTTGGAAAGACATGCATACAATTCTATGGACCCTCTAGAAGAATGAAACCCTAACTCGACATAATGACCGTGTGAAAGCCTTTTGACCTTAGGGTTTGCCGCAGTTCTGCGACGCCATTAGTGAGGCTTGGATTTGCCCTTCTACGGCTGGACCACCGATGCTGTGGTATGTACTTGATACTCTTATACTGTACCCAAGATGTTGAGCTCTTGGGGGATTATGAGGTTTTGACCAATCGATCGGATGGCTCGATTTAATTCGGATGCTAGATGGTGAGATGCATTTCTTGGGAGACTCCAGATGCGATGATAGCCATTGGAGTTCAGTCCATGCAGCCATGACGAGACGAATCCGAAGCAGTCGACATTAAAGAAAAGTGGAGTAAGAGGTTCGCGCAAGGTCTGGATGAGATGACGTTCCACTCCGCCGACACCAGAGATGCGATGCGCATACCGATGCATTGTAACTGGATATACCTTCCAGAAGGAGTCGCAATGAGTATGCAGCCGTTTCGAAACAAGAAGCAGATATGGTAAAGGACGACGACTCCCGGACAGTTGGACTTGGAAGAGACCTTGAGCAGGATTCCTTCCAGGACACTGCAGCAATGATACTTGCACCCAGGATCAGATGTGTCACGTACATTCAGAGAGCCAGAGGCCGATGCCAGTGACATGTTGCTTTACGAGTAGTCGCGATGATTGCCCGAGAGATAACCACAGAAGTGCCAAAAAGGAATCGTCCCCGTTAGCACACCTGAAAGGGGCGATGAGCCGATGGATCGAGAGATTGATAATTCACAGAGGAGACTTGGACCCAGGAGTGGTCATGTTATGCACACAAGCAGGCCAGATTTCAGGATCGTCGATGAGATATACTGTGAGTGATCACGACAGCTGTCCAGAGATCCTTAAGGTTGTGCTTGAGCGAAACTATTTCCGCCATACTTGATTTCGGTATTGTTGGGCGATATATTCGCATGATTTGATTTTGATGATTGAGTAATTACGATTTTCGCAAAGTCGTTGCACTTGATATCGTCTTCGTGCCTTGGTTTCACATGTTTGTGATTTTATGGGGCTTAGACATTTGAGTTGATTTTGTGCGTATGCACGCACACGATTTGGTTCCTGCACTCTGTATAGTTTACATATGCTTGCAGTACAGTGACATATATTTTGTGCACTTGGATGCACTGGACTTCGATTTCGACGGTGATGCTCGATATTTGTTTCGTGCATGATGGATGCACCGGATTTGGATTTTTAGCGCATGTTGGGCGCATGTTATGAGATGAGATTTGGTGCACACCTGATACACTAAATCGAGATTTTTCGGGCATGTCAGATGCACCTGATTTTGCGGTCAGGCACACGTGTTGCCTATGATAGATGTTGCGTGCACACCCATTGCACCTTGATGTCGTTTTGTACACCTGCTTGGCACAGGTAAGGGTTTTGATTTCCGTGCGCACCAGACGCACAGGGTTTTTATATGCACATTTTTGGAATTTATTTCTTAGGAAGTAGTACATTTCTATGATTGATTTTCGTACTGAGCAGGACTGATCAGATGACAGTGCCTGGGTATATTTTGCATACATTGACAGATTTCAAAGGGATTTCCAAAAGCGAGCTATAGTCTCATTATTTACATACGTGCCATTTATGACACAAGACATTTAAAATGAGGAGACCCTTCTAAATCGTTTTCAAAACGGCGGATCGTGCATATTAAACAAAAGATATATATGTATTTGGCTATTTTCTTATAGAGACGTCCGCCGCTGTGCAGTGTTATGCGCATTACACATCGACTTTAAATAATTTGGCATGGATTCCTTTCAGATATTTACATGTACAGATTTGATATTTACATGTATAGTTCCGATTTCTAGCATATCGGTTTTGCTTTGGATTTGGCAGTCGTGTTTTCGTCTTGACTCCGATGATTGCGAGACGCTTGGCGGAGTTTTGTTTCGAGATATCTGCTTGTTACTCATGCGCATGTAGTGCGCTACGATGCCTATTATATAGCGATAATTTCGGAGCCCCATTAGTTGGACATTTTATTGAAATATTTTTAGAGTTGGGAGGTTTAAATTTAAATTCGGGGACCGAATTTCTTTAAGGGGGGAAGATTGTAACATTTCAGAAAAATAAAATATTATTTTTGGGAATTTTCATAATTTGTAATTAATATTTTAATAGTCGGTGTAATTAAATACCGATAAATGGTGAAAATTCCGGAGAAAATTTTAGAAATTCTAAAATAGGGTATTTTGTGGAAGTATGTCATTTTTAAGCTTTTATGGTTACATATATGTTATTTTGGTATAAATCGCGATTGACATTCGCTAAGTGGATTTTTGGCTTTTTGTGCAAAAATGTGCACATGACATTTTCTACACCTGTTTCTTGTTTTGGTCATGGTAGCCTAGGGTTGGACCATGTTTAGGTGACCATGGTGGGTGAACCATTTGATTAGAGCTGGGGTTATATCGACTTGTGTAGGGAGAAGTGAGCTAATGTGGCTTGGTGTCTTGTGAGCATTGTTTTGGAGAAAGAGTGAGATGGTTAGGGTGTGCTATGATCCACCCCATATCATTATTCCTTGTGTTTTGTTACCCTCTCTCACATTTCTCCCCACAACATAACACCCCTTAAGGAAAAACCACCGGCAGCAGGTGCTGAAACATTGCAACAGCCTTACATCAGCTCCTGATATACCAAATCAGCCCCCATTCTCTCACATCAACAGCTACATCAGCTCCATAGCTGATATACATCAGCCCCTAGCACATTTCAGCCCCCCATTGCTGACCTAAACACCCACTTCAGCCTCCATCAACGCATCAATTGCTGATACACCACACCAGCCCCTAAATTCAGCTGAAACAGGCATCAATTCAGTCACCATCAGCCCCCATAGCTGACTTAGACACCCCCTTATCAACACCTTCAGCCACAATGGCTGACTCCAGCATCAGAACAGCCCAAACCCCTCACATCAGCAGCAGTACATCAGCCTCCATTGTCAATACTTTCAGCCACATTAGCTGAAATTCAGCCAACTCTACACCTACACCATCACATCAGCCCCAAACCTAGGCCATATGCCATCATTTCAGCATCAGTAGCTGAAGAAACATCAGCCCCCTAGCTACTCCTACAAGTTGCAACATCAACTTAGACCACACCCCCATCCTTCAAGTGCAGCTGCTCCTGCAACCGAAGGAAAAACAAGAAGGAAAAGAGAGAGAGAGGTTGCAGACAGCAGCAACATCAGCACCCCCATACAACAACTCCAACTCACACCACCCCACCATAATAAACCTCACTTCACTCCACACACTATCACCAAAACAACCACTACAGAAACAACAGCAGAGAAAGAAAAGTTCAAGCAGCAGCAACATCATCCAAGAACTGCAACAATAGCAGCAACATCTTTCCAGCCAAGAACTGCAACAATTGGAGCTGTAGCAGCACACCACCAGCAACCACACCCTCCTCCTTCCTTCATCTTCCCTTCTCCTACATCCTAGGACCCCCTCGAGGTATAATCTCGCATCCCAACTCAGTTCTTGCTCAGTTCTGGTGTAATATCTGAAAGTTTACCCTTTTAGTGTGATATTGTGCTAGTTTAGGTAATTTTGAGTGAAACTTGACCTAGTATTGGTTTTGATCGTTAGTATAACCTTATTAGATGTTTTTGAGACCATTGTAACCAATATTACTCTAAAATCCAAGTATTTACCAGAGTTATTCGACTTGGCGTATCTTACTGTTTTTGTCGATTTTGAGGTCTTTCTGAAATCTGCTTTCACCCGGGGCCTTATAGGAAAAAGTAGACATGTCAGTGAGCTGTGCAGGCGCCCTGGAACCCCTACCAAAAGCCCGAGCCACCATCTCCAAACTCCGGCAGCAAATTTCCTCATTCTGGCCGCAATGTGCGGCCAGACCTGCATAAAAATGCCTCGTTTTGCATGCAAAGGCCCTTTTTCATGTAAAATTGACCCCCGGCATGTCTAGTTTTGACTGGTTCCTGTTAGGATAAAATCTGGGTTCATTTTCGTGAGTTGGCGTATGATTTATGACGTGTTTTTGTATGAATTTTGATATTCGATGATTCGTATCTGTCGGGTGGCGTTCGGACGTCGACGACAGTGGATATTGGCTGTTTTTGCCCACAAGGTCACAGGTTTTTACCTATGGGCGTAGTGTGCACCATTTTGGTTTCCGACATGGTTTTCATGTGTTTTAGCATGTGATATTCTTGTAGGTACTCACGTGACATCGAGGCGTTGGAGACGCAAATGACGACATCGGCACCGGAACACATAACTAGGTGAGTAGATTTATATCTACAGGGAGAAGTCGGGTGGATGGCGTATAGCACCCCCGCAGTCCGAGGTGGTGTATACGGATGCGTATACACACCTATAAATATTATTGTTGTTGGGATTATTATTGATGTTAAATGGATATTGGTGAACTTGGATGATTTTGGTTACGAAACCATAGGGTAGTGGGTGCACTACACATTCATGCACACATATACATACTTGCATACATCCTCACTTCATAGATGCTTATGGGATTCGTTATGGATATGTGTTCACATGGGTTTGGGTTTATGTGCTTATTACGGATTTGAGGATGATATATGGGATCGATGTGAGTCGATGGTTTGATATGAGATCAAGATGTCGGCAATATGACATGTTATGACAGTTAAATTCATAGATAAGATACACCTTGATACCTTAGAGGATTTTGGGATAATGATGCCATAGGAATAGTGACATAAATATGTAAATGATCGACAAGTGATTATGATATGAGATATGATATGATATGATATGAAAGGATATTTATAATAGGCCGCCTTGGGCGGGGTATACTCCTTGAGATGATATGTGCTGATGATATCGATTTATACGGGATTGTCGACCGGTAGTTAGATCTTGATTATAGTAATGATGTTAGAATTGTACCAGACATAGGTCAGTACCCCGATGATGATATTGATAAAGAGAATACTTGATGATTAATATGACAAATGTGATATTGACCCGTACCCAGCTTTGGGATGCCGTACGACGGATTTACGTACGAGCTATAATTTGATGTTTTGATCCGCACTCTTAACTTGGGAATAACTGATTTTAGAGATATGATATCGGATGTGATATTATCGAGGCGGGATCACCGACTATATATATATTTATATGTATCGACTCAGAAGTTAGGCGGTTTCCCTTACCTGCAGTTAGCTTATTAGCTCAGCCTTACTGTTGGCATAGCTGTACGACCTTTATGACATTAGATGCAGTTTAGCGATCATGGTGTTCAGTATATCAGCTCCCGCATATTATTATTGTTGCTCTGCATCACATACTGTTATGATTCATATTCTATTATTGATATCATGCTGTTAGAACACCAGCACCATTACCGATGATGCGTATGTTCCACATACACTTACTTGCCAGCTCACACACATCTTCATCGGTAATTGCCATGTCACTACACAGTAGTATTATTGCATTCAGGATATGACCCTTGTATGTGCATACTATTATTCCATGTTGCAGGACATACTGTTACACTTGCATTCCATTTATATGTCACATACATCATGCTTCCTGATTATACGCATTGAGATATGTTGTTTCTACGTTATTTCTGGATTTGGGAACCGTGGGTATTTCAAAGAGATTGTGTAAATGTTTTAAAAACCCGGTTACCCTTGATATGATATTTCAGTGCGTTCACCATGTGTTTTCTCGGTGCTGAGAGTGACATGTCAAACCCGAATCGAGGAGGCGGATGAGACCGATTGCGGGTACATGGTGGACCCAGTGCGGTACCCCGGGGCAAGAGGATCGCAGATGATGGCGTTGAGCCTGGCAGGGGAGCACTACCTACCGGTGATATTACCCGACACGTCGGATATCCGGAGGATACCGTCGTAGTCATGAGATGGATGGTAGGGGCCGATCTGGACTGACGGCGCCCTAGTTTTTATGATTGAGATTTCGAGATATTGAGATACAGAGATTGTGATACACAGGTATCGAGATACTGAGACTTATGTTTTGTGCCGATGCTGGGCACTGTTTATGCAGATTTCATTTATGATACCTCATTTTAACAATACAGAAATCTCACAAAGTTACAAAAGCAGTTTTCTTCAGTACATGCATTCTGTTTCATGCATTCATATGATATATTGCCACCTGATGCACTGACATGGACATATGGGATTACATTTGGGTTAGATATTCATACTAGCCATGGTTAGAGATTACTGGTTATATATTTGAGGATTATATATTATGATCGTATGACCTAGGTTGCGTCATACATGCGATTTACTGTTCGTAGATCTTTTTCTACTCACGAGTTGGCAACTCACCCCCGTTGTGCCCCAGTTTCATGCAGGTGTTGCCGTACGGATTTCATTACGACTTTGCGGGCACTGTACCTTTCGGGTGACTTGCTAGTAGGTGGGTTTATTGTATCTTACCCATCATTATACTTTGTATATTATATTTCAGTTGTATCTAGAATTTCCATCAACCAAAACATGTACTTATTTGAGATAGAGACTAGTGATGTTTATTCTTTCGACCTTAGAGTCGCGGGTTATATTTCGATGGGTTCTTGCTGGTTGAGTTTCATTTCTGTTGAGATCCTCGCCTTTAGGCGTTGTATATTATGTTGCTACAGGTTGATTCACATATGGTTTTTCCTACACTCTACTACTTCTCTTGGTTTGGATTTCTGGGCTTCGGCTTACTTATTTTACGGACGCCTTGAGACGTTCGTAACTTAAGTGCCGGTCATGATTCGTAATTTCGGGTCGTGACATGTATGGGAGCTATTTTTGGGTGGCTTAGTTCCATGTTTGATCCATGGATAGTGAGGTATAAACCCTAAACCCATGTTCATTTGTTGCTAATGCTTTAGTCTAGTTTAACTAGATGTTTAATTATGGTTATAAATTTGTGATTCAAAATTCAAGAGAAGGGTTTGTAAATTAAATTTGGGTTTTCATCTTTGGGTATTGATCTTAATGAGTGGATTAACATATTAATTCTTGCTAAAACCAAATCTAGTTACAAATTTCAAACTGTTAGTTGGAAATTGTGATAAATGTTCTTTATGCTAACTAGGTTTTTTTGAAATGGTTTTATATTTGGGATTAAAATCTAAATTAAGGTTTCATGTCATTATTAATATTATAATGTGTAGTTTAATACTTTAGTTCATGAAAATCCAAGCTAGATTGTGGTTTATGCATTTTTTTGCTATAAAATTGTTAAATTTGGGTATATTGTAAACTAGAATTTTGGAAATTATGGAAATTGATGAGAATAAATTATAGGAATGGTTTATATGAGTTTTTTATAATATTTAGTGAATATTGTGGCCGCAAGATTCGGTTAAACATCAAGATGTTGTATTAAAACGGGTAATTTGTGCTTGCTAGATTTTCGGAAAAATGGCTTTTAAAGTGAATTTGGGGTTTTTGTGAATTTTAAGCTATTTTATATTATAATTAGTGCTCGTGATTTTACAAATGAGTGTATTTGGGTTTTTCTCGATGGTCTGGCGTTTGTACACCGACGTCGAGAGTTTTTGGGTTGATTTTTGAAAGCAACCATCGGTTTTGACCTATGTGAGATTCGTGAGTCGTTTTGGTCTTGAGTTGGATTTTAATGCGATACAGTGCGTTATGATATGTAGGTAACCCATGTGGACTTCGAGACGACAAGCAAGCGCGTCGCGACGTCGGCACCGGCGAGCGAGGACCAGGAGAGTAGATTTATATCTACGGGGAGAAGTCGGGTGGATGGCGTATAGCACCCTCGCAGTCCGTGGTGATGTATACGAATACGTATACACACATATATATTGATTATTATTTATTGAGGTTATTGATGATAAAGATAGAATTTAGGTGTGAATAGATAGGTTTAGTGTTGCGAGACCCTAGAGTAGAGGCTGCACCACATTTATACACACACCCATACTTGCATACATTTTTCTTCATATGTGCTTATATGGGGTTATATAGTTATGGGTTCACATGGGTATGGGACTATGTGTTCACATACGGATTTGGGGATGATACTTAGGATTGAGCTGAGTCGATGAGATTTGATTTGAGGCCGTGAGATCGGTGATATAGCAGGGTTCGTATTTGAGATACGACATGACGTTGTAGCGGGTCCTTGACGTAGTGTTTCATACACGTCCATGCATACGTAGGCGGTATCAGTATGGTACTAGACGTAGATCAGTACCCCGATCATGATTTGATAAAGAGGATATCAGATGAATAGTATGATGAATGTGATTTTGACCCGTACCCAGAATTGGGGGATGCCGTACGACGGATTTACGTACGAGCTATATCTTGATGATTGATCCGCACTTTTGACTTGGGATGTCTGATTATAGATATGGTATCGGATATGATATTATTGAGGCGGGATCACCGACTAATATATATACAGGTATGTATATGTATCGACTCAGAAGTTAGGCGGTTTCCTTACCTGTAGTCTAGCTTGTAGCGTAGCCCTTTAGTTTAGTTAGTTGTTAGATTAGATTCGGTTCCTACCTATTTCAAAGCTTGCGAATCGTGCGTATTTTTAAAGATAGCCTAAGGGATCCTACGGATATTTCAAAAAAACGTATCTTTTCTTAAAAACACCGTAGCCCCTATTTTCAAAACCCCACGATTCGTGTTATTTCAAAAGGCACCATTGTAGGACTTATATTAGGTTAAAACAGATTAGTTATCGTTGCGTCTAGTATTCAGTTCCCGCTCATTATTGTTGTTTGCTCTGCATCACATGCTTATATTATGCTTCATATTCTACTATTGATATCATGTGGTTAGGACACCAGCACCATTACCGATGATGCGTATGTACCACGTACACTTACTTGCCGGCTCACACATATCTTCATCGGTAATTGCCATGTCACGTACACCTTAGAAAATATTATTTCTTGACATAGCCTGTTAGCTAATAGTTTAGACATGATATTAGTGTACTTGCCTTATATGTTAGTTTAGACATTGTAGTTATTAACTGCTACCTCATGCATACTGTTATTCATTGTTATGCCGCATTTATGGATTCTCATGCATATATTCACTTTTTACGTGCTATTGAGGTTTTGGATTTGGATTTCCATGAGATTTTCTGGATTTGGGGAAAACCGCAAAACATATACAAACTTCTTCTTTCTCTTTTTAAATAAAAAGCGCGGTTTTTCCCATGATGTATAAGTCGTCCACCATGAGTTTGCTGATGGATTTGGAGACCCGATTCGAGGAGTTGGATGAACCGTTTCGGGTACATGGTGGACCCGGTAAGGTACCCCGGGGAAAGAAGCTCGTGGTGATGACGATGAGCCTGGCAGGGGGAGACTACCTACCGGTGATTTTACCCGACGCGTCGGATATCCGGAGGATACCGTCGTGGTCTTGAGATGGATGGTATGGGCCGGTCTGGACTGACGGCGCCCTAGATATTGAGATTGAGACATTGAGATTTCGAGATATTGAGGTACTGAGATTCGATGATACAGGCCAGTCCGTATGGCCGGAGCCTGAGGTTTTGAGACATTGAGATTTATGTTTTGTGTCGGTGCTAGACACTGTTGGTGCTGATTTCATTTATGATACCTCATTTTAAAAATACAAAGGAAATCTCACTAATTTATGAAAACAGTTTCTTCATTTACATGTATTCTGTTTTCATGCATTCATACCTCATTCATATAATATATTGCTACCTGAGGCACTGACACGGGCACGTGAGATCACACTCGGGTTAGATATTACCCTAGCCATTGTTATAGGCTGCATGTTATTCATATATTGAGGATATATTATGATCATTGACCTAGGTTGCGTTATTCATGCGATTTTCTGTTCGTAGATCTTTTTCTACTCACGAGTTGGCAACTCACCCCCGTTGTGCCCCAGTTTCTTGCAGGTGTTGCCGTACGGATTTCATTACGGCTTTACGGGTACGGTTTCTTTTCGGGTGACTTGCTAGTAGGTGGGTTTATTTTATCTTACCCATCATTATACCTTGTATATTATATTTCAGTTGTATCTAGAAGTTCCAACAACCAAACTTGTATTTTTTGAGATAGAGACCAGTAATGTTATTCTTTCGACCATAGAGTAGCATGTTATATTTCTTGAGTTTCTTGCTGGTTGAGTTCCATTTCTGTTGTGATCCTCGCCTTTAGGCGTTGTATATTATGTTGCATACAGGTTGATTTGATATGGTTCTTCCTATTCTCTACTACTTCTCTTGGTTTGGATTTCTGGGTTTCGGCTTACTTAGAATACGTACGCCTTGAGACGTTCGTAGTCTAAGTGCCAGTCATGTTCCGTACTTTCGGGTCGTGACACTAGGGCCATCGGTTGTGGTATTGCATACACAACAATTAGCTGCGGTTGTAGTATCTCATACTCAACCATCCCGTAAAAGTCTATACTGGGAAAAAAGGCCTTTGTGAGTGGATCCGCGCTGTTGTCCTCTATGTCTACTCTCCTAACCTCGATCTCCCTGGAGATCAACCATCTCCATGATCAGGTGATACTGCCTAAGAATTATATCTGGATTTCTGATGGGACAGAAGTTCCTTGGCTAAAGCCACAACTCCATTGTCACACAATGGTAGGAACGAAGTTTCTCTTATGAACTTATATATCCAGACTGCCTCTTTGGTAGTATCCTTGGTAACGATGTATCTTGCCTTTAATTGTCTAGTATGTCACGGTATCTAGCTTAGAACTTTTCCAACATACTGTCCCTCCACTGAGGGTATAGACAAGCCTGCGACTGACATTCAGTCATCCTTATCACCCTGGAACCCTTCCAGTGATTCTTCCCAGGATCGATTGATACCATCTCACTACTACTAGTGAGTTTCCTAACATCCAATTAGATCTATCTCATAGATCCAAAACCCAGGATTTAGGAGGTATCACTTTGATCCTATATGGAGATCCTTGAGATAAGCGGAGATTGACCGAGCGTAGCATAGGAAACTCCTTCCCTATCAAGAGTATGTCATCCACGTACTCTACGAGGATCACCACCGTACTCTCTACTACCTTTTCGTATATACAAGGTTCATCTACCATTTTTATGAAGTCAAACTCTTTGACTACCACATCAAAACAGATGTTCCAACTCCGCGATGCCTGTTTTATCATATAAAACATCTTGCACACGTTTCCGCTGCTCCCACTGTCTACGAAGCCCTCTGGCTGTGTACTTATAGACGTTCTCTTCTAAAACATCACTTAGAAAAGCAGTCATGACACCCAACCACCAGATATCGTAGTCATGGTATGTAGCCGTGGCAAGTAGGATCTGGATGGACTTAAGCATAGATCCTTAGAAAAGGTTTCAACATAATCCATACCTGGTCTATGATGCAAACCTTCAACAAGTCTAGCTTTGAAAGTTTCAACTTTTCCATGTACACTATGTAATCTTCTCAAGATATACTTGCTCCTGATGGGGATTTAACCCTTCAGATAAAGCAACCAAAGTCCATACTTTGTTGGTGTATAAGGATTCCATCTCTGATCGATAAGCACCCGGCCATTCTTACAGAGTCCCACTCCTGATGGCCAACTCGAAACTAGTTGGGTCATCATCTCATGATGCAATCCTCGCTCCCACTGTCATAGAGAAACCGAAGTATCTCTCAGGTGGGTGTGGAACCCTACTAGATCGGCGGAGAGGCTGAGGTTCGTTGGAAACTATTGAATCCTTTGGTTCTACCAAATCATCAGCTGCAGTTTGTATAGCTGGAACATTTCCAGTTCTACATAACATACCTTTCCTCGAGCTTGTTTGGATTTTGCTTTTAGACATAGTCCGAACAACCCCAAATCTTAACAAGCTTAAGATATGGGCTCTTCCCTTTCCATATCACATATGAAGTGGTAGGCAGCTGATTTGATTTGAACCCTATTCAATAGGTATGCATCTTCTCAAGTGCATAACGCCCAAAAAGAAATAGGCAACTCAGTAGTACTCATCATAGAGCACACCATATCACATAGGGTGCTATTGCTCCGCCCCGATACACCGAGGTGTTGTGTTGTATACGGAGGAGTAATGCCGAGAGAGAATCTCATTCTCCTTTAGAATAGTCCAGAAATTCCGTGTTCAAGTATTCTCCTCCTTGATCTCATCAAAGGACATAATACTTATACCCGTATTTTGGTTCTCTACTTCTAACTTATATTCTGTGAATATCTCAAAAGGTTCGGACTTGTGTTTCAGCAGGAACATATGTCTGAATCTTGAGAGATTATCAAAGAATGTAATGAAGTACAAAGAACCAATCTTGGCATGTGTAGACAGGGGACTTTCATACATCAGCATGTATCAGTCCCAAAAGTTCACTAACTCTTTCTCTGTTTCCAATAAACAGAGCTATGGTCATCTGATCTTTGTGACATGACCGGCAAGTTTCATAAGATGTAAATTCAAACTAATTTAAATATGCATCTAAATGTAACTTCAGCCAGTCGGGTCGCATTGATATGACCTAGTCTACAATACCTCAAGAAGGATACGTTCATTTCTGAACTCTTCCTCTTGTGTATGTTCCTTATACTAAGAACTGTAGTTTGATTTAGAACGTCAATGCTTTTAGATAACGTGCCTGAACCGATCAACTCTTGATATAGGAAATGTGCAAAACATTATCCAACAATACAAAATTATATCCTTTCTTTACTTATAAAGAGACTGATATGATTTTGTATATCAGGTTCGGTATCTAATAACATTTGTTCAGAATCAATGTATTCTTGTAATACTGGGTGATAGTGACCAACAGACTTGGCTGCAACACTTGCACCGTTTTCTGACTCATGAAACTTATCACCCGTTCTCAGTTCTCTACCTTTCTGTAGCCCATGTAACAGATTACATATAGGGGATCCTGATCCGGTATCACATACCCAGGACGTATAGGATACTGAGAAACAGTTCTGTGTAATGAACACACCCGAAGATGATGCATCAACATGCACTTTCTTCGTTTGGGCGGCACGGGAAATCTGGTATTCCCCAATTTCCTTCTCTGTCTTATAACAATTATAAGTTAGAGCGGGACCAACGTTCCCCAGCTCAGTATAACAAGCGGGTTCAGTCAATATATCCGTTTTATTATCTTGATTAAGGCGTGATATGGTCGCTATCTGGAGAGAGAGAGAAGAAAACACTCAGCGTATGCTCTTGCAAGATTAGATTGGTTATATAATATATCTAATCAGGATGTCTCCCACTGTTTTAGTCAAATCTTCCTTCAAACCCTAAAAGGAAAGACTAGCCGGGATTAATTACACGCTACAAGTTCGCCAATCTTTCAGCCAGGCCAGTGTCGGTACTTTGAGGGAGGTCCCCCGTGCTTTCGCACGAACCTAATTAAAGTAAACCTCGTTTTCCCAGAGGCGTAACCCCGTTAACACCTTTCTAGACACCTACTTGATCGGCTAATTGTAATGTGTAAAACTCTCCCAGGAGTAACTCTTACTCGCAGCGGGTATCGGGATCCAACTATCTTATAGAAGGTATGCAATCTCATTGCAAATTTCAACACTTGAAATTCCCAATAATATTTTACCCCAAGCGTCCTATGACCTTGATAGAGGTTAACAAACCATAGGCTGCTAGTCAAGTTCAACCCGTCATTTCCTGATTGAAGTAAACCCACCAGCACGACCCTTGACAGAGGTCAACAAGGTCGCACGACTACCTTAAATCAATCACATCATATGCTTATACTGATAAGCACTAATCAGCTACCGCACAATACGCTTTGACAGAGGTCAACAAACGCAGCACGAATACTAACTATTACTTATCTGAAATGACGGAGGGCTACGACAGGTTTTTAAGAAAACCCTTTGCGTAATGAACTTGATATCGTTGTAGAATCGAGTAATTTTAAATGGAGTGTTTTTGAGGCATTTCTAGTTTTGCTAAAGGGGTCACTACCGATGAAGGGATCGTCGGCCCTTTCCTCATCGAATAAGGTGCAGGATATTTCACAAATATCACTATGCAAAGCAGAAACTATAGAAGCAATCAAAAGACAAACCGAGGTTGTAGCATCTGCCAGTTATTGCTAAAGGAGTCACTCCCGGTGAAGGGATCTCGGTCCTTTCCTTATCGAATAAGGTGCTGGATGTTCAACAAGGAACACCACGATGCAAAGCAAGAACTGTAGCTACCTATTTTTATAAACAAGTTTCTACAACATCTTAGGTTTCTTTTAGTTTCACTAATCTCATTAATGAAGTCCCATTTTATTATGCTTCACAAGCATCACAGTTGAAACGAAATCTGCAATATAACATATATCTCATATATATAATATAAACAATCATCTCAGGCAGTAATATGATCTCATCATAGAACATTGCAGCAGAAGAACATATATGAAATATTGGATATACTAGGACGTCCGTGTTTTCAATACGAGCCAGTATAAAACACGGATTCCATGGTCGCGATGAATAGCCAAACCCACATCCCTAGACCCCTACGAGAGCGGCAAGCAACACTGCCAATTCTAGGGTTAGGAGACCCGGTCTCGACTCCTCGAGATGGTCTCCCACTGGACCCTAGAACCCGGTTACTTATGCTCCCCGCCTTGGGTCTACCTAATGCGGAAAAGTAAATAATATACAACGGTGACATCTTCCGCTACCTGGAAGTGCCCCAATAAAAGAATATTACATACAAATGAATTTTACATGAATGAAAAAGAAAAAAACTCTCATCTCACATAAAACCCCCGGCTATTCAAAAGCGACGATCCAATACAACATATCATAGCAACACATAATATCTCATATCATCAACGTAAGCAAGTATGCGTATCCCGATTGTCGTTGATGTATAGTAACGAAGCCGGCGATACACCACATACTACGCTTACGGTCACAGAAAAGAAAGTGTAAAACTACAACAGTTGGAATCCGCAACTTCTTTAGACATCGCATGCCTAACCAAATGAATTCCTTAGACATCACATGCCTAACAATTATAAACCCCGCATTTTAGTCTCATTATCGAAAACTCTTTTCAATATCAAGTCGGGCAATTCAACAAGATTCCCGGCGTCCTGATCGAATGCTCGTCGCAAACTTTAGTAGACGGCCGCACCCCCGATACCGTCGACGAAGTGCACCAAGGTGGAACACCGCTACCGGGAGCACCCGAACGGATACTTTCGGCAACGGGGTTCTCCTACAGTCACTTGGTCGGGGCTATGGAGTGAGGCTATCTATTAAGTTTACCCGGCGAGTATTCGCGTACTCTACGTGATTGCGACGGACTTTTGATCACATCAAAATTCCGTGGCAACCGATCATCTGAGACTAAACTGCTATGTTTATAATATTCAAATTAGTTATCTCATAACTATCTGTGGATTCCAATTATTGTATCACATTCCAGATAAATAGAAAAAGTTAAACTTTCCGATCGAATCATCAAGCACCCAAGATTTCCCCAATATATCTCAACACTTGAAATCAGTTTAAAAACGTCCATCACATGCCACAGTACCAATGGTCCAGCCGTAGAAGGGTCAAGCCAACGCCTCACATGTGGCACGCCGTACTGCCCCAAACCCTAAGGTTCAAAAGGCAGTTCAAGACGGTCACATAATCGAGTTAAGGTTTGTTGTCTTCTAGAGGGTCCATCGAGTCACTTGCACGACTTAGAACGTTCTTAAACACGAGAAAAAATCCAGCTTTTGAAAATTTTCCGACAGGGGAAAAAGTGAGTTATTGATATCCGTTCGAACTTTTTAACAGTTTCTAAAAGTTATCCAGAAAGCCACATAGACAAAATCTGATACTCCGATCGAAACACCGAATCCCCAAAACAGCCCCAGAAAAATTCAACTCTTGAATAAAAATTTAAAATTCCCAGAAAATCCAGAATAATAAAATAGGAGTTACTGTGCAAACATGGGATGATGACGTCATCATTGCGCCGCGGAACCGCCGAGGAAGGCATGCTTCTGCCGCGGTTCTGCTGCGCTTTATACTGTTCATCGAAAACTTTTTGCAACGTAATTCTTATAATTCCCTGCTGAATTTTTTAAGCATTTTTAATGTTGAAAATTTTTTAGAAAAAGTCCAGAGAGCTCGTAAAAATGGGGTTTCGGGTTCGATCGGGTTTCAAACTTCGTCTAGACTTCGCCTAAAGCTCTACCTTGGCTCTGATACCAGTGTAGGGATGCTAGGCACGCGCACAAGGGTCTACGAGGCATCAACCATGCCCGATTTAAAATTTAGCCGTGCCGAACAACCCGAATACGGAACTTTAAACTAGAGATTAGGCGAAAACAAGCATGCTAACAACTTAACACTAAGTGAGAGGGATTACAACCTTTGTAGATCCGGTCCTTCACTTCATATGCTCCGTGTTGTGGTCCCTTCACTGCGATCATCGGGATCCGGACTCTCGAGAGGTTCCACGAAGAGAAAGACGCAACCTTTGCTTCCGATCTTCGATACTAAGATGATCTACCTTGAAGTTTCTTTAACACAAGCTAACACTCATGAAATGATGCGAACACCCTCATCTAAATGGCAAGGGAAGATGAGGATGATGAAGTAGGAATTTTGCTCTCTTTATATATCTTTTTCTCATATTTATTCATCACAAAAATCAAAGCAAGAAACCTTTTCAAGCAAAGAAGAAGAAGGAAGAAGATGATGAATAATATTAGATTCCTTTTGTGATGAATAGGAAAAGAATAATATGATGAATTATGCAACCATGGTCAAGTAAACCTTTGTAGAGAATTAACTAGGGTTAGGGTTTGGGTTGGGTTAAAGCACGAGTCACTTGTAAAAATCTTTATCATGACAAAAAGAAAAGCTTCTAGAAACATCTAGAAAGCTTAACCCTAATCCAAACCCTAATCATGTTTAAACTCCACAAAACAAGTTGCATTAGTTATCATATCATGTTACAATATTATATATCACATATATAATATTTATCGTAACAAAATAAAATAATACATTTAACATATATCGCATATATATCAATGTATTACCCGAGTGAGAAAAAGAATCTTTTAGTTAGCAAATATTAGTTAATGCAATTTAATATATCATATAAATTATTATACATTAAATTATCGAATCAACACTTGATCCGACAATCCGGCTATATCGCATATAACCGGCTAATATTTATCCGTACCGATTCATCGAATCAACTCTTGATCCGATGACCCGGCTGATATCAAATATCGCGAGAATAGAATACGGTATCTCATATCGTATTATGCTCGGTCCCTCACATATCACATATGTGCTCCTACTCCGTTTTTCCTGAGTCAAGAAACCTCTGTGTAGGACTCTAAAGAATCGTCAATACGCCGGAAGTAGGTGATGATCATATCAAACACCCACAAGCTGCAAGCGGTCAGCTAAACGTAACAGCTACCCAGGTATTGAGCGCTCAGAAGATCAACAAGCAAGCCTGTAACTTCTCCTGTGAATCCAAACAGTAACACTCCCATACAGTCCGGTCTCGTCGTCTGATATGTTGCATATCTCGCCTAGGGGTGGTAAACGTCAGACCCCAGTAGGTTGATAAGTCGTGTCGATATGAGGTCTATAACAGTTTGAGAAACTACTGATAACACTTACCAGTAAATCTCAGCAACCCTGGCCAGGGATTTCCGGTTATAGCCAATCGAACACAGTACAACATCAACTCCCTATACCGGGAGAGACGAATCCCCTCCTATCGCTCATTGCCTCCATATGATTCGGGACTGTACCCAAAAGCCACCTTTTTGTACGCCCTCTTGGATGTGGTATGATGGAAATCAAAGCACAGTGGGAATCACACAAGACTCTATGACGATCTCGGGTCAACAGACTACTCTGTACCAGTGTCACCGGAGAACTGCCATCTGACGTATGGTATAATACCATCTTGGAGTTCTCGGCGAGTCCGTCCAGTGTACCCAGTCTCCACTGAGCACCCGTAAACCATCCTTGATGTCAAACACCGATGGATATGGGATCATCCATCGCCCATCATATGGGTCAAGATGCGTATACGCTAGTCTACTCTGGTGTATCGATGCCCTGTCTCGATACACCCTCGACTAGGAACAGTTATAGGATGTACTCGTCGACTACCGTGGCCCCACTAGTATGATCTCATCATAGTCCCAGTAGTCGAGTACATATCCTAAGGGCTTTATCAACATGTATTATAGAGACAATAAGAGTACATGTTAAGATAAAGTACAACCAGATAGCATACTATCATGTCGAGCAAGAAAGTCCTCCCTATATATGTCCTAGCATCCATTACAATATACATCGTATGTACAGTAATGGCCTCTAGGGCATACATATAACTAACACATTACAGATCACAGATTTGTATAACCCCCACTAATCGACATATACCGATTAGTAGACATTCAATACAAATATCACATCACAGAAAAACCCGTCAGCTTAAGTCTTTTAGAAGTTCGATAAAAAATACGGATTTATAGGCCCCAAACACAAAATTTTCGTTCTGGAAAATCTGGGCAGAAAATACATACTCGAAAAATCCCAAAACAACCCCAGAAATACAATGCACCAAATTTGGGCCTCGGCCGAGTCAATTCGGCCGCGAAACCGCGGCGGGACCGTGCTCCCGCCGCGTTTCCGCGGCGCTTTGAACGGTTCGTGGGACCAAATTTTGTGGTTATTCTATAAAAAACCTGAGCCGATTTTTAAGATGAAATTTATCAAATTTTGAACAGAATAAAAATCGGCAGAAACTTGACAATCTCGGGTTCGTTTCGTGACTTTTTCTTTGATCGATCTGCTAGTTACTTTGCTAACATGTTAGATCAAGTTTAACTAGTCTCTGATACCACTGTAAGTCCATGCTACCTCTCTCGGTACTTTCGGGCATGCGGAATTTGGTGAAAAACAATTTTTCTAGAGGTGGTAACATGGACTCAAAACCGGATCTTTGTTAAACATCTAACTAACAACCTAACTAGGAGTTGTTAACTACTCGGTTAGGGGGTTATACCTTTCTTTCTAGAACTCCTTCGTCTTCAAGCCTCGATGGTTGTCCGGATCGGCTTCACACCATCGTCTCCTTGCGCCGAAGATCGATCCACCTGAAAGCTTCTACCTTTGGCTTCTTCTTCGATCTTTGAAGAAACTAGTTCACTTGGTTTGCTAAACCTTATGAACTAGAATGAGTAGAGAAGAGTGTGTTGGGATTTTACTCTATGGTTCTTGGTTCTCAACACATGAGACAAGTGAACCATAGACTCAAGAGAGGGAGAGCAAGAGGAAGGAGATGAGAGCTCAAGAACAAGAAAGAGAGTGAGAATGATAGAATGAGAAAGACTTTTCTCTCTTGGCTCTCATAATCCAAAACCATCATCACAAAAATAGTAATCAAGTATTGTGTAAATGGTTTAAGCTACAATAGCCATATCATTTCATGCACTCATTTCCCACAAGAGAAACAAGCAAGTAAAAAGTCTTTGCCATGAAATGATAGCCATTGTCGTCATGATGGTCAACTAGTCCAACCTAGTCAACCGGTCCACAAAGTCAACAAGTCAACAAAGTCAACCCCTCAACAACCATGTCACCATAATACTTAATTAATATTATTGTTAATCATATATCATATTCTCATTAGGGTTGAGAAAAAAGTCAATAGTCAACAGTCAACGGTCAACAACCCTAATGAGAATCATCGGCCTCTGTCTCTCCGTCAACTGTGCATACACACCCGCATCCGCGTTCGGAGGAACACGAATACATACTGGATAAATCCAATCCCAAAACGTACACTAGGATCTGGCTTAAACCAAAGCCCGCTAGTGTTAACTGTCCGGACACTGTACGTGCATAAGTGTACGGATGTGACCTAACCCTATCGCAAAACCATGGGACCTATCGCAAAACCATGCGACCTCTACTCTTTTGCCTAAAGGCGAATAGCTTTCTGTGTGGGACTCTAAAGACTCGACACTACGCTGGCAATGGGTTTAACCACAGACCGCAAGCGGCACTAGCTGTGCGTAACGGTCCGCAGGTAGATGCCGACAAGAAGACTGACGAGGTGAAACCCATCTGAACTCCTACTGAGCCTGAATGTGACAGTCTCCCTACTGTCCGGTCTGTTCGTCTTATACATCGCATGGCGGGCCTAGGGGGCGGTAAACGTCAGTCCCCTAATAGCGGTACAAGTCGTGTCGGAGTGAAGCCTAAAACACTCTGAGAAAACACTGGAAGCCAACCAGTATGTCTCGATTGCCCTGGCCAGGGACTACTCGTGTAATGGCTCTCCTAGACACAGCGCGATGTCAACCCCCAATACCGGGAGAGACGAATCCTGTCTAACCGTCACTGCCTCGAAGTGCTTCAGGACTGTACCCAACTACTACCTGTTTGTACGACTCCTTTGAGCCGTGGTAGGGTAGTAATCAAAGTGCAGTGGGAACACACTCGAGGCAAAGTGACAGTGTCAAGTCAGCGGACTAAGCTGTACTCATGTCACCTGGGAACTGATAACTGACGATTGGTATAATACCAACCGGTCAGTTCCCGACGAGTCCTGTCCAGTGTTCTCGTAACCTAACGAGCACCCGCATACTATCTCCAGTACGACGTACTGATGGCTGTGGGACAGACTATCTCCCAATCTGGGATGAGAAGCGCATATGCTAGTCTACTCCGGAGTATCGATGCCCTGTCTCGATAGTCCTGCGACTAGGGACCTGTATAAGGATGTGCTTATAGATTACCCAGCCCACACTAGTGTGACTGCCATCACAACGCTGGTAATCAAGCAAAGATCCTAAGGGCTCCACTAATGTGTATAGGTGATATACTAAAATAAACACATGTACACATTGAAGTAGAAACAAACCAAGTAGCATACTACTATATTGAGCAAGATTGTTTATACAACTGTGAATATCCCAAGCTTCCATTAAGTAATATACAAACTAGTATGATACATTAATGGCCTCTAGGGCATATACACTAACATGTACATGACTCAGCCAGAGGGCTTCGTAGATTGTGGGAGCAGCGGAAAGGTGTGCAAACTGCTTAAATCCATTTATGGGTTAAAGCAAGCATCGCGGAGTTGGAACATCTGTTTTGATGTAGTAGTCAAAGAGTTTGACTTCATCAAAAACATAGATGAACCTTGTATCTATAAAATGGTAGCAAAGAGTAAGATTGTCTTCCTCGTATTGTACGTGGATGACATACTCTTGATAGGAAATGATATTCCTATGCTGCAATCAGTTAAGCTCTTCTTATCACAAAGATCTCAATGAAAGATCTAGGTGATGCCTCATGCATATTGGGGATTAGGATCTATAGAGATAAAACCAAACAGATACTGGGATTGTCCCAATCCAGGTACATTGACACCATACTAAAGAGGTTTACTATGGAAGAATCCAAGCGTGGGAACCAACCCATGATTTCTGGACTCACTCTCTCCAAAGAGATGTCTCCCAAGACTGATTTGGAGAGAGCTCGCATGCAAGGGATACCCTATGCTTCGGCAGTAGGCTCTATCATGTATGCGATGCTATGTACCAGACCCGATGTAGCATACTCACTAAGTGTAGTGAGTCGTTATGAAGCAGATCCTGGAGAGAGTCACTGGACAGCTGTGAAGAACATTCTCAAGTACTTGCGAAGGACTAGAGACATGTTCTTGGTGTATGGTAACGGAGAACTCCGGGTGGAGTCCTTTACCGATTCCAGCTTCCAAAGTGATAAGGACGACTCTAAGTCGCACTCGGGATTTGTCTTTACCCTCAATTGAGGGGCGGTATGTTGGAAGAGTTCCAAACAGGATACCGTTGCAGACTCGATGATGGAGGCTGAATACATCGCTTCCAACGAGGCTGTCTGGATGAAGAAGTTCATCACTGAAGTTGGTGTGGTTCGATCCATTGAACATCCAATACCTCTGTATTGCGATAACAATGGAGCTGTGGCTTTGGCCAAGGAACCCAGATCCTATCAGAAATCCAGACATATTCTGAGGCGGTATCACCTGATCAGGGAGATAGTTGATCGCCGGGAGATCGAGGTCAGGAGAGTAGATACGAATGATAACACTGCGGATCCACTCACGAAGGCCATTCCTCAGATACAGTTTGAGAGATTATTCGGGATGCTAGGTATGAGATACTACAGCAGCTGGCCTTAGTGCAAGTCGGAGATTGTTAGGTATGTATATGCCCTAGAGGCCATTGTTGTACATATGATGTATATTATGATGGATGCTTGGATATATACAGAGAGTACTTTCATGCTCGTCATGATAGTATGCTATTTGGTTTCACTTTATCTTAACATGTTGACTTGTTTTGGTTTACTGTCTTTCTCTCACATGTTAATAAATCCCTTAGGATCTGTACTCGAGTACTAGGACTATGATGAGATCATACTAGTGGGGCCATTGTAGTCGATGAGTATATCCTTTAAATGTTCCTAGTCGAGGGTATATCGAGACAGGGCATCGATACACTATAGTAGACTAGCGTATACGCATCTTGACCCATATGATGGGCGATGGATGATCCCATATCCATCGGTGTTTGACATCAAGGATGGTCTACGGGTGCTCAGTGGAGACTGGGTACACTGGACGGACTCGCCGAGAAATCCCAGTTGGTGATATACCACACGTCAGATGGCAGTTCTCCGGTGACACTGGTACTGGGTCGTCTGTAGACCCGAGATCGTCATAGAGTCTTGTGTGATTCCCACTGTGTTTTGATTTCCACCTTACCATGTCCAAGAGGGAGTGCAAAACGGTGGCTTTTCGGTACAGTCCCGAATCACATGGAGGCAATGAGCGATAGGAGGGGATTCGTCTCTCTCGGTATAAGGAGTTGATGTCGTGCTGTGTTCGATTGGCTATAACTGCAAGTCCCTGGCCAGGGCTGATATAGAGATATACTGGTAAGTGTTACCAGTAGTTTCTCGACTTGTTATGAGCCTCGCATCTACACGACTTATCGGTTACTGGGGTCTGACGTATACCACCACTAGACTTGGTATACGACATTTCAGACGAACAGATCGGACTATACGGGAGTGTTACTGATTGGATTCACAGGAGAACGGACAGGCTAGCTTGTTGATCTTCTGATCGCTCAATACCTGGGTGGCTGTTACGTTTAGCTGACCGCTTGCAGCTTGTGGGTGTTTGATATGATCATCACCTGCTACCGGCGTATTGACGATTCTTTAGGGTCCTACATAGAGGTTTCTTGGCTCTGGCAAAACGGAGTAGAGGCACATATGTGATATGTGCACGACCGAGGATAATGCGATATGAGATACCGTATTATATTCTCGCGATATTTAAATATGAATCGGGATATTGGATCAAGTGTTGATTCGATGAATCGGTACATGATATATTAGTCGGTTAAATTCGATATAGCCGGATCGTTGGATCAAGTGTTGATTTGATGATTTAATATATAATGATATATATGATGTATTGTATTACATTATCTAATATTGGCTCGCTTTAATATTTTATTTTCTCACCGGATTAATACATTGATATATATGCGATATATGTTAATTGTATTATTTTCTTTTGTTGCAAATATATAATATATATGTGATATATATTATTGTGACATGATATGATTTATTTTGAAACATAATTAAGGATGATAAAAAGGGATTAGGGTTTGATTAGCGTTCGCTCTTTCAAGCACTTTCTAGAAGGATTCTCTTTTGTCTTGGTAAGATATTATGGTTGATCCTTATCCTTAACCTAACCAAACCCTAACTCTAGTTTATTCTCAACAAGTTTTATCCTATCATCCTTGACCATGGTTCTATAATCAATCATATACACTTGACTACTATTCATCACAAAAGGATTATTCTTTCATTCTTCATCTTCTTCTCTCTTTGGTTTTTGAAAGAGAGAGCTCACTAGAAATTCCTTATGTGATGATTTATTATGAGAAAGTGAATTAAAAAGATAGCATAAATACTACTCCATCATCCTCATCTAATCTAGCCCATTAGATTTGAGTGTTCATCTCTTTAGAGTGAGAAAGCTTGGGTTATAGCAACTTCGACGTAAATCATCGGAGAATCGGAACACTTCAAGCTAGCATGGATCGTTCGAGTCGTGGAGCCTCTCTTGAGTCCGGGAGATCGTGGATCGCGGCGAAGGGACTTCTACTCGGAGCTTGTGAAGCCAAGGAGCAGACTACAAAGGTTGTAATCCCTCACACTTAGCTTTAAAGATGTTATCTAGCATGCTAAACCCTAATAATCTAGCAAAGATCCCGTCTTTGGGTTGTTCGGCACATGTAAAATTTTATTCGGGCATGTTTGATGCTTTATGAACCTTCACAAGTGTGCCTAGGAACCCTACAATTTTCTCGAGCTCCGTGTAGATTTCTTGGATCTTGTGTTGACATTGAGCTTTGTGTATGAAATTGACATCGATTTGCCATTTTGTCCCTTAAACTGGTGCGTGGCAACATACGGATAGAGAGCGGAGACCCGTGTTTTATCTGTGGTTGGCAGTAATCCGGATTTTGTCGTGCTTTTCCATGAATTTCACCATTTTAGAGCCGAGAATATGTATCCTGCAATTGACTAGCAAACACGGCTCAAGAGTACCTACCGATAAGCAATGTGATAGAAATTGGGCGGTATAAAAATGCAAAAAACTGATATAAACAAATATCCCAACCTTCTATTAAGTAATATACAAACTAGTATGATAAAGTAATGGCCTCTAGGGCATATACACTAACAGTAGGATGTAAAGAAATTTCGTGCATGCTAACGATAGCCTTATTAGATGTTATTTCCTACTGACGAGTTGGCAACTCACCCCTGTTGTGCCACAGTATCTTGAAGGTTGAACCGTCAGCGCAGTAGCGGCGGGCATTCTTCCTCTTTTGGCTTCATTTGCTTGATTTGAAGCGTTGCTCGTAGGTTGGTTGCGAGGATGTTTTATTCCATCATGTACATTATATTGTATTTAGTATACTCCATCTACCCTTGTATTTGGCTAGATAGTGAGACTCGTAATACTTGTATTCGTGGTGTTTGGTGTCGATGCTCACTTGTGCCGACGTGGTTTTTGCTTGTTTCTGGCTTTCATATGCTTATCGTGCACTTTTGATATACATATTGCATGTGGTTATGATTCTGCCATGGGCAAAGAGCTAGCTCTCGCTTGGAGATGCCTTATTTCATTTATATGTATTTTCATGTATTGTACCCATTTAGGGGCCAGTATTTACAAAGAGACTCTGCCGAAATTTTCGGGAAAATATGATGTTGTTTTTAAATTTTTAATGCCACTTATTTTTTTAAAACCATGAGCTTTAAAACAAGTTTTTCCTTCACTCTGATTGTCCAACGGTTTAGTTTCTGGGCTTTGGCTTACTTATATTACGTTGCGCCTTGAGGCGTTTCGTAGTTTAAGTGCCAGTCACGTTCCGTACCTTCGGGTCGTGACAGAGGGCAATACAGTATCACAATACAAGTCAACATGTTAAGACAAAATGCAACCAGATACCATACTATCATGTCGAGTAAGAAAATCCTCTCTATATATGTCCAAGCATCCACTATAATATACATCATATGTATAACATTGGCCTCTAGGGCATATGCATAACTAACATGAACCTGGACCCTTATGAGCGCGGCAAGTTACCCGCCAACCCCAGAAGTGAGGCAACCCAAATCAACAATGTGAATGGGCCACTGTTCACACTATAATATTGTATTTTATATTCCCCATTCTTATGCATTTTACAATGAAAACAGGTGCTTTTGACGCATGTCTGCTACATGTTACAGGGTACAGGTTCTTGAAGCAAAAACAGTGAAAACAATGAAAAGACGATACAAAAGTGAGACTTTGACCAATAAACAGAAGACTCTTGATCAAGCCTACATAAAGATCAGTTCACTAAGCAGGGTTCAAGACGTCGACACAAAGCCACGGTTAAAGTCCACAACAATGTTCACTGGAAAATCTGGAAGAAAACCAAAAGCTAATTTGAGAAAAGACCTGCTGAAGAATAAAGTAAAAGTCAAGAAGAGCCAGCACCAGAAAATCCAGATTCCAAGCGTTCAAGTTGGCCGCGGAACAGTGGCCAAACCTTGGCTGCGGCCGCGGTTCCGCGGCCGTATTGCGCAATCATGAATTATATTTTTTACCATAACTTAAAGAGGCTCTGACTAGTCAACCTAAGGGCTATTTTTGTAAATGCAGATGTGCGAATCAAATGTAACCTAGGGTTTCCTATTCTCTATAAATAGGAACTCTATTCATTGTAATTTCCTATGCCTCCTTTCATTAATAAATTTCAGCATTCTTTTTGAGCATCATTTTTTGTAAGTTCTTTATTTTCTGCTCTAGGTTAATTTTCTATTCTTACCCTAGATAAATTTAATTCCTTGCCCTAGTTAATCTTTTATTCTCTGCCCTAGATAAATGTATTTTAATTCCCTAATGAGTGAGTAGTCTCCTCGCTTGTTAGGGTTAGATCTGTGGAAGGTTTGAGAGACGAAGATCTCTCATTCCCTTTCTTGCCCGTCATATATTTTCATAGAACTCCATGCATACCTTCTTATTCCGCTCCCTACGGCACTCTACCCACGAGGTAGCGGTGATACCGTAGTTTAAAGACCCGGATTTTAAGGTTTTCCATGGAGGTTAGGGTAAAGATTAAGAAAGGAAGGACAAGGATCTAGAGGAAGAACAATCTTCCCAATCATCCTAATCCCATTTATTAATATTTACCATAACACCTAATTAGATCTTCATATGGGTATAGAAAGCGGTGAGATTTATTGACTTTCCAAACTTAATCTAGACCTAACCCTAGCAAGATTTAGATATAGATAGATTTAGTTTTTAGATTTAATAATCAATCCGACCACAATCGGAATTAACTCGTTTGAGCGACTAGGAAATTCACAACATCCCTGTGGACCGACCCGTACTCACCGGCTAGCTTTATGCGACGCCGTTCTTGATTGCGGTTACAAATATTTTTGATCTATCTTTTAGAAAGCGCAAGCACGCTAAATCATTCAATCAGCCACCCCGCACTTTACCGAATCCGGTAACTTGAGCACCCTCCATGGGTCAACCAGTACCTACGAGTGCGGCGAGTAGCCCGCCAATTCTAGTATGAGGCCCATACTATCTCAACGCCATAAGATGCAGGCCCATTGCTCTCTCGAATCCGGCTATTCGATCACTCCATCTTGGGGTAAACCTAGTACATAAAAGAAAAGTATATACAATGGCGACATCGACCTTAACCCGGTCGTGTACCAATAAACGAATATACAATCTGGCCGAGACGTCAGTCCACATGTCGGACGCTTACACCGCAACATCAAATACATAAATGAATCTAAACTATACAGCTATCATTGCACAAGAGGCTGTCCCACACGACAATCTGAACAAAGCCATCACATATATCAACATCACAGCAGTATAAGCGAGCATGTGCAACCCCGTCTGAATGACATACATAAAATAGATGACGTTTGAGAAACACATACACCACATCAAAGATATCAACGATGCAAAATTTCATGTTTTGAAACTTTCCAAGTTTCCCCCCAAAGCAAAGACAACACAAAGTGAAATATGGGGAAAACAAAGAAGAACAAAAACACAAATTTACAAAACGCCAGACAGTGGATGAAAATGTGGACCTGAAGTAAAGAGTAAAAAGGTGAGGACGGTATTTTTTGCAATGTGGCCGGTGAAGTTTGAACGAAAATGCCTCGTTTTCATTCTATATTATTCTCATGTCTTAACTAAGACTCTGCAATTGTTTAAAAAAAATTCAGAGATGAAAAAAATTCCACAACCAAATTTCGGTTTTGAAACTAATGCATCGTCTACTACTAGTTTCTAATGTTTGGGTGGATCTGATACCATGTTGGAAGTCCTAGCGCCCTGGCGGTCTACCGTGGCCGATTGCGGAAC
Organism: Agapanthus africanus; assembly: GCA_030015575.1. Lineage (NCBI taxonomy): Eukaryota > Viridiplantae > Streptophyta > Magnoliopsida > Asparagales > Amaryllidaceae > Agapanthus > Agapanthus africanus. The sequence continues at coordinate 118,112,316 of CM057351.1, forward strand.
AAAAATTTTGGCGTTTAAAGAACTTGGCACTAGAAACAACTATTTATAATCGAATCCAAACATGAAACTAGAAATCTAAAAGAGTCTAACAACTATGATAGAAGTGTTATACCGAATGATCTGTGTCCTTCGGTCTTCTACCATCTTTACAAGCTAATTGAGGCATCTTGGATCGGGTTTGGCCTCTGGTCTCTCTCCATCGAAGATGATCCACCTGAGGATATGTTGTTCGAGCTCCAACCTCAAAGCCTAGGTAACTAGTGTACCAAGTTCGCTAAATTAGATAGCCTAGAGGATGTAGAGTCTAATGATAGATTAATTTGTCTCCAAACACCCTAGGTTTCTCAACACATGATACATTTAGGGTGGAGGTAGAAGAAGAAGCTTGAGGATGAAAGAGTGTTGTGTTTGGGCAACCAAAGAAATGGCTAAGTGTTGTGAAGAAAACAAACTCTAGCCTCACAAAAATATCTCACAACACAAATATCAAGTATCCCACAATAGTAGCTCATGAGTCACACCATGAGTCACCCCATGATGTTGGCTATAGTGCCCTCAAGGAAATTATCATAGTCGCAGGCAGTGGATTATGATGATTGAGGGAGGACCTATACGGATAGAACATTCTTACTCGAGATTATAGTATGCTATCTGGTTTGTCTCAATCATCATGTACATGCTTTATGTGGTATTACAGATCACTATTACATGTTGATATAGCCCATAAGATTCTTGCTTGACTACCATCATTATGATGGCTATCATATATGTGGGGGTTGGGTGGTCTATAAGCACATCCTTAAATGTCCCTATTCGTGGGAGTATCGAGACTGGGCATCGATACTCCAGAGTAGACTAGTATGTACTTATCGAGACCCCGACGAGGGGCGGTGGCTAGGTCTCACAAGCCATTGGTGTTAGTTTGTTCACCTAAGATAGTATACAGGTACTCATTTGGTTATGAGTACACTGGACGGACTCGCCGGGAACATGCTAGTTGGTATTATACCTATTGTCAGATAGCAGTTCTTAGGTGACATGTGTACATGTTAGTCTGTCGACCTCAGATCATCATTTGTCTCGTGTGAGTTCGGACTGAGCTTTGATTACTACCCTACCATGAGTCAAAGTAATCGTGCAAACAGGTTTTAGTTGGGTACAGTGCCTAGCCACATAGAGGCAGTGAGCGGATCGTCGTCTCTTCTAGTATTGGGGGTTGATGTCGCGTTGTGCATGGATGACCATAACCAGAAATCCTTGGCCAAGGTGGATGAGAATTACTGATTTGGATCAGTAGTTTCTCAGTTGGTGATGGGCTTCATACCGACACGAAATGTCGCGTTATTAGGCGTCCGACTTTATCCACCCCCTAGACACGATGTACGATACTCTTAGATGAACAGACCGGACTGGACGGATATTTTCACGAACAGGCTCAACAGGGGTTCAGATGAGTTTTCTCGTTGTCCTTCTTTTTTCTCAATACCATGGTAGCCGTTAGTACAGCTAGTGCCGCTGTCGTGCTTCTAGTTAAACCCACTGTCAACGTATTGACGAGTATTTAGAGCCCCACACAGAGGGTTTCCCTGCTACGGGCGAAACGATGTAGAGGCTGTATGGTTTTACGGCAGGGTTCGATCATATACGTGTACTTGTGCACGTATCATGATTCGGACGGATAATGCTAGTGGGTTTTGGTTTATGCTGGATTCTAGTATTATGTTGTTGGATTATTTTCGTCTCTTTCTATTCATATTCTTTCGGAATACGAATGCAGGTATGTATATACGAATGAGGGGTATTGTTGTAATTTATTACAAGGTGCTTCTAGGAGAAGATACCTCATTTAGTTTCGAGATGTATATACGTAATACGAATGCAGGTATGTATATACGGATGAAGTGTGCTATTGCATTTAATGTGAGCATGACTCATGGGGTGACTCATGAGGGATTCTTGATATGTTTAAGGGTTTTGAGATATTTTCTTGAGTTGAGGTTTTCATTCTTTAGCTTACAACACTTAACCATATTCTTCTTGAGTTGCTTTGCTTCACACTCTCATCCTCAAGCATCTTCTTCTACCTCCACCCTAAAAGTATCAAATGTTGATAAACCTGGGGTGTCTTGAGATAAATTAATCCTTCACTACTCTCTACTTCATCTTGGCTATCTAGTTTAGCGAACTAGGTACCAAAGTTAACCTCGGCTATGAAGTTGGAGCTCGAACTACAAATCCTTAGGTGGATCATCTTCGATGAAGGGAGACCGGCGACCAAGCTTGTTCATAGTGTCCTCTTCCAGCTTATGATGATGGTTCAAGACCGAAGGACACGGATCATTCAGTATAACCTTTCTAAATTCCAATATAGTTTGCTAGTTTAGGTTAAGGGTCGATCCGTAGCATCGGGTTCCGTTAGCGCCAGTTTAGAAAATTTTTGTTCCGCATTCGGCCACGGTTTAATGGCCAAGACGCTGGTGAAACCCAACATGGTATCAGAGCCAACCCATAAGCCCTATACTAGCAGTTCAAACGATGTTGTAAGTATCGAAACCGAACCAACTTCGAAACAACACGCGATATATTCCAGTTAATGTTGAATTTTCAGAGTCTTCTAAATTTTTTTAAAAGAATTGAAGAAGGCAATTTATGGGACAACCAGAACACCCTAAAAATACGAGCCCCAAACACGAAACTATAGCCGGTGAGATTGTGATAATTCCTGGCCTGGCCGGTCTGCTATTCTATTTGGGTCTTAAAAATTTTGTGTGTGTTCTGGTCTCTGGAATATTGGTTTTTGTGTATTGTTTGTTTTTGCCCAGGTTGGATATTATGTTATCTTTTGTTAGGGGGAAATTCGGGGTATTTCGAAATCACTATTTTTAACACTGTTTAAAAGTTTTCAGAACTTACATTACTATCTGCGACCGTGAATGTCATTAGAGCGGTACAACTCGTCTAATTGCTATATGTATTTTAGACGAGTTTGCGAACATGACATTCATGTTTAAGTTCTGTGTTGTGCTGTGCTTGTGGCTGGGTTGTCATGGTAGATAGCAAGTGGTGCAATGGTAGTAGTACAGTTCAGATTTGTTTGTATATTCTGTATTGCGGGGCGAGCGTCCGACATGTAGACTGTCGTCTCTGCCAGTTTATATATTATTTGTTTGGGGTAGGACCGGGTTGAGGTCGATGTCACACTTGTACATATTATTTTCTATTCTATACTAAGATTACCCCACGGTGGAGTACACGAATAGCTGGTTTCTAGAGGGCAACGGGACCGCATGTCATGGCATTGAGACAGAGGGGGCCTTACTCCACAATTGGCGGGCTATTCGATGCACTTGTAGGGGGTATAGTTTGACCCACGGAGGGTGCACAAGTTACCGAATTCCTTGAAGTGCTGGGTGTCCCATTCACGTTGTTGATTGGGGTTGCCTCATATCTGGAATTGGCGGGTAACTTGCCGCACTCATTGACACGACCCAAAATTTAGTTCGTGACCGGAACTTAAATCACACAACGTCTAAAGGTGTAACATAAATTAAGTAAGCCGAAGCCCAGAAATCTAAACCTTTAAAGAAAATAAAAGAGGTGAATTTTTGAAATTAAGGTGTGATGAAAATCAACATTTTCTTAAATGCATAGATAATTGAACATTAAAATGAAAATGGATGATACGAGTTGAAAATATGTTTCGTCTTTGAAAAATTTGGGCAGCACCTCCCTTGTATATTTTGAACCAAAACCACATATACATGATAATATAAAAGGCTTCCCTAAGCGGGAGCTAACTCTTCGTTAATCGTCGGAATCACAACCACGCAAGTCAGAAATATATGTATACGACACCCAACGTCGAAGATCAACACAAAAGGATAATGTAAAGAAACAAGACATCAAATCCACCAAGCGAACATATACCCCATCGCTCTAAGTCTTGCACCCACAAGTCATTCTAAGTCTTACTACTTATAATAATACTAGTTTCTCATTGACGTAGTTGACAAGATACAACAGGAATAATAAATACAAGAGTGGGCACGATCCAATGTGTCCCACCAACCATATCAAATCACCCCAAAGCAAGATGTGTGCCAGCAATACCGCTACTGATCCATGCAGTCAACCTGCAAGAACTGTGGCACAACGGGGTTGTGTTGCCAACTCATGAGTAGAAAACATCAGCATGTAGAAATCGAATAAAACAACAATTTCCTAGGTCAACTATATCATAAAGGTAATACTATCATATCTTGGGTGACCGTCTCTGCATATATGCCAACAATACAATCAATGCCTGTATGCATGTGGATATCATCTACGTATCCATCAATGACACAACAACAAGATGGATCCTGAGTGTCCAACATCAACACTTGAAATATCATGAAAGCATATGCATTTAAATATGAGGATATCAACCAACGTGTGTCCATCAACGACACATCAAAATCATGGAAGCTGAGTGTCCAACATCGGCAGTCGAAACATCATGAAACCCGTGTCCAGCATCGATACGTAAATCGCCATATCTCGGGCTCCGTCCGTCCGGATCGGCCCACGAGCTCCGTCAGTCCAGATCGGCCCAAATCATCTCACGACTCTGGTCGGTATCCTCCGGATAACCGCCGAGTCCAAATACTATCACTGGTAGGTAGTAGTCCCTCTGCCAGGCTCATCGTCTACTGCACAACATATTTTTCTTTGACCGGGGTACCATACCGGGTCCACCATATACCCGCAGACGGCTCATCCAGCTCCTCGAATCGGGTATCACATAGCTCATAACCGAGAAAACACATGTTGGACGTCTCGAAATATCATATCAAGAGAAACTGGGTTTTTAAAACAATACATACTTTCTTTTGAAATATAACCATTGTTCTCAAATCTATAATCTCATGAAAACAGTATCTCAATGCATATAATCGTAAAGCATGATGTATGCAAACAAAGAACAGAAATGTGAGCATATCAGTATACATGCCACATAGAATAATGATGTGAGCATTGCAAGTATATCATGTGGCAGTACTGAACAATTAAGAGTAATAGCATGATTTAGCAATTCTACTGTGCAGTGACATAGCAATTATCGATGATGAAAGTGTGTGAGCCGGCAAATCTGTGTAAGTGTAACATACGCATCATCAATAATGTTGTAGGTGTACTAGCATAGGTATATGTAATGCAATGAGAATATCATGAACGTAGCATAAGGTACATCGTAAGCAAAATACTATAAGGTATACGTATCTAATCCAATATCTACGTAAAGGCTAAACTAAGCGGTATAAACAGGGGTTAAATATCTATAACATATCCAAGTCGGAGAATCTATCAATCGGCATCCAGCCTCACAGCATCACGTACGGTATAACCCATCGTATGGCATCCTCTAGTCAAGGGTATGGATCAATCATCCGGTAAAACATCACGTGCGGTAAACCATCGTGCACCGACAACCAACAAAATAGGGATTCTATCGACCTATACAACAATGAGGGTACGGATCTAAAATCTCGTACGGCATATCCCTCATTATTCACATAATCATATATATACCTATATCTTAGGTCACATCCGTATCAATCTCATATGAGAGGACAGACAAAGGTATCAATTATCTCATATCACCTCGCATCCGTATAACGACATATCAAACCAAGTCATCATATCTCATCGTATACTCTTTTCATCACATCGATATCTCACATCAAGTCATCTTATTAATCTCATGTCGTATTTATCGACCTCATTACATGCCACTATAATCTCATACATAATCAATTGCAACTACAAATGTATATATCGGGATTTACATCCTTATATATCAATTCGTGACATCCTTTCTATCATATAATTTCACACTAAACCATAAACTATAATCTTAAGTCGTGGCATATCTTGTCTCCAAACTATAAATCACATATCAATGGTTGCGGGGGTGCTATACACCATCCACCCAACTTCAACCGTAGATATAAATCTATTTACTTGCGGAACTCCTTGTTCAGCCGTAGTCGATGTATGTCGTCGTCTAGGAATCCACGCGAAGATACCTACAATCAATACACAATCGCAATACTATTAAAACCAATTCCAAAATCTGATACGGCACACAAATTGCCTATAGGTTAGAACCTATAGCCTACGCATGCAAAAACAACCAAACAACCCTCGTCGTTGACGTACAAACATCCAACGACCAAATCAAATCCAAATACTAAAACCACGAATTCAAATATCGGGAAAACTTAGCCAAAGCACTCACAACAGCTTCCATATTTTATCTCAGGTTAATTGGGACTGAACAAGCTAGTAAAGGGGATAGGTTATAAGTAAATTGAGCTACAGGAAAAACCCAAACACCATAGCACTGAGGAAATCCGGCGAGATGGCCATGAAATCCGGCGTCGCCGGCCGTACCGGGGACAAAGGGGCCCGTACTTTGGTGGTGAGTTTCTAGAGGTTAATCTAGGTTAATGTAGTGGTTTGTTTTTCTTATAACCACTCCTGGTTGCTCCAGATTCCCTATAGTCCAACAATACTTCACAAAACAGACACAGAATAAATCCTAAGTTCGTGTATCGGGTTTTAATCTCTATTTTGGTCTGGAAAAATCAACAATAAGGTCTTGTAAATAGTCACTACATATCACAAGTCCACACAATCACCTAAACCCTCTCTTGGAATTTCCAAACATCACTAACCAAACAAATAAAAACACCAAACAAAAATTAGGATATACTAAACATAATAACTTAACTAAAAGATATGGATTTTACCTCATTTGGCAACTCAAGAATTTTTTTGAGTTGCTCAAAGTCTTCAAAATCCAAGTTTGGAAGGTCCAAAGTGTTGAGAATGAAGTTGTGCATCTTTTTAATGAAGGGATTATAGGGTTTTGGTGAAGGATTGGAGATGAAATATGAGGGTAGAGGAGGTGGAGGAAGAATGAGGAAGGAGATGAAGGAAGAGGAAAATGGTGAAGTGAGGAAAACAAATGAGAAATGGTCAAGGTGGAGCCGTACCCCTACTCTCTCTCTCAATCACTCTGTCATGGCATGCTCCCATGCCATCATGTGGTCCCCCCATTTCTCTCTCATCAATTATCCTCCCATGCCTTCACTTTTCATTTTCTTTTCACTTTTAAAACCAAATATTAACAGACACACTAATACAACATGCATCTAAATTGCAACATGACATGGTGTAATAGCCATGGTTAATTAAGAATACGGATTTGGCATAATCATGATTAGTAGTGCACTAATGGAGTTTTATTTAAAACTGCGTATAATTAATTATAAAAATCCCCAAATCCGATAAGTATATTTTTAAATGAATAAATCATTTTAGTTTCCAAATATTTCCTAATTATTGCTATATATTTATACCATTTTACGAAAACCCCAAATTCGCAAATCGAATAGTTTTCGCGAAATATATTATTTTAATAATAAATTCCAAAAATAATATTTTATATTTCTGAAATGTTACAATCTTCCCCGTTAAATAAATTCGGTCCGTGAATTTAAATTTAAACCACCAAATACTAAAATATTTCAATAATCAGCTCAAATCATAGGGCTCCGAAATCACGGAAGATACAGAAATACCACAGCGCATCGTGTGTGCCTGGAAACGAGTATGAAACTCAAAATCGAACTCCGTCAAGCGTCACGCAAATCATCGGAGTTACAATGGAGATACAGATCTCGAAATCCACTACTGATATTCAATATCCACTACTCAAATCCAATACGCAAATCATCGTTGTAAACTTCTCAAGACATGTTAAAGAAATGCATGCCAAACCTTTTTCAAATCGCTGTGCGATGCGCGTATCATGTCACAAGTCGCGGACGTTTATTAGAAGAAAAATATCTATATATATTCTTGTTTAACATACACGTCCCACCGTTTTGAAAATAATTTAGAAGGGTTTCACTTGTAAAATGTTTCGTGTCATCTCGAACACATAGGAAAAATATTAAGATTGTATCTCCTTTTTGGAAAACCCTTCGATAACTATCGATGCATGCAAAAACATATTCAGGTATTGTCCTCGGACCAGTCCTGCTCAGCTACTATATCAAATAGTAAATATCATAAAACATACTGCTCCAAAAGAAACCAATCCCAAATGTGTATAAGAATGCCACGTGCGTCTGGTGCGCACAAAAACAAAATCAATGAATGTGCCATACAAGTGCACAGAAACAAAATCTAAGTGCAACGGGTGTGCACGAAAATACCTGTCAAGGGCATAGAGTGTGCCTGACAACAATAACAGGTGCATCTGACATGCACGAAGAATCCCGATTTAGTGCATCTGGTGTGCACCAAAATCGCCTCAAGCGCGCCACGTATGCGCAAGAATGCAAATCACGTGCACAAGGTGCATGAAAACAAATATCCAATATCACAATCGAAATCGACGGTATACAACACACCTCAATCCAAATCATGTATACCGTGATACATAATTTCACAACCACGTGCATCAGCGTGCACAAAATCGAATCAAAGTACTAATAGTACATGAAAACTACACCGAAGGCAGAAGTCAAATCACAAACATACCATAGGCATGAAATCAAAATCAATTATCTTGAATGTCATCAAATCTAAGTCGAGTGCAACTGTGGTGCATAAAATCTCAATCATGCAAATAAATCGCCCAAAACACCAAAATCCAAAATGACGGACACGTGATATTCGAATCACCAATCGTAAATTGTAAACACTGTCGTCGATATGTCCTTCCTACAAAGTCGAGAAGGTGTCGGTGCATCCATGATAGCAGAGCAAGATATCTACCTGCCTCCTGTTCATGGTCTGGCGCATTGTGCCCTTAGGCTCTCGTCTCTCACTGCGAATTGACAGTTATATAACTTTCGTCGCATAGGTTGCTAGTTATATAAATCCTAAGGCATCTTAAACGGAGTAGCGTTTCGTAAGTATGCCGCGGAACATACACACAGTACGCCACTCTACTTAAGTTACCTACTCCATCAACCAAGGTCAACCTATGCGACGAAAGTTCAGGTCTAATACCCCCTCGACCATGTTTAAGTTCTGTAAGGTCAAGCCTACATTCCGAATATATATATATATATATACACACACACACACACACACACACACATATATATATATATATATATATATATATATTGTTAGTGTATATGCCCTAGAGGCCATTACTGTATCATACTAGTATGTATATTACTTGATGGATGCTTGGAATATTCACAGTTGTGTATACAATCTTGCTCGAAATGGTAGTATGCTACTTGGTTTGTCTCTGCTTTAATGTGTACATGTGTTTCTTTTATTATATCACCTATACGCGGTAGTGGAGCCCCTAGGATCTTTGCTTGATTACCAGCGTTGTGATGGCAGTCACACTCGTGGGGGCTGGGTAATCTACAAGCACATCCTTATTTACATGTCCCTAGTCGTGGGATTATCGAGACAGGGCATCGATACTCCGGAGTTGACTAGAGTATGCGCTTCTCATCCCAGCGAGGGAGACGTTCTGTCCCACAGCCGTCAGTACGTCGTACTTGAGATAGTATGCGGGTACTCGTTAGGTTACGAGTACACTGGACAGGACTCGTCCGGAACTGTTGGTTGGTATTATACCTCTCGTCAGTTATCAGTTCCCATGTGACCTGAGTACAGCTTAGTCCGCTGACTTGACACTGTCACTTCGCCTCGAGTGTGTTCCTACTGTACATTGATTACTACCCTACCACGGCTCAAAGGAGTCGTGCAAACAGGTAGTAGTTGGGTGCAGTCCCTAGGCACTTGGAGGCCGTGACGGTTAGACAGGATTCGTCTCTCCCGGTATTGCGGGTTGACATCACGCTGTGTCTAGGAGAGCCATTACAGAAGTAGTCGCTGGCCAGGGGAAGCGAGATATACTGGTAGGTTTCCAGTGTTATCTCAGGGTGTTCTGGGCTACACTCCGACACGACTTGTACCGCTATTAGGGGACTGACGTTTACCGCCCCCCTAGGCCCGCCAAGCGATGTATCAGACACATAGACCGGACTGTACGGAGACTGTCACATTCAGGCTCAGTAGGAGTTCAGATGGGTTCACCTCGTCAGTCTTCTTATCGGCATCTACCTGGGGACCGTTACGTACAGCTAGTGCCGCTTGCGGTCTGTGGTTAAACCCACAGCCAGCGTTGTGTCGAGTCTTTAGAGTCCCACACAGAGAGTTATTCGCCTTTAGGCAAAATGAGTAGAGGTCGCATGGTTTTGCGACAGGGTTCGTTCACATCCGCGCACTTGTGCATGTTTGCTGTCCGGACAGCTTATACTAGAGGGCTTTGGTTTAAGACGGATCCTAGTATATGATTTAGGATTGGTTTTATCTCATTGTATTCGTGTTCCTCGGATCACGGATACGGGTGCGTATGCACAGTTGACTAAGACAGAGGCAGAGGACTTTGATTAGGGTTGATGACCATTGTCATTTTCTTAACCCTAATGCTTATGTGTGTATTATGAATAATTGATATTAGTTAAATATAATTGTGCATGGTTAGGGTTGTTGACCATTTGACCATACTTAACTTGTTGACCTAGGCAGACATGTTGACCATCATCATTCCATATGAAAGATGCTCTTTGATCCTTGCAATTTGCATTTAATGTGAAATGATAATGGTCAAGTCTTGATTAACCATGACAATTATCTTAGCTAATTATCTATTTTCATAATTCACATATATATGTGAGAATGGTTCATTTTTCTTCTCATTCTATCATTTAGATTCTCTCTCCTCCTCTTCCTCTCTCTCTAGCTCTCCCTTCTCATGAGTTGAGAAACACTTGAGCTTGAGATAAACCATTCTAAGATACTCTCTACTCTCTTCTAAGGTTCTAGGATTAGCACTCCAAGCATCTTAGTTACTTCTAGCTTGAAGTTGAAACCAAAGGTTGAGGCTCTCGGGTGGATCCTTTTTCGACTAGAGAAGGCGACAAGGAGACTACTTTCTTTCACTCTAAGGAGCAAAGAAAGAAGGACATAAAGCCCTAGGTATAACCTTTCTTCTATGTAGCTAAAACTAGTTAGCTTTATAGTTAGTTTTTGTTTAGCAAAGATCCTCCTTTTGATAGTCCATGTTGCATAATTCGATAAAAATCCGATTTTTATACCGTTTCCGCCTCCCCGCAAGCACCGGGGTGGGCAACGTGGAGTTACAGTGGTATCAGAGACTAACTAAACATAAACTAGGTAGTTAGTAAAGTGTATAGAAGTTCGATCGGTAAAAATCAAAAAAAATTTTTCTAAAAACCCAAGTTTCTACCGATTTTTAAATCTGCTTTAAAAATAATAAATCACACCTTAAAATCGGCTCAGGGTTTTTACAGTACACCCAAGAAAAACGAACCAGTGAACCGACCAACTCACCACGGTTCCGCGGCCGAGTTGACTCGGCCGCGACATGTTTCTCTTGCAGTGTTCTTATTTTTTGTTTTTGGGATTTTAAAGATATTTTATTTCTGGTCAGATTTTACAGAAAAGAAATTTGTATTTGGGTTGGCTATAAATCCGTATTTTTGATCGAACTTCCCTATACTTTGACTAATGTGTTATATCTGTGATGTTTATATGTATTGAACGTCAGCTAATCGCTATACGTCGATTAGTGGGGGTTAGACATATATGTGATATGTAATGCTTGTTGGTTTGTGTATATGAACTCGGTGGATTGTCGCGGATGAATAGCCGGGGTGGATGTGAGATGAGAGTTTCTTTTTTCTTTCATTCATGTAATATGTAAATTGATGTAATATTATTTGTTTGGCCGCACAACCGGGTCGGGGTTGTACCCGTCTATGTATAATTTCTTTTTACTGTTTTTGCTCCTAGGATATACCCATGGTGGGGTGCACAAACTACCGGGTATCTCGAAGTGCCGAGTGGCCTACTCACGTCGTTGAGGGAGGTTGCTTCGCTTCGGGTACTTGGCGGGTAGTTTGCCGCACCCGTAGGGGTCTTGGGTGTGGTATTGGCTATTCATCGCGACCGTGTAATCCGTTTTTCGTTGCAGGCTCGAACGAATCGCGGATTCCTAGTATATCCAAAGTGTTCATCTGTGATCTGGATTGACTATCATTACTATATATCTATATATGATAACTATTTAGGTGTTGCTTATGTTTTGCATCCGCGCTAGTCCAGCCCCCGCTCTGTCGTTAGTTAAGTAACCTAACGGGTGATGACGGGGCCCCGTGGCGAATGCGGATGGTATAAGCGTACACCATATTTTGGTTGTTTTCTGCAATGGTAGGATTAAAAGATGGGACGCATTAAAATTAATGCAAGAAAATAAACTAAGTAAAAGTCGATTGGAAAACTTTGAAAACCACTCGGTTCTTTTCAAAACCAAACTTTTAAATGCGGAGCTTGAACCACTCCTTTTAAAAGCTATCTCGTTCCATCGATTATATCAAGTTCACTACGTTCACGGTTTCGCCAAAACCATTCGTAGCCCTCCATCATTTCAGTTAAATATTCGGTAGTATTCAAGCTATGTATTTTGACGTCACGCCAAGGCATAGTGATTGGTAGCTGCCGGATATTTATCTGTTGCATAGATAGAATGCGTTGGTTTGAGACAGTCGTAATGCCATTTTGGCCTACGTCAATGGTAGGTACGGGTGGGTTCAAATTAACCTGGATAATGATGGGAATAACTTGACATGTGACTTATGACATTTTGACCTCACGCCAAGGTCCTAAGAGCATGGGGCAAAAATCCACATCGGGAGTTTCATAAGTACTGAAACTTGCTAGCGCTGCATACCATTTGGAGTGTGATGATTCTGGTAGGATTCCTTCAGTTTTATCACGCAATGATATTTGGATCCCGATCCTACTGTGAGTATATGCTACTTCTCGGGAAATTTCTCACTTAACGATCAATTCTATAAACCTAGTAGGTGTCTAGAAAGGTGTTAGCGGGGCTACGCCCCCAGGGAAAAGAGGTTTCTTAATTAAGAAACTTCGCGAAAGCGTTGGAAAACCTCCCTCGAAGTACCGACACTGTCCTGGCTGAACGGTTAAGCAAGTATTGTAGGGTGAGATTGATCCCGACTAATTCATCCTTTATGGTTTGAGGAGGGATTCGAGAAACAGTGGGAGCCATCCTGTTTAGACAAACTAAAAACCACTCTAAACTTGCAAGAGCATCAAGCTAAAGTGTTTCTTTTCTCTCCCCTAATTGCAGCGACCATTCAAGATGACCGGACTTAAGTTATTACTAGATAAAAATACACTGACAGGGCCAAACTACAAAGATTGGCTCAGGAATGTCAAGATGGTAATCACTTACGACAAGTTGGGGTATATCCTTACCACCAAAGCTCCCCGTGTCCCAGGTCCCACCTCCAGCGTCGTGGATGTAGAAATCCATAAGATATGGGAGATCGATTGCGCGTAGGCCAAATGCCTCGTGCTTGCCTCTATGGACAACGAACATCAGAGGAGGCACGAGAATATGGACCTCGAGTCCATATTTCTCCATACAAAAGATCTGTATAGAGAGCAGTCTCGTATCGCAAGATACGAAGTGTCGAAGAAGCTATTTTCGGCAAGATTGGCCATCGGATCATCGGTAGCGGAACACATGCTTAAGATGATTGGCTACATAGAGGAGCTCGCGGACCTTGGGACCACGTTGGAGAATGAACTCTACACTGAATTGATTCTCCAGTCCCTTCCTTCCACTTACGCCCAGTTTATCCTAAACTTCAACATGCAAGGAAAGGAGGTTGAACTTTCCGAACTTCTGAACATTTTGAGGAGTGCTGAGGGCACCCTACAGAATGGTAGGGAGACATCCACTTTGTTTGTAGGAGGATCTTCCTCTTCTAGGTCCAGGGCGAAAGACAAGGGAAAGAAGAAGAAAGCCCCAGCCAAACCAAGGGGCGGTGTCAGTAAAGTGGATACGAAGGGAAAGGGAAAGGCAACAAAGGTAGCGGGAAAGCTTGTGGGAAAGAAAGAATGCTTCTACTGTCACAAAAGTGGACACTGGAAACAGGATTGCAAGGCTTGGAAGGCCAGAACCCAGGATCTGAAGCGAGTTGCGGCTTCAGCTTCAGGTGTGTATGTTATTGAAAACAGTCTATCAATAAACTCTACTTCCTGGGTATTGGATACCAGATCAGGATCTCATATCTGTAATTCTTTGCAGGCGTTGAGAAAGCGTAGGGTTTTGAAGGAAGGTGATATGACCCTCAGAGTTGCAAACGGAGCTAGCATGGATGCTGAGGCCGTGGGGGACAATCACCTGGGATTGTCAGATGGACACTTTTTGGTTTTGCGTAGTTGTTATTTTGTACCAAATGCAACGTGTAATATCATTTATGTATCTTTATTATCTAAAGAAGGTTATGAATTTGCATTTGTAAGTAATGTTGTGAACTTTCACCTTAATCAAGTTTTGATTGGGTCAGGTACATTAAACAATGGGATTTACGTATTAAACCTAACACAGATTTTCAATGTCCAGAATACACACAAAAGAAAGTCTCCAGAAATCAATAAAACTTTCTTATGTCTTTGTAGACTCGGTCACAATAATGAGAGAAGTTTGACGAAGTTACATACAGAAGGATATTGGGATCCCTTCGAATATCACTCGTATGCAACTTGTCAATCCTGTCTCAAAGGAAAGATGACAAAGACTCCGTTCACTGGACACGGAGCTGTAAGTCCATGCTACCACTCCCGGTACTTTCGGGCATGCGGAATTTGGTGAAAAACAATTTTTCTAGAGGTGGTAACATGGACTCAAAACCAGATCTTTGTTAAACATCTAACTAACAACCTAACTAGGAGTTGTTAACTACTCGGTTAGGGGGTTATACCTTTCTTTCTTGAACTCCTTCTTCTTTGACTCTCGATGGTTGTCCGGATCGGCTTCACTCCATCGTCTCCTTGCGCCGAAGATAGATCCACCCGGAAGCTTCTACCTTTGGCTTGTTCTTCGATCCTTGAAGAAACTAGTTCACTTGGTTCTTGGTTCTTGGTTCTAGAGTGAGTAGAGAAGAGTGTGTTGGGATATTCTCTATGGTTCTTGGTTCTCAACACATGAGACAAGTGAACCATAGACTAAAGAGAGGGTGAGTAAGAGGAAGGAGATGAGAGCTCAAGAACAAGAGAGAGAATGAGAAAGACTTTTCTCTCTTGGCTCTCATATTCCAAAACCATCATCACAAAAATAGTAATCAAGTATTGTTTAAATGGTTTAAGTCAAAATGTCTATATCTTTTCATGCACTCATATTGCACAAGAGAACAAGCAAGTGAAAAGTCTTTGCCATGAAATGATAGCCATTGTCATCATGATGGTCAACTAGTCCAACCTAGTCAACCGGTCAACAAAGTCAACAAGTCAACAAAGTCAACCCCTCAACAACCATGTCACAACAATACTTAATTAATATTATTGTTAGTCATATATCATATTCTCATTAAGGTTGAGCAAAAAGTCAATAGTCAACAGTCAATGGTCAACAACCCTAATGAGAATCCTCTGCCTCCGTCTCTCCGTCAACTGTACATACACACCCGCAACCGCATTCCGAGGAACACGAATACATACTGGATAAAACCAATCCCAATAGGTACACTATGATCTGGCTTAAACCAAAGCCCGCTAGTGTAAACTGTCCGGACACTGTACGTGCATAAGTGCACGGATGTGACCGAACCCTGTCGCAAAACCATGCGACCTGTCGCAAAACCATTCGACCTTTACTCTTTTGCCTAAAGGAGAATAGCTTTCTGTGTGGGACTCTAAAGACTCGACACTACGCTGGCAGTGGGTTTAACCACAGACCGCAAGCGGCACTAGCTGTGCGTAACGGTCCCCAGGTAGATGCCGACAAGAAGACTGACGAGGTGAAACCCATCTGAACTCCTACTGAGCCTGAATGTGACAATCTCCGTATAGTCCGGTCTGTTCGTCTGATACATCACATGGCGGGCCTAGGGGGGCGGTAAACGTCAGTCCCCTAATAGCGGTACAAGTCGTGTTGGAGTGAAACCCAAAACACCCTGAGATAACACTAGAAGCCTACCAGTATATCTCGATTGCCCTGGCCAGGGACTACTCGTGTAATGGCTCTCCTAGACACAGCGCGATGTCAACCCCCAATACCGGGAGAGACGAATCCTGTCTAACCGTCACTGCCTCCAAGTGCTTCGGGACTGTACCCAACTACTACCTGTTTGCACGACTCCTTTGAGCCATGGTAGGGTAGTAATCAAAGTACAGTGGGAACACACTCAAGGCGAAGTGACAGTATCAAGTCAGCAGACTAAGCTGTACTCGTGTCACCTGGGAACTGATAATTAACGATAGGTATAATACCAACCGGTCAGTTCTCGACGAGTCCTGTCCAGTGTACTCGTAACCTAACGAGCACCCGTATACTATCTCCAGTACGACGTACTGATGGCTGTGGGACAGACCATCTCCCACACTGGGATGAGAAGCACATACGCTAGTCTACTACGGAGTATCGATGCCCTGCCTCGATAGTCCTGCGACTAGGGACCAGTATAAGGATGTGCTTATAGATTACCCAGCCCCCACTAGTGTGACTGCCATCACAACACTGGTAATCAAGCAAAGATCCTAAGGGCTCCACTAATGTGTATAAGTGATATATTAAAATAAACACATGTACACATTGAAGTAGAAACAAACCAAGTAGCATACTACTATATTGAGCAAGATTGTTTATACAAGGTGAATATCCCAAGCTTCTATTAAGTAATATACAAACTAGTATGATACAGTAATGGCCTCTAGGGCATATACACTAACAATCTCCCACTTGCACTAAGGCCATGTACCGGCGTATCGAAGACCTATCGTCTCGATCAGCCGCTCGAACTGAGTCTGAGGCAAGGCCTTGGTGAATGGATCTGCAGTGTTATCTTCTGAAGCGACCCTCCGAACCTCGATCTCCTGGCGATCCACGATCTCCCTGATCAGGTGATACCGCCTCAAGATGTGTCTGGATCTCTGATGGGACCTGGGTTCCTTCGCTAAAGCTATAGCCCCGTTGTTGTCGCAATACAGAGGTATTGGATCAACAATGGACGGAACCACCTTAAGTGCTTTCAAGAAATTCCTCATCCAGACAGCTTCTTTTGCGGCATCAGATGCAGCGATGTATTCCGCTTCCATCGTCGACTCTGCAACGGTTTCCTGTTTGGAACTCTTCCAACACACCGCCCCTCCATTGAGGGTAAAGACAAAACCCTACATGGACTTGGAATCATCCTTGTCACTCTGGAAGCTGGAGTCAGCAAAGGCCTCGATCTGGAGGTCTTTTCCGCCATACACCAAGAACATCTCTTTAGTCCTTCTCAGGTACTTGAGAATGTTCTTTACCGCTATCCAGTGTTTCTCCCCAGGGTTTGACTGATACCGGCTTACCACACTGAGTGCATAAGCTACATCCGGTCTGGTACACAACATCGCATACATTATAGAGCCTACCGCAGAAGCGTAGGGTAAAATAGACATGCGATCCCTCTCCAAATCATTCTTGGGAGACATCTCTTTAGAGAGGGTGATCCCGTGACAAGCCGGTAGGTTACCGCGCTGGGAATCTTTCATACTGAATCTTTTCAGTATGGTGTCGATGTACCTGGACTGAGAAAGTCCTAATATCCTCTTGGATCTATCACGATGGATCCGGATCCGCAGGATGTATGAGGCATCACCCAGGTCTTTCATGGAGAACCTGTGTGTCAAGAACCCCTTGACAGATTGAAGCATAGGAATGTCATTTCCTATTAAGAGAATGTCATCCACGTATTAAACGAGGATTACTACAGTTCTCGCTACAAATCTACTATAGATGCATGGTTCATCTGGATTTTTGATAAAGCCAAATTCCTTGACCGTCTCATCAAAACAGATGTTACAACTCCGCGATGCCTGCTTTAGTCCGTAGATGGACTTAAGCAACTTGCACACCTTTCCGCTGCTCCCACTCTGAATGAAACCCTCTGGCTGGTCCATATAGACACACTCCTCTAAATTTCCATTTCGAAAAGCGGTCTTTACGTCCATCTGCCAAATCTCATAATCGTGGAAGGCAGCAATGGCAAGAAGGATCCGAATGGATTTTAGCATAGCTACTGGAGAAAAAGTCTCGTCATAGTCCAAACCAGGTCTTTGACGAAAACCCTTTGCAACCAGTCTAGCTTTATAGGTCTCAACCTGCCCATCTACACCAATCTTCCTTTTGAAGATCCACTTGCATCCTACGGGATTTACCCTGTCTGGAGCAATGTCCAACGTACATACTTTGTTGGTGTACATGGACTCCATTTCGGTCCGCATTGCATCCAGCCATTTTACTGAGTCAACGCTCTGAACGGCCTGCTGGAAGCTAGTAGGCTCATCATAATCTATGATGCAATCCTCTTTATCCCAGTCTATGAGAAAACCGTAGTATCTCTCGGGCGGATGAGAATGCCTACTACTCCTACGGAGCGGCGTAGGAATGTCCTGTTCTTTTGAACCCTCTGGAACCACTAAGCTTTCAGTAATAGTCTGTGGTTCTGGAATTTCTTCCAGTTCTACTGCGCTCCCACTAATTCCTTTTTCTAAGAACTGGTGTTCTAGAAAGTGGGCATGACGAGAAACAAAAACCTTTTGTTCCTCTTCGCAGTAGAAGAAATATCCATTGGAATTCTTTGGATATCCCACAAACTTGCACTGTACTGAGCGTGCCTCGAACATGTCCGCATGCTGCTTTTTAACAAAATCTGGACTTCCCCATGTCTTAATGTGATTAAGATAGGGTCTCTTCCCACATCACATCTCATATGGCGTAGTAGGCACAGTCTTAGTAGGAACTCGGTTCAAAAGGTATGCAGCTGATTCTAGCGCATACCCCCAGAATGATCGCGGTAACTCAGCGTTACTCATCATGGACCGTACCATATCCAATAGGGTTCGGTTCCGTCTCTCCGATACACCATTATGTTGCGGAGTGTTTGGAGGAGTAAGCTGAGAGAGAATTCCGTTCTCTTTTAAATAGTCCAGGAACTCGGCACTCAAGTATTCTCCACCTCGATCCGATCTTAGAATCATAATACTTTTGCCGGTTTGTTTTTCTACTTCATTCTTATATTCCTGGAATTTTCCGAAGGCTTCGGACTTATGTTTCATTAAGAAGACATAACCGTACCTTGAAAAGTCATCCGTAAAAGTAATGAAGTAAGAATAACCGCTTCGCGCATGTGTAGACATTGGACCGCACACGTTGCTGTGTACGAGTCCTAAGAGCTCGCTCGCTCTTACTCCTTGTCCAGTGAACGGAGTCTTTGTCATCTTTCCTTTGAGACAGGATTGACAAGTGGCGTACGATTGATATTCGAACGGATTTAAATATCCTTCTTTATGTAACTTCGTCAACCTTCTCTCATTGATGTGACCTAGTCTACAATGCCATAAGAAAGTATGATTTATTTCTGGAGACTTTCTTTTGTGTGTATTCTGGACATTGAAAATCTCTGGTTGGTTTAATACGTATATACCATTGCTCAATGTACCTGACCCAATCAAAACTTGATTAAGGTGAATGTTTACAACATTACTTACAAACGCAAAGTCATAACCTTCTTTAGAAACTAAAGATACAGAAATGATATTACAAGTTGTGTTGGGTACAAAAAAGCAATTACGCAAAACCAAAACATGTCCATCTGACATTCCCAGGTGATAGTCCCCCACAGCCTTAGCATCCATGCTAGCTCCGTTTGAAACTTTGAGGGTCATGTCACCTGCCTTCAAAACCCTACGGTTTCTCAACGCCTGCAAAGAATTACAAATATGAGATCATTATCCGGTATCCAATACCCTGGAAGTAGAGTTTATTGAAAGACAGTTTTCAATAACATACACACCTGAAGCTGAAGCCGCAACCTGCTTCAATTCCGGTGTCCTGGCTTTCCATGCCCTGCAATCATTCTTCCAGTGTCCCTTTTTATGACAATAGAAGGATTCTTCTTTATCCACAAGCTGCCCCGCTTTCTTTGTTGCTTTTGCTTTTCCCTTCGTATCCACTTTACTAACACCGCCACTTGGTTTGGCGAAGACTTTCTTCTTCTTTCCCATGGCTTTCGCCTTGGACCTAGAAGAGGAAGATCCTCCTACAAACAAAGTGGATGTTTCCCTACCTTTCTGTAGGGTGCCCTCTGCACTCCTCAGTATGTTGAGGTGTTCTAAAAGTTCCACTTCTTTTTCTTGTTAGTTGAAGTTCAGTATAAACTGGGCGTAAGTGGAAGGAAGGGACTGGAGAATCAAGTCCGTATAGAACTCGTTCTCTAACGTGGTCCCAAGTTCCGCGAGCTCCTCAATGAAGCCAATCATCTTAAGCACGTGTTCCGCTACCGATGATCCGATGGCCAACCTTGCCGAAAATAACTTCTTCGACACTTCGTATCTTGCGATACGAGACTGCTCTCCATACAGTTCTTTTGTATGGAGAAATATGGATTCAAGGTCCATATTCTCGTGCCTCCTCTGATGTTCGTTGTCCATAGAGGCAAGTACGAGGCACATAGCCTTCGCGCTATCAATCTCCCAAGTCTTACGGATTTCCTTATCCGTGACGCTGGAGGTGGGACTTGGGACAGGGGGAGCTTTGGTGGTAAGAAGATACCCCAGCTTGTCGTAAGTGATTGCCATTTTGATATTCCTGAGCCAATCTTTGTAGTTTGGCCCTGTCAGTATGTTTTTATCTAGAAGTAACTTAAGTCCAGTCATATCGATTGTTCGCTGCAATTAGGAGAGAGAAGAAGAAACACTCAGCATGATGCTCTTGCAAGTTTAGAGTGGTTTTTAGTTTGTCTAAACAGGATGGCTCCCACTGTTTCTCGAATCCCTCCTCAAACCAGAAAGGAAGAATTAGTCAGGATCAATCTCACCGTACAATACTTGCTTAACCGTTCGGCCAGGCTGGTGTTGGTACTTCGAGGGAGGTTTTCCAACGCTTTCGCGGAGTTCCTTAATTTAAGAACCTCTTTTCCCTAGGGGCGTAGCCCCGCTAACACATTTCTAGACACCTACTTGGTTTATAGCATTGATCGTTACGTGAGAAATTTCCCGAGGAGTAGCATATACTCACAGTAGGATCGGGATCCAAATATCATCGCGTGACGAAACTGAAGGAATCCTACCAGAATCATCACACTCCAAATGGTATGCAACACTAGCAAGTTTCACTTCTTTTGAAACTCCCGTTGTGGATTTTTGCCCCATGCTCTTATGGCCTTGACTTTGGCCAAAATATCATAAGTCACATGTCAAGTTCTACCCGTCATTCTCCAGGTTAATTTGGATCCATCCATACCTACCCTAGACTTTGGCCAAAATGGCAGTACGACTGTCCCAAACCTACGCATCTATCTATGCTACACATGAATACCCAATAGCTACCAATCACTATGCCTTGACTTTGGCCAACATACATAGCTTGAATACTATTGACTATTTATGTGAAACGACGGAGGGTTACGAATGGTTTTGGTGAAACCGTGAACGTAGAGAACTTGATATAATCGATGGAACGAGATAGCTTTTAAAAGGAGTGGCTCAAACTCCGCATTTTAAAAGTTTGTTTTGAAAAGAACCGAGTGTCTTTTCGAAAGTGTTCCAACGACTTTTACTTGGTTTATTTTCTTGCATTAGTTCTTTTAATGCGTGATATTCTTGCATTAGTTCTTTTAATGCGTTCCATCATTTAATCCTACCATTGCAGAAAACAACCAAAATATAACGTACGCTTATGCCATTCGCATTCGCCACGAGGCCCCGTCATTACCCGTTAGGTTACTTAACTAACAACAGAGCGGGGGCTGGGCTAGCGCTGCTGTAAAACATAAGCAACGCCTAAATAATATCATATATAGATATATTGCAATGATAGACATTTCAGATCACAGATGAACAAATTGGATATACTAGGAACCCGCAATTCGTACGAGCCTGTAACGAAAAGCAAATTACACGGTCGCGGTGAATAGCCAATACCCCACCTAAGACCCCTACGGGTGCGGCAAACTACCCGCCAAGTACCCGAAGCGAAGCAACCTCCCTCAACCCCGTGAGTAGGCCACTCGGCACTTCGGCATACCGGGTAGTTTGTGCACCCCCTCCATGGGTCTATCCTAGGAGCAAAAAGGGTAAAAAGAAATTATACAATGACGGCTACAACCCCGACCCGGTTGTGCGGCCATACAAATAATTATTACATCAATTTACAAATTTACATGAGTTGAAAGAAAAGAAAACTCTCGTCTCACAGCCCCCGGCTATTCACCCGCGACAATCCAATGAATTCATATACACAAACCAATGACATTACAGATCACAGATTTGTATAACCCGCACTAATCAACATATAGCGATTAGTAGACGTTCAAAACAAATATCACATCACAGAAAAACCCGTCAGCTTAAGTCTTTTAGAAGTTCGATCAAAAATACGGATTTATAGGCCCCAAACACAAAATTTTCGTTCTGGAAAATCTGGGCTGAAACAACATATACCAAAATTCCCAAAATACCCCATAGAACAAACTGTAGTGAAGACGATCCAGAGAGGAGCTCAATCGGCCGCGGAACCGCGGCAATAGCAAGCTAGCTATTGCCGCGGTTCCGCGGTGGTTTGGTGAGATCTCTGGACCGTTTTTCTACAGTAGACTATAAAAACCCTGAGTAGATTTTTAAAGCATGATTTATTACTTTTACAGAACTTTAAAAATCGACAGCAACTTTGAATTTCGGGTTTATTTCGGGACTTTTTCGTTGATCGATCTTCTAGTTACTTTGCTAACATGTTAGATAGAGTTTAACTAGGCTCTGATACAACTGTAAATCCATGCTACCTCTCCGTTATTTTCAGGCATGCGGAATTTGGTGAAAAACAATTTTTCTAAAGGTGGTAACATGGACTCAAAACTGGATCTTTGTTAAACATCTAACAAACAACCTAACTAGGAGTTGTTAACTACTCGGTTAGGGGGTTATACCTTTCTTTCTTGAACTCCTTCTTCTTTGACTCTCGATGGTTCTCCGGATCGGCTTCACTCCGTCGTCTCCTTGCGCCGAAGATAGATCCACCCGAAAGCTTCTACCTTTGGCTTCTTCTTCGATCCTTCAAGAAACTAGTTCACTTCGTTCGCGAAACCTTGTGAACTAGAGTGTGTAGATAAGAGTGTGTTGGGATTTTCTCTATGGTTCTTGGTTCTCAACACATGAGACAAGTGAACCATAGACTAAAGAGAGGGAGAGCAAGAGGAAGGAGATGAGAGCTCAAGAACAAGAAAGAGAATGAGAATGATAGAATGAGAAAGACTTTTCTCTCTTGGCTCTCATAATCCAAAACCATCATCACAAAAATAGTAATCAAGTATTGTGTAAATGGTTTAACTCAAAATGGCTATATCATTTCATGCACTCATATTGCACAAGAGAACAAGCAAGTGAGAAGTCTTTGCCATGAAATGATAGCCATTGTCATGATGATGGTCAACTAGTCCAACCTAGTCAACCAGTCAACAAAGTCAACAAGTCAACAAAGTCAACCCCTCAACAACCATGTCACCATAATACTTAATTAATATTATTGTTAATCATATATCATATTCTCATTAGGGTTGAGCAAAAAGTCAATAGTCATCAGTCAACGGTCAACAACCCTAATGAGAATCCTCTGCCTCCGTCTCTCCGTCAACTGTGCATACACACCCGCATCCGCATTCCGAGGAACACGAATACATACTGGATAAAACCAATCCCAATACGTACACTAGGATCTGGCTTAAACCAAAGCCCGCTAGTGTAAACTGTCCGGTCACTGTACGTGCATAAGTACACGGATGTGACCGAACCCTGTCGCAAAACAATGCGACCTGTCGCAAAACCATGCGACCACTACTCTTTTACCTAAAGGCGAATAGCTTTCTGTGTGGGACTCTAAAGACTCGACACTACGCTGGCAGTGGGTTTGACCACAGACCGCAATCGACACGAGCTGTGCGTAACGGTCCCCAGGTAGATGCCGACAAGAAGACTGACGAGGTGAAACCCATCTGAACTCCTACTAAGCCTGAATGTGACAATCTCCGTATAGTCCGGTCTGTTCGTCTGATACATTGCATGGCGGGCCTAGGGCGGCGGTAAACGTTAGTCCCCTAATAGCGGTACAAGTCATGTCGGAGTGAAGCCCAAAACACCCTGAGATAACACTGGAAGCCTACCAGTATATCTCGATTGCCCTGGCCAGGGACTACTCGTGTAATGGCTCTCCTAGACACAGCGCGATGTCAGCCCCCAATACCGGGAGAGACGAATCCTGTCTAACTGTCACTTCCTCCAAGTGCTTCGGGACTGTTCCCAACTACTACCTATTTGCACGACTCTTTTGAGCCGTGGTAGCGTAGTAATCAAAGTACAGTGGGAACACACTCGAGACGAAGTGACAGTGTCAAGTCAGCGGACTAAGCTGTACTCATGTCACCTGGGAAATGATAACTGACGATAGGTATAATACCAACCGGTCGGTTCCCGACGAGTCCTGTCCAGTGTACTCGTAACCTAACGAGCACCCGTATACTATCTCCAGTACGATGTACTGATGGCTGTGGGACAGACCATCTACCACACTGGGATGAGAAGCGCATACGCTAGTCTACTCTGGAGTTTCGATACCCTATCTCAATAGTCCTGCGACTAGGGACCAGTATAAGGATGTGCTTATCGATTACCCAGCCCCCACTAGTGTGACTGCCATCACAACGCTGGTAATCAAGCAAAGATCCTAAGGGCTCCACTAATGTGTATAGGTGATATACTAAAATAAACACATGTACACATTGAAGTAGAAACAAACCAAGTAGCATACTACTATATTGAGCAAGATTTTTTATACAAGGTGAATATCCCAAGCTTCTATTAAGTAATATACAAACTAGTATGATACAGTAATGGCCTCTAGGGCATATACACTAACAGGAGTAAGAGCGAGTGAGCTTTTGGGACTCGTACACAGCGATGTGTGCGGTCCAATGTCTACACATGCGCGAAGTGGTTATTCTTACTTCATTACTTTTACAGATGATTTTTCATGGTTCGGACATGTCTTCTTAATGAAGCACAAATCTGAAGCCTTTGAAAAGTTCCAGGAATACAAGAATGAAGTAGAAAAACAAACAGGCAAAATTATGAAGACACTAAGATTAGATCGAGGTGGTGAATACTTGAGTGTCGAGTTCCTGGATTACCTAAAAGAGAATGGAATTCTCTCTCAGCTTACTCCTCCATACACTCCGCAACATAACGGTGTATCGGAGAGACGGAACCGAACCTTATTGGATATGGTACGATCCATGATGAGTAACGCTCAGTTGCCGCGATCATTCTGGGGATATGCGCTAGAATCAGCCGCATACGTTTTGAACCGAGTTCCCACTAAGACTGTGCCCACCACACCATATGAGTTATGGAGTGGGAAGAAACCCTATCTTCAATACCTGAAGATTTGGGGATGTCCAGCTTTTGTCAAAAAGCAGCATGCGGACAAACTCGAGGCACGCTCAGTACTGTGCAAGTTTATGGGATACCCAAAGAACTACTGGGGATATCTTTTCTATTACGCAGAAGAACAAAAAGTCCTTGTTTCTCGTAATGCCCACTTTCTGGAACATCAGTTCTTAGAAAAGGAAATAAGTGGGAGCGCAATAGAACTGGAAGAAAGTCCAGAACCACAAGCTATTACTGAAAGCTTAGTAGAACCAGAGGGTTCGAAAGATCAGGACATTCCTACGCCGCTACGCAGAAGTAGTAGGCAGTCTCATCCGCCCGAGAGATACTACGGTTTTCTCATAGACGGGGATAGAGAAGATTGCATCATTGATTGTGATGAGCCTACTAGCTTCCAGCAAGCCATTCAGAGGGTTGACTCGGTAAAATGGCTGGATGCAATGCGGACCGAAATGGAGTCCATGTACACCAACAAAGTATGGACGTTGGACATTGCTCCAGATGGGGTAAAACCCGTAGGATACAAATGGATCTTCAAAAGGAAGATTGGTGTAGATGGACAGGTTGAGACCTATAAAGCTAGACTGGTTGCAAAGGGTTTTCGTCAGCGACCTGGTTTGGACTATGACGAAACCTTTTCTCCAATAGCTATGTTGAAATCCATTTGGATCCTTCTTGCCATTGCTGCCTTCCACGATTATGGGATATGGCAGATGGACGTAAAGACCGCTTTTCTAAATGGAAATTTAGAGGAGTGTGTCTATATGGACCAACCAGAGGGTTTCATTCAGAGTGGAAGCAGCGGAAAGGTGTGCAAGTTACTTAAGTCCATTTATGGACTAAAGCAGGCATCGCGGAGTTGGAACATCTATTTTGATGAGACGGTCAAGGAATTTGGCTTTATCAAAAATCCAGATGAACCATGCATCTATAGTAGATTTGTAGCGAGAACTGTAGTATTCCTCGTTTTATACGTGGATGACATTCTCTTAATAGCAAATGACATTCCTATGCTACAATCTGTCAAAGGGTTCTTGTCACACAGGTTCTCCATGAAAGACCTGGGTGATGCCTCATACATTCTGGGGATCCTGATCTACCGTGACAGATCCAAGAGGATTTTAGGACTCTCACAGTCCAGGTACATCGACACAATACTGAAAAGATTCAGTATGGAAGATTCCAAGCGCGGTAATCTACCGGCTTGTTACGGGATCACCCTCTCCAAAGAGATGTCTCCCAAGACTAATTTGGAGAGGGATCGCATGTCTATTATACCCTACGCCTCTGCGGTAGGCTCTATAATGTATGCGATGTTGTGTACCAGCCCAGATGTGGCTTATACACTGAGTGTGGTAAGCAGGTATCAGTCAAACCCCGGGGAGAAACATTGGATAGCAGTAAAGAACATTCTCAAGTACCTGAGAAGGACTAAGGAGATTTTCTTGGTCTATGGCGGAAAAAACCTCCAGATTGAGGCCTTTGCTGACTCTAGCTTCCCGAGTGACAAGGATGATTCCAATTCCATGTCGGGTTTTGTCTTTACCCTCAATGGAGGGGCGGTATGTTGAAAGAGTTCCAAACAGGAAACCGTTGCTGACTCGACTATTGAAGCGGAATACATCGTTGCATCTGATGCCGCAAAAGAAGCCATCTGGATGAGGAAGTTCTTGAAAGATCTTCAGGTGGTTCCGTCCATTGTTGATCCAATACCTCTGTATTGCGACAACAACGGGGCTATAGCTTTAGCGAAGGAACCCAGGTCCCATCAGAAATCCAGACACATCTTGAGGCGGTATCACCTGATCAGGGAGATCGTGGATCGCCAGGAGATCGAGGTTCGGAGTGTTGCTTCAGAATATAACACTGCAGATCCATTCACGAAGGCCTTACCCCAGACACAGTTCGAGCGGCTGATCGAGATGATAGGTCTTCGATACGCCAGTACATGGCCTTAGTGCAAGTGGGAGATTGTTAGTGTATATGCCCTAGAGGCCATTACTATATCGTACTAGTATGTATATTACTTGATGGAAGCTTGGGATATTCACAGTTGTATATACAATCTTGCTCGAAATGGTAGTATGCTACTTGGTTTGTCTCTGCTTTAATCTGTACATGTGTTTCTTTTATTATATCACATATACGCATTAGTAGAGCCCTTAGAATCTTTGCTTGATTACTAGCGTTGTGATGGCAGTCACACTCGTGGGGGCTGGGTGATCTACAAGGACATCCTTATTTATACGTCCCTAGTCATGGGATTATCGAGACAAGGCATCGATACTCCGGAGTAGACTAGCGTATGCGCTTCTCATCCCAGCGAGGGAGACGGACTGTCCCACGGCCGTCAGTACGTCGTACTTGAGGTAGTATGCGGGTGCTCGTTAGGTTACGAGTACACTGGACAGGACTCGTCGGGAACCGTTGGTTGGTATTATACCTCTCGTCAGTTATCAGTTCCCAAGTGACATGAGTACAGCTTAGTCCGCTGACTTGACACTGTCACTTCGCCTCGAGTGTGTTCCCACTGTACTTTAATTACTACCCTTCCACGGCTCAAAGGAGTCATGCAAACATGTAGTAGTTGGGTGCAGTCCCGAGGCACTTGGAGGCAGTGACGGTTAGACAGGATTCGTCTCTCCCGGTATTGGGGGTTGACATCGCGCTGTGTCTAGGAGAGCCATTACACAAGTAGTCCCTGGCCAGGGCAAGCGAGATATACTGGTAGGTTTCCAGTGTTATCTCAGGGTGTTCTGGGCTACACTCCGACACGACTTGTACCGCTATTAGGGGACTGGCGTTTACCGCCCCCATAGGCCCGCCATGCGATGTATCAGACGAACAGACCGGACTGTACGGAGACTGTCACATTCAGGCTCAGTAGGAGTTTAGATGGGTTCACCTCGTCAGTCTTCTTATCGGCATCTACCTGGGGACCGTTACGTACAGCTAGTGCCGCTTGCGGTCTGTGGTTAAACCCACTGCCAGCGTAGTGTCGATTCTTTAGAGTCCCACACAGAGAGTTATTCGCCTTTAGGCAAAATAAGTAGAGGTCGCATGGTTTTGCGACAGGGTTCGTTCACATCCGCGCACTTGTGCACGTTTCTGTCCGGACAGCTTATACTAGCGGGCTTTGGTATAAGTCGGATCCTAGTATATTATTTGGGATTGGTTTTATCTCATTGTATTCGTGTTCCTCGGATCACGGATACGGGTGCGTATGCACAGTTGACAGAGGCACAGGACTTTTATTAGGGTTGATGACCATTGTCATTTTATTAACCCTAATGCTTATGTGTGTATTATGAATAATTGATATTAGTTAAATATAATTGTTCATGGTTAGGGTTGTTAACCATTTGACCATACTTGACTTGTTGACCTAGGTTGACATGTTGACCATCATCATTCCATATGAAAGATGCTCTTTGATCCTTGCAATTTGCATTTAATGTGAAATGATAATGGTCAAGTCTTGATTAACCTTGACAATTATCTTAGCTAATTATCTATTTTCATAATTCACACATATATGTGAGAATTGTTCATTTTTCTTCTCATTCTATCATTTAGATTCTCTCTCCTCCTCTTCCTCTCTCTCTAGCTCTCCCCTCTAATGAGTTGAGAAACACTTAAGCTTGAGATAAACCAATCTATGATACTCTCTATTCTCTTCTAAGGTTCTAGGATTAGCACTCCAAGCATCTTAGTTACTTCTAGCTTGAAGTTGAAGCCAAAGGTTCAGGCTCTCGGGTGGATCTTTCTTCGACTAGAGAAGGAGACAAGGAGACTACTTTCTTTCACTTCAAGGAGCAAGGAGAGAAGGACATAAAGCCCTAGGTATAACCTTTCTTCCATGTAGCTAAAACTAGTTAGCTTTGTAGTTAGTTTTTGTTTAGCAAAGATCCTCCTTTTGATAGTCCATGTTGCCTAGTTCGATAAAAATCCGGTTTTTATACCATTTTCGCCTCCCTGCAAGCACCGTGGTGGGCAACGTGAACTTATATATATATATATATATATATATATATATATATATATATACGCCCTAGACTCCGCATAGTCAAATCTAGAATCGAACCAAAGTTAAACCTAGCACTCTGATACCAACTTTGTCATGACCCGAAATAGCACGTGACTGATACTTGAATCTTGTGAAGTCTATAGGACCCCACCTAATTCAATTAAGCCAAAAGCCCTGAAATCTAAACCATTTAAAAGAAGAACTGAAGTAAAACTTAGTTAAATTTAACATATAAATTTACTTGAAAGTCGTAGTAAGCATTTTTAAAACATCAAGTCTTTTCCAAAAATTTCGGCAGAGTTTCCTTTGTAAATACTGGCCCCAAACGGGTACAAACAGGAATATACAAGTAAGGCATAAAGGCATCCCCAAGCGGGAGCTAGCTCTTCGCCAATTGGCGGAAACAACCACACAAGCAATATAATATACAACGCCGAAGGGCGAGGATCAAAACTCCGAAAGAAAACCCAACATCCTCAAGAAAACCAGAAAAGAATCATAATAATATAGCGCGCGACTCTAAGGTCGAAAGATTATACATCTAGTCTTCTAAGGCTATCAAATAACACAAGTCTGGTTGATGGAGTTTACTAGATACAAGTGAAATAAATAAGGTACGATGGTTGTCACGATGCAAGTGTACCAACCAACTAAAGAAATCAGCCAGAAGGAAGCAGTGTGCCAACAAACCGCAACGAAACCTGTACGGAAAAACCTGCAAGAAACTGTGGCACAACGGGGTTGAGTTGCCAACTCATGAGTAGAAAACATCACCGAGAAGAAATCACATGTATGACTCTCTCCTATGTCATACAATAATATCCTCATAATATATAACCTGAAGCATCTAATAATGGCAAGGGTAAACATCTACTCACAAGTGTAATACCAAGTGCTTGTTTGTGTATATGCCCTAGGGGCCATTATTGTATCATACTAGGTTGTATATTACTTAATGGAAGCTTGGGATATTCACAGTTGTATATAACAGTCTGGCTAAAAATGGTACTATGCAACTTAGTTTGTATCTACTTTAATATGTGCATATGTTTCTTGTAACGTATCACTTATACATATTAGTAGAGCCCATAGGATCTTTGCTTGATTACCAGCGTTATGATGGCAGTCACACTAGTGGGGGCTGGGTAGTCTGTAAGCAACATCCTATACAGGTCCCTGGTCGTTGGATTATCGAGATAGGGCATCGATATTATGGAGTAGACTGAGTATGTACGCTTCTCATCCCAGTTGGGGAGATGGTCTGTCCCACAGCCATCAGTACGTCGTACTAGAGATAGTATACAGGTGCCCGTTAGGTTACGGGTACACCGGACAGAACTCGCCAGGGAACTGATTGGTTGGTATTATACCCATCGTCAGTTACAGTTCCCAGGTGACATGAGTACAGCATAGTCCGCAGACTTGACACTGCTACTTCACCTCGAGTGTGTCCCACTGTTCTTAGATTGCTACCCTACCACGGCTCAAAGGAGTCGTGCAAACAGGTAGCAGTTGGGTGCAGTCCCGAGCACTTAGAGGCAGTGGCGGTTAGATAGGATTCTTCTCTCCCGGTATAGGGAGTTGATATCGCGCTGTGTAAGAGAGCCACTATGCAAAGTCCCTGGCCAGGGCAAGCGAGATATTCTGGTAGGTTCTAGTAGCTTCTCAGGGTGTAATGGGCTTCGCTCCGACACGACTTATACAGCTATTAGGGGACTGACGCTTGTCGCCCCTTAGGCTTGATATGCGATAGTCTTAGATGAACAGACCGGACTGTACGGAGATTGTCACATCAGGCTCAGTAGGGGTTCAGATGGTTTTCCTCATCGGCCTTCTTATCGACATCTACCTGGGGACCGTTACGTACAGCTAGTGCCGCTTGTGGTCTGTGGTTAAACCCACTGACAGCGTAGTGTCGAGTCTTTAGAGTCCCACACAGAGAGTTTCCCTACTCCAGGCGAAACGATATAGAGGTCGTATGGTTTTACGATAAGGGTTCGGACGCGTACGTATGCTTACGCACATACGACTTTTCGGACAGTTTTTACTAGCCGGCTTTGGTTTAAGCCAGATTCTAGTATCGGGTTATTGGAGGGGCGTTCTCATAATTTTTCGGGAAGCTTCTAGATGAGTGGTGACTAAGGGGTTAAGGTGGCATGAGCATTAATTGCTTAATGACTCATTTATGTGATTCATCCTTTGTATTAAATGATTCATTAATGAGTTAATGAGTCATATGATGAATCACACAAGATGAATTCATGAACCATGATGATAAATCATATATTTTATTTATTTGATTAATTGTTATGGTTGTTATATTCTAGTGAGTTCATTTTTCTTCTCATTCTCATGCTCACCTTCTCTCTCCTCAAGCTCATCCTCTCTTGAAACCCTAATCCTCCCCTCTCATGTGTTGAGATCAAGGATTACATAGACTAATACATCCATAACCTTACTTTATATCCCCTAGGTAGCATAGATTAGCATTTTGAGAAAACTAGGTTGCTCAAAGTGCTAATCTATTCTACCTAGAGGATATAGAGTAAGGTTATGGATGTATTAGTCTATCTAATCCTTGATCTCAACACATGATAGGGGAGGATTAGGGTTTCAAGAAAGGATGAGCTTGAGGAGAGAGAAGGTGAGCATGAGAATGAGAAGAAAAATGAACTTACTAGAATATAACATCCATAACAATTAATCAAATAAATAATATATATGATTAATCATCATGGTTGATGCATTCATCTTGTGTGATTCATCATAAGACTCATTAACTCATTAATGAATCATTTAATACAAAGGATGAATCACACAAATGAGTCATTAAGCAATTAATGCTCATGCCACCTTAACCCCTTAGTCACCACTCAACTAGAAGCTTCCCGGAAAATTACGAGAACGCCCCTCCAATAACCCAATACTAGAATCTGGCTTAAACCAAAGCCGGCTAGTAAAAACTGTCCGAAAAGTCGTACGTGCGTAAACACACGTACGCGTCCGAACCCTTGTCGTAAAACCATACGACCTCTATATCGTTTCGCCTGGAGCAGGGAAACTCTCTGTGTGGGACTCTAAAGACTGGACACTACGCTGGCAGTAGGTTTAACCACAAACCGCAAGCGGCACTAGCTGTACGTAACGGTCCCCAGGTAGATATCGATAAGAAGGCCGATAAGGAAAACCATCTGAACCCCTACTGAGCCTGATGTGACAATCTCCGTACAGTCCGGTCTGTTCCTCTAAGACTATCGCATATCAAGCCTTGGGGGCGGCAAGCGTCAGTCCCCTAATAGCTGTATAAGTCGTGTCGGAGCGAAGCCCATTATACCCTGAGAAGCTACTGGAACCTACCAGTATATCTCGCTTGCCCTGGCCAGGGACTTTGCGTAATGGCTCTCTGACATAGCGTGATATCAACTCCCTATACCTGGAGAGACGAATCCTATCTAACCGCCACTGCCTCCAAGTGCTCGGGACTGCACCCAACTGCTACCTGTTTGCACGACTCCTTTGAGCCGTGGTAGGGTAGCAATCTAAGAACAGTGGGACACACTCGAGGCGAAGTAGCAGTGTCAAGTCTGCGGACTATGCTGTACTCATGTCACCTGGGAACTGTAAACTGACGATAGGTATAATACCAACCAATCAGTTCCATGGCGAGTCCTGTCCGGTGTACCCGTAACCTAACGAGCACCTGTATACTATCTCCAGTACGACTTACTGATTGCTGTGGGACAGACCATCTCCCCATCTGGGATGAGAAGCGTAAATACTTAGTCTACTCCGGAATATCGATGCCCTATCTCGATAATCCAATGACCAGGGACCTGTATAGGATGTTCCTTACAGACTACCCAACCCCCACTAGTGTGACTGCCATCACAACGCTGGTAATCAAGCAAAGATCCTATGGGCTCTACTAATATGTATAAGTGATACGTTACAAGAAACATATGCACATATTAAATTAGACACAAACCAAGTAGCATACTACCATTTTTAGCAAGACTATTATATACAACTGTGAATATCCCAATCTTCCATTAAGTAATATACAACCTAGTATGATACAGTAATGGCCCCTAGGGCGTATACAATAACAATCTCCCACTTGCACTAGGGCCATGAGCTGGCATATCGTAGACCTATCATCTCGAATAGCCTCTCTAACTTCGTCTGAGGAAGGGCCTTTGTGAGTGGATCAACAATGTTATTCTCCGTCTCTACTCTCTTTACCTCGATCTCCCTGATCATGTGATACCGCCTTAAGATGTGTCTGGACTTCTGATGGGACCTGGGTTCCTTCGCTAAAGCTATAGCGCCGTTGTTGTCACAATACAGAGGTATTGGACCAACACTGGTAGGAACCACCTGAAGTTCTGTGAGGAACTTCTTCATCCAGACTGCTTCTTTTGCGGCATCGCAAGCAGCTATGTACTCTGCTTCCATCGTTGAGTCAGCAACGGTCTCCTGTTTGGAACTCTTCCAACAGACCGCCCCTCCATTGAGGGTAAAGACATAACCCGACATGGATTTGGAGTCATCTTTGTTACTCTGGAAGCCAGAGTCTGCAAAAGCCTCCATCTGGAGGTCTTTTCCGCCATATACCAAGAACATCTCCTTAGTCCTCCTCAGGTACTTGAGAATATTCTTTATGCTCTCCAGTGATTCTCCCCTGGATTTGCCTGATACCTGCTTACAACGCTCAATGCGTATGCTCCATCTGGTCTTGTACATAACATCGCATACATTATAGAGCCTACCGCAGAAGCGTAGGGTATAATCGACATGCGATCCCTTTCCAAATCAGTCTTGGGAGACATCTCTTTGGAGAGGGTGATTCCGTGACAAGCCGGTAGATTACCGCGCTTAGAATCATCCATACTGAATCTCTTCACTATGGTGTTTATGTACCCGGACTGCGAAAGTCCCAACATCCTCTTTGATCTATCACGATAGATCCGAATCCCCAGAATGTAGGTGGCATCATCCAGGTCTTTCATGGAGAATTTATGTGACAAGAATCTTTTGACTGACTGTAACATAGGAATATCATTTCCTATTAGAAGAATGTCATCAATGTAAAAGACGAGGAATACTACAGCTCTCCCTACAATCTTACTGTATATGCAAGGTTCATCTGGATTTTTGATAAAGTCGAATTCTTTGACAGCATCATCAAAAGAGATGTTCCAACTCCGCGATGCTTGCTTTAGTCTATTAATGGACTTAAGCAGCTTGCATACTTTACCGCTGCTCCCACTCTGAATGAATCCCTCTGGCTGATCCATATAGACGCTCTCTTCCAAATTACCATTTAGAAAGGCCGTCTTTATGTCCATCTGCCAGATTTCATAATCGTGGAAGGCGGCAATAGCAAGAAGGACCCGAATAGATTTAAGCATAGCAACTGGAGAAAAGGTTTCGTCATAGTCCAAAACAGGTCTTTGACGGAAACCCTTTGCAACAAGTCTAGCCTTATAGATTTCAACTTGTCTATATACACCAATCATCTTTTTGAAGATCCATTTGCATCCTACGGGTTTTACCCCATCTGGAGCAACGTCCAAAGTCCATACTTTGTTAGTGTACATGGACTCCATTTCGGTCCACATTGCATCCAGCCGTTTTACTGAGTCACCGCTCTGAATGGCTTGCTGGAAGCTAGTAGGGTCATCTTCATCAATGACACAATCCTCTCTATTTCCATCTATGAGAAAACCGTAGTATCTCTCAGAAGGATAAGACGGCCTGCTACTCCTGCGGAGTGGCGTCGAGATGTCCTGTTCTCCTGAACCTTCTTGTCCAACCAAGGTTTCAGTAATATCTTGTGGCTCTGGAATTTCTTCCAGTTCTATTGCGCTCCCACTCTTCTAATTTTCCAAAAATTCAGTTTCCAAGAAGCGGGCATGTTGAGAAACAAAGACCTTTTGTTTCTCTACATAATAGAAACAATATCCCATAGAGTTCTTTGGATATCCCACAAACTTACACTGTACTGAGCGTTCCTCGAGCTTGTCCGCATGCTGCTTCATTACAAAAGCTGGACATCCCCATGTCTTGATATACTTAAGACAGGGTTTCTTCCCACTCCCCAACTGATATGGTGTGGTAGGCACAGTCTTGGTTGGAACTCGGTTCAAAAGATATGCAGCTGATTCTAGTGCATATCGCCAGAATGATCGCGGTAACTCAGCGTTACTCATTATGGAACGAACTATATCCAATAGAGTTCGATTCCTCCTTTCCGATACACCGTTGTGTTGAGGTGTGTATGGAGGAGTAAGCTGAGAGAGAATTCCATTCTCTTTTAAGTAACCCAGGAACTCAGCACTTAAGTATTCACCACCTCGATCAGATCTTGGTGTTTTTATACTCTTGCCTGTTTGTTTTTCCACTTCATTCTTGTATTCTTGGAATTTCTCAAAAGCCTCGGATTTATGCTTCATCAAGAAGATATATCCATACCTAGAGAAATCATCCGTAAAAGTAATGAAGTAGGATTAACCACCTCGCGCATGTGTAGACATTGGACCGCACACGTCACTGTGTACGAGTCCCAAGAGCTCACTTGCTCTCACCCCATGTCCAATAAACGGAGTCTTTGTCATCTTTCCTATGGGACAAGATTCATAAGTAGCATAAGATTGATATTCGAACGGATTCAAATATCCTTCTCTATGTAACTTAGTCAACCTTCTCTCATTGATGTTACCAAGTCTTCAATACCATAAGAAAGCCTGATTTAATTCCGGAGACTTTCTTTTAAGTGTATTCTGGACATTGAAAACCTGAGCTTGACTTAATACGTATATATCGTTATCTAATGTACCTGACCCAATCAGAACTTGATTTAGGTGGATGTATACTACATCTCTTTCGAATGTAAAATTATATCCCTATCTTGAAAGTGAGGACACTGATATGATATTACAACTCATACTAGGTACATATAGACAGTTACGTAAAATAAATATCTGTCCACTTGTCAAACCTAGGCGATATTCTCCCACGGATTCAGCGTCCACGCTCATTCCGTTTGCAACTATGAGAGACCAATCACCTACCTTTATAACTCTATGGTTTCTCAAAGCATGTAATGAATTACAGATATGAGATCCTGCTCCGGTATCTATTACCCAGGAAGTAGAGTTAATTGACAAACAGTTCTCTATTACTAATACACTTGAGGCTGAAGCCACAACACGCTTCGTATCCAGGCTACTGGCTTCTAAAGCCCTGCAATCTTTCTGCCTATGCCCAATCCCATAACAATAGGAACGTCCCTCTTTTACTATATCCAGTTCCGAAACTTGTGCCCTTCTCTTTCCTTCTACTTCCCCGGTTTCCTTCAGGGTAGAAGGTAAAGACTGTAGAATCAAGTCAGTATCTGACTTGTTTCCCAACGCGGTCTCCAGGTCCTGGAGCTTATTAATACAGCTAGTCATTGTAAGGACGTTGTCCCCTACAGATGACCCGTCAGCCAGCCTCGCTTGAATTAATTCGTTCGAGGTCTCATATATTGTGATATGAGATTGCTCTCCATATAAATTTTTGTTATGGAGAAAGTTGGAGACTAGGTTCATCTTCTCGTGCTGCTTCTGGTATACACCATCAACTGAAGCTAACATGAGGCATTTAGCTTTCGCTTTATCTTTTTTCCTTGTCTGACGGATATCCATATCCGGGATAGTGGAAACTGGACCTGGGACGGCGGGATCTTGAGTAGTAATAGGGCGGTCCAGCTTGTTATAGGCAATGGACATCTGGACAGACCTTTGCCGGTCATATAAGTAAGATTCAGTCAATTTGTTATCTAGATGTAACCTATGTGTGGTCACAAGGTCGCTGCATTTTAAGAGAATGAAGAAAATACTATTAGCATGATGCTCTTGCAAGTTTAGAGTGGTTTAATTTATCTAAGCAGGATGGCTCCCACAGTTTCTTGAATCCCTCCTTAAACCGTAAAAGAAGATTTAGCCAGGACTATTCTCACCGTACAATTCTTGCTTAATCGTTCAGCCAGGTTAGTGTCGATACTTCGACGGAGATTTTCCAACGCTTTCGCGAAGTTCCTTAAATAAATAACCTCTTTTCTCTGGGGGCGTAACACCGCTGACACCTTTCTAGGCACCTACTTGGTTTATAGCATTGATCGTTAAGTGACGAGTCTCCTGATAAGTAGTATATACTCACAGTAGGATCGGGATCCAAAATATCATCGTATGATAATGTTGAAGGAATCCTATCAACATTCATCAAACTCCAAAATGGTATGCTTTCTCTGCAAATTTCAGTTTCTTTAGAAATTCCCGATATGGATTTTTGCCCCATGCTCTTATGACCTTGACTTTAGTCAACAAATCATAAGTCATATGTCAAGTTCTACCCGTCATTATCCAGGTTAATTTGAACCCACCCGTACATACCCTTGATTTTAGTCAACAAGGTAATACAACTGTCCCAAACGAACGCATCTATTTATGCTGCATATGAATATCCAACAGCTACCAAACACCTTGACTTTAGTTAACAAACACAGCTTGAATACTATTGACTATCTATATGAAATGACGAAGGACTACGAATGGTTTTGGCAAAACCGTGAACGTAGTGAACTTGATATAATCGATGGAACCTGATACTTTCTAAAAAGGAGTGGTTAAAGCTCCGCAATTAAAAAACTGATCTTTTTAAAATAAACGAGTGGTTTCTTTTAAATTTGTTCCAACGATTAAACTTTGGTTTATTTTCTTTGCATTATAATAATGCGTCCCATCATTTATCCTATCATTGTAGAAAACAACGAAAATACCACGTCCTCTTATGCCATCCGCATTCGCCACGGGGTTCCGTCATCACCCGTTAGGTTACTTAACTAACGACAGAGCGGGGGCTGGGCTAGCGCGGGTGTAAAACATAAGTGACGTCTAATAGCTATCATATATAGATATTGTACATTCGTCAGACGCAATAATAAGCATTCCAGATCACAGATGAACTTTTATTGGATTTATTAGCAATCCGCATTTGCTTTGAGCCTGCAATAAAAGACAAATTACACAGTTGTGATGAATAGCCATTACCCCACCCTAGACCCCTACGGGTACGGAAAACTACCCGCCAAGTACCCGAAGTGAAGCGGTCTCCGTCAACAAAGTGAGTAGGCCACTAAACACTTCAAAGTACTCGGTAGTTTATGTACCCCACCTTGGGTCTATCCTAGGAGCAAAAACAGCAAAAAGAAATAATACAACTGTGGCTACAACCGCAACCTGGATGTGCCCCGCAAAAGAATATTACATCAAATTACATTTGCATCGAATGAATGAATATTTAACCCATCTCAAACCCCGGCTAATCATCACAACAGTCCAACACAGTTCATATACACAAACAGTAAACAGTTCAGAAATGTGCAACCCCCTGCCAACCGACATACTAGCAGTTAGGGGAGGTTTATGAACACATTAAACATTACAGATAAAGACCCAATTAGAAAATATCTTAGAACATCGATCGAATACCAAATTCCGTGTCTACCCCAAAAGCAAACCTGTACTGAAGTAACCTGGGAAGAAACAGAACATACAGGAAGACAAAAACCCCAAAATTATGAATTACTGTGAAACTTCGAGTCAACTAGTTATCTCAAGTTTGAGATTAAGCTTGGCGTAGGAGTTTTCAGGTGGATCGTCTTTTATTCGAGGAGGCCATTGAGGTGCCGATGTTCCAAGGAGCCTACGAGGAGTGGAGGACCGCGATGAAGACCCGAAGGACAAGTAACGTGAGGTATAACTTCGTATCCCAGTAGTTAAATCTCTAGTAGATAGTTAGCAATGGTTTAGAAACGATTCATGCGCTCAAGTCCGTGTTACGAAGCTTTGATAATCGTTTTTCATATATTCCGCCTTCCCGCAAGTTCGTGGGGTGCGTTACATGGACTTACAGTGCTCGTGTCAGTGCCTCAGGTAGCAACATATCACATATATGATGTATGAATGCAAGAAAAACAATACATCTTAAATGAGAAAACTGCTTTCTTATCTTAGTCAGATTTCTGTATGAAAATCGAAGTATCATAATTGAAATCAACAAAGAATCCGTGTCAAGCATCGACACAAAATATATATCCCAATATCTCAATATCTCGGGCTCCGGCAATCCGGACTGGCCCATATCATCAAATCTCAATATCTCGGGTTCCGCATGATCAGGATCGGCCCATAACACCGAACGGTATCCTCCGGATATCCGTCGAGTCTCCATATAATCACCGGTCGGTAGTGTTCCCCTGCAGGGCTCAATGCCTTTCTATACGATCTTCTTGCCCCGGGGTACCGCACCGGGTCCACCATGCACCCGCAGACGGTCCCTCCCCCTACCTCGAATCTGGTGTATGATACCGCTCCAGAACCCAGAAAACTCATGGTAGACATAATAAATATCATATCACGAGAAAACCGCAAATTTCTATCTTTAGAATGATAATAAGTTTATAAATCCTAGCGGTTTCTCGAAATCCAGAAATCTCATGGAAAATCCGAAATCTAAAACTCGAGAGTAAATAAACAGTGAATTACCGGCATAAAGCCCCATAATATTTCATGACAAATGAGCGTATAAATGCATGAAGTATCTCAGTAATAAATGCAATATCTAAACTAGCATATAAAAGCAAGAGTACTAGTACTATGCAGAAACTAACAGTTAGCAATTTATACCAATGAAGGAGTGTTTTTAATGTGTACGTGACATGAAAATTACCGTTGATGATGTGTGTGAGCCGACAAGTAAATGAACGTGGAGCATACGCATCATCGGTAATGGTGCTAGTGTCTTGACAACAGGTTTTCATAATAACTAATGAAAACACATTTAAGCATGCAATGCAACGCGAACAACAAGGATATACGGAAAATGAATAGTAAACGCAACAATAAAGGATATACATTTCTATATACGAGTCATACTGTCTTGGCATTCGAAGTAGCACGAATCGTGGTTTTTAGAAAATATGGGCTACGGTGTTTTGAAGAAAATGTACGCCCTTTGAAAATCCGTAATTTCCCCCGGGCCGTCTTTTGAAAATACTCATGAATCGTTAGTTTCTGAAAATAAGAATGACTCGAGCCCAGTCTAACATCTACCAAATAAACTACAGGACTAAACTAAGAGACTAGTCGAAAAGGTAAGGAAATCTACTTAAAGTCCGAGTCGATATAGCTAGTCGTCGGCAATCCCGCCTCAAATAGCGTCACGTACAGTAAAATATATAATACTAATCCTCGAGTTAAGAATGCGGATCAATCATCATATTTATACCTCGTACGGTAAAATCCATCTTGCGGCATCCCAAAATCGCGGTACGGGTCAAATATCAAATATACCTTAGTATTCATATGGTATCATCATCCTAATTTCCTGAACTAGGGATACTGATCTAAAATCTAGTACAATCCAATACCATCAACATATATCCACGGTGTATAAAAACACATCGCCCATCGATCCATTATTATATCATGTCGTATCCCATAACATGACCGAAGTCACATAACCGTTCTCACGGCATCATGCCCAATCAGATCGACTCACCTCCAAATATAAAATACTATCCTCATCACCCGGGTATACGTATATGTATTTATGTATGTATGTATGTATATATATATATATATATATATCAACGCATCCACACACACACACACACACACACACACATATATATATATATATATAAACATATACACCAACAACATATCACGTGTGTGCATGTGTGTGTATCTACTTTTACACTAGGGTTTCACAACTAAGAAACTAAACTAAAAACACTAACTTTCAATTACGCTAAACTAACCCATGATCTCCTAAAGCCTTCTTGCTAATCATTCATGTATCATAATACACACAATTATATATATATATATATATATATATATATATATTTATATATCATATTCGCATACTACACTACGAAACCGTGGGGGTGCTATACGCCATCCACCCGACTTCCCCCGTAGATATACTTCTACTCACCTGATCCTTGCTTGCCGAAGTCGATGTCGCCATGCTCCTCCTCGTTATCCGAAATCCACGTGAGGGTTCCTACATAAATAACACATAATATCATAAACAGAAATCACGCACGAAAACCAAAAGAGGACACGAATTACACATAAGTTAAACCCTATGGTCTACGCATGCAAAAGAACTAAACAACCCCCGACATCGACGTAAAAACGCCAATCTATCAAGACAAAACACAATATCCAAAGTTCAAGTCATTTAAAAGCCGCAAAACAAAACGGCAACTCAAGAAAATGGTTCCATATTTTGCATATTGGGTAGGTATAATTTGCCTAAATTGGAGCCATGGACCAAGCACGAGGCGATTTCATCCCACCAAGGCCGCAAATTTCGGCCAAAAGGAGATAATTGGCGGCCAGGGTAAGAAGATATGGTATCGGGTCTTTGGAACAACTTCTAGGTTGCCTGCATGACTCTCTGTAATCGATAAATATTTTTCTGGTCCCCCGGGTCATAGCAGATCTTTATAACACATCACAAATACCATAACTTTCGATATTGGCCAAGTTCAAGTTCAAATTTTAGGGTTTGATCATAGGTTTTCTCCTGAATTCCAACACTAGAGGGGTTGTATGGCCTCTACTAACCTCAATTTACACTTCACAACTCATAAAATCCCCTAACCCTCATCTTGGAATTTTCAAACCTCACTAAACCTCACTTAATCACTTCTAAACTAATATAGATGCTAAAGGAAATGAATTACTACTCTAATGGTGAAGGAAATAACTCATTTGGCAACTCAAGAATTTTCTTGAGTTGCCCCAAGTGCTCAAAATCGTATCTTGCTTTGCCCCCAATGCTTGTAGTGAGCTTGTGCGCATTTTTTTGTGAAGAGGGTACATGGTTTTGATGTAGATTTGAGGTTGTGGTGAGGAGGTCAAAACGGTGGAGGGAGAGGGAAGCCATGAATGAGGGGGAGGAGAGAATGATGAAGAAAATGAAGGAAAAATAAATGTGAGCCATGGTGAAATGACCCCTCACCCTCTTTCTTGCCCATACCTCATTCTTTATTCATTTCCTTTTCTTTTTATTTATCATTTCCTTTTCCTTTTTCAAATAAAAACCAAAACCCCAAATATATATATAAAGGAAAACAGCATGCCATGCACAATTGAGGATTTAAGCCAAGTTTTCAAAAATGTTACAAGCGTTAGAAATGTGACATGGTGCATGTCATATGCCTAACTATGCTTAATGTGCGATTATTAATAATTAATCATGCTTAGGCATAAACTTGTCTATAATAAATTATATAATAATTCATAAAATGTCTAAATCTCACAAATTCTTTAAAAATCAACATTCAACGTAATTTTCCAATATTTTTCAAATCTATTTGTATATAATCATACCATAACATTAAAAGAAATCTCCATTCATTAAAATATTCTTAATATTTAT
The DNA here is from genome assembly GCA_030015575.1 of Agapanthus africanus. Lineage (NCBI taxonomy): Eukaryota > Viridiplantae > Streptophyta > Magnoliopsida > Asparagales > Amaryllidaceae > Agapanthus > Agapanthus africanus. The sequence goes on from CM057351.1 coordinate 118,155,460, forward strand.
TATTTAATTTATTCAAATTCCCAAATATAATATTTTACTTTTCTTAAATGTTACAGTTTTCCCCCTTAAATAAATTCGGTCCCCGCATTTAAATTTAATCCCCCGAAATACTAAAACATTTCAGCAAAACAATCAACTCGTCAGGGCTTCGAAATCATCAATACTTAAAACACATCTTAGCGCATTGCATGGGCATGAATACAAGTATATAACTAAAAATCAAAAACCGTCAAGCATCACGCAATCATCGGAGTCATGGTAAAGATATCAATGTCAATGTCCATTACGAAAACCAACATTATGTTAGGTTTACCAAGCACCCTATGAGAGGTTTGGAAGCATCACATGTCACAAAGATCCAATTTTTTATGGTGCTATGTAAGCATACAAAGGATCTATCCTAGAAAATTAGGGTTTCAAAGACTTTAACCAACAACATATGTAACAAAGGCTAGGGTTTTGAGAGTACAACCTTTGTAGCTCCCTTTTGTAGATTCCTTGGCCACTTGAGAGTTGGAAAACGATTAGCTTGAAGTTCTCTAACGTCCACGACGATCCACCCGAAGCTCCTTTGTCCAAGCTAGCAACTTCACTTTAACAAGAAGATGAAATGAAGCTAACACTCTAGACAAGTGGGCTAGACTTGTGCAGAATGGTGTTGTGGTTCTCTTTCTCACTTCAAAATCCTATCTTTTCGAGTATTTTGCTCACTTGAAAAGTCTAGAGAGCAAGAGATCAAGGTTGAAGAAAATGATGGCTTTTTTAAGAAGAAGAGAAGATAAACTCTAATGAGAAAATGAAAAATATAAGTATATATATTTTCCACTTCTCATCTCAAACCATGGTTAATTATAAAGATATTATTGTATTGGAGTTAAAAACACAAAAGGAAAATAAACCAAGGGTTAATAAGTAGGTGAGCATGGTAAGATGAAGAAGAGTGTAGAAACATTCCGTGAATTAACTCTTTTTCTTTTCCTTTTTGTTTTAATACAAATGCAATAATAATCCATATAAAAACCCATGGTGTGAGTGTTATATTGCCACCATTCTTAATGTATATCCAACCATGATAGAATGATGTATGTATGAATGTGTTCATGCACATCTATATGTGCATGAACAAGAATGAATGCATACATGCATGCATACATCCAAAAGAAACAAGATGGGATTTCTAGTGAGAAGCTAATGGTTAAATGATAAATCAACACTTGATTTATCAATCCGGTCATATCACATACGACCCGACCAAAATCAAGTCGCCCAATTAATATACGGTATCTCATACGCGCATTTTACCCGGGTCCTTGCGTATATCGCATACGCGCACCACAACGTTTCGCCTGGACTAGGTAACTCCTTTGTGGGACTCTAAGACTAGTCAATATGCCGGCTGTGGGTAATGATCATATCAAGCACCCCCAGGCCGCAAGTGGTCATCTAAACATAACGGCCACCAGGGTATTGAGCGATCAGAAGAAAACAAGCGAACCTGCTACAACTCCCGTCGAGCCAACCGGCAACACTACCGTACAGTCCGGTCTTTTCGTCAGATATGCTGCATATCGAGTCTAGGGATGGTAACGTCGACCCCAATAACTCAATAAGTCGTGCCGGTGAATGTTCTATAACAGATCGAGAAACTACTGATAACACTTATCAGTAAATCTCAGCAGCCCTGGCCAGGGACTTACTGATATAACCAGTCGAGCACAGCACATCATCAACTCCTAATACCGGGAGAGACGAAACCCCTCCTATCGCTCATCGCCTTCGTGTGTCTCGGGACTGTACCCAATGGCCACCTGTTTGCACGACTCAGTAGAGCCGTGGTAGGATGGTAATCAAAGTACAGTGGGAGAGCACACAAGACTCTATGACGATCTCGGGTCTACAGACTAACCTGTACCAGTGTGACGTGAGAACTGCTATCCAACGATAGATATAATTCCATATAGGAGTTCTCGGTGAGTCCGTCCAGTGTACCCAGTCACCACTGAGCACCCGTATATGATCTTGATGTCAAACAACGATGAATGTGGGAACATCCATCGCCCATCACATGAGTCTAGTATCATATACGCTAGTTTACCCTTGTATATCGATGCCCCGTCTCGATACACCTCCGACTAGGGACATTTCAGGATATGCTTATAAACTACAGATGTCCCACTAGTATGATCTTTATCATAATCACTGTAGTCAAGACGATATCCTCAGGGATTTATCAGCATGTATGAATGAATAAAAGCATGATCAAATCAACATGTCAGATAAAGTAGAACCAGATAGCATACTATCATGTCGAGCAAGAATGTACACTGAATATATATATATATATATATATATATATATATATATATATATACATGTACAGATACATCCACTATCATATAATGGCCTCTAGGGCATACATATATCCAACAATCTCCCACTTATACTAAGGCCAGTTATTGGCGTATCTCATACCCAACATCTCAAAAAGTCGCTCATGCTGCGGCTGAGGGAGGGCCTTGGTGAGTGGATCCGTGGCATTATTCTTTGTGTCTAATCTCTTAATCTCGATCTCGCGGCGATCTACAATCTCCCGAATCAAATGAAAGCGCCTCAGGATATGTCTGGACAGCTGATGGGATCTGGGCTCCTCGGCTAACGCCATAGCCCCAATATTATCACAATACAATGGTATTGGATCAATAATGGTTGGAACTACTCCTAGCTCCGATACGAACTTCTTCATCCAGACGGCTTCCTTGGCGGCATCATTTGCAGCAATGTACTCAGCCTCCATCGTAGAGTCTGCAACGGTATCCTGTTTTGAACTCTTCCAACTTACCTCCCCTCCATTGAGGGTAAATACAAACCCTGAGATTGATTTGCTGTCGTCCTTATCGCTCTGGAAGCTCGAATCGGTAAAGGCCTCCATTTAGAGATCTGCATTACCATACACCAAGAACAATTCTTTAGTCCTTCGCAAGTACTTAAGAATGTTCTTCACAGCTGTCCAGTTGTTCTCCCCTGGATTGGATTGTTACCTGCTTACAACACTAAGTGCATAAGCTACATCTGGACGTGTACATAACATCACATACATTATAGATCCTACTGCCGAAGCATAGGGTATAACGCTCATGCGAGCTCTCTCTTCATCGGTCTTTGGACAAGAATCCTTGGAGAGAGTGACTCCATGGCAAGCGGGTAAGGCACCCCGCTTGGAGTCTTCCATACTAAACCTTTTTAGGATGGTGTTGATGTACCTGGTTTGGGACAATCCTAATAACTTTTTGGATATATCCCTATAGATCCTTATGCCCAGGATGTATGTGGCATCACCCAGGTCCTTCATGGAGAACCTTAGTGATAAGAAAGATTTGACCGACTGTACCATAGGAATATCATTTCCTATCAGAAGAATGTCATCTACGTACAATACGAGTAATGTGACAGCTCTTCCTACAGCCTTCTTATAAACACAAGGTTCATCTGGATTTTTGATGAAATCAAACTCTTTGATAACATCATCGAAACAGATGTTCCAACTCCGAGATGCCTTCTTTAACCCATATATGGATTTAAGCAATCTACATGCATTCCCGCTGCTCCCACTGTCAATGAAGCCCTCTGGCTGATCCATATAAACGCATTCTTCTAAATCTCCATTTAGAAATGCTGTTTTAACGTCCATCTGCCAGATTTCATAGTCGTAGTGAGTAGCAATAGCAAGCAGGATCCGAATGGATTTAAGCATGGCTCCGGGCGAAAAAGTTTCGTTATAGTCCAAACCTGGTCTTTGACGAAAACCTTTCCCCACAAGTCTTGCCTTATAGGTCTCTACCTGCCCATCTACACCAATCTTTCTTTTGAAGATCCATTTGCATCCCACAGGTTTTACCCCAAGGCGTACAATGTCCAAAGTCCATACTTTGTTGGTGTACATAGACTCCATTTCGGATTTCATGGCATCCAGCCACTTCACAGAGTCACCACTCGTGATAGCTTGCTGAAAACTGGTAGGATCATCATCATCCATGATGCAGTCTTCTCCGTAACCATCAATGAGGAAACCGTAGTACCTCTCCGGTAGGCGAGAAGTCCTACCAGACCTACGGAGTGGCTGAGGTTCTTCATTATCTATTGCAACAGCCGGTTCAACCAAGTCGTCATTTGTAATTTGTGTCTCTAGAACCTCTTCTAGATCTACCACATTGCCATCATCTTTATCTGTGAAAAACTCTTTTTCCATGAATGTGGCATACTGAGAAACAAACACATTTTGTTCCTCTTTGTGGTAGAATAGATATCCATAAAAATTCTTTGGACTCCCCACAAAATTACACATGACTGACCGAGTCTCGAGTTTGTCCGGATTCTGCTTTTTAACATAGGCCGAGCAACCCCAAATCTTAATTCTCTTAAGAGATGGTCTCTTCCCGTGCCATATCTCATATGGCGTGGTAGACACGGTTTTGGTTGGAACCCTGTTCAGTAGAAACGCTGCAATCTCCAATGCATGCCCCAAAACGAGACGGGTAACTCGGCATCACTCATCATGGATCGGACCATATCTAATAGGGTCCTATTCCGTCGTTCAGACACACCGTTGTGCTGTGGTGTGTAAGGAGGAGTGAGCTGAGAGAGAATCCCATTCTCTTTTAGGAAGTTTGCAAATTCTGTACTAAGGTATTCCCCACCTCGATCTGATCGAAGAATCTTGATACTCAAGCCGGTTTGTTTTTCTACTTCTTGTTTATATTCAATGAATTTCTCGAAAACTTCGGACTTGTGCTTTACTAAAAATACATGACCGAATCTTGAGAAATCGTCAGTGAACGTAACGAAGTAAGAAAAACCGCCTCTAGCCTGTGTAAACATTGGACCACATACATCACTATGTATGAGTCCTAGGAGCTCGGTAGCTCTTTCTCCGTGTCCGGTAAACGGAGTTCTGGTCATTTTACCCTTGATACAAGACTGGCAAGTCGCATAAGATTTATATTCAAAAGGGTTTAAATATCCGTCTTTGTCTAACTTGTTTAGTCTTGTTTCGTTAACATGACCAAGTCTATAGTGCCAAAGAAAAGCTTCATTTATTTCTGAAAGTTTTCTTTTCTTAGTGTGTTGTATACTGAAAACTATGTGTTGATTTAGGACGTATATCCCGTTATTAAGTGTACCATACCCAACCAAAATTTGATTTAGGTGAATGTTCATAACATTGTTCTGCAATACAAAATTATATCCTTCATTGTCTAGCAAAGAAACAGATATTATATTATATAGCATACTTGGTACAAAATAACATGGGTTCAAAACCAATATACACCCTGATGGCAACCCTAAGTGATACTCTCCCACTGCGACTGTATGTACATTGGAACCATTTCCAATGTGGAGAGTATGGTCACCTGTATTCAAAAATTTGCTATTTCTCAGCCCCTGCATAGAATTGCAAATGTGAGAACCTGAACTGGTATCTAATACCAAGGAAGCAGAGTTTATTGAAAAACAGTTTTCTGTCACAAACACACCTGAAACGGAAGCATCCCCATGCTTCTTCTTGAGGTTCAAGTACTCCGTACAGTTGCGCTTCCAATGTCCTGTCTTGTGGCAATGAAAACATTCACCTTTTCCTGAGTCTCCAGCTTTGGACTTTTCCTTTCCCTTCACCTTTTTAACACCACCCTTAGGATTGGTGGGCTTCTTCTTTTTCTTCCCCTTGGCCTTAGCTTTTGGGCGAGAAGAGGAAGATTGTCCAATAGTCATAACGGGAGTTTTTACTGATTTCATAGTGCTCTCTGCGCTCCTTAACATATTAAGGAGTTCAGGTAGCACCTTCTGCATTCCGTGCATGTTGAAGTTAACTATGAATTGAGCAAAGGTGGAGGGGAGGGATTGCAGAATAATATCCGTATATTGTTCATTGTCCATTGTCCATCCAAGGTTCTCAAGCTCTTCTATAAGAGCTATCATCTTCAGAACATTGTCTCCTACCGGTGTGCCAGGGGCCATTCACATCTGAAACAATTTCTTTGATACTTCGTATCGTAATACGCGGGATTGCTCTCCATACAACTCCTTTGTATGGAGGAATATGGTTTGAATGTCCATATTCTCGTGCTGCTTTTGATGTGTATTGTCCATCGATGCAAGCACGAGGCATTTGGCCGTGGCACAGTCAGCGTCCCATGTCTTGCGGACTTCAATGTCCGCAACTGAGGATTTTGGACCTGGGGTGGGCGGGGCTGAAGCCGTGAGGACATATGATACTTTATCATAAGTCAATGCTATTTTCATATTCCTCAGCCAGTCTTTATAATTGGTCCCATTCTGTTTGTTTTTATCAAGTAGAAGCTTGAGTCCAGTCATTTGTATCAGAGCTACTAGGCATTGGATGTCGACCTATGGGGGTTCTCACTGTGTGACAGTGTGGCGAAGCATAGGCTCTTACCCCCAGGGTGTCCCGAGACCGGAAGGTGTTCCGGCGGGTTGTACTCATCGCGAGGGGGCATGCGTAAAAAGTAGCGGCTGAGGGACCCGTTGGTGCCACGGCGACCCCATTGGATGGGGTAGCTGTCTGACTTACAATGGTATCAGAGCCTTTAAATAAGAAAAGAATACACTCAGCGAAAGCTCTTGCACAGATCAGATTGGTTATTATCATGTCTAATCGATGTCTCCCACTGCTTTAATCAAGTTTTTCTTTCAAACCTTAAAAAGAAAACTAGCCAGGATTAAATACAGTCTACAACTTCGGTTACCGTTCAGCCAGGCCAGTGTCGGTACTTGAGGGAGGTTCCCCGTGCTTTCGTACGGACCTAATTAAAGTAAACCTCGTTTTCCCAGAGGCGTAGCCCCGTTAACACCTTTCTAGACACCTAATGAGTTAGCTAATTGTAAACTGCAAAACTCTCCTTAGGAGCAACTATTGCCCACAGTGGGATCGGGATCCAACCATCATATGGAAGGTATGCAATCTCATTGTAAATCTCAACACTTGAAATTCCCGATGTGATTTTTACCCCTAGTACTTATGACCTTAACTATGGTCAACAAATCATAAGCACCAGTCAAGTTCTACCCGTAATTTCTTGATCAATTAGACCCACCCATATGACCCCTAACTATGGTCAACAAAGTCTCATGAATGTCCTAATTAATCTGCATCATATGCAGTGTAGGAAGACATCACTTAGCTACCGTACACTACGCCTTAACTAAAGTCAACAAACGTAGCACGAATACTAAGTACTCAACTTCCTAAAATGACGGAGGGTTGCGGATGATTTTTAAGAAAATCTTTAACACTTTGAACTTGATATAGTCGTAGAATCAAATGGTTTTCAAAAGGAGTGGCTTGTGCTCCACAGTTTTGAAATATAGCTTTTTCATAAAGAGCCTAGTGGTTTTCAAATCTGATTCTACAACATCTATTTAGGTTTATTTTCTTTACATTAATCATATTAATGTAATCCCATCATTTAAGTCCTTAAGCCAATCACAGAAAAGAAACAAAAATAAAACGTACGCTTATGCCATCCGCCTTCGCCGCAATGTTCCGTTATGCGCAGTTAGGTTACTTAACTGACGACATACCGGGACGGGACTAGCGCGGGTGTAAAACATAAGCAACGTTTACTATGTATCCCATATATAATATATCATTCATCTCAGATATCTCAGAACACAGGCAGCAAAAACATATACATAATGTGGGATATACTAGGACGTCCGTATTTAGTATTTAGCCAACAATATAAAATACGGATTCCACAGTCGCGATGAATAGCCAAGCCCACACCCCTAGACCCCTAAGAGAGCGACAAGCGACCCTACCAATCATGGAGTTTTGGAGACCCGGTCTCGACTCCTCGAGATGGCCTCCCACTGAACCCCAGAACCCGGTCACTTGTGCTCCCCTCCTAGGGTCTATCCTAATGCGGAAAAGTAAATAATATACAACACCGGTGACATCAACCTCAACCGGGAAGTGCCCCAAATAAAAGAATATTACATTACATTTCAATTTACATGAATGAAAATATAAAACTTTCGTCTCACATAAAAAAAACCCGGCTATTCGATCGCGACAATCCTGCACATCATATCTCAGCAACACATAATATCATATATCATCAACGTAAGTAAGTATGCGTACCCCGATTGTCGTTGATGTATAGCAACAAAACCGGCGATATCGAACATACTACACTTATGGTCACAGAAAAGAAAGTGTAAAACTACAATATTTGGAATCCTTATTGTTTTTATACATCATAAATGCGAAATATTACATACTTCGTATTTCATGCCTAAACTATATGAATTCCACATATTGTATCACATTCCAGATAAATAGACAGCAATAAAGTTTTCGACCGAATGTGCAAATACCTAAAATTCGCTAAAGCTCAACACTTGAGCATAGTTCAAAAAATCCGGAGTGTGACACAGTAGTAGCGGTCCACCCGTAGAAGGGTCAAGCCAACGCCTCATATGTGGCACGCCGTACTGCCCCAAACCCTAAGGTTCAAAGGGCAGTTCAAGACGGTCACATAATCGAGTTAAGGTTTGTTGTCTTCTAGAGGGTCTACCACAAAACTTGCACATTTGTCCGAAAGATTTAAACACCGTGAAAAGTGAGCAAACGACACCCGTTCGAACAATTCAATACTTTCTAATTTACCCGGAAAGACAAGAAGTTAAAATTCCTATCAAATCAATGAACTCAAAACAATCTCCAGAATTAACAATACTAAATTCAGATAAAAAATACCCCAAAAAATATACAAGCAGACATAAGCATTACTGTATAAAAATAATGCACTGACACACCTGTACGCCCGGGGAACCGCGGCCCAAGCAAGCTTTGGCTGCGTTTGCGCGGTGGGATTGACTGTTCACTGCATCGATTTTTACACTGTTTCTTATATTTACGTGCTGAATTTTTTGCATATTTTTAATTCTGAAAAATATCAGTTTTCAAAAAATGTCCAGAGAGTGTCCCGTAATTCCGTATTTTGGTTCGATCGGAGTTTATACTTCGCTAAAGTATCGCCTAATGTTCTAGGTCGGCTCTGATACCAATGTTAGGTTTACCTAGCACCCTATGAGAGGTTTGGAAGCATCACATGTCACAAAGATCAAATTTTTATGGTGCTAGGTAAGCATACAAAGGATCTATCCTAGAAAATTAGGGTTTCATAGACTTTAACCAACAACATATGTAACAAAGGCTATGGTTTTGAGAGTACAACCTTTGTAGCTCCTTTTTGTAGACTCCTTGGCCACTTGAGAGTTGGAAAACGATTAGCTTGAAGTCTTCTAACGTCTACGACGATCCACCCGAAGCTCCTTTGTCCAAGCTAGCAACTTCACTTTAACAAGAAGATGAAATGAAGCTAACACTCTAAACAAGTAGGCTAGACTTGTGTAGAATGGTGTTGTGGTTCTCTTTCTCATTTCAAAATCCTATCTTTTTTAGTATTTTGCTCACTTGAAAAGTCTAGAGAGCAAGAGATTAAGGTTGAAGAAGATGATGGCTTTTTTAAGAAGAAGAGAAGATAAACTCTAATGAGAAAATGAAAAATATAAGTATATATATTTTCCACTTCTCATCTCAAACCATGGTTAATTATAAAGATATTATTGTATTGGAGTTAAAAACACAAAAGGAAAATTAACCAGGGGTTAATAAGTAGGTGAGCATGGTAAGATGAAGAAGAGTGTAGAAACATTCCATGAATTAACTCTTTTTCTTTTCCTTTTTGTTTTAACACAAATGCAATAATAATCAATATAAAAACCCATGGTGTGAGTCTTATATTGCCACCATTCTCAATGTATATGCAACCATGATAGAATGATGTATGTATGCATGTGTGCATGCACATCCATATGTGCATGAACAAGAATGAATGCATACATGCATGCATACATCCAAGAGAAACAAGATAGGATTTCTAGTGAGAAGCTAATGGTTAAATGATAAATCAACACTTGATTTATCAATCCGGTCATATCACATACGACCCGACCAAAAGCAAGCCGCCCAATTAATATACGGTATCTCATACGCGCATTTTAACCGGGTCCTTGCGCATATCGCATACGCGCACCACAACGTTTCTCCTGGACAAGGTAACTCCTTTGTGGGACTCTAAGACTCGTCAATACGCCGGCTGTGGTTGATGATCATATCAAGCACCCCCAAGCCGCAAGCAGTCAGCTAAACGTAACGGCCACCCGGGTATTGAGCGATCAGAAGAAAGCAAGCGAACCTGCTGCAACTCCCGTCGAGCCAACCGGCAACACTACCGTACAGTCTGGTCTCTTCGTCAGATATGCTGCATATCGAGTCTAGGGATGGTAACGTCGACCCCAATAACTCAATAAGTCATGCCGGTGAATGGTCTATAACAGATCGAGAAACTACTGATAACACGTATTAGTAAATCTCAGCAGCCCTGGCAAGGGACTTACTGATATAACCAGTCGAGCACAGCACAGCATCAACTCCCAATACCGGGAGAGACGAAACCCCTCCTATCGCTCATCGCCTTCGTGTGTCTCGGGACTGTACCCAACGGCCACCTGTTTGCCCGACTCAGTTGAGCCGTGGTAGGGTGGTAATCAAAGTACAGTAGGAGACCACACAAGACTCTATGACGATCTCGGGTCTACAGACTATCCTGTACCAGTATGACCTGAGAACTGCTATCCGACGATAGATATAATTCCATATAAGAGTTCTCGGTGAGTCCGTCTAGTGTACACAGTCACCACAGAGCACCCATATATGATCTTGATGTCAAACATCGATGAATGTATGGACATCCATCGCCCATCACATGGGTCTAGTATCATATACGCTAGTCTACCCTGGTATATCGATGCCCCGTCTCGATACACCTCCGACAAGGGACATTTCAGGATATGCTTATAAACTACAGATGTCCCACTAGTATGATCTCAATCATAATCACTGTAGTCAAGCCGATATCCTCAGGGCTTTATCAGCATGTATGAATGAATAAAAGCATGATCAAATCAACATGTCAGATAAAGTAGAACCAGATAGCATACTATCATGTCGAGCAAGAATGTACACTGAATATATATATATATATATATATATATATATATATATACATGTACAGATACATCCACTATCATATAATGGCCTCTAGGGCATACATATATCCAACACATTATATAATCATAACTATAACCTGTACATAGTACGCATCGTTGTAAACTTGTCAAGACATCTTACAGAAATGCATGCCAAAACCTTTTCAAATTGCTGTGCGATGCGCGTATCACGGCACAAGTAGCGGACATTTATTGTAAGAATATATATATATATATATATATATATATATATATATATATATATCCTTGTTTAATATACACGTCCCGCCGTTTTTAAAATAATTTAGAAGGTTTTCCCTTGTAAAATGTTTCGTGTCATCTCGGACACATAGGAAAAAATATTGAGACTGTAGTTTCTTTTTGGAAATCCCTTCGATAACAATCGATGCATGCAAAAATATATTCAGGTATTGTCCTCAGACTAGTCCTGCTCAACTACTATATTGATTTTATCTTTTTGGTCGTGTGATATGAAATAGAAAAGTTTAATCACAATCAATGAATTTATAGCCGCAAACAATAACGGTGTCGATGTAGTTCGTTAATGAGTACAGATCGTCCATTGAGATCCGTGTATTTATTCATTCTTGCTTTAGTTCAGTCAAAAGAAAATAGTAAAGAAAATTTAAGAAAGTTATTCAAGATTTAATTGAGTTGTCATTTCAGGAAAATCAAGAAAAAAGTCCAAGAATTAGAAATCAAGAACGTGTCCAATATCAATTTTAGTTATTAAGAAAATGTAGAATAGCTTGTTAGATTCGATAGGAATTAATAGCAATGATGAATACTAAAAATTACATATCTTATCTATTAATGAATTATAGTTAAAACGATGGCGATGAATGAAGATTAGGGATTTATTGAAGAAACTAGGCTTTCTCTTTCACTATCCCTTATGTTTTTATTAATCATCATTCAAATCTAGCCTTTAGCAAATAGAATCATCAATCATTTAATCCCAAATTGTAACGAAACTATCAACAACGGTGATCTCATTCCAAATTAGGTCATTGACGATTCTTTTTCCTAAAGTTCATAATTCTCATAAGACTTAAGACTAGTTTAGGTTTTCATCACCATTTGATCTACCGATCTCCCTCGAATCCTTAACAAGCGGAGAATTTACTCAGGCATCATGAAAATAAAAGAATCAAGAATTAGAAATTTCATAATACGAGAATTTAATGAAAGCTAGAATTAACAATTTATCACCTTTATTAAATCTTCTTCAAATTTGCACTTCTCAATCCGAGATTACAAGACTAAGCTCTCGATCACTCCTTTGAAAAGAGAATTTGTCGTCGATCATCGCTTTGCTAGACCTTCGTGAGACCTGTCGAGGATCTCACGCTCTTGATGGTGATCGTCTTTGCTTAAAGGATCTTGGATGTCGTCGCTTGATGTTGATCTCAACGAATCTTGATTTGGATCTTGATTGAATTGAAATGGATTTGGTTTTGGTTTTGGTTTTTGTACTTTATCATTTGATGAACAACCTCAACAATGTAGCCCTAGGTCCCTTTATATAGCTCTTCACCAAACTTCCAGTAGAAGCTAGGTCAATTTTCTCAAAGAAGATAGGTAGTTGTAAGGAAGCTTCTAGATTAAGGTAGTTATCAAGCTTCCTCAGGAAGCTAGTTCATTATGTGGTGGCTTCCTCGAGAAGCTAGGACGATATGAAGCGTATCAAATAAGCTAAGGAGTTATATGGAATGTTCTGCAGAAGTTTCGTCACCGGTGCCCCCAACCCGGCCGTTGATCCGCGGCGGATCGTCCTGACTCGGCCGCGGTTCCGCGGCCGATTTATGGAATCAAGGCTTCATATTTCTGTGGTAGACTGGTGTTGGTATATGGGTCTTCAGGTGACATCTAGAATCTTTTTATCTCTTTTGAATCTCTGGCAGATTTTAACTCTTTCACTTGCTGTATTTTATCGGCAAATTTGCGATTCCGTTATCTGTCCTGAAATAATTTTTTGTACAAAATCTCAATGAAAAGTGTTGGAGATATAGAATATTTATGCGTGACATAATAAACATACAATTCCCTTAAAAAGAAGTTGATTATATATATAAAATATGGTATTTGATAATTTGCAAACGAACTGGTAATATGTGTTATATTTATATCAACTATCCTTAAATGATTAGAAAAGTGAGGAAATTGTTATGTTCAAGATTGCCATATTTTCGACTGAAAAAATTCCCCAAAACCTTATTTTCATCGTCTTATGCAAACTTCTTTTATTCAAGAGAAGGAGAAAATAGAAAAAATAAATAGCACACTTTCGTAGGCGAACAAGATAGCACTGAGCACGTCCAACAAGCCTTTAAATCTCTCGGTGTCCTTAGTAGGAGGAGTGTTGTCTCCTTAGGGTTTTCAGCGGATTGCACCCACAAAATCCCATAATAAAAGGAAGACAGTGAAATTAATATATAAAGATAAGAATTATAAAAGAAAGAACTCGAAAATCAGAGTTTCCAACTACGCTAGCTTTTCGGTTCTCATGAGCCCTATCTTAATAGACATGAAAAGGTGTTAGAAATCACATCATCCCTCAATAATACATCGTCTCTATTCTTCATTCCTGCCATTCTTCCAAACACCGATCATATACCCCTACGTGTGTGTAAAACACATCCCTACACTCGGAGAATTCAATTCAAACTATCATACTCTTGTCCATCTACCTCAGTACTTTTTAGTTTGTGAATATTTTGGATGGAATTGCTCACACATTATTCATGCAGCCGTTAATACTTCTTGAGGTACTAACCGACCAATTACTAAATGTGCTAACATATTAGGCGCAAGTAGCAATTTCCTCGCCTTGCAATACCTAAGGCTTAGCAGTGACTCCCAAACCAGTTGGTCTAAGGCACTAGGTGATGAATCACCCTTGCTATATTATTTTTGCTGCCTTGGTGATTACAAAACCAGTGTTCATTTTTTTCACCATATTATCTTTTATTCTTCATTTATTATTTTTTTCGTACTTTGGCTTTTAGACAAGAACATTTCAAAGAATCCTCTACTATCCTGAGTTTCAAGACTTGTGTAAATGCATATAGTAGGGTATCAACATTCAGATGTTTGGCATTCAGAATAAGAACTATTTTTCAGACTTAATTTTATCCGCAAATTTGTGACATCCTACATCTTACTAACCCTTAGGACAACGGCTCATAACTACTTATTACAAGTTTCGTTTAAGAAAACATCTAACTTCCTTATTTTTCTTAAACTCTTCCAATCTTTCAAATTTAATTTTTCACTTTTTAATCTTCTATTATCAAAGAAATTTTTTGTGCTTATGCAAAGTGGTATGCAAAGTGATGCGCAAATAAGCACCAACCTCCATCAAATCTGTTTACAACAGTGTCCTCACCGTTGTCAGCTGGTAAATCTCAAAAACCTGTAGGCTTGGGAGGAAAAGTTATTAACCGGGGTAAGAATAAATGAAAGTGAAAAACTTCCCCCAAACTTATTTTTTTTATGTACAATTTTTGGAATAATTTTTTAATTTTTTTTATATATTTATGTACAAAAATTGACTCGCCTCCATTCGAAAGATGAAACAATATTACCGAGACATGGAGGTGAGGTGGAGGAAAATTAGTCATTATAAAGAGGCTCCTATAAAAACAGGAGCTCCTCCGAGGGGTCGGTGGAAAATACGGTTTTAATCTATGTCCATTCACTTTGAAAATTGTACCGTTTTCTCTATTTTCAACTTCAACTGCCCCGTGCGGATAGACATACGGCACCACAGATGGTCCTTTCCAACGACATCGTATCTTACCCGCATGAAGATGGAGACGGGAATCATAAAGAAGGACTTGTTGACCTGGTGTAAAAGTTTTTCTCAAAATATTTTTGTCGTGAAATACCTCAGTCCGGTTCTTTACTATGACCGCATTATCGTAAACTTCATCGCAAAGTTCGCTTAGCCCGTTTAATTGCACTTTCCGAAAGTTGCAGGATTGATTTAAATCGAAGTTAAGTTCTTTAATGACCCATATTGGTTTATGTTCAATCTTAACTGGAAGGTGACAAGCCTTTCCAAACACTAGGCGATAAGGAGACATACCTAGATCAGTCTTATATGCGGTACGAAATGCCCAAAGTGAATCCGTCAATTTGGTTGACGAATCTTTACGATTTTTAGAAAATGTTTTCTCAAGAATTTGTTTGACCTGCCTATTGGAAATCTCAGCTTGCCCGCTCATTTGGGGATGATGGGGCGTGGAAAGTTTGTGGTTGATTGCATATTTCCGCATCAAAGTCTCGAAAGACTGATTACAGAAATGTGACCCGTTGTCGCTAATGATAGCGCGAGGGTGTCCAAATCGCGAAAATATATTTTCTTTAAGGAACTTAATGACAACCTTGTTGTCATTAGTGCGACATGGAATAGCTTCCACCCATTTCGAGACGTAATCAGCCGCTAACAAGATGTACAAATTCCCAAAAGAGTTGGGAAAAAGTCCCATAAAATCAATACCCCAAACGTCGAAAATTTCAATAACCAAGATCGGTTGATGTGGCATCTCATTTCTCCGAGAAATCCGATCCGTGTGTTTATACTGTGGACAAGTTTTGCAATGATCATATGCATTTGAATAAAGTATTCCAGTAAAAACCGCATTGCAAAATCTTCTCCGCCGTCTTTCGTGAACCAAAGTGACCACCGCATGCCTGATCATGACAGAAAGACAAAACACTCTTGAATTCATCATTGGGGACACATTTGCGAATGATTTGGTCAGGAAAATATTTAAACATATAAAGTACATCCTAGTAAAAATGCTTTACTTGGGATAGAAATCGACAATTGTCATGTTTAGACCAATCGTTTGGAATAAGTCCCGTTGCAAGATAATTCACAATATCGATGAACCAATGTTCGCAGGATGTGGTCAAGAGTTGTTCGCCCGGGAAAGATACGTTAATTGGCAGTGTCATAGGTGAAGAAGAGATGCGTGAAAGATGGCCGGCTACTACATTTTCAAACCCTTTCTTATTTCGAATGGCAAGATCAAATTCTTGTAATAGAAAGATCCAACGTATTAACCTACCTTTAGCATCTTTCTTTGATAAAAGAGGTTTTAAGGCGGAGTGATCAGTGTAAACCAGAATCGTTGAGCCAATCAAGTAAGGCCTGAATTTTTATAATGCAAATACAACTGCCAAGTGTTCTTTCTCAGTGGTTGTATAATTAATTTGCGCATCATTCAATGTCTTACTTGCATAATAAATCACTGTTGGAGATAGTGCCCTTAGAGCCAATTATTGGATCACAAGCACGTGATTGCAATGATTGAGGGAGGACCTATACCTGTAGGACAGTCTTACTCAAGATGATAGTATGCTATCTGGTTTATCTTTATCATCGTGTACAGATTTAGGTGACATTACTAATCACTATTGCATGCTGATAGAGCCCGTAGGATTCTTGCTTGACTACCAGCAATATGAGGGCGATCATATACGTGGGAGCTGTAACACCTTAGGATAAGGGTTAGTGAATAATTATAATTAAATAATGATTTTTAATAAAAAGTTTACCAAACTATGTTTTAAATATTTTTCCTAATTTAATAATTATTTTTCCAAAATTTTCCTAGGCTTGCACACACATGTGCATGTAAACTAGGGTTTTTAAATAAGGTAAATACCATAATTATTAACTACGGCGTCGTATATCATATTGTGATGCTTTATTCATGTCACTTGTTATTTCTGCTACACCTTGCTTTTACCCGACTTTCGGGGCTAATGTTTTAAAGGGGAAATGTTACCAAAATTATAAAACTTATAACTTTTGAACTTAAAAAGGATTTCTACTAAATAAATGGAAGTTTTTCGGACATGTACGATTGTTTTTACAAAATGTATTAAAATCACTCTATATTTATTGGTTTTGATTTCTGGGTTCGGCTTACTTAGCCGCGTTACGCCTGTAGACGTTGCGTGGTTAAGTGCCGGTCACGAGTCGAATTCTCGGGTCATGACAAAGTTGGTATCAGAGCGTAGGTTTTACCTTCGGAGTGTAGGATGACCCTGGTATGATGGAGTAGGTAGCTGCAGCAGGGTAGCGTAGCGTGCGTATGTTCCGCGGCATACTCACGACACGGTACTCCGCCTACGCGACCTTAGGACTTATTGATTTGATTCCTCCTTATATTCTTGCGATTCGATTTCCGTGTTCTTATCGAATCCAAATTTTCTTTCAGCCAATATGCCGCCTAAGACTACGAGGGCACAGAGAGCGGCCGCGAGGGCCGAGATTCGTGTTGACTCGTCCGAGACGAGGACTGATCCGGGCAGTACGCCGGTTGTACCCGAGCAGCTGTTCCTATCGTGACAGAGCAGATCGCCACGTTAGGGGCTGGTATGCAGGAGATGCGCCAGATGATAGGATCGCTAGTTGAGACGCTTCGAGCGCAGCGACCAGAGGTAGCTCCACCTGTTCCAGAGACCGCGATGGTGCCTACCGCACAGCCAGTTGCCCCTGCAGCCACGGAGGTGATTACAGTATCGCTATCAGAGTTCATGAGGCTGAAGCCTCCAGTATTCACAGGCACCGATACAGCCGAGGACCCACAGTCTTTCATAGACAGGATGGCCAGGATATGCCGTTCCCTCAGATGTGCAGATGCGAGATGGGTTGAGTTCGCGAGCTTTCGCCTAGAGGGTCTTGCGCAGAAGTGGTGTGATTCTGTTGAGAAGGGCAGAGCAGCAGGTCTTCCTCCTATGACCTGGACGGAGTTCGTGACCATATTTCTAGCCCGTTTCCTTCCCCGGAGTGTTAGAGATGCCCGAGCACGCAGGTTTGAGTCCTTGCGCCAGACGCCAGGGATGACAGTGGCAGAGTATGACGTACTGTTTACAGAGCTAGCAGTCTACGCCCCACATTTAGTGGCCACCGAGGAGCTGCGTGTCCGGAGATTTGTTCGAGGCTTGCTTTCACCAGTGTTCCTCGCGATCAGCGCGCAGCACTACGAGACCTATGCAGCAGCTGTAGACGCAGCCCTAGTGGTCGAGGAGCACCTTGTTGAGACTTCGGCACTTCCAGAGCCGAAGAGAGCTCGTGCGGATACTTCAGCACAGAGAAAGCCTTTTCGGCGCCGTGATATACGTATTGCAGGCAGCAGAGATTCTGGGCGGGGCCGGTTATTCAGTTCTTATTCCCAGGATGGTCAGCGGCCGTCGTCGGGATGTTTTCGCTGTGGGAGTTCTTACCACCGTGTACGGGATTGTCCTGAGTTACCCCGGATAGAGGCGACAGCACCGCATGTCAGACTACCACTTTCACCACCCCAGAGAGCGTTGCCTATCGTACCTACCGTTGCTCCGCGCCAGACTCATACACAGCGAGGTCGTGGGCGTGGAGGAGTTGCTCAGAGAGGGCGAGGTGACCGAGGCAGAGGGCAGCCAGTCACAGGTGGTGGACAGGCGAGGGTTTTTGCTTTGACACATCAGGACGCGCAGGCGTCCAATGCAGTGGTTTCAGGTATCCTCCCTGTATGTTCAGTTGATGCACATGTACTGTTCGACCCCGGATCCACACACTCGTACGTATCCACGCACTTTGTGCCGAGTTTGGGTAGAGAGTCCGGCTTGCTTGATCAGCCGCTTGTGGTGACTACTCCTGTGGGAGAGCCGTTTGTTGCTAGGCACGTGTTCCGATCCTGTATCGTCTGTATTGGCGAGAGAGAGTTGCCTGTCGACTTGATCCTTCTGGAGATGTTGGACTTCGACGTTCTTTTGGGCATGGATTGGTTAGCCACGTGCTATGCTTCTGTTGACTGCCGTGAGAAGACAGTTAGATTCTGTTTCCCCGGCGAGTCGGTTTTTGTTGTGTTGGGGGACCGTGGTGCCGCCCCTCACAGTGTGATTTCTTCTTTTCGCGCTGGACAGCTTTTGAGGAAGGGATGTCAGGGATTTCTCGCTTATGTTCGCGATGCTCGCGCTACAGAGGTTCCATTGGATCAGGTTCCGGTTGTTAGCGAGTTTCCTGACGTGTTTCCTGACGAGCTTCCTGGGTTGCTGGTTCGGGGCCTATTTCTTTCTGTATTGATTTGGTTCCTGGTTCGGGGCCTATTTCTATACCGCCCTATCGGATGGCCCCGGCGGAACTTCGAGAGCTGAAGGGTCAGTTGCAAGATTTGCTGGACAAAGGACTTATTCGACCCAGTGTTTCTCCTTGGGGTGCTCCAGTCCTGTTCGTCAAGAAGAAGGATGGCAGTTTGCGTCTTTGTATCGACTACCGCCAGCTGAACAGGGTGACAGTGCGGAACAAGTATCCTTTGCCGCGTATCGACGATTTGTTCGACCAGCTTCAAGGGGCAGGGTACTTTTCGAGGATCGATTTACGATCGGGCTATCATCAGTTGCGGGTTAGACAGGAGGACATTCCCCGGACAGCTTTCCGTACGCGCTATGGCCATTACGAGTTCTTGGTGATGTCGTTCGGACTCACCAATGCGCCAGCAGCCTTCATGGACTTGATGAACCGTATTTTCCGACCTTACTTGGATCTGTTCATTATAGTCTTCATTGACGATATCTTGGTGTATTCCCGGAGTAGTGAGGAGCACGAGCAGCACCTGCGGATTACATTGCAGACATTGAGGGAGCACCAGCTTTATGCGAAATTCTCCAAGTGTGCTTTTTGGCTGGCCAGCGTGGACTTCTTGGGTTACGTGATTTCACGAGACGGTATATGTGTAGACCCGAGGAAGATCGAGGCCGTTCAGCGTTGGCCCAGGCCCGCATCGGTGACGGAGTTTCGCAGCTTTTTGGGATTGGCCGGTTACTACAGTTGTTTTGTGCAGGACTTCTCCCGTATTGCTACACCGTTGACCGGGCTGACCCGGAAGGGAGTTCCTTTCGTTTGGACGGAGGAGTGCGAGCACAGCTTTCAGCAGTTACGGACACGGCTGACGACGGCACCGGTGTTATCGTTACCTTCCGGACCGGGTGGATTTGTGGTCTTTTGTGATGCTTCTCGAGTGGGATTGGGATGCGTTCTGATGCAGCATGATAGGGTGATCGCGTATGCCTCGCGACAATTGAAGAAGCACGAGCAGAACTACCCCACTCATGATTTGGAGATGGCAGCAGAGGTCTTCGCACTTAAGATCTGGCGACATTACCTATACGGCGAGTCGTGCCAGATATTTACGGATCACAAGAGTCTGAAATACATATTACAGCAGCGGGACCTGAACCTTCGACAGCGTCGATGGATGGAGTTAGTGAAGGATTACGACTGCGAGATCTTATACCACCCGGGAAAGGCAAATGTGGTGGCGGATGCTTTGAGCAGGAGGCCCGGGAGTAGTTTATCTTTTTTGAGCGCAGTACAGGAGCAGTCATCCGCAGATTGGCAGATATTATGCGACAGTCGAGTACAGTTCGAGTTCACGTCGATTGGAGGACAGGTAGCGCATGTCCGTGCACGCCCACAGTTGATCGATCGTATACGTGAGGCACAGCTCAGTGATGATCGATGTTCAGAGATCATGGCACAGATTGGACAGGGTAGATTTTCCGAGTTCGTGATCGATGATCAGGGAGTACTACGATTTGGAGTCAGACTGTGCATACCAGATGCTGGAGGGCTGAGACGCGAGATTCTTGAGGAGGCACATCGATCAGTATTTAGCGTCCATCCCGGTTCCACCAAGATGTATCATGATATGAGAGATGTTTACTGGTGGGACGGAATGAAGAGGGACATTGCAGATTTTGTATCGAGATGCCTGACGTGTCAGCAAGTCAAGGCTGAGCACCAGAGGCCCGCGGGAGAGCTACAGCCGTTACCCATTCCGGAGTGGAAATGGAAACAGATTTCGATGGACTTCGTGGTGGGTCTACCCAGGACTAGTCGGGGATATGACTCCATCTGGGTGATCGTGGATCGTTTGACGAAAGCGGCTCACTTCCTACCGGTGAAGACGACTTTCGGATTTACTTAGTATGCCCAGATCTATATTGACGAGATGGTGCGACTACACGGAGTTCCGACGTGCATTGTGTCCGACAGGGGCACCCAGTTTACCAGTAGACTATGGCAGAGGCTTCAGGAGGCTTTGGGCACTCGCTTGAGTTTCAGCACGGCATTTCATCCGCAGACCGACGGACAGTCAGAGCGGACCATCCAGACTCTCGAGGACATGCTCAGAGCTTGTGTACTAGATTTTGGAGGTAGCTGGGATCATCATTTGCCCTTAGTAGAGTTCTCCTACAATAACAGCTACCAGGAGACCATTCAGGTGGCACCGTTTGAGGCTATTTATGGGAGGAGATGCAGGTCGCCTACTTGTTGGACAGAGCTCAGTGAGAGCAGTATCTTAGGGCCACAGATCGTTGAGGAGACGACCGCGAAGATCCAGTTGATTCGCGATAGGATGAGAGCAGCGCAGAGTAGGCAGAGAGCTTATGCAGACCGTCGACGACGCAGACTTGAGTTTTCTGTTGGTGATCATGTTTTCTTGAGGGTCTCCCCAATGAAAGGTGTGATGAGGTTTGGGAAGAAGGGGAAACTCAGTCCCAGGTATGTGGGCCCCTTCAAGATCCTCGAGCGTGTCGGTGCAGTGGCTTACCGGTTATCCCTTCCGCCCAGCTTTCCAGATGTGCACCCCGTATTCCATGTCTCGATGCTCCGCAGATATCTTCATGATCCTTCGCATGCGATTCAGCATCCGACGATCCAGCTTGAGCGCGATCTTTCCTATGCAGAGCAGCCGGTGATGATCTTGGATCGACAAGTGAAGAAGTTGAGATCGAAGGACATTCCATCAGTTAAAGTACTTTGGCGTGGCCAGAACCGTGAGGAGGTCACTTGGGAGACTGAAAGCGAGATGATGAAGACGTATCCCCATCTTTTTGAAGGTAACCTTAGTTAGATTTTTGAAATTCGGGGACGAATTTCTATAAGGGGGAGAGATTGTAACACCTTAGGATAAGGGTTAGTGAATAATTATAATTAAATAATGATTTTTAATAAAAAGTTTACCAAACTATGTTTTAAATATTTTTCCTAATTTAATAATTATTTTTCCAAAATTTTCCTAGGCTTGCACACACATGTGCATGTAAACTAGGGTTTTTAAATGAGGTAAATACCATAATTATTAACCATGGTGGGTTAATTGTAAGATTAATTCTTTTGGGTTATAAGTGAGTTTAATTAGTTAGCTAAAAGTTGCTTTAATTTGAATTTTAGATTAAGTGTTGACTTGTGTGAGAGAGAGAGAGTGCATCATGGCTTTAGGCCATGCTTGCATTAAATGAGGTGAGAGAGAGAGAGGGGTGACTTTTGTGTGAACGATTGTGGTGGCTCTCAACTCTTTTTGGTTTTCTCTCAAGCTCTCACACTCTCACACACACACACACACTCACCTCAGCAGAACCCCCAGCTCCTGAAGAAAACCCCAGCAGCAGCAGCATGAGAACAGCATCAGCAGCAAGAGGCAGCATCAGCAGCAGGGAACAGTAGCAGCAGCAACAGGGAACAGCAAGCACAGCAGCAGCAACCACAGCCTCTTCCCTCCACTTCTTCTTCTTCCTGCAGCTCCCTAGGGTCGAGAGTGAGGTATACTTCCTATCTTGCTTCCCTAGTTTGCCTAGCTAAGTGTAGTTTTGCATCGGTTGAAGGATTTTAGTGCGTTCTAGTGTGTTATGGGGTGTTTAGTGGGAACTTTGTGCGTTTGAGGTGTAGATTGGTTTCAGTAGGATGCTTGAGGTTTGTTGGGACCATGTTAACTTAGTCGAACCCCTATTACACTAAAATACCACTAGTTTTCCTATTTGATGCAAAATGTCGTATTTGTGCAAAAGTGAACTTTTCTGGAACTGCTATTGACTCGGTGAGTGCAGAATGATTTTGAGAATACTGCAGTATGGTGGAGAGGTGCTGATACCATGGTTTTAACCCGACCCCCTAACTCTTCTCTTTGGCCGCCAATTTCCTCATTCTGGCCGCCAATTGCGGCCAGATGGGTAGGGTTTGGGTTAGGGTTTGGTCCAGTGGGTGTCTGCTACTGTGTGTAGTGTTTTGGTATGTATATTTTTGTAAGTTCAGTTCTGTATGAAAATCTGGGACCAAATACCTATTTTGCCGTTTTCTAAACCTTCGCGACACGCGTGATACGTGAGTAGGTTTGGGTTTCTGCGTATCGCGGCGCGTCGGGGTAGTTTCATGGCGCGTGATCGCATGTTTTAGCGTATCGCGCACACGCGCGATTGGTTTGCGACACGGGTTTCTTGTTGGATTATAATGTCGCGTTTCTGTGAATTAAGCTTATGTGTGGTTTATGTTATGTGATTTTAGGTCCGCAGGCCAGTGAGACGGACGCTGCGAAGAAGGGCAAGCAAGTGGTTGGATACACTTAGAGCGAGACACTGTGAGTAGATTTCACATCTACGGGGATATCGCCCGCATGGCGTTATGCGTCAGGGCTGATAGGACCTTATTGTTATATACTGCATATACCATACCATGGATTGTCATCGCATATTGCATTCCCTGTTATATATATATATATATTGCTTAGAACTGATAGAACTGCCATGATCATACTGTCGTACATTGTTGTGGCTCATCTATACTTGACATGACTTGGAATTTTATACTTGATACCTATATCACAGTGGATCATTGCATTGTAGTTCATTTTTATGTGACATGACTTGATATACATATTTGATGCACCTATCACATCACAGTTACTTGTATTATTGTTGGGATTTCATATGATTTCTGGATTTGGGAACCATGGCCTTTTCAAATAAGTAATCATTTAAAAACCCGGTTCCCTTGATATGATATTTTGGGGCGTCACCCCGTGTTTTCTCGGTGCTTGAGGCACGGATTGATAGAGGGCTGACCCGGACTGACGGATGCCCGATGGATTGATAGAGGGCTGACCCGGACTGACGGATGCCCGATGGATTGATAGAGGGCTGACCCGGACTGACGGATGCCCGATGGATTGATAGAGGGCTGACCCGGACTGACGGATGCCCGATGGATTGATAGAGGGCTGACCCGGACTGACGGACGCCCGATATATTGAGAGAGGGATGACCCGGACTGACGGATTCCCGGTATATACTTTGAGATAGGGCTGACCCGGATTGACGGAGGCCCGATACAGGATGTTTTGCGTGTCGATGCTAGACACGAGTATTTATGATATTTGGGTACCGATGCTGGGCACTCAGGATTTTCAGGGATATACAGGATATGAGGGCCGATGGAGTACCGGCGTTGAGATGTTGGGATTTGTGGTGCATACATACTTATGTAGTCCACCTCGATACTTCATGTAGATACTATATCCCCATGCTCAGCATTCATTATCACATCTCATCCTGTAGTATATCACCTGATAGAGGACTGGCATTATTATTATGCATACTGCTACATCGCATTGATATTATCTGCTGGCATTAGTAGAGCCACGCTATATGTGCATGCTTACGATTACCTTTATATGTTATCTCTATTCACGAGTTGGCAACTCACCCCCGTTGTGCCACAGTGTTTGCAGGTTGCCCTTGGGAGTAGTCACGGCTGGCTGTTACCTCATCTTTTGGCACAGATACCCCTTTTGAGCAGAGATAGACTTTTGCTGATAGGTGGGTTTTGTACGGTATCTGTTATATTTCAGTTGTATATTGATGTATCTAGTATCCTCCATCTACCTTTCTGCATTGACTTAGAGACAGTTGTGAGGACGATATGTATGATTTTTTTATTCTGGTGTCGAGCTCGCATGTGAGCCGACTTTACTTTATGCAGTCTCATCTTTTATGATATGGCAGGGTTCGATCTTATCCGTGCGGTATTGCACGGATCATGATCGGACAGATAATACTAGCGGGCTTAGGTTTAAGCCGGATCCTAGTATTGTACAGTGTAGATTTTGTCTCTTTGCATTTGTATTCAGTGGAAATACAAATGCGGGTATGTATATACAGTCGCGGGGTTTTCCTGTTATTAATTACGGGATCAGTTTTCTGAAGTTGCCAGTTTGCATTCCGTTTCGGCCTGTTTTCCTTTGTTCCTTCACGAGCGGATTTTTCCGATGGAGGGGCTTATTTGCAAGTATTCAAATTAGCATTTGTGGAGGGGGTTATTTGTATATGTGGCATTATGATATGACTAGCATCATGAGATTCTTTTTCCATCTTCTCCTTTGCATTTATTTAAAAGGATTTTGATGGGAGATAATTTGATCATTATCATCACACACTTTCTCTTTTCGATTTATGATTCCATTCTTTTCTTCCTCCAAGAGGGGGGGGGGGCGACCACTTAGAGAGAGAGAGATAGAGAGGTTCATTTTGTGGGGAAGTTGTTGTTCTCATTTTGAGCTTACACCAAAATTCCCAAGCATTTCTCCCTTGTTCATTTTCCTCCACCTCCATCAAGGCAACTTCAACCCCATTGAGATAATAGTTTCTATACTTCATCTACAGCATCCTTGGGCACGTCGACTCGTCAACTTCGTGCCCGAGTTGCTTCGGTCCAGAGGTGGGAGCCCGTAAAGGAACCCGGCGATGTGGTGCTCGTTCCGATGAGGAGATGAAGATCGGAAGTTCCGCGAAGAGATCGGAGTGGAGACCGAAGGACACGGATCGCTCGGTAAAGCATTTTACCCCTTCTCATATTTGCTAGAGTTAGGTTAATGGCCTGATCCGTGATTTTAGTGCGCGGTGGTGCCGGTTTCTAGTTTTTAGAAAAGTTTCGTTTCCGCATTCCGGCGTCGGATTGACGGTCGGGGCGCCGCCGTGCACTTACATTGGTATCAGAGCCACGCCATTAACCTAGTCTAGCTTGCTCTAATGTGTTTACAAGTTCGATCGAACGAATTTTCAAAAACCGCATTTCTATTTGCATGAGTTCCTGTCAAATTTATTTCTGGCTCGAAATTTTTGTCAGGTTGTTGCAGAAATATATGCAGGGAATTCTAAGAGTTCTGTAAAAATTTGGTCACCTGATATTACTGTACAGCCACGGAACCACGGCCAAACCCATGCTTGGGCGGCAGTTCCGCCGCCACTTAGACTTCTTATTGCTCCAAATTTTTATAGAGTGTCTTGGACTTGGAAATGGGGGTTTTGGAATGTTCTGTTTGGGCCCAGTATTTCTTTGAGTGCTACAGTTGTGCTTGGGGCCCACTTCGGTAAATTTGATCGATCGAAAATTTTAAACATATTAGTTCACAGTATTTACATTATATCTGCGACCATGAATGTCACTTGATCGGTAAATCCTGTCTATCTGCTATAGCCCTTTTAGACGGATTTGCGAACGTGACATTCGCGTTGATGTTCTGTGTTGTGCTGTGATGTTGCAGATTTGTCGTGGTGGATAGCCTGGACGCAAAGTTAGTAAAGCTTGGTTGTATATGTACATTTGATATTGCGGGGAGAGCGTCCGACATGTGGACTGCCGTTACTGCCTGTTTGTATATTATTCTTTTGGGGAACGACCGGGGTAAGGTCGCTGTACCCGTTGTATATTTTACTTTCTGTTCTAGGATTACCGCAAGGTGGGGTGCACGGATAGCCGGGTTCTAGAGGGCAGCGGGACCGCATCTCATGGCTTTGAGACGGAGGGGGCTTCACTCTAGAATTGGCGGGCTATTCGTCGCACTTGTAGGGGGTACAGGTTGACCCAAGGAGGGGTGCCCAAGTTACCGGATTCCGTGAAATGTTGGGTGGTCCATTCATGTTGCTGAAGGGGGCTGCCTCGCTTCAGGTTTTGGCGGGTGACTTGCCGCGCCCGTAGGGGTATAGAATTTCATTGCACAGGCTATCCAGACGACCAGGGGAACGTCGGGTTTCAGTAGCGGCTCTATGAAACTCGGGGATCCCAGATATCTGTATTGTTCTATGCTGCTTATTACATTTCTGTGATGTTGCATTTTTTCAAGCCTTGAGCGAATTTTATATATTGATATATATACTAGTAGATGTTGTATATGTTTTGCATCCGCGCTAGTCCAGTCCCCGCTCTGTCGTTAGTTAAGTAACCTAACGGGTGATGACAGGAGCCAGTGGCGAATGCGGATGGCATATACGTACATCATTATTTTCGTTCTTTATTGGTGTGATCAATTGATGGGACTGCGTTGATTCGGATCAATGCAAGCTAAACAAACCTATTCTGATGTTGTTGGAACATCTTTCAAAAAAGCTGTTATTGCAAGGGCGTTCTCTTTTGTTTTGCACAGTGGTATTCGGTTATGAATATCCAGCACCTCAGTCGACGAGGAAAGGGCCGAGATCCCTTCACCGGGAGTGTCCTCTTGGAAAGAAGTTTGCGTCAGGGCAATAACTTCACTATAGTCGTTTACTTTTGCTTTTCATCGTGGTATTCAGTTAGAATATCCTGCACCTCATTCTACGGTGAAAAGGCCGAGATCCCTTCACCGGGAGTGACCTCTTTAGCAAACGTTTTCATTACTATATTTTTATAAAGCTATCCGGTTCCTTTAACGATATCAAGTTCATTACGTTAAATGTTTTCGCCAGAAACCATTCGTATCCTTCGGTCGTTTCATATGGATAGTCAATATGTATTCAAGCTGTGTTTGTTGGCCAAAGTCAACACACAGTGATTGGTAGCTATTGGGTATTCATATGCAGCATAGATAGATGCGTTGGTTTAGGACAGTCGTACTGCCTTGTTGGACAAAGTCAAGGGTAGGTACGGGTGGGTTCAAATTAACGTGGAGAATGACGGGTAGAACTTGACATGTGCCTTATGATTTGTTGGCCAAAGTCAAGGTCATAAGAGCATGGGGTAAAAATCACATCGGGAGTTTCTAAAGAAACTGAAACTTGCCAGATATGCGCATACCTTCTGGAGTGTAATAACGTGAGCGGATTCCGTCATGTTATCATGCAGTGATAGTTGGATCCCGATTCCCACTAATGAGTTGGTTTACTCCTCGGGTGATCCCGACTAATTCTTCTTTCAGGTTTGGGGAAGAATTTGACGTTACAGTGGGAGGTTTCCTGATTAGATAAACTGATAACCCTTCTGATCTAGGTTAGAGTGAACGCTGAGTGTTTCTTTTCTCTCTCTCTTTTGCAGCGACCATGACCCGACCCTTGACCATGACTCAGTGACCAAGATTAACCGAACCTTCTTAAAACACTGGCTTTTGGATTGTCAGAGTTGCAAACCTCTTTGCCACTCCTACTTTTACCCTTTTCTCCAGAAAACCCCGTATTACTACGAACGTCCACTTCCATTGGATAAAACCATCGTATGGTTATATACGAACTCGAAGGAATTTATTCGAGGATGGTTTCCGGTTCTAGAGAAAACGAATAGGAATATTCAGTTGTCTTTTCCTTTTACTTTCTCTCAGGTTGCGAGTACTCCTTGGTTTTGGAGATAGTACACCTATTACACAAATTGGATAGTCCTCTTCCAAACCATAGGCTGGTACCGAACGGTAGGGAATGAAGAAAACCAATTAGCATAAACGATGGTGTGCAGAAGGTATTAAGTAAAGACATATCAAGGGATTAGTAAGAGGGCAAAGTAAATTGCGACTGCTATTCACGACCAAACCAAGTATTTCATTACCACTCTAACTTCACCTTTGTATTTCTCTAGGACACTCCGTATCACTACGAAGATCCACAGTTTATTGGATACTCCATCGTATGGTTATATACGAACTCGAAAGGAACTTGTTCCAGTTCTGGGATGGATTCTGGTTCAGGAGAAATAGGAATAAAGTTTATTCAGGTGTTTTTTATCTTCACCTTCTCTCGCATTGCGAGTGCTCCTAGGATTAGACCAGTACACCCGTTATTCTTATTGGATAGTCTTCTTCCAAACCATAGGCTGGTGCCAAACGGTAGAGAAGGAAGAAAACCATTTTTCCTAAAAGGGGTGTACATAAGGTAATGTCTAATGACATATAAAGGGATTTGGAGATATAGCAAAGAAATATACGGTTATAGTTGTGAATGTGATAATGGATGAGGCATTACTAGGAATACCCGAATACCCCTACGAAACATTTCAATATTTCAGTTTCACTGTGTATTGTTAAAAGAAAACAGATTTCCTAATTAGACACTTGATCCAGGGTATGTATTTCCCAGGTATGATTCTCACATCTGTATGGTTTTACAGATAACAGATAATGAGTGGGAGTAAGTTATTGGGAATTAGGTGATTATCTTCATTATATCGGAATTCGTTGTAATTGGTGATATTTGAGGAAGTCAACTAGGATGTTTGCCGGATGGCAATGGTTTTGAATATCCGTTGTTATGCACCAATTTCAAATTGATATATCTGTACGTCTATTTTTATAGAGTGAGATATAACTTTTTGAAATTATGTCCATGACATTTACCTATATCAGTGGATGGTTAGGTAAGGAGTATTGAAGAGCTGTGTAATTCTTCTTAACCATAAGTACAGTTTTCAACCTACGACACACACGGAATGAGTTATTGGACTCAAAGGACTTATACAGAGTATTCTATGTTGTCCAGTGTCCATTAGGACAGAGGGGTTGGTCCTCGCAGTATATTCTGTTTACTCGTGACTTCTCTAGTTCTTAGACATGAGTTTCGTGGAAACACAAGGTCTGAGTTTTGAGAAGTTATAAGTATAAGATTAAAGTAGAGAACCAGGTATTGCAAGTATCGGGATTTTTCAAGGTGATCGAAGATGTAGATACTTGTGTATGATATTCAGTTGATAGTAATGATTTTCAGAAACTTGTTTCTCTTTTAGGTTACTCATATCTGGATAGGATTCCTAAGTTGAGTAACGCTGATCGGACTCCTTCCATTTGGTTGACATACACTGGAGACAGCTGCATGATTTGAATCTGGTTCAATTAAATCAGTGCCTCAGTTTCTATATTGGATATAGAACAGTTCATGTCTTGACATTGTTAAGTTACGGGGAGTTGTCCAGCTTATGCTTAAAACCAGACTCTGGATAACTCAAGGCACGTTTCTGTAATGGCTGTTTGTGGGTTGACCCAGGCTATGACTAGGGTTGACTTTCTACCATCTGGAAGATCAATAGTGATATTGTTCATGACTCGCCATAGTTTTAACAAAAATGGATTTTTTTTTCAGAAAACAGTAGTGGGAGTATGGTAGAAATGGAAGTGATTCCAGAACCGCAAACGATTACTGAAAGTTTGATAAGAACCTAGACATTCAATCTGGTTTGACACTCCATTAGCCACTCCGCAGATATGGTGGGTAACCTCAGGCGCTCGAGAGGTACTTCGGTATGCTCAAGGACGGTGGCAGGGAGGTTCTTGTTTACCCAAACTTGACACTACTGTTGTTCCAGACTATGAGACCCGGCAGGAGGATGAGTATTGCGTCGTTCTGAACTGGCTTCAGAAGTGTACGTGTATATGACTATGCCAGAGGGTTGTCGTAATCAGTGGGAGCAGCGGAAGCATTGGTGGACGAATGGCTTATGTCTATTTATAGACTAAAGTAGATACAGCGGAGATAGATCATCTATTTCTGATGTGACAGTCATAGGTTTGACTTCATCAGAATAGGGG
This sequence comes from Agapanthus africanus, assembly GCA_030015575.1. Lineage (NCBI taxonomy): Eukaryota > Viridiplantae > Streptophyta > Magnoliopsida > Asparagales > Amaryllidaceae > Agapanthus > Agapanthus africanus. The sequence goes on from CM057351.1 coordinate 118,186,206, forward strand.
ATGGATCTGTTAAGAAGATAGAAAGGTGTGATGTCCTGGTATTTGGATGACATACACAGAGTAGGAAGTGAAATTCCTATACTACGGTCGGTTAAACTTTGGTTGTCACACAGTGGTTTCTCCATATAGGAATTGGATACTATATCAGGCATTCTGTTTACTGGATCAATGGTTTTAGATCTAGATTTGGGAAGTGTCCAAATCTGGGTACTTAGACGGCATTCTAAAGGTGTTTTAGAATGGACGACTCCTGGCACGGTGCTATGCCTGCAGGTAATGGAGTCATCCTCTCTAAAGGTGTCTTACAGACAAAAGGGGAGAGGGATGTGCATGATTGGCAGATCACTTGCTTAAGCAATTTAGTCAATCATGAAATGTCAAGTACCACACCAGATGTTGTTTTTGTAGCAGGCGCAAAAAGTTGATATTGATCCAATCCTAGAGAAACGATCGGAAGCAGTTTTAGAACATAAGTTGATGTTCTAGGGAAATGATATCGGCAACCTCCTTTGGGAGACAGTTATCATTCAGGCATCCAAGGTGACCTGGATGACAGAGTGACTGTCAGAGTTATATTTTTCCCTCTGACGAGGGGCAGTATTTTGGACAGGTAGTCCAAGCGGATACTGAGGGAGGCATGGCGCAGGACAATGATTAGGTTCAGTCGGCGATACAGTCTAAGAAGTTTGGATTTGGAGTCCATTTATGAACTAGGTCCCATCAGACATCCAATCATATTCCTCGAACGCAATAGTTTCGCAAACGAGCTTTGTGAGACTGACTAGTATAGGAGTTGGGTGTTCGGTATCACACGGGCTGTGAGTATGCGACATCGCAATAATTAGCCTTGAGTGCAAGTGGGAGATTGTTGGAGATAGTGCACTCAGAGTCAATTATTGGATCACAGGCACGTGATTGCAATGATTTAGGGAGGACCTATACCGGTAGGGCGGTCTTACTCAAGATGATAGTATGCTATATGGTTTATGTTAGTGTATATGCCCTAGGGGCCATTATTGTATCATACTAGTTTGTATATTACTTAATGGAAGCTTGGGATATTCACATGTATATAACAGTCTTGCTAAATATGGTAGTATGCTACTTGGTTTTTTCTATCTTAATATGTGAGTATACGTATTGATAGAGCTCTTAGGATCTTGCTTGACTACAAGCATTGTGATGGCAGTCACACTAATGGGGGCTGGGTAGTCTACAAGCACATCCTTATTCAGGTCCATAGTCGTTGGATTATCGAGACAGAGCATCGATACTCCGGAGTAGACTAGTGTGTACGCTTCTCATCCCAGTTGGGGAAATGGTCTGTCCCACAGCCGTCAGTACGTCGTACTGGAGATAGTATGCAGGTGCTCGTTAGGTTACGGGTACACCAGACAGGACTCACAGGGAACTGTTGGTTGGTTTTATACCAGTCGTCAGTAAACAGTTCCCACGTGACATGAGTACAGCATAGTCCGCACACTTGACACTGCTACTTCGCCTCGAGTGTGTCCCACTGTTCTTAGATTGCTACCCTACCACGGCTCAATGGAGTCGTGCAAACAGGTAGCAGTTGGGTGCAGTCCCGAGCACTTGGAGGCAGTGGCAGTTAGACAGGATTCGTCTCTCCCGGTATTGGGGGTTGATATCGCACGGTGTCAGAGAGCCATTACGCAAAGTCCCTGGCCAGGGCAAGCGAGATTTGCTGGTAGGTTCTAGTAGTTTCTCAGGGTATAATAGGCTTCCTTCCGACACGACTTATACCGCTATTAGGGGACTGACGCTTGCCGCCCCCTAGGCCCGATATGCGATAGTCTTGGACGAACGGACCGGACTGTATGGAGATTGTCACATCAGACTCAGTAGGAGTTCGGATGGGTTTCCTCATCGGCCTTCTTATCGACATCTACCTGGGGACCGTTACGTACAGCTAGTGCCGCTTGCGGTCTGTGGTTAAACCCACTGCCAGCGTAGTAGTCGAGTCTCTAGAGTCCCATACAAAGAGTTTCCCTACTCCGGGCGAAACGATATAGAGGTCGTATGGTTTTACGACAAGGGTTCGAACGCATACGTGTGTTTACGCACATACGACTTTCGGACCGTTTTTACCAGTCGGCTTTGGTTTAAGCCAGTTACTGGTATCCGGTTATTGGATTTATACAGTCTAAAGTTTTTCCGTATTATTGCGGAAAGGAGGGGCGTTCTCATAATTGCGCGAGAAGCTTCTAGAAGGTGGTGACTAAGGAGGTTTAGGTGGCATATACAATGAATTGGATTAGTGAGTCATATGGATGATTCATCCATGTCATTAAAGCATCATAAATGCTTAATGACTCATGGAGTTGAATCATCACTAGATATTATCAAGCATGGTTGTTAAATTGATTTATATTCTTTTCTTGATAAAAAGAAATGCTTGATATATATTATCATAACTCATTATTCTCACTTCATTATTATGTTCATCTTCTCTCTCCTCAAGCTCTCCCTCTTCAAACCCTAATACTCCCCTCTCATGTGTTGAGTACAAGGATTAGTTAGACTAACTAAACCATAACCTTCACTCTATATCACCTAGCTTCTTTGATTAGCACTTAAAGAAAGTTAGTTGCCTCAAGTTTAGAGGCTAAGCTTGGAGTAAAGCTCTCGGGTGGATCGTCTACTACTTCGAGAAGGCCGAGGAGGAGGTGGAGTTCGCAAAGACGAAGGACACGATTCGTTAGGTATAATCCCTAAACATAGTAGTATAGAACTTCTATGTTTCATGTTAGTTATCATTTAGCTTCGATTCATCCGGTTAGTCGATGTTTAAGCAAAGAACAAGATCGTTTTTCAAATTTCCGCCTCCCCGCAAGTCGTGGGGTGTTGTACATCGACTTACATTGGTATCAGAGCCTCGCTAAACAATAAATAACTTACTTGCAAATTTGTATGAATTTCGAACGGAAAAAACGAAACCGGAAAAGCCCGAAATCACAAGTTTCTGTCGATTTTTAAATGAAGTCCAAAAATTTTTCAGGGATGTTCAAGAAGCTTGAAAAGACAGTAGAAGAACAACCAAGAAAATTGGGCTCCTGAATCGCCTAAAGCGCCGCGGAACCTCGGCGGATCCCACCGATCCGCCGCTATTCCGCCGCCGAGTTGGCGATTTAGTAACCCAATTTTCCTTTGTTTATTCTCTGGGATATTTGGTATTTTCTGGAATTTTTTAATTTTTGCTCAGGTTTCAGATTTACAGAGAAGTATTGGAGCAAAATTAAAAGTGTTTAATCGATCGAAATTATACAGTATTTGCTTGTTGGATTATATCTGTGTTGGAATAATGTGTTCGTAAACCTCCCCTAACTGCTAGTATGTCGGTTGGCAGGGGGTTGCACATTTCTGTAATGGATTTTATCTGTTTGTGCATATGAACTGTATTAGACTGTTGTGATGTATAGCCGGGGTTATGTGATGGGTTTTTATTTAATTCATTTGATGTAAATGTAATTTGTTGTAATATTATTTTGCGGGGCACATCCAGGTTGCGGTTGTAGCCACCGTTGTATTATTTCATTTTACTATTTTTGCTCCTAGGACAGACCCAAGGAGGAGTGCACAAACTGCCGGGCGGGTAGTTTGCCGCACCCGTAGGGGTCTTGGGGTGGGGTAATGGCTATTCATCATAACTGTGTAATCCGTCTTTTGTTGCAGGCTCAAAACAAACACGGATTGCTTGCAAATCCAATTAAGTTCATCTGTGATCTGGAATGAATATCATTGCGTCAGACGAATGTAAAATATCTATATATATGATAGCTATTTAGACGTCACTTATGTTTTACACCCGCGCTAGCCCAGCCCCCGCTCTTTCGTTAGTTAAATAACCTAACGGGTAATGACGGGACCCAGTGGCGAATGCGGATAGCATAAGAGGATGTTGTATTTTCGTTGTTTTCTGCAATGATAGGTTAATGATGGGACGCATTATCTATAATGCAAAGAAAATAAACCAAAGTTTTAATCGTTGGAACAATTTAAAAGAAACCACTCGGTTAATTTTAAAACAGATATTTTTAAAATGCGGAGCTTTAACCACTCCTTTTTAAAAGCTATCAGGTTCCTTCGGTTATATCAAGTTCACTACGTTCACGGTTTCGCCAAAACCATTCGTAGCCCTCCGTCATTTCTTATGGATAGTCAGTAGTATTCAAGCTATGTTTGTTGGCTTTCGTCAAGGCATAGTGTTTGGTAGCTACTGGGTATTCATTTGTTGCATAGATAGATGTGTTGGTTTGGGACAGTCGCATTACCTTGTTGGCTTTCGTCAAGGGTATATACGGGTGGGTTCAAATTTACAAGATAATGATGTGCAGAACTTGACATGTGACTTATGATTTGTCGGCTTACGTCAAGGTCATAAGAGCATGGGGCAAAAACTTATATCGGGAATTTTTAAAGAAACTGAAATTTGCAAAGAGATGCATACCATTTTGAGTTTGATGAATGTTGGTAGGATTCCTTCAACATTATCAGACGATGATATTTGGATCCCGATCCTACTGTGAGTATATGCTACTTATCAGGATATTCGTCGCTTAACAATCAATGCTATAAACCAAGTAGGTGTCAAGAAAAGTGTCAGCGGGGTTACGCCCCCAGAGAAAAAGAGGTTTTTTAATTAAGGAACTTCGCGAAAGCGTTGGAAAACCTCCCTCGAAGTATCGACACTAGCCTGGCTGAACGGTTAAGCAAGAATTGTACAGTGTGAATAGTCCTGGCTAATTCTTCTTTTATGGTTTGACGAAGGATTCGAGAAACAGTGGGAGCCATCCAGTTTAGATAAACTAAAAACCACTCTAAACTTGCAAGAGCATCATGCTAAAGAGTTTTCTTCTCTCTCTCCTAATTGCAGCGACCCTGAAAATGACTGTACTTAAGTTACTTTTAGAGAAAAATATACTGACAGGGCCAAACTATAAAGATTGGCTGCGGAATGTCAAAATGGCTTTGACCTATGACAAATTGGGGTACGTCCTCACCGCTACGGCACCTGCTGTCCCTGGTCCCAAATCCAGTAATACGGATAAGGAAATCCGCAAAACCTGGGATATAGATTGCGCGAAAGCCAAGTGCATCGTGCTTGCCTCGATGAACAATTAACATCAGAGGAGGCACGAGGATATGGAACTAGACGCCATATTTCTCCATACAAAGGAACTTTATAGAGAGCAATCTCGTATAGCAAGATACGAGACCTCAAAGAACTTGTTTCGAGCGAGGTTGGCTGTCGGGTCATCGGTAGGAGAACATGTCCTAAAGATGATCGGCTATATAGAAGAGCTCGCAGACCTTGGGACGACTTTGGATAATGAGCTCTATACAGACCTTATTCTCCAGTCTCTTCCTTCCACCTACGCCCAGTTTATCCTGAACTTCAACATTCAAAGAAAAGAAGTTGAACTTCCGGAACTCCTGAACATGTTAAGGAGTGCAGAGGGCACCTTGCAGAAGGCAAGGGAAACACCTGCTATGTTTGTTGGCGGTGCATCTTCTTCCGGGTCCAAGGCTAGGGCCGAAGGAAGGAAGAAGAAGGCCGTCCCCAGACCTAGAGGAGGTGTTAGTAAGGTGGGAGGAAAGGGAAAGAAAAAGTTTGCGGTACCGGTAGTAGGCCAGGATGAGTGCTTCCATTGTCATAGGAAAGGGCACTGGAAGAAAGATTGCAGGGCGTGGAACGCCAAGAACCAGGAACCGAAGCAAGCTGTGGCTTCGACTTCATGTGTGTTTGTAATTGAGAATTGTCTGTCGATCAACTCTATTTTCTGGGTATTCGATACCGAATCAGGATCTCATATTTGCAATTCATTGCAGGCACTGAGAAACCGTAGAGTGCTGAAGGAAGGTGATATGACCCAAAAGGTTGCTAACGGAGCTAGCGTGGGAGCTGCGTCCGTCGGGGATTATCACCTAGGATTGACGAGTGGACACATTTTGGTTTTACATAACTGTTTTTTTGTACCAAGCTTAACGTGTAATATCATATCAGTTTCCTTGTTATCAAATAAAGGTTATGATTTCACGTTTGTAAGAGATGTTGTTAACATCCACCTTAATCATGGTTTGATTGGATCAGGTACACTAAATAACGGTATATATGTTTTAAACCAACTCCAAATTTTCAATGTCCAGAACACACTAAAAAGAAAGTCTCCAGATTTAAATAAAGCTTTCTTATGGCATTGTAGACTGGGTCACATCAATGAGAGAAGGTTGACTAAGTTGCATAGAGAAGGATATTTGGACTCGTTCAAATATCAAACTTTTGACACTTGTCAATCTTGTCTCAAAGGAAAGATGACAAAGACTCCATTCACTGGACAAGGAGTAAGAGCGAGCGAGCTCTTAGCACTCATACACAGCGATGTATGTGGTCCAATGTCTACACATGCGAGAGGTGGTTATTCCTACTTCATTACTTTTACAGATGATTTCTCTAGGTATGGACATATCTTCTTAATGAAGCATAAATCCAAGGCCTTTGAGAAATTCCAGGAATACAAGAGTGAAGTGGAAAACCAAACAGGCAAAAGTATTAAGACACTGAGATCTGATCGAGGTGGAGAATACTTAAGTGCCGAGTTCCTAGGTTACCTAAAAGAGAAAGGAATTCTCTCTCAGCTTACTCCTCCATACACTCCACAGCACAACGGTGTATCGGAGAGACGGAATGGAACCCTATTGGATATGGGACGATCCATGATGAGTAATGCTGAGTTACCACGATCTTTCTGGGTTTATGCGCTAGAATCAGCGGCATATCTTTTGAACAGAGTTCCAACCAAAACTGTGCCAACCACACCATATCAGATGTGGAGTGGGAAGAAACCGTATCTTCAGTACCTGAAGACATGGGGATGTCCATCTTTTGTAAAAAAGCAGCATCCGGACAAGCTCGAGGCAAGCTCAGTTGAGTGTAAGTTTGTTGGATATCCAAAGAACTCTATGGGATATTGTTTCTATTACGCAGAGGAACAAAAGGTTTTTGTTTCTCGTCATGCCCGCTTCTTAGAAACTGAATTTTTAGAAAATCAGAAGAGTGGGAGCGTAGTAGAACTGGAAGAAATTCCAGAACCACAAACTGCTACTGAAAGTTTGGTAGAACCGGAAGTTCAAGAAGTACAAGACATTCCCGCACCCCTCCGCAGGACTAGTAGGCCGTCTCATCCGCCTGAGAGATACAACTGTTTTCTTATAGATGGGGATAGAGAGGATTGCATCAAAGATGATGATGAACCTACTGACTTCCAGCAGGCCATCCAGAGCGGCGACTCGGTACGATGGCTAGATGCAATGCGGACCGAAATGGAGTCCATGTACACCAACAAAGTATGGAGTTTGGACTTTGCTCCAGATGGGGTAAAACCCATAGGATGCAAATGGTTCTTCAAGAAAAAGATTGGTGTAGATGGACAGGTGGAAACCTATAAGGCTAGACTTGTTGCAAAGGGTTTTCGTCAAAGACCTGGTTTGGACTATGACGAAACTTTTTCTCCAGCGGCTATGCTCAAATCCATTCGGGTCCTTCTTGCTATTGCTGCCTTCCATGATTATGAAATCTGGCAGATGGACGTAAAGACGGCTTTTCTGAATGGAAATTTAGAAGAGTGCGTCTATATGGATCAGCCATAGGGTTTCAATCAGAGTGGGAGCAGCGGGAAAGTATGCAAGCTGCTTAAGTCCATTTATGGACTAAAGCAGGCATCACGGAGTTGGAACATCAGTTTTGATGAGACAGTCAAAGAATATGACTTTATCAAAAATCCAGATGAACCGTGCATATATAGTAAAGTTGTAGCCAGAAATGTCGTATTCCTCGTCTTGTACGTGGATGACATTCTATTGATAGGAAATGACATTCCTATGCTACAATCTGTCAAAAGATTCTTGTCACACAGGTTCTCAATGAAAGACCTGGGTGATGCTTCTTACATTCTTGGGATCCGGATCTATCGTGATAGATCCAAGAAGATGTTGGGACTTTCGCAGTCTAGGTATATCGACACTGTACTGAAAAGATTCAGTATGGAGGATTCTAAGCGCGGTAATTTACCGGCTTGTCATGGAATCACCCTCTACAAAGAGATGTCTTCCAAGACTGATTTGGAAAGGGAACGCATGTCTATTATACCCTACGCTTCTGCGGTAGGCTCTATAATGTATGCGATGTTATGCACCAGACCAGATGTAGCTTACGCACTGAGCGTGGTAAGCCGGTATCAGTCAGACCCAGGGGAGAAACACTGGATAGTAGTAAAGAACATTCTCAAGTACCTGAGAAGGACTAAGGAGATGTTCTTGGTTTACGGCGGAAAAGACCTCAGGTTGGAGGCCTTTGCTGATTCCGGCTTCCAGAGTGATAAGGACGATTCCAAGTCCATGTCGGTTTATGTCTTTACCCTCAATGGAGGGGTGGTGTGCTGGAAGAGCTCCAAGCAGGACACCGTTGCTGACTCGACGATGGAAGCGGAGTATATAGCTGCTTGCGATGCCGCAAAAGAAGCAGTCCGGATGAAGAAGTTCCTAACAGAACTTCAGGTGGTTCCTACCATAGTTGATCCAATACCTCTGTATTGCGACAACAACGGAGCTATTGCTTTAGCGAAGGAACCAAGGTCCCATCAGAAACCCAGACACATCTTAAGACAGTATCACCTGATCAGGAAGATCATTGATCGTCAGGAGATCGAGGTTCGGAGAGTTGCTTCTGAAGAAAACATTGATGATCCATTCACGAAGGCCCTACCTCAGATTCAGTTCGAGAGGCTACTCGAGATCATTGGTCTTCGATATGCCAGTACATGGCCCTAGTGCAAGTGGGAGATTGTTAGTGTATATGCCCTAGGGGCCATTATTGTATCATACTAGTTTGTATATTACTTAATGGAAGCTTGGGATATTCACATGTATATAACAGTCTTGCTAAATATGGTAGTATGCTACTTGGTTTTTTCTATCTTAATATGTGAGTATACGTATTGATAGAGCTCTTAGGATCTTGCTTGACTACCAGCGTTGTGATGGCAGTCACACTAGTGGGGGCTGGGTAGTCTACAAGCACATCCTTATTCAGGTCCCTAGTCGTTGGATTATCGAAACAGAGCATCGATACTCCACAGTAGACTAGTGTGTACGCTTCTCATCCCAGTTGGGGAAATGGTCTGTCGCACAGCCGTCAAAACGTCGTACTGGAGATAGTATGCAGGTGCTCGTTAGGTTGCGGGTACACCGGACAGGACTCACAGGGAACATGAGTACAGCATAGTCCGCAGACTTGACACTGCTACTTCGCCTCGTGTGTGTCCCACTGTTCTTAGATTGCTACCCTACCACGGCTCAATGGAGTCGTGCAAACAGGTAGCAGTTTGGTGCAGTCCCGAGCACTTGGAGGCAGTGGCAGTTAGACAGGATTCGCCTCTCCCGGTATTGGGGGTTGATATCGCGCGGTGTCAGAGAGCCATTACGCAAAGTCCCTGGCCAGGGCAAGCTAGATTTGCTGGTAGGTTCTAGTAATTTCTCAGGGTGTAATGGGCTTCCTTCAGACACGACTTATACCGCTATTAGGGGACTGACGCTTGCCGCCCCCTAGGCCCGATATGCGATAGTCTTGGACGAACGGACCGGACTGTATGGAGATTGTCACATAAGACTCAGTAGGAGTTCGGATGGGTTTCCTCATCGGCCTTCTTATCGACATCTACATGGGGACCGTTACGTACAGCTAGTGCCGCTTGCGGTCTGTGGTTAAACCTACTGCCAGCGGAGTAGTCGAGTCTCTAGAGTCCCACACAGAGAGTTTACCTACTCCGGGCGAAACGATATAGAGGTCGTATGGTTTTACGACAAGGGTTCGGACGCATACGTGTGTTTACGCACGTACGACTTTCGGACAGTTTTTACCAGTCGGCTTTGGTTTAAGCCAGTTACTGGTATCCGATTATAGGATTTATACAGTTTAAAGTTTTTCCGTATTTTTGCGGAAAGCAGGGGCGTTCTCGTAATTGCGCGAGAAGCTTCTAGAAGGTGGTGACTAAGAAGGCTTAGGTGGCATATACAATGAATGTGATTAGTGAGTCGTATGGATGATTCATCCATGTCATTAAAGCATCATAAATGCTTAATGACTCATGGAGTTGAATCATCACTAGATATTATCAAGCATGGTTGTTAAATTGATTTATATTCTTTTCTTGATAAAAAGAAATGCTTGATATATATTATCATAACTCATTATTCTCACTTCATTATTATGTTCATCTTCTCTCTCCTCAAGCTCTCCCTCTTCAAACCCTAATCCTCCCCTCTCATGTGTTGAGTACAAGGATTAGTTAGACTAACTAAACCATAACCCTCACTCTATATCACCAAGCTTCTTTGATTAGCACTTAAAGAAAGTTAGTTGCCTCAAGTTTAGAGGCTAAGCTTGGAGTAAAGCTCTTGGGTGGATCGTCTACTACTTCGAGAAGGCCGAGGAGGAGGTGGAGTTCGCAAAGACGAAGGACACGATTCGTTAGGTATAATCCCTAAACATAGTAGTATAGTACTTCTATGTTTCATGTTAGTTATCGTTTAGATTCGATTCATGCGGTTAGTCGATGTTTAAGCAAAGAACAAGATCGTTTTTCAAATTTCCGCCTCCCCGCAAGTCGTGGGGTGTTGTACATCGACTTACAGTTTATCTTTATCATCGTGTACTGCTTTAGGTGACATTACTGATCAGTATTGCATGTTGATAGAACCCCTAGGATTCTTGCTTGACTACCAGCAGTATGAGGGCGATCATATACATGGGAGCTGGGGTCTATAAGCACATCCTTAAAAGGTCCCTAGTCGTGGGAGTTTTCTATACAGGGCATCGATACTCCAGAGTAGACTAGTGTATACAGTCTAGACCCCGACGAGGGGCGGTGGCCGGTCTCACAATCCACTGGTGTCAGTTGGTTCACCTAAGATGTATACAGGTGCTCATTGGGTTATGAGTACACCGGACAGGACTCGCCGGGAACCTGCTAGTTGGTATTATACCTGAAGTCAGATAGCAGTTCCCTGGTGACATGTATACAGGTTAGTTCATCGACCTGAGATCGTCATTTGTCTCGTGTGAGTTCCCACTGTGCTTTGATTACTGCCCTCCCACGCTCAAATGAGTTGTGCAAACAGGTTTTAGTTGGGTACAGTCCCGAGCCACATGGAGGCAGTGAGCGGATCTCCAGGGATTCGTCTCTCCCGGTATTGGGGGTGAGGTCGCGTTGTGTATAGGAGAGCCATTAGACGAAGTCCTTGGCCAAGGTAGGAGATTTACTGGTAGGTATTCCAGTAGTATCTCAGTGTGTTCTGGGCTATACTCCGACACGACTTGTACTCCTTTTGGGGGTCTGACTTTTACCAACCCCCTAGGCCCGCCATGCGATGCTCATAGACGAACGGACCGGACTGTACGGATATTGTCACTGACAGGCACAGTAGGGTGTCAGGATGAGTTCGCTCATCGACGTCCCTTTTGGTCAATACCTGGTAGCCCATTACGTATAGGCTAATACCTCTGATATTCTAGTGGTTAAATCCACAGCCAAAGTATTGACGAGTCTTTAGAGTCCCCCACAGACCATTTTCTTAAGTTTCAGGCGAAACGCTGTAGAGGCCGTATGGAGATATGGCAGGGTTCGATCTTATCCGTGCGGTATTGCACGGATCATGATCGGACAGATAATACTAGTGGGCTTTGGTTTAAGCCGGATCCTAGTATTGTACAGTCTAGATTTTGTCTCTTTGCATTTGTATTCAGTGAAAATACAAATGCGGTTATGTATATACAGTTGCGTGGTTTTCCTCTTATTAATTACGGGATCAGTTTTCTGAAGTTGCAAGTTTGCATTCCGTTTCGGCCTGTTTTCCTTTGTTCCTTCACGGCCGGATTTTTCCGATGGAGGGGCTTATTTGGAAGTATGCAAATTAGAATTTGTGGAGGGGGTTATTTTTATATGTGGCATTATGATATGACTAGCATCATAAGATTCTTTTTTCATCTTCTCCTTTTCACTTATTTGAAAGGATTTTGATGGGAGATAATTTGATCATCATCTTCACAAACTTTCTCTTTTTGATTTATGATTCCATTCTTTTCTTCCTCCAAGAGGGGGGGGGGCTGCCACTTCAAGCGAGAGAGAGAGAGAGAGGTTCATTTTGTGGGGAAGTTGTTGTTTTCATTTCGAGCTTACACCAAAATTCCCAAGCATATCTCCCTTGTTCATTTTCCTCCACCTCCATCAAGGAAACTTCAACCCCATTGAGACAATGGTTTCTATACTTCATCTACAGCATCCTTGGGCATGTCGACTCGCCAGCTTCATGCCCGAGTTGCCTCGGTCCAGAGATGGGAGCCCGTAAAAGAACCCAGTGATATGGTGCCCGTTCCGACGAGGAGATGAAGACCGGAGGTTCCGCGAGGAGATCGGAGTGGAGGCCGAAGACCGAAGGACACGGATCGCTCGGTGTAGCATTCTACCGTTTCTCGTATTTGCTAGAGTTAGGTTGATGGCCCGATCCGGGATTTTAGTGCGCGGTGGTGCCGGTTTCTAGTTTTTAGAAAAGTTTCGTTTCCGTATTCCGGCGTCGGATTGACGGCCGGGGCGCCGCCGTGCAGTTACAATCACATGTGGCATCTTATCAATGTGCTGTCCTAAGACTGCACCAACAGCAAAATATGATGCATCACACATTAGCTCAAACAGGTGGTTCCAATCAGGAGATGATAGAACGGGGCTGTAGTGAGAGAGTTTTTAAGTGAGTCAAATGCAGCCTCAGAATCCGAGTCAAAGTGAAATGTGGTATCCTTGACCAAGAGAAGAATTAAAGGTCTAGCAATTTTGCTAAAATCCTTAATGAATTTCCGATAAAATCCTGCATGACCAAGGAAAGATCGTATATCTTTGACGCATTTGGGATGAGTAAGGTAATGAATGACATATATTTTAGCTCTGTCAACCTCAATGCCTTTTTGTGAAATGACATGTCCAAGCTCAATACCCTCTTGGACCAAGAAATGGCATTTTTCCCAATTCAAAGTTAAGTTCTTATCTTTACAATAAGTAAGAACTACGTCAAGATGAGATTGGCAGTCATCAAAAGAATCCCGGAATATCGAGAAATCGTCCATGAAAATCTCCAGAAAATTCTTGACCATGTCCGAGAATATCCCCATCAAACACCGCTGAAATATAGCCGGAGCATTGCATAACCCAAAGGGCATGCGTCTGTAAGTAAAAGTACCGAAAGGACAAGTAAATGTGGTTTTATCTTGATCCTTTTCGGCAATAGGGACCTGGTTATAACAAGAGTATCCGTCATTGAAACAATAATATTCACGTCCAGCTAATCGTTCCAACATCTGGTCAATAAAGGGTAGAGTGAAGTGATCTTTCATCGTTGCGACATTGAGTTTTCTGTAATCAATACATACACGCCACCCAGTTTGAGTGCGTGTTTGAATCAACTCATTAGCCTCATTAGATATGACCGTGATGCCAGATTTCATAGGTACTAGATGAATAGGACTCACCCATTGACTATCAGAGATTGGGTAATGATACCACTGTCAAGGCATTTGACGATTTCTTTCTTTACCGTCTCCTTCATGACGGGATTTAACCGTCTTTGTGGTTCTCGGGTTGACTTGGCTTCATCCATCAAATGTATATGATGTTCAACAATCAAGGGACAAATCCCTTTGATGTCAGCCATTGTCCAACCAAAGGCTTGCCTATTAGATCTCGAGACCATCAAAAGAGCGTTCTCTTGCTCTAAGGTTAGAGAAGCGGATATGATCACAGGTAAAGACTCATTCTCACCTAAATATGAAAATTTAAGATGAGAAGGTAGCTGTTTGAGATTTAATGTCGGCGGAGAGAAAATAAAAGACGGGGTCAGTGAATGACATTGGGATTCTCGAAGAAGTTCATGGCCTGCAAAGGATACAGACTCGGAAAGTGATGAGTCAAATAGTTAAGACTCAGGAGTGGACTCGTCAAAGGTGTCCTCACTATGTTCAAGTGAAAGATCCAGCAACGATGTGCCAATGTCGTCAAGATTATCAAAGCAAAGTTCATCAACCTTGTAGCTTTTGGAAGCTATCTCGTGGATAGAACAAACATCAAAAATATGAGCAGAGGGTTCAGATGGCTGACATCCAATCTTATAAATGTTCAACTCAATTGACATCTTCCCGAAGTATAGGGTCATAGAACCGTTTCGACAATTAATGACAACATTGGAAGTGGCTAGAACGCGTCGACCAAAAATCACCGGAATTTGGTTCCGTGGGTTCGCTACCGGCTGTGTATCTGGAACATAAAAATCCACAGGGAATATAAATTCCCCGAATTTTATCAACACAGCCTCAAGCTCACCCCTAGGTTTGATGATGGATCGATCTGCCATTTAGAGAGTACAATGAGCTGGTTTCAACTCTCCAATTCCCAACTGCTCGTAAACAGAGTATGAAAGCTGGTTAACACTAGCGCCATGGTTAAGTAAAGCACGGTTAATATTTTTACCCCCAATAGAAATCGAGATTGTAGGACATCGTTTTACATTGGTAGGTAGGATATTTGTATCGTACCCACTCTTGTATCTATATTTCATTATTGTATCTAGTTAACTCCATCAATCAAAATTAGTAAACTGTATAAGTAATGAGACTTAGTGAGTTTGTGGTTGCGAGACTTAGAGCGAGGGGTTTTTCGCTACTTGTGGTTTGATGTCTTGCTTATTTATTTATCTTTTGTGGTGATCTTCATTGTTGGGCGTCGTATACTTATATATATTGTCTTGCGTGGTTATGATCCACCGTTTGGCGAAGAGTAGCTCCCGCTTGGGGATGCCTTTACCATTATCTTGTATATATGGTTTTGGATCAAAATATACAAAGGAGGTCAGCCCAAATTATCAAAAAGACGAAACATGTTTTTAAACTTGCATAATCCACTTGCATCTTCATGTTCCTTTTTTATGCACTAAGAAAACTTGATTTCACTTCACCTCCTTTATTTTCTTAAAAAGGTTTAGATTTCTGCGTTTCAGCTTACTTGAATTCCGTTACGCCTTTAGACGTTGCGTGATTCAAGTGCTGGTCACGAGATAATTTCGGGTCGTGACAAAGTTGGTATCAGAGCGTTACGTTTAACCTTTGTTCTACTCTATGTTTGACTATGACGAGTCTAGGGCGGGTATGTATTTCGGAACCTAGGCTTGACCTTACGGAACTTAGACCTGAACGGGGGGTATTAGACCCGAACATCCGTTTCATAGGCTGGCCCCTGATTGATGGAGTAGTTAGCTTGAGTAGAGTGACGTACCGTACGTAAGTTCCGCGGCATATTTATGATACGATACTCCACTTAAGAAACCTTAGGATGTACATATTTTTGAGACTTATGATTCTCTTCATTCCCATGATTATACATCCATTTGAGATCGTTGATTCTATTCGTTTCCATGATCGTACTCTCATTGATGATGTTCCTTCTTATGATTATGTATCCATTCTCTATCTGTCATTTCCTCTCATGCCGTTGATCTGCTTTCGTCGATACTCGATTGAAGTTCCTGTCACCATGGTTTGAGCGCAGTTTGAGCTGCTGCTACTATTACGGTCAGGGAGAGCTCGTCTGGTACGAGGGCTGACAATTGTGCTTTCGGGTGACATGGGAACGTCTCGATGTAGTGTTTGTGTTGTGACCTCTTGTAGAGGCGAGTGTTTTGTTTTACATCGGATGATCGGGCCATTGACAGAGGCTGCCAGTTCCGAGAGGACTGTTGATGTACATCCTACCTCAGAGATTGTGATGTCATTTACCGTGTGGACAGATGACCCAGCTGCTGCTGAGATTGATGGGATGTCGCTTCCAGAGCTTACGTACTGAGATCGCCGGATCTTCCAGACAGAATGCGATAGATAATAGCTAGTCTATCCCGAGTTGAGAGACGAAGGTGATTCGTCAGATTGATGCGCCGACGCAGGTGATTGATCTAATTCTCGATGTATAGGTAGAAAAGTGTAAAGATCACAATCAAAGAAATTTGTAAACCGCAATCAATAACGGTGTCAATTGTAGGTTAGTTAGCGAGTGCGGATCGTCGACAGGGAAAGTGAGATTTGATCGTATTCGTTTTAGTTGAGTCGAAAATTAAAGGAGAAAAGAAAATGATTCAAGAATTTTGAAATTTAGTTTCAAGAATTAAGAGAAAATAAAGATCAAGAATCATGAATTAAGAATCGTCCAATTTGAATTAGTTATCAAGATTTGTAATGAGGCTCGTAGGAATCAATCGAATCGATAGTGAGGATGAAGAATTGTGATTACGTATTCTTATCTATTTATGATTTGTTGCTAGATTGATGACGATCAATGAGAATTAGGGATCTAGCGAAGAAACTAGGGTCTCTTCATCACATCCATTGTCCTTTCATTGATTAGCATTCAAATTCTAGCCTCTTGGAAATTCAATCATCAATCGATGGTCCGTAATTAAGAGCGAAAACATTCAAGAAAGCATCTCGCTCGAAACTAGGTTGTCGATGGTTCAATTTCCTAGAGTTTAGAATTTGAATGCTAATCAATGAAAGGACATGGGATGTGATAAAGAGACCCTAGTTTCTTCGCTAGATCCATAATTCTCGTTGATCGTCATCGATCTAGCAACAAATCATCAACAGATAAGACTACGTAATCACAATTCTTCATCTTCACTATCGATTAGATCGAGTACTACTAGCCTCATTACAAATCTTGATAACTAATTCAAATTGGACGATTCTTGATTCTTGATCTTGATCTTCTCTTAATTCTTCAAACTAAATTTTAAAATTCTTAAATCATTTTCTCTTCTCCTTTAATTTTCGACTCAACTAAAACGAATATGATCAAATCTCACTTTCCCTATGGATGATCCGCACTCGCGAACGAACCTACAATTCACACCGTTATTGATTGCGGTTTACAAATTTCTTTGGTTGTGATCTTTACAGTTTTCTACCTACACAACTTAAAAACACCAATCAAATGGCGCCGTTGCCGGGGATCGTGTGCTAATTTGTTCGTTTTTGAAATTTGAGTTGAAAGATTTATTAATCCATCAGAATTTTTAGATCAAAATTGGCACAAACACTAAACGATTCTTTATGATTTGTTACAAGGAAATCTGGAATCTGTGGAGCAAGAGAAATTTTTTTCTGAATATTCCAGAGAGCTCAGGGAGTGAACAGGAATAGTGCCTGAAATTTTTGTGCAGGGATCAAACTACCTGACCGCGAAACCGCGGCATTAGAGGCTCATCGCGGTGGAAATGCAGCGTGCTTAGTCTTTCAGTGTACAAAAATTCGCAGGTATATTCCTGACTTTCTTATCTCCTCCTTGATCTGCTCCATTAACCAATTTCTGCAGGTTTCTTTGCAAAAATTCGGAGCGCCGCAAAAAGCAAAATTGTGCGTGTTTGATCTTGGTTGTTTGCATTTTTAATACAGAAATTAAGGGGCAAAGACCAAATTCAGATTAGGTGGGGAGTTCATTACCCTTCCAAAGACCCCAAAATCATAAAACTGCATCCGCATTACCCTCATTAACTAAAAAATATCTAGACATGACTCTAAGGACCATCACGCTCACTTAGGACAGAAGGAGGTCGTGGGTAATCTATTGCTTATCCGCGTTTCTTTTGTAGTGTCTAAGCCAAGTGGTTACTTAATTAGGTCTACTACTTACGTAGTGGAGAACCTCCCATTTACCTGGCACTTACCTGGCCACCGGAGGGACAAAGAGGCAGTAGAGGATTGATCTTGCGACTTATCTTCTGGAAGTCTTGGAGCGGTCTAGAGACTTGACCTAGGTGACCACTAGACTTAGGATTGCTTGTGCATTGTTTGTTATTTGCATTTTCTCAAAAAAAATCCGTATCTTTTTCAAAACCAAACACCAAGCCACATTTTCCTTTATTATCACAACCCTGCCACTTGTGTTAAACCATTTAGTTCATGCTCGGCTGGACACGGGATTCTAGTGCCCGTCTTGTCCGCGTTCCTCCTATCGACTCCGAAGTCGGTATTTGTACGTCTACTTTTTCTTTACCCACCACCACGCCCACTTCGATGGACAATTCTCCATCGAACTTCTTTAAAACTACTCTGCCACCGTCTACAGGTGCGCAGAATCCACCCCGCATCTCTTTCCAAGAGAGATGTTACCATATGCGAGGTCCTCTTTCGACCTGTCTCACCATTGCACCAGCCAATGGGGAAAAATTTGAAATAAAATCCTAATACATCAATCTTCTACATAAATATCACGGTCTCGAGTCTGAAGACGCATATGTCTTTATTAACAAATTCGAAAATGTATGCGCTATGATGGGTACTTCACAGCTTTCTGTGGATGCTATGCGTTTACGTCTTCTCCCATTTACTTTGTGCGATATAGCCGAGAAGTGGCTTTATAACACAGCCGCACATTCTATTTCAAATTGGGAAGAATTCGTTGTAGCATTCCTAAAGAAATTCTACACCAATCATAAGACAGCTCGAGTCCATAGCGAAATAAATCAATTTACCCAGCTTCCAAATGAACCATTCTCGAAGTGTTTTGAACGCTTCAAGGATCTGTTAGTTCATTGTTCACATCATGGAATTCCTAGATGGGATCTGTGCAGAATCATATATGAGGGCATTAATCCTACCATAAAACAGAACCTTGAATCTTTGTGCCAAGGCACCTTCATGACTAAAGATGATGGTGAAGCCTGGAGATTCTTAGAAGATTTCGCAGAAAAATCTTTACAGTTGGAGAGTGTAAACCAGTCATCGTCTAGGGGTGGCATTCAGCAAATTGATGTTTCCATAGGCGTTAGAGCTGAAATGGCTGTAATGCAAAAGAAGCTCGAAGCTGTGGAACATAAATTTTTAGCAGCCTCCCTAAATCAGATGTCGCTCCCCAAAACTGTATGTGGATGCTGTTCTGATCAATCACATCTTATGGAAGAATGTCCTTTAAATTCTCCGTTTTAAGGTCAAGAGTATACCAATGCTGCTTTCCAATAAAGACCTAGGAACGATCCGTATTCTTCCACTTATAATCAGAGTTTGAGGAATCACCCTAACTTTGCTTGGAACCAACATCAAAATCAAAACACGGTTCCAAACAACAACAATTTTCAAAGGGCTCCTCCACCACAACAACAACCACTTCAACTGATTCAGCACCCCTACAAGCCATAAAATTTTCAAAACCAGGTCAACACACCTGCACCGTCTAATCCTTTGCAGTTGACCGGTCCTGATGAATCCTCTTCATTCGCACAAACTATGAACTTGCTTTTGACAAATTTCATGCAAGTTTCGGCTGAAATACAGACTTCCGTCGATAAAATCCATAAAAACTCTGACTCGCATGGTGAGAGTATTAAATCGATGGAAGCAGAAATTGCAAGATTAAAAGCCGAAATGAGTGCGAGAGAGAAAGGGAAGCTTCCATTATAACCCCTACCGAATCCCGGGCATTACAATGTGAATGCCATCACAACGTTGAGATCAAGAAGAGTGCTGAATAATCATGTTGGGGAAGAAATTGATGATACTGAAAAATCTATCAATAACATCCCGGCTGAGACTTTTCCTTCCAGACACACTTCTACTCCTGATCATTGTTCTTCTACCCCACCACCTTCTCGCGAGCCTATTCTTCGTTTCCCACAAGGCTCGACACCTTAGCAAACCTCTTCTAGTCCGCCAAAGACGATCCCCACTCCTATTCTGGGATCACTTCCACACACATCACCTTCTCCAATGATGGACCCAGCTCTTATTGCTGAAGCTCCTTAACCAAATCATTTAAAGGGTAACAAATCGAGTCCACATATGGAGAAGATTATGGAAATGTTCAAACAGGTTAACATCAACATCCCTCTCCTAGATGTTATTCAACAAGTCCCCGCTTATGCGAAAATTCTCAAAGACTTGTGCACTAGGAAGAGGAAGAGTCAAGTGCCAAAGAAGGTCTTCATGACTAATAATGTTATCACTGCCTTTACCCTAAAGTTACCAAAGAAACGTAAGGACCCAGAATGTCCTACAATCTTGATTTCTATTGGGGGTAAAAACATCAACCGTGCTTTATTTGACCTGGGCGCAAGTGTTAACCTGCTTCCATATTCTGTCTATGAGCAGTTAGGGATTTAAGAGTTGAAACCAGCTCATTGCACTCTCCAAATAGCAGACCGTTCAATCACCAAACCTAGGGGTGAACTGGAGGACGTGTTGATAAAAGTCGAGGAATTTGTATTCCCTATGGACTTCATTGTTCTCGATACACAACCTATAGCAAACCCACGGAACCAAATTCCGGTGATCTTGGGTAGACCATTCCTTGCCACTTCCAATTCTGTCATTAACAGTCGGAACGGTTCAATGAACCTATCTTTTGGAAAATTGAACTGAACATTTACAAAATTGGAAGTCGGCCATCTGAACCCTCTACTCACATACTTGATGTCTGTTCTGTCCACAAGATTGCTCCCGAAAGTTACGAAGTTGATGAACTTTGCTTTGAAGATCTCGATGACACTAGCACATCAATGTTTGACCTTTCACATCTTAGTGAGGACACATTTTCCACTCCTGAGTCTGACACTCTTGACTCATCACCTTCCGAGTCTGTATCTTTTACAGGCTATGAGCTTCTTTGTGACTCCTAAAATCATTCGATGATCCCACCTTCTATAGTTTCTCCGCCAGCATTATATCTCAAACTTTAACATTCTCATCTTAAATATGCATATTTAGGTGAGAATGAAGAATTACCTATGATCATATCCGCTTCTCTAGCATCAGAGCAAGAGAATGCGCTTATGATGGTATTGAGATCTAATAGGCAGGCGTTTGGTTGGTCTATGACTGACACCAAAGGGATTAGTCCCTTGATTGTAGAACATCATATACATCTGATGGATGAAGCCAAGCCAACCCAAGAACCACAGAGACGGTTAAACCCCGTCATGAAGGATGCAGTTAAGAAAGAAATCGTCAATTACCTTGACAATGGTATCATTTACCCAATCTCCGATAGCCAATGGGTAAGTCCAATTCATGTCGTCCCTAAGAAATCTGGAATCACGGTCATTACCGATGAGGCAAATGAGTTAATCCAGACACGTGCTTAAACTAGGTGGCATGTATGTATTGATTATAGAAAACTCAATGACGCAACGAGGAATGACCACTTTCCTCTGCCTTTCATTGACCAGATGCTAGAATGCTTAGCTGGAGGAGATTATTATTGCTTCATGGACGGATATTCTGGCTATAATCAGGTCCCTATTGCCAAAAAGGTTCAAGACAAAACAACAATTACTTGTCCTTTTGGTACCTTTGCTTATAGACGTATGCCCTTTGGGTTATGCAATGCTCCCGCTACATTTCAGCGATGTATGATGGGGATATTCTCGGACATGGTTGAGAATTTTCTGGAGATTTTCATGGACGATTTCTCGATATTCAAAGATTCTTTTTTTGATTGCATATCTCATTTTGACACGGTTCTTACTCGTTGTAAAGAGAAGAACTTAACCTTGAATTGGGAAAAATGCCATTTCATGGTCCAAGAGGGAATTGTGCTTGGACATGTTATTTCACGAAAAGGAATTGAGGTTGACAAAGCTAAAATAAATGTCATTCAAAACCTTCCTCATCCCAAATGCGTCAAGGATATCCGATCTTTTCTTGTCCATGCAGGCTTTTATCGGAGATTCATTAAAGATTTTAGAAAAAATGCTAGACTTTTAACTCTTCTCTTAGCCAAGGACAAGACCTTTCACTTTAACTCGGATTGTGAGGCAGCATTCGACTCACTCAAACACTTTCTCACTACAACCCCCGTTCTATCATCTCCAGATTGGAACCACCCTTTTGAGCTTATGTGTGATGCATCAGATTTTGCAGTTGGTGCAGTCTTAGGATAGCACATTGAAAAGATGCCACATGTGATCTATTATGCAAGTAAGACCCTGAACGATGCTCAAATTAACTACACAACTACCGAAAAAGAACTTATGGCAGTTGTATTTGGTTTAGAAAAATTCAGGCCTTACTTGATTGGCTCACCTATTGTTGTGTACACTGACCACTCCGCCTTGAAACATCTTTTGGCGAAGAAGGATGCTAAAGGTGGGCTTATACGTTGGATCCTTCTGTTACGAGAATTTGATCTTGTTATTAAAGATAAGAAAGGATGTGAAAACGTTGTAGCCGACCATCTTTCGCGCATCTCTTCTTCACCAGTGACCCTGCCGATCAATGATTCTTTTCCGGACGAACAACTTTTGAACGTATCCGATGAACCTTGGTTCAGGGATATTGTGAATTATCTTGCCACGGGACTTATCCCCCGCGAATGGTCAAAACAGGACAAACATCGATTTCTATCCTAAGTAAAACACTTTTACAAGGATGAACCCTATCTGTTTAAGTATTGTCCTGACCAGATCATTCGCAGGTGTGTCCCAAATGATGAATTCAAGAGTGTTTTATCTTTTTGTCATGATCAGGCATGTAGGGGTCATTTCGGTCCTAGAAAGACGGCGGAGAAGGTTTTGCAATGTGGTTTTTATTGGCCGACTTTGTTCATAACTGCATTTGATCATTGCAAAACCTGTGCCCAGTGTCAACACACGAGTAGGATTTCCCGGAGAAATGAGATGACACAGCAACCCATCTTAGTGGTTGAAATTTTCGACGTTTGGGACATTGACTTTATGGGTCCTTTTCCCAACTCCTTTGGGAATCTGTACATACTGCTTGCGGTTGATTACGTCTCGAAGTGGGTTGAATCTATTCCTTGTCGCACTAATGACAATTTTTTTTCATTAAGTTCTTAAAAGAAAACATCTTTTGGCTATTTGGACACCCACGCGCTATCATTAGGGATAACGGGACGCATTTCTGCAATAGGTCTTTCGAGACATTGATGCAGAAATATGCAATCAACCACAAACATTCCACACCCTAACATCCCCAAACAAGCGGGCAGGCTGAGATTTCTAACAGACAAATCAAACAAATTCTGGAGAAAACAGTTTCTAAAAATCGAAAAGATTGGTCGACCAAATTGATGGATGCTCTTTGGGCATTCCGAACTGCATATAAAACCGATCTAGGGATATCTCCATACAGACTAGTGTTTGGGAAGGCTTGTCACCTTCCGGTCGAGATTGAGCACAAAGCAATGTGGGCCATTAGAGAAATCAACTTTGAAGTAAAACAAGCCTGCAACTTTCGGAAGCTGGAATTAAACGAGCTAAGCGAACTCCGCGATGAAGCTTATTATAATGCTGTAATTGTAAAGTACCGGACAAAGGTATTTCATGATAAAAACATTCTGAGAATTTTTTTACACATGGTCAAAAATTCCTTCTTTATGATTCACGAATCCATCTTCATGCGGGTAAGCTACGATCTCGGTGTAAAGGACCTTTTGTTGTGCGGTCTGTATACCCGCACGGGGCAGTTAAGCCTGAAAATGTTAAAATGGGTACATTTTTCAAATAAATGGACATAGATTAAAGCCGTATTTTTCCACTGACCCCACGGAGGACCTCATGTTTTTACAGGAGCCACATTATCTTGATTAAAATTCCTCCGTCTCACCTCCATGTCCTGTAAAATACTATATCATCTTTTGAATGGTGGTGAGTGAAAAGAATAAGTTTGGGGAGGATTTTCATGATCATATTTGTTGCCCCCATTAATAAATTTCCTCCCAAGCTTACAGGTTTTTTGTGATCTAGCGGTTGGCAACAGTGAGGACACTGTTGAAAACAAGTTTGGGGGAGGTTTGCGCTTATTTTCGCATCATTTGCATCATACTTGGCATAAGCACAAAAAATTTATAACCTATAAAATTTTTTAAAAAATTCAAAATATAAAAATATTTAATATTTAATTTTGTACATAAATAAGATAATAAAAGATTAGATAATGAAAAATTACATCCAAAAGATTGGAAAAATTTAAGAAAACCAAGAAAATTAGAAGTTTTCTTAAACGAACTAGTAATAAGTAGTTATGAGCCATTGTCTCAAGGGTTAGTAAGATGCAAGAAGTCGCTAATCTAAGGATAAAAATAAGTCTAAAAAATAGTTCCTATTCTGGATGCCAAACATTTGAACGTTGATACCCTACTATACGCACTTACACACGTCTTAAAACACGGGATAGTAGAGGATACTTTGAAATGCTCTTGTCCAAAAGCCAAAGTATGAAGGAAATTATAAATGAATAAAAGTTAAAATGGTGAAGAAAAATGAACACTGGTTTTGTAATCGCCAAGGCAGCAATAAAAAAATATAGCGAGGGTGCTTCATCACCTAGTGCCTTAGACCAACTGGTCTGGGAGTCACTGCTAAGCCTTAGGGGTGCAAGACGAGGAAAATACACTTAATAAGCAAGCACATGAGTACTCGGTCGGTTAGTACCTCAAGAAGTATTAACGGTCGCATGAAAAATGTGTGAGCAAATCCATCTAAATATTCATCAATTAAAAAGTACTGAGACAGATGGACAAGAGCATGATAGCTTGAATTGAATTCTCCGAGTGTAGGGATGTCCTTTACACACATGTAGGGGTATATGATCGATATTTGTAAGAAAGGTAGGAATGAAGAATAAAGACGATGTTTTATTGAGGGATGATGTGATTTCTGACATCTTTTCATGACTATTAAGATACGGCTCATGACAACCGAAAAGCTAGTGTAGTCGGAAACTCTAATTTTCAAAGTCTTTCTTTTATAATTCTTATCTTTATATGTAACTTTCACGGTCTTTCTTTTATTATGGGATTTTATGGGTGCAATCCGCTGAAAACCCTCAGGAGACAACACTCCTACTACTAGGGACACCAAGAGGTTTAAAGGCTTGTTGCACGTGCTCAGTTCAATCGTGTTGCCTATGAAAGTGTGCTAGTTAGTTTTCTCTTTCTCTTGCTAGTTAGTTTTTCATGTGAAACAGGGTTTTTCAAATAATGCATAATTTCTTGAACTCCCACGGTCTTCAAATCCAGAAAACATCATGAAATATCCATATCTCAATGCGAAAATCCATGAATATAATATATGCCACATAAAACTGAAATGTAAGCATATAAAGGAAAAGCCACTAATTAACTGAAATAAGTCAATATAAAATATCTTGCGGTTCCTATTTTCTCTAATTGTAAATAACATCAAGTAAAGGTAAATATGTAGCTATAACTGATATATGTGTAAACATAAAGATATAGCAAGGTATATGTATTTACCTATAAATAATGATATAATATACCCCATGGGTATAAGTGAAGCATGTGTGCAAGGTATACCTGTAGCTATGTCATTAAGTATGTATGTACCTATTGCCAATGGTACAATACTCTATAGGTATACAGATAACAAGCATGTAAGTACGTAAAGGCATATATGTAAGCATGTAGATATAAAGGTAGGCTATATATCATATGCGATGAGAAATATGAATCAATGTCTCAATGTCCGTAACCAAACTATATCATATCTATAAGTGGGTTGTGTGTGTCATGGCAATTATTGACGGTGTGTATAGTGTAAGTGCACGGCGGCGCCCCGGCCGTCAATCCGACGCCGGAATGCGAAAGCGATGCTTTTCTTTAACTTTTTAAACCGGCACCACCGCGCACTATAAACCCGGATCGTGCAATTAATCTAGTCCTAGCTATCTAGAGAGGGGGTAGAAAGATATACCGAGCGATCCGTGTCCTTCGGTCTTCTCGTCGTCATCCCGATCTCCCCGCGGAATCTCCGGTCTCCACCAAGTCGCCGAAAGGGCACCACGTCACCTGCTTCTTTTACGGGCTCCCACCTCTAGACCGAGGCAACTCGGGCACGAAGTTGGCGAGTCGACGTGCCCAAGATTGCTGTAGGTTGACTGTAGAACTCATGTCTCATTTGAGGTTTTATGGAAGTTGCTCTTTTGGTGGAGGTATGAGATATCAACTTTTGGAGATGAGCAAAGGGGTTTTTAGCAAGCCAAAATGATCAAGTTTTCCTTCCCAAAAATTGGGACAGCCCTCCCCTTCATGTGGCCGGCCATATCAACAAGAAGAGAATGAAAGGAGTGTGTATGAATGAAAAAAAACGAACCCCCATGATGCAAGAGAGAGAGAGAAGGTAATCATGAAGAATCATCATCCCAAAACCAAGTCACACTCAACCATCATAACCAACCATCATCATCAAGCATGATGACTTCAAAAGGTCAAGCCATCATGAAGAAGTCAAGAAGTCAAATGATGGTGCAACCATCATGAAGCAAGGATATGCAAATAACACCCTCCACAAATGCTTATTTACAGAAATGCAAATAAGCCCTCCTCCACCAATCTTCAGCAATTGAAAGATACAAAGAAATATGGCTGAAACGGAAAACAAACTGGCAACTCCAAAAAACTGATCCCGTAATAAATTACAGAAAAACCCCGCTGCTGTATATACATACCCGCATTTGTATTCTGACCGAAATATAAATGCAATGAGACAAAATCTACACAGTACAATACTAGCATCTGGCTTAAACTAAAGCCTGCTTGTATTATCCGTCCAATATTGATCCGTCCAATACCGCACGTATCTGATCGGACCCTGCCATATCTCCATACGGCCTCTACAGCGTTTTGCCCGAAAACATGAGCAACTGTCTGTGGGGGGACTCTAAAGACTCGTCAATACTATGACTGTGGATTTAACCACTAGCACGTCAGAGGTATTAGCCATATGTGACGGGCTACCAGCTATTGACCAAAAGGGTCGTCTGTGAGCGAACTCAGCCTGACACCTTCCTGATCCTGTCAGTGACAATATCCGTACAGTCCGGTCCATTCTTCTATAAGCATCGCATGGCGGGCCTAGGGTTTGGTAAAAGTCAGACCACCAAAAGCGGTACAAGTCGTGTCAGAGATCAGCCCAGAACACCCTGAGATACTACTGGAATACCTACCAGTAAATCTCCTGCCTTGGCCAAGGACTTTTCATGTTCTGGCTTTCCTAGACACAGCGCGACCTCACCCCCAATACCGGGAGAGACGAATGCCTGAAGATCCGCTCACTGCCTCCATGTGGCTCGGGACTGTACCCAACTAAAACCTGTTTGAACGTCTCCTTTGAGCATGGTAGGGTAGTAATCATAGTACTGTGGGAACTCACACGAGACAAATGACGATCCTTAGGTCGATGAACTAACCAGTACACATGTCATCAGGGTACTGCTATCTGACGTCAGGTATAAGACCAACTAGCATGTTCCCGGCGAGTCCTGTCCGGTGTACTCATAACCTAATGAGCACCTGTATACATCTTAGGTGAACACACTGACACCAGTGGCTTGTGAGACCGGCCACCGCCCCTTGTCGGGGTCTCGACTGTATACACTAGTCTACTCTTGAGTATCGATGCCCTGTCTCGAAACACCCATGACTAAGGACCTTTTAAGGATGTGCTTATAGATTACCAGCTCCCACGTATATGATCGCCCTCATACTGCTGGCAGTCAAGCAAGAATCCTAGGTGCTCTATCAACGTGTAATAGCGACCTGTCTGGTCACCTAAAGCAGTACACGATGATAAAGATAAACCAGATAGCATACTATCATCTTGAGTAAGACTGTCCTACCGGAATAGGTCCTCCTTCAATCATTGCAATCACGTGCCTGTGATCCAATAATTGACTCTGAGGACACTATCTCCAACAATCTCCAACTTGCACTCAAGGCTAATTATTGCGATGTCGCATACTCACAGCCCGTGTGATACCGAATACCCAACTCCTCTACTTTGTCAGTCTTACAAAGCTCGTTTGCGAAACTATTGCGTTCGAGGAATAGCCTCAGTGAGTGGATCCGCCATGATGTTTCTTTCTCTGTCTCTCTTAATCTCAAGTTCGCGGAGAAACCCATCTCCCGAAATGATCAATACCTGTCTTAGAATGTGTCTGGATGTTTGATGGGACCTAGCTCATAAATGAACTCCAAATCCAAACTTCTTAGACTATATCGTCAACTGAACTTAATCAGTATCCTGCGCCATGCCTCCCTGAATATTTCCTTGGACCAACTGTCTAAAATACAGCCCCTCGTCAGAAGGAAAAATATAACTCTGACAACCTCCATGTTGTCCAGGTCACCTTGGAAGCCTGGAATGATAACTGTCTCCCGAATGAGGCTGTCGTTATCATAACCCTAGAACATCCACTTATGTTCTAAAACTGCTTCCGACTGTTTCTCCAGGATTGGATCAATGTCAACTTATTGCATCTAGTGCAAGAACAACATCTGGTGTTGTACTTTACATCTCATGATTGACTCAATTTCCTGAGCAAGTGATCTGCTAATCATGCACATCCTTCTCCCCTTTAGTCTGTAAGACACCTTTAGAGAGGGTGACTCCATCACCTGCAGGTACACTACCGTGCCAGGAGTCGTCCATTCTAAATACTCTTAGAATGCTGTCTAAGTACCCTGATTGGGAAACCACCCAAATCTAGAACTAAAACCACAGATCTAGTAACCAGTATGTCTGATATAATGTCTAAGTCCCATGTGGAGAAACCACTGTGTGATCACCAAAGTATAACCGATCGTAGTATAGGAATATCACTTCCTACTCTGTGTATGTCATCCAAATACCATGACATCACACCCTACCACCTTCTCAACAGATCCATCCCCTATTATGATGAAGTCAAACCTATGACTGCAATATCAGAAATTGATGATCTATCTCAGCTATATATGCTTTAGTCTATAAATAAACATAAGCCACTTGTCCACCATGCTTCCACTGCTCCTACTGACCATGACAACCCTTTGGCAGAGTCATATAGACATACACTTCTAAAGACAGTTTAGAACGACGCTATACTCATCCTCCTGCCGGGTCTCACAGTCTGGAACAACAGCTATGGCAAGTCTGGGAAAACAAGAACTTCCCTGTCACCGTCCTTGAGGCTACCGGAGTACCTCTCGGGTGCCTGAAGTTACCCACCTTATCTGCGGAGTGGCCAATGGAATGTCAAACCAGATTGAATCTTTAGGTTCCTATCAAATCTTCAGTAATCGTTTGTGGTTCTGGAATCACTTCGAGTTCTACCATACTCCCACAACTGTTTTCTGAAAAAATCCATTTTTATTAAAATTGTGGCGAGTTTAGAACAATATCACTATTGATCTTCCAGATGGTAGAAAATCAACCCTCGTCATAGCCTGGGTTAACCCACAAACAGCCATTACAGAAACGTGCCTTGAGTTATCCAGAGTCTGGATTTAAGCATAAGCCGGACAACTCCCCGTACCTTAACATCGTTAAGATACGAACTGTTCTATATCCAATATAGGACCAGAGGCACTGATTTAATTGAACCAGATTCAAATCATGCAGCTGTCTGCAGTGCATGTCAACTAAATGGAAGGAGGACGATCAGCGTTACTCAACTTAGGAGCTTCCAATTATGAGTAACCAGAAAGAGAAGCAAGTATCTACATCTTCGATCACTTTTAAGAATCCTGATACTTGCAATACCTGGTTCTCTACTTTATTCAAATACCTATAACTTCTCAAAATTCGGACCCTGTGTTTCCACGAAACACCTGTCTAAAAACTAGAGAAGTCATAAGTAAACCGAATATAGTACGAGGACCAACCCCTCTGTCCTGATGGACCCTGGACAACATACAATACTCTGTGTAAGTCCCTTGAGTCTGATAACTCATTCACTTTGTGTCGTAGGTTGAAAACTGTACTTATGGTTAAGAAGAATTACACCGCTGTTTAATGCTCCTTACCTAACCATCCACTGATATAGGAAATGTCACTGACAAAATTTCAAAAAGATATATCTCACTCTATAAAAATAGACGTACAAATATATCAATTTGAAATTGGTGCATAACAGCGGATATTCAAAACCAAATATTTGCCGTCCGGCAACCAACCCAGGTAACTTCCTCAATTATCACCGATTACAACGAATCCCGATATAATGAGGATGATCACCTAATTCCCAAAAAACATACTCCCACTCATCATCTGTAAAACCATACAGATGTGAGAATCATACCTGGTAAATACATACTCTGGAGCAAGTGTCTAATTGGGAAATCAATTTTCCATTAACAGTACACGGTGACACTGAAACATTGAAATGTTTCGAAGGGGTATCCTGGTATTCCTAGTAATGCCTCTTCCATTATCGGATTCACACCTGTAACCGTATATTTCTTTGCCATCTCTCCAAATCCCTTTATATGTCTTTAGTCATTTCCTTCTGCACACTCCTTTAGGCCAAATGGTTTTCTTCCTTCCCTACCGTTCGGCACCAGCCTATGGTTTAGAAGAAGACTATCCAATAAGCCTAATGGTTGTACTGTCCTAATCCTAGGATCACTCGCAATGCGACATAAGGTGAAGATAAAAGACAACCGAATAAACCTTATTCCTATTTCTCCTGAACCAGAATCCATCCCCGAACTGGAACAAGTTCCTTTCTAGTTCGTATATAACCATACGATGGAGTATCCAATAAACTGTGGATCTTCGTAGTGATACGGAGTGTCCTGGAGAAATACAAAGGTGAAGTGGGAGTGGTAATGAAATACTTGGTTTGGTCGTAAATATCAGTCGCAATTTACTTTGCCCTCTTACTAATCCCTTTCTTTGTCTTTACATAATACCTTCTGTACACCATCGTTAGGCTAATAGGTTTTCTTCATTCCCTACCGGTCGGTACCTGCCTATGGTTTGGAAGAAGACTATCCAATTTGCGAATAGGTGTACTATCTACTAAACCAAGGAGTACTCGCAACCTGAGAGAAGGTAAAAGGAAAAGACAACTGAATAGTCCAATTCGTTTTCTCCAGAACCAGAAACCATCCTCGAAAAAATTCCTTCGAGTTCGTATATAACCATACGATGGTTTTGTCCAATGGAAGTGGACGTTCGTAGTAATACGGGGTGTCCTGGAGAAAAGGGTAAAAGTAGGACGGGCAATGAGGTATGCAACTCTGACAATCCAAAATCCAGTGTTTTAGAAGGTTCGGTTAATTTGGTCACAGAGTCATAGTCTTAGGGTCGGGTCAATGGTCGCTGCCAAAGAGAGAGTGAAAAGAAACACTCAGCGTGCACTCTAACCTAGATCAGAATGGTTACCAATTTATCTAATCTGGAAACCTCCCAATGTACCGTCAAATTCTCTTCTAAACCTGAAAGAAGAATTAGTCGGGATCACCCGAGGAGTAAACCAACTCATCAGTGGGAATCGAGATCCAACTATCATCGCATGATAACGTGACGGAATCCGCTTACGTCATCACACTCCAGAAGGTATGCGCATATCTGGCAAGTTTCAGTTTCTTTAGAATCTCCCGATTTGATTTTTGCCCCATGCTCTTATGACCATTACTTTAGCCAACAAATCATAAGTCACATGTCAAGTTCTACCCGTCATTCTCCAGGGTAATTTAAGCCCATCCGCACAAGCCCTTGACTTTGGCCAACAAAGTTATACGACTGCCCCAAACCAACGCATCTATCTATGCTGCATATGATTACCCAACAGCTACCAAACACTGTGCCTTGACTTTGGCCAACAAACACAGCTTGAATACTATTGACTACCCATATGAAACGACGGAGGGTTACGAATGGTTTCTGGCGAAAACCTTTAACGTAATGAACTTGATATCGTTGAAGGAACTGGATAGCTTTATAAAAATATAGTGACGAAAACCTTTGCTAAAGAGGTCACTCCCGGTGAAGGGATCTCGGCTCTTTCCCCGTAGAATGAGGTGTAGGATATTCCAACCGAATACCACGATGCAAAGCAAAAGTAATCGGCTATAGTGAAGTTATTGCCCTGACGCAAACTTTTTGTCCAAGGGGTCACTCCCGGTGAAGGGATCTCGGCCCTTGCCACGTCGACTGAGGAGCAGGATATTCCAACTGAATACCACGATGCAAAACAAAAGAGAACGTCCTTGTAATAATAGCTTTTTGAAAAGTGTTCCAACAACATCAGAATAGGTTTGTTTTTAACTTGTATTGATCTGAATCAACGCAGTCCCATCAATTGAACACACCTCAAAGAACAAAAATAATGACGTGCGTATATGCCATCCGCATTCGCCACTGGGTCCCGTCATTACCCGTTAGATTAGTTAACTAACGACAGAGCGGGGACTAGACTAGCGTGGATGCAAAACATATACAACATCTACTAGTATATATATCAATATATAATATTTCGCTCAAGGCGCGATAAAATGCAACATCACAGAAATGTACAGCATCACAGAACAATACAGATATCTGGGATCCCCGGGTTTCACAGAGCCACTACTGAAACCCGACGTTCCCCTGGTCCTGTGGATAGCCTGTGCAATGAAATCCTAGACCCCTACGGGCGCGGCAAGTTACCCGCCAAAACCTTAAGTGAGGCAGCCCCCTTCAGCAACGTGAATGGACCACCCAGCACTTCACGGAATCAGGTAACTTGGGCACCCCTCCTGGGTCAACCTGAACCCCCCACGAGTGCGGCGAATAGCCCGCCAATTCTAGAGTAAAGCCCCTTCCGTCCCAATGCCATGAGATGCGGGGTTGTTGCCCTCTAGAACCCGGCTATCCGTGCACCCCACCTTGAGGTAATCCTAGTACAGAAAGTAAAATATACATACAACGGGTACATCGACCTCGACCTGGTCTCCACCAAAAGAATAATATACAATCAGGTAGTGACGGCAGTCCACATGTCGGACGCTCTCCCCGCAATATCAAATGTACATAATACAACCAAAAATGTACTAGCATTGCATCCAGGCTATCCCCCACAACCAATCCGCAACATCACAGCAATACACAGAACATCAACGTGAATGTCATGTTCGCAAATCCGTCTAACCGGGCTATAGCAGTTAGACAGGATTTACCGATCAAGTGACATTCACGGTCGCAGATATAATGTAAATAATGTGAAGTAATGTGTTTAATATTTTCGATCGATCAAATTTTACCAAGTGGGCCCCAAGCTTTACTGTAGCAATTAAAGAAATTCCGGGCCCAAAAATAATATTCCAAAACCCGTATTTCCTATAGGGTTCCTAGGCACCCCAAGGAGGTCTCACAAGGCATCAACCATGCCAATTTGAAAAAATACGGTGCCGAGAAACCCTAGACTAGTTCGTTAACTATATTTTTTGGCGAAACTAGAACTAGTAAACTACTTTACTAAAAGTAAACGGAAATACAACCTTTGTAGATCCGGTTCTCCACCTCCATGGCTCCGCGATGAAGTCTCCTCGCTGTAAAAATCGGATCTTGGGCTCTAGCGTCGGCTTCATCGGAGAAAAAGCAGGCTAGGTCATCGACGACGATGCCGAAGATGATCTACGTCGAGGCATCGCTAGATCAAGCTCCAACTTCACCAAGTCAAGAAAACTTGTGAAGGAAACACCCTATACTACTTGGCAAGAGGTAGAGGATGAAGAAATAGGAAGCGGGTTCACTTTAGAATTGGATTTCTCACTCTTTTTCATCAATCACCATTGATGAAGCAAGCTTTCTTCAAGTGATGAAGAAGAAGAAGAAGATGAATATTATTATGATAAGAATTATGAAAAGAATAATAAATCTTATCATAATATAACCATGGTCAAGTGTAGAGAATAAATCATGGTTGAGTGGAATGGTTAGGGTTAAGCATGAGACAAAATGGTCATAAGGTCAAAGTTTCATGAAGCTTCAATATGAAACAAAATTAGCAACCATTTTCTCTTTATGCTTATCATTTTCCAAAATGAATAAATAAATAAGATAAATGAAAAAGAAAAAAAAACCTTAACCAATCTACAACCATGGTTTAATCTTCACACAAACCCTAGTGAGCATGTATCATCAAACATGATACAAACTTGTGTACAAAAGTATATCACATATACAATGTGCACAATCCAAGTGAGAAAAACCATTTAAAAGTGAACCGATACTATTTAATGCAAAGTAATATATCAAATATATAATTATGCATTAAATCATTAAATCAACATTTGATTTAACGATCCGGTCATATCGCATATAACCGACTAATATTCAATGTATCGGCTTATCGAATCAACCCTCGATTCGATAACTAGGTAATATCGCATATAACCATTCGATACATTCATCGCGAGAATGGAATACGGTATCATATACACGCATTATTCTCGGTCCCGCACATATCTCATATGCGCTCCTATTTCGTTTCGCTTGAGCCAGGAAACCTCTGTGTAGGACTCTAAAGACTCGTCAATACGCCGGCAGCAGGTGATGATCATATCAAACACCCACAAGCCGCAAGCGGTCTGCTAAACGTAACGGCCACCCGGGTATTGATCGATCAGAAGATCGACGAGCAAGCCCGCTCACACTCCAGTGAATCCAACCAGTAACACTTTACCGTACAGTCTGGTCTCGTCGTCTGATATGTCGCATATCTTGCCTAGGGGTGGTAAACGTCAGACTCCAATAGCTCGATAAGTCGTGTCGATATAAGGTCTATAACATTTCGAGAAACTACTGGTAACACTTACCAGTATATCTCAGCAACCCTGGCCAGGGATTTCCGGTTATCGCCAATCGAACACAGCGCAACATCAACTCCCTATACCGGGAGAGACGAATCCCCTCCTATCGCTCATTGCCTCCATGTGACTCGGGACTGTACCCAAAAACCGCCGTTTTGCACGCCCTCTTGGACGTGGTAAGATGGAAATCAAAGCACAGTGGGAACCACACAAGACTCTATGACGATCTCGGGTCAACAGACTACTCTGTACCAGTGTCACCAGAGAACTGCCATCTGACGTAAGGTATAATACCATCTGGGAGTTCTCGGCGAGTCCGTCCAGTGTACCCAGTCTCCACTGAGCACCCGTATATCATCTCCGATGTCAAAAACCAATGGATATGGGATCATCCATCGCCCATCTGTATGGGTCGAGAAGGTATACGCTAGTCTACTCTGGTATATCGATGCCCCGTCTCGATACACCCACGATTAGGGACCTTGAAGGATGTACTTATGGACTACCATGTCCCCACTAGTATGATGCGCATCATAGTCCAGGTAGTCAAGTACACATCCTAAGGGCTTTACCAACATGTAACAG
Organism: Agapanthus africanus; assembly: GCA_030015575.1. Taxonomy (NCBI): domain Eukaryota; kingdom Viridiplantae; phylum Streptophyta; class Magnoliopsida; order Asparagales; family Amaryllidaceae; genus Agapanthus; species Agapanthus africanus. The sequence continues at coordinate 118,221,485 of CM057351.1, forward strand.
AGAGACAATCAATGTACATGTTAAAGTAAAGAGTAACCAGATAGCATACTATCATGTCGAGCAAGAAAGTCCTCCCTATATATGTCCCAGCATCCACTACAATATACATCCAATTTACAGTAATGGCCTCTAGGGCATACATATAACTAACAATCTCCCACTTGCACTAGGGCCATCTGATAGCAGTGGTTGTAGTATCTCATACTCAACCATCCCATAAAAGTCTCTCTCTGGGAATTGGCCTTCGTGAGTGGATCCGCCGTGTTATCCTCTGAGTCTACTCTCCTGACCTCGATCTCCTGGAGATCAACCATCTCCATGATCAGGTGATACTGCCTTAGAATATGTCTGGATCACTGATAGGACCTGCGTTCCTTGGCATAAGCCACAACTCCATTGTCACACAATGGGAGGAACGTAGTTCATCTCATGAACCACTATACACCCAAACAGCCTCTTCGGTAGCATCTTAAGTAGCGATGTATGCTGCCTTTATCGTCTAGTATGTCACGGTATTTAGCTTGGAACTCTTCCAATATACCGTCCCTCTTGTGAGGGTAAAAACAACGCCTGCGACTGACATTCAGTCGTCTTTATCACCCTGGAATCTTTCCAGTGATTCTCCCGAGGATCGATTGATACCAACTCACTACAGCTAGCGAGTAGCCTAACATCCATTTAGATCTATCTCATAGATCCAAAATCCAGGATTTAGTAGGTATCACTTTGATCCTATGTGGAGAATCATTGTGATAAGCGGAGATTGATCGATCGTAGCATAGGAAACTCCTTCCCTATCAAGAGTATGTCATCCACGTACTCTACGAGGAGCGTCACCATACTCCCTACTACCTTTTTGTTTATACAAGTTTCATCTACCATTTTGATGATGTCAACTTCTTTGACTAATCCATCAAAACAGATGTTCCAACTCCGCGATGCCTGCTTTATCCTATAAAGCATCTTGCACACGTTTCCGCTGCTCCCACTGTCTATGAAGCCCTCTGGTTGTGTATTTATAGACGCACTCTTCTAAAACATCATTTAGAAAAGCAGTCATGACACCCAACCACCAGATATCGTAGTCATGGTATGTAGCCGTGACAAGTAGGATCTAGATGGACTTAAGCATAGCTACTTGAAAAGGTTTCATCATTATCCACACCTGGTCAATGATGCAAACTTTTAACAAGTCTAGCTTTGAAAGTCTCAACTTTTCCATCTACACCAAGTAATCTTCTCAAGATATACTTGCTCCTGATGGGGATTTAACCCTTCAGATTTAGCAACCAAAGTCCATACTTTGTTGGTGTACATGGATTCCATCTCAGATTGCTAAGCATCCAGCCATTCTTACAGAGTCTTACTCCTGATGGCCAGCTCGAAGCCAGTTGGGTCATCATCTCATGATGCAATCCTCGCTCCCACTGTCATAGAGAAACAGAAGTATCTCTCAGGTGGGTGAGGAACCCTACTAGATCGGCGGAGAGGCTGAGGTTCGTTGGAATCCACTGAATCCTTTGGTTCTATCAAATTATCAGCAGCAGTTTGTATAGCTGGAACCTTTCCAGTTCTACATTACAGACCTTGCCTTGAGCTTGTCCGGATTTTGCTTTCAGACATCGGCCGGTCAACCCCAAATCTTAACTAGCTTAAGACATGGGCTCTTCCCTTTCCATATCACATATGAAATGGTAGGCAACTGATTTGATTTGAACCCTATTCAATAGGTATGCAACTTCATAAGTGCATAACTCCCAAAAAGGAAAATAGGAAACTCAGTAATACTCATCATAGAGCACACCATATCATATAGGGTGTGATTGCTCCGCCCCGATACACCAACGTGCTATGGTGTATACGGAGGAGTAATGCTGAGAGAGAATCTCATTCTCCTTTAGAATAGTCCAGGAATTCCGTGCTCAAGTATTCTCCTCCCTGATCTCATCAAAGGACAAAATACTTATACCCGTATTTTGGTTCTCTACTTCTAACTTATATTCTGTGAATATCTCAAAAGGTTCGGACTTGTGTTTCAATAGGAACATAGGTCTGAATCTCGAAAGATCATTAGAGAATGTAATGAAGTAAAAAGAACTGTTCTTGGTATGTGTAGACTGGGGACCTTCATACATCAACTTGTATCATCCCAAGAGTTCACTAACTCTTTCTCTGTTTCCTATAAACGGAGCTATGGTCATCTTACCTCTGTGACATGACTGTCGAGTTTCACAAGATGTAAATTCAAACTGATTTAAATATGCATCTTTATGTAACTCTGCTAGTCGGGTCGCATTGATATGACCTAGTCTACAATACCTCAAGAAGGATTCGTTCATTTCTGAACTCTTGCTCTTGTGTGTGTTCTGTATACTAAGAACTGTAGTTTGATTTAGAACATTAATGTTTTTAGAAAACGTGCCTGAACCGATCAACTTTTGATATAGGAAATGTCCAAAACATTATCCAACAATACAAAATTTTATCGTTTCTTTACTAATAAAGAGACAGATATGATTTTGTATATCAGGTTCGGTATCTAATAACATTCGTTCAGAATCAATGTATTACAACACAGGGTGACAGTGACCAACAGACTTGGCTGCAACACTTGCCCCGTTTTCTGTCTCATGAAACTTATCACCCGTTCTCAGTTTTTCTACCTTTTTGTAGCCCTATGTAACAGATTACATATTTGGGATCCTGATCCGGTATCATATACCCAGGATGCAAAGGATACTGAGAAACAGTTCTTTGTAACGAATACAGCTAAAGGAGATGCATCAGCATGCACTTTCTTCGTTTGGGCGGCACGGTTAATCTGGTACTCCCCTATTTCCTGCTCTGTCTTATAACAATTACAAGTCGGAGCGGGACCAACGTTCCCCAGCTCAGTAAAAGAAGCGGGTTCGGTCAATATTCCGTATTATTATCTTGATTAAGGCGTGATATGGTCGCTACCTGGAGAGAGAGAGAAGAAAACACTCAGCGTGCGCTCTTGCAAGAATAGATTGGTTATTATTTTATCTAATCAGGATGGCACCCACTGCTTTTTATCAAATCTTCCTTCAAACCCTAAAAGGAAAGACTAGCCGGGATTAATTACACGCTACAAGTTCGCCAATCTTTCAGCCAGGCCAGTTTCGGTACTTTGAGGGAGGTCCCCCGTGCTTTCGCACGAACCTAATCAATGTAAACCTCGTTTTCCCAGAGGCGTAACCTCGTTGACACCTTTCTAGACACCTACTTGATCGGCTAATTGTAATGTGTAAAACTCTCCCAGGAGTAACTCTTACTCGCAGCGGGTATCGGGATCCAACTATCTCATAGAAGGTATGCAATCTCATTGCAAATTTTAACACTTGAAATTCCCGATAATGTTTTTCCCCTAGCGTCCTATGACCTTGACGGAGGCCAAACTACCCATAGTCTGCTAGTCAAGTTCAACCCGTCATTTCCTGATTGAATTAAACCCACCCGCACGACCCTTGACGGAGGCCAAACAACGCCGTACGAATACCCTAATCCAATCGCATCATATGCAAGCAGATAAGCACTAGTTAGCTACCGTACACTACGCCTTGACGGAGGCCAAACAACCGCAGCACGAATACTAACTAGTACTTATCTGAAATGACGGAGGGCTACGACAGTTTTTTCTGAAAACCTATTGCGTAATGAACTTGATATCGTTGTAGAATTGAATAATTTTGAAATGGAGTGTTTTTGAGGCTTTTCTAGTTTTGCTAAAGGATTCACTCCCGGTGAAGGGATCGTCGGTCCTTTCCTCGTCGAATGAGATGCGGGATATATCATATATATCACTGTGCAAAGCAAAAACTCTTAAAAGCAATCAAAAGACAAACCTGTTGGAGATAGTGCCCTCAGAGTCAATTATTGGATCACAGGCACGTAATTGCAATGATTGAGGGAGGACCTATCCCGGTAGGACAGTCTTACTCGAGATGATAGTATGCTATCTGGTTTATCTTTATCATCGTGTACTGCAGAAGGTGACCTGACATGTCGCTATTACACGTTGATAGAGCCCCTAGGATTCTTGCTTGACTACCAGCAGTATGATGGCGATCATATACGTGGGAGCTGGTAGTCTATAAGCACATCCTTAAAAGGTCCCTAGTCGTAGGAGTTTCGAGACAGGGCATCGATACTCCATTAGTAGACTAGTGTATACAGTCGAGACCCCGACGAGGGGCGGTGGCCGGTCTCACAAGCCACTGGTGTCAGTTGGTTCACCTAAGATGTATACAGGTGCTCATTGGGTTATGAGTACACCGGACAGGACTCGCCGGGAACCTGCTAGTTGGTCTTATACCAGATCTCAGATAGCAGTTCCCTGGTGACATGTGTACAGGTTAGTTCATCGACCTGGGGATCGTCATTTGTCTCGTGTGAGTTCCCACTGTACTTTGATTACTACCCTACCACGGCTCAAAGGAGTCGTGCAAACAGGTTTTAGTTGGGTACAGTCCCGAGCCACATGGAGGCAGTGAGCGGATCTTCAGGGGTTCATCTCTCCCGGTATCGGGGGTAAGGTCGTGCTGTGTCTAGGAGAGCCATTACACAAAGCCCTCGGCTGAGGCAGGAGATTTACTGGTAGGTATTCCAGTAGTATCTCAGGGTGTTCTGGGCTACACTCCGACATGACTTGTACCGCTTTTGGGGGTCTGACTTTTACCAACCCCCTAGGCCCGACATGCGATGCCCATAGACGAACGGACCGGACTGTACGGATATTGTCACTGACAGGCTCAGTAGGGTGTCAGGATGAGTTCGCTCATCGACGTCCCTTTTGGTCAATAGCTGGTGGCCCGTCATGTATTGGCTAATACCTCTGACGTGCTAGTGGTTAAATCCACAGCCATAGTATTGACGAGTCTTTAGAGTCCACCACACTTTTCAGTTACTCAAGTTTTCGGGCGAAACGCTGTAGAGGCTGTATGGAGATATGGCAGGGTCCGATCAGATACGTGCGGTATTGCACGGATCAGGATCGGACAGTTTTGTACTAGTGGCCGTATAGTTATATGGCAGGGTTCGATCTGATACGTGCGGTATTGCACGTCTCAGGATCGAACGGATATTACTAGCCGGCTTTGGCTTAAGCTGGTCCTAGTTTAGTACAGTGTAGATTTTGTCTCATTGCATTTGTATCCGGTCAGAATACAGATGCGGGTGTGTATGCACAGTATTTGGGTTTTCCTGTAATTTATTACGGGACCAGTTTTCTGGAGTTGCCAGTTTGCATTCCGTTCCGGCCGGTTTTCCTTTATTCTTTCCCGGCCGGACTTTTCCGATGGAGGGGGTTATTTGCAATTGTGCAAATAACATTTGTGGAGGGGGGTTTCTTGCAAATATATTCATTATGATATGTTTAGCATCTTTCATCCATGATGGTGCATTAATTGAGATTTGAAATGGTATGGAGTGATAAGCATGGTTGATGTTTTGTTTATGGTCACCTTTCTACTTTTACTACACTCACTCTCCTTCTTGTTTTGATAATGGTTGATTTCATTTTTCTCTCCACCATTCTCTAGATGAGGCCGGCCACTATTTTGAGGAGAGGAAAAATGATAGGGAATTTCATTTTGTAGTGTGGGAAAATTATCATCTCATTTGGATACACCAAAGTTCATCTCCATTTTTGTTCATTACTTCCCTCCATCCAATGGCAACTTCATTACCCCAAAAAGAGACAAGCATCTTCTACACTACATTCTACAGCATTCCTTGGGCATGTCGACTTGCCGGCTTCATGCCCGAGTTGCCTCGGTATTGAGGCGGGAGCCCGTAAAAGACGCAGGCAATGTGGTGCCCTTCCGGCGAGGAGGCGACGATATGGAGACTAGACTTTCCGCGGGAGATCGGGACGATGACGAGAAGACCGGAGGACTCGGATCACTCGGTATACTTCTCTCACCCTTTCTCTTGTTTGCTAGTATCGGTTAATGGTCACGATCCGGGTATATTGTCCGCGGTAGCGCCAGTTTAAAAGATAAGAAAATTTTGATTCCGCATTTTGGCCTCGGATTGACGGCCGGGGCGCTGCCGTGGCGTAACATGGTATCAGAGCCACGCCATTAACCTTGCCTAGCTTGTTCTAATGTGTTTTACTTATCCGATTGACCAAAGTTCCAAAAAACCTCATTTTTGTTCACATCAGTTTCTGTTGAAAATTTTTGGTGTCTAAAAATTTTTCAGGTTGTATAAAACTAATGTACTGGAAATTCTAAGACCTCTGTAAAAATTCGACACACTCAGTCGATGGATGAAGCGCGGAACCGCGGCCAAACCCCCCTTGGGCCGCGGTTCCGCCGCACTTTGCTGTCCTCACTGTGTCCAATTTTTACAGTGGGCTTGTGGGCTGATTTTGTGGGTTTTGGGATATTAAATTTGGGCCAAGATTTTCTGTGACTGCTACAGTATTGCTTGGGGGCCCACTTGTTAATTGTTTGATCGATCGGATATTTTAAACACATTATTTCACAGTATTTACATTATATTTGCGACCGTGAATGTCACTTGATCGGTAAATTCCGTCTAACTGCTATAGCCCGGTTAGCCGGATTTGCGAACGTGACTTTCACGTTGATGTTCTATGTTTATGCTGTGTTGTTGCGGATCGGTCGTGGGGGATAGCCTGGATGCAATGTTAGTACAGTTTTTGTTGTATTATGTACATTTGATATTGCGGGGCGAGCGTCCGACATGTGGACTGCCGTCACTGCCTGATTGTATTATTCTTTTGGGGCACGACCTGGTTGCGGTCGATGTACCCGTTGTATGTATATTTTACTTTCTGTACTAGGATTACCCAGCGGAGGGGTGCACGGATAGCCGGGTTCTAGAGGGCAACGGGCCCGCACCTCATGGCATTGAGACGGAGGGGGCTTCACTCTAGGATTGGCGGGTTATTAGCCGCACTCGTAGGGGGTACAGGTTGACCGAGGAGGGGTGCTCAATTTACCGGATTCCATGAAGTGCTGGGTGGTCCATTCACGGTGCTGAAGGGGGCTGCCTCGCTTCAGGTTTTGGCGGGTGACTTGCCGCGCCCGTAGGGGTCTAGGTTTTCATTGCACAGGCTATCCACACGACCAGGGGAACGTCGGGTTTAAGCAGCGGCTCTGTGAAACCCGGGGATCCCAGATATCTGTATTGTTCTGTGATGTTGTACATTTCTGTGATGTTGCATTCTTATCACGCCTTGAGCGAATAAAATATGTTGGTATATATATTAGTAGATGTTGTATATGTTTTGCATCCGCGCTAGTCCAGTCCCCGCTCTGTCGTTAGTTAAGTAACCTAACGGGTGATGACGGGACCCAGTGGCGAATGCGGATGGCATATACGTACATCAGTATATTTTCGTTCTTTGTGGTGTGATCAAATGATGGGACTGCGTTGATTCGGATCAACGCAAGTTATAAACAAACCTATTTTGATGTTGTTGGAACAATTTTTCAAAAAGCTGTTATTGTAAGGACGTTCACTTTTGTTTTGCATCGTGGTATTCATTTGGAATATCCTGCTCCTCAGTCGACGAGGCAAGGGCCGAGATCCCTTCATCGGGAGTGACCCCTTGGACAGAAGTTTGCGTCAGTGCATTAACTTCACTATAGCCGATTACTTTTGCTTTGCATCGTGGTATTCAGTTGGAATATCCTGCACCTCATTCTACGGGGAAAGAGCCGAGATCCCTTCACCGGGAGTGACCTCTTTAGCAAAGGTTTTCGTCACTATATCTTTTATAAAAGGCTATGCAGTTCCTTCAACGATATCAAGTTCTTTACGTTAAAGGTTTTTCGCCAAAAACCATTCGTAGCCCTCCGTCATTTCTTATGGGTATTATTTAGTATTCGTGCTGCGTTTGTTGACTCCGTCAAGGCGTAGTGTACGGTAGCTAAGTGGTGCTTGTTTGTTGCATAAATGGGATTGGTTAGGACAGTCGTGCGGCCTTGTTGACTCCGTCAAGGGCACGTACGGATGGGTTTAATGCAATCCAGATAATGGCGGGTTGAACTTGACTAGGACTCTTTGATTTGTTGACTCCGTCAAGGTCACTTGAGTCCTAGGGGTAAAAACACACATCGGGAGTTTCAAAAGAACTGAAACTTGCCAGGCATGCGCATACCTTCTGGAGTGTGGTGGCTTGAGTGGATTCCGTCAAGTTATCATACGATGATAGTTGGATCCCGATTCCCACTGATGAGTTGGTTTACTCCTCGGGTGACCCCGACTAATTCTTCTTTCAGGTTTGGAGGAGAATTTGAGGTACAGTGGGAGGTTTCCTGATTAGATAAATTGGTAACCATTCTGATCTAGGTTAGAGTGCACGCTGAGCGTTTCATTTCTCTCTCTCTTTTGCAGCGACCATTGACCCGACCCTAGACTATGACTCAGTAACCAAGTTGACCGAACTTTCTTAACACTGGCTTTTGGATTGTCAGAGTTGCAAACCTCATTGCCACTCCTACTTTTACCCTTTTCTCCAGGACACCCCGTATTACTACGAACGTCCACTTCCATTGGACAAAACCATCGTATGGTTAGATACGAACTCGAAGGAATTCGAGGATGGTTTCCGGTTTTGGAGAAAACGGATAGGATTATTCAGTTGTCTTTTCTTTTCACCTTCTCTCATTGCGAGTACTCCTTGGTTTAGGAGATAGTACACCTATTACGCAAATTGGATAGTCTTCTTCCAAACCTCAGGCTGGTGTCGACCGGTAGGGAATGAAGAAAACCAATTAGCATAACGATGGTGTGCAGAAGGTATTAAGTTAAGACAAAGCAAGGGATTAGTAAGAGGGCAAAGTAAATTGCGACTGCTATTCACGACCGAACCAAGTATTTCTTCGCCAATCCTAAATCACCTTTATATTTCTCCAGGACACTCCGTATCACTACGAAGATCCACAGTTCATTCGGATACTCCATCGTATGGTTATATACGAACTCGAAAGGAACTTGTTCCAGTTCGGGGATGGACTCTAGTCCAGGAGAAATAGGAATAAGGTTTATTCGGTTGTCTTTTATCTTCACCTTCTCTCGCATTGCGGGTGCTCCTAGGACTAGGACAGTACACCCATTATGCTTATTGGATAGTCTTCTTCCAAACCATAGGCTGGTGCCGAACGGTAGGGAAGGAAGAAAACCATTTGGCCTAAGGGTTGTGCAGAAGGTAATGACTAAACACAAATAAAGGGATTTGGAGAGATGGCAAAGAATTACACGGTTATAGTTATGAATCTGGATAATGGTAGAGGCGTTACTAGGAATACCAGGATACCCCATCGAAACATTTCAATGTTTCAGTTCAGCTGTGTACAGTTAAAAGAAAATTGATTTCCCGATTGGACACTTACTCCAGGGTATGTATTTACCAGGTATGATACTCACATCTGTATGGTTTTACAGATGATGAGTGGGAGTAAGTTTTTGGGAATAGGTTGATCATCCTCATTATATCAGGATTCGTTGTAATCGGTGATATTTGAGGAGATCATCTGGGCTGTTTGCCGGTCGGCAAATATTTGGTTTTGAATATCCGCTGTTGTGCACCAATTTCAGATTGATATATCTGTACGTCTATTTTCATAGAGTGAGATATACCTTTTGATATTATGTCGATGACATTTACCTATATCAGTGGATGGTTAGGTAATGAGCATTAAACAGCGGTGTAATTCTTCTTAACCATAAGTACAGTTTTCAACCTACGACGCACAGTGAAAGAGTTGTTAGACTTAGCGGACTTATACAGAGTATTGTATGTTGTCCAGTGTCCATTAGGACAGAGGGATTGGTCCTCATACTATATTCTGTTTACTTTTAACTTCTCTAGTTCTTAGACATGTGTTTCGAAGGAACACAGGGTCTATGTTTTGAGGAGTTATAGGTATTTGAATAGAGTAGAGAACCAGGTATAGCAAGTATCGGGATTCTTCAAAGTGATCGAAGATGTAGATACTTGTGTATGGTATTCAGTTGATAGTAATGATAAAGAGAACTAGCTTCTCTTTCAGGTTACTCATAATTGGAAACATTCCTAAGTTGAGTAACGCTGATCGGCCTCCTTCCATTTAGTTGACATGCACTGGAGACAGCTGCATTATTTGAATCTGGTTCAATTAAATCAGTGCCTCTGTTTCTATATTGGATATAGAACAGTTCATATCTTGACATTGTTAAGGTACGGGGAGTTGTCCGGCTTATGCTTAAAACCAGACACTGGACAACTCAAGGCACGTTTCTGTAATGGCTGTTTGTGGGTTGACCTAGGCTATGAAGAGGGTTGACTTTCTACCATCAGGCAGATCAATAGAAATATTGTTCTAGACTCGCCACAGTTTTATGAAAAATGGATTTTTTTTTTCAAAAACAGTAGTGGGAGTATGGTAGAACTGGAAGTGATTCCAGAACCGCAAACGATTACTGAAGATTTGATAAGGAACCTAAAGATTCAATCTGATTTGACATTCCATTGGCCACTCCGCAGATAAGGTGGGTAACCTCAGGCACCCGAGTGGTACTTCGGTAGCCTCAAGGACGGTGGCAGGGAGGTTCTTGTTTACCCACACTTGCCATTGCTGTTGTTCCAGGCTGCGAGACCCGGTGGGAGGATGAGTATAGCGTCGTTCCAAACTAGCTTTAGAAGTGCACGTCTATATGACTCTGCCAGAGGGTTGTCGTAGTCAGTGGGAGCAGCAGAAGCATTGGTGGACATCAGGCTTATGTCTATTTATAGACTAAAGCAGATGTAGCGGAGATAGATCATCTATTTCTGACATGACAGTCATAGGTTTGACGTCATCAGAATAGGGGATGGATCTGTTGAGAAGGTAGTAGGGTGTAATGTCGTGGTATTTGGATGACATACACAGAGTAGGAAGTGATATTCCTATACTACGATCGGTTATACTTTGGTCGTCACACAGTGGTTTCTCCACATGGGACTTGGACATAATATCTGACATACTGGTTACTAGATCTATGGTTTTAGATCTAGATATGGGTGGTTTCCCAATCTGGGTACTTAGACAGCATTCTAAGAGTATTTAGAATGGACGACTCCTGGCATGGTAGTGTACCTGCAGGTAATGGAGTCACCCTCTCTGAAGGTGTCTTGCAGACTAAAGGGGAGAGGGATGCGCATGATTGGCAGATCACATGCTTGGGCAATTGAGTCAATCATGAGATGTCAAGTACCACACCAGATGTTGTTCTTGCACTAGATGCAATAAGTTGACATTGATCCAATCCTGGAGAAACAGTCGGAAGCAGTTTTAGAGCATAAGTGGATGTTCTAGGGATATGATAACGACAGCCTCATTTGGGAGACAGTTATCATTCCAGGCTTCCAAGGTGACATGGACGACAAGGAAGTTGTCAGAGTTATAGTTTTCCTTCTGACGAGGGGCAGTATTTTGGACAGGTGGTCCAAGGCAGTACTGAGGGTGGCATGGCGCAGGATACTGATTAAGTTCAGTTGACGATACAGTCTAAGAAGTTTGGATTTGGAGTTCATTTATGAGCTAGGTCCCATCAGACATCCAGACATTCTAAGACAGGTATTGCTCATTTCGGGAGATGGCTTTCTCCGCGAACTTGAGATATAGAGAGACATAGAAAGAAACATCACAGCGGATCCACTCACTGAGGCTATTCCTCGAACGCAATAGTTTCTTAAACGAGCTTTGTGAGACTGACTAGTAGAGGAGTTGGGTGTTCGGTATCACACAGGCTGTGAGTATGCGGCATCGCAATAATTAGCCTTGAGTGCAAGTGGGACATTGTTGGAGATAGTGCCCTCAGAGTCAATTATTGGATCACAGGCACGTAATTGCAATGATTGAGGGAGGACCTATCCCGGTAGGACAGTCTTACTCGAGATGATAGTATGCTATCTGGTTTATCTTTATCATCGTGTACTGCTTTAGGTGACCTGACATGTCGCTATTACACGTTGATAGAGCCCCTAGGATTCTTGCTTGACTACCAACAGTATGATGGCGATCATATACGTGGGAGCTGGTAGTCTATAAGCACATCCTTAAAAGGTCCCTAGTCGTAGGAGTTTCGAGACAGGGCATCGATACTCCATTAGTAGACTAGTGTATACAGTCGAGACCCCGACGAGGGGCGGTGGCCGGTCTCACAACCCACTGGTGTCTGTTGGTTCACCTAAGATGTATACAGGTGCTCATTTGGTTATGAGTACACCGGACAGGACTCGCCGGGAACCTGCTCGTTGGTCTTATACCAGATGTCAGATAGCAGTTCCCTGGTGACATGTGTACAGGTTAGTTCATCGACCTGGGGATCGTCATTTGTCTCGTGTGAGTTCCCACTGTACTTTGATTACTACCCTACTACAGCTCAAAGGAGTCGTGCAAACAGGTTTTAGTTGGGTACAGTCCCGAGCCACATGGAGGCAGTGAGCGGATCTTCAGGGGTTCATGTCTCCCGGTATTGGGGGTAAGGTCGCGCTGTGTCTAGGAGAGCCATTACACAAAGCCCTCGGCCGAGGCAGGAGATTTACTGGTAGGTATTCCAGTAGTATCTCGGGGTGTTCTGGGCTACACTCCGACACGACTTGTACCGCTTTTGGGGGTCTGACTTTTACCAACCCCCTAGGCCCGACATGCGATGCTCATAGACGAACGGACCGGACTGTACGGATATTGTCACTGACAGGCTCAGTAGGGTGTCAGGATGAGTTCGCTCATCGACGTCCCTTTTGGTCAATAGCTGGTGGCCCGTCATGTATTGGCTAATACCTCTGACGTGCTAGTGGTTAAATCCACAGCCATAGTATTGACGAGTCTTTAGAGTCCACCACACTTTTCAGTTACTCAAGTTTTCGGGCGAAACGCTGTAGAGGCCTTATGGAGATATGGCAGGGTCCGATCAGATACGTGCGGTATTGCACGGATCAGGATCAGACAGTTTTGTGCTAGTGGCCGTATAGTTATATGGCAGGGTTCGATCTGATACGTGCGGTATTGCACGTCTCAGGATCGAACGGATATTACTAGCCGGCTTTGGCTTAAGCCGGTCCTAGTTTAGTACAGTGTAGATTTTGTTTCATTGCATTTGTATCCGGTCAGAATACAGATGCGGGTGTGTATGCACAGTATTGGGGTTTTTCTGTAATTTATTACGGGACCAGTTTTCTGGAGTTGCCAGTTTGCATTCCGTTCTGGCCGGTTTTCCTTTATTCTTTCCCGGCCGGACTTTTCCGATGGAGGGGGTTATTTGCAATTGTGCAAATAACATTTGTGGAGGGGGGTTTCTTGCAAATATATTCATTATGATATGTTTAGCATCTTTCATCCGTGATGGTGCATTAATTGAGATTTGAAATGGTATGGAGTGATAAGCATGGTTGATGTTTTGTTTATGGTCACCTTTCTACTTTTACTACACTCACTCTCCTTCTTGTTTTGATAATGGTTGATTTCATTTTTCTCTCCACCATTCTCTAGATGAGGCCTGCCACTATTTTGAGGAGAGGAAAAATGAGAGGGAATTTCATTTTGTAGTGTGGGAAAATTATCATCTCATTTGGATACACCAAAGTTCATTTCCATTTTTGCTCATTACTTCCCTCCATCCAATGGCAACTTCATTACCCCAAAAAGAGACAAGCATCTTCTACACTACATTCTACAGCATTCCTTGGGCATGTCGACTTGCCGGCTTCATGCCCGAGTTGCCTCGGTATTGAGGCGGGAGCCCGTAAAAGACGCAGGCAATGTGGTGCCCTTCCGGCGAGGAGGCGACGATATGGAGACTAGACTTTCCACGGGAGATCGGGACGATGACGAGAAGACCGGAGGACTCGGATCACTCGGTATACTTCTCTCACCCTTTCTCTTGTTTGCTAGTATCGGTTAATGGTCACGATCCGGGTATATTGTCCGCGGTAGCGCCAGTTTAAAAGATAAGAAAATTTTGATTATGCATTTTGGCCTCCGATTGACGGCCGGGGCGCTGCCGTGGCGCAACAAAACCGAGTGTGTAGCATTTGCCAGTTATTGCTAAAGGAGTCACTCCCGGTGAAGGGATCTCGGTCCTTTCCTTATCGAATAAGGTGCAGGATATATCACATATACCGCTGTGCAAAGCAATAACTGTAGCTACCTGTTTTATTTTGAAATTCGATTCTACAACATCTTAGGTTTCTTTTATTTCATTAATCTCATTAATGAAGTCCCATCATTTAAGTACCTAAACATCACAGATAAATACGACGTACACTTATGCCATCCGCATTCGCCACCATGTCCCCTCGTGCACCGTTAGGTTTGGTAACTAACGGCAGAGCGGGGCAGGGCTAGCGCGGGTGTAAAACATAAGTAACGCATATATAATATATCATATATACTATATACTGTATCTATCACAGAACATCACATGATCACTTCACAGATATCGCAGCAGAAGAATCATATGAAATATTGGATATACTAGGACGTCCGTGTTTTCAATACGAGCCAGTATAAAACACGGATTCCACGGTCGCGTTGAATAGCCAAACCCACACCCCTAGACCCCTACGAGAGCGGCAAGCAACCCTACCAATTCTGGAGTTAGGAGACCCGGACTCGACTCCTCGAGTTGGTCTCCCACTGGACTCCAGAACCCGGTTACCTGTGCCCTTCTCCTTGGGTCTATCCTAGTGCGGAAAAGTAAATAATATACAAACGGTGACATCTTACGCAACCTAGAAGTGCCCCTATAAAAGAATATTACATACAAGTTTTTACATGAATGAAAATGAAAAAACACCCATCTCACATAAAAACCCCCGACTATTCAAACACGACGATCCAATATAACATATCCAGCAACACATAACATCACATGTCATCAACGTAAGTAAACATGCGTATCCCAATTGTCGTTGACATATAGCAACGAAACCGGCGATATCACATATTACACTTACGGTCACAGAAAAGAAAGTGCAAAACTACAACAGTTGGAATCCGCAACCACCTCAGACATCGCATGCCTGACCAAATGAATTCTTTAGACATCGCATGCCTAACAATTATAAACCCCGCATTTTAGTCTCAAAATCGAAAACACTTTTCAATATCATGTCGGGCAATTCTACAAGATTCCCGACATCCTGATCGAATGCTCGTCGCAAACTTCAGTAGACGGCCGCACCCCCGACAGCGTCGACGAAGTGCACCAAGGGGGAACACCGCCACCGCGAGCACCCGAACGGATGCTTTCGGCGACGGGGTTCTCCTACAGTCACTTGGTCGGGGCTATGGGGTGTAGTTGTCTATTAAGTTTACCCGGCGAGTATCCGCGTACACTACGTGATTGCGACGGACTTTTGATCACATCAAAATTCTGTGGCAACCGATCAAGTGAGACTAAACCGCTAGATTTATAATATTCATTCAGTTATCTCATAACTTATTGTGAATTCCAATTATTGTATCACATTCCGGATAAGATAGAAAATGTTAAAATTTCCGATCAAACATTCAAACACCCAGGTTTTCCCGTAACAGATCAACACATGAAATAAGTCTAAAAACATTATGTTCATGCCTCAGTACCAACGGTCCAGCCGTAGAAGGGTCAAGCCAACGCCTCACATGTGGCACGCCGTACTGCCCTAAACCCGAAGGTTCAAAGGGCTGTTCAAGACGGTCACATAATCGAGTTAAGGTTTGTTGTCTTCTAGAGGGTCCATCGAGTTACTTGCACTGCTTAGAATGTCTTTAAACCACGGAAAAATCCAACACTTGGAAATTTCCCGACAGGGAAAAAGGTGGGTATTTGTATCCGGTCGAACTTTTTAACATATTCAAAAATTATCCGGAAAACACATAGACACAGTTTGATAATCCGATCGAATATACGAACTCCCAATACAACCCCAGAACACTCAACTCTTAAATCAAATTAAAAATTCCCAGAAAATCCAGAACCATAAAAGAGGAATTACTGTGCAAAAATGGTTGACTAAACTCATTAGTTGGCCGCGGAACCGCCGCAGAAGCCATGCTTCTGCCGTGGTTCCACCGCACTATGAACAGTTCATGGAAAAAGTTTTGCACCGTAATTCTTAGATTTCCTTACTGATTTTTCTGCATATTTTTATTTTCGAAAAAGACCAGATTTCAGAAATTGTCCAGAGAGCATTTTAGGGTTGGGGTTTCGGGTCGATCGGACTACAAACTCTGTCTAGACTTCTCCTAAGGCTCTAGCTAGGCTCTGATACCACTGTAGGGTTCCTAGGCACCCCAAGGAGGTCTCACAAGGCATCAACCATGCCAATTTGAAAAAATACGGTGCCGAGAAACCCTAGACTAGATCGTTAACTAGATTTTTAGGCGAAACTAGAACT
The DNA here is from genome assembly GCA_030015575.1 of Agapanthus africanus. Lineage (NCBI taxonomy): Eukaryota > Viridiplantae > Streptophyta > Magnoliopsida > Asparagales > Amaryllidaceae > Agapanthus > Agapanthus africanus. The sequence continues at coordinate 118,237,887 of CM057351.1, forward strand.
AGTAAACTACTTTAGTAAAAGTAAACGGAAATACAACCTTTGTAGATCCGGTTCTCCACCTCCATGGCTCCACGATGAAGTCTCCTCGCTGTACAAATCGGATCTTGGGCTCTAGCGTCGGCTTCATCGGAGAAAAAGCGGGCTAGGTCATCGACGACGAGGCATCGCTAGATCAAGCTCCAACTTCACCAAGTCAAGAAAACTTGTGAAGGAAACACCCTATACTACTTGGCAAGAGGGAGAGGATGAAGAAATAGGAAGTGGGTTCACTTTAGAATTGGATTTCTCACTCTTTTTCATCAATCACCATTGATGAAGCAAGCTTTCTTCAAGTGATGAAGAAGAAGAAAAAGATGAATATTATTATGATAAGAATTATGAAAAGAATAATAAATCTTATCATAATATAACCATGGTCAAGTGTAGAGAATAAATCATGGTTGAGTGGAATGGTTAGGGTTAAGCATGAGACAAAATGGTCATAAGGTCAAAGCTTCATCAAGCTTCAATATGAAACAAAATTAGCAACCATTTTCTCTTTATGCTTATCATTTTCCAAAATGAATAAATAAATAAGATAAATGAAAAAGAAAAAAAATCCCTAACCAATCTACAACCATGGTTTAATCTTCACACAAACCCTAGTGAGCATGTATCATCAAACATGATACAAACTTGTGTACAAAAGTATATCACATATACAATGTGCACAATCCAAGTGAGAAAACCATTTAAAAGTGAACCGATACTAGTTAATGCAAAGTAATATATCAAATATATAATTATGCAATAAATCATTAAATCAACACTTGATTTAACGATCCGGTCATATCGCATATAACCGACTAATATTCAATGTCTCGGATTATCGAATCAACCCTCGATTCGATAACTAGGTTATATCGCATATAAACAATCGATACATTCATCGCGAGAATGGAATACGGTATCACATAAACGCATTATTCACGGTCCCGCACATATCTCATATGCGCTCCTATTTCATTTCGCTTGAGCCAGGAAACCTCTGTGTAGGACTCTAAAGACTCGTCAATACGCCGGCAGCAGGTGATGATCATATCAAACACCCACAAGCAGCAAGCGGTCTGCTAAACGTAACGGCCATCCGGGTATTGAGCGATCAGAAGATCGACGAGCAAGCCCGCTCACACTCCAGTGAATCCTACCAGTAACACTTTACCGTACAGTCCGGTCTCGTCGTCTGATATGTCGCATATCTTGCCTAGGGGTGGTAAACGTCAGACCCCAATAGCTCGATAAGTCGTGTCGATATGAGGTCTATAACATTTCGAGAAACTACTGGTAACACTTACCAGTATATCTCAGCAACCATGGCCAGGGATTTCCGGTTATAGCCAATCGAACACAGCGCAACATCAACTCCCTATACCGGGAGAGACGAATCCCCTCCTATCGCTCATTGCCTCCATGTGACTCGGGACTGTACCCAAAAACCACCGTTTTGCATGCCCTCTTGGACGTGGTAAGATGGAAATCAAAGCACAGTGGGAACCATACAAGACTTTATGACGATCTCGGGTCAACAGACTACTCTGTACCAGTGTCACCAGAGAACTGCCATCTGACGTAAGGTATAATACCATCTGGGAGTTCTCGGCGAGTCCGTCCAGTGTACCCAGTCTCCACTGAGCACCCGTATATCATCTCCGATGTCAAACACCAATGGATATGGGATCATCCATCGCCCATCTGTATGGGTCGAGAAGGTATATGCTAGTCTACTCTAGTATATCGATGCCCCGTCTCGATACACCCACGACTAGGGACCTTGAAGGATGTACTTATGGACTACCATGTCCCCACTAGTATGATCCGCATCATAGTCCAGGTAGTCAAGTACACATCCTAAGGGCTTTACCAACATGTAACAGAGAGACAATCAATGTACATGTTAAGGTAAAGAGTAACCAGATAGCATACTATCATGTCGAGCAAAAAAGTCCTCCCTATATATGTCCCAGCATCAACTACAATATACATCCAATGTACAGTAATGGCCTCTAGGGCATACATATAACTAACATTTCCAACCCAAAATCCCACTGGAAAAAATTGTCACAATGATAACACAGAACCGCCGCGAAACCGCGGCCAGAAGGTGGTTTTGGCCGCGGTTCCGCGGTCGTCCTATTGAATCATGGTGTCGAATTTTTACAGTAAGCTAAAAAGTCCCTGCACATCATTCTGCAACATACTGAAAAAATTTTGGAGCCAAAAAAATTTCGACAGAAAACTGATATGCATGAAAATGCGGTTTTGGGATTTTTGTTCGATCGGAAACGTAAACACATTAGACCAAGCTAAACTAAGTTAATAGCGAGGCTCTGATACCACTGTAAGTGCACGACGGCGCCTCGGCCGTCAATCCGACGCCGGAATGCGGAAGCGATGCTTTTCTTTAACTTTTTAAACCGGCACCACCGCGCACTATAAACCCGGATCGTTCCAGTAATCTAGTACTAGCTATCTAGAGAGGGGGTAGAGAGATATACCGAGCGATCCGTGTCCTTCGGTCTTCTCGTCGTCGTCCCGATCTCCCCACGGAATCTCCGGTCTCCACCAAGTCGCCGGAAGGGCACCACGTCGCCTGCTTCTTTTACGGTCTCCCACCTCTGGACCGAGGCAACTCGGGCATGAAGTTGGCGAGTCGACGTGCCCAAGATTGCTGTACGTTGACTGTAGAACTCATGTCTCATTTAGGGTTTTATGGAAGTTGCTCTTTTGGTGGAGGTATGAGATATCAACTTTTGGAGATGAGCAAAGGGGTTTTTAGCAAGCCAAAAAGATCAATTTTTCCTTCCCAAAAATTGGGATAGCCCTCCCCTTCATGTGGCCGGCCATATCAACAAGAAGAGAATGAGAGGAGTGTGTATGAATGAAAAAAAAATGAGCCCCCATAATGCAAGAGAGAGAGAGAAGGTTATCATGAAGAATCATCATCATAAAACTAAGTCACACTCAACCATCATAACCAACGATCATCATCAAGTATGATGACTTCAAAAGGTCAAGCCATCAAGAAGAAGTCAAGAAGTCAAATGATGGTGCAACCATCATGAAGCAAGGATATGCAAATAACACCCTCCACAAATGGTTATTTGCACAAATGCAAATAAGCCCTCCTCCATCAATCTTCAGCCAATGAAAGATACAAAGAAATATGGCTGAAACGGAAAACAAACTAGCAACTCTAAAAAATTGATCCCGTAATAAATTACAGGAAAACGCCGCTGCTGTATATACATACCCGCATTTGTATTCCGAACGAAATACAAATGCAATGAGACAAAATCTACACAGTACAATACTAGCATCCGGCTTAAACCAAAGCCTGCTAGTATTATCCGTCCGATCATGATCTGTGCAATACCGCACGTATCTGATCGAACCCTGCCATATCTCCATACGGCCTCTACAGCGTTTCGCCCGAAAACTTGAGCAACTGTCTGTGGGGGACTCTAAAGACTCGTCAATACTATGGCTGTGGATTTAACCACTAGCACGTCAGAGGTATTAGCCATACGTGATGGGCTACCAGCTATTGACCAAAAGGGACGTCTGTGAGCGAACTCAGCCTGACACCCTACTGAGCCTATCAGTGACAATATCCGTACAGTCCGGTCCGTTCGTCTATAAGCATCGCATGGCGGGCCTGGGGGGTTGGTAAAAGTCAGACCCCCAAAAGCGGTACATGTCGTGTCAGAGATCAGCCCAGAACACCCTGAGATACTACTGGAATACCTACCTGTAAATCTCCTGCCTTGGCCAAGGACTTTTCATGTTCTGTCTCTCCTAGACACAGCGTGACCTCACCCCCAATACCGGGAGAGACAAACCCCTGAAGATCCGCTCACTGCCTCCATGTGGCTCGGGACTGTATCCAACTAAAACCTGTTTGCACGTCTCCTTTGAGCGTGGTAGGGTAGTAATCAAAGTACAGTGGGAACTCACACGAGACAAATGACGATCCTCAGGTCGATGAACTAACCTGTACATATGTCACCAGGGAACTGCTGTCTGACGTCAGGTATAAGACCAACTAGCATGTTCCCGGCAAGTCCTGTTCGGTGTACTCATAACCCAATGAGCACATGTATACATCTTAGGTGAACCAACTGACACCAGTGGCTTGTGAGACCGGCCACCGCCCCTCGTCGGGGTCTCAACTGTATACACTAGTCTACTCTGGAGTATCGATGCCCTGTCTCGAAACTCCCACGACTAGGGACCTTTTAAGGATGTGCTTATAGACTACCAGCTCCCACGTATATGATCGCCCTCATACTGCTGGCAGTAAAGCAAGAATCCTTGGGGCTCTATCAACGTGTAATAGCGACCTGTCTGGTCACCTAAAGCAGACACGATGATAAAGATAAACCAGATAGCATACTATCATCTTGAGTAAGACTGTCCTACCGAAATAATTCCTCCCTCAATCATTGCAATCACGTGCCTGTGATTCAATAATTGACTCTGAGGGCACTATCTCCAACATGTGGCATACAGTCAGTGCTCGTGCACCATGAGCCATCAATAATATGTCTAGAGTCCTAAGGATACTAGTCCAAGCACAACAATAACTAAGTAGTAGGATGAATGTGCAATTCTAAATATGAAATAGAATATGCGACAAGTCAAGTCATTTCTAGCCCAGACGCATAACGCCATGCGGGCGATTCCCCTATAGATGTTAAATCTGCTCACCATCGCCTCTAGCTAGGTGAAGCCTACCACCTACTTTCCCTTTGTAGCAGTGTCCGAAGTTCTCTCCTGTGAACCTATAACATAAAACAATATAACAGAAATATATTAGCAATAGACCCAAAATACGTACAATCTACACGGACCAACACGACACAAATACGTACTCTAAAGGGTTCGTGTTATAACTAATGCGTTTAGCGACACTACGAAACCAACTCAGAGCAACAACAACACAGAACACGCACCGTATCGGATAACGTATTGCGCGAAACGAAACACTAGAAATACCAAAAGTGGTCCTAGAGTTTTTTGTACCAGTAATTTTTAAAAATTTCAAGTACCATGAGACCACATACCACCACAGAGACCCCTATCCAAAAACTCACCACCATAGTCCCTACTCTGGCCGCAAATTGCGTCCAGAACCATTAAATCTGCGGCCGTTTCATGATGGAAATGGTTCGTATTTTGATGGTTGGTTCTAGGTCTCTACACTAGGTCGCTGTCATGTGAACTTTTGCAATAATTAACCGTTTTAACAGCAGATCATCCGAGACCCAAACATTACACTAAAAATACGATATTTACCCGAAATGATACGATACACGATAAAAACTAAAACTAACAAGCTAAGCTACACAATAAATACCTAACAGAAAGGAATCATTACCTACACAAAAGAACTCAAAGATCCAAGCTTTTCACACTCCAAGGCATCCAAGAGGCAAATCGAAGAAAAAGTTATGATTTTTTATGAGATTGTGAAGTTTTGTGATGGATTTTGATGAATATAAGAGAGTGTTCGGTTTGATGAGAGAGGAAGAGAGAAATATGAAAGAATTAAGTGAGAAAGATTGAGAGAGTGAGGAAATGAGAGAGGGGGGTCAGTGTAGGGTGAGGTGAGAGGCGAGTGTAACATTAGCATTAAATGCAAACCATATTCTCACATAAATGCACCCACGCCTCATCATTGCCACCTCCTCACTTCCAGAACAATTTCTCTCTCTCTCTCACACAAAAGATTTAAGAATGGTTAAGGATTAAAGAAAATATTTGGATAAAGCAAAGGGATTAGGTTAAGTGTCAGGGTTGCTAAGAACTAGATTAGCACAAACAAACCTCACATTTACGTGCACATGTGTGTGCATGCTCATAACAAATAATAATAAATTATTAATTAAATGTTATAAAATGTGAGGAACCCGAATTTGTAATCTTTTTACAGTAAACCCGCATTAACATCTAAGGCGTTACAATCTCCCCCCTTATAAAAATGCGTCCCCGAAATTAAAATTCTTTCTAAGCGTACCTTCAAAGAGAAGATTTCAAACCCTTATATCTCGCTCACAGCCTCCCTAGTGATTACCTCACCATACGGCTACGCCCAAGAAAAACCCTTCACAGATTGCAAGACCCTTGACCGAAGTTTCTCCACCTGCTGATCCATTAACACAATTGGCTGCTGGTGAACGAAATATCGCGTCACAAGCTAACTGGTATGATGTAGAATCATGTGTGAAAGGTCACGAAGGTAATTGCAAAGTATCGACACAAGGAAATACGGGGTGAATACTCAATAATCTGGGCGGAAGTGCCAAATTAAAGGCAACGAAACTAACTCGTTTTAAGGATCTCAAAAAGACCTACAATTCTGGGATAAGCTTCCCAAAACTCAACACGTCATTCATCAGAAAAATCCGTAGGAATACATGATCTCCCTCTGCGAACTCAAGTCTACGACCACCACGGTCGGTATAAGACTTCTGTCCGCAATGGACAATTCTCATCCTGACCTAAAAAAACTGGATAATCTCCGAAGTCTCTAGACTAGCTGGGGTCTAAAAATCCTACTTACGCAAAGTCAGAAAAACTGACTGGAGATCGATAATACCTAACAACTAAACCTATAAGTTGCTAATTGGAGTGCCTCCTGATAAATTCTATCGAAAGAGAACCCTAACTATGGCAAGTGACGATTCCAACTGCCGACAACAATTAGTTCGTACGCACAAACATATCTTCCAGAGTCGGTATAGCCCGCTCTCATAAAACCATCGTCCTGTGAATGGAAAGATAGAGCGAAAGCTCAACCAGTACCCAAGGCTTCCTGAAGCGCTTGCCTAAGATGGCATGCGAATAGGGTGCCTTCATTGGGTACGACCCATGAAGGAACTCCGTCCAACGCACAAACTTAACAAGGACAACTGAGAAAATTGAGCATAACCGGACAACAAGCATCCGAATGGAGTCAAACCCTGACTAAACCTGGGTAGACACCATAACGAAATTCATGGAGATCTGCTCCCATTCCAACTTCGGAACGGTTAAAGGTTGCAACTCTGCAGCCGGTCTCAGATGCTCAACCAAAGCATACAACAAGATAGACACCTTGAAACGAAACCCGAAACATCTCTTTACATCCCTGCCCACCCGTAACTATCTCACAAGTCACGTTAAATGCTGGTGGAACTTGAATGAGTACAGAGAGTTGACAGATGTGCCTACTCTAGGATTTTGCGTCTCTACCCAATAGTATCATGTACACAAACGTGTCCCTAAACGTAGCACACCCATGTCACAAATCAAGGACTACGGATGATTACCCATCTAAGTATGCTCAAGTATCTCTGACGAACGAGCATCGGCGGGCAGTGCCTCGCGAAAGCGATTAAGGAAAAATGGTCGGGCGCAGACATGAGCAAGTTGTCCCCTAAATAGAGGCGAACTTAAGCTGTACTCAACGATCGCACAAGAACTGTAAATCTGCAGAAGACTATCTCAACAATCACAACCCGCTGCAGGAAGATGTACATTATGTTAGTGTATATGCCTTAGAGGCCATTACTGTATCATACTAGTTTGTATATTACTTGATGGAAGCTTGGGATATTCACAGTTGTATATACAATCTTGCTCGAAATGGTAGTATACTACTTGGTTTGTCTCTACTTCAATATGTGCATGTGTTTCTTTTAGCATATCGCTTATATACATATTAGTAGAGCCCTAAGGATTATTGCTTAATTACCAGCGTTGTGATGGTGCTCACACTCGTGGGGGCTGGGTGATCCATAAGCACATCCTTATACAGGTCCCTATTCATTGGACTATCGAGACAGGGCATCGATACTCCGGAGTAGACAAGCGTATGCGCTTCTCATCCCAGTAGGGGAGACGGTCTGTCCAACAGCCGTCAGTACGTCGTACTTAAGATAGTATGTGGGTGCTCGTTAGGTTACGAGTACACTGGACAGGACTCGTTGGGAATTGTTGGTTGGTATTATACCTATCGTCAGGTATCAGTTCCCAGGTGACATGAGTACAGCTTAGTCTGCTGACTTGACACTGTCACTTAGCCTCGAGTGTGTTCCCACCGCACTTTGATTACTACCCTACCACGGCTCAAAGGAGTCGTGCAAACAGGTAGTTTTTGGGTGCAGTCCCGAAGCACTTGGAGGCAGTGACGGTTAGACAGGATTCGTCTCTCCCGGTGTTGGGGGTTGACATCGCGCTATGTCCAGGAGAGCCATTACACAAGTAGTCCCTGGCCAGGGCAAGCGAGATATACTGGTAGGTTTCCAGTGTTATCTCAGGGTGTTCTGGGCTACACTCCGACACGACTTGTACCGCTATTAGGGGACTGACGTTCACCGCCCCCTAGGCCCGCCATGCGATGTATCAGACGAACGTAACGGACTGTACGGAGACTGTCAGATACAGGCTCAGTAGGAGTTCAGATGGGGTCACCTCGTCAGTCTTCTTATCGGCATCTACCTGGGGACCGTTACGTACAGCTAGTGCCGCTTGCGGTCTGTGGTTAAATCCACTGCCAGCGTAGTGTCGAGTCTTTAGAGTCCCACATAGGGAGCTATTCTCCTTTAGGCAAAATGAGTAGAGGTCGCATGGTTTTGCGACAGGGTTCATTCACATCCGTGCACTTGTGCACGTTTGCTGTCCGGACAGCTTATACCAGCGGGTTTTGGTTTAAGCCGGATCCCAGTATATGATTTGGGATTAGTTTTATCTCATTGTATTCGTGTTCCTCGGATCACGAATGCGGGTGCGTATGCACAGTTGATTGAGACAGAGGGAGAGGACCTTGATTAGGGTTAATGACTATTGTCTTTTTATTAACCCTAATGCTTATGTTTGTATTATGATTAATTGATATTAGTTATATATAATTGTGCATGGTTAGGGTTGTTGACTTTTTGACCACTCTTGACTTGTTGACCTAGGTTGACACTTTGACCATCATCATTCCAGATAAAAGATGCTCTTTGATCCTTGCAATTAGCATTAAATATGAAATGATAATGGTCATGTCTTGATTAAGCCATGACAATTATCTCACTAATTATCAATTTACAATAATTCACACATATATGTGAGAATGCTTCATTATTCTCTCATTCTATCATATTCATTCTCTCTCCTCCTCTTCTTCTCTCTCAAGCTCTCCCCTCTCATGTGTTGAGAAACACTTGAGCTTGAGATAATCTCTTCTAGATAATCTCTACTCTCATCTAGGGTTCTAGGATTAGCACTTATAGCACCTTAGTTACATCTAGCTTGAAGTTGAAGCCAAAGGTTGAGGCTCTCGGGTGGATCCTTCTTCGACTAGAGAAGGCGACAAGGTGATCCCTTTCTACCACTCCAAGGAGCAAGGAGAGAAGGACATAAAGCCCAAGGTATAACCTTTCTACCGTATAGGTAAATCTAGTTAGCATTTAGTTAGTTTTTGTTTAGCAAAGATCCGTCTTTGTCTAGTCCATGTTGCCTAGAGTAGTAAAAATCCGATTTTTATTCCGTTTTCCGCCTCACCGCAAGCACCGGGGTGGGCAACGTGGACTTACAGTGGTATCAGTGCCTAATTAGACATAAACTAGCTAGGTAGTAAAGTGTATGGAAGTTTGATCGAAAAAAATCGCAAAACCTAAACATCAAAACCGTAAGTTTCTGTTGAAATTTTTTCTACCCTAAAAATAAAAAAATCATACGTAAAAAATCATCTCTGGGTTTTGTTAAGAAACTCACCAAACCCGGTCCAGTGAATCGTTCAAAGCGGCGTGGTTCCGCGGCAATAGCATGCTATTGCCGCGTAACCGCGGCCGAGTTGACTCGGTTTTGGATCGAGTTTGGTTCAGTGTTCTTCTGACATGGTTTTGGGATTTTTAAGATGGTTTTTTTGTGCCCAGGTTTTCCAGAAAAGAAATTTGTTTTTGGAGGCCTATAAATCCGTATTTTTGATCGAACTTCACTACACTTTGACTAAAGGGTTATATCTGTGATGTTTATATGTATTGAACGTCTGCTAATCGCTATACGTAGATTAGTGGGGGTTATACATATCTGTGATCTGTGTTTGTTGATGGTATGTGTATATGAATGCGTTGGATTGTCGCGGGTAAATAGCCGGGGTGGATGTGAGATGAGTGTTTCTTTTTCTTTCATTCATGTAATATGTAAATTGATGTATTATTATTTGTTTGGCCGCACAACCGGGTCGGGGTTGTAGCCGTCATTGTATAATTCTTTTTACTGTTTTTGCTCCTAGGTTAGACCCATGGAGGGGGTGCACAAACTACCGGGTACCTCGAAGTGCCGAGTGGCTTACTCACGGTGTTGAGGGAGGTTGCTTCGCTTCAGGTACTTGGCGGGTAGTTTGCCGCACCCGTAGGGGGCTTGGGTGGGGTATTGGCTATTCACCGCGACCGTATAATCCGCTTTTCGTTGAAGGCTCAAACGGATTGCGGATTCCTAGTATATCCAATGTATTCATCTGTGATCTGTAATGTCTATCATTGCTATATATCTATATACTATAAATATTTAGGCGTTGCTTATGTTTTACAGCCGCGCTAGCCCAGCCCCCGCTCTGTCGTTAGTTAAGTAACCTAACGGGTGATGATGGGGCCCCGTGGCGAATGCGAATGGCATTAGCGTACGTCATATTTTGGTTGTTTTCTGCAATGGTAGGATTAAATGATGGGACACATTAAAAGAACAAATTCAAGAAAATAAACCAAGTAAAAGTAGATTAGAACACTTTGAAAACCACTCGGTTCTTTTCAAAACTAAACTTTTAAACGCGGAGCTTGAACCACTCCTTTTAAAAGCTATCTCATTCCATCGATTATATCAAGTTCACTACGATCACGGTTTCACCAAAACCATTCGTAACCCTCCATCATTTCAGTTAAATGTTCGGTAGTATTCAAGCTATGTATTTTGACCTCACGCCAAGGCATAGTGATTGGTAGCTGCCGGATATTTATCTGTTTCATAGATAGAATGCGTTGGTTTGAGACAGTCGTACTGCCATTTTGGCCTACGTCAAGGGTAGGTACGGGTGGGTTCAAATTAACCGGGATAATGATGGGAAGAACTTGACATGTGACTTATGACATTTTAACCTCACGCCAAGGTCATAAGAGCATGGGGCAAAAATCCACATCGGGAGTTTCATAAGCACTGAAACTTGCTAGCGCTGCATACCATTTAGAGTGTGATGATTCTGGTAGGATTCCTTTGGTTTTATCACGCGATGATATTTGGATCCCGATCCTACTGTGAGTATATGCTACTCCTCGGGAAAACTCCCACTTAACGATCAATGTTATAAACCTAGTAGGTGTCTAGAAAGGTGTTAGCGGGGCTACGCCCACATGGAAAAAAGGTTACTTAATTAAGGAACTTCGCGAAAGCGTTGGAAAACCTCCCTCGAAGTACCCACACTGGCATGGCTGAAAGGTTAAGCAAGTATTGTACGGTGAGATTGATCCCGACTAATCCTTTCTTTACGGTTTGAGAAGGGATTCGAGAGACAGTGGGAGCCATCCAGTTTAGACAAATTAAAAACCACTCTAAACTTGCAAGAGCATCAAGCTAAAGTGTTTCTTTTCTCTCTCCTAATTGCAGCGACCATTCAACATGACCGGACTTAAGTTATTACTAGATAAAAACATACTGACAGGGCCAAACTACAAAGATTGGCTCAGGAATGTCAAGATGGCAATCACTTACGACAAGTTGGGGTATATCCTTACCACCAAAGCTCCCCCTGTCCCAGGTCCCACCTCCAGCGTCGCGGATGTAGAAATCCGTAAGACTTGGGAGATAGATTGCGCGAAGGCCAATTGCCTCTTACTTGCCTCGATGGACAACGAACATCAGAGGAGGCACGAGAATATGGACCTAGAGTCCATATTTCTCCATACAAAAGAACTGTTGGAGAGCAGTCTCGTATCGCCAGATACGAAGTGTCGAAGAAGCTATTTTGGGCAAGGTTGGCCGTCGGATCATCGGCAGCGGAACACGTGCTTAAGATGATTGGCTACATAGAGGAGCTCGCGGACCTTGGGACCACGTTGGAGAATGAACTCTATACTGATTTGATTATCCAGTCCCTTCCTTCCACTTACGCCCAGTTTATCCTTAACTTCAACATGCAAGAAAAGGTGGTTGAACTTTCCGAACTTCTGAACATGTTGCGGAGTGCTGAGCGCATCCTACAGAAGGGTAGGGAGACATCCACTTTGTTTGTATGGGGATCTTCCTCTTCTAGATCCAGGGCGAAAGCCAAGGGTAAGAAGAAGAAAGCCCCCCGCCAAACCAAGAGGCGGTGTCAGTAAAGTGGATACGGAGGGAAAAGGAAAGGCAACAAAGGTAGCGGGAAAGCTGGTGGGGAAGGAAGAATACTTCTACTGTCACAGAAGTGGACACTGGAAAAAGGATTGCAATATTGTGGTTTGACCTGTCTCATCGGATCCATCCCGAAGGTCACGTTATTGTAACCATCCCATTTAGCAGTCACGTCCTCTCCGGACAATGGGGATGGAGGCCCAAGAAGCTCCTGATGACCATCAAAGTGAACTGTGTCTAACCTATAGGGGTGGTCTGGAGGCAGAAAACGTCGATGGCCGCAATAACAAACCTTCCTGCTAAAATTCAAAAATTTTGATGTTGTGTGTTTGTTAGTGTATATGCCCTAGAGGACATTACTGTATCATACTAGTATATATATTACTTGATGGAAGCTTGGGATATTCACAGTTGTACAGACAATCTTGCTCAATATAGTAGTATGCTACTTGGTTTGTCTCTGCTTTAATGTGTACTTGTGTATTTATTTATTATATCACCTATACGCATTAGTAAAGCCCTTTGGATCTTTGCTTGATTACCGGCGTTGTGATGGCGATCACACTCGTGGGAGCTGGGTAATCTACAAGCACATCCTTATACACGTCCCTAGTCGTGGGAGTACCGAGATAGGGCATCGATACTCCGGAGTAGACTAGCGTATGCGCTTCTCATCCCAGCACGGGAGACGGTCTGTCCCACAGCCGTCGGTACGTCGTACTTGAGATAGTATGCGGGTGCTCGTTGGGTTACGAGTACACTGGATAGGTCTCGTCGGAAACTGATGGTTGGTATTATACCTATCGTCAGTTATCAGTTCCCAGGTGACATGAGTACAGCTTAGTCCGCTGACTTGACACTGTCACTTCGCCTCGAATGTGTTCCCACTATTCTTTGATTGCTACCCTACCACGGCTCTACTGAGTCGTTCAAACAGGTAGTAGTTGGAAGCAGTCCCGAAGCACTTGGAGGCAGTGACGGTTAGACAGGATTCGTCTCTCCCGGTATTGGGGGTTGACATCGTGCTGTGTCTAGGAGAGCCATTATACAATTAGTTCCTGGCCAGGGCAAGTGAGATGTACTGGTAGGTTCCAGTGTTATCTCAGGGTGTTCTGGGCTTCACTCCGACACGACTTGTACCGCTATTAGGGGTCTGATGCTTGCCGCCCCCTAGGCCCAACATGCGATGTATCAGACGAACAGACCGGACTGTACGGAGATTGTCACATACAGACTCAGTAGGAGTTCGGATGGGTTTACCTCATCGGCCTTCTTATCGACATCTACCTGGGGACCGTTACGTACAGCTAGTGCCACTTGCGATCTGTGGTTAAACCCACTGCCAACGTAGTGTCGAGTCTTTAGAGTCCCACACAGAGAGTTTCCCTGCACTGAGCGAAACGTGTAGAGGCCGTATTGTTTTACGGCAGGGCTGCGATCACTTACGTACACTTGTGTGCGTATGGTGTTCGGGCAGGCAGTACTAGTAGGCTTTGGTTTAAGCCGGATCCTAGTATTGCACGGATGGATTTGTTTTGTCTTCTGTGCATCCGCATTCTACGGAATACGGATGCAGGTGTGTATGCACAGTTTTTCGGAGTGATGAAGGAGGAGGTGCCTCATTAGGGTTTTGACAGTTTATTCGGTCAAAACCATTTTGAGGCGGACTCATTAGGGTTTTGACAGTTCGTTTGGTCAAAACCATTATGAGCCGCGAACATCATTTACTAATTCTATTAGTGATAATCTTATGATGGCTAATTGCATTGACCATTTGACCCCGTTGACCTCTCTTGACTTTGTTGACCGGTTGACCGGGTTGACCATTGACTTTAAAGAGGGTTCCACACTCTTCTTTTCTTTTCCTTTTTCTTTTGGATTATGATAATGGTCATTTCAAAAGTATCCATCAACTTTATCTTGATGGGATTAGTAATGATGTTGTTTTGCATTATTTGCAACCATGGTTGTTTTTCTTTTGATAATAATTTTATTCTCATTCTCTCTGTTGAAAATGAGAAGCTCCATGGTTGCTAACCTTCCTCCTTCTTCTTCCTCCTCTAGATTTCTCCTTTGATCTCATGTGTTGAGAGAAAAAGGATTTCACTTGACAAACACATCCATACATCTCCTCTACACATCCTAGGGCTTCTAGATTAGCAATCTCCTTGCCCTAGTTACCTCGGCTTGAGGTGGAGCTCGGTGTACATCTCTCGGGTGGATCGTCTTCGACTCAAGGAGGCCGCGGAGGTGACCAAAGTCCGGATCAACCATTGAGCAAGCAAAGAGAAGAACAACAAGGAGTGAAGAACAACAAGAAGAGAAGGAGTTCAAGTTGAGATATAACCCCTAACCGAGTAGATAACATCTCAAGTCAGGTAGCTAGTGTAGGGTTCCTAGGCATCCTAATGAGGTCTCACAAGGCATCAACCATGCCCGTTTCAAAAATTGCGGTGCCGAGAAACCCTAGACCTCGGATCGTTAGCTAGATGTCTAGGCGAAACAAGAACTAGTTAACAACTTAACTAAAGTTTAAACGGAAATACAACCTTTGTGGATCCGGTGCTCCACCTCCATAGCTCCGCAACGAAATCCCCTCGCTGTCCAAATGAATTTCCGGGCTCTAGCGTCGGCTTCGTCGGAGAAATGGCGAGCTAGGTCGTCGATGTCCATGCCGAAGATGATCTTCGTCGAGGCATCGCTAGATCAAGCTCCACCTTCACTAAGCCATTAAAACTTGTGAAGGAAACACACTCTACTACTTGGCAATAGGTAGAGGATGAAGAAATAGGAAGTGGGTAGACTTTAGATTTGGATTTCTCACTCTTCTTCATCAATCACCATTGATGAAGTAAGCTTTCTTCAAGTGGTCAAGAAGAAGAAGAAGATGAATATTGTTATGATAAGTTATTAAAAATGAAAAGAAAAAGAAAACTTATCATAATGTAAACCATGGTCAAGTGTAGAGATTAAAGCAAGGTTAGTTGGAATGGTTAGGGTTAAGGATGAGATAAGAATGGTTGACTTGATCAAAGCTTCAAGAAGCTTCAACATAAAACAAAATAAGCCACCATCCTTAAATAATTTCCAAAATGAATATATAAATAAATAACTAAGTAAATAAACAAAACCCTAAACATTCATATAACCATGGATTAATCTTTACACAAACCCAAGTGAGCAAGTATCATCAAACATGATACAAACAAGTGTATAAAAGTATATCACATATACAATGTGTACATCCGAGTGAGAAAATCCATCTTAAGTAAACCGATACTAGTTAATGCAAAGTAATATATCAAATATATAATTAGGCATTAAATCATTAAATCAACACTTGATTTAATGATCCGGTCATATCGCATATAACCGACTAATATCAACAGTAACAACTTATCGAATCAACACTTGATCCGATATGCCGGCTATATCGCATATAACCGATCAATGTCACATATCGCGAGAATCGAATATAGTATCACATACTGGTATCATTCTCGGTCCCGCACATATCTCATATGCACTCCTATTTCGTTTTGCTTGAGCCAGGAAACCTCTATATAGGACTCTAAAGACTCGTCAATTCGCCGGCAGCAGGTGATGATCATATCAATCACCCACAAGCCGCAAGCGATCTGCTAAACGTAACGGCCACCCGGGTATTGAGCGATCAGAAGATCGACGAGCAAGCCCGCTCACACTCCAGTGAATCCAACAAGTAACACTACTGTACAGTCCGGTCTCGTCGTCTGATATGTCGCATATCTTGCCTAGGGGTGGTAAACGTCAGACCCCAATAGCTCGATAAGTCGTGTCCATACGAGGTCTATAACAATTCGAGAAACTACTGGTAACACTTACCAGTAAATCTCAGCAACCCTGGCCAGGGATTTCCGGTTATAGCCAATCGAACACAGCGCAACATCAACTCCCTATACCGGGAGAGACGAATCCCCTCCTATCGCTCATTGCCTCCATGTGATTCGGGACTGTACCCAAAAACCACCGTTTTGCACGCCCTCTTGGACGTGGTAAGGTGGAAATCAAAGCACAGTGGGAACCACACAGGACTCTATGACGATCTCGGGTCAACAGACTACTCTGTAGCAGTGTCACCTGAGAACTGCCATCTGATGTAAGGTATAATACCATCTGGGAGTTCTCGGCGAGTCCATCCAGTGTACCCAGTCTCTACTGAGCACCCGTATATCATCTCTGATGTCAAACACCAATGAATATGGGATCATCCATTGCCCATCTGTATGGGTCGAGAAGGTACACGCTAGCCTACTCTGGTATATCGATGCCCCATCTCGATACACCCACGACTTGGGACTTTGAAGGATGTACTTATGGACTACCATATCCCCACTAGTATGATCCGCATCATAGTCCAGGTAGTCAAGTACACATCCTAAGGGCTTTACCAACATGTAATAGAGAGACAATCAATGTACACGTTAAGGTAAATAGTAACCAGATAGCATACTATCATGTCGAGCAAGAAGGTCCTCCCTATATATGTCCCAGCATCCACTACAATATACATCCTATGTACAGTAATGGCCTCTAGGGCATACATATAACTAACAACCTCCCACTTGCACTAAGGCCATCTGTAGCAGTGGTTGCAGTATCCCATACTCAACCATCCCATAAAAGTCTCTCTCTGGGAATAGGCCTTTGTGAGTGGATCCGCAGTGTTATCCTCTGAGTCTACTCTCCTAACCTCGATCACCTTGGAGATCAGCCATCTCCATGATCAGGTGATATTGCCTTAGAATATGTTTGGATCCCTGATGGGACGGGCGTTCCTTGGCATAAGCCACAACTCCATTGTCCCATAATGGTAGGAACCAAGTTCATCTCATGAACAAACATACACCCAAACTGCCTCTTTGGTACCGTCATAAGTAGCGATGTATCCAGCCTTTATCTTCTAGTATGCCACGGTATCTAGCTTGGAACTCTTCCAACATACCGTCCCTCTACTGAGGGTAAAGACAATGCCTGTGACTGACATTCAGTCGTCTTTATCACCCTGGAACCCTTCCAGTGATTCTCCCCAGGATCGATTGATACCATCTCACTACAGTTAGAGAGTATCCTAACATCCATTTAGATCTATCTCATAGATCCAAAATCCAGGATTTAGTAGGTATCACTTTGATCCTATGTGGAGAATCATTATGATAAGCGGAGATTGATCGAGCGTAGCATAGGAAACTCTTTCCCTATCAAGAGTATGTCATCCACGTACTCTACGAGGATCACCACCAAACTTCTTACTACCTTTTTGTATATACAAGGTTCATCTACCATTTTGATGATTTCAAACTCTTTGACTACTTCATCAAAACAGATGTTCCAACTCCGCGATGCCTGCTTTATCCTATAAAGCATCTTGCACACGTTTCCGCTGCTCCCACTGTCTACGAGGCCCTCTGGCTGTATACTTATAGACGCTCTCTTCTAAAACATCATTTAGAAAAGCTGTCATGACACTCAACCACCAGATATCGTAGTCATGGTATGTAGCCGTGGCCAGTAGGATCTTGTTGGACTTAAGCATAGGTACTGGAAAAGGTTTCATCATTATCCACGCCTGGTCAATGACGAAAACCATTAACAAATCTAGCTTTGAAAGTCTCAACTTTTCCATTTGTGAGTGGACTCGACTCCTCGAGTTGGTCTCCCACTGGACTCCAGAACCCGGTTACTTGTGCCCTCCTCCTTGGGTCTATCCTAGTGCGGAAAAGTAAATAATATACAACAACGGTGACAACTTCCGCAACCTGGAAGTGCCCCAATAAAAGAATATTACATACAAGTTTTTACATGAATGAAAATGAAAAAAAACACTCATCTCACATAAAACCCCCGGCTATTCGAACACGACGATCCAATATAACACATCCAGCAACACATAACATCACATGTCATCAACGTAAGTAAATATGCGCATCCCAATTGTCGTTGACATATAGAAACGAAACCGGCGATATCACATATTACACTTACGGTCACAGAAAAGAAAGTGTAAAACTACAACAGTTGGAATCCGCAACTAGCTCAGACATCGCATGCCTGACCAAATGAATTACTTAGACATCGCATGCCTAACAATTATAAACCCTGCATTTTAGTCTCAAAATCGAAAACACTTTTCAATATCAGGTCGGGCAATTCAACAGGATTCCCGACATCCTGATCGAATGCTCGTCGCAAAATTCAGTAGACGGCCGCACCCCCGATACCGTCGACGAAGTGCACCAAGGCGGAACACCGCTGCCGCGAGCACCCGGACGGATGCTTTCGGCGACGGGGTTCTCCTACAGTCACTTGGTCGGGGCTATGGAGTGAGGCTGTCTATTAAGTTTACCCGGCGAGTATCCACGTACGCTACGTGATTGCGACGGACTTTTGATCACATCAAAATTCCGTGGCAACCGATCAAGTGAGACTAAACTGCTATGTTTATAACATTCATTCAGTTATCTCATAACTTCTTGTGAATTCCAATTATTGTATCCCATTCCGGATAAATAGAAAATGTCAAACTTTCCGATCGAACAATCGAACACCCAAGTTTTCCCGAAACAGATCAACACATGAAATAAGTCTAACAACATTCAGTTCGTGCCTCAGTAGCAACGGTCCAGCCGTAGAAGGGTCAAGCCAACGCCTCACATGTGGCACGCCGTACTGCCCCAAACCCGAAGGTTCAAAGGGCAGTTCAAGACGGTCACATAATCGAGTTAAGGTTTGTTGTCTTCTAGAGGGTCCATCGCGTTACTTGCACTACTTAGAACGTCGTTAAACTACAAAAAAATCCAACACTTGGAAATTTCCCGACAGGGGAAAAATTGGGTATTTATATTCGGTCGATCTTTTTAACATATTCTAAAAATACCCGGAAAAGCACACCGACAAAAATTAGACAGTCTAATCGAATACACCGAGTCCCCAATGCAACCCAGAAAATACAACTCTGGAATAAATATTAAAAACATCCAGAACACACAAGAAACACCAACAGAAACAACTGAAGAAAACACACATCCTGATCATCACAGACGGCCGCGGAACCGCCGCAAAAGGGGGGTCAACGCCGCGGTTCCGCGGCCGTACTGTTGAATTAGGTTGTCGTTTTCTCCAGTTTTTCTTAGAATTTCCTGCACATTTCTCTGCATATTTTTAATTCCAAAAAATCCATAATTTACAGGATTGTCCAGAGAGCATTTTTCAAGTCGGGGTTTTGGGTCGATCGGACTTCTAACTCCGTCGGGACTTCGCCTAAGGCTCTAGCTAGGCTCTGATACCACTGTAGGGTTCCTAGGCATCCTAATGAGGTCTCACAAGGCATCAACCATGCCCGTTTCAAAAATTGCGGTTCCGAGAAACCCTAGACTACGGATCGTTAGCTAGATGTCAAGGCGAAACAAGAACTAGTTAACAACTTAACTAAAGTTTAAACGGAAATACAACCTTTGTAGATCCGGTGCTCCACCTCCATAGCTCCGCAACGAAATCCCCTCGCTGTCCAAATGAATTTCCGGGCTCTAGCGTCGGCTTCGTCGGAGAAATGGCGAGCTAGGTCGTCGATGTCCATGCCGAAGATGATCTACGTCGAGGCATCGCTAGATGAAGCTCCACCTTCACTAAGCCATGAAAACTTGTGAAGGAAACACACTCTACTACTTGGCAAGAGTAGAGGATGAAGAAATAGGAAGTCGGTAGACTTTAGATTTGGATTTCTCACTCTTCTTCATCAATCACCATTGATGAAGTAAGCTTTCTTCAAGTGGTCAAGAAGAAGAAGAAGATGAATATTGTTATGATAAGTTATTAAAAATGAAAAGAAAAAGAAAACTTATCATAATGTAAACCATGGTCAAGTGTAGAGATTAAACCAAGGTTAGTTGGAATGGTTAGGGTTAAGGATGAGATAAGAATGGTTGACTTGATCAAAGCTTCAAGAAGCTTCAACATAAAACAAAATAAGCCACCATCCTTAAATAATTTCCAAAATGAATATATAAATAAATAACTAAGTAAATAAACAAAACCCTAACCATTCATATAACCATGGATTAATCTTTACACAAACCCAAGTGAGCAAGTATCATCAAACATGATACAAACAAGTGTACAAAAGTATATCACATATACAATGTGTATATCCGAGTGAGAAAATCCATCTTAAGTAAACCGATACTAGTTAATGCAAAGTAATATATCAAATATATAATTATGCATTAAATCATTAAATCAACACTTGATTTAATGATCCGGTCATATCGCATATAACCGACTAATATCAACAGTAACAACTTATCGAATCAACACTTGATCCGATATGCCGGCTATATCGCATATAACCGATCAATGTCACATATCGAGAGAATCGAATACAGTATCACATACTGGTATCATTCTCGGTCCCGCACATATCTCATATGCACTCCTATTTCGTTTCGCTTGAGCCAGCAAACCTCTATGTAGGACTCTAAAGACTCGTCAATACGCCGGCAGCAGGTGATGATCATATCAAACACCCACAAGCCGCAAGCGGTCTGCTAAACGTAACGGCCACCCGGGTATTGAGCAATCAGAAGATCGATGAGCAAGCCCGCTCACACTCCAGTGAATCCAACAAGTAACACTACCGTACAGTCCGGTCTCGTCGTCTGATATGTCGCATATCTTGCCTAGGGGTGGTAAACGTCAGACCCCAATAGCTCGATAAGTCGTGTCGATACGAGGTCTATAACAATTCGAGAAACTACTGGTAACACTTACCAGTAAATCTCAGCAACCCTGGCCAGGGATTTCCGGTTATAGCCAATCGAACACAGCGCAACATCAACTCCCTATACCGGGAGAGACGAATCCCCTCCTATCGCTCATTGCCTCCATGTGATTCGGGACTGTACCCAAAAACCACCGTTTTGCACGCCCTCTTGGACGTGGTAAGGTGGAAATCAAAGCACAGTGGGAACCACACAAGACTCTATGACGATCTCGGGTCAACAGACTACTCTGTACCAGTGTCACCTGAGAACTGCCATCTCACGTAAGGTATAATACCATCTGGGAGTTCTCGGAGAGTCCATCCAGTGTACCCAGTCTCTACTGAGCACCCGTATATCATCTCTGATGTCAAACAGCAATGGATATGGGATCATCCATCGCCCATCTGTATGGGTCGAGAAGGTACACGCTAGCCTAGTCTGGTATATCGATGCCCCATCTCGATACACCCACGACTAGGGACTTTGAAGGATGTACTTATGGACTACCATGTCCCCACTAGTATGATCCGCATCATAGTCCAGGTAGTCAAGTACACATCCTAAGGGCTTTACCAACATGTAATAGAGAGACAAACAATGTACACGTTAAGGTATATAGTAACCAGATAGCATACTATCATGTCGAGCAAGAAGGTCCTCCCTATATATGTCCCAGCATCCACTACAATATACATCCTACGTACAATAATGGCCTCTAGGGCATACATATAACTAACAGCTAGTGTATTGTTTAGCAAAGATCAGGCTTTTACGGTCCATGTTACAAAGTTTAGAAAAAATTTTGTTTTACCGTTTCCGCAACCCCGAAAGTACCGGGAGAGGTAACGTGGACCTAACAGTGGTATCAGAGCCTAACTAAACATAAACTAGCTTGGTAGTGAAGTGTATCGAAGTTCGAAACGGAAAAATCGAAAAAACCGAGTTATAAAAACCTGAGTTTCTGTTAAAATTTTTTCTGGTAAAAACAAAATTTGTTATACTCCAAAAATCATCTCAGGGTTTTTAGAAGAAAGCCACAAAAAACGAGCCAGCAACTCGACCAAAGCGCCGCGTTTCCGCGGCAATAGCAAGCTATTGCCGCGGAACCGCGGCCATCTTGGTGAGTCACTTGGTCGTTTTTGGTGCAGAGTGTTTCTGACTTGGTTTTAGGATTTTTAAGATGGTTTAAATGTGCCCAGATTTGCCAAAATAGAAATTTGTTTTTGGGGGCCTATAAATCCGTATTTTTCCGAACTTCAATATACTTTGACTATAAAGGTTATATCTGTGATGTTCATATGTATTGAACGTCGGCTAATCGCTATATGTCGATTAGTCGGGGTTATACATATCTGTGATCCGTGATTGTTGTTGATGGTTTGTGTATAAGAACTCGTTGGATTGTCGCGGATGAATAGCCGGGGTGGATGTGAGATGAGGTTTTCTTTTTCTTTCATTCATGTAATAAATTTGTAAATTGATGTAATATTATTTGTATGGCCGCACAACCGGGTCGGGGTTGTAGCCATCATTGTATAATTCTTTTTACTGTTTTTGCTCCTAGGATAGACCCATGGAGGTGGTCCACAAACTACCGGGTATCTCGAAGTGCCGAGTGGCCTACTCATGGCGTTGAGGGAGGTTGCTTCGCTTCGGGTACTTGGCGGGTAGTTTGCCGCACCCGTAGGGGTCTTGGGTGGGGTTTTGGCTATTCATCGCGACCGTGTAATCCGTTTTTCGTTGCAGGCTTGAACGAATCGCGGGTTCCTAGTATATCCAAAGTGTTCATCTGTGATCTGGATTGGTTATCATTGCAGTATATCTATATATAATAACTATTTAGGCGTTGCTTATGTTTTACAGCCGCGCTAGCCCAGCCCCCGCTCTGTCGTTAGTTAAGTAACCTAACGGGTGATGACGGGGCCCAGTGGCGAATGCGAATGGCATAAGCGTACGTCATATTTTGGTTGTTTTCTGCAATGGTAGGATTTAAATGATGGGACGCATTAAAAGAACTATTGCAAGAAAATAAACCTAAAAGACGTTGTTGGAACAATTTTTCAAAAAGCTGTTATTGCAAGGACGTTCATTTTTGTTTTGCATAGCGGTATTCGGTTGTGAATGCCCAGCACCTCAGTCGACGAGGCAAGGGCCGAGATCCCTTCATCGGGAGTGACCCCATGGACAAAAGTTTGCGTCAGGGTAATAACTTCACAATAGTCGATTATTCTTGCTTTGCATCGAGGTATTCAGTTTGGAATATCCTGCACCTCATTCGACGAGGAAAGAGCCGAGATCCCTTCACAGGGAGTGACCTCTTTAGCAAAAAGTTTTCGCTACTATTTTTTCAAAAAGGGCAATCATGTTCCTTCAACGATATCAAGTTCATTACGTTAACGGGTTTTTCGCCAAAAACCCAGCCGTAGCCCTCCGTCGTTTCGGATTAATATTATTCAGTATTCGTGCTGCGTTTGTTGACCTAGTCAAGGCGTAGTGAACGATAGCTAAATAATATTTTTATGTAGATTGCAAATGTGATTGGTTAGGACAGTCGTGCGGCCTTGTTGACCTAGTCAAGGGCACGTACGGGTGGGTCTAATGCAATCAGGATTATGACGGGTAGAACTTGTCTAACAGTTTGTGGCTTGTTGACCTAGTCAAGGTCATGAACAGTTAGGGGCAAAAACCACATCGGGAGTTTCAAAAGAACTGAAACTTGCAGATTTAGCATACCTTCTAGAGTATGGTGACTAGAGTGGATTCCATCTAGGTTATCACACAATGACAGTTGGATCCCGATCCCACTGATGAGTTGGTTTACTCTCGGGAGATTATTTCACTTAACGATCAATGCTATAAACCTAGTAGGTGTCTAGAAAGGTGTTAGCGGGGCTACGCCCCCAGGGAAAAGAGGTTCTTTAATTAAGGAACTTCGCGAAAGCGTTGGAAAACCTCCCTCGAAGTACCGACACTAGCCTGGCTGAAAGGTTAAGCAAGTATTGTGACGTGAATTAAAACCCGGCTAGTTCTTCTTTTTAAAAGGGTTTTAAGAAGAATTTGAGGAAACAGTGGGAGACATCCTGGTTAGATAAATTAATAAACCAATCTAATCTTGCAAGAGCAAACGCTGAGTGTTTCTTTTCTCTCTCTCCAGGCAGCAACCTTTTCACGCCCTAATCAAGATAATAAAATGTATCGCTTGACCGATCCGAATTCTTATTCGGGACTGGGGAAAGTTGGTTCAGCTCTAACTTGTGACAACAGTCATGAGAATGGGAAAGGGGATTGTATGGATTTCCAGGATACCCAGTTGAAGAAGAAGCATGGTTTTGCATTTACTTCAGGTGTTCTTGTAATTGATAACTGTTTTACGGTCAGCCCTACCTCCTGGGTACTTGATACCGGATCAGGATCTTATATCTGTAATTTATTGCAGGGACTGAGAAAAAGTAGAAAAGTTGCACCGGGTGATATGTCGCTCAGAGTAGCGAACGGAGCACAAGTTAATGCGGCAGCCGTCGGTGAATATCACCTGGTATTGCCAAATGGCAAGACTATGATTTTGAACGATTGCTACTATGTACCCTCCATGGTTTGCAAAATCATATCAGTTTCTTTACTCGATAAAGATGGATATAACTTTGTTCTTGAAAAGAATATCATGAACATTTACCTTCATAAGGTACTGGTTGCAGAGGGTACACTGTGTAATGGTATCTACGTTCTAAATCAAAATACAGTTCTCAATATACAAAACACACGCAAGAGGAAGAATTCAGATACGAATGAATCCTACTTGTGGCATTGTAGACTTGGTCATATCGGAGAGAAAAGACTAAGTATGTTGCATAAAGATGGACTCTTGAATGCGTTCGAGTTTTCATCTTATGGAACTTGTCAGTCTTATCTCAAAGGGAAGATGACCAAATCTCCGTTCACCGGACATGGAGAAAGAGCAACCGAGCTCTTGGGACTCGTACATAGTGATGTATGCGGTCCGATGTCTATACATGCAAGGGGTGGGTTCTCGTACTTCATCACATTCACTGACGATCTCTCTAGGTTCGGATATGTGTATCTGATGGAACACAAATCTAAAGCTTTTGAGAAATTCAAGGAATTCAGAAACGAAGTAGAGAACCAGACAGGCAAAAGTATCAAGATCCTCCGGTCTGACAGGGGAGGGGAGTACTTAAGCACGGAATTCCTAGATTACTTAAAAGAGAATGGTATTCTCTCTCAGCTTACTCCTCCTTATACACCACAGCACAACGGTGTTTCGGAGCGGAGGAATCGTACCCTACTGGATATGGTTCGCTCCATGATGAGTAATGCCGAGTTGCCTCTTTCATTTTGGGGACATGCGCTATTGACAGCTGCATACCTATTGAATGATGTTCCGTCTAAATCAATGCCTAAGACTCCGTTCGAGATATGGAATGGAAAGATGCCATATCTTAAAAGATCTAAGATATGGGGTTGTCCGGCTTATGTTAAAACGCATAAACCGGATAAATTATAGGCACGGTCAGTTTTATGTAAGTTTGTGGGATATCCAAAGAATGGTTATGGATATCTATTCTACCACACCGAGGAACAGAAGGTGTTTGTTGCTCAGCATGCCGTTTTCTTAGAAACGAAGTTTCTTGTAAAAGAAATTAGTGGGAGCACGGTAGAATTGGAAGAAATTCAGCGACCACAAACTGAAACTGAAAATTTGACAGAACCTCAGGATTCAATAACCCCAGACGAACCTCAGCCACTCCGCAGATCTGGTAGGATTTCTCATCCGCCCGAGAGATACTACGGTTTTCTCATTGACGGGGATCGAGAGGATTGCATCTTGGAAGAAGATGACCCTACCAGTTTCAGGCAGGCCATTATCAGTAGGGACTCTGATAAGTGGTAGGAAGCAATGCAATCCGAAATGGAGTCCATGTACGCCAACAAAGTGTGGACCTTGGATATTGCTCCACCTGGGGTAAAACCCGTTGGATGCAAATGGATCTACAAAAGGAAACTTGGTGTAGATGGGCAGGTGGAAACCTATAAAGCTAGACTCGTTGCAAAAGGTTTTCGTCAAAGACCTGGTTTGGACTATGAGGAGACTTTTTCTCCGGTGGCTATGCTCAAATCCATTCGGATCTTACTTGCCATTGCTGCCTTCCATGACTATGAAATCTGGCAGATGGATGTTAAGACGACTTTCCTAAACGGTTGTTTGGAAGAGTGCGTTTACATGGATCAACCAGAAGGTTTCGTAGACAGTGGGAGCAGCGGAAGGGTGTGCAAGTTGCTTAAATCCATTTATGGATTAAAGCAGGCATCGCGGAGCTGGAACATCTGTTTTGATGAGGCAATCAAGGAATTTGATTTCATCAAGAACGAAGATGAACCCTGTGTATATAAGAAGATTGTAGGACGAACTGTCGTATTCCTAGTCTTGTACGTGGACGACATTCTTTTGATAGGAAATGACATTCCTATGCTACAATCGGTCAAGCTGTTTTTGTCACAAAGGTTCTCCATGAAGGACCTGGGTGATGCCTTGTACATTCTGGGGATCAAGATCTATAGAGATAGATCCAAGAAACTGTTGGGACTTTCACAGTCTAGGTACATAGAGACCGTACTAAAGTGATTTAGTATGGAGGGTTCCAAGCGTGGTAACATACCCGCATTGCACGGAATTACCCTCTCCAAGAAGATGTCTCCTAAGACTGACGAGGAGAGGGTTCGCATGAGCACTATACCCTACGCTTCAGCGGTAGTATCTATAATGTATGCGATGCTATGTACAAGACTAAATGTAGCTTACGCGTTGAGCGCGGTAAGCCGGTATCAGTCAGACCCAGGGGAGGACCACTGGACAGCAGTGAAGAACATTCTCAAGTACCTAAGAAGGACTAAGGAGATGTTCCTGGTTTACGGTAATGGAGACCTCAGGGTCGAGTCCTTTACCGATTCAAGCTTCCAGAGTGACAAAGATGACAGCAAGTCCGTCTCGGGTTTTGTGTTTACCCTCAACGGAGGGGCGGTATGTTGGAGGAGTTCCAAGCAGGATACCGTCGCAGACTCGACGATGGAGGCTGAATACATTGCTGCAAGCGATGCCGCAAAAGAGGCGGTCTGGATAAAGAAGTTCATTAGTGAACTTCAGGTGGTTCCGTCCATTGTTGACCCAATACCTTTGTATTGCGATAACAATGGGGCTATAGCTTTAGCGAAGGAACCAAAGTCCCATCAGAAATCCAGGCACATCTTAAGGCGGAATCACCAGATCAGGGAGATCATTGATCGACAGGAGATCGAGGTGCGGAGAGTGGACACAAAGGACAACACTGCGGACCCATTCACGAAGGCTTTACCCCAGACTCAGTTCGAGCGGCTGATCGAGATGATAGGTCTTCGATACGCCAGTACATGGCCTTAGTGCAAGTGGGAGATTGTTAGTGTATATTCCCTAGAGGCCATTACTGTATCATACTAGTATGTATATTACTTGATGGAAGCTTGGGATATTCACAGTTGTACAGACAATCTTGCTCAATATAGTAATATGCTACTTGGTTTCTCTCTGCTTTAATGTGTACTTGTGTGTTTATTTATTATATCACCTATACGCATTAGTAGAGCCCTTTGGATCTTTGCTTGATTACCGGCGTTGTGATGGCGATCACACTCATGGGGGTTGGGTAATCTACAAGCACATCCTTATACACGTCCCTAGTCGTGGGAGTACCGAGATAGGGCATCGATACTCCGGAGTAGACTAGCGTATGCGCTTCTCATCCCAGCACGGGAGACGGTCTGTCCCACAGCCGTCGGTACGTCGTACTTGAGATAGTATGCGGGTGCTCGTTGGGTTACGAGTACACTGGACATGACTCGTCGGGAACTGATGGTTGGTATTATACCTATCGTCAGTTATCAGTTCCCAGGTGACATGAGTACAGCTTAGTCCGCTGACTTGACACTGTCACCTCGCCTCGAATGTGTTCCCACCGTTCTTTGATTGCTACCCTACCACGGCTCTACTGAGTCGTGCAAACAGGTAGTAGTTGGGAGCAGTCCCGAAGCACTTGGAGGCAGTGACGGATAGACAGGTTTCGTCTCTCCCGGTATTGGGGTTGACATCGCGCTGTGTCTAGGAGAGCCATTACACAAGTAGTCCCTGGCCAGGGCAAGCGAGATGTACTGGTAGGTTCCAGTGTTATCTCAGGGTGTTCTGGGCTTCACTCCGACACGACTTGTACCGCTAGTAGGGGTCTGACGCTTGCCGCCCCCTAGGCCCGACATGCGATGTATCAGAAGATCAGACCGGACTGTACGGAGATTGTCACATACAGACTCAGTAGGAGTTCGGATGGGTTTACCTCATCGGCCTTCTTATCGACATCTACCTGGGGACCGTTACGTACTGCTAGTGCCGCTTGCGGTCTGTGGTTAAACCCACTTCCAGCGTAGTGTCGAGTCTTTAGAGTCCCACACAGAGAGTTTCCCTGCACTGAGCGAAACGTGTAGAGGCCGTATGGTTTTACGGCAGGGCTGCGATCACTTACGTACACTTGTGTGCGTATGGTGTTCGAGCAGGCAGTACTAGAAGGCTTTGGTTTAAGCCGGATCCTAGTATTGCACGGATGGATTTGTTTTGTCTTCTGTGCTTCCGCATTCTACGGAATACGGATGCAGGTGTGTATGCACAGTTTTTCGGAGTGATGAAGGAGGAGGTGCCTCATTAGGGTTTTGACAGTTGATTCGGTCAAAACCATTTTGAGGCGGACTCATTAGGGTTTTGACAGTTCGTTTGGTCAAAACCATTATGAGCCGCGAACATCATTTACTAATCCTATTAGTGAAAATCTTATGATGGCTAATTGCATTGACCATTTGACCCCGTTGACCTCTCTTGACTTTGTTGACCGGTTGACCGGGTTGACCATTGACTTTCAAGAGGGTTCCATACTCTTCTTTTCTTTTCCTTTTTCTTTTGGATTATGATAATGGTCATTTCAAAAGTAGCCATCAACTTTATCTTGATGGGATTAGTAATGATGTTGTTTTGCATTATTTGCAACCATGGTTGTTTTTCTTTTGATAATAATTTTATTCTCATTCTATCTCTTGAAAATGAGAAGCTCCATGGTTTCTAACCTTCCTCCTTCTTCTTCCTCCTCTTGATTTCTCCTATGATCTCTTGTGTTGAGAGAAAAAGAATTTCACTTGACAAACACATCCATACATCTCCTCTACACATCCTAGGGCTTCTAGATTAGCAATCTCCTTGCCCTAGTTACCTCGGCTTGAGGTGGAGCTCGGTGTACATCTCTCGGGTGGATCGTCTTCGACTCAAGGAGGCCGCGGAGGTGACCAAAGTCCGGATCAACCATTGAGCAAGTAAAGAGAAGAACAACAAGGAATGAAGAACAACAAGAAGAGAAGGAGTTCAAGTTGAGGTATAACCCCTAACCGAGTAGATAACATCTCAAGTTAGGTAGCTAGTGTATTGTTTAGCAAAGATCCGGCTTTTACGGTCCATGTTAAAAAGTTTAGAAAAAAATTTGTTTTACCGTTTCCGCATCCCCGAAAGTACCGGGAGAGGTAACGTGGACCTAACAGTGTTCATGGCAATGAGGACATGCTTTGTGACCATGTACGGACCAACCTGATAGCATTCCATACGCAGGAAAGTCATTAATTGTCCACATTAAAGCCGCACGCAGTATGAAGGTTGTATTTGTGTTTGAATCATATGTCTCTACACCATCAATGAACAAAGTTTTCAGCTCCTCGATCAGAGGTCGGAGATAGACGTCGATATTGTTCCCCGGTGAGTTTGGTCCGTCGATAAGAAGAGGCATCATAAAGTATGATTGGTCCAAAGCCAACCAAGGCGACAGATTATAAATTATCATTACAACGGGCCATGTACTGTGACTTCGAGCCATATAGTTGAATGGGCAGAAGCCATCGGCAGCCAGTCCGAGCCGGACATTGCGAGGATCGCTACTGAATATTGCGTGCCTCCTATCGAAATCCTTCCATGCCGGTGAATCTCTTGGATGGCTCATTTTTCCATTTTCGCTTGGAGGAGCACGGTGATGCCAAATCATTGCCTCGGCTGTTTTCTTGCACCTGAATAGCCTATGTAGCCTCTGTGTTATGGGAAAATATCGTGCTATCTTCACAGGTATATCAGGCTTCTTATCAGAATCTTCCGGCTTATACCTGGCCTCTCCGCATGTTGGACACTCTTTCAAATCTGAATTCTCTTTCCGGTACAACACGCAATTTTTAGGACATGCTTGAATCTTCTCGCACTTTAGACCCAAATCAGACATCATTTTCTGGGCTTCGTACCAGCTTTCGGGCACATTATTTCCCGGAGGCATAGAATCTTTCAAGAACGAAAGAAGCATTGTGAATGACTTGTTGCTCCATCCATTTAGGCACTTAATTTGGAAAAGTTGGACGAACCATGAGAGGGTGGAATACTTCGCATTCTCATAAATTGGTTTCCTAGCATCATTCATGAAATTTTCATATTTATCCGCACGCGGTCCTTGACCGGAAGGAATGTCATCTTCGGTACGAATAGATTCACCTAGGGCAGCCTCTACCATATCCTCCATTTCTTCTGATGGAAATAAATTTCCGTATCCTTCCGTATTACCGAATTCTTCTTCTTCTCCTGCCGCATTATCGTGTTCTCCTTCTTCTTCTACCGCAGTACTGCATTCTTCTCCTTCCCCGTGATATTTCCAAGTTGAATAAAGTCTAGTAAACCCATGTTTTACAATATGAAGCTCTGCCAATTCTACCTTCTGCCAGTACTTATTGCCACATCTATCGCACGGACAAAGAATCTTCTCTATTATGATCTTATTATGTGCTCGTGCAAATTCAAGGAAAGCAGCAACTCCTGCGACAAACTTAGGTTGCATACGTTGTTTCCAATCCACATACATCCAGTCCTTAACTCTGACATACTCATGGGCCATGTTAGACTGAATAACATATAAATTGTAGGTTATGCTGACAATATTGAGAAATATAAGAACGGGATAGTTACTGACAAAGGAGAAAATCCGTGTATATGCTTTGTGTGTGCGTTTGTCGTTGAAAAGAATAAATTATCGCACGTTATGTTGACCGATAGACGGGGACTAAGTGGCGCTTTTAGTTTCATATATGGGTATCGATGGGAATATGAAGATTTCATATTATCATATATTGGTTTTAACCCGAACATCTCGAATCGCTCTCTGATTATGCGTTTGTATGTATGTGTTCCGGCTGTCGGGGGTAGGCTTCTATCCCATTAAGAATGTATAGAGCGAACGCCCATCACTTGTGCTTTCAACCGTTTCGAGTAAATTTCGGCAGCACCTCCCCGCTGTTCTCCGAGTACACTGTAATAGAATAGATAATCATTTCAAAGCTGTGAAACAACGTTGAAATGAACATCTAATCTATCTTTATACACGGAGAACCAGCGGAAAGATACCGACGAAATATCTCGAAACGGATGAAAACACAAGTGAATGAAGGCGTTTGCTTTATACATTCTTAACTTGTCCACACGGGACAAATCTATGGGTTACCATACGATTGAATTTTCTCGTCGCGTAGACTATACGACGGTTGTTAGTATCGAGCTATACTGTCCGATATTTAACAACCTTCGTATAGTTCTAGGTCACGACGAGCATCGCACGTATGTTAACCGATAGACGGGGACTAAGTGGCGCTTTTAGTTTCATATATGGGTATCGATGGGAATATGAAGGTTTCATATTATCATCGAGTATCATATATTGGTTTTAACCCGAACATCTAGAATCGCTCTCTAATTATGCGTTTGTATGTATGTGTTCCGGCTGTTGGGGGTAGGCTTCGATCCCATTAAGAATGTATAGAGCGAACGCCCATCACTTGTGCTTTCAACCGTTTCGAGTAAATTTCGGCAGCACCTCCCCGCTGTTCTCCGAGTACACTGTAATAGAATAGATAATCATTTCAAAGCTGTGAAACAACGTTGAAATGAACATCTAATCTATCTTTGTACACGGAGAACCAGCGGAAAGATACCGACGAAATATCTCGAAACGGATGAAAACACAAGTGAATGAAGGCGTTTGCTTTATACATTCTTAACTTGTCCACACGGGACAAATCTATGGGTTACCATACGATTGAATTTTCTCGTCGCGTAGACTATACGACGGTTGTTAGTATCGAGCTATACTGTCCGATATTTAACAACCTTCGTATAGTTCTAGGTCAGGACGAGCATCGCACGTATTTTAACCGATAGACGGGGACTAAGTGGCGCTTTTAGTTTCATATATGGGTATCGATGGGAATATGAAGGTTTCATATTATCATCGAGTATCATATATTGGTTTTAACCAGAATATCTCGAGTCGCTCTCTAATTATGCGTTTGTTGTGCATTCGTGTTGTATGTGTAACATGATTTTAAACCATTGAGATCAAGATTGATAAAACTGATCATCCTACATTGCAATAGCATTCATCAATCAAAAACTATTATTGCAATGGTATACATCTATAACAATCAACAATTAAAACTACAAATATAGGATACTGATATCATAAAGCGTTATGAGACACGTCATCTGCCACGTGTCGTGATCATGGAAATCGCTAATATTGAGCATCATCAAGATTAGATTATGGTTTTGAAGCAAGTTATTGAGCATCTTGGATTGATTGTAAAGTGTTGATTTTTATTTCAACACTTGACAGAATGAAAATCATAAATACAGTTGCAAAATGTGTTCCTCACCCCCATAAAGTGGATCTTAACAATCCAGACAAGACCATCATTGTTCAAATTGCCAAGGTAGACATAATCTCAGCAGTTATCTACGGTTGCTAGCTTGTATTGCTTGTTGCTATTCTTTTTTTTTTCCTTGTCCTTTCTTTCTTTCTTTTTTTTGGGGGGTGGGGGGTTGTGTTTGAAAAGTTTTAACCAACTCACTGCTATTTCTAGGCAATGCAGGAATATAACTAGTTTTATCCCCCAAAAGAAAGAGCTTCAGGCTTCATGAGTCAAGCGATGTGTACGTATAATTATAGGATTTTCTTGCTAGCGGTTCATTTACAACTATTCTTTAGTCTATATACCTAGCATCTGCTACTAGATATTACATCTTGCATCAACACCCTGCATGTTAAAATCAAAATTGATTATTTTTTTCTTGATCTTTTTCTGATTTTCTACCATCTGTGTCGAGTAAATTATGATTAATATTGTATTTGTCAACTAATCGGAATAGCCATTCAACCAGCCCCACCGTAACCCTAACCCCAGCCCCACTACCGTAACCCTAACCCCAGCCCTACCGTAACCCTAACCCCAGCCCCACCCCAGCAGCAGCCGAACCCCAACCCTAACCCTACCCCGACCCCGACCCCGACCGCCACCGCGACCCCTGCCCAACCCCAACTCTCGCGCGCCCAACCCAGACCCAGCCATGAACCCTAAGCCCAAAATAATCCAAAAATGCTTTAATTTACCTCGAGATTTATACTTGAACGGCTGCTGGTGGGCTGGAGCGACCACGGTGGCGATTTGGCGACGAAACCGGCGGTGGCGACGAAGGTGGCGACGAAACAGGCGCTGGCGATGACTGTGGCGACGAAACCGGCGGTGGCGACGATGGAGGCGACGGTGGCGATGACGGAGGCGATTTAGGGTTTTTTCTCGCGCGCGATTGAGAGAGAGAGAGAAAGTGAACGTAGGCGATCGATCTGGGGTTTTGTTAAATAGATATTTACTTGCCCCTACGGATATACCCGTAGGTCTTTTGTTTGCGGCTCCGTAGGGGCAAATACCAAATTAAGAATTAATATTTTTATTCTTGGACGTCTGTGCCAGTAGGGGCAACCTTTTAGCCCTACGGATTAATCCGTAGGGCCAAGTAAAATCTGCCCAAACGGATATTTTCATCCGTAGGGGCAACCCCTATTTTACTAGTTAAGGCTTGGAAGGCCAGAACTCAGGATCTGAAGCGAGTTGCGGCTTCAGCTTCAGGTGTGTATGTTATTGAAAACTATCTATCAATAAACTCTACTTCCTGGGTATTGGATACCGGATCAGGATCTCATATCTGTAATTCTTTGTAGGCGTTGAGAAAGCGTAGAGTTTTGAAGGCACGTGATATGACCCTTAGAGTTGCAAACGGAGCTAGCATGGATGCTGAGGCCGTGGGGGACTATCACCTGGGATTGTTGAATGGACACTTTTTGGTTTTGCGTAGTTGTTAATATGTACCAAATGCAACCTGTAATATCATTTCTGTATCTTTATTATCTAAAGAAGGTTATGAATTTGCATTTGTAAGTAATGTAGTGAACATTCACCTTAATCAAGTTTTCATTGGGTCAGGTACATTGAACAACGGTATATACGTATTAAACCAACCACAGATTTTCAATGTCCAGAATACACACAAAAGAAAGTCTCCAGAAATCAATAAAACTTTCTTATGGCGTTGTAGACTGGGTCACATCAATGAGAGAAGGTTGACTAAGTTACATGCAGAAGGATATTTGGATCCGTTCGAATATCAATCGTATGCAACTTGTCAATCCTGTCTCAAAGGAAAGATGACAAAGACTCCGTTCACTGGACATGGAGTAAGAGCGAGCGAGCTCTTAGGACTCATACACAGCGACGTGTGCGGTCCAATGTCTACACATGCACGAAGCAGTTATTCTTACTTCATTACTTTTACGGATGATTTTTGAAGGTTCGGACATGTCTTCTTAATGAAGCATAAATTCGAAGCATTTGAGAAATTCCAGGAATACAAGAATGAAGTAGAAAAACAAATTGGCAAAAGTATCAAGACACTAAGATCCGATCGAGGTGGAGAATACTTGAGTGCTGAGTTCCTGGGTTACTTAAAAGAGAATGGAATTCTCTCTCAGCTTACTCCTCCATACACTCCGCAACATAACGGTGTATCGGAGAGACGGAACCGAACCCTATTGGATATGGTACGGTCCATGATGAGTAACGCTGAGTTACGGCGATCGTTCTGGGGATATGCGCTAGAATCAGCTGCATACCTTTTGATCCGAGTTCCCACTAAGACTGTGCCTACCACACCATATCAGTTATGGAGTGGGAAGAAACCCTATCTTCAATACCTGAAGATTTGGGGATGTCCAGCTTATGTCAAAAACCAGCACACGGACAAACTAGAGGCACGCTCAGTACCGTGCAAGTTTGTGGGATACCCAAAGAACTCCAGGGGGTATCTTTTCTATTACGCAAAGGAACAAAAAGTCCTTGTTTCTCGTAATGCCTATTTTCTGGAACATAAGTTCTTAGAAAAAGAAATAAGTGGGAGCGCAATAGAACTGGAAGAAATTCCATAACCATAAGCTATTACTAAAAGCTTAGTAGAACCAGAGGGTTCGAAAGATCAGGACATTCCCACGCCACTCCGCAGGATTAGTAGGCAGTCTCATCCGCCCGATAGATACTACGGTTTTCTCATTGACGGGGATAGAGAGGATTGCATCATAGATTGTGATGAGCCTACTAGCTTCCAGCAAGCCATTCAGAGCATCGACTCGGTAAAATGGCTGGATGCAATGCGGACCGAAATGGAGTCCATGTACACCAACAAAGTATGGAAGTTGGACATTGCTCCAGATGGGGTAAAACCCGTTGGATGCAAGTGGATCTTCAAAATGAAGATTGGTGTAGATGGAAAGGTTGAGACCTATAAAGCTAGACTGGTTGCAAAGGGTTTTCGTCAGCGACCTGGTTTGGACTATGACGAAACCTTTTCTCCAGTAGCTATGCTGAAATCCATTCAGATCCTTCTTGCCATTGCTGCCTTCCACGATTATGAAATTTGACAGATGGACGTAAAGACCACTTTTCTAAATGGACATTTAGAGGAGTTTGTCTATATGGACCAGCCAGAGGGTTTCATTCAGAGTGGGAGCAGCGGAAAGGTGTGCAAGTTGCTTAAGTCCATTTATGGACTAAAGCAGGCATCGCGGAGTTGGAACATCTATTTTGATGTGACGGTCAAGGAATTTGGCTTTATCAAAAATCCAGATGAACCATGCATCTATTGTAGATTTGTAGCGAGAATTGTAGTATTCCTCGTTTTATACGTGGATGACATTCTCTTAATAGGAAATGACATTCCTATGCTACAATCTGTCAAGGGGTTCTTGTCACACAGGTTCTCCATGAAAGACCTAGGTGATGCCTCATACATTCTGGGGATCCGGATCTACCGTGACTGATCCAAGAGGATTTTAGGACTCTCACAGTCAGGTACATCGAAACCATACTGAAAAGATTCAGTATGGAAGATTCCAAGCGCGGTAATCTACCGGCTTGTCACGGGATCACCCTCTCCAAAGAGATGTCTCCCAAGACTGATTTGGAGAGGGATCGCATGTCTATTATACCTTACGCTTCTGCGGTAGGCTCTATAATGTATGCGATGTTGTGTACCAGACCATACGTGGCTTATGCACTGAGTGTGGTAAGCAGGTATCAGTCAAACCCTGGGGAGAAACATTGGATAGCGGTAAAGAACATTCTCAAGTACTTGAGAAGGACTAAGGAGATGTTCTTGGTGTATGGAGGAAAAGACCTCCGGATTGAGGCCTTTGCTGACTCCAGCTTCCAGAGTGACAAGGATGATTCTAAGTCCATGTCGGGTTTTGTCTTTACCCTCAATGGAGGGGCGGTGTGTTGGAAGACTCCAAACAGGAAACCGTTGCTGACTCGACTATGGAAGCGGAATACATCGCTGCATCTGATGCCGCAAAAGAAGCTGTCTGGATGAGGAAGTTCTTGAAAGAACTTCAGGTGGTTCCGTCCATTGTTGACCCAATACCTCTGTATTGCGACAACAACGGGGCTATAGCTTTAGCGAAGGAACCCAGGTCCCATCAGAAATCCAGACACATCTTGAGGCGGTATCACCTGATCAGGGAGATCGTGGATCGCCGGGAGATCGAGGTTCGGAGGGTTGCTTCAGAAGATAACACTGCAGATCCATTCACCAAGGCCTTGCCCCAGTCTCAGTTCGAGCGGCTGATCAAGATGATAGGTCTTCGATACGCCAGTACATGGCCTTAGTGCAAGTGGGAGATTGTTAGTGTATATGCCCTAGAGGCCATTACTGTATCATATTAGTTTGTATATTACTTGATGGAAGCTTGGGATATTCACAGTTGTATATACAATCTTGCTCGAAATGGTAGTATGCTACTTGGTTTGTCTCTACTTCAATATGTGCATGTGTTTCTTTTAGCATATCGCTTATATATATATTACTAGAGCCCTTAGGATTATTGCTTGATTACCAGCGTTGTGATGGCGCTCACACTCGTGGGGGCTGGGTGATCCATAAGCACATCCTTATACAGGTCCCTAGTCGTTGGACTATCGAGACAGGGCATCGATACTCCGGAGTAGACTAGCGTATGCGCTTCTCATCCCAGTGGGGGAGACGGTCTGTCACACAGTCGTCAGTACGTGGTACTTGAGATAGTATGCTGGTGCTCGTTAGGTTACGAGTACACTGGACAGGACTCGTTGGGAACTGTTGGTTGGTATTATACCTATCGTCAGCTATCAGTTCCCAGGTGACATGAGTATAGCTTAGTCCGCTGACTTGACACTGTCACTTCGCCTCGAGTGTTTTCCCACTGCACTTTCATTACTACCCTACCACGGCTCAAAGGAGTCGTGCAAACAGGTAGTTTTTGGGTGCAGTACCGAAGCACTTGGAGGCAGTGACGGTTAAACAGGATTCGTCTCTCCCGGTATTGGGGGTTGACATCGCGCTGTGTCCAGGAGAGCCATTACACAAGTAGTCCCTGGCCAGGGCAAGCGAGATTTACTGGTAGGTTTCCTGTGTTATCTCAGGGTGTTCTGGGCTACACTCCGACACGACTTGTACCGCTATTAGGGGACTAACGTTCACCACCCCCTAGGCCCGCCATGCGATGTATCAAACGAACAGACCGGACTGTACGGAGACTGTCACATATAGGCTCAGTAGGAGTTCAGATGGGGTAACCTCGTCAGTCTTCTTATCGGCATCTACCTAGGGACCGTTACGTACAGCTAGTGCCGCTTGCGGTCTATGGTTAAACCCACTGCCAGCATAGTGTCGAGTCTTTAGAGTCCCACACAGAGAGCTATTCGCCTTTAGGCAAAATGAGTAGAGGTCGAATGGTTTTGCGACAGGGTTCGTTCACATCCGCGCATTAGTGCACGTTTGCTGTCCGGGCAGCTTATACTAGCGGGCTTTGGTTTAAGCCGGATCCTAGTATATGATTTGGGATTGGTTTTATCTCATTGTATTCGTGTTCCTCGGATCACGAATGCGGGTGCGTATGCACAGTTGATTGAGACAGAGGGAGAGGACCTTGATTAGGGTTAATGACTATTGTCTTTTTATTAACCCTAATGCTTATGTGTGTATTATGATTAATTGATATTAGTTATATATAATTATGCATGGTTAGGGTTGTTTACTTTTTGACCACTCTTGACTTGTTGACCTAGGTTGACACTTTGACCATCATCATTCCATATAAAAGCTGCTCTTTGATCCTTGCAATTAGCATTAAATATGAAATGATAATGGTCATGTCTTGATTAAGCCATGACAATTATCTCACTAGTTATCAATTTACAATAATTCACACATATATGTGAGAATGCTTCATTATTCTCTCATTCTATCATATTCATTCTCTCTCCTCCTCTTCCTCTCTCTCAAGCTCTCCCCTCTCATGTGTTGAGAAACACTTGAGCTTAAGAAAACCACTTCTAGATAATCTCTACTCTTATCTAGGGTTCTAGGATTAGCACTTCTAGCACCTTAGTTACTTCTAGCTTGAAGTTGAAGCCAAAGGTTGAGGCTCTCGGGTGGATCCTTCTTCGACTAGAGAAGGCGACAAGGTGATCCCTTTCTACCACTCCAAGGAGCAAGGAGAGAAGGACATAAAGCCCAAGGTATAACCTTTCTACCTATAGCTAAATCTAGTTAGCATTTAGTTAGTTTTTGTTTAGCAAAGATCCGTCTTTGTCTAGTCCATGTTGCCTAGAGTAGTAAAAATCCGATTTTTATTCCGTTTTCCGCCTCCCCGCAAGCACCGGGGTGGGCAACGTTGACTTACACATTAGGCTCTGGTGGTCCGTGAAAATATGACACGACTCTCGAACAAGTAGTGTCTCAAATTCTCTAACGCAAGACCACCGCGACCTGTTAGTGTTTATGCCCTAGAAGGCCATTACTGTATCATACTAGCTTGTATATTACTTAATGGAAGCTTGGGATATTCACATGTATATAACAGTCTTGCTAAACATGGTAGTATGCTACTTGGTTTTTCTATCTTAATATGTGAGTGTACGTATTGATAGAGCTCTTAGGATCTTGCTTGTCTACCAGCGTTGTGATGGCAGTCACACTAGTGGGGGCTGGGTAGTCTACAAGCACATCCTTATTCAGGTCCCCGGTCGTTGGATTATCGAGACAGAGCATCGATACTCCGGAGTAGACTGGTGTGTACGCTTCTCATCCCAGTTGGGGAGATGGTCTGTCCCACAGCCGTCAGTACGTCGTACTGGAGATAGTATACAGGTGCTCGTTAGGTTACGGGTACACCGGACAGGACTCACAGGGAACTGTTGGTTGGTTTGATACCAGTCGTCAGTAAACAGTTCCCAGGTGACAAGAGTACAGCGTAGTCCACAGACTTGACACTGCTACTTCGCCTCGAGTGTGTCCCACTGTTCTTAGATTGCTACCCTACCACGGCTCAAAGGAGTCGTGCAAACAGGTGGCAGTTGGGTGCAGTCCCGAGCACTTGGAGGCAGTGGCGGTTAGACAGGATTCGTCCCTCCCGGTATTGGGAGTAGATATCGTGCTGTGTCAGAGAGCCATTACGCAAAGTCCCTGGCCAGGGCAAGCGAGATTTGCTGGTAGGTTCCAGTAGTTTCTCAGGGTGTAATGGGCTTCACTCCGACACGACTTATACCGCTATTAGGGGACTGACGCTTGCCGCCCCCCTAGGCCCGATATGCGATAGTCTTGGACGAACGGACCGGACTGTATGGAGATTGTCACATCAGACTCAGTAGGAGTTCGGATGGGTTTACTCATCGGCCTTCTTATCGACAACTACCTGGGGACCGTTACGTACAGCTAGTGCCGCTTGCGGTCTGTGGTTAAACCCACTGCCAGCGTAGTAGTCGAGTCTCTAGAGTCCCACACAGAGAGTTTCCTACTCCAGGCGAAACGATATAGAGGTTGCATGGTTTTGCGACAAAGGGTTCGGACGCATACGTGCGTTTACGCGCGTACGACTTTCGGACAGT
Source organism: Agapanthus africanus (assembly GCA_030015575.1). Classification (NCBI taxonomy): domain Eukaryota; kingdom Viridiplantae; phylum Streptophyta; class Magnoliopsida; order Asparagales; family Amaryllidaceae; genus Agapanthus; species Agapanthus africanus. The sequence continues at coordinate 118,278,482 of CM057351.1, forward strand.
TTTTACCAGTCGGCTTTGGTTTAAGCCAGTTACTGGTATCCGGTTATTGGATTTTTACAGTCTAAAGTTTTTCCGTATTTTTACGGATCGGAGGGGCGTTCTCGTAATTACTCGAGAAGCTTCTAGAAGATGTGACTAAGGAGGTTTCTTTTGGATAAGAGAGTGAGTCATGGTGGTGATTCATTCACTTCATTAATGTACATTTATTGCTTAATGACTCATGCTAATGAATCACCACAAGATATTTTATGAAGCATGCTTATTCATTTCCTTTATTGATTATTCTAAAATAAGAATGCTTCATAATATTATGATACACTCTCTCTCTTCTCTCAAGATTCATTCTCACCTTCTCTCTCCTCAAGCTCTCATCTTCAAACCCTAATCCTTACACCTCATGAGTTGAGATCAAAGGATTAGTTAGACTAAACAATCCATAACCTTCACTCTACATCATCCTTTCATCTTTGATTAGCAATCAAAGTTGATTAGTTACCTCAAGTTAGAGGTTTAGCTTGGAGTTTCGCTCTCGGGTGGATCGTCTACTACCTAGAGAAGGCCGAGGAGAACAAAGGAGGACACAAAGACGAAGGACTAGTTTCGATCGGTATAATCCCTTAACACTTTAGTTTAGTTTAGCTATGTGTTTGGTTATTATTTGTTTAGCTTCGATTCAAGCGGTTAGTCGATGTTCGTTGTTTAAACTTGATCGTTTTTGAAAATTCCGCCTCCCCATAAGTACTGGGGTGTACTACATCGACTTACAGTGGTATCAGAGCCTCGCTAAACAATGAATAACCTAGTTGCAAATTTGTACGAATTTCGAACGGAAAAACGAAGCCGGAAAACCCTAATAAAAATCAGTTTCTGTCGAATCCAAAATGATGTCCTAAAATTTTTCAGGGATGTTCAGAAAGCTTGACATGGGTCCAGGTGAACACCCAAGAAAATTGGGCCCATGACTCGGCTAAAGCGCCGCGGAAGCGCGGCGGATCCCACCGATCCGCCGCGGTTCCGCCGCCGAGTTGCCGAGTCATGATCCCAAATTTTTTGTGTGGGTCCCCTGTGATATTTAGTGTTTTCTGGAATATTTAATTATTGCTCAGGTTACTGTTTAACAGAGCAGATTTTGGAGCAATATTGATGTTGTTTATTCGATCGAATTGTACAGTATTTGCGTATTGGATTATATCTGTGATTGTTTAATGTGTTCGTAAACCTCCCCCAACTGCTAGTATGTCGGTTGGCAGGGGGTTGCACATTTCTGAAATGGTTATATCTGTTTGTGCATATAAACTGTATTGGACTGTTGTGGTGTATAGCCGGGGTTTGCAATGGGTTATTGTTTAATTCATTTGTTGTAAATGTAATTTGTTGTAATATTATTTTTGCGGGGCATTTCCAGGTTGCGGTTGTAGCCACCGTTGTATTATCTCATTTTACTGTTTTTGCTCCTAGGACTGACCCAAGGTGGGGTACACAGACTGCCGGGTGGGTAGTTTGCCGTACCCGTAGGGGTCGAGGGTGGGGTAACGGCTATTCATCACAACTGTGTAATCTGTCTTTTCTTGCAGGCTCAAAAGAAATACAGATTGCTTGCAAATCCAATATTGTTTATCTGTGTTCTGGAATGAATATCATTGCGTCAGACGAATGTAAAATATCTATATTTATGATAGCTATTTAGACGCCACTTATGTTTTACACCCGCGCTAGCCCAGCCCCCGCTCTGTCGTTAGTTAAGTAACCTAACGGGTGATGACGGGACCCCGTGGCGAATGCGGATGGCATAAGAGGACGTTGTATTTTCGTTGTTTTCTGCAATGATAGGTTAATGATGGGACGCATTATCTATAATGCAAAGTAAAACAAACCAAAGTTTAAATCGTTGGAACAATTTAAAAGAAACCACTCGGTTATTTTTAAAACAGATATTTTTAAATAAGGAGCTTTAACCACTCCTTTTAAAAGCTATCAGGTTCCTTCGGTTATATCAAGTTCACTACGTTCACGGTTTCGCCAAAACCAGTCGTAGCCCTCCGTCATTTCATTTGGGTATTCAGTAGTATTCAAGCTATGCATTTTGGCCAAAGTCAAGGCATAGTGTTTGGTAGCTACTGGGTTTTCATTTGTTGCATAAGATATATGAGTTGGTTTGGGACAGTCGTATTACCATTTGACCAAAGTCAGGGGTATATACGGATGGGTTCAAATTGACAAGATAATGACGGGTAGAACTTGACATGTGACTTATGACATTTTGACCAAAGCCAAGGTCATAAGAGCATGGGGCAAAAACTTATATCGGGAATTTCTAAAGAAACTGAAATTTGCAAAGAGATGCATACCATTTGGAGTTTGATGAATGTTGGTAGGATTCCTTCAACATTATCATACAATGATATTTGGATCCCGATCCTACTGTGAGTATATGCTACTTATCAGGATATTCGTCGCTTAACGATCAATGCTATAAACCTAGTAGGTGTCCAGAAAAGTGTCAGCGGGGTTACGCCCCCAGAGAAAAGAGGTTACTTAATTAAGGAACTTCGCGAAAGCGTTGGAAAACCTCCCTCGAAGTATCGACACCGGCCTGGCTGAACGGTTAAGCAAGTATTGTACGGTGAGAATAGTCTTGGCTAATTCTTCTTTTATGGTTTGAGGAAGGATTCGAGAAACAGTGGGAGCCATCAAGTTTAGATAAACTAAAAACCACTCTAAACTTGCAAGAGCATCATGCTAAAGAGTTTTCTTCTCTCTCTCCTAATTGCAGCGACCCTGAAAATGACTGGACTTAAGTTAATTTTAGAGAAAAATATACTGACGGGGCCAAACTATAAAGATTGGCTGCGGAATGTCAGGATGGCTTTGACCTATGACAAACTGGGGTACGTCCTCACCGCTACGGCACCTGCTGTCCCTGGTCCCAAATCCAGTAATGTGGATAAGGAAATCCGCAAAACCTGGGATTTAGATTGCGCGAGAGCCAAGTGCATCGTGCTTGCCTCGATGAACAATGAACATCAGAGGAGGCACGAGGATATGTCCTTAGATGGCATATTTCTCCATACAAAGGAACTTTATGGAGAGCAATCTCGTATAGCAAGATACGAGACCTCAAAGAAATTGTTTCGAGCGAGGTTGGCTGTCGGGTCATCGGTAGGTGAACATGTCCTACAGATGATTGGCTATATAGAAGAGCTCGCAGACCTTGGGACGACTTTGGATAATGAGCTCTATACAGACCTTGTTCTCCAGTCCCTTCCTCCCACCTACGCCCAGTTTATCCTCAACTTCAATCTTCAAGGAAAAGAAGTTGAACTTGCGGAACTCCTGAACATGTTAAGGAGTGCAGAGGGCACCTTGCAGAAGGCAAGGGAAACACCCGCTATGTTTGTTGGCGGTGCATCTTCTTCCGGGTCCAAGGCTAGGGCCAAAGGAAGGAAGAAGAAGGCCGCACCCAAACCTAGAGGAGGTGTTAGTAAGGTGAGAGGGAAGGGAAAGCAAAAGAAAGCAGTACCGATAGTTGGCCAGGATGAGTGCTTCCATTGTCACAGGAAAGGGCACTGGAAGAAGGATTGCAAGGCGTGGAACGCCAAGAACCAGGAACCGAAGCAGGCTGTGGCTTCGACTTCAGGTGTGTTTGTAATTGAGAATTATCTGTCGATCAACTCTACTTCCTGGGTATTGGATACCGGGTCAGGATCTCATATTTGCAATTCATTGCAGGCACTGAGAAACCGTAGAGTGCTGAAGGAAGGTGATATGATCCTCAGGGTTGCTAACGGAGCTAGCGTGGGAGCTGCGTCCGTCGGGGATTATCACCTAGGATTGACGAGTGGACACATTTTGGTTTTACATAACTGTTATTTTGTACCCAGCTTAACGTGTAATATCATATCAGTTTCCTTGTTATCAAATAAAGGTTATGATTTCACGTTTGTAAGAGATGTTGTCAACATCCACCTTAATCATGGTTTGATTGGGTCCGGTACTCTAAATAACGGCATATATGTGTTAAACCAACTCCAAATTTTCATTGTCCAGAACACACTAAAAAGAAAGTCTCCAGATTTAAATAAAGCTTTCTTATGGCATTGTAGACTGGGTCACATCAATGAGAGAAGGTTGACTAAGTTGCATAGAGAAGGATATTTGGACACGTTCGAATATCAAACTTATGACACTTGTCAATCTTGTCTCAAAGGAAAGATGACAAAGACTCCATTCACTGGACAAGGAGTAAGAGCGAGCGAGCTTTTAGGACTCATACACAGTGATGTATGCGGTCCAATGTCTACACATGCGAGAGGTGGTTTTTCCTATTTCATTACTTTCACGGATGATTACTCAAGATACGGATTCATTTATCTGATGAAACATAAATCTGAGGCTTTTGAGAAATTCCAAGAGTATAAGAATGAAGTAGAAAACCAAACCGGCAAAAGTATAAAGACACTTAGATCTGATCGAGGTGGTGAATACTTGAGTGCCGAGTTCCTAGGTTACCTAAAAGAGAAAGGAATTCTCTCTCAGCTTACTCCTCCATACACTCCACAGCACAACGGTGTATCGGAGAGACGGAATCGAACCCTATTGGATATGGTACGATCCATGATGAGTAATGCTGAGTTACCGCGATCTTTCTGGGGTTATGCGCTAGAATCAGCGGCATATCTTTTGAACCAGGTTCCAACCAAGACTGTGCCTACCACACCATATCAGATGTGGAGTGGGAAGAAACCCTGTCTAAAACATTTTAGGACATGGGGGTGTCCAGCTTTTGTAAAAAAGCAGCATGTGGACAAGCTCGAGGCACGATCAGTACTGTGTAAGCTTGTGGGATATCCAAAGAACTCCAAGGGATATTATTTCTATTACGCAGAGGAACAAAAGGTCTTTATTTCTCGTCATGCCACCTTCTTAGAAACTGAATTTTTAGAAAATCAGAAGAGTGGGAGCGCAATAGAACTGGAAGAAATTCCAGAACCACAAGCTGTTACTGAAAGTTTGGTAGAACCAGAGGTTCAAGAAGAACAGAACATTCCCGCACCCCTCCGCAGAAGTAGTAGGCCGTCTCATCCGCCTGAGAGATACTACGGTTTTCTCATTGACGGGGATAGAGAGGATTGCATCATAGAAGATGATGAACCTACTGACTTCCAGCAGGCCATCCAGAGCGGCGACTCGGTACGATGGCTAGATGCAATGCGGACCGAAATGGAGTCCATGTACACCAACAAAGTATGGACTTTGGACTTTGCTCCAGATGGGGTAAAACCCATAGGATGCAAATGGATCTTCAAGAAAAAGATTGGTGTAGATGGACAGGTGGAAACCTATAAGGCTAGACTTGTTGCAAAGGGTTTTCGTCAAAGACCTGGTTTGGACTATGACGAAACTTTTTCTCCAGTGGCTATGCTCAAATCCATTCGGGTCCTTCTTGCTATTGCTGCCTTCCATGATTATGAAATCTGGCAGATGGACGTAAAGACGGCTTTTCTGAATGGAAATTTAGAAGAGAGCGTCTATATGGATCAGCCAGAGGGTTTCAATCAGAGTGGGAGCAGCGGGAAAGTATGCAAGCTGCTTAAGTCCATTTACGGACTAAAGCAGGCATCGCGGAGTTGGAACATCTGTTTTGATGAGACAGTCAAAGAATATGACTTTATCAAAAATCCAGATGAACCGTGCATATATAGTAAAGTTGTGGCCAGAAGTGTCGTATTCCTCGTCTTGTACGTGGATGACATTCTATTGATAGGAAATGACATTCCTATGCTACAATCTGTCAAAGGATTCTTGTCACACAGGTTCTCCATGAAAGACCTGGGTGATGCCTCTTACATTCTGGGGATCCGGATCTATCGTGATAGATCCAAGAGGATGTTGGGACTTTCGCAGTCCAGGTATATCGACACTGTACTGAAAAGATTCAGTATGGAAGATTCTAAGCGCGGTAATCTACCGGCTTGTCACGGAATCACCCTCTCCAAAGATATGTCTCCCAAGACTGATTTGGAAAGGGAACGCATGTCTATTATACCCTACGCTTCTGCGGTAGGCTCTATAATGTATGCGATGTTGTGTACCAGACCAGATGTAGCTTACGCACTAAGCGTGGTAAGCCGGTATCAGTCAGACCCAGGGGAGAAACACTGGATAGCAGTAAAGAACATTCTCAAGTACCTGAGGAGGACTAAGGAGATGTTCTTGGTTTACGGCGCTAAAGACCTCAGGTTGGAGGCCTTTGCTGATTCCGGCTTCCAGAGTGATAAGGACGATTCCAAGTCCATGTCGGGTTATGTCTTTACCCTCAATGGAGGGGCGGTGTGCTGGAGGAGCTCCAAGCAGGACACCGTTGCTGACTCGACGATGGAAGCGGAGTATATAGCTGCTTGCGATGCCGCAAAAGAAGCAGTCTGGATGAAGAAGTTCCTAACAGAACTTCAGGTGGTTCCTACCATAGTTGACCCAATACCTCTGTATTGCGACAACAACGGAGCTATAGCTTTAGCGAAGGAACCAAGGTCCCATCAGAAGTCCAGACACATCTTGAGGCGGTATCACCTGATCAGGGAGATCATTGATCGTCAGGAGATCGAGGTTCGGAGAGTTGCTTCAGAAGAGAACATTGCTGATCCATTCACGAAGGCCCTTCCTCAGATTCAGTTCGAGAGGCTGCTCGAGATCATTGGTCTGCGATATGCCAGTACATGGCCCTAGTGCAAGTGGGAGATTGTTAGTGTTTATGCCCTAGAAGGCCATTACTGTATCATACTAGCTTGTATATTACTTAATGGAAGCTTGGGATATTCACATGTATATAACAGTCTTGCTAAACATGGTAGTATGCTACTTGGTTTTTCTATCTTAATATGTGAGTGTACGTATTGATAGAGCTCTTAGGATCTTGCTTGTCTACCAGCGTTGTGATGGCAGTCACACTAGTAGGGGCTGGGTAGTCTACAAGCACATCCTTATTCAGGTCCCCGGTCGTTGGATTATCGAGACAGAGCATCGATACTCCGGAGTAGACTGGTGTGTACGCTTCTCATCCCAGTTGGGGAGATGGTCTGTCCCACAGCCGTCAGTACGTCGTACTGGAGATAGTATACAGGTGCTCGTTAGGTTACGGGTACACCGGACAGGACTCACAGGGAACTGTTGGATGGTTTGATACCAGTCGTCAGTAAACAGTTCCCAGGTGACATGAGTACAGCGTAGTCCGCAGACTTGACACTGCTACTTCGCCTCGAGTGTGTCCCACTGTTCTTAGATTGCTACCCTACCACGGCTCAAAGGAGTCGTGCAAACAGGTGGCAGTTGGGTGCAGTCCCGAGCACTTGGAGGCAGTGGCGGTTAGACAGGATTCGTCCCTCCTGGTATTGGGAGTAGATATCGTGCTGTGTCAGAGAGCCATTACGCAAAGTCCCTGGCCAGGGCAAGCGAGATTTGCTGGTAGGTTCCAGTAGTTTCTCAGGGTGTAATGGGCTCACTCCGACACGACTTATACCGCTATTAGGGGACTGACGCTTGCCGCCCCCCTAGGCCCGATATGCGATAGTCTTGGACGAACGGACCGGACTGTATGGAGATTGTCACATCAGACTCAGTAGGAGTTCGGATGGGTTTACTCATCGGCCTTCTTATCGACAACTACCTGGGGACCGTTACGTACAGCTAGTGCCGCTTGCGGTCTGTGGTTAAACCCACTGCCAGTGTAGTAGTCGAGTCTCTAGAGTCCCACACAGAGAGTTTCCTACTCCAGGCGAAACGATATAGAGGTTGCATGGTTTTGCGACAAAGGGTTCGGACGCATACGTGCGTTTACGCGCGTACGACTTTCGGACAGTTTTTACCAGTCGGCTTTGGTTTAAGCCAGTTACTGGTATCCGGTTATTGGATTTTTACAGTCTAAAGTTTTTCCGTATTTTTACGGATCGGAGGGGCGTTCTCGTAATTACTCGAGAAGCTTCTAGAAGATGTGACTAAGGAGGTTTCTTTTGGATAAGAGAGTGAGTCATGGTGGTGATTCATTCACTTCATTAATGTACATTTATTGCTTAATGACTCATGCTAATGAATCACCACAAGATATTTTATGAAGCATGCTTATTCATTTCCTTTATTGATTATTCTAAAATAAGAATGCTTCATAATATTATGATACACTCTCTCTCTTCTCTCAAGATTCATTCTCACCTTCTCTCTCCTCAAGCTCTCATCTTCAAACCCTAATCCTTACACCTCATGAGTTGAGATCAAAGGATTAGTTAGACTAAACAATCCATAACCTTCACTCTACATCATCCTTTCATCTTTGATTAGCAATCAAAGTTGATTAGTTACCTCAAGTTAGAGGTTTAGCTTGGAGTTTCGCTCTCGGGTGGATCGTCTACTACCTAGAGAAGGCCGAGGAGAACAAAGGAGGACACAAAGACGAAGGACTAGTTTCGATCGGTATAATCCCTTAACACTTTAGTTTAGTTTAGCTATGTGTTTGGTTATTATTTGTTTAGCTTCGATTCAAGCGGTTAGTCGATGTTCGTTGTTTAAACTTGATCGTTTTTTAAAATTCCGCCTCCCCATAAGTACTGGGGTGTACTACATCGACTTACACGACCATCTACAGATCATGAGTGGGATATCCTGCTAGTACTTCCTCCAATGTAAGGAAGCAAAAGAGATAACCCTATAATGCCGCATCATCGAAAAATCGAGCCGCACTCGCGAAACATCACAGTTAAACAACAAAGTCACCCGAACCAGAAAGCAAAGAAAGAACTGATGTAGTTGTTAACCAAGTCTTCAACTGCTGAAAAACTCTGCATGCATGCCTCAGTCCAAGAAAAGAATCCTCCTTTCCGGTCAGTCCAGTCAACAGTGCAGCACTACACTAGCAATCCTGCATGAAACGGCGGTAAAATCCTGATAAGCCCAAAATCTGCGGTCCTCCGTCCGTACACAAGACCGGGCCCAAGCTGTATGGCCTCGACCTTCCTCGGAACCATACAAAAATCGTCTCCCGTAACTACAAGACCTAGGAGTCAACACAAACGAGCCTAAAGGAACACTCCGAGAATCTAGCAAACAGCTGGTGCTCTCCCAGTATCTGCAAAACAAATGCTCGAGTGCTTCTCCTGTTCCTCAAGACACATTGAATAGACCAGAATGTCGTCAATAACACAACAATAACTGGTCGAGGAACGGCCTGAAGAAATCCGTTTCATCATATCTACGAATGCTGCTAGGGCATTGGTGAGTCCGACGACAACACCAAAACACACAAAGCCCGTAGCTCGCACAAGGCAGTCTTCGGAATGTCATCACTCCGAACCCGCAACAATGATGACCTGATCCCAGACAAACGTAGAAAATGTCTCGCATTCGGGAGCTAATCGAAGAAATCGTCAATGCGAGGTAAATGATACCTATCTGCACCGTAGGCCGGTTCAATTGATGATCCTTCAATACACAACCTCAAACTGCCATCCTTCTCCTTGACGAACAGAAATAAGAGCTCCCTAATGAGAAACACTCAAACGCACAATCCCCCACCAACAAACAACTCTGCAGCTGATCCTTAAGCTCCCTAAGCTTCGCCGGCTCATCTGGGACAACGTCGGAAAACTCTCGCACGAAAGGAACCTGGTTCAACAATCTATTGTGGTTGCAACATCCCTAACGAACACATCTTCTCCTCAAAAGCCGACTAGCGAAAAGGCTGAATTCGAGCAGTGAGAGGCGGCACAACAGTCCACCTGCAGAACGAGAACTGACTTGCCGGGAAAACAAAACCTGAGTGTTTCCTCACGGTAGTCCACAGACGTCTAACACGTAGATAACCAGTCCGTGACCAGGAGAACGTCAAATCCAACCTCTCTAGAAGGATTAAAACGACGGACGAATCTCTATCTCCTATCCGATTGGCACCTGACCGAAACACGTGTCGCGCAACAAAAGAATCGCTGACAGAAGTTAACACAACAAACGGTTGATCTACCAAACACGACTCTCATGCCAACCATGACACAAAGTGTGAAAAACAAACAAATACATCAAAAGAACATACAAATTAAGGATACGTGAAAACTCTGCGTTGGACACCCGCGTGTCCCGATGAGTAGAAGCGAACTCTCGTGTCTGCCCCCTACCCGCAACTGGATGAACTCCTCCTCTACTTACCTGTCCCCTCTGAGCGAACTTTCCATGTCCACAACTTCTCTGCACATAAGCCTGACGTGGTGCTAAGGAACAATGTCCTACGAAGTGTTGATGGCTTCCACATCGAAAACATCCATGCGATGACTGCTGACCCTCCTTGGGATGACAGCTGCATGACTGTCCTCGTCCCAAACCTCCGCTACTCCCGCGACGGTCACGAAATATGTCTCGATGACTAAGCCTCTGTCTCTGGGCTGGTACACCGGTACGAGTCTTCCACTGTACCGGAACACTCAAAGTCTCTGGAAGGTGTGCCTCGTTGACTTGGGCTGCATCCACTGGTGCTATGTAGGTGACGGACTGCCGCATGCTGATCATAAGGAACAACTGGGGAACAGGGGTGACAACCTCCTGTCGCTGCGCTCGAACGACCTCAACCAATGAACTCATCGTCTGACGCATGTCCTGCATCTCTGCCACAAGCCTAGCGATACTATCTGTCGAAGGCGGAACCATCTGCACCTGTGCATCGAGCGTGCTATCCTGGTCAGTCCTTTATCCATCCGAGTCAACTCTGACCTCGGACCACGCTGCATCACTCTGAGTCACCATAGTCATCGGCGGAAAGGCTATAAATGGAAATAAGATTCGATAAGAACACGGAAATCGAATAACAAAGATATGAATCATCATGGAAGGAATTTCAAGCAATTTGTACTTAGGTCACTTTGGGCGGAGTACCGCATCGTGAGTATGCCGCGGACATACGCACACTACGTTACTCTGCTTAAGCTACCTACTCCATCATACCATGGTCATCCTACACTCCGAAAGGTAAAACCTAGCGCTCGTATACCAACTTTGTCACGACCCAAAATTGGCACGTGACGGCCGTAATACTACGCAACGTCTACATGCGTAACGCAGTAAAAGAAAGCTAAAACCCAGAAATCTAAACCATTAGAAGACAAGAAAAGATAGAAACATTGTTTAAATTTTTAAAAATCGCAACCCAAATTCTTTAAAAATCCAACATTTCTTTCTTTAAAATTTTGTCAGCACCTCCTTTGTAAAAACTAACCCCAAAAAAGGGTACAACATAAATATAAATAAAGCATCCCCATAAGGGAGAAAATACAAGGCCAAAGGAGGAAAACAACCACCACAACAAATATACGACGCCGTAGCGAAGAAATAAAGGACGAGAGAAAGGAAAACTGTATAAAAGACAACCAAGTCATAAAATAATATACAATATCGTCCTCACCAAGTCTCTAAGTCAACAGGAAAATAGTAGATGGAGAGTACAAGGATACAACGAATATACAATATAACAATACATATAGCCACAATACCCACCTAAGAAAAACTTCACACTATGAGCTGAAGCGGTATCCGCAGCAAAAGATGATCAGATAGATGAATAGCCTGCCTCGACTACTCTTGGGAACACCCTGCAAAACAACTGTGGCACAACGGAGGTGAGTTGCCAACTCGTAAATAGTAATTAACATATGCAGGTAATCGCAAGTATGTACGTACAGCGTGAATCTAACATGTGCAATTAATAGCAATAAAAGGTCATATGAATGCGATAATCATGAAAGGTACACAAGCAGGTACAACTAATACATGAAGCAATAATAATATGACAATCGGTATGCAATAATGATATGAAAATGTATATATGCAACAATCATGAAAGGTACACTAACAGGTACAACTACACATGAAGCAATGCATATAATAATGGTATGTAAATGCAACAGTCATGAAAGGTAGTCCAACAGGTACTACTAATACATTAAGCAGTGCATAAACAATAAATGTGCAGTATGGAATGAAATATGTCATTTCCACGGAATCCTGACATCGTGGTAGGATCACAATCCATCAAGACAGTCCAAATCCCAATTTCCTCAAATCAGCCCTCAAACTGGCTCTCATATCATATAAGTCTCACAAATCCTTAATTTACAATATCGAATAAATCTCCAATATCCTGAATGTACAAAATCAAGTAAATATCATATGACCTAAATCCAATATCAAGTGAATCTCTTATAACCTAGGTATATTTGCATGAATAAATATGATGAAGTATATGAATTGATATGTATACATATATATTAGCATCCCATTCCACTATTATATAACATATATGCATATATAACAGCGTCCCATTTCACTGTTATATATATCAAGGAGTAAAAATATCATGAAGCCAATGTGTCAAACATCGACACAGAAGTGCTGATCTATCAGGTGCTGTCACCAAGACAGGCACCCTGATAGGTACGTATCATACGCTATACCGAAAAGCAAGAGTGCCTAGCTCTGACCTTCGTCTTTCCACGTATCCATACGTATATGACTCCCGTCGTTATCCCTATGATAACCGCCGAGTCATAGGTAATGTCACTGGATGGTATGGTTCCCCTGACAGGCTCAATCGGCAAGGTCCATCAATCGTATTGCCCCGGGGTACCTTCGAGCCCTACCATGTACCCTCATACGGCCTCGACGCCTGCTCGCATGGGGTATATATATATATATATATCAGAACCGATAAATTTCATGGTGGATGCTGAAATATCATATCAAGGGAAATCAGGTTTTTCAAATAATGCATAATTTCATGAACTCCCACGGTCCCCAAATCCAGAAACCATCATGAAAAATCCATATCTCAATGCGAATATCCATGAATATAATATATGCAACATAAAACTGAAATCTAAGCATATAAAGGAAAAGCTGCTAATTAACTGAAATAAGTCAATATAAAATATCATGTGGTTCGTATTTTCTCCAATTCTAAATAACATAAAGTAAAGGTAAATATGTAGCTATAATTGATATATCTATAAACACAAAGGTATAGCAAGGTATATGTATCTACCTATAAGTAATGATGTAATATACCCCCTGGGTATAAATGAAGTATGTGTGCAAGGTATACCTGTAGCTATGTCATTAAGTGTGTATATACCTATTGCTAATGGTACAATACTCTATAGGTATACAGATAACTAGCATGTAAGTACGTCAAGGCATATGTGTAAGCATGTAGATATATAGGTAGACTATATGTCATATGCGATAAGAAATATGAATCAATGTCTCAATGTTCCTAACCAAACTATATCATATCTTTAAGTGGGTTGTGCGTGTCATGGCAATTATTGACGGTGTATGTGGTGATTGAATAGATTTCCGATTGTGTAATTGAGAAATTTGTAAAGAAATCACAACCAAAAATTATTTGACCGCAATCAACTACGGTGTCGGATGTAGTTAGTAAGTGAGTGCGGATCGTCCACAGGGAAAGTGTAATCGTTCGTCTTTTGAATTAGGTGAGTCGAAACTTTAAAGAAAAGAAAACAAACAATTCAAGATTTGTAATTGCAATTCAAGAATGAGAAAAAACTAGATCTAAGAAAGCATTAAAAGATAGAATCAAGAATTGATCGTTTGATGATTTTTCCAAACCAAATATCAAGAATCGAAATGAGGCTCGTAGGAATCGATCGGATCTATAGATGTGATGTAATCTTAGAATTACGTATTCTTATCCTTCGATGAATTGATACTAGATCGATGATGATCGATCGAGAATTAGGGATTTCTTGTGAAACTAGGGTTTCATCTTATTCCTTGTTCTTTCGTCGATATCATTCACATTCTAGCCTCTAGTAAATTCAACAAACGATCGTAGATCCCTAATTTCGAGCGATCACAATCAAGAAAGCATCGCAACGAAACTAGGTCATCGATTCTTGAACTTGCTAGGGTTTACAAAACTCGTAGGACTTAAAAAACGTTTAAAGATTTGTTACATCATCATTCTACAATCGTCTCGACTCCTTTACGAGCGGAGTTTCACTTACACATCACAACAAGAACTACAATTACAAATTGAGATCTAATCATGATGCAAGAATTAAAAGAAAGCAAGATTAAAGAATTTTACCTTTTATTTATATCAACAATTTAGTTACATTCGATCAAGAACTACAAGAGGAAGAACACGATCGTCGATTTGGCTTCGCTCGTCTCCGTGGATCGCGGATCGGCTTGGATCACTTGCCCGATTGAAGATCGGCTCGGCTCCTAAAAGGTTTAAGGCTTCTCGCTTGATTTGGTACTCAAGATCTTGAATTTGGAGTGGAATTAGGGTTAAGGTTTCGCCCAAGCCTTGTCACGAGACTTGTGGAAGAAGATGATGAAAGAGGGAATATCTAAAATTATTGATGAACTAGCTAACTAAAAAAACCCCTTTAACCCTAGGACTAGGTTCCTATTTATAGATAACTAACCCTAGATCTAGGATTTCAAATTCTAAGTTTCCCTCCTAAAGTTTGTTGTAGAAATTCAAATTTCCCTCCAAAAGTTAGTTAGGGGAGAAGCTTCTAGATGTGATTAGTTAGGAGGAGCTTCTAGAAGAGGATTAGTTAAGAGCTTAATTAGGATTAGCCTTTCTTAATCTTCTTTGCTGATCTGGCAGTAGCTTCGAGGGTATTCTGGAACTTTACATATCAGAAAGCAATGTGGGCCCAGAGATATAAATTCTGCAGTAAAACTTCCATGCTGACGTGGCAGAATAGGCGCGGAACCGCGGCGCAAGCCAGCTCCCGCCGCGGTTCCGCGGCTACTTGTGGGAGTTGAAGCTTGGGCTCTCTGGTGTGGTCTTGGGCTGTTGTATGGGCCTTCTTTTGATATATAGAATTGTATAATTCCTTCTGAATTGCTACCAGATCTGAAATGATTTAGTTGGCGTATTGTTTGATCAGCTTCTTTTGATTTTCTTCCGTATTTCCTGCACAGACTCAAGACAAGTGTTGCGCAAATACAGAAATGGTGCAATGCCATGAAATGCGGTTAATTTCCCTTAAAGTGTCGGTTTAAAAGTCTAATACATGCAATCTCATATTTTGTGACAGATTTGCTAATATGTAGAATATGAATGCCGAACACATCTAAATGTATGCAAATGTTAGGGAAATTGCCGGCTAAAATATACAATATTTTCGACTGATCAAATACACCCAAACTTAATTTCGATCGTCTCGAGCGAATGTTTTATTAAAAAGAGAAGGAGAAAATAAAGAAAAAGAAAAACTAACTAGCACACTTTCGTAGGCAACACGATTGCACTGAGCACGTGCAACAAGCCTTTAAACCTCTAGGTGTCCCTAGTAGGAGGAGTGTTGTCTCCTGAGGGTTTTCAGCGGATTGCACCCACAAAATCCTGTAATAAAAGCAAGATCATGAATATTACATTTAAAGAAAAGAATTGTAAAAGAAAGACTTTGAAAATTAGGGTTTCCAACTAAGCTAGCTTTTCGGTTGTCATGAGCCCTATCTTAATGGTCATGAAAAGATGTCAGAAATCACGTCCTCCCTCAATAAAACATCGTCTTATTCTTCATTCCTATCTGTTTTCCAAACATCGATCATATAACCCTGCGTGTGTGTAAAGACATCCCTACACCCGGAGAATTCAATTCAAGCTATCATACTCTTGCCCATCAGCCTCAGTACTTTTTGATAAACGAGATTGCTTACACACTTTCATGCGACCGTTAATACTTCTTGAGGTACTAACCGACCGATTACTCCTGTGCTTGCATGCTTGGTGTATTTTCCTCGTCTTGCACCACCTCAGGCATAGCAGTGACTCCCAGACCAGTTGGCCTTAGGGCACTAGGTGAAGAAGCACCCTTGCTATATATTTTTTATTTCCCTTGGTGATAACAAAACCAGTGTCTATTTTTCTTACCATTTTTTTTATTTCCTTCATACTTTTGGCTTTAAGACAAGAGCATTTCAAGGTATCCTCTACTATTCCAGGCTTTAAGACGTGTCTAAGTGCGAATAGCAGGGTATCAACGTTCTAAATGTTTGGCTTCCAGAATAGAAACTATTTTTCAGACTTATTTTTATCCTCAGATTAGTGACGTCCTTCATCTTACTAACCCTTGGGACAACGGCTCATAACTACTTATTACTAGTTCGTATAAGAAAACTTCTAATTTTCTTAGTTTTCTTAAATTTTTCTAATCTCATGGATGTAATTGTTCACTATCTAAACTTTTATTATCTTATTTATGTACAAAGATATTTTTAGAATTTTTGAAAAATTTTAAATTTTTATAGGTTTTCAAAAAAAATATTTTGTGCTTATGCAAATGATATGCAAATGATGCGAAAATAAGCACAAACCTCCCCCAAACTTGTTTTCAACAGTGTCCTCACTATTGCCATCTGCTAAATCTCGAAAAAACCTGTAAGCTTGGGAGGAATTTATTAGTGGGGGCAAAATATTTAAGTGAAGAACCTCCCCCAAATTTATTTTTGGCTCATCATTTTGTAAAACTTTTCTTTTTAGGAGCCAGACAAACATACCCCCCCAAACTTGAGTTATGCAATGTTAATCTTTTAAAATCAGAAGTGGGGGTCAAAAATCATTGGTCGATGCCAAGCTTTGCAAAGACCGAACGTCAACACCAACCATTCAAAAATTTTATCAATGCAGTGCTCTGGTTGGTGGAAGAAGAAGTGGGGAAAGGTTAAGTGGTGGAATAGAATGTGTGTGCGTCTCATTTTGGAGAGACGATGCAGTGAATGTGATGGATTACTCGCATTCTTATTACAGTTCAGAAGAAGGGGTGGAGGTTCAATTTCATTGATTGGGAGATAATTCCTCTCAACACCCGTGTCATTCAAAAATGCGAGTTCATCAGCGAAGATTTCCTCAAAAGTTCCATTAATACCCCGATGAATAATGTCATCACAAAGTACGGGGTGATCTTCAGACTCTAAAAGCAGTTCATAATCAGTGTTATTTGTTGACCCGGACATCTCGGTGGAAGAGTCCGTATGTGTATGATACATAGTTGGGTCAAACAATAACATATGAAAAGAGTCAAGATCGATATGAGGAGGATTATCAAATTCGCTGCTGTCGACATCCATTAAGTCAACAGAACATACCTGAGCAATAGGTTCGGAGGGTACACTTCCCAACTTGTAAATGTTCAGCTCTATTGACCTATTCCCGAAAGATAGGGTCATAGAACCATTACGACAGTTGATAATAGCATTGGAAGTGGCCAAAAAGGGGCGACCTAAAATCACCGGAATTTGACTCCGTGGGTTCGCTACAGGCTGTGTATCAATTACAATAAAATCTACCGGGAATATAAATTCTCCGATTTTTATTAACACATCTTCCGGTTCACCCCTAGGTTTGGTGATTGATCGGTCAGCCATCTGGAGAGTGCAATTGGTTGGCTTCAACTCTCCGATTCCTAATTGCTCATAGACTGAGTATGGAAGTAAGTTAACACTAGCGCCAAGGTCTAATAGAGCACGGTTAATATGTTTTTCCCCAATAGAAACGGAAATAGTAGGATATCCAGGATCCTTACGTTTCCTCGGTAATTGTTGGGGGAAAGCCGTGTCTATTGTTTTTTCCATGAAAATATTCTTGGGCACTGGATTCTTCCTCTTCCTAGTGCACAAGTTCTTAAGAGTTTTCGCATAAGACGGAACTTGTTGGATGGCATCTAGGAGAGGGATGTTGGTGTTTACTTGCTTAAAAATGTTCATAATCTTCTCCATATGTGGACTCGGTGTGTTAGCCCTTAACCGATTAGGATAAGGTGCTTTAGCAATAAGCGCTGGGACCATCATAGGAGAAGGAAGTGGGTGTGGAACCGATCCCGGAATAGAAGTGGGTATCGTCCGTGGAGGGGTAAAAGAGGTGGGCTGAAGTGACGAGCCTTTTGGGAAATGAAGAATAGGCTTGGAAGAAGGTGGTGGGGTAGAAGAACTGGGGTCAGAAGTGTGTGTGTGGGGAAAGGTCTCAGCCGGGGTGTTATTGATTGATTTATCAGTATCATCAAACTCTTCCCCAATGTGATGGTCAAGCACTCTTCCAGATCTCAACGTGAGTGCATCCACACGATGTGAATAGCCAGAATTAGGTAAAGGTTGAGTTGGAAGTTTCCCTTTCTCTCTTGCACTCATTTCGGCTTTTAGTTGTGCAATTTGTTCTTCCATCGATTTGATGTTCTCATTTTGAGAGATAATGATCTTCATTACATTTTCGACGGAAGATTGCAAACTTGCCGTCCCTTGGATAGATTGTTTCATGAAAGTATCTATGGTTTGTGCTAGTGCAGAGGTATTATCTGTACCGGTCAATTGCAAAAAAATTTCATGTGGTGCAAAAGTGTTGGCCGGATTTTGGAAGTTTTGTGATTGGAAGGGGTGCTGACTCAAAAGAAGTTGTGGGTGCTGTTGTGGTGGAGGGGCCCCTTGGAAATTGTTTTGGTTTGGAACCGTGTTTTGAAATTGTGATTGGTTCCAAGCAAAGTTAGGGTGATTCCTCCAACCCTGATCATATGTGGAGGAAGATGGTGATCGCACGCTTTTGGCGTGTCGTATGTTCAAAGAATTTATGTGTAACCGCGATCAGGACGGTGTCGCTTTGCAGCTAGCCGGTTGAGCACGGGTCGGTCCATAGGGAGACGGTGTTATCTTACCTTCTTGTTTTAGACGAGTTAATAAAGAATCTGTATGAGTGTTTGATCTAACCTATGTGTTTATCTGCAAGTATAAAGTTGTTAAGAAAAATACGAGATTGTAAGCTAAGAAATCCGTACTCGAAAACCTTTGAGCCGAGCCTTGACCAATTGAAGCTAAGCAATCGGAAACAACGTGGATTAGGGGATTTAAGCGCGGTATTCGTGGAATCCGGCTTATTTACCCTTGTCCTTCCGTTCTTGTCTCTTGCTTTCGCCTCCGGCCAAACCGAACGCAACCGGTCACGGTTAGGAATCACCGTTACCTTGTCAGGGTACGGTGCCTAACGGAGCGCTTGCGTATGGTTTGGGCGAAGTTCAAATGGAAAATAACGGGAAAAGGAATTGGCAAAGAAACGTTAACTTATGAAACCGTATTAATTCTTAACAAGAACAATAATTACAACATTCACAACATAAACAAAAGAGAACAAAAAGAAAAGAACAAAGAAAAGAAAAGATACAAGTATTAAAGAGCATGAATAAAATGCATGAAATAAAATGCAAGTAATAAAAAGACAAGTAATAAAAAGCGAGTAATAAAAAGAATACGGAACTAGGACCCAAGCCAAGCATGTGCTCAATAGCCAACCCTTAAACTTGCAAGCTCAATGAAGAACTTGCAAGATCAACGGAAGGGTAGAGAACACATGTGAAATGAAGTGCTAGTCCGTGAGAAAATACGACCCTTGAGATCAATAACTAACTCTTAACCATTCAACCTCAATGAAGAGATTGAATGAGCAAGAGAAAGCAGAAATCTCAAGGGGGAGCAAACTAACAAGAAAGATAAAGAACCCTCATCTTCATTAATCTTCCACTCAAAAGCTCTCACTACAATGTCATGGAGAAAGAATGAAGAAGAGGAAGAAGAAGAACAAAACAACAAAAAAAAGAGAACAAAGAAAAGCTCCTTTAGTTAAGCTCTGGTCTGCTGTATTTATAGGCTGGAGAATGGAATTCTAGGGCATCCACCAGACCAGAAATGAAACACCCAAAATAACCCTGAAGTTCGACAGTGAGTGGGCCCTATCTAGCCGCGCATGCGCGGCCGTACAGTGGATTCAGGCAGTGGTCCTTTCTGTGGGTTCCTGGTTTTCTGTTTCCTGTTTTTTGGTACATGTAGCTTCTGATAATCTTTCCAGAATATCTTCAGAATTCCAAGTCCAAGATTGCATTATCTTTTCTTCACTTTTGACTTTATCTCCCTCGAGCTCCGCGCACCCATTGATTCTTGTGCAGCCCACCTCGTGCTCTGTGCTTGTCCCAGACATGAATGACCACTGTCATATGTCTTGTATCGGGAACCGGTACTCGGCACTGGACGGATATGGATGACCGGAACCCGGCTTTTATCTGCTGTCGACAGATGTTCTGCTTTTAGCATAACTGTGGAGATTTTATCCTGATTTGCAATATTTGTACTGGAAACCTGTATTCTGTAAACATGTAACAAACACGGATTAAAAGTACCTACCTATAAACACACGAGCGTAAGAATGGGCGGTATAAAATGCAATATTCTGATATGAACAAATACCCCCAAACTTAACTTTTGCTCGTCCCGAGCAAAACCAATTATTCACAAAAATGATAACCGCACTTTCGCAGGGAACGCGATTGCACTGAGCATGTGCAACAAACCGTTAAACCTCTAGGTGTCCCTAGTAGGAGGAGTGTTGTCTCCTGAGGGTTTTCAGCGGATACTACCCACAAAATCCCGTCAAGCTAGTTTTGTAAAATAACTAAGATTCAACCCCCTAAAGTTTTGTTTCAGAAAAATAACAATTCTATAATCCTAGGTCTAGACTATCGAACCTTTAGTTTTCACACCTCGCTTCTTATTTAACTACAGGTTTTATATGTCTTTACGTGCAGTGCAAAATAGTATCGTTAAGTTCCCGAAAGGTCGAATAAAGTCATTATGTCACACAATAAAGCCCAGATAACAATTTTAAAAGGATCACATAAGTTTTATAAAGAGTTAAGCATTTTTCAAGTTTCGTTTTCCAGTAAAGTTTCAACTTCAGAATTTCTATCTTCCCTAACAGGAAACTAGGTTTTATTCTTCACTCCACCTTTTTCTTGTTTTCATTTCATACACACCTCTGTGAACGTGCAATAGTCTTTATCATAGAGTAAAACCTTCATATCTCCGTTAAAATTTTTTTTATAAAAGCTTGTCTTTTATCAAGATTATTCTCACACAAAGAACCGTTAGGAATTTTAACTCGGAGAGAACACTTGCTTGACTTTGTTTTTATCTGGACTTTCTAGGCTTCTTAGCGAGCTTTGGGCCAATGCACCCAAACCAGTTGGTTTTAGGGCATTAGGTGTAGAAACACCCCAGCGGACTTAATTACTCAAGTTACCTAGGTCCAAAAACAAAAGACAGTTTGGCGTGAAAAACATGATGATTCAATACGAACGGAGATATAACCGGTAGTTCAATTATTTTTTTGGATAAAAGACGTGTTTAGTGGTTTCGGTGTGTAATCATTCCAATCAAGTTTCAGATGGGTTATTTTTCAGACATAGTTCCAATTAAGGCATCAATAACATTCCTTCATATTCACTTACTTCATAAACTATTCTTGATATATTACTTATTTCAGAACAAACCTATTTGATCCTCAGAAAATCATTTATCTATTTAAAAGTTTTTTAAACATAAAAGACTTGTCATCTAATTTCCAAGACTCACAACACGTGTAGTGTAATGTAAAGACGTATATCAGCTATAGTTAACTTCAAAGGAGAGTTATCTTTCAGGTTTTCAAAATCTAAACATAAGATTTAGTTATTCTTATTTTATCAAACAAAACCGTCGAAATGTTGAATCAGAGTCCTCCCACTAGCTATCTTGACAGAAAAGTTTTTATGTTTTTGGAAATTTTTTGATTTTTATGGGTTTTTAATAAGGTATGCAAATGCAGAATATACAAATGAATGCGAAGGAAGAAAGCTTACCGAGCACACCCCCAAACTTAAACTTGACAGTGCCCTCACTGTCAGGCTATACCAAGAGGGTCAAAATTGCCGGCGCTCCCTAAAAACAAATTATATACAACAAAGAAAACAAAAAATATATACAAAAAAGGTGTCCCCCCCAAACTTAAGTAAAACAGTGTTTCCACTGTTAAGCGTTGAAATTCAGGATTAGGGGGGAAAGAACAGTATCCATCTATACAAGGCCTTACACAGGCCAAAAGTTAACACCAACCATTCAAAGATTTTATCATGGTAAAGCAGTGGTTGGTGAAAGAGGGTGAAAAGGAAAGAGATGGAAAATACGCGAGACCGCTTGTGGAGAGAAGTGGAATGCGGTCTCGGTAGATGAGAAGAAGAATGGCGGAAGGGAAAAAGAAGTGGAGTACGAACTTGAGGGTGCAAATGGAGTAAATAGATTAGCACAATTTGTGATGAGCGATGTGTGAAAAGTGATTGTGCTAATATATTTACCCGTCGAGAGATTGGGTCAAATCCCTCAAGGTTCGTGAGAAACCATGGGTACGCCGAACTTGGTAAACCAGACATATGAAGTGAAAATGATACGGGTTCTTGCAAGGTCGGAACGATGGAAAGGGTGGAGGGAAGTGGTTGAGGAGGGGCATCGGTTAAAGCTTCTGAAGGGTGTGTACAGTCAGTGAAAGGAACAGGATGAATTGGAAAATCCGACTCATCATCTAGAACTGTTTCATCCATAAAAATATCCTCAATATTCTCCCCAAAATTCAGCTTATCCATGCAAATTTCATCAAAGTCCAGACGCATATGGGGTTCAGGAAAAACATTTAATGACTCAGGTTAATGATTTGAAAACTCAGCCAAATCTACGGGTTCATTATCCAAAATGTTCCCAGCGTCAATATCCTCGATCAAGTGAAAATCTATATTCTCAGACACCTCAACAACAACATGGATATCAATCGATTTAGGTTTTAAAGTGGAGGTGTGGAGGTCAAGAGGATTGGGTATGGTTTCACTTGGAAGGGACCCTTCACAATCAGGTAAATCAAACACTACAAAGTCGCACAACTCATTAAACATTCTATCTTCAACTGGTGAATCGTTGGGAACACTAGATAGATATTCAAAACTGGAGTTGTGGGATTTAAGTTGAACCGGGTAGGCTTGATTCGGAAGGGGATACAGCTCACTCTCAGCACTCAAATTCACAGCCTGTCCTGCCGCCTCATCATACATTGAAAAGGTTGTAGCTAGTTGAAAACTGGCTACCGGGTCAATAGGTTGCATGAGGGCGGCCATGGACGCATTCAAATCCATCATTTGTTGGCTTGACGCTACCCTAAAGTCTTCCAATGACTGTTCCAGACTAGACATGGGTTGTGAAGGGGTTTCAGTGAAAGATTCACAGTTGTATGGATACTGAAAACTCCCAAATGGCGGTTCTGAAGCAATGTCTAGGGAAGGTGCAAAAGTGGGGTACGGTTGGTAGGAATTGAATGGCTGGACAGGAGTGGGATCAACATTGGGATAAGACGGTGAATGGATTTGTTGGTCCCCAGAATTTGTAGTGGTGAAAGGAGTGAAAGATCGGCTACGGGATTGTTCAATTTGTTCAGCGATGGACAAAGGACGACTTGCAGAAGGGGTATCAACATAAGAGGGAGTGAATGTTTGAAACGGTCGATACGAAGTGGAATGAGGAGTGCAAGTGTTTGTCCTAGACGCTGCTATACGATCTTTCAGTGAAACTTTGGGCATGGAGGGGTCGTTCGAAGTTCGGCCAAAGCAAGAACCGTATGAGGTAATGTCTGGTTGTGGGTACCAAAGTTCGGCAAGAAGTTTGCGAGGTGGGGTACCCATGATATGATGAGAAAAGGAAAGAAAGGAAGAGAAAAGGAGGGGAAAATGAATGTGATTTTTTTTTTTGTTAGTTGTTAGCAAAAGAATGAAATATACACAAAAGAAATATGGACAAAAATAATCACGACACAAAAATACCACACACCAAATCGTTCTAGGGTTCACCTAGGTCAACTAGACCTGCTCGAGAACTTGATTGTCGAAGTAAAACTGTGTCTAGAAACAGGCTCAAGATACACTGATCACGAGGCCAGGTAAGTGCAGAGATAAGGGGTGGTTTTCCAACGCTTTCGCGAAGTTCCTTAATTAAATAACCCTTTCTTTTTTCGCCGTGTAAGTGCAGAGATAATGGGCGGTTTCGCCGTTAACACTTTCCTAGACACCCCGTAAACAATATACCATTAAGCAAGCTTCTAAATACAGTTAACTTCTCCTAGTGAGCGCGAAGTCCTTAAGGCTTAAAGTCTAGTTTCTTTTAAATTTGTGTGGGTAAACGTTATGCGCAAGTTCGTGATTTGTGGGCCACGGAAAAGGTGATGAAATCCTTTACCGTATGTTGTGGGGTTCGCTTGCCCTTAAGTCCGTATTAATGTATGCAATGCGCAATTCAAAAATTCTTTAAAGAATCAAACAATCGTTTTTTTTTAATTTTAAGCGCGGCGCTGCAACAAATACGGGTTAGTCAATTTTGGCGTTTGCTAGCGAACTTGCAAAGAATCCTGCAAAGAATAGTACATTGGAAGCGTCGGATTTGAGAAGAAGGTGTTAGTAAAGTACGTACCGTTAAGTTTTGAGTTAGGAAACCCCCGTTGAATGAAATCCGGTAAGCTTGAAAGGTTCGCTTGCGCGGGTCAAACTACCCGGATCTTTGGCACTGTACTCCGTAATCACCTTAACTTTGAATGTACACTTTGCTCCCACAATTGCAGTTTGCAAACTTGCAAAAATCTGCACACTTGCCTACAAAAATATTGTCTAAAAAAAACAAAAAGAATATATTTTTTTTATAAATACAAAAAGAATATTAACCCGAATAACAAGAAAGAAAATACGCTACCGTCTCCCCGGCAACGGCGCCATTCGATCGCACGCTTTTGGCGTGTCGGATGTTCAAAGAATTTAAGTGTAACCGCGATCAGGACGGTGTCGCTTTGCAGCTAGCCGGTTGAGCACGGGTCGGTCCACAGGGAGACGGTGTTATCTTACCTTCTTGTTTTAGACGAGTTAATAAAGAATCTGTATGAGTGTTTGATCTAACCTATGTGTTTATCTGCAAGTATAAAGTTGTTAAGAAAAATACGAGATTGTAAGCTAAGAAATCCGTACTCGAAAACCTTTGAGCCGAGTCTTCACCAATTGAAGCTAAGCAATCGGCAACAACGTGGATTAGGGGATTTAAGCGCGGTATTCGTGGAATCCGGCTTATTTACCCTTGTCCTTCCGTTCTTGTCTCTTGCTTTCGCCTCCGGCCAAACCGAACGCAACCGGTCACGGTTAGGAATGACCGTTACCTTGTCAGGGTACGGTGCCTAACGGAGCGCTTGCGTATGGTTTGGGCGAAGTTCAAATGGAAAATAACGGGAAAAGGAATTGGCAAAGAAATGTTAACTTATGAAACCGTATTAATTCTTAACAAGAACAATAATTACAACATTAACAATATAAACAAAAGAGAACAAAAAGAAAAGAACAAAGAAAAGAAAAGATACAAGTATTAAAGAGCATGAATAAAATGCATGAAATAAAATGCAAGTAATAAAAAGACAAGTAATAAAAAGCGAGTAATAAAAAGAATACGGAACTAGGACCCAAGCCAAGCATGTGCTTAATAGCCAACCCTTAAACTTGCAAGCTCAATGAAGAACTTGCAAGATCAAGGGAAGGGTAGAGAACACATGTGAAATGAAGTGCTAGTCCGTGAGAAAATACGACCCTTGAGATCAATAACTAACTCATAACCATTCAACCTCAATGAAGAGATTGAATGAGCAAGAGAAAGCAGAAATCTCAAGGGGGAGCAAACTAACAAGAAAGATAAAGAACCCTCATCTTCATTAATCTTCCACTCAAAAGCTCTCACTACAATGTCATGGAGAAAGAATGAAGAAGAGGAAGAAGAAGAACAAAACAACAAAAAAAAGAGAACAAAGAAAAGCTCCTTTAGTTAAGCTCTGGTCTGCTGTATTTATAGGCTGGAGAATGGAATTCTAGGGCATCCACCAGACCAGAAATGAAACACCCAAAATAACCCTGAAGTTCGACAGTGAGTGGGCCCTATCTAGCCACGCATGCGCAGCCAATACCCCCTATTGGCCGCGCATGCGCGGCCGTACAGTGGATTCAGGCAGTGGTCTTTTCTGTGGGTTCCTGGTTTTCTGTTTCCTGTTGTTTGGTACATGTAGCTTCTGATAATCTTTCCAGAATATCTTCAGAATTCCAAGTCCAAGATTGCATTATCTTTTCTTCACTTTTGACTTTATCTCCCTCGAGCTCCGCGCACCCATTGATTCTTGTGCAGCCCACCTCGTGCTCTGTGCTTGTCCCAGACATGAATGACCACTGTCATATGTCTTGTATCGGGAACCGGTACTCGGCACTGGACGGATATGGATGACCGGAACCCGGCTTTTATCTGCTGTCGACAGATGTTCTGCTTTTAGCGTAACTGTGGAGATTTTATCCTGATTTGCAATATTTTTACTGGAAACCTGTATTCTGTAAACATGTAACAAACACGGATTAAAAGTACCTACCTATAAACACACGAGCGTAAGAATGGGCGGTATAAAATGCAATATTCTGATATGAACAGATGGATCATTTCTAGGTCTTTGAAATTCGGCATTTGTATGCTCAGGACCTTGAAATGGACATTCTTCCGTCAAGTGAGACGGATCAGAACAACAATCACATACAGTTTTGGAGAGTGATATTTGACTTAGGGCGGCAGCTAAAAATTTGTTTTCCATATTCTCGAGTTTCTTATTGATAGCTGCAATGTCAGCTTTAACTTCTATGGAAATATCATTGCCATCCCTAGATGATTGACTCACACCCTCCCACTGTAAAGATTTTTCAGCGAAATCTTCTAGAAATTTCCAGGCTTCCCAATCATCTTTGGTCATAAAGTTGCCTTGACACATGGATTCAAGGGACTGTCTTGTGTAAGGAGTAATGCCCTCATAAATGATTCGGCACAATTCCCATCTCGGGATGCCGTGATGAGGACATTGGACTAACAGATCCTTGAAGCGGTCAAGACATTTTGAAAATGTTTCATTTGGAAGCTGGGTGAATTGATAGATTTCGCTACGGACTCGAGCTGTCTTTTGATGTGGGTAGAATTTCTTAAGGAATGCTTTGACGAATTCATCCCAATTTGAAATGGAATGTGCGGTAGTGTTATATAGCCACTTCTCGGCTAAATCGCACAAGGTAAATGGGAGAAGACGAAGACGGAAAGCATCCACAGACAACTGTGAGGTACCCATCATTGCGGATACATTTTCAAATTTCGTGATAAACACGTATGCGTCTTCAGACTCGAGACCGTGAAATTTTGGTAAAAGGTTGATGTATTGGGGTTTTATTTGAAAATTTTCCCCGTTGGCTGGTGGAATGGAAAGACAGGTGGAAAGTGGACTTCGTGTTGGATAGCACCTCTCTTGGAGAGAGATGCGAGGTGGATTCTGCGCACCAACGGACGGCGGCAGAGTAGTGGAAAAGAAGTTCGATGGAGGTGGATCCATCGATGTGGGTGTGGTGGTGGGTAAAAGAAAAGGTAAATGTAGAAATACCGACTTTTGGGTCGATAAGGGAAACGCGGACTAACGGGCACTAGAAACCCGTGTCCAGCCTATCTTGCACTAAAAAGGGTTAGTACAAGTGGCAGCGTGAATTTATAATTAGGGGAAATGATGAATGCGGTGTTTGTTTTAAAAATTGATACGGATTTTTGAAAATATGATGCAACACAACAAATGCAGCACACAAACCCTAGAATCTAGTGGTCACCTAGGTCAAAGCTCTAGACCGCTCCTAACTGCCAAAAGACAAGTCGCAGGATAAATCCTCCACTGCCTATTTGTCCCCCTGTGGCCGGATAAGTGCCAGGTAAGTGGAAAGTTACTCCACTACGTAAGTAGTGGGCCTAATTAAAAACCACTAGCCTTAGACACACTCGCCTTAGGCACCACAAGAAAACGCGGATAAGCAATGAATTACCCACGGCCTTCTCTTGTCTTAATTGAGCGCGACGGTCCTTAGAGTCATCTCTAGATATTTTTTAGTTAATGTGGGTCAATGCGGTTGCAAGTTTTGCGGTTTTCGGGGCCTAGAAAGGGTAATGAAATCCCCACCTAATTTGGATTTGGTCGTGCCCCTTAAATTTCCGTATTAATATGCAACAACCACAAGAATCAAAAACACGCACAAATTTATTTTCCTTTTGCGGCGCTGCGATTTATTTGCAAAGAAACCTGCAGCAAATTGTCAATTGGAGCTAAAAAGAGGAGAGAGGAGAAGGTAAGAAGCTTACAGAGGAAAATTGGCACAGAGAATCAACTAGGGGGCCGCGGAAGCGCCGCAGATGAGGGGCTTTAGCCGCGGAAACGCGCCTCACTCTACTGTTCAGTGCACCAACATTCTACAGTGAACTCTATTCACTTCTTGAGCTCTCTGGAATATTCAGAAAAGTTTTTCTCCAGCTCCAATGATTCCAGATTTTCTCGCAACAAATCACAACACTCGTATTAGGGTTTGTACGAGTTTAGATCTAAAAATTATGATGAAATAAATTGTTCAACTCAAATTTCAAAATACGAACTATTAGCGCACTATCCCCGGCAACGGCGCCATTTGATTGAATAGATTTCGGATTGTGTGTATCAAATCAAATAGTCCACGGCAACGGCGCCATTTGATTGAATAGATTTCCGATTGTGTAATTGAGAAATTTTTAATGAAATCACAACCAAAAATTATTTGACCGCAATCAACTACGGTGTCGGATGTAGTTAGTAAGTGAGTGCGGATCGTCCACAGGGAAAGTGTAATCGTTCGCCTTTTGAATTAGGTGAGTCGAAACTTTAAAGAAAAGAAAACAAACAATTCAAGATTTGTTATTTCAATTCAAGAATGAGAAAAAACTAGATCTAAGAAAGCATTAAAAGATAGAATCAAGAATTGATCGTTTGATGATTTTTCCAAACCAAATATCAAGAATCGAAATGAGGCTCGTAGGAATCGATCGGATCTATAGATGTGATGTAATCTTAGAATTACGTATTCTTATCCTTCGATGAATTGATACTAGATCGATGATGATCGATCGAGAATTAGGGATTTCTTGTGAAACTAGGGTTTCATCTTATCCCTTGTTCTTTCGTCGATATTATTCACATTCTAGCATCTAGTAAATTCAAGAAACGATCGTAGATCCCTCATTTCGAGCGATCACAATCAAGAAAGCATCGCAACGAAACTAGTTCATCGATTCTTGAACTTGCTAGGGTTTACAAAACTCGTTGGACTTAAAAATCGTTTAAAGATTTGTTACATCATCATTCTACAATCGTCTCGACTCCTTTACGAGCGGAGTTTCACTCACACATCACAACAAGAACTACAATTACAAATTGAGATCTAATCATGATGGAAGAATTAAAAGAAAGCAAGATGAAAGAATTTCACCTTTTATTTATATCAACAATTTAGTTACATTCGCTCAAGAACTACAAGAGGAAGAACTCGATCGTCGATTTGGCTTCGCTCGTCTCCGTGGATCGCGGATCGGCTTGGATCACTTGCCCGATTGAAGATCGGCTCGGCTCCTAAAAGGTTGAAGGCATCTCGCTTGATTTGGTACTCAAGATCTTGAATTTGGAGTGGAATTAGGGTTAAGGTTTCGCACAAGCCTTGTCACGAGACTTGTGGAAGAAGATGATGAAAGAGGGAAAATCTAAAATTATTGATGAACTAGCTAACTAAAGAACCCCCTTTAACCCTAGGTCTAGGTTCCTATTTATAGATAACTAACCCTAGATCTAGGATTTCAAATTCTAAGTTTCCCTCCTAAAGTTTGTTGAAGAAATTCAAATTTCCCTCCAAAAGTTAGTTAGGGGAGAAGCTTCTAGATGTGATTAGTTAGGAGGAGCTTCTAGAAGAGGATTAGTTAGGAGCTTAATTAGGATTACCCTTTCTTAATCTTCTTTGCTGATCTGGAAGTAGCTTCGAGGGTATTCTGGAACTTTACATATCAGAAAGCAATGTGTGCCCAGAGATATAAATTCTGCAGTAAAACATCCATGCTGACGTGGCAGAATAGGCGCGGAACCGCGGCGCAAGCCAGCTCCCGCCGCGGTTCCGCGGCTACTTGTGGGAGTTGAAGCTTGGGCTCTCTGGTGTGGTCTTGGGCTGTTGTATGGGCCTTCTTTTGATATATAGAATTGTATAATTCCTTCTGAATTGCTACCAGATCTGAAATGATTTAGTTGTCGTATTGTTTGATCAGCTTCTTTTGATTTTCTTCCGTATTTCCTGCACAGACTCAAGACAAGTGTTGCGCAAATACAGAAATGATGCAATGCCATGAAATGCGGTTAATTTCCCTTAAAGTGTCGGTTTAAAAGTCTAATACATGCAATCTCATATTTTGTGACAGATTTGCTAATATGTAGAATATGAATGCCGAACACTTCTAAATGTATGCAAATGTTAGGGAAATTGCCGGCTAAAATATACAATATTTTCGACTGATCATGTGGCATACAATCAATGCCCGTGCACCATGGGCCGTCAATAATATGTGCAGTGTCCTAAGGATACTATTCCAAGCACAACAATAACTAAGCAGTAGGGTGAATGCACAATTCTAAATATGAAATAGAATATGCGACAAGTCAAGTCATTTCTAGCCCAGACGCATAACGCCATGCGGGCGATTCCCTTGTAGATGTTAAATCTACTCACCAACGCACCAAGCTAGGTGAAGCCTACCACAAGTTTTCCCTTTGTAGCAGTGTCCGAAATTCCTGCCTGTGAACCTGTAACATAAAACAATATAACAGAATTATATTAGCAACAGACCCAAAATGCGTACAATCTATACGGTCCAACACGACACACATACGTACTCTAAAGGGTTCGTGTTGTAGCTAACGCGTATAGCGACACTACGAAACAAACTCAGAGCAACAGCAACACAGAACACGCACCGTATCAGATAACGATCGCGCGAAATGAAACACTAGAAATACGTAAAGTGATCCCAAATTTTTCTGTACCAGTGATTTGTAAAAATTGCAAGTACCTTGAGACCACATACCACCACAGAGACCCCTATCCAAAAACTCACCACCCCAGTCCCTACTCTGGCCGCAAATTGCGTCCAGAATCATTAAATCTGCGGCCGTTTCATGATGGAAATGGTTCGTATTTTGAGGGTAGGTTCTAGGTCTCTACACTAGGTTACAGTCATGTGAACTTTTGCAACAATTATCTGGTTTAACAGCAGATCATTCGAGACCCAAACATTACAATAAAAATATGATATTTACGTGAAACGATACGATACACGATAAAAACTAAAACTAACAAGCTAAGCTACACAATAAATACCTAATGAACAGAAAGGAATCATTACCTACACAAAAGAACTCAAAGATCCAAGCTTTGCACACTCCAAGGCATCCAAGAGGCAAATCCAAGAAAAAAGTGTGATTTAATGAGATTGTGAAGTTTTGTGATGGATTTTGATGAATATAGGAGAATGTTCAATTTGATGAGAGAGGAAGAGAGAAATACGAAAGAATTAAGTGAGAAAGAATGAGAGAGTGTGAGAAAATGAGACAGGGAGGTGAGGTGAGAGGTGAGTGTAACATTAGCATTAAATGCAAACCATACTCTCTCATAAATGCACCCACACCTCATCATTTCCACCTCCTCACTTCCAAAACAATTTCTCTCTCTCACACACAGAAGATCAAAGAATAGTTAAGGATTAAAGCAAAGATTTGGATAAAGCAAAGGGATTAGGTTAAGTGTCATGGTTGCTAAGAACTAGATTAGCACAAACAAACCTCACATTTACGTGCACACGTGCGTGCATGCTAATAACAAATAATAATAAATTATTAATTAAATGTTATAAAATGTGAGGAACCAGAATTGATAAACTTTTTACAGTAAACCTGCATTAACGTCTAAACGAACACTAACCGAAATCTAAGGCGTTACATTTACACTTCAAGCATTTGTGGCACTAGATTTTAATTTCGTGCGATTGTCCCACCAGATTTATATTTTGTGCATTTGTTCTACCAGATTCGTACTTCTTACATTAGTAACACTAGATTTGCATTTCCTGCATTTGTTGCACCGGACGGGTATTTATGCGTTTGTCGCACTTGATTTATACTATGTACCTTGGTTGCACCCGATTTATGTCCTTGAGCATTCGTTTTACCAAATTTGTATTTTCGTGCGCGTTGACACCTGTCGTTCGTTTTCGTGCATGCTACTCCACTATATGCTTTTACGGACCCGATGCGCTTTGGTTGGATTTTTGCGCATATTAGGCGCTTGATTTTGGATTTTCGGGCGCATCGGATGCACTTGATTTAGATTTCTTTCGTGCATGATGGATGCAGTTGATTTGGATTTTTTGCTCATATTAGGCGTATGATATGAGATGTGGTTTTGTGCACACCGAAGGCTGATTTTTCTTTTGAGCACCTTGTTTTCATGATGGGCACTATGCTATGTAGTAGCTGAACGGGACTGGTCCGAGGACAATACCTGAGTACTTTGCATGCATTAAAAGTTTAAGAAGAGGTTTTTGAAAAAGTGCTATAGACGCGCTAATTTTTACGTGTCAGTGAGCGACACGAACGTTTATAAAGTAAAACCTTTTTGGATATTTTGAAAACGACGGAACGTGTATTTAGGAAAACATATTTGGACATATATTATTATTTCAAAAAAAATGAGCGTTCGTCACTTATGCCGTGTGTTGCGCATCACACGGCGATTTAGAAATAATTTTCCATGTATTTTATTCAAATTTTGGGGTTTTTCAAGGATGCGTACTATATATATGTTATAGTATTTGACTAGTGTATATTGGATTTCAGTAGTGGATTTCGAGATCTGTATCTCTATTATAACTCCGAAGATATGCGTTCAAATCCGATGATTTGCGTAACGCTTGTCGGAGTTCGATTTTGAGTTTTGTACTCATTTTCATGCGCACTTGACACGATGTGCTGTGTTATTTCTGTATTTTCCGTGTTTCGGAGCCCCGTTAATTTGAGTTTATTATTGAAATATTTTAGATTTTGGTGGTTTAAATTTAAATTCGGGGACCGAATTTATTTAAGTGGGGAAGATTGTAACATTTCAGAAAATATAAAATATTATTTTTGGTATTTAATATTAAAATAATATTTTTCCCTAAAACTGCCTGATTTGCGAAATGTAGGGTTTTCAAAAAAGGGTATAAATATATACCGATAATTGTAAAATAAATGGAAATTAAAATGATTTATTCATTTAATTATATATTTAAAGGATTTGGCATTTTAAAAATTTATTATATGCAGTTTTGATAAAACCCCGATTAGTGCACTGCTAATCGCGTTTAAGCCAAATCCGTGTTTCTACAGTTTTCCATGGCTAGTGCACCATGACATGTTACTTGTTGTTTCATTTCATTTGTGTTATATGTTATTGTTTTATTGTGGTGAGAAAAGAAAAATAAAGGAAAATGGTTTAATGATGAGTTGGAGAGAGAGAGGAGACATAATGATGACTTGGAAAGTGAGGGGGTGAGAATAAAGGAGGGAGAGAGAGAGGGAAGCCACATATTCCCTCCATCATTATTCATTTTCTTCTCTTTCTTCATCTTCCTCCAAACTCACATCACTCAACTTCAAACCCTAGATCCATCTCCAAATAATCCCCAAAACCCTAAACCCCTTTCACAAAAGTTGATCCCCTCTTCACCCTCTACACATTGAACCAAAAAAGTGGGATTTTGGAAACATTAGGGCTACTAGGGTTCTCTTGAGTATATCCATGAGGTATAATCATTTCCACTTAGTTAGTTTTAGTTTTCTTGTGTTTTAGATAAATTAGAAGTTGAATTGGTTGGGTGGTTGTGGAGATAGAAATCCTTAGAGAAGGTTTAGGTTTAAAGATGGTTTTAGTGAACTCTTGTGGCTGTGCAAGACCTGAGATTTAGTATGGGAAACCAAAATATGTATTTGGGATTTGAGTTCATGTCGGTTTGTGAGAATTTAGGGTGTGCCGGGAAATCTGGAGCAAATCGGGGGATTTCTAAAAGAAGCAAACAACTCTAGAGACCTAATTGGGACCATAGGTTGCCACACCGACAAAACAAAGCCCATAGGACCCAGGGGGGCCGAGGAGGCTGGATTTTAAGGGTAGGTGGCCTTCCACATGGTGTGGTGTGCTGTCGGGGTTGGTCCAGTAGCTCAAATATACAATATACATCACCCTAGACTTGTTTGCTTGGCTTTATTTGACCTGAGTCAAAATCTCGGAGCTTTTTAGTGTGATTTTGGCTATGTTTTCCGTATTTTGAAAAGCTAATCCTTGATATTTGGATTTGTATTTGGTTGTTGGATGTTCGTACATCAACAACAGGGGTTGTTTGGTTGATTTTGTATGCGTAAGCTATATGTTCTAACCTATGAGAAATGCGCGTGCCGTTTTGGATTTCAGAACTTGATTTTAATAGCGTTGCGATATGTGTTGTTATTGTAGGTACCTTCGTGTGGACTCCGTGGCGACGGAGCATGGTGTCATCGACTATGGCAAGCGAAGACCAAGGTGAGTGGAACTATATCCACGGGGGAAGTCAGGTGGATGGCGTATAGCACCCCCGCAAAGTTTTGGTGGAAACCGATTTGTAGCATATGGTTAAGAAAACCTAGATTAACAAAGTAGGGTTAGAGCTAAAAGATTAATTAGATAAACCATATTAGAAACTAAGAATAGTTAGAAGCGATATGATACGACTTGTATGTGATGACGAGATGTTGAGGATGACGTTTGACGATAGTGTAAGTGCACGGCGGCGCCCCGGCCGTCAATCCGACGCCGGAATGCGGAAGCGTTGATTTACTTTAACTTTTAAAACCGGCACCACCGCGCACTATAAAACCCGGATCATGCCATTAAACTAGTCCTAGCTAACAAGAAGGGGGTAGAGAGATATACCGAGCGATCCGTATCCTTCGGTCTTCTCGTCGTCGTCCCCATCTCCCCGCGGAATCTCTGGTCTCCACCAAGTCGCCGAAAGGGCACCACGTCGCCGGCTTCTTTTACGGGCTCCCACCACTGGCCGAGGCAACTCGGGCACGAAGTGGGCGAGCCGACGTGCCCAAGATTTGCTTTAGAATCGTGTAGTGCTCTTTGCCTCTATTTGGGTAGAGAAAGTTGCCATATGGTGGAGGATTGAGATATGAACTTTTGGAGAATGAGCAAAAATGATTTT
This sequence comes from Agapanthus africanus, assembly GCA_030015575.1. Classification (NCBI taxonomy): domain Eukaryota; kingdom Viridiplantae; phylum Streptophyta; class Magnoliopsida; order Asparagales; family Amaryllidaceae; genus Agapanthus; species Agapanthus africanus. Next base: position 118,313,588 of record CM057351.1, read on the forward strand.
GCCAAGCCAAATGAGTGTAATTCCCTCATGCAAAAATTGGGACAGCCCCCACCCCTTTTCCATTGGCCGGCCATCACAAGATGAGGGAGAGAGAATGAGAGAAGTATGTTTGTGTGAGAGAGCGAGGAACCACAATGCAAGAGAGAGAGATCAAATGTTATCATGAAAAGAAATGATCACCAAAACAAACCCACACTCCACCAACCATCATCATCACTCCAAAGCCAAGCTATCATGAACCGTCATGAACAAAGGAAAGTCAAGGGTGGTAGAATCATCATGAAACAACAAGATGCAAATAACACCCTCCACAAATGCTTATTTGCACAATTGCAAATAATCCCTCCTCCACCAATCTTTAGCCAATGAAAGATACAAAGAAATATGGCTGAAACGGAAAACAAACTGGCAACTCCAAAAAAACTGATACGGTAATAAATTACAGGAAAACCCCGCTACGGTATATACATACCAGCATTTGTATTCCGACCGAAATACAAATGCAACGAGACAAATTCTACACTGTACTATACTAGAATCCGGCTTAAACCAAAGCCCGCTAGTATTATCCGTCCGATCCTGATCCGTGCAATACCGCACGTATCTGATCGAACCCGGCCATATATCCATACGGCCTCTAGTACTAACCGTCTGATCCTGATCCGTGCAATACCGCACGTATCTGATCGAACCCTGCCATATCTCCATATGGCCTCTACAGCGTTTCGCCCGAAACTTGAGTAACTGAATGTGGGGGACTCTAAAGACTCGTCAATACTATGGCTGTGGATTTAACCACTAGCACGTCAGAGGTATTAGCCATACGTGACGGGCTACCAGCTATTGACCAAAAGGGACGTCGATGAGCGAACTCATCCTGACACCCTACTGAGCCTGTCAGTGACAATATGTTAGTTATGTATATGCCCTAGAGGCCATTGTTGTACATATGATGTATATTATAATGGATGCTTGGATATATATAGAGAGGACTTTCTTGCTCGTCATGATAGTATGCTATTTGGTTTCACTTTATCTTAACATGTTGACTTCTATTGGTTTACTGTTTTTCTCTCACATGTTGATAAAGCCCTTAGGATCTGTACTAGACTACTGGGACTATGATGAGATCATACTAGTGGGGCCGTGGTAGTCGATGAGTACATCCTATAACAGTTCCTAGTCGAGGGTATATCGAGACAGGGCATCGACACACCAGAGTAGACTAGCGTATACGCATCTTGACCCATATGATGGGCGATGGATGATCCCATATTCATCGGTGTTTGACATCAGAGATGGTGTACGGGTGCTCAGTGGAGACTGGGTACATAGGACGGACTCGCCGAGAACTCCCAGATGGTGATATACCACACGTCAGATGGCAGTTCTCCGGTGACACTGGTACAGGGTATTCTGTAGACCCGAGATCGTCATAGAGTCTTGTGTGATTCCCACTGTGCTTTGATTTCCACCTTACCACGTCTAAGAGGGCGTGCAAAACGGTGGCTTTTGGGTACAGTCCCGAATCACATGGAGGCAATGAGCGATACGAGGGGATTCGTCTCACCCGGTATAGGGAGTTGATGTTGTGCTGTGTTCGATTGGCTATAACTGGAAGTCCCTGGCCAGGGATGATATAGAGATTTACTGGTAAGTGTTACTAGTAGTTTCTCGACCCGTTATGAGCCACACATCGACACGACTTAACGGTTACTGGGGTCTGACGTTTACCACCCCTAGACTTGATATGCGACATATCAGACGAATAGACCGGACTGTACGGGAGTGTTACTGATTGGATTCACAGGAGAACGCACAGGCTAGCTTATTGATCTTCTGATCGCTCAATACCTGGGTGGCTGTTACGTTTAGCTGACCGCTTGCAGCTTGTGGGTGTTTGATATGATCATCACCTGCTACCGGCGTATTGACGATTCTTTAGAATCCTACACAGAGGTTTCTTGGCTCAGGCGAAACGGAGTAGAGGCACATATGTGATATGCGCAGGACCGAGAATAATGCGATATGAGATACCGTATTATATTCTCGCGATATTTAGATATGAACCGGGTCATCGGATCAAGTGTTGATTCGATGAATCGGTACATGATATATTAGTCAGTAATATTCGATATAGCCGGATCGTCGGATCAAGTGTAGATTCGATGATTTAATGTATAATAATATATATGATATATTATTACATTATCTAATATTTGCTTGCTTTATTATTTCATTTTCTCACTGGATGATACATTGATATATATGCGATATATGTTAATTGTATTATTTTCTATTGTTGCAAATATATAATATATATGTGATATATATTATTGTGACATGATATGATTTATTATTAAACATGTTTAACGATGATTAAATGAGGTTAGGGTTTGATTCGGGTTAGTTGCTTCTTGCACTTTCTAGAAGCTTTTTCTTTTGTCATGGTTAAGATATTTGTTGATGACTCATTGCTAACCCAACCAAACCCTAACTCTAGTTTATTCTCTATAAACTATTAGCCACTCATCCTTGACCATGGTTGATACATCAATCATATACTTTTATTTCTATTCATCACAAAAGGAATTATCATTTTCCATGATCATCTTCATCTCTCTTGATTTTGAGCTCACTAGTAATTCCATTTGTGATGATAAATTGTGAGAAAGTGAATTAAAAAGAAAGCATAAATACTACTCCATTATCCTCATCTCATCTAGCCCTTGAGATTAGGGTGTTCATCTCTTTAGAGTGAGAAAGCTTGGGTTATTGCAACTTCGACGTAGATCATCGGAGATTCGAAACACTTCAAACTAGCATGGATCGTTCGAGTCGTGGAGCTTCTCTTGAGTCCGGGAGATCATGGATCGCGGCAAAGGGACTTCTACTCGGAGCTTGTGAAGCGAAGGAGCGGACTACAAAGGTTGTAATCCCTCACACTTATATAAAAAGATGTTATCTTGCATGCTAAACCCTAATAATCTAGCAAAGATCCCGGCTTTGGGTTGTTCGGCACGTCTAGAATTTTTATCCGGGCATGTTTGATGCCTTATGAACCTTCACAAGAGTGCCTACGAACCCTACAGTGGTATCATAGCCCAGCTAGAGCATTAGGCGATGTATTTACGAACTTAAAACTCCGATCGAACCCGAACCGACGAAAATAACCCCCTCTCTGGAAATTTTTCAAAATCTGGGATTTTTCTGAATTAAAAATACCTAAAAAAACAGCAGGGAATTCTAAGAATTACCATGAAACACGGGCCCACAACTCCACTAAACCGCGGCGGAACCGCGGCGGGAACATGCTTCCCGCGGCGGTTCCGCGGCCGATTTATGGGATTGTGACACGTGGCTTCATGGTAATATCCGTAGGTGCTTGTTGATGCTTCTGGGTATTTTTAAAAGTCATTCAAGTGTTGTTTAATCTGGGGTTTATTTTGTAATCGTAGATTCGATCGGAAAATTTAAATTCGTTATTATTTCCGGATATTTAGAAACTGTTAAACTATATGAACGGATATCATTAACTCACTTTTTCCCGGCACGGAAAATTTTCAAGTGTTGAATTTTTATCGGGTTTAAATCTTTCGGAAAAATTGTACAAGTTAAGCAGTGGACCCTCTAGAAGACAACAAACCTTAACTCGATTATGTGACCGTCTTGAACAGCCTTTTGAACCTTCGGGTTTGGGGCAGTACGGAGTGCCACATATGAGGCGTTGGCTTGACCCTTCTACGGCTGGATCACTGGTACTGTGACATATTCTGGGGTTATTTGAACTTCGCTCAAGTGTTGAGCACATTAGGAAATTTTGGGTATTTGATTATCTGTTCGAAGTGTTTAACACTATCTATTCATCTGGAATGTGATACAATATGTAGAATTCATTGGGTTAGGCATGAAATGCGAAGTATGTGATAGTTCGGATTTACGATGTCTAGAGTGATTGTGGATTACAAATGTTGTAGTTTTACACTTTCTTTTCTGTGACCGTAAGTGTAATATGTGATATCGCCGGTTTCGTTGGTATATGTCAACGACAATTGGAATGAGCATATTTACTTACGTTGATGATATGAGATATTATGTGTTGCTGTGATACGTTATATTGGATCGTCGCGTTCTGAATAGCCGGGGGTTTTATGTGAGATGAGGGTTTTTATTTTCATTCATGTAAAATTCATTTGTAATGTAATATTCTTTTATTTGGGGCACTTCCAGGTTGAGGTTGATGCCACCAGTGTATATTATTTACTTTTCCGCATTAGGTAGACCCAAGGAGGGGAGCACAAGTAACCGGGTTCTAGGGTCCAGTGGGAGACCACCTCGAGGAGTCGAGATCGGGTCTCCTAACCCTAGAATTGGCAGTGTTACTTGCCGCTCTCGTAGGGGTCTTGGGATATGGGTTTGGCTATTCGTCGCGACCGTGGAATCCGTGTTTTATACAGGCTCGTATTGAAAACACGGACGTCCTAGTATATCCAATATTCCATATATGTTCTTCTGCTGCAATGTTCTGTGATGAGATCATATTACTGCCTTAGACGAATGCTTATACTATATATATATGCTGATATATAAATATTACTGCTTTCGTTTCTTCTGTGATGCTTAGGAAGCATAAGCTGATGGGATTTTATTAATGAGATTAATAAAAAGAAAAGAAACCTAAAGATGTTGTAGAATCAAAACTTTATAAAAAGGGTAGCTACAGTTTTGCTTTGCACAGCGGTATATATGATATGCCCTGCACCTTATTCGATGAGGAAAGAGCCGAGATCCCTTAACCGGGAGTGACCTCTTTAGCGAAACTGGCAGATGCTTCAAAACTCGGTTTGTCTTTTGATTGCTTTTAGTGTTATGCTTTGCACAGCGGTATATATGATATATCCTGCACCTTATTCGATGAGGAAAGGGCCGACGATCCCTTCACCGGGAGTGACCCCTTTAGCGAAACTAAGAAAAGCCACAAAGCCACTCCTTTTCAAAATTACTCGATTCTATGACGATATCAAGTTCATTATGCTCAGGGTTTTCTTCAAAATCTGCGTAGCCCTCCGACATTTCAGATAGGTAATACTTAGTATTTGTGCTACGTTTGTTGGCTTTCGTCAAGGCGTAGTGTGCGGTAGCTAATTATTACTTATCTGTTACATATGATGAGATTGGGTTAGGGTAGTCGTGCGACTTTGTTGGCTTTCGTCAAGGGACGTACGGCTGTGTTTAATTCAATCAAGAAATGTTCGGGTTGAACTTGACTAGCGGACTATGGTTTGTTGGCTTTCGTCAAGGTCATAGAACGTTAGGGGCACAATATTATCGGGAATTTCAAGTGTTGAAATTTGCAATGAGATTGCATACCTCCTATGAGATAGTTGGATCCCGATACCCACTGCGAGTAAGAGTTACTCCTGGAAGAGTTTTACACAGGACAATTAGCCGATCAAGTAGGTGTCTAGAAAAGTGTTAACGGGGTTACGCCTCTGGGAAAACAAGGTTTACTTTAATTAGGTCCGTGCGAAAGCACGGGGAACCTCCCTCAAAGTACCGGCACTGATCTGGATAAAAGATTGACGAAATTGTTGGGTGTAATTATGTTAGTGTTTATGCCCTAGAAAGGCCATTACTGTATCATACTAGTTTGTATATTACTTAATGGAAGCTTGGGATATTCACATATATATAACAGTATTGCTAAACATGGTAGTATGCTACTTGGTTTTTTCTATCTTAATATGTGAGTATACGTATTAATAGAGCTCTTAGGATCTTGCTTGACTACCAGCGTTGTGATGGCAGTCACACTAGTGGGGGCTGGGTAGTCTAGAAGCACATCCTTATTCAGGTCCCTAGTCATTGGATTATCGAGACAGGGCATCGATACTCCGGAGTAGACTAGTGTGTACGCTTCTCATCCCAGTTGGGGAGATGGTCTGTCCCACAGCCGTCGGTATGTTGGAGATAGTATACAGCTGCTCGTTAGGTTACGGGTACACCGGACAAGACTCACAGGGAACTGTTGGTTGGTTTTATACCAGTCGTCAGTGAACAGTTCCCAGGTGACATGAGTACAACTTAGTCCGCAGACTTGACCCTGCTACTTCGCCTCGAGTGTGTCCCACTGTTCTTAGATTGCTACCCTACCACGGCTCAAAGGAGTCGTGCAAACAGGTAGCAGTTGGGTGCAGTCCCGAGCACTTGGAGTCAGTGGCGGTTAGACAGGATTCGTCCCTCCCGGTATTGGGAGTAGATATCGCGCTGTGTCAGAGAGCCATTACGCAAAGTCCCTGGCCAGGGCAAGCGAGATTTGCTGGTAGGTTCCAGTAGTTTCTCAGGGTGTAATGGGCTTCCCTCCGACACGACTTATACCGCTATTAGGGGACTGACGCTTGCTGCCCCCTATGCCGGATATGCGATAGTCTTGGACGAACGGACCGGACTGTATGGAGATTGTCACATCAGACTCAGTAGGAGTTCGGATGGGTTTCCTCATCGGCCTTCTTATCGACAACTACCTGGGGACCGTTACGTACAGCTAGTGCCGCTTGCGGTCTGTGGTTAAACCCACTGCCAGCGTAGTAGTCGAGTCTCTAGAGTCCCACACGGAGAGTTTCCTACTCCAGGCGAAACGATATAGAGGTCGTATGGTTTTACGACAAAGGTTCGGACGCATACGTGTGTTTACGCACGTACGACTTTCGGACAGTTTTTACCAGTCGGCTTTGGTTTAAGCCAGTTACCGGTATCCGGTTATTGGATTTTTACAGTCTAAAGTTTTTCCGTATTTTTGCGGAAAGGAGGGGCGTTCTCGTAATTGTGCGGGAAGCTTCTAGAAGGTGGTGACTAAGGAGGTTAAGGTGGCATATGAAATGATTGTGATTAGTGAGTCACCTTGATGATTCATAGAAGTCTTTTGTCATTATAATGAATCGTCACTAGATATTATCAAGCATGGTTGCTAAATTCATTTCTTATTCTTTTCTTGATAAAAGAAATGCTTGATATATATCTTCTAGACTCACTATTCTCAAATCATTATCTTTATCCTCTTCTCTCTCCTCAAGCTCTCCCTCTTCAAAAGACTAATCCTCCCCTCTCATGAGTTGAGTACAAGGGTTAGTAAGACTAATTAATCCATAGCCCTCTCTATATTACACCTAGCTTCTTTGATTAGCACTTAGAGAAGTTTAGTTGCCTCAAGTTTAGAGGCTAAGCTTGGAGTAAAGCTCTCGGGTGGATCGTCTACTACTTCGAGAAGGCCGAGGAGAACAAGGAGTTCGTAAAGACGAAGGACACGTTTCGTTAGGTATAATCCCTAAACATAGTAGTATAGAAACTATATGTTTGATGTTAGTTATCGTCTAGCTTCGATTCAAGCGGTTAGTCGATGTTTGTTCATTAAACTAGTTCGTTTTTGAAAATTCCGCCTCCCCACAAGTATTGGGGTGTTCTACATCGACTTACAGTGGTATCAGAGCCTCGCTAAACAATAAATAACTTTATTGCAAATTTGTACGAATTTCGAACGGAAAAACGAAGCCGGAAAACCCTAAAAACATCAAGTTTCTGTCGATTTTAAAATGATGTCCTAAAATTTTTCAGGGATGTGCAGAAAGCTTGAAATGACCACAGAAGAACACCCAAGAAATTTGGGTTCCTCAATCGTCTACGGCGCCGCGGAACCGCGGCGGATCCCACCGATCCGCCGCACTTCCGCCGCCGAGTTGACGAGTCAGGAACTCGTTTTTCTTGTGTGGGTCCCCTGTGGTATTTGGGATTTTCTGGAATATTTTAATTTTGCTCAGGTTTCAGTTTTACAGAGCAGTATTGGAGCAATATTAATGGTGTTTAATCGATCGAAATTGTACAGTATTTGCATATTGGATTATATCTGTGATTGTATAATATGTTCGTAAACCTCCTCTAACTGCTAGTATGTCAGTTGGCAGGGGGTTGCACATTTCTGAAATGGATTTTATCTGTTTGTGCATATGAACTGTAATTGGACTGTTGTGATGTATAGCCGGGGTTTAGCAATGGGTTATTATTTAATTCATTTGTTGTAAATGTAATTTGTTGTAATATTATTTTTGCGGGGCACATCCAGGTTGAGGTTGTAGCCACCGTTGTATTATTTCATTTTACTGTTTTTGCTCCTAGGACTGACCCAAGGTTGGGTACACAAACTGCCGGGTGGGTAGTTTGCCGTACCCGTAGGGGTCGAGGGTGGGGTAATGGCTATTCATCAAAACTGTGTTATCCGTCTTTTCTTGCAGGCTCAAAAGAAATACGGATTGCTAGCAAATCGAATTAAGTTCATCTGTGTTCTGGAATGTATATCATTGCGTCAGACGAATGTAAAATATCTATATATATGATAGCTATTTTAGACGTCACTTATGTTTTACACCCGCGCTAGCCCAGTCCCCGCTCTGTCGTTAGTTAAGTAACCTAACGGGTGATGACGGGACCCAATGGCGAATGCAGGTGGCATAAGAGGACGTCATATTTTCGTTGTTTTCTGCAATGATAGGTTAATGATGGGACGCATTATCTATAATGCAAAGAAAATAAACCAAGTTTAAATCGTTGGAACAATTTAAAAGAAACCACTCGGTTATTTTAAAACAGATATTTTTAAATGCGGAGCCTTAACCACTCCTTTTAAAAGCTATCAACTTCCTTCGGTTATATCAAGTTCACTACGTTCACGGTTTCGCCAAAACCAGTCGTAGCCCTCCGTCATTTCTTATGGATGGTCAGTAGTATTCAAGCTATGCTTGTTGGCATACGTCAAGGCATAGTGTTTGGTAGCTGCTGGGGTATTCATTTGTTGCATAGATAGATGTGTTGGTTTGGGACAGTCGCATTACCTTGTTGGCATACGTCAAGGGTATATACGGGTGGGTTCAAATTAACAAGATAATGATGGGCAGAACTTGACATGTGACTTATGATTTGTTGGCATACGTCAAGGTCATAAGAGCATGGGGCAAAAACTTATATCGGGAATTTCTAAAGAAACTGAAATTTGCAAAGAGATGCATACCATTTGGAGTTTGATGAATATTGGTAGGATTCCTTGAACATTATCATACGATGATATTTGGATCCCGATCCTACTGTGAGTATATGCTACTTATCAGGATATTCGTCACTTAACGATCATTGCTATAAACCTAGTAGGTGTCCAGAAAAGTGTCAGCGGGGTTACGCCCCCAGAGAAAAGAGGTAATTTAATTAAGGAACTTCGCGAAAGCGTTGGAAAACCTCCCTCGAAGTACCGACTACAGCCTGGCTGAACGGTTAAGCAAGTATTGTACGGTGAGAATAGTCCTGGCTAATTCTTCTTTTATGGTTTGAGGAAGGATTCGAGAAACAGTGGGAGCCATCCAGTTTAGATAAACGAAAAACCACTCTAAACTTGCAAGAGCATCATGCTAAAGAGTTTTCTTCTCTCTCTCCTAATTGCAGCGACCCTGAAAATGACTGGACTTAAGTTACTTTTAGAGAAGAATATACTGACAGGGCCAAACTACAAAGATTGGCTGCGGAATGTCAAAATGGCTTTGACCTATGACAAATTGGGGTACGTCCTCACCGCTACGGCACTTGCTGTCCCTGGTCCCAAATCCAGTAATGCGTATAAGGAAATCCGCAAAACCTGGGATTTAGATTGCGCGAAAGCCAAGTGCATCGTGCTTGCCTCGATGAACAATGAACATCAGAGGAGGCACGAGGATATGGACCTTGATGGCATATTTCTCCATACAAAGGAACTTTATGAAGAGCAATCTCGTATAGCAAGATACGAGACCTCTAAGAACTTGTTTCGAGCGAGGTTGGCTGTCGGGTCATCGGTAGGAGAATATGTCCTAAAGATGATCGGCTACATTGAAGAGCTCGCAGACCTTGGGACGACTTTGGATAATGAGCTATATACAGACCTTATTCTCCAGTCCCTTCCTCACACCTACGCCCAGTTTATCCTAAACTTCAACATTCAAAGAAAAGAAGTTGAACTTCCGGAACTCCTGAACATGTTAAGGAGTGTAGAGGGCACCTTGAAGAATACAAGGGAAACACCCGCTATGTTTGTTGGCGGTACATCTTCTTCCGGGTCCAAGGCTAAGGCCAAAGGAAGGAAGAAGAAGGCCGCACCCAGACCTAGAGGAGGTGTTAGTAAGGTGGGAGGGAAGGGAAAGAAAAAGTTTGCGGTACCAGTAGTTGGCCAGGATGAGTGCTTCCATTGTCACAGGAAAGGGCACTGGAAGAAGGATTGCAAGGCGTGGAACGCCAAGAACCAGGAACCGAAGCAAGCTGTGGCTTCGACTTCAGGTGTGTTTGTAATTGAGAATTGTCTGTCGATCAACTCTACTTCCTGGGTATTGGATACCGGATCAGGATCTCATATTTGCAATTCATTGCAGGCACTGAGAAACCGTAGAGTGCTGAAGGAAGGTGATATGACCCTAAAGGTTGCTAACGGAGCTAGCGTGGGAGCTGCGTCCGTCGGGGATTATCACCTAGGATTGACGAGTGGACACATTTTGGTTTTACATAACTGTTATTTTGTACCAAGCTTAACGTGTAATATCATATCAGTTTCCTTGTTATCAAATAAAGGTTATGATTTCACATTTGTAAGAGATGTTGTCAACATCCACCTTAATCATGGTTTGATTTGGTCAGGTACACTAAATAACGGCATATATGTTTTAAACCAACTCCAAATTTTCAATATCCAGAACACACTAAAAAGAAAGTCTCCAGATTTAAATAAAGCTTCTTATGGCATTGTAGACTGGGTCACATCAATGAGAGAAGGTTGACTAAGTTGCATAGAGAAGGATATTTGGACTCGTTCGAATATCAATCTTATGACACTTGTCAATCTTGTCTCAAAGGAAAGATGATAAAGACTCCATTCACTGGACAAGGAGTAAGAGCGAGCGAGCTCTTAGGACTCATACACAGCGATGTATGTGGTCCAATGTCTACACATGCGAGAGGTGGTTATTCCTACTTCATTACTTTTACAGATGATTTCTCTAGGTTTGGACATGTCTTCTTGATGAAGTATAAATCCGAGGCCTTTGAGAAATTCCTGGAATACAAGAGTGAAGCGGAAAACCAAACAGGCAAAAGTATTAAGACACTGAGATCTGATCGAGGTGGAGAATACTTAGGTGCCGAGTTCCTAGGTTACCTAAAAGAGAAAGGAATTCTCTCTCAGCTTACTCCTCCATACACTCCACAGCACAACGGTGTATCGGAGAGACGGAATCGAACCCTATTGGATATGGTACGATCCATGATGAGTAATGCTGAGTTACCGCGATCTTTCTGGGGTTATGCGCTAGAATCAGCGATACATCTTTTGAACAGAGTTCCAACCAAAACTGTGCCTACCACACCATATCAGATGTGGAGTGGGAAGAAACCCTATCTTCAGTACCTGAAGACATAGGGATGTCCAGCTTTTGTAAAAAAGCAGCATCCGGACAAGCTCGAGGCACGCTCAGTAGAGTGTAAGTTTGTGGGATATCCAAAGAACTCTACAGGATATTGTTTCTATTACGCAGAGGAACAAAAGGTTTTTGTTTCTCGTCATGCCCGCTTCTTAGAAACTGAATTTTTAGAAAATCAGAAGAGTGGGAGCGTAGTAGAACTGGAAGAAATTCCAGAACCACAAGCTGCTACTGAAAGTTTGGTAGAACCAGAGGTTCAAGAAGTACAGGACATTCCCGCACCCCTCCGCAGAAGTAGTAGGCCGTCTCGTCCGCTTGAGAGATACTACGGTTTTCTCGTCGATGGGGATAGAGAGGACTGCATCATAGATGATGATGAACCTACTAGCTTCCAGCAGGCCATCCAGAGCGGCGACTCGGTACGATGGCTAGATGCAATGCGAAGCGAAATGGAGTCCATGTACACCAACAAAGTATGGACTTTGGACTTTGCTCCAGCTGGGGTAAAACCCATAGGATGCAAATGGATCTTCAAGAAAAAGATTGGTGTAGATGGGCAGGTGGAAACCTATAAAGCTAGACTTGTTGCAAAGGGTTTTCGTCAAAGACCTGGTTTGGACTATGACGAAACTTTTTCTCCAGTGGCTATGCTAAAATCCATTCGTATCCTTCTTGCAATTGCTGCCTTCCATGATTATGAAATCCGGCAGATGGACGTAAAGACGGCTTTTCTGAATGGTAATTTAGAAGAGTGCGTCTATATGGATCAGCCAGAGGGTTTTGATCAGAGTGGGAGCAGCGGGAAAGTATGCAAGTTGCTTAAGTCTATTTATGGACTAAAGCAAGCAGCGCGGAGTTGGAACATCTTTTTTGATGAGACGGTCAAAGAATATGACTTTATCAAAAATCCAGATGAACCGTGCATATATAGTAAAGTTGTAGCCAGAAGTGTTGTATTCCTCGTCTTGTACGTGGATGACATTCTATTGATAGGAAATGACATTCCTATGCTACAATCTGTCAAAGGATTCTTGTCACAAAGGTTCTCCATGAAAGACCTGGGTGATTCCTCTTACATTCTGGGGATCCGGATCTATCGTGATAGATCCAAGAGGATGTTAGGACTTTCGCAGTACAGGTATATCGACACTATACTGAAAAGATTCAGTATGGAAGATTCTAAGCGCGGTAATCTATCGGCTTGTCACGGAATCACCCTCTCCAAAGAGATGTCTCCCAAGACTGATTTGGAAAGGGAACGCATGTGTATTATACCCTACGCTTCTGCGGTAGGCTCTATAATGTATGCGATGTTGTGTACCAGACCAGATGTAGCTTACGCACTGAGCGTGGTAAGCCGGTATCAGTCAGACCCAGGGGAGAAGCACTGGATAGCAGTAAAGAACATTCTCAAGTACTTGAGAAGGATTAAGGAGATGTTCTTGGTTTACGACGGAAAAGACCTCAGGTTAGAGGCCTTTGCTGATTCCGGCTTCCAGAGTGATAAGGACGATTCCAAGTCCATGTCGGGTTATGTCTTAACCCTCAATGGAGGGGCATGTAGGGTTGCTATGCACGCACACAAGGGTCTACGAGGCATCAACCATGCCCGATTAAAAAATTAGTTGTGCCGAACAACCCGAATACGGATCTTTAAACTAGAGATTAGGCGAAAACTAACATGTTAACAACTTAACACTAAGTAAGAGGGATTACAACCTTTGTAGATCCGGTCCTTCACTTCATATGCTCCGTGTTGTGGTCCCTTCGCTGCGATCATCGGGTTCCGGACTCTCGAGAAGTTCCACGAAGAGAAAGATTCAACCTTTGCTTCCGATCTTCGATACTGAGATGATCTACCTTGAAGTTTCATTAACACAAGCTAACACTCATGAAATGATGTGAACACCCTCATCTAAATGGCAAGGGAAGATGAGGATGATGAAGTAGGATATTTGCTCTCTTTATTTATCTTTTTCTCATATTTATTCATCACTTTGGAAAAATCTAGCAAGCTTTTTCATGAAAGAAATGAAGGAAGAAGAAGAATAGTGATCCATTTCCTTTTGTGATGAATAATGGAAGGATTAATATGAAGAATTATGCAACCATGGTTGACTTAACCATTGAAGATAATTAACCAAGGGTTAGGGTTTGGGTTGAGTTAAGAATGAGTCACTTGTAAATATCTTTTCCAAAACAAAAAGAAAACCTTCTAGAAACATCTAGAAAGCTTAACCCTAATCCAAACCCTAATCATGTTTAAACTCCACTAAACAAGTTGCATTAGTTATCATATCATGTTACAATATTATATATCACATATATAATATTTATTGTAACCAAATAAAATAATACAATTAACATATATCGCATATATATCAATGTATTACCCGAGTGAGAAAAAGAATATTTTAGTGAGCAAATATTAGTTAATGTAATTTAATATATCATATATATTATTATACATTAAATTATCGAATCAACACTTGATCCGACAATCCGGCTATATTGCATATAACCGACTAATATTTATCCGTACCGATTCATCGAATCAACACTTGATCCGATGACCCGGCTGATATCAAATATCGCGAGAATATAGAATACGGTATCTCATATCGTATTATCCTCGGTCCTGCACATATCACATATGTGCCCCTACTCCGTTTTGCCTTAGCCAAGAAACCTCTGTCTAGGACTCTAAAGAATCGTCAATACGCCGGCAGTAGGTGATGATCATATCAAACACCCACAAGCTGCAAGCGGTCAGCTAAACGTAACAGCTACCCAGGTATTGAGCGCTCAGAAGATCAACAAGCAAGCCTGTACATTCTCCTGTGAATCCAAACAGTAACAATCCCGTACAGTCTGGTCTCGTCGTCTGATATGTCGCATACCTCGCCTAGGGGTGGTAAACGTCAGACCCAGTAGCTCGATAAGTCGTGTCGATATGAGGTCTATAACAGTTCGAGAAACTACTGATAACACTTACCAGTAAATCTCAGCAACCCTGGCCAGGGATTTCCGGTTATAGCCAATCGAACACAGCACAACATCAACTCCCTATACCGGGAGAGACGAATCCCCTCCTATCGCTCATTGCCTCCATGTGATTCGGGACTGTACCCAAAAGCCACCTTTTTGCACGCCCTCTTGGACGTGGTATGATGAAAATCAAAGCACAGTGGGAATCACACAAGACTCTATGACGATCTCGGGTCAACAGACTACTCTGTACCAGTGTCACCGGAGAACTGCCATCTGACGTATGGTATAATACCATCTGGGAGTTCTCGGCGAGTCCGTCCAGTGTACCCAGTCTCCACTGAGCACCCGTACACCATCCTTGATGTCAAACACCGATGGATATGGGATCATCCATCGCCCATCATATGGGTCAAGATGTGTATACGCTAGTCTACTCTGGTGTATCGATTCCCTGTCTCGATACACCCTCGACTAGGAACAGTTATAGGATGTACTCGTCGACTACCGTGGCCCCACTAGTATGATCTCATCATAGTCCCAGTAGTCGAGTACATATCCTAAGCGCTTTATCAACATGTAATATAGAGACAATCAGAGTACATGTTAAGATAAAGTACAACCAGATAGCATACTATCATGTCGAGCAAGAAAGTCCTCCCTATATATGTCCTAGCATCCACTACAATATACATCGTATGTACAGTAATGGCCTCTAGGGCATACATATAACTAACAATCTCCCACTTTCACTAGGGCCATCTGTTATGGTATCGCATACCCAACAATTAGCTGCGGTTGTAGTATCTCATACTCAACCATCCCATAAAAGTCTCTACTGGGAAAAAGGCCTTTGTGAATGGATCCACGCAGTTGTCCTCTGTGTCTGCTCTCCTAACCTCGATCTCCCTGGAGATCAACCATCTCCATGATAAGGTGATACTGCCTAAGAATTATATCTGGATTTCTGATGGGACGGTAGTTCCTTGGCTAAAGCCACAAATCCATTGTCACACAATGGTAGGAACGACGTTCATCTTATGAACTTATAGATATCCAGACTGCCTCTTTTGTAGTATCCTTGGTAACGATGTATCTTGCCTTTAATCGTCTAGTATGTCACGGTATCTAGCTTGGAACTCTTCCAACATACCGTCCCTCCACGGAGGGTATAGACAATGCCTGCGACTGACATTCAGTCGTTCTTATCACCTTGGAACCTTTCCAGTGATTCTCCCCAGGATCGATTGATACCATCTCACTACAACTAGTGAGTGTCCTAACATCCAATTAGATCTATCTCATAGATCCAAAACCCAGGATTTAGGAGGTATCACTTTGATCCTATATGGAGAATCCTTGTGATAAGCGGAGAATGACCGAGCGTAGAATAGGAAACTCCTTCCCTATCAAGAGTATGTCATCCACGTACTCTACGAGGATCACCACTAAACTCTCTACTACCTTTTTGTATATACAAGGTTCATCTACCATTTTGATGAAGTCAAACTCTTTGACTACCACATCAAAACAGATGTTCCAACTCCGCGATGCCTGTTTTATCATATAAAACATCTTGCACACATTTCCGCTGCTCCCACTGTCTACGAAGCCCTCTGGCTGTGTACTTATAGACGCTCTTTTCTAAAATATCATTTAGAAAAGCAGTCATGACACCCAACCGCCAGATATCGTAGTCATGGTATGTAGCCGTGGCAAGTAGGATCTGGATGGACTTAAGCATAGCTTTGAAAGTCTCAACTTTTCCATGTACACCAAGTAATCTTCTCAAGATATACTTGCTCCTAATGGGGATTTAACCCTTCAGATAAAGCAACTAATGTCCATACTTTGTTGGTGTATAAGGATTCCATCTCAGATCACTAAGCATCCAGCCATTCTTACAGAGTCTCACTCCTGATGGCCAGCTCGAAACTAGTTGGGTCATCATCTCATGATGCAATCCTCGCTCCCACTGTCATAGAGAAACCGAAGTATCTCTCAGGTGGGTGAGGAACCCTACTAGATCGACGGAGAGGCTGAGGTTCGTTGGAAACTATTGAATTCTTTGGTTCTACCAAATCATCAGCTGCAGTTTGTATAGCTGGAACCTTTCCAGTTCTACATAACAGACCTTGCCTCGAGCTTGTCCGGATTTTGCTTTTAGACATAGTCCGGACAATCCCAAATCTTAACAAACTTAAGATATGGGCTCTTCCCATTCCATATCATATATGAAGTGGTAGGTAACTGATTTGATTTGAACCCTATTCAATAGGTATGCAACTTCACAAGTGCATAACTCCCTAAAGGAAATAGGAAACTCGGTAGTACTCATCATAGAGCACACCATATCACATAGGGTGCTATTGCTCCGCCCCGATACACCGACGTGCTGTGGTGTATACGGAGGAGTAATGCTGAGAGAGAATCTCATTCTCCTTTAGAATAGTCCAGGAATTCCGTGCTCAAGTATTCTCCTCCTTGATCACATCAAAGGACATAATACTTTTACCCGTATTTTGGTTCCCTACTTCTAACTTATATTCTGTGAATATCTCAAAAGGTTCGGACTTGTGTTTCAACAGGAACATATGTCTGAATCTTGAGAGATCATCAGAGAATGTAATGAAGTACAAAGAACCGATCTTGGCATGTGTAGACAGGGGACCTTACATACATCAGCATGTATCAATCCCAAGAGTTCACTAACTCTTTCTCTGTTTCTAATAAACAGAGCGGTAATCATCTTATCTTTGTGACATGGCCGGCAAGTTTCACAAGATGTAAATTCAAACTAATTTAAATATGCATCTAAATGTAACTTCAGCCAGTCGGGTCGCATTGATATGACCTAGTCTACAATGCCTCAAGAAGGATTCATTCATTTCTGAACTCTTCCTCTTGTGTGTGTTCCGTATACTAAGAACTGTGGTTTGATTTAGAACGTCAATGCTTTTAGATAACGTGCCTGAACCGATCAACTATTGATATAGGAAATGTTCAAAACATTATCCAACAATAAAATTATATCCTTTCTTTACTAATAAAGAGACTGATATGATTTTTTATATCAGGTTCGGTATCTAATAACATTTGTTCAGAATCAATGTATTCCGGTAATACAGGGTGACAATGACCAACAGACTTGGCTGCAACACTTGCACCGTTTTCTGTCTCATGAAACTTATCACCCGTTCTCAGTTCTCTACTTTTCTGTAGCCCATGTAACAAATTACAAATGCGGGATCCTGATCCGGTATCACATACCCAGGACGTAAAAGATACTGAGAAACAGTTCTCTGTAATGAACACACCCGAAGATGATGCATCAGCATGCACTTTCTTCGTTTGGGCGGCACGGGAAATCTGGTATTCCCCAATTTCCTGCTCTGTCTTATAACAATTATAAGTTGGAGCGGGACCAACGTTCCCCAGCTCAGTATAACAGGCGGGTTCAGTTAATATATCCGTATTATTATCTTGATTAAGGCGTGATATGGTCGCTACCTGGAGAGAGAGAGAAGAAAACACTCAGCGTATGCCCTTGCAAGATTAGATTGGTTATCTAATATATCTAATCAGGATGTCTCCCACTGTTTTAATCAAATCTTCCTTCAAACCTTAAAAGGAAAGACTAGCCGGGATTAATTACATGCTACAAGTTCGCCAATCTTTCAGCCAGGCCAGTGTCGGTACTTTGAGGGAGGTCCCCCGTGCTTTCGCACGAACCTAATTAAAGTAAATCTCGTTTTTCTAGAGGCGTAACCCCGTTAACACCTTTCTAGACACTTACTTGATCGGCTAATTGTAATGTGTAAAACTCTCCCTGGAGTAACTCTTACTCGCAGCGGGTATCGGGATCCAACTATCTCATAGAAGGTATGCAATCTCATTGCAAATTTCAACACTTGAAATTCCCGATAATATTTTACCCCTAGTGTCCTATGACCTTGACGAAGGCCAAACTACCCATAGTCCGCTAGTCAAGTTCAACCCGTTCATTTCTTGATTGAATTAAACCCACCCGCACGACCCTTGACGAAGGCCAAACTACGCCGTACGAATACCCTAATCCAATCGCATCGTATGCTAGCAGATAAGCATTAGTTAGCTACCGTACACTACGCCTTGACGAAGGCCAAACTACCGCACCACGAATACTAACTAGTACTTATATGAAATGACGGAGGGCTACGACGGGTTTTTAAGAAAACCCTTTGCGTAATGAACTTGATATCGTTGTAGAATCGAGTGATTTTAAATGAAGTGTTTTTAAGGCTTTTCTAGTTTTGCTAAAAGGGTCACTCCCGGTGAAGGGATCGTCGGCCCTTTCCTCATCGAATAAGGTGCAGGATATATCATATATACCGCTATGCAAAGCAAGAACTATAGAAGCAATCAAAAGACAAACCGAGTTTGTAGCATCTGCCAGTTATTGCTAAAGGAGTCACTCCCGGTGAAGGGATCTCGGTCCTTTCCTTATCGAATAAGGTGCTGGATGTTCTACAAGGAACACCGCTATGCAAAGCAAGAACCGTAGCTACCTGTTTTTGAAACAAGTTTCTACAACATCTTAGGTTTCTTTTATTTCATTAATCTCATTAATGAAGTCCCATTATATTATGCTTCACAAGCATCACAGTTGAAAACGAAATCTGCAATATAACATATATCTCATATATATAATATAAACATTCGTCACAGGCAGTAATATGATCTCATCACAGAACATTGCAGCAGAAGAACATATATGAAATATTGGATATACTAGGACGTCCGTGTGTTCAATACGAGCCTGTATAAAACACGGATTCCACGGTCGCGATGAATAGCCAAATCCACATCCCTAGACCCCTACGAGAGCGGCAAGTAACACTGCCAATTCTAGGGTTAGGAGACCCGGTCTCGACTCCCCGAGATGGTCTCCCACTGGACCCTAGAACCCGGTTACTTGTCCTCCCCGCCTTGGGTCTACCTAATGCGGAAAAGTAAATATTATATAACGGTGACATCTTCCGCAACCTGGAAGTGCCCCAATAAAAGAATATTACATACAAATGAATTTTACATGAATGAAAAAGAAAAACTCTCATCTCACATAAAACCCCCGGCTATTCAAAACGCGACGATCCAATATAACATATCACAGCAACACATAATATCTCATATCATCAACGTAAGCAAGTATGCGTATCCCGATTGTCGTTGATGTATAGTAACGAAGCCGGCGATACACCACATACTACGCTTACGGTCACAGAAAAGAAAGTGTAAAACTACAACAGTTGAAATCCACAACTTCTTTAGACATCGCATGCCTAACCAAATGAATTCCTTAGACATCACATGCCTAACAATTATAAACCCCGCATTTTAGTCTCTTTATCGAAAACTCTTTTCAATATCAAGTTGGGCAATTCAACAAGATTCCCGACGTCCTGATCGAATGCTCGTCGCAAACTTTAGTAGACGGCCGCACCCCCGACGCCGTCGACGAAGTGCACCAAGGAGGAACACCCCTGCCGCGAGCACCCGAACGGATGCTTTCGGTGACGGGGTTCTCCTACAGTCACTTGGTCGGGGCTTTGGGGCGTGGCTGTCTATTAAGTTTACCCGGCGAGTATCCGCGTACGCTACGTGATTGCAACGGACTTTTGATCACATCAAAATTCCGTGGCAACTGATCATTTGAGACTAAACTGCTATGTTTATAATATTCAAATTAGTTATCTCATAACTTTTTGTGGATTCCAAATATTGTATCACATTCTAGATAAATAGACAAAGTTAAACTTTCCGATCGAATCATCAAACACCCAAGATTTCCCCAATGTATCTCAACACTTGAAATCAGTTTAAAAACATCCATCACATGCCACAGTACCAATGGTCCAGCCGTAGAAGGGTCAAGCCAACGCCTCACATGTGGCACGCCGTACTGCCCCAAACCCTAAGGTTCAAAAGGCAGTTCAAGACGGTCACATAATCGAGTTAAGGTTTGTTGTCTTCTAGAGGGTCCACCGCGTTACTTGCACGACTTAGAACATTCTTAAACTCGAGAAAAAATCCAAGTTTTGAAAAATTTTCCGACTGGGAAAAAGTGAGTTATTGATATCCGTTCGAACTTTTTAACAGTTTCTAAAAATTATCCGGAACAACTAAACAAAGTTAAAACATCCGATCGAATCAACGATTCCCCAATACAACCCTTGAAAACTCAACACTTGAGTGGAATTAAAATATTCACAGAAAAACTTAACAAAAAAGGGCCTAAAAATAATTACATGAAATTTCAGGGACTAAGTCCAAATTTTGGCCGCGGAACCGCCGCAAAACCCATGGTTTGGCCGCGGTTCCGCGCTCCAATTTTGGAATTAGAAGTCCGTACTTCACAGTAATTCTTAGTTTTTCCTGCTTATTTTTCGGAGAAATTTTAATTCAGAAAATATCAACATTTTGAAAAATGTACAGAGAGGGTTCCGTGTCGGGGTTTCGGCGTTCGATCGGACTTTAAATTTCGTCTAGACTTCGCCTAAAACTCTAGCTTGGCTTTGATACCACTGTAGGGTTGCTATGCACGCGCACAAGGGTCTACGAGGCATCAACCATGCCCGATTAAAAAATTAGTCGTGCCGAACAACCCGAATACGGATCTTTAAACTAGAAATTAGGCGAAAACTAACATGTTAACAACTTAACACTAAGTGAGAGGGATTACAATCTTTGTAGATCCGGTCCTTCACTTCATATGCTCCGTGTTGTGGTCCCTTTGCTGCGATCATCGGGTTCCGGACTCTCGAGAAGTTCCATGAAGAGAAATATTCAACCTTTGCTTCCGATCTTCGATACTAAGATGATCTACCTTGAAGTTTCTTTAACACAAGCTAACACTCATGAAATGATGTGAACACCCTCATCTAAATGGCAAGGGAAGATGAGGATGATGAAGTAGGATTTTTGCTCTCTTTATTTATCTTTTTCTCATATTTATTCCTCACTTTGGAAAAATCTAGCAAGCTTTTTCATGAAAGAAATGAAGGAAGAAGAAGAATAGTGATCCATTTCCTTTTGTGATGAATAATGAAAGGATTAATATGAAGAATAATGCAACCATGGTTGACTTAACCATTGAAGAGAATTAACCAAGGGTTAGGGTTTGGGTTGAGTTAAGAATGAGTCACTTGTAAATATCTTTTCCAAAACAAAAAGAAAACCTTCTAGAAACATCTAGAAAGCTTAACCCTAATCCAAACCCTAATCATGTTTAAACTCCACTAAACAAGTTGCATTAGTTATCATATCATGTTACAATATTATATATCACATATATAATATTTATTGTAACCAAATAAAATAATACAATTAACATATATCGCATATATATCAATGTATTACCCGAGTGAGAAAAAGAATCTTTTAGTGAGCAAATATTAGTTAATGTAATTTAATATATCATATATATTATTATACATTAAATTATCGAATCAACACTTGATCCGACAATCCGGCTATATCGCATATAACCGACTAATATTTATCCGTACCGATTCATCGAATCAACACTTGATCCGATGACCCGGCTGATATCAAATATCGCGAGAATATAGAATACGGTATCTCATATCGTATTATCCTCGGTCCCGCACATATCACATATGTGCCCCTACTCCGTTTAGCCTTAGCCAAGAAACCTCTGTGTAGGACTCTAAAGAATCGTCAATACGCCGGCAGTAGGTGATGATCATATCAAACACCCACAAGCTGCAAGCGGTCAGCTAAACGTAACAGCTACCCAGGTATTGAGCGCTCAGAAGATCAACAAGCAAGCCTGTACATTCTCCTATGAATCCAAACAGTAACAATCCCGTACAGTCCGGTCTCATCTTCTGATATGTCGCATACCTCGCCTAGGGGTGGTAAACGTCAGACCCCAGTAGCTCGATAAGTCGTGTCGATATGAGGTCTATAACAGTTCGAGATACCACTGATAACACTTACCAGTAATTCTCAGCAACCCTGGCCAGGGATTTCCGGTTATAGCCAATCGAACACAGCACAACATCAACTCCCTATACCGGGAGAGACGAATCCCCTCCTATCGCTCATTGCCTCCATGTGATTCGGGACTGTACCCAAAAGCCACCTTTTTGCACGCCCTCTTGGACGTGGTATGATGGAAATCAAAGCACAGTGGGAATCACACAAGACTCTATGACGATCTCGGGTCAACAGACTACTCTGTACCAGTGTCACCGGAGAACTGCCATCTGACGTATGGTATAATACCATCTGGGAGTTCTCGGCGAGTCCGTCCAGTGTACCCAGTCTCCCCTGAGCACCCGTACACCATCCTTGATGTCAAACACCGATGGATATGGGATCATCCATCGCCCATCATATGGGTCAAGATGCGTATACTCTAGTCTACTCTGGTGTATCGATGCCCTGTCTCGATACACCCTCGACTAGGAACAGTTATAGGATGTACTCGTCGACTACCGTGGCCCCTCTAGTATGATCTCATCATAGTCCCAGTAGTCGAGTACATATCCTAAGGGCTTTATCAACATGTAATATAGAGACAATCAGAGTACATGTTAAGATAAAGTACAACCAGATAGCATACTATCATGTCGAGCAAGAAAGTCCTCCCTATATATGTCCTAGCATCCACTACAATATACATCGTATGTACAGTAATGGCATCTAGGGCATAGATATAACTAACAGGGCGGTGTGCTGGAAGAGCTCCAAGCAGGACACCGTTGCTGACTCGACGATGGAAGCGGAGTATATAGCTGCTTGCGATGCCGCAAAAGAAGCAGTCTGGATGATGAAGTTCCTAACAGAACTTCAGGTGGTTCCTACCATAGTTGATCCAATATCTCTGTATTGCGACAACAACGGAGCTATAGCTTTAGCGAAGGAACCAAGGTCCCATCAGAAGTCCAGACACATCTTGAGGCGGTATCACCTGATCAGGGAGATCATTGATCGTCAGGAGATCGAGGTTCGGAGAGTTGCTTCAGAAGAGAACATTGCTGATCCATTCACAAAGGCCCTACCTCAGACGCAGTTCGAGAGGCTACTCGAGATCATTGGTCTTCGATATGCCAGTACATGGCCCTAGTGCAAGTGGGAGATTGTTAGTGTTTATGCCCTAGAAGGCCATTACTGTATCATACTAGTTTGTATATTACTTAATGGAAGCTTGGGATATTCACATATATATATATAACAGTCTTGCTAAACATGGTAGTATGCTACTTGGTTTTTTCTATCTTAATATGTGAGTATACGTATTGATAGAGCTCTTAGGATGTGGCTTGACTACCAGCGTTGTGATGGCAGTCACACTAGTGGGGGCTGGGTAGTCTACAAGCACATCCTTATTCAGGTCCCTAGTCGTTGGATTATCGAGACAGGGCATAGATACTCCGGAGTAGACTAGTATGTACGCTTCTCATCCCAGTTGGGGAGATGGTCTGTCCCACAGCCGTCCATACTTTGTACTGGAGATAGTATACAGGTGCTCGTTAGGTTACGGGTACATCGGACAGGACTCACAGGGAACTGTTGGTTGGTTTTATACCAGTCGTCAGTGAACAGTTCCCAGGTGACATGAGTACAGCTTAGTCCGCAGACTTGACACTGCTACTTCGCCTCGAGTGTGTCCCACTGTTCTTAGATTGCTACCCTACTACGGCTCAAAGGAGTCGTGCAAACAGGTAGCAGTTGGGTGCAGTCCCGAGCACTTGGAGGCAGTGGCGGTTAGACAGGATTCGTCCCTCCCGGTATTGGGAGTAGATATCGCGCTGTGTCAGAGAGCCATTACGCAAAGTCCCTGGCCAGGGCAAGCGAGATTTGCTGGTAGGTTCCAGTAGTTTCTCAAGGTGTAATTGGCTTCCCTCCGACACGACTTATACCGCTATTAGGGGACTGACGCTTGCCGCCCCCTAGGCCGGATATGCGATAGTCTTGGAGGAACGGACCGGACTGTATGGAGATTGTCACATCAGACTCAGTAGGAGTTCGGATGGGTTTCCTCATCGGCCTTCTTATCGACAACTACCTGGGGACCGTTACGTACAGCAAGTGCCGCTTGCGGTCTGTGGTTAAACCCACTGCCAGCGTAGTAGTCGAGTCTCTAGAGTCCCACACAGAGAGTTTCCTACTCCTGGAGAAACGATATAGAGGTCGTATGGTTTTACGACAAGGGTTCGGACGCATACGTGTGTTTACGCACGTACGACTTTCGGACAGTTTTTACCAGTCGGCTTTGGTTTAAGCCAGTTACTGGTATCCGGTTATTGGATTTTTACAGTCTAAAGTTTTTCCGTATTTTTGCGGAAAGGAGGGGCGTTCTCGTAATTGTGCGGGAAGCTTCTAGAAGGTGGTGACTATGGAGGTTAAGGTGGCATATGAAATGATTGTGATTAGTGAGTCACCTTGATGATTCATAGAAGTCTTTTGTCATTATAATGAATCATCACTAGATATTATCAAGCATGGTTGCTAAATTCATTTCTTATTCTTTTCTTGATAAAAGAAATGCTTGATATATATCTTCTAGACTCACTATTCTCAAATCATTATCTTCATCATCTTCTCTCTCCTCAAGCTCTCCCTCTTCAAAAGACTAATCCTCCCCTCTCATGAGTTGAGTACAAGGGTTAGTAAGACTAATTAATCCATAACCCTCTCTATATTACACCTAGCTTCTTTGATTAGCATTTAGAGAAGTTTAGTTGCCTCAAGTTTAGAGGCTAAGCTTGGAGTAAAGCTCTCGGGTGGATCGTCTACTACTTCGAGAAGGCCGAGGAGAACAAGGAGTTCGTAAAGATGAAGGACACGTTTCGTTTGGTATAATCCCTAAACATAGTAGTATAGAAACTATATGTTTGATGTTAGTTATCGTTTAGCTTCGATTCAAGCGGTTAGTCGATGTTTGTTCATTAAACTAGTTCGTTTTTGAAAATTCCGCCTCCCCACAAGTATTGGGGTGTTCTACATCGACTTACAAATTAATCCCGGCTAATCTTACCTTTTAGGGTATGAAGGTAGATTTGACAAAAACAGTGGGAGACATCCTGATTAGATAAGATAATAACCAATCTAATCTTGCAAGAGCATACGCTAAAGTGTTTTCTTCTCTCTATCTCCAGGTACCGACCATGTCAGGCCGTAATCAAGATAATAATATGGATGTATTGACTGATCCCGATTATTGTACTGAGCAAGGGAACGTTGGACCCGTTCTTTCTTATAAGAGCTATAAGACTGAACAGGAAACAGGAGAATATCTGGATTCTCAAGCCGCCCAAAAGAACATGCATGTTGATGTATCTTCTTCGGGTGTGTTAGTTATTGAGAACTGTTTCTCAATTCACCCTACGTCCTGGGTATTAGATACCAGATCATGATCCCACATATGTAAATTGTTACATGGGCTACAGAAAGGTAGAGAACTGGTAAAAGGTGATCATTCCGTTCAAGTAGGGAACGGTGCAAGTATTGCAGCCAAAGCAGTTGGCGAATATCACCTAGTATTGCCAAGTCGTAATACACTGATTCTAAATGAGTGCTATTATATACCGAACATGATGTGCAACATTATATCAGTTTCTTTATTAAGTAAAGAAGGATACAATTTTGTAGTAAGGATAAAGTTATGAACATATTCCTAGATTAAAAGTTTATTTCATCAAGCTCGTTACATAATGGCATATTCATTCTAAATCAGAATACAGTCCTGAATATACAAAACACACATAAGAGGAAAAGTTCAGATATGAACGAATCCTACTTGTGGCATTGTAGACTTGGTCATATCAATGCGACACGACTGGCTAAGTTACATAAGGATGGTTATTTGAATCCATTTGAATTATCATCTTATGATACTTGCCATTCATGTCTCAAAGGAAAAATGACCAAAGCTCCGTTTAGTGGACACGGAGAAAGAGTTACTGAACTCTTAGGACTAATAAATAGTGATGTATGTGGTCCCATGTCTACGCATGCCAGGAACGGTTCTTCCTACTTCATTACATTCACTGACGATCTCTCTGGATACGGACATGTGTTTCTGATGAAACACAAGTCTGAAGCTTTTGAGAAATTCAGAGAATATAAGCACGAAGTAGAGAACCAAACGGGAAAAAGTATTAAGATTCTTCGATCTGATCGAGGAGGTGATTACTTGAGCAATGAGTTCCAAGATTATCTAAAAAAGAATGGGATTCTCCTTCAGCTTACTCCACCTTATACACCACAACACAACGATGTATCGGAACGAAGGAATCGCACCCTATTAGATATGGTGCGTTCAATGATGAGTACAGCTGAGTTACTTATTTCCTTCTGGGGGTATGCGCTTGAGACAGCCATACACCTATTGAATATGGTTCCTACCAACTCAGTGCCTACCACTCCATATGAGATATGGAAAGGGAAGAGACCATCTCTTAAGTATGTTAAGATATGGGGTTGTCCAGCCTATGTCAAAAGAAAAAATCCGGACAAACTCGAAGCAAGATCTGTCTTATGTAAGTTTGTAGGATATCCTAAGAACTCACAAGGGTATATCTTCTACCACACTGAGGAACAAATGGTGTTTGTTTCTAAACATGCCACCTTTTTGGAAAAGGAATTTCTTGCAAAATAAATTGATGGCAATGGGGTCGAACTGGAAGAGGTTCCAGCGACACAAACTACAACAGATGATTTAGTGGAACCAGAGGATTCAGTAGTACCCGACGAACCCCAGCCTCTCCGCCGATCTAGTAGGGTTTCTCATCCACCTGAGAGATACTACGGTTTTCTCATTGATGGTGGAAGCGAGGATTGCATCATGGAAGATGATGTCCCGACTAGTTTCGAGCAGGCCATCACGAGTGGTGACTCTATGAAATGGCTGGATGCAATGCGATCTGAGATGGAATCCATGTACACCAATAAAGTATAGACTTTGGAAAATGCTCCTGAAGGGGTAAAACCCATTGGGAGCAAGTGGATCTTTAAAAGGAAATTTGGTGTAGATGGAAAAGTTGAGACTTTCAAAGCTAGACTTGTAGCAAAGGGTTTTCGTCAACGACCAGCTGTAGATTATGACGAAACCTTTTCTCCAGTGGCTATGCTTAAGTCCATCCGGATCTTACTTGCCATTGCTGCATACCATGAGTACGAAATCTGGCAAATGAATGTTAAGACCGCCTTTCTAAACGGTGATTTAGAAGAGAGCGTGTACATGACTCAGCCAGAGGGCTTCGTAGATAGTGGGAGCAGCGGAAAGGTGTGCAAGCTGCTTAAATCCATTTATGGGTTAAAGAAAGCATCGCGGAGTTGGAACATCTATTTTGATGTTGTTGTCAAAGAGTTTGACTTCATCAAAAATATAGATGAACCTTGTATCTATAAGAAGGTAGCAGAGGGTAAGGTTGTCTTCCTCGTATTGTACGTGGATGATATACTCTTGATAGGAAATGATATTCCTATGCTGCAATCAGTCAAGCTCTTCTTATCACAGAGATTCTCAATGAAAGATCTAGGTGATGCCTCCTGCATATTGGGAATCATGATCTATATAGATAGATCTAAAAGGATACTGGGATTGTCCCAATCCAGGTACATTGACACCATACTAAAAAGGTTTAGTATGGAAGAATCCAAGCGTGGGAACCAACCCATGATCTCTGGACTCACTCTCCAAAGAGATGTCTCCCAAGACTGATTTGGAGAGAGCTCGCATGCAAGGGATACCCTATGCTTCGGCTGTAGGCTCTATCATGTATGCGATGCTATGTACCAGACCCGATGTAGCATACTCACTAAGTGTAGTGAGTCGGTATCAAGCAGATCCTGGAGAGAGTCACTGGACAGCTGTGAAGAACATTCTCAAGTACTTACGAAGGACTAAGGCAATGTTCTTGGTGTATGGTAACGGAGAACTCCAGGTGGAGTCCTTTACCGATTCCAGCTTCCAAAGTGATAAGGACTACTCTAAGTCGCACTCGGGATTTGTCTTTACCCTCAATAGAGGGGCGGTATGTTGGAAGAGTTCCAAACAGGATACCGTTGCAGACTCGACGATGGAGGCTGAATACATCGCTGCCAACGATGCTGCCAAGGAGGCTGTCTGGATAAAGAAGTTCATTAGTGAACTTGGTGTGGTTCCATCCATTGAGCATCCAATACCGCTGTATTGCGATAACAATGGAGCTGTGGCTTTGGCCAAGGAACCCAAATCCCATCAGAAGTCCAGACATATTCTGAGGCGGTATCACCTGATCAGGGAGATAGTTGATCGCCGGGAGATCGAGGTCAGGAGAGTAGATACGAAGGATAACACTGCGGATCCATTCACGAAGGCTATTCCCCAGATACAGTTTGAGAGATTATTCGGGATGCTAGGTATGAGATACTACAGCAGCTGGCCTTAGTGCAAGTGGGAGATTGTTAGTTATGTATATGCCCTAGAGGCAATTGTTGTACATATGATGTATATTATAATGGATGCTTGGATATATATAGAGAGGACTTTCTTGCTCGTCATGATATTATGCTATTTGGTTTCACTTTATCTTAACATGTTGACTTGTATTGGTTTACTGTTTATCTCTCACATGTTGATAAAGCCGTTAGGATCTGTACTCGACTACTGGGACTATGATGAGATCATACTAGTGGGGACGTGGTAGTCGATGAGTACATCCTATAACAGTTCCTAGTCGAGGGTATATCGAGACAGGGCATCGATACACCAGAGTAGACTAGCGTATACGCATCTTGACCCATATGATGGGCGATGGATGATCCCATATCCATCGGTGTTTGACATCAGAGATGGTGTACGGGTGCTCAGTGGAGACTGGGTACACTAGACGGACTCGCCGAGAACTCCCAGATGGTGATATACCACACGTCAAATGGCAGTTCTCCGGTGACACCGGTACAGGGTATTCTGTAGACCCGAGATCGTCATAGAGTCTTGTGTGATTCCCACTGTGCTTTGATTTCCACCTTACCACGCCCAAGAGGGCGTGCAAAACGGTGCCTTTTGGGTACAGTCCCGAATCACATGGAGGCAATTAGCGATAGGAGGGGATTCCTCTCTCCCGGTATAGGGAGTTGATGTTGTGCTGTGTTCGATTGGCTATAACTGGAAGTCCCTGGCCAGGGCTGATATAGAGATTTACTGGTAAGTGTTACTAGTAGTTTCTCGACCCGTTATGAGCCACACATCGACACGACTTATCGGTTACTGGGATCTGACGTTTACAACCCCTAGACTTGATATGCGACATATCAGACGAACAGACCGGACTGTACGGGAGTGTTACTGATTGGATTCACAGGAGAACGCACAGGCTAGATTGTTGATCTTCTGATCGCTCAATACCTGGGTGGCTGTTACGTTTAGCTGACCGCTTACAGCTTGTGGGTGTTTGATATGATCATCACCTGCTACCGGCGTATTGACGATTCTTTAGAGTCCTACACAGAGGTTTCTTGGCTCAGGCGAAACGGAGTAGAGGCACATATGTGATATGCGCAGGACCGAGAATAAGGAGATATGAGATACCGTATTATATTCTCGCGATATTTAGATATGAACCGGGTCATCGGATCAAGTGTTGATTCGATGAATCGGTACATGATATATTAGTCGGTAATATTCGATATAGCCGGATCGTCGGATCAAGTGTTGATTCGATGATTTAATATATAATAATATATATGATATATTATTACATTATCTAATATTGGCTTGCTTTATTATTTCATTTCCTCACTGGATGATACATTGATATATATGCGATATATGTTAATTGTATTATTTTCTATTGTTGCAAATATATAATATATATATGATATATATTCTTGCACTTTCTAGAAGCTTTTTCTTTTTTCATGGTTAAGATATTTGTTGATAACTCATTGCTAACCCAACCAAACCCTAACTCTAGTTTATTCTCTACAAACTATTAGCCACTCATCCTTGACCATGGTTGATACATCAATCATATACTTTTATTTCTATTCATCACAAAAGGAATTATCATTTTCCATGATCATCTTCTTCTCTCTTGATTTTGAGCTCACTAGTAATTCCATTTGTGATGATAAATTGTGAGAAAGTGAATTAAAAAGAAAGCATAAATACTACTCCCTCATCCTCATCTCATCTAGCCCTTGAGATTAGGGTGTTCATCTCTTTAGAGTGAGAAAGCTTGAGTTATTGCAACTTCGACGTGTTGGAGATAGTGCCCTCAGAGTCAATTATTGGATCACAGGCACGTGACTGCAATGATTGAGGGAGGACCTATCCCGGTAAAACAGTCTTACTCGAGATGATAGTATGCTATCAGATTTACCTTTATCATCGTGTACTGCTTTAGGTGACCTGACATGTCACTATTGCACGTTAATAGAGCCCTTAGGATTTGTGCTTGACGGCCAGCAGTATGAGGGTGATCATATAAGTGAGAGCTGGAGTCTATAAGCACATCCTTAAAAGGTCCCTAGTCGTATGAGTTTCGAGACAGGGCATCGATTCTCCAGAGTAGACTAGTGTATACAGTCGAGACCCCGACGAGGGGCGGTGGCCGGTCTCAGAAGCCGCTGGTGTCAGTTGGTTCACCTAAGATGTATACAGGTGCTCATTGGGTTATGAGTACACCGGACAGGACTCGCCGGGAACATGCTAGTTGGTCTTATACCTGACGTCAGATAGCAGTTCCCAGGTGACATGTGTACAGGTTAGTTCATCGACCTGGGGATCGTCATTTGTCTCGACTGAGTTCCCACTGTGCTTTGATTACTACCCTACCACGGCTCAAGGGAGTCGTGCAAACCGGTTTTAGTTGGGTACAGTCCCGAGCCACATGGAGGCAGTGAGCGGATCTTCAGGGGTTCGTCTCTCCCGGTATTGGGGGTGAGGTCGCGCTGTGTCTAGGAGAGCCATTACACGAAGTCCTTGGCCAAGGCAGGAGATTTACTGGTAGGTATTCCAGTAGTATCTCAGGGTGTTCTGGGCCACACTCCGACACGACTTGTACCGCTTTTAGGGGTCTGACTTTTACCAACCCCCTAGGCCCACCATGCGATGCTCATAGACGAACGGACCGGACTGTACGGATATTTTCACTGACAGGCTCAGTAGGGTGTCGGGATGAGTTCGCTCATCGACGTCCCTTTTGGTCGATAGCTGGTGGCCCGTCACATATTGGCTTATACCTCTGACGTGCTAGTGGTTAAATCCACAGCCATAGTATTGACGAGTCTTTAGAGTCCACCACAATTTCAGTTACTCAAGTTTTCGGGCGAAACGCTGTAGAGGCCGTATGGAGATATGGCAGGGTCCGATCAGATACGTGCGGTATTGCACGGATCGGGATCGGACGGTTAGTACTATAGGCCGTATAGATATATGGCAAGGTTCGATCGGATACGTGCGGTATTGCACGGATCAGGATCGAACGGATATTACTAGCCGGCTTTGGTTTAAGCCGGATCCTAGTATAGTACAGTGTAGATTTTGTCTCATTGCATTTGTATCCCGTCGGAATACAGATGCGGGTGTGTATGCATAGTATCGGGGTTTTTCCCGTAATTTATTATGGGACCAGTTTTCTGGAGTTGCCAGTTTGCATTCCGTTCCGGCCGGTTTTCCTTTGTTCTTTCCCGGCCGAACTTTTCTGATGGAGGAGGTAATTTGCAGTTTTGCAAATTACATTTTGTGGAGGGGTTTTCTTGCATATGATGGCTTCATGATACTTCCTTCATGATTATATTCTTTTTCCATCACCTCATTTGCTTTATGTGATTAGAAGTGATAAGAATGGTTGATGCGAGCTTTGCATTTTGGATGTGGTCACCTTTTCTTTTCTCCTACACTCACCTCCCTTCATGAGTTTGGTTTATCCCTCCACCATTCTCAATGAGGATAGGCCGTCCACCATTTTGGAGAGGAGAGAAAATGAGAGGTTTCATTTTTGGTGAGGAAAATTCATCATCTCATTCCATGCTAGATAAATGAGAGTCCCACTTGAAAGTTCCAATCCATTCCTCCATCAAGGCAACATAATCCCAAAGAGACAAGTATCATTTACACTACATTCTACAGCAAATCTTGGACGCGTCGACTTGCCAGCTTCGCGCCCGATTTGCCTCTGTATTGAGGTGGGAGCCCGTAAAAGATGCAGGCGATGAGGTGCCCTTCCGGCGAGGAGGCGACGACCGGAGTTTCCGCAGGAGATCGGGACGACGACGAGAAGACCGGAGGACTCGGATCATTCGGTATATCTCTAACCCGTCTTGTAGTTAGCTTAGACTAGTTAATGGTTCGATCCGGGTGTTTAGTGCGCGGTGGTGCCGGTTTGCTAAGTTCGCAAAATTATAGTTTATCACCGCTTCCGCATTTGGCCGTCGGATTGAAGGCCGGAGCGCCGCCGTGCACTTACAGTGGTATCAGAGCCTCGCCATTAACTTCGTCTAGCATTGTTTGATGTGTTTGCATTTCCGATCGACCAAAATTCCAAAAAACCTACTTTTTCCTCACATCTGTTTTCTGTCGAAATTTTTTGAAGTCCAAAAATTTTTCAGGTTGTAGACAATTGATGTACCATAAGTTCTAAGAGTTCTGGGAAAATTCGAGACATTGATCTCTCAGGTAGAGCGCGGAACCGCGGCAAAACCCCCCTTGTTGCCGCGGTTCCGCCGCAGGTTTGAGGGATCAATGGGTCAAAATTTTCCAGTGGGCCTGTGGGCTGATTTTGGGGGTTTTGGAATATTGAACCTGGGCCTAGAATTTCTTGATCTGCTACAGTATTGCTTGGGGGCCCACTTGTTAATTTTTGATCGTTCGGATATTTTAAACACATTTTTCACAGTATTTACATTATATCTGCGACCGTGAATGTCACTTGATCGGTAAATCCTATCTAACTACTATAGCCCGGTTAGACGGATTTGCGAACGTGACTTTCACGTTGATGTTCTGTGTTATGCTGTGATGTTGCGGATCGGTCGTGGGGGATAGCCTGGATGCAATGCTAGTATAGTGTTGTTGTATTATGTACATTTGATATTGCGGGGCGAGCGTCCGACATGTGGACTGCCGTCACTGCCTGATTGTATTATTCTTTTGGGGCATGACCTGGTTGCGGTCGATGTACCCGTTGTATGTATATTTTACTTTCTGTACTAGGATTACCCCGCGGAGGGGTGCACGGATGGCCGGGTTCTAGAGGGCAACAAGCCCGCATCTCATGGCATTGAGACGGAGGGGGCTTCACTCTAGGATTGGCGGGCTATTCGCCGCACTCGTAGGGGGTACAGGTTGACCCAGGAGGGGTGCCCAAGTTGCCGGATTCCGTGAAGTGCTGGGTGGTCCATTCACGGAACTGAAGGGGGCTGCCTCGCTTCCGGTTTTGGCGGGTAACTTGCCACGCCCGTAAGGGTCTAGGATTTCATTGCACAGGCTATCCACACGACCAGGGGAACGTCGGGTTTCAGCGGCTCTGTGAAACCCGGGGATCCCAGATATCTGTATTGTTCTGTGATGCTGTACATTCTGTAATGTTGCATTTTTATCACGCCTTGAGCGAATATAATATATTGGTATATATATTAGTAGATGTTGTATATGTTTTACATCCGCGCTAGTCCAGTCCCCGCTCTGTCGTTAGCTAGCTAACCTAACGGGTGATGATGGGACCCAGTGGCGAATGCGGATGGCATATACGTACGTCAGTATATTTTCGTTCTTTGTGGTGTGATCAATTGATGGGACTGCGTTGATTCGGATCAATGCAAGTTAAACAAACCTATTCTGATGTTGTTGGAACACTTTTCAAAAAGCTGTTATTGCAAGGACGTTCACCTTTGTTTTGCATCGTGGTATTCATTTGGAATATCCTGCTCCTTAGTCGACGAGGCAAGGGCCGAGATCCCTTCACCAGGAGTGACCCCTTGGACAGAAGTTTGCGTCAGGGCATTAACTTCACTATAGCCGATTACTTTTGCTTTGCATCGTGGTATTCATTTGGAATATCCTGCACCCCATTCTACGGGGAAAGAGCCGAGATCCCTTCACCGGGAGTGACCTCTTTAGTAAAGGTTTTCGTCACTATATTTTCTAAAAAGCTATCCGTTCCTTCAACGATATCAAGTTCATTACGTTAAAGGTTTTCGCCAGAAACCAATCGTAGCCCTCTATCATTTCGGTTAAATATTCGGTAGTATTCAAGCTATGTATTTTGACCTCACGCCAAGGCATAGTGATTGGTAGCTGCCGGATATTTATCTGTTGCATAGATAGATGCGTTGGTTTGGGACAGTCGTACTACTATTTAGGCCTACATCAAGGGTATGTACGGGTGGGTTCAAATTAACCTGGATAATGATGGGCAGAACTTGACATGGGGCAGAAATCACATCGGGAGTTTCAAAAGAACTGAAACTTGCCAGATATGCGCATACCTTCTGGAGTGTGATAGCGTGAGCGGATTCCGTCACGTTATCATGCAATGATAGTTGGATCCCGATTCCCACTGATGAGTTGGTTTACTCTTCGGGTGACCCCGACTAATTCTTCTTTCAGGTTTGGAGGAGAATTTGAGGTACAGTGGGAGGTTTCCAGATTAGATAAATTGGTAACCATTCTGATCTAGGGTAGAGTGCACGCTGAGTGTTTCTTTTCTCTCTCTCTTTGGCAGCGACCATTGACCCGACCCTAGACTATGACTCAGTGACCAAGTTGACCGAACCTTCTTAACACTGACTTTTAGATTGTCAGAGTTGCAAACCTTATTGCCACTCCTACTTTTACCCTTTTCTCCAGAACACCCCGTATTACTACGACCGTACACTTCCATTGGAAAAAACCATCGTATGGTTATATACGAACTCGAAGGACTTCGAGGTTGGTTTCTGGTTCTAGAGAAAACGAATAGGACTATTCAGTTGTCTTTTCCTTCTACCTTCTCTCAGGTTGCGAGTACTCCTTGGTTTAGGGGTAGTACACCTATTATGCAAATTGGATAGTCTTCTTCCAAAGCATAGGCAGGTGCCGAACGGTGGGGAATGAAGAAAACCAATTAGCCTAACGATGGTGTGCATAAGGTATTAAGATTAAGACAAAGCAAGGGATTAGTAAGAGGGCAAAGTAAATTGCGACTGATATTCACGACCAAACCACGTATTTCTTCGCCAATCCTAAATCACCTTTGTATTTCTCCAGGACACTCTGTATCACTACGCAGATCCACAGTTTATTGGATACTCCATCGTATGGTTATATACGAACTCGAAAGGAACTTGTTCCAGTTCGGGGATGGATTCTGGTCCAGGAGAAATAGGAATAAGGTTTGTTGGGTTGTCTTTTATCTTCACCTTCTCTCGCATTGCGAGTGTTCCTAGGATTAGGACAGTAGACCCATTATGCTTATTGGATAGTCTTCTTCCAATCCATAGGCTGGTGCCGAACGGTAGGGAAGGGAGAAAACCATTTGGCCTAAGGGGTGTGCAGAAGGTAATGACTAAAGACATATAAAGGGATTTGGAGAGGTGGCAAAGAATTATATGGTTATAGTTGTGAATCTGGATAATGGTAGAGGCATTAATAGGAATACCAGGATACCCCATCGAAACATTTCAATGTTTCAGTTCAACTGTGTACTGTTAAAAGAAAACTGATTTCCCGATTAGACACTTGCTCCAGGGTATGTATTTACCAGGTTTGATTCTCACATCTGTATGGTTTTACAGATGATGAGTGGGAGTAAGTTATTGGGAATATGGTAATCATCCTCATTATATCGGGATTCGTTGTAATCGGTGATATTTGAGGAGATCATCTGGGCTGTTTGCCGGTCGGCAAAAATTTGGTTTTGAATATCCGCTGTTGTGCACCAATTTCAAATTGATATATCTGTACGTCTATTTTCATAGAGTGAGAAATACCTTTTGATATTGTGTCGATGACATTTACCTATATCAGTGGATGGTTAGGTAAGGAGCATTAAACAGCGGTGTAATTCTTCTTAACCATAAGTACAGTTTTCAATCTACGACACACAGTGAAAGAGTTGTTAGACTCAGCGGACTTATACAGAGTATTGTATGTTGTCCAGTGTCCATTAGGACAGAGGGGTTGGTCCTCATACTATATTCTGTTTACTTTTAACTTCTCTAGTTCTTAGACATGTGTTTCGTTGAAACACAGGGTCTAAGTTTTGAGGAGTTATAGGTATTTGAATAGAGTAGAGAACCAGGTGTAGCAAGTATCGGGATTCTTCAAAGTGATCGAAGATGTAGATACTTGTGTATGGTATTCAGTTGATAGTAATGATAAAGAGAAATTGCTTCTCTTTCAGGTTACTCATAATTGGAAGCATTCCTAAGTTGAGTAACGCTGATCGGCCTCCTTCCATTTAGTTGACTTGCACTGGAGATAGCTGAATGATTTGAATCTGGTTCAATTAAATCAGTGCCTCTGGTTCTATATTGGATATAGAACAGTTCATATCTTAACGATGTTAAGGTATGGGGACTTGTCCGGCTTATGATTAAAACCAGACACTGGACAACTCAAGGCACGTTTCTGTAATGCTTGTTTGTGGGTTGACCCAGGCTATGACGAGGGTTGACTTTCTACCATCTGGCAGATCAATAGAAATATTGTTCTAGACTCGCCACAGTTTTATTAAAAATGGATTTTTTTCAAAAACAGTAGTGGGAGTATGGTAGAGCTGGAAGTGATTCCAGAACCGCAAACGATTACTGAAGATTTGATAAGGAACCTAAGGATTCAATCTGATTTGACATTCCATTGGCCACTCCGAAGATACAGTGGGTAACTTCAGGCACTCGAGAGGTACTCCGGAAACCTCAAGGACGGTGACAGGGAAGTTCTTGTGTACCCACACTTGCCATTGATGTTGTTCCAGGCTGCGAGACCCGGCAGGAGGATGAGTATAGCGTCGTTCTAAACTAGCTTTAGAAGTGCACGTCTATATGACTCTGCCAGAGGGTTGTCGTAGTCAGTGGGACCAGCGAAAGCATTGGTGGACATCAGGCTCATGTCTATTTATAGACTAAAGCAGATGTAGCGGAGATAGATCATCTATTTCTGATGTGACAGTCATAAGTTTGACGTCATCAGAATAGGGGATGGATCTGTTGAGAAGGTAGTAGGGTGTGATATCCGGGTTTTGGATGACATACACAAAGTAGGAAGTGATATTCCTATACTACGATCGGTTGTACTTTGGTCGTCACACAGTGGTTTCTCCACAAAGGACTTGGACATTATATCAGACATACTGGTTACTAGATCTATAGTTTTAGATCTAGATTTGGGTGGTTTCCCAATCTGGGTACTTAGACAGCATTCTAAGAGTATTTAGAATGGACGACTCCTGGCATGGTAGTGTACCTGTAGGTAATGGAGTCACCCTCTCTAAAGGTGTCTTACAGACTAAAGGGGAGAGGGATGTGCATGATTGGCAGATCACTTGCTCAGGCAATTGAGTCAATCATGAGATGTCAAGTACCACACCAGATGTTGTTCTTGCACTAGATGCAATAAGTTTACATTGATCCAATCCTGGAGAAACAGTCGGAAGCAGTTTTAAAACATAAGTGAATGTTCTAGGGATATGATAACGGCTGCCTCCTTTAGGAGACAGTTATCATTCCAGGCTTCCAAGGTGACCTGGACGACAAGGAGGTTGTCAGATTTATAGTTTTTCCCTTTGACGAGGGGCAGTATTTTGGACAGGTGGTCCAAGGCAATAGTGAGGGTGGCATGGCGCAGGATACTGATTAAGTTCAGTTGACGATACAGTCTAAGAAGTTTGGATTTGGAGTTCATTTATGAGCTCGGTCCCATCAGACATCCAGACATTCTAAGAGAGGTATTGCTCATTTCGGGAGATGGCTTTCTCCGCGAACTTGAGAT
Source organism: Agapanthus africanus (assembly GCA_030015575.1). NCBI lineage: Eukaryota > Viridiplantae > Streptophyta > Magnoliopsida > Asparagales > Amaryllidaceae > Agapanthus > Agapanthus africanus. The sequence continues at coordinate 118,352,024 of CM057351.1, forward strand.
ATAGAGAGACATAGAAAGAAACATCTAGGCGGATCCACTCACTGAGGCTATTCCTCGACCGCAATAGTTTCACAAACGGGATTTGTGAGACTGACTAGTAGAGGAGTTGGGTGTTCGGTATCATACGGGCTGTGGGTATGCGGTATCGAAATAATTAGCCTTGAGTGCAAGTGGGAGATTGTTGGAGATAGTGCCCTCAGAGTCGATTATTGGATCACAGGCACGTGATTGCAATGATTGAGGGAGGACCTATCCCGGTAGGACAGTCTTACTCGAGATGATAGTATGCTATCTGGTTTACCTTTATCATCGTGTACTGCTTTAGGTGACCTGACATGTCACTATTGCACGTTGATAGAGCCCCTAGGATTTGTGCTTGACGGCCAGCAGTATGAGGGAGATCATATAAGTGAGAGCTGGAGTCTATAAGCACATCCTTAAAAGGTCCCTAGTCGTAGGAGTTTCTAGACAGGGCATCGATTCTCCAGAGTAGACTAGTGTATACAGTCGAGACCCCGACGAGGGGCAGTGGCCGGTCTCACAAGCCACTGGTGTAATTTGGTTCACCTAAGATGTATACAGGTGCTCATTGGGTTATGAGTACACCGGACAGGACACGCCGGGAACATGCTAGTTGGTCTTATACCTGACGTCAGATAGCAGTTCCCAGGTGACATGTGTACATGTTAGTTCATTGACCTGGGGATCGTCATTTGTCTCGTGTGAGTTCCCACTGTGCTTTGATTACTACCCTACCACGGCTCAAAGGAGTCATGCAAACAGGTTTTAGTTGGGTACAGTCCCGAGCCACATGGAGGCAGTGAGCGGATCTTCAGGGGTTCGTCTCTCCCGGTATTGGGGGTGAGGTCGCGCTGTGTCTAGTAGAGCTATTACACGAAGTCCTTGGCCAAGGCAGGAGATTTACTGGTAGGTATTCCAGTAGTATCTCAGGGTGTTCTGGGCTACACTCCGACACGACTTGTACCGCTTTTGGGGGTCTGACTTTTACCAACCCCCTAGGCCCGCCATGCGATGCTCATAGTCGAACGGACCGGACTGTACGGATATTGTCACTGACAGGCTCAGTAGGGTGTCGGGATGAGTTTGCTCATCGACGTCCCTTTTGGTCGATAGCTGGTGGCCCGTCACGTATTGGCTTATACCTCTGACGTGCTAGTGGTTAAATCCATAGCCATAGTATTGACGAGTCTTTAGAGTCCACCACACTTTCAGTTACTCAAGTTTTCGGGTGAAACGCTGTAGAGGCCGTACGGAGATATGGCAGGGTCTTATCAGATACGTGCGGTATTGCACGGATCGGGATCGGACGGTTAGTACTATAGGCCGTATAGATATATGGCAAGGTTCGATCGGATACGTGCGGTATTGCACGGATCAGGATCGAACGGATATTACTACCCTCCATTGGTTTAAGCCGGATCCTAGTATAGTACAGTGTATATTTTGTCTCATTGCATTTGTATCCCGTCGGAATACAGATGCGGGTGTGTATGCACAGTATCGGGGTTTTTCCTGTAATTTATTATAGGACCAGTTTCTGGAGTTGCCAGTTTGCATTCCGTTCCGGCCGGTTTTCCTTTGTTCTTTCCCGGCTGAACTTTTCCGATGGAGGGGGTAATTTGCAGTTTTGCAAATTACATTTTGTGGAGGGGTTTTCTTGCATATGATGGCTTCATGATACTTCCTTCATGATTATATTCTTTTTCCATCACCTCATTTGCTTTATGTGATTAGAAGTGATAAGAATGGTTGATGTGAGCTTTGCTTTTTGGATGTGGTCACCTTTTCTTTTCTCCTACACTCACCTCCCTTCATGAGTTTGGTTTATCCCTCCACCATTCTCAATGAGAATAGGCCGGCCACCATTTTGTGGAGGAGAGAAAATGAGAGGTTTCATTTTTGGTGAGGAAAATTCATCATCTCATTCCATGCTTGATAAATGAGAGTCCCACTTGAAAGTTCCAATCCATTCCTCCATCAAGGCAACATAACCCCAAAGAGACAAGTATCATTTACACTACATTCTACAGCAAATCTTAGACGCGTCGACTTGCCAGCTTCGCGCCCGAGTTACCTCGGTATTGAGGTGGGAGCCCGTAAAAGATGCAGGAGATGTGGTGCCCTTCGGGCGAGGAGGCGACGACCGGAGTTTCCGCAGGAGATCGGGACGACGACGAGAAGACCGGAGGACTTGGATCATTCGGTATATCTCTAACCCGTCTTGTAGTTAGCTTAGAATAGTTAATGGTTCGATCCGGGTGTTTAGTGCATGGTGGTGCCGGTTTGCTAAGTTCGCAAAATTATAGTTTATCACCGCTTCCGCATTTGGCCGTCGGATTGACGGCCGGAGCGCCGCCGTGCACTTACACGACGTAGATCATCGGAGATTCGGAACACTTCAAGCTAGCATGGATCGTTCGAGTCGTGGAGCCTCTCTTGAGTCCGGGAGATCATGGATCGCGGCGAAGGGACTTCTACTCGGAGCTTGTGAAGCGAAGGAGAGGACTACAAAGGTTGTAATCCCTCACACTTATATAAAAAGATGTTATCTTGCATGCTAAACCCTAATAATCTAGCAAAGATCCCGGCTTTGGGTTGTTCGGCACGTCTAGAATTTTTATCCGGGCATGATTGATGCCTTTTGAACCTTCACAAGAGTGCCTAGGAACCCTACACAATATCCGTACATTCCGGTCCATTTGTCTATGAGCATCGCATGGCGGGCCTAGGGGGTTGGTAAAAGTCAAACCCCCAAAAGCGGTACAAGTCATGTCGGAGTGTAGCCCATAACACCATAAGATACTACTGGAATACCTAATAGTAAATCTCCTGCCTTGGCCAAGGACTTCGTGTAATGGCTCTCCTAGACACAGCGCGACCTCACCCCCAATACCGAGAGAGACGAAACCCTGAAGATCCCCTCACTGCCTCCATGTGGCTCGGGACTGTACCCAACTAAAACCTGTTTGTACGTCTCGTTTGAGCGTGGTATGGTAGTAATCAAAGTACAGTGGGAACTCACACGAGACAAATGGCGATCCTCAGGTCGAAGAACTAACCTGTACACATGTCACCAGGGAACTGCTATCTGACGTCAGGTATAAGACCAACTAGCATGTTCCCGGCGAGTCCTGTCCGGTGTACTCATAACCCAATGAGCACCTGTATACATCTTATGTGAACCAACTGACACCAGTGGCTTGTGAGACCGGCCACCGTCCCTCGTCGGGGTCTCGACTGTATACACTAGTCTACTCTGGAGTATCGATTCCCTGTCTCGAAACAACCACGACCAGGGACCTTTTAAGGATGTGCTTATAGACTACCAGCTCGCACGTATATGATCGCCCTCATACTGCTGGCAGTCAAGCAAGAATCCTAGGGGCTCTATCAACGTGCAATAGTGACCTGTAAGGTCACCTAAAGCAGTACACGATGATAAAGGTAAACCAGATAGCATACTATCATCTTGAGTAAGAATGTCCTCCTGGGATAGGTCCTCCCTCAGTCATTGCAATCACGTGCCTGTGATCCAATAATTGACCCTGAGGGCACTATCTCCAACAATCTCCCACTTGCACTCAAGGCTAATTATTGCGATGTCGCATACTCACAGCCCGTATGATACCGAACACCCAACTCCTCTACTAGTCAGTCACATAAAACTCGTATGCGAAACTATTGTGTTCGAGGAATAGCCTCAGTGAGTGGATCCGCTTTGATGTTTCTTTCTATGTCTTTCTATATCTCAAGTTCGCGGAGAATGCCATCTCCCGAAATGAGCAATACCTGTCCTAGAATGTGTCTGGATGTCTGATGGGACCTAGATCATAAGTGAACTCCAAATCAATATTCTTAGACTGTATCGCCAACTGAACTTAATCAGTATCCTGCGCCATGCCTCCCTCAGTATTGCTTTGGACCACCTGTCCAAAATACTGCCCCTCGTTAGAAGGAAAACTATAACTCTGACAACCTCCTTGTCGTCCAGGTCACTTAGGAAGCCTGGAATGATAACTGTCTCCCGAATGAGGCTGTCGTTATCATATCCCTAGAACATCCACTTATGTTCTAAAATTGCTTCCGACTGTTTCTCCAGGATTGGATCAATGTCAACTTATTGCATCTACCGCAAAAACAACATCTGGTGTGGTACTTGACATCTCTTGATTGACTCAATTGCCTAAGCAAGTGATCTGTCAATCATGGACATCCCTCTCCCCTTTAGTCTGTAAGACGCCTTTAGAGAGGGTGACTCCATCACCTCAGGTACACTACCGTGCCAGGAGTCGTCCATTCTAAATACTCTTAGAATGCTCTCTAAGTACCCTGATTGGGAAACCACCCAAATCTAATTCTAAAACCATAGATCTAGTAACCGGTATGTCTGATATAATGTCCAAGTTCCATGTGGAGAAACCACTGTGTGACGACCAAAGTATAACCGATCGTAGTATAGGAATATCACTTCCTACTCTGTGTATGTCATCCAAATACCATGACATCACACCCTACTACCTTCTCAACAGATCCATCCCCTATTCTGACGAAGTAATGCCTATGACTTTCACGTCAGAAATAGATGATCTATCTCCACTACATCCGCTTTAGTCTATAAATGGACATAAGCCACCTGTCCACCAAAGCTTCCGCTGCTCCCACTGACTAAGACAACCCTCTGGCAGAGTCATATACACGTACACTTCTAAAGCTGGTTTAGAACGACGCTATACCCATCCTCCTGCCGGGTCTCACAGTCTGGAACAACAGCAATGGCAAGTCTGGGTAAACAAGAACCTCCCTGTCACCGTCCTTGAGGCTACCGGAGTACCTCTCGGGTGCCTGAGGTTACCCACTGTATCTGCGTAGTGGCCAATGAAATGTCAAACCAGATTGAATCTTTAGGTTCCTATCAAATCTTCAGTAATCGTTTATGGTTCTGGAATCACTTCCAGTTCTACCATACTCCCACTACTGTTTTCTGAAAAAAAATCCATTTTTATTAAAACTGTGGCGAGTCTAGAACAATATCACTATTGATCTTCCAGATGGTAGAAAGTCAACCTTCGTCATAGCCGGGGTCAACCCACAAATAGCCATTACAGAAACGTGCCTTGAGCTATCCAGAGTCTGGTTTTAAGCAAAAGCCGGACAACTCCCCGTATCTTAACATCGTTAAGATATGAACTGTTCTATATCCAATATAGAACCAGAGGCACTGATTTAATTGAACCAGATTCAAATCATGCAGCTGTCTCCAGTGCATGTCAACTAGATGGAAGGAGGCCTATCAGCGTTACTCAACTTAGGAATGCTTCCAATTATGAGTAACCTGAAAGAGAAGTTAGTTCTCTTAATCATAACTATCAACTGAATACCACACACAAGTATCTACATCTTCGATCACTTTGAAGAATCCCGATACCTACAATACCTGGTTCTCTACTTTATTCAAATACCTATAACTTCTCAAATTTCGGACCTTATATTTCTACGAAACACTTGTCTAAAAACTAGAGATGTCATAAGTAAACCGAATATAGTACGAGGACAATCCCCTCTGTCCTCATGGACGCTGGACAACATATAATACTCTGTATAAGTCCCTTGAGTTTAATAACTCATTCCCTGTGTGTCGTAGGTTGAAAAGTGTACTTAAGGTTAAGAAGAATTACACCACTGTTTAATGCTCCTTACCTAACCATCCACTTATATAGGTAAATGTCATAGACATAATTTCAAAAAGGTATATCTCACTCTATCAAAATAGACGTACATATATATCGATTTGAAATTGGTGCATAACAGCGGATATTCAAAACCAAATATTTGCCGACTGGCAAACAGCCCAGGTGATTTCCTCAAATATCATCGATTACAACGAATCCCAATATTATGAGGATGATCACCCAATTCCCAATAACTTACTCCCACTCACTATCTGTAAAACCATACAGATATGAGAATCATACCTGGTAAGTACATACCCTGGAGTAAGTATCTAATCGGGAAATCAGTTTTCCTTTAACAGTACACAGTGAAACTGAAACATTGAAATATTTCGATGGGGCATCCCGGTATTCCTAGTAATGCCTCTTCCATTATCCAGATTCACAACTGTAACCGTGTAATTCGTTGCCATCTTTCCAAATCCTTTTATATGTCTTTAGTCATTACCTTCTGTACACCCCTTTAGGCCAAATGGTTTTCTTCCTTCCCTACCGTTCGGCACCAGCCTATGGATTGGAAGAAGACTATCCAATAAGCATAATGGGTGTACTGTCCTAATCCCTGGAGCACTCGCATTGAGTGAGAAGGTGAAGATAAAAGACAACCGAATAAACCTTATTCCTATTTCTCCTGGACCAGAATCCATCCCCGAACTGGAACAAGTTCCTTTCGAGTTCGTATATAACCATACGATGGAGTATCCAATAAACTGTGGATCTTCGTAGTGATACGGAGTGTCCTGGAGAAATACAAAGGTGGTTTAGGATTGCCGAAGAAATACTTGGTTTGGTCGTGAATAGCAGTCGCAATTTACTTTGCCCTCTTACTAATCCCTTGATATGTCTTTACTTAATACCTTCTGTACAACATCGTTAGGCAAATTGGTTTTCTTCATTCCCTACCGGTCGGCACCTGCCTATGGTTTGGAAGAAGACTATCCAATTTTCGTAATAGGTGTACTGTCTCCTAAACCAAGGAGCACTCGCAACCTGAGAGAAAGTAAAATGAAAAGACAACTGAATAGTCCTATCCGTTTTCTCCAGAAACGGAAACCATCCTCGAATAAATTCCTTCGAGTTCGTATATAACCATACGATGGTTTTGCCCAATGGAAGTGGACATTCGTAGTAATACGGGGTGTCCTGGAGAAAAGGGTAAAAGTAGGAGTGGCAATGAGGTTTGCAACTCTGACAATCCAAAAGCCAGTGTTTAAGAAGGTTCGGTTAATATTGGTCACTGAGTCATAGTCTTAGGGTCGGGTCAATGGTCGCTGCCAAAGAGAGAGAGAAAAGAAACACTCAGCGTGCACTCTAACCTAGATCAGATTGGTTACCAATTTATCTAATCTGGAAACCTTCCACTGTACCGTCAAATTCTCCTCCAAACCTGAAAGAAGAATTAGTCGGGATCACCCGAGGTGTAAACCAACTCATCTGTGGGAATCGGGATCCAACTATTATCGCATGATAACGTGACGGAATCCGCTCACGTCATCACACTCCAGAAGGTATGCGCATATCTGGCAAGTTTCAGTTTCTTCAGAAACTCCCGAAGTGATTTTTGCCCCATGCTCTTATGACCTTGGCGAGAGGTCAAAATATCATAAGTCACATGTCAAGTTCTGCCCATCATTATCCAGGTTAATTTGAACCCACCCGTACATACCCTTGATGTAGGCCTAAATAGTAGTACGACTGTCCCAAACCAATGCATCTATCTATGCTACAGATAAACATCCGGCAGCTACCAATCACTATGCCTTGGCGTGAGGTCAAAATACATAGCTTGAATACTACCGAATATTTAACCGAAATGATGGAGGGCTACGAATGGTTTCTGGCGAAAACCTTTGACGTAATGAACTTGATATCGTTGAACGAACTGGATAGCTTTTAAAAATATAGTGACGAAAACCTTTGCTAAAGAGGTCACTCCTGATGAAGGAATCTCGGCTCTTTCCCCGTAGAATGAGGTGCAGGATATTCCAACTGAATATCACGATGCAAAGAAAAAGTAATCGGCTATGGTGAAGGTATTTCCTTGACGCAAACTTTTTGTCTAAGGGGTCACTCCCGATAAAAGGATCTCGGCCCTTGCCTCGTCGACTGAGGAGCAGGATATTCCAACTGAATACCACGATGCAAAACAAAAGAGAACGTCCTTGCAATAACAGCTTTTTGAAAAGTGTTCCAACAACATCAGAATAGGTTTGTTTTTAACTTGTATTGATCCGAATCAACGCAGTCCCATCAATTGATCACACCAATAAAGAACGAAAATAATGATGTACGTATATACCATCCGCATTCGCCACTGGGTCCCGTCGTTACCCGTTAGGATACTTAACTAACGACAGAGCGGGGACTGGACTAGCACGGATGCAAAACATATACATCTACTGGTATATATATCAATATATAATATTTCGCTCAAGCCGTGATAAAATGCAACATCACAGAAATGTACAGCATCACAGAACAATACAGATATCTGGGATCCGCGGGTTTCACAGAGACGCTACTGAAACCCGACGTTCCCCTGGTCGTGTGGATAGCCTGTGCAATGAAATCCTAGACCCCTATGGGCGCGGCAAGTTACCCGCCAAAACCTTAAGCGAGGCAGCCCCCTTCAGCAACGTGAATGGACCACCCGGCACTTTACGGAATCCGGTAACTTGGGCACCCCTCCTGGGTCAACCTGTACCCCCTACGAGTGCGGCGAATAGCCCGCTAATTCTAGAGTGAAGCCCCCTCCGTCTCAATGCCATGAGACGCGGTCTTGTTGCCCTCTAGAACTCGGCTATTCGTGCACCCCACCTTGGGGCAATCCTAGTACAGAAAGTAAAATATACATACAACGGGTACATTGACCTCGACCTGGTCGTGCCCCAAAAGAATAATATACAATCAGGCAGTGACGGCAGTCCACATGTCGGACGCTCGCCCCGCAATATCAAATGTACATAATACAACAAAAACTGTACTAGCATTGCATCCAGGCTATCCCCCATGACCAATCCGCAACATCACAGCAATACACAGAACATCAACGTGAATGTCACGTTCGTAAATCCGTCTAACCGGGCTATAGCAGTTAGAGAGGATTTACCGATCAAGTGACATTCACGGTCGCAGATATAATGTAAATATTGTGATCTAACATGTTTAAACTTTTCGATCGATCAAAATTACCTAAGTGGGCCCCAAGCAGCACTGTAGCACTCAAAGAAAATCTAGGCCCAAAAAGAACATTCCAAAACCCCAATTTCACTGTAAAAGGATCACTGTGGAAAAATGGTGCAGTGAAGTCACTGTACTGCGGCGGAACCGCGGCGCCAAGGGGCTTTTGGCCGCGGTTCCGCGGTGGTTCTACAGTATCACTCTACCAAATTTTCACAGATGTCTTGGAATTTCCTGAACAGTATTCTGAAACAACCTGAAAAATTTTTGGAACCAAAAAAATTTCGACAGAAACTGATGCTCTGAAAAATACGGTTTTGGAATATTTGTTCGATCGATGCTTTAAACATACTAGACAAACCTAGACTTGGTTAATGGCGAGGCTCTGATAACATTGTAAGTGCACGGCGGCGCCCCGGCCGTCAATCCGACGCCGGAATGCGGAAGCGATGATTTACTTTAACTTTTAAAACCGGCACCACCACGCACTATAAAACCCAGATCGTGCAATTAAACTAATCCTAGTTAACAAGAAGGGGGTAGAGAGATATACCGAGCGATCCGTGTCCTTCGGTCTTCTCGTCGTCGTCCCGATCTCCCCGCGGAATCTACGGTCTCCACCAAGTCGCCGGAAGGGCACCACGTCGCCGGCATCTTTTACGGACTCCCACCCCTGGGACGAGGCAACTCGGTCACGATGTTGGCGAGCCGACGTGCCCAAGATTTGCTGTAGAATAATGTAGTTCTCTTTGTCTCTATTGGGGTAAAAGAAGTTGCCATATAGTGGAGGTATGAGATATGAACTTTTGGAGGATGAGCTAAAATGATTTTGCCAAGCCAAATCAGTGTAATTCCCTCATGCAAAAATTGGGACATCCCCCACCCCTTTTCCTTTGGCCGGCCATCACAAGATGAGGGAGAGTGAATGAGAGAAGTATGTATGTGTGAGAGAGAGAGCAACCATAATGCAAGAGAGAGAGATCAAATGTTATCATGAAAAGAAATGATCACCAAAACAAACCCACACTCCACCAACCATCATCATCACTCCAAAGTCAAGCTATCATGAACCATCATGATCAAAGGAAAGTCAAGGGTGGTAGAATCATCATGAAACAACAAGATGCAAATAACACCCTCAACAAATGCTTATTTGCACAATTGCAAATAAGCCCTCCACCACCAATCTTCAGCAAATGAAAGATACAAAGAAATATGGCTGAAACGGAAAACAAATTGGCAACTCCAAAAAAACTGATCCCGTAATAAATTACAGGAAAACCCCACTACTGTATATACATACCGGCATTTATATTCCGACCGAAATACAAATGCAACGAGACAAAGTCTATACTCTACTATACTAGGATCCGGCTTAAACCAAAGCCCTTTAGTATTATCCGTCCGATCTTGATCCGTGCAATACCGCACGTATCTGATCGAACCCTGCCATATATCCATACGGCCTCTAATACTAACCGTCCGATCCTGATCCGTGCAATACCGCACGTATCTGATCGAACCATGACATATCTCCATATGGTCTCTACAGCGTTTCGCCCGAAACTTGAGAAACTGAATGTGAGGGACTCTAAAGACTCGTCAATACTATGGCTGTGGATTTAACCACTAGCACGTCAGAGATATTAGCCATACGTGACGGGCTACCAGTTATTGACCAAAAGGGTCGTCGATGAGCGAACTCATCCTGACACCCTACTGAGCCTGTCAGTGACAATATCCGTACAGTCCGGTCCGTTCGTCTATGAGCATCTCATGGCGGGCCTAGGGGGTTGGTAAAAGTCAGACCCCCAAAAGCGGTACAAGTCATGTCAGAGTGTAGCCCAGAACACCCTGAGATACTACTGGAATACATACCAGTAAATCTCCTGCCTTGGCCAAGGACTTCGTGTAATGGCTCTCCTAGACACAGCGCGACCTCACCCCCAATACCGGGAGATACGAACCCCTGAAGATCTGCTCACTGCCTCCATGTGGCTCGGGACTGTACCCAACTAAAACCTGTTTGCACGTCTCCTTTGAGCGTGGTAGGGTAGTAATCAAAGTACAATGAGAACTCACACGACACAAATGACGATCCTCAGGTCGATGAACTAACCTGTACACATGTCACCAGGGAACTGCTATCGGACGTCAGGTATAAACCAACTAGCATGTTCCCGGCGAGTCCTGTCCAGTGTACTCAAAACCTAATGAGCACCAGTATACATCTCAGGTGAACCAACTGACACCAGTGGCTTGTGAGACCGGCCACCGCCCCTCGTCGGGGTCTCGACTTTATACACTAGTCTACTCTGGAGTATCGATGCCCTGTCTCGAAACTCCCACGACTAGGGACCTTTTAAGGATGTGCTTATAGACTACCATCTCCCACGTATATGATCGCGCTCATACTGCTAGAAGTCAAGCAAGAATCCTAGGGGCTCTATCAACGTGCAATAGTGACCTGTAAGGTCACCTAAAGCAGTACACGATGATAAAGGTAAACCAGATAGCATACTATCATCTTGAGTAAGACTGTCCTCCTGGGATAGGTCCTCCCTCAATCAGTGGAATCAAGTTCCTGTGATCCAATAATTTACTCTGAGGGAGTGGATCTATATCCACGGGGGAAGTCGGGTGGATGGCGTATAGCACCCCCGCAAAGTTTTGGTGGAAACCGATTTGTAGCATATGGTTAAGAAAACCTAGATTAAGAAACTAGGGTTAGAGCTAAAAGATTGATTAGATAAACCATATTAGAAACTAAGAATAGTTAGAAGTGATATGATACGACTTGTATGTGATGACGAGATGTTGAGGATGACGTTTGACGATAGTACCGTTTAGGGTGTTATAGGACTAGATAGCCGACGTAATACGTCATCCGAAGCATACTTATTTCTAAACTGAAGATTCGTATGCATCTTTAAACAGATAACTTGAGGGACGTTACGGATTTTCAAATGATGTGTTTTCTTTAAAAACACCGTAGCCCCTACTTTCAAAACTACGATTCGCATCTTTTCAAAAACTGTTTGTATGGTTCGGGTGTGTATGTTAGGTTAGATACTTATGCTTATAGTAAAGATAGATTGGATATGTTAAATTTACATGATGTGGAAGATAAATGCGATGAAAAGATAAGACGATGTAATATGATGATTGATGGTATGATGGTATACGGATGCGAGTCGATTGAGATGAATTAGACCCTATCGGTCCCTGATATGAGATTATTGCGGATGCAACCTGGGACATAGGTATATAGTGATATTTATATATGTTGTGAATCGTGAGTGATAGCCGTATAAGACGTGAGGTCCGTACCCTCCTCGTTTTATAGGAGGATTGGATCCCTGATAGCTTAATGTCGTCGTACGATAATTTTACGTACGTGATGAGTTTGACTTGAAGTTTGATCCATACCCTTGACTAGAGTGTTGGATATAGTGCCCTCAAAGTCAATTATTGGATCGCAGGTACGTGATTGCAATGATTGAGGAGGACCTATACCGGTAGCACAGTCTTACTAGAGATGATAGTATGCTATCTGGTTTGCCTTTATCAGTCGTGTACAGGTTCAGGTGACTGATGTCTATTACACGTTGATAGAGCCCTTAGGATCTTTCTTGACTACCAACAATATGATGGCGATCATATACGTGAGAGTTGGGTAGTCTATAAGAACATCCTTAATTATGGTCCCTAGTCGTGGGAGTTTCGAGACATGGCATCGATACTCCGGAGTAGACTAGTGTATACAGTCGAGACCCCGACGAGGGGCGGTGGCCGGTCTCACAAGCCATTGGTGTCAGTTGGATCACCTAAGATGTATACAGGTGCTCATTGGGTTATGAGTACACCGGACATGACTCGACGGGAACCTGCTAGTTGGTATTTATACCTAGCGTCAGATAGTAGTTCCCTGGTGACATGTGTACAAGTTAGTTTATCGACTTGAGGTCGTCATTTGTCTCGTGTGAATTCCCACTGTGCTTTGATTTCTACCCTACCACGGCTCAAAGGAGTCGTGCAAAAAGGTCTATTTTGGGTACAGTCCCGAGCTACATGGAGGCAAGTGAGCGGATCAGCAGGGGATTCGTATCTCCCGGTATTGGGGACGAGATCGCGCTGTGTATAGGAAAGCCATTACAACAAGTCCTTGGCCAAGGCAGGTGAGAATTACTGGAAAGTATTCCAGCAGTTTCTTAGGGTGTTCAGGGCTTGTCTCCGACACGACTTATACCTCTATTGGGGGTCTGACGTTACCAGCCCCCTAGGCCCGATATGCGATACTCATAGATGAACGGACCGGACTGTATGTATATTGTCACCATTAGGCTTAGTAGGGATCCAGGATGAGTTTTCTCATCGGCTTCCCTTGAGTTCAGTACATGGGCAGCCGTTACGCACTGCTAGTGCCGCTGACGTGCTTATAGTTAAACCCACTGCCAGGGTACTGATGAGTCATTAGAGTCCCCAACAAATAGTTTCCCAAGTTCGGGCGAAACATTGTAGAGGCCGTATGGTTTTATGGCAGGGTTCGGAAAATGCACGTGCGTTTACGCACGTGTCATTTTTCGGGCAGATAATACTGGTGGGCTTTGGTTTAAGCCAGATCCATGTATTAAATTGAGTAGATATAATATCTTTGTGTCAGTTGCATTTGTATTCGGTCGTAATACAAATGCGGGTATGTTTATACTGTTACGGGGTTATCCTGAAATTCGTTTCGGGATCGCTTTTCGAAGTTGCCAGTTTTCTATCACCCGTCTTAAACATTCGGTTTAATGCGGATTTATATTTTTCTTTTGGGTGAGTCATGAGGGTGAGTCATGAGGAAGCTTCTTGTTTTGGTGACTAGCTTTAGTGACTCATTGCTTGCATTAATGGTTGATGAGGTGTTATTAGCGAGTCACCTTTTCCATTAATGACTTTGGTTATGCATAGGATATTATGGTTGTGATATTTTGCGATAAAGCATTTCTTATGGTCACCCTTCCTCCTACACTCACCCCTCCTCTCCTTTAAGTGGCCTGCCCCCTTTCTTGAGTGAAGATGATGGATTGATTAAAAAGATTATTGATTTGGTTCATGGAAATTTGATTGCTCATTTCTCATTCCACTCTATTAAAAGGAAACTTCATTAACCGTTCATCCATGGTTTTGGATGAAGCGATACAAAGTGTTCTACTCATTCTCTACATCAATCTTGGATATGACGGCTAGCAAACTTCATGTCCGAGTTGCCTCGGTTCAGAGGCGGGAGTCCGTATAATGATCCGTTGACGTGGTGCTACCTCGACGAGGAGCCAAGAGATCGGAGCAGCCACAACGGAGCGTGGGATGATGGTTAAAGACCGAAGGACTCGGATCGTTCGATATAGCCTTTCTACCCACTTTGTAGTTTGTTAGTTTAGCGTTAATGGCAGATCCGGGTTATAGTATGCGATAGCGCGAGTTATAATAGTTTTTGTTCCGCGTTTGGCGTCAGAATGACGGCCGGGGCGCTACCGTAGACTTACATGGTATCATAGCCACGCCATTAACCTTTACTAACTTGTTCTAACGCGTTTAAAATATCGATCGAACGAAATTTCGAAAACCGCATTTTTCTGGGTAAAGTTTCTGTCGATTTTAAATACTGGCCTAAAAATCATTTTGAGCATTTCAGAAAATCGAGCAGGCTTTTTTAAGAATTCTGGTGAAATTTGGTCTACTGAAGCTACAGTACGGCCACGGAACCGCCGCACAAACCATGTTTTGGCCGCGGTTCCACGACCATTTAGTGATACATTGCACCAAAATTCTACAGTAGGGTCTTCATGGTAAATTGTGGTTTCTGGAATATTTCTTTTGGGCCCAGATTTTATTACTGTACTGCAGATGTACGTGGGGCCCACTTCGGGATGTTTTTTCGATCAAAATTTTAAACTTTTTAGTTTACAGTACTTGCATTATATCTCCGACCGTGAATGTCATTCGAGCGGTAAATTGCGTCTAATTGCTATAGTCCTTTTAAACGGGTTTGCGAACGTGACATTCGCGTTCATGTTTTGTGTTGTGCTGTGATGTTGCGGATTTGTCGTGGTGGATAGCAGTGTGCAATGGTAGTGCAGTTTGAATTTATTTGTACATTTGATATTGCGGGGCGAGCGTCCAACATATGGACTGCCGTCACTGCCTGTTTGTATAATAGTCTTTTGGGGAACGACCGAGCTGAGGTCGATGTACCCGTTGTACATATTTTTTATTTCTGTAGTAGGTTTACCCCGCGACGGAGTGCACGGATAGCCGGGTTCTGGAGGGCAACGGGTCCGCATCTCATGGCTTTGAGAGGCAGAGGGGCCTCACTCTAGTATTGGCAGACCATTCGCCGCACTCGTAGAGGTTACAGGTTGACCCAAAGAGGGGTGCCTAAGTTACCGGATTACGTGAAGTGCAGTGTGGTCCATTCACTTTGCTGTAGGGGCTGTCTCGTTCAGGTTTTGGCGGGTAACTTGACGCACCTGTAGGGGTCTAGGTTTCATTGCACAGGCTATCCCCACGACCAGGGGAACGTCGGGTTTCAGCAGCGGCTCTGTGAAACCCGGGGATCCCAGATTATCTGTATTGTTCTGTGATGCTTATTACTTTTCTATAATGTAGCATATATCACGCCTGGAACGATTATTGTATATTGGTATATATACTAGTAGATGTTGTATATGTTTTACACCCGCGCTGGTCCAGTCGCCGCTCTGTCGTTTGTTAAGTAACCTAACGGGTGATGACGGGGCCCAGAGACGAATGCGGATGGCATATACGTACATTTTATTTTCGTTCTTTTCTGGTTTGATTAATTGTTGGGGCTGCGTTGATTCTAATCAATGCAAAGGAAAACAAACCTGTTTGGATGTTGTTGGAACAGTTTTAAAAAGTGTTATTACAAAGACGTTTTCTTTTGTTTTGTACAGTGGTATTCAGTTGGAATATCCTGCACCTCATTCGACGAGGCAAGGGCCGAGATCCCTTCACCGGGAGTGACCCCTTGGGCAGAAGTTTACATCAGGGTAATAACTTCACTATAGTCAATTACATGTTGATTTGCATCGCGGTATTCAGTTGGAATATCCTGCAACTCATTCCACGAGGAATGTGCCGAGATCCCTTCACCGGGAGTGAACATTTTAGCAAAGGTTTTCGCCACTATAATTTTATAAAAAGCTATCAGGTTCCTTCAACGAGATCATGTTCATTACGTTAAAGGTTTTCGCCAAAAACCAGTCATAGCCCTCCGTCATTTTTTTTGGGTATTCAGTAGTATTCAAGCTATGTATTTTGACCAAAGGCAAGGCGTAGTGTTTGGTAGCTGCTGGGTATTCATTTGTTGCATAGATAGATGAGTTAGTTTGGGGCAGTCGTTCTGCCGATTGGCCAAAGTCAGGGACATGTGCGGATGGGTTCAAATTGACAAGATAATGACAGGTAGAACTTGGCATGTGACTTATGGCATTTTGGCCAAAGTCAAGGTCATAAGAGCATAGGGCAAAAATCATATCGGGAGTTTCTAAAGAAACTGAAATTTGCCAAGTATGCGCATACCTTTTGGAGTGTGATAACGTGAGTTAATTCCGTCACGTTATCATGCGATGAGAGTTGGATCCCGATTCCCACTGATGAGTTGGTTTACTCTTCGGGTGATCCCGATTGATTCTTCTTTCAGGTTTGGAGGAGAATTTGACAGTACAGTAGGAGGTTTCCTGATTAGATAAAGTGATAACCATTCTGATCTAGGTTAAAGTGAACGAAGAGTGTTTATTTTCTCTCACCCTCTTTGGCAGCGACCTTTGACCGACCCTAGACTATGACTCAGTGACCAATTTGACCGAACCTTCTTAAAATACTGGCTTTTGGATTGTCTGAGTTTCATAAGTCATTGCCGCTCCTTCTTTTACCCTTTGCATCTCTCAGAACACCCTGTATTACTACGGACATCCACTTCCATTGGATAGATCCATCGTATGGTTATATACGAACTCGAAGGACTTCTTCGAGGATGGATCCTGGTTCAAGAGAAATTGAATTGGTTTATTCGGTTGTCTTCTATTATCACCTTCTCTCAGGTTGCGAGGGCTCCTTAGTTTAGGAGAGTACACCTATTACGCTTATTGGATAGTCTTCTTCCAAACCATAGGCAGGTGCCGAAAGGTAGGGAATGAAAAAAACTAATTAGCCTAAGTAGGGTGTCCAGAAGGTAATAAGTAAAGATAAAATAAAAGGATTAGAAAGAGGGCAAAGTAAATTGCCACTGCTATCATTCATGACCAAACCGCGTACTTCATCGCCACTCCTATTTCACCATTGCTTTTTTCTCCAGTTCGGGAGAAATAGAATAAGGTATTATTCAGTTGTCTTTTATCATCACCTTTTCTCAAGTTGTGAGTACTCCTTGGTTTAGAAGAGTACACCTATTATGCTTACTGGATAGTCCTCTTCCAAACCATAGGATGGTGCCGAACGGTAGGGAAGGAAGAAAACCATTTAACCTAACGATGGTGTACCGAAGGTAACGACTAAAGACAAATAATGGGATTTGGCGAGATGGCAAAGAAATATACGGTTACAGTCATGAATTGGATTATGGAAGAGGCATTACTAGGAATACCAGGATACCACTACGAAACATTTTCATGTTTCAGTTTCACTATGCATTGTTAAAGGAAAACTGATTTCCTGATTAGATACTTACTCTTGGGTATGTATTTACCTGGTATGATTCTCACATCTGTATGGTTTTACAGATGATGAGTGGGAGTAAGTTATTGGGAATAAGGTGATCATCCTCATTATATCATAATTCGTTGTAATAGGTGATATTTGAGGAAGTCGCCTGGGATTTTGCCAGACGGCATGTATTGGGTTTTGAGTATCCGTAGTTGTACACCAATTTCAAACTGATATATCTGTAAGTTTATTTTTACAAAGTGAGATATAACTTTTTGAAATTATGTCCGTGACATTTACCTATATCAGTTGACGATTGGGTAAGGAGCATTGAACAACGGAGTAGTTCTTAACCATAGGTACAATTTTCAACCTACGATGCACATGTTATTGAGTTATTCAACTCATCGAATTTATACAGAGTATTGTATGTTGTCCAGTGTCCATCAGGACAAAGGGGTTGGTCCTCGTACTATGTTCTGTTTACTTGTGACTTCTCTAGTTTTTGTTAGTTATATATATGCCCTAGAGGCCATTACTATATATAAGATGTATATAGTAGTGGATGCTTGGACATATATAGGGAGGACTTTCTTGCTCGACATGATAGTATGCTATTTGGTTACTCTTTACCTTAACGTGTACACTGATTGTCTCTCTGTTACATATTGATAAAGCCCTTAGGATGTGTACTTGACTACCTGGACTTTGATATGGATCATACTAGTGGGGATATGGTAGTCCATAAGTACATCCTTCAAGGTCCCTGGTCGTGGGTGTATCGAGACGGGGCATCGATATACCAGTCTAGACTAGTGTATACCTTCTCGACCCATATAGATGGGCGATGGATGATCCAATATCCATTGGTGTTTGACATCAGAGATGATATACGGGTGCTCAGTAGAGACTGGGTACACTGGACGGACTCGCCGAGAACTCCTAGATGGTATTATACCTTACGTTAGATGGCAGTTCTCTTATGACACTGGTGCAGATTATATTGTAGACCCGAGATCGTCATAGAGTCTTGTGTGATTCCCACTGTGCTTTGATTTCCACCTTACCACGTCCAAGAGGGCGTGCAAAGCGGTGGTTTTTGGGTACAGTCCCGAGTTACATGGAGGCAATGAGCGATAGGAGGGGTTTCGTCTCTCCCGGTATTGGGGGTTGATGTTGCGCTATGCTCGATTGGCCGTATCAGGGAAGTCCCTGGCCAGGGCTGGTTTAGAGATTTACTGGTAAGTGTTACGAGTAGTTTCTCGACCCGTTATGAGCCTCATATCGGCATGACTTATCGGTTATTGGGGTCTGACGTTTACCACCCCTAGACTTGATATGCGACATATTAGACAAGGAGACCGGACTGTACGGTAGTGTCACTGTCAGGCTTTTTGCAGGAGTTGGAGCGGTCTTGCTTGCTGATCTTCTGATCGCTCAATACCCGGGTAGCCGTTACTTCCAGCTAGTACCGCTGACGGCTTGTGGGTGCTTGATATGATCATCACCTACTGCCGGCGTATTGACGAGTCTTTAGAGTCCTACATAGAGGTTTTACTGGCTCAGGAAAAACGAAATAGGAGCGCATATGTGATATGTACGGGACCGAGAATAATGCGAGTATGTGATACCGTATTCTATTCTCGCGATGTTTGTATCGATCGGTTATATGCGATATAATCAGGTTATCGAATCAAGGGTTGATTCGATAAGTCGATACAATAGATGTTAGTCGGTTATATGTGATATAACCGGATTATTAAGTCAAGTGTTGATTTAATAATTTAGTGTATAATTTTATATGTGATATACTAATTTACATTAACTAACATTGGTTCACTTAAGCATTTGTTTTTCTCACTTGTGCACAACTTAATATATATGTGATATATATTCATTTGTGTTCATTTTGTATCATGGTTGTTGATACAACTTACATGGGTGTATAAGACTTATACCATACTAATTATAGTGTTATGTTTTTATTTCTAAAGTAATTCTAAAATTAGTTGATAATGAGCTCACATGCATGAAGATTCATGAAGCTTATGGTTGCATTGACTTAGTCGTTTTACTTTTGATATTAATTAACCTAACCACTATAATTAGCCATGGTAATGTCTCTACATGAGTTAGTATATGATACCCACTCACCCATGGTTAAAACTCTCTCTCTTGATTAGTTTTCATTCTCATTTTGAGCTCATCTTCTTCCTCCTTCAAATTCTTGCTAGGGTTTGAAAAAAAGAGAAACATTTTGAGAAAACAAATTCTAAAGTGTAACCATTTCCTATTTCATCATCCTCTACTAGACTAGCACTTTAGTTTAGGGTGTTTGCTTCACTAATTCTCTAGTTAGTGAAGTAGAAGCTTGAGTTCGTATTCCCTCGACGTAGATCATCTTCGGCCTCGAAGACTTCAAGAAAAACCGTTGCCCTTTTCTCATGGAGCCGTCCGAGAGCCCGGGAGCACGATGATCGCAGCGAAGGGACTACTACAAAGAGCTTAAGAAGTGAAGGACCGATCTACAAAGGTTGTATTTCGTATTCATTTAGTCATAATTGTTATTTACTACCATGTGTTACCCTAATTATCTAGCAAAGATTTTGTTTAGGGTTATTCGGCACGGCTAAAATTTTAATCGGGCATGGTTGATGCCTTCTAGAACCTCGTTTGAGTGCCTAGTAACCCTACAGTTGTATCAGAGCCATGCTAGAGCTTTAGGAGAAGTCTAGAAGAATTTAGAAGTCCGATCGAATCCCGAAACCCAATACACTACCCTTCTCTGGAAATTTTTCAAAACTTGACATTTTTTCATATTAAAAATGCTTAAAAAAATGAGCAGGGAATTCTATGGACCTCTGTGAAAAACGATCCGCTGATACGCTTAAAGCACCGCGGAACCGCGGCAGAACCATGCAAGGCGCGGCGGTTCCGCGGCGCTACAGTGCGCTTGTTGTGTTCTGTTTCCACAGTAATGTCTGTACTATCTTCCTGATGATTCTGGGTGTTCTTAATTTATACTCAAGTGTTGAGTTTTCTAGGTTGTATTGGGGACTCATTGATTCGATCGGATAATTTAACTTCGTTTAAGTTTTCCGGGTAATTTTAGAACGTGTTAAAAAGTTCGAACGGATATCAATAACTCACTTTTTCCCGACCCGGAAAATTTCCAAGTGTTGGATTTTTTCGGTTGTTTAAGAACGTCTAAATCGTGCAAGTTACGCAATGGACCCTCTAGAAGACAACAAACCTTAACTCGATTTTGTGACCGTCTTGAACTTCCTTTTGAACCTTAGGGTTTGGGGCAGTACGGCGTTGCCACATGTGAGGCGTTGGCTTGACCCTTCTACGGCTGGACCATTGGTACTGTGGCATGTGATGGATGTTTTCAAACTCCCCATAAGTGTTGAGAACTATTTGGAAAAACTTGGGTGTTTGTTTATTCGATCAGAAAGTTTAACATTGTCTATTTATCTGGAATGTGGTACAATATTTGGAATCCACAAGTAGTTATGAGATAACTAATTTGAATGTTATAAACATAGCAGTTTAGTCTCAGATGATCGGTTGCCACGGGATTTTGATGCGATCAAAAGTCCGTTGCAATAACGTAGCGTACGCGGATACTCGCCGGGTAAACTTAATAGACAGCCATGTCCCAAAGCCCCGACCAAGTGACTATAGGAGAACCCCGTCGCTAAAAGCATCTGTTTGGGTGCTCGCGGCAGCGGTGTTCCGCCTTAGTGCACTTCGTCGACGGCATCCGGGGGTGCGGCCGTCCACTAATGTTTGCGACGAGCATTCGAACAGGATGTCGGGAATCTTTTTGAATTTCCCGACTAGATATTGAAAAGTGTTTTCGATATAGATACTAAAATGCGGGGTTTATAATTGTTAGGCATGTGATGTCTAAGGAGGTTGCGGATTCCAACTGTTGTAGTTTTACACTTTCTTTTCTGCGACCATAAGTGTAATATGTGTTATCGCCAGTTTCGTTGCTATATGGCAACGACAATTGGGATGCGCATATTTACTTACGTTGATGACATGTGATGTTATGTGTTGCTGGATATGTTATATTAGATCGTCGCGTTTTGAATAGCCGGGGGTTTTATGTGAGATGAGGGTTTTTATTTTTATTCATGTAAAATTCATTGTATGTAATATTCTTTTATTGGGGCGCTTCCGTGATGAGGTTGATGTCACCATTTGTATATTATTTACTTTTCGGCACTAAGATAAACCCAAGAAGGAGAGCACAAGTAACCGGGTTCTAGAGTCCAGTGGGAGACCAACTCGAGGAGTCGAGTCCGGGTCTCCTAACTCTAGAATTGGTAGGGTTGCTCGCCGCTTTCGTAGGGGTCTAGGGGTGTGGGTTTGGCTATTCATCGCGACCGTGGAATCCGTGTTTTATAGTGGCTCAAAATAAAACACGGACGTCCTAGTATATCTAATGTTTCATATGTTTCTTCTCCTGCGATATCTGTGATGTGATCATTTGATATGTTGTGATAAATACAGTATATAGTACATATGATATATTATATAGACGTTACTTATGTTTTACACCCGCGCTAGCCCTGCCTCGCTCGGCCGTTAGTTACCTAACCTAACGGTGCATGAGGGGACATCGAGGCGAATGCGGATGGCATAAGCGGACGTCGTATTTATCTATCATGTTTAGGTGACTTAAATGATGGGACTTCATTAATATGATTAATGAAAGAAAAGAAACCTAAAAGATGTTGTTGAATCGAATTTTCAAAAACAGCTAGCTACAGTTCTTGCTTTGCATCGCGGTGTTCCTTATAGAACATCCTGCACCTTATTCGATAAGGAAACGGCTGTGATCCCTTCACCGGGAGTGACCCCTTTAGTGTTGGAGATAGTGCCCTCAGAGTCAATTATTGGATCATAGGCACGTGATTGCAATGATTTAGGGAGGACCTATACCGGTAGGACAATCTTACTCAAGATGATAGTATGCTATCTGGTTTATCTTTATCATCGTGTACTTCTTTAGGTGACCTTACAGGTCACTATTGCACGTTGATAGAGCCCCTAGGATTCTTACTTGACTGCCAGCAGTATGAGGGCGATCATATACGTGGGAGATGCGGTCTATAAGCACATCCTTAAAAGGACTCTAGTCGTGGGAGTTTCGAGACAGGGCATCGATACACCAGAGTAGACTAGTGTATACAGTCGAGACCCCGACTGTTGGAGATAGTGCCCTCAGAGTCAATTATTGGATCAGAGGCATGTGATTGCAATGATTGAGGGAGGACCTATACCGGTAGGACAGTCTTACTCAAGATGATAGTATGCTATCTGATTTATCTTTATCATCGTGTACTGCTTTAGGTGACCTTACAGGTCACTATTGGACGTTGATAGAGCCCTTAGGATTCTTTCTTGAAGGCCAGCAGTATGATGGCGATCATATACGTGGGAGCTGGGGTCTATAAGCACATCCTTAAAGTGGTCCCTAGTCATAGGAGTTTCGAGACTGGGCATCGATACTCCATTATTAGATTAGTGTATATAGTCGAGACCACGACGAGGGGCGGTGGCCGGTCTCACAAGCCACTGGTGTCAGTTGGTTCACCTAAGATGTATACAGGTGCTCATTGGGTTATGAGGACACCGGACAAGACTCGCCGGGAACATGCTAGTTGGGATTATACCAGACGTCAGATAGCGGTTCCCTAGTGACATGTGTACAGGTTAGTTCATCGACCTGAGATCGTCATTTGTCTCGTGTGAATTCCCACTGTGCTTTGATTACTACCCTACCACGGCTCAAAGGAGTCGTGCAAAGAGGTTTTAGTTGGGTCCAGTCCCGAGCCACATGGAGGCAGTGAGCGGATCTGCAGGGGTTCGTCTCTCCTGGTATTGGGTGTGAGGTCGCGCTGTATCTAGGAGAGCCATTACACAAAGCCCTCGGCCGAGGCAGGAGATTTACTGGTAGGTATTCCACTTGTATCTCAGGGTGTTCTGGGCTGCACTCTTACACGACTTGTACCACTTATGGGGGTCTGACTTTTACCAACCCCCTAGGCCCGCCATGCGATACTCATAGACGAACGGACCGGACTGTACGGATATTGTCACTGACAGGTTCAGTAGGGTGTCAGGATGAGTTCGCTCATCGACCTCCCTTTTGGTCAATACCTGGTAGCTCGTTACGTACGCCTAATACCTCTGACGTGCTAGTAGTTAAATCCACACCCAAAGTATTGACGAGTCTTTAGAGTCCCCCACAGACAGTTTCTCAAGTTTCGGGTGAAACGCTGTAGAGGCCGTATGGAGATATGGCAGGGTTCGATCAGATACGTGCGGTATTGCACGGATCATGATCGGACGGATAATACTAGCGGGATTTGGTTTAAGCCGGATCCTAGTGTTGTACAGTGTAGATTTTGTCTCTATGCATTTGTATTCAGTGGGAATACAAATGCAGGCATGTATATGAAGTCAAGGGGTTTTCCAGTAATCTATTACGGGATCAGTATTCTGAAGTTGACAGTTTGCATTCCGTTCCGGCCAGTTTTCCTTTGTTTCTTCACGGCCAGATTTTTCCGATGGAGGGGGTTATTTGCAAGTATGCAAATTACCTTTGTGGAGGAGGTTATTAGTATATGTGGCATTATGATAGATAGAGCATCATGAGATTCCATTTTAATCTTATCCTTTGCATTAATGAGATAAGATAAGATTTAAAATGGTGTGACTATTATTCTTAGCTTTCTTCACATCTCTTATGGTCACCTTGATCTATCCTACACTCACTTCCCTTCTTGATTTTTTTCTCCACCATATTTCCTAGAAGGGGCCGGTCACTTTAGAGAAGAGAGTGAGAATTTTTTTTTAGTATGAGGGAAATTTGATCATCACATCTTTTGCTTGCTTGCAAAATTCTCAACCTCTCTCCAAAGTTCTTTCATTCCTCCTTCATGGCAACTTCACAACCCTAAATGAGATAATTCTTTCTACACTAGTCTACAGCATTCCTTGGACGCGTCGGCTAGCCAACTTCGCGCTCGAGTTGCCTCGATCCAGAGGTGGGAGCCCGTAAAAGAACCCGGCGATGTGGTGCCCGTTTCGATGAGGAGGCGACGACCGGAGATTCCGCGAGGAGATCGGAGTTGAGGCGAAGACCGAAGGATACGGATCGCTTTGTATAGCTCACTACCCTTTCTCTTGATTGCTAGTTTTAAGTTAATTGTTACGATCCAGGTTTTTAGGATGCGGTAGTGCCGGTTTAAAGTTAAGAAAAATTTTTGTTTTCCGCATTTGACCTGGATAGACGGCCGGGGCCCTACTGTAGTCCTACATGGTATCAGAGTCACGATATTAACCTAGTCTAGCTTGCACTAACGTGTTTACAAGTTCGATCGATCGGATTTTCCAAAAACCACATTTCCATGTCGCACTTTCTGTCTATTTTTTCCTTGCTCTAAAAATTATTTGGTACATTGGAAAATTACGTGCAGGGTTTTTTATGAATTCTTTGAAAATTTGGTACGTTGATGTTACTGTAGCCCGGCGGTTCAGCGGCCAAAACCACGTTTTGGCTGCGGAACCGCCGCCATTTTGTGGCCAAACCGTACCAAATTTCTACAGTGGTTTAGTGACATGGAAATAGGGTTTCTGGTATATTTTTTTTGGGCCCAGATGTTTTTGAGTGCTACAGTTGTGCTTGGGGCCAACTTCGGAAAATTCAGTCGATCGAAAATTTTAAACATGTTAGTTCACAGTATTTACATTATATCTGCAACCTTGAATGTCACTTGATCGGTAAATCCTGTCTAACTGCTATAGCCTTTTAGACGGATTTGCGAACGTGACATTCACGTTGATGATCTGTGTTGTGCTGTGATGTTGCGGATTGGTCGTGGGGGATAATCTGGATGCAATGGTAGTACAGTTTGGTTTGTTATGTACATTTGATATTGCGGGGCGAGCGTCCGACATGTGGACTGCCGTTACTGTTAGTTATATGTATGACCTAGAGGCATTACTATACATAGGATGTATATTGTAGTGGATGCTGGGACATATATAGGGACGACTTTCTTGCTCGACATGATAGTATGCTATCTGGTTACTCTTTACCTTAACGTGTATACTGATTGTCTCTCTATTACATGTTGGTAAAGCCCTTAGGATGTGTACTTGACTACCTGGACTATGATGCGGATCATACTAGTGGGGACATGGTAGTCCATAAGTACATCCTTCAAAGTCCCTAGTCGTGGGTGTATCGAGACGGGGCATCGATATACCAGAGTAGACTAGCGTATACCTTCTCGACCCATAAAGATGGGCGATGGATGATCCCATATCCATCGGTGTTTGACATCAGAGATGATATACGGGTGCTCAGTAGAGACTGGGTACACTGGACGGACTCGCCGAGAACTCCCAGATGGTATTATACCTTACGTCAGATGGCAGTTCTCAGGTGACACTGGTACAGAGTAGTCTGTTGACCCGAGATCGTCATAGAGTCTTATGTGGTTCCCACTGTGCTTTTATTTCCATCTTACCACGTCCAAGAGGGCGTGCAAAACGGTGGTTTTTGGGTACAGTCCCGAGTCACATGGTGGCAATGAGCGATAGGAGGGGATTCGTCTCTCCCGGTATAGGGAGTTGATGTTGCACTGTGTTCGATTGGCTATAACAAGAAGTCCCTGGCCAGGGCTGATCAGAGAATTGCTGGTAAGTGTTACCAGTAGTTTCTCGACCCGTTATGAGCCTCATATCGACACGACTTATCGAGCTATTGGGGTCTGACGTTTACCACCCCTAGGCAAGATATGCGACATATCAGACGATCAGACCGGACTGTACGGTAGTGTTACTGGTTGGATTCACTGGAGTGTGAGCGGGCTTGCTCGTCGATCTTCTAATCGCTCAATACCCGGGTGGCCGTTACGTTTAGCAGACCGCTTGCGGCTTGTGGGTGTTTGATATGATCATCACCTGCTGCCGGCGTATTGACGAGTCTTTAGAGTCCTACACAGAGGTTTCCTGGCTCAAGCGAAACGAAATAGGAGCGCATATGAGATATGTACGGGACCGAGAATAATGCGTGTATGTGATACCGTATTCCATTCTCGCGATGAATCTATCGATTGGTTGTATGCGATATAACCTAGTTATCGATTCAAGCGTTGATTCGATAAGACGATACATAAGATACTAGTCGGTTATATGCGATATGACCGGATCGTTAAATCAAGTGTTGATTTAATGATTTAATGTATAATTATATATATTTGATATATTACTTTGCATTAACTAGTATTGGTTCACTTTAAATGGATTTTCTCACTTGGATTGTGCACATTGTATATGTGATATACTTTTGTACACAAGATTGTATCATGTTTGATGATGCATGCTAACTTGGGTTTGTGTAAAGACTAAACCATGGTTATATGAATGGTTATGGTTTTGTTTTCTTTTTTATTTATCTTATTTAGATATTCATTTTGAAAATGATAAGCATAAAAGGAAAATGGTGGCTTTGTTTGTTTTCTAGTTGAAGCTTCTTGAACATTTGACCAAAGTGACCATTTTGTCTCATGCTTAACCCTAACCACTCCATTTAACCCTAGTCTATTCTCTACACCTAACCAATGTTAGGATATGATAAGTATTCATATTATTATTCATTTTGGGAAATACTTATGATATTCTTTCATCTTCCTCTTCTTCTTCTTCAAGATGAAGAACCTTCACTTCATCAATGGTGATTGATGAAAATGAGTGAGAAATCCAATTCTAAAGTCTACCCACTTTCTATTTCTTCATCCTCTACCTCTTGCGAAGTAGTAGAGTGTGTTTTCTTCACAAGTTTCATGACTTGGTGAAGTAGGAGCTTGATCTAGCGATGCCTCGACGTAGATCATCTTCGGCATCGTCGTCGATGACCTAGCCCGTCCATTCTCCGATGAAGCCGACGCTGGAGCCCGGTGTTCGACTTGGACAGCGAGGAGACTTCATTGCGGAGCTATGGAGGTGGATCACCTGATCTACAAAGGTTGTATTTCCGTTATCTTATAGTTTAGTTGTATACTAGCTCGTTTTATCGCCTAAATTTCTAGCCAACGATCTAGTCTAGGGTTTCTCGGCACCGTAATTTTTGAAATTGGCATGGTTGATGCCTTGTGAGACCTCTTGAGAGTGCCTAGGAACCCTACAGTGGTATCAGAGCCTAGCTAGAGCCTTAGACGAAGTCTAGACGGAGTTTGAAGTCCGAACGAACCGAAACCCCAAAATTTCCATGCTCTCTAGACTTTTTCTAAAAACTGGGATTTTTCCAGATTAAAAATGCTTAAAAAATTCAGCAGGGAATTATAAGAATTACGACGCAAAAATTGACTCATGAACAGTAACAACCGCGGCGGAACCGCGGCAGAAGCCTGGATTCTGCGGCGGTTCCGCGGCAAAATGATGACGTCATCCTCCACTGTTTGCACAGTAACTCTTATTATATTATGCTGGATTTTCTGGGAATTTTTAATATTTATTGAAGAGTTGAATTTTCTGGGGTTGTTTTGGGGATTCGGTGTTTCGATCGGAGTATCAAATTTTGTCTGTGTGGCTTTCCGGGTATTTTAGAATATGTTAAAAAGTTCGACCGGATATAAATACCCAATTTTTCCCCTGTCGGGAAATTTCCAAGTGTTGGATTTTTCCGTGGTTTAAAGACGTTCTAAGTAGTGCAAGTAACTCGATGGACCTTCTAGAAGACAACAAACCTTAACTCGATTATGTGACCGTCTTGAACTGCCCTTTGAACCTTTGGGTTTGGGGCAGTACGGCGTGCCACATGTGAGGCGTTGGCTTGACCCTTCTACGGCTGGACCGTTGGTACTGAGGCACGAACTGAATGTTTTTAGACTTGTTTCATGTGTTGATCTATATCGGGAAAACTTGGGTGTTCGATTATTCGATCGGAAAGTTTGACATTTTCTATTTATCCAGAATGGGATACAATAATTGGAATTCACAAACAGTTATGAGATAACGGAATGAATGTTATAAACATAGCAGTTTAGTCTCACTAGATCGGTTGCCACGGAATTTTGATGCGATCAAAAGTCCATCGCAATCACGTAGCGTACGCGGATACTTGCCGATAAACTTAATAGACAGCCTCACTCCATAGCCCAGACCAAGTGACTGTAGGAGAACCTCGTCGTCGAAAGCATCCGTTCGGGTGCTCGAGGCAGCGGTGTTCCGCCTTGGTGCACTTCGTCGACGGCTTCGGGGGTGCGGCCGTCTACTAAAGTTTGCGACGAGCATTCGATCAAAATGTCGGGAATCCTGTTGAATTGCCCGACTCTGTATTGAAAAGTGTTTTCGATAATGAGACTAAAATTCGGGGTTTATAATTGTTAGGCATGTGATGTCTAAGTAATTCATTTGGCCAGGCATACGATGTCTAAAGAGTTGCGGATTCCAACTGTTGTAGTTTTACACTTTCTTTTCTGTGACCGTAAGTGTAATATGTGATATCGCCGGTTTCGTTGCTATATGTCAACGACAATTGGGATGCGCATATTTACTTACGTTGATGACATGTGATGTTATGTGTTGCTGGATATGTTATATTGGATCG
The DNA here is from genome assembly GCA_030015575.1 of Agapanthus africanus. Taxonomy (NCBI): domain Eukaryota; kingdom Viridiplantae; phylum Streptophyta; class Magnoliopsida; order Asparagales; family Amaryllidaceae; genus Agapanthus; species Agapanthus africanus. The sequence goes on from CM057351.1 coordinate 118,381,301, forward strand.
TCGTGTATGAATAGCCGGGGGTTTTTATGTGAGATGAGTGTTTTTCATTTTCATTCATGTAAAAACTTGTATGTAATATTCTTTTATTGGGGCACTTCCAGGTTGCGGAAGATGTCACCGTTTGTATATTATTTACTTTTCCGTACTAGGATTGACCCAAGGAGGAAGGCACAAGTAACCGGGTTCTGGAGTCCAGTGGGAGACCAACTCGAGGAGTCGAGTCCGGGTCTCCTAACTCTAGAATTAGTAGGGTTGCTTGCCGCTCTCGTATGGGTCTAGGGGTGTGGGTTTGGCTATTCATCGCGACCGTGGAATCCGTGTTTTATACTGGCTCGTATTGAAAACACGGACATCCTAGTATATCCAATATTTCATATGATTCTTCTGCTGCGATATCTGTGATGTGATCATGTGATGTTCTGTGATAGATACAGTATATAGTATATATGATATATTATATAGGCGTTACTTATGTTTTACACCCGTGCTAGCCCTGCCCCGCTCTTTCGTTAGTTACCTAACCTAACGATGCACGAGGGGACATCGAGGCGAATGCGGATGGCATAAGTGTACGTCGTATTTATCTGTGATGATTAGGTAATTTAAATGATGGGACTTCATTAATGAGATTAATGAACTAAAAGAAACCTAAGATGTTGTAGAATCGAATTTCAAAATAAAACAGGTAGCTACAGTTCTTGCTTTGCACAGCTGTATATACGATATATCCTGCATCTTATTCGATGAAGAAAGGACCGAGATCCCTTCACCGGGAGTGACTCCTTTAGCAATAACTGGCAGATGCTACACACTCGGTTTGTCTTTTGATTGCTTTTAAGTGTTTTTTCTTTGCACAGTGATATATATGACATATCCCGCACCTCATTCGACGAGGAAAGCACCGACGATCCCTTCACCGGGAGTGACTCCTTTAGCAAAACTAGAAAAGCCTCAAAGGCACTCCATTTTCAAAATCATTTGATTCTACAACGATATCAAGTTCATTACGTAATAGGTTTTCAGAAAAACCTGTCGTAGCCCTCCGTCATTTCAGATAAGTCCTGTTTAGTATTCGTGCTGTGTTTGTTGACCTTGTCAAGGCGCAGTGTGCGGTAGCTAACCAGTATTTATCTGCTTATGCATATGATGCAGATTGGGTTAGGGTAGTCATGCGGCCTTGTTGACCTTGTCAAGGGTCGTGCGGGTGGGTTTGATTCAATCAAGAAATGACGGGTTGAACTTGACTTGCGGTCTATGGTTTGTTGACCTTGTCAAGGTCATAGATCGTTCGGGGCAAAATATTATCGGGAATTTCAAGTGTTGAAATTTGCAATGAGATTGCATACCTTCTATGAGATAGTTGGATCCCGATACCCGCTGCGAGTAATTGTTACTCCTGGGAGAGTTTTACACATTACAATTAGCCGATCAAGTAGGTGTCTAGAAAGGTGTCAACGAGGTTACGCCTCTGGGAAAACGAGGTTTACATTAATTAGGTTTGTGCAAAAGCACGGGGCACCTCCCTCAAAGTACCGACACTGGCCTGGCTGAAAGATTGGCGAACTTGTTGTGTGTAATTAATCCCGGCTAGTCTTTCCTTTTAGGGTTTGAAGGAAGATTTGATAAAAACAGTGGGAGCCATCCTGATTAGATAAAATAATAACCAATCTATTCTTGCAAGAGCGCACGCTGAGTGTTTTCTTCTCTCTCTCTCCAGGTAGCGACCATATCACGCCTTAATCAAGATAATAATACGGATTATTGACCGAACCCGCTTGTTATACTGAGCTGGGGAACGTTGGTCCCGCTCCAACTTATAATTGTTATAAGACAGAGCAGGAAATTGGGGAATACCAGATTTCCCGTGCCGCCCAAACGAAGAGAGTGCATGCTGATGCAACATCTTCGGGTGTGTCCATTATACCGAACTGTTTCTCAGTATCCTCTGCATCCTTGGTATATGATACCGGATCAGGATCCCAGATATGTAATCAGTTACATAGGGCTACAAAAGGGTAGAAAAACTGAGAACGGGTGATAAGTTTCATGAGGCAGAAAACGGGGCAAGAGTTGCAGCCAAGTCTGTCGGTCACTGTCACCCTGTATTACCAATACATTGATTCTGAACTAATGTTATTAGATACCGATCCTGATATACAAAATCATATCAGTCTCTTTATTAGTAAAGAAATGATAAAATTTTGTATCGTTGGATAATGTTTTGAAGATTTCCTATATCAAAAGTTGATCGGTTCAGGCACGTTATCTAAAACCATTGATGTTCTAAATCAAACTACAGTTCCTAGTATAAGAACACACACAAGACGAAGAGTTCAGAAATGAACGGTTCCTTCTTGAGGTATTGTAGACTAGGTCATATCAATGCGACCCGACTAGCTAGAGTTACATAAAGATGCATATTTAAATTAGTTAGAATTTACATCTTGTGGAACTCGCTAGTCATGTCACAGAGATAAGATGACCATAGCTCTGTTTAATGGAAGCAGAGAAAGAGTTAGTAAACTCTTGGGATGATACATGTTGATGTATGTAGGTCCCCAGTCTACACATGCCAAGACTGATTCTTTATACTTCATTATATTCTCTGATAATCTCTCAAGATTCAGTCATATGTTCCTGTTGAAACATGAGTCCGAACCTTTTGAGATATTCACAGAATATAAGATAAAAGTAGAGAACCAATACGGGTATAAGTATTATGTCCTATGATGAGATCAAGGAGGAGAATACTTGAGCACGGAATTCTTGGACTTTTCTAAAGGAGAATGAGATTCTCTCTCTTAATTACTCCTCCGTATACACCATAGCACGATGGTATAACGGGGCGGAGCAATCACACCCTATATGATATGGTGCGCTCTATGATGAGTATTACTGAGTTACCTATTTCCTTTAGGGAGATATGCACTCGAGAAGCTGCATACATATTGAATAAGGTTCAAATCAAATCTGTTGCCTACCACTTCATATTTGATATGGTATGGGAAGAGCCCATATCTTAAGTTAGTTAAGATTTGGGGTTGTCCGGCCTATGTCTAAAAGCAAAATCCGGACAAGCTCGAGACAACGACTGTTATGTAGAACTGGAATGGTTCCAGCTATACAAACTACAGCAGATGATTTGATACAACCAAAGGATTCAATAGATTCCAACGAACCTCAGCCTCTCCGCCGATCTAGTAGGGTTCCTCACCCACCTGAGAGTTACTTAGGTTTCTCTATGACTTTGGTTGCTATATCTGAAGGGTTAAATCCCCATCAAAAGCAAGTATATCTTGAGAAGATTACTTGGTGTACATGGAAAAGTTGAGACTTTCAAAGCTAGACTTGTTAAAGGTTTGCATCATTGACCAGGCGTGGATAATGATGAAACCTTTTCTGTGCCTATGCTTAAGTCCATCCAGATCCTACTTGTCACGGCTACATACCATGACTACGATATCCGGTGGTTGGGTGTCATGACTGATTTTCTAAATGATGTTTTAGAAAAGTGCGTCTATAAGTACACAGCCAGAAGGCTTCGTAGACAGTGGGAGCAGCGGAAACGTGTGCAAGATGCTTTATAGGATAAAGAAGGCATCGCGGAGTTGGAACATCTGTTTTGATGAATTAGTCAAAGAGTTTGACATCATCAAAATGGTAGATGAACCTTGTATAAACAAAAAGGTAGTAGGGAGTATGGTGAAAATCCTCGTAGAGTACAAGGATGACATACTCTTGATAAGAAAGGAGTTTCCTATGCTACTCTCGGTCAATCTCTACTTATCACAATGATTCCCCATATAGGATCACAGTGATACCTACTAAATCCTGGATTTTGGATCTATGAGATAGATCTAATTGGATATTAGGATACTCACTAGTTGTAGTGAGATGGTATCAATTGGTCCTGGGGAGAATCACTGGAAAGGTTCCAGGGTGATAAAGAAGACTGAATGTCAGTCACAGGCATTGTCTTTACCCTCAGTAAAGGGACGGTATGTTGGAAGAGTTCCAAGCTAGATACCGTGGCAAACTAGACGATAAAGGCTGGATACATCGCTGCTTAAGATGCTACCAAAGAGGCAGTTTGGGTGTATATTGGTTCATGAGATGAACTAGGTTCCTACCATTATGTGACAATGGAAGTGTGGCTTTGGCCCAGGAACCCTGGTCCCATCAGTGTCCCAGACATATTCTAAGGCAGTGTCGCCTGATCGTGGAGATGGTTGATCTCCAGGTGATCGAGGTTAGGAGAGTCGACTCAGAGGACAACACGGCGGATCCACACATGAAGGCCTATTCCCAGAGAGAGACTTTTATGGGATGGTTGAGTATGAGATACTGCAACCACTGCTACAGATGGCCCTAGTGCAAGTGGGAGATTGTTAGTTATATGTATGCCCTAGAGGCCATTACTGTACATAGGATGTATATTGTAGTGGATGCTGGGACATATATAGGGACGACTTTCTTGCTCGACATGATAGTATGCTATCTGGTTACTCTTTACCTTAACGTGTATACTGATTGTCTCTCTATTACATGTTGGTAAAGCCCTTAGGATGTGTACTTGACTACCTGGACTATGATGCGGATCATACTAGTGGGGACATGGTAGTCCATAAGTACATCCTTCAAAGTCCCTAGTCGTGGGTGTATCGAGACGGGGCATCGATATACCAGAGTAGACTAGCGTATACCTTCTCGACCCATACAGATGGGCGATGGATGATCACATATCCATCGGTGTTTGACATCAGAGATGATAAACGGGTGCTCAGTAGAAACTGGGTACACTGGACGGACTCGCCGAGAACTCCCAGATGGTATTATACCTTACGTCAGATGGCAATTCTTAGGTGACACTGGTACAGAGTAGTCTGTTGACCCGAGATCGTCATAGAGTCTTGTGTGGTTCCCACTGTGCTTTGATTTCCATCTTACCACGTCCAAGAGGGCGTGCAAAACGGTGGTTTTTGGGTACAGTCCCGAGTCACATGGAGGCAATGAGCGATAGGAGGGGATTCGTCTCTCCCAGTATAGGGAGTTGATGTTGCACTGTGTTCGATTGGCTATAACAGGAAGTCCCTGGACATGGCTGATCAGAGAATTGCTGGTAAGTGTTACCAGTAGTATCTCGACCCGTTATGAGCCTCATATCGATACGACTTATCGAGCTATTGGGGTCTGACGTTTACCACCACTAGGCAAGATATGCGACATATCAGACGATCAGACCGGACTGTACGGTAGTGTTACTGGTTGGATTCACTGGAGTGTGAGCAGGCTTGCTCGTCGATCTTCTAATCGCTCAATACCCGGGTGGCCGTTACGTTTAGCAGACCGCTTGCGGCTTGTGGGTGTTTGATATGATCATCACCTGCTGCCGGCGTATTGACGAGTCTTTAGAGTCCTACACAGAGGTTTCCTGGCTCAAGCGAAACGAAATAGGAGCGCATATGAGATATGTGCGGGACCGAGAATAATGCGTGTATGTGATACTGTATTCCATTCTCGTGATGAATGTATCGATTCGTTGTATGCGATATAACCTAGTTATCGATTCAAGCGTTGATTCGATAAGACGATACATAAGATACTAGTCGGTTATATGCGATATGACCGGATCGTTAAATCAAGTGTTGATTTAATGATTTAATGTATAATTATATATATTTGATATATTACTTTGCATTAACTAGTATTGGTTCACTTTAAATGCATTTTCTCACTTGGATTGTGCACATTGTATATGTGATATACTTTTGTACACAAGATTGTATCATGTTTGATGATGCACGCTAACTTGGGTTTGTGTAAAGACTAAACCATGGTTATATGAATGGTTAGGGTTTTGTTTTCTTTTTGATTTATCTTATTTAGATATTCATTTTGAAAATGATAAGTATAAAAGGAAAATGGTGGCTTTGTTTGTTTTCTAGTTGAAGTTTCTTGAACATTTGACCAAAGTGACCATTTTGTCTCATGCTTAACCCTAACCACTCCATTTAACCCTAGTCTATTCTCTACACCTAACCAAGGTTAGGATATGATATGTATTCATATTATTATTCATTTTGGGAAATACTTATGATATTTTTTCATCTTCCTCCTCTTCTTCTTCAAGATGAAGAACCTTCACTTCATCAATGGTGATTGATGAAAATGAGTGAGAAATCCAATTCTAAAGTCTACCCACTTCCTATTTCTTCATCCTCTACCTCTTGCCAAGTAGTAGAGTGTGTTTTCTTCACAAGTTTCATGACTTGGTGAAGTAGAAGCTTGATCTAGCGATGCCTCGACGTAGATCATCTTCGGCATCGTCGTCGATGACCTAGCCCGTTCATTCTCCGATGAAGCCGACGCTAGAGCCCGGGGTTCGACTTGGACAGCGAGGAGACTTCATTGCGGAGCTATGGAGGTGGAGCACCGGATCTACAAAGGTTGTATTTCCGTTATCTTATAGTTTAGTTGTAAACTAGCTCGTTTTTTCGCCTAAACTTCTAGCCAACGATCTAGTCTAGGGTTTCTCGGCACTGTAATTTTTGAAATTGGCATGGTTGATGCCTTGTGAGACCTCTTGAGAGTGCCTAGGAACCCTACAGTTACTGCCTGTTTGTATATTATTTTTTGGGGCACGACCGGGCTGAGGTCGATGTACCCGGTGTATGTATATTTTAGTTTTTGTACTAGGATTTCCCCGAGGAGGGGTGCACGGATAGCCGTGTTCTTGAAGGCAACGGGCCCGCATCTCATGGCATTGAGACTGAGGGGGCTTCACTCTAGAATTGGCGGGCGATTCGCCGCACTCGTAGGGGGTACAGGTTGACCCAAGGAGGGGTGCCCAAGTTACCGGATTCCGTGAAGTGCTGGGTGGTCCATTCACATCATTGAAGGGGGCTGCCTCACTTCAGGTTTTGGCGGGTAACTTGCCGTGCCCGTAGGGGTCTAGGATTTTATTGCACAGGCTATCCATACGACCATGGGAACTTCGTGTTTCAGCAACGGCTCTGTGAAACCCGGGGCTTCCAGATTATCTATATTGTTCTGCGATGCTTATTACATTTCTCTGATGTTGCATTTTATCACGCCTTGAGCGAATATAATATATTGAGATATATATACTAGTAGATGTTGTATATGTTTTGTATCCACGCTAGTCCAGTCTCCGCTATGTCGTTAGTTAAGTAACCTAACGGGTGATGACGGGACCCAGTGGCGAATGCGGATAGCATATACGTAAATCATTATTTTCGTTCTTTATTGGTGTGATCAATTGATGGGACTGCGTTGATTCGGATCAATGCAAGCTAAACAAACCTATTCTGATGTTGTTGGAACAATTTTTCAAAAAGCTGTTATTGCAAGGACGTTCTCTTTTGTTTTGCACAGTGGTATTCGGTTATGAATATCCAGCACCTCAGTCGACGAGGCAAGGGCCGAGATCCCTTCACCGGGAGTGACCCCTTGGACAGAAGTTTGCGTCAGGGTAATAACTTCACTATAGACGATTCCTTTTTCCTTAGCATCGTGGTATTCAGCTGGAATATCTTGCACCTGATTCTACGGGGAAATAGCCGAGATCCCTTTACCGGGAGTGACCTCTTTAGCAAAAGTTTTCGTCACTATATTTTTATAAAAAGGCTATGCAGTTCCTTCAAAGATATCAAGTTCATTACGTTAAAAGTTTTTCGCCAAAAACTAGACGTAGCCCTCCGTCATTTCTTACAAGTATTACTTAGTATTCGTGCTGCGTTTGTTGACCGTATCAAGGCGTAGTGTGCGGTAGCTAAGCAGTGTTTGTTTGTGGCATATTAATAGGAATGGTTAGGACAGTCGTGCGGCCTTGTTGACTGTGTCAAGGGCTTGTACGGGTGGGTTTAATGCAATCCAGGATAATGACGGGTTGAACTTGACTAGGACTCTCTGATTTGTTGACTGTGTCAAGGTCACTTGGGTCCTAGGGGTAAAATCACATCGGGAGTTTCTAAAGAAACTGAAATTTTCCAGGCATGCGTATACCTTCTGGAGTGCGATAATGTGAGTGGATTCTGTCACGTTATCATGCGATGATAGTTGGATCCCGATTCCCACTGATGAGTTGGTTTACTCCTCGGGTGATCCCGACTAATTCACTTTTCAGGTTTGGAGGAGAATTTGAGGTTACAGTGGGAGGTTTCCTGTTTGGATAAATTGATAACCATTCTGATCTAGGGTAGAGTGCACGCTGAGTGTTTCTTTTCTCTCTCTCTTTGGCAGCGACCATGACCCGACCCTTGACTATGACTCAGTGACCAAGATTAACCGAACTTTCCCAAAACACAGGCTTTAGGATTGTCAGAGTTGCAAACCTCATTGCCGGTCCTACTTTACCCTTTTCTCCAGGACACCCCGTATTACTACGAACGTCTATTTCCATTGGAAAAAACCATCGTATGGTTATATACGAACTCGAAGGAATTTATTCGCGGATGGTTTCCGATTCTGGAGAAAACGGATAGGACTATTCAGTTGACATTTCCTTTTACCTTCTCTCAGGTTGCGAGTACTCCTTGGTTTAGGAGATAGTACACCTATTACGCAAATTGGATAGTCTTCTTCCAAACCTTAGGTTGGTACCGGACGGTAGGGAATGAAGAAAACCAATTAGCCTAACTATGGTGTACAAAAGGTATTAAGTAAAGACATATCAAGGGATTAGTAAGAGGGCAAAGTAAAATGCGACTGCTATTCACGAACAAACCAAGTATTTCATTACCACTCCCAATTCACCTTTGTATTTCTCCAGGACACTCCGTATCACTACGAAGATCCACAGTTTATTCGGATACTCCATTGTATGGTTGTATACGAACTCGAAAGGAACTTGTTCCAGTTCGGGGATGGATTCTGGTTCAGGAGAAATAGGAATAAGGTTTATTCTGTTGTCGTTTATCTTTACCTTCTCTCGTGTTGCGAGTGCTCGTAGAATTAGGACAGTACACCCATTATGCTTATTGGATAGTCTTCTTCCAAACCATAGGCTGGTGCCGAACGGTAGGGAAGGAAGAAAACCATTTAGCCTAAGAGGGTGTACAGAAGGTAATGACTAAAGACATATAAAGGGATTTGGAGATGGCAAAGAAATATATGGTTACAGTTGTGAATCTGATAATGGAATAGGCATTACTGGGAATACCCGCATACCCCTTCGAAACATTTACATGTTTCAGTTTCACTGTGTATTGTTAAAAGAAAACTGATTTCCCAATTAGTCCTTACTCCAGGGTATGTATTTACCAGGTATGATTCTCACATCTGTATGGTTTTACAGATGATGAGGGGGAGTAAGTTATTGGGAATAAGATGATCATTCTCATTATATCAGAATTCGTTGTAATTGGTGATATTTGAGGAAATCGCCTGGGCTGTTTGCCGTACGGCAAATATTTGGTTTTGAATATCCGTCGTTATGCACCAATTTCAAATTGATATAACTGTACGTCTATTTTTATAGAGTGACATATACCTTTTTGAAATTATGTCTATGACATTTACCTATATCAGTGGATGGTTAGGTAAGGAGGATTAAACAGCGGTGTAATTCTTCTTAACCATAAGTACAGTTTTCAACCTACGACACACAGGGAATGAGTTATTCGACTCAGGGGACTTATACAGAGTATTGTATGTTGTCTAGTGTCCATTAGGACGTAGGGGTTGGTACTCGTACTATATTCTATTTACTTGTGATTTCTCAAGTTCTCAGACATGTGTTTTGTAGAAGCACAAGGTCGAAGTTTTGAGAAGTTATAGGTATATGAATAAAGTACAGGACCAGGTATTGCTAGTATCAGGATTCTTCAAGGTGATCGAAGATGTAGATACTTGTTTATGGTGTTCAGTTGATAGTAATGATTGAGAGAACTTGTTTCTCTTTCAGGTTACTCATAATTGGAAGCACTCCTAAGTTGAGTAACGATGATCGGCCTCTCACCATTTAGTTGACTTGCACTGGAGATAGCTGCATGATTTGAATCTGGTTCAATTAAATCAGTGCCTCTGGTTCTATATTGGATATAGAACAGTTCATATCTTAACGATGTTAAGGTACGGGGAGTTGTCCGGCTTATGCTTAAAACCAGACTCCGGATAACTCAAGTGTAATGGCTGTTTGTGGGTTGACCCGGGCAATGACGAGGGTTGACTTTCTACCATCTCGAAGATCAATAGTGATATTGTTCTAGACTCGCCACATTTTTTAATAAAAATAGATTTTTTCAGAAAACAGTAGTGGGAGTATGGTAGAACTGGAAGTAATTCCAGAACCGCAAATGATTACTGAAAATTTGATAATAACCTAAAGATTCAATCTGGTTTGACATTCCATTAGCCACTCCGCAGATATGGTGGGTAACCTCAGGCGCTCGAGAGGTACTTCGGTATGCTCAAGGACGGTGGCAGGGAGGTTCTTGTTTACCCAGATTTGTCATTGCTGTTGTTCTAGACTATGAGATCCGGCAGGAGGATGAGTATAGCGTCGTTCTAAACTTGTTTTAGAAGTATACGTGTATATGACTCTGCCAGAGGGTTGTCGTGGTCAGTGGGAGCAGCGCAAGCATTGGTAGACAAGTGGCTTATGTCTATTTATAGGCTAAAGCAGATATAGCGGAGATAGATCTTCTATTTCTGATGTGACAGTCATAGGTTTGACTTCATCAGAATAGGGGATAGATCTGTTAAGAAGGTAGTAGGGTGTGATGTCCTGGTATTTGGATGACAGACACAGAGTAGGAAGTAAAATTCCTATATTACGATCGGTTATATTTTGGTTGTCAGACAGTGGTTTCTCCACAAAGGACTTGGATATTATATCAGACATTCTGGTTACTAGATCTATGGTTTTAGATCAAGATTTGGGTAGTTTCCCAATCTGGGTACTTAGACAACATTCTAAAGGTGTTTTAGAATAGACGACTCCTGGCACGGTAGTATACCTGCAGGTGATGGAGTCACCCTCTCTAAAGGTGTCTTACAGACTAAAGGGGAGAGGGATGTGCATGAATGGCATATCACTTGCTTAGGCAATTGAGTCAATCATGAGATGTCAAGTACCACACCAAATGTTGCTTTTGCAGTAGGTGCAATAAGCTGATATTGATCCAATCCTGGAGAAACATTCGGAAGCAGTTTTAGAACATAAGTGGATGTTCTAAGGATATGATAACGACAGCCTCATTCGGGAGACAGTTATCATTCCAGGCTTCCAAGATGACTTGGATGACAGAATGACTATCAGAGTTATAGTTTTCCCTCTGACGAGGGGCAGTATTTTGGACAGGTGGTCCAGGCGGATACTGAGGGAGGCACGGCGCAGAATACTGATTATGTTCCGTTGACGATACAGTCTAAGAAGTTTGGATTTGGAGTTCATTTATAAACTAGGTCCCATCAGACATCCAGACATATTCTAAGACGGGTACTGCTCAATTCGGAAGATGGGTTTCTCCGCGAACTTGAGATAAAGAGAGACATAGAAAGAAACATTAGGGCTGATCCACTCACTGAGGCTATTCCTCGAACGCAATAGTTTCGCAAACGAGCTTTGTGAGACTGACTAGTAGAGGAGTTGTATGTTCGGTATCACACGGGCTATGAGTATGCGACATCGCAATAATTAGACTTGAGTGCAAGTGGGAGATTGTTGGAGATAGTGCCCTCAGAGTCAATTATTGGATCACAGACACGTGATTGCAATGATTGAGGGAGGATCTATACCAGTAGGACAGACTTACTCAAGATGATAATATGCTATCCGGTTTATCTTTATCATCGTGTACTGCTTTAGGTGACCATACAGGTCACTATTGCATATTGATAGAGCCCTTAGGATTATTTCTTGACGGCCAGCAGAATGATGGCGATCATATACGTGGGAGTTGGGGGTCTATAAGCACATCCTTAAAGTGGTCCCTAGTCATGGGAGTTTCGACACTGGGCATCGATACTCCATTAGTAGACTAGTGTATAAAGTCGAGACCCCGACGAGGGGCGGTGGCCGGTCTCATAAGCCACAGATGTCAGTTGGTTCACCTAAGATGTATACAGGTGGTCATTGGGTTATGAGTACACCGGACAGGACTGGCCGGGAACGTGCTAGTTGGGATTATACCAGACATCAGATTGCAGTTCCCTGGTAACATGTGTACAGGTTACTTCATCGACCTGAGATCGTCATTTGTCTCGTGTGAGTTCCCACTGTGCTTTGATTACTACCCTACAACGGCTCAAAGGAGTCGTACAAACAGGTTTTGGTTGGGTTCAGTCCCGAGCCACATGGAGGCAGTGAGCGGATCTGCAGGGGTTTGTCTCTCCCGGTATTGAGGGTGAGGTCGCGCTTTGTCTAGGAGAGCCATTACACAAAGCCCTCGGCCGAGGCAGGAGATTTACTGGTAGTTATTCCAGTAGTATCTCAGGGTGTTCTGGGCTACACTCCGACACGACTTGTACCGCTTATAAGGGTCTGACTTTTACCAACCCCCTAGGCCCGCCATGCGATACTCATAGACGAACGGACCGGACTGTACGGATATTGTCACTGACAGGCTCAGTAGGGTGTCAGGATGAGTTCTCTCATCGACCTCCCTTTTGGTCAATACCTGGTAGCTCGTTACGTACGGCTAATACCTCTGACGTGCTAGTGGTTAAATCCACACCAAAAGTATTGACGAGTCTTTAGAGTCCCCCACAGACAGTTTCTCAAGTTTCGGGCGAAACGCTGTAAAGGCCGTATGGAGATATGGCAGGGTTTGATCAGATACGTGCGGTATTGCACGTATCATGATCGGACGGATAATAATAGCGGGCTTTGGTTTAAGCCGGATCCTAGTATTGTACAGTGTAGATTCTGTCTTTTTGCATTTGTATTAAGTGGGAATACAAATGCAGGCATGTGTATGCAGTCACGGGGTTTTCCTATAATCTATTACGGGATCAGTTTTCTGAAGTTGCCAGTTTGCATTCCGTTCCGGCTGGTTTTCCTTTGTTTCTTCACGGCCGGATTTTTCCGATGGAGGGGGTTATTTGCAAGTATGCAAATTACCTTTGTGGAGGGGGTAATTAGTATATGTGCCATTATGATAGATATAGCATCATGAGATTCCATTTTAATCTTATCCTTTGCATTAATGAGATAAAATAAGATTTGAAATGGTGTGACTATTATTCCTAGTTTTCACCACATCTCTTATGGTCACCTTGTTCTATCCTACACTCACCTCCCTTCTTGATTTTTTTCTCCACCATATTTCCTAGAAGGGGCCAGCCACTTTAGAGAAGAGAGTGAGAATTTTTTTTTGTATGAGGGAAATTTGATCATCTCATCTTTTGCTTGCTTGCAAAATTCTCAACCTCTCTCCATAGTTCTTTCATTCCTCCATCATGTCATCTTCAAAACCCCAAATGACACAATGGTTTCTACACTAGTCTACAACATTCCTTGGACGCGTCGGCTAGCCAACTTCGCGTCCGAGTTGCCTCGGTCCAGAGGTGGGAACCCCTAAAAGAACCCAGCGATGTGGTGCCCGTTTCGATGAGGAGGAGATGACCGATGATTCCGCGAGGATATCGGAGTGGAGGTGAAGACCGAAGGACACGGATCGCTTGGTATAGCTCACTACCCTTTCTCTTGATTGCTAGTTGTAGGTTAATGGTTACGATCCGGGTTTTTTGGATGCGGTAGTGCCGGTTTAAAGTTAAGAAAAAAATTTCGTTCCCGCATATGGCTTCGGATAGACGGCCGGGGCTCTACCGTAGTCCTACACCGACTAGGGGCGGTGGCCGGTCTCACAAGCCACTGGTGTTAGTTGGTTCACTTAAGATGTATACAGGTGCTCATTGGGTTATGAGTACACCGGACAGGATTCGCCGGGAACATGCTAGTTGGTATTATACCTGATGTCAGATAGCAGTTCCCTAGTGACATGTGTACAGGTTAGTTCATCGACCTGAGATCGTCATTTGTCTCGTGTGAGTTCCCACTGTGCTTTGATTACTACCCTACCTCTGCTCAAAAGAGTCGTGCAAACAGGTTTTAGTTGGGTACAGTCCCGAGCCACAAGGAGGCAGTGAGCGGATCTGCAGGGGTTCGTCTCTCCCGGTGTTGGGGGTGAGGTCGCGCTGTGTCTAGGAGAGCGAGTACATGAAAGTCCTTGGCCAAGGCAGGAGATTTACTGGTAGGTTTTCCAGTAGTATCTCAGGGTGTTCCGGGATACACTCCGACACGACATGTACCGCTTTTGGGGGTCTGACTTTCACCAAGCCCCTAGTCCCGCCATGCAATGCTCATAGACGAACGGACCAGACTGTACGGATATTATCACTAACAGGCTCAGTAGGGAGTCAGGATGAGTTCTCTCATCGACGTCCCTTTTGGTCAATACCTGGTATCCCGTTACGTATAGGCTAATACCTCTGACGTGCTAGTGGTTAAATCCACAACCAAAGTATTGACGAGTCTTTAGAGTCCCCCACAGACCAGTCTCTCATGTTTCGGGCGAAACGCTGTAGAGGCCGTATGGAGATATGGCAGGGTTTGATCAGATACGCGCGGTATTGCACGGATCATGATCGGACGGATTATACTAGCGGGCTTTGGTTTAAGCCGGATCCTAGTATTAGACAGTGTAGATTTTGTCTCTTTGCATTTGTATTCAGTGGGAATAAAAATGCGAGTATGTATATACTGTCGTGGGGTTTTCCTGTAATTTATTACAGGATCAGTTTTCTGAAGTTGCCAGTTTGCTTTCCGTTTCGGCCAGTTCTCCTTTGTTCCTTATCGGCCGGATTTTTCTGATGGAGGGGCTAATTTGCAGGTTTACAAATTAGCATTTGTGGAGGGGTTTCTTGCATTTGAGGGATTATGATGGTTTAAGCATCTTTGCTTTTTCTTGTAATCATTTCTTGCATTAATGAGATAGAAATGGATTAGAAATTGATATGACTTTGTTATCATCACTTTTGGATATGGTCACCTCCCTTCATGTATTATTCTATTTCCCTCCACCATTTTGAGATAGAGAGGCCGACCACTTGATGAGAGGGGAGAGGTTCGTTTTTATTTGGTGAGGGAAATTGATTCATCTCATTTTTTTTTGGCTTGCTCACAAAATCCTTAACACCTCTCCAAAGTTCATTCCTTCTCTCCTCCATCTAAAAAGGCAACTTCACAACCCCTAGAGACAATGGATTCTACACTTGCCTACAGCAATTCTTGAGCACGTCGACTAGCCAGCTTCGTGCCCGAGTTGCCTCGGTCCAGTGGTGGGAGCCCGTAAAAGAACCCGGCGATGTGGTGCCCGAGTCGACGAGGAGATGACGACCGGAGATTCCGCGAGGAGATCGGAGTGGAGGCGAAGAACGAAGGACACAGATCGCTTGGTATAGCTTCTCTACCCTTTCTCGTATTTGCTAGGATTAGGTTAATGGCCCGATCCGGGATTTTAGTGCGCGGTGGTGCCGGTTTTCTAGTTTTTAGAAAAGTTTTTCGTTTCCGCATTCCGCAGTCGGATTGACGGCCGGGGCGTCGCCGTTTACTTACAATGGTATCAGAGCCACGCCATTAACCTAGTCTACCTTGGTCTAACGTGTTTATAAGTTCGATCGAACGGATTTTCCGAAAACTCAATTTCAAGTTCATCAGTTTCTGTAGAATTTTTTTTAGCTCCAAAATTTTTTCAGGTCATTGCAGAAACACGTGCAGGGAATTCTAAGCATTCTGTGAAAATTTGGTGGCGTGACGTCACCATTCCACCGTGGAACCGCGGCCAAACACACACATTGGCCGCAGTTCCGCCGCCACTTTGACTTTTCAACGCACCAAATTTTAACAGTGGGCTTCTGAGTTGAAATTGGGGTTTTTGGAATATTCTTTTTTGGCCCAGATTTTCTGTGAGTGCTACAGTTGTGCTTGGGGCCCACTTCGGTAAATTTGATCGATCGAAAAGTTTAAACATGTTAGTTCACAGTATTTACATTATATCTGCGACTGTGAATGTCACTCGGTCGGTAAATCCAGTCTATCTGCTATAGCCCTTTTAGACGGATTTGCGAACGTGACATTCACATTGATGTTCTGTATTGTGCTGTGATGTTGTGGATTGGTCGTGGGGGATAGCCTGGATGCAATGGTAGTACAGTTTGGTTTATTATGTACATTTGATATTGCGGGGTGAGCGTCCGACATGTGGACTTCCGTCACTACCTGTTTGTATATTATTCTTTTGGTGCACGACCGGGTCGAGGTCGATGTACCCGTTGTATATTTTACATTCTGTACTAGTATTACTCCGCGGAGGGGTGCACGGATAGCCGGGTTCTAAAGCGGCAACGGGCCCGCATCTCATGGCATTAAGACTGAGGGGGCTTCACTCTAGAATTGGCGAGCTATTCGCCGCACTCGTAGGGGGTACAGGTTGACCCAGGAAGGGTTCCCAAGTTACCGGATTCCGTGAAGTGTTGGGTGGTCCATTCACGTTGCTGAAGGGGGCTGCCTCGCTTCAGATTTTGGCGGGTAACATGCCGCGCCCGTAGGGGTCTAAGATTTCATTGCACAGGCTATCCACACGACCAGGGGAACTTCGGGTTTCAGTAGCGGCTCTATGAAACCCGGGGATACCAGATATCTGTATTGTTTTGTGATGCTTATTACATTTCTGTGATGTTGCATTTTATCATGACTTGAGAAAAAATTATATATTGATATATATACTAGTAGATGTTGTATATGTTTTGCACCCGCGCTAGTCCAGTCCCCGCTCTGTCGTTAGTTAAGTAACCTAACGGGCGATGACGGGACCCAGTGACGAATGCGGATGGCATATACGTACATCATTATTTTCGTTCTTTTGTGGTGTGATCAATTGATGGGACTACATTGATTCGGATCAATGCAAGCTAAAAAAACCTATTCTGATGTTGTTGGAACAATTTTCAAAAAGCTGTTATTGCAAGGACGTTCTCTTTTGTTTTGCACAGCGATATTCGGTTGTGAATATCCAGCTCCTCAGTCGACGAGGCAAGGGCCGAGATCCCTTCACCGGGAGTGACCCCTTGGACAGAAGTTTGCGTCAGGGCAATAACTTCACTATAGCCGTTTACGTTTGCTTTGCATCAGGGTATTCAGTTGGAATATCCTGCACCTAATTCTACGGGGAAAGAGCCGAGATCCCTTCACCGGGAGTGACCTCTTTAGCAAAGGTTTTCGTTACTATATTTTTAAAAAGCTATCCTGTTCATTCAAAGATATCAAGTTCATTACGTTAAAGGTTTTCGCCAGAAACCATTCGTAGCCCTCCGTCGTTTCATATGGATAGACAATAAGTAATCAAGCTGTGTATGTTGGCCAAAGTCAAGGCACAGTGATTGGTAGCTATTGGGTATTCATATGCTGCATAGATAGATGCGTTGGTTTGGGATAGTCGTACTGCCATTTTGGCCAAAGTCAAGGGTAGGTACGGGTGGGTCCAATTTAACCTGGAGAATGACGGGTAGAACTTGACATCTGACTTATGATATGTTGGCTAAAGTCAAGGTCATAAGAGCATGGGGCAAAAATCACATCGGGAGTTTCTAAAGAAACTGAAACTTGCCAGATATGCGCATACCTTCTGGAGTGTGATAACGTGAGCAGATTTCGTCACGTTATCATGCGATGATAGTTGGATCCCGATTCCCACTGATGAGTTGGTTTATTCCTCGGGTGATCCCGACTAATTGTTCTTTTAGGTTTGGAGGAGAATTTGACGGTGCAGTGGGAGGTTTCCTGATTAGATAAAGTGATAACCATTCTGATCTAGGTTAGAGTGCACGCTGAATGTTTCTTTTCTCTCTCTCTTTGGCAGCGACCATGACCCTACCCTAGACTATGACTCAGTGACCAAGATTAACCGAACCTTCTTAAACACTGGCTTTTGGATTGTCAGAGTTGCAAACCTCATTGCCACTCCTACTTTTACCCTTCTCTCCAGGACACCCCGTATTACTACGAACGTCCACTTCCATTAGATAAAACCATCGTATGGTTATATACGAACTCGAAGTAATTTATTCGAGGATGGTTTCCGGTTCTGGAGAAAACGGATAGGACTATTCAGTTGTCTTTTCCTTTTACCTTCTCTCAGGTTGCGAGTACTCCTTGGTTTAGGAGATAGTACACCTATTACGCAAATTGGATAGTCGTCTTCCAAACCTTAGGCTGGTGTCGAACGGTAGGGAATGAAGAAAACCAATTAGCCTAACGAAGGTGTGCAGAAGGTATTAAGTAAAGACATATAAAGGGATTTGTATGAGGGCAAAGCAAACTGCGACTGCTATTCACGACCAAACCAAGTATTTCTTCGCCAATCCGATATCACCTTTGTATTTCTTAGGACACTCCGTATCACTACGAAAATGCACAGTTATTTGGATACTCCATCGTATGGTTATATACGAACTCGAAAGGAACTTGTTCCAGTTTGGGGATGGATTCTGGTTCAGGAGAAATAGGAATAAGGTTTATTCGGTTGTCTTTTATCTTCATCTTCTCTTACATTGCGAGTGCTCCTAGGACTAGGACAGTACACCCATTTTGCTTATTGGATAGTCTTCTTCCAAACCGTAGGCTGGTGCAGAACGGTAGGGAAGGAAGAAAACCATTTAGCCTAAGAATGTGTATAGAAAGTAATGACTAAAGACACATAAAGGGATTTGGAGAGATGGCTTAGAGATATACGGTTACAGTTGTGAATCTGATATTGGAAGAGGTATTACTAGGAATACCAGGATACCCCGACGAAAAATTTCAATGTTTCAATTTCACTGTGTACTGTTAAAAGAAAACTGATTTCCCAATTAGTCCTTACTCCAGGGTATGTATTTACCAGGTATGATTCTCACA
The DNA here is from genome assembly GCA_030015575.1 of Agapanthus africanus. Lineage (NCBI taxonomy): Eukaryota > Viridiplantae > Streptophyta > Magnoliopsida > Asparagales > Amaryllidaceae > Agapanthus > Agapanthus africanus. The sequence goes on from CM057351.1 coordinate 118,400,220, forward strand.
TCTTTATGGTTTTACAGATGATGTGTGGGAGTAAGTTATTAGGAATTAGGTGATTATTCTCATTATATCGGAATTCGTTGTAATTGGTGATATTTGAGGAAATCTCCTGGGTTGTTTGCCGGACGGCAAATATTTGGTTTTGAATATCCATTGCTATGCACCAATTTCAAATTGATACATATGTACGTCTATTTTTATAAAGTGAGATATACCTTTTTGAAATTATGCCCATGACATTTACCTATATCAGTGGATGGTTAGGTAAGGAGCATTAAATTAGCGGTGTAATTCTCCATAACCACAGTACAGTTTTCAACCTACGACATACAGGGAATGAGTTATTAGACTCAAGGGACTTATACAGAGTATTGTATATTGTCCAGTGTCCATGAGGGCAGAGGGGTTGGTACTCGTACTGTATTCTGTTTACTTATGCCTTCTCTAATTCTTAGACATGTGTTTCGTAGAAACACAGGGTCCAAGTTTTGAGAAGTTATAGGTATAGGAGTAAAGTAGAGAACCAGGTGTTGCAAGTATCGGGATTCTTCAAGGTGATCGAAGATGTAGATACTTGTGTGTGGTATTCAGTTGATAGTAATGATTAAGAGAACTTGCTTCTCTTTCTGGTTACTCATAATTGGAAGCATTCCTAAGTTGAGTAACGCTGATCGGCCTCCTTCCATTTAGTTGACATGCACTGTAGACAGCTGCATAATTTGAATCTGGTTCAATTAAATCAGTGCCTCTGTTTCTGTATTAGATATAGAACATTTCATATCTTAACGATGTTAAGGTACGGGGAGTCTTCCGGCTTATGCTTAAAACCAGACTCCGGATAACTCAAGGCACGTTTCTGTAATGGCTGTTTGTGGGTTGACCCGGGCTATGACAACGGTTGATTTTCTACCATCTGTAAAATCAATAGTGATATTGTTCTTGACTCGCCACAGTTTTAATAAAATTGGATTTTTTTCATAAAACAGTAGTGGGAGTATGGTAGAACTGGAAGTGATTCCAGAACCGCAAACGATTACTGAAAATTTGATAAGAACCTAAAGATTCAATCTGGTCTGACATTCCATTAGCCACTCCGCAGATATGGTGGGTAACCTCAGGCGCTCGAGAGGTACTTCGGTATGCTCAAGGACGGTGGCATGGAGGTTCTTGTTTACCCAGACTTACCATTACTGTTGTTCCATACTTTGAGACCCGGCGGAGGATGAGTATACCGTCGTTCTGAACTGGCTTCAGAAGTGTATGTTTATATGACTCTGCCAGAGGGTTGTCATAGTCAGTGGGAGCAGCGGAAGCAAGGTGGACAAGTGGCTTATGTCTATTTATAGACTAAAGCAGATATAGCGGAGATAGATCATCTATTTCTGATGTGACAGTCATAGGTTTGACTTCATCAGAATAGGGGATGGATCTGTTAAGAAGGTAGTAGGGTGTGATGTCCTGGTATTTAGATAACATACACAGAGTAGGAAGTGATATTCCTATACTACGATCGGTTATACTTCGGTTGTCATACAGTGGTTTCTCCACATAGGAATTGGTTATTATATCAGACATTCTGGTTACTGGATCTATGGTTTTAAATCTAGAATTGGGTGGTTTCCCAATCTGGGTACTTTGACAGCATTCTAAGAGTATTTAGAATGGACGACTCCAGGCACAGTAGTGTACCTGCAGGTGATGGAGTTACCCCTCTCTAAAGGTGTCTCATAGACTAAAGGGGAGAGGGATGTGCATGATCGGCAGATCACTTGCTTAGGCAATTGAGTTGATCATGAGATGTCAAGTACCACAGCAGATAATGTTTTTGCACCAGATGTAGTAAGTTGATATTAATCCAATCCTGGAGAAACGATCGGAAGCAGTTTTAGAACATAAGTTGATGTTCTAGGGAAATGATAACGGCAGCCTCCATTGGGAGACAGTTATCATTCCAGGCTTCCAAGGTGACCTGGACGGCAGAGTGACTGTCAAAGTTATAGTTTTCCCTCTGACGAGGGGGCAGTATTTTGGACCGGTGGTCCAGGTGGATACTGAGGGAAGGATGGCGCAGGATACTGATTAAGATCAGTTGACGATACAGTCTAAGAAGTTTGGATTTGGAGTTCATTTATGAGCTAGGTCCAATCAGACATCCAGACATATTCTAAGACAGGTATTGCTCATTTTGGGAGATGGCTTTCTCCGTGAACTTGAGATAAAGAGAGACATAGAAAGAAACTTCAGAGCGAATCCACTCACTGAGGCTATTCCTCGAACACAATAGTGTCGCAAACAGGCTTTGTGAGACTGATTAGTAGAGTAGTTGTGTGTTCGGTATCACACGGGCTTTGAGTATGTGACATCGCAATAATTAGCCTTGAGTGCAAGTGGGATATTGTTGGAGATAGTGCCCTCAGAGTCAATTATTGGATCACAGGCACGTGATTGCAATGATTAAGTGAGGACCTATACCGGTAGGACAATCTTACTCAAGATGATAGTATGCTATCTGGTTTATCTTTATCATCGTGTACTTCTTTAGGTGACCTTACAGGTCACTTTTACACGTTGATAGAGCCCCTAGGATTCTTGCTTGACTGCCTGCAGAATGAGGGCGATCATATACGTGGGAGCTGGGGTCTGTAAGCACATCTTTAAAAGATCCCTAGTCGTAGGAGTTTCGAGACAGGGCATCGATACTCCAGAGTAGACTAGTGTATACAGTCGAGACCCCGACGAGGGGCGGTGGCCGGTCTTACAAGCCACTGGTGTCAGTTGGTTCACCTAAGATGTATACAGGTGCACATTGGGTTATGAGTACACCGGACAGGACTCGCCGGGAACATGCTAGTTGGTATTATACCTGACGTCAGATAGCAGTTCCCTGGTGACATGTGTACAGGTTAGTTCATCGACCTTAGATCGTCATTTGTCTCGTGTGAGTTCCCACTGTGCTTTGGTTACTACCCTACCACGGCTCAAAGGAGTCGTGCAAACAGGTTTTAGTTGGGTATAGTCCCGAGCCACATGAAGGCAGTGAGCGGATCTGCAGGTGTTCGTCTCTGCCGGTATTGGGGGTGAGGTCGCGCTGTGTCTAGGAGAGCCATGTAACACCTTAGATTGTGTTTTGTAACTAATTATATTTTAAGTTAGGGACAAGTTTGTGTACCTGACATTATCTGGTAGAGACGTGAAATCTTAGAACTAGCACATCTGTCAATTCTCCATATTCATTTAAGTTCCACCAGCTTTGACGTGACTTTTAAGATAGTTACGGGTGGGCAGGGATGTAAGGAGAATTTAGGATTCATTTCAAGGTATCTTTCTTGTTGTGTGCTTCGGTTGAGCATCTGAGACCGGCTGGAAAATTGCAACCTTTAACTGTTCCGAAGTAGGAGTGGGTGCAGATCTCCATGAATTTCGATATGGTTTCTACCCAAGTTTAGTCAGGGTGTGACTCCATTCGGATTCTCGTCGTCCGGTTTTACTCAGTTTGCTCAGTTGTTCCTTGTTAAGTTGTGCGTTTGTGCTTTTGTTGTCGGCAGTTGGGGATCGTCACTCGCCATCGTTAGGGTTCTCCTTCGATAGCTGTTATCAAGAGATACTCCAATTGGCCACCTTTAGGCTTAGGGGTTAGGTCGTGTCGATCACTAGTCTGTTGTTTTTCTGACTCTGTGTAAGTAGGATTTTGGACCCCAGCTATGTCCAGAGACTTCGGAGATGGTCCAGTTGTGTTAGGTCAGGATGGGAATTGTCCATTGCGAACTGAGTTCTTATGCTGACTACGGTGGTTATAGACTTGAGTTCACAGGGAAAGATCACTTATTCCTACGGACTTTCCAATGAATGACGTGTTGGATTTTGGGAAGCTTGTCTCAGGATTGTAAGTCCTTTCGAGATCCTATAAGCAAGTCAGTTTTGTTGCCTTTAATTTGGCACTTCCGCCCAGATTATTGAATTTTCACCCCGTATTCCTTGTGATGATAATTTACAATTACCTTCTTGACCTTCCTCACATGATTTGGCACCAGACCAATTAGCTTGGACGTGATCTTTCGTTCACCAGCAGCCATGTGTCTTAGTGGCTCGGCAGGTGGAGAAACGTCGGTCAAGGGTCTTGCCATCTATGAAGGGTTTTCTTGGACGTAGCCGTATAGTGAGATAATCACTTGGGAGGCTGTGAGCGAGATTTGAGGGTTGTAATTTTCACTTTGAAGGTACGCGTAATAGTATATTTTTAAATTCGGGGACGAATTTCTTTTAAGGGGTGGAGATTGTAACACCTTAGATTGTGTTTTGTGGCTAATTATATTTTAATATATAGTTTTTTTATAAAAAGTTTACCAAATTGGTTTTCAAATATTTTATCCTATTTATTGAGTATTTTATTATATTTTTCCTAGGGTTGCACACACTTGTGCATGATAACTAGGGTTGTTTTTGGGATTTAACCATGATTGGCGACCATGGTGGACTAAACATTTCCTTAAGCCATTTTAAGTTTTGTATTAAGTCATTTTGGGTTTTAATTATGGTTGTTGTTTTCTTTTTATTTTGTTTATGGAAATGGTTGTTTTTGTGTTGACTTGGTGGTGAGAGAGAGAGAGGGTGCATTATGAGGCATGATGGCTTTGCCCATGCCTTCATTAATGAAGAGAGAGGGAGAGAAAGGGTTGACTAATGCTAGATCTCATTTCCCTTTCCTTCTCATTCTCTCACTCTCATTCTCCCGCACAACACACACCCTCACAGCACTCACAGCAGCAGCAGCAGAAGACACAGCAGCAACAGCAGCTCCAGCTTCAGCAACATCAGCAGCAGAGCAGCATCAATAGTAGCAGCAGCTTTTGCAACAGCAACAGCAGGAGACCAGCAGCCTTAGCAACCCCTCATCTTCTCCATGCACTTTTTCACCTGCGTCTTAGGGTTCTACAGGGTATATTTCTGAACCCAATCCCCTAGTTGCTTAGCTTGTGTGCTTATTAGCGTCGGTTTGTGTTAATTAGCTAGTTTAGTGCTAATTATGGTGAATTGTGAGGAATTTTGATATAGTGATGATCGTGTTGGCAAACCCTACCCATTTAAGTGTTATTACGGTCACTTGAACTGAGATTTAACCCAGATTACACTAAAATACCATAGGATTTGCCTTTTGTGCTAAATTAGCGTTTTTAAGCGATATTGTGACATTCTGTGATCTGCTTTTGACCCAGACTCTTCAGGACAAAATTGGGAAAACTGGAACATGCTACCTAGGTCTAGACACCACCACCAGAACAAGAGACCCTAACTCCTATTTTTGGCCGCAATTTTAATCCATCTGGCCGCAAATTGTGGCCAGGTCAGGGACTTGGGTCTTGGGGCTTTGTGTAGGGTAGTCTGCAGTGTTTTGAACTGTTTTGGGATGTATAGTTTTGTAAGATTTGACTTGTAGGAAAATCTGGAATCATTTACCGTTTTTCATGTCCGTTGTTTTTGCACAATACGCGCGATACGTGAGTTGGTTCTGTGATCCAGCGTATCACGGCGTGTCACGATGGTTTTAGACGCGTATACACACGTTTTAGTGTATCGTGCACACGCGCGTTTAGTTCGCGACCCGAGTTTCTCGTTTTGGTTCGATATCGTGTTTTGCGGAATATTTGGCTTATATATGATTTCCATGTCTTATTTGCAGGTTTGTAGGCAGGAACTACGGACACTGCTACAGGGGGAAGCAGATGGTAGGATTCACCTAGCGTGGAGCATAGGTGAGTAGATTTAACATCTACAGGGGAATCGCCCGCATGGCGTTATGCGTCTGGGCTAGGATTCAAATACCTGTCTCATATTCTACGTCTTTGTTAGAATTGCGCCTTTACCATATTTCCTTGATATAGTTGTACTGTGACTAGCAGCCGTAGGACACTGCACATATTATTGACGGTTCATGTTGCACGAGCACGGATTGTATGCTACACACACACCGTCAATAATTGCCATGTCACACACAACCCTTTATAGATACTATATTGTTTATCATACTTGACATCTAGCTTTTCGGTATACCTATAGTGTATCTTACCATTAGTGATAGGTACATCTACACCTTGCGATACAGCTACAGGTATACCTTGTACATATTTTACATATATCCACGGGGTACCCATCATATTCTACTTATACCCAGGGAGGTATACGACATCTTTTACTTATAGGTAGACACCTAAACTTAGCTGTACCTTATTGATTTCGCATACATCTGGTTTCAGCTATATGTTCTCATTTATATGCTCGCATTCAGATATATTGCATATATTTATTCCTGGATTTGCGCCTTGTTATTTGGATTTTACATGATGTTTTCTGGATTTGAGAACCGGGGGAGTTCATGAAATTCTGCATACATTGAAAAACCCGGTTTCCTTGATGTGATATTTGCGCAGCCACCATGTGATTTATCGGTTCTGATTATATACTCCATACGATGTGTGGTTTCCGTATGAGGGTACATGGTGGGGCCCGGTATGGTTCCCCTCGGCAAGAAGATCGATTGGTATTGCCGATTGAGCCTGGAGGCGGGCGAGTACCTACCGGTAACAGTAATGATGACTCGACGGGGATCATGGAGATACCGTTGGGAATCATGTACGTATGCATACGTCGAAAGGCGAGGGTCAGAGCTAGGCACTCGTGCTTTCGGGATAGCGTATGATACGTGATCAGGATTTCTATGTCGATGCTTGGCACATGGTTTTCATGATATTTCTTTAACACCTTTGTATATATAACAGGGGATTTAGCCGTTGTTTTATATATCCTTACACCAATATTAGTGGAATAGGACGCTAATATATGTGTATTGCACCCATCATATTTATTTCTGCAAATATATATATATATATATATATATATATATATATATATATATATTTAGGATGCTAGAATCTTACTTGAGATGTGATTTGGGATATTAGGTGATTCATTGAGATTGGATACAGGTTACCTATGAGATTGTTGATTTGTACATTCGAGATATAGGAGATCTATTCGATATTGTACGTTGAGGAGATGTGAGACTTACATGATATGAGAGCCCAACGTAGGGGCTGATTTGAGGATTTGGTATTTGAGTGTCTTGATGGATTGTGATCCTACCACGATGTCAGGTTCCCGTGGAAATGACATATTCCACCTCATAACTCACACTTATCATTTTTATGCACAGTTTCATACATTGGTAGTACCTGTTAGTGTACTCTCATAATTGCTGCATATCTACTTTCTCATATCCATATTGCATACTATTATCATGTCATTATTGCTTCACATATTGACTGTACCTGCTAGTGTACTTTCCATTATTCTGCATTCGCATGACATGTTATTACTGTAATCGCATATCTTAGATTCATGCTGTGCGTACATTCCTGCGATTACCTGCATATGTTACCTACTATTCACGAGTTGGCAACTCACCCCCGTTGTGCCACATGTGTTTCAGGTTGTTCCCCAGAGTAGTCGAGGCAGGCTATTCAGCTATTCATCTATCATCTTTTGCTACAGATATCGCATCGGCTCACAGTTTATTGTTTTGCTTAGGTTGGTTAGATGATTATCTGTATTTCATATTGTACATTCGTTGTATCTTGTACTCTCCATATACTATTATGTTGTTGACTTAGAGACTTGGTGAGTACGATATTGTATATTATTGTAGATTTGTTGTCTTTTATATACAGCTTTCTCTCTATTGTCTTTATTTCTTCGCTACGGCGTCATATTTTTGTGTTGTATTCATCTTGGCTAGTTTTTACAGAAATGGGGTGTTGCCAAAATTTTAAAGAAATAAAGTGGGACTTTTAAAGAATTTGTGTTGCGATTTCAAATGTTTCAAAAACTTATATTATCTTTTCCGTATTTTTATGGTTTAGATTTCTGGGTTTTGGCTTTCTTTTACTACGTTACGTCTTAGGGCGTTGCGTAGTACTAGGGCCGTCACGGGCCAATTTCGGGTTGTGACAAAGTTGGTATCAGAGCGCTAGGTTTTACCTTTCGGAGTGTAGGATGACCATAGTATGATGGAGTAGGTAGCTTAAGCAAACTAACGTAGTGTGTGTATGTTTGCAGCATACCCATGATGTGATACTTCGTCTAAAGTGACCTAAGTACAAATTGTTTGAAATTCTTCCTTGATGATTCATATCCTTGAGATTCGATTCCTATTTCTCATCGAATCTTATATCTATTTATAGCCTTGCCGCCGATGACTATAGGGACTCAGAGTGATGCAGCGAGGGCCGAGGTCAGAGTTGGCTCGGGTGAGACGAGTACTGACCAGGATGGCACTCTAGTTGCATAGGTGCAGACGGATCAGCCTATGACATATAATATTGATAGACTTTTGGCAGAGATGCAGGACTTCCGCTAGACGATGAGTTCATTGGTTGATGTCGTTCGAGAGCTACGACAGGAGGTTGTCACCGTTGTTACTCAGTTGTCACTTCCGATCAGCATGCAGCAGTCCGTCACCTACATAGCACCAGTGGTTGCAGCTCCAGTTGACGAGACACATATTCCAGGACAGTGGAGGACTCATACCAGCGTACCATCCCAGAGACAGAGGTTTGGTCATCGAGACATATTTCGTGGCCATCGCGGGAGTAGCAGTGGCTTAGGATGAGGACAGTCGTTCAGCTCTCATTCCCAGGATGGTCAGCAGTCAGCGCGTTGATGTTTTCAATGTGGAAGCCTTCAGCACTTCGTCAGGGATTGTTCCTCAGCACAGCGTCAGGAACGTATTCAGAGAGGCCGTGGACGTGGAAGGTTCGCTCAGAGGGCTCAGTCTTCCAGAGGAGTTCAGCCAGCTGCGGGTAGAGGGCAGACACAGGAGTTTTCTTCTACGCATCGGGACACGCAGGCGTCCAATGTGAAGTTTTCAGGTATCTTTAATTCGCTTGTTCTTTTGATCTATTCGTTTGTTTTTCATGCTTTTGTCACGGTTAGGTAGATTAGTCGTAGCTTGTTATTTTAGCTTCTGTCAGCGATTCTTTTGTTGCGCGACACGTGTTTCAGTTGTGTGCCAATCGGATAGGAGATAGAGATTCGTCCGTCGTTTTGATCCTTCTAGAGATGTTGGATCTGACGATCTCCTGGGCACGGATTGTTTAGTTACATGCTAGGCGTCTGTGGACTAACGTGGGGAGACAGTCTGGTTTGTTTTCCGGCAAGTCAGTTCTTGTTGTGCAGGTGGATAGTTGTGCCGCCTCTCACAGCTTGAATTCAGCCTTTTTCGCTAGTCGGCTTCTGGGGACATGTCGTGGATTCTTGGCGTTCATTCATGATACCGTAGCCACAGAGGGTTTGTTGGGCCGGTGTTCCTTTCGTGCGAGAGTTTTTTCGACGTTGTTCCGGATGAGCCGGCGAAGCTTGGGAGCTAAAGGATCAGCTGCAGAGTTATGGTTTGGGGAGTTTTGTGCGTCTGAGTGTTTCGCTTTTGGAAGATCCTATTTCTGTTCGTCGAAGGGAAGAGGGCAGCTTGAGGTTGTGTATCGACGGATCATCAATTGAACCGGCTTACGGTGCGGATAGGTATCCTTTACCTCGCCGTGACGATTTCTTCGATCAGCTCCACAGAGCGAAACATTTTCCAAGTTTTTTTGGGATCAGGTCATCATTATTGCGGTTCGGAGTGACGGCATTCCGAAGACTGCCTTATGCGTGCGACGGGCATGTGTGTTTTTGTGAGTCGTTGGATTCCCTGATGCCGTAGCAGCATTCGTAGATGTGATGAACCAGATTCCTGCGGGACGTTCCTCGACCAGTTCTTGTTGTGTTATTTACGACATTCTCGTCTATCTAATGTGTCTTGAGCGGCAATAGTAGCACTTGAGGATTTGTTAGGCAGATACTGGAAGAGCCCCAGCGGTTTGCTAAATTCTCGGAGTGTTTCTTCAGGCTTGTTTTGTGTTGACTCCTAGGTCTTGTAGTCACGGGAGACGGATTCGTATGGTTCCGACGGAGATCGTGGCCGTACAGCTTAGGTCCAGACTTGTGTGCAGGACGGAGGTCCACAGATTTTGGGCTTAGCAGGTTCTTACCGCCATTTCGTGCAGGATTGCTAGAGTGGTACTGCACCGTCGACTGAATGGACCGGAAGGGAGGTTTCTTTTCTGTGGACTGAGGCATGTGTGCGGAGTCTCGGAAGTTGATGATTCAGTTAATAACTGCATCAGTTCTTTCTTTGTTCTTGGTTCGGGCGACTTTGTTGTTTAACTGTAATGTTTCTTGAGTGAGGCTCGAGTCTGTACTGAAGTGACACTATAGAATTATCGCTTTTGATACCCTATATTTGGAGGAAGTACGAGAAGGATATTCCACTCATGATCTGGAGATGGCCACGGGGGTTTTGCGTTGGGGATTTGGAGACACTACTGGTTCGAGAGTCGTGTCAGATTTTCCACGGACCACCAGAGCTTAATGTACATCTTCCTGCAGCGGATTTGATTGTTCTGATAGTCTTCTGCAGATTTACAGTTCTTGTGTGATCGTCGAGTACAGCTTAAGTTCGTCTCTACGGAGGCGATAGCTTGCTCAAGTCCGCGCCCGACCACTTTTCTTTAGTCGCTTTCGCGAGACACTGCCCGTCGATGCTCGTACGCCAGAGATACTTGAGCGTACACGGCTGGGTAATGATTCAGAGTCCTTGATTTGTGACAATCATGAGCTAAGTTAGGGACACGTTTGTGTACCTGACATTATCAGGTAGAGACGTGAAATCCTAGAGCTAGCCCATCTGTCAATTCTCCATATTCATTTAAGTTCCACCAGCTTTGACATGACTTGTAAGATAGTTACAGGTGGGCAGGGATGTAAGGAGAGGTCAGGATTCGTTTCAAGGTGTCTGTCTTGTTGTGTGCTTGGGTTGAACATCTGAGACCGGCTGGAAAATCGCAACCTTTAACCGTTCCGAAGTAGGAGTGGGAGCAGATCTCCACGAATTTCGTTATGGTTTCTACCCAAGTTTATTCAGGGTGTGACTCCATTCGGATTCTCCTCGTTCGGTTTTACTCAGTTTGCTCAGTTGTTCCTTGTTAAGTTGTGCGTTTGTGTTTTTGTTGTCGGCAGTTGGGGATTGTCACTAGCCATCGTTAGGGTTCTCCTTCGATAGCTGTTATCAGGAGATACTACAATTGGCCATCTTTAGGCTTAGGGGTTAGGTCGTGTCGATCACTAGTCTGTTGTTTTTCTGACTCTGCGTAAGTAGGATTTTTGACCCCAGCTATGTCTAGAGACTTCGGAGATGGTCCAGTTGTGTTAGGTCAAGATGGGAATTGTCCATTGCGAACTGAGGTCTTATGCCGACTGCATTGGTTATAGACTCGAGTTCGCAGGGACAGATCATTTATTCCTATGGACTTTCCGATGAATGACGTGTTGGATTTTGGGAAGCTTATCCCAAGATTGTAGGTTCTTTCGAGATCATATAAGCGAGTCAGTTTTGTTTCCTTTAATTTGGCACATCCGCCAAGATTATTGAATTTTCACCCCGTATTCCTTGTGATGATACTTTACAATTACCTTCTTGACCTTCCTCACATGATTTGGATCGAGACCAATTAGCTTGGACGTGATCTTTCGTTCACCAGCAGCCATGTGTGTTAATGGCTCGGCAGGTGGAGAAACGTCGGTCAAGGGTCTTGCCATCTCTGAAGGGTTTTCTTGGACGTAGCCGTATAGTGAGATAATCACTTGGGAGGCTGCGAGCAAGATTTGATGGTTGTAATTTTCTTTTTGAAGGTACGCGTAACAGTATATTTTTAAATTCTGGGACGAATTTCTTTTAGGGGGGGATTGTAACACCTTAGATTGTGTTTTGTGGCTAATTATATTTTAATATATAGTTTTTTTATTAAAAGTTTACCAAATTGGTTTTCAAATATTTTATCCTATTTATTGAGTATTTTATTAGAATTTTCCTAGACTTGCACATACTTGTGCATGATAACTAGGGTTGTTTTTGGGGTTTAACCATGATTGGCAACCATGGTGGACTAAACATTTCCTTAAGCCATTTTAAGTTTTGTATTAAGTCATTTTGGGTTTTAATTATGCTTGTTGTTTTCTTTTTATTTTTTTTTATGGAAATGGTTGTTTTTGTGTTGACTTGGTGGTGAGAGAGAGAGGGTGCATTATGAGGCATGATGGCTTCGCCCATGCCTTCATTAATGAAAAGAGAGGGAGAGAAAGCGTTGACTAATGCTAGATGTCATTTCCCTTTCCTTCTCATTCTCTCTCTCTCATTCTTCCACACAACACACACCCTCACAGCACTCACAGCAGCAGCAGCAGAAAACACAGCAGCAACAGCAGCTCCAGCTTCAGCAACATTAGCAGCAGAGCAGCATCAACAGCAGCAGCAGCAGCAGCTTTTGCAACAGCAGCAGCAGCAGCTCAGCAGCCTTAGCAACCCCTCATCCTCTCCATACACTTTTTCACCTGCGTCTTCGGGTTCTACAGGGTATATTTCTGAACCCAATCCCCTAGTTGCTTAGCTTGTGTGCTTATTAGCGTCGGTTTGTGTTAATTAGCTAGTTTAGTGCTAATTATGGTTAATTGTGAGGAATTTTGATATAGTGATGATCGTGTTTGTAAACCCTACCCATTTAAATGTTATTAGGGTCACTTGAACTGAGATTTAACCCAGATTACACTAAAATACCATAGGGTTTTCCTTTTGTGCTAAATTAGCGTTTTAAGCAATATTGTGACATTCTGTGATCTGCTTTTGACTCAGACTCTTCAGGACAAAATTGGGAAAACTGGAACATGCTACCTAGGTCTAGACACCACCACCAGAACACGAGACCCTAACTCCTATTTGTGGCCGCAATTTTAATCCATCTGGCCGCAAATTGCGGCCAAGTCAGGAGCTTGGGTCTTGGGGATTTGTGTAGGGTAGTCTGCAGTGTTCTGTAGTGTTTTGGCATGTATAGTTTTGTAAGATTTGACCTTTAGGAAAATCTGGAATCATTTACCGTTTTTCATGTCAGTTGTGTTTCCGCGATACGCGCGATACGTGAGTTGGTTCTGTGATCCAGCGTATCGCGGCGTGTCGCGATGGTTTTAGACGTGTATACACACGTTTTCACGTATCGTGCACACGCGCGTTTAGTTCGCGACGCGAGTTTCTCGTTTTGGTTCGATATCGCGTTTTGCGGATATTTGGCTTATATATGATTTCCATGTCCTATTTGCAGGTTTGCAGGCTGGAACTACGGACACTGCTACAGGGGGGAGCAGTTGGTAGGATTCACCTAGCATGGAGTGTAGGTGAGTAGATTTAACATCTACAGGGGAATCGCTCGCATGGCGTTATGCGTCTGGGCTAGGATTCAAATACCTGTCGTATATTCTACGTCATTGTTAGAATTGCGCATTTACCATATTTCCTTGATGTAGTTGTACTGTGATTAGCAGCCGTAGGACACTGCACATATTATTGACGGTTCATGTTGCACGAGCACGGATTGTATGCTACACACACCGTCAATAATTGCCATGTCACACACAACCCTTTATAGATACTATATTGCTTATCATACTTGACATCTAGCTTATCGGTATACCTATAGTGTATCTTACCATTAGTGATAGGTACATCTACACCTTGCGATACAGCTACAGTTATACCTTGCACATATTTTACTTATACCTAGGGGGGTACCATTCATATTCTACTTATACCCAGGGGGGTATACGACATCTTTTACTTATAGGTAGACACCTATACTTAGCTGTACCATATTGATTTCGCATACATATGGTTTCAGCTATATGTTCTCATTTATATGCTCGCATTCAGATATATCGCATATATTTATTCCTGGATTTGCGCCTTGTTATTTGGATTTTACATGATGTTTTCTGGATTTGGGAACCGCGGGAGTTCATGAAATTATGCATACATTGAAAAACCCGGTTTCCTTGATGTGATATTTGCGCAGCCACCATGAGATTTATCGGTTCTGATTATATACTCCATACGCGGTGTGGTTGCCGTATGAGGGTACATGGTGGGGCCCGGTATGGTTCCCCTCGGCAAGAAGAACGATGGATGTTGTCGATTGAGCCTGGAGGCGGGCGAATACCTATCGGTGACAGTACTGATGACTAGGCGGGGATCATGGAGATACCGTTGGGAGTCATGTACTTATGCATACGTCGAAAGGCGAGGGTCAGAGCTAGGCACTCGTGCTTTCGTGATTGTGTATGATACGTGATCAGGATTTCTGTGTCGATACTTGGCACATGGTTTTCATGATATTTCTTTGACACCTTTGTATATATAACAGGGGATTTAGCCGTTGTTATATATACCTTTACACCAATATTAGTGGAATGGGACGCTAAAATATGTGTATTGCCCCCATCATATTTATTTCTGCAAATATATATATATTTAGGATGCTAGAATCTTACTTGAGATGTGATTTGGGATATTAGGTGATTCATTGAGATTGGATACAGGTTACCTATGAGATTGTTGATTTGTACATTCGAGATATAGGAGATCTATTCGATATTATACATTGAGGAGATGTGAGTCTTACATGATATGAGAGCCCAACTTAGGGGATGATTTGAGGATTTGAGATTTGAGTGTCTTGATGGATTGTGATCCTGCCACGATGTCAGGTTTCCGTGGAAATGATATATTCCACCCCATACCTAACACTTATCTGTTTTATGCACAGTTTCATACATTGGTAGTACCTGTTAGTGTAACATCATGATTGCTGCATATCTACTTTCTCATATCCCTATTGCATACTATTATCATGTCATTACTGCTTCACATATTGACTGTACCTGCTAGTGTACTTTCCATTATTCTTCATTCACATGACATGTTATTGCTGTAATCGCATATCTTAGATTCATGCTGTATGTACATTCCTCCAATTAACTGCATATGTTATCTACTATTCACGAGTTGGCAACTCATCCCCGTTGTGCCACAGGTGTTTCAGGTTGTTCCCCAGAGTAGTCGAGGCAGGCTATTCAGCTATTCATCTATCATCTTTTGCTACAGATATCGCATCGGCTCACAGTTTACTGTTTTGCTTAGGTGGGTTAGATGATTATCTGTATTTGATATTGTACATTCGTTGTGTCTTATACTCTCCATCTACTATTATGTTGTTGACTTAGAGACTTGGTGAGGACGATATTGTATATTATTGTGAATTTGTTGTCTTTTATATACAGCTTTCACTCTCTTGTCTTTATTTCTTTGCTACGGCGTCGTATTTTTGTGTTGTATTCATCTTGGCTATTTTTTACAAAAAGGGGGTGTTGCCAAAATTTTAAAGAAATAATGTGGGAGTTTTAAAGAATTTGGGTTGCGATTTCAAATGTTTCAAAAGCTTATATTATCTTATCCGTATTTTTATGGTTTAGATTTATGGGTTTTGGCTTTCTTTTACTACGTTACGTCTTAGGGCTTTGCGTAGTACTAGGGCCGTCACGGGCCAATTTCGGGTCGTGACAAGCCAGTACATGAAAGTCCTTGGCCAAGGCAGGAGATTTACTGGTAGGTACTCCAGTAATATCTTAGGGTGTTCTGTGCTACACTCCGACACGACTTGTACTGCTTTTGGGGGTCTGACTTTCACCAACCCCCTAGGCCCGCCATGCGATGCTCATAGAAGAACGGACCGGACTGTACGGATATTGTCACTGACAGGCTCGGTAGGGTGTCAGGATGAGTTCGCTCATCGACGTCCCTTTTAGTCAATACCAGGTAGCCCGTTACGTATATGCCGATACCTCTGACGTGCTAGTGGTTAAATCCACAACCAAAGTATTGAGGAGTCTTTAGAGTCCCCCACAGACCAGTTTCTCATGTTTTGGGCGAAACGCTGTAGAGGCCGTATGGAGATATGGGATCAGATACGCGCGGTATTGCACGGATCATGATCGGACGGATTATACTGGCGGGCTTTGGTTTAAGCCGGATCCTAGTATTAGACAGTGTAGATTTTGTCTCTTTGCATTTGTATTCAGTGGGAATACAAATGCGGGTATGTATATACAGTCGCGGGGTTTTCCTGTAATTTATTACGGGATCAGTTTTTTGAAGTTTCCAATTTGCTTTCCGTTTCGGCCAGTTCTCCTTTGTTCCTTCTCGGCCGGATTTTTCTGATGGAGGGGCTAATTTGCAAGTTTGTAAATTAGCATTTGTGGAGGGGTTTCTTGCATTTGAAGGATTATGATGGTTTAAGCATCTTTGCTTTTTCTTGTGATCATTTCTTGCATTTATGAGACAAGAATGGATTAGAAATTGATATGACTTTGTTATCATCACTTTTGGATGTGGTCACCTCTATTTATTCCTACACTCACCTCTCTTCATGTATTATTCTTTTTCCCTCCACCATTTTAAGATAGAGAGGCCGGCCACTTGATGAGAGGGGAGTGGTTCATTTTTATTTGGTGAGGGAAATTGATTCATCTCATTTTTTTTGCCTTGCTCACAAAATCCTTAACACCTCTCCAAAGTTCATTCCTTCTCTCCTCCATCTAAAAAGGCAACTTCACAACCCCTAGAGACAATGGATTCTACACTTGCCTACAGCAATTCTTGAGCACGTCGACTCGCCAGCTTCGTGCCCGAGTTACCTCGGTCAAGAGGTGGGAGCCCGTAAAAGAACCCGGCGATGTGGTGCCTGAGTCGATGAGGAGGTGACGACCGGAGATTCCGCGAGGAGATCGGAGTGGAGGCGAAGACAGAAAGACACGGATCGCTTGGTATAGCTTCTTTACCCTTTCTCGTATTTGCTAGGATTATGTTAATGGCCCGATCCGGGATTTTATTGCGCGGTGGTGCCGGTTTTCTAGTTTTTAGAAAAGTTTTTCGTTTCCGCATTCCGGCGTTGGGTTGACGGCCGGGGCGCCGCCGTGCACTTACATTTAGCAATGACTGGCAGATGCTACACCCCTCGGGTTTGTCTTTTGATTGCTTTTCTAGTTCTTGCTTTGCATAGCGAAACTAGGAAAAGCCTAAAAAACACTCCATTTGAAAATTATTTGATTCTAAAACGATATGAAGTTCATTACGCAATAGGTTTTCAGAAAAACTTGTCGTAGCCCTCCGTCATTTTAGATAAGTCCTGCTTAGTATTCGTGTTGCGTTTGTTGACCTTATCAAGGCGTAGTGTGCGGTAGCTGACTAGTATTTATCTGTTCATGCATATGATGCAGATTGGATTAGGGTAGTCGTACGGCCTTGTTGACCTTGTCAAGGGTCGTGCGGGTGGGTTTAATTCAATCAAGAAATGACGGGTTGAACTTGACTTACGGTCTATGGTTTGTTGACCTTGTCAAGGTCATAGATCGTTCGGGGAAAAATTATCGGGAGTTTCAAGTGTTGAAATTTGCAATGAGATTGCATACCTTCTATGAGATAGTTGGATCCTGATACCCACTGCGAGTAATTGTTACTCCTGAGAGAGTTTTACACATTAAAATTAGCCGATCAAGTAGGTGTGTAGAAAGGTGTCAACGGGGTTATGCCTCTTGAAAAATGAGGTTTACTTTAATTAGGTCCGTGCGAATGCACGGCGAACCTCCCTCAAAGTACCGACACTGGCCTGGCTGAAAGATTGACGAAATTGTAGGGTGTAATTAATCCCGGCTAGTCTTTCCTTTTAGGGCTTGAAGAAAGATTTGATAAAAAACAGTGGGAGCCATCCTGATTAGATAAAATAATAACCAATCTGATATTGAAATAGCACACGCAAAGTTTTTTCTTCTCTCTCTCTCCAGGTAGCGACCATATCATGCCTTAATCAAGATAATAATACGGATGTTTTGACCGAACCCGCTTGTTATACTGAGCTAGGGGAACGTTGGTTCCGCTCCAACTTATAATTGTTATAAGACAGAGCAGGAAATAGGGGATTACCAGAATTTCCGTGCCGCCCAAACGAAGAAAGTGCATGCTGATGCATCTTCTTCGGGTATGTTCATTACAAAGAACCGTTTCTCAGTATCCTTTACGTCCTGGGTATGTGATACCGGATCAGGATCCCACATATGTAATTTGTTACATGGGCTACAGATAGAGAACTGAGAACGGGTGATAAGTTTCATGAAATAGGAACGGGGCAAGTGTTGCAGCCAAGTCTGTTGGTAGTTATCACTCTGTATTACCATAATACATTAATTCTGAACAAATGTCATTAGATACCGAACCTGATATACAACATCATATCAGTCTCTTTATTAGTAAAGAAAGGATATAATTTTGTATTGTTGGATAATGTTTTGAACATTTCCTATATCAAGAGTTGATCGATTTAGGCACGTTATCTAAAAGCTTAGACGTTCTAAATCAAACTACAGTTCTTAGTATACAGAACACACACAAGAGGAAGAGTTCAGAAATGAACTAATCCTTCTTGAGGTATTGTAGACTAGGTCATATCAATGTGACCCGACTAGCTGAAGTGACATATAGATGCATATTTAAATTAGTTTGAATTTACATCTTATGAAACTTGCCGGTCATGTCACAGAGATAAGATGACCATAGCTCTGTTTTTAGGAAACAGAGAAAGAGTTAGTGAACTCTTGGGATGATACATGTTGATGTATGTAGGTCCCCTATCTACACATGCCAAGATAGGTTCTTTGTACTTCATTACATTCTCTGATGATCTTTCAAGATTGAGACATTTGTTCCTGTTGAAACACAAGTCCGAAGCTTTTGAGATATTCACAGAATATAAGTTAGAAAGTAGAGAACCAAAACGGGTATAAGTATTATGTCCTTTGATGTGATCAAGGAGGAGAATGCTTGAGCACAGAATTCCTGGATTATTCTAAAGGAGAATGAGATTCTCTCTCAGCATTACTCCTCCGTATACACCACAGCACGTCGGTGTATCGGGGTGGAGCAATCACACCCTATGTGATAAGGTGTGCTCTATGATGAGTACTACTGAGTTACCTATTTTCTTTTGGGAGTTGTGCACTTATGAAGTTACAAATCTATTGAATAGGGTTTCGATCAAATCAGTTGCCTACCACTTCATATGAGATATGGAAAGGGAAGAGCGCATATCTTAAGTTTGTTAAGATTTGGGGTTGTCCAGCCAATGTCTAAAAGCATAATCCGGACAAGCTCGAGGCAAAGTCAGTTCTGTAGAAGTTTGTTGGATATCCCAAGCATTCGCACGGGAATATCTTCTACCAAACCGAGGAACAAAAGATGTTTGTTTCTCAGCATGCCACTTTTGTGAAAGGGAATTTCTTGTGAAGAAATTAGTGGACATGAGGTAGAACTGGAAGGAGTTCCAGCTATACAAACTGCAGCTGATGATTTGGTACAACCAAAAGATTCAATAGTTTCTAACGAAACTCAGCCTCTCCGCCGATCTAGTAGGGTTCCTCACCCACCTGAGAGATACTTCGAATTTCTCTATGAAAGTGGGAGCGAGGAATGCATCATGAGATGATGACCCAACTATTTTCGAGCTGGCCATCAGGAGTGGGACTCTGTAGGAATGGCTGGATGCTTAATGATCTGAGATGGAATCCTTATACAGCAACAAAGTATGGACTTTGGTTGCCTTATCTTAAGGGTTAAATCCCCATAAGGAGAAAGTATATCTTGAGAAGATTACTTGGTGTACATGGAAAAGTTGAGACTTTCAAAGCTATGCTTAAGTCCATCCATATCCTACTTGCCACGGCTACATACCATGACTACGATATCTGGTGGTTGGGTGTCATAACTACTTTTCTAAATGATGATTTGAAATAGAGCGTCTATAAGTACAGAGCCAGAGGGCTTCGTAGACAGTGGGAGCAGCGGAAACGTGTGCAAGATGTTTTATGTGATAAAGCAGGCATCACGGATTTGGAACGTCTGTTTTGATGTGGTAGTCAAAAAGTTTGACTTCATCAAAATGGTAGATGAACCTTGTATGTACAAAAATGTAGTAGGGAGTATGGTGGTGATCCTCGTAGAGTACGCGGATGACATACCCTTGATAGGGAAGGAGTTTCATATGCTACGCTCGGTCAATCTCCGCTTATCACAATGATTCTCCATATAGGATCAAAGTGATACCTACTAAATCTTGGGTTTTGGATCTATGAGATAGATCTAATTGAATATTAGGATACTCACTAGTTGTAGTGAGATGGTATCAATCGATCCTGGGGAGAATCACTGGAAAGGTTCTAGAGTTATAAAGACGACTGAAAGTCGGTCACAGGCATTGTCTTTACCCTCAGCAGAGGGACGGTATGTTGGAAGAGTTTCAAGCTAGATACCGTGGCATACTAGACGATTAAAGGCAAGATACATCGTTACCAAATATGCTACCAAAGAGGCAGTCTGGGTGTATATTAGTTCAAGAGATGAACTTCGTTCCAACCATTGTGTGACAATGGAGTTGTGGCTTATGCCTAGGAGCTCCCATCCCATCAGTGATCCAGACATATTCTAAGGCAGTATCACCTGATCATGGAGATGGTTGATCTCCAGGGGATCGAGATTAGGAGAGTAGACTCAGAGGACAACACAACGGACCCACTCACAAAGGTATTTTCCCAGAGAGAGACAATTATGGGATGGTTGAGTATGAGATACTACAACCACTGTTATCAGATGGCCCTAGTGCAAGTGGGAGATTGTTAGTTATATGTATGCCCTAGAGGCCATTATTATACATGAGATGTATATAGTAGTGGATGCTTGGACATATATAGGGAGGACTTTCTTTCTCGACATGATAGTATGCTATCTGGTTACTCTTTACCTTAAAGTGTACACCGATTGTCTCTCTGTTACATGTTGGTAAAGCCCTTAGGATGTGTACTTGACTACATGGACTATGATGCGGATCATACTAGTGGGGACATGGTAGTCCATAAGTACATCCTTCAAGGTCCCTAGCCATAGGTGTATCGAGACGGGGCATCGATATACCAGTGTTGACTAGCGTATACCTTCTCGACCCATATAGATGGGCGATGGATGATCCCATATCCATTGGTGTTTGACATCAGAGATGATATACGGGTGCTCAGTGGAGACTGGGTACACTGGACGGACTCGACGAGAACTCCCAGATGGTATTATACCTTACGTCAGATGGCAGTTCTCTGGTGACACTGGTGCAGATTAGTCTGTAGACCCGAGATCGTCATAGAGTCTTATGTGATTTCCACTGTGCTTTGATTTCCACCTTACCACGTCCAAGAGGGCGTGCGAAACCGTGGTTTTTGGGTACAGTCCCGAGTCACATGGTGGTAATGAGCGATAGGAGGGGTTTCGTCTCTCCCGGTATTGGCGGTTGATGTTGCGCTATGGTCAATTGGCCGTAACAGGGAAGTCACTGGCCAGGGCTGGTTTAGAGATTTAATGGTAAGTGTTACCATTAGTTTCTCGACCCGTTATGAGCTTCATATCGGCATGACTTATCGGTTATTGGGGTCTGACGTTTACCACCCCTAGACTTGATATGCGACATATTAGACGAGGAGACCAGACTTTACGGTAGTGTCACTGTCAGGCTTTTTGCAGGAGTTAGAGCGGGCTTGCTTGCTGATCTTCTGAGCGCTCAATACCCGGATAGCCGTTACGTCCAGCTTGTACCACTGACGGCTTGTGGGTGCTTGATATGATCATCACCTACTGCCGGCGTATTGACGAGTCTTTAGAGTCCTACATAGAGGTTTTACTGGCTCAGGCAAAACGAAATAGGAGCGCATATGTGTTATGTGCGGGACCGAGAATAATGCGAGTATGTGATACCATATTCTATTCTCGCGATGTTTTTATGGATCGGTTACATGCGATATAACCAGGTTATCGAATCAAGGGTTGATTTGATAAGTCGATACAATGGATGTTAGTCGGTTATATGTGATATAACCGGATTATTAAGTCAAGTGTTGATTTAATAATTTAGTGTATAATTGTATATGTGATATACTAATTTACATTAACTAACATTGGTTCACTTAAGCATTTGTTTTTCTCACTTGTGCACAACTTAATATATATGTGATATATATTCATTTGTGTTCATTTTGTTTCATGGTTGTTGATACAACTTACTTGGGTGTATAAGACTTATACCTTACTAATTATAGTGTTAGGTTTTTATATCTAAAGTAATTCTAAAATTAGTGGATAATGAGCTCACATGCATGAAGCTTCATGAAGCTTATGGTTGCATTGACTTAGTCCACTAGTTTTGTTTTACTTAAGATATTAATTAACCTAACCACTATAATTAGCCATGGTAATGTCTCTACATGAGTTAGTATATGATACCCACTCACCCATGGTTAAAACTCACTCTCTTGATTAGTTTTCATTCTCATTTTGAGCTCATCTTCCTCCTCCTTCAAATTCTTGCAAGGGATTGAAAAAGAGAGAGAAACAATGTGAGAAAAGAAATTCTAAAGTGTACCCATTTCCTATTTCATCATCCTCTACTAGACTAG
Source organism: Agapanthus africanus (assembly GCA_030015575.1). Lineage (NCBI taxonomy): Eukaryota > Viridiplantae > Streptophyta > Magnoliopsida > Asparagales > Amaryllidaceae > Agapanthus > Agapanthus africanus. Next base: position 118,422,726 of record CM057351.1, read on the forward strand.
CACTTTAGTTTAGGGTGTTTGCTTCACTAATTCTTTAGTTAGTGAAGTAGAAACTTGAGTTCGTATTCCCTTGACGTAGATCATCTTCGGCCTAGATGACTTCAAGAAAAACCGTTGCCCTCTTCTCATGGAGCCGTCCGAAAGCCCGGGAGCACGATGATCGCAGCGAAGGGACTACTACAAGGAGCTTAAGAAGTGAAGGACCGATCTACAGAGGTTGTATTTCGTATTCACTTAGTGATAATTGTTATTTACTAGCATGTGTTACCCTATTTATCTAGCAAAAATCTTGTTTAGGGTAATTCGGCACGGCTAAAATTTTAATCGGGCATGGTTGATGCCTTGTTGAACCATGTTAGAGTGCTTAGTAACCCTATAGTTTTTAGACAAGTGTTTCGTAGAAATACAATGTCTAAGTTTTGAGAAGTTATAGGTATAAGAATAAAGTAGAGAACCAGATGTCGCATGTATCGGGATTCTTCAAAGAGATCGAATATGTAGATACTTGTGATTGGTATTCATTTGATAGTAAAAGTTTTGAGAAACTTATTTCTCTTTCAGGTTACTCATAATTGCATGTATTCCTAAGTTGAGTAATGTTGATCGGCCTCTCTCCATTAAATTGATATGCACTGGAGACAGCTGCATGATTAGAATCCGGTTCCAATTAAATAAGTGTCATAGTTTCTATATTGGATATAGAATGGTTCATATCTTAACGATGTTAAGGTACGGGGAGATGTCCGGCTTATGATTAATACCAGTCTCTGGATAACTCAAGGCACGTTTCTGTAATGGCAGTTTGTGGGTTGACCCAGGCTATGATGAGGGTTGATTTTCTACCATCTGGAAGATCAAAGGTGATATTGTTCTTGACTCGCCACAGTTTTAGTAAAATGGATTTTTTCAGAAAACAGTAGTGGGAGTATGGTAGAACCGGAAGTGATTCCAGAACCGCAAACGATTACGGAAAATTTAATAGGACCTAAAGATTCAATCAGGTTTGACATTCCATTAGCCACTCCGCAGATATGGTGGGTAACCAAAGGAACCCGAGAGGTACTCCGGTAGCCTCAAGGACGGTGACAGGGAGGTTCTTGTTTACCCAGACTTGACACTACTGTTGTTCCAGGCTATGAGAACCGGCAGTAGGTTAAGTATAGCGTCGTTCTAAACTAGCTTTAGAAGTGCACGTATATATTATTCTACCATAGGGTTGTTCTAGTCAGTGGGAGCAGCGGAAGTATAGTGGGCATGTAGCGTATGTCTATTTATAGACTAAAGCAGTTATAGAGGAGATAAATCATCTAATTTTGAAATGAAAGTCATGGGTTTGACTTCATTAGAATAGGGGATGGATCTGTTGAGAAGATAGTAGGTTGTGATGTCCTGGTCTTTGGATGACATACATAAAGGGTTCCTAGGCACTCTAGTGAGGTCTCACAAGGCATCGAACATGCCAATTTCAAAATTCATTCTAGGTGCCGAGAGACCCGACTACGGATCGTTTGCTAGAAAACTAGGCGAAAAAGTTAACTAGTTAACACTTAACTATAAAGAATACGGAAATACAACCTTTGTAGATCCGGTGCTCCACCTCCATAGCTCCGCAACAAAGTCTCCTCGCTGTCCATAACAAGTCCCGGGCTCTAGCGTCGGCTTCATCGGAGAATGGACGGGCTAGGTCATCGACGACGTGCCGAAGATGATCTACATCGAAGCATCGCTAGATCAAGCTCCGCCTTCACGAAATCTTGAAAACTTGTGAAGGAAACACACTCTACTACTTGGCAAGAGGTAGAGTATGAAGAAATATGAAGTGGGTAGACTTTAGAATTGGATTTCTCACTCATTTCCATCAATCACCATTGATGGAGCTTAGGTTTTCTTCTTGAGTTCAAGGAAGAAGAAGAAGAAATGATATGATAAGTTAATTTTAAAAATGAAAAGAAAATGAAAACTTATCATAATGTAAACCATGGTCAAGTGTAGACATTAAACCACGGTTAGTTGGAATGGTTAGGGTTAAGGATGAGATAAGAATGGTTGACTTGATCAAAACTTCAAGAAGCATCAACATAAAACAAAACAAGCCACCATCCTTAAATAATTTCCTAAATGAATATGTAAATAAATGAATGAATAAATAATCATAACCCTAGCCATTCATATAACCATGGTTCAATCTTCACACAATCACAAGTAAACATGTATCATCAAACATGATACAATCTAGTGTACAAAAAGTATATCACATATACAATGTGCACAACCGAGCGAGAAAATCCATTTAAAGTGAACCGATACTAGTTAATGCAAAGTAATATATCAAATATATAATTATGAATTAAATCATTAAATCAACACTTGATTTAACGATCCGGTCATGACGCACATAACCGACTGGTATCATTAGTAACAACTTATCGAATCAACACTTGATCCGATAACCCGGCTATATCGCATATAACCGATCAATGTCACATCGCGAGAATCGAATACAGTATCACATACTCGTATTATTCTCGTTCCCGCACATATCTCATATGCGCTCCTATTTCGTTTCGCTTGAGCCAGGAAACCTCTGTGTAGGACTCTAAAGACTCGTCAATACGCCGGAAGCAGGTGATGATCATATCAAACACCCACAAGCCGCAAGCAGTCTGCTAAACGTAACGGCCACCCGGGTATTGAGCGATCAGAAGATCGACGAGCAATCCCGCTAACACTCCAGTGAATCCAACCAGTAACACTACCGTACAGTCCGGTCTGATCGTCTGATATGTCGCATATCTCGCCTAGGGGTGGTAAACGTCAGACCCCAATAGCTCGATAAGTCGTGTCGGTATGAGGTCTATAACAATTCGAGAAACTACTGGTAACACTTACCAGTAAATCTCAGCAACCCTGGCCAGGGATTTCCTGTTATAGCCAATCGAACACAGCGCAACATCAACCCCCTATACCGGGAGAGACGAATCCCCTCCTATCGCTCATTGCCTCCATGTGACTCGGGACTGTACCCAAAAACCACCATTTTGCACGCCCTCTTGGATGTGGTAAGATGGAAATCAAAGCACAGTGGGAACCACACAAGACTCTATGACGATCTCGGGTCAACAGACTATTCTGTACTAGTGTCACCAGAGAACTGCCATCTGACGTGAGGTATAATACCATCTGGGAGTTCTCGGCGAGTCCGTCCAGTGTACCCAGTCTCTACTGAGCACCCGTATATCATCTCTGATGTCAAACACCGATGGATATGGGATCATCCATCGCCCATCTGTATGGGACGAGAAGGTACACGCTAGTCTACTCTGGTATATCGATGCCCCGTCTGGATACACCCACGACTAGGGACTTTGAAGGATGTACTTATGGACTACCAAGTCCCCACTAGTATGATCCGCATCATAGTCCAGGTAGTCAAGTACACATCCTAAGGGCTTTACCAACATGTAACTGAGAGACAATCAGTGTACACGTTAAGGTAAAGAGTAACCAGATAGCATACTATCATGTCGAGCAAGAAAGTCCTCCCTATATATGTCCCAGCATCCACTACAATATACATCCAATGTACAGTAATGGCCTCTAGGGCATACATATAACTAACAATCTCCCACTTGCACTAGGTCCATCTGTAGCAGTGGCCGCAGTATCTCATACTCAACCATCCCATAAAAGTCTCTCTCTGGGAATAGGCCTTCGTGAGTGGATCCGCTGCGTTATCCTCTAAGTCTGCTCTCCTTGCCTCGATCATCCTGGAGATCAATAAGTCTGGATCACTGATGGGACCGGCGTTCCTTGGCATAAGCCACAACTCCATTGTCTCACAATGGTAGGAACGTAGTTCATCTCATGAACTAATATACACCCAAACATCCTCTTTGGTAGCATCTTAAGTAGCGATGTATCCAGCCTTTATCGTCTAGTATGTCACGGTATCTAGCTTGGAACTCTTCCAACATACCGTCCCTTTAATGAGGGTAAAGACAATGCCTGCGACTGACATTCAGTCGTCTTTATCACCGTGGAACACTTCCAGTGATTCTCCCAGGATCGATTGATACCATCTCACTACAACTAGTGAGTATACTAACATCCAAATAACATCTATCTCATAGATGAAAACTCAGGATGGAAAAGTTATCACATTGATCCTATCTGGAGAATCCTTGTGACAAGCGGAGAATGACCGAGCGTAGCATAGGAAACTCCTTTCTTATCAAGAGTATTTCATCCACGTACTCTACGAGGATCACCACCATACTCCCTACTACCTTTTTGTTTATACAAGGTTCATCTACCATTTTGATGACGTCAAACTCTTTGACTACTCTATCAAAACAGATGTTACAACTCCGCGATGCCTGCTTTATCATATAAAACATCTTGCACACGTTTCCGCTGCTCCCACTGTCGACGAGGACCTCTGGCTGTGTACTTATAGATGCACTCTTCTAAAACATCATTTAGAAAAGCAGTCATGGCACCCAACCGCCAGATATCGAAGTCATGGTATGTAGCCGTGGCAAGTAGGATCTGGATGGACTTAAGCATAGCTACTTGAAAAAGGTTTCATCATTATCCACGCCTGGTCAATGACGAAAACCTTTAACAAGTCTAGCTTTGAAAGTCTCAACTTTTCCATGTACACCAAGTAATCTTCTCAAGATATACTTGCTCCTGATGGGGATTTAACCCTTCAGATATAGCAACCAAAGTCCATACTTTGTTGGTGTATATGGATTCCATCTCAGATCACTAAGCATCCAGCCGTTCTTACAGAGTCTTACTCCTGATGGCCAGCTCGAAACTAGTTGGGTCATCATCTCATGATGCAATCCTCGCTCCCACTGTCATAGAGAAACCGAAGTATCTCTCAGGTGGGTGAGTAACCCTACTAGATCAGCAGAGAGGCTGAGGTTCGTTGGAATCTACTGAATCCTTTGGTTCTGTCAAATCATCAGTTGCAGTTTGTATAGCTGGAACATTTCCAGTTGTACAAACTGACATTGCCTCGAGCTTGTCCGGATTTTGCTTTTCAGACATAGGCCGGACAACCCCAAATCATAACTAGCATAAGACATGGGCTCTTCCCTTTCCATATCACATATGAAATGGTTGGCTTTGATTTGATTCGAACCCTAATTCAATAGGTATGCAGCTTCATAAGTGCATAACTCCCAAAAGGAAATAGGTAACTCAGTAGTACTCATCATAGAGCACACCATATCATATAGGGTGTGATTGCTCTGCCCCGATATACCATCGTGCTATGGTGTATTCGGAGGAGTAATGCCGAGAGAGAATCTCATTCTCCTTTAAAATAGTCCAGGATTTCTGAGCTCAAGTATTCTCCTCCTTGATCTCATCAAAGGACATAATACTTTTACCCGTATTCTGGTTCTCTACTTCTCGCTTATATTCTGTGAATATCTCAAAAGGTTCGGACTCATGTTTCAACAGGAACATATGACTGAATCTTGAGAGATTATCAAAGAATATAATGAAGTATAAAGAATCAGTCCTGGCATGTGTAGACAGGATACCTTACATACATCATCATGTATCAGTCCCAAGAGTTCACTAACTCTTTCTCTGTTTCCAATAAACAGAGCTATGGTCATCTTATCTTTGTGACTTGACTGGCGAGTTTCACAAGATGTAAATTCAAACTGATTTAAATATGCATCTATATGTAACTCTAGCTAGTTGGGTCACATTGATCTGACCTAGTCTACAATACCTCTAGAAGAATTCGTTCATTTCTGAACTCTTCCTCTTGTGTGTGTTCAATATACAAGGAACTGTAGTTTGATTTAGAACGTCAATGCTTTTAGATAACACGCCTGAACCGATCAACTTTTGATATAGGAAATGTTCAAAACATTATCCAACAATACAAAATTATATCATTTCTTTACTAATAAAGAGACTGATATGATTTTGTATATCAGGTTCGGTATCTAATAACATTCGTTCAGAATCAATGTATTGGTAATACAGGGTGACAGTGACCGACAGACTTGGCTGCAACACTTGCCCCGTTTTCTGCCTCATGAAACTTATCACCCGTTCTCAGTTTTTCTACCCTTTTGTAGCCCTATGTAACAGATTACATATCTGGGATCCTGATCCGACATCATATACCAGGATGCGGAGGATACTGAGAAACAGTTCTGTATAAAGAACACATCCGAAGATGATGTATCAGCATGCACTCTCTTCGTTTGGGCGGCACGGGAAATCTGGTATTCCCCAATTACCTGATCTATCTTATAACAATTATAAGTTGGAGCGGGACCAACGTTCCCCAGCTCAGTATAACAAGCGGGTTCGGTCAATAATCCGTATTATTATCTTGATTAAGGCGTGATATGGTCGCTACCAGGAGTGAGAGAGAAGAAAACACTCAGTGTGCGCTCTTGCAAGAATAGATTGGTTTTATTTTATCTAATCAGGATGGCTCCTACTGCTTTTTATCAAATCTTCCTTCAAACCCTAAAAGGAAAGACTAGCCGGGATTAATTACACACTACAAGTTCGCCAATCTTTCAGCCAGGCCAGTGTCGGTACTTTGAGGGAGGTCCCCCGTGCTTTCGCACGAACCTAATTAATGTAAACCTCGTTTTCCCAGAGGCGTAACCCCGTTGACACCTTTCTAGACACCTACTTGATCGGCTAATTGTAATGTATAAAACTATCCCAGGAGTAACTCTTACTCGCAGCGGGTATCAGGATCCAACTATCTCATAGAAGGTATGCAATCTCATTGCAAATTTCAACACTTGAAATTCCCGATAATATTTTGCCCCTAGCGTCCTATGACCTTGACGCAGGCCAACAAACCATAGTACGCTAGTCAAGTTCAACCCGTCATTTCCTGATTGAATTAAACCCACCCGCATGACCCTTGACGCAGGCCAACAAAGTCGCACGACTGCCCTAATCCAATCTGCATCATATGCATAAGCAGATAAATACTAGTTAGCTACCGCACACTACGCCTTGACGCAGGCCAACAAACGTAGCACGAATACTAAATAGGACTTATCTGAAATGACGGAGGGCTACGACAGGTTTTTCTGAAAACTTATTGCGTAATGAACTTGATATCGTTGTAGGATCAAATGAATTTTGAAATGGAGTGTTTTTTAGGCTTTTCTAGTTTTGCTAAAGGAATCACTCCCGGTGAAGGGATCGTCGGTCCTTTCCTCGTCGAATGAGGTGCGGGATATATCATATATATCACCGTGCAAAGAAAAAACTCTTAAAAGCAATCAAAAGACAAACCGAGTGTGTAGCATCTGCCAGTTATTGCTAAAGGAGTCACTCCCGGTGAAGGGATCTCGGTCCTTTCCTCATCGAATAAGGTGCAGGATATATCATATATACCGCTGTGCAAAGCAAGAACTGTAGCTACCTGTTTTATTTTGAAATTCGATTCTACAACATCTTAGGTTTCTTTTATTTCATTAATCACATTAATGAAGTCCCATCATTTAATGTACCTAAACATCACAGATAAATACGACGTACACTTATGCCATCCGCATTCGCCTCGATGTCCCCTCGTGCACAGTTAGGTTAGGTAACTAACGGCAGAGCAGGGCAGGGCTAGCACGGGTGTAAAACATAAGTAACGTCTATATAATATATCATATATACTATATACTATATCTATCACAGAACATCACATGATCACATCACAGATATCGCAGCAGTAGAAACATATGAAAAATTGGATATACTAGGACGTCCGTGTTTTCAATACGAGCCAGTATAAAACACGGATTCCACGGTCGTGATGAATAGCCAAACCCACACCCCTAGACCCGTACGAGAGCGGCAAGCAACCCTACCAATTCTGGAGTTAGGAGACCCGGACTCGACTCCTCGAGTTGGTCTCCCACTGGACTCCAGAACCCGGTTACTTGTGCCCTCCTCCTTGGGTCTATCCTAGTGCGGAAAAGTAAATAATATACAAACGGTGACATCTTCCGCAACCTGGAAGTGCCCCAATAAAAGAATATTACATACAAGTTTTTACATGAATGAAAATGAAAAACACTCATCTCACATAAAAACCCCCGGCTATTCGAACACGACGATCCAATATAACATATCCAGCAACACATAACATCACATGTCATCAACGTAAGTGAATATGCGCATCCCAATTGTCGTTGACATATAGCAACGAAACCGGCGATATCACATATTACACTTACGGTCACAGAAAAGAAAGTGTAAAACTACAACAGTTGGAATCCGCAACCTCTTTAGACATCGCATGCCTAATCAAATGAATTACTTAGACATCGCATGCCTAACAATTATAAACCCCGCATTTTAGTCTCTTTATCGAAAACACTTTTCAATATCAAGTCGGGCAATTCAACAAGATTCCCGACACCCTGATCGAATGCTCGTCGCAAACTTCAGTAGACGGCCGCACCCCCAATACCGTCGACAAAGTGCACCAAGGCGGAACACCGCTGCCGCGAGCACCCGGACGGATGCTTTCGGCGACGGGGTTCTCCTACAGTCACTTGGTCGGGGCTATGGAGTGAGGCTGTCTATTAAGTTTATCCGGCGAGTATCCGCGTACGCTACGTGATTGCGATGGACTTTTGATCACATCAAAATTCCGTGGCAACCGATCAAGTGAGACTAAACTGCTATGTTTATAACATTCATTCAGTTATCTCATAACTTATTGTGAATTCCAATTATTGTATCCCATTCCGGATAAATAGAAAATGTCAAACTTTCCGATCGAACAATCGAACACCCAAGTTTTCCCGATACAGATCAACACATGAAATAAGTCTAACAGCATTCAGTTCGTGCCTCAGTACCAACGGTCCAGCCGTAGAAGGGTCAAGCCAACGCCTCACATGTGGCACGCCGTACTGCCCCAAACCCGAAGGTTCAAAAGGCAGTTCAAGACGGTCACATAATCGAGTTAAGGTTTGTTGGCTTCTAGAGGGTCCATCGCGTTACTTGCACTACTTAGAACGTCGTTAAACTACGGAAAAGTCCAACACTTGGAAATTTCCCGACAGGGGAAAAATTGGGTATTTATATCCGGTCGAACTTTTTAACATATTCTAAAATTTATCCGGAAAGCCAAATAGACAAAATTTGATACCCCGATCGAAACACCGAATCCCCAAAACAACTCCAGAAAATTCAACTCTTGAATAAATTTTAAAAATTGCCAGAAAACTCAGCGTAATTTATCAGGAATTACTTTGCAAACAATGAGGGCTGACGTCACCATATAGCCACGGAACCGCCGCAGAAGCTAGGCTTCTGCCGCGGTTCCGCCGCAATAAATACTGTTCACCGAAAAAAATTTGCATCATAATTCTTATTTTTCCCTGCTGAATTTTTTAGCAATTTTTAATTTGGAAAAATCCCAGTTTTTGAAAAAAGGACAGAGAGCAATTTTGAAATGGGTTTTCGGATTCGTTCGGACTTCAAACTCCGTCTAGACTTCGCCTAAGGCTCTAGCTAGGCTCTGATACCACTAAAGGGTTCCTAGGCACTCTAGTGAGGTCTCACAAGGCATCGAACATGCCAATTTCAAAATTCATTCTAGGTGCCGAGAGACCCGACTACGGATCGTTTGCTAGAAAACTAGGCGAAAAAGTTAACTAGTTAACACTTAACTATAAAGAATACGGAAATACAACCTTTGTAGATCCGGTGCTCCACCACCATAGCTCCGCAATGAAGTCTCCTCGCTGTCCATAACAAGTCCCGGGCTCTAGCGTCGGCTTCATCGGAGAATGGACGAGCTAGGTCATCGATGACGTGCCGAAGATGATCTACATCGAAGCATCGCTAGATCAAGCTCCGCCTTCACCAAATCTTGAAAACTTGTGAAGGAAACACACTCTACTATTTGGCAAGAGGTAGAGTATGAAGAAATAGGAAGTGGGTAGACTTTAGAATTGGATTTCTCACTCATTTCCATCAATCACCATTGATGGAGCTTAGGTTTTCTTCTTGAGTTCAAGGAAGAAGAAGAAGAAATGATATGATAAGTTAATTTTAAAAATGAAAAGAAAATGAAAACTTATCATAATGTAAACCATGGTCAAGTGTAGAGATTAAACCAAGGTTAGTTGGAATGGTTAGGGTTAAGGATGAGATAAGAATGGTTGACTTGATCAAAGCTTCAAGAAGCATCAACATAAAACAAAACAAGCCACCATCCTTAAATAATTTCCAAAATGAATATGTAAATAAATGAATGAATAAATAATCATAACCCTAGCCATTCATATAATCATGGTTCAATCTTCACACAATCACAAGTAAACATGTATCATCAAACATGATACAATCTAGTGTACAAAAAGTATATCACATATACAATGTGCACAACCGAGCGAGAAAATCCATTTAAAGTGAACCGATACTAGTTAATGCGAAGTAATATATCAAATATATAATTATGAATTAAATCATTAAATCAACACTTGATTTAACGATCCGGTCATGACGCACATAACCGACTGGTATCATTAGTAACATCTTATCGAATCAACACTTGATCCGATAACCCGGCTATATCGCATATAACCGATCAATGTCACATCACGAGAATCGAATACAGTATCACATACTCGTATTATTCTCGGTCCCGCACATATCTCATATGCGCTCTTATTTCGTTTCGCTTGAGCCAGGAAACCTCTGTTTAGGACTCTAAAGACTCGTCAATACGCCGGCAGCAGGTGATGATCATATCAAACACCTACAAGCCGCAAGCGGTCTGCTAAACGTAACGGCCACCCGGGTATTGAGCTATCAGAAGATCGACGAGCAAGCCCGCTCACACTCCAGTGAATCCAACCAGTAACACTACCGTACAGTCCGGTCTGATCGTCTGATATGTCGCATATCTCGCCTAGGGGTGGTAAACGTCAGACCCCAATAGCTCGATAAGTCGTGTCGATATGAGGTCTATAACAATTCGAGAAACTACTGGTAACACTTACCAGTAAATCTCAGCAACCCTGGCCAGGGATTTCCTGTTATAGCCAATCGAACACAGCGCAACATCAACCCCCTATACCGGGAGAGATGAATCCCCTCCTATCGCTCATTGCCTCCATGTGACTCGGGACTGTACCCAAAAACCACCGTTTTGCACGCCCTCTTGGACGTGGTAAGATGGAAATCAAAGAACAGTGGGAAGCACACAAGACTCTATGACGATCTCGGGTCAACAGACTATTCTGTACCAGTGTCACCAGAGAACTGCCATCTGACGTGAGCTATAATACCATCTGGGAGTTCTCGGCGAGTCCGTCCAGTGTACCCAGTCTCTACTGAGCACCCGTATATCATCTCTGATGTCCAACACTGATGGATATGGGATCATCCATCGCCCATCTGTATGGGTCGAGAAGGTACACGCTAGTCTACTCTGGTATATCGATGCCCCGTCTCGATACACCCACGACTAGGGACTTTGAAGGATGTACTTATGGACTACCAAGTCCCCACTAGTATGATTCGCATCATAGTCCCGGTAGTCAAGTACACATCCTAAGGGCTTTACCAACATGTAACAGAGAGACAATCAGTGTACATGTTAAGGTAAAGAGTAACCAGATAGCATACTATCATGTCGAGCAAGAAAGTCCTCCCTATATATGTCCCAGCATCCACTACAATATACATCCAATGTACAGTAATGGCCTCTAGGGCATACATATAACTAACAATACACAGAGTAGGAAGTAAAATTCCTATACTGTGATCGGTTATACTGTGGTTGTCACACAGTTGTTTCTCCAGACAGGATATGGATATAATATCAGATATTCTGGTTTCTAGATCTATGGTTTTAGATCTAGATTTGGGTAGTTTCCCAATGTGGGTACTTTGACAATATTCTAATAGTATTTTACAATAGATGACTCCTGGCATGGTGGTGTACCTACAGGTGATTGAGTCACCCTCTCTAAAGGTGTCTTATAGACTAAAGGGGAGAGGGATGTGCATGATTAGAAGATCATATGCTTAGGCAATTGAGTCGATCATGAGATGTCAAGTACCACACCAGATGTTGTTTTTGCACTAGATGCAATAAGTTTATATTAATCAAATCCTGGAGAAACATAAGGAAGCAGTTTTAGAACATAAGTGGATGTTCTACGGATTTGATGACGGCCGCCTCTTTTGGAGACGGTTATCATTCCAGGCTTCAAAGGTGACAAGGGTGACAGAGTGAATGTCAGAGTTATAGTTTTCCCTCTGACGAGGGACGATATTATGGACAGGTGGTCCAAGAGGATACTGTGGGAGGCATGGTGCAGGATACTGATTAGGTTCAGTTGACGATACAGTCTAAGAAGTTAGGATTTGGAGTTCATTTATGAACTAGGTGTAACCCTTCGAAAATCGTTTAGGCAGTTTTTCGGTAATCGGCTAATTTTTCAGCTTTTTCCGTAAAAAGTCAAAATAGGTATTTTTCATTGTAGACCTAATTATACCAAATTTAGATAAGATATTACTATAATTTTGTCACTAAAATGTCACTTATAATTTTCTAGTTAAATAAAAAAAATCGTAATTAATTATTTCTTTTATTATTTTAAGCCTTTTTAAATACATTAAATTAGTGATAAATACAAATTTAATTGGGTAAATTTCATAATTAGGAGTCTTTATAAGCTAAAATATGGTGTTAATAAAATTATATCATGTCTTGCAAACTTTTGGTTTTAGGGTGGGAAATTTAATGGAAAAATGGTGTAAAATGAGGTTTTTTTGGTAAATTGTTGATATGAAAGCATTGAATGACAACATATGGTGTTTTGTTGACCTAGAAACTTCTCCAAAACTCCCCCCATCACCTCCTCTTGCTCCTGGCCGAGAGCAACTGAAGAAATCCCCCCATTTTCTCACTTCCTTTTTGCTATATTTTCATATCAAAATCCATTGAAATTTCACAAATTCTTTCTCCAATTCAAAGCAAAATCCAAATTCTATCTCTCCTCAACCCAAATTAGTTTAAGAACTTGAAGAAAGGAGGCTTCTTTGGTGGCTTGATCATGCTAGGGTTCCATTTGTGAGGTGAAATTCTAAACTAGTTTGTTAACTTGTAGTTAATTGTGATAAAAATTGATAATTGAAGTATTAATTTAGTTGTAAATAAATTGTTCATAAAAATCAAGAATGGGATTGATTTTGAACTAGGGTTTGAAGCATGGTTGATGGATTAAGTTAGGGCTTTGGTTACCTATTTGGTTAGAGTGGTTAATTGCATAAGGTTGCGCTCGCTAAATCGTTAAATTGCGACGTTTGCATCGAATCGGTTTGAAATTTGCTTACTAGATTTTTACAAAAATTAGAATGCGATCAAATTGCGTTATGTTAGAGATATAATTAGCTTCGTATAGGACTATTAGAGTGCGCGAACGCGGGGTTTCGTCTAGTCGGGTTGTAGTTTTGTCGATTTCCCCGAAATGACGATTCTAGTTAAAGATTAGCGATTTTCGTGCGTTTTCCCGCGCACCGAGTGCATGTTATGATTAATTCGATAGCGTCGATAATTGTATATTGTGATTTGCATCGTTTTAGGTTTTGTAATCTTATGCTTGGTGTTGTGCAAATATAGGATCGGTCGGGAAAACATCGGACACGGCGCGTAAAGGCAAGGCGGTAGTCGGATCGGATTAGCGGGGATTTCAGGTGACTAGATGTATTCATCTATGGGGGAATCGTCTGGTTGGCGCGATGCGCCCCTCCTAGTTAGGATTACCCTACTTTTTGCAAGATTTATTTTGTTATCTAGCTTATCCATTCATGTACACTGCATACCCTTATAGCGAACAGTATATTAAATTGCATGGACATTCATCTATACTTATGCGATATCATTTCGTAGGACACGAACACCTTACCATTGGCATCTGTTGCACGCGCACTATTCATGTGACACACACGCCTTTGGTAAATGCCATGCCACGTGCACTATAGAACCTGTTTATCATAATATCGCCACTTGCATTCATACATGATACATGAAATTGCATAGCATACGTATACCTCGCATCATCATCATATTTATATAGATTTCTAGCCAATATTCACATCGTATGCATTGATATCATAGACATTTATCATATATAACATGTGGACATTATGATTTTCTTGAGGATTTCAGTATTGCTGCGATTTCTGGATTTTTGGGGAAAACCGCAAGAATTTAACAAAACCTTATATTTATCATTTTCAAAACAAAGTTGCGGTTTTCTCATGATGTATGTGTCGTCCTCCATGAGTTTTCATGTTTTCTGTTGGATTTAGAGACCCGATTCGAGGAGTGGATGAACCGTCTCGGGTACATGGTGGGCCCGGTATGGTACCCCGGGGCAAGAAGATCGAGTTGTAGACGATGAGCCTGGCAGGGGAAGACTACCTACCGGTGATGTCTGGCTCGGCGGATATCCATAGGATACCGACCGTTGTCGTGAGATTTATGATATGGGCCGATCCGGACTGACGGAGCCCGATATTGAGACAGATATGATTCCTATTTGGTGTCGATGCTTGACACGGGTTTTCAGATGATTTCTTGATGGTATTTAGCTATTATACAGATATTCATGTTCTAAAGTTAAGAATTCAATAGCCTTAGCATTTAAAACACTTAAAGAGTTAGAAATGACATTGCATATCTGTGCATGCATACTAGAGATATTATATCACATATGGACATGCATGTTGTGACGTATTGCGTGCATTCTTACGATTTCCTTATTAGATGTTATATTCTACCCACGAGCTGGCAACTCACCCCCGTTGTGCCACAGTATCTTACAGGTCGGACTCATCAGTCTTGTAGCGGCGGCTATCTTATTATCAGCTCCTTTTGCGCAGACTCGCGACATCGCCCGTAGGTGGGTTGCGAGCACACTTTATTTCTTTTGCTTTATCATTGTATCTAGTATTCTCCATCTACCACTTTATATTGTATATGCGACCTAGTGATGAGACTGGGAGATTTGTATATTTGTGGTTTCTTTTGGGTCGAGCTCACTTGAGCCGGCGTTGTGTTTTTGATATTTTGCGTTTCTTTCTTGCTCTTTTCTTGATATTGCTATTATATTGCATGTGGTTGTGATCCGCCTTGGGAGAAGAGCTAGCTCCCGCTTGGGGATGCCATTTTATGATTACAGGTTTATTATCTTGTTGTACCCACTTTGGGTGATAGAAAATACAGGGGAGACTCTGCCGAAATTTTCAGAAATTTATGATGTTTTTAAAAAGGGATTCTTTGCAACTTAATTAATTTGAAAAAAATCGTTTTCATTAAAGGTTTTCCTTCACTCTCTTTTGATTTTGGTTTAGATTTTTCTGAGCTTTGGCTGACTTAGGTTACGGTACGCCTTTAGACGTCTCGTAATCTAAGTGCCAATCACGTTCCGTACTTTCTGGTCGTGACACTAGGTCCCATAAAATATCCAGACATATTCTAAGACATGTATTACTCAATTTGGGAGATGGCTTTCTCCGCGAATTTGAGATTAAGAGAGACATAGAAAGAAACATCATGGCGGATCCACTCATTGAGGCTATTTCTGGAACACAAAAGTTTTACAAACGGGCTTTGTGAAACGGATTAGTAGAGGAGTTGGGTGTTCGGAATCACACGGGCTGTGAGTATGCGGCATCGGAATAATTAGCCTTAAGTGCAAGTGGAAGATTGTTGGATATAGTGCCCTCAAAGTCAATTATTAGATCGCAGGTACGTGATTGCAATGATTGAGGAGGACCTATACCGTAGCACAGTCTTATTCAAGATTATAGTATGATATATGGTTTGCCTTTATCAGTCGTGTATAGGTTCAGCTGACTGATCACTATTACACGTTGATAGAGCCCTTAGGATCTTGCTTGACTACCAACAGTATGATGGTGATCATATACGTGAGAGTTGGGTAGTCTATAAGCACATCCTTAATTATGGTCCCTACTCGTGGAAGTTTCGAGATAGGGTATCGATACTCCGGAGTAGACTAGTGTATACAGTCGAGACCCCAACGAGGGGCGGTGGCCGGTCTCACAAGCCATTGGTGTCAGTTGGATCACCTAAGATGTATACAGGTGCTCATTGGGTTATGAGTACACCGGACAGGACTCGCCGGGAACCTGCTAGTTGGTATTTATACCTAGCGTCAGATAGCAGTTTCTTGGTGACATGTGTACAGGTTAGTTCATCGACCTGAGGTCGTCATTTGTCTCGTGGGAGTTCCTACTGTGCTTTGATTTCTACCCTACCACGGCTCAAACGAGTCGTGCAAACAAGTCTTTTTTTGGTACAGTCCCGAGCCATATGGAGGCAAGTGAGTGGATCGGCAGAGGATTCGTCTCTCCCGGTATTGGGGGTGAGATCACGCTGTGTCTAGGAAAGCCATTACACCAAGTCCTTGGCCAAGGCTGGTGAGAATTACTGGATAGTATTCCAGCAGTTTCTCAGTGTGTTCAGGACTTTTCTCCGACACGACTTATACCGCTATTGGGGGTCTGACGTTACCATCCCCCTAGGCCCGATATGCGATACTCATAGACGAATGGACCGGACTGTATGTATATTGTCACTGTTAGGCTCAGTAAAGTTTCAGGATGAGTTCGCTCATCGGCTTCCCTTGAGGTCAGTACATAGGCAGCCGTTACGCACTGCTAGTGCCGCTGATGTGCTTGTGGTTAAACCCACTGCCAGGGTACTGATGAGTCATTAGAGTCCCCCACAGATAGTTTCCCACGTTCGGGCGAAACGTTGTAGAGGCCGTATGGTTTTATGGCAGGGTTCGGAAAATGCCCGTGCGTTTACGCACGTGTCATATTTCGGGCAGATTATACTGGTGGGCTTTAGTTTAAGCCGGATCCATGTATTAAATTGAGTAGATATAATATCTTTGTCTCAGTTGCATTTGTATTCAGTCGTAATACAAATGCGGGTATGTTTATAATGTTACGGGGTTATTCTAAAATTCGTTTCGGGATCGCTTTTCGAAGTTGCCATTTTTCTATCACCCGTCTTAAACATTCGGTTTAATGCGGATTTATCTTTTTATTTGGGTGAGTCATGAGGGTGAGTCATGAGGAAGCTTCTTGTTTTGGTGACTCATTGCTTGCATTAATGGTTGATGAGGTGTTATTAGTGAGTCACCTTATCCATTAATTCCTTTGGTTATGCTTAGGATATTATGGTTGTGATATTTCGGGGTAAAGCATTTCTTATGGTCACCCTTCCTCCTACACTCACCCCCTCCTCTCCTTTAAGTGGTCGGCCCCATTTCTTGAGTGAAGATGATGGATTGATTAAAAAGATTATAGATTTGGTTCATGGAAATTTGATTGCTCATTTCTCATTTCACTCCATTAAAAGGCAACTTCATTAACCGTTCATCCATGGTTTTGAATGAAGCGAGGCAAAGTGTTCTACTCATTCTCTACATCAATCTTGGACATGTCGGCTAGCAAACTTCATGTCCGAGTTGCCTCGATTCAGAGGCGGGAGCCCAAATAATGATTCGTTGATGTGGTGTGACCTCGACGAGGAGCCAGAAGATCAAAGCAGTAGCAACGGAGGGTAGGATGATGGTTAAAGACCGAAGGAGTCGGATAGTTCGGTATAGCCTTTCTACCTACTTTGTAGTTTGCTAGTTAAGCGTTAATGGCAGATCCGGGTTATAGTATGCGATAGCGCGAGTTATAAAAGTTTTTGTTCCGCGTTTGGCGTCAGAATGACGGCCGGGGCGCTACCGCAAACTTACATAGAGGATGTCGTACGATGGATTATATCGTACGGGGTGCTGTGAGGCTAGATAGCGATTGATAGATTCACCGACTTAGACATATGATAGTTACGTATACCTTATAGCTTTTAGCTAATGATTTATCTTATGCTGCATTCATGATATTATTATTGCATTGCATATACCTGTGTTAGTACACTTACACCATTATCGATGATGCGTATGTTACACGTACACATATTTGCCGCCTCGCACAATTCATCATCGATAATTGCCATGTCACTACACAGTAGGATTGTTGCATCATGATTTGACACTTTGCATAATTTACTTGCTATAGTTACATGTGCACTTTTATACGATGTTGCATTTGACTTTGGAGATATTGGGAACTACAAGGCATATTTTCAAAACTGGAATTATTGAAAGGAGCGGTTTTCCCTTAATATGATATATCACAGTTCCTTGTTGCATGATATACGGATATGCTTACATTTTCATCATAAGTCACATACATCATGCTTTATGATTTTACGCATTGAGTTATGCTGTTTTCATGAGATTTCTGGATTTGAGAACCGTGGTCATTTTAAAAGAAAGTATGTATTGTTTTAAAAACCCAGTTTCCATTGATATGATATTTCAGTTCATCCACCATGTGTTTTCTCGGTTCTGAGAGTGGCATATGAAACCCGAATCGAGGAGCGGTAGGCACCGTATGCGGGTACATGGTGGACCCAGTGAGGTACCCCAGGACAGGAAGACTCGTATATGTTAGACGGTGCGCCTGGCAGGGGAGCACAACCTACCGGATATAGTAATTGGACCCGTAGGTTATCCGGAGGATACAGACGGAGTCATGAGATGGATTTGAGGGCCGACCAGAGTAGGCGGTGCCTGAGATGAGATATATGAGTGCCGATCTGAGTATGCGGTGCATGAGATATATGAGGATTTACGTGTCGATGCTGGATACGGGATTCATGATGTTTTCGGGTGTCGATGCTGGACACCCAGGTTCCATGATTTTGATGTGTCGCGAGAGACACCCGTTGATTTATATCCTCATAATTTCATGCACACTCTTTTATGATATTTACGTGCATACAGACATTGATTATATGGGTGGACGAGATCCACATGCATACATACATTGATTATATGGGTGGACGAGATCCACATGCATACATGCATTGATTATTACTGTTGGATGTTATCCACATGCTTATAGACATTGTCTACATTATTGGCATATATTCGACCCGGTCACCTTAGATATCATAGTATTACCTTTATGATATAGTTGACCTAGGAGTCGTTGTTTATTCGATTTCTATCTGTTGATATTTTTCTATTCACGAGTTGGCAACTCACCCCCGTTGGGCCACAGTTCTTGCAGGTTGACCGCTTGGATCAGTAGCGGCTTCGCTGGCACACAGTTGCATTCGGGTGTTTTGCATTGGTAGGTGGGACATTTGTATCGTACCCACTTTTGTATATATATTTCATTATTGTATATAGTTAACTCAATCCTTCAAAATTAGTAAACTCTATAAGTAATAAAACTTAGTGAGATTGTGGTTGCGAGACATAGAGCGAGAGGTTTTTCACTACTTGTGGTTTGATATCTTGCTTATTTATTTATCTTTTGTGGTGATCTTCGCCGTTGGGCGTCGTATACTTATATATATTGTCTTGTGTGGTTGTGATCCGCCGTTTGGTAAAGAGGTAGCTCCCGCTTGGGAATGCCTTTATCATTATCTTTTATATATGGTTTTGGATCAAAATATACAAAAGAGGTGCTGCCCAAATTTTCAAAAAGACGAAACATGTTTTTAAACTTGCATAATCCACTTGCATCTTCATGTTCCGTTTTTATGCACTAAGAAAACTTGATTTCATTAAACCTTTATTTCAAAACTTCACCTCCTTTATTTTCTAAAAAAGGTTTAGATTTCTGGGTTTCAGCTTACTTGAATTCCGTTAAGCCTTTAGACATTGCGCGATTCAAGTGCTGGTCACGAGCTAATTTCGGGTCGTGACAGACACACGTTGATTTATATCCTCATACTTCCATGCATATGCTTTATGATATTTATATTCAAGATGCTTTGTGTCATTGGTTGACACGTGGACGAGATCCACATATATACAGGCATTGATTACATAGCTGGATGACGTCCACATACTTATAGACTTCATGATATAGTTGACATTGATTCATATTGATTACATTGATCATACCTTATATTTATGATATCTTGCTACCTGAAGCACTGGCACGAGCACTTGGTACTACACTTATGTATAGATGTTCACTCTTGCCACCGTATCATGCTTCAGAATTTATCATATTGAGGATTTATATATTACTGATCGTATTGACCTAGGATTGATTCATATATACAATTTCTGCTCTGTGATGTTTTCTACTCACGAGTCGGCAACTCACCCCCGTTGTGCCACAGTTCTTGCTGTAGGGTTACTAGGCACTCTCACAAGGGTCTATAAGGCATCAACCATGCCCGATTTAAAATTTAGACATGCCGAACAACCCTAACCAACATCTTAGACTAGAGATTAGGCGAAACATATAGCAAGCAAACAACTTTACTTCTATGAGTTTGGGATTACAACCTTTGTAGTCCGGTCCTTCACTTCTAAAGCTCCGTGTTGAAGTCCCTTCGCTGCGATCATCGAGTATCCGGACTCTAAAGAGGCTCCATGAAGAGAAAGATGCAAGCTTGCTTCCGATCATCGATAACTATGATGATCTACCTTGAAGTTTCTTTAACACAAGCTCTCACTCACTAATCAAGTAAACACCCTAATCTAATTGGCTAGATTAGATGAGGATGATGAAGTGGGATTTATGCTCGCATTTATTTTCTTAATCTCACTCATTTTCATCACTTCATAAAAAGATAGAAAGCTTTTCATCAAGAACTCGAGGAAGAAGAAGAAGATTCCTTTTGTGATGAATAATGAAAACCTTGTGTGGTTAGAATTGCAACCATGGGTTAAGTAAGAAGACTTAAGCCATGTAGAGATTTAACTAGGGTAAAGGGTTGGGTTGGGTTAAGGAAATATCTATGTTAAAGTCAAAGCTTCAAAAAGCTTCCTGAAAGCTTCATGAAGACGTAACCCTAATCCAAACCCTAACCTCAATTAAACTCCACAAAACATGTTGCATTTATAACCATAACATGTTACAATATTATATATCACATATATAATGTTTATTGTAGCAAAATAAAATAATACAATTAACATATATCGCACATATATCAATGTATTACCCGGGTGAGAAAAAGAATCTTTTAGTGAGCTTATATTAGTTTATGTAATTTAATATATCAAATATATAATTATACATTAAATTATCGAATCAACACTTGATCCGAAAATCCGGCTATTTTACAAATAACTGACTAATATAATCTGTATCAGTTCATCGAATCAACACTTGATCAGATGACCCGGCTATATCGCATATACCTGGCCGATATCTCATATCGTGAGAATCTAATACGGTATCACATACACATATTGTTCTCGGTCTTTCACATATCATATATGTGCTCCTACTCTATTTTGCCTGAGCCAAGAAACCTCTGTGTAGGACTCTAAAGAATCGTCAATACGCCGACAGAAGGTGATGATCATATCAAACACCCACAAGCTGCAAGCGGTCAGCTAAACGTAACAGCCACCTAGGTATTGAGCGCTCGGAAGATCAACAAGAAAGCCTGTACATTCTCCTGTGAATCCAGTCAGTAACACTCCCGTACAGTCCGGTCTCTCCGTCTGATATGTCGCATATCTCGCTTAGGGGTGGTAAACGTCAGACCCCAGTAACTTGATAAGTCGTGTCGATATGAGGTCCATAACAGTTCGATAAACTACTGATAACACTTACCAGTAAATCACAGCAACCCTGGCCAGGGATTTCCAGTTATAGCCAATCGAACACAGCGCAACATCTACTCCCTTTACCGGGAGAGACGAATCCCCTCCTATCGCTCATTGCCTCCATGTGATTCGGGACTGTACCCAAAAGCCACCTTTTTCACTCCCTCTTGGACGTGGTATGATGGAAATCAAATCACAATGGGAATCACACAAGACTCTATGACGATCTCGGGTCTACAGACTACTCTGTACCAGCGTCACCAGAGAACTGCCATCTGACGTGAGGTATATTACCATCTGGGAGTTCTCGGCGAGTCCGTCCAGTGTACCCAGTCTCCACTGAGCACCCGTATACCTTCTCTGATGTCAAACACCAATAGATATGAGATCATGCATCGCCCATCATATTGTAGTGTTCCTAGGCATGCTAATGAAGTCTCACAAGGCATCAACCATACTAATTTCAAATTTTACAAGTGCCGAGAAACCCTAATACGGATCGTTAACTTGATTTTTAGGCGAAACAAGAACTAGTAAACTACTTTACTATGAGAACGGAAATACAACCTTTGTAGATCCGGTCCTCCACCTCCATAGCTCCGTGATGAAGTCCTCTCCACTGTCCAAATCGAATCCATGACTCTAGCATCGGCTTCATCGGAGAAATGGGCGGGCTAGGTCGTCGACGTCGATGCCGAAGATGATCTACGTCGAGGCATCACTAGATCAAGCTCCAACTTCACCAAGTCAGGAAACTTGTGAAGAAAACACCCTATACTACTTGGCAAGAGGTAGAGGATGATGAAATAGGAAGTGGGTTCACTTTAGAATTGGATATCTCACTCTTTTTCATTAAATCACCATTGATGAAAGCTAGGTTTTCTTCTTGAAGAAGAACAAGAAGAAGAAGATGAATATTATGATAAGTTAATTAAATCCAAAATAAAATGAATACTTATCATAATATGAACCATGGTTATGTGTATAGAGTTGACTAAGGTTAGATGAATGGTTATGGTTAAGGATGAAGACAAAGTGGTCACTTTGGTCAAAGCTTCATGAAGCTTCAACAAGCTTCAAGAATGAAAGCAACCATTTTTTTTTCTTATCCCATTTCTTTTTTAATCCAATTAAAAAGATAAATGAATGAATAACTAAATAAAAACCCAAACCATTTACTTAACCAAGGTTTAATTCCTTACATAAACCCTAGCAAACATGTATCATCAAACATGATACATCCAAGTGCACAAAAGTATATCACATATACAACTTGTGAACTTCAAGTGAGAAAATCCATTTAAAGTGAACTAATACTAGTTAATGCAAAGTAATATATCAAATATATAATTATGCATTAAATCATTAAATCAACACTTGATTTAACAATCCGGTCATATGCATATAACCGACTAATATCAATAGTAACAACTTATCGAATCAACACTTGATTCGATAACCCGGCTATATCACATATAACCGATCAATGTTACAAATCGCGAGAATCAAATACAGTATCACATACTGGTATTATTCTCGGTCCCGCACATATCACATATGCGATCCTATTTCG
Organism: Agapanthus africanus; assembly: GCA_030015575.1. Taxonomy (NCBI): domain Eukaryota; kingdom Viridiplantae; phylum Streptophyta; class Magnoliopsida; order Asparagales; family Amaryllidaceae; genus Agapanthus; species Agapanthus africanus. The sequence goes on from CM057351.1 coordinate 118,446,012, forward strand.
TTTCGCTTGCGCCAGGAAACCTCTGTGTAGGACTCTAAAGACTCGTCAATACGCCGGCAGCAGGTGATGATCATATCAATCACCCACAAGCCGCAAGCGGTCTGCTAAACGTAACGGCCACCCGGGTATTGAGCGATCAGAAGATCGACGAGCAAGCCCGCTTACACTCCTGTGAATCCAACCAGTAACACTTACCGTACAGTCCGGACTCGTCGTCTGATATGTCGCATATCTCGCCTAGGGGTGGTAAAAGTCAGACCCCAATAGCTCTATAAGTCATGTCGATATGAGGTCTATAACAGTTCGAGAAACTACAGGTAGCATTTACCAGTAAGTCTCAGCAACCCTGGCCAGGGATTTCCGGTTATAGCCAATCGAACACAGCGCAACATCAACTCCCTATACCGGGAGAGACGAATCCCCTCCTATCGCTCATTGCCTCCATGTGATTCGGGACTGTACCCAAAAGCCACCGTTTTGCATGCCCTCTTGGACGTGGTAAGGTGGAAATCAAAGCACAGTGGGAATCACACAAGACTCTATGACGATCTCGGGTGTACAGACTAACCTGTACCAGTGTCACCAGAGAACTGCCATCTGACGTGTGGTATAATACCATCTGGGAGTTTTCGGTGAGTCCGTCCAGTGTACCCAGTCTCCACTGAGCACCCGTATATCATCTCTGATGTCAAACACCAACGGATATGGGATCATCCATCGCCCATCTGTATGGCTCGAGAAGGTATACGCTAGTCTACTCTGGTATATCGATGCCCCGTCTCGATACACCCACGAGTAGGGACCTTGAAGGATGTACTTATGGACTACCATGTCCCCACTAGTTTGATCCGCATCATAGTCCAGGTAGTCAAGTACACATCCTAAGGGCTTTACCAACATGTAACAGAGAGACAATCGGTATACACGTTAAGGTAAAGAGTAACCAGATAGCATACTATCATGTCGAGCAAGAAAGTCCTCCCTATATATGTCCAAGCATCCAATACAATATACATCCTATGTACAGTAATGGCCTCTAGGGCATACATATAACTAACAATCTCCCACTTGCACTAGGGCCATCTGAAGCAGTGGTTTAAGTATCTCATACTCAACCATCCCATAAAAGTCTCTCTCTGGGAATAGGCCTTCGTGAGTGGATCTGCCGTGTTATCCTCTGAGTCTGCTCTCCTAACCTCGATCACCCTGGAGATCAACTATCTCCATGATCAGGTGATACTGCCTCAGAATACGTCTGGGTCACTGATGGGACCGGGGTTCCTGGCATAAGCCACAACTCCATTGTCACACAATGGGAGGAACCAAGTTCATCTCATGAACCTATATACACCCAAACTGCCTCTTTGGTAGCACCTTAAGTAGCGATGTATCCAGCCTTTATCGTCTAGTATGCCACGGTATGTAGCTTGGAAATCTTCCAACATACCGTCCCTTTTCTGAGGGTAAAGACAATGCCTGCGACTGACATTCAGTCGTCCTTATCACCCTGGAACCCTTCCAGTGATTCTCCCCAGGACCAATTGATACCATCTCACTATAGCTAGTGAGTATTCTAACACCCAAATAACATCTATCTCATATATGAAAACTCAGGATTTTAGAGGTATCACTTTGATCCTATATGGAGAATCCATGTGATAAGCGGAGATCGACTGAGCATAGCATAGGAAACTCCTTCCCTATCAAGAGTATGTCATCCACGTACTCTACGAGGATCATCCATACTCCCTACTACCTTTTTGTATATACAAGGTTCATCTACCATTTTAATGAAGTCAAACTGTTTGACGAATTCATCAAAACTGATGTTCCAACTCCGCGATGCCTGCTTTATCATATAAAGCATCTTACACACGTTTCCGCTGCTCCCACTGTCTACGAAGCCCTCTGACTGTGTACTTACAGACTCTCTCTTCTAAAACAACATTTAGAAAAGCAGTCATGACACCCAACCACCAGATATCGCAGTCATGGTATTTAGCCGTGGCAAGTAGGATCTGGATGGACTTAAGCACAGTCCCCAGAAAAGGTTTCATCATTAGCCACGCCTGGTCGATGACGAAAACCTTTACCAAGTCTAGCTGTGAAAGTCTCAACTTTTCCATCTACACCAAGTAATCTTCTCAAGATATACTTTCTCCTGATGGGGATTTAACCCTTCAGATATAGCAACCAAAGTCCATACTTTGTTGGTTTATATGGATTCCATCTCAGATCGATAAACATCCAGCCATTCTTATAGAGTCTCACTCCTGATGGCCAGCTCGAAACTAGTTGGGTCATCATCTCATGATGCAATCCTCGCTCCCACTGTCATCGAGAAACCGAAGTATCTCTCAGGCAGGTGAGGAACCCTACTAGATCGGCCGAGAGGCTGAGGTTCGTTGGAATCTACTGAATCCTTCGGTTGTACCAAATCATCTGCTGTAGTTTGCATAGCTGGAACCATTCCAGTTCTATATAACAGACCTTGCCTCGAGCTTGTCCGGATTTTGTTTTTAGACATAGGCCGGTCAATCCCAAATCTTAACTAGCTTAAGACATGGGCTCTTCCCATACCATATCTCATATGGAGTGGTAGGCAACTGATTTGATTTGAATCCTATTCAATAGGTATGCAGCTTCTCAAGTGCATAACTCCCAAAAAGAAATAGGTAACTCAGTAGTACTTATCATAGAGCACACCTTATCAAATAGGGTGTGATTGCTTCGCCCCGATATACCATCGTGCTATGGTGTATGCGGAGGAGTAATGCTGAGAGAGAATCTCATTCTCCATTAGAATAGTCCAGGAATTCCATGCACAAGTACTCTCCTCCCTAATCTCATCATAGGACATAATACTTATACCCGTATTTTGGTTCTCTACTTCTAACTTATATTCTGTGAATATCTCAAAAGGTTCGGACTTGTGTTTCAACAAGAACATATGTCTGAATCTAAAGAGATCATCAGAGAGTGTAATGAAGTACAAAGAACCATTCTTGGCTTGTGTAGACTGGGGACCTTACATACATCAACATTTATCAATCCCAAGAGTTCACTAACTCTTTCTCTGTTTCCAATAAACAGAGCTATGGTCATCTTATCTTTGTGACATGACTGGCGAGTTTCACAAGATGTAAATTCAAACTGATTTAAATATGCATCTAAATGTAACTCCAGCCAGTCGGGTCGCATTGATATGACCTAGTCTACAATGCCTCAAGAAGGATTCGTTCATTTCTGAACTCTTCCTCTTGTATGTGTTCCGTATACTAAGAACTGTAGTTTTATTTAGAACATCAATGCTTTTAGATAACGTGCCTGAACCGATCAACTTTTGATATAGGAAATGTTCAAAACATTATCCAACAATACAAAATTTTATCATTTCTTTACTAATAAAGAGACTAATATGATTTTGTATATCAGGTTCGGTATCTAGTAACATTCGTTCAGAATCAATGTATTTGTTATACAGGGTGACAGTGACCGACAGACTTGGCTGCAACTCTTGCTCCGTTTTCTGCCTCATGAAACTTATCACCCGTTCTCAGTTTTCTACCTTTTTTGTAGCCCTATGTAACATATTACATATCTGGGATCCTGATCCGGTATCAAATACCCAGGATTCAGAGGATACTGAGAAACAGTTCTTTATAATGAACACACCCGAAGATGATGCATCAGCATGCACTCTCTTCGTTTGGGCGGCATGGGAATCTTGGTATTCCCCTATTTCCTGCTCTGTCTTATAACAATTATAAGTTAGAGCGGGACCAACGTTCCCCAGCTCAGTAAAACAAGCGGGTTCGGTCAATTTTCCGTATTATTATCTTGATTAAGGCGTGATATGGTCGCTACCTGGAGAGAGAGAGAGAAGAAAACACTCAGCGTATGCTCTTGCAAGATCAGATTGGTTATTATTTTATCTAATTAGGATGGCTCCCACTGCTTTTTATCAAATCTTCCTTCAAACCCTGAAAGGAAAGACTAGCCGGGATTAATTACACACTACAAGTTCGCCAATCTTTCAGCCAGGCCAGTGTCGGTACTTTGAGGGAGGTGCCCCGTGCTTTCGCACGAACCTAATTATGTAAACCTCGTTTTCCCAGAGGCGTAACCCCGTTAACACCTTTCTAGACACCTACTTGATCGGCTAATTGTAATGTGTAAAACTCTCCCAGGAGTAACTCTTACTCGCAGCGGGTATCGGGATCCAACTATCTCATAGAAGGTATGCAATCTCATTGCAAATTTCAACACTTGAAATTCCCGATAATATTTTGCCCCTAGCGTCCTATGACCTTAACGCAGGCCAACAAACCATAGTGCGCTAGTCAAGTTCAACCCGTCATTTCCTGATTGAATTAAACCCACCCGCACGACCCTTGACGCAGGCCAACAAAGTCGCACGACTACCCTAATCCAATCTGCATCATATGCATAAGCAGATAAATACTAGTTAGCTACCGCACACAACGCCTTGACGCAGGCCAACAAACGTAGCACGAATACTAACTACCACTTATCTGAAATGACGGAGGGCTACGACAGGTTTTTTTGAAAACCTATTGCGTAATGAACTTGATATCGTTGTAGAATCAAATGAATTTTGAAATGGAGTGTTTTTTAGGCTTTTCTAGTTTTGCTAAAGGAGTCACTCCCAGTGAAGGGATCGTCGGTCCTTTCCTCGTCGAATGAGGTGCAGGATATATCATATATATCACTGTGCAAAGCAAAAAACTCTTAAAAGCAATCAAAAGACAAACCGAGTATGTAGCATCTGCCAGTTATTGCTAAAGGAGTCACTCCCGGTGAAGGGATCTCGGTCCTTTCCTCATCGAATATGGTGCAGGATATATCACATATACCGCTGTGCAAAGCAAGAATTGTAGCTACCTGTTTTATTTTGAAATTCGATTCTACAACATCTTAGGTTTCTTTTCTTTCATTAATCACATTAATGAAGTCCCATCATTTAGATTACCTAAACATCACAGATAAAAATGACATACACTTATGCCATCCGCATTCGCCTCGATGTCCCCTCGTTCATCGTTAGGTTAGGTAACTAAAGGCAGGGCAGGGCAGGGCTAGCGCGGGTGTAAAACATAAGTAACATCTATATAATATATCATATATACTATATACAGTATTTATCACAGAACATCACATGATCACATCACTGATATCGCAGCAGAAGAATCATATGAAATATTGGATATACTAGGACGTCCGTGTTTTCAATACGAGCCAGTATAAAACACGGATTCCACGGTCGTGATGAATAGCCAAACCCACACCCCTAGACCCCTACGAGAGCGGCAAGCAACCCTACCAATTCTAGAGTTAGGAGACCCGGACTCCACTCCTCGAGTTACTTGTGCCCTCCCACTGGACTCCAGAACCCGGTTACGTGTGCCCTCCTCCTTGGGTCTATCCTAGTGCGGAAAAGTAAATAATATACAAAGGGTGACAACTTCCGCAACCTGGAAGTGGCCCAATAAAACAATATTACATACAAGTTTTTACATGAATGAAAATGAAAAACACTCATCTCACATAAAAAAAAACCCGGCTATTCAAACACGACGATCCAATATAACATATCCAGCAACACATAACATCACATGTCATCAACGTAAGTAAATATGCGCATCCCAATTGTCGTTGACATATAGCAACGAAACCGGTGATATCACATATTACACTTACGGTCACAGAAAAGAAAGTGTAAAACTACAACAGTTGGAATCCGCAACCACCTCAGACATCGCATGCCTGACCCAATGAATTCCTTAGACAACGCATGCCTAACAATTATAAACCCCGCATTTTAGTCTCATTATCGAAAACACTTTTCAATATCAAGTCGGGTAATTCAACAATATTCCCGACAGCCTGATCGAATACTCGTCGCAAACTTTAGTAGACGGCCGCACCCCCGATACCGTCGACGAAGTGCACCAAGGCGGAACACCGCTGCCGCGAGCACCCGAACGGATGCTTTCGGCGACGGGGTTCTCCTACAGTCACTTGGTCGGGGCTATGGGGTGTAGCTATCTATTAAGTTTATCCGGCGAGTATCCGCGTACGCTACGTGATTGCGATGGACTTTTGATCACATCAAAATTCCGTGGCAACCGATCAAGTGAGACTAAAGTGCTGTGTTTATAACATTCATTCAGTTATCACATAACTACTTGTGAATTCCAATTATTGTATCCCATTCCAGATAAACAGAAAATGTTAAACTTTCCGATCGAACAGTCAAAGACCCATGTTTTCCCGATACAGCTCAATACATGAAATAGGTTTAAAAACATTCACTTCGTGCCTCAGTACCAACGGTCCAGCCGTAGAAGGGTCAAGCCAACGCCTTACATGTGGCACGCCGTACTGCCCCAAACCCGAAGGTTCAAAGGGCAGTTCAAGACGGTCACATAATCGAGTTAAGGTTTGTTGTCTTCTAGAGGGACCATCGCGTTACTTGCACTACTCAGAACGTCCTTAAACCACAGAAAAATCCAACACTTGGATATTTTCCGGCAGTGGAAAAGTTGGGTATTTATATCCGGTCGAACTGTTTAACATATTCGAAAATTATCCGGAAATCACATAGACAAAATCTAATAACCCGATCGAATAATCGAATCTCCAAAACAACCCCAGAAAATTCAACTATTGAATAAATATTAAAAATTCCCATAAAACTCAGTACTGTGAAGGAGGAATTACTGTGCAAATTAGGATGGCTGACGTCATCATAGAGCCGCGGAACTGCCGGAGAAGCTAGGCCTCTGCCGCGGTTCCGCCGCATGTTTGAGGTATCATTGGTCAAATTTTGCACCGTAATTCTTATAATTCCCTGCGGATTTTTTTAAGAATTTTTAATCTGGAAAAATCCCAGTTTTTGAAAAAAGTCCACAGAGCATTTTGGTTTTTAGGGTTTCGGTTCGATCGGGTTTCAAACGTCGTCTAGACTTCGCCTGAGGCTCTAGCTAGGCTCTGATACCACTGTAGGGTTCCTAGGCACGCTAATGAAGTCTCAAAAGGCATTAACCATGCTAATTTCAAATTTTACAAGTGCCGAGAAACCCTAATACGGATCGTTAACTAGATTTTTAGTCGAAACAAGAACTAGTAAACTACTTTACTATGAGAATGGAAATACAACCTTTGTAGATCCGGTCCTCCACCTCCATAGCTCCGTGATGAAGTGCTCTCCGCTGTCCAAATCGAATCCATGACTCTAGCATCGGCTTCATCGGAGAAATGGACGGGCTAGGTCGTCGACGTCGATGCCGAAGATGATCTACGTCGAGACATCACTAGATCAAGCTCCAACTTCACCAAGTCATGAAACTTGTGAAGAAAACACCCTATACTACTTGGCAAGAGGTAGAGGATGAAGAAATAGGAAGTGGGTTCACTTTAGAATTGGATTTCTCACTCTTTTTCATCAAATCACCATTGATGAAAGCTAGGTTTTCTTCTTGAAGAAGAACAAGAAGAAGAAGATGAATATTATGATAAGTTAATTAAATCCAAAAGAAAATGAATACTTATCATAATATGAACCATGGTTATGTGTAGAGAGTTGACTAAGGTTAGATGAATGGTTAGGGTTAAGGATGAAGACAAAGTGGTCACTTTGGTCAAAGCTTCATGAAGCTTCAACAAGCTTCAAGAATGAAAGCAACCATTTTGTTTTCTTATCCCATTTCTTTTTTAATCCAATTAAAATGATAAATGAATGAATAACTAAATAAAAAACCTAACCATTTACTTAACCAAGGTTTAATTCCTTACACAAACCCTAGCAAACATGTATCATCAAACATGATACATCCAAGTGCACAAAAGTATATCACATATACAACTTGTGAACTTTAAGTGAGAAAATCCATTTAAAGTGAACTAATACTAGTTAATGCAAAGTAATATATCAAATATATAATTATGCATTAAATCATTAAATCAATACTTCATTTAACGATCCGGTCATATGCATATAACCGACTAATATCAATAGTAACAACTTATCGAATCATACTTGATTCGATAACCCGACTATATCACATATAACTGATCAATGTTACAAATCGCGAGAATCAAATACAGTATCACATACTGGTATTATTCTCGGTCCCGCACATATCACATATGCGATCCTATTTCGTTTCGCTTGAGCCCGGAAACCTCTGTGTAGGACTCTGAAGACTCGTCAATACGCCGGCAGCAGGTGATGATCATATCAAACACCCACAAGGCGCAAGCGGTCTGCTAAACTTAACGGCCACCCGGGTATTGAGCGATCAGAAGATCGACGAGCAAGCCCGCTCACACTCCTGTGAATCCTATAAGTGCACGGCGGCGCCCCGGCCGTCAATCCGACGGCCAAATGCGGAAGCGGTGATAAACTTAAAATTTTCTTGAACTGGCACCACCGCGCACTAATACCCGGATCGAACCATTAATTAGTCCTAGCTAACTACAAGATGGGGAAGAGAGAAATACCGACTTATCCGTGTCCTCCGGTCTTCTCGTCGTCGTCCCGATCTCCTGCGGAAACTCCGGTCTCCACCTCGTCGCCGGAAGTGCACCACATCGCCTATATCTTTTACGGGCTCCCACCTCAATGCCGAGGCAACACGGGCACGAAGTTGGCTACTCGACGTGCCCAAGATTTTCTGTAGAATGTGTAGTGCTCAAGTCTCATTTTTGGGGTTATAGAGTTGCCATTTTGGTGGAGGGATGATACAAGAATTATGTGGAGGAACTTGGGGATATTTGGGAGCATGAAATGAACCAAATACCCACACTCAAAACTTTGGACAGCCCACTTCTAAAGTGGCCGGCCATTGCAAATCCAAGAGAGTGAGAGAGAGAGGAGAGTCTAGCAAAGAATGAGAGAGCCATCCCATAATCCAATGGAGAGAGAGAGAAGGCTATCATGCAAAGAATCATCATCACAACCATTCCAATGCTCAACCAACAACCATGATAGCTAATCAACCAACACTCGAACACCACCATCATCACCTTACAAAGTCAAGCAATGATAGAAGAAGAAGTCAAGGTCAAAGAATGGTGCAACCATCATAACACAAGAATATGCAAAGACCCCCTCCACAAAAGCCTATTTGCACAAATGCAAATAAGCCCTCATCCACCAATCTTCGGCCAATGAACGATACAAAGGAAATTGGACGAAACGGAAAGCAAACTGGAAACTCCAGAAAACTGGTCCCGTAATAAATTACAGGAAAACCCCGATACTGTGCATACACACCCGCATTTGTATTCCGACCGAAATACAAATGCAATGAGACAAAATCTACACTGTACTATACTAGGATCCGGCTTAAACCAAGGCCGGCAAGTAATATCCGTTCGATCCTGATCCGTGCAACACCGCACGTATCTGATCGAACCCTGCCATATATCCATACGGCCTCTAGTACAAACTGTCCGATCCTGATCCGTGCAATACCGCACGTATCTGATCGGACCTTGCCATATCTCCATACGGCCTCTATAACTTTTCGCCCGAAAGCTGAGTAACTGAATGTGGGGGACTCTAAAGACTCGTCAACATCTTGGTTGTGGATTTAACCACTAGCATGTCAGAGGTATAAGCCAATACGTAACGGGCTACCAGGTATTGACTAAAAGGGACGTCTGTGAGCGAACTCAGCCTGACAACCCTACTGAGCCTGTCAGTGACAATATCCGTACAGTCCGGTCCGTTCCTCTATGAGCATCGCATGGTGGGCCTAGGGGGTTGGTAAAAGTCAGCCCCCAAAAGCGGTACAAGTCGTGTCGGAGTGTAGCCCAGAACACCCTGAGACACTACTGGAATACCTAACAGTAAATCTCCTTGCCTCGGCCGAGGGCTTCGTGTAACGGCTCTCCTAGACACAGCGCGACCTCACCCCCAATACCGGGAGAGACGAACCCCTGAAGATGCGCTCACTGCCTCCATGTGGCTCGGGACTGTACCCAACTAAAACCTGTTTGCACGACTCCTTTGAGCTGTGGTAGGGTAGTAATCAAAGTACAGTGGGAACTCACACAAGACAAATGACGATCCCCAGGTCGATGAACTAACCTGTACACATGTCACCAGGGAACTGCCATCTGACGTCTGGTATATGACCAACTAGCATGTTCCCGGCGAGTCCTGTCCGGTGTACTCATAACCCAATGAGCACCTGTACACATCTTAGGTGAACAAACTGACACCAGTGACTTGTGAGACCGGCCACCGCCCCTCGTCGGGGTCTCGACTGTATACACTAGTCTACTCTGGAGTATCGATGCCCTGTCTCGGAACTCTCACGACTAGGGACCATTTAAGGATATGCTTATAGACTACCAGCTCCCGCGTATATGATCGCCCTCATACTGCTCGTGGTCAAGCAAGAATCCTAGGGGCTCTATCAACGTGGAATAGCGACCTATCAGTACACGATGATAAATGTAAACCAGATAGCATACTATCATCTCGAGTAAGACTGTCCTACCGGGATAGGTCCTCCATCAATCATTGCAATCACGTGCCTGTGATCCAATAATCGACTCTGCGGGCACTATCCTCAACAATCTCCCACTTGCACTCAAGGCTAATTATTGCGATGTCGCATACTCACAGCCCGTGTGATACCGAACACCCAACTCCTCTACTATTCAGTCTCATAAAACCCGTTTGCGAAACTATTGCGTTCGAGGAATAGCCTCAGTGAGTGGATCCGCTTTGATGTTTCTTTCTATGTCTCTCTATATCTCAAGTTCGCGGAGAAAGCCATCTCCCGAAATGAGCAATACCTGTCTTAGAATGTGTCTGGATGTCTGATGGGACCTAGCTCATAAATGAACTCCAAATCAAAACTTCTTAGACTGTATCGTCAACTGAACTTAATCAGTATCCGGTGCCATGCCACCCTCAGTATTGCCTTGGACCACCTGTCCAATATACTGCCCCTCGTCAGAAGGAAAACTATAACTCTGACAACCTCCTTGTCGTCCATGTCACCTTGGAAGCCTGGAATGATAACTGTCTCCCGAATGAGGCTGTCGTTATCATATCCATTAGAACATCCACTTATGTTCTAAAACTGCTTCCGACTGTTTCTCTAGGATAGGATCAATGTCAACTTATTGCATCTAGTGCAAGAACAACATCTGGTGTGGTACTTGACATTTCATGATTGACTCAATTGCCTGAGCAAGTGATCTGCTAATCATGCACTTCCCTCTCCCCTTTAGTCTGTAAGACACCTTTAGAGAGGGTGACTCCATTACCTGCTGGTACACTACCGTGCCAGGTGTCGTCCATTCTAAATACTTTTAGAATGCTGTCTAAGTACCCTGATTGGGAAACAACCCAAATCTAGATCTAAAACCATAGATCCAGTAACCAGTATGTCTGATATAATGTCCAAGTCCCATGCGGAGAAACTACTGTGTGACGACCAAAGTATAACCGATCGTGGTATAGGAGTTTCTTTTCCTACTCTGTGTATGTCATCCAAATACCAGGACATCACACCCTACTACCTTCTCAACAGATCCATCCCCTATTCTGATGAAGTCAAACCTATGACTGTCACGTCAGAAATAGATGATCTGTCTCACGTCAGAAATGGATGATCTGTCTCCGCTATATCTGCTTTAGTGTATAAATAGACATAAGCCACTTGTCCACCAATGCTTCCGCTGCTCCCACTGACTACGACAACCTTCTGGCAGAGTCATATAGACGTACACTTCTAAAGCAAGTTTAGAACGACGCTATACTCATCCTCTTGCCGGGTCTCACAGTCTGGAACAACAGCAATGGCAAGTGTGGGTAAACAAGAACTTCCTTGTCACCGTCCTTAAGGCTACCGGAGTACCTCTCGGGTGCCTGAAGTTACCCACCTTATTTGCGGAGTGGCCAATGGAATGTCAAACCAGATTGAATCTTTAGGTTCCTATGAAATCTTCAGTAATCGTTTGTGGTTCTGGAATCACTTCCAGTTCTACCATACTCCCACTACTGTTTTTCTGAAAAAATCCATTTTTAATAAAAACTGTGGCGAGTCTAGAACAATATCGCTATTGTTCATCCAGATGGTAGAAAGTCAACCCGCGTCATAGCCTGGGTCAACCCACAAACAGCCATTACAGAAACGTGCCTTGAGTTATCCAGAGTCTGGTTTTAATCATAAGCCGGACAACTCCCCGTACCTAAACATCGTTAAGATATGAACTGTTCTATATCCAATATAGAAACAGAGGCACTGATTTAATTGAACCAGATCCAAATCATGCAACTGTCTCCAGTGCATGTCAACTAAATGGAAGGAGGCCGATCAGCGTTACTCAACTTAGGAATGTTTCCAATTATGAGTAACCTGAAAGAGAAGCAAGTTCTCTTAATCATTACTATCAACTGAATACCATACACAAGTATCTACATTTTCGACCACTTTGAAGAATCCCGATACTTGCAATATCTGGTTCTCTACTTTATTCAAATACCTATAACTTCTCAAAATTAGGACCCTGTGTTTCACCGAAACACCTGTCTAAAAACTAGAGAACTCATAAGTAAACCGAATATAGTACGAGGACCAACCCCTCTGTCCTGATGGACCCTGGACAAGATACAATACTCTGTATAAGTCCCTTGAGTCTGTTAACTCATTCACTGTGTGTCGTAGATTGAAAACTGTACTTATGGTTAAGAAGAATTACACCGCTGTTTAATGCTCCTTACCTAACCATCCATTGATGTAGGTAAATGTCATAGACATAATTTCAAAAAGATATATCTCACCCTATGAAAATAGTCGTACAGATGTATCAATTTGAAATTGGTGCATAACAGCGGATATTCAAAACCAAATATTTGCCATCCGGCAACCAACCCAGGTGACTTCCTCAAATATCATCGATTACAACGAATCCCGATATAATGAGGATGATCACCTAATTCCCAATAACTTACTCCCACTCATCATCTGTAAAACCATACAGATGTGAGAATCGTACCTGGTGAATACATACCCTGGAGCAAGTGTCTAACTGGGAAATCAGTTTTCCTTTAACAGTACACAGTGAAGCTGAAACATTGAAATGTTTCGTATGGGGTATCCTGGTATTCTTTAGTAATGCCTCTTCCATTATCCAGATTCACAACTATAACCGTGTAATTCTTTGCCACCTCTCCAAATCCCTTTATATGTCTTTAGTCATTACCTTATGCACACCCCTTTAGGCCAAATGGTTTTCTTCCTTCCCTACCGTTCGGCACCAGCCTATGGTTTGGAAGAAGACTATCCAATAAGCATAATGGGTGTGCTGTCCTAATCCTAGGAGCACTCGCAATGAGAGAAGGTGAAGATAAAAGAAAACCGAATAAAACTTTATTTCTATTTCTCCTGAACTGGAATCTATCCCCGAACTGGAACAAGTTCCTTTTGAGTTCGTATATAACCATACGATGGAGTATCCAATAAACTGTGGATCTTCGTAGTGATACGGAGTGTCCTGGAGAAATACAAAGGTTATTTGGGAGTGGTAACAAAATATTTGGTTTGGTCGTGAATTTCAGTCGCAATTTACTTTGCCATCTTACTAATCCCTTGCTTTGTCTTAACTTAATACCTTCTGCACACCATCGTTATGCTAATTGGTTTTCTTCATTCCCTACCGGTCGGCACATGCCTACAGTTTGGAAGAAGACTATCCAATTTGCGTAATAGGTGTACTATCTCCTAAACCAAGGAGTACTCACAATCTGAGAGAAGGTAAAAGGAAAAGACAACTGAATAATCCTATCCGTTTTCTCCAGAACCGGAAACCATCCTCGAATTCCTTCGAGTTCGTATCTAACCATACGATGGTTTTGTCCAATGGAAGTGGACGTTCGCAGTAATACGGGGTGTCCTGGAGAAAAGGGGTAAAAGTAGGAGTGGCTATGAGGTTTGCAACTCTGACAATCCAAAAGCCGGTGTTTAAGAAGGTTCGGTCAACTTGGTCACTGAGTCATAGTCTTAGGGTCGGGTCAATGGTCGCTGCCAGAGAGAGAGAGAAAAGAAACACTCAGCGTGCACTCTAACCTAGATCAGAATGGTTACCAATTTATCTAATCTGGAAACCTCCCACTGTACCGTCAAATTCTCCTCCAAACCTGAAAGAAGAATTAGTCGGGATCACCCGAGGAGTAAACCAACTCATCAGTGGGAATTGGGATCCAACTATCATCACATGATAACGTGACGGAATCCGCTCACGCTACCACACTCCAGAAGGTATGCACATATCTGGCAAGTTTCAGTTCTTTTGAAACTCCCGATGTGATTTCTGCCCAATGCTCTTATGACCTTGACTTTGGCCAACATATCATAAGTCACATGTCAAGTTCTACCCGTCATTCTCCAGGTTAATTTGAACCCACCCATACATACCCTTGACTTTGGCCAAAATGGAAGTACGACTGTCCCAAACCAACGCATCTATCTATGCTGCATATGAATGCCCCAATAGCTACCAATCTCTGTGCCTTGACTTTGGCCAACATACACAGCTTGAATACTATTGACCACTCATATGAAACGACGGAGGGCTACGAATGGTTTCTGGCGAAAACCTTTAACGTAAAGAACTTGATATCGTTGAAGGAACGGATAGCTTTTTAGAAATATAGTGACGAAAACCTTTGCTAAAGAGGTTACTCCCGGTGAAGGGATCTCGGCTCTTTCCCCGTAGAATGAGGTGCGGGATATTCCAACTGAATACCACGATGCAAAGCAAAAGTAATCGGCTATAGTGAAGTCATTACCCTGACGCAAACTTTCTGTCCAAGGGGTCACTCCCGGTGAAGGGATCTCGGCCCTTGCCTCGTCGACTGAGGAGCAGGATATTCCAACTGAATACCACGATGCAAAACAAAAGTGAACGTCCTTGCAATAACAGCTTTTTGAAAAGTGTTCCAACAACATCAGATTAGGTTTGTTTTAACTTGCATTGATCCGAATCAACGCAGTCCCATCAATTGATCACACCACAAAGAACGAAAATATACTGATGTACGTATATGCCATCCGCATTCGCCACTAGGTCCCGTCATTACCCGTTAGGTTAGCTAACTAACGACAGAGCGGGGACTGGACTAGCGCGGATGCAAAACATATACAACATCTACTAATTTATATACCAATATATTATATTTCGCTCAAGGCATGATAAAATGCAACATCACAGAAATGTACAGCATCACAGAAACAATACAGATATCTGGGATCCCCGGGTTTCACAGAGCCACTACTGAAACCCGACGTTCCCCTGGTCGTGTGGATAGCCTGTGCAATGAAATCCTAGACCCCTACGGGCGCGGCAAGTCACCCGCCAAAACCTGAAGCGAGGCAGCCCCCTTCAGCAACGTGAATGGACCACCCAACACTTCACGGAATCCGGTAACTTGGGCACCCCTCCTGGGTCAACCTGTACCCCCTACGAGTGCGGCGAATAGCCCGCCAATTCTAGAGTGAAGCCCCCTCTGTCTCAATGCCATGAGATGCGGGCTTGTTGCCCTCTAGAACCCTGCTATCCGTGCACCCCTCCTTGGGGTAATCCTAGTACAGAAAGTAAAATATACATACAACGGGTACATCGACCGCAACCTGGTCGTGCCCCAAAATAATAATACAAACAGGCAGTGACGGCAGTCCACATGTCGGAAGCTCACCCCGCAATATGAAATATACATAATACAACCACAACTGTACTAGCATTGCATCCAGGCTATCCCCCACGACCAATCCGCAACATCACAGCAATACATAGAACATCAACGTGAAAGTCACGTTCGCAAATCCGTCTAACAGGGCTATAGCAGTTAGACTGGATTTACCGATCGAGTGACATTCACAGTCGCAGATATAATGTAAATACTGTGAAATAATGTGTTTAAAATATCCGATCGATCAAATTTTAACAAGTGGGCTCCCAAGCATTACTGTAGCAGATCAAGAAATTCTGGGCCCAATGTTATTATTCCAAAACCTCTATTTTCAGCCCAGAAAGAAACTGGAGAAAAATGACATAGTGATCTGATCATAGTGCGGCGGAACCGCGGCCCAAAGGGGGCCGCGGTTCAGCGCTCCCACTATGGAATCACTCTGTCGAATTTCTACAGTAGCCTTATATTTTCCGGTACATCACTTTTCTGTAACCTGGAAAATTTTTCGACTCCAAAAAATTTCAACAGAAAACTGATGCAAACAAAAATGCGGATTTTGGAATTTTGGTCGATCGGAAATGTAAACACATTAAACAAAGCTAGACTAAGTTAATGGTGAGGTTCTGATACCACTGTAAGTGCACGGCGGCGCCCCGGCCGTCAATCCGACGGCCAAATGCGGAAGCGGTGATAAACTTAAATTTTTCATAAACTGGCTCCACCGCGCACTAATACCCGGATCGAACCATTAATTATTCCTAGCTAACTACAAGATGGGGAAGAGAGATATACCGACTGATCCGTGTCCTCCGGTCTTCTCGTCGTCGTCCCGATCTCCTGCGGAAGCTCCGGTCTCCACCTCGTCGCTGGAAGTGCACCACATCGCCTACATCTTTTACGGGCTCCCACCTCAATGCCGAGGCAACTCGGGCACGAAGCTGGCTAGTCGACGTGCCCAAGATTTGCTGTAGAATGTGTAGTGCTCAAGTCTCATTTTTGGGGTTATGGAGTTGCCATTTTGGTGGAGGGATGATACAAGAATTATGTGGAGGAACTTGGGGATATTTGGGAGCATGAAATGAACCAAATACCCACACTCAAAATTTTGGACAACCCACTTCTAAAATGACCGGCCATTGCAAATCCAAGAGAGTGAGAGAGAGTGGAGAGTCTAGCAAAGAATGAGAGAGCCATCCCATAATCCAATGGAGAGAGAGAGAAGGCTATCATGCAAAGAATCATCATCACAACCATTCCAATACTCAACCAACAACCATGATAGCTAATCAACCAACACTCCAACACCACCATCATCACCTTGTAGGGTTCCTAGGCACTCTCAAGAGGTCTCACAACGCATCAACCATGCCAATTTACAATATTGACGGTGCCGAGAGACCCTAACACGGACCGTTGGCTAGAAGTCTAGGCGACAAAAGAAACTAGTTAACATTTTAACTAAGGGAACGGGATTACAACCATTGTAGATCCGGTGCTCCACCTACATAGCTCCGTGATGATGTCTCCTCGCTGTCCAAAACGGATCCCAGGCTCTAGCGTCGGCTTCATCGGAGAAGAAGCGGGCTAGGTCATCGACGACGATGCCGAAGATGATCTACGTCGAGGCATCGCTAGATCAAGCTCCGACTTCACCAAGTCAAGAAAACTTGTGAAGGAAACACACTCTACTACTTGGCAAGAGGTAGAGGATAAAGAAATAGGAAGTGGGTTCACTTTAGAATTGGATTTCTCACTCTTTTTGTCACTTTTCCATTAAAGCTTTCAAGCTTTTTCTTGAAGTGAAGAAGAAGAAGATGAAGAAGTTATGATAAGTTTATTTAAAATCCAAAAGAAAAAGACTACTAATCATAATTTGAACTAGGGTTAAGTGTAGAGAATTGACCAAGGTTAGATGAATGGTTAGGGTTAAGGATGAAGACAAAGTGGTCACTTTGGTCAAAGCTTCATGAAGCTTCAAGAATGAAAGCAACCATTTTTTTTCTTATCCCATTTCTTTTTAATCCATTTAAAAAGATAAATGAATGAATAAAAAAATAAAAACCCTAACCATTTATTTAACCAAGGTTTAATTCTTTACACAAACCCTAGCAATGATATATCATCAAACATGATACAATCAAGTGCACAAAATATATCACATATACAATGTGCACATCCGAGTAAGAAAATCCATTTAAAGTGAACCGATACTAGTTAATGTAAAGTAATATATCATATATATAATTATGCATTAAATCATTAAATCAACACTTGATTTAATGATCCGGTCATATCGCATATAACCGACTAATATCTACAGTAACAACTTATCGAATCAACACTTGATCCGATAACCCGGCTATATCGCATATAACCGATCAATGTCACAAATCGCGAGAATCGAATACAGTATCACATACTGGTATCATTCTCGGTCCCGCACATATCTCATATGCGCTCCTATTTCGTTTCGCTTGAGCCAGGAAACCTCTGTGTAGGACTCTAAAGACTCGTCAATACGCCGGCAGCAGGTGATGATCATATCAAACACCCACAAGCCGCAAGCGGTCTGCTAAACGTAACGGCCACCCTGGTATTGAGCGATCAGAAGATCGACGAGCAAGCCCGCTCACACTCCAGTGAATCCAACCAGTAACACTACCGTAGAGTCCGGTCTCGTCGTCTGATATGTCGCATATCTCGCCTAGGTGTGGTAAACGTCATACCCCAATAGCTCGATAAGTCGTGTCGATATGAGGTCTATAACAATTCGAGAAACTACTGGTAACACTTACCAGTAAATCTCAGCAACCCTGGCCAGGGATTTCCTGTTATAGCCAATCGAACACAGCGCAACATCAACCCCTATACCGGGAGAGACGAATCCCCTCCTATCGATCATTGCCTCCATGTGACTCGGGACTGTACCCAAAAACCACCATTTTGCACGCCCTCTAGGACGTGGTAAGTTGGAAATCAAAGCACAGTGGGAACCACACAAGACTCTATGACGATCTCGGGTCAACAGACTACTCTATACCAGTGTCACCAGAGAACTGCCATCTGACGTAAGGTATAATACCATCTGGGAGTTCTCGGCGATTCCGTCCAGTGTACCCAGTCTCTACTGAGCACCGGTACATCATCTCTGATGTCAAACACCAATGGATATGGGATCATCCATCGCCCATCTGTATGGGTCGAGAAGGTATACGCTAGTCTACTCTGGTATATCGATGCCCTGTCTCGATATACCCACGACTAGGGACTTTCAAGGATGTACTTATTGACTACCATGTCCCCACTAGTATGATCTGCATCATAGTCCAGGTAGTCATGTACACATCCTAAGGGCTTTACCAACATGTAACAGAGAGACAATCAGTATACACGTTAAGGTAAAGAGCAACCAGATAGCATACTATCATGTCGAGCAAGAAAGTCCTCCCTATATATGTCACAGCATCCACTACAATATACATCCAATGTACAGTAATGGCCTCTAGGCCATACATATAACTAACAATCTCCCACTTGCACTAGGACCATCTGTAGCAGTGGTTGTAGTATCTCATACTCAACCATCCCATAAAAGTCTCTCTCTGGGAATAGGCCTTCGTGAGTGGATCCGCCGTGTTGTCCTCTGAGTCTACTCTCCTAACCTCGATCCCTTAGAGATCAACCATCTCCATGATCAAGTGATACTGTCTTAGAATATGTCTGGATCTCTGATAGGACCAGCGTTCCTTGGTATAAGCCACAACTCCATTGTCACACAATGGGAGGAACATAGTTCATCTCATGAACCAATATACACCCAAACAGCCTCTTTGGTAGCATCTTAAGTAGCGATGTATCCTGCCTTTATCTTCTAGTATGCCACGGTATCTAGCTTGGAACTCTTCCAACATACCGTCCCTTTACTGAGGGTAAAGACAATGCCTGTGACTGACATTCAGTCGTCTTTATCACCCTGGAACCCTTCCAGTGATTCTCCCCAGAATCGTATAATACCAGCTCACTACAACTAGTGCGAATCCTAACATCCATTTAGATCTATCTCATAGATCCAAAAGCCAGGATTTAGTAGGTATCACTTTGATCCTATGTGGAGAATCATTGTGATAAGCGGAGATTGATCGAGCGTAGCATAGAAAATTCCTTCCCTATCAAGAGTATGTCATCCACGTACTTTACGAGGATCGTCACCATACTCCCTACTACCTTTTTGTTTATACATGGTTCATCTACCACTTTGATGATGTCAACTTCTTTGACTAATCCATCAAAACAGATGTTCCAACTCCGCGATACCTGCTTTATCCTATAAAGCATCTTGCACACGTTTCCGCTGCTCCCACTGTCTACGAAGCCCTCTGGCTGTGTACTTACAGACGCACTCTTCTAAAACAACATCTAGAAAAGCAGTCATGGCACCCAACCACCAGATATCGTAGTCATGGTATGTAGCCGTGGCAAGTAGGATCTAGATGGACTTAAGCATAGGTACGGGAAAAGGTTTCATCATTATCCACGCCTGGTCAATGACGAAAACCTTTAACAAGTCTAGCTTTGAAAGTCTCAACTTTTCCATTTACACCAAGTAATCTTCTCAAGATATACTTGCTCCTGATGGGGATTTAACCCTTCAGATATAGCAACCAAAGTCCATACTTTGTTGGTGTATAAGGATTCCATCTCAGATCGCTAAGCATCCAGCCATTCTTATAGAGTCCTACCCCCGATGGCCAGCTCGAAACTAGTTGGGTCATCATCTCATGATGCAATCCTCTCTCCCTCTGTCATAGAGAAACCGAAGTATCTCTCAGGTGGGTGAGGAGCCCTACTAGATCGGCGGAGAGGCTGAGGTTCGTTGGCATCTACTGAATCCTTTGGTTGTACCAAATCATCTGCTGTAGTTTGTATGGCTGGAACATTTCCAGTTCTACATAACAGACCTTGCTTCGAGCTTGTCCGGATTTTTCTTTTAGACATAGGCCGGACAACCCCAAATCTTAACTAACTTAAGATATGGGCTCTTCCCATTCCATATCACATATGAAGCGGTAGGCAACTGATTTGATTGGAACCCTATTCAATAGGTATGCAACTTCTCAAGTGCATAACCCCATAAGGAAAAAGGTAACTCAGTATTACTCATCATAGAGCACACCATATCAAATAGGGTGTATTTGCTCCGCCCCGACATACCATCGTGCAATGGTGTATACGGAGGAGTAATGCTGAGAGAGAATCTCATTCTCCTTTAGAAACTTCCAAGAATTTCGTGCTCAAGTATTCTCCTCCTTGATCTCATCAAAGGACATAATACTTTTACCCGTATTTTGGTTCTCTACTTCTCGCTTATATTCTGTGAATATCTCAAAAGGTTCGGACTCATGTTTCAACAGGAACATATGACTGAATCTTGAGAGATTATCAGAGAATATAATGAAGTCTAAAGAATCAGTCCTGGCATGTGTAGACAGGAGACCTTACATACATCATCATGTATCAGTCCCAAGAGTTCATTAACTCTTTCTCTGTTTCCAATAAACAGAGCTATGGTCATCTTATCTTTGTGACATGACTGGCGAGTTTCACAAGATGTAAATTCAAACTAATTTAAATATGCATCTTTATGTAACTCTAGCTAGTCGGGTCACATTGATCCGACCTAGTTTACAATACCTCAAGAAGAATCCGTTCATTTCTGAACTCTTCCTCTTGTGTGTGTTCTATATACTAAGAACTGTAGTTTGATTTAGAACATCAATGCTTTTAGATAAGGTGCCTGAACCGATCAACTTTTGATATAAGAAATTTTCAAAACATTATCCAGCAATACAAAATTTTATCATTTCTTTACTGATAAAGAGACTGATATGATTTTGTATATCAGGTTCGGTATCTAATAACATTCATTCAGAATCAATGTATTGGTAATACAGGGTGACAGTGACCAACAGACTTGGCTGCAAGACTTGCCCCGTTTTCTGCCTCATGAAACGTATCACCCGTTCTCAGTTCTCTACCTTTTTGTAGCCCTATGTAACAGATTACATATCTGGGATCCTGATCCGGTATCATAAACCCAGGATTCAGAGGATACTGAGAAACAGTTCTGTGTAACGAACACACCCGAAGATGATGCATCATCATGCACTTTCTTCGTTTGGGCGGCACGGGAAATCTGGTATTCCCCTATTTCCTGCTCTGTCTTATAACAATTATAAGTTGGAGCGGGACCAACGTTCCCCAGCTCAGTATAACAAGCGGGTTCGGTCAATAATCCGTATTATTATCTTGATTAAGGCGTGATATGGTCGCTACCAGGAGGGAGAGAGAAGAAAACACTCAGCGTGCGCTCTTGGAAGAATAGATTGGTTATTATTTTATCTAATCAGGATGGCTCCCACTGCTTTTTATCAAATCTTCCTTCAAACCCTAAAAGGAAAGACTAGCCGGGATTAATTACAAACAACAAGTTCGCCAATCTTTCAGCCAGGCCAGTGTCGGTACTTTGAGGGAGGTCCCCCGTGCTTTCGCACGAACCTAATTAATGTAAACCTCGTTTTCCCAGAGGCGTAACCTCGTTAACACCTTTCTAGACACCTACTTGATCGGCTAATTGTAATATGTAAAACTCTCCCAGGAGTAACTCTTACTCGCAGCGGGTATCGGGATCCAACTATCTCATAGAAGGTATGCAATCTCATTGCAAATTTCAACACTTGAAATTCCCGATAATATTTTTGCCCCTAGTGTCCTATGACCTTGACGGAGGCCAAACTACCCATAGTCCGCTAGTCAAGTTCAACCCGTCATTTCCTGATTGAATTAAACCCACCCGCACGACCCTTGACGGAGGCCAAACAACGCCGTACTAATACCCAAATCCAATCGCATCATATGCTAGCAGATAAGCACTAGTTAGCTACCGTACACTACGCCTTGACGGAGGCCAAACAACCGCAGCACGAATACTAACTAGTACTTATCTGAAATGACGGAGGGCTACGACAGGTTTTTCTGAAAACCTATTGCGTAATGAACTTGATATCGTTGTAGGATCGAATGAATTTTGAAATGGAGTGTCTTTGAGGCTTTTCTAGTTTTGCTAAAGGAGTCACTCCCGGTGAAGGGATCGTCGGTCCTTTCCTCGTCGAATGAGGTGCGGGACATATCATATATATCGCTGTGCAAAGCAAAAACTCTTAAAAGCAATCAAAAGACAAACCGAGTGTGTAGCATCTGCCAGTTATTGCTAAAGGAGTCACTCCCGGTGAAGGAATTTCGGTCCTTTCCTCATCGAATAAGGTGCAGGATATATCGTATATACCGCTGTGCAAAGCAAGAACTGTAGCTACCTGTTTTATTTTGAAATTCGATTCTACAACATCTTAGGTTTCTTTTATTTCATTAATCACATTAATGAAGTCCCATCATTTAAGTACCTATACATCACAGATAAATACGACGTACAATTATGCCATCCGTATTCGCCTCAATGTCCCCTCGTGCACCGTTAGGTTAGGTAACTAACGACAGAGCGAGGCAGGGCTAGCGCGGGTGTAAAACATAAGTAACGGGTATATAATATATCATATATACTATATATAGTTTCTATCACAGAACATCACATGATCACATTACAGATATCACAGCAGAAGAAACATATGAAATATTGGATATACTAGGACGTCCGTGTTTTTAATACGAGCCAGTATAAAACATGGATTCCACGGTCGTGATGAATAGCCAAACCCACACCCCTAGACCCCTACGAGAGCGGCAAGCAACCCTACCAATTCTGGAGTTAGCAGACCCGGACTCGACTCCTCGAGTTGGTCTCCCACTGGACTCCAGAACCCGGTTACTTGTGCCCTCCTCCTTAGGTATGTCCTAGTGCGGAAAAGTAAATAATATACAAACGGTGACATCTTCTGCTACCTGGAAGTGCCCCAATAAAAGAATATTACATACAAGTTTTTACATGAATGAAAATGAAAAACACTCATCTCACATAAAAACCCCCGGCTATTCAAACACGACGATCCAATATAACATATCCAGCAACACATAACATCACATGTCATCAACGTAAGTAAACATGTGTATCCCAATTGTCGTTGACATATAGCAACGAAACCGGCGATATCACATATTACACTTACGGTCACAGAAAAGAAAGTGTAAAACTACAACAGTTGGAATCCGCAACCACCTCAGACATCGCATGCCTGACCAAATGAATTCTTTAGACATCGCATGCCTAACAATTATAAACCCCGCATTTTAGTCTCATTATCGAAAACACTTTTCAATATCAAGTCGGGCAATTCAACAAGATTCCCGAAAATCTGATCGAATGCTCGTCGCAAACTTCAATAGGCGGCTGCACCCCCTACGCCGTCGACGAAGTGCAGCAAGGAAGAACACCGCTGCCGCAAGCACCCGTACGGATGCTTTCGGCGATGGGGTTCTCCTACAGTCACTTGGTCGGGGCTATGGAGTGAGGCTGTCTATTAAGTTTACCCGGCGAGTATCCGCGTACGCTACGTGATTGCGACGGACTTTTGATCACATCAAAATTCCGTGGCAACCGATCAAGTGAAACTAAACTGCTGTGTTTATAACATTCATTTAGTTATCTCATAACTTATTGTGAATTCCAATTATTGTATCCCATTCCGGATAAATAGAAAATGTCAAACTTTCCGATGGAACAATCGAACACCCAAGTTTTCCCGATACAGCTCAGCACATGAAATAAGTCCAACAACATTCAGTTCGTGCCTCAGTACCAACGGTCCAGCCGTAGAAGGGTCAAGCCAACGCCTCACATGTGGCACGCCGTACTGCCCCAAACCCGAAGGTTCAAAGGGCAGTTCAAGACGGTCACATAATCGAGTTAAGGTTTGTTGTCTTCTAGAGGGTCCATCGCGTTACTTGCACTACTTAGAACGTCGTTAAACTACGAAAAAATCCAACACTTGGAAATTTCCCGACAGGGGAAAAATTCGGTATTTATATCCGGTCGAACTTTTTAACATATTCTAAAATTATCCGGAAAGCCACACAGACAAAATTTGATAATCCGATCGAACATTCGAATCCCCAAAACAACCACAGAAAATTCAACTCTTGAATAAATATTAAAAATTCCCAGGAAAACCAGCACTGTTAAGTAGGAGTTACTTTGCAAACGTCAACTCATAAAACGACAAACAAGCCGCGGATCCGCCGCACGAGCCATGCTCGTGCCGCGGAACCGCGGCGCTTTAAGGGAATTAGATCATCGAAATTTACAGTAACTCTTAGATATTCCTGCTGATATTTCTGAATATTTTTAATTCACAAAAAACCCTGTTTTTGAAAAAAGTCCAGAGAGCATTTTTGGGGTTGGGGTTTCGGGTCGTCCGGACTTCAAACTCCGTCTGGACTTCGCCTAAGGCTCTAGCTAGGCTCAGATACCACTGTAGGGTTCCTAGGCACTCTCAAGAGGTCTCACAAGGCATCAACCATGCCAATTTACAATATTAACGGTGCCGAGAGACCCTAACAAGGACCGTTGGCTAGAAGTCTAGGCGACAAAAGAAACTAGTTAACATTTTAACTAAGGGAACGGAAATACAACCTTTGTAGATCCGGTGCTACACCTCCATAGCTCCGTGATGATGTCTCCTCGCTGTCCAAAACGGATCCCGGGCTCTAGCGTCGGCTTCATCGGAGAAGAAGCGGGCCAGGTCATCGACGACGATGCCGAAGATGATCTACGTCGAGGCATCGCTAGATCAAGCTCCGACTTCACCAAGTCAAGAAAACTTGTGAAGGAAACACACTCTACTACTTGGCAAGAGGTAGAGGATGAATAAATAGGAAGTGGGTTCACTTTAGAATTGGATTTCTCACTCTTTTTCTCACTTTGCCATTAAAGCTTTCAAGCTTTTTCTTGAAGTGAAGATGAAGAAGTTATGATAAGTTTATTAAAAATCCAAAAGAAAAAGAATACTTATCATAATTTGAACTAGGGTTAAGTGTAAAGAATTGACCAAGGTTAGATGAATAGTTAGGGTTAAGGATGAAGACAAAGTGGTCACTTTGGTCAAAGCTTCATGAAGCTTCAAGAATGAAAGCAACCATTTTGTTTTCTTATACCATTTCTTTTTAATCCATTTAAAAAGATAAATGAATGAATAGAAAAATAAAAACCCTAACCATTTATTTAACCAAGGTTTAATTCTTTACACAAACCCTAGCAATCATATATGATCAAACATGATACAATCAAGTGCACAAAATATATCACATATACAATGTGCACATCCGAGTGAGAAAATCCATTTAAAGTGAACCGATACTAGTTAATGCAAAGTAATATATCATATATATAATTATGCATTAAATCATTAAATCAACACTTGATTTAATGATCCGGTCATATCGCATATAACTGACTAATATCTACAGTAACAACTTATCGAATCAACACTTGATCCGATAACCCGGCTATATCGCATATAACCGATCAATGTCACAAATCGAGAGAATCGATTACAGTATCACATACTGGTATCATTCTCGGTCCCGCACATATCTCATATGCGCTCCTATTTCGTTTCGCTTGAGCCAGGAAAACTCTATGTAGGACTCTAAAGACTCGTCAATACGCCGGTAGCAGATGATGATCATATCAAGCACCCACAAGCCGCAAGCGGTCTGCTAAACGTAACGGCCACCCGGGTATTGAGCGATCAGAATATCGACGAGCAAGCCCGCTCACACAACAGTGAATCCAACCAGTAACACTACCGTACAGTCCGGTCTCGTCGTCTGATATGTCGCATATCTCGCCTAGGGGTGGTAAACGTCAGACCCCAATAGCTTGATAAGTCGTGTCGATATGAGCTCTATAACAATTCGAGAAACTACTGGTAACACTTACCAGTAAATCTCAGCAACCCTGGGCAGGGATTTCCTGTTATAGCCAATCGAACACAGCGCAACATCAACCCCCTATACCGGGAGAGACGAATCCCCTCCTATCGCTCATTGCCTCCATGTGACTCGGGACTGTACCCAAAAACCACCGTTTTGCACGCCCTCTTGGACGTGGTAAGATGGAAATCAAAGAACAGTGGGAACCACACAAGGCTCTATGACGATCTCGGGTCAACAGACTACTCTGCACCAGTGTCACCAGAGAACTGCCATCTGACGTAAGGTATAATACCATCTGGGAGTTCTCGGCGAGTCCGTCCAGTGTACCCAGTCTCTATTGAGCACCCATACATCATCTCTGATGTCAAACACCAATGGATATGGGATCATCCATCGCCCATCTGTATGGGTCGAGAAGGTATACGCTAGTCTACTCTGGTATATCGATGCCCCGTCTCGATATACCCATGACTAGGGACTTTCAAGGATATACTTATGGACTACCATGTCCCCACTAGTATGATCCGCATCATAGTCCAGGTAGTCAAGTACACATCCTAATGGCTTTACCTACATGTAACAGAGAGACAATCAGTATACACGTTAAGGTAAAGAGCAACCAGATAGCATACTATCATGTCGAGCAAGAAAGTCCTCCCTATATATGTCCCAGCATCCACTACAATATACATCCATTGTACAGTAATGGCCTCTAGGGCATACATATAACTAACACACCTCACAAAGTCAAGAAATGATAGAAGAAGAAGTCAAGGTCAAAGAATGGTGCAACCATCATAACACAAGAATATGCAAAGACCCCCTCTACAAAAGCCTATTTGCACAAATGCAAATAAGCCCTCCTCCACCAATCTTCGGCCAATGAACGATACAAAGGAAATTGGCCAAAACGGAAAGCAAACTGGCAACTCCAAAAAACTGGTCCCGTAATAAATTACAGGAAAACCCCGATACTGTACATACACTCCCGCATTTGTATTCCGACCGAAATACAAATGCAATGAGACAAAATCTACACTGTACTATACTAGGATCCGGCTTAAACCAAAGCCGGCTAGTAATATCCGTTCGATCCTGATCCGTGCAATACCGCACATATCTGATTGAACCCTGCCATATATCCATACGGCCTCTAGTACAAACTGTCCGATCCTGATCCGTGCAATACCGCACGTATCTGATCGGACCTTGCCATATCTCTATACGGCCTCTACAACTTTTCGCCCGAAAGCTGAGTAACTGAATGTGGGGGACTCTAAAGACTCGTCAATATCTTGGTTGTGAATTTAACCACTAGCACGTCAGAGGTATAAGACAATACGTAACGGGCTACCAGGTATTGACTAAAAGAGACTTCTGTGAGCGAACTCAGCCTGACAACCCTACTGAGCCTATCAGTGACAATATCCGTACAGTCCGGTCCGTTCGTCTATGAGCATCGCATGGCGGGCCTAGGGGGTTGGTAAAAGTCAGACCCCCAAAAGCGGTACAAGTCGTGTCGGAGTGTAGCCCAGAACACCCTGAGACACTACGGGAATACCTACCAGTAAATCTCCTTGCCTCGGCCGAGGGCTTCGTGTAATTGCTCTCCTAGACACAGCGCGACCTCACCCCCAATACCGGGAGAGACGAACCCCTGAAGATGCGCTCACTGCCTCCATGTGGCTCGGGACTGTACCGAACTAAAACCTGTTTGCACGATTCCTTTGAGCCGTGGTAGGGTAGTAATCAAAGTACAGTGGGAACTCACACAAGACAAATGACGATCCCCAGGTCGATGAACTAACCTGTACACATGTCACCAGGGACCTGCCATCTGACGTCTGGTATATAACCAACTAGCATGTTCCCGGCGAGTCCTGTCCGGTGTACTCATTACCCAATGAGCACCTGTACACATCTTAGGTGAACCAACTGACACCAGTGGCTTGTGAGACCGGCCACCGCCCTTCGTCGGGGTCTCGACTGTATATACTAGTCTACTCTGGAGTATCGATGCCCTGATTCGAAACTCTCACGACTAGGGACCATTTAAGGATGTGCTTATAGACTACCATCTCCCACGTATATGATCGCCCTCATACTGCTGGTGGTCAAGCTAGAATCCTAGGGGCTCTATCAACGTGCAATAGCGACCTGTCAGGTCACCTAAATCAGTACACGATGATAAAGGTAAACCAGATAGCATACTATCATCTCGAGTAAGACTGTCCTACCGGGATATGTCCTCCATCAATCATTGCAATCACGTGCCTGTGATCCAATAATCGACTCTGAGGGCACTATCTCCAACAAATCCAACCAATAACACTTACCGTACAGTCCGGTCTCGTCGTCTGATATGTCGTATATCTCGCCTAGGGGTGGTAAACGTCAGACCCCAATAGCCCGATAAGTCGTGTCGATATGAGGTCTATAACAGTTCGAGAAACTACAGGTAACACTTACCAGTAAATCTCAGCAACCCTGGCCAGGGATTTCCGGTTATAGCCAATCGAACACAGCGCAACATCAACTCCCTATACCGGGAGAGACGAATCCCCTCCTATCGCTCATTGCCTCCATGTGATTCGGGACTGTACCTAAAAGCCACCGTTTTGCACGCCCTCTTGGACGTGGTAAGGTGGAAATCAAAGCACAGTGGGAATCACACAAGACTCTATGACGATCTCGGGTCTACAGACTAACCTGTACCAGTGTCACCAGAGAACTGCCATCTGACGTGAGGTATAATACCATCTGGGAGTTCTCGGCGAGTCCGTCCAGTGTACCCAATCACCACTGAGCACCCGTATATCATCTCTGATGTCAAACACCAATGGATATGGGATCATCCATCGCCCATCTGTATAGGTCGAGAAGGTATACGCTAGTCTACTCTGGTATATCGATGCCCCGTCTCGATACACCCACGACTAGGGACCTTGAAGGATGTACTTATGGACTACCATGTCCCCAATAGTATGATCCGCATCATAGTCCAGGTAGTCAAGTACACATCCTAAGGGCTTTACCAACATGTAACAGAGAGACAATCAGTATACACGTTAAGGTAAAGAGTAACCAGATAGCATACTATCATGTCGAGCAAGAAAGTCCTCCCTATATATGTCCAAGCATCCACTACAATATACATCCTATGTACAGGAATGTCCTCTAGGGCATACATATAACTAACACATATGGGTCAAGAAGCGCATACGCTAGTCTACTCTGGAGTATCGATGCCCTGCCTCAGTACTCCCACGTCTAGGAACATTTGAAGGATGTACTTGGCGACTACACTGTCCCCACTAATATGATCCGCATCATAGTCCTGGTAGTCAAGTACTCATCCTAAGGGCTTTATCAACATGTAACATAGAGACAATCAGACTAAATGTTAAGATAAAGAGCAACCAGATAGCGTACTATCATGTCGAGCAAGAAAGTCATCCCTATATATGTCCAAGCATCCACTACAATATACATCACATATATAGTAATGGCCTCTAGGACATACATATAACTAACAATCTCCCACTTGCACTAGGGCCATCTGTTGTGGTATCACATACCCAACAATTAACTGCGGTTGAAGTATCTCATACTCAACCTGTCACGACCCGAAAGTACGGAACATGACCGGCACTTAAACTACGAACGTCTCGAGGCGTACATAATCTAAGTGAGCCGAAAACCCAGAAATCCAAACCAAGAAAAGTAGTAGAGTGAAGGAAAACCAATTTAAAACAAGTAATTTAATAGCATAATCCGAATTATGCGGTTTTTAAAAAAAACATCAAATATTTCCCGAAAATTTCGGCAGAGTCTCCTTTGTAAATACTGGCCCCCAAACGGGATACAACATGAATAGTATACGAAATCAATAAAAAGGCATCCCCAAGCGGGAGCTAGCTCTTCGTCAATCGACCGTCACAACCACACAAGTAATATAATATACAACGCCAACGGCGAGGATCAAAATTCAAAAGGAAACTCAAAACCACAAGAAAACCACAGAAATATAACGCGCGACTCTAAGGTCGAAGGAATAACACCGCTGGTCTCTATCTCAAAAATAAATACAAGTTTGGTTGATGGAACTTCTAGATACAACTGAATAATAATATACAATATATAATGATGGGTACGATACAAATAAACCCACCTACTAGCAAGTAACCCGAACGAAACTGTACCCGCAAAGCCGTAAAGAAACATGTACGGCGAAACCTGCAAGAAACTGTGGCACAACGGGGGTGAGTTGCCAACTCATGAATAGAAAAACATCTACGCACAGAAATCGTATAAATAACGCAACCTAGGTCAATGATCATAATATATCCTCAAATATATGTATAACATGCAGCCTATAAAAATGGCTAGGGTAATATCCAACCCGAGTGTGATCTCATATGCCCGTGTCGGTGCCTCAGGTAGCAATATATCATATGAATGAGGTATGAATGCACGGAACAGAATGCATGTACTGACGAAAACTGCTTTCATAAATCAGTGAGATTTCTGTATTTTTAAAGTGAGGTACCATAAAAGAAATCAGCATAAAACAGTGCCCAGCATCGACACAAAACAAGTGTCCAAATATCTCGATATCTCTGTATCACAATCTCTGTACCTCAATATCTCAAAATCAATATCTAGGGTGCCGTCAATCCAGACCGGCCCCTACCATCCATCTCAAGACCACGACGGTATCCTCCGGATATCCGACGGGTCGGGTAATATCACCGGTCGGTAGTGCTCCCCTGCCGGGCTCAACGTCAACAACGCATTCCTCTTGCCCCGGGGTACCGCACCGGGCCCACCATGTACCCGAAACGGTTCCTCCACTCCCTCGAATCGGGTCTCGAAATCCATCAGCAAACTCATGGTGGACGACTCATACATCATGGGAAAACCGCACTTTTTATTTTAAAAGAGAGAAAAGGTTTATTTATGTTTTTTTTGCGGTTTTCCTCCAAATCCAGAAAATCTCATGGAAATCCGAATCCAAAACCTCAATAACGCGTAAAATAGTGAATATATGCATGAGAATCCATTATTGCGGCATAACAATGAATAACAATATGTATGAAGTAGCAGGTAATAACTACAATGACTAAACTATTAGCTAACAGGCTATGTCAAGCAATAATATTTTCTAAGATGTACGTGACATGGCAATTACCGATGAAGATGTGTGTGAGCCGGCAAGTAAGTGTACGTGGTACATACGCATCATCGGTAATGGTGCTGGTGTCCTAACAGCATGATATCAATAATGGAGTATGAAACAAAATATAAGCCTGCGATGCAAAGCGAACCACAATAATGAGCGGGAGCGGAATACTAGACGCAACTATAACTAATCTGCATTAATCTAATATAAGTCCTACAAATGGTGCCTTTTGAAATAACACGAATCATCCGGTTTTGAAAATAGGGGCTACGGTGTTTTTATGAAAAGATACGTCTTTTGAAATATCCGTAGGGTCCCTTGGGCTGTCTTTTAAAATACCCTCGATTCGTTAGTTTTTGAAATAGGTAAGAATCGAATCTAATCTAATAACTATACTAAACTAAAGGGCTAAGCTAACAAGCTGGACTACAGGTAAGGAAACCGCCTAACATCTGAGTCGATACATATACATACCTGTATATATATTAGTCGGTGATCCCGCCTCAATAATATCATATCCGATACCATATCTATAATCAGACATCCCAAGTCAAGAGTGCGGATCAATCATCAAAATATAGCTCGTACGTAAATCCGTCGTACGGCATCAACAAATCTGGGTGTGGGTTAATATCATATTCATCACACTATTCATCTGGTATCCTCTTTATCCAAGATCATAGTCCAGGGTACTGACCTATGTCTAGTACAATACTAAAATCATCAATATAGTCATGATCTGACTACTGATCGACAGTCTCGTACAAACCGATATCACAACCACAAAACAAATCTCATCGACTCAGCTCAATCCCCAGTATCGTCCTCAAATCCGTATGTGAACACATAGTCCCATACCCATGTGAACACATAACTATAAAGAATCCCATGAGCACATATAAATAGGAATGTATGCAAGTATGTATGTATGTATGTACGTGTAGTGCAACACTACCCTAGGGTTCGCAACACTAAAATAATCCAACACACCAATATCCATCCTAAACATCGTTATTAATCCCAAATAACATATAATAATTGTTGGTATGTATACGCATCCGTATACACCACCACGGACTGCGGGGTGCTATACGCCATCCACCCGACTTCTCCTCGTAGATATAAATCTACTCACCTTGTCCTCGCTCGCCGGTGCCGACGTCGCCACGCGCTTGCTTGTCGTCTCGATCCACATGGGGTACCTACAAACTCAAACGCACCAATCGTGGTTTCAAAACTCACCAATCATATAAGAAATAGGTTTTAATTCATCAAAACCATAAAAGTAAACATATCGTTTTATTTCCCAAAAATCTAGTTTGCGGTCGTTAACCGTATTAATACAAATCTTGATTTTTAAACAAAACTAATGACCATAATATTTACAAAATAACTTAAATAAGCCATACAAACCATTTCCACAATTTAATTTCACCAAACTATATACGTTCAAAAAAAACTAGTTTGCATTCTTACCCAAATTTGAACCATTTTAGCAAAAATGCATATACAACAATCTAGCTTGGATTTGCATGATCTAAAATATTAAACTACATCTTAAAATGCTAACAATGTCATGAATACCCTAATAAGATTTTTATCCCAATTGATTAATTAAATTCCCAAAACCTAGTTAACAAAATTAACACAATTAGCAAAATTTAAACTAAAAATTAGCAACAAGTAATTAGCTTTTCCTTGCATGACTTAAGATCTCAAATTACAACACACAAATCATGATCCAAATACCCCAAACTCTAGTTTGATCACAACCCCTTCTCTTGAATTTTTCAATCATTCAATTCGAACCCATATAAAACCTAATTAACAATTAATTATGCTAACATAAGCATTAACCAACAATTTTAACTACATGGTTAAAATTATACCTCCACAAATTTGTAGATCTAACTAGAAATCTAGCCATCCAAAAAGCTCTCTTTTCACCACAATCCATGCTTGATAGCCTAAACTAAAATGGGTAGGGGTTGGATTTGGATGTTGGGATTTTTTTTTGATGGGTTTTGAGGCAATTTTGATGAGATTTTTTCAAGAGAAATGAGGGGAGAAAAGGGAGGAGCTGCTGTTGAGAGGGGGGAGGGGTTTCGGCTGGAATGGGGAGTGATTGGAGAGAGAATGAGGTGGGGAAAGTGTTTCCAAGTCAAAGAAGTCAAAGGTCAACACAACCATATCTCTTTTCTTATACATTTCTTTTTGTTTTCTTTTCTTTTCTTTAGCAAGACAAGTGGGGAAAATGAGGGGGCACTAGGACTGCTGATTTGGAGAGGGGAGAGAGGGTGTGGGTGAGTGTGGGTGAGGGAAAAGATAAATGTATTACCCCAATTCCTATTAACACTAATTTCACCGAAAAAAGCCTTTTTCTTCGATATTTTCTAAACCGTTTTAGCAAACGATTTCATTTCAAAAATCACATGATAAAATTTTATTTAATGTTTTATGATGCACAAAATTTGTTTCAACTCATTCCAATTTGTAATTTTCCTTAATTAAATGTATTAGTGACGGCTTAAAATAATATTAAAATAATATTTTTTTCAGAAAATTTAAAATTTCACCAGTGGCTCAATAAATACCAAATACTAGCAATTAGATAGCTAGAATATGTATATTTAATTTTATAATAAAGATATTTGCATTTTGACTTTTTACAGAAAACCCCCTTATTTTACCGTTTTTTCGAAATTTCACCGAAACGATTTTCAAAAAGTTACAATCTTCCCCCCTTAAAGAAATTCGGTCCCCGAATTTAAATTAAACCCCCCCCCCCCAAATACTAAAATATTTCAGCCAAAACCATCAAATCGCCGGGGCTTCGAAATCATAAATACTTAAACACATCATAGCGCAATGCAAGCGCATGAGTAATGAGTAGATAACTCGAAATCAAAACTCCATCAAGTATCTCGTAATCATCGGAGTCAAGGTGAAGACACGAATGCCAAATCTCAAGCAAGACCGATATGCTATAAATTGGGACTATACATGCAAATATCAGGAGGAAATGCATTCCAAATCCTTTAAGTTGTTGTGCACTGCACATAACACTGCACAGTGGCGGACGTCTATCATAAGAAAATAACTATATACATATATACGTTTGTTTAAAATGTACGTTCTGCCATTTTGGGAACAATTTTGAAGGGTTTTCCTTGTTTTAAACGTTTCGCGTCATATCAAACGCGTAGGTAAATACTGAGACTATAGCTCGCTTTTTGGAATTCCCTTCAATAGCTATCAATGCATGCAAAATACATTCAGGTACTGTCCTCTGACTAGTCCGGCTTAGTATGAAAACACATCACAATTATCATAAAAAAAAAGTACTTCTCTATAAGAAATCAATCCCAAAATACGCGTATGAATACTACGTGCGTCTGGTGCGCACGACAATCAAAATCCAAATACGTGCCATATAAGTGCACAGAAAAAAGATCTAAGTGCATCGGGTGTGCACAAAGTATCTGTCGTAGGCAACGTGTGTGCCTCACAGCAAAATCAGGTGCATCTGACATGCACGAAAAAAATCTCGATTTAGTGCATCTGGTGTGCACCAAAATTGCATCTCAAGGCATGCGCTCAACATGCGCGAAAACCCAAAACCAAGGGCATCAATCATGCACGAAATCATGAAATCCAATATCAAGTGCCGAACATGCGCAAAATCAAATCAGGTGCACAAGGTGCACAAAACAAATATCGAAATCGAAGTCCAGTACATCTAAGTGCACAAAAGGCGTATCACTGCACTGCAAGCATATATAAACTATACAAAGTGCACGAACCAAATCGTGTGCGTGCATATGCACAAAATCAACTCAAATGTCTAAAACTGTAAAATCACAAACATGTGAAACCAAAGCACGAAAACGATATCAAGTGGAACACTGTGCAGAGATCATAAATCCTCAATCATCAAAATCAAATCATGCGAATAAATCACCGAAAACATTGAAATCAATAATGGCGGAATAGTACCGCTCAAGTGCATCCTCTAAGAATCTCGGGCCAACTGTCACAGTCACTAGTGGGACGTCTCGTCGATGATCATGAACTCTGGCCTGCTGGTGTGCGTAACAATGACCACTCCTGGGTCAAGGTCTTCACTGTGAATTACCAACCTCTCGGTCCATCGGCTCATCGGCCCTGTCAGGTGTGCTAACGGGGATGATTCCGTTCTGGCACTTCTCTGGTCATCTCTCGGTCAATCATCGCGACCACTCGTAAGACAGCATATCACTGGCGTCGGCCTCTGGCTCTCTGAATGTACATGACACATCTGATCCTAGGTGCAAGTATCATTGCAGCAGTGTCCTAGAAGGAATCCTGCTCACGGTCTCTTCCATGTCTCGTCTCTGCCAACTGTCCGGAAGTCATCGTCCTTTCCTATATCTGCATCTTGCTCTGGAACGACTGCATACTCATCGCGACTCCTTCTGGAAGGTAAATCCAAGTACCATGCCTCGGCATGCGCATCGCATCTCTAATGTCGGCTGAGTGGAACGTCGTCTCATCAAGACCTCGTACGAACCTCTTACTTCACTTTTCTCTAATGTCGACCGCTTCGGACTCGTCTCGTCGTGGCTGCATGGACTGAACTCCAACGGCTATCCTCGTATCGGGAGTCTCCCAAGAAATGCATCTCACCACCTAGCATCTAAATTAAGTCGAGCCATCCGATCGAATCATCAAAACCTTATAATCCCCCAAGAACTCAACATCTTGGGCACAATTTAATAGTATCGAGTACATACCACAGCATCGGTGGTCCATCCGTAGAAGGGCAAACCCAAGCCTCACTAATGGCGCCGTAGAACTGCCGCAAACCCGAAGGTTCAAAGGCTTTCACACGGTCATTAAGTCGAGTTAGGGTTTCATTCTTCTAGAGGGACCATAGAATTGCCTGCATGTCTTTCCGACTACTTTAAACTTGGAATAATAGGTTTCTGACATTCGATCTTCTCTGTCGACTCTCAACGTCTCCGCATAAAGTCGTCTCTAGCTAGACTCAATCTATCTGATGACCTCGCATCGGGGTAGGCGAACGAACCACCTGTCCTAGTCATTCATCATCGGGTGACTAGCGATCTTCTATCATCTATTAGTACAACTCGTCCCGCAATAGCTCCAACATATGGGGCGAAATCTCGTCGTTCACAGCAAAAACTGGTTCGCTCATCTGCACGTTGAACCGTGCCTCAATCACTTCAAAGGTCATCTATGTATGGCTGGACTTTACCGGTGGCTCAATCCTCTGGTGCTAATCTGCCCGTCCGAGCAATCTCATACGGCGATCCATCCAACGCTCGTGGCGCAAAACACAATCAAAAGACACCTCTCTACAATCGGGTGTCGCCGGAATCACGCCATGGTCAATCCTCGTTCGTGACGAGCTCGTGCTGACCGCAACTCTAGCCGTAGCTCTTCCTGCCCGTATTCGTGGCAGCAAAACCAAACTGGTACCGATGAGGCTAGATCGGGAAGGAATATAATACTGAACAAGGAAATGTACATCCTAAGGCTTCTTAAGTGGAGTGGCGTGTCGTAAATATGCCACGGAACATACCAACGGTACGCCACTCTACTTTAGTCACCTATTCCATCAACCAAGGGTCATCCTACGCTCCGAAGGTAAAACCTAACGCTTTGATACCAACTTTGTCACGACCCGAAAGTACGGAACATGACCGGCACTTAAACTACGAACGTCTCGAGGCGTACATAATCTAAGTGAGCCGAAAACCCAGAAATCCAAACCAAGAAAAGTAGTAGAGTGAAGGAAAACCAATTTAAAACAAGTAATTTAATAGCATAAGCCGAATTATGCGGTTTTTAAGAAAAACATCAAATATTTCCCGAAAATTTCGGCAGAGACTCCTTTGTAAATACTGGCCCCCAAACGGGATACAACATGAATAGTATACGAAATCAATAAAAAGGCATCCCCAAGCGGGAGCTAGCTCTTCGTCAATCGACGGTCACAACCACACAAGCAATATAATATACAACGCCAACGGCGAGGATCAAAATTCAAAAGGAAACTCAAAACCACAAGAAAACCACAGAAATATAACGCGCGACTCTAAAGTCGAAGGAATAACACCGTTGGTCTCTATCTCAAAAATAAATACATGTTTGGTTGATGGAACTTCTAGATACAACTGAATAATAATATACAATATATAATGATGGGTACGATACAAATAAACCCACCTACTAGCAAGTCACCCGAACGAAACTGTACCCGCAAAGCCATAAAGAAACATGTACGGTGAAACCTGCAAGAAACTGGGGCACAACGGGGATGAGTTGCCAACTCGTGAATAGAAAAACATCTACGCACAGAAATCGTATAAATAACGCAACCTAGGTCAATGATCATAATATATCCTCAAATATATGTATAACATGCAGCCTATAAAAATGGCTAGGGTAATATCTAACCCGAGTGTGATCTCATGTGCCCGTGTCAGTACCTCAGGTAGCAATATATCATATGAATGAGGTATGAATGCACGGAACAGAATGCATGTACTGACAAAAACTGCTTTCATAAATCAATGAGATTTCTGTATTTTTAAAGTGAGGTACCATAAAAGAAATCAGCATAAAACAGTGCCCAGCATCGACACAAAACAAGTGTCCAAATATCTCGATATCTCTGTATCACAATCTTTGTACCTCAATATCTCAAAATCAATATCTAGGGTGCCGTCAATCCAGACCGGCCCCTACCATCCATATCAAGACCACGACGGTATCCTCCGGATATCCGACGCGTCGGGTAATATCACCGATCGGTAGTGCTCCCCTGCCGGGCTCAACGTCAACAACGCATTCCTCTTGCCCCGGGGTACCGCACCGGGCCCACCATGTACCCGAAACGGTTCCTCCACTCCCTCGAATCGGGTCTCGAAATCCATCAGCAAACTCATGGTGGACGACTCATACATCATGGGAAAACCGCACTTTTTATTTTAAAAGAGAGAAAAGGTTTATTTATGTTTTTTTCGGTTTTCCTCCAAATCCAGAAAATCTCATGGAAATCCGAATCCAAAACCTCAGTAACACGTAAAATAGTGAATATATGCATTAGAATCCATGAATGCCACATAACAATGAATAACAGTATGCATGAAGTAGCAGGTAATAACTACAATGTCTAAACTATTAGCTAACAGGCTATGTCAAGCAATAATATTTTCTAAGGTGTACGTGACATGGCAATTACCGATGAAGATGTGTGTGAGCCGGAAAGTTAGTGTACGTGGTACATACGCATCATCGGTAATGGTGCTGGTGTCCTAACAGCATGATATCAATAATGGAGTATGAAACATAATATAAGCATGCCATGCGAAGCGAACCACAATAATGAGCGGGAGCTGAATACTAGACGCAACTATAACTAATCTGCATTAATCTAATATAAGTCCTACAAACGGTGCCTTTTGAAATAACACGAATCATGGGGTTTTGAAAATAGGGGCTACGGTGTTTTTATGAAAAGATACGTCTTTTGAAATATCCGTAGGGTCCCTTGGGCTGTCTTTTAAAATACCCACGATTCGTTAGTTTTTGAAATAGGTAAGAATCGAATCTAATCTAACAACTAAACTAAACTAAAGGGATAAGCTAACAAGCTGGACTACAGGTAAGGAAACCGCCTAACATCTGAGTCGATACATATACAAACCTGTATATATATTAGTCGTTGATCCCGCCTCAATAATATCATATCCGATACCATATCTATAATCAGACATCCCAAGTCAA
Source organism: Agapanthus africanus (assembly GCA_030015575.1). NCBI lineage: Eukaryota > Viridiplantae > Streptophyta > Magnoliopsida > Asparagales > Amaryllidaceae > Agapanthus > Agapanthus africanus. The sequence goes on from CM057351.1 coordinate 118,485,671, forward strand.
GAGTGCGGATCAATCATCAAAATATAGCTCGTACGTAAATCCGTCGTACGGCATCCCCAAATCTGGGTACGGGTTAATATCATATTCATCACACTATTCATCTGGTATCCTCTTTATCCAAGATCATAGTCCAGGGTACTGACCTATGTCTAGTACAATACTAAAATCATCAATATAGTCATGATCTGACTACTGATCGACAGTCTCGTACAAACCGATATCACAACCACAAAACAAATCTCATCGACTCAGCTCAATCCCCAGTATCGTCCTCAAATCCGTATGTGAACACATAGTCCCATACCCATGTGAACACATAACTATAAAGAATCCCATGAGCATATATAAATAGGAATGTATGCAAGTATGTATGTATGTATGTGTAGTGCAATACTACCCTAGGGTTCGCAACACTAAAATTATCCAACACACCAATATCTATCCTAAACATCGTTATTAATCCCAAATAACATATAATAATTGTTGGTGTGTATACGCATCCGTATACACAACCACGGACTGCGGGGGTGCTAAACGCCATCCACCCGACTTCTCCCCGTAGATATAAATCTACTCACCTTGTCCTCGCTCGCCGGTGCTGACGTCGCCACGTGCTTGCTTGTCGTCTCGATCCACATGGGGTACCTACAAGCTCAAACGCACCAATCGTGGTTTCAAAACTCACTAATCATATAAGAAATAGGTTTTAATTCATCAAAACCATAAAAGTAAACATATCGTTTTATTTCCCAAAAATCTAGTTTGCTGTCGTTAACCGTATTAATACAAATCTTGATGTTTAAACAAAACTAATGACCATAATATTTACTAAATAACTTAAATAAGCCATACAAACCATTTCCATAATTTAATTTCACCAAACTATATAGGTTCAAAAAAAACTAGTTTGCAATCTTACCCAAATTTCAACCATTTTAGCAAAAATGCATAAACAACAATCTAGCTTGGATTTGCATGATCTAAAACATTAAACTACATCTAAAAATGCTAACAATGTCATGAATACCCTAATAAGATTTTTATCCCAACTGATTAATTAAATTCCCAAAACCTAGTTAACAAAATTAACACAATTAGCAAAATTTAAACTAAAAATTAGCAACTAGTAATTAGCTTTTCCTTGCATGACTTAAGATCTCAAATTACAACACACAAATCATGATCCAAATACCCCAAACTCTAGTTTGATCACAAGCCCTTCTCTTGAATTTTTCAATCATGCAATTCGAACCCATATAAAACCTAATTAACACTTAATTAAGCTAACATAAGAATTAACCAACAATTTTAACTACATGGTTAAAATTATACCTCCACAAATTTGTTGATCTAACTAGAAATCTAGCCATCGAAAAAGCTCTCTTTTCACCGCAATCCATGCTTGATAGCCTAAACTAAAATGGGTAGGAGTTGGATTTGGATGTTGGGATTTTTTTTGATGGGTTTTGAGGCAATTTTGATGAGATTTTTTCCAGAGAAATGAGGGGAGGAAAGGGAGGAACTGCTGTTGAGAGGGGGGAGGGGTTTCGGCTGGAATGGGGAGTGATTGGAGAGAGAATGATGTGGGGAAAGTGTTTCCAAGTCAAAGAAGTCAAAGGTCAACACAACTATATCTCTTTTCTTATACATTTCTTTTTTTTCTTTTCTTTTCTTTAGCAAAACAAGTGGGGAAAATGAGGGGGCACTAGGGCTGCTGATTTGGAGAGGGGAGAGAGGGTGTGGGTGAGTGTGGGTGAGGGAAAAAGATAAATGTATTACCCCAATTCCTATTAACACTAATTTCACCGGAAAAAAGCCTTTTTCTTCGATATTTTCTAAACCGTTTAGGCAAACGATTTCATTTCAAAAACCATATGATAAAATTTTATTTAATGTTTTATGATGCACAAAAATTGTTTCAACTCATTCCAATTTGTAATTTTCCATAATTAAATGTATTAGTGACGGCTTAAAATAATATTAAAATAATATTTTTTTCAGAAAATTTGAAATTTCACCATTGGCTAAATAAACACCAAATACTAGCAATTAGATAGCTAGAATATGCATATTTAATTTTATATTAAAGATATTTGCATTTTGACTTTTTACAGAAAACCGCCTTATTTTACCGTTTTTTCGAAATTTCACCGAAACGATTTTCAAAACGTTACTCAACCATCCCATAAAAGTCTCTACTGGGAAAAAAGCCCTTTGTGAGTGGATCCGCGCTGTTGTTCTATGTGTCTACTCTCCTAATCTCGATCTTCCTGGAGATCAACCATCTCCATGATCAGGTGATACTGCCTAAGAATTATATCTTGATCTCTGATGGGACGGGGGTTCCTTGGCCTAAGCCACAACTCCATTGTCACACAATGGCAGGAACGAAGTTCATCTCATGAACTTAAATATATCCAGACTGCCTCTTTGGTTGCATCCTTGGTAACGATGTATCTTGCCTTTAATCGTCGAGAAAGTCACGGTATCTAGCTTGGAACTCTTCTAACATACTGTCCCTCACCTGAGGGTAAAGACAATGCCTGCGATTGACATTCAGTCGACCTTATCACCCTGGAACCTTTCCAGTGATTCTCCCCAGGATCGATTGATACCATCTCATTATAACTAGTGAGTATCCTAACATCCAATTAGATCTATCTCATAGATCCAAAACACAGGATTTACGAGGTATCACTTTGATCCTATATGGAGAATCCTTGTGATAAGCGGAGATTGACCGAGTGTACCATATGAAAATCCTTCCTTATCAAGAGTATGTCATCCACGTACTCTAAGAGGATCATCACCATACTCCCTACTACCTTTTTGTATATACAAGGTTCATCTACCATTTTAATGAAGTCAAACTCTTTGACTACCACATCAAAACAGACGTTCCAACTCCGCGATGCTTGTTTTATCACATAAAACATCTTGCACACGTTTCCGCTGCTCCCATTGTCTATGAAGCCCTCTGGCTGTGTACTTATAGACACTCTCTTTCAAATAAACGTTTAGAAAAGCAGTCATGACACCCAACCGCCTTATAACGTAGTGGTTGTATGTAGCCGTGGTAAGTATGATCTGGATGGACTTAAGCATAGCTTTGAAAGTCTCAACTTTTCCATGTACACCTAGTAATCTTTTCAAGATATACTTACTCCTGATGGGGATTTAACCCTTCAGATAAAGGAACCAAAGTCCATACTTTTTGTTGGCGTATAAGGATTCCATCTCAGATCACTAAGCATCCAACCATTCATATAGAGTCCCACTCCCGATGGCCTGCTCGAAACTAGTTGGGTCATCATCACCTGATTTAATCATCGCTCCCACTGTCATAGAGAAAACTGAAGTATCTCTCAGGTGGGTGAGGAACCCTACTAGATCGGCGGAGAGGCTAAGGTTCGTTGGAAACTATTGAATCCTTTGGTTCTACCAAATCATCAGCTGCAGCTTGTAAAGCTGGAACTCTTTCCAGTTCTACCTCATGACCAATAATTTCTTCACAAGAAATTCTGTTTCACAAAGGTGGCATGCTGAGATTGAAAACATCTTTTGTTCCTCGGTTTGGTAGATGATATTCCCTTACGAATGCTTGGGATATCCAACAAACTTCTACATAACTGACTTTGCCTCGAGCTTGTTCGGATTTTGCTTTTAGACATAGGTCAGACAACCCCAAATCTTAACATACTTAAGATATGGGGTCTTCCCATTCCATATCACATATGAAGTGTTAGGCAACTGATTTGATTGGAACCCAATTCAATATGTTTGCAGCTTCTCAAGTGCATAACTCCGAAAAGGAAATAGGAAACTCAGTAGTACTCATCATATAGCGCACCATATCACATAGGGTGTGATTGCTCCGCCACGATACACCGAGGTGCTGTGGTGTATTTAGAGGAGTAATGCTGAGAGAGAATCTCATTCTCGTTTAGAATAGTCCAGGAATCTCCGAGCTTAAGTATTCTCTTCATTGATCACATCAAAGGACATAATACTTATACATGTTTTTGGTTCTCTACTTCTAACTTATATTCATTGAATTCCTCAAAATTTCCAGACTTGTGTTTCAATAGGAACATATGTCCGGATCTTGAGAGATGATCAGTGAATGTAATGAAGTTCAAAGAACCAGTCATGGCATGTGTAGACAGGGGACCTTCGTACATCAGCATGTGTCAATCCCAAGAGTTCCTTAACTCTTTCTCTGTTTCCAATAAACAGAGCCATAGTCATCTTATCTTTGTGACATGACCGACAAGTTTCACAAGATGTAAATTCAAACTAATTTAAATATGCATCTAAATGTAACTTCAGCTAGCCGGGTCACACTGATATGACCTAGTCTACAATAACTCAAAAAGGATCCATTCATTTCTGAACTCATCCTCTTCTGTGTGTTCTGTACATTAAGAACAATGGTTTGATTTAGAACGTCTATGCTTTTAGATAACGTGCCTGAACCGATCAACTCTTGATTTAGGAAATGTTCAAAATATTATCCAACAATACAAAATTATATCCTTCTTTACTAATAAAGAGACTGATATGATGTTGTACATCAGGTTCGGTATCTAATAATATTCGTTCAGAATCAATGTATTCTGGTAATACAGGGCGATAACTACCAACAGACTTGGCTGCAACACTTGCACCGTTTCCATCTCATGAAACTTAGAACCTGTTCTCAGTTCTCTACCTATCTGTAGCCCATGTAACAAATTACATATGTTGGATCGTGATCCGGTTTCAAATACCCAGGACGTAAAGGATATTGAGAAACAGTTCTGTATAATGAACACATCCGAAGAAGATGCATCAGCATGCACTTTCTTCGTTTGGGCGTAACGGGAATTCTGGTAATCCCCTATATCCTGCTTTGTCTTGTAACAATTATAAGTTGGAGCGGGACCAAAGTTCCCTAGCGCGGTATAACAAGCGGGTTCGGTCAATACATACGTATTATTATCTTGATTATGGCATGACATAGTCGTAACCAGGAGATAGAGAGAGAATAAAACACTCAGCGTGCGCTTTTACTAGATTAGATTTGTTATCAATTTATCTAATCAGGATGTCTTCCACTGTTTTAGTCAAATCTTCCTTCAAATCCTAAAAGGAAAGACTAGCCGGGATTAATTAAACCCTACAAATTGACCAATCTTTCAGCCGGGCCAGTTCCGGTACTTTGAGGGAGGTTCCCCGTGCTTACGCACAAACCTAAATAAAATAAACCTCGTTTTCCCAGGAGCGTAACCCCGTTGACACATATCTAGACACCTACTTGATCTGCTAATTGTAATGTGTAAAACTCTCCCAGGAGTAACTCTTACTCGCAGCGGGTATCAGGATTCAATTATCTCATAGACGGTATGCAATCTCATTGCAAATTTCAACACTTGAAATTCCCAATAATATTTTACCCCTAGCAGCTTCTATGACCTTAACATGGTCAACAAATCATAAATGCTAGTCAAGTTCAACCCGTCATTTCCCGATTGAATTAAACCCACCCGCACGACCCTTAACATGGTCAACAAAGTCGCACGACTACCCTAATCCAATCGCATCATATGCTTATATAGATAAGCACTAATCAGCTAACACACACAACGCCTTAACATAGTCAACAAACATAGCACGAATACTAACTAGTACTTATCTGAAATGACGAAGCGCTACGACAGGTTTTTAAGAAAACCCTTTGCGTAATGAACTTGATATCGTTATAGAATCGAGTGATTTTAAATGGAATGTTTTTAGGCCTTTTCTAGTTTCGCTAAAGAGGTCACTCCCGGTGAAGGGATCGTCGGCTCTTTCCTCATCGAATAAGGTGCAGGATATTTCATAAATATCACTATGCAAAGCAAAAACTATAGAAACAATCAAAAGACAAACCGTGTTTGTAGCATCTGCTAGTTTCGCTAAAGTGGTCACTCCTGGTGAAGGGATCTCGGCTCTTTCCATATGGAATAAGGTGCTAGATGTTCTATAAGGAACACCGCTATGGAAAGCAAGAACTAGAGCTACCTATTTTTGAGACAAGTTTCTACAACATCTTTAGGTTTCTTTTAGTTTCATTAATCTCATTAATGAAGTCCCATTTTATTATGCTTTACAAGCAACACTTTTGAAACGAAATCTGCAATATAACATATATCTCATATATGTAATATAAACATTCGTCTCAGGCAGTAATATGATCTCATCACAGAACATTGCAGCAGAAGAATAACATATGAAATATTGGATATACTAGGATTTCCGTGTTTTATGCGAGCCTGTATAAAATACGGATTCCACGGTCGCGATGAATAGACAAACCCATATCCCTAGACCCCTACGAGAGCGACAAGTAACCTTGCCAGTTCTAGAGTTAGAAGACCCGATCTCGACTCCTCGAGATGGTCTCCCACTGGACCCTAGAACCCGGTTGCTTATGCTCCCCGCCTTGTGTCTACCTAATGCGGAAAAGTAAATAATATACAATGGTGACATTATCCTCAGCCCGGATGTGCCCCAATAAAAGAATATTATACACAAATGAATTTTACATGAATGAAAATAAAAACCCTCATCTCACAAAAAACCTCCGGCTATTCAGAACACGACGATCCAATATAACATATCACAGCAACACATAATATCTCATATCATCAATATAAGCAAGTATGCGTATCCCGATTGTCGTTGATGTATAGCAACGAAACCAGCGATACACCACATACTACGCTTACGGTCACAGAAAAGAAAGCGTAAAACTATAATAGTTGGAATCCAGAACCTCCTTAGACATCGCATGCCTAACCAAATGAATTCCTTAGACATCACATGCCTAACAGTTATAAACCCCGCATTCTAGTCTCATTATCGAAAACTCTTTTCAATTTCAAGTCGGGCAATTCAACAAGATTCCCGACATCCTGATCGAATGCTCGTCGCCAACTTCAGTAGACGGCCGCACCCCCGGATGCCGTCGACGAAGTGCACTAAGGCGGAACACTGCTACAGTGAGCACCCGAACGGATGCTTTTGGCCACGGGGTTCTCCTACAGTCACTCGGTCGGGGCTATGGGGCGTGGCTGTCTATTAAGTTTACCCGGCGAGTATCCGCGTACGCTACGTGATAGCGACGGACTTTTGATCGCATCAAAATCCCGTGGCAATCGATCAAATGAGACTAAACTGCTAGATTTACAACATTCAAATTAGTTATCTCATAACTACTTGTGGATTCCAAATATTCTATCACATTCCAGATAAATAGACAATGTTAAACTTTCCGATCGAATAAACAAACACCAAAGATTTACTAAATAGCTCAACACTTGAGCGGAGTTCAAAAAGTATCCATCACATGCCACAATACCAATGGTCCAGCCGTAGAAGGGTCAAACCAACGCCTCACATGTGGAAACGCCGTTCTGCCCCAAACTCTAAGGTTTAGAGGCGGTTCAGACGGTCACATAATCGAGTTAAGGTTTGTGTTCTTCTAGAGGGTCCATCGCGTTACCTGCATGACTTAGAACGTTTTTTAATTACGGAAAAATCCAACACTTGGAAATTTTCCGGCAGGGGAAAAAGTGAGTTATTGATATCCGTTCGAACTTTTTAACACGTTCTAAAATTACCTGGACAAAATAAACGAAGTTAAACTTTCCGATCGAATCAACGAGTTCTCAATACAACCCAGAAAACTCAACACTTGAGTAAAATTAAAAATACCCAGAAATATGAGGAAACACCTACGGACATTACTCTGTAAACACGTGTCCCCAATTCACTGTTCTGGCCGCGGAACCGCCGCGACAAGCATGTTCATGCCGCAGTTCCGTGGCACTTTTAGAGAGTTGGGGGGCCCGTGTTTCATGGTTATCCTTAGAATTCCCTGCTGATTTTTTTGAGTATTTTTAACGCAGAAAAAATCAACTTTTGAAAAAATTTCCATAAACTAGGGTTTTATGGGTATTCGGAGTTCGATCGGACTTTAAACTTCGTCTAGACTTCGCCTAAAGCTCTAGCTTGTATCTGATACCACTGTAGAGTTACTAGGCACTCTAATAAGGTTATACAAGGCATCAAACATGCCCGATTTAAAATTTAGCCGTGCCGAACAACCCTAAACCAAGATCTTAAACTAGAGATTGGGAGAAACAAAGCTTGTTAAACACTATAACATCTAAGAGTTTGGGATTACATCCTTTGTAGTCCGGTCATTCACTTCTAAAGCTCCGTGTTGAGGTCCCTTCGCTGCGATCATCGAGTATCCGGATCTAGAGAGGCTCCACGAAGAGAAAGATGCAAGCTTGCTTCCGATCATCGATAACTAAGATGATGTACCTTGAAGTTTCTTTAACACAATCTCTCACTCACTAATCAAGTGAACAACCTAATCTAATTGGCTAGATTAGATGAAGATGATGAAGTAGGATTTATGCACTCATTTATTTTCTTAATCTCACTCATTTTCATCACTTCATAAAAAGCTAGAAAGCTTTTCATTAAGAACTCAGGGAAGAAGAAGAAGAATCCTTTTGTGATGAATAATGAAAACCTTGAGTGGTTTGAATTGCAACCATGGGTTAAGTATGAAGACTTAACCCATTTAGATTTAGCTAGGGTAAATGGTTGGGTTGGGTTAAGGAAATATCTATGCAAAATATCCAAGTCAAAGTCAAAGCTTCAAGAAGCTTCATGAAAGCTTCATGAAGACTTAACCCTAATCCAAACCTTAACCTCAATAAACTCCACAAAATATGTTGCATTTATAACCATAACATGTTACAATATTATATATCACATATATAATATTTATTGTAAAAAATAAAATAATACAATTAACATATATCAGGTTAGTTATATGTATGCCCTAGAGGCCATTACTGTACACGAGATGTATAATGTAGTGGATGCTGGGACATATATAGGGAGGACTTTCTTGCTCGACATGATAGTACGCTATCTGGTTGCTCTTTATCTTAACATGTATACTTATTGTCTCTCTGTTACATGTTGATAAAGCCCTTATGATGTGTACTCGACTTCCAGGACTATGATGTAGATCATACTAGTAGGGCCTGGGTAGTCCATGAGTACATCCTTCAATATTCTTAGTCGTCGGAATATCAAGACGGGGCATCGATATTCCAGAGTAGACTAGCGTATATCTTCTCGACCCATGTGATGGGCGATGGATGTGTAAGTGCTCGGCGGCGCTCCGGCCATCAATCCGACGTCGGAATGCGGAAACGAAACTTTTTTACGAACTTGTAAACCGGCACCACCGCGCACGAAAATCACGGATCGGGCCATTAAACTAGTCCTAGCTATCTAGAGAAAGGATATACCGAGCGATCCATGTCCTTCGGTCATCTCGTCGTCGTCCCGATCTCCCCGCGGAATCTCCGGTCTTCATCTCCTCATCGGAAGGGCACCACATCGCCAGGTTTTTTTACGGGCTCCCACCTCTGGACCGAGGCAACTCGGGCACGAAGTTGGCGAGTCGACGTGCCCAAGAGTTGCTGTAGAATAGTGTAGAACTCATGTCTCATTTTGGGGTAGTGGAAGTTGCCATATGGTGGAGGAAATAAACCGTGCTTTTGAAAATGGTGCTATGGGATTTTGTTTGCGCAAAAGAGATAAAAATCCCGCACTAAAAGTTTTTGACAGCCCCTCATCTATATTTGGCCGGCCATGGCTCATGGTGGAAGTGAGGAATGGAGAGAGAGAGAGTGGAAAGGTCAAGGGGTGGAAAAGGCACTAATACAAGCAAAAAGGAAAATGATTATAATATGAAATGATGATCACAATCCCATCCAAAACCACTCCCATCATCAACAACCATGATGAACCAAAAGTCAAGCCATGATGAAAAGAAGAAGTCAAATGGTGGAGGAATTATCATGATACAACAATATGCAAAGAGCACCCTCCACAATGCTTATTTGCACAATTGAAAATAAGCCCTCCTCCACCAATCTTCAGCCAATGAAAGATACAAAGAAAATTGGCCGAAACGGAAAAACAAACTGCCAACTTCGGAAAACCGATCCCGTAATAAATTACAGGAAAACCCCGCTACTTATATACATACCCGCATTTGTATTCCGACCGAATACAAATGCAATGAGACAAAATCTACATTGCACTATACTAGGATCTGGCTTAAAACAAAGCCCGCTAGTATAATCCGTCCGATCATGATCAGTGCAATACCGCACGTATCTGATCGAACCCTGCCATATCTCCATACAGCCTCTACAGCGTTTCGCCCGAAACTTGAGCAACTGTCTGTAGGGGACTCTAATGACTCGTCAATATTATGGCTGTGGATTTAACCACTAGCACGTCAGAGGTATTAGCCATACGTGACGGGCTACCAGCTATTGACCAAAAGGGACGTCGATGAGCGAACTCATCCTGACACCCTACTGAGCCTGTCAGTGACAATATCCGTACAGTCCGGTCCGTTCGTCTATGAGCATCGCATGGCGGGCCTAGGAGGTTGGTAAAAGTCAGACCCCCAAAAGCGGTACAAGTCGTGTCGGAGTGTAACCATGAATACCCTGAGATACTACTGGAATACCTACCAGTAAATCTCCTGCCTCGGCCGAGGGCTTTGTGTAATGGCACTCCTAGACAAAGTGCGACCTCACTCCCAATACCGGGAGAGATGAACCCCTGAAGATCCGCTCGCTGCCTCCATGTGGCTCGGGACTGTACCCAACTAAAACCTGTTTGCACGTCTCCTTTGAGCGTGGTAGGGTAGTAATCAAAGTACAGTGGGAACTCACACGAGACAAATGACGATCCTAAGGTCGATGAACTAACCTGCACACATGTCACTAGGGAACCTCTATCTGACGTCAGGTATAAGACCAACTAGCATGTTCCCGGCGAGTCCTGTCCGGTGTTCTCATAACCCAATGAGCACCTGTATAAATCTTAGGTGAACCAACTGACACCAGTGGCTTGTGAGACCGTCCACCACCCCCCGTCGGGGTCTCGACTGTATACACTAGTCTACTCTGGAGTATCGATGCCCTGTCTCGAAACTCCCACAACTAGGGACCTTTTAAGGATGTGTTTATAGACTACTAGCTCCCACGTATATGATCGCCCTCTTACTGCTGGCAGTCAAGCAAGAATATTAGGGGTTCTATCAACGTGCAATAGTGACCTGTCATGTCACCTACAGCAGTACACGATGATAAAGATAAACCAGATAGCATACTATCATCTTGAGTAAGACTGTCCTACCGGAATAGGTCCTCCCTCAATCATTGCAATCACACGCCTGTGATCCAATAATTTACTCTTAGGGCACTATCTCCAACAATCTCCCACTTGCACTCAAGGCTAATTATTGCGATGTCGCATACTCACAGCCCGTGTGATACCGAACACCCAACTCCTCTACTAGTCAGTCTCACAAAGCTCGTTTGCAAAACTATTGCGTTCGAGGAATAACCTTAGTGAGTGGATCCACTTTGATGTTTCTTTCTATGTCTCTCTATATCTCAAGTTCGCGGAGAAAGCCATCTCCCGAAATGGGCAATACCTGTCTTAGAATGTGTCTGGATGTCTGATGAGACCTAGCTCATAAATGAACTCCAAATCCAAACTTCTTAGACTGTATCGTCAACTGAACTTAATCAGTATCCTGCGCCATGCCTCCCTCAGTATCGCCTTGGACCACCTGTCCAAAATACTGCCCCTCATCAGAAGGAAAACTATAACTCTGACAACCTCCCTGTCGTCCAGGTCACCTTGGAACCCTGGAATGATAACTGTCTCCCGAATGAGGCTGTCGTTATCATATCCCTAGAACAAGCAGTTATGTTCTAAAACTGCTTCCGTCTGTTTCTCCAGGATTGGATCAATGTCAACTTACTGCATCTAGTGTAAAAACAACATCTGGTGTGGTACTTGACATCTCATGATTGACTCAATTGCCTAAGCAAGTGATATGTCAATCATGCACATCCCTCTCCCCTTTAGTCTGTAAGACACCTTTAGAAAGGGTGACTCCATCACCTGTAGGTACACTACCGTGCCAGGAGTCGTCCATTCTAAAATACCGGTAGAATGCTGTCAAAGAACCCAGATTGGGAAACCACCCAAATCTAGATCTAATACCATAGATCCAGTAACCAGTATGTCTGATATAATGTCCAAGTCCCATGTGGAGAAACCAATGTGTGACGACCAAAGTATAACCGATCGTAGTATAGGAATATCACTTCCTACTCTGTGTATGTCATCCAAATACCATGACATCACACCCTACTACCTTCTCAACAGATCCATCCCCTATTCTGACGAAGTCAAACCTATGACTGTCACGTCAGAAATAGATATCTATCTTCGCCACATCTTCTTTAGTCTATAAATAGACATAAGACACATGTCTACCAATGCTTCCGCTGCTCCCACTGACCACGACAACCCTCTGGCAGAGTCATATACACGTTCACTTCTAAAGCTAGTTTAGAACGACGCTATACTCATCCTCCCGTGGGGTCTCACAGTCTGGAACAACAGCAATGGAAAGTCTGGGTAAACAAGAACTTCCCTGTCACCGTCCTTGAGGCTACCGGAGTACCTCTCGGGTGCCTGAAGTTACCCACCTTATCTGCGGAGTGGCCAATGGAATGTCAAACCAGACTGAATTTTTAGGTTCCTATCAAATCATCAGTAATCGTTTGTGGTTCTGGAATCACTTCCAGTTCTACCATACTCCCACTACTGTTTTCTGAAAAAAAAATCCATTTTTATTAAAACTGTGGCGAGTCTAGAACAATATCACTATTGATCTTCTAGATGGTAGAAAGTCAACCCTCGTCATAGCCTGGGTCAACCCACAAACAGCCATTACAGAAACATGCCTTGAGTTATCCAGAGTCTGGTTTTAAGCATAAGCCGGACAACTCCCCGTACCTTAACATCGTTAAGATATGAACTGTTCTATATCCAATATAGAATCAGAGGCACTGATTTAATTGAACCAGATTCAAATCATGCAGCTGTACCCAGTGCATGTCAACTAAATGGAAAAAGGCCGATCAGCATTACTCAACTCAGGAATGCTTCCAATTATGAGTAACCTAAAAGAGAGGCAAGCTCTCTTAATGATTACTAACAACTAAACACCATACACAAGTATCTACATCTACGATCGACTTGAAGAATCCCGATACTTGCAACACCTGGTTCTCTACTCTATCCATATACCTATAACTTCTCAAAACTTGGACCCTGTGTTTCTACGAAACACCTGTCTAATAACTAGAGAAGTCATAAATAAACCGAATATAGTATGAGAACCAACCCTTCTGTCCTCATGGACGCTGGACAACATACAATACTCTGTATAAGTCCCTTGAATCTGATAACTCATTCACTGTGTGTCGTAGGTTGAAAACTGTACTTATGGTTAAGAAAAATTACACCGCTGTTTAATGCTCCTTACCTAACCATCCACTGATATAGGTAAATGTCACAGACATAGTTTCAAAAAGGTATATCTCACTCTATAAAAATAGACGTATAGATATATCAATTTGTAAGTGGTGCATAACAGCGGATATTCAAAACCAAATATTTGCCGTCCGGCAACCAACCCAGGTGACTTCCTCAAATATCACCGATTACAATGAATCCCGATATAATGAGGATGATCACCTAATTCCTAATAACTTACTCCCACTCATCTTCTGTAAAACCATACAGATGTGAGAATCATACCTGGTAAATACATACCCTGGAGTAAGTATCTAATCGGGAAATCGGTTTTCCTTTAACAGTACACAGTGAAACTGAAACATTGAAATGTTTTAATGGGGTATTCCGGTATTCCTAGTAATGCCTCTTCTATTATCCAGATTCACAACTGTAACCATGTAATTCTTTGCCATCTTTCCAAATCCCTTTCCATGTCTTTAGTCATTACCTTCTGTACACCCCTTTAGGCCAAATGGTTTTCTTCCTTTCCTACCGTTCGGCACCAGCCTATGATTTGTAAGAAGACTATCCAATAAGCATAATGGGTGTACTGTCCTAATCCTAGGAACACTCGCAATGCGAGAGAAGGTGATGATAAAAGACAACCGAATAAACCTTATTCCTATTTCTCCTGAACCAGAATCCATCCCCGAACTGGAACAAGTTCCTTTCGAGTTCGTATATAACCATACGATGGAGTATCCAATAAACTGTGGATCTTCGTAGTGATACAGAGTGTTCTGGAGAAATACAAAGGTGATTTAGGATCGGCAAATAAATACTTGTTTTGGTCGTGAATAGCAGTCGTAATTTACTTTGCCCTCTTACTAATCCCTTGTTATGTCTTTACTTAATACCTTATGTACACCATCGTTATGCTAATTGGTTTTCTTCATTCCCCACCGTTCGGCACCAGCCTAAGGTTTAGAAGAAGACTATCCAATTTGCGTAATAGGTGTACTATCTCCTAAACCAAGGAGTACTCGCAACCTGAGAGAAGGTAAAAGGAAAAGGCAACTGAATAGTCCTATCCGTTTTCTCCAGAACCGGAAACCATCCTCGAATAAATTCCTTCGAGTTCGTTTATAACCATACGATGGTTTTGTCCAATGGATGTGGACGTTCGTAGTAATACGGGGTGTCCTGGAGAAAAGGGTAAAAGTAGGAGTGGCAATTAGGTTTGCAACTCTGACAATCGAAAAGCCAGTGTTTTAGAAGGTTCGGTTAATTTTGGTCACTGAGTCATAGTCTTAGGGTCGGGTCATGGTCGTTGCCGAAGAGAGAGAGAAAAGAAACACTCAGCGTGCACTCTAACCTAGATCAGAATGGTTACCAATTTATCTAATCTGGAAACCTCCCACTGTAACCTCAAATTCTTCTCCAAACCCGAAAGAAGAATTAGTCGGGATCACCCGAGGAGTAAACCAACTCATCAGTGAGAATCGGGATCCAACTATCATCGAATGATAACATGACGGAATCCGTTCACGTCATCACACTCCAGAAGGTATGCGCATATCTGGCAAGTTTCAGTTTCTTCTGAAACTCCCGATGTGATTTCTGCCCCATGCACTTATGACCTTGACTTTGGCCAACATATCATAAGTCACATGTCATGTTCTACCCGTCATTCTCCAGGTTAATTTGAGCCCACCCGTACGTACCCTTGACTTTGGCCAAAATAGTAGTACGACTACCCCAAACCAACGCATCTATCTATGCTGTATATGAATAACCAATAGCTACCAAACACTGTGCCTTGACTTTGGCCAACATACACAGCTTGAATACTATTGACCACCCATATGAAACGATGGAGGGCTACGAATGGTTTTTGGCGAAAACCTTTAACGTAATGAACTTGATATCGTTGAAGGAACCGGATAGCTTTTTGAAAATATAGTGACGAAAACCTTTGCTAAAGAGGTCACTCCCGGTGAAGGGATCTCGGCTCTTTCCCCGTAGAATGAGGTGCAGGATATTCCAACTGAATACCACGATGCAAAGCAATGTAATCGGCTATATTGAAGTTATTTCCCTGACGCAAACTTTTGTCCAAGGGGTCACTCCCGGTGAAGGGATCTCGGCCCTTGCCTCGTCGACTGAGGAGCAGGATATTCCAACTGAATACCACTGGGCAAAACAAAAGTGAACGTCCTTGCAATAACAGCTTTTTGAAAAATGTTCCAACAACATCAGAATAGGTTTGTTTTTAACTTGCATTGATCCGAATCAACGCAGTCCCATCAATTGATCACACCACAAAGAACGAAAATAATGTCGTACGTATATGCCATCCTCATTCGCCACTGGGTCCCGTCATTATCCGTTAGGTTACATAACTAATGACAGAGCGGGGACTGGACTAGCGCGGATGCAAAACATGTACAACATCTACTAATATATATATATATCAATATATAATATTTTGCTCAAGGCGTGATAAAATGAAACATTACAGAAATGTAATAAGCATTATAGAACAATACAGATATCTGGGATCCCCGGGTTTCACAGAGACACTACTGAAACCAGACGTTCCCCTGGTCGTGTGGATAGCCTATGCAATGAAATCTTAGACCCCTACGGACGCGGCAAGTTACCCGCCAAAACCTGAAGCGAGGCAGCCCCCTTCAGCAACGTGAATGGACCACCCAGCACTTCACGGAATCCGGTAACTTGGGCACCCCTCCTGGGTCAACCTGTACCCCCTACGAGTGCGGCGAATAGCCCGCCAATTTTAGAGTAAAGCCCCCTCCGTCTCAATGCCATGAGATGCGGGCTTGTTGATCTCTAGAACCCGGCTATCCATGCACCCCACCTTGGGGTAATCCTAGTCCAGAAAGTAAAATATACATACAACGGGTACATCGACCTCGACCCGGTCGTGCTCCAAAAGAATAATACAAACAGGCAGTGAAGGCAGTCCACATGTCGGACGCTCGCCCCGCAATATCAAATGTACATAATACAACCAAAACTGTACTAGCATTGCATCGAGCCTATCCCCCATGACCAATCCGCAACATCACAGCACAATCACAGAACATCAACGTGAATGTCACGTTCGCAAATCCGTCTAACCGGGCTATAACAGTTAGACAGGATTTACCGATCAAGTGACATTCACGGTCGCAGATATAATGTAAAAGCTGTGAACTAATGTGTTTAAAATTTTCGATCGATCAAATTTACCTAAGTGGGCCCCCAAGCACAACTGTAGCACTTAAAGAAATTCTGGGCCCAAAAGGAATATTCCAAAACCCCTATTTTCCTGTCCAAGAGCCTCTGTAAAATTTTGATACGCTGAACAGTGAATAGTGCGGCGGAACAGCGGCCCAAGCATGGGTTTGGCCGCGGTTCCACGGTGGTACAGTGTGTTCACATGACCAAAATTTCACAGAACACTTAGAATTTCCTGCACATCATTCTGCAACAGCCCGAAAAAAATTTGGAGCCAAAAAAAATTTCGACAGAAACTGTGCTTTTTGAAAACGCGGGTTTTGGAATTTTGTTCGATCGAAAGAGTAAACACATTAGACCAAGCTAGACTAGGTTAATGGTGTGGCTCTGATACCACGTAAGTGCACGGCGGCGCCCCGGCCGTCAATCCGACGCCGGAATGCGGAAACGAACTTTTTTACGAACTTGTAAACCGGCACCACCGTGCACGGAAATACCGGATCGGGCCATTAAACTAGTCCTAGCTATCTAGTGAAAGGATAGAGAGATATACAGAGCGATCCATGTCCTTCGGTCTTCTCGTCGTCGTCCCGATCTCCCCACGGAATCTCCGGTCTTCATCTCCTCATCGGAAGGGCACCACATCGCCGGGTTCTTTTACGGGCTCCCACCTCTTGACCGAGGCAACTCGGGCACGAAGTTGGCGAGTCGACGTGCCCAAGAGTTGCTGTAAAATAGTGTAGAACTCATGTCTCATTTTGGTGTAGTGGAAGTTGCCATATGGTGGAGGAAATGAACTATGCTTCTGAAAATGGTGCTATGGGATTTTGTATGAGAAAAAGAGATAAAAATCCCACACTAAAAGTTTTGGACAGCCCCTCAACTATTTTTTTGGCCGGCCATGGCTCATGGTGGAAGTGAGGAATGGAGAGAGAGAGAGTGGAAAGGTCAAGGGGTGGAAAAGCCACTAATACAAGCAAAAAGGAAAATGATTATCATATGAAATGATGATCACAATCCCATCCAAAACCACTCCCATCATCAACAACCATGATGAACCAAAAGTCAAGCCATGATGAAAAGAAGAATTCAAATGGTGGAGGAATTATCATGAAAAAAAAATATTCAAAGACCACCCTCCACAATGCTTATTTGCACAATTGCAAATAAGCTCTCCTCCACCAATCTTCAGCCAATGAAAGATACAAAGAAAATTGGCCGAAACGGAAAAACAAACTGGCAACTTCGGAAAACTGATCCCGTAATAAATTATAGCAAAAACCCCGCTACTGTATATACAAACCCGCATTTGTATTCCGACCGAATACATATGCAATGAGACAAAATCTACACTGTACTATACTATGAGCTGGCTTAAACCAAAGCCCGCTAGTATAATCCGTCCGATCATGATCCGTGCAATACCGCACGTATCTGATCGTACCCTGCCATATCTCCATACGGCCTATACAGCGTTTCACCCGAAACTTGAGCAACTGTCTGTGGGGGACATTAAAGACTCGTCAATACTATGGTTGTGGATTTAACTACTAGCACGTCAGAGGTATTAGCCATACATGACGGGCTACCAGCTATTGACCAAGAGGGACGTCGATGAGCGAACTCATCCCGACACCCTACTGAGCCTGTCAGTGACAATATCCGTACAGTCCGGTCCGTTCGTCTATGAGCATCGCATGGCGGGCCTAGGGGGATGGTAAAAGTCAGACCCCCAAAAGCGGTACAAGTCGTGTCGGAGTGTAACCAAGAGCACCCTGAGATACTACTGGAATACCTACCAGTAAATCTCCTGCCTCGGCCGAAGGCTTTGTGTAATGGCTCTCCTAGACACAGCGCGACCTCACTCACAATACCGGGAGAGACGAACCCCTGAAGATCCGCTCACTGCCTCCATGTGGCTCGGGACTGTACCCAACTAAAACCTGTTTGCACGTCTCCTTTGAGCATGGTAGGGTAGTAATCAAAGTATAGTGGGAACTCACACGAGACAAATGACGATCCTCATGTAGATGAACTAACCTACACACATGTCACCAGGGAACTTCTATTTGACGTCAGGTATAAGACCAACTAGCATGTTCCCGGCGAGTCCTTTGCGGTGTACTCATAACCCAATGAGCACCTGTATACATCTTAGGTGAACCAACTTACCCCAGTGGCTTGTGAGACCGGCCACCGCCCCTCGTCGGGGTCTCGACTGTATACACTAGTCTACTCTGGAGTATCGATGCCCTGTCTCGAAACTCTCACGACTAGGGACCTTTTAAGGATGTGCTTATAGACTACCTGCTACCATGTAAATGATCGCCCTCATACTGCTGGCAGTCAAGCAAGAATCCTAGGGGCTCTATCAACGTGCAATAGTGACCTGTCAGGTCACCTAAAGCAGTACACAATGATAAAGATAAACCAGATAGCATACTATCATCTTGAGTAAGACTGTCCTACCGGAATAGTTCCTCCCTCAATCACTGCAATCACGCGCCTGTGATCCAATAATTGACTCTGAGGGCACTATCTCCAACAGGATGATCCCATATCCATTGGTGTTTGACATCAGAGACGGTATGCAGGTGCTCAGTGGAGACTGGGTACACTGAACGGACTCGCCGAGAACTCCCGGATGGTACTATACCTCACGTCAGATGGCAGTTCTCTGGTGACACTTGTACAGCTTAGTCTGTTGACCCGAGATCGTCATAGAGTCTTGTGTGTCTCCCACTTTGCTTTGATTTCCACCCTACGACGGCTCTACTGAGTCGTGCAAACAGGTGGTTTTTGGGTACAGTCCCGATTCACTTGGAGGCAATGAGCGATAGGGAATTCGTCTCTCCCGGTATTCGGGGTTGATGTTGCGCTATGCTCGATTGTCCATAACTGCAAATCCCTGGTCAGGGTTGCAGTGATTTACTGGTAAGTGTTATCAGTAGTTTCACGCTTGTTGTAGACCTAACATCGGCATGACTTATCAAGCTGCTGGGGTCTGACGTTTACCACCCATAGGCGAGATATGCGACATATCAGACGAGCAGACCGGACTGTGCGGTAAGTGTTACTGATTGGATTCGCAGGAGTATGAGCAGGCTTGCTCGTTGATTTTTTGATGGCTCAATACCCGGGTGGCCGTTACGTTTAGCAGACCGCTTGCGGCTTGTGGGTGATTGATATGATCACCGCCTACTGCCGGCGTATTGACGAGTCTTTAGAGTCCTACACAGAGGTTTCCTGGCTCAAGCGAAATGAAATAGGAGCGCATATGAGATATGTGCGGGGCCGAGAATAAATCCAGTATGTGATACTGAATTCTATTCTCGCGATTTGTATCATCGGACGGTTATATGAGATATAGCCGGGTTACCGAATCAAATGTTGATTCGATATATTGATACACTTGATATTAGTCGGTTATATGCGATATGACCAGATCATTAAATCAAGTATTGATTTAATGATTTAATGTATAATTATATATTTGATATATTACTTTACATTAACCAGTATTTGTTTTCTAAAGATTGATTTTATCAATTGATGTGCACAAGTTGTATATGTGATATATGTTTGTGCACTAGTTTGTATCATGATTGATGATACATGCAAACTTGGGTGTGTGTATGACTTACAACATGTTTAGGTTAATGGTTTAGGTTTTTATTTATTTAGTAATTCAAAATGGAGGCTTTCAATGTTTTGGCTTGAAGCTTCATGATGCTTTTAAGCATCTTTTACAAAGTCTAACCATTTTGTTTTGCATGAGATTTTCATTAACCTTACCATTAACTTAAACTAGGGTTTAGTCTCTACAAAGGATAAACTCACCCATGGTTACATTATGATAGACTTCACTTGATTATTCTTTTCATATAATTGATTATTATTCCTTCTTCTTCTTCTTCTTCTTCTTCTTCATTCAAAAAAGAAAAAAGAAAAAGCTTGCTAGAAAATTTTCAAGTGAAGAATTAGAGTAAGAAATCCAAATCGAAAGTGAACCCACTTCGTATTTCATCATCCTCTACTACTTGCCATTTAGTTTAGGGTGTTCTCTTCATAAATTTCTTGGCCTAGTGAAGATGGAGCTTGAGCTTGAGTCTCCTCGACGTAGATCGGCTTCAGCCTCGAAGTCAACAACCTAGCCCGCTCATTTCTTCGAAGAAACCAATGCTAGAGTCCGGGATCCCGATGATCGCAGTGAAGGGACGTCAACACGGAGCTTTAGAAGTGAAGGACCGGATCTACAAAGGTTGTAATCCTTTTCACTTGTAGTTAAAATGTTTAACTTGCTAGTTTTCGCATAATCTCTTATCCACGATCTTGCTTAGGGTTGTTCGGCACTTCTATTTTTTTGAAACGGGCATGGCTGATGCCTTGTAGAACCTTGTTAGAGTGCCTAGGAACCTTACAGTAGTATCAGAGCCAAGCTAGAGCTTTAGGCGAAGTGTTGACGAAGTTAGAAATCCGATCGAACCCCGAAACCGTAATCTATACCCTTCTCTGTACATTTTTTAAAACTATGGATTTTTCCTAATTAAAAATGCTCAGAAAATTAAGTAGGGAAATCAAGGATAACTGTACAAAACGAATGCCTTACTCTACTGTAGCGCCGTGGAACCGCGGCCTTACCCTGCTTTTGGCGGCTGTTCTGCGGCCGTATGTAATGATTAGGGATCCGTTTTCCTACAGTAATTCCCGTAGCAGTTTCTTGTTTCTTCTGGGAATTTTTAATTTATACTCAACAGTTGAGTTTTCTGTGTTGTATTGGGGATTCGATGATTTGATCTGATTATTTAACATTGTTTATTTTTTCCGGATAATTTTAGAACCTGTTAAAAAGTTCGAACGGATATTAACAACGCACTTTTTCCCGACCCGAAAAATTTCCAAGTGTTGGATTTTTCCTTAGTTTAAGAACGTTCTAAATCGTGCAAGTAACGCGATGGAACCTCTAGAAGACAACAAACCTTAACTCGATTATATGACCGTCTTGAACTGCCTTTTGAACCCTAGGGTTTAGGGCAGTACGGCGTACCACATGTGACACGTTGGCTTGACCCTTCTACGGCTGGACCGTTGGTACTGTGGCATGAAATGGATGTTTTTAAACTCCCCTCAAGTGTTGAGCTATTGGGAAAACTTGGGTGTTTGATTATTCGATCGGAAAGTTTAACATTGTCTATTTATCTGGAATGTGATACAATATTTGGAACCCACAAGTAGTTATGAGATAACTAATCTGATTGTTATAAATCTAGCACATTAGTCTTATTTGATCGATTGCCACGGAATTTTGATGTGATCAAAAGTCCGTCGCAATCACGTAGCGTACGCGGATACTCGCCGGTAAACTTAATAGACAGTCACACCCCATAGCCCCGACCAAGTGACTGTAGGAGAACCCCGTCGCCAAAAGCATCCTTTCGGGTGCTCGCGGCAGCGGTGTTCCGCCTTAGTGCACTTAGTCGACGGCATCCGGGGGTGCGGCCATCTACTAAAGTTTGCGACGAGCATTCGATCAGGATGTCGGGAATCTTGTTGAATTGCCCGACTTGATATTGAAAGGAGTTTTCGATGATGAGACTAAAATGCGGGGTTTATAGTGATTAGGCATGCGATGTCTAAGGAAATTGCGAATTCCAACTGTTGTAGTTTTACACTTTCTTTTCTGCGACCGTAAGTGTAATATGTGATATCTCCGGTTTCGTTGCTATATGTCAACGACAATTGGGATGGGCATATTTACTTACGTCGATGACATGTGATGTTATGTGTTACTGGATATGTTATATTGGATCGTCGTGTTTGAATAGCCGAGGTTTTTTTATGTGAGATGGGTGTTTTTTCATTTTCATTCATGTAAAAACTTGTATGTAATATTCTTTTATTGGGGCACTTCCGGGCTGAGGATAATGTCACCATTGTATATTATTTAATTTTCCGCATTAGGATAGACCCAAGGAGGTTAGCATAAGTAACCGGGTTCTAGGGTCCAGTGGGAGGCCATTTCGAGTAGTCGGTTCTGGGTCTCCTAACTCTAGAATTGGTAGGGTTGCTTGCCGCTCTCGTAGGGGTCTAGGGGTGTGGGATTGTTTATTCATCACGACCATGGAATCCATGTTTTATATAGGCTCAAAATAAAACACGGGCGTCCTAGTATATCCAATGTTTCAGATGATGTTTTCTGCTGCGTTATCTGTGATGTGATCATGTGATATGTTCAGATAGATACTGTATATAGTATATATGATATATTATATAGACGTTGCTTATGTTTTACACCCGCACTAGCCCTGCCCCGCTCTGCCGTTAGTTACCTAACCTAACGGTGCAGACGGGACATCGAGGTGAATGCGCATGGCATAAGTGTACGTTATATTTATCTGTGATGTTTAGGTGGACTTAAATGATGGGACTTTCATTAATGAGATTAATGAAAGAAAATAAACCTAAAAGATGTTATGGAATCGAATTTCAAAAATTAGGTAGCTCTAGTTGTTGCTTTGCATAGCGATGTTCCTTGTAGAACATCAAGCACCTTATTCGATAAGGAAAGAGCCGAGATCCCTTCACCGGGAGTGACCTCTTTAGAAATAACTAGCAGATGCTACAACCTTCAGTTTGTCTTTTGATTCCTTTTTTAGTTCTTGCTTTGCATAGTGGTATTGTGTATATCCTGCACCTCATTCGACGAGGAAAGAGCCGAGATCCCTTCACCGGGAGGGACCTCTTTAGCGAAACTAGCGAAAGCCTCAAAAACACTCCATTTAAAACCATTTGATTCCGCAACGAGATCAAGTTCAAAGCATTAAAGATTTTCTCAAAAACCATCTGCAACCCTCCGTCATTTTAGGAAGTAGAGTACTTAGTATTCGTGTTGTGTTTGTTGACCATAGTCAAGGCACAGTGTACGGTAGCTAAGTGATGTCTTCCAACACCGCATATGATGCGATTAGTTAGGACAGTCGCGTGACTTTGTTGACCTTAGTTAAGGGTCATGTGGGTGAGTCTAATTAATCACGAAATGACAGGTAGAGCTTGACTAGTACTTATGATTAGTTGACTATAGTTAAGGTCATAAGTGCTAGGGGTAAAAACTGTTATCGGGAGTTTCAAGTGTTGAAATTTGCAATGAGATTGCATACCTTCTATATGATAGTTGGATCCCGATACCCACTGCGAGTAATTGTTACTCCTGGGAGAGTTTTACACTTTACAATTAGCCGATCAAGTAGGTGTCTAGAAAGGTGTCAACGGGGTTACGCCCCTGGGAAAACGAGGTTTATTTTAATTAGGTCTGTGCGAAAGCACGGGGAACCTCCCCCAAAGTATCGGCACTGGCATGGCTGAAAGATTGACGAACTTGTAGAATGTAATTAATCCCAGCTAGTCTTTCCTTTTAGGGCTTGAAAGAAGATTTGATAAAAACAGTGGGAGCCATCCTGATTAGATAAAATATATTACCAATCTAATCTTGCAAGAGCGCACGCAGGGTGTTTTCTTCTCTCTCTCTCCAGGTAGCGATCATGTCACGCCTTAATCAATATAATAATACGGATGTATTGACCGAACCCGCTTGTCATACTCAGCAGGGGAACGTTGGTCCCGCTCCAACATATAATTGTTATAAGACCGAGCAGGAAATAGGGAAATACCAGGATTCCCATGCCGCCCAAACGAAGAAAGTGCATGATGATGCATCTTCTTCGGGTGTGTTCATTACAAAGAACTGTTTCTCAGTATCCTCTACGTCCTGGGTATTAAATACCGGATCAGGATCCCGCATATGTAATCTGTTACATGGGCTACAGAAAGGTAGAGAACTGAGAACGGGTGATATGTTTCATGAGACAGAAAACGGTGCAAGTGTTGCAGCCAAGTCTCTTGGTCACTATCATCCTGTATTTCCAAATACATTGATTCCGAACGAATGTTATTAGATACCAAACCTGACATACAACATCATATCAGTCTCTTTATTTATTAAAGAAATATATAATTTTGTATTGTTGGATAATGTTTTGCACATTTCCTATATCAATAGTTGATAGGTTCAGGCACGTTATCTAAAAGTATTGACGTTCTAAATCAAACTACAGTTCTTAAAGTACAGAATACGCATAAGAGGAAGAGTTCAGAAACGAACAAATTCTTCTTGAGGCATTGTAGACTAGGTCATATCAATGCGACCCGACTAGCTAAGTAACATTTAGATGCATATTTAAATCAGTTTAAATTTACATCTTGAAACATGCCAGTCTTGTCACAAAGATAAGATGACCATAGCTTCGTTTACTGGAAACAGAGAAAGAGTTAGTGAACTCTTGGGACTGATACATAGTGATGTATGAAGGTCCCCAGTCTACAAATGCCAGGACCGGTTCTTTGTACTTCATTACATTCACCGATGATCTCTCTAGATTCAGACATATGTTCCTGTTGAAACACAAGTCCGAAACTTTTGAGATAATCACCGAATATAAGTTAGAAGTAGAGAACCAAAAACGTGTATAAGTATTATGTCCTTTGATGTGATCAGGAAGGAGAATACTTGAGCATGGGATTCCTGGACTATTCTAAAAGGAGAATGAGATTCTCTTTCAGCATTACTCCTCCGCATACACCACAGCACGACGGTGTATCGGGGCGGAGCAATTGCACCCTATCAAAGTATGGTGCGCTCTATGATGAGTATTACTGAGTTGCCTATAGCTTTTGGGGTTATGCACTTGTGAAGCTGCATGACCTATTGAATGGCGTTCCAATCAAATCCATTGCCTACCACTTCATATGTGATATGGAATGGAAAGAGCCCATTGTAGGGTTCCTAGGCACTCTCAAGGGGTCTCAAAAGGCATCAACCATGCCCGTTTCAAAAATTACTGTGCCGAGAAACCATAGACTACGGATCGTTAGCTAGATGTCTAGGCGAAAGAAGCAACTAGTAAACTACTTTACTAAGGGAACGGAAATACAACCTTTGTAGATCCGGTGCTCCACCTCCATAGCTCCGTGATGATGTCTCCTCACTGTCCAAAACGGATCCCGGGCTCTAGCGTCGGCTTCATCAGAGAATGGACGGGCTAGGTCATCGACGACGATGCCGAAGATGATCTACGTCGAGGCATCACTAGATCAAGCTCTCACTTCACCAAGTCAAGAAACTTGTGAAGAAAACACACTCTACTACTTGGCAAGAGGTAGAGGATGAACAAATAGGAAGTGGGTAGACTTTAGAATTGGATTTCTCACTTGTTTTCATCAATCACCATTGATGAAGCGAAGGTTTCTTCATTGAAGAAGAAGATGAAGAAGAAGAAGAATATAAGATAAGTTGTTTTTAAAAATAAAAACAATATGATACTTATCATAATCTCAACCACGGTTTAGTGTAGAGATTTAACTAAGGTTAGATGAGTGGTTAGTGTTAGAGAAGAGACAAGAATGGTGGACTTGTTCAATGCTTCAAGAAGCTTCAAATAAAACAAAACTAGGAACCGTTCTTTTTCTCTTTATCTTTTCTAAATGAAATAAATAGATAAATAAATGAGAAAATGAAATGAAACCCTAACCACTTAAGTAACCATAGTTTAATTCTTTACACAGAACCAAACTATCATGTATCATCAAACATGATACAATCTTGTGCACAAAAAATATATCATATATACAATGTGCACAAACAAGTGAGAAAATCCATTTAAAGTGAACCAATACTAGTTAATGCAAAGTAATATATCAAATATATAATTATGCATTAAATCATTAAATCAACACTTGATTCAATGATCCGGTCATGTCGCACACAACCGACTAGTATACAATGTATCGACTTATCGAATCAACGCTTGAATCGTTAACTAGGTTATATCGCATACAACCATTCGACACATTGATCGCGAGAATGAAATACGGTATCACATACACGCATTATTCTCGGTCCCGCACATATCTCATATGCGCTCCTATTTCGTTTCGCTTGAGCCAGGAAACCTCTGTGTGGGACTCTAAAGACTCGTCAATACGCCGGCAGCAGATGATGATCATATCAAACACCCACAAGCCGCAAGCGGTCTGCTAAACGTTACGGCCACCCGGGTATTGAGCGATCAGAAGATCGACGAGCAAGCCCGCTCACCCTCCTGTGAATCCAACCAGTAACACTACCGTACAGTCCGGTCTGATCGTCTGATATGTCGCATATCATGCCTAGGGGTGGTAAACGTCAGACCCCAATAGCTCGATAAGTCGTGTCGATATGAGGTCTATAACAATTCGAGAAATTACTGGTAACACTTACCAGTAAATCTCAGCAACCCTGGCCAGGGATTTCCTGTTATAGCCAATCGAACACAGCGCAACATCAACCCCTATACCGGGAGAGAAAAATCCCCTCCTATCGCTCATTGCCTCCATGTGACTCGGGACTGTACCCAAAAACCACCATTTTTCATGCCCTCTTAGACGTGGTAAGATGGAAATCAAAGCACAGTGGGAACCACACAAGACTCTATGACGATCTCGGGTCAACCGACTACTCTGTACCAGTGTCACCAGAGAACTGCCATCTGACGTAAGGTATAATACCATCTGGGAGTTCTCGGCGAGTCCGTCCAGTGTACCCAGTCTCTACTGAGCACCCGTATATCATCTCTGATGTCAAACACCGATGGATATGGGATCATCCATCGCCCATCTGTATGGGTCGAGAAGGTACACGCTAGTCTACTCTGGTATATCGATGCCCCGTCTCGATACACCCAGGACTAGGGACTTTGAAGGATGTACTTATGGACTACCATGTCCCCACTAGTATGATCCGCATCATAGTCCAGGTAGTCAAGTACACATCCTAAGGGCTTTACCAACATGTAACAGAGAGACAATCAGTATACACGTTAAGGTAAAGAGCAACCAGATAGCATACTATCATGTCGAGCAAGAAAGTCCTCCCTATATATGTCCCAGCATCCACTACAATATACATCCAATGTACAATAATGGCCTCTAGGGCATACATATAACTAACACCCATATCTTAAGTTTGTTAAGATTTGGAGTTGTCCGGCCTATGTTTAAAAGAAAAATCCGGACAAGCTCGAGGCAAAGTCAGTTCTGTAAAAGTTTGTTGGATATCCCAGGCATTCGCAAAGGAATATCTTCTACCTAACAGAGGAACAAAATATGTTTTGTTTCTCAACATACCACCTTTGTGAAAGGGAATTTCTTATGAAGAAATTAGTGGTTATGAGGTAGAACTGGAAGGAGTTCCATCTATACAAACTACAACAGATGATATGGTAGAACCAAAGGATTCAATAGACTCCGACGAACCTCAGCCTCTCCGCCGATCTAGCAGGGTTCCTCATCCGCCTGAGAGTTACTTCGGTTTCTCGATGACAGTGGGAGCGAGGATTGCATCATGAGATGATGACCCAACTAGTTTCGAGCAGGCCAGGGGACTCTGTAAGAATGGCTGGATGCTTAGCGATATGAGATGGAATCCATATACAACAACAAAGTATGGACTTTGGTTGCTATATCTGAAGGGTTAAATTCCCATCAGGAGCAAGTATATCTTGAGAAGATTACTTGGGTAGATGGAAAAGTTGAGACTTTCAAAGCTAGACTTGTTAAAGGTTTTCGTCATCGACCAGGCGTAGATAATGATGAAACCTTTTCCAGTGGCTGTGCTTAAGTCCATCTGGATCCTACTTGCCACGGCTACATACCATGACTACGATATCTGGCGGTTGGGTATCATGACTATTTTTTTAGAAGAGAGCGCCTATAAGTACACAGCCAGGGGGCTTCGTAAACAGTGGGAGCAGCGGAAACGTGTGCAAGATGATTTGTGTGATAAAGCAGGCATCGCGGAGTTGGAACCTCTGTTTTGATGTGGTAGTCAAAGAGTTTGACATCATTAAAATAGTAGATGAACCTTGTATATACAAAAAGGTAGCAGAGAGTAAGGTGGTCATCCTCGTATTGTACGTGGACAACATACTCTTGATAGGAAAAGAGTTTCCTATGCTACGCTCGATCAATCTCCTCTTATCATATGGATTCTCCATATAGGATCAAAGTTATACCTCCTAAATCCTGGGTTTTGGATCTATGAGATAGATCTAATTGGATGTTAGGATTCTCACTAGTTATAGTGAGGTGGTATCAGTTGATCCTGGGGAGAATCACTGGAAAAATTCCAGGGTGATAAGGACGACTGAATGTCAGTCACAGGCATTGTCTTTACCCTCAGTGGAAGGACGGTATGTTGGAAGAGTTACAAGCGAGATAACGTGGCAAACTAGACGATAAAGGCTGGTGACATCGCTATCAAAGATAGTACCAAAGAGGAAGTTTGGGTGTATATTAGTTCATGAGATGAACTAGGTTCCTACAATTGTGTGACAATGGAAGTGTGGCTTTGGCCCAGGAACCCTGGTCCCATCAGTGACCCAGACATATTCTGAGGCAGCATCACCTGATAATGGAGATAGCAGATCTCCAGGGTGATCGAGGTTAGGAGAGTAGACTCATAGGACAACACGGCGGATCCACTCAAAAAGGCCTTTTCCCAGAGAGAGACTTTTATGGGATGGTTAAGTATGAGATACTACAACCACTGCTACAGATGGCCCTAGTGCAAGTGGGAGATTGTTAGTTATATGTATGCCCTAGAGTCCATTACTGTACATGAGATGTATAATGTAGTAGATGCTAGGACATATATAGGGAGGACTTTCTTGCTCGACATGATAGTACGCTATCTGGTTGCTCTTTATCTTAACATGTATACTTATTGTCTCTCTGTTACATGTTGATAAAGCCGTTAGGATGTGTACTCGACTTCCAGAACTATGATGTAGATCATACTAGTGGGGCCTGGGTAGTCCATGAGTACATCCTTCAATGTTCCTAGTCATAGGAATATCGAGACGGGGCATCGATATTCCAAAGTAGACTAGCGTATATGTTCTCGACCCATGTGATGGGCGATGAATGATCCCATATCCATTGGTGTTTGATATCAGAGACGGTATGCGGGTGCTCAGTGGAGACTGGGTACACTGAACGGACTCGCCGAGAACTCCCAGATGGTATTATACCTCACGTCAGATGGCAGTTCTCTGGTGACACTTGTACAGCTTAGTCTATTGACCCGAGATCGTCATAGAGTCTTGTGTGTCTCCCACTGTGCTTTGATTTCCACCCTACCACGACTCTACTGAGTCATGCAAACAGGTGGTTTTTGGGTATAATCCCGATTCACATGGAGGCAATGAGCGATAGGAGGGAATTCGTCTCTCCCGGTAATGGAGGTTGATATTGCGCTATGCTCGATTTGCCATAACTGGAAATCCCTTGCCAGGGTTGCAGTGATTTACTGGTAAGTGTTATCGGTAGTTTCATGCTTGTTGTCGACCTTACATCGGCATGACTTATCAAGCTGCTGGGGTCTGACGTTTACCACACCTAGGCGAGATATGCGACATATCAGACGAACAGACCGGACTGGGCGGTAAGTGTTACTGATTGGATTCGCAGGAGTGTGAGCAGGCTTGCTCGTTGATTTTTTGATCGCTCAATACCCGAGTGACCGTTACGTTCAGCAGACCGCTTGCGGCTTGTGGGTGATTGATATGATCACCGCCTACTGCCGGCGTATTGACGGGTCTTTAGAGTCCTGCACAGAGGTTTCCTTGCTCAAGAGAAATGAAATAGGAGCGCATATGAGATATTTGTGGGACCGAGAATAATACTAGTATGTGATACTGAATTCTATTCTCGCGATTTGTATCATCGGACGGTTATATGAGATATAGCCGGGTTACCGAATCAAATGTTGATTCGATATATTGATACACTTGATATTAGTCGGTTATATGAGATATGACCGGATCATTAAATCAAGTATTGATTTAATCATTTAATGTATAATTATATATTTGATATATTACTTTACATTAACTAGTATTTGTTCACTAAAGATTGATTTTCTCACTTGATGTGCACAAGTTGTATATGTGATATATGTTTGTGCACTAGTTTGTATCATGATTGATGATACATACAAACTGTAAGTCCATGCTACCTCTCCCGGTACTTTCGGGAATGCGGAATTTGGTAAAAAACAATTTTTACGGAGGTGGTAACATGGACCTATAACCCGGATCTTGGTTAAACATCTATCTAACATCCTAACTATGAGTTTCTAGCTACTCGGTTAGGGGGTTATTCCTAGCTTGTCTTGAACTCCTTCTTCTTCAAGCTCCGATGGTGGTCCGATGGCTTCTTCTCGTCGTCTCCGTACGCCGAAGATAGATCCACCTGAAAGCTCCAACCTTTAGCTCCTTCTTCGTTCTTTGAAGAAAACTAGTTCACTTGGTTTGCCAAATCTAGTGAACTAGAATGAGTAGAGAAGAAATAGAATGGGATTTTATCTATGGTTCTTGATTCTCAACTCATGAGACAAGAGAAGCATAGATTAAAGAGAGGGAGCAAGAGCAAGAGGGTGAGAGCAAAATGGAGAGCTCAAGAACAAGAGAGAGAATGAGCAAGAAAGAATGAGCAACTCTTTTGTCTTTCACCCTCTCATAATCCAAAGTAATCATAACTCATCATATCAACAAAAGTCTTATGTGATGGTTGAAGCAACCATAACCATATCATATCATGCACTCATTTTACAAAAATGAGCAAGCAAGTAAAAGTCTTTGCCATGAAATGATGGCTATGGTTATCATGATGGTCAACTAGTCAAGCCTAGTCAACCGGTCAACAAAGTCAACAAGTCAACAAAGTCAACAAAAGTCAACAACCATGTCACCATAATACTTAATTAATATAATAGTTAATCACATATCATATTCTCATTAGGGTTGATCAAAAGGTCAAATAGTCAACGGTCAACTGTCAACAACCCTAATGAGAATCCGCTGCCTCTGCCTCCCTGTCAACTGTGCATACACACCCGCATCCGCGTTCCGAGGAACACGAATGCAAACTTGATAAATCCAATCCCATAAAGTACACTAGGCTCTGGCTTAAACCAAAGCCCGCTAGTGTAAATTGTCCGGACACTGTACGTGCACAAGTGCACGGATGTGACCGAACCCTGTCGCAAAACCATGCGACCTGTCGCAATACCATGCGACCTCTACTCTTTTACCTAAAGGCGAAAAGCTTTCTGTGTGGGACTCTAAAGACTCGACACTACGCTGGCAGTGGGTTTAACCACAGACCGCAAGCGGCACTAGCTGTGCGTAACGGTCCCTAGGTAATGCCGACAAGAAGACCGACGAGGCGAAACCCATCTGAACTCCTACTGAGCCTGAGTGTGACATTCTCCGTACAGTCCGGTCTG
This sequence comes from Agapanthus africanus, assembly GCA_030015575.1. Classification (NCBI taxonomy): domain Eukaryota; kingdom Viridiplantae; phylum Streptophyta; class Magnoliopsida; order Asparagales; family Amaryllidaceae; genus Agapanthus; species Agapanthus africanus. The sequence continues at coordinate 118,517,748 of CM057351.1, forward strand.
TTCGTCTGATACATCGCATGGCGGGCCTAGGGGGCGGTAAACGTCAGTCCCCCAATAGCGGTACAAGTCGTGCCGGAGCGAAGCCCAAAACACCCTGAGATAACACTGGAAACCTACCAGTATATCTCGTTTGCCCTGGCCAGAGACTACTCGTGTAATGGCTCTCCTAGACACAGCGCGATGTCAACCCCCAATACCGGGAGAGACGAATCCTGTATAACCGTCACTGCCTCCAAGTGCTTCGGGACTGCACCCAACCACTACCTGTTTGCACGACTCCTTTGAGCCGTGGTAGGGTAGTGATCAAAGTACAGTGGGAACACACCCGATGCGAAGTGACAGTGTCAAGTCAGCGGACTAAGCTGTACTCATGTCACCTGGGAACTGATAACTGACGATAGGCATAATACCAACTAGTCAGTTCCCGACGAGTCCTGTCCAGTGTACCCGTAACCTAACGAGCACCCGCATACTATCTCAAGTACGACGTACTGACGGCTGTAGGACAGACCGTCTCCCACACTGGGATGAGAAGCGCATGCGCTGGTCTACTCCGGAGTATCGATGCCCTGTCTCGATAGTCCTGCGACCAGGGACCTGCATAAGGATGTGCTTATAGATTACCCAGCCCCACTAGTGTGACGGCCAGCACATCGCTGGTAATCAAGCAAAGATCCTAAGAGCTCCACTAATGTGTATAGGCGATATACAAAAATAAACACATGTACACATTGAAGTAGAAACAAACCAAGTAGCATACTACTATTTTGAGCAAGATTGTATATACAAGGTGAATATCCCAAGCTTCCATTAAGTAATATACATACTAGTATGATACAGTAATGGCCTCTAGGGCATATACACTAACACAAACTTGGGTATGTGTATGACTTACAACATGTTTAGGTTAATGGTTTAGGTTTTTATTTATTTAGTAATTCAAAATGGAGGATTTCTTTGTTTTGGCTTGAAGCTTCATGAAGCTTTTAAGAATCTTTGACAAAGTCTAACCATATTGTTTTGCAGGAGGTTTGCATTAACCTAACCATTAACTTAAACTATAGTTTAGTCTCTACAAAGGTTAAACTCACCCATGGTTGCATTATGATAGACTTCACTTGATTATTCTTTTCATATAATTGATTATTATTCCTTCTTCTTCTTCTTCATTCAAAAAAAAGAAAAGAAAAAGCTTTCTAGAAAATTTTGAAGTGAAGAATTAGAGTGAGAAATCCAAATCCAAAGTGAACCCACTACCTATTTCATCATCCTCTACTACTTGCCATTTAGTTTAGGGTGTTCTCTTCATAAAGTTCATGTCCTAGTGAAGATGGAGCTTGAGCTTGAGTCTCCTCGACGTAGATCATCTTCGGCCTCGAATTCAACGACCTAGCCCGCTCATTTCTTCGAAGAAACCATTGCTAGAGTCCGGGATCCCGATGATCGCAGCGAAGGGACGTCAACACGGAGCTTTAGAAGTGAAGGACCGGATCTACAAAGATTGTAATCCCTTTCACTCGTAGTTAAAATGTTTATCTTGCTAGTTTTCGCATAATCTCTAGTCCACGATCTTGCTTAGGGTTGTTCGGCACTTCTATTTTTTTGAAACGGGCATGGTTGATGCCTTATAGAATCTTGTTAGAGTGCCTAGGAACCCTACATATCGCATATATATCAATGTATTACCCGAGTGAGAAAAAGAATCTTTTAGTGAGCTTATATTATTGAATGTAATTTAATATATCAAATATATAATTATGCATTAAATTATCGAATAAACACTTGATCCGATAATCCGGCTATTTTACAAATAACCGACTAGTATAATCTGTATCAGTTTATCGAATGAACACTTGATCCGATGATCCGGCTATATCGCATATACCCGGCCAATATCTCATATCGTGAGAATCTAATACGGTCTCACATAAACGTATTTTTCTCGGTCTCGCACATATCTTATATGTGCTCCTACTCCGTTTTGCCTGAGCCAAGAAACCTCTATGTAGGACTCTAAAGAATCATCAATACGCCGGCAGTAGGTGATGATCATATCAAACACCCACAAGCTGCAAGCGGTCAGCTAAACGTAAAAGCCACCTAGATATTGAGCACTCAGAAGATCAACAAGCAAGCATGTACATTCTCTTGTGAATCCAGTCAGTAACACTCCCGTACAGTCCGGTCTCTCCGTCTGATATGTCGCATATCTCGCCTAGGCGTGGTAAACGTCAGACCCCTGTAGCTTGATAAGTCGTGTCGATATGTGGTCCATAACAGTTAGAGAAACTACTGATAACACTTATCAGTAAATCTCAGCAACCCTGGTCAGGGATTTTCAGTTATAGCCAATCGAACACAGCACAACATCAAATCCCTGTACCGGGAGAGAAGAATCCCCTCCTATCGCTCATTGCCTCCATGTGATTCGGGACTGTACCCAAAAGCCACCTTTTTGCACGCGCTCTTGGACATGGTATAATAGAAATCAAAGCACGGTGGGAATCACCCAAGACTCTATGACGATCTCGGGTCTACAGACTACTCTGTACCAGTGTCACTAGAGAACTGCAATCTGACGTGAGGTATATTACCATTTGGGAGTTCTCGGCGAGTCCGTCCAGTGTACCCAGTCTCCACTGAGCACCCGTATACCTTCTCTGATGTCAAACACCAATGGATATGAGATCATCCATCGCCCATCATATGGGTCAAGAAGCGCATACGCTTGTCTACTCTAGAGTATCGATGCCCTGTCTCGGTACTCCCACAACTAGGAACATTTGATGGATGTACTTGGCGACTACACTATCCCCACTAGTATGATCCGCATCATAGTCCTGGTAGTTTAGTACTCATCCTAAGGGCTTTACCAATATGTAACATAGAGACAATCTGAGTACATGTTAAGATAAAGAGCAACCAGATTGCGTACTATCATGTCGAGCAAGAAAGTCCGCCCTATATATGTCCAAGCATCCACCACAATATACATCGCATGTATAGTAATGGCCTCTAGGGCATACATATAACTAACACTTGCAGGTTTTGTCGTACATGTTTCGTTGCGGCTTTTCTAGCACACCGCTTCCATTTTGGGTGATTGCTTTGGTAGGTGTGTTCACTCGCATCATGAGCACCCTTGTATTTACTTTAATCAGTTGTATCTAGTAATTCCATCAACCAGACTTGTATATTTATTTCAGACTTAGAAAACTAGTTGTGTATTATTTCGACCTTAGAATCGCGCGTTATAGTATTATGGTTTTCTTGATATTTCGAGTTTCTATTGAGTTTTGAAAATGCTTATTCGGATTACTTATTTAAAAACCTTGTTTTTAAAACATGTTTTCTTCAATTCATTAAAACTAGTTTCCCTTCATTTATTATTTAAAATGGTTTTAGATTTCTGGGCTTTTGGCTTACTTAAATTAGATGGGGTTCTACAGACTTCATATGATTCGAGGGCCAGTCACGTGCCATTTTGGGTCGTTACACAAAACAATACACAATTCTTGAAATATCCCCGCGGTTCGCAAATCTAGAAAAATCGCATGAAACCCATATCTAAATGCGTAAATCCATGTAATATAATGTATGAAACACAGAACAGTAAAATGAGTATATCAATGGAAAATCCGCTATTTAAATGCATCAAGTTATTAAATATATCACGCGGTTCCCAATTATCCAAAATCCAACGTAACATCATATAAAGGTGAACATGTAGATATAACAAGGTATATGTGTAAGCATGTAGGTATGAAAGCAACTATATTTTATATGCGCAATCGCACAAGAATCAATGTCTCATTATTACTAACCAATACAACATCACATATGTATATGTGTTGTGCGTATCATGGCAGTTACCGACGGAGTGTGTGTAGCATACAATTAGTGCTCGTGCAACATGAACCGTCAATAATAGTGTAGTGACCAATGGTTACAAGTCCAGGCACAACAAGTAATAATATGCAATGATGTTCATGCACAATCTCTATATGTGCATATAAACATGCAGCTAATATTATATCATATCCAGCCCTGACGCTTAACGCCATACGGGCGATTTCCCGGTCGATGTTAAATCTACTAACCGACGATCGCGGGCTAGGTAAATCCAATCACCTGCTTCCCTTTATTCGCAGCGTTCGATGTCCCCCCTGCGATCCTATTAACACAAAACATAACAAGTGGAAATCTCAGAAATCGACCAATATCACGTACAATCTACGTTTGACCGACGCACCAACTCTAATCCAACTCTCAAGTTTTCGTCTAGTGGCTAACGTGTGTAGAGACACTCCGAAATCAACCCACGTGCAGCAGCTACACAAGACCACGAACCGTGTTCGATAACGTAACGCGCGTAGTCAAAACACTAGATTATGGCAAAGTGATCCCAGATTTTTATACACAAACAATTAGTGAAATTTGCAAGTTCCACGAGACCGCATACAACCCCAGAGACCCTACGACCAAGACTCAAGACCCCAGTCCGCATTCTGGCCGCAATTTGCAGCCAAAAGCAATAAAATTGTGGCCGTGGAAGAAAGGAATGGTCTCAGGTTTTTATGGCGGGTTCTATACCTCAAAACTAGGTCTCTGTGATGGCAACTTCTAAAACAACAACCTGGTTCAATAGCATATTCACTCGAGACACAACACTTTACTAAAATATGATTTGTTTCCAAAAACTCTACATTTAGTGCTCTAAACCACAACTACAAGGCAACACAATAATATAAACACCTAATTATCAGTTAGAGGTCATTACCTAGCCACTCTTGCTCAAAATTCCAATCTTTCCAAGCTCCAAGTCAACCAAGTGTATGTCGATGTGCAACACCCCACGAGTTGCGGGAAGGCGGAAATATGAAAAACGATCTTGTTTTGTAGCATACATCGACTAACCGAAGATCTTTTCTAAAAAATACTTAACAATAAGCATAGAGTTCTAAGCTACTATGTGAAGAGATTATACCAAACGATTCTAGTCCTTCGTCTTTGTGATCTCTATGTCCTCCTCGGCCTTCTATCCGTGATAGATGATCCACCCGAGTACCCTAATCCAAGCTACATCTCAAGACTTGAGGTAACTTTGTTTCTCTAGTTGCTAACCAAAGTAACTAAGATGATATAGAGTTAGGTTATGGAGTGTTTAGTCTTTACTAATCCTTGTACTCAACTCATGAGTGGTAGGATTAGGGTTTGGAGAAGGAGAGAGAGCTTGAGGGGAGAGAAGGTGGAGAAGATAATGAGAAGAGAAAAGCTTCTCACTTGAATATATAAAACATAATGAATTATCAAATAATATCAATTAAATGATTATTCACCATGCTTCATTTATTCAAGAAGAGTGATTCATTATGTGAGTCATTAGATCATTAATGAAGCATTAATGATATGATGAATTATATAAATGAGTCACAAAAGCAATTAATGAAAATGCCACCTTAACCTCCTTAGTCACCCTCCTTCTAGAAGCTTCTCGGATAATTACGAGAACGCACTTCGCATCCGTGAAAACACGGAAAAACTAAAGACTGTATAAATCCAATAACCTGATACTAGAATCTATCTTAAACCAAAGCCGTCTAGTAAAACCTGTCCGAATGCCGTACGTGTGTTCAAACACGTATTCGTCCGAACCCTTGTCGTAAAACCGTACGACCTGTATATCATTTTTCCTGGAGTTGGGAAAACTATGTGTGGGACTCTAAAGACTCAACTACTACGCTGGCATTGGGTTTAACCACAGACCGGAAGCGGCACTAGCTGTACGTAATGGTCCCCAGGTAGATGTCGATAAGAAGGTCGGTGAGGATACCCATCCGAACTCCTACTGAGCCTGTGCTTGACAATATCCGTGCAGTCCGGACAGTTCGTCTAAGAGTTTCCCATGTATGGTCTAGGGAGGTGGTGTACGTCAGACCCCTAATAACCGTACAAGTCGTGTCGGTATGGCTCTATCACCATCCGAGAATCTACTGATCAATCTATCAGTAATTCTCAATCAGCCCTGACCAGGGACTTATGGTAATGACCAACCGATCACTGTGCGATATCAACTCCCTATACCGGGAGAGACGAATCCCTAACAGTCACTCACTGTCTCCACGTGGCTCGGGACTGTGCCCAACTAAAACCTGTTTGCACGACTCCTTTGAACCGTGGTAGGATAGTAATCAAAGCACAGTGGAAACTCACACGAGACAAATGACGACTTTAAGTCAACGGACTATCTTCACATATGTCACCTGAGAACTGCTATCTGATGTTAGGTATAAATACCATCCAGTCAGTTCTCGGCGAGTCCTGTCCGGTGTACTCACACCCAGTGAGCATCTGTATACAATCTTAGGTGTACTCCACCAATAGCTGCGGGACCAATCCATCACCCCTCCTCAGGGTCTAGATATGTATACACCAGTCTACTCTGGAGTATCAATGCCCAGTCTCAATACTCCTGTGACCAGGGACATCTAAGGATGTGCCTTTTGACTATCCAACTCCCACTAGTATGACTGCCAACATAACGCCAGAAGTCAGGCAAACATCATAAAGGCTTTATCAACATGTATATATATATATATATATATGAATACTACGCAAAATATATCATACGTTAAGATAAAGACAAACCAAATAGCGTACTATCATATTAAGCAAGACTGTTATGTACATACATATCCCAATATCCTATACAATGAAGGCCTCTAGGGCATATATATCCAATAATCTCCTACTTGCACTAGGGCCTATAATTGGCGCAATGAGTACCCACTGTCTTCACTATATCCAGTTGCTGGAGTACTGCATGCCCAACATCTCAAACAGCCTCTCGAACTGAACTTGAGGAATGACCTTTCTGAATGGATCTGTCGTGTTGTCTTTTGTATCCACTCTCTGCACCTCGATCTCGCGACGATCAACGATCTCCCTGATCAGGTGAAAATGCCTTAAGATATGCCTGGATTTCTGATGGGACCTGGGTTCCTTTGCCAGTGCTACGGCCCTATTGTTATCACAATACAAAGGTATTGGATTGGCAATGGACGGAACCACCTGAAGTTCAGAAATGAACTTCCTCATCCAGACAGCCTCTTTTGCGGCTTCACTAGCAGCTATATACTCAGCCTCCATAGTTGAGTCTGCGACGGTATCCTGTTCGGAACTCTTCCAACATACCGCCCCTCCATTGAAGGTAAACACAAAACCCGAAATGGATTTAGAATCATCTTTGTCACTTTGGAAGCCGGAGTCGGTAAAAGCCTCTACCTGGAGGTCCCCATTACTGTAAATGAAGAACATCTCCTTAGTCCATCTCAGATACTTAAGAATGTTCTTCACCGCTATCCAATGTTTCTCACCAGGGTCAGACTGATACTTGCTTACCACACTAAGTGCGTAAGTTACATCCGGTCTTGTACATAACATCGCATACATTATAGATCCTACCGCCGAAGCGTAGGGTAAAATGCTCATGCGATCCCTCTCTTCATCAGTCTTTGGAGACATCTCTTTGGAGAGGGTGATCCCGTGACAAGCGGGCATGTTACCGCGCTTAGATTCTTCCATACCAAATCTCTTTAGTATAGTGTCAATATACCTGGACTGTGAAAGTCCCAACAATCTATTAGATCTATCATGATAGATCTTAATGCCCAAAATGTAGGTTGCATCACCCAAGTCTTTCTTGGAGAATTTCTGTGACAAGAAGAGCTTTACTGATTGTAGCATAGGGACATCATTCCCTATCAGTTGTATGTCGTCGACGTACAAAACGAGGAAGACTACTGCTCCTTCTACAATCTTCCGATAAATACATAGTTTATGTACATTTTTGATAAAGTCAAACTCTTTGACTGTCTCATCAAAGCAGATGTTCCAACTTCGCGATGCTTGCTTTAATCCATAAATGGATTTAATCAACCTGCACACCTTTCCGCTTCTCCCACTGTCTAAGAAACCATCTGGTTGATCCATATAAACACTCTCTTCTAAATGTCCATTTAGAAAAGCTGTTTTTACGTCCAACTGCCAGATTTCATAGTTATGGAAGGCAGCAATGGCAAGCAGGATCCGAATGGATTTAAGCATAGCTACAGGTGAAAAGGTATCATCATAGTCCAGTCCTGGTCTTTGACGAAAACCTTTTGCAACGAGTCTAGCTTTGTAGGTTTCCACTTGTCCAAGTGCACCTATCTTCCTTTTGAAGATCCATTTGCATCCAACTGGTTTAACCCCAGGAGGAGCAACTTCTAAAGTCCATACTTTATTGGTGTACATGGATTCCATTTCGGATCTTATAGCATCCAGCCACTTCATCGAGTCAATACTCGTGATAGCCTGCTGAAAACTAGTAGGCTCATCATCGTCGATGATGCAATCCTCTCGATCCCCATCTAGAAGAAAACCATAGTATCTCTCTGGAGGATGAGAAAGCCTACTAGATCTGCGGAGTGGCGTTGGTTCTTCATGTTCTATTGAAATCTGAGGTTCTTCTAAGTCCTCGGTAGCAGTTTGAGGTTCTGGAATTTCTTCCAGCGTTACCGCGCTCCCACTAATTTCTTTTGCAAGAAATTCGCTCTCTAAGAAGACAATGTGGCGAGCGACAAACACCTTTTGTGCTTCAGTGTGGTAGACCATGTACCCCTTGAATGTTTGGGGTATCCTACAAACTTGCACAACACCGATCGTGACTCGAGCTTGTCCGGTTTATGCTTAATAACATATGCCGGGCACCCCCATATCTTAATATACTTGAGATATGGTCTCCTCCCGCTCTACATTTCATATGGAGTGGTAGACACAGACTTAGTTGGAACTCTATTCAATAAGTATGCCGCTGATTCTAGAGCAAATTCCCAGAAAGAAAGTGGTAACTCAACACTACTCATCATTGAACGCACCATATCTAATAGCGTGCGATTCCTCCTTTCTGATACACCATTATGCTGAGGTGTATAAGGCGGAGTAAGCTGAGAGAGAATTCCATTCTCTTTTAGGTATTCAAGGAAATTGGTACTTAAGTATTCTCCACCTCGATCAGATCGAAGTTTCTTGATGCTTTTACCAGTTTGTTTCTCTACTTCATTTTTATACTCTTTAAACTTCTCAAAGGTCTCTGATTTATGTTTCATTAAGAACACATGTCCATACCTAGAGAAGTCATCAGTAAAAGTGATGAAGTAGGAGTGACCGCTTCGTGCATGCGTAGACATTGGACCAAATACATCACTGCGTACAAGTCCCAAGAGTTCAGTAGCTCTTGTTCCATGTCCGGAGAACGGGGATTTGGTCATTTTTCCTTTGATACATGATTGACAAGTTGCATATGATGAATATTCAAATGGATCCAGATATCCATCTTTATGTAACTTAGTCAACCTTGTTTCGTTTATATGACCAAGTCTACAATGCCAAAAGAAGGCTTGATTTGAATCTGGAACCTTTCTTTTATGTGTGTTTTGAATATTGAAAATTCGAGATTGATTAAGTATGTATATGCCGTTTTCCAGTGCACCATACCCAATCAGTTCTTGATTTAGGAGAATGTTCATCACATTACTTTCAAGCGCAAAATTATATCCTTTATTATACAATAAAGATACTGATATAATATTACACAGCATACTGGGAATACAAAAACAGCTGTATAACACCAAAACGTGCCCACTAGTCAACCTTAGGTGATACTCCCCTATTGCAACATCATCTACATGCATTCCATTGGCCAACGGAGAGTCATATCACCTGCCCCAGTACTCTACAATTTCTCAGATCCTGCAATGAATTACAGATGTGAGAACCAGAACCGGTATCAAGTACCCATGAAGTAGAGTTTTCTGAAAGACAATATTCGATTACGAACACACCTGAAGCAGAAGCAACCGCTTGCTTCGTGTCCTTTGCCTTGAAGGCCATACAGTCCTTCTTCCAATGCCCTTACTTGTGACAATAATGGCATTCGTTTATATCCGCTTTCACCCTTCCTGCCTTGTTCTTTCCCTGCACCTTCTTGACCCCACCTTTCGGTTTAGTGCCTTTCATCTTCTTCTTCCCTTTAGCTTTCGCTTTAGATTTAGAAGAGGATGATTGGCCAACATACAGAACGGGGGTCTTATCCTTTTTCAAGGAGGTCTCTGCTACCCTCTGTTAGGTCCACGTTACCTCTCCCGGTACTTTCGGGGTTGCGGAAACGGTAAAACAAAATTTTTTCTAAACTTTGTAACATGGACCGTAAAAGCCGAATCTTTGCTAAACAATACACTAGCATCCTAACATGAGATGTATCTACTCGGTTAGGGGTTATACCTCAACTTGAAATCCTTCTCTTCTTGTTGTTGTTCTTCTTTGATGTTCTTATCTTCTTGTTGTTCTTCTCTTTGCTTGCTAAATGGTTGATCCGGACTTCGGTCACCTCCGCGGCCTCCTTGAGTCGAAGACGATCCACCCGAGAGATGTACACCGAGCTCCACCTCAAGCCGAGGTAACTAGGGCAAGGAGATTGCTAATCTAGATGCCCTAGGATGTGTAGAGGAGATGTATGGATGTGTTTGTCAAGTGAAATCCTTTTTCTCTCAACACATGAGATCAAAGGAGAAATCAAGAGGAGGAAGAAGGAGGGGTTTTTCTAGCAACCATGGAGCTTCTCATTTCAAGAGAGAGAATGAGAATGAGCAAATGAAAAGCTTAACCAAGAGAAAACCTTACCATGGTTGCAATAATGCACACAAACATTATCATTACTAATCCCATCAAGATAAAGGTGATGGCTACAAATGACATGGCCATTATCATAACAAAAGAAAAAGAAAACCAAAGAATACTTTAGATCTTCTAAGAAGATCCAAGTCAACTTTGGTCAAATGGTCAACAAAGTCAAGATGGTCAAATGGTCAATGTAATTAGCCATAACAAAATTATCAATGAAAGGATTAGTAAATAATGTCCCCGGCTCATAATGGTTTTGACCAAACGAACTGTCGAAACCCTAATGAGTCCGCCTCAAAATGGTTTTGACCGAAAAAACTGTCAAAACCCTAATGAGCCTACCACATAGCGGTTTTGGCCGAACCAACTGCCAAAACCCTAATGAGGCACCTCCTCCTTCATCGCTCCGGAAAACTGTGCATACACACCTGCATCCGTATTCCGTAGAATGTAGATGCGCAGAAGACAAAACAAATCCATCCATGCAATACTAGGATCCGGCTTAAACCAAAGCCCACTAGTATTGCCTGCCAGAACACCACACGCACACAAGTGTACGTAAGTGATCGCAGCCCTGCCGTAAAACCATACGGCCTCTACACGTTTCACTCAGTGCAGGGAAACTCTCTGTGTGGGACTCTAAAGACCCGACACTACGCTGGCAGTGGGTTTAACCACAGACTGCAAGCGACACCAGCTGTACATAACGGTCCCCAGGTAGATGTCGATAAGAAGGCCGATGAGGTAAACCCATCCGAACTCCTACTGAGTCTGTATATGACAATCTCCGTACAGTCCGGTCTGTTCGTCTGATACATCGCATGTCGGGCCTAGGGGGCGGCAAGCGTCAGACCCCTAATTGCGGTACAAGTCGTGTAGGAGTGAAGCCCAGAACACCCTGAGATAACACTGGAACCTACCAGTACATCTCGCTTGCCCTGGCCAGGGACTACTTGTGTAATGGCTCTCCTAGACACAGCGCGATGTCAACCCCCAATACCGGGAGAGACGAATCATGTCTAACCGTCACTGCCTCCAAGTGCTTAGGGACTGCTCCCAACTACTACCTGTTTGCACGACTCAGTAGAGCCATGGTAGGGTAGCAATCAAAGTACAGTGGGAATACACTTGAGGCGAAGTGACAGTGTCAAGTCAGCGGACTAACCTGTACTCATGTCACCTGGGAACTGATAACTGACGATAGGTATAATACCAACCATCAGTTCCCGACGAGTCCTGTCCAGTGTACTCGTAACCCAACGAGCACCCGCATACTATCTCAAGTACGACGTACCGACGGCTGTGGGACAGACCGTCTCCCTTGCTGGGATGAGAAGCGCATACGCTAGTCTACTCCGGAGTATCGAAGCCCTATCTCGGTACTCCCACGACTAGGGACGTGTATAAGGATGTGCTTGTAGATTACCCAGCCCCCACGAGTGTGATCGCCATCACAACGCCGGTAATCAAGCAAAGATCCAAAGGGCTCTACTAATGCATATAGGTGATATAATAAATAAACACACAAGTACACATTAAAGCAGAGACAAACCAAGTAGCATACTACTATATTGAGCAAGATTGTCTGTACAACTGTGAATATCCCAAGCTTCCATCAAGTAATATACATACTAGTATGATACAGTAATGGCCTCTAGGGCATATACACTAACAATCTCCCACTTGCACTAAGGCCATGTACTGGCGTATCGAAGACCTATCATCTCGATCAGCCGCTCGAACTGAGTCTGGGGTAAAGCTTTCGTGAATGGGTCCGCAGTGTTGTCCTTTGTGTCCACTCTCCGCACCTCGATCTCCTGTCGATCAATGATCTCCCTGATCAGGTGATACAGCCTTAAGATGTGCCTGGATTTCTGATGGGACCTTGGTTCCTTCGCTAAAGCTATAGCCCCATTGTTATCGCAATACAAAGGTATTGGGTCAACAATGGACGGAACCACCTGAAGTTCACTAATGAACTTCTTTATCCAGACCGCCTCTTTTGCGGCATCGCTTGCAGCAATGTATTCTGCCTCCATCGTCGAGTCTGCGACGGTATCCTGCTTGGAACTCCTCCAACATACCGCCCCTCCGTTGAGGGTAAACACAAAACCCGAGACGGACTTGCTGTCATCTTTGTCACTCTGCAAGCTTGAATCAGTAAAGGACTCGACCCTGAGGTCTCCATTACCGTAAACCAGGAACATCTCCTTAGTCCTTCTTAGGTACTTGAGAATGTTCTTCACTGCTGTCCAGTGGTCCTCCCCTGGGTCTGCCTGATACCGGCTTACCGCGCTCAACGCGTAAGCTACATCTGGTCTTGTACATAACCTCGCATACATTATAGATCCTACCGCTGAAGCGTAGGGTATAGTGCTCATGCGAACCCTCTCCTCGTCAGTCTTAGGAGACATCTTCCTGGAGAGGGTAATTCCGTGCAATGCGGGTATGTTACCGCGCTTGGAACCCTCCATACTAAATCTCTTTAGTACGGTCTCTATGTACCTGGACTGTGAAAGTCCCAACAGTTTCTTGGATCTATCTCTATAGATCTTGATACCCAGAATGTACGAGGCATCACCCAGGTCCTTCATGGAGAACCTTTGTGACAAAAACAGCTTGACCGATTGTAGCATAGGAATGTCATTTCCTATCAAAAGAATGCCGTCCACGTAAAAGACTAGGAATACGACAGTTCGTCCTACAATCTTCTTATATACACAGGGTTCATCTTCGTTCTTGATGAAATCAAATTCCTTGATTGCCTCATCAAAACAGATGTTCCAGCTCCGCGATGCCTGCTTTAATCCATAAATGGATTTAAGCAACTTGCACACCCTTCCGCTGCTCCCACTGTCTACGAAACCTTCTGGTTGATCCATGTAAACGCACTCTTCCAAACAACCGTTTAGGAAAGCCGTCTTAACATCCATCTGCCAGATTTCATAGTCATGGAAGGCAGCAATGGCAAGTAAGATCCGAATGGATTTGAGCATAGCCACCGGAGAAAAAGTCTCGTCATAGTCCAAACCAGGTCTTTGACGAAAATCTTTTGCAATGAGTCCAGCTTTATAGGTTTCCACCTGCCCATCTACACCAAGTTTCCTTTTGTAGATCCATTTGCATCCAACGGGTTTTACCCCAGGTGGAGCAATATCCAAGGTCCACACTTTATTGGCGTACATGGACTCCATTTCGGATTGCATTGCTTCCTGCCACTTATCAGAGTCCCTACTGATAATGGCCTGCCTGAAACTGGTAGGGTCATCTTTTCCAAGATGCAATCCTCTCGATCCCCGTCAATGAGAAAACCGTAGCATCTCTCGGGCGGATGAGAAATCCTACCAGATCTGCGGAGTGGCTAAGGTTCGTCTGGGGTTATTGAATCCTGAGGTTCTGTCAAATTTTCAGTTTCAGTTTGTGGTCGCAGAATTTCTTCCAATTCTACCGTGCTCCCACTAATTTCTTTTGCAAGAAACTCCGTTTCTAAGAAAACGGCATGCTGAGCAACAAACACCTTCTGTTCCTCGGTGTGGTAGAATACATATCCATAACCATTCTTTGGATATCCCACAAACTTATATAAAACTGACCGTGCCTCTAGTTTATCCGGTTTATGCGTTTTAACATAAGCCGGACAACCCCATATCTTAGATCTTTTAAGATATGGCCTCTTTCCATTCCATATCTCGAACGGAGTCTTAGGCACCGATTTAGACGGAACATCATTCAATAGGTATGCAGCTGTCAATAGCGCATGTCCCCAAAATGAAAGAGGCAACTCGGCATTACTCATCATGGAGAGAACCATATCCAGTAGGGTACGATTCCTCCACTCCGAAACACCGTTGTGCTGTGGTGTATAAGGAGGAGTAAGCTGAGAGAGAATACCATTCTCTTTTAAGTAATCTAGGAATTCCGTGCTTAAGTACTCCCCTCGCTGTCAGACCGGAGGATCTTGATACTTTTGCCTGTCTGGTTCTCTACTTCGTTTCTGAATTCCTTGAATTTCTCAAAAGCTTCAGATTTGTGTTTCATCAGATACACATATCCGAACCTAGAGAGATCGTCAGTGAATGTGATGAAGTACGAGAACCCACCCCTTGCATGTATAGACATCGGACCGCATACATCACTATGTACGAGTCCCAAGAGCTCGGTTGCTCTTTCTCCATGTCCGGTGAACGGAGATTTGGTCATTTTCCCTTTGAGACAAGACTGACAAGTTCCATAAGATGAAAACTCAAACGCATTCAAGAGTCCATCTTTATGCAACTTACTCAGTCTTTTCTCTCCGATATGACCAAGTCTACAATGCCACAAGTAGGATTCATTCGTATCTGAATTCTTCCTCTTGCGTGTGTTTTGTATATTGAGAACTGTATTCTGATTTAGAACGTAGATACCATTACACAGTGTACCCTCTGCAACCAGTACCTTATGAAGGTAAATGTTCATGATATTCTTTTCAAGAACAGAGTTATATCCATCTTTATCGAGTAAAGAAACTGATATGATGTTGCAAACCATGGAGGGTACATAGTAGCAGTCGTTCAAAATCATAGTCTTGCCATTTGGCAATACCAGGTGATATTCACCGACGGCTGCCGCATTAACTTGTGCTCCGTTCGCTACTCTGAGCGACATATCACCCGGTGCAACTTTCCTACTTTTTCTCAGTCCCTGCAATAAATTACAGATATGAGATCCTGATCCGGTATCAAGTATGGGCTGACCCTAAAACAGTTCTCAATTACAAGAACACCTGAAGTAGATGCAAAACCATGCTTCTTCTTCAACTGGGTATCCTGGAAATCCATACAATCCCCTTTCCCATTCTCATGACTGTTGTCACAAGTTAGAGCTGAACCAACTTTCCCCAGTCCCGAATAAGAATTCGGATCGGTCAAGCGATACATTTTATTATCTTGATTAGGGCGTGAAAAGGTTGCTGCCTGGAGAGAGAGAAAAGAAACACTCAGCGTATGCTCTTGCAAGATTAGATTGGTTTATTAATTTATCTAACCAGGATGTCTCCCACTGTTTCCTCAAATTCTTCTTAAAACCCTTTTAAAAAGAAGAACTAGCCGGGTTTTAATTCACGTCACAATACTTGCTTAACCTTTCAGCCAGGCTAGTGTCGGTACTTCGAGGGAGGTTTTCCAATGCTTTCGCGAAGTTCCTTAATTAAAGAACCTCTTTTCCCTGGGGGCGTAGCCCCGCTAACACTTTTCTAGACACCTACTAGGTTTATAGCATTGATCGTTAAGTGAAATAATCTCCCGAGAGTAAACCAACTCATCAGTGGGATCGGGATCCAACTGTCATTGTGTGATAACCTAGATGGAATCCACTCTAGTCACCACACTCCAGAAGGTATGCTAAATCTGCAAGTTTCAGTTCTTTTGAAACTCACGATGTGGTTTTTGCCCCTAACTGTTCATGACCTTGACTAGTTCAACAAGCCACAAACTGTCAGACAAGTTCTACCCGTCATAATCCTGATTGCATTAGACCCACCCGTACGTGCCCTTGACTAGGTCAACAAGGCCGCACGACTGTCCTAACCAATCACATTTGCAATCTGCAGAAAAATATTATTTAGCTACCGTTCACTACGCCTTGACTAGGTCAACAAACGCAGCACGAATACTGAATAATATTAATCCGAAACGACGGAGGGCTACTGCTGGGTTTTTGGCGAAAAACCCGTTAACGTAATGAACTTGATATCGTTGAAGGAACATGATTGCCCTTTTTGAAAAAAATAGTGGCGAAAACTTTGTTCGAGAGGCCCTACCTCACGAAGGCCCTACCTCAGATTCAGTTCGAGAGGCTACTCGAGATCATCGGTCTTCGATATGCCAGTACATGGCCCTAGTGCAACTGGGAGATTGTTAGTGTATATGCCCTAGAGGGCATTATTGTATCATACTAGTTTGTATATTACTTAATGGAAGCTTGGGATATTCACATGTATATAACAGTTTTGCTAAACATGGTAGTATGCTACTTTGTTTTTCTATCTTAATATGTGAGTATACGTATTGATAGAGCTCTTAGGATCTTGCTTAACTACCAGCGTTTTGATGGCAGTCGCACTAGTGAGGGCTGGGTAGTCTACAAGCACATCCTTATTCAGGTCCCTAGTCATTAGATTATCGAGACAGAGCATCGATACTCCGGAGTAGACTAGTGTGTACGCTTCACATCCCAGTTGGGGAGATGGTCTGTCCCACAGCCATCAGTACGTCGTACTGGAGATAGTATGCAGGTGCTCGTTAGGTTACGGGTACACCGGACATGACTCACAGGGAACTGTTGGTTGGTTTTATACCAGTCGTCAGTGAACAGTTCCCAGGTGACATGAGTACAGCATAGTCCGCAGACTTGACACTGCTACTTCGCCTCGAGTGTGTCCCACTGTTCTTAGATTGCTACCCTACCACGGCTCAAAGAAGTCGTGCAAACAGGTAGCTGTTGGGTGCAGTCCCGAGCACTTGGAGGCAGTGGCGGTTAGACAGGATTCGTCTCTCCCGGTATTGGGGGTTGATATCGCGCTGTGTCAGAGAGCCATTACGCAAAGTCCCTGGCCAGGGAAAGTGAGATTTGCTGGTAGGTTCCAGTAGTTTCTCAGGGTGTAATGGGCTTCGCTCCGACACGACTTATACCGCTATTAGGGGACTGACGCTTGCCGCCCCCCTAGGCCCGATATGCGATAGTCTTAGACGAACATACCAGACTGTACGGAGATTGTCACATCAGACTCAGTAGGAGTTCGGATGGGTTTCCTCATCGGCCTTCTTATCGACATCTACCTGGGGACCGTTACGTACAGCTAGTGCCGCTTGCGGTCTGTGGTTAAACCCACTGCCATCGTAGTAGTCGAGTCTCTAGAGTCCCACGCAGAGAGTTTCCCTACTCTAGGCGAAACGATATAGAGGTCGTATGGTTTTACGACAAGGGTTCGGACGCATACGTGTGTTTACGCACGTACGACTTTCGGACAGTTTTTACTTGTCGGCTTTGGTTTAAGCCAGTTACTAGTATCCGGTTATTGGATTTATACAGTCTAAAGTTTTTCCGTGTTTTCACGGATAGGAGGGGCGTTCTCGTAATTGTGCGAGAAGCTTCTAGAAGATGGTGACTAAGGAGTTTTAGGTGGCATATACATTAAATGAGATTAGTGTGTCATATGGATGATTCATCCATATCATTAATGCTTCATAATTGCTTAATGACTCATGGATGTGAATCAACATTAGATATTTATCAAGCATGGTTGTAAAAAATTATCTTTTCTTTTCTTGATAAAACAATAATGCTTGATATATATTATGATAACTCATTTTCTCATTTCATTATTATTCTCACCTTCTCTCTCCTCAAGCTCTCTCTCTTCAAACCCTAATCCTCCCCTCTCATGTGTTGAGTACAAGGATTAGTTAGACTACTTAATCCATAACCCTCTCTCTATTTCATCTAGGTACTTTGATTAGCACTTAAAGATACCTAGTTGCCTCAAGTTTAGAGGTAAAGCTTGGAGTTTAGCTCTCGTGGTGGATCGTCTACTACTTGGAGAAGGCCGAGGAGGAGGTGGAGTTCATAAAGACGAAGGACACGGTTCTTTAGGTATAATCCCTTTACATAGTAGTTGTTAACTTCTATGTTAGTTGCTAGTTATCCTTTAGCTTCGATTCATGCTGTTAGTCGATGTTTAAGCAAAGAACAAGATCGTTTTTAATATTTCTGCCTCCCCGCAAGTCGTGGGGTGTTGTACATCGACTTACAAATAAAAATACCAGAAACTACAAAATATCACTACAGATGCACAGAAGAAAACTGGGATGAATCGGAGCCAACTCAGCCGCGGATCCGCGGCGGATCGGTGGGATTGGCCGCGGTTCCGCGGCGCTTTGGGCGATACAGGAGCCCATTTTTCTTTTGTGTTCTTATATTTTCTCACTGGTCATTCTGGAGGTCCCTGAAAAATATTTGGACCTCATTTTAAAATCGACAGAAACTTCATGATATCCGTGTTTTTTCCGATTTGTTTTCCGTTCGAAATTCATATAACTTTGCAATTGAGTTAATAATTGTTTAGTGAGGCTCTGATACCACTGTAAGTCGATGTGTAACACCCCACGAGTTGCGGGGAGGCGGAAATATGAAAAACGATCTTGTTTTGTAGCATACATCGACTAACCGAAGATCTTTTCTAAACAATACTTAACAATAAGCATAGAGTTCTAAGCTACTATGTGAAGAGATTATACCAAACGATTCTAGTCCTTCGTCTTTGTGATCTCTATGTCCTCCTCGGCCTTCTATCCGTGATAGATGATCCACCCGAGTACCCTAATCCAAGCTACACCACAAGACTTGAGGTAACTTTGTTTCTCTAGTTGCTAACCAAAGTAACTAAGATGATGTAGAGTTAGGTTATGGAGTGTTTAGTCTTTACTAATCCTTGTACTCAACTCATGAGTGGTAGGATTAGGGTTTGGAGAAGGAGAGAGAGCTTGAGGAGAGAGAAGGTGGAGAAGATAATGTGAAAAGAAAAGCTTCTCACTTGAATATATAAAACATAATGAATTATCAATTAAATGATTATTCACCATGCTTCATTTATTCAAGAAGAGTGATTCATTATGTGAGTCATTAGATCATTAATGAAGCATTAATGATATGATGAATCATATAAATGAGTCACAAAAGCAATTAATGAAAATGCCACCTTAACCTCCTTAGTCACCCTCCTTCTAGAAGCTTCTCGGATAATTACGAAAACGCCCTTCGTATCCGTGAAAACACGGAAAAACTAAAGACTGTATAAATCCAATAACCTGATACTAGAATCTGGCTTAAACCAAAGCCGTCTAGTAAAAATTGTCTGAATGTCGTACGTGCGTTTAAACACGTATTCGTTCGAACCCTTGTCGTAAAACCGTACGAACTCTATATCATTTTGCCTGGAGTTGGGAAAACTCTGTGTGGGACTCTAAAGACTCGACTACTACGCTGGCAGTGGGTTTAACCACAGACCGCAAGCGGCACTAGCTGTACGTAACGGTCCCCAGGTAGATGTCGATAAGAAGGCCGGTGAGGATACCCATCCGAACTCCTACTGAACCTGTGCGTGACAATATCCGTGCAGTCCGGTCTGTTCGTCTAAGAGTATCGCATGTATGGTCTAGGGAGGTGGTGAACGTCAGACCCCTAATAACCGTACAAGTCATGTCGGTATGGCTCTATCACCATCCGAGAATCTACTGATCAATCTATCAGTAATTCTTAATCATCCTGGCCAGGGACTTATGGTAATGACCAACCGATCACTATGCGATATCAACTCCCTATACCGGGAGAGACGAATCCCTAACAGTCACTCACTGCCTCCACATTGTTAGATATAGTTCCCTCAGAGTCAATTATTGGATCACAGGCATGTGATTGCAATGATTGAGGGATGACCTATGCCGGTAGGACAGCCTTACTCGAGATGATAGTATTCTATCTGGTTTATCTTTATCATCGTGTACTGCTTTAGGTGATCTTACGAGTCGCTATTGTACGTTGTTAGAGCCCTTAGGATTCTTGCTTGACTACCAGCAGTATGAGGGCGATCATATACGTGAGAGCTGGAGTCTATAAGCACATCCTTAAAAGGTCCCTAGTCATGGGAATTTCGAGACAGGGCATCGATACTCCAGAGTAGACTAGTGTATACAGTCGAGACCCCGACGAGGGGCGGGGGCCGGTCTCACAAGCCACTGGTGTCAGTTGGTTCACCTAAGATGTATACGGGTGCTCATTGGGTTATGAGTACACCGGACAAGACTCGCCGGGACCTGCTAGTTGGGATTATACCTGATGTCAGATAGTAGTTCCCTGGTGACATGTGTACAGGTTAGTTCATCGACCTGAGATCGTCATTTGTCTCGTGTGAGTTCCCACTGTGCTTTGATTACTACCCTACCACGCTCAAAGGAGATGTGCAAACAGGTTTTACTTGGGTACAGTCCCGAGACACATAGAGGCAGTGAGCGGATCTGCAGTGGTTCGTCTCTCCCGGTATTGGGGGTGAGGTCGCGCTGTGTCTAGGAGAGCCAGAACATGAAAAGTCCTTGGACAAGGCAGGAGATTTGCTGGTAGATATTCCAGTAGTATCTCAGGGTGTTCTGGGCTACACTCCGACACAACTTATACCGCTTTTGGGGGTCTGACTTTTACAAACCCCCTAGGCCCTCCATGCGATGCTCACAGACGAACGGACCAGACTGTACGGATATTGTCACTGACAGGCTCAGTAGGATGTCAGGATGAGTTCGCTCATCGACGTCCCTTTTGGTCAATAGCTGGTGGCCCGTCACGTATGGCTAATACCTCTGACGTGCTAGTTTTTAAATCCACAGCCATAGTATCGAGAGTCTTTAAAGTCCACCACACACAGTTACTCATGTTTCGGGCGAAACGCTGTAGAGGCCGTATGGAGATATGGCAGGGTTCGATCAGATACGTGCGGTATTGCACGGATCGTGATCGGACGGTTTTTTACTAGCCGTCTTTGGCTTAAGCCGGATCCTAGTATTAGATAGTATAGATATTGTCTCTTTGCATTTGTGTTCAGTGGGAATACAAATGCGGGCTTGTATATGCAGTAGTGGGGTTTTCCTGTAATTTATTACGGGATCAGTTTTCTGAAGTTGCCAGTTTGCATTCCGTTCCGGTCGGTTTTTCTTTATTCCTGCACGGCCGGACTTTTATGATGGAGGGGGTTATTTGCAAGTTTGCGAATAACTTATTGAGGAGGGGTTTCTTGGATTTGTGGCATTATGAAAGGTTAAGCATATTTACTTTTTCATGATGGCTTGCTTTATTGAGATTAGAGTTGATTTGAATTGGATATGACCTTGTTATCATTTCTCTTGGATATGGCCACCCTCTACTTTTCCTACCATCACCTCCCTTCATATTTTGTTGATTCCTCCATCACCATGGCAACCTCATAACCCCAAAGAGACATAGACTCTACACTACATCTACAGCATTCCTTGGACGCGTCGGCTAGCCAACTTCGCGCCCGAGTTGCCTCGGTCCAGAGGTGGGAGCCCGTAAAAGTATTTGGCTAGGTGGTGCCCTTTCCGACGAGGAGGTGACGGACGGAGATTCCGCGGGAGATCGGAGTGGAGACGAAGACCGAAGGACATGGATCGTTTGGTATATCTCTTCACCCATCTTTATGTTTGCTAGTAGCTAGGTTAATGGTCCGATCCGGGATTTTTGTGCGCGGTGGTGCCGTTTTGCTTGTTCGCAAATTTTTTCGTTTCCGCTTTTCGGGCGTCGGTTCGACGGCTGGGGCGCCGCCGTGCACTTACGTTGGTATCAGAGCCATGCCATTAACCATGCCTAGCTTTCTCTAGTATGGTTAAAACCCGATCGAACAAAAATCGCAAAAACCATATTTTCAGTGCACTGGTTTCTGTCGAACTTTTTTTAGCTCCAAAAATTTTTCAGGTTGTTGCAGAATACTGTGCATGGAAATGTAAGCAATCTATGAAAATTTGGTCGCGAGATCTCACCAGAACATCGTGGAACCGCGGCCAAACCCATGGTTGGGCCGCGGTTCCGCCGCTCTTTTAACTGTTCAGCGTGCCAAATTTTTCTAGAGGGCTTTAGACTTGGAAATAGGGGTTTTGGGATATTATTTTTGGGCCCAGATTTTCTGTAAGTGCTACAGTAGTGCTTGGGGCCCACTTCGGTGAATTTGTTCGATCGGATATTTTAAACATGCTAGTTTACAGTATTTACATTATATCTGCGACCGTGAATGTCACTTGATCGGTAAATCCTGTCTAACTGTTATAGCCCGGTTAGACGGATTTGCGAACGTGACATTCACGTTGATGTTCTGTGTTTTGCTGTGATGTTGCGGATTGGTCGTGGGGGATAGCCTGGATGCAATGTTAGTACAGTTTTGTTTTATATGTACATTTGATATTGCGGGGCGAGCATCCGACATGTGGACTGCCGTCACTTCCTGTTTGTATTATTCTTTTGGGGCACGACCGGGTCGAGGTCGATGTACCCGTTGTATGTATATTTTACTTTCTGTACTAGGATTACCCCGTGGAGGGGTGCACGGATAGCCGGATTCTAGAGGGCAACGGGCCCGCATCTCATGGCTTTGATACGGAGGGGGCTTTACTCTAGAATTGGCGGGCTATTCGCCGCACTCGTAGGGGGTACAGGTTGACCCAAGGAGGGGTGCCCAAGTTATCGGATTCCGTGAAGTGCTGGGTGGTCCATTCACGTTGCTGAAGGGGGCTGCCTCGCTTCAGGTTTTGGCGGGTAACTTGCCGCGCCCGTAGGGGTCTAGGATTCTCATTGCACAGACTATCCACACGACCAGGGGAACGTCGGGTTTCAGTAGCGGCTCTGTGAAACCCGGGGATCCCAGATATCTGTATTGTTCTGTGATGCTGTACATTTCTGTGATGTTGCATTTTTATCACGCCTTGAGCGAAAATTATATTTTATATATATACTAGTAGATGTTGTATATGTTTTGCATTCGCCCTAATCCAGTCCCCGCTCTGTCGTTAGTTAAGTAACCTAACGGGTGATGACGGGACCCAGTGGCGAATGCGGATGGCATATACGAACATCATTATTTTCGTTCTTTTTGGTGTGATCAATTGATTGGACTGCGTTGATTCGGATCAATGCAAGCTAAACAAACCTATTCTGATGTTGTTGGAACACTTTTTTCAAAATGATGTTATTGCAAGGACGTTCACTTTTGTTTTGCATTGTGGTATTCAGTTGGAATATCCGGCTCCTCAGTCGACGAGGCAAGGGCCGAGATCCCTTCACCGGGAGTGACCCCTTGTACAAAAGTTTGCGTCGGGACAATAACTTCACTATAGCCGATTACTTTTGCTTTGCATCGTGGTATTCAGTTGGAATATCCTGCACCTCATTCTACGGGAAAAGAGCCGAGATCCCTTCACCGGGAGTGACCTCTTTAGCAAATGTTTTCGTCACTATATTTTTAAAAGCTATCTGGTTCCTTCAACGATAGCAAGTTCATTACGTTAAAGGTTTTCGCCAGAAACCATTCGAAGCCCTCCGTCGTTTCAGACGGGTAGCACGTAGTAGTCATGCTATGTTTGTTGGCCTTCGTCAAGGCATAGTGTATGGTAGCTGCTTGTTACCTTTCTGTTGCATAGATAGATGCGTTGGTTTGGGACAGTCGTATAGCCTTGTTGGCCTTCGTCAAGGGCTTGTACGGGTGGGTTCAAATTAACCTGGACAATGACGGGTAGAACTTGACATGTGACTTATGATTTGTTGGCCTTCATCAAGGTCATAAGAGCATGGGGAAAAAATCCACATAAGGAGTTTCAAAAGAACTGAAACTTGCAAGATATGCGCATACCTTCTGGAGTGTAATAATGTGAGCGGATTCCGTCACGTTATCATGCGATGATAGTTGGATCCCGATTCCTACAGATGAGTTGGTTTACTCCTCGGGTGATCCCGGCTAATTCTTCTTTCAGGTTTGGGGAAGGATTTGACGTTACAGTAGGAGGTTTCCAGATTAGATAAAGTGATAACCATTCTGATCTAGGTTAGAGTCCACGCTGAGTGTTTCTTTTCTCTCTCTCTTTGGCAGCGACCATTGACCAGACCCTAGACTATGACTCAGTGACGAAGTTGACCGAACCTTCTTAACACTGGCTTTTGGATTGTCAGAGTTGCAGACCTCATTTCCACTCCTATTTTTACCCTTTTTCTCCGGGACACCCCGTATTACTACGAACGTCTACTTCCATTGGACAAAACCATCGTATGGTTATATACGAACTCGAAGGAATTCGATGACGGTTTCCGGTTCTGGAGAAAACGAATAGGACAATTCAGTTGTCTTTTCTTTTTACCTTCTCTCAGGTTGCGAGTACTCCTTGGTTTAGGAGATAGTACACCTACTACGCAAATTGGATAGTCTTCTTCCAAACCATAGGCTGGTGCCGAATGGTGGGGAATGAAGAAAACCAATTAGCCTAAACGGTGTACAGAAGGTATTAAGTAAAGACGAAGAAAGGGATTAGTAAGAGGGCAAAGTAAATTGCGACTGCTATTCACGACCAAACCAAGTATTTCTTCGCCAATCCTAAATCACCTTTGTATTTCTCTAGGACACTCCGTATCACTACGAAGATCCCAAGTTTATTGGATAATCTATCGTACGGTTATATACGAACTCAAAAGGAACTTGTTACAGTTTGGGGATGGATCCTGGTTCAGGAGAAATAGGAATAAGGTTCATTCGGTTGTCTTTTATCTTCACCTTCTCTCGAATTGCGAGTGCTCCAAGGATTAGGACAGTACACCCATTATGCTTATTGGATAGTCTTCTTCCAAACCATAGGCTGGTGCCGAACGGTAGGGAAGGAAGAAAACCATTTGGCCTAAGAGGGTGTACGGAAGGTAATGACTAAAGACATATAAAGGGATTTGGAGAAATGGAAAAGAATTATACGGTTACAGTTGTGAATCTTGATAATGGAAGAGGAATTACTAGGAATACCAGGATACCCCCATCGAAACATTTAAATGTTTCAGTTTCATTGTGTACTGTTAAAAGAAAACTGATTTCCCAATTAGACACTTGCTCCAGGGTATGTATTTACCAAGTATGAATCTCTCATCTGTATGGTTTTACAGATGACGAGTGGGAGTAAGTTTTTGGGAATTAGGTGGTCATTCTCATTATATCGGGATTCGTTGTAATTGGTGATATTTGAGGAAGTCATCTGGGCTGTTTGCTGGTCGGGAAATATTTGGTTTTGAATATCCGTTGTTGTGCACCAATTTCAAATTGATATATCTGTACGTCTATTTTTATAGAGTGAGATATACCTTTTTGAAATTATGTCTATGACATTTACCTATATCAGTGGATGGTTAGGTTAGGAGCATTGAACAACGGTGTAATTCTTCTTAACCAAAAGTACAGTTTTCAACCTACGACACACAATGAATGAGTTATCAGACTCACGGGACTTATACAGAGTATTGTATGTTGTCCAGTGTCCGTTAGGACAGAGGGGTTGGTCCTCGTACTATATTATGTTTACTTATTACTTCTCTGGTTCTTAGACAACTGTTTCGTAGAAACACAAAGTCGAAGTTTTGAGAAGTTATAGGTATAAGAGTAAAGTAGAGAACCAGGTATTGCGAGTATCGGGATTCTTCAAAGTGATCGAAGATGTAGATACTTGTATATGGTATTCAGATAATAGTAATGGTTAAGGGAACTTGCTTCTCTTTCAGGTTACTCATAATTGGAAGTACTTCTTAGTTGAGTAACGCTGATCGGCCTCCTTCCATTTAGTTGACATGCACTAGAGACAGCTGCATGATTTGAATCTGGTTCAATTAAATCAGTGCCTCTGTTTCTGTATTGGATATAGAACAGTTCATATCTTAACGATGTTAAGGTACGGGGAGTTGTCCGGCTTATGCTTAAAACCAGACTCTGGATAACTCAAGGCACGTTTCTGTAATGGCTGTTTATGGGTTGACCCGGGCAATGACGAGGGTTGATATTCTACCATTTGGAAGATCAATAGTGATATTGTTCTTGAATCACCACAGTTTTAATAAAAATGTTTTATTTCCAGAAAACAGTAGTGGGAGTATGGTAGAACTGGAAGTGATTCCAGAACCGCAAACGATTACTGAAGATTTGATAAGAACCTAAAGATTCAATCTGGTTTGACATTCCATTGGCCACTCCGCAGATAAAGTGGGTAACCTCAGGCGCTCGAGTGGTACTTCAGTAGCCTCAAGGACGGTGGCAGGGAGGTTCTTCTTTACCCAAACTTGCCATTGCTGTTGTTCCAGACTGTGGGACCCGGCAGGAGGATGAGTATAGCGTCGTTCTAAACTAGCTTTAGAAGTGCACGTGTATATGACTCTGCCAAAGGGTTGTCGTAGTCAGTGGGAGTAGCGGAATCATTGGTGGATAAGTGGCTTATGTCTATTTATAGACTAAAACAGATATAGCGGAGATAGATCATCTATTTCTGATGTGACAGTCATAGGTTTGACTTCATCAGAATAGGGGATGGATCTATTAAGAAGGTGGTAGGGTGTGATGTCCTGGTATTTGATGACATACACAGAGTAGGAAGTGATATTCTTATACTACGATCGGTTATACTTTGGTTGTCACACAGTGGTTTCTCCACATGGGATTTGGATATTATATCAGACATTCGGGTCTCTAGATCTATGGTTTTAGATCTAGATTTGGGTGGTTTCCTAATGAGGGTACTTTGACAGCATTCTTAGAGTATTTAGAATGGACGACTCCTCGCATGGTGGTGTACCTGCAGGTAATGGAGTCACCTTCTCTAAAGGTGTCTTACAGACTAAAGGGGAGAGGGATGTGCATGATTGACAGATCACTTGCTTAGGCAATTGAGTCAATCATGAGATGTCAAGTACCACACCAGATGTTGTTCTTGCAGTAGGTGCAATAAGTTGATATTCATCCAATCCTAGAGAAAGAATCGGAAGCAGTTTTAGAACATAAGTGGATGTTCTAGGGATATGATAACAGCATTCTCCTTCGGGAGACAGTTAACATTCCAGGCTTCTAAGGTGACCTGGATGGCAGAGTGGCTGTCAGAGTTATAGTTTTCCCTCTGACGAGGGACAGTATTTTGGACAGGTGGTCCAGGTAGATACTGAGGTAAGGCATGGCGCTGTAACACCTTAGAATGTGTTTTGTAGCTAATTATATTTTAAAATGTGGTTTTTAATAAAAAGTTTACCAAATTAAGTTTTAAATATTTTATCTTATTTAATGTGTATTTTATTATATTTTTGTTAGGCACACACACACTTGTGCATGTAAACTAGGGTTGTTTTTGGGGTTATACCATGATTAGCTACATGGTTAACTAACCATTTTCTCTAATCTAGCTTTTAGTTTTGTTTAAGTGTCATGATAGTTTTAAATGGGTTTTAATTTTGATTTGGTGTTTTGGGTGCATGGTTGACTTTGAGAGAGAGAGAGAGAGCATGGGGCATCATGGCCTTGCCCATGCCCTCATTAATGAAGTGAGAGAGAGTGAGAAGGGGTTTCTTGTGTGTGCTCTCATTCTCCTCTCATTTCCTCTTCACACACTCTGACTCTCTCACAACACACACACACATCCCTCAGCAGCAGCAGCAGCAACAGGATCGGCAGCAGCAGCAACACCAACATCATCAACATCATTTTCATCAGCATCAGAAGCAGCAGCTTCACCTGCACACACACACACACACTGCTGAGAGAAAGAGAGGGAAGCAGCAGCATCAGCAAGCTGAGGCAGCAGCAGTGGCAAGAAGAGGAGGTGGCAAACATCATCACCAGCATCAACGACAACTACAACAACAACAATACAACAACAACAGCAACAATAATAGCTGCAATAGCAGAAGCAGCAGCAGCAGCTAGCAAGGGCAGCAGCAGCAGGGGCATTCAGCAGTTGTGGCAAGCTCTCACCTCCTCCACACACTTCTTCTCCTGTTTCTTAGGGTGCTACAGGGTAAATTCTGAATCCCATTTCTTGTTTGCTCAAGTCGTGTGTCGTTTAGTGCTAAATAGCTTAGTTTAGTGCTAATTGTGGTGTTTAAGTGGAATTGTGGATAATTGTTGATTTGGTTAGCTAGCTTAGGTTGGTTTAGTGTTAGTTAGGCCACTTCGACTGAGAAATCCCCAGATTTCACTAAAATACCATATAGTTTGTGTTTTGTGCAATTGTCGTTTTTAAGCGATATAATGGATATCTGTGATCTGCTGTTACCCGGGGGACTTCAGAATAAACTTGAGTGGACCACAGCCTACTAGTAACACCCTGACCCCACTACCAGAGCCCGACCCCACCCCTCTCAACTTTGGCCGCCAAAACCGCCTTTCTGGCCGCAATTTGCGGCCAGAACAGGGAGATAGGAGCTAGGGTTTTCAGGGGTGGTGTCTGCTATGTTGTGTAGGTCCTTGGTATTTGTAGTTTTGTAATATTGTAGCCTGGACAGAATCTGGGACAATATGTCGCCATTGAGTTTAGTTGTGTTTGCGCGATACGCGCGATACGCGAGTGGGTTCTGTGATCCAGCGTATCGCGGCGTGTCGCGATGGTTTCTAGACGCGTACACACACGATTCAGCGTATCATGCCACGCGCGTTTAGTTCGCGACGCGAGTTTCTCGTTTCGATTCGATATCGCGTTTCGCGAGATATCTTGGCTTATATGTGATTTTCATGTTATATTTACAGGTTTGCAGGCAGGAGCTACGGACACAGCTACAGGGGGAGCAGGTGATAGGATTCACCCAGCGTGGAGTTTAGGTGAGTAGATATAACATCTACAGGGGAATCGCCCGCATGGCGTTATGCGTCTGGGCTAGGATTCAAATACCTGTCGCACATTCTACGTCATTGTAGAATTGCGCCTTACTGCATTTCCTAGATATAGCTATATACTGTGACTAGCAGCCGTAGGACACTGCACACATTATTGACGGTTCATGTTGCACGAGTACGGATTGCATGCTACACACACACCGTCAATAATTGCCATGTCACACACTACCCCTTATAGCTACCATTGCTTACCACACTTGACATCTAGTTTATCGGTATACCTATAGTGTATCATACCTTTAGTGATAGGTATATTTTCACTTGCGATACAGCTACAGGTATACCTCCTACATATTGTACCTATACCGGGAGGGATTTCCTACATATGTTACTATACCCAGGGGGGTATACGACATCAGTTCCTATAGGTAGATACCTATACCTTGCTACACCTGTATGTTAGATACATATTCAGTTGTTGTCGCATATTCACATTTACTGATGTTACTTAGCTGTACCTTATCTTGATTTCGCATACATCTGGTTCAGCTTTATACTTGTGTTTACCTGCTCGCATTCAGATACATCGCATACATTTATTCTTGGATTTGCGTACTGTTTATCTGGATTTTATATGATGTTTTCGGGATTTGGGAACCGCGGGAGTTCATGAAATTATGCATACATGAACAACCCGGTTTCCTTGATATGATATTTCGAGCGTCCCCCATGAGTTTTATCGGTGCTGATTACCTACTCCATACGAGGTGTGGTTGCCGTATGAGAGTACATGGCGGGGCCCGGTATGGTTCCCCTCGGCAAGAAGATCGATGGGTTTGCCGATTGAGCCTGGAGGCGGGCGAGTACCTACCGGTGATTGTTTGGACCTGGCAGTTGTCTGGAGGCTACTGGCCAGAGTAGAAAGATGGATGCGGGATGACCTGTACTGTCGAGGCCGAGGGCCGACACTGCAGACGGACCCCGTGGGCTGTCCGGACTGACGGAGCCCCATATACGAGGATTTCTATGCCGATGCTTGGCACATGGTTTCATGATATTTCTTTAACCCCCTTTTTGTATATATAACAGGGGACTTAGCCGTTGTTATATATACCCTTACACCAATATTAGTGGAATGGGACGCTAATATATGTGTATTGCCCCCATCATATTTATTTCTGTACATATGTTTACCTTTAGGATGCTAGAAACTTATTTAAGATTGGACTTGGGATACTAGGTGATTCATTGGGATTTGGACATTGGATATACCTATGTGATTGGTGACTTGTACATTCGGGATATAGGAGATTACTCGACATTGTACATTGAGGAGATGTGAGACTTATTTGATGTGAGTGCCCAATGTGGGGCCTGGTTTGAGGATTTGGGATTGGAGTATCTTAGTGGATTGTGATCCTGCCACGACGTCAGGTTTCCGTGGAAAGTGACATATTCCACCCTATACCTCACCCTTACCTACCTTATGCACAGATTCATATATTGGTAGTACTCGTAGTGTACCCTTATAATAGTTGCATATTTGCTTTCTCATATCTCTATTGCATAGACATTGCATACTACTATCATGCCATCATTGCTTCACATATTGATTGTACCTGCTAGTGTACTCTCCCTATTTCAGCATTGCATGATATATTATTATTGTAATCGCATATCTTAGATTCATGCTGTACGTATATTCCTGCGATTACCTGCATATGTTTTACACTATTCACGAGTTGGCAACTCACCCCCGTTGTGCCACAGGTGTTTCAGGTTATTCCCCAGAGTAGTCGAGGCAGGCTATTCCCCTATCCAGCTATCCAGCTACCATCTTTTGCTACAGATACCGCATCAGCTCACAGTACCATTTTGCATAGGTGGGTTAGACGGTTATCTGTATTATATTTTGTACCTTTGTTGTATTGTACTCTCCATCTACTGTTGTATTATTGACATAGAGACTTGGTGAGGACGTAGTGTGTATTATGGTGGATTTGGTGTCTTTATATATACAGCTTTTTCTCTACTGTCCTTATTCTTCTGTTGTATTCATATTGACTAGTCTTTATAAAAAAATGGGGTGTTGCTAAAATTTTAAAGAAAGAAAGTGAGACTTTTAAAGAATTTGGGTTGCGATTTCAATTGTTTCTAAACTTGTATTATCTTTTCCGTATTTTTATGGTTTAGATTTCTGGGTTTTGGCTTTCTTTTACTACGTTGCGTCTTTAGGCGTTGCGTAGTATTAGGGCCGTCACGGGCCATTCTTGGGTCGTGACAAAGTTGGTATCAGAGCGTTAGGTTTTACCTTTCGGAGTGTAGGATGACCTTAGTATGATGGAGTAGGTAGCGTAAGCAGAGTAACGTAGTGTGTGTATGTCTGCAGCATACCCACAGCGCGGTACCTTGCATTAAGTGACCTAAGTACAAAATTGCTTGACATTCCTTCGTTGATGATTCATATCCTTAAGATCCGATTTCCTCATTCTTATCGAATCTCATTTTATATCTATTTATAGCCTTGCCGCCGATGACTATGGGGACTCAGAGCGATGCAGCGAGGGCTGAGGTCAGAGTTAGCTCGGGTGAGACGAGTACTGACCAAGGTGGCACTCTAGTTGCACAGGTGCAGACGGAGCAGCCTACCATCTATACTATGGATAGACTTTTGGTAGAGATGCAGGAGTTCCGCCAGACGATGAGTTCCTTGGTTGATGTCGTTCGGGAGCTACGACAGGAGGTTGTCACCCCTGTTACTCAGCTGTCCCTTACGATCAGCATGCAGCAGTCCGTCACCTACATAGCACCAGTGGTTGCAGCTCCAGTTGACGAGGCACATATTTCAGAGGCTTAGAGAGTTCCAGGACAGTGGAGGACTCGTACCAGCGTACCAGCCCAGAGACAGAGGTTCGGTCGTCGAGACAGATTTCATGGCCGTCGCGGGAATAGCAGAGGCTTAGGACGAGGACAGTCGTTCAGCTCTCATCCCCAGGAAGGTCAGCAGTCAGCACGTGGATGTTTTCGATGCGGAAGCCTTCAGCACTTCGTCAGGGATTGTTCCTTAGCACCTCGTCATGATCGCTTCCAGAGAGGCCATGGACATGGAAGGTTTGCTCAGAGGGCTCAGGCTACCAGAGGAGTTCATCCAGCTGCGAGTAGAGGACAGACACAGGAGTTTGCTTCTACTCATCGGGACGCGCAGACGTCCAATGTGGAGTTTTCAGGTACCCTTGAGTTATATTTTATTTTCTCTTGGTGTATTTGTTGTTTCATGCTTGTACTGTGGTTGGGTAGATTAGTCGTAGTTGTACTAACTTCTGTCAGCGATCCTTTTGTTGCGCGACACGTATTTCAGTTTCGTGCCAATCGGATAGGAGGTAGAGATTCGTCCGTCGTTTTTGATCCTTCTAGAGAAGTTGGATTCGACGTTCTCCTGGGCACGGACTGGGTAACTACGTGTTAGGCGTCTGTGGACTACCGTGTGGAAACAAGTTAGGTTTTTTTTTCCCGGGCAAGTCAGTTCTTGTTGTGCAGGTGGATAGTTGTACCGCCTCTCACAGCTTGAATTCAGCCTTTTTCGCTAGTCGGCTACTGAGGAGATGGCGTGGATTCTTGGCGCTCATTCGTGATACCGGAGCCACCGTGGGATTGTTGGACCGGGTTCCTTTCGTGCAAGAGTTTTTCCAACGTTGTTCCAGATGAGCCGGCGAAGCTAAGGGAGCTTAAGGATCAGCTGCAGAGTTTTGGTTTGGGGAGTTTTGTGCGTCTGAGTGTTTCGCTTTGGGAGCTCCTAATTCTGTTCGTCAAGTAGAAAGACGGCAGTTTGGGGTTGCGTATCGACGGATCGTCAATTGAACCGGCTTACGGTGCGGATAGGTATCCTTCACCTTGCCGTGGCGATTTCTTCGATCAGCTCCAGAGTGCGAGACATTTTTCTAAGTGTGTTTGGGATCAGGCCATCATTATTGCGGATTCGGAGTGACGGCGTTCCGAAGACTGCCTTGTGCGTGCTACGGGCTTTGTGTGTTTTTGTGAGTCGTTGGATTCACTGTCGCCCTAGCAGCATTCGTAGATATGATGAACTAGATTTCTGCAGGCCGTTCCTCGACCAGTTTCTGTTGTGTTATTTACGACACTTTGGTCTATTTTATGTGTCTTGAGGGACAGTAGTAGCACTCGAGGATTTGTTATGCAGATACTGGGAGAGTACCAGCAGTTTGCTAAATTCTCGGAGTGTTTCTTCAGGCTTGTTTGTGTTGACTCCTAGGTCTTGTAGTCGCGGGAGACGGTTCCGTATGGTTCCGAGGGAGAATCGTGGCCGTACAGCTTAGGCCCAGACTTGAGTGCAGGACGGAGATCCGCGGATTGTTGGGCTTAGCAGGTTTTACCGCCGTTTCAGGCAGGATTGCTAGAGTGGTGCTGCACCAGTGACTGAATGGACCAGGAGGAGGTTTCTTTTCTGTGGACTGAGGCATGTGTACGGAGTTTTCAGCAGTTGAAGATTCAGTAGCAACTGCATCAGTCTTTCCTTGCTTTTGGTTCGGGCGACCTTGTTGTTTAACTGTAATGTTTCTTGAGTGGGCTCGAGTGTGTACTGAGGTGACACTATAGAGTTATCGCTTTTGCTTCCCTACATTTGGAGGAAGTACGAGAAGGATATTACACTCATGATATGGAGATGGCCGCGGTGGTGTTTGCGTTGGAGATTTGGAGACGCTACTTGCTTGAGAGTCGTGTCAGACTTTCCACGGACCGCTAGAGCTTAATGTACATCTCCCTGCAGCGGGTGTTGATTGTTGTGATGGTCTTCTGCAGATTTACAGTTCTTGTGTGATCGTCGAGTATAGCTTAGTTCGTCTCTACGGAGGGGACAGCTTGCTCATGTCCGCGCCCGACCACTTTCCTTAAATCGTTTTCGCGAGACACTGCCCGTCGAAGCTCGTACGTCAGAGATACTTGAGCATATTCGGCTGGGTAATGATTCGGAGACCTTGATTATGACAATGATGTGCTAAGTTAGGGACACGTTTGTGTACCTGGTTTCATCGGGTAGAGACGTGAAGTCCTAGAGCATGCACATCTGTCAACTCCCTCTGTGCATTCAAGTTCCACCAGCTTTGGCGTGACTTGTGAGATAGTTACAAGTGGACATGAATGTAAGGAGAAGTTTCAGGTTTCGTTTCCAGTGTCTGTCTTGTTGTGTGCTTTGGGTCGAGCATTTGAGGCCGGCTAGAGAATCGCAATCTTTTTACCGTTCCGAAGCAGGAATGGGAGCAGATCTCCACGAATTTCGTTATGGTTTCCACCTAATTTTGGTTAGGGTGTGACTCCATTCGGATTCTTTTCACCCGGTTTTACTCAATTTGCTCAGTTGTTTTGTTTAAGTTGTGTGTTTGTTGTTTTGTTTGGTCGTCAGCAGCTTGGGATCGTCACTCGCCATCGTTAGGGTTCTCTTTCGATAGCTATTATCAGGAGACACTCCAATTGGCCACCCTTAGGCTTAGGGGTTAGGTCGTGTCGATCGCCAGCCTGTTGTTTTCTGACTCTGCGAAGGTAGGATTTTGGACCCCAGCCATGTCTAGAGAATTCGGAGTTAGTCCAGTTGTGTTCAGGTCAGGATGAGAACTGTCCATTGCAAACAGATGTTTTATGCGACTGTGTTGGTCGCAGGCTTGAGTGCGCAGTGGCAAGTCATGGATTCCTATGGACTTTCCGATGAATGACGTGTTGGATTTTGGGAAGCTTATCCCAGGATTTTAGGTCCTTTAGATCCTATTAGCGAGTTAGTCTTGTTGCCTTTAATTTGGCACTTCCGCCCAGATTATTAGATTTTCACCCCGTATTCCTTGTGATGATACTTTACAATTACCTTCTTGACCTTTCTCACATGTTTGCACCAGACCTTTTAGCTGGACGCGATCTTTCGTTCACCAGCAGCCATGTGTGTTAATGGCCCGACAGGTGGAGAAACGTCGGTCAAAGGTCTTGCCATCGGTGAAGGGTTTTCTTGGACGTAGCCGTATAGTGAGGTAGTCACTTGGGAGGCTGCGAGCGAGACTTGAGGATTTTAATCTTCTTTTTGAAGGCATAGGTAACAGTATAAGTTTTAAATTCGGGGACGAATTTCTTTTAAGGGGGGGAGATTGTAACACCTTAGAATGTGTTTTGTAGCTAATTATATTTTAAAATGTGGTTTTTAATAAAAAGTTTACCAAATTAAGTTTTAAATATTTTATCTTATTTAATGTGTATTTTATTATATTTTTGTTAGGCACACACACACTTGTGCATGTAAACTAGGGTTGTTTTTGGGGTTATACCATGATTGGCTACATGGTTAACTAACCATTTTCTCTAATCTAGCTTTTAGTTTTGTTTAAGTGTCATGATAGTTTTAAATGGGTTTTAATTTTGATTTGGTGTTTTGGGTGCATGGTTGACTTTGAGAGAGAGAGAGAGCATGGGGCATCATGGCCTTGCCCATGCCCTCATTAATGAAGTGAGAGAGAGTGAGAAGGGGTTTCTTGTGTGTGCTCTCATTCTCCTCTCATTTCCTCTTCACACACTCTCACTCTCTCACAACACACACACACATCCCTCAACAGCAGCAGCAGCAACAGGATCGGCAGCAGCAGCAACACCAACATCATCAACATCATTTTCATCAGCATCAGAAGCAGCAGCTTCACCTGCACACACACACACACACTGCTGAGAGAAAGAGAGGGAAGCAGCAGCATCAGCAAGCTGAGGCAGCAGCAGTGGCAAGAAGAGGAGGTGGCAAACATCATCAACAACAACAGCAACAATAATAGCAGCAATAGCAGAAGCAGCAGCAGCAGCTAGCAAGGGCAGCAGCAGCAGGGGCATTCAGCAGTTGTGGCAAGCTCTCACCTCCTCCACACACTTCTTCTCCTGTTTCTTAGGGTGCTACAGGGTAAATTCTGAATCCCATTTCTTGTTTGCTCAAGTCGTGTGTCGTTTAG
Organism: Agapanthus africanus; assembly: GCA_030015575.1. Classification (NCBI taxonomy): domain Eukaryota; kingdom Viridiplantae; phylum Streptophyta; class Magnoliopsida; order Asparagales; family Amaryllidaceae; genus Agapanthus; species Agapanthus africanus. The sequence continues at coordinate 118,553,883 of CM057351.1, forward strand.
TGCTAAATAGCTTAGTTTAGTGCTAATTGTGGTGTTTAAGTGGAATTGTGGATAATTGTTGATTTGGTTAGCTAGCTTAGGTTGGTTTAGTGTTAGTTAGGCAACTTCGACTGAGAAATCCCCAGATTTCACTAAAATACCATATAGTTTGTGTTTTGTGCAATTGTCGTTTTTAAGCGATATAATGGATATCTGTGATCTGCTGTTACCCGGGGGACTTCAGAATAAACTTGAGTGGACCACAGCCTACTAGTAACACCCTGACCCCACTACCAGAGCCCGACCCCACCCCTCTCAACTTTGGCCGCCAAAACCGCCTTTCTGGCCGCAATTTGCGGCCAGAACAGGGAGATAGGAGCTAGGGTTTTCAGGGGTGGTGTCTGCTATGTTGTGTAGGTCCTTGGTATTTGTAGTTTTGTAATATTGTAGCCTGGACAGAATCTGGGACAATATGTCGCCTTTGAGTTTAGTTGTGTTTACGCGATACGCGCGATACGCGAGTGGGTTCTGTGATCCAGCGTATCGCGGCGTGTCGCGATGGTTTCTAGACGCGTACACACACGATTCAGCGTATCGTGCCACGCACGTTTAGTTCGCGACGCGAGTTTCTCGTTTCGATTCGATATCGCGTTTCGCGAGATATCTTGGATTATATGTGATTTTCATGTTATATTTATAGGTTTGCAGGCAGGAGCTACGGACACAGCTACAGGGGGAGCAGGTGATAGGATTCACCCAGCGTGGAGTTTAGGTGAGTAGATATAACATCTACAGGGGAATCGCCCGCATGGCGTTATGCGTCTGGGCTAGGATTCAATTACCTGTCGCACATTCTACGTCATTGTAGAATTGCGCCTTACTGCATTTCCTAGATATAGCTATATACTATGACAAGCAGCCGTAGGACACTGCACACATTATTGACGGTTCATGTTGCACGAGTACGGATTGCATGCTACACACACACCGTCAATAATTGCCATGTCACACACTACCCCTTATAGCTACCATTGCTTACCACACTTGACATCTAGTTTATCGGTATACCTATAGTGTATCATACCTTTAGTGATAGGTATATTTTCACTTGCGATACAGCTACAGGTATACCTCCTACATATTGTACCTATACCGGGAGGGATTTCCTACATATGTTACTATACCTAGGGGGGTATACGACATCAGTTCCTATAGGTAGATACCTATACCTTGCTACACCTGTATGTTAGATACATATTCAGTTGTTGTCGTATATTCACATTTACTGATGTTACTTAGCTGTACCTTATCTTGATTTCGCATACATCTGGTTCAGCTTTATACTTGTGTTTACCTGCTCGCATTCAGATACATCGCATACATTTATTCTTGGATTTGCGTACTGTTTATCTGGATTTTATATGATGTTTTCGGGATTTGGGAACCGCGGGAGTTCATGAAATTATGCATACATGAACAACCCGGTTTCCTTGATATGATATTTCGAGCGTCCCCCATGAGTTTTATCGGTGCTGATTACCTACTCCATACGAGGTGTGGTTGCCGTATGAGAGTACATGGCGGGGCCCGGTATGGTTCCCCTCGGCAAGAAGATCGATGGGTTTGCCGATTGAGCCTGGAGGCGGGCGAGTACCTACCGGTGATTGTTTGGACCTGGCAGTTGTCTGGAGGCTACTGGCCAGAGTAGAGAGATGGATGCGGGATGACCTGTACTGTCGAGGCCGAGGGCCGACACTGCAGACGGACCCCGTGGGCTGTCCGGACTGACGGAGCCCCATATACGAGGATTTCTGTGCCGATGCTTGGCACATTGTTTCATGATATTTCTTTAACCCCCTTTTTGTATATATAACAGGGGACTTAGCCGTTGTTATATATACCCTTACACCAATATTAGTGGAATGGGACGCTAATATCTGTGTATTGCCCCCATCATATTTATTTCTGTACATATGTTTACCTTTAGGATGCTAGAAACTTACTTGAGATTGGACTTGGGATACTAGGTGATTCATTGGGATTTGGACATTGGATATACCTATGTGATTGGTGACTTGTACATTCGGGGTATAGGAGATTACTCGACATTGTACATTGAGGAGATGTGAGACTTATTTGATGTGAGTGCCCAATGTGGGGCCTGGTTTGAGGATTTGGGATTGGAGTATCTTAGTGGATTGTGATCCTGCCACGACGTCTGGTTTCCGTGGAAAGTGACATATTCCACCCTATACCTCACGCTTACCTACCTTATGCACAGATTCATATATTGGTAGTACTCGTAGTGTACCCTTATAATAGTTGCATATTTGTTTTCTCATATCTCTATTGCATAGACATTGCATACTACTATCATGCCATCATTGCTTCACATATTGATTGTACCTGCTAGTGTACTCTCCCTATTTCAGCATTGCATGATATATTATTATTGTAATCGCATATCTTAGATTCATGCTGTACGTACATTCCTGCGATTACCTGCATATGTTTTATACTATTCACGAGTTGGCAACTCACCCCCGTTGTGCCACAGGTGTTTCAGGTTATTCCCCAGAGTAGTCGAGGCAGGCTATTCCCCTATCCAGCTATCCAGCTACCATCTTTTGCTACAGATACCGCATCAGCTCACAGTACCATTTTGCATAGGTGGGTTAGACGGTTCTCTGTATTATATTTTGTACCTTCGTTGTATTGTACTCTCCATCTACTGTTGTATTATTGACATAGAGACTTGGTGAGGACGTAGTGTGTATTATGGTGGATTTGGTGTCTTTATATATACAGCTTTTTCTCTACTGTCCTTATTCTTCTGTTGTATTCATATTGACTAGTCTTTATAAAAAAATGGGTTGTTGCTAAAATTTTAAAGAAAGAAAGTGAGACTTTTAAAGAATTTGGGTTGCGATTTCAATTGTTTCTAAACATGTATTATCTTTTCCGTATTTTTATGGTTTAGATTTCTGGGTTTTGGCTTTCTTTTACTACGTTGCGTCTTTAGGCGTTGCGTAGTATTAGGGCCGTCACGGGCCATTCTTGGGTCGTGACAGGCGCAGGATACTGATTAAGTTCAGTTGACGATACAGTCTAAGAAGTTTGGATTTGGAGTTCATTTATGAGCTAGGTCCCATCAGACATCCAAACACATTCTAAGACAGGTATTGCTCATTTCAGGAGATGGCTTTCTCCGCGAACTTGAGATAGAGAGAGACATAGAAAGAAACACCACAGTGGATCCACTCACTGACGCTATTCCTCGAACGCAATTGTTTCGCAAACGAGCTTTGTGAGACTGACTAGTAGAGGAGTTGGGTGTTCGGTATCACACGGGCTGTGAGTATGCGACATCGCAACAATTAGCCTTGAGTGCAAGTGGGAGATTGTTGGATATAGTGCCCTCAGAGTCAATTATTGGATCACAGGCACGTGATTGCAATGATTGAGGGAGGACCTATGCCGGTAGGACAGTCTTACTCGAGATGATAGTATGCTATCTGGTTTATCTTTATCATCGTGTATTGCTTTAGGTGACCATACAAGTCGCTATTGTACGTTGATAGAGCCCCTAGGATTCTTGCTTGACTACCAGCAGTATGAGGGCGATCATATACGTGAGAGCTGGAGTCTATAAGCACATCTTTAAAAGGTCCCTAGTCGTGGGAGTTTCGAGACAGGGCATCGATACTCCAGAGTAGACTAGTGTATACAGTCGAGACCCCGACGAAGGGCGGTGGCCGGTCTCACAAGACACTGGTGTCAGTTGGTTCTCCTAAGATGTATACAGGTGCTCATTGGGTTATGAGTACACCGGACAGGACTCGCCGGGAATCTGCTTGTTCCGATTATACCTGATGTCAGATAGCAGTTCCCTGGTGACATGTGTACAGGTTAGTTCATCGACCTGAGATCGTCATTTGTCTCGTGTGAGTTCCCACTGTGCTTTGATTACTACCCTACCACGCTCAAAGGAGACATGCAAACAGGTTTTAGTTGGGTACAGTCACGAGCCATATGGAGGCAGTGAGCGGATCTGCAGGGGTTCGTCTCTCCCAGTATTGGGGGTGAGGTCGCGCTGTGTATAGGAGAGCCAGAACATGAAAAGTCCTTGGCCAAGGCAGGAGATTTGCTAGTAGGTATTCCAGTAGTATCTCAGGGTGTTCTGGGCTACACTCCGACACGACTTGTACCGCTTTTGGGGGTCTGACTTTTACCAACCCCCTAGGCCCGCCATGCGATGCTCATAGACAAACGGACCGGACTGTACGGATATTGTCTCTGACAGGATCAGTAGGGTGTTAGGATGAGTTCGCTCATCGACGTCCCTTTTGGTCAATAGCTGGTGGCCCGTCACGTATGGCTAATACCTCTGACGTGCTAATAGTTAAATCCACAGCCATAGTATTGACGATTCTTTAGAGTTCACCATACACAGTTACTCAAGTTTCGGGCGAAACGCTGTAGAGGCCGTATGGAGATATGGCAGGGTTCGATCAGATACGTGCGGTATTGCACGGATCGTGATCGGACGGTTTTTTACTAGCCGGCTTTGGCTTAAGCCGGATCATAGTATTAGATAGTGTAGATATTGTCTCTTTGCATTTGTGTTTAGTGGGAATACAAATGCGGGCATGTATATGTAGTAGTGGGGTTTTCCTGTAATTTATTACGGGATCAATTTTATGAAGTTGCCAGTTTGCATTCCGTTCCGGCCGGTTTTTCTTTGTTCCTTCACGGCCGGACTTTTGTGATGGAGGGGTTATTTGCAAGTTTGCGAATAACTTATTGAGGAGGGGTTTCTTGCATTTGTGGGATTATGAAAGGTTAAGCATCTTTGATTTTTCTAGTTGGCTTGCTTTATTGAGATTAGAGTTGATTTGAATTGGATATGACCTTGTTATCATTTCTCTTGGATATGGTCACCCTCTACTTTTCCTACCATCACCTCCCTTCATATTTTGTTGATTCCTCCATCACCATGGCAACCTCATAACCCCAAAGAGACATAGACTCTACACTACATCTACAACATTCCTTGGACGCGTCGGCTAGCCAACTTCGCGCCCGAGTTGCCTCGGTCCAGCGGTGGGAGGCCCTAAAAGTATTTGGCTACGTGGTGCCCTTTCCGACGAGTAGGTGACGGACGGAGATTCCGCAGGAGATCGGAGTGGAGACGAAGACCGAAGGACACAGATCGTTTGGTATATCTCTTCACCCATCTTTATGTTTGCTAGTAGCTAGTTTAATGGCCCGATCCGGGTTAAAAGTGCGCGGTGGTGCCGATTTTCTAGTTTGCAAAGTTTTTCGTTTCCGCATTTCCGGCGTGGATCGACGGCCGGGGCGCCGCCGCGGACTTACACACATGGCTCGGGACTGTGCCCAACTAAAACTTGTTTGCACGACTCCTTTGAACCGTGGTAGGGTAGTAATCAAAGCACAGTAGGAACTCACACGAGAAAAATGACGACTTTAAGTCAACGGACTATCTACACACATGTCACCTGAGAACTGCTATCTGATGTGAGTTATAAATACCATCCTGTCAGTTCTCGGCGAGTCCTGTCCGGTGTACTCACACCCAGTGAGCATCTGTATACAATCTAAGGTGCACTACACCAATGGCTGCGGGACCAATCCATCGCCCCTCCTCGGGGTCTAGATATGTATACACCAGTCTACTCTGGAGAATCAAAGCCCAGTCTCGATACTCCTGCGACCAGGGACATCTAAGGACGTGCCTATTGACTATCCAGCTCCCACTAGTATGACTGCCATCATAACGCCGGAAGTCTGGCAAACATCCTAAGGGCTTTATCAACATGTATATATATATATGAATACGACGAAAAATATATCATACGTTAAGATAAAGACAAACCAAATAGCGTACTATCATATTAAGCAAGACTGTTATGTACATACATATCCCAATATCCTATACAATGAAGGCCTCTAGGGCATATATATCCAACACCTAGTGGCTAAGGCATGACATGAGAAGTGTTTTACATGGTGTTTAATGAAGTTTTTGTAAGGTTTTGTGATGAAGTAGTGAAGGATTCAGTTGAGGGTTGAGGAGATGAAGAAATAATTGAGAAAAGATAAGAATGAGAGTGTGAGGGGAGATAATGATGAGAGGGTAAGTGTAGGGTGAGTATACCCATTACACTTACTCTCTCCCTCACTTCCATTAATGCCCTCCATGACTCACCAAGCCACCTCTCCTCAATCCAAAGCAAGAAGATAACTCTCACACAAAATATCTAAATGCAAGGTTAAATCAAGGCATGGATTAGTTTAAAGTGTCATGGCTACCTAACAAGATTAACACTAATTAACCCCCACATTAACATGCAAAAGTGTGTGCAAGGCATAACAAATATTAATTAATTGTTATAAAATATGAGGAAACCAATTTGGTAAACTTTTCTTTAAAATCCAGCATTATCGCTTAATTAACACTAATCGCATTCTAAGGTGTTACAATTGTTAGTGATATGTATTTCCTAGAGGCAATTACTGTACATACGATGTATATTGTAGTGGATGCTTGGACATATATATCAAGGACTTTCTTTCTCGACATGATAGTATGCTATCTGGTTGCCTTTTATCTTAACATCTAGTCTGATTGTCTCTATATTACATGTTGATAAAACCTTTAGGATGAGTACTTGACTACCAGGACTATGATGCATATCATACTAGTGGGGACAGTGTAGTCGCTAAGTATATCCTACAAATGTTCCTAGTCGCAGGTGTATCGATACATGGCATCGATATAAAAGAGTAGACTAACATATAGCTTCTTGACCCATGTTGATGGGCGATGGATGATCCCATACCCATTGGTGTTTGACATCGGAGATAGTATATGGGTGCCCATTGTAGACTGGGTACACTGGATGGACTCGTCGAGAACTCCAATATGGTATTATACCTAACGTCATATGGAAGTTCTCTGGTGACACTGGTACAGGTTAGTCTGTAGACCCGAGATAATCATAGAGCCTTGCGTGATTCATACTGTGCTTTGATTTCCATCTTACCACGTTCAAGAGAACGTGCAAAACGGTGGCTTTTGGGTACAGTCCCAAATCACATGGAGGCAATGAGCGATAGGAGGGGTTTCGTCTCTCCCGGTATTAGGAGTTGATGTTGTGTTGTGCTCGATTGGCTATAACAGGAAGTCCCTAGCTAGGGCTGCTTTAGAGAGATACTGGTAAGTGTTATCAGTAGTTTCTCGACCCGTTATGAACCTCATATTGGCACGACTTATCGATTTAATGGGGTCTGACGTTTACCACCGCTAGACGAGATATATGACATATCAGACGAAGAGACCGGACTGTAAGGTAGTGTTACTGATTGGATTCGTTAGAGTACAAGAAGGCTTGCTTGTTGATCTTCTAATCACTCAATACTCGGTGGCCGTTACATTTAGGAGGCCGCTTGCGGCTTGTGGGTGTTTGATATTGAACACCTTAGGTTGTGTTTAGGGGTAAATTATATTTTAATATATAGTTTTGAATAAATAGTTTACCAAATTGAGTTCCAAATATTTTATCCTATTTAATGAGTATTTTATTGGAATTTTTCTAGGCATACACACACTTGTGCATGTAAACGAGGGTTTTAATTTAGGGTTAAAACCATGATTAGCAACCATGGTGGATTAACCATTTCCTTAGTCTAGTTTAAAGGTTGTATTAGGTGTATTTGGGTTTTTTGTTTAAGTGTGTGTTCTTTTTTTTTTGTAAATCAATTGTTTTGTTGACTTGGTGGGTGAGAGGGAGTATGGGGCAACATGGCTTGAGCCATGCTCATTTAATGAAGAGAGAGGGGGGATTGACTAGCCTAACTCTCATTTCTCACTCTAACTTCTCACTTCTCTCACTCGCGCGCGCACACACACACAAACAGCAGCAGCATCTGAAGCAGCAGCAGCTCAGCCAAAGTAGCAGCATCAGTAGCAGCATGGAGCAGCAGCAGAAGCAGCAGCTCCAGAAGCCACAACAACTCCAGATCTTCTCCTCCTCCTTTCTTCCTGCTTCATAGGGTCTAGTAAGATATATTTCTTAAACCTACTTCCTAGTTGATGAGCTTGTGTGTTAAATTAGCTTCGGTTTGCGATAAAAGTTAGCTTTTGTGCTAATTATGGTGAATTGTGTGGACTTTTGGTTAGGAGATGATTGTGTTGGTTAACACTGCCTATTTAAGTGTTATTAGGGTCACCTTAACTGAGATTAACCCCGGATTTCACTAAAATACAATAGGGTTTCCATTTTGTGCAAAAATTAGTGTTTTTAAGCGATATTGTAGCTTTCTGTGATCTGCTTTTGATCCGGATCCTTCAGGAAAAAATTGAGGAAACTGGAGCATGCTTACTAGGTATAGACCACACTACCAGAACACGAGCCCCTTATTCCCAAACCTGGCCGCAAATTTAAGCATTCTGGCCGCAAATTGCGGCCAGGAAGAGGAGATGGGTGTTGGGGTTTTGGTTAGGGTAGTCTGCTGTTGTAACGTTTTGAAAATCGTTTCGGTGAAATTTCAAAAAAAAAGGTAAAATAAGGGGGTTTTCTGTAAAAAGTCAAAATGCAAATATATTTATTATAAAATTAAATATACATATTCTAGCTATGTAATTGCTAGTATTTGGTGTTTATTGAGCCACTGGTGAAATTTCAAATTTTCTGAAAAAAATTTTAATTTATTTTAATATTATTTTAAGCCGTCACTAATACATTTAATTAGGGAAAATTAAAAATTGGAATTGGTTGATACAAATTTTATAATTCTTGACACACTAAACTGACATGTAAAATATTGTTTCTGAAACGAAATCGTTTGCCAAAATGGTTTAGAAATTATTGAAGAAAAAATGCTTTTTGGGGGAAATTAGCGAAAACTTGCAATTTGGTAACTTGAGAGGGTATTTTTGCACAAAATTTCATTGCAAATTTTCACAAATACTCACCCTAACCCCTTGGCCGAGCCCACCATGGCAGCAGCCCAAATTTTTCCACTCCAATTTTGCTTCTTCAACTCATTTTAAAGTGGTTGGAAATGAAAATGTTTAATATATTATATTGAGGTATGGGTTTTAAGTGATTGGATGGGCTTTGACTTAGACTTTTTCACACAAATCCCTCACTCTTCCCCACCTCCACCTGGTGGCCGAAACAGCCCTTCCCCCCCTCCTTGTTCCATCTCTTCTCACATCAATTTCTTCATAAAATTCAAATGAAAAATCTACAAATTTCTTCTCAAATTCTAAGCTAATCCTCATGCTATTTCCTTCTTAAGCCAATTGCTTTAAAGTATGGAGAATGATGGTGTCTATGGAGGCTAGGGAAACCTAGGATTTCAATCATGGGAGGTAAAACTCTAACCTAATGTTTAAATTGTAGTTTGTATATGCTAATTTAGATATTAGAAGTGTTAAATTAGTTGTGGTGGCTTATTTTAGGAAAATCAAGAGAAGGGGGTTGATTTGGAAGTGGGATTTGAGGCATTGTAGATGGGATATTTGAGTGTTGTAGGTAGCTAGTAGTGTGGATCGGGTGATTGTGCGGTGTTGTGACCTTTTTGTCGCCAATCCGCGATGTTCGCGCATATTTTCTTTTTTCATGCTTGCTAGGTTTTTAGAAATTGAATTAGAATGTGGGATTAAAATTATGGTTAGGGTTTTATCACCTCGTTAGCAATTTAATGGGTAGTTTCACACTCTAGTATATGCAAAACCAAGCTTAATTGTTAAATTGTGAATTTTTCTTTAAAATGAGTTAAAATCGGTATTTTTGCAAACTAGTTTTTTTTGAACATATATGGTTTGGTGAAATTAAATTATGGAAATGGGTTTTATGACTTATTTAAGATGTTTAATAAGTATTATGGTCATTAGAATTGTTAAAACATCAAGTTTTGAACTAAAACGGTAAATTTTTGCTTGCTGGATTTTCGGAAAAATGGCTTTTAAAGTGAGTTGGGGTTTTTGTGAATTTTAACCTATTTTATACTATAATTCGGGTTCGTGAATGTGCAAATGAGTGTGTTTGGATTTTTCTCGATGGTTTGACGTTTGTACATCGACATCGAGAGTTGGTTTGGCTATTCTTGCATGCGTAGCCGATAGGTTTTGACCTCTGCGTGATACGCGTGCCGAATTGGTTTTCATATACCGTATCGATTTCGGATTTGGTTTTTATGCGATACGATACGTTGTGATATGTAGGTACCCCCATGTGGACTTCGAGACGACAAGCAAGCGCGTAGCGACGTCGGCACCGGCGAGCGAGGACCAGGTGAGTAGATTTATATCGATGGGGAGAAGTCGGGTGGATGGCGTATAGCACCCCCGCAGTTCGTGGTGATGTATACGAATACGTATACACACATATATTGATTATATATTGTTTGAGATTATTAATGTTAAAGATGGATATGTGGGGTGTTGGATAGGTTTAGTGTTGCGAGACCCTAGAGTAGAGGTTGCACCACACATACACACACACCCATACTTGCATACCTTCTTCTTTCATTGTGCTTATACGGGAATATGTATTTATGTTTTCACATGGGTATGGGACTATGTGTTCACATACTGGATTTGAGGATAGTATTTGGGGATTTGAGGTGAGTTGATGAGATTTGATTTGAGGCCGTGAGATCAGTGATATAGCAGGGTTCGTATTTGAGATACGACATGACGTTGTAGCGGGCCCTTGACGTAGTGTTTCATACACGTCCATGCATACTCAGGCGGTATCAGTATTGTACTAAACGTAGATCAGTACCCCGATCATGATATATGATAAAGAGGATACCAGGTGAATAGTATGATGAATGTGATATTAACCCGTACCCAGATTTGGGGATGCCGTACGGCGGATTTACGTACGAGCTATATTTTGATGATTGATCCGCACTCTAGACTTGGGATGTATGATTATAGATATGGTATCGGATATGATATTATTGAGGCGGGATCACCGACTAATATATATACAGGTATGTATATGGATCGACTCAGATGTTAGGCGGTTTCCTTACCAGTAGTCCAGCTTGTTAGCTTAGCCCATTAGTTTAGTTTAGTTGTTAGATTAGAGTCGATTCTTACCTATTTCAAAAACTAACGAATCGTGGGTATTTTAAAAGATAGCCCAAGGGATCTTACGGATATTTCAAAAGACGTATCTTTTCATAAAAACACCGTAGCCCATATTTTCAAAACCCCATGATTCGTGTTATTTCAAAAGGCACCATTTGTAGGACTTATATTAGATTAATGCAGATTAGTTATAGTTGCGTCTAGTATTCAGCTCCCTCTCATTTTTGTGGTTCGCTTCGCATCGCATGCTTATATTATGTTTCATACTCCATTATTGATATCATGCTGTTAGGACACCATCACCATTGCCGTTGATGCGTATGTACCACGTACACTTACTTGCCGGCTCACACACATCTTCATCAGTAATTGCCATGTCACGTACACCTTAGAAAATATTATTTCTTGACATAGCCTGTTAGCTAATAGTTAGACATGATATTAGTGTACTTGACTTATATGTTAGTTTAGACATTGTAGTTATTACCTGCTACTTCATGCATACTGTTATTCATTGTTATGCCGCATTCATGGATTCTCATGCATATATTCACTATTTTACGCGTTATTGAGGTTTTGGATTCGGATTTCTATGAGATTTTCTGGATTTGGAGGAAAACCGCAAAAACATAAATAAACCTTTTCTCTCTTTTAAAATAAAAAGTGCGGTTTTCCCATGATGTATGAGTCGTCCACCATGAGTTTGCTGATGGATTTCGAGACCCGATTTGACGAGTGGAGGAACCGTTTCGGGTACATGGTGGGCCCGGTGCGGTACCCGGGGGCAAGAGGATCGTGTTGTTGACGTTGAGCCTGGCAGGGGAGCACTACCGACCGGTGATTTTTCCCGACGCGTCGGATATACGGAGGATACCGTCGTGGTCTTGAGATGGATGGTAGGGGCCGATCTGGATTGACGGCACCCTAGATATTGTGATTGAGATATTGAGATTTTGAGATATTGAGGTACAGAGATTGTGATACAGAGATATCGAGATATTTGGACACTTGTTTTGTGTCGATGCTGGGCACTGTTTTATGCTGATTTCATTTATGGTACCTCACTTTTAAAATACAGAAATCTCACTGATTTATGAAAGCAGTTTTCTTCAGTACGTGCATTCTGTTTCATGCATTCATACATTGCTACCTGAGGCGCTGACACGGGCACATGGATTTACACTTGGGTTAGATATTTGCCCTAACCATTGTTATGGGTTGCTGGTTATATATTTGAGGATATATTATGATCAATGACCGAGGATTGCGTTATTTATGCGATTTCTTTTCGTAGATGTTTTTTCTATTCACGAGTTGGCAACTCACCCCCGTTGTGCCCCAGTTTCTTGCAGGTTTGCCGTACAGGTTTCATTACGGCTTGCGGGCATAGTTTCCTTCGGGTGATTTGCTAGTAGGCGGGTTTACTTGTATCGTACCCCCTATTATATATCTTGTATATCATTATTCTGTTGTATCTAGAAGTTCCATCAACCAAACATGTATTTATTTTGAGATAGAGACCAGTGATGTTATTCCTTCGACCTTAGAGTCGCGTGTTATATTTCTGTAGTTTTCTTGTGGTTTTGAGTTTCCTTTTGAATTTTGATCCTCGCCGTTGGCGTTGTATATTATATTGCTTGTGTGGTTGTGACCGTCGATTGACGAAGAGCTAGCTCCCGCTTGGGGATGCCTTTTTATTGATTTCGTATACTATTCATGTTGTATCCCGTTTGGGGGCCAGTATTTACAAAGGAGACTCTGCCGAAATTTTCGGGAAATATTTGATGTTTTTTTGAAAACCGCAAAATTCGGCATATGCTATTAAACTAGTTGTTTTAAATTGGTTTTCCTTCACTCTACTACTTTTCTTGGTTTGGATTTCTTGGTTTTCGGCTCACTTAGATTACGTACGCCTCGAGACGTTCGTAGTTTAAGTGCCGGTCATATTCCGTACTTTCGGGGCGTGACAAAGTTGGTATCAGAGCATTAGGTTTTACCTTCGGAGCGTAGGATGACCCTTGGTTGATGGAATAGGTGACTAAAGTAGAGTGACGTACCGTAGGTATGTTCCGCGGCATATTTACGATATGCTACTCCACTTAAGAAGCCTTAGGATGTACATTTCTTTTCTCAGTATTATATTCATTCCGATCTAGCTTCATCACTACCAGTTATGGTTTTGCTGCCACGAATACTGGTAGGGAGAGCTAGAGTTGCGGTCATCATGAGCTCGTCAAGAATGAGGACTGACCAGTGCATGATTCCGGCGACACACGATTGCAGAGATGTGTCTTTTCATTGTGTCTTCGCGCCACGAGCGTTGGGTGGATTGCTGTATGAGATTACTCGGACGTGCCGATTTGCACTAGAGGATTGAGCCAATGATAGAGGCCAGCCAGATTTTGATGATCGTTGGTGTATTGCTTACTCAAGATGATTGAGGCACTGTTCAGCGTGCAGACGAGTGAGCCAGTTGTTGCTGCGAGCGACAAGATACCGCCCCATATGTTGGAGCTATTGCAGTACAGGTTGTACTAAGAGTTGATAGAAGGTCGCTAGTCACCCGAGGATGAATGACTAGGATATGTGGTTCGTTCGCCTACCCCGATGCGAGGTCATCAGATAGATTGATTCCAGCTAGAGACGACTTCACGCGGAGACGTTGAGAGTCGACAAAGACGATCGAATGTCAGAAACCTATTATTCCAAGTTTAAAGTAGTCGGAAAGACATGCAGGCAATTCTATGGACCCTCTAGAAGAATGAAACCCTAACTCGACATAATGACCGTGTGAAAGCCTTTGAACCTTCGGGTTTGCGGCAGTTCCACGACTCCATTAGTGCGGCTTGGGTTTGCCCTTCTACGGCTGGACCACTGATGCTGTGGTATGTACTCGATACTATTAAACTGTGCCCAAGATGTTGAGCCCTTGGAGGATTATGAGGTTTTGACAATCGATTGGATGTTTCGACTTAATTCGGATGCTAGGTGGTGAGATGCATTTCTGGGGAGACTCCCGATACGAGGATAGCCGTTGGAGCTCAGTCCATGCAGCCACGACGAGACGAGTCCGAAGCGGTCGACATTAGAGAAAAATGGAGTAAGAGGTTCGTACAAGATCTGGATATGATGACGTTCTCCTCCGCCGACATCAGAGATGCGATGCGCATGCCGAGGCAGAGTACTGGATATACCTTCCAGAAGGAGTCGCGATGGGTATGCAGCCGTTCCAGAGCAAGATGTAGATATAGGAAAGGACGATGACTTCCGGACAGTTGGCAGAGACGAGACATAGAAGAGACCGTGAGCAGGATTCCTTCCAGGACACTGTAGCGTCTTGAAAAGTCGTTTTGGTGTTTTCCTGAAATTCGGTGAAAATTCGGTATTTTTCCGAAAACCGTCTTTCTCGATATTTTGCAGTTTAGGGCTAATTATACCTTAAATGGATAGGTAATTACTTGTTTTTAGTGACTAATGAGTTAATTATGAAATTTTGGTCATTTAAAAATTTTTCCCTATTTTTCATTTTTTTAATATTATTTTAAGCCGGTAAGAAAATACATTAAATAAGCAATAAATACAAATTTTTCCGGGCTAATTTTAATCTCTAAAATTATGATAATTATATTCTAGTGATAACATGAATTTTTAGTAATTTATTTTGATTTTTTTCAAATTTTTATGATTTGAAACGAAATTATTGAATTTTGGGCTAAAACTTGCAATTTTTGAGTTGTAGGGGGCCTTTTTGCATAAAATTTCTTTTGTAAAACCCCTCTATCTTTTCCCTCAGCCCTATAACAGCCCAAGTCTTGGTCAAGACCAGAAAATTCTGACCTCTCTCTTTCTTGAGTTGTTTCTTGAGTTAATTGTTAGTTTATGGTATTAATTTTAATAAAATGGTTAATATATGATACATTTGACTTTAGAAACTTGACCATGACTTTCCCCACTTGCCCATACCCTCCCCCATTCCCCTCCTCTGGCCGAAACCTGCACCAATTCCACCTCCATTATTTTTCTTCTCTTTCTCTCTCATTTTCTTCAAAAAAGTGCAAGAAAATTCAACAAATATCCATAAATCCTTCTCTTTTTCAACACAAAATCCTTGTGCTACCTCTTCTCAAGCCTAATATGGTTGAAATCATGTGGAAAGGAGGCATTTTTGGAGGAAACTTTCTTGCTTGATCTATTGATCAAGAGGTATAAATTCTATCTTGTTAAATCTTTTGTTTAAGTGCTTATATTATATGGGTTAGTGTTAATTTAGTGTAGTTAATCTAGTTTTCTTAGATTTTTGTTAGAAAATTCTAACTAGGGTTTGAAAACCATAATAGTTAATTAAGTTATTTTATAGTTAATCTAGTTGTTAATGACTAATCTATTTGGTTACCTTGTTGATATAGTTTTCAATTTTGCTAATTTGATTAAATTAGAAGTGTGAAATTTGCTTTTTAGGATTTTCAAGAAGAGGTTTTGGTATGGAAATGGTATTTGAAACATGTTTAGTGAGTTGATTAAACCTAATTTGTGTTGATTAAACCTAAATTGCTATCTAGTGTTTTGCTAACCTTAAGCTAAGTGGTTAATTTGCTTATTAGGCTAAATTATAGTGTTAAAGTAAGGATTTCTTAATATAGTTTGAGTTATGTTTGCTATTTATAAAAATCAAGAGAAGGTTGTGTTATGTAAATTAGTTTTTTTAAGCTTAGTTAATGGTTTAGAATTTGTGTATTGGCTAACTTTTTGGTTAGTTTGGAATGTTGGTGTTGGGTGGTGTTGACCTTGTCGCTAAAGGGTCGATGTTTGCATCAAATTGCAATTTCTGCTTACTAGATTTTTATAGAAGTTATGTGATGAGTTAATTGTGGCATCTTGATGATTTTGTTGGCTTGTCCTACGACTTTTAGGATGCGTGAGTGCGGTTTTTGGGTAGTCGGGTTTTAGTTTTGCCGGGTGACCCAAAATCGGCGTTTTTGGCAGTTTTTGCGATTTTCGCGTGTGTCCGCGCACTTTGTGCACGTTGTACCCAGTTAGCGAACTTTAGTAGCTTCGTTGGGGTTTTGCGTCGTTCTTGATACGTCACCTTATATTTGGTATTGATGTAAATTCCAGGTTCGGTCGCGGAAACGTCAGACGCGGCGCGAAAGGGAAAGACGGTGATTGGACACAGCTAGCCAGGGATCCCGGTGAGTAGATTTAACATCTACGGGGGACGATCGTCTGGATGGCGCAAGTCGCCCGATAGATTTAGTAAACTGGAAAATAGTAAATTGGATAATCACTTGTGACATAGAATAATAATACTGGCATGAAAATTTCTGCCATTAGATCAGTAGGTTATATCCATATACGCAAACTTAATTGTAGGACACATGCACCATTACCAGGTTTTTATATGCAGCACGAGCACTATTCATGTTTACACACACACCCTGGTAATTGCCATGCCACCACACTAGATAACCTTTAATTTAAACCTTTTATTAATTGGTACTTAAATTGTGCTATTTCCTTAAAATGAAACCCTAGGATTGCTATTCATGTGCATGTACTTCATCATATTAATTGTTCATGCTTAATACATTAATCACACATCGTAACTTGATTATTGATATCATACGCATTCATTATCATTGATATATGCACTTATGAGGATTTTCGTGAGATTTTATGATATTGCTGGATTTCGGGGGAAAGCCGCAAAATTTCCAAACTTATGATATTTTTAAAACATGTAAATTGCGGTTTTCTAGTGATGTAAGTGTCGTCCACCATGAGTTTGCTGTGGTTTTTGGAGACCCGTTTCGAGGAGTTGGATGAACCGTTTCGGGTACATGGTGGACCCGGTAAGGTACCCCGGGGCAAGAAGACGTGGTGTTGACGATGAGCCTGGCAGGGGACGGATTACCTACCGGTGATTTCATTGGGCACGGCGGATATCCAGAGGATACCGACCGGGGCCGCGAGAGGATGATATATTGATACTGAGATGGGTCAGCCGGATGGCTGAGGCCAGAGACACTATGACATGGATTTATGAGATTTGAGACAGCTTTTGGGTGTCGTTGCTGGACACCGATTTTTGTCGATTCATTGACATTATGCTGGCATTCTAAAAGAGTTTCAAAAACAAAAGAAGATAAAATATTTCTTATATATATACCTTTTGAGACCTCAGATATTCATGTTGCATGCATACCAGTACACTGATGCTATATACATACCTGCTAGTGCATCCAGTCATACCTGTATTTTAGATGCTAGGATGCTTGTGTGCATGCATACGATAGCCTTTGTAGATGTTATTTATTACTCACGAGTTGGCAACTCACCCCCGTTGTGCCACAGTCTTTTGCAGGTCCGCTCCGTCAGTTCAGTAGCGGCGGGCGCACTTGTCTTTTGCCTCTTTTGCCTGAGCTCGAGAGTTGCTCATAGGTGGGTTATGTTAAATTTTGTACCACCTTGTATATTCTTGTATATTCTTGTATCTAGTGTACTCCATCTACTGTTCTACCAGATATTTGTATATTGACCTAGAGATGAGACTGTGAGGTTGTGGATTTTATGCTGTATTTTGGGGTCGAGCTCACTTGAGCCGACATATTACTTTTTCATGCTTCCTTATGCTTTATTATGCTTTATTATGCTTGTTGTCATTTACATTGCGTGGGATTTGTGACCGCCGTATGGCGAAGAGCTAGCTCCCGCTTGGGGATGCCCTATTTTGTGGATTCATGTATATATTTTGTTGTACCCATTTTTGGGGGTCAGTATTTACAAAGGATACTCTGCCGAAATTTTCGGGAAAATTTGTATTGTTTTTAAAAAGTGTTTTACATGACTTATTTGATAATTCGCTTTCAATTAATTGGGTTTTCTTCACTCTTTTGCTTCATTGGTTTTGTTTTCTGGGCTTTGGCTTACTTATTTTACGGACGCCTTTAGACGTTTCGTGAACTTAAGTGCCAGTCACGTTCCGTACCCTGCGGGTCGTGACAAAGTTGGTATCAGAGCGATAGGTTTCACCTTTGTGAGTGTAGGATGACCCTTGGTAGATGGAGTAAGTGACTTAAGCAGGGTAACGTAGCGTGCGTATGTCCGCGGCATACTTACGATACGGTACTCCGCCTAAGTGACTTTAGGATATACTTGCTTGAAAAATTCCTTCTTCAATTCCGTGTATCCTATGATCCTATTGCACTGTCCTTACTATCCGTTTTCCTGTGACAGCCACTATGCCGCCGAAGGCTACGAGGGCACAGAGGGCTGCCGCCAGAGACGAGATTCGAGCTGGCTCGTCCGAGACTAGGACTGAGCAGGGTGGTATGCCTACGCCGCTGGGACAGACCGATCCACCTTCCCCAGGCCGTATGGATAGGCTCGAGACCGGTATGGAGGAGTTGCGACAGATGATGGGAGGCATGCAGGAGCTGCGTCAGATGGTAGGATCCCTAGTTGCAGCCAGTCGTACACCGAGGCCGGATGACGTACCTACTACATCACAGACGACCATGATACCTGCTCCTACTACCACCACCGTGGCCATTCCGGTTTCACTACAGGATTTCATGAGGCTGAGACCTCCAGTATTCACCGGCACCGAGGCAGCGGAGGACCCACAGACGTTCCTTGACAGTTTAGCCAGGATCTGCCGTTCGCTGAGATGTTCGGATGATCGATGGGTAGAGCTTGCGAGTTTCCGACTAGAGGGTCTCGCGCAGACATGGTGGGAGTCAGTCTTGAGAGGTCGAGCTGCAGATCTACCGCCTATGACTTGGGCCGAGTTTACAGCGGTCTTTCTAGCCCGTTTCCTTCCAGAGAGCGTTCGTGACGCCAGAGCTCGCAGCTTCGAGGCCTTAGTCAAGACACCTGGGATGACGGTGTCTGAGTATGACATCCAGTTTACTCAGTTGTCCCGTTATGCTCAGTATTTGGTGGATACCGAGGAGAAGATGGTGAAGAGGTTCGTACAGGGACTTGATGCCCAGCTATATCTTGCCATTGGCGCCCAGCGCTACGACACTTATTCAGCTGCTAGGGATACGGCATTGCGGATGGAGGCACGTATATCACAGACTTCGGCCGTTTCTGGGCCGAAGAGGATGCGCACCGATGTACCGCCTCAGAGGCAGCGCGCCAGATTCTTTCCGAGAGATAGGCCAGGCAGAGGATTTGGACGGGGACAGTTATATGGTTCTTATCCCCAGGGGCAGCAGCCGTCGCCAGGATGTTTTGGGTGCGGAAGTTTGCACCATCTTGTCAGAGACTGCCCGGTGAGACGACAGGCAGCAGCGACAGTTCCGCACGTGACCCTACCACCATCACCACCCCCTCCTCAGAGAGCCCTACTTCCTACCCCAGGCGATGCTCCACGCCAGCTAGGTGCACCGAGAGGCCGTGGACGCGGCGGTCCTGTTCAGAGAGGACGAGGAGGCAGAGGCCGAGGTCGAGGTCAGCCCGCTATCGGTGGAGGACAGGCCCGAGTTTTTGCTTTGACACCGCAGGATGCGCAGGCATCCAATGCCGTCGTGACAGGTACCTTGCCAGTTTGTTCTTTCGACGCACGGGTATTATTCGACCCAGGTTCCACACATTCGTACGTCTCTACACACTTTGCACCGATGTTGGGCCGTGAGTCGTCGTCGTTAGACCAGCCGCTTGTTGTTGTTACTCCGGTAGGCGAGTCGTTTGTCGCTCGGTTTGTATTTCGTTTGTGTTCCGTTCGTATCGGGGAGAGGGATTCATCAGTTGATTTGATACTCCTCGATATGTTGGACTTTGATGTGCTTCTGGGCATGGATTGGCTAGCCACTTGTTATGCTTCGGTGGACTGCCGTGAGAAGGCAGTCAGATTTAGCTTTCCGGGAGAGCCAGTCCTTGTTATTCAGGGAGACCGCAGTGTCGCCCTTCCCAGCTTAATTTCTTCTCTTCGCGCTGGTCAGCTCTTGCGGAAGGGATGTCAGGGATTCTTAGCGTTTGTTTGTGATACTCGAGCTACAGAGGTTCCGTTGGACCAGGTCCCGGTAGTTTGTGAGTTCCCTGATGTTTTCCCTGATGAGCTACCTGGGCTACCGCCTGAGCGCGATGTTGAGTTCTGCATTGATTTGATTCCCGGTTCGGGGCCTATTTCTATACCGCCTTATCGGATGGCCCCTGCAGAGCTTCGAGAGCTGAAGGATCAGTTGCAGGATTTGTTAGATAAGGGGCTTATTCGACCGAGTGTTTCTCCGTGGGGTGCTCCGGTCCTGTTTGTCAAGAAGAAGGATGGAAGTTTGCGCTTGTGTATCGACTACCGCCAGCTGAACAAAGTTACCATTCGGAACAAATATCCGTTGCCGCGCATTGATGATTTGTTCGACCAGCTTCAGGGTGCGGGGTATTTTTCGAGGATTGACTTGCGATCAGGATACCATCAGCTGCGAGTCCGACAGGAGGATATACCGAGGACAGCTTTCCGTACACGCTATGGCCACTACGAGTTTTTGGTGATGTCGTTCGGACTCACCAACGCCCCAGCAGCATTTATGGATTTGATGAACCGTACATTCAGGCCGTATCTTGACTTGTTCATCATCGTGTTTATCGACGATATCTTGGTGTACTCCCGGAGCAGAGAGGAGCACGAGCAGCACTTGCGGATTACGTTACAGACTCTGAGGGAGCACCAGCTGTTCGCGAAGTTCTCCAAGTGTGCATTCTGGCTGGACAGCGTCGGATTCTTGGGTCACGTGGTTACAAGAGACGGCATTTGTGTGGACCCGAAGAAGATTGAGGCTGTTCAGCAGTGGCCCCGACCTACATCGGTTACTGAGATCCGTAGTTTTCTAGGCTTGGCGGGCTACTACAGGCGTTTTGTTCAGGACTTCTCCCGTATAGCTGCACCGTTGACCAGTTTGACCCGGAAGGGAGTTCCTTTCGTTTGGACAGAGGAGTGCGAGCGCAGTTTTCAGCAGCTGCGGACATGTTTGACTACGGCGCCGGTATTATCTCTACCTTCAGGATCAGGCGGATTTGTTGTCTACTGTGATGCTTCGCGAGTGGGATTAGGATGCGTTTTGATGCAGCATGGCCGGGTGATCGCTTATGCTTCTCGGCAGTTGAAGAAGCATGAACAGAACTACCCCACTCATGATTTGGAGATGGCTGCAGTGGTCTTTGCACTGAAGATTTGGCGACATTACCTTTACGGCGAGTCATGTCAGATATTCACCGATCACAAGAGCTTAAAGTACATATTTCAGCAGCGAGACCTGAACCTCAGACAGCGTCGTTGGATGGAGTTGGTGAAAGACTACGACTGCGAGATCTTATATCACCCCGGCAAGGCAAATGTGGTGGCAGATGCGTTGAGTAGGAGGCCCGGGGGTAGTCTATCCTTTTTGCGCACAGTGCAGAGGCAGTCGTCAGCAGATTGGCAGACGTTATGCGACAGCCGAGTTGAGTTCGAGTTCACTCAGACAGGGGGACAGCTCGCGCATGTTCGTGCACGCCCACAGTTGCTTGACCGTATATATGAGGCGCAGCGCAGTGACGACCGTTGCTCAGAGATCATGGCACAGATGGGACAGGGCAGATTTTCCGAGTTCGTGGTTGACGATCAGGGGATTTTACGATATGGATCTAGACTGTGCGTACCAGATGCTGATGGATTGCGGCGCGACATTCTTGAGGAGGCACACCGATCAGTGTATAGTGTCCACCCCGGTTCCACCAAGATGTACCATGATATGAGAGAGACCTACTGGTGGGACGGGATGAAGAGGGACATTGCGGAGTTCGTTTCGAGATGCCTGACTTGTCAGCAAGTCAAGGCCGAGCACCAGAGGCCCGCAGGAGAGCTACAGCCGTTACCGATTCCAGAGTGGAAATGGGAGCAGATTTCGATGGACTTCGTTGTGGGTCTACCCAGGACCAGTCGAGGGTACGACTCCATCTGGGTGATCGTGGATAGATTGACGAAAGCGGCTCACTTCCTTCCAGTGAAGACGACTTTCAGCTTCGCTCAGTATGCTCAGCTCTATATTGACGAGATCGTGCGACTACATGGCGTACCGACTTGTATCGTGTCAGATCGAGGCACTCAGTTCACCAGCCGACTTTGGCAGAGACTTCAGGAGGCTTTGGGCACTCGTTTGAGCTTCAGCACAGCGTTTCATCCGCAGACAGACGGACAGTCAGAGCGGACCATTCAGACTCTCGAGGACATGCTCAGAGCGTGCGTTTTAGACTTTGGGGGTAGCTGGGATCGTCATTTGCCTCTAGTGGAGTTCTCCTACAACAATAGCTTCCAGGATACTATTCAGATGGCACCTTTCGAGGCATTGTATGGGAGGAGATGCAGATCGCCCGTTTGTTGGACAGAGCTCAGCGAGAGCAGCATTTTGGGGCCGCAGCTTGTTGAGGAGACGACAGCAAAGATACAGATGATCCGAGACCGGATGAGAGCGGCTCAGAGCAGGCAGAAATCGTATGCAGACAGGCGCCGTCGCAGTTTAGAGTTCGCAGTTGGCGACCATGTTTTTCTGAAGGTCTCACCGATGAAGGGCGTGATGCGTTTTGGGCGAAAGGGGAAGCTTAGCCCTAGATTCGTAGGTCCCTTCGAGATCCTCGAGCGTGTCGGCGCTGTTGCATATCGTTTGGCTCTTCCACCCAGCTTTCCCGATGTTCACCCCGTTTTTCATGTTTCGATGCTCCGCAAGTACCTTCACGACCCTTCGCATGCGATTCAGCACCCGACAGTCCAGCTAGAGCGCGACCTTTCCTTTGCAGAGCAGCCGGTGGCCATCCTAGATCGGCAGGTGAAGAAGTTGAGATCGAAGATTATACCAACCGTCAAGGTCCTTTGGCGTAGCCCGAGCAGCGAGGAGGTTACCTGGGAGACCGAGGGCGAGATGAGGAAGATATATCCCCATCTCTTTGAAGGTACGCGTAGCTATATTCTTAAATTCGGGGACCGAATTTCTTTAAGGGGGGAAGATTGTAGCGTCTTGAAAAGTCGTTTTGGTGTTTTCCTGAAATTCGGTGAAAATTCGGTATTTTTCCGAAAACCGTCTTTCTCGATATTTTGCAGTTTAGGGCTAATTATACCTTAAATGGATAGGTAATTACTTGTTTTTAGTGACTAATGAGTTAATTATGAAATTTTGGTCATTTAAAAAATTTTCCCTATTTTTCATTTTTTTAATATTATTTTAAGCCGGTAAGAAAATACATTAAATAAGCAATAAATACAAATTTTTCCGGGCTAATTTTAATCTCTAAAATTATGATAATTATATTCTAGTGATAACATGAATTTTTAGTAATTTATTTTGATTTTTTTCAAATTTTTATGATTTGAAACGAAATTATTGAATTTTGGGCTAAAACTTGCAATTTTTGAGTTGTAGGGGGCCTTTTTGCATAAAATTTCTTTTGTAAAACCCCTCTATCTTTTCCCTCAGCCCTATAACAGCCCAAGTCTTGGTCAAGACCAGAAAATTCTGACCTCTCTCTTTCTTGAGTTGTTTCTTGAGTTAATTGTTAGTTTATGGTATTAATTTTAATAAAATGGTTAATATATGATACATTTGACTTTAGAAACTTGACCATGACTTTCCCCACTTGCCCATACCCTCCCCCATTCCCCTCCTCTGGCCGAAACCTGCACCAATTCCACCTCCATTATTTTTCTTCTCTTTCTCTCTCATTTTCTTCAAAAAAGTGCAAGAAAATTCAACAAATATCCATAAATCCTTCTCTTTTTCAACACAAAATCCTTGTGCTACCTCTTCTCAAGCCTAATATGGTTGAAATCATGTGGAAAGGAGGCATTTTTGGAGGAAACTTTCTTGCTTGATCTATTGATCAAGAGGTATAAATTCTATCTTGTTAAATCTTTTGTTTAAGTGCTTATATTATATGGGTTAGTGTTAATTTAGTGTAGTTAATCTAGTTTTCTTAGATTTTTGTTAGAAAATTCTAACTAGGGTTTGAAAACCATAATAGTTAATTAAGTTATTTTATAGTTAATCTAGTTGTTAATGACTAATCTATTTGGTTACCTTGTTGATATAGTTTTCAATTTTGCTAATTTGATTAAATTAGAAGTGTGAAATTTGCTTTTTAGGATTTTCAAGAAGAGGTTTTGGTATGGAAATGGTATTTGAAACATGTTTAGTGAGTTGATTAAACCTAATTTGTGTTGATTAAACCTAAATTGCTATCTAGTGTTTTGCTAACCTTAAGCTAAGTGGTTAATTTGCTTATTAGGCTAAATTATAGTGTTAAAGTAAGGATTTCTTAATATAGTTTGAGTTATGTTTGCTATTTATAAAAATCAAGAGAAGGTTGTGTTATGTAAATTAGTTTTTTTAAGCTTAGTTAATGGTTTAGAATTTGTGTATTGGCTAACTTTTTGGTTAGTTTGGAATGTTGGTGTTGGGTGGTGTTGACCTTGTCGCTAAAGGGTCGATGTTTGCATCAAATTGCAATTTCTGCTTACTAGATTTTTATAGAAGTTATGTGATGAGTTAATTGTGGCATCTTGATGATTTTGTTGGCTTGTCCTACGACTTTTAGGATGCGTGAGTGCGGTTTTTGGGTAGTCGGGTTTTAGTTTTGCCGGGTGACCCAAAATCGGCGTTTTTGGCAGTTTTTGCGATTTTCGCGTGTGTCCGCGCACTTTGTGCACGTTGTACCCAGTTAGCGAACTTTAGTAGCTTCGTTGGGGTTTTGCGTCGTTCTTGATACGTCACCTTATATTTGGTATTGATGTAAATTCCAGGTTCGGTCGCGGAAACGTCAGACGCGGCGCGAAAGGGAAAGACGGTGATTGGACACAGCTAGCCAGGGATCCCGGTGAGTAGATTTAACATCTACGGGGGACGATCGTCTGGATGGCGCAAGTCGCCCGATAGATTTAGTAAACTGGAAAATAGTAAATTGGATAATCACTTGTGACATAGAATAATAATACTGGCATGAAAATTTCTGCCATTAGATCAGTAGGTTATATCCATATACGCAAACTTAATTGTAGGACACATGCACCATTACCAGGTTTTTATATGCAGCACGAGCACTATTCATGTTTACACACACACCCTGGTAATTGCCATGCCACCACACTAGATAACCTTTAATTTAAACCTTTTATTAATTGGTACTTAAATTGTGCTATTTCCTTAAAATGAAACCCTAGGATTGCTATTCATGTGCATGTACTTCATCATATTAATTGTTCATGCTTAATACATTAATCACACATCGTAACTTGATTATTGATATCATACGCATTCATTATCATTGATATATGCACTTATGAGGATTTTCGTGAGATTTTATGATATTGCTGGATTTCGGGGGAAAGCCGCAAAATTTCCAAACTTATGATATTTTTAAAACATGTAAATTGCGGTTTTCTAGTGATGTAAGTGTCGTCCACCATGAGTTTGCTGTGGTTTTTGGAGACCCGTTTCGAGGAGTTGGATGAACCGTTTCGGGTACATGGTGGACCCGGTAAGGTACCCCGGGGCAAGAAGACGTGGTGTTGACGATGAGCCTGGCAGGGGACGGATTACCTACCGGTGATTTCATTGGGCACGGCGGATATCCAGAGGATACCGACCGGGGCCGCGAGAGGATGATATATTGATACTGAGATGGGTCAGCCGGATGGCTGAGGCCAGAGACACTATGACATGGATTTATGAGATTTGAGACAGCTTTTGGGTGTCGTTGCTGGACACCGATTTTTGTCGATTCATTGACATTATGCTGGCATTCTAAAAGAGTTTCAAAAACAAAAGAAGATAAAATATTTCTTATATATATACCTTTTGAGACCTCAGATATTCATGTTGCATGCATACCAGTACACTGATGCTATATACATACCTGCTAGTGCATCCAGTCATACCTGTATTTTAGATGCTAGGATGCTTGTGTGCATGCATACGATAGCCTTTGTAGATGTTATTTATTACTCACGAGTTGGCAACTCACCCCCGTTGTGCCACAGTCTTTTGCAGGTCCGCTCCGTCAGTTCAGTAGCGGCGGGCGCACTTGTCTTTTGCCTCTTTTGCCTGAGCTCGAGAGTTGCTCATAGGTGGGTTATGTTAAATTTTGTACCACCTTGTATATTCTTGTATATTCTTGTATCTAGTGTACTCCATCTACTGTTCTACCAGATATTTGTATATTGACCTAGAGATGAGACTGTGAGGTTGTGGATTTTATGCTGTATTTTGGGGTCGAGCTCACTTGAGCCGACATATTACTTTTTCATGCTTCCTTATGCTTTATTATGCTTTATTATGCTTGTTGTCATTTACATTGCGTGGGATTTGTGACCGCCGTATGGCGAAGAGCTAGCTCCCGCTTGGGGATGCCCTATTTTGTGGATTCATGTATATATTTTGTTGTACCCATTTTTGGGGGTCAGTATTTACAAAGGATACTCTGCCGAAATTTTCGGGAAAATTTGTATTGTTTTTAAAAAGTGTTTTACATGACTTATTTGATAATTCGCTTTCAATTAATTGGGTTTTCTTCACTCTTTTGCTTCATTGGTTTTGTTTTCTGGGCTTTGGCTTACTTATTTTACGGACGCCTTTAGACGTTTCGTGAACTTAAGTGCCAGTCACGTTCCGTACCCTGCGGGTCGTGACAGACACTGCTGCAATGATACTTGCACCCAGGATCAGATGTGTCACGTACATTCAGAGAGCCAGGGGCCGACGCCAGTGATATGCTGTCTTACGAGTGGTCGCGATGATTGACCGGGAGATGACAAGAGACGTGCCAGAACGGGATCATCCCCGTTAGCACACCTAACAGGGCCGATGAGCCGATGGACCGAGAGATTGGTAATTCACAGTGAAGACCTTGACCCAGGAGTGGTCATTGTTACGCACACCAGCAGGCCAGAGTTCATGATCATCGACGAGACGTCCCACTATTGACCGCGACAGTTGGCCCGAGATTCTTAGAGGATGCGCTTGAGCGGTACTATTCCGCCATTATTGATTTCGATATTTTGGGTGATTTATTCGCATGATTTGATTTTGATGATTGAGGATTTACGATCTTTGCACAGTGTTGCACTTGATATCGTTTTCGTGCTTTGGTTTCACATGTTTGTGATTTTACGGTTTTAGACATTTGAGTTGATTTTGTGCGTATGCACGCACACGATTTGGTTCCTGCACTCTGTATAGTTTATATATGCTTGCAGTGCAGTGATACGCCTTTTGTGCACTTAGATGCACTGGACTTTGATTTCGATTGTGATACTCGATATTTGTTTTGTGCACCTTGTGCACCTGATTGGATTTTGCGCATGTTCGGCGCTTGATATTGGATTTCATGATTTCGTGCATGATGGATGCCCCTGGTTTTGGGTTTTCGCGCATGTTGAGTGCATGTCTTGAGATGCGATTTTGGTGCACACCAGATGCACTAAATCGAGATTTTTTCGTGCATGTCAGATTGACCTGATTTTGCTGTCAGGCACACACGTTGCCTACGACAGATGCTTTGTGCACACCCGATGCACTTAGATCTTGTTTCTGTGCACTTGTATGGCACGTATATGGATTTTGATTGTCGTGCGCACCAGACGCACGTAGTATTCATACGCGTAATTTGGGATTGATTTCTTATAGAGCAGTACGTTTTTTCTTATGATAATTGCGATGTGTTTTCGTATTAAGCAGGACTAGTCAGAGGACTGTACCTGAATGTATTTTGCATGCTTTGATAGCTATTGAAGGGAATTCCAAATAAAGAGAGCTATAGTCTCAGTATTTACCTACGTGTCTGATATGACGTGAAACGTTTAAAACAAGGAAAACCCTTCTAAATTGTTTCCCAAAACGGTGGAACGTACGTTTCAAAAAAATGTATATATGTACACAGTTATTTTCTTTTGATAGACGTCCGCCACTGTGCAGTGTTATGCGCATTGCACAGCGACTTAAAAGATTTGGCATGCATTTTCTCCTGATATTTACGTGTATAGTTTCCAGTTATATCATATTGGTTTTGTATTGGATTTGACATTTGTGTCTTTACCATGACTCCGATGATTGCGGGATGCTTGACGGAGTTTTGATTTTGAGTTTTATGCTCATTTTTCATGCGCATGCGTTGCGCTACGATTTGTTTTATGTATTTACGATTTCGGAGCCCCGACGACTTGATGGTTTTGCTTAAATGTTTTAGTATTTGGGGGGAGTTTTAATTTAAATTCGGGGACCGAATTTTTTAAGGGGGGAAGATTGTAACGTTTTGAAAATCGTTTCGGTGAAATTTCGAAAAAAAAAGGTAAAATAAGGGGGTTTTCTATAAAAAGTCAAAATGCAAATATCTTTATTATAAAATTAAATATACATATTCTAGCTATGTAATTGCTAGTATTTGGTGTTTATTGAGCCACTGGTGAAATTTCAAATTTTCTGAAAAAAAATTTAATTTATTTTAATATTATTTTAAGCCGTCACTAATACATTTAATTAGGGAAAATTAAAAATTGGAATTGGTTGATACAAATTTTATAATTCTTGACACACTAAACTGACATGTAAAATATTGTTTCTGAAACGAAATCGTTTGCCAAAATGGTTTAGAAATTATTGAAGAAAAAATGCTTTTTGGGGGAAATTAGCGAAAACTTGCAATTTGGTAACTTGAGAGGGTATTTTTGCACAAAATTTCATTGCGAATTTTCACAAATCCTCACCCTAACCCCTTGGCCGAGCCCACCATGGCAGCAGCCCAAATTTTTCCACTCCAATTTTGCTTCTTCAACTCATTTTAAAGTGGTTGGAAATGAAAATGTTTAATATATTATATTGAGGTGTGGGTTTTAAGTGATTGGATGGGCTTTGACTTAGACTTTTTCACACAAATCCCTCACTCTTCCCCACCTCCACCTGCTGGCCGAAACAACCCTTCCCCCCTCCTTGTTCCATCTCTTCTCACATTAATTTCTTCACAAAATTCAAATGAAAAATCTACAAATTTCTTCTCAAATTCTAAGCTAATCCTCATGCTATTTCCTTCTTAAGCCAATTGCTTTAAAGTATGGAGAATGATGGTGTCTATGGAGGCTAGGGAAACCTAGGATTTCAATCTTGGGAGGTAAAACTCTAACCTAATGTTTAAATTGTAGTTTGTATATGCTAATTTAGATATTAGAAGTGTTAAATTAGTTGTGGTGGCTTATTTTAGGAAAATCAAGAGAAGGGGGTTGATTTGGAAGTGGGATTTGAGGCATTGTAGATGGGATATTTGAGTGTTGTAGGTAGCTAGTAGTGTGGATCGGGTGATTGTGCGGTGTTGTGACCTTTTTGTCGCCAATCCGCGATGTTCGCGCATATTTTCTTTTTTCATGCTTGCTAGGTTTTTGGAATTGGAATTAGAATGTGGGATTAAAATTATGGTTAGGGTTTTATCACCTCGTTAGCAATTTAATGGGTAATTTCACACTCTAGTATATGCAATACCAAGCTTAATTGTTAAATTGTGAATTTTGCTTTCAAATGAGTTAAAATCGGTATTTTTGCAAACTAGTTTTTTTTGAACATATATGGTTTGGTGAAATTAAATTATGGAAATGGGTTTTATGACTTATTTAAGATGTTTAATAAGTATTATGGACATTAGAATTGTTAAAACATCAAGTTTTGTACTAAAACGGTAAATTTTTGCTTGCTGGATTTTCGGAAAAATGGCTTTTAAAGTGAGTTGGGGTTTTTGTGAATTTTAACCTATTTTATACTAAAATTAGGGTTCGTGAATGTGCAAATGAGTGTGTTTGAGTTTTTCTCGATGGTTTGACGTTTGTACATCGACATCGAGAGTTGGTTTGGCTATTCTTGCATGTGTAGCCGATAGGTTTTGACCTCTGCGTGATACGCGTGCCGAATTGGTTTTCATATACCGTATCGATTTCGGATTTGGTTTTTATGCGATACGATACGTTGTGATATGTAGGTACCCCCATGTGGACTTCGAGACGACAAGCAAGCGCGTGGTGATGTCGGCACCGGCGAGCGAGGACCAGGTGAGTAGATTTATATCTACGGGGAGAAGTCGGGTGGATGGCGTATAGCACCCCCGCAGTTCGTGGTGATGTATACGAATACGTATACACACATATATTGATGATATATTTTTTGAGATTATTAATGTTAAAGATGGATATGTGGGGTGTTGGATAGGTTTAGTGTTGCGAGACCCTAGAGTAGAGGTTGCACCACACATACACACACACCCATACTTGCATACCTTCTTCTTTCATTGTGCTTATACGGGAATATATATTTATGTGTTCACATGGGTATGGGACTATGTGTTCACATACTGGATTTGAGGATAGTATTTGGGGATTTAAGGTGAGTCGATGAGATTTGATTTGATGCCGTGAGATCGGTGATATAGCAGGGTTCGTATTTGAGATACGACATGACGTTGTAGCGGGTCCTTGACGTAGTGTTTCACACACGTCCATGCATACTTAGGCGGTTTCAGTATTGTACTAGACGTAGATCAGTACCCCAATCATGATATATGATAAAGAGGATACCAGGTGAATAGTATGATGAATGTGATATTTACCCGTACCCATATTTGGGGATGCCGTACGACGGATTTACGTACGAGCTATATTTTGATGATTGATCCGCACTCTTGACTTGGGATGTCTGATTATAGATATGGTATCGGATATGATATTATTGAGGCGGGATCACCGACTAATATATATACAGGTATGTATATGGATCGACTCAGATGTTAGGCGGTTTCCTTACCTGTAGTCCAGCTTATTAGCTTAGCCCTTTAGTTTAGTTTAGTTGTTAGATTAGAGTCGATTCTTACCTATTTCAAAAACTAACGAATCGTGGGTATTTTAAAAGACAGCCCAAGGGATCCTACGGATATTTCAAAAGACGTATCTTTTCATAAAAACACCGTAGCCCCCTATTTTCAAAACCCCATGATTCGTGTTATTTCAAAAGGCACCATTTGTAGGACTTATATTAGATTAAAGCAGATTAATTATAGTTGCGTCTAGTATTCAGCTCCCTCTCATTTTTGTGGTTCGCTTCGCATCGCATGCTTATATTATGTTTCATACTCCATTATTGATATCATGCTGTTAGGACACCAGCACCATTGCTGATGATGCGTATGTACCACGTACACTTACTTGCCGGCTCACACACATCTTCATCGGTAATTGCCATGTCACGTACACCTTAGAAAATATTATTGCTTGACATAGCCTGTTAGCTAATAGTTAGACATGATATTAGTGTACTTGCCTTATATGTTAGTTTAGACATTGTAGTTATTACCTGCTACTTCATGCATACTTTTATTCATTGTTATGCCGTATTCATGGATTCTCATGCATATATTCACTATTTTACGCGTTATTGAGGTTTTGGATTCGGATTTCCATGGGATTTTATGGATTTGGAGGAAATCCGCAAAAACATAAATAAACATTTTCTCTCTTTTAAAATAAAAAGTGCGGTTTTCCCATGATATATGAGTCGTCCACCATGAGATTGCTGATGGATTTCGAGACCCGATTCGAGGAGTGGAGGAACCGTTTCGGGTGCATGGTGGGCCCGGTGCGGTACCCCGGGGGAAGAGGATCGTGTTGTTGACGTTGAGTCTGGCATGGGAGCACTACCGACCGGTGATTTTTCCCGACCCGTCGGATATCCGGAGGAGACCGTCGTGGTCTTGAGATGGATGGTAGGGGCCGGTCTGGATTGATAGCGCCCTAGATATTGTGTTTGAGATATTGAGATTTTGAGATATTGAGGTACAGAGATATCGAGATATTTGGACACTTGTTTTGTGTCGATGCTGGGCACTGTTTTATGTTGATTTCATTTATGGTAACTCACTTTCCAAATACAGAAATCTCACTGATTTATGAAAGCAGTTTTCTTCAGTACGTGCATTCTGTTTCATGCATTCATACATTGCTACCTGAGGCACTGACACGGGCACATGGATTTACACTTGGGTTAGATATTTGCCCTAACCATTGTTATGGGTTGCTGGTTATATATTTGAGGATATATTATTATCATTGACCTAGGATTGCGTTATTTATGCGATTTCTTTTCGTAGATGTTTTTTCTATTCACGAGTTGGCAACTCACCCCCGTTGTGCCGCAGTTTCTTGTAGGTTTTCCTTACAGGTTTCATTACGGCTTGCGGGCATAGTTTCCTTCGGGTGATTTGCTAGTAGGTCGGTTTACTTGTATCGTACCCCCCATTATGTATCTTGTATATCATTATTCTGTTGTATCTAGAAGTTCCATCAACCAAACATGTATTTATTTTGAGATAGAGACCAGTGATGTTATTCCTTCGACCTTAGAGTCGCGCGTTATATTTCTGTGGTTTTTTTGTGGTTTTGAGTTTCCTTTTGAATTTTGATCCTCGCCGTTTGCATTGTATATTATATTGCTTGTGTGGTTGTGACCGTCGATTGACGAAGAGCTAGCTCCCGCTTAGGGATGACTTTTTATTGATTTCGTATACTATTCATGTTGTATCCCGTTTGGGGGCCAGTATTTACAAAAGAGACTCTGCCGAAATTTTCGGGAAATATTTGATGTTTTTTTGAAAACCGCATAATTCGGCTTATGCTATTAAACTACTTGTTTTAAATTGGTTTTCCTTCACTCTACTACTTTTCTTGGTTTGGATTTCTGGGTTTTCGGCTCACTTAGATTACGTACGCCTCGAGACGTTCGTAGTTTAAGTGTTGGTCATGTTCCGTACTTTCGAGGCGTGACAGCTATGTTTTCTACTATGTTGGCATGTACAATTTTATGAGATTTTACCTGTAGAATAATCTAGGACCATATATCGCTTTTCGAGTACATTTAGTTCGCGCGATACGCGCAATATGTGAGTGGGTTCTGTGATCCAGCGTGTCGCGGCGTATCGGGATAGCTTTAGACGTGTATATACACGTTTTAAGTGTATCGTACACAAGCGCGTTTAGTTCGCGACGCGAGTGTATCGTTTGACTTCAATATCGCGTTTTGCGGGATATTTGCTTATGTGGATTTTCCTTGTGTGAATTATAGGTTCGCAGGAGGGTACGTCGGACGAAGCAAAGGAAGGGAAGCAGGTGGTCGGCTACGAGTAGCGCACGACCAGGTGAGTAGATTTAACATCTACGGGGAAATCGCTCGTATGGCATTAAGCGTCAGGGCGTGTTAGGATATTTAGTCGTAGATGTTCATATGGACTAGTAGCATACCTTCTTGTTGCATATAGAAAGGGTTGTATAGAACACTGCACTGTCACTAACGGTTAAAGCTGAACGAGCACGAATTGTATGTTACACTCACACCGTTAGTGATTGCCATGACACTTGCATTATAGGATTGCTACGCATTATGCATATCGATTTGAGTGCCGCATCATTGCTGATTGTAACGCTTTGATATTCGTTTAGGATATTTTTGCGTTAATTAGTAATTATGCGTGTTTTTCATAAAAAAAACTGAATATCTTATTTTCCTTCTTGACTAGTGATAATTGTGTTGTGAAGTGTTTATATATATATTTATATATATTTATAGGGTTTATTAATTATATTTTAGTCGTGTTTACCCTAAATGGGAATTATTTTTGTGTTAGTGTACACATGCACACTTATCATATTTTGTGACTTTGGTTAAAAAGTGTTATCATGTTAACACTTTTGCATTTTCTTGCATGGTTTTAATTATCCCCATCCTTTTTAACAAGTCAAAACCCTTTTTATTTTAAAATTCAAATAGAAATGGGAGGCATGGTGGTTAGGTGAGGGGTTTGACTTGGTTTGGACCAATTTTCTCTCTCTCTTTTCTCACATTCTCTCATTGCAGAATTTCTGCAGTAAGGCAGCAGCAAAAACCCACATTTTTCTTCATCTTCCCTTCTCTTTTCATTTCTCTTTTGATTCATGCTCAAACCCTACACAAAACAATACTTTTTCCTTCACAAAACCTTCGAAAAATGACTTTTTGGGGGTGTTTGGAGGCAAGTCAATCCTTGTGAGGGAAAGAGCAGAAGTTTTAGGTTTCTTTAAGGTCTTTTGAAGGTCTATATCTCACACTTAACCACCTTTTTCATAACTTGTCGTAATTTAGCTAAAAATCTTGTTTTTATGTGTTTTTATGTGTTTTTTTGTGATATTGAAGGGAATTTGTGAAGTTTATGTTAAATTGGTATTATTATGGCTTGGTTAACTCTTCTAAGTTTTATTAGAGCTGTCTAAACCAAATTTTTATTTCAGTTTACACTAAAATACCCTTAGGTACCAAATTAGTGTTTTAAAACGTATTTAAGCTTGTTATTAGGATACGGCGATCTGCTTTGTCTGCGAGTGTTTTCTGGAGTTACAAACAAATTCAGAATAGTGTGCAGGGTTTTTGGGGTGTTTTGTTGATGTTCGAGCCCGTTCCACCGGAGGAAAACAGGCGGCTCCCTCCTGCGGGTCCTGCGACACTGGCCCTCCTCCTCTGTTGGGTCAGGTGTTGTGCAGGGTGGTGTCTGTGTGTGTTTTGCAGTGTTTGGTCTTGTTTACTTTTGGGAATTTCTTCCAGGTAAAAATCTGGGAGCTGTTTCCCTTAATATGGAGTTTGTGTTTAGCGCGAAACGTACGCTTCGTTATGGTCTGGTGAGTTCTGTGCATCGCAGCGCATCGGGGTAGTACAGGGTTTAGCACACGCGCGTTTTAGTTTATCGAGTTCACGCGTTTAGCTTGTGAAGCTACATTTTCCGTACTGCCTTAGTATCACGTTTTACAGGATTGTTGCTTATGCTTGTTCCTTGTGTAATTCTAGGTTCGCAGGCGAGTACGACGGACGCCTCGAAGAAGGGAAAACAAGTCGTCGGCTATACTTAGCACGAGACTACGGTGAGTAGATTTAACATCTACGGGGAAATCGCCCGCATGGCGTTATGCGTCAGGGCTGATAGGACATTGTAGCAGCCGTTGGAGATAGTTCCCTCAGAGTCAATTATTGGATCACAGGCACGTAATTGCAATGATTGAGGGAGGACCTATTCCGGTAAGACAGTCTTACTCAAGATGATAGTATGCTATCTGGTTTACCTTTATCATCGTGTACTGCTTTAGGTGACCTTACAGGTCACTATTGCACGTTGATAGAGCCCCTAGGATTCATGCTTGA
Source organism: Agapanthus africanus (assembly GCA_030015575.1). Classification (NCBI taxonomy): domain Eukaryota; kingdom Viridiplantae; phylum Streptophyta; class Magnoliopsida; order Asparagales; family Amaryllidaceae; genus Agapanthus; species Agapanthus africanus. Next base: position 118,589,202 of record CM057351.1, read on the forward strand.
CTACCAGCAGTATGAGGGCGATCATATACGTGGGAGCTGGTAGTCTATAAGCACATCCTTAAAAGGTTCCTAGTCTTGGGAGTTTCGAGACAGGGCATCGATACTCCAGAGTAGACTAGTGTATACAGTCGAGACCCCGACGAGGGGCGGTGGCCGGTCTCACAAGCCACTGGTATCAGTTGGTTCACCTAAGATGTATATAGGTGCTCATTGGGTTATGAGTACACCGGACTGGACTCACCTGGAACATGCTAGTTGGCCTTATACCTGACGTCAGATAGCAGTTCCCAGGTGACATATATACAGGTTAGTTCATCGACATGAGGATCGTCATTTGTCTCGTGTGAGTTCCCATTGTACTTTGATTACTACCCTACCACGCTCAAAGGAGACGTGCAAACAGGTTTTAGTTGGGTACAGTCCCGAGCCACATGGAGGCAGTTAGCGGATCTTCAGGGGTTCGTCTCTCCCGGTATTGGGGGTGAGGTCGCGCTGTGTCTAGGAGAGCCATTACACGAAGTCCTTGGCCAAGGCAGGAGATTTACTGGTAGGTATTCCAGTAGTATCTCAGGGTGTTCTGGGCTACACTCCGACACGACCTGTACCGCTTTTGGGGGTCTGACTTTTACCAACCCCCTACGCCCGCCATGCGATGCTCCTAGACGAATGGACCGGACTGTACGGATATTATCACTGACAGGATCAGTAGGGTGTCACGATGAGTTCGCTCATCGACGTCCCTTTTGGTTAATAGCTGGTAGCCCGTCACGTATGGCTAATACCTCTGACGTGATAGTGGTTAAATCTTCAGCCATAGTATTGACGAGTCTTTAGAGTCCCCCACATACAGTTACTCAAGTTTCGGGCGAAACGTTGTAGAGGCTGTATGGAGATATGGCAGGGTTCAATCAGATACGTGCGGTATTGCATGGATCAGGATCGGACGGTTAGTACTAGAGGCCGTTTGGATATATGACAGGGTTCGATCAGATACGCGCGGTATTGCACGGATCAGGGTCGGACGGATAATACTAGCAGGCTTTGGTTTAAGCCGGATGCTAGTATTGTACAGTGTAGATTTTGTCTCATTGCATTTGTATTTCGGTCGGAATACAAATACGGGTATGTATATACAGTAGCGTGGTTTTCCTGTAATTTATTACGGGATCAGTTTTTTAGAGTTGCCAGTTTGTTTTCCGTTTCAGCCATATTTCTTTGTATCTTTCGTTGGCTAAAGATTGGTGGAGTAGGGCTTATTTGCAATTGTGCAAATAAGCATTTGTGGAGGGTGTTATTTGCATCTTGTTGTTTCATGATGATTCTACCACCCTTGACTTTCCTTTGTCCATGATGGTTCATGATAACTTGACTTTGGAGTGATGATGAAGGTTGGTGGAGTGTGGGTTTGTTTTGGTGATCATTTCCTTTCATGATAACTTTTTTGATCTCTCTTTCTTGTGAGACTCACTCCCTCATTCTCACCCTCTTCTCTCTCATTCACCTTATGAGCATGGCCGGCCATCTTAGAGGGAGGGGCTGCCCATTTTTTGGTGTGGGAATTTTTGCTCCTTTCATGCTACAAAATTCCCAAGTTCATCCACAAAAAGCATTGATCTATTTTCCTCCACCAAAAGGAAACTCCCTACAACCCCAAATGAGACATATAGATCTTCACTTATTCTACAGCAAATCTTGGGCACGTCGACTCGCCAACTTCATGCCCGAGTTGCCTCGGTCCAGAGATGGGAGCCCGTAAAAGAAGCCGGCGACGTGGTGCCCATCCGGCGACTTGGTGGAGACCGGAGATTCCGCGGGGAGATCGGGACGACGACGAGAAGACCGAAGGACACGGATCGCTCGGTATATCTCTCTACCCCCTCTCTAGATAGGGAGGACTAGATTAATGGCATGATCCCGGTTTATAGTGCGCGGTGGTGCCGGTTTGAAAAGTTAAAGTTTAGCATCGCTTTCGCATTCCGGCGTCGGATTGACGGCAGGGGCGCCGCCGTGCACTTACATTGGTATCAGAGCCTCGCCATTAACCTAGTCTAGCGTTGTCTAATGTGTTTACCTTTCGATCGAACGGATTTTCCGAAAACCCGATATCATGCACATCAGTTTTCTGTCGAATTGTTTTTGGGGCCAAAAATTTTTCAGTACATTGCAGAATTATGTGCAGGGTCATATTAGCATTCTGTGAAAATTTGGTCTCGTGAACCAACTAACCCACCGCGGAACCGTGGCCAAACCCATGCTTGTGCCGCGGTTCCGCCGCTACATTTACTGTCCACTGCACCAATTTTTCACAGAGAGCTCCTGAGTTGAAAATGGGGTTTTTGGAATATTCTTTTTGGGCCCAGAATTTCTTTATGTGCTACAGTAGTGCTTGGGGCCCACTTTGGTAAATCTGATCGATCGGATATTTTAAACACATTGGTTCACAGTATTTACATTATATCTACGACCGTGAATGTCACTTGATCGGTAAATCCCGTCTAACTGCTATAGCTCGGTTAGACGGATTTGCGAACGAGACATTCACATTGATGTTCTGTGTATTGCTGTGATGTTGCGGATTGGTCGTGGAGGATAGCCTGGATGCAATGCTAGTACAGTTTTTTGTTGTATTATGTACATTTGATATTTCGGGGAGAGCGTCTGACATGTGGACTGCCGTCACTGCCTGATTGTATATTATTCTTTTAGGGCACGACCAGGTTGAGGTCGATGTACCCGTTGTATGTATATTTTACTTTCTGTACTAGGATTACCCCGCGGAAGGATGCACGGATAGCCGGGTTCTAGAGGGCAACAAGCCCGCATCTCATGGCATTGAGACGGAGGGGGCTTTACTCTAGAATTGGCGGGCTATTCGCCGCACTCGTACGGGGTATAGGTTGACCCAGGAGGGGTACCCAAGTTACCGGATTCCGTGAAGTGCTGGGTGGTCCATTCACGTTGCTGAAGGGGGCTGCCTCGCTTCAGGTTTTGGCGGGTAACATGCCGCGCCCGCAGGGGTCTAGGATTTCATTGCACAGGCTATCCACACGACCAGGGGAACGTCGGGTTTCAGTAGTGGCTCTGTTAAACCCGGGGATCCCAGATATCTGTATTATTCTGTGATGCTGTACATTTCTGTGATGTTGCATTTTATCACGCCTCGAGCGAAATATTATATATTGATATATATACTAGTTGATGTTGTATATGTTTTGCATCCGCGCTAGTCCAGTCCCCGCTCTGTCGTTAGTTAACTAACCTAACGGGTAATGACGGGACCCAGTGGCGAATACGGATGGTATATACGTACATCATTATTTTCGTTCTTTATTGGTGTGATCAATTGATGGGACTGCGTTGATTCGGATCAATACATGTTAAAATCAAACCTATTCTAATGTTGTTGGAACACTTTTCAAAAAGCTGTTATTGCAAGAACGTTCACTTTTGTTTGGCACAGTGGTATTCAGTTGGAATTTCCTGCTCCTCAGTCGACAAGGCAAGGGCCGAGATCCCTTCACCTGGAGTGACCCCTTGGACAGAAGTTTGCGTCAGGGCAATAACTTCACTATAGCCGATTACTTTTGCTTTGCATCATGGTATTCAGTTGGAATATCCCGCACCTCATTCTACAGGGAAAGAGCCGAGATGCCTTCACCGGGAGTGACCTCTTTAGCAAAGGTTTTCGTCACTATAATTTTTAAAAGATATCCGGTTCTTTCAACGATATCAAGTTCATTACGTTAAAGGTTCTCGCCAGAAACCATTCGTAGCCCTCCGTCGTTTCATATGGGTAATCAATAGTATTCAAGCTGTGTTTGTTGGCCAAAGTCAAGGCACAGTGTTTGGTAGCTGTTGGGTATTCATATGCAGCATAGATAGATGCGTTGGTTTGGGGCAGTCTTATAGCCTTGTTGGCCAAAGTCAAGGGCTTGTGCGGGTGGGCTCAAATTTACCTGGAGAATGACGGGTAGAACTTGACATGCGACTTATGATTTGTTGGCCAAAGTCAAGGTCATAAGAGCATGGGGCAGAAATCACATCGGGAGTTTCTAAAGAAACTGAAACTTGCCAGATATGCGCATACCTTCTGGAGTGTGATGACGTGAGCGGATTCCGTCACGTTATCATGCGATGATAGTTGGATCCCGATTCCCACTGATGAGTTAGTTTACTCCTCGGGTGACCTCGACTAATTCTTCTTTCAGGTTTGGAGGAGAATTTGAGGTTACAGTGGGAGGTTTCCAGATTAGATAAATTGGTAACCATTCTGATCTAGGTTAGAGTGCACACTGAGTGCTTCTTTTCTCTCTCTCTTTGGCAGCGACCATTGACCCGACCCTAAGACTATGACTCAGTGACCAAATTAACCGAACCTTCTTAAACACTGGCTTTTGGATTGTCTGAGTTGCAAACCTCATTGCCACTCCAACTTTTACCCTTTTCTCCAGGACAGCCCGTATTGCTACGAACGTCCACTTCCATTGGACAAAACCATCGTATGGTTATATACGAACTCGAAGGAATTTATTCGAGGATGGTTTCCGGTTCTGGAGAAAACGGATAGGACTATTCAGTTGTCTTTTCTTTTCACCTTCTCTCGCATTGCGAGTACTCCTTGGTTTAGGAGATAGTACACCTATTACGCAAATTGGATAGACTTCTTCCAAACCTTAGGCTGGTGCCGAACGGTGTGGAATGAAGAAAACCAATTAGCATAACGATGGTGTACAGAAGGTATTAAGTAAAGACATAACAAGGGATTAGTAAGAGGGCAAAGTAAATTGTGACAGCTATTCACGACCAAACCAAGTATTTCTTCGCCAATCCTAAATCACCTTTGTATTTCTCCAGGACACTCCGTATCACTACGAAGATCCACAGTTTATTGGATACTCCATCGTATGGTTATATACGAACTCGAAAGGAACTTGTTCCAGTTCGGGGATGGATTCTGCTTCAGGAGAAATAGGAATAAGGTTTATTCGGTTGTCTTTTATCTTCACCTTCTCTTGCATTGCGAGTGCTCCTAGGATTAGGACAGTACACCCATTATGCTTATTGGATAGTCTTCTTCCAAACCATAGGCTGGTGCCGAACGGTAGGGAAGGAAGAAAACCATTTGGCCTAAAGGGGTGTACAGAAGGTAATGACTAAAGACATATAAAGGGATTTGGAAAGATGGCAAAGAATTACACGGTTACAGTTGTGAATCTGGATAATGGAAGAGGCATTACTAGGAATACCGGGATACCCTATCGAAACATTTCAATGTTTCAGTTTCACTGTGTACTGTTAAAGAAAAACTGATTTCCCAATTAGACACTTGCTCCAGGGTATGTATTTACCTGGTATGATTCTCACATCTGTATGGTTTTACAGATGATAAGTGGGAGTAAGTTATTAGGAATTAGGTGATCATCTTCATTATATCGGGATTCGTTGCAATCGGTGATATTTGAGGAAGTCACCTGGGTTGGTTGCCGGACGGCAAATATTTGGTTTTGAATATCCGCTGTTATGCACCAATTTCAAATTGATATATCTGTATGTCTATTTTTATAGAGTGAGATATATCTTTTTGAAATTATGTCTGTGACATTTACCTATATCAGTGGATGGTTAGGTAAGGAGCGTTAAACAGCGGTGTAATTCTTCTTAACCATAAGTACAGTTTTCAACCTACGACACAAAGTGAATGAGTTATCAGACTCAAGGGACTTATACAGAGTATTGTATATTGTCCAGGGTCCATCAGGACAGAGGGGTTGGTCCTCGTACTATATTCGGTTTACTTATGACTTCTCTAGTTTTTAGACAGGTGTTTCGTGGAAACACAGGGTCCGAATTTTGATAAGTTATAGGTATTTGAATAAAGTAGAGAACCAGGTATTGCAAGTATCGGGATTCTTCAAAGTGATCGAAGATATGGATACTTGTGTATGGTATTCAGTTGATAGTAATGATTAAGAGAACTTGCTTCTCTTTCAGGTTACTAATAATTGGAAGCATTCTTAAGTTGAGTAAAGCTGATAGGCCTCCTTCCATCTAGTTGACATGCACTGGAGGCAGCTGCATGTTTTGAATCTGGTTCAATTAAATTAGTGCCTCTGTTTCTGTATTAGATATAGAACAGTTCATATCTTGACATAGTTAAGGCACGTTTCTATAATGGATGTTTGTGGGTTGACCCAGGCTATGACGAGGGTTCACTTTCTACCATCTGGAAGATCAATAGTGATATTGTTCTAGACTCGCCACAGTTTTAATAAAAATGGATTTTTTCAGAAAACAGTAGTGGGAGTATGGTAGAACTGGAAGTGATTCCAGAACCACAAATGATTACTGAAGATTTGATAAGAACCTAAAGATTCAATCTGGTTTGACATTCCATTGGCCACTCTGCAGATAAAGTGGGTAACTTCAGGCACCCGAGAGGTACTCCGGTACCCTCAAGGACGGTGACAGGGAGGTTCTTGTTTACCCAGACTTGCCATTGCTGTTGTTCCAGATTGTGAGACCCGACAGGAGGATGAGTATAGCGTCGTTCTAAACCGGCTTTAGAAGTGTACGTCTATATGACTCTGTCAGAGGGTTGTCATGGTCAGTGGGAGCAGCGGAAGCATGATGGACATGTGGCTTATGTCTATTTATAGACTAAAGTAGATATACAGGAAATAGATCATCTATTTCTGATGTGACAGTCATAAGTTTGACTTCATCATAATAGGGGATGGATCTGTTAAAAAGGTAGTAGGGTGTGATGTCATGGTATTTGGATGACATACACAGAGTAGGAAGTGATATTCCTATACTACGATCGGTTATACTTTGGTCGTCACACAGTGGTTTCTCCACATGGGACTTGGACATTATATCAGACATACTGGTTACTAGATCCATTGTTTTTTATCTAGATTTGGGTGGTTTCCAAATTAAGGGTACTTAGACAGCATTCTAAGAGTATTTAGAATGGACGACTCCTGGCACGGTAGTGTACCTGCAGGTGATGGAGTCACCCTCTCTAAAGGTGTCTTACAGACTAAAGGGGAGAGGGATGTGCATGATTGGCAGATCACTTGCTTAGGCAATTGAGTCAATCATGAGATGTCAAGTACCACACCAGATGTTGTTTTTGCGGTAGATGCAATAAGTTGACATTGATCCAATCCTGGAGAAACAGTCGGAAGCAGTTTTAGAACATAAGTGGATGTTCTAGGGATATGATAACGACAGCCTCATTCGGGAGACAGTTATCATTCCAGGCTTCCAAGGTGACCTGGACGACAAGGAGGTTGTCAGAGTTATAGTTTTCCTTCTGACGAGGGGCAGTATTTTGGACAGGTGGTCCAAGGCAATACTGAGGGAGGCATGGCGCAGGATACTGATTAAGTTCAGTTGACGATACAGTCTAAGAAGTTTGGATTTGGAGTTCACTTATGAGCTAGGTCCCATCAGACATCCAGACACATTCTAAGACAGGTATTGCTCTTTTCGGGAGATGGCATTCTCCGCGAACTTGAGATATAGAGAGACATAGAAAGAAACATCAAAGCGGATCCACTCACTGAGGCTATTCCTCGAACGCAATAGTTTCGCAAACGAGTTTTGCGAGACTGACTAGTAGAGGAGTTGGGTGTTCGGTATCACACAGGCTGCGAGTATGCGACATCGCAATAATTATACTTGAGTGCAAGTGGGAGATTGTTGGAGATAGTGCCTTCAGAGTCAATTATTGGATCACAGGCACGTGATTGCAACGATTGAGGGAGGACCTATTCCGGTAGGACAGTCTTACTCAAGATGATAGTATGCTATCTGATTTACCTTTATCATCGTGTACTGCTTTAGGTGACCATACAGGTCACTATTGCACGTTGATAGAGCCCCTAGGATTCATGCTTGACTTCCAGCAGTATGAGGGCGATCATATACGTGGGAGCTGGTAGTCTATAAGCACATCCTTAAAAGGTCCCTAGTCGTGGGAGTTTCGAGACAGAGCATCGATACTCCAGAGTAGACTAGTGTATACAGTCGAGACCCCGACGAGGGGTGGTGGCCGGTCTCACAAGCCACTGGTGTCAGTTGGTTCACCTAAGATGTGTACAGGTGCTCATTGGGTTATGAGTACACCGGACAGGACTCGCCGCGAACATGCTAGTTGGTCTTATACCTGACGTCAGATAGCAGTTCCCTGGTGACATGTGTACAGGTTAGTTCATCGACCTGAGGATCGTCATTTGTCTCGTGTGAGTTCCCACTGTACTTTGATTACTACCCTGCCACGCTCAAAGGAGACGTGCAAACAGGTTTTAGTTGGGTACAATCCCGAGCCACATGGAGGCAGTGAGCGGATCTTCAGGGGTTCGTCTCTCCCGGTATTGAGGGTGAGGTCACGCTGTGTCTAGGAGAGCCATTACACGAAGTCCTTGGCCATGGCAGGAGATTTACTGGTAGGTATTCCAGTAGTATCTCAGGGTGTTCTGGGCTACCCTCCGACACGACTTGTACCGCTTTTGGGGGTCTGACTTTTACCAACCCCCTAGACCCGCCATGCAATGCTCATAGACGAACGGACCGGACAGTACGGATATTGTCACTGACAGGCTCAGTAGGGTGTCAGGATGAGTTCGCTCATCGACGTCCCTTTTGGTCAATAGATGGTAGCCCGTCACTTATGGCTAATACCTCTGACATGCTAGTCGTTAAATCCACAGCCATAGTATTGACGAGTCTTTAGAGTCCCCTATAGACAGTTACTCAAGTTTCGGGCGAAACGCTGTAGAGGCCGTATGGAGATATGGCAGGGTTCGATCAGATACGTGCGGTATTGCACGGATCAGGATCGGACGGTTAGTACTAGAGGCCGTATGGATATATGACAAGGTTCGATCAGATACGTGCGGTATTGCACGGATCAGGATCGGACGGATAATACTAGCAGGCTTTGGTTTGAGCCGGATGCTAGTATTGTACAGTGTATACTTTGTCTCGTTGCATTTTTATTTCGGTCGGAATACAAAAGCGGGTATGTTTATACAGTAGCGCTGTTTTCCTGTAATTTATTACGTGATCAGTTTTTTGGAGTTGCCAGTTTGTTTTCCGTTTCAACCATATTTCTTTGTATCATTCATTGGCTGAAGATTGGTGGAGGAGGGATGATATGCAATTGTGGAAATAAGCATTTGTGGAGGGTGTTATTTTCATCTTGTTGTTTCATGATGATTCTACCACCCTTGACTTTCCTTTGTTCATGATGGTTCATGATAGCTTGACTTTGGAGTGATGATGATGGTTGGTGGAGTGTGGGTTTGTTTTGGTGATCATTTCCTTTCATGATAACTTTTTTGATCTCTCTCTCTTGCATTATTCTTGTGATACTCACTCCCTCATTCTCACCCTCTTCTCTCTCATTCACCTCATGAGCATGGCTGGCCATCTTAGAGGGAGGGGCTGCCCATTTTTTGGTGTGGGAATTTTTGCTCCTTTCATGCCACAAAATTCCTAAGTTCATCCACAAAAAGCTTTGATCTATTTTCCTCCACCAAAAGGCAACTCCCTACAACCCCAAATGAGACATATAGATCTTCACTTATTCTACAGCAAATCTTTGGCACGTCGACTCGCCAACTTCGCGCACGAGTTGCCTCGGCCCAGAGGTGGGAGCCTGTAAAAGAAGCCGGCGACGTGGTGCCCTTCCGGCGACTTGGTGGAGACCGGAGATTTCGCGGGGAGATCGGGACGACGACGAGAAGACCGAAGGACACGGATCGCTCGGTATATCTCTCTACCCCCTCTCTAGATAGCTAGGACTAGATTAATGGCACGATCCGGGTTTATAGTGCGCGGTGGTGCCGGTTTGAAAAGTTAAAGTTTAGCATCGCTTCCGCATTCCGGCGTCGGATTGACGGCCGGGGCGCCGCCGTGCACTTACAGCTGCATATAACATTTACATACATTGACTGTTCATGGATACTATTTGTTGCATACCTCATTCCCTGCTACATGTATATGAACTTACAATTGATAAAACAACGCATTGTTACTAACGGTTCATGTTGCACGAGCACAAATTTGCATGTTACACACACACCGTTAGTAATTGCCATGACACTCACATTGCAGAATCGCCATGATCATTATACTGTAGCTCATCTCCTATTTGATTTGACCAGATTATGTTATTTGTGCATGTACTCATTAACATATCCATATTTGTGCACATACTCAACCGCATGATACATTTTGAAAAACTGAATCTATTTTAAAGAGCGATTTCTCCTATTTACTCATAGCATGACTTTGATGCATATATCACATCACATTGGCTTTGGATTTCATGTGATTTCTGGATTTGAGGACCGTTGGTTTGATTTACCTCCGGGATTTCCCTCACCGGCACCGGATTGTTTAAGAAAATATGCACTATTTTGAAAACCAGGTTCTTCTTGATATTATATTTTTGTGCGTCCACCATGCGTTTTCTCGGTTCTGAGACGTGTGACATGTGAACCCGAATCGAGGAGCTAGATGAGTCCAATTGCGGGTACATGGTGGACAAGGTATGGTACCCCAGGGAGAGAACGGATCGCTGTGCAGAAGACGGTGAGCCTGACAGTGGGACCACTACCTACCTGTGATTGGTTGTACCTGGCGGTTATCCGGAAGATACTGACTAGAGTCGATAGATGGATACGGGATGACCCGTACTGCTAGGGCCGCGGGCCGATTCCGCAAACGGAGCCCGTAAGCTGATCCGGACTGACGGAGCCCGATATATGAGGATTTGCGTGTCGATTCTGGTCACGAGTATTTTATGATATTTTGAGTGCCGATGTTGGGCACTCATGATTCTCAAAGGTTTACAGGATTTGAGGGACGATGGGAGAGCCGGCGCCTGAGTTTATTTGGATATGGGTGCATTGATGGGCACCGATTATATTTTCCACGTTGACATTGCGTGTAGATGTTGTATTTCCTATGCTCAGCGTTCGTTATTATGCATCTCATCCTGTAGTGATTTTACCTGATAGAGCACTTGCATGATTATTGCACATACTGCTTATCGCATATGGATATCATCTGTTGGCATATGATAGAGTAGCGCAGTACGTGCATGCTCGCGATTACCTTTATATGTTATCTTCTATTCACGTGTTGGCAACTCACCCCCATTGTGCCATAGTGTTTGCAGGTTGCCCCTCAGAGTAGTCGTGGCAGGCTGCCTTTTGCATCTTTTTGGCTACAGATACCACTACAGTTGGTGCGTGAGCTTTGTGCTGTTAGGTGGGTTGTGGTATCTGGTTATTTACATTGTACACACTTTTGTATCTAGTACTCTCCATCTACATTTATGTATTGACTTGAGACAGTGTGAGGACGATGATGTATATTATTTGAATTCCGGTGTCGAGCTCGTGTGAGCCGACTTTACTTATGCAGTTTATCATTCTGTGATGTTTTTTTTACATATTTGTAACGTTTTGGAAATCGTTAGGCGATTTTGTTCGTTTTAGGGTATGTTTGTCGGTATTTTCCGTTTTTACCCGACTGTGAACAAACGACCATATAGACTTGCCAGCACCTAGATTAGCTAAAATAAAGCTAGTGCGCGAGCTTTGGGAGTATATGGGACGTTTTGGTTCAATTTGATTTTTTCCCAATTTTTAATATTATTTTAATGCGGTATTCAAATTTTGGGAAAATTTCTGTTAGCGATCTTTTCTTTAATTTATTAGGTTAAGTAAATCCTTCTCACTTCACCTTGGGCTTAATGTGTGGACTAGGATTTAAGTTAGGAAATTAAATGAAAAAGAAAAGAAAAGAGAAGGAATAGATGCTTGCATGTGTGTGTATGTGTGCAAGTGCTTTAATTAGCAATAAATGAAGGAAATTGCTAGGAAACCCTCACAAATCTCCACCTCCTCACACTTGGCCGAAATTCCCTCAATCCCCACTGCCCTTGATCTTTTCCCTTCTCATTTTAATTCAATTCCATCACAAAACTTCTCTAAAATCCTAAAATATCACAAAAATACCAAAAGCTTGGGATTTCTAGCTCTTGATCAATTGGAGATAGGGAAAAGCTTGGAACTTGAGAGCAAAGTTGTTAGGTATATTCCCTCTACTGTTAATTTATAGTTTTTGTGTGGTTTTGATCGTTAATTTCTGCGTAGAACGTAGTTTATATCGATTGAGGCGATATCGGGTTTTTAGTGTCTTTTTAGAGTTTTTAGTATCTGCTGTGACCGGGGAATTTTAGTGACTGAATCAACAACTTCAGAGGAGTGTGCAGGTTGACCTGAGACACCACCTAGGAGACGGGGGCCATCCCACCGGCCGGGGCCGGCGAGACTTGAAGAGGGGACCGGCGACGCCGGCCTAATAGTAAGGGTTTGGGGTGGGTTTTCTGTGGGTGTTGTCTGCTATGGTTTTGGGTTGTTTGGTACTGTTGATTTACTTAGTGAATGCAGTATGCAAAATCTGGGATCGATTACCTATAATCGTGTGTTTTGAGTTCGCGTGATACGTGTTGCGACACGAGTCGTGTGTCGTGCTGCGACGTACTCAGTTTGGGTTTAGGTATCGTTTCGTGTGTTTGCACTAGACGTGTACTCGTGAGTTGGTTTAGTGCATTGATGCGTTTTATAATACGTAGTTTTGCGTTATTGTGATTGCTTCTGAGATGTTCGCTTTATTTCTTGTGTTTGTGATATTATAGCGTCGCAAGCGGGGACTTCAGACGCTGCGAACAAAGGGAAGCAGGTGGTCGGATTTTCTTAGCTGAAGACCACAGAGTTAGTAGATTTAACATCTACGGGGAATCGCCCGTATGGCGCTACGCGTCGGGGCTAGATATGATATAATATTAGCCGTATGCTGATTTGCTTATATAGAGATATTGCATAATTCATGTTGCATATAGTTACTTGTGCTTGATATTGTACCTGTTGTACACTGCACTATTATCGACAGTCCATGTTGCACGAGCACCAATGATATGCTACACACACCCTGTCGGTAATTGCCATGACACGCACAACACAAATGCTCATTTATATACCTTGCTGTTGGTTAGCGACATTAAACATTTATACTTGTGTGACAGTGCATATTACATAGAACATACCTGTATACCTACATGCTCATATGTATGCCATGCTATATTACTCGTTCGCACATATACCTAGCTATTGTTATATGATCAGTTTGTATTGCATATATATCGGTGGTATGGGACGCTGTATATATATGTATTCTGGATTTGGATTTACATGATTTGTTTTCATAGCATATATATCGGTGGTATGGGACGCTGTATATATATGTATTCTGGATTTGGATTTTTGGGAACCGCGAGATACATTTAATGACTTGATGCATTATTTGGCGAATCGTTCCGTGATATGCTCATATTGATGTTTTATGTTGCATATGCTATTTTTATGGATTTATGCATTTGAGATGCGATATGGGAAATTAAAGTGTCGATCTTGGGCACTTACTTTCCGAGAGATATATGGGATTTGACAGACCGATACGTGGAAATACAAGTGTCGAGGTGGGATACTTGGGTTTCGAGGAACGTATGAATATCAGGAAGACCGATACGTGGAAATACAAGTGTCGAGGTGGGATACTTGGGTTTCGAGGAACGTATGGATATCAGTATTTATGTGTCGATGATAGGCACTGGTTTTCATGATGTTTTTGAGTGTCGATGTTTGACACTCAGGTTTCATGAGACGTATAGGATTTGAGGGGCCGATCTGAGGGCCGATCTGAGTATTTTGGGATTTGGGTGTTGTTGAGTTACACCGTATTTTCCATGCTTATGATTTGTGCATGAGATTATTTACTATCCAGCACTCAGTATAAAATTGATATGGATATCATGATAGTTGCATATTCATATTGTCATACTCATGCTATCAGTTCACATGTTATTGATCATTGCTGTTAGTGCATATTTGCGATTACTGTATGATGTTAATTACTATTCACGAGTTGGCAACTCACCCCCGTTGTGCCACAGTGTTTTGCAGGACACACCCCTCTGAGTAGTCGCGGCAGGGCAGCTTATCATCACTACTTTTGTGGATACCGCTACCTTTGGCAGTGAGGCCGTTGCATTATAGGTGGGTTTGCGGTTATCCGTTGTATATTGTATATCTTTTGTTGGATCTAGTATTCTCCATCTACCCCTGTTGTATTTGACTTAGAGACGACTTGTGAGATATCAGTGTTGTATTATATTAGTTTTGGGAGCCGTGCTCGTAGAAGCAGGTTATTTTTGGATATGGTTTACTTCCTTTATAGTCGTTCTCTTTGATTTTTCTTCGCTTTGGCGTCGTATACTTGTTGTGGTGATTGTCTCCGCCGGTGGGCATGATTTTTCTCCCCCTTGGGATGTTTTATATATTATCTGTGTTGTACCCGTTTTCGGGGCTGGTTTTACAAAGGAGGTGCTGCCGAAATTTTTATGAAAGAAAACTAGAGTTAGAGATTTTAAATGGCGACTTCTAATACTTTTAAATTATGTTTTTCTCCGTTGATCCAGTTTTGGGTGGTTTTAGATTTCTGGGTTTTCGGCTTACTTAAGTTACGTACGCCTGTAGACGTTACGTAATTTAAGTGCCGGTTACGGACCGAATTTCGGGTCGTGACAAAGTTGGTATCAGAGAGTTAGGTTTTACTTTTCGGAGTCTAGGATGACCTTGGAATGATGGAGTAGGTAGTTTAAGCAGAGTGACGTAGCGTGTGTATGTTCCGCGGCATACTTACGACACGGTACTCCGCCTAAGTGACCTTAGGACTTATTGATTGATGTTCCTTCCGTGATTGATATACATCTTGTGATTCGATTTCCGTTTCCTTATCGAATCTTGTTTCAATTTCCAGCCCATATGCCGCCGAAGACTACGAGGGCTCAGAGAGCGGCCGCGAGGGCCGAGGTCAGGGTTGACTCGCCTGAGGCGAGAACTGACCAGGGTGGTACGCCTGTTGTACCGGAGTATATTGCTATGATTGGAGCTGGTATGCAGGATCTGCGCCAGATTGTGGGGACTTTGGTAGAGACCATCCGAGCGCAGGGGCAGGCAGTTGTTCTACCCGCTGCGGAGGCCACGATGGTACCTACGGTTCCGGTAGTCGCAGTTGTAGCTCCAGAGGTTATTGCTGTGTCGTTGACGGATTTCATGAGGTTGAGACCTCCGGTGTTTACGGGCACAGATGCTACTGAGGATCCGCAGTCGTTTATCGACCGGATGGCCAGGATTTGTCGCTCACTCCGATGTTCCGACGAGAGATGGGTAGAGTTTGCCAGTTTTCGTCTGGAGGGTATGGCCCAGAAGTGGTGTGAGTCGTTGGAGAGGGGCAGAGCCGCTGGTCTTGATCCTATGACCTGGGCTGAGTTTGTGACGTCTTTTCTTCTTCATTTCCTTCCACCGAGCGTCAGGGATGCGCGAGCGCGCAGATTTGAGTCTTTACGTCAGACGCCGGGGATGACGGTGTCGGATTATGATGTATTGTTTACTGAGCTGTCGATATATGCTCCATACCTGGTGGCGACTGAGGAGATGAGGGTGAAGAGGTTTGTTCGAGGCCTACTTACCCAGATATTCTTAGCCATTAGCATTCAGCATTGTGACACGTATGCGGCAGCGGTGGATGCAGCTCTTTTGGTAGAGGAGCGTTTGGCTGAGTCATCAGTTGCTCCGGGACCGAAGAGAGTTCGTATAGGTGATTCGGCAGCGAGGCAGGCGTTTAGACGTCGAGACAGTTTCCGTTTTGATAGTGGCGGTTCGGGACGAGGTCGGCTTTATGGTTCTTACCCTCAGGATGATCGGCAGTTTGTTTCTGGATGTTACCGGTGCGGTAGTTTGGGTCATCGGGTTCGAGATTGTATAGAGCCACGTGTGAACGAGCCAGCTGTACCGCAGGTTACCTTACCACCTTCTCCACCTCAGAGAGCGTTGCCTCTTATTCCTGTAGTTGCGCCGCGTCAGACTCCTGTTCAGCGAGGTCGTGGTCGCGAAGGTTTTGTACCGAGAGGTCGAGGTGGCAGAGGCAGAGGACAACCAGTAGCCGGTAGAGGTCAGGCTAGGGTTTTTGCCTTGACTCACCAGGACGCTCAGGCGTCCAATGCCGTGGTTTCAGGTACTCTTTCTGTATGTTCTTTTGATGCGCATGTTCTTTTTGATCCGGGATCCACGCATTCGTATGTTTCTACGCACTTCGTGCCGAGGTTAGGCCGAGAGTCGTGTTTGCTGGATCAGCCGCTGATCGTGACTACTCCTGTGGGAGAGTCGTTTGTTGCGCGTTATGTGTTTCGATCTTGTGTCGTCCATATTGGTGACAGAGATCTGCCCGTCGACTTGATCCTTCTGGAGATGTTGGACTTCGACGTTTTGTTGGGCATGGATTGGCTAGCTACTTGCTATGCGTCTGTGGACTGCCGCGAGAAGACAGTTAGATTTTGTTTTCCCGGCGAGTCAGTGTTCGTTGTGCAGGGGGACCGTAGTGCCGCCCCTCACAGCTTGATTTCTGTTTTGTGCGCTAGTCGGCTTTTAAGGAGGGGATGTCGGGGATTCTTGGCGTTCATTCATGATAATGGAGCCACAGTGGAGTTGCTGGACCAGGTTTCTACCGTGCGAGAGTTTCCCGATGTTTTTCCCGATGAGTTACCTGGGATGCCGCCAGAGCGCGATATTGAGTTTTGCATTGATCTGATTCCTGGCACGGGGCCTATTTCTATACCGCCTTATCGGATGGCTCTGACAGAGCTTAGAGAGCTTAAAGATCAATTGCAAGAGTTGCTTGATTTGGGACTTGTGCGTCCGAGTGTTTCGCCGTGGGGAGCTCCTGTTCTGTTCGTCAAGAAGAAGGACGGCAGTTTGAGGCTATGTGTGGATTATCGTCAGTTGAACCGTGTTACGGTGCGGAACAGGTATCCTTTGCCCCGCATTGACGATTTATTCGATCAGCTCCAGGGTGCGAAACATTTTTCGAAGATTGATTTGCGTTCGGGTTATCATCAGTTGCGGGTTCGGGATGATGACATTCCGAAGACTGCTTTTCGTACGCGCTATGGGCATTATGAGTTTTTGGTGATGTCGTTCGGACTCACCAATGCGCCAGCAGCGTTCATGGATCTGATGAACCGGATTTTCAGGCCGTTCCTCGACCAGTTCATTATCGTGTTTATTGATGACATACTGGTTTACTCTAGGAGTCGAGAGGAGCATGAGCAGCACTTGGGGATTACTTTGCAGATATTGAGAGAGCACCAGTTGTATGCTAAATTCTCAAAGTGCGCATTTTGGCTTGATAGAGTGGACTTCCTGGGTCATGTGGTGACTAGTGATGGTATTCTTGTGGACCCGAGGAAGATCGAGGCTGTACAGCTTTGGCCCAGACCTATATCGGTGACTGAGGTCCGCAGCTTTTTGGGCTTAGCTGGTTATTATCGCCGTTTTGTGCAGGATTTTTCGAGTATCGCTGCACCGCTGACTGGACTGACCCGGAAGGGGGTTCCTTTTCTCTGGACTGATGCGTGCGAGCAGAGTTTTCAGCAGTTGAAGACTCGGTTGACGACAGCACCAGTTCTTTCTTTACCTTCTGGATCGGGAGGCTACGTTGTGTATTGTGATGCTTCTCGAGTGGGGCTCAGCTGTGTTTTGATGCAGCATGATAGGGTGATTGCATATGCTTCTAGACTGCTGAAGAAGCACGAGCAGAATTACCCCACTCACGATCTTGAGATGGCAGCGGTAGTCTTTGCGTTGAAGATCTGGAGACACTACTTGTATGGAGAGTCGTGTCAGATCTTCACGGATCACAAGAGTCTGAAGTACATCATCCAGCAGCGAGATCTGAACCTGAGACAGCGCCGATGGATGGAGCTAGTGAAGGATTATGATTGTGAGATCCTTTATCACCCGGGCAGGGCGAATGTGGTGGCCGATACTTTGAGTCGTAGGCCCGTGGGTAGCTTGTCCCAGCTGAGCGCCGTTCGGTGTCAGTCTTCTGCAGATTGGCAGCTCTTGTGTGATAGTAGAGTGCAGTTCGAGTTCACCTCCACTGGGGGACAGTTTGCTCATGTCCGCGCCCGTCCACTACTTGTTGATCGTATCCGTGAGGCGCAACCCAGTGATGCTCGTTTGTCTGAGATTCTTGAGCTTGTTCGACGGGGTACAGTTTCGGAGTTCATGATTGATGACCAGGGTGTGCTACGATGCGGGACTCGCTTGTGTGTACCAGATGTTGATGGGTTGAGATGCGAGATCCTAGAGCAGGCACATCAGTCGGCCTTTAGCGTTCATCCAGGTTCCACCAAGATGTACCGAGACTTGAGAGACTTCTACTGGTGGGAAGGGATGAAACGCGATATTTCGGACTTCGTTTCGAGGTGCCTGACTTGTCAGCAAGTCAAGGCTGAGCATCAGAGACCGGCTGGAGAGTTGCAGCCTTTACCCATTCCGGAGTGGAAATGGGAGCAGATTTCCATGGACTTCATTGTGGGTCTACCCAGGACCAGTAGAGGGTATGACTCCATTTGGGTTATTGTAGACCGGTTGACGAAAGCGGCTCACTTCCTTCCAGTGAAGACCACTTTCGGCTATGCTCAGTACGCTCAGCTTTATATAGATGAGATTGTGCGTTTGCACGGTGTTCCCACATGCATAGTATCCGACAGAGGTACCCAGTTTACTAGCCGTCTATGGCAGAAGCTTCAGGAAGCTTTGGGTACCAGATTGAGTTTTAGCACCGCTTTTCATCCGCAGACCGATGGTCAGACGGAGCGGACTATTCAGACACTGGAGGATATGCTCCGTGCATGTGTGCTTGATTTTGGGGGCAGTTGGGATCGTCACTTGCCGTTGATTGAGTTCTCCTACAATAACAGCTTTCAGGAGACTATTCAGATGGCACCTTTTGAGGCTTTATATGGTAGGAAGTGTCGATCGCCAGTCTGTTGGACCGAGCTTAGTGAGAGTTTGGTTTTGGGACCCCTGCTTGTTCAGGAGACTACGGAGAAGATCCAGCTGATTCAGGACAGGATGAGAACAGCCCAGTGCAGGCAGAAGTCTTATGCCGACCGTCGTCGTCGCAGGCTTGAGTTCGTAGTGGGAGATCATGTATTCCTGAAGATTTCTCTGATGAAGGGCGTTATGCGATTTGGGAAGAGAGGGAAGCTTAGTCCCAGATTCATAGGTCCTTTCGAGATCCTCGAGCGAGTGGGTTCGGTTGCTTATCGTCTAGCGCTCCCGCCTAGTTTTCCAGATGTTCACCCCGTTTTTCATGTGTCGATGCTTCATAGATACCTTCATGATCCTTCTCATATGATTCAGCACAAGAACGTTCAGCTTGAGCGTGATCTTTCGTTCACCGAGCAGCCGATAGTTTTTCTGGATCGGCAGGTGAAGAAGCTTCGGTCTAGGGACTTGCCTTCTGTAAAGGTTCTATGGCGTAGTCCGACTGGTGAGGAGATCACTTGGGAGATCGAGAGCGAGATGCGGAAGAGTTTCCCCCATCTTTTTGAAGGTACGTTTAGTATGAAATTGTAATTCGGGGACCGAATTTCTATAAGGGGGGAGATTGTAACGTTTTGGAAATCGTTAGGCGATTTTGTTCGTTTTAGGGTAAGTTTGTCGGTATTTTCCGTTTTTACCCGACTGTGAACAAACGACCATATAGACTTGCCAGCACCTAGATTAGCTAAAATAAAGCTAGTGCGCGAGCTTTGGGAGTATATGGGACGTTTTGGTTCAATTTGATTTTTTCCCAATTTTTAATATTATTTTAATGCGGTATTCAAATTTTGGGAAAATTTCTGTTAGCAATCTTTTCTTTAATTTATTAGGTTAAGTAAATCCTTCTCACTTCACCTTAGGCTTAATGTGTGGACTAGGATTTAAGTTAGGAAATTAAATGAAAAAGAAAAGAAAAGAGAAGGAATAGATGCATGCATGTGTGTGTATGTGTGCAAGTGCTTTAATTAGCAATAAATGAAGGAAATTGCTAGGAAACCCTCACAAATCTCCACCTCCTCACACTTGGCCGAAATTCCCTCAATCCCCACTGCCCTTGATCTTTTCCCTTCTCATTTTAATTCAATTCCATCACAAAACTTCTCCAAAATCCTAAAATATCACAAAAATACCAAAAGCTTGGGATTTCTTGCTCTTGATCAATTGGAGATAGGGAAAAGCTTGGAACTTGAGAGCAAAGTTGTTAGGTATATTCCCTCTACTGTTAATTTATAGTTTTTGTGTGGTTTTGATCGTTAATTTCTGCGTAGAACGTAGTTTATATCTATTGAGGCGATATCGGGTTTTTAGTGTCTTTTTAGAGTTTTTAGTATCTGCTGTGACCGGGGAATTTTAGTGACTGAATCAACAACTTCAGAGGAGTGTGCAGGTTGACCTGAGACACCACCTAGGAGACGGGGGCCATCCCACCGGCCGGGGCCGGCGAGACTTGAAGAGGGGACCGGCGACGCCGGCCTAATAGTAAGGGTTTGGGGTGGGTTTTCTGTAGGTGTTGTCTGCTATGGTTTTGGGTTGTTTGGTACTGTTGATTTACTTAGTAAATGCAGTATGCAAAATCTGGGATCGATTACCTATAATCGTGTGTTTTGAGTTCGCGTGATACGTGTTGCGACACGAGTCGTGTGTCGTGCTGCGACGTACTCAGTTTGGGTTTATGTATCGTTTCGTGTGTTTGCACTAGACGTGTACTCGTGAGTTGGTTTAGTGCATTGATGCGTTTTATAAAACGTAGTTTTGCGTTATTGTGATTGCTTCTGAGATGTTCGCTTTATTTCTTGTGTTCGTGATATTATAGCGTCGCAAGCGGGGACTTCAGACGCTGCGAACAAAGGGAAGCAGGTGGTCGGATTTTCTTAGCTGAAGACCACAGAGTGAGTAGATTTAACATCTACGGGGAATCGCCCGTATGGCGCTACGCGTCGGGGCTAGATATGATATAATATTAGCCGTATGCTGATTTGCTTATATAGAGATATTGCATAATTCATGTTGCATATAGTTACTTGTGCTTGATATTGTACCTGTTGTACACTGCACTATTATCGACAGTCCATGTTGCACGAGCACCAATGATATGCTACACACACCCTGTCGGTAATTGCCATGACACGCACAACACAAATGCTCATTTATATACCTTGCTGTTGGTTAGCGAGATTAAACAGTTATACTTGTGTGACAGTGCATATTACATAGAACATACCTGTATACCTACATGCCCATATGTATGCCATGCTATATTACTCGTTCGCACATATACCTAGCTATTGTTATATGATCAGTTTGTATTGCATATATATCGGTGGTATGGGACGCTGTATATATATGTATTCTGGATTTGGATTTACATGATTTGTTTTCATAGCATATATATCGGTGGTATGGGACGCTGTATATATATGTATTCTGGATTTGGATTTTTGGGAACCGCGAGATACATTTAATGACTTGATGCTTTATTTGGCGAATCGTTCCGTGATATGCTCATATTGATGTTTTATGTTGCATATGCTATTTTTATGGATTTATGCATTTGAGATGCGATATGGGAAATAAAGTGTCGATCTTGGGCACTTACTTTCCGAGAGATATATGGGATTTGACAGACCGATACGTGGAAATACAAGTGTCGAGGTGGGATACTTGGGTTTCGAGGAACGTATGGATATCAGGAAGACCGATACGTGGAAATACAAGTGTCGAGGTGGGATACTTGGGTTTCAAGGAGCGTATGGATATCAGTATTTATGTGTCGATGATAGGCACTGGTTTTCATGATGTTTTTGAGTGTCGATGTTTGACACTCAGGTTTCATGAGACGTATAGGATTTGAGGGGCCGATCTGAGGGCCGATCTGAGTATTTTGGGATTTGGGTGTTGTTGAGTTACACCGTATTTTCCATGCTTATGATTTGTTCATGAGATTATTTACTATCCCGCACTCAGTATAAAATTGATATGGATATCATGATAGTTGCATATTCCTATTGTCATACTCATGCTATCAGTTCACATGTTATTGATCATTGCTGTTAGTGCATATTTTCGATTACTGTATGATGTTAATTACTATTCACGAGTTGGCAACTCACCCCCGTTGTGCCACAGTGTTTTGCAGGACACACCCCTCTGAGTAGTCGCGGCAGGGTAGCTTATCATCACTACTTTTGTGGATACCGCTACCTTTGGCAGTGAGGCCGTTGCATTATAGGTGGGTTTGCGGTTATCCGTTGTATATTGTATATCTTTTGTTGGATCTAGTATTCTCCATCTACCCCTGTTGTATTTGACTTAGAGACGACTTGTGAGATATCAGTGTTGTATTATATTGGTTTTGGGAGCCCTGCTCGTAGAAGCAGGTTATTTTTGGATATGGTTTACTTCCTTTATAGTCGTTCTCTTTGATTTTTCTTCGCTTTGGCGTCGTATACTTGTTGTGTTGATTGTCTCCGCCGGTGGGCGTGATTTTTCTCCCCCTTGGGATGTTTTATATATTATCTGTGTTGTACCCGTTTTCGGGGCTGGTTTTACAAAGGAGGTGCTGCCGAAATTTTTATGAAAGAAAACTAGAGTTAGAGATTTTAAATGGCGACTTCTAATACTTTTAAATTATGTTTTTCTCCGTTGATCCAGTTTTCGGTGGTTTTAGATTTCTGGGTTTTCGGCTTACTTAAGTTACGTACGCCTGTAGACGTTACGTAATTTAAGTGCCGGTTACGGACCGAATTTCGGGTCGTGACAATATTGCTCATTTCTTCGCTACGGCGTCGTATATTACTCATGTGGCGGTTGTTTCCGCAGTTAGGTGTGATTGCTCCCGTTTGGGGATGCTTTGTTATATTCTGTATCATTTTACTTATATCATGTTTTGTACCCGACTTCGGGTTTAGTTTTACAAAGGAAATGCTGCCAAAATTTTCAAGATAATAACTTAAACTTTAAAGAATGTTATTAAACTACTTAATGTTTTCCAAATGTTTTAAACAAATGTATTCAACACTCACTACTTTTAATTGTTTTGATTTCTGGGTTTCGGCTTACTTAGTCGCGTTACGCCTGTAGACGTTGCGTGGTTAATGTTCGTTGTATGTATGCCCTAGAGGCCAGTATTGTACAGATGATGTATATTATAATGGATGCTTGGACATATATAGAGATGACTTTCTTGCTCGATATGATAGTATGCTATCTGGTTGCTCTTTATCTTAACATGTACACTTGTCTTTTTAAACTGTCTTATAGTTACATGTTGGTAAAGCCCTTAGGATGTGTACTTGACTACCTGGACTATGATGCAGATCATACTAGTGGGGGCATGGTAGTCTATAGATACATCCGTCAAGGTCCCTAGTCGTGGGTGTATCGAGACGGGGCATCGATATACCAGTGTAGACTAGCGTATACGCTTCTCGACCCATGAGATGGGCGATGGATGATCCCATATCCTTTGGTGTTTGACATCAGAGATGGTATACGGGTGCTCAGTGGAGACTGGGTACACTGGACGGACTCGCCGAGAACTCCCAGATGGTATTATACCTCACGTCAGATGGCAGTTCTCAGGTGACACTTGTGCAGGTTAGTCTGTAGACCCGAGATCGTCATAGAGTCTTGTGTGATTCCCACTGTGCTTTGATCTCCACCTTACCACGTCCATGAGGGCATGCAAAACGGTGGTCTTTGGGTATAGTCCCGAGTCACATGGAGGCAATGAGCGATAGGAGGGGTTTCGTCTCTCCCGGTATTGGGGGTTGATGTTGCGCTGTGCTCGATTGGCCGTAACAGGGAAGTCCCTGGCCAGGGCTGATCAGAGATTTGTTGGTAAGTGTTACCAGTAGTTTCTCGACCCGTTATGAGCCTCACATCGGCACGACTTATCGGTTACTGGGGTCTGACATTTACCACCCCTAGACTTGATATGCGACATATCAGACGAACAGACTGGACTGTACGGTAAGTGTTGCTGGTTCGATTCACAGGAGTGTGAGCGGGCTAGCTCGTCGATCTTCTGATCGCTCAATACCCGGGTGGCCGTTACGTTTAGCAGACCACTTGCGGCTTGTGGGTGCTTGATATGATCATCATCTGCTGCCGGCGTATTGACGAGTCTTTAGAGTCCTCCACAGAGGTTTCCTGGCTCAAGCGAAACGAAATAGGAGCGCATATGAGATATGTGCGGGACCGAGAATAATGCGTGTATGTGATACCGTATTACATTCTCGCGACGAATGTTTCGATTGGTTGTATACGATATAACCTAGTTATCGAATCATTGATTTGATAAACCGATACATTGTATACTAGTCGGTTATGTGCGACATGACCGGATCATTGAATCAAGTGTTGATTTAATGATTTAATGTATAATTATATATTTGATATATTACTTTGCATTAACTAGTATTGGTTCATTTTAAAAAGGATTTTCTCACTTGATATGCACATTGTATATGTGATATATTTTGTGTGCACTTGATTGTATCATGTTTGATGATACATACTCACTTGGGTTTGTGTAAAGACTTAAACCATGTTTAGTGAATGGTTAGGGTTTCATATTTTCACTTAATTATTTATCTTTTCATTTTTGAGAAATAGTTAATAGAAAACAAAATGGTTTCTTTTATCATGAAGCTTGTTGAAGCTTCATGAAGCTTTGACCAAGTGACCACTTTGTCTTCTTCTCCTAACCCTAACCACTCATCTAAACTATAGTTAACTCTCTACACTTGACGAAGGTTAGAAGATGATAAGTATTGATTTTATTATTCTTTTTACACAATACATATCATATCTTTTCTTCTTCATCATCATCTTCATGAAGAAGGAAAGCTTGTCTTCATCAATGGCATCTTGAGCAAAAGTGTGTTAAATCCAATTCTAAAGTGAGCCCACCTCCTATTTCTTCACCCTCTACCTCTTGCCAAGTAGTATAGGGTGTTTTCTTCACAAGTTTCACAACTTGGTGAAGTTGGAGCTTGATCTTGTGTAACCTCGACGTAGATCATCTTCGGCACGAAGCCGACGACCTTGCCCGCCCATTTCTCCGATGAAGCCGATGCTTGAGTCCGGGATTCGAGACGGACAGCGAGAGGACGTCTACGTGGAGCTAAGGAAGTGGAGAACCGGATCTACAAAGGTTGTAGCCTCTTTCTTATATTTAAGATGTTAACTAGTTTCTTTTTTTCGCCTAAAATTCTAGTCGACGATCCGTATTAGGTTTTCTCGGCACTCATAAAATGATAAATTGGCATGGTTGATGCCTTGCGAGACCTCTATTGTGTGCCTAGGAACTCTACAGTGGTATCAGAGCCTAGCTAGAGCCTTAGGCGAAGAGTAGACGACGTTTGAAATCCGAACGAATCGAAACCCTTATCCCAAACTTGCTCTCTAGACTTTTTCTAAAAACTGGGTTTTTTCCATATTAAAAATACTTAAAAAATTCAGCAGGAAGTTCTAAGAATTACGGTGAAAAATTGGACAAATGATGCGTCCAACACGCGGCGGAACCGCGGCATAAGCCTAGCTTATGCGGCGGTTCCGCGGCGACATGATGACGTCAACCCTCCAAATTTGCACAGTAATTCCTATTTTACAGTGCTGAGTTTTATGGGAATTTTTAATATTTATTCAAGAGTTGAATTTTCTGGGGTGTTTTGGGAGTTCGAAGATTCGATCGGATTATCAGACTTTGTCTATGTGGTTTCCGGATAATTTTAGAATATGTTAAAAAGTTCAACCGGATGTAAATACCCAATCTTTCCCCTGCCGGAAAATATCCAAGTGTTGGATTTTTCTGTGGTTTAAGGACGTTCTGAGTAGTGCAAGTAACGCGATGGTCCCTCTAGAAGAAAACAAACCTTAACTCGACTATGTGACCGTCTTGAACTGCCCTTTGAACCTTCGGGTTTAGGGCAGTACGGCGTGCCACATGTGAGGCGTTGGCTTGACCCTTCTACGGCTGGACCGTTGGTACTGAGGCATGAAGTGAATGTCTTTGAACCTATTTCATGTGTTGGACGGTTTCGGGAAAACTTGGGTGTTCGAATGTTCGATCGGAAAGTTTAATATTTTCTATTTATCCGGAATGGGGTACAATAATTGGAATTCACAAACAGTTATGAGATAACTGAATGAAAGTTATAAATCTAGCGGTTTAGTTTCACTTGATATTGAAAAGAGTTTTCGATAATGAGACTAAAATGCGGGGTTTATAATTGTTAGGCATGTGATGTCTAAGTATTTCATTTGATTAGGCATGTGATGTCTAAAAGGGTTACGGATTCCAACTGTTGTAGTTTTACAGTTTCTTTTCTGTGACCGTAAGTGTAGTATGTCGATATTGCCGGTTTCATTGCTATACGTCAACGACAATTGGGGTATGCATACTTACTTACGTTGATGACATGTGATGTTATGTGTTGCTGGATATGTTATATTGGATTGTCGTGAATGAATAGCCGGGGGTTTTTATTTGAGATGAGCGTTTTTCATTTTCATTCATGTAAAAACTTGTATGTAATATTCTGTTATTTGGGGCACTTCCAGGTTGCGGAAGTTGTCACCTTTTGTATATTATTTGCTTTTCCGCATTAGGATAGACCCAAGGAGGGGAGCACAAGTAACCGGGTTCTAGGGTCCAGTAGGAGACCATCTCGAGGAGTCGAGTCCGGGTCTTCTAACCCTAGAATTGGCAGGGTTGCTTGCCGCTCTCGTAGGGGTCTAGGGGTGTGGGATTGGCTATTCATCACGACCGTGGAATCCGTGTTTTATACTGGCTCGTATTGAAAACACGGACGTCCTAGTATATCCAATGTTTCATATGTTTCTTCTGCTGCGATATCTGTGATGTGATCCTGTGATGTTCTGTGATAGATACAGTATATAGTATATATGATATATTATATAGACGTTACTTATGTTTTGCATCCGCACTAGCCATGCCCTGCTCTGTCGTTAGTTACCTAACCTAACGGTGCACGAGGGGACATCCAGGCGAATGCGGATGGCATAAGTGTACGTCGTATTTATCTGTGATGTTTAGGTGACTTAAATGATGGGACTTCATTAATGTGATTAATTAAAGAAAAGAAACCTAAGATGTTGTAGAATCAAATTTTAAACAAAACAGGTAGCTACAGTTCTTGCTTTGCATATATATGATATACCCTGCACCTTATTCGATGAGGAAAGGACCGAGATCCCTTCACCGGGAGTGACTCCTTTAGCAATAACTGGCAGATGCTACACACTTGGTTTGACTTTTGATTGCTTCTATAGTTTCTGCTTTGCACAGTGATATATATGATATATCCCGCACCTCATTCGACGAGGAAAGGGCCGACGATCCCTTCACCGGGAGTGACCCCTTTAGCAAAACTAGAAAAGCCTCAAAATCACTCCATTTCAAAACTTCATTTTGATTCTACAACGATATCAAGTTCATTACGCTCATGGTTTTCAGAAAAACCTGCGTAGCCCTCCGTCATTTCAGATAAGTACTACTTAGTATTCATGCTGCGGTAGTTTGGCCTCCTTCAAAGCGTAGTGTATGGTAGCTAACTAGAGCTTATCTGCCAGCATATGATGCGATTGGATTAGGGTATTCGTACGGCGTAGTTTGGCCTCCGTCAAGGGTCGTACGGGTGGGTTTAATTCGATCAAGAAATGACGGGTTGAACTTGACTAGCGCCCTGTGGGTAGTTTGGCCTCCGTCAAGGTCACAGGACGCTAGGGGAAAAAGTATTATCGGGAATTTCAAGTGTTGAAATTTGCAATGAGATTGCATACCTTCTATGAGATAGTTGGATCCCGATACCCACTGCGAGTAAGAGTTACTCCTGGGAGAGTTTTACACATTGCAATTAGCTGATCAAGTAGGTGTCTAGAAAGGTGTCAACGGGGTTACGCCTCTGGGAAAACGAGGTTTACATTAATTAGGTTCATGCGAAAGCACGGGGGACCTCCCTCAAAGTACCGACACTGGCCTGGCTGAAAGATTGGCGAACTTGTAGTGTGTAATTAATCCCGGCTAGTCTTTCCTTTTAGGGTTTGAAGGAAGATTTGATAAAAACCAGTCGGAGCCATCCTGATTAGATAAGATAATAACCAATCTGATCTTGCACGAGCTTACGCTAAAGTGTTTTCTTCTCTCTCTCTCCAGGTAGCGACCATGTCATGCCCTAATCAAGATAATAATATGGATGTATTGACCGA
Organism: Agapanthus africanus; assembly: GCA_030015575.1. Lineage (NCBI taxonomy): Eukaryota > Viridiplantae > Streptophyta > Magnoliopsida > Asparagales > Amaryllidaceae > Agapanthus > Agapanthus africanus. Next base: position 118,617,470 of record CM057351.1, read on the forward strand.
ACCCGCACGTTATACTGTGCAGGGGAACGTTGAACCCGTTCTATCTTATAAGTGTTATGAGAATGAACAGGAAACAGGAGAATATCTGGATTCTCACACCGCCCAAACGGAGAACATGCATGTTGATGCATCATCTTCGGGTATGTTTGTCATTGAGAACTGTTTCTCAGTTCAACCTACATCCTGGGTATTAGATACCGGATCAGGATCCCACATATGTAAGATGTTACATGGGCTGCAGAAAGGTAGAGAACTGTGAAAAGGTGATCATTCCGTTCAAGTTGGGAATGGAGCAAATGTTGTAGCCAAAGCAATTGGCGAATATCACCTAGTATTACCAAGTAGTGATACACTGATTCTAAATGAATGCTATTATATACCGAACATGATGTGCAACATTATATCAGTTTCTTTATTAAGTAAAGAAGGATATAATTTTGTAGTAAAGGATAATGTTATGAACATATTCCTAGATCAAAAGTTGATTGCATCAGGCTCGTTGTATAATGGCATATTCATTCTCAATCAAAATACAGTCCTCAATTTACAAAACACACACAAGAGGAAGAGTTCTGAACTGAACGAATCTTTCTTGTGGCATTGTAGACTGGGTCACATTAATGCGACACGACTAGCTAAGTTGCATAAGGATGGATATTTAAATTCGTTTGAATTTCATCTTATAACACTTGCCAGTCATGTCTCAAAGGCAAGATGACCAAAACTCCGTTTACTGGACACGGAGAAAGAGTTACCGAACTCTTGGGACTAATACATAGTGATGTATGCGGTCCCATGTCTACACATGCCAGGGATGGTTCTTCGTACTTCATTACATTCACTGACGATCTCTCTAGATTCGGATATGTGTTCCTGATGAAACACAAATCAGAAGCTTTTGAGAAATTTAGAGAATATAAACAAGAAGTAGAGAACCAAACAGGCAAAAGTATTAAGATCCTTCGATCTGATCGAGGAGGAGAATACTTAAGTAACGAATTCAGAGATTATCTAAAAGAGAATGGGATTCTCTCTCAGCTTACTCCTCTTTATACACCACAGCACAACGGTGTATCGGAGCGGAGAAATCACACCCTATTAGATATGGTGCGCTCTACGATGAGTGCAGCTGAGTTACCTATTTCCTTCTAGGGATATGCACTGGAGACTGCTGCATACCTATTGAATAGAGTTCCAACCAAATCAGTGCCTACCACTCCATATGAGATATGGAATGGCAAGAGACCATGTCTTAATTTTATTCAGATATGAGGTTGTCCGGCCTATGTTAAAACACAAAATCCGGACAAGCTCGAGGCAAGGTCTGTTCTATGTAAGTTTGTTGGATATCCTAAACATTCGCGAGGGTATATCTTCTACCACTCCGAGGAACAAAAAGTGTTTGTTTCTCGACATGCCACTTTCTTAGAAAAGAATTTTCTTATGAAACAGACATGTAGCATTGAGGTAGAACTGGAAGAGGTTCCAGCAACACAAACTATAACAGAAGACTTGGTAGAACCAGAGGATTCAGTAGTACCCGACGAACCCCAGCCTCTCCGCCGATCTAGAAGGGTTTCTCGTCCACCTGAGAGATACTACGGTTTTCTCATTGACGGTGGAAGCGAGGATTGCATCATGGAGGATGATGACCCAACTAGCTTCGAGTAGGCCATCACGAGTAGGGACTTAGTGAAATGGCTGGATGCTATGCAGTCCGAGATGGAATCCATGTACACCAACAAAGTATGGACTTTGGATGTTACTCCTAAAGGGGTGAAACCCATTGGGAGCAAATGGATCTTCAAGAAAAAACTTGGTGTAGATGGGAAAGTGGAGACTTTCAAAGCTAGACTTGTTGCAAAAGGTTTTCGTCAAAGAACAGGTGTGGACTATGACGAAACCTTTTCTCCAGTGGCTATGCTTAAATCCATCCGGATCATGCTTGCCATCGCTGCATATCATGACTACGAAATCTGGCAAATGGATGTTAAGACAGCCTTTCTAAACGGTGATTTAGAAGAGCGTGTACATGACTCAGACAGAGAGCTTCGTAGACAGTGGGAGCAGCGGGAAGGTGTGCAAGCTGCTTAAGTCCATTTATGGATTAAAGCAAGCATCGCGGAGTTGGAACATCTGCTTTGACGTCGTTATCAAAGAGTTTGATTTCGTCAAAAACCCAGATGAACCTTGTATTTACAAGATGGTGGCAGAGAGTAAGGTTGTCTTCCTCGTATTGTACGTGGACGACATACTCATGATAGGAAATGATATTCCTATGCTACAATCGCTCAAGCTCTTCTTATCACAAAGATTCTCAATGAAAGATCTTGGTGATGCCTCCTTCATATTAGGAATTAGGATCTATAGAGATAGATCCAAACGGATATTGAGATTGTCCCAATCCAGGTACATTGACACCATACTAAAGAGGTTTAGTATGGAAGAATCCAAGCGTGGGAACTTGTTCACGATCTCTGGAGTCACTCTCTCCAAAGAGATGTCTCCCAAGACTGATTTGGAGAGAGCTCGCATGTAAGGGATACCCTATGCTTTGGCTGTAGGCTCTATCATGTACGCGATGCTGTGTACCAGACCCGATGTAGCATACTCACTAAGTGTAGTGAGCAGGTATCAAGCTGATCCTCGAGAGAGTCACTGGACAGCTGTGAAGAGCATTCTCAAGTACTTACGAAGGACTAAAGAGATGCTCTTGGTGTATGGTAACGGAGAACTCCAAGTGGAGTCCTTTACAGATTCGAGCTTTCAGAGTGATAAGGACGACTCTAAGTCGCAGTCGGGATTTGTCTTAACCCTTTACGGAGGGGCGGTTAGCTGGAAGAGTTCCAAGCAGGAAACCGTGGCAGACTCGACGATGGAGGCTGAATACATCGCTGCCAACGATGCTGCTAAAAAGGATGTCTGGATCAAGAAGTTCATTACTGAACTTGGAGTGGTTCCATCCATTGAGCATCCAATACCTTTGTATTGCGATAACAATGGAGCGGTGGCTTTGGCCAAGGAACCTAGGTCCCATCAGAGATCCAGGCATATTCTAAAGCGATATCACCTGATCCGGGAGATAGTTGATCACCGGGAGATCGAGGTCTGGAGGGTTGACACGAAGAATAACACGGCGGATCCACTCACGAAGGCCATTCCCCAGATACAGTTTGAGAGACTCTTCGGGATGCTCGGTATGCGATACTACAGCAGCTGGCCCTAGTGCAAGTAGGAGATTGTTAGTTGTATGTATGCCCTAGAGGCCAGTATTGTAGAGACGATGTATATTATATTGGATGCTTCGACATATATAGAGATGACTTTCTTGCTCGATATGATAGTATGCTATCTGGTTGCTCTTTATCTTAACATGTACACTTGTCTCTTTAAACTGTCTTATAGTTACATGTTGGTAAAGCCCTTAGGATGTGTACTTGACTACCTGGACTATGATGCAGATCATACTAGTGGGGGCATGGTAGTCTATAGGTACATCCTTCAAGGTCCCTAGTCGTGGGTGTATCGAGACGGGGCATCGATATACCAGTGTAGACTAGCGTATACTCTTCTCGACCCATGAGATGGGCGATGGATGATCCCATATCCATTGGTGTTTGACATCAGAGATGGTATACGGTTGCTCAGTGGAGACTGGGTACACTGGACGGACTCGCCGAGAACTCCCAGATGGTATTATACCTCACGTCAGATGGCAGTTCTCAGGTGACACTTGTGCAGGTTAGTCTGTAGACCCGAGATCGTCATAGAGTCTTGTGTGATTCCCACTGTGCTTTGATCTCCACCTTACCACGTCCATGAGGGCGTGCAAAACGGTGGTCTTTGGGTACAGTCCCGAGTAACATGGAGGCAATGAGCGATAGGAGGGGTTTCGTCTCTCCCGGTATTGGGGGTTGATGTTGCGCTGTGCTCGATTGGCCGTAACAGGGAAGTCCCTGGCCAGGGCTGATCAGAAATTTGCTGGTAAGTGTTACCAGTAGTTTCTCGACCCGTTATGAGCCTCACATCGGCATGACTTATCGGTTACTGGGGTCTGACGTTTACCACCCCTAGACTTAATATGCGACATATCAGACGAACAGACCAGACTGTAGGGTAAGTGTTACTGGTTGGATTCACAGGAGTGTGAGCGGGCTAGCTCGTCGATCTTCTGATCGCTCAATACCCGGGTGGCCGTTACGTTTAGCAGACCGCTTGCTGCTTGTGGGTACTTGATATGATCATCATCTGCTGCCGGCGTATTGACGAGTCTTTAGAGTCCTACACAGAGGTTTCCTAGCTCAAGCGAAACGAAATACGAGCGCATATGAGATATGTGCGGGACCGAGAATAATGCGTGTATGTGAAACCGTATTACATTCTCGCGACGAATGTTTTGATTGGTTGTATACGATATAACCTAGTTATCGAATCATTGATTCGATAAACCGATACATTGTATACTAGTCGGTTATGTGCGACATGACCGGATCATTGAATCAAGTGTTGATTTAATGATTTAATGTATAATTATATATTTGATATATTACTTTGCATTAACTAGTATTGGTTCATTTTAAAAACGATTTTCTCACTTGATATGCACATTGTATATGTGATATATTTTCTGTGCACTTGATTGTATCATGTTTGATGATACATACTCACTTGGGTTTGTGTAAAGACTTAAACCATGTTTAGTGAATGGTTAGGGTTTCATATTTTCACTTAATTATTTATCTTTTCTTTTTTGAGAAATAGATAATAGAAAACAAAATGGTTTCTTTTATCATGAAGCTTGTTGAAGCTTCATAAAGCTTTGACCAAGTGACCACTTTGTCTTCTTCTCCTAACCCTAACCACACATCTAAACTATAGTTAACTCTCTACACTTGACCATGGTTAGAAGATGATAAGTATTGATTTTATTATTCTTTTTACACAATACTTATCATATCTTTTCTTCTTTTTCATCATCTTCATGAAGAAGGAACGCTTGTCTTCATCAATGGCATCTTGTGCAAAAGTGTGTTAAATCCAATTCTAAAGTGAACCCACCTCCTATTTCTTCACCCTCTACCTCTTGCCAAGTAGTATAGGGTGTTTTCTTCACAAGTTTCACAACTTGGTGAAGTTGGAGCTTGATCTTGTGTAACCTCGACGTAGATCATCTTCGGCACGAAGCCGACGACCTTGCCCGCCCATTTCTCCGATGAAGCAGATGCTTGAGTCCGGGATTCGAGACAGACAGCGAGAGGACGTCTACGTGGAGCTAAGGAAGTGGAGAACCGGATCTACAAAGGTTGTAGCCTCTTTCTTATATTTAAGATGTTAACTAGTTTCTTTTTTCGCCTAAAATTCTAGTCGACGATCCGTATTAGGTTTTCTCGGCACTCATAAAATGATAAATTGGCATGGTTGATGCCTTGCGAGACCTCTATTGTGTGCCTAGGAACCCTACAGTTAAGTGCCGGTCACGAGTCGAACTTCGGGTCGTGACAAAGTTGGAATCAGAGCGTAGGTTTTTTCTTTCGGAGTGTAGGATGACCCTGGTATGATGGAGTAGGTAGCTGAAGCAGAGTGGCGTAGCGTGTGTATGTTCCGCGGCATACTCACGACACGGTACACCGCCTAAGAGACCTTAGGACTTATTGATTTAATTCCTTCTTGAGTATATACATTCATGCGATTCGATTTCCGAATCCTTATCGAATCCTATTTTCTTTTCAGCCATTATGTCGACAAAGACTACGAGGGCGCAGAGAGCGGCCGCGAGGGCCGAGATTCGAGTTGACTCGTCCGAGACGAGGACTGATCCGGGTAGTACACCGGTTGTAACTGAGCAGGTTGTTCCTCCTACGAAAGATCATATCGCCATGCTAGGGGCTGGTATGCAGGAGATGCGCCAGACGGTGGTATCCAGTATGCAGGAGATGCGCCAGATGATGGGATCGCTAGTTGAGACACTTCGAGCGCAGCGACCCGATGTAGTTCCACCCATTGCAGGAACCGTGATGGTAACCGCAGTACAGTCATATGTCCATGTGGCTACAGCGGTTATTACAGTGTCGCTATCAGAGTTTATGAGGCTGAAGCCTCCGGTCTTCACAGGCACTGATGCAGCCGAGGACCCACAGTCTTTCATTGATAGGATGGTCCGGATATGTTGTTCCCTTAGATGCGCAGATGCGAGATGGGTAGAGTTCGCGAGATTTCTCCTGGAAGGTCTTGCGCAGAAATGGTGCGAATAGGTCGAGAAGGGCAGAGTAGCAGGTCTTCCTCCTATGAACTGGACAGAGTTCGTGACGATATTCGTTGCCCGTTTTCTTCCACTGAGTGTCAGAGATGCTAGAGCACGTAGGTTCGAGTCCTTACATCAGACTCCGGAGATGACAGTGGCCGAGTATGATGTACAATTTACCGAGCTATCAGTTTATGCCCCATATCTAGTGGCTACTGAGGAGATGCGAGTAAAGAGATTTGTCTGAGGCTTGCTTACACCACTGTTCCTTGCGTTCAGCGCCCAGCATTACGAGACTTATGCGGTAGCTGTAGATGCAGCCTTATTAGTCGAGGAGCGCCTTGCTGAGACTTCGGTAGTTCCAGAGCCGAAGAGACTTCGTGCCGATGCATCAGCACAGAGCCAGCGTTTATGCGCCGCGACAGGTTCCGTTCAGGTACGGGGGTTAGCAGGGGATCAGGACGAGGTCAGCTAATCAGCACTTATCCCCAGGAGGGTCAGTCGGCACCATCTAGATGCTTCCGATGCTGAAGTTCTTATCATCGTGTTCGAGATTGTCCTGAGATACCCCCGAGAGAGGCAGCAGCACCGCATGTTATATTACCACCTTCACCACCCCAGAGGGCGTTGCTTATTGTACCCACTGTTGCTCCGCGTCAGACTTATGCATAGAGAGGTCGTGGGCCCGTTGGATTTTCTCAAAGAGGACGGGGCGACCAAGGCAGTGGACAGTCAGTCTCAGGTGGAGGACAGGCACGGGTTTTTGCTTTGACGCATCAGGACGCTCAGGCGTCCAATGCGGTGGTCTCAGGTATCCTTCCAGTATGTTCTGTTGATGCACACGTGTTGTTTGATCCCGGATCCACGCACTCAGACGTATCCACACACTTTATGCTGAGTCCGGTTTGCTTGATCAGCCGCTTGTTGTGACCACTCCTGTGGGAGAGTCGTTTGTTGCTAGGCACGTGTTCCGATCCTGTACTGTTCATATTAGCGAGAGAGAGTTTCCTGTCGACTTGATCCTCTTTGAGATGTTGGACTTCGACGTTCTTTTGGGCATGGATTGTTTAGCAATGTGCTATGCGTCTGTGGACTGCCGCATGAAGACAGTTAGATTTTGTTTTCCCGGTGAGTCAACTTTTGTTGTGTTGGGGGACCGTGGTGCCGCCCCTTACAGTTTGATTTCTTCTTTTCACGCTGGACAGCTTTTGAAGAAGGGATGTCTGGGATTTCTCGCCTATGTTTGCGATACTATAGCTACAGAGGTTCTGTTGGATCATGTTCCGGTTGTTAGCGAGTTTCCTGATGTGTTCCCTGACGAGCTTCCTGGGCTACCACCCGAGCGTGACATTTCTTTCTGTATTGACTTGATTCCTGGCACGGGGCCTATTTCTATACCGCCTTATCGGATGGCCATGGCGGAACTTAGAGAACTGAAGGGTCAGTTGAAAGATTTGCTGGACAAGGTACTTATTCGACCCAGTGTTTCTCCTTGGGGTGCTCCGTTCCTGTTTGTTAAGAAAAAGGACGGCAGTTTGCGTTTGTGTATCGACTAACGCCAGCTGAACACGGTTACTATGCGGAACAGGTATCCTTTGCCACGCATCGACGACTTGTTCGACCAGCTTCAGGGGGCAGGGTAGTTTTTGAGGATCGATTTACGATCAGGCTACCATCAGCTGCGGGTTCGACAGGAGGACATTCCTAGGACAACTTTCCGCACGCGCTACGGCCATTATGAGTTTTTGGTGATGTCGTTCGGACTCACCAATGCGCCAGCAGCATTCATGGACATGATGAACCGTATTTTCTGGCCGTATCTTGAATTGTTCATCATCGTATTCATTGACGATATTCTGGTATATTCCCGGAGCAGAGAGGAGCACGAGCAGCACCTACGGATTACACTGCAGACCTTGAGGGAGCACCGGCTTTTCGCAAAATTCTCCAAGTGTGAATTCTGGCTGGACAGCATAGACTTTTTGGGTCACCTGATTACATGAGATGGTATATGTGTAGACCCGAGGAAGATCGAGGCCGTTCAACGTTGGCCCAGACCTAGATCCGTTACGGAGATTCACATCTTTTTAGGGTTGGCCGGTTACTACGGGCAATTTGTGCAGGACTTCTCCCGTATTGCTACACCTTTGAACGGGTTGACCCGTAAGGGAGTTCCTTTCGATTGGACGGAGGAGTGTGAGCACAGTTTTCAGCAGCCACAGACTCGACTGACTACGGCGCCAGTGTTATCATTGCCTTCAGGGTCGGGCGGATTTGTGGTCTATTGTGATGCTTCTCGAGTGGGGCTAGGGTGCGTATTGATGCAGCATGACAGGGTGATCGCGTATGCTTCACTGCAATTGAAGAAACATGAACAGAACTACCCCACTCATGATTTGGAGATGGCTGCAGTGGTCTTTGCACTTAAGATCTGGCGACATTACCTATACGGCGAGTCGTACCAGATATTCACAGATCACAAGAGCTTAAAGTATATATTTCAGCAGCGGGACCTGAATCTTAGATAGCGCTGATGGATGGAGCTACTGAAGGACTACGATTGCGAGATCTTGTACCACCCGGGCAGGGCTAATGTAGTGGCGGATGCTTTGAGCAGGAGGCCCGGGGGTAGTCTATCTAGTTTGAGCGCAGTGCAGAGGCAGTCGTCGGAAGATTGACAGATTTTATGCGACAGCCGGGTGCAGTTCGAGTTTACGCCGATCGGAGGACAGCTTGCGCATGTTCGTGCATGCCCACAGTTGCTTGACCGTATACATGAGGCATAGTACAGTGATGACCGATGTTCAGAGATCATGGCACAGATTGGACAGGGATAATTTTCCGAGTTCGTGGTCGATGATCAGGGGATACTGCGATTTTGGACTAGACTGTGCGTACCAAATACTAGGGGACTGCGGCGTGAGATTCTTGAAGAGGCACATCGATCGGTGTACAGTGTTCATCCAGGTTCCACCAAGATGTACCATGATATGAGAGATGTTTACTGGTGGGACGGAATGAAAAGGGACATCGCAGATTTCGTGTCGAGATGCCTGACTTGTCAGCAAGTCAAGGACGAGCACCAGAGGCCCACGGGAGAGCAACAGCCGTAACCCATTCCGGAGTGGAAATGGGAGCAGATTTCTATGGACTTCATTGTGGGTCTACCCAGGACTAGTCGAGCGTATGACTCCATCTGGGTGATCGTGGATCATTTGATGAAAGCGGCTCACTTCCTGCCAGTGAAGACGACTTTCTGTTTTGCTCAGTATTCCCAGATATGCATCGACGAGATTGTATGACTGCACGGAGTTCCGACATGTATAGTGTCCGACAGAGGCACCCAGTTTACCAGCCGACTATGGCAGAGGCTTCAGGAGGCTTTGGGCACCCGCTTGAGTTTCAGCACAACATTTCATCCGCAGACCGACGGACAGTCAGAGCGGACTATTCAGACTCTCGAGGACATGCTCCGAGCGTTCGTATTAGATTTTGGAGGTAGCTGGGATCATCATTTACCCTTAGTAGAGTTCTCCTACAACAACAGTTTCCAGGAGACCATTCAGATGTTACCATTCGAGGCTCTATATGGTAGGAGATACAGATCACCCGTCTGTTGGACAGAGCTCAGTGAGAGCAGTATCTTAGGGTCGTAGATTGTTGAGGAGAAGACCGCAAAGATCCAGTTGATTCATGATAGGATGAGGGCAGCCCAGAGTAGGCAGAGATCTTATGCGGACCGTCGTCGGCGCAGACTTGAGTTTTCTATAGGTGATCAAGTTTTCTTGAGGGTCTCCCCAATGAAAGGTGTGATGAGATTTGGGAAGAAGGGGAAGCTTAGTCACAGGTACGTGGGCCCTTTCGAGATCCTTGAGCGTGTCGGTGCAGTTGCGTATCGGTTAGCCCTTCCGCCTAGTTTTCCAGATGTGCACCCCGTATTTCACGTTTCGATGCTCCGCAAGTATCTTCATGATCCTTCGCATGCGATTCAGCACCCGACGATCCAGCTAGAGCGTGACCTTTCTTTTGTAGAGCAGCCGGTGATAATCTTGGATCGACAAGTGAAGAAATTGAGATCGAAGGATATACCGTCCGTCAAGATACTTTAGCGTGGTCCGAGCAGCGATGAGGTCACTTGGGAGACCGAGAGTGAGGTGAGGAATAAATATCCCCATCTCTTTGAAGGTACGCGTAATTAAATTTTTAATTTCGGGGACTGAATTTCTTTAAGCGGGGTAGATTGTAACGCTTTGAAATTCGTTTAGGATATTTTCCCGTTAATTAGTAATTATCCGTGTTTTTCTAAAAAAAACCGAATATCTTATTTTCCTTCTTGACTAGTGATAATTGTGTTGTTAAGTGTTTATATATAAATATATATATATATATATATAGGTTTTATTAATTATATTTTAGTCGTGTTAACCCTAAATGGGAATTATTTTTGTGTCAGTGTACACATGCACACTTATCATATTTTGTTACTTTGGTTAAAAAGGGTAATCATGTTAACCATTTTGCATTTTCTTGCATGGTTTTAATTATCCCTACCCTTTTTAACAAGTCAAAACCCTTTTTACTTTAAAATTCAAGTAGAAATGGGAGGCATGGTGGTTAGGTGAGGGGTTTGACTTGGTTTGGACCATTTTTCTCTCTCTCTTTTCTCTCTTTCTCTCATTGCAGAATTTCTGCAGTAAGGCAACAGCAAAAACCCACATTTTTCTTCATCTTCCCTTCTCTTTTCATTTCTCTTTTGATTCATGCTCAAACCTTACACAAAACAATACTTTTTCCTTCACAAAACTTTGGAAAAATGACTTTTTGGGGGAGTTTGGAGGCAAGTCTGTGCTTGTGAGGGAAAGAGCAGAAGTTTTAGGTTTCTTTAAGGTCCTTTGAAGGTATATATCTCACACTTAACCCCCTTTTTCATAACTTGTCATAATTTAGCTAAAAATCTTGTTTTTATGTGTTTTTTTGTGATATTGAAGGGAATTTGTTAAGTTTATGTTAAATTGGTATTATTCTGGCTTGGATAACTCTTTTAAGTTCTATTAGAGCTGTTTAAACCAAGTTTTTATTTCAGTTTACACTAAAATACCCTTAGGTACCAAATTAGTGTTTTTAAAACGTATTTAAGCTTGTTATTAGGATACGGTGATCTGCTTTGTCTGCAAGTGTTTTCTGGAGTTTCAAACAACTTCAAAATAGTGCGCAGGGTTTTTGGGGTGTTTTGTTGATGTTCGACCCAGTTCCACCGGAGGAAAACCAGCGGCTCCCTCCTGCAGGTCCGGCGACGCCCCCCCCTCTGTTGGGTCAGGTGTTGTGCAAGGTAGTGTCTGTGTGTGCTTTGCAGTGTTTGGTCTTGTTTACTTTTGGGGATTTCTTCCAGGTAAAAATCTGGGAGCTGTTTCCCTTAATATGGAGTTTGTGTTTAGCGCGACACGTACGCTTCGTTATGGTCTGGTGAGTTCTTTGCATCGCAGCGCATCGGGGTAGTACAGGGTTTAGCACACGCGCGTTTTAGTGTATCGAGTTCACGCGTTTAGCTTGTGACGCTACTTTTTCCGTACTGCCTTAGTATCACGTTTTATAGGATTGTTGCTTATGATTGTTCCTTGTGTATTTCTTGGTTCGTAGGCGAGTACGACGGACGCCGCGAAGAAGGGGAAACAAGTCGTCGGCTATACTTAGCACGAGACTACGGTGAGTAAATTTAACATCTACGGGGAAATCGCCCGCATGGCGTTATGCGTCAGGGCTTATAGGACCTTGTAGCAGCATATTACATTTACATACATTGACTGTTCATGGATACGATTTGTTACATACCGCATTCCCTGCTATATGTATATGAACTTAGAATTGATAATACACCGCACTGTTACTAACGGTTCATGTTGCACGAGCACAAATCTGCATGTTACACACACACCGTTAGTAATTGCCATAACACTCACATTGTAGAATCGCCATGATCATTATACTGTAGCTCATCTCCTATATTATTTGACCTGATTATTTAAATTGTGCACATACTCATTTTCATATCCATATTTGTGCACGTACTCAACCGCATGATACCTTTTGAAAAACTGAATCTATTTTAAAGAGCGGTTTCTCCCATTTACTCATAGCATGACTTTGAAGCATATATCACATCGCATTGGCTTTGGATTTCATGTGATTTCTGGATTTGAGGACCGTGGGATTGTTTAAGAAAATATACACTATTTTGAAAACACGGTTCTTCTTGATATGATATTTTGGTGCGTCCACCATTCGTTTTCTTGTTTCTGACAGGTGTGACATGTGAACCCGAATCGAGGAGCTGGATGAGGCCGATTGCGTGTACATGGTGGACCCGGTATGGTACCCCGGGGCGAGAACGGATCGCTGTGCATTAGACGGTGAGCCTGGCAGTGGGACCACTACCTACCGGTGATTGGTTGGACCTGGCGGTTATCCAGAGGATACTGACCAGAGTCGATAGATGGATACGGGATGACCCGTACTGCTGGGGCCGAGGGCCGATTCCGCAGACGGAGCCCGTGGGCTGATCCGGACTGACGGAGCCCGATATTTGAGGATTTGCGTGTCGATGCTGGACACGAGTATTTTATGATATTTTGAGTGCTGTTGTTGGGCACTCGTGATTCTCAGAGGTTTACAGGATTTTAGGGCCGATGGGAGTGTCGGCGCCTGAGTTTATTGGGATCTGGGTGCATTGATGGGCACCGATTATATTTTCCACGTTGACATTTCGTGTAGATGTTGTATTTCCCATGCTCAGCATTCGTTATTATGCATCTCATCCTGTAGTAATTTTACCTGATAGAGCACTTGCATGATTATTGCACATACTGCTTATTGCATATGGATATCATCTGCTGGCATATAATTGAGTAGTGTATTACGTGCATGCTCGTGATTATCTTTATATGTTATCTTCTATTCACGAGTTGGCAGCACACCCTAGTTGTGCCACAGTGTTTGCAGGTTGCCCCTCAGCGTAGTCGCGGCAGGCTGCCTTTTGCATCTTTTTGGCAATAGATAGCACTACAATTGGTGCGTGATCTTTTTGCTGTTAGGTGGGTTGTGGTATCTGGTTATTTACATTGTACACACTTTTGTATCTAGTACTCTCCATCTACATTTATGTATTGACTTAGAGACAGTGTAAGGACGATGATGTATATTATTTGTATTCCGGCGTCGAGCTCGTGTGAGCCGACTTTACTTATGCAGTTTATCATTCTATGATTTTTTTTTTACTTATTGCTCATTTCTTCGCTACGGCGTCGTATATTACTCTTGTGGCGGTTGTTTCCGCCGTTAGGCGTAATTGCTCCCGTTTGGGGATGCTTTATTATATTGTGTATCATTTTACTTATATCTTGTTTTGTACACGACTTCGGGTTTAATTTTACAAAGGAAATGCTGCCAAAATTTTCAAGATAATAACTTAAACTTTAAAGAATGTTATTAAACTACTTAAGGTTTTCCAAATGTTTTAAACAAATGTATTCAACACTCACTACTTTTAATGGTTTTGATTTCTGGGTTTCGGCTTACTTAGTCGCGTTACACCTGTAGACGTTGCGTGGTTAAGTGCCGATCACGAGTCGAACTTCGGGTCGTGACACTGATTGTCATGACTTGTCGCATATTGACACATATATTGATATTTTCATACATGCGCACATGCACACTGTATATTCATACAAGTGCACAAATATATTGATATTTTCATACCGGTGCACACATATATTGATATTTTCATACCTGCGCACATGAACACTGTATAATCATACCGGTGCACACATATATTGATATTTTCATACCTGCGCACATGCACACTTTATATTCATACCAGTGCATACATATATTGATATTTTCATACCTGCGCACATGCACACTGTATAATCATACGGGTGCACACATATATTGATATTTTCATACATGCGCACATGCACACTGTATATTCATACCGGTGCACACATATATTGATATTTTCATACATGCGCACATGCACACTGTATATTCATACCGGTGCACACATATATTGATATTTTCATACATGCGCACATGCACACTGTATATTCATACCAGTGCACACATGTATTGATATTTTCATACCTGCGTACATGCACACTGTATATTCATACCGGTGCACACATATATTGATATTTTCATACCTGCGCACATGCACACTGTATATTCATACCCGTGCATACATATATTGATATTTTCATACCTGCGCACATGCACACTGTATATTCATACCGGTGCACACATATATTGATATTTTCATACCTGCTCACATGCACACTGTATATTCATAACCGTGCACACATATATTGATATTTTCATACCTGTGCACATGCACTCTGTATATTCATACCAGTGCATAAATATATTGATATTTTCATACCTGCGCACATGCACACTGTATATTCATACCAGTGCACACATATATTGATATTTTCATACATGCGCACATGCACACTGTATATTCATACCGGTGCACACATATATTGATATTTTCATACCTGCGAACATGCACACTGTATATTCATACCGGTACACACATATATTGATATTTTCATACCTGCGCACCTGCACACTGTATATTCATACCGGTGCACACATATATTGATATTTTCATACCTGCGCACATGCATACTGTATATTCATACTGGTGCACACATATTTTGATATTTTCATACCTGCGCAAATGCACACCGTATGCTCACACCAGTGCACACATATATTGATATCTTCATACTTGCATGGATTTACGCATTAAGTTTTAGATTCATATGATTTCTGGATTTGGGAACCGAGGTAATTCTTTTAGGAAAATACGCATTATTTAAAAACCCGATTTCCCTTGAAATGATATTTCGGTGCGTCCACCATGCGTTTTCTCGGTTCTGAGACGTGTGATATGTGAACATGAATCGAGGAGTTGGATGAGGCCAATTGCGGGTACATGGTGGGCCCGGTATGGTAACCCGGGGTAAGAACGGATCGCTGTGCAGTAAACGGTGGGCCTGGCAGAGGGACTACTACCTACCGATTATTGGTTAGACCTGGCGGTTATCCGGAGGATACTGACCAGTGATGAGAGATTTATACGTGATGATCCCTACTGCAGGGGCCGAGGGCCGATTCCGTAGACGGAGCCCGATACTTGAGGATTTGCGTGTCGATGTTAGACACGATGATTCATGATATTTTAGTTTGCCGATGCTAGGCACCCATGATTCTATGAGACTTACAGGATTTGGGCATATGGATGGACTCCGATTATTTTCCACAATTATATTCCGTGTAGATATTATTATTCCCATGCTCAGTATTCAGTATTTTATATCTCATCTTGTATCTGTTGTTCCTGATAGAGTTCACATGCTATGCACGATTATTACATACCCTGCTCATCCAATATAGATGTCATTAGATTTCACATGCTATGCACGATTATTGCATACCCTGCTCATCCTATATAGATATCATTAGATTTCACATGCTATGCACGATTATTGCATACCCTGTGTAAGACTACGGTAGCGTCCCGGCAGTATTTCCGAGGCCAAAATGCGGAAACGAAAATTTTTCTTGACTTTAAACTGGCACTACCGCATCCTAAAAACCCGGATCGTAACCATTAACCTACACCTAGCTATCAAGAGAAGGGATAGAATGCTATACCGAGCGATCTGTGTCCTTCGCTCTTTGGCCACCATCCCGATCTCCCCACGGCATCTCCGATCTTCATCTCCTCGTCGGAAACGACACCACTTTGAGAAGTCTTTTTACGGGCTCCCGGTTCATCCGAAGCAACACGGGCACGAAGTGTGCTAGCTGACGTGCCCAAGGTGAAGTAGAGAATGCTGTGATCACTTTGTCTCTTGCATCCATGGCTTTGGATGGAGGTTAAAGTGTTGCCATTGATGGAAGCAATGAGCTAGAGGAAGAAGAAGAAGAACAAGAGCTTTTCTTTTTCTTTTCTTTTCTTTTTGTTAGAATGTGAGTGAGAGAGTGAGATTATGAAAAATACAAGACCAAATAAAACCAACCATGACAGCCCCTCTCTCTCTCCATCTCATTTCAACACATTAAACAAAACACTAATGTGACATATTTGCTAAAAAAGAAACCATGAGTCATCTAAATGTCCATGTCACATTTAATGCTATGCATGATCAATTTCTAGCTCATTATTTCCATTAACAAACATTAATCCAAATGTTTGCCACAACAAAAAGATCCGGCAACATCTAAAGTATACTCGTGACGGATCACAAGGATACCCCTCACCTGTATATACATACCTGCACCCGCATTCCGACTGAATGCGAATGCGATGAGACTAAAGTAATCCAATCAAATCTAATACTAGGATCCGGCTTAAACCAAAGCCCACTAGTATGATCTGTCCGATCATGATCCGTGCAATACCGCACGAATAAGATCGAACCCTTCCATATATCATACGGCATCTACAACGTTTCTCCCGAAACTTGAAAAACTGTCTGTGGGGGACACTAAAGACTCATCAATACTTTGGCTGTGGATTTAACTACTAGCACGTCAGAGGTATTTCCCGTACGTAACGGGCTACCAAGTATTGGCTAAAAGGGAGGTCGATGAGCGAACTCATCCTGACACCCTACTGAGCCTGTCAGTGACAATATCCATACAGTCCGGTCCGTTCGTCTATGTGGATCACATGGCGGGCCTAGGGGGTTGGTAAAAAGTCAGACCCCCAAAAGCGGTACAAGTCATGTCGGAGTCTAGCCTAGAACACCCTAAGATACTACTGGAATACCTACCTGTAAATCTCTTGCCTCGGCCGAGGGCTTTGTGTAATGGCTCTCCTAGAAACAGCGGGACCTCACCCCCAAAACCGAGAGAGACGAACCCCTGCCGATCCGCTCAATGCCTCCATGTGGTTCGGGACTGTACCCAACAAAAACCTGTTTGCACGACTTCTTTGAGCCGTGGTAGGGTAGTAATCAAAGCACAGTGGGAACTCAAACGAGACAAAAGACGATCTCAGGTAGATGAACTAACCTGTACAAATGTCACCATGGAACTGCTATCTGACATCATGTATAATACCAACTAGTATGTTCCCGGCGAGTCCTGTCCGGTGTACACATAACCCAATAAGCACCTGTATACATCTTAGGTGAACCAACTGACACCAGTGGCTTGTGAGACCGGCCAACGCCCCTCGTCGGGGTCTCGACTGTATACACTAGTGTACTCTGGAGTATCGATGCCCTGTCTCGAAAACTCCCACGACTAGGGACCTTTTAAGGATGTGCTTATAGACTTCAGCTCCCACGTATATGATCGCCATCATACTGTTGGCCGTCAAGCAAGAATCCTAAGAGCTCTATCAACGAGCAATAGTGACATGTAAGGTCACCTAAAGCAGTACACGATGATAATGATAAACCAGATAGCATACTATCATCTTGAGTAAGACTGTCCTACCGGCATAGGTCCACCCTCAATCATTGCAATCACGTGCCTGTGATCCAATAATTGACTCTGAGGGCACTATATCCAACAATCTCCCACTTGCATTCAAGGCTAATTATTGCGATGTCGTATACTCACAACCCGTGTGATACCGAACACCCAACTCCTCTACTAATCAGTTTCACAAAACTCGTTTGCGAAACTATTGCGTTCGAGGAATAGCCTCAGGGAGTGGATCCGCCCTGATGTTTCTTTCTATGTCTCTCTTTATCTCTAGTTCTCGGAGAAAGCCATCTCCCGAAATGAGCAATACCTGTCTTAGAATATGTCTGGATATCTGATGGGACCTAGTTTATAAATGAACTCCAAATCCAAACTTCTAAGACTGTATCGTCAACTGAACTTAATCAGTATCCTGCGCCATGCCTCCCTCAGGATCCGCTTGGATCACCTGTCCAAAATACTGCCCCTCGTCAGAGAGAAAACTATAACTCTGACAGTCACTCTGTCATCCAGGTCACCTTGGAAGCCTGGAATAATAACTGTCTCCCAAAGGAGGCTGCCGTTATCATTTCCCTAGAACATCAACTTATGTTCTAAAACTGCTTCCGATCGTTTCTCCAGGATTGGATTAATATCAACTTACTGCATCTCATGCAAAAACAACATCTGGTGTTGTACTTGACATCTCATGATTGACTCAATTGCCTATGCAAGTGATCTGCCAATCATGCATATCCCTATCCCCTTTAGTCTGTAAGACACCTTTAGAGAGGGTGACTCCTTCACCTGCAGGTACACGACCATACCAGGAGTCGTCCATTCTAAAACACCTTTAGAGTGCTATCTAAGTACCCAGATTGGGAAACTACCTAAATCTAGATCTAAAACCATAGATCTAGTAACCAGAATGTCAGATATTATATCTATATCCTTATGTGGAGAAAACACTGTGTGACAACCAAAGTATAACCAATCGTAGTATAGGAATTTCACTTCCCACTCTGTGTATGTCATCCAAATACAAGGACATCACACCCTACTACCTTCTTAACAGATCTAAACCTTATTCTGATGAAGTCAAACCTATGACTGTCGCAACAGAAATAGATGATCTATCTCCGCTATATCCGCTTTAGTCTATAAATAGACATAAGCCACTTATCCACTATGCTTATGCTGCTCCTACTGACTACGACAATCCTCTGGCTGTGTCATATACACGTACACTTCTAAAGCTAATATAGAACGACGCTATATTCATCCTCCGGTCGGGTCTCACAGTCTGGAACAACAGCAATGGCAAGTCTGGGTAAACAAGAACCTCCCTGTCACCGTCCTTGAGGATACCGGAGTACCTCTCGGGTGCCTGAGGTTACCCACCATATCTGCGGAGTAGCCAATGGAATGTCAATCCAGATTGAATCTTTAGGTTCTTATCAAATTTTCAGTAATCGTTTGCGGTTCTGGAATCACTTCCAGTTCTACCATACACCCACTACTGTTTTCTGAAAAAATCCATTTTTATGAAAACTGTGGCGAGTCAAGAACAATATCACTATTGATCATCCAGATGGTAGAAAATCAACCCTCGTCATAGTCCGGGTCAACCCACAAACTGCCATTACAGAAACGTGCCTTGAGTTATCCAGAGTCTCGTTTCAAGCATAAGCCGGACAACTCCCCGTACCTTAACATCGTTAAGATATGAACTATTCTATATCCAATATAGAAACAGAGGCATTAATTTAATTGGAACCAGATTCAAATCATGCAGCTGTCTCCAGTGCATGTCAACTAAATGGAAGGAGGCCGATCAGTGTTACTCAACTTAGGAATGCATCCAGATATGAGTAACCTAAAAGAAAAACAAGTTTCTCAAAACCATTACTATCAACTGAATATCATACACCGTTATCTACATCTTCGATCACCTTGAAGAATCTCAATACTTGCAACATCTAGTTTTCTACTTTACTCTTATACATATTGTTAGGTTTACCTAGCACCCTATGTAGAGTTTGGAAGCATCACATGTCACAAAGTTCAAATTTTTATGGTGCTATGTAAGCATACAAAGGATCTATCCTGGAGTATTAGGGTTTCTATACATAACAAGTAGCAAAGACTAGGGTTTTGATTGTACAACCTTTGTAGCTCCCTTTTGCTAGACTCCTTGGCCACTTGAGAGTTGGAGGAAGGTTCTCTTGAAGTCTTCTAGTGTCCACGACGATCCACCCGAAGCTCCTAGTCCAAGCTTGCAACTTCACTTTTCAAGAGAAGAAATGAAGATAACACTCTAAACAAGTGGGCTAAACTTGTGTAGAATAATGTTGTGGTGGCTTTTCTCACTTCAAAAACCTAACTTGATGAGTATATTGCTCACTACAAAAGTCTAGAGAGCAAATGGTGAAGGAGGAAGAAGATGATGGCTTTCTTTTAACAAGAGTAAAAAGATAACCCTTGTGAAGAAAAAGAAAATATATGTATATATATTTTCTTATCCTTGTCTCAAACCATGGTTAGATGATAAAGATGTTATTTAACTTGAGTTTAAAACACAAAGAGAAGGTTAACTCATGGTTAGGGGTAGGTGAGCATGGTTAGGTTTAAGAAGGATGTAGAAACTAGCCATGAATTATCCTTTATTTTTCCATTTTGTTTTTAACACAAATTAAATAATTATCCATATATTTAATCCATAGCGTGAGTCTTATATTGCCACCATTTTCCATGTGTAATCAACCATGATAGATGATGTATGTATGTATTTATGTATGCACATCCATATGTGCAGAAACTAAAAGAAAGAAAGCATACATGCATGCATACATCCATCATGTATAAGAAAAGATTTCAAGTGAGAAAACTAATGGTTAAATGATAAATCAACACTTGATTTCTCAATCCGTTCAGATCACATATGACCCCACCAAAAGCAAGTCGCCCGATCAATATACGGTATCCTATACGTGCATTTTAATCGGGTCCATGCGGATATCGCATACACACACCACAACGTTCCTCCTGGACTATGTAACTCCTTTGTGGGACTCTAAGACTCGTCAATACGCCGGCAGTGGGTGATGATCATATCAAGCACCCCCAAGCCGCAAGCGGTCAGCTAAACGTAACGGCCACCCGGGTATTGAGCAATGAGAAGAAAACAAGCGAACCTGCTACAACTCCTGTCGAGCCAACCGGCAACACTACCGTACAGTCTGGTCTCTTCGTCAGATATGATGCATATAGGGCCTAGGGATGGTCACGTCGACCCCAATAACTCAATAAGTCGTGCCGGTGAATGGTCTATAATAGATCGAGAAACTACTGATAACACTTATCAGGAAATCGCAGCAGCCCTGGCCAGGGACTTGCTGAAATAACCAGTCGGGCACAGCACAGCATCAACTCCCAATACCGGGAGAGACGAAACCCCTCCTATCGCTCATTGCCTTCGTGTGTCTCGGGACTGTACCCAACGGCCACCTGTTTGCACAACTCAGTAGAGCCGTGGTAGGGTGGCAGTCAAAGTACAGTGGGAGAACACACAAGACTCTATGACGATCTCGGGTCAACAGACTAACCTGTACCAGTGTCACCTGAGAACTGCTATCCGACGATAGATATAATTCCATATAGGAGTTCTCAGTGAGTCCGTCCAGTGTACCCAGTCACCAACATCCATCACCCATCACATGGGTCTAGTATCATATACGCTAGTCTACTCTGGTATATCGATGCCCCGTCTCGATACACCTCTGACTAGGGACATTTCAGGATATGCTTATAAACTACATATGTCCTACTAGTATGATGTCACGCACCGCTTCCCAAAATACGGAATACCAGGGGTTGACAAGGCCAGCCATGCTCCTACGGTCAAGGATACATCCTGCCTTAGTCACACTTCGGCTTCTAGCTTTATATGGTAATCAGTAAATAATGCGCAGGTAATGAGAAATGCAGTCCAGAGTCGCACTCCGATCCAAATATTAACACAGTTTGAGTACATAAATATTTGGAAACTAGAATAGCGTTATAGTTCGTCGAGTCGGCTTCGATTTGAGCCCTCGAACGCATCATTTCAGTATGTATATAATTTATGGTGATTTTAACGGTTTTCAGGTACAAGAAAATTCCAGTTTTACGAGTAAACTTGGGGGTAGTCGTTTAAGTCGTTAACGGTCATATTTTCCAGCGAAACTTGCACAAGATATTCATCACTACAAGGGCTAATATAAACAATCTAGTTCCATCAAATTAGATAAGTATTTTCATTGGGAACACACGTCGAACAGTTATGGCACATAATTGATCTAAAATTGTAACATAATGATCTATGCAATTAAAGATTGTAAATTGAGTATATAGCATGTAAGCAAGTAAAATACTTGCCTGGGGACGTGTCGACGATGGTACTGCAACGGCAACGACACGATCGCAACACACGTGCGGCACGGCAACTTGACTTGGCTCGAACTCGAGTCTCGGCTCAAACTTGGCACGGTCTTGACGGCTTGGCAGCTGGTGGCGAAGGGAGGTGGTGAAGCGATCGACTATGGAGTTGTGAGGGGTCGGCTGGTGAAGGGGTTGAGAGAGAGGAAGTGGTATAGAGAGAGAGGGTGAGGACAGAGAGTGAAAGGTTTGGAGTAAGAGGAATAGAGTTTTGAGGAAGAGAGAGAGGGGGAGCAGAGAGAGAGAGAGTGATAGGGTGAGAGAGAGAGCACAGAGAGAGAGAGAGAGTAAAGAGCACAGAGAGAGAGAGAGGGAACTGGGAGGGAGAGAAGCAGGGGAAGAGGGGAGAGAGAGGTCGTGAATGATGTGGTGATGATGCTGAGGGTGAAAGTGTCGACGAGGTGGATGTGGAAGAGGTGGGGTGGTCGGTGATGATGGTGGCTGCCGTCGACGAGGGAAGCGGGTGAGACTCGGTGGCAGAGGGAATGGTGAGCAGGAGGAGGAAGTCGAGGGAGAGAGGAAGTGGGGAGTTCGGGTTGTAGAGGGGAGCGAGGGAGTTTTGAAGGGTGGTAGGGTCGTCGGCGGTGGCGAGGCGAGCGCAACCGTAGGTTCGAGGGAGGTGCTCGGTGTAGAGTGGAGAGATGATGGAGGTCGGAGCTCCGGCGAGGGGAGAGGGTGAGGGAAACGGTGTGCAGGGGTCGGTAAGTGGGTGCAAGCGGAGAAAGAGAGGAAGTGAGAGAAAGAGAGAGGTACACACAGAGAGAGAGAGATAGAGGAAACGAAGTGATCGCGAGGGTAACGGCGCGCGAGCGTGGGCGTCGGCGGAGGAGAGGAGCGCGGGCGACGTGGTCGCTGGCATTAGCGTCGTGAGCGCAGGCGTGAGCGGAGGAGGCTGGTCGAGGGAGCCGTGGGCGGGAAAGATATAGCCGTTGGGGAAGATGAAGAAGGAGGGTAGGGTCGGAGGTTGAAGCGGGTCGAGTGTGAGGTAGCGGGCGCGGGTGAAGCGGCTTGGAGAGGGGACTGGGCCGGGGAGTTGGGCCAAAGAAATATATAAAAGAATTCAGATGGGGAAAAAAAGAAGCGGGCTGGGTTAAATGAGGATGCTGGGCTGGGGCTTAAATAAAAATAAAATAATTATTAGTGAACGGGCTGCTGGGCTTGGGTGGAGGAGCTTAAGGATTTTTATTTAAAACAAATGGGCAGAGGGAAAGCTTAAGGATTTTAATTTAAAACCAATGGGCTGAGGGAATTAGTTAGGTTTTAGGGTTTAGTTTAAATAAATAAAAGAAATGGGACTTTAAAATAAATAAATAATTATATATAAAATAATTAAATTTTATAAGTGAAAGAGAAATATATATATATAGTATAAAAAAGGCTGGGTATTACATCATACCACCCATACAAAAATTTTGTCCTCGAAATTTAAAGAACGACAGGCAACAAAATAATAAGTGAAAAGTTACTATATCGAAAACTAACACATAGTGATTTACTTAAAACAGGTGGATTAAATTTTGAAGGTATATGTATACGTAAGAACCACATACAAAAGATAGGTCTAATAGATATAAGGCAGGAACACTATAAGGGCAACTACATGTATACGAGAATATAGGTAACAATAATGAACAATAATAATCAAGGCGTGTTCGATAAAAGTCGAAATCCAATATGTGCACATATAAGTATATCAAAATAGCAAGCAGAAATAATAAGTATAAGGCTCAACCATTTATAATAGTAACCATAAGCACAATACCCGAAAATGAAGTAACGATAGTAAAGTAACGAAAAAATTTGTCGGTAGGTTAAAACATTTTAGGATGATGTATCGATCAAATAGTTTTGAATTAACTTAGAAAACTCACATAACGAAAATGGGGAACATGGAACAAAATATGCGCGGTGTAAGGTTGCGCTACTGAAAATGAGGATGATAATAGTGTACTTAGAATACATAAAACGGAGTAATCAATAACACGCACCAAAATAATGAAAACTAAATTTTTGAATAACACTGTCCCTATATATAGTTAGGGTAATAGGAAGAACACAAAAATGTATAGGGCTAGCTAGGGTAAGGGTTTCAAGGAAGTGTGGCTCAATTAAAGGTCGGAGTGTGGCGGTTTTATGCTAGCGGTCAAAGAGATTGGGGTAAGGGTGAGCAGCAAGGACTACAAGGGAAAAGTATGGGGAAGACAACGGTCGGTACATCATATGAATCAAAAATTTGAAGGGTTAGCGAACTCGGAAATTTCACTAGAATTTTCTCCTCCCAGAAGGATATCAAATGAAGCACAGACGATGGATGAAGAGTGGGTCTCTAGAAGCTCGAATGTGGTACTGGTTAACCTGGGTAAGGGTTAAGGCAATGTAAGGAGTAGGGGTGGACAGATCTTAGTAGGAAAAAAATAATTGTATAGAAGAAAATAATCAAACAGTAAGTGAACTAAGAAGATTGAAAGATTTGCGAACTCAACAATTTATTTTATTCCGGAAGATTTTAAACAAAGCATTCCGCAAAGACGAAGGGTGGCCCTAAACTATACACAGATTTATTTGGCCAGAGAAGACAACATGTAAAAGTAATCCCGTCAGTCGCGGTTGTGGAGATTTTGCAGGTTGCGGTAGGCTCGCGCGCTCAGGTAGGGACGTCCATTTCCATATCGCTTCGCAGGTATCGCTATTGGGAGTTCTTCCACCGCAGGGTCCTGATCTTCTGGTCCTTCATCCTCGGATGGAGCTTCTTCATCGGGGTCCTATTCCATGTGATTCTCTTCTTCTGGATTCTCTTCCATGGGATTTTCCACCACTGGATTTTCTCCTATCGGTTCTTCCTCGGGGTCTTCCTCTATCGGGTTCTCTTCAGGGTCTCCTTCCTCTTCGTCGGAATCGCCTATCATGTTAAACTCTGGGGCGACTGCTCCTTTGTCTTCGGAATCGCTGTTCCCGAAATTGGCCTGGGGATCGTTGATCTCATCATCAGAACTCATCAGCGTGCGGTCTAAGGAAACACATGACTGTGCATCCTCATCTAGATGCGGTGCTGCTCCAGGGTGGGCCATGGACTGAAAAGAAAGAGTCATGATTAGACAGTGGAATACATCAAGAAAATAGCTCAGGGTACGAAGTATAGGAAAATATGCGGTAGCAGGAATTGAAAGATCAGGATTAAAATGCTGTGGTAATGAATAATATGAATAATGGAAAAACAAGAGAATGATACATATATTACGATTCAAGTTTTTATTTCATTCAACTAAAAGTTCGACGGATACAAGATTTCAAACGGAAAGAAATATTCATAAGAGGATGACAACATTATTACTGAAATTAGAAAACATGAAAATTCGCCTTTGATTGCTAGACCGCTGCATTCTCGTCACGCGAGTTGAATCCTGCGTTGGGTCCGCTTTATCCTGGAGGTTCGAACTACGCAATAATCCTCACTTGGCAGAAGTGGAGAGTGTGGATGAGTCTCCTCCTTGTAGCTCCATCCTTTTTGGGAAACCGTTGATAAGATGTTCGTTGGATCCGCAAATCAAACAATTCCCTTGGGCGCGGCGACAATCCCTCTAAAGGTGTCCTGGCCTCTTACAGTACCCACAACATGGGGTCTTCTGTTGCTTCTGTCGCGGGGAAACAAATTGGCGCTTTATCTTCTTCTCTATTCCACTCCTAACAGGGATCCCTTTACGATTTGAGACTCCCGCTGGTTCCTGATTTACCTGCCATCTCAGTAATTCAGCTAACAAATCGTTCGTTCGCTCCTGGTCTTCCTTTAAACCTTGCAGTACACTCAGGATCTCAACTGTTTGATTCTGGGGAGTGGATATAGAGGAAGAGTCGTTGGAGGACATGATCCTGAAACAATAATTTTGAGGATGATATAAGGCACAAGCTATAAGAATCAAGATATAATATGGATTGGACAAAGATTCAAGAATATCAGATGTGATGAAATTCATTACAAATGGAAAAATCAACTGTATGAATCTAAGTCACTTAAACAGAGTATGGTAGTGTAACTGTGATGTAGTTCA
This sequence comes from Agapanthus africanus, assembly GCA_030015575.1. Taxonomy (NCBI): domain Eukaryota; kingdom Viridiplantae; phylum Streptophyta; class Magnoliopsida; order Asparagales; family Amaryllidaceae; genus Agapanthus; species Agapanthus africanus. The sequence goes on from CM057351.1 coordinate 118,643,711, forward strand.
CAATTACAACCACGTAACTTTGCCAAGTCACCTGAAACCTTAGCGAATGGATAGCAGAACACTCAATGTGAATATGGATCAAGGATATCAAGTTTACAATCTAGACTGAGGGATGTCTTCGACTGTCAAGCTCTACACGGAAAACCGCAATCCCAATTGAAACAAAACCTGGGCTCTGATACCAATTAAACCATGTCACGCCCCGCTTCCTAAAATACGGAATACGAGGGGTTGACAAGGCCAGCCATGCTCCTACGGTCAGGGATACATCCTGCCGTAGTCACACTTCGGCTTCTAGCTTTACATGGTGATCAGTAAATAATGCGCAGGTAATGAGAAATGCAGTACTGGAACAAAACAGTATAAAGAACTGACCTGATAGGAAACAAAAGGGTATAACTCTGGATAGATAAACAAGATGCCCGTAAGGTGCGTCTGGTCCTGGTCCCGGCTAAATCTACTCCTCGCACTGAGCCTGCATATCCAGGTCGTCAGAGCGACACGATAGCAATATAATATATATATATATATATATAATCATGTGACAATTCTAACAGTGATAATAGATAGATATATATATATATATATAACAGTAGATCAATGGAAGTATGGGTATGAACATGCAGTAATCAATGCAGCGGAACAGTAAAAGCAGTAGAATGATATGCCACGTATGTCAACACAGTAAGTAAGGTATATCAATGCCAGTATCCCTATCACTCTCTAAGTCTCACTATACAGGTCACTAAGCCTATCGTCAGTCCAAGTGCGAGAGTCAACCACTCGCGAGTGTCCTCCACCCAAGCGTAGAACCCAAGGGCAAGGGACCACGAGCCCAACATGTAAATCACGGTAATAATCATGTACCCTGTAAATCTCAATATATCTCCCTAAATATATAAGCCGGCATGGGACTCCCGAGATTCTGTTGAACTCACACTCAAACTACCCCACACCCCGTGGTCTACATCAAATGCTAACCATAACCCTAAATACCAATCGGTCTGTGACAAGTCTACGCAAGAACTGGAGGCAGGACCTCCATCAAGCACGTCCCGACTAATACCTAAGATAAATGGCAGTGTCTGGTGCCTTATCTGTGACACCCGTGCAAGAGTTTCCATAAGTGTCCCATACCACTTATAGTCACACGTACACGCGTCCCACAGACATCGACAATGCAATAGAATAATAAGGTTTACTGATTGTGTACAAGTACGTGTCACTTCCACTTATTCACTGATACACGAACACTAATGTACTTGCCACAATCATCACTAATTCCAAACACTGGGTAATGCACGTTATCACTAGGTTATCAATGCAGTGACATAAGTATGATATGATGCGTAAACAGTATGTAAAGCATGATTAGGGTGTCATGAATCAATAATCTACCACTTACATAATTTATCATAAATCATACGGTTACAGTTTAGTGAAACGATGAACAGGGAATAAACAGTATGTTCAGTTATCTATCCAGCGAATTTAGTTTCATGCCAATCGGATTCCAGGATCACTAATTATAGCCATTTCATTTTAAGTGTTCACGGCTGAAAATCCTGTTTCAGAATTAGAAGGCCGTTTTTTATTGCATTTTAATCCAAGTTGGGATCAGATTTTAGCGACTCTACAGTTGGATGAAATCTAGGGTTTTCAGTAAGGTTTTCAACGCAATAGACGGATCTTCAATCGTATCTGTACGTTAGGAAATATACACTATTTAATACTAGTATGTCAATTCTGATTCTGTTGGGACGGTTATGCGCCCCGATATTTTAAATTACAGGTTAAATAGTAAATGTTGACGAAACAGGGTGAAACCACCTGTGTTATCTAGCTAACAGATTCAACTAATATAAACAGTGGAGTTCTGCAACCCACGAGTTAAGAAAACAGTGTGGTATCCAATACGGGACAGTAAACAACAACTGGAGTCGCTCTGGACTGCAGTCCAAAGTCGCACTCCGATAGAAATATTGACACAGTTTGAGTACAGAAATATTTGGAAACTAGCATAGCGTTATAGATCGTCGAGTCGGCTTCGACTTGAGTGCTCGAACGCATCATTTCAGTATGTATATAATTTATGGTGATTTTAACGGTTTTCAGGTACAAGAAAATTCGAGTTTTACGAGTAAACTTGGGGGCAGTCGTTTTAGTCGTTAACGGTCATATTTTCCAGCGAAACTTGCACAAGATATTCATCACTACAAGGGCCAATATAAACAATCTAGTTCCATCAAATTAGATAAGTATTTCCATTGGGAACACACGTCGAACAGGTATGGCACATAATTGATCTAAAATTATAACATTATGATCTATGCAATTAAAGATTGTAACATGAGTATATAGCATGTAAGCAAGTAAAATACTTGCCTGGGGATGTGTCGACGACGGTACTGCAACGCCAACGGCACGATCGCGACACACGCGCGGCACGGCAACTTGACTTCGCTCGAACTCGAGTCTCGGCTCAAACTTGGCACGGTCTTGACGGCTTGGCAGCTGGTGGCGAAGGGAGGTGGTGAAGCGATCGACTATGGAGTTGTGAGGGGTCGGCTGGTGAAGGGGTTGAGAGGGAGGAAGTGGTATAGAGAGATGGTGAGGAAAGAGAGTGAGAGGTTGGGAGTGAGAGGAAGAGAGTGTAGAGTAAGATAGAGAGAGGGAGGAGAGAGAGAGTGATAGGGTGAGCGAGAGAGAGCACAAAGAGAGAGTGATAGGGAGAGAGAGAGAGAGAGCACAGAGAGAGAGAGAGATAGAGAAGCAGGGGAAGAAGGGAGAGATAGGTCGTGAATGATGTGATGATGATGCTGAGGATGAAAGTGTCGACGAGGTGGATGTGGAAGAGGTGGGGTGGTCGGTGATGATGGTGGCTGCCGTCGACGAGGGAAGCAGGTGAGACTCGGTGGCAGAGGGAATGGTGAGCAGGAGGAGGAAGTCGAGGGAGAGAGGAAGCGGGGAGTTCGGGTTGTAGAGGGGAGCGACGGAGTTTTGGAGGGTGGTAGGGTCGTCGGCGGTGGCGAGGCGAGCGCGACCGTGGGTTCGAGGGAGGTGCTCGGTGTAGAGAGAAGAGATGATGGAGGTCGGAGCTCCGGCAAGGGGAGCGGGTGAGGGAAACGGTGTGCAGGGGTCGGTTAGTGGGTGCAAGGGGAGAAAGATTGGAAGTGAGAAAAAGAGAGAGGTACACACAGAGAGAGAGAGAGATAGAGGAAACGAAGGGATCGTGAGTGTAACGGCGCGTGAGCGTGGTCGTCGGCGGAGGCGAGGAGCGCGGGCGACGTGGTCGCTGGCGTTAGCGTCGTGAGCGCAGGCGTGAGCGGAGGAGGTGGGTCGAGGGAGCCGTGGGCGGGAAAGATATAGCCGTTGGGGAAGATGAAGAAGGCGGGTCGGGTCGGAGGTTGAAGCGGGTCGGGTGTGAGGAAGCGGGCGTGGGTGAAGCGGCTTGGAGAGGGGACTGGGCCGGGGAGTTGGGCCAAAGAAATATATAAAAGTATTCAGATGGGGAAAAAAAAGAAGCGGGCTGGGTTAAATGAGGATGCTGGGCCGGGGCTTAAATAAAAATAAAATAATTATTAGTGAACGGGCTGCTGTGCTTGGATGGAGGAGCTTAAGGATTTTTATTTAAAACAAATTTGCTGAGGGAAAGCTTAAGGATTTTAATTTAAAACAAATGGGCTAAGGGAATTAGTTTGGTTTTAGGGTTTAGTTTAAATAAATAAAAGAAATGGGTCTTTAAAATAAATAAATAATTATATATAAAATAATTAAATTTTATAAGTGAAATAGAAATATATATATATATATATATAGTATAAAAAAGGCTGGGTATTACATATGATCTCTATCATAATCACTGTAGTCAAGCCGATATCCTCAGGGCTTTATCAGCATGTATGAATGAATAAAAGCATGATCAAATCAACATGTCAGATAAAGTAGAACCAGATAGCATAGTATCATGTCGAGCAAGAATGCACACTGAATATATATATATATATATACATGTACAGATACATCCACTATCATAATGGCCTCTAGGGCATACATATATCCAACAATCTCCCACTTGCACTAAGGCCAGTTATTGGTGTATCTCATACCCAACATCTCAAAAATTCGCTCATGCTGCGGCTGAGGGAGGGCCTTGGTGAGTGGATCCGCGGCGTTATTCTTTGTGTCCACTCTCTTAATCTCGATCTCGCGGCGATCTACAATCTCCCAGATCAAATGAAAGCGCCTCAGGATGTGTCTGGACCGCTGATGGGACCTGGGCTCCTTGGCTAACGCCATAGCCCCATTATAATCACAATACAAGGGTATTGGATCAATAATGGTTGGAACTACTCCTAGCTCCGAGACGAACTTCTTCATCCAGATGGCTTCCTTGGCGGCATCATTTGCAGCAATGTACTCAACCTCCATCGTAGAGTCTGCAACGGTATCCTGTTTGGAACTCTTCCAAGTTACCGCCCCTCCATTGAGGGTAAATACAAACCATGAGATAGATTTGCTGTCATCCTTATCGCTCTGAAAGCTCGAATCGGTAAAGGCCTCCATTTGGAGATCTGTATTACCATACACCAAGAACAATTCTTTAGTCCTTCGTAAGTACTTAAGAATGTTCTTCACAGCTGTCCAGTGGTTCTCCCATGGGTTGGATTGATACCTGCTTACAACACTAAGTGCATAAGCTACTCATGGGCGTGTACATAACATCGCATACATTATAGATCCGACTGCCGAAGCATAGGGTATAATGCTCATGCGAGCTCTCTCTTCATCGGTCTTTGGACAAGAATCCTTGGAGAGAGTGACTCCATGGCAAGTGGGTAAGGCACCCCGCTTGGAGTCTTCCATACTAAACCTTTTTAGGATGGTGTTGATGTACCTGGTTTGGGACAATCCCAATAACTTTTTGGATCTATCCCTATAGATCCTTATGCCCAGGATGTATGTGACATCACCCAGGTCCTTCATGAAGAACCTTAGTGATAAGAATGATTTGACCGACTGTAGCATAGGAATATCATTTCCTATCAGAAGAATGTCATCCACGTATAATATGAGGAATGTGACAGCTTTTCCTACAGCCTTCTTATAAACACAAGGTTCATCTGGATTTTTGATGAAATCAAACTCTTTGATAGCATCATCGAAACAGATGTTCCAACTCCGAGATGCCTGCTTTAACCCATATATGGATTTAAGCAGTCTACATGCTTTCCCGCTGCTCCCACTGTCAATGAAGCCCACTGGCTGATCCATTTAAACACATTCTTCTAAATCTCCATTTAGAAATAATGTTTTAACGTCCATCTGCCAGATTTCACAGTCGTAGTGAGAAGCAATAGCAAGTAGGATCCGAATGGATTTAAGCATGGCTACGGGCGAAAAAGTTTCATCGTAGTCCAAACCTGGTCTTTGACGAAAACCTTTCGCCACAAGTCTTGCCTTATAGGTCTCTACCTGCCCATCTACACTAATCTTTCTTTTAAAGATCCATTTGCATCCCACAGGTTTTACCCCAAGGGGTACAATGTCCAAAGTCCATACTTTGTTGGTGTACATAGACTCCATTTCGGATCTCATGGCATCCAGCCACTTCACAGAGTCACCACTCGTGATAGCTTGCTGAAAACTGGTAGGATCATCATCATCCATGATGCAATCTTCTCCGTCACCATCAATGAGGAAACCGTAGTACCTCTCCGGTGGGCGAGAAGTCCAACCGGACCTTCGGAGTGGCCGAGGTTCCTCAGTTTCTATTGCAACAGCCGGTTCAACCAAATCGTTAATTGTAATTTGTGTCTCTAGAACCTCTTCTAGATCCACCACTTTGCCATCATCTTTATCTGTGAAAAACTATTTTTCTAAGAATGTGGCATACTAAGAAACAAACACCTTTTGTTCCTCTTTGTGGTAGAATAGATATCCATAAGAATTCTTTGGATACCCTACAAAATTACACATGATTGACCGTGTCTCGAGTTTGTCCGGATTCTGCTTTTTAACATAGGCCGGGCAACCCCAAATCTTTATTCTCTTAATAGATGGTCTCTTCCCATGCCATATCTCATATGGCGTGGTAGACACGGTTTTGGTTGGAACCCTGTTCAATAGAAACGCTGCAGTCTCCAATGCATGCCCCCAAAATGAGACGGGTAACTCAGCATCACTCATCATGGATCAGACAATATCTAATAGGGTCCTATTCCGTCGTTCAGACACACCGTTGTGCTGTGGTGTGTAAGGAGGAGTGAGCTGAGAGAGAATCCCATTCTCTTTTAGGAAGTTTGCAAATTCTGTACTAAGGTATTCCCCACCTCGATCTGATCGAAGCATCTTGATACTCAAGCCGGTTTGTTTTTCTACTTCTTCTTTATATTCAATGAATTTCTCGAAAGTTTCGGACTTGTGCATTAATAAAAATACATGACCGAATCTTGAGAAATCTTCAGTGAACATAATGAAGTATGAAAAACCGCCTCTAGCATGTGTAGACATTGGACCACATACATCACAATGTATGAGTCCTAGGAGCTCGGTAGCTCTTTCTCCGTGTCCGGTAAATGGAGTTTTGGTCATTTTACCCTTGATACAGGACTGGCAAGTCGCATAAGATTTATATTCAAAAGGGTTTAAATATCCATCTTTGTGTAACTTGTTTAGTCTTGTTTCGTTAATATGACCAAGTCTAAAGTGCCAAAGAAAAGTTTCATTTATTTCTAAAAGTTTTCTTTTCTTGGTGTGTTGTATACTGAAAACTGTGTGTTGATTTAGGACGTATATCCTATTATTAAGTGTACCATACCCAACCAACATTTGATTCAGGTGAATGTTCATAACATTGTTCTGCAATATAAAGTTATATCCTTCATTGTCTAACAAAGAAACTGATATTATATTACATAGCATACTTGGTACAAAATAACACGGGTTCAGAACCAAAATACATCCAGATGGCAACCCAAAGTGATACTCTCCCACTGCGACTGTATGTACATTGGAACCATTTCCAACACGGAGAGTATGGTCACCTGTCTTCAAAACTTTGCTATTTCTCAGTCCTTGCATAGAATTGCAAATGTGAGAACCTGAACCGGTATCTAATACCCAGGAAGCAGAGTTTACTGAAAAACAGTTTTCTGTCACAAACACACCTGAAGCGGAAGCATCCCCATGCTTCTTCTTGAGGTTCAAGTACTCTGTACAGTTGCGCTTCCAATGTCCTGTCTTGTGGCAATGAAAACATTCACCTTTCCCCGAGTCTCCAGCTTTGGACTTTTCCTTTCCCTTCACCTTTTTAACTCCACCCTTAGGATTGGTGGGCTTGTTCTTTTTCTTTCCTTTGACCTTAGCTTTTTGGCGAGAAGAAGAAGATTGCCCAATTGTCATAACGGGAGTTTTCATTGATTTCATAGTGCTCTCTGCACTCCTTAACATATTAAGGAGTTCGGTTAGATCTTTCTCCATGCCGTGCATGTTGAAGTTAACTATGAACTGAGCAAAGGTGGAGGGGAGGGACTGCAGAATAATATATGTATATTGTTCATTGTCCATTGTCCATCCTAGGTCCTCAAGCTCTTCTATAAGAGCTATCATCTTCAGAACATGGTCTCCTACTGGTGTGCCAGGGGCCATTCGCATCTGAAACAATTTCTTTGATGCTTCGTATCGTAATACGCGGGATTGCTCTCCATACAACTCCTTTGTATGGAGGAATATGGTTTGAATGTCCATATTCTCATGCTGATTTTGATGTGTATTGTCCATCGATGGAAGCGCGAGGCATTTGGCCGTGGCACAGTCAGTGTCCCATGTCGTGCGGACTTCAATGTCCGCAACTGAGGATTTTGGACCTAGGGTGGGCGGGGCTGAAGCCGTGAGGACATATGATACTTTATCATAAGTCAAGGCTATTTTCAGATTCCTCAGCCAGTCTTTATAATTGGTCCCATTCAGTTTGTTTTTATCTAGTAGAAGCTTGAGTCCAGTCATTGGTATCTGCCATTAAGAGAGAGAAAAGAATACACTCAGCGAAAGCTCTTGCATAGATCAGATTGGTTATTATCTTGTCTAATCGATGTCTCCCACATCTTTAATCAAGTTTTTCTGTCAAACCATAGAAAGAAAACTAGCCAGGATTAATTACAGTCTACAACTTCGCTAACCGTTCAGCCAGGCCAGTGTCGGTATTTGAGGGAGGTTCCTCGTGCTTTCGCACGGACCTAATTAAAGTAAAGCTCGTTTTCCTAGAGGCGTAGCTCCATTAACACCTTTCTAGACACCTAATGAGTTAGCAACTATTGCCCACAGTGGGATCGGGATCCAACCATCACATGGAAGGTATGCAATCTCATTGCAAATTTCAACACTTGAAATTCCCGATGTAATTTTTACCCCTAGTACTTATGACCTTCACTATGGTCAACAAATCATAAGTACCAGTCAAGTTCTACCCGTCATTTCTTGATCAATTAGACCTACCCATATGACCTTTAACTATGGTCAACAAAGTCGCATGAATGTCCTAATTAATCTGCATCATATGCAGTGTAGGAAGACATCACTTAGCTACCGTACGCTACGCCTTAACTAAAGTCAACAAACGTAGCACGAATACTAAGTACTCTACTTCCTAAAATGACGGAGGGTTGCGGATGATTTTTAAGAAAATCTTTAACGCTTTGAACTTGATATCGTTGTAGAATCAAATGGTTTTCAAAAGGAGTGGTTTAAGCTCCGCAGTTTTGAAATGTAGCTTTTTCACAAATAGCCGAGTGGTTTTCAAATCCGATTCTACAACAACTTTTTAAGTTTATTTTCTTTACATTAATCACATTAATGTAATCCCATCATTTAAGTCCTTAAGCCAATCACAGAAAAGAAACGAAAATAACACGTACGCTTATGCCATCCGCATTAGCCGCAATGTTCCGTTATGCACCGTTAGGTTACTTAATTAACGGCATACCGGGATGGGACTAGCGCGGGTGTAAAAATAAGCAACGTCTATCATATATATAATATGTCATTCCACTCAGATATCACAGAACACAGGCAGCAGAAACATAGATATAATGTGGGATATACTAGGACGTCTGTATTTAGTATTTTGCCAATAACAGAAAATACGGATTCCACAGTCGCGATGAATAGCCGAGTCCACACCCTGGACCCCTACGAGAGGGGCAAGCGACCCAACCAATTCTGGAGTTTAGGAGACCCAGTCTCGACTCCTCGAGATCGCCTCCTACTGAACCCCAGAACCCGGTCACCTGTGCTCCCCTCCTTGGGTCCATCCTAATGTGGAAAAGTAAATAATATACAACACCGGTGGCAGCAACCTCAACCCGGAAGTGCCCCAAATAAAAGAATATTACATTATATTTGAATTTACAGGAATGAAAATATAAAACTCTCATCTCACATAAAAAGCCCCCGGCTATTCGATCACGACAATCATGCACATCATATCTCAGCAACACATAATATGACATATCATCAACGTAAGTAAGTATGCGTGCCCCAATTGTCGTTGATGTATAGCAACGAAACCGGCGATATCGAACATACTACACTTTCGGTCATAGAAAAGAAAGTGTAAAACTACAATATTTGGAATCCACATTCTCTTTAGACATCATAAATGTGAAATATCACATACTTCGTATTTCATGCCTAAACTATATGAATTCCACATATTGTATCACATTCCAAATAAATAGACAGTATTAAAGTTCTCGACCGAATGATCCAATGCCCAAGATTCCCTAAAGCTCAACACTTGATCGGAGTTCAAAAACCCGGAGTGTGACACAGTAGTAGCGGTCCAGCCGTAGAAGGGTCAAGCCAACGCCTCACATGTGGCACGCCGTACTGCCCCAAACCCTAAGGTTCAAATGACAGTTCAAGACGGTCACATAATCGAGTTAAGGTTTGTTGACTTCTAGAGGGTCCACCATAAAAAAAACTTGCACGTATCTCCAGAATATTTAAACCCCGTGAAAAGTGAGCAAATGATACTTGTTCGAACATTTCAATACTTTCTTATTTACCCGGAAAAGCAACGAAATGAAAATTCCGATCGAATCGTCGAGTCCAAAACCATCTCCAGAATATACAGTGCTGGATTAAGATTAAACATACCCAAAACAATATACAAGCAGTTATAGAAATTACTGTGCAAACAGAAAGCCATGAAGCCTCTATATGGCCGCGGAGCCGCGGCTTAAGCAAGGATTACCCGCGGTTCCGCGGCGGATTGTACGGATCATGGGTTCGTATTTCGTAGTATTTCTTATATTTTCCTGCTGTATTTTTTAAGTATTTTTAATTCTGAAAAGTAACAGATTTTAAAAATTAACCAGAGAAGGTCCCGAAATGCCGTATTTTGATCCGATCGGGATTTTTACATCGTAAAAGTGTCGCCTAATGTTCTAGGTCGGCTCTGAGACCAATGTTAGGTTTACCTAGCACCCTATATAGAGTTTGGAAGCATCACATGTCACAAAGTTCAAATTTTTATGGTGCTATGTATGCATACAAAGGATCTATCCTAGAATATTAGGGTTTCTATACATAACAAGTAGCAAAGACTAGGGTTTTGAGAGTACAACCTTTGTAGCTCCCTTTTGCTAGACTCCTTGGCCACTTGAGAGTTGGAGGAAGGTTCTCTTGAAGTCTTCTAGTGTCCACGACGATCCACCCGAAGCTCCTAGTCCAAGCTTGCAACTTCACTTTTCAATAGAAGAAATGAAGATAACACTATAAACAAGTGGGCTAAACTTGTGTAGAATGAAGTTGTGGTGGCTTTTCTCACTTCAAAAACCTAACTTGATGAGTATATTGCTCACTACAAAAGTTTAGTGAGCAAATGGTGAAGGAGGAAGAAGATGATGGCTTTCTTTTAACAAGAATAAAAAGATAACCCTTGTGAAGAAAAAGAAAATATATGTTTATATATTTTCTTATCCTCATCTCAAACCTGTAGGGTTCCTAGGCACACTAATGAGGTCTCACAAGGCATCAACCATGCCAATTTCAAAAATTTCCGGTGCCGAGAAACCCTAATGCGATCGTTGACTAAAGAATAGGCGAAACATGCAAGCAAGTAAACAATTTAACTGCTGAGTAAAAGAGGCTACAACCTTTGTAGATACGGTCATCCACCTCCATAGCTCCGTGATGATGTCCCTCCGCTGCGATCATCGGTTCCCGGACTCTCGCGGTGGTTTCATCGAAGAAATGATCGGGCTAGGTCGATGACTTCGATGCCGAAGATGATCTACGTCGAGGCGACTCTAACTCGAGCTCCAACTTCACCAAGCCATAAAACATGTGAAGAAAACACCGTATACTACTTGGCAAGTGGTAGAGGATGAAGAAATAGGAAGTGGGTTCACTTTGGATTTGGATTTCACACTTGGAATCATCACTTGACATTTTTGAAGCAAGCTTTTCTTTTCTTTCTCAAGAGGAAGAAGAAGAAGAAAAAGAATAATGAATTAATTCCAAAAAGTAAAATGAATTGATGGTTATCATAATGCAACCATGGGTGAGGCTAACTCATGTAGAGAATAAACTAGAGTTAAGGGAAATGGTTAGGGTTAAGGAAAAGAAACAAAATGGTCAAAGCATTTCAATACTTCATGAAGCTTCAAGAAAAAACAAAGAATGACACCATTTTATTTTATCCAAAATAAATAAATAAATAAATGAATAAATAAATTAAAACCCTAACCATTTACTTAACCAAGGTTTAAATCAAACATACACCCAAGTTTGCATGTATCATCATACATGATATAATCTTGTGCACAAAAATATATCACATATACAATGTGCACAAACAAGTGAGAAAAACATCTTAAATGAACCAATATTAGTTAATGTAAAGTAATATATCAAATATATAATTATACATTAAATCATTAAATCAACACTTTATTTAACGATCCGGTCACATCCCATATGACCGACTAATATCCAATATATCGACTTATCGAATCAATCCTCGATTCGATAACTAGGTTGTATCGCATACAACCAATCGATACATTCATCGCGAGAATAGAATACGGTATCACGTACACGCATTATTCTCGGTCCCGCACATATCTCATATGCGCTCTTATTTCGTTTCGCTTGAGCCAGGAAACCTCTGTGTAGGACTCTAAAGACTCGTCAATACACCGGCAGCAGGTGATGATCATATCAGACACCCACAAGCCGCAAGCGGTCTGCTAAACATAACGGCCACCCGGGTATTAAGCGATCAGAAGATCAACGAGCAAGCCTGCTCACACTCCTGTGAATCCGACCAGTAACACTTACCGTACAGTCCGGTCTCGTCGTCTGATATGTCGCATATCTTGCCTAGGGGTGGTAAACATCAGACACCAATAGCTCGATAAGTCGTGTCGATATGAGGTCTATAACAGTTCGAGAAACTACTGGTTACACTTACCAGTAAATCTCAACAACCCTGGCCAGGGATTTCCGGTTATTGCCAATCGAACACAGCGCAACATCAACTCCCTATACCGGGAGAGACGAATCCCCTCCTATCGCTCATTGCCTCCATGTGATTTGGGACTTTACCCAAAAGCTACCGTTTTGCACGCCCTCTTGGACGTGGTAAGGTGGAAATCAAAGCACAGTGGGAATCACACAAGACTCTTTGACGATCTCGGGTCTACAGACTAACCTGTACCAGTGTCACCAGAGAACTGCCATCTGACGTAAGGTATAGTACCATCTGGGAGTTCTCGGCGAGTCCGTCCAGTGTACCCAGTATCCACTGAGCACCCGTATATCATCTCTGATGTCAAACACCAATGGATATGGGATCATCCATCGCCCATCTGTATGGGTCGAGAAGGTATACGCTAGTCTGCTCTGATATATCGATGCCCCGTCTCGATACACCCACGACTAGGGACTTTGAAGGATGTACTTATGAACTACCATGTCCCCACTAGTATGATCAGCATCATAGTCCAGGTAGTCATGTACACATCGTAAGGGCTTTACCAACATGTAACAGAGAGACAATCAGTGTACACTTTAAGGTAAAGAGCAACCAGATAGCATACTATCATGTCGAGCAAGAAAGTCCTCCCTATATATGTCCAAGCATCCACTACAATATACATCCTACGTATAGTAATGGCCTCTAGGGCATACATATAACTAACAATCTCCCACTTGCACTAGGGCCATCTGTAGCAGTGGTTGCAGTATCTCATACTCAACCATCCCATAAAAGTCTCTCTTATGGAAAAGGCCTTTGCGAGTTGATCCGCCGTGTTGTCCTCTGAGTCTGCTCTCCTAACCTCGATCCCCTGGAGATCAACCATCTCCACGATCAGGTGACACTGCCTTAGAATATGTCTGGATCACTGATGGGACGGGCATTCCTTGGCATAAGCCACAACTCCATTGTCACACAATGGGAGGAACGAAGTTCATCTCATGAACTAATATACATCCAGACTGCCTCTTTGGTAGCATCTTAAGTAGCGATGTATCCAGCCTTTATCGTCTAGTATGCCTCGGTATGTAGCTTGGAACTCTTCCAACATACCGTCCCTTTACTCAGGGTAAAGACAATGCCTGTGACTGACTTTCAGTCGTCCTTTCACCCTGGAACCCTTCCAGTGATTCTCCCCAGGACCAATTGATACCAACTCACTACAACTAGTGAGTATCCTAATATCCAATTAGATCTATCTCATAGATCCAAAACCCAGGATTTAGTAGGTATCACTTTGATCCGTTATGGAGAATCATTCTGATAAGCGGAGATTGACCGAGCGTAGCATAGGAAACTCCTTCCCTATCAAGAGTATGTCATCCACGTACTCTACGAGGATCGCTACCATACTCCCCACTACCTTTTTGTATATACAAGGTTCATCTACCATTTTGATGATGTCAAACTGTTTGACTAACTCATCAAAACAGATGTTCCAACTCCGCGATGTCTGCTTTATCATATAAAACATCTTGCACACGTTTCCGCTGCTCCCACTGTCTACGAAGCCCTCTGGCTGTGTACTTATAGACGTTCTCTTCTAAATCAATATTTAGAAAAGCAGTCATGACACCCAACCACCAGATATCGTAGTCGTGGAATGTATCCGTGGTAAGTAGGATCTGGATGGACTTAAGCATAGCCACTGGAAAAAGATTTCATCATTATCCACGCCTGGTTGATGACGAAAAACTTTTAACAAGTCTAGCTTTGAAAGTCTCAACTTTTCCATCTACACCAAGTAATCTTCTCAAGATATACTTGCTCCTGATGGGGATTTAACCCTTCAGATAAAGCAACTAAAGTCCATACTTTGTTGGTGTACATGGATTCCATCTCAGATCACTAAGCATCCAGCCATTCTTATGTAAGTCGATGTAGTACACCCCAGTACTTGTGGGGAGGCGGAATTTTCAAAAACGATCAAGTTTAAACAACGAACATCGACTAACCGCTTGAATCGAAGCTAAAAAAATAATAACCAAACACATTGCTAAACTAAACTATAGTGTTAAGGGATTATACCGATCGAAACTAGTCCTTCGTCTTTGTGTTCTCCTTTGTTCTCCTCGACCTTCTCTAGGTAGTAGACGATCCACCCGAGAGCGAAACTCCAAGCTAAACCTCTAACTTGAGGTAACTAATCAACTTTGATTGCTAATCAAAGATGAAAGGATGATGTAGAGTGTGGGTTATGGATTGTTTAGTCTAACTAATCCTTTGATCTCATCACATGAGGATTAAGGATTAGGGTTTGAAGATGAGAGCTTGAGGAGAGAGAATGTGAGATGAGATAATGAGAGAAGAGAGAGAGTGTATCATAATATTATGAAGCATTCTTATTTTTCAATAATGAATAAAAAGAAATGAATAAGCATGCTTCATGAAATATCTAGTGGTGATTCATTAGCATGAGTCATTAAGCAATAAATGTGCTTTAATGAAATGAATGAATCACCACCATGACTCACTCTCTTATCCAAAAGAAACCTCCTTAGTCACATCTTCTAGAAGCTTCTCGAGGAATTACGAGAACGCCCCTCCAATCCGCAAAAATACGGAAAAACTTTAGACTGTATAAATCCAATAACCGGATACCAGTAACTGGCTTAAACCAAAGCCGACTGGTAAAATCTGTCCGAAAGTCGTACGCGCGTAAACGCACGTATGCGTCCGAACCCTTTGTCGCAAAACCATGCAACCTCTATATCGTTTCGCCTGGAGTAGGAAACTCTCTGTGTGGGACTCTAGAGACTCGACTACTACGCTGGCAGTGGGTTTAACCACAGACCGCAAGCGGCACTAGCTGTACGTAACGGTCCCCAGGTAGTTGTCGATAAGAAGGCCGATGAGAAAACCCATCCGAACTCCTACTGAGTCTGATGTGACAATCTCCATACAGTCCGGTCCGTTCGTCCAAGACTATCGCATATCGGGCCTAGGGGGGCGGCAAGCGTCAGTCCCCTAATAGCGGTATAAGTCGTGTCGGAGTGAAGCCCATTACACCCTGAGAAACTACTGGAACCTACCAGCAAATCTCGCTTGCCCTGGCCAGGGACTTTGCGTAATGGCTCTCTGACACAGCACGATATCTACTCCCAATACCGGGAGGGACGAATCCTGTCTAACCGCCACTGCCTCCAAATGCTCGGGACTGCACCCAACTGCCACCTGTTTGCACGACTCCTTTGAGCCGTGGTAGGGTAGCAATCTAAGAACAGTGGGACACACTCGAGGCGAAGTAGCAGTGTCAAGTCTGCGGACTACGCTGTACTCATGTCACCTGGGAACTGTTTACTGACGACTGGTATCAAACCAACCAACAGTTCCCTGTGAGTCCTGTCCGGTGTACCCGTAACCTAACGAGCACCTGTATACTATCTCCAGTACGACGTACTGACGGCTGTGGGACAGACCATCTCCCCAACTGGGATGAGAAGCGTACACACCAGTCTACTCCGGAGTATCGATGCTCTGTCTCGATAATCCAACGACCGGGGACCTGAATAAGGATGTGCTTATAGACTACCCAGCCCCCACTAGTGTGACTGCCATCACAACGCTGGTAGACAAGCAAGATCCTAAGAGCTCTATCAATACGTACACTCACATATTAAGATAGAAAAACCAAGTAGCATACTACCATGTTTAGCAAGACTGTTATATACATGTGAATATCCCAAGCATCCATTAAGTAATATACAAGCTAGTATGATACAGTAATGGCCTTCTAGGGCATAAACACTAACAATCTCCCACTTGCACTAGGGCCATGTACTGGCATATCGCAGACCAATGATCTCGAGCAGCCTCTCGAACTGAATCTGAGGAAGGGCCTTCGTGAATGGATCAGCAATGTTCTCTTCTGAAGCAACTCTCCGAACCTCGATCTCCTGACGATCAATGATCTCCCTGATCAGGTGATACCGCCTCAAGATGTGTCTGGACTTCTGATGGGACCTTGGTTCCTTTGCTAAAGCTATAGCTCCGTTGTTGTCGCAATACAGAGGTATTGGATCAACTATGGTAGGAACCACCTGAAGTTCTGTTAGGAACTTCTTCATCCAGACTGCTTCTTTTGCGGCATCGCAAGCAGCTATATACTCCGCTTCCATCGTCGAGTCAGCAACGGTGTCCTGCTTGGAGCTCTTCCAGCACACCGCCCCTCCATTTAGGGTAAAGACATAACCCGACATGGACTTGGAATCGTCCTTATCACTCTGGAAGCCGGAATCAGCAAAGGCCTCCAACCTGAGGTCTTTTCCGCCGTAAACCAAGAACATCTCCTTAGTCCTCCTCAGGTACTTGAGAATGTTCTTTACTGCTATCCAGTGTTTCTCCCCTGGGTCTGACTGATACCGGCTTACCACGCTCAGTGCGTAAGCTACATCTGGTCTGGTACACAACATCGCATACATTATAGAGCCTACCGCAGAAGCGTAGGGTATAATAGACATGCGTTCCCTTTCCAAATCAGTCTTGGGAGACATCTCTTTGGAGAGGGTGATTCCGTGACAAGCCGGTAGATTACCGCGCTTAGAATCTTCCATACTGAATCTTTTCAGTACAGTGTCGATATACCTGGACTGCGAAAGTCCCAACATCCTCTTGGATCTATCACGATAGATCCGGATCCCCAGAATGTAAGAGGCATCACCCAGGTCTTTCATGGAGAACCTGTGTGACAAGAATCCTTTGACAGATTGTAGCATAGGAATGTCATTTCCTATCAATAGAATGTCATCCACGTACAAGACGAGGAATACGACACTTCTGGCCACGACTTTACTATATATGCACGATTCATCTGGATTTTTGATAAAGTCATATTCTTTGACTGTCTCATCAAAACAGATGTTCCAACTCCGCGATGCCTGCTTTAGTCCGTAAATAGACTTAAGCAGCTTGCATACTTTCCCGCTGCTCCCACTCTGATTGAAACCCTCTGGCTGATCCATATAGACGCTCTCTTCTAAATTTCCATTCAGAAAAGCCGTCTTTACGTCCATCTGCCAGATTTCATAATCATGGAAGGCAGCAATAGCAAGAAGGACCCGAATGGATTTGAGCATAGCCACTGGAGAAAAAGTTTCGTCATAGTCCAAACCAGGTCTTTGACGAAAACCCTTTGCAACAAGTCTAGCCTTATAGGTTTCCACCTGTTCATCTACACCAATCTTTTTCTTGAAGATCCATTTGCATCCTATGGGTTTTACCCCATCTGGAGCAAAGTCCAAAGTCCATACTTTGTTGGTGTACATGGACTCCATTTCGGTCCGCATTGCATCTAGCCATCGTACCGAGTCGCCGCTCTGGATGGCTTGCTGGAAGTCAGTAGGTTCATCATCATCTATGATGCAATCCTCTCTATCCCCGTCTATGAGAAAACCGTAGTATCTCTCAGGCGGACGAGACGGCCTACTACTCCTGCGGAGGGGTGCGGGAATGTTCTGTTCTTCTTGAACCTCTGGTTCTACCAAACTTTCAGTAGCAGTTTGTGGTTCTGGAATTTCTTCCGGTTCTATTTCGCTCCCACTTATTTCCTTTTCTAAAAACTGATTTTCCAGAAAATGGGCATTACGAGAAACAAAAACCTTTTGTTCCTCTGCGTAATAGAAATAATATCCCTTGGAGTTCTTTGGATATCCCACAAACAAACATTTTACTGATCGTGCCTCGAGCTTGTTCACATGCTGCTTTTTAACAAAAGCTGAACATCCCCAAATCTTCATATGCTGAAGATGGGGTTTCTTCCCAGTCCACATC